>CM070586.1:23143666-27943666 GCA_036346355.1 Rhipidocladum racemiflorum
CTCGCGTAGCTTAGGAAATTTCCCAACTTTATCTAGGTATATGGAAAGACTGATTCGGACACTAAAGTCGTCTAATCTACAGATTACCGTGATCTGTTCCAATTACGTCACAGATTTTAACACGCTCGGTAAAACAGCCATAACTTTCAAACGGCTGATCTGAATTTAACGTACTTTATGTCCACAGAAAGATAATTAAATTATCTACAACTTCTTCAACATCCGTACGGATAGAATCGGAGTCTAAATCGACGAAAACTCGAACCCTAGCCCGACTGCTCATGCTGTCCCAAAACAGAAACGTGGCAACATCTAGATCTAACCCAAATTACTCCAATCCAGCACCACCAATTGATCTAAAAACTTGACAAACACCTTAATAATAGTACCTAGATCAATCCCCAGGGTTCCCATGGTCATACCTTTGCCCGACGCACGAAAACTCCAATAGATCTCCTCGCACCTCGCTCCTCGCTCCTCGCTCCTCAGATGGATCCATGAGGATGCAGGGGTGGGGAGGCCACCCTAGGGCAGCAAGGGGTGGAGGAGAGGTGGTGGAGAGGTGGGGAGCAATGGGGCAAGGGAGGGGGAGGCGCACGGCCAAGGGAGGAGGGAGGCGGCTAGGGCAAGGGCAAGGGGAGGCGCGACAAGGGGCAGGGGTGAACGCCCAAGGGCTGATGGGGAGCCCTTTTACCAGCCCCCACACCCAATCCTAGTCCGTTACGGAGACCTACTCCATCCCACCAAAGCCCACTTAAGGCCCAAACTCCCCCGGGAAGGCCCAAAACCCCGAAAACGGCCCGGAAACGTTATTAACCTCCATACCTTATGGTTTTAACCTGCCATACCATATTTCATAAAGTTTTTGACCTTAACATGCACCATTTAAAAGGTTACGACACTCCGTGGTGACACATCACTTCAAACGGCCCAAAAACGCGAGTAAACCTCAAGCCGAAATGTTTTATTCTCTAATTTCACATTCTATAATGTCACACCATACCGTAGTGTCACATTCTCCCCCCCTTCAACAGGATTCAACCTCGAATCCAAAGGACGCCAAAATCAATGACAAAATCCCCAAGGGACAAACGGCTTCTCTGCAGCACAAAACATTCACACAACGACTAAAACCGGAACAAACAACAAACGAGTTCCCAAAACCAACACATAGAGAAAAAGTGTTGATCTAGCTCAACTAAGGGCAACCCCTCACAAATCAACCTTCACTTCAATTCCCCAACAGACCAAGGCGTTTCAACCACAAAGGGCTCCATCAACCCAAAACGCTCGAATCCTCACGGCAAACACTTCATACTTCTATCACAACCAACCTGACTACCATACTCCATTAAACTCAGCATGACATAATCAAAGGAAGTCACAATTCCTTTAACGACCTTTCTACATTCCCGAAAATTTCCATCGAGGGGAAAACTCATTAAGGCACACTTGCCCTTCCGATACACCATCATACTAACATTTTATTCCATCCTTTCCTGCACAAGACTCAAATCCAAGAACAACTAGTGACGACAAATGCTCACGGCAGGACAAATATCACCGAACTACCGTCAACTTCACTTCCACCCATCGCTACACTTAATAATGGTTAAACCCATACATCATCAACCTCCATCACAAACCACGCTTATACCACTAGGGTTCAACACCTAGCCCCAAGCTAGGATCGAAAAACCTTACCAAACCACAATTGGTTCCTTTCTTAAGAGGGTCTCGCCCTCACACAAAAACACTTAGGTATCAACCCCAAGTGTACACACGACAACTCAAACCCAAAGCGTTAACAACCATTTTGGAAAGAATTCGGCAACATCCAAACCAAATCACAAAGGAAGCATAAATCCCCTATACTACAACCAAAATACCATAATTTCTTCATTCTTTCTTTTCATACTAGAAAGAAATGGACATCTCGATTCTTAACATGCATGCACACATTTCAAGAGCACTCCGGATTAGTCATATATCCTTATATGACTTTCTCACCGACCTGGCTCGTCGACTCCTTTATGATTAATTATGCATAAACAATGTCTCGTTTTCCTTTTTCACCCTTCATTCATCATGTAACAACGGCACCGAATAGTCATTCACCAAATGACTTCTTCCTCGGTATCAAATGATGGAAACACAATTAACATCGAAGGTTGCGGAAATTCATATAGACTATGACGGCAACATAGTTGACAAGAAACACCACGTCGTAAAAGACCCCACATCGCTTGAAAACTGAACTTGCACAACATTGCATTTCATCCAAATTCAACATTTTGGAAAAGAACATCAAAATTTCAAGTCGAGCATCTGCTCCCACAACCATCACGAACTTCCTCAAGGAGAGGGAAACTCATTCCCAAAAGGGGAACACCTCACTAACAAAATCACTTTGTAAAACTTTCATAAAGTCCACCTTTTTGAAGCACTCGCAACATCACACACATTTTCAAAACAACTCCAACTCTAGCCAAAAAGAGTTACACATTAAGGGCTCAACTCAAAAGTTTCCAACACAACCCTTTAAGACCATCTGCTTCCTTTTAAAATTAATTCCAAAGATAATCCGGTCTTGAATGCGAAAGGCGCGATCGACTCAAAACTTTTGGATGTAAATCCAAACTCACAAAACGAACTAAACAAATTCGCCAAAACCAAAGGTCGACACCAAACATTACGAGTTTTGGGAAACTCAAACACAAAGATAAGGAACACCTTGACCGAAAACCCTTCAACCAAAATGGCAAACAACCAAACCAGTCCAAAAGCTTTTAAACACAAGCTCGGCATAAAAAGAACCATCTCTAGAATTCCACTACGCTTTCCATTAAAAGACTTTAATAATCACTTTTACTCCTGAGGAGCCCCAACACAATTCAACCAAAAGCTTCACAACAAATTCTTCCTCTAGTTACCATTCCCAAAACTTTTAATAAGGGTTTATGATGCTTATCAAGAAGGCACCCAACCAAGACTATAATGATATGATCCCCACGGATCACCGAATCATAATACTTCTTATTCTAAATTTGAAACATAGTACTTCCACAAATCTTTCAAAGCAAGATCAACATATAAATTTCATACCTCCTATCTATTCACGTCTCGATAACCGAACCTTATTCAGTTAAACAACGACTTCAACATGTAAATATTATCTCTACAAGACAAAGTTCATAGCTAGGATTCCAAGGCATACATTCATTAAGGATAAAACTCTATATCAGGTTAATTATCCATGGTTCACTCCATCACCACAGGTTACAACACCCTCCATTTAGTCAATGGTTTCCAACAAGTATTCTACACAACTACCACCACTACTAAGTCATCAATAAAAACAAATGGGCATAATCATCAACCGATCAACATTACTTTTAGCTACCCTATACATAGGTGATAACAAAATTACAACATACTCCAACTATTTAAAATAGATTGAAAACTAGCATTGAAGGGTCACAACTGCATACTTCCAAATATACTAGTAGTTTGCAACAACATAAATAACCACTCCAATCAACTTCCAAATTAAAGTCACTAGTCTCTACTAATCCGTTAGATTAGCACATCTTTAAACACCAAGCAAAGCTTCTTAACAATATCAGCAGTTTACATCATCTTAATGTTTTAACTATGCATCAAGGTTTAAACTTTTAACATTAACGAGGATCATAAGCACTTTTAAAGCAAGGCAACAGATTCTAAGCATGAACATTAACACTTTCAATCATTCTCGCTAAGAGTGAACTACAACACTAGTAGTCTATTTATTCTCAAACTTAGAGATTTTACTCACATTGAATTGATTCAACTCAAAATTTAACTTAGCAGCACATCAATCCATAAACCACATTGTTACCTACTACATAACATGCTAAACATCAATTCTTACTAGGGACAAACGATTTCAGTCAAAAGACTACTTACTTTGTTTACAGCATTTTAGTTTTAAAACTCATCCCAAATTCATAAGGAAACTTGACTCTCAAAATTGCAATGAGACAAACCCAAACTTGGTTATGCAAAGGAATTCTCCAAAACACTTTTCAATCTCAAAGACTTCCATAGAGGAAACTGGTTGGAAGACAACTTTTCTCGAAAGGGAACCAAGTGCTCCATTAACCTTTTCAAATAAAACCTTAACACCAAACCCCTAACTTTCACGACTCAAGAGAGACTTTCAAAGATGATTTCTCAAACCAGTAAAATGATGAAATCAAACACCACTTACTACTACGAAGCCACATAACTTCAGCCCTGACAGCCAGGTCTGGCACAACTCCGAACAAAACTCCTTTAGCCTTGGAGACAGACAACCACAGGAATAAATCGAATGCTTGTTCTTCATAAAGCAATTAACACGCATCAAAAACTGGAAAGGCGCCCAAAAGAAGCGCAACACTAGACTCCTCTTCTTCGTCTTCACCCAAGGAAGACAAAACCACACACCGCATACGGAACGATCCGCGAAAGCCCATCACCTTTTCATTTGGTTCAAAACAGCTAAAGCCAAGAAAAGCAACAAACACCGACCGTCGAGCGACAAAGAACATCCGAAGGAAACCACCATTAACTCTTCCTTTTCGCCTCCAATCAACTACCCGATTTACGAGAAAGGGTAAGCGCTTTTCTCCTACATGGGTTAACAGCTTCTTCGGTGATGGCGCTAACCTGCCACACCACAAACCTCACCCTAACTATAAACGACAAGAGGTGACCGAAACCCTTCGGTACCACAACCCCACTCTTATCACCACAACATATATCATTGACATAGCAACATGCATTGCCAAAAGAAGCATTCAACATCAAAGCTTAAATACAACATTTAAGCGTAAAGAAACGATACCCATACCCTTTCCTACTGTGCATCCAGTGTGTGTCAAATTTTAGATTAGTTATACCATTTTTTTGCAAGTTTTAATGTTGCTATCCTATGACAAAGTTTTAGTTGAAACCTAAGCCATGTTTCTAAGTTATTCCACATCATATTTTAGTTGTACCCTATGGCATGACACTAAAAATACGCATTCCAAGGACCTACAAATTTCTCGATACCAATCAGAACACCCCGGCATTTAATATGCCCGAATGCTACCAAACATAAGCTAAACAACATCTAAATGCCACATTTAAACATAAATTCCAGCAAAGGGATATATGCTAAAAACCGATATTTCGGCAGCATCTCCTTTGTTTTTCCATGAATTAACACAATATCGAAATCATGGCAAGATATATCATAGCACACGACATCTAGGACATCAACATAAATGGACATATCATCGAATTACGCCATTAATACCACGCTCAACCACTTCATAATCTATAACGAAGCAAATAAGGAATCACAAGCATGCTAAATTAAACCATACATTAAGTTTAAGGCACAACTCTTAATATCATGTCTCCAAGTGTGTATTTATGGATTATGATGGTGGAGCTACGTGTAGAAGTGTAGCTAAACCCCTTTTTCCCGCATGCCGATCTCAAGTACCTAAAAAACAACATAAAACACAAGCGTGAGTTCGAAAACTCAGCAAGCATATTGCAATGAACAACAAGATCATTTACAAGACAATAATACCTCACGTCACATATAACATCTCATACGTGAACACATAACAACATCCTCATCATTTAATATGTATTGTAATGCAATGCAATGCAATGCTATGCTCATATCTCCTTGGAAACTCATACCGGTATGGTTGAGTACACACCCGTCGGTGTGCACCCTCTCCCCCCTTCCATCCCGAAGATGGAGGGTGCCTACTCCTCGCTTCCAAACACCACGTGGATGGAATCACGATGTAGGACTTACTCAATGGCTTTCCGGATTAGTCATAACTTTCTCACCGACCTTCCCGGACTAGTTATGACTTTCTCACCGCCCGAGCCATGTAACATGCCATGTATGCATTTATGCCAACATCATATTTAACTCACATATTAACACATGGCATCATAACATATTAAACATGCTCATCATATCATTGGCAATCATAAAAGCATGGCAAGTGATCATATATCATGTAGTCAATTCCATCTATTCTCAACAAGCAACCTACAAATCGCTATCCATCACAACACACTTGCCTCAACCACGTGCAACGGATTGGCGGGAAGTAGAGGGCACTCCCGGGGGCCGCACCACCTGCACATAGGTACCACACGCTCACAAACATAACCACAAAACAGTACGTAAACCCTCATGTACCCCGACATTGCCATCTACTCGCAAAACCTAAAAACAAAGGTTCTGTCCCGGCGGGACAGCAGCCTTGCAAAAGGCATAACTTGAGTTCTGGGACTCCGAATCAATTAAACGAGTACATCCTCGCGTAGCTTAGGAAATTTCCCAACTTTCTCTAGGTATATGGAAAGACTGATTCGGAAACTAAAGTCGTCTAATCTACAGATTACCGTGATCTGTTCCAATTACGTCACAGATTTTAACACGCTCGGTAAAACAGCCATAACTTTCAAACGGCTGATCGGAATTTAACGTGCTTTATGTCCACGGAAAGATAATTAAATTATCTACAACTTCTTCAACATCTGTACGGACAGAATCGGATTCTAAATCGACGAAAACTCGAACCCTAGCCCGACTGCTCATGCTGTCCCAAAACAGAAACGTGGCAACATCTAGATCTAACCCAAATTACTCCAGTCCAGCACCTCCAATTAATCTAAAAACTTGATAAACACCTTAATAACAGTACCTAGATCAATCCCCAGGGTTCCCATGGTCATACCTTTGCCCGACGCACGAAAACTCCAATAGATCTCCTCGCACCTCGCTCCTCGCTCCTCGGATGGATCCATGAGGATGCAGGGGGGGAGGCCACCCTAGGGCAGCAAGGGGTGGAGGAGAGGTGGTGGAGAGGTGGGGAGCAATGGGGCAAGGGAGGGGGAGGCGCACGGCCAAGGGAGGAGGGAGGCGGCTAGGGCAAGGGCAAGGGGGGGGGGAAGGGCGCACAAGGGGCAGGGGTGAACGCCCAAGGGCTGATGGGGAGCCCTTTTACCAGCCCCCACACCCAATCCTAGTTCGTTACGGAGACCTACTCCATCCCACCAAAGCCCACTTAAGGCCCAAACTCCCCCGGGAAGGCCCAAAACCCCGAAAACGGCCCGGAAACGTTATTAACCTCCATACCTTATGGTTTTAACCTGCCATACCATATTTCATAAAGTTTTTGACCTTAACATGCACCATTTAAAAGGTTACGACACTCCTTGGTGACACATCACTTCAAACGGCCCAAAAACGCGATTAAACCTCAAGCCGAAATGTTTTATTCTCTAATTTCACATTCTATAATGTCACACCATACCGTAGTGTCACACATATATTAGATTTATTCTCTTTATTCACTGGCATTGTATAAGAATTTTCCATTGATTTTCTACATGTTACATCAATGTATTTATTTGAATGATTTGATGTAGAACATATCAATTTTTTGCACAACTATTGAGCTGATCAGCTTACTTTTCATGTGCTTGGCTCATATTCGTCATAACTTTAATTGGTTTGATGCCCAGGTTTAGCCATGTTTGCAATGGTTTTTTTTCCTTGGTTTGTTCAATCACTAATTTAACTTGTGTATCTCCTTGTTCTGTATCCAGCTCTTAATGAAGCACTACATAATGAGATCCATCGCCTTGAACTTACTGCTGATAAGATCAGCGGCTATCAGATGCCAAACGGTCCATACAACAGATGTGCTCACAAATGATTCAATTCCAGGAGCAAATACAAGAGCATCTATCACAAACCGATCAAACTCAACCACAACAAGCAGAACAGTTCAATGGTCAGTTACAATGGTGAAACTTTTAGAATGATTTCGCTGAGGATTTTTTTGAAATTTCATATGAGAAATTCAATTGGATACATATCATATGTCCTAGATAATATTTCCCTTGAGTCTTAGGGTAACAATGGCGTAGAACAATCCACCTTTTGTGTTTTGTGCGGAAGTTTTTTTGTTAAATTTATAGTTTGGATGGAGTTTTTATTAATTATACACAATGCTTATCTCTATAATTATCTGGTACCATGAATGAAAAGAAAATTAGGACATTTGTTCACTACTACAGATCATAGCATCACAGACGGTTCAGAACCAACATCACAAATAGTTTTTCGAACCTTCTGTAACCATGTGTCAGTGATATAATGGCATATCACAGATAGTTGATATCACAGATAGTTTTTAAATATAATGTATCATCTGTGATATCTTGATTGATATCACGGACGATTTCTAATTAGAACCTCGGTGATATGTTCTTCTACTGAGTCACCTTTTCCTTTTTATTGGCTAGCATCAAGAAATGCTAGCCATGCCCTTTGAAACAAGCAGATTATAGATCATCATAAGCATAGTACATATTTTATCCATTTCAGCAATCAACTCAGATTACATCACAACGCAAGCAGATTATAGCACAACACATCATTTCAGAAATAAACTTAGATATATTAACCAATTGAACTCAAATTTACTAACCAATTAATTGAATGCACAACTATAATTCACAAATTCATAGCACAAGTTTCACAAATTAACCCAAGTGGTAATTCATGCATAAATTCATGACTCATCATGTTAGACAGTGTGGAACTCACCTTTTGGGTTTATGACCTCAGTCAATAAGATGTAACCGAGTTGTCCTTGAATTCCTTTCAAATCGGCTTGTTCCAACGTATTTAGAGGGCGTTGCGGAACCTGTTGATATGAAGATTAAAGTTATACATACATACATACATAGATATATGTGTGTGTGTGTGTCTATATATATATATATATATATATATATATATATATAGGATGGCTAGAATACTATCGATAGCAAAGTGAACTTGTACTACCCACGTTCTAAGCCGTCCGATCGCACAACGTATGGTCCAGATGAATCAAGGTGGAAGGATGTATTCGCGAAAGAGGAATCAATATGGGTGTTTTGTGTAAAATAGTTTAAGTGGCCTTCCACCTTGATTCATCTGGACCATACGTTGTGCGATCGGACGGCTTAGAACGTGGGTAGTACAAGTTCACTTTGCTATCGATAGTATTCTAGCCATCCTCTCTCTCTCTCTCTCTCTCTCTCTCTATATATATATATATATATATATATATATATATATAAATAGATAAGTACGAAACAATTATTGCATGATTTACAAACCTCCATGTTGTTGGTCTTGTTTGCACCGATGATGAGTTACATGTAGTGGCAAACATAGAATCTACATAGGTTATTTTCTTTTCTCTGCTAGTGACACTGCAAAAATAGAATTGGCTACTTGTAACACACTGAGAAATATAAAAGTATAATAAAGTGACTTGGCATAAATTTTAATGCATTTTGGATGCTTTGTTGAAATTCTTTGAATTAAAAAATTATTTACTTTATTAAAATCTCTTTTAACCTAAATTTGCCCCTCCAAAATAAACTTGTAAAATCATGAAACAACTAGTGTAGGAAATAATTTTACAAAATACTAGAATTCAAAGATGAATAAATATGAATTTTATCAATTTTTTTCTTAATAATTTAACACTTTAAAAATTCAAGGAAAGCTCAAATCTAGCTTAAAAACAGCAAGTTTCCATGAATTTTCGTTTGAAACACATCGAAACTGAGTAAAAATAAGTGCAAATAAAACTTTGCTCATTGATCTACCAACGTAAAAATTTCCACAAATTTTCTAGCCATTTTAAAAGCATGAAATGACAGCTCGAAACAGCCAAACTGTAATCAAAGTAAAAGTTGAATTTAGGTGCTACAGTGTGCCCTCCTCCTGCTCGATGGAATGCCATTTTCTTGCCATACATCGCCGTTGCCTCCTTGCAGCCGCCTCCTGCGTCTAAGTGGCCCCACACCGTCAGCCGGCCTCACGGCGTTGCTGTTGTTCCTCCCCACCCACGCCTCATCGCGACACGTACGGCCATGCACCGCATGAGCAGAGCGCCCCCGCCACGCTCTGCGCCTCACCTGCTCCGTTGAACTACTCCACAGTCTCACCAGCATCGCCATCTTGTGCATTTAAGCTGCCCAAAGCACTCCCCTACAGCTCTTGCTCGGCCACACCTCGACCTCACCGTTGTTTGGCCAAAACGAAACCACCGAAGAGCGGGGACAAGCTCAGCATGTCTCTCCTACACAATCTGTTGCTTAGGCAACCTCATCTATCATTCCCTCTCATCTCGGGTTGCCACACAAGTCCTTGACCTCCTCCCTTTTCTTTGGTCACAGCTTGTTCCGACTCCACAGTCGCCGCAGCCCCGCTTGCTCCCCCAACTCCGGCGGAGCTGCTTGCTATGCTCTAGAGGAGTGTAAGTAAGCCTCAAGTAATTTATCCAGCCCCATTGTCACAAGCAAGGCCATAGCGCAGTGGTAAGTATGCTGTGCCTGAAAAAGTAGGTCTTGAGTTCAAATCATCACTTAGCCAATGTTTTTCTCTTTTTGCTCTATTTAATTCATCTCTTTATATATTTTGCTAGGAAGGTCCAAATGAAGTAAACTAAGTTTCTAAATTTGAGTTAAGCCATAAGGATTCAGAATATGCAATAAAATTTATATGTTCACTGTAGATTGATTATTTTAGTTAAAGTTTATTCAAAGTCCCGTTTATGTAGCATGTAGAAACTATGCAAAACATAACTCCAAAAATCATGAAATGATTTTCACATGTTCTTGAAATTATGGATGCTCTATTTTTGCAAAAAAAAAAACATTTAGGAACGGACCTAGTTTGAATCAAAAGTTTAATATAGAAAGCCTCTCTTGCATACAAAAACAAATTGTCAAAATTTGAATCAAATGGACTCAAATCTTGGTAAAACTAATTTGATTATACTTTTGGGGTCACAAGGATCTAAAATATGTAAAAATATTTAAGTTTTGCCATGGTATGCATTAAATGACCAATATATAGTCGAAGTTTCAATACTTGAGTAGTTCAAATAGTCGTAACTTTTACAAACGAACTTAAAATTTGATGAAACAAAATCCTTGGACCTTGAAGAGTGATACCCTTTCTGGTTATACAAAAATAATTCATGTTTACACAATGTTGAACTAAATCCATATAAGGCCTTAATGCTCATTTATATGAAAAACGTTGTGGTTAAAAGTGAAATGTTACGGAACCAACTTTAAAACACTCTTAGAGATACCCCCTACTAGTGCTTAGAAAATAGTTAGATAATCTTATAATGTGCTTTTGCAAACATAAAGCGAAAACTGAACCATTATTGCATAGATTTTAGAAACATACTTAAGCCTTTTCGGCAGCCCGTAAAATATCTTGCTTGGATGCAAATTTTAGGAAGAATGGCCTAGAATTGCTCTTTGGTATATGAACTACTATATTCTAGTAAACTATTTTATTTACATCTTGCTTTGCATCTGAATCCTGCTAGTGCAATAACCCCAAGTATTATGGTCGCCAACAACACATTATATGAGTAGTTGAGCTTAAGAAAACTTTAGCTAAAGTACTTGCATTGTAACATCCTCAAAATAAAAGAAAGTAAAAATAAATTAAAGATTTTAATTTATTATTTTAAATTGAATTTTTGGTATTTTGTGAACTTCTTTGAACTTTTTGGCACAAGAAAAGCCTTCTATTTCATCAAGAACAAATTTAGCATAAGATCAAAAATAAAATGTATTTCCTACATTACCTTTATATCATTTCTACAAATTTTCAGAAGGATTTAAAATAGTTTGTTGCTTAGGAAAAATGAAAAACATTTTTTTAGCTAAGGTTTATTTCCAACCTAACATTATTTAAAGACTCATCCATCAAGCAGAACTAAGTCTAACATCGTACCACCTAATCTGAGCTTGATCATATTCATTCGAATTTCATTCAAAGGAGCTCATAGGCTCTCTTATCATTATGGTCAAGAAGTTAATTATCTGAAAATATCAAACATTTGAATAAATAATTGTGAACTCGATTCCAAATTTGCACATCAAGTAAAGATTTTGAGTATCAGTTAAAGTACCGCCACTAAATTTTTTTTAGATTTTTGTCAGACCGTCCGAACTCAAGTTCTGGTAGCTCTGTACTCCCACCGATCAAGTGATTAGTTCAGACATTTTCAACTTGGTCATTGCATCATCACTCTGAATTAGCTTAAGTGCATTCAAACCTTCAACCAGTTGTATGCCTGCTCAAACAATAATCAAACCCGTTTGCACCATATTTTGCCAACAATAGAACTTCTAGAAAAGTCCAGAACCTATTTCATAGGCATGATCGACAATAGTAAAGCATCTGAAACTTTATTAAGCCAGTAGAATGCTCACTTCAGATATATTCAAGATTAAGCATTGCATTACCAAGTTGAGCAAGATCTAATGCAACCGAAACATCATCCAAAGGCCCTTTGAGCTCAAGCATTGTTCAAAATGGCTGGTATATGCCAGGTACTGGAAATGGCAAGGGCAAGACCTAACCAACTGAAAACATCCAACTCTCACTTGAATACCTACTGGCCTTAAGGATCATCATAATCCATGGAGCAGGGCAATTGCCATTCAACCAAAGATCTCAGATTCTGTTGGACCAATCCACTGCCAGTACAAGACAACTCAATACACCAACCAAGGAAAGTGCCCTTTCATTCAGACAACTTCTAATTGGACATACCATCACCAATTGGACCATGATCTAAAACGTTCAAAGCTCCAGCTAAGGATCTACCAGCTCATGCCGTATTCAAAGCATTAGGGCCAATGAAATGTGGGGATAGACAACTCACTGAATCAACCGAATGATTCACAGATCTCTTTGGCACCAATGAAATGTCTGAGCCGACTCCACTGAACCAATCAACGAATGGGGGATTGTCAGATTAGGGCTTGATGAACTAAAGGCTCATGAGCTATTGGAGCTGGGTCAATTGCAATCCAAACCAAGGATTCCCAGATCCAATTGAACCAACCAAGTATTGCAAACTGACAATGCACTGAACCAACCAAAATCTCTGAACCTTGGCACAGAACGTTGCGTATCCATTTGGAGCAGAGGAGGAGTGAACCCAGAACTTTTTTTTCAGTCTATCTACCCAAGATCCTCCTATCTTGTTGAGCCAATCAAATGTAGTAGCTTGACCTCTCTTTGCCTGATTCAGCCATTCTCTGAACCAATCCTTCCCCCTGCCACGATCATGACTCCCCACTGCCATGACCTTGCAACTTGGCCGCTAGAGCTCCCTGGAATCCAGCCGGCCTTGTCCTCTTCTGGTTGTCCGACGAATTGAACTCACGAGCGACATGCACCCTGCCTATTTATGCCTTCCGTGGTCACCATGAGCACCAAGCACACCCCTAGTACTTCTCCCACTCGGAGCTTAGCACTGCCGTTTCCTTCATTGCCAGCGAGCTTCGATTTCTAGGACCAAAACTCAATCCGAGCAACCGGTGAGTCTTCATCCATTTCCCTAAGGTTGAAGCTTCCTATTGGTCCTCTGAACTCATCTCCGACTTCAATTTCAGTGGTTTTTGCTCAAATCGTCGCCGCACCATCCCTTTTCTTCCCCACGGCCGGCGCACGGCGCCAGACTACCTCGACACTCCTCACTCACGGTGTGTGCTTGGGGTAGGACCTAATCAGGCCCCTGATGCTCATCGGCCTCTTAACCGTGCTTCGACACCACCGTAGCTCCCCCGCGCCGCCTCCTTCTTCCCCAAGCCCGGCTGCTCGGTGCCGTGCCTGCTCGGTCAACCTCCGCCCCTATAAGGTATGAAATCGGACTCTCCTCGGTCCACTGATGCTCACGGACCCTTCTCCCTGCCTTCGACGCCGCCCTAGCTCCCCCACGGCTCGCCGCCAATCCTGCCGCCGCCCCGCTCCGCCGCGGCATGTCTCCGGCCGATTTGAGTCCAAATCAACCACCGCCCTAGGTTCCACGCGTAGCCCTCTTGCTCCCCGTGTCCAACTCCGGCCGTCTCCGGCCTCCACTCGCCGCCGACGAGGATGCCTCCTCCGTGCCCTGTTCTGGCTCACTACCGGGTGGCCCTGCCTTGTCAGCCACACGCGCACTCAAGCCCAGCTCAACCGAAGCCAAAATACGCCTTCACACCACGAAAACGTATTTTCATTTTTCTCAGCTTTTCCAAAACTGACAGCACTATTTTTGTTATAACTTTCACATTATAACTCCAAATAAGCTCAACCAAGTTCCTAAAATTTTGTTAAATCATGAAGTTTCTAAATATAGAAAAACATTTCAATTTTTGTTCAACGCACAGTATTAGAAATTCATATTTAAACTGTAGGTCTAATATGTGCCTAATGTAAAATTTTCGCAAATGGCCTCCAAATTTGATGAAACCAATTTTATTGTATTCCTTATGTCATTAGAGACTCGAATATGTAAAAATATTTAGATTTGGACTTAGTTTACACAAAATTTGTGATTAGGTCCTTTTCAATATGCTTAAATTTGAAATACTTATAGTTTGTGCAAATAAATTTCAAATTTGGTGAAACAAGTGTGACACTACGGTATGGTGCGACATTATAGAATGTGAAATTAGAGAATAAAACCTTTCGGCTTGAGGTTTACTCGCGTTTTTGGGCCGTTTGAAGTGATGTGTCACCACGGAGTGTCGTAACCTTTTAAATGGTGCATGTTAAGGTCAAAAACTTTATGAAATATGGTATGGCAGGTTAAAACTATAGGTTATGGAGGTTAATAGCTTTTCCGGGCCGTTTTCGGGGTTTTGGGCCTTCCCGGGGGAGTTTTGGGCCTTGGTGGGCTTTGGTGGGATGGATTAGGTCTCCGTAACGGACTAGAATTGGGTGTGGGGGCTGGTAAAAGGGGTTTCCCTGCCCCTTTGGGGCGTCAACCCTGCTGCCTTTGCGCCCCTTGAGGCCTTGGTGCGCCCCCCTCACCTCCCCCCACTTGCCAAGCCCTAGCCGCCCCTTCCTTTTGAGCCTTGCGCCTCCCCCTTGCTCTCCTCCATTGCCCCACCTCTCCACCACCTCTCCTCCACCCCCTTGATGCCCTAGGGTGGTCTCCACACCTCTGCACCTTGTGGATCCATCCGTTGGAGCGAGGAGCGA
Organism: Rhipidocladum racemiflorum; assembly: GCA_036346355.1. Taxonomy (NCBI): domain Eukaryota; kingdom Viridiplantae; phylum Streptophyta; class Magnoliopsida; order Poales; family Poaceae; genus Rhipidocladum; species Rhipidocladum racemiflorum. The sequence continues at coordinate 23,158,788 of CM070586.1, forward strand.
GGAGCGAGGAGCGTGGAGCGAGGAGCGATCCGCGAGGAGATCTATTGGAGATTTGTTCGTTGGGCAAAGGTATGATTATGGGGATCCTTGGGTTTGATCTAGGTACTGTTCTTAGGGTGTTTATGAAGTTTTTAGATCAATTGGTGGTGCTGGGTTGGAGTTCTTTGGGTTAGATCTAGACGTTGCCACGTTTCTGTTTTTGGGCAGATTGAGCAGTCGGGCTAGGGTTCGAGCTCTTGTCGATTTAGAATCCGAATCTGTCCGTATGGACTTAAAAGAAGTTGTAGATAATTTAATTATCTTTCCGTGGACATAAAGCACGTTAAAATCCGATCAGCCGTTTGAAAGTTATGGCCGTTTTACCGAGCGTGTTAAAATCTGTGACGCAATTAGAACAGATCGTAGTAATCTGTAGATTAAACAATTTTAGAGTCCGAATCAGTCTTTCCGTATAACTAGAAAAAGGTAGGAAATTTCCTAAGCTTCGCGATGGTGTACTTGTTTAATCGATTTGGAGTCCCAGAACTCAAGTTATGGCCTTTGCAAGGCTACTATCCCGCCGGGACAGAACCTTTGTTTTAGGTTTTGCGAGTAGCGGGCAATGTCGGGTGAGATGGGGATTTGTGTTCTGTTTTGTGGGCATTATTGAGAGTATGTGATGCCGTTGTGCAGGTGGTGTGACCCCGGGGGTGCCCTCTACTTCCCACAATCCCGTCGCCCACGGTTGAGGCAAGTGTGTTGTGATGGATAGCGATTTGTAGGTTGCTTGTTGAGAATAGATGGAATTGACTACATGATATATGATCACTTGCCATGCTTTTATGATTGCCAATGATATGATGACCATGTTTAATATGTTATGATGTCATGTGTTAATATGTGAGTTAAATATGATGTTGGCATAAATGCATACATGGCATGTTACATGGCTCGGGCGGTGAGAAAGTCATAACTAGTCCGGGAAGGTCGGTGAGAAAGTTATGACTAATCCAGAAAGCCATTGAGTAAGTCCTACATCGTGATTCCATCCACGTGGTGTTTGGAAGCGAGGAGTAGGCACCCTCCATCTTCGGGATGGAAGGGGGGAGAGGGTGCACACCGACGGGTGTGTACTCAACCATACCGGTATGAGTTTCCAAGGAGATATGAGCATAGCATTGCATTGCATTGCATTACAATACATATTAAATGATGAGGATGTTGTTATGTGTTCAAGTATGAGATGTTATATGTGACGTGAGGTATTATTGTCTTGTAAATGATCTTGTTGTCCATTGCAATATGCTTGCTGAGTTTTCGAACTCACGCTTGTGTTTTATGTTGTTTTTTTAGGTACTTGAGATCGGCATGCGGGAAAAAGGGGTTTAGCTACACTTCTACATGTAGCTCCACCATCATAATCCATAAATACACATTTGGAGACATGATATTAAGAGTTGTGCCTTAAACTTAATGTATGGTTTAATTTAGCATGCTTGTGATTCCTTATTTGCTTCGTTATAGATTATGAAGTGGTTGAGCGTGGTATTAATGGCGTAATTTGATGATATGTCCATTTATGTTGATGTTCTAGATGTCATGTGCTATGATATATCTTGCCATGATTTCGATATTGTGTTAATTCATGGAAAAACAAAGGAGATGCTGCCGAAATATCGGTTTTTATCATATATCCCTTTGCTGGAATTTATGTTTAAATGTGGCATTTAGATGTTGTTTAGCTTATGTTTGGTAGCATTCGGGCGAATTAAATGCCGGGGTGTTACAACAAGTTTCTATGATCTCATGAAATAGTATTCTCTCTGTTAATATAAAAATATTTAGGCATAGGTTTGTTTAATCATAAGTTCAATAGTGTCATTTCATGTATAATATAAGGTTTAAGTTTTCCATGTATAAATAGTGTTAGCACATTGCATATAACTTGAAAACTAATACCTAAACATTTGAAGCATCATAATTATAGGCTTTGTAACAGTAGCTTAATAAGTTGCTTGTATACTTTAATTTGTCATTTATCAAGGTATCTGTTAGTTCATCTATGTTTAAAGCATTAATAGCTTTACAACCAAACTCCGGTATTGTAATATCAGTATTTTAAACCTTCTAAAATCTTAGAACCTTATCTCTGTATTATTACTGTGGTTGAATCTTAATCGTGATCTTTTACCATTAAAAATATAAGAATGAATCTTAGCAAAACTTTAAAACATAAATAACCGTAACTATTGCATGCAAATCAAATAGTTAAAATGAACTCAAATCTTTGTAGGACTAATTTGGTTATAACCCTAAGGTCACAAAGATTTCAAAAATATAAAATATTTAAGTTTTGCCTTAGCTATGCTGTAAATGCTTATTAATCGAAGTTCCATTACTTGAATAGTTCGAATAGTCATAACCCTCACAAACAAACTTAAAATTTGGTAAAACCAAATCCTAAGACTTTTTAAAAGTGATACCCTTCCTAGTTATGCAAAAATAATAGATGTTTTCGTATTATTGAACTAAAACCATATAAGGCCCTAATACTCTTTTATATTAAAAACATCGTAGTTGAAAGTGAAATATCGCGGAACCAACTTTAAAACACTCTTAGATGTATCCCCTGTTAGTTCCTGAAGAATGGTTAAATAATTTATTAAGGTGCAGTCACATTCGTAAAACAAAAACGACACCGTCCATGCATGTAAAATTGTGACATTTAAGCCTTTTCGGCCACCCGTAGAATACCTCGTCTAAATATAAAGATTAGAGAGAATAGCTCAAAACCATTCTATAATGTTTGTACTACCATAATATGGAAAAACATTTAATTAATGACTTGCTTTGCATCTGAATCCTATTAGCACAACAGGCCTAATTGTCATGAAAGTTGGTAACTTGGTATTCGAATAGTTGGACTTATTAAACCCTAAGGTAAAATGTTTATGTCACTAGAATCATCATATAATCATGTAAATGTAACCTCTAGCCCTATCCTCTAAATCCAACTTATATAAATCAACTTTTGTGCAAATTATACTTAAGACTAAGTATTGTTCACGTGAACACTTTTAATCTTAATTATATTAATCCAAACAATCTTAGCTTCTTAGTTTTGAAAATGAAAATAATCATATACGTAATTTTGGCCCCTTGAATTCGTAAATGGTAACTTTCGTTAAACGCGGTTTTATGTTCTACACTAGTCGGACCCAAATCCTAACCTCCGCCAAAGCGCACTATCGCACTTGTTTTCCATGAATGGTTCTATTTGTGAATATATTCGACTTCTTTTTGCCACATGTATTGTATGTTTACTTGTTGTTCTTTCTTTTCTGGATTTGGATGTTGCTTCGCTTTTTATGATATGGCGTGTAGACACCGATACTCCGGATACCTTCGTCGACGACTCCGACTTCACTACTGAATTCAACAAGCAAGGCAAGCACCCTCCTTTGACCATAATGAACCCACTATTTTAATTAGTTTACTTTGTTTGTCAAAATTATTATGCATGTGCTATGTTCCTTAAACTTGCTATATTGTGGGATGCGGTAGAACTAAACCTAGATTGTGGGATTACCTCAATTATTTGTTGACATGAGAACATTGGAAACCCTAGGTTATGGTTAGACAAAATGTAATGTCAAATGGGTATACTCGATTAATTATTTGCACATGCTTAGTATGCTCTAGAAATGGGATCACGGATGGATGGCTACACTGTTCATGATAATCAATGAAATTTGACATGTTGTGGATGAGACAGGTGTTGTCTCATAAATTGGAAAGGTTGGTTATGACAGTAAAGGATACCGATAATTTGATAAAAATGAAAATAAAACTATGATTTGACACAGGTGGATTATGGCAATAGCCGGGTGTGTAAGCGTTAACTTACACGTAGTGTAGGGGGAGTTTCCACCTGAGTTAATTTAAGGACCGAACATAGTGTTGTATAATCCAGGAATTACCGTACAACCACAATTGCTATTTATGGGGTAGCCTCAACCTATTAAGTTGTTTAAAACTGGCTTTACACTTTGGAAGGCCGTAGTAGCACGGGTTGTTCTTGCGAGAATTTCCCGTAGGGGTGTCCACACGCGGGTGTGGGTTAGACACATACCAATGCAACGGTGTACGCCTTGCTATGGGGGGAAATGGGTTACCTTGAGTTCTAAATGATCCCTGCTAACTTTCATTTCTGCTGCCATAGTAAGGGTTTGTCGGCACCGGGCTAGTGTAAAGTCAGGATTAAATAATGTAACGGTTGTGTATGATCACTCTGCGGCACACCAAAGGAAGTGTGTTAATTTGCAATGCACAAAGAGCCGATCATTCCTTGTGGGTAAAGTTGTACAACTCTGCAGAGTCTAAACTTTTCGAAAAGCCGTTCCCACGGTTATGGGAATCTTGGTGCACTGACACTAGTTAGAGTTTTGGTACTTTTATAAAATGGATGGAACTTAATGGTAGTTGGAAAGAATCATGTGAAAAGTGTTGTGGTCAATGGAAGATGTTGTTGATGTCAATGGTATGGGAATGGACGGTACTTTACTCACAATCATGGAGGATTGTGAGATTGTTATTACTCTATTTATACTTGTTATTTACATATTTGTCAATTGCTTTACAAATTTTCGCTTACAATCTATTATTCTGTATTTACAATTCAATTCGGCTTTATGCAAAATAACTTAGTAGCTTACCCATGACATAGCCTGCATTTACTTTATACATTTGTGATACACTACAAGTCTTGCGAGTACATACGTGTACTCAACCTTGCTATTGTTGACATTCAGAGAATGAAGTGAATGAGTAGCCAGATCCAGACGCAGATTACGGGGACTTTGCTAACGAATCTTTCTAAGGTTTACCCTTGTCAGTTGCATGTGGTATTTTGGGTAGAAGGCAAGCTGCCAAGATTTGTATCTTCCGCTGCAGACTCTTGAATTCGGCCAATAGGCCATGGTTGTAAGACTTTATTTCTATCAATGTAATATGAACTTGTATGGATGTGATGACAATGTTGTAAATGTGCGTGCTAGCCACTGATCATGGGACTAGTACTGTTTGCACATAGGAATCCCTCTTGGTATTCCAAGCCATTAAGGGAGGGTTCCGACATGCATCTTAAGAATCATTGTGTAACCATGTAGATGCAGCCAGTAGCCTCAATATATAAACCCAACTTGTATAAATCATTTGTTTGTGCAAAACATACTTAAGGCTAAGTACTATTCATACAAACACACTGACTAATGTCTTCTATGAATCCAAATAATCTTAACTTCTTGAAATTGAAATAATGCATACAAACTTACATAATCTTAGCTTTTTGAATTTGTAAAATAAAAATAAAAAAATCATAAAGTATAAGTAGTTGTGCCTTTCCCTAACCTAGAACTATCGAAATTAAGTTAAAGGCTAAAAAGATGAACCACTTTGCTTGTACATGAAATCATAAAAATCTAACTCTAAAAAGGCATGCTTGTTATATGTGGTGATTTGCTATTTGATTTTCTATCTGTATTCTTTTTGCCTTATTGGAGTTTGTTCTTTGCTATGTATCGCGGTATGACGTAGAGAACCTAACGTAATAGACATTGTAGTAAACAAAATTGAATTTGAATTCAATGACAACAAAAATAAAGGCAAGCACCTCCTTGAACATATTGATCTCAGTTTCTACAGATGTTTCCATAAATATTTTCATGCATGCTGTATATTCATACAATGCTATATTGTGGGATGTGGTAGTTAAAACCTTCTGTGACACCACGGAGTGTCGTAACCTTATTTAATGTGCTTGATAAGGTCAAAAACATTATAAAATGTGGAATTAAGGTTAAAACCATACGCTATGAGGTTTAATCGCGTTTCCGAGCCGTTTCCGGGGTTTTGGGCCTTTCCGGGGGAGTTTGGGCCTAGGGGAAAGGGTCGTGGGCCATGTGGGGGAGAGTTTGAGTCCTTTTAGGAGTAGGAGACCAGTTTGGGCTGGTAAAAAGGGCTGCCCCTACCCCTGCCCTGCGCCCCCACCTCCCTCCTCCATGCCCTAGCCGCCACCCCCACCTTCCCCTCTTCCTCCTTGGCCGTGCGCCCCCACCCCTTTTGCCCCTTGCCTCTCCACCTCTCCACCACATCTCCTCCACCCCCTTGCTGCCCTAGGGTGGCCTCCCCACCTCCTGCACCTCGAGGATCCATCCATTGGAGCGAGGAGCGAGGAGTGAGGAGCGAGGAGCGAGGAGCGAACCGGGAGGAGATCCGTTCAGTCTTCGTGCGTTGGGCAAAGGTATGGCCATGGGAATCCTTGGGGTAGGTCTAGGTACTGTTCTAAGGATGTTTATCAAGTTTTTAGATCAATTGGTGGTGCTGGATTTGATTAGATTAGATGGATTCTTAAGTTGGTCACGTTCTCTGTTTCGGACAGCATGAGCAGTCGACGTAGGGTTCGGTTTTTCACCAATTTAGAGTCCGAATCTGGTTGTACGGATGTTGAAGAAGTTGTAGATAATTTCATTATATTTCCGTGGATATAAAGAACGTCAAAATCCGATCAGCCGTTTGAAAGTTATGACTGTTTTACTGAGCATGTTAAAATCTGTGATGTGATTGGAACAGATCACGGTATTTTGTAGATTAAACAACTTTAGAGTCCGAATCAGTCTTTCCATATACCTAGAAAAAGTTGGGAAAAAAATTTCCTAAGCTACGCGATTATGTACTCGTTTAATTGATTTGGAGTCTTAGAACCCGAGTTATGCCTTTTGGAAGGCTGCTGTCCCGACGGGACAGAACCGCTGTTTTTGGGTTTTGCGAGTAGTTGGCAATGTCGGGGTAGATGAGGGTTTGCGTACTATTTAGTGGACATGATTGTGAGTGTGTGGTACCTATGTGCAGGTGGTGCGACCCCGGGAGTGCCTTCTACTTCCCGCCAATCCGTTGCTTGTGGTTGAGGCAAGTGTATTGTAATGGATAGCGGTTTGTAGGTTGCTTGTTGAGAATAGATGAAATTGGATATATGATATGATCACATGCCATGCTTTAATGATTGCCAATGATATGATGAATATACTTACTATGTTATGATGCTATGTGTTAATGTAAGAGTGATTTATGATGTTGGCATATTTGCATACATGACATGGCATGATACATGGCCCGGGCGGTGAGAAAGTCATAACTAATCCGGAGAAGGTCGGTGAGAAAGTTATGACTATTCTGGAGAGCCAATGAGTAAGTCCTACATCGTGATTCCATTCACCGCGGTGAACGGAAGCGAGGAGTAGGCACCCTCCATCTTCGGGATGGAAAGGGGGAGAGGGTGCACACCGACGGGTGTGTACTCAACCATACCGGTATGAGTTTCCAAGGAGACATGAGCATCGCATTGCACTTCATACATATTGATGATGATGATAATATGTGACCATGAATGAGATGGTTTACATGATGTGAGATATTATTGCTATGTAATTGTTTATGTTTGTACCATTGCAATATACTTGCTGAGTGATGAACTCACGCTTGTGTTTATGCTGTTTTCTTTTAGGTACCATGAATCCGACATGCGGGAAAGGGAGCTAGTCACACGTCATCACTTAGCATCACACTTTTAAACAATGACATGTTCCTTCCCTTATGGTTATGGTTAATTCATTGAACTAAACTATGGTTTCGATGTTTGGTTGGTCGTTTTGAGTAATTGATTAGTCCATATTTGTCATGTGATGGATAGAATTTATATCCTTAGTGGTATGGTGGCTGTTTTTCCGTTTGATCATGTTATTGCTATCGTTCGTTATGCCACATTGACATGTATTATTGTTGTTGCTTCAATTCATGTTAAAACAAACGAGATGCTGCCGAAATCTCGGTTGTTAGCATGTGCGCCTTTGCTGGAATTTAAGTTTAATTATGGTATTTAGATGTTGTTTAGCTTTTGTTTGGTAGCATTCAGGCATAGTAAATGCTGGGGTGTTACAGTTGGTATCAGAGCGAGCTGTAGGTCCTTGGAATGTGTATTTTTAGTGTGATGCTATAGGGTACAACTAAAATGTGATGTGGAATAACTTAGAAACATGGCTTAGGTTTTTACTAAAATTTTGTCATAGGATAGCAACATTAAAACTTGCAAAAGTGGTATAACTAATCTAAAATTTGACACACATGGATGCACAGTAGGAAGGGTATGGGTACGTTGTTTACGCTTAAATGTTGTATTTAAGCCTTGTTGCTAAATGCTATATTTGATATAGTATGTTGCTATGTCTATGAGATAAATGATTGAATTGTGCTTGTTGTGGTGATAAAGTGGGGTTGTGGTGCCGAAGGGTTTCGGTCACCTCTTTTGGTTCATAGTAAGGGTGAGGTTTGACGGTATGGCCGGTTAGCGCCATCACCGAAGAACTATTAACCCTTGTAGGAGAAGAGTGTTTACCCTTTCTGTCGTAGAACGGGTAGTTGACTGGAGTCAAATAGAAGAATTTGGTGGTGGATTTTCCTTTGGAGGTTCTTTATCGTTCTGTGGTCGGTCTTGGTTGGTTTTCTTGGTTTTAGTTGATGGAAACCTAAAGAAAAGTGTTTGGTATTGGTTTTTCGAGGATAGTTCCGTATGCGGTGTGTGGTTTTGTCTTCCTTGGTTGAAGATGAAGAAGAGGAGTCTAGTGTTGCGCTTCTTTTGGGCGTCGTTCCAGTTTTGATGTTTAGTTTGTTAATTGCTTTATGGGGAAGAAGCATTCAATTTATTTCTGTGTTTGTCTTTCTCCGAGGTTAAAGGAGTTATTGAGGTGCTATGCCAGACCTGGTTGTCAGGGCTGAAGTTCTGTGGCTTTGTAGGAGTAAGTGGTGTTTGATTTCGTCATTTTTCTGGTTTGAGAAATCATCTTTGAAAACCCTTCTTGTTTCGTGAAAGTTTGGGGTTTGGTGTACTAAGGTTTTATTTGAAAAGGATTACTAAATCGCTTGGTTCCCTTTTAAGAAAATTGTCTTTCAACCATTTTCCTCTATGGGAGCCTTTGAGATTGAAAAGTGTTTTGGAGAGTTCCTTTTGCATGACCAAGTTTGGGTTTGTCTCATTGCAATTTTGAGAGTCAAGTTTCCTTACGAATTTTGGGATGAGCTTTAAAACTAAAATGCTGCAAACAAAGAAAGTAGTCTTTTGACTGAAATTGTTTGCCCCTAGTAAGAATTGTTGTTTAGCATGTTATGTAGCATGTACCAATGTGGTTTATGGGATGACTTATTGTTAAGTTAAATTGTGAGTTGAAACGATTCAATGCGGTTGTTACCTCTAGCTTGAAATTAAATAGACTACTAGTGTTGTAGTTTGCTCTTAGCGAAAATTATTAAATGTGTTAATGTATATGCTTAGAATCTGTTGCTTTGTTATAAAAAAAAGCTTATGACCCCCGATTATGTTTAAAGTTTTAAACCCTGATGCATAGTTGAAACATTAAGATGATGTAGACTGCTGTTATTGTTAAAGAGACTTTGCTGGTTGTTTAAAGATGCTCTAATCTAATGGATTAATAGAGAAATTTAATCGTGTTGCCTAGTGACTTTAATTTGGAAGTTGATTAGTGTTGCTATTTACGTTGTTGCAAACTACTAGTATATTTGGAAGTATGCAGTTGTGTCTCTACAATGCTAGTATTGATATCAATTGAGAAGACACAAGACTTATTGCTAATGATGTTGTTAAAGGCAGTGTTAATGCTAGTATTCAATCTATTTTAAATAGTGGGAGTATGTTGTGTGGTGGTAATTTTGTTATCACCTTTGTATAGGGTAGCTAAAAGTAATGTTGTTGGTTGATGATTATGCCATTTTGTTGTTATTGATGACTAAGTAGTGGTGGTAACTGTTTACATTACTCGTTGGAAAACCATGGTTAAAATAGAGGAAAATTTTAACATGTTGCGATGGAGTGAGCTTTGGATAATTAACATGATAAATGATCTTATCCTTAATGAAAGTATAACTTAGAGTCTCACTTACGAATTCTTCCCTGTGGAGATAATATTTACATGTTGAAGCCATTGTTTAACTGAATAAGGTTCGGTTGTCGAGACGTGAGTATATAGGAGGTATGAAATTTATATGTTGATCTTGCTGAAAGATTTGTTGAAGTACTATATTTCAAATGTAGAATAAGATGTATTATGATATGATGATCCGTGGGGATCATGTTGATATAGTGTTGGTTGGGTGCCTTTTTGATAAGCATCATAAACCCTAATTAAAAGTGTTAGGAATGGTAACTAGAGGAAGAATTTGTTGTGAAACTTTTGGTTTAATTGTGTTGGGGCTTCTCAGTGTAACACCCCGGCATTTAATATGCCCGAATGCTACCAAACATAAGCTAAACAACATCTAAATACCACATTTAAACATAAATTCCAGCAAAGGTACATATGCTAAAAACCGATATTTCGGCAGCATCTCCTTTGTTTTTCCATGAATTAACACCATATCAATATCATGGCAAGATATATCATAGCACACGACATCTAAAACATTAACATAAATGGATATATCATCAAATTACGCCAATAATACCACGCTCAACCACTTCATAAACTAAAACGAAGCAAATAAGAAATCACTAGCATGCTAAATTAAACCATACATTAAGTTTAAGGCACAACTCTTAATATCATGTCTCCAAGTGATTAATTATGGACTATGATGGTGGAGCTACGTGTAGAAGTGTAGCTAGACCCCTTTTTCCCGCATGCCGATCTCAAAGTACCTAAAAACAACATAAAACACAAGCGTGAGTTCGAAAACTCAGCAAGCATATCGTAATGGACAACAAGATCATTTACAAGACAATAATACCTTACATCACATATAACATCTCATACTTGAGCACATAACAACATCATCGTCATTAAATATGTATTGCAATGCAATGCAATGCAATGTTATGCTCATATCTCCTTGGAAACTCATACCGGTATGGTTGAGTACACACCCGTCGGTGTGCACCCTCTCCCCCCTTCCATCCCGAAGATGGAGGGTGCCTACTAATCGCTTCCACAACCCACGGTAGATGGAATCACGATGTAGGACTTACTCTAATGGCTCTCCGGATTAGTCATAACTTTCTCACCGACCTTCCCGGATTAGTTAATGACTTTCTCACCGCCCGGTCCATGTAACATGTCATGCATGCAACTATGCCAATTATCATATTTCACATGTACATAAACATATGGCAACTTATCATGACAAATATAAACACATGGCATCGAACCATGATAATCATACTCAATATTTCATTGGAAAACAGCAAGCATAGCAAGTGAGCATAGCAAGTGTTCAATCTTTCACCCAATATCAACAAACAACTTACAATCCGCTATACATTACAACACACTTGCCTCAACCGCGGGCGACGGATTTGTGGGAAGTCGAGGGCACTCCTGGTGTCACACCACCTGCACATAGGCATCACACACTCACAATCATGCCCACAAAACAGTACACAAATCCCCATCTAACCCGACATTGCCCACTACTTGCAAACCTAAAAACAGAGGTTCTGTCCCGGCGGGACAACAGCCTTGCAAAGGCCATAACTTGAGTTCTGTGACTCCAAATCGATTAAACGAGTACACCATCGCAAAGCTTAGAAAATTTCCTACCTTTTTCTAGTTATACGGAAAGACTGATTCGGACTCTAAAATTGTTTAATCTACAGATTACTACGATCTGTTCCAATCGCGTCACAGATTTTAACATGCTCGGTAAAACGGCCATAACTTTCAAACGGCTGATCGGATTTTAACGTGCTTTATTTCCACGGAAAGACAATTAAATTATCTACAACTTCTTTTAAGTCCGTACGGACAGATTCGGATTCTAAATTGCTGAAAACTTGAACCCTAGCCCGATTGCTCAATCTGCCCTAAAACAGAAACGTGGCAACGTCTAGATCTAACCCAAAGAACTCCAACCCAGCACCACCAATTGATCTAAAAACTTCATAAACACCCTAAGAACAGTACCTAGATCAAACCCAAGGATCCCCATGATCATACCTTTGCCCAACGAACGAATCTCCAATAGATCTCCTCGCGGATCGCTCCTCGCTCCACGCTCCTCGCTCCTCGCTCCAACGGATGGATCCATAAGGTGCAGAGGTGTGGAGACCACCCTAGGGCAGCAAGGGGGTGGAGGAGAGGTGGTGGAGAGGTGGGGAGCAATGGGGCAAAGGAGGGGGAGGCGCACGGCCAAGGGAGGAGGGAGGCGGCTAGGGCAAGGGCAAGTGGGGGGGAAGGGCGCACATGGGGCAGGGGTGAACGCCCAAGGGCTGGTGGGGAGCCCTTTTACCAGCCCCCACACCCAATCCTAGTCCGTTACGGAGACCTACTCCATCCCACCAAAGCCCACTTAAGGCCCAAACTCCCCCGGGAAGGCCCAAAACCCCGAAAACGGCCCGGAAACGTTATTAACCTCCATACCTTATGGTTTTAACCTGCCATACCATATTTCATAAAGTTTTTGACCTTAACATGCACCATTTAAAAGGTTACGACACTCCGTGGTGACACATTACTTCAAACGACCCAAAAACGCGAGTAAACCTCAAGCCAAAAGGTTTTATTCTCTAATTTCACATTCTATAATGTCACACCATACCGTAGTGTCACATTCTCCCCCCCTTCAACAGGATTCGACCTCGAATCCGAAGGACGCCAAAATCAATGACAAAATCCCCAAGGGACAAACGGCTTCTCTGCAGCACAAAACATTCACACAACGACTAAAACCGGAACAAACAACAAACGAGTTCCCAAAACCAACACATAGAGAAAAAGTGTTGATCTAGCTCAACTAAGGGCAACCCCTCACAAATCGACCTTCACTTCAATTCCCCAACAGAATCTGCGTTTCAACCACAAAGGGCTCCATCAACCCAAAACGCTCGAATCCTCACGGCAACCACTTCATACTTCTATCACAACCAACCTGACTACCATACTCCATTAAACTCAACATGACATAATCAAAGGAAGTCACAATTCCTTTAACGACCTTTCTACATTCCTGAAAATTTCCATCGAGGGAAAACTCATTAAGGCACACTTGCCCTTCCGATACACCATCATACTAACATTTTATTCCATCCTTTCCCAGACAAGACTCAAATCCAAGAACAACTAGTGACGACAAATGCTCACGGCAGGACAAATATCACCGAACTACCGTCAACTTCACTTCCACCCATCGCTACACTTAATAATGGTTAGACCCATACATCATCAACCTCCATCACAAACCACCCTTATACCACTAGGGTTCAACACCTAGCCCCAAGCTAGGATCGAAAAACCTTACCAAACCACAATTGGTTCCTTTCTTAAGAGGGTCTCGCAATCAACCAAAAACACTTATGTATCATCCCCAAGTGTACACACGACAACTCAAACCCAAAGCGTTAACAACCATTTTGGAAAGAATTCGGCAACATCCAAGCCAAATCACAAAGGAAGCATAAATCCTTCATTCTTTCTTTTCATACTAGAAAGAAATGGACATCTCGATTCTTGACATGCATGCACACTTTTCAAGAGCACTCAGGATTAGTAATATATACTTATATGTCTTTCTCTCCGACCTGGCTCGTCGACTCCTTTATGATTAATTATGCATAAACAATGTCTCGTTTTCCTTTTTCACCCTTCATTCATCATGTAACAACGGCACCGAATAGTCATTCACCAAATGACTTCTTCCTTGGTATCAAATGATGGAAACACAATTAACATCGAAGGTTGCGGAAATTCATATAGACTATGACGGCAGCATAGTTGTGATAAAACACCACGTCGTAAAGACCCCACATCAGTTGAAAACTGAACTTGCACAACATTGCATTTCATCCAAATTCAACATTTTGGAAAAGAACATCAAAATTTCAAGTCGAGCATCTGCTCCCACAACCATCACGAACTTCCTCAAGGAGAGGGAAACTCATTCCCAAAAGGGAACACCTCACTAACAAAATCACTTTGTAAAACTTTCATAAAATCCACCTTTTTGAAGCACTCGCAACATCACACACATTTTCAAAACAACTCCAACTCTAGCCAAAAAGAGTTACACATTAAGGGCTCAACTCAAAAGTTTCCAACACAACCCTTTAAGACCATCTGCTTCCTTTTAAAATTAATTCCAAAGATAATCCAGTGCGAACGCGAAAGGGCGCGATCGACTCAAAACTTTTGGATGTAAATCCAAACTCACAACACGAACTAAACAAATTCGCCAAAACCAAAGGTCGACACCAAACATTACGAGTTTTGGTGAAAACTCAAACACAAGATAAGGAACACCTTGACCGAAAACCCTTCAACCAAAATGGCAAACAACCAAACCAGTCCAAAAGCTTTTAAACACAAGCTCAGCGTAAAAGAACCATCTCTAGAACTCCACTACGCTTTCCATTAAAAGACTTTAATAATCACTTTTACTCCTGAGGAGCCCCAACTCAATTCAACCAAAAGCTTCACAACAAATTCTTCCTCTAGTTACCATTCCCAAAACTTTTAATAAGGGTTTATGATGCTTATCAAGAAGGCACCCAACCAAGACTATAATGATATGATCCCCACGGATCACCGAATCATAATACTTCTTATTCTAAATTTGAAACATAGTACTTCAACAAATCTTTCAGCAAGATCAACATATAAATTTCATACCTCCTATCTATTCACGTCTCGATAACCGAACCTTATTCAGTTAAACAACGACTTCAACATTTAAATATTATCTCTACAAGACAAAGTTCATAGCTAGGATCCCAAGGCATACATTCATTAAGGATAAAACTCTACATCAGGTTAATTATCCATGGTTCACTCCATCACCACAGGTTACAACACCCTCCATTTAGTCAATGGTTTCCAACAAGTATTCTACACAACTACCACCACTACTAAGTCATCAATAAAAACAAATGGGCATAATCATCAACCGATCAACATTACTTTTAGCTACCCTATACATAGGTGATAACAAAATTACAACATACTCCAACTATTTAAAATAGATTGAAAACTAGCATTGAAGGGTCACAACTGCATACTTCCAAATATACTAATAGTTTGCAACAACATAAATAACCACTCCAATCAACTTCCAAATTAAAGTCACTAGTCTCTACTAATCTGTTAGATTAGCACATCTTTAAACACCAAGCAAAGCTTCTTAACAATATCAGCAGTTTAAATCATCTTAATGTTTTAACTATGCATCAAGGTTTAAACTTTTAACATTAACGAGGATCATAAGCACTTTTAAAGCAAGGCAACAGATTCTAAGCATGAACATTAACACTTTCAATCATTCTCGCTAAGAGTGAACTACAACACTAGTAGTCTATTTATTCTCAAACTTAGAGATTTTACTCACATTGAATTGATTCAACTCAAAATTTAACTTAGCAACACATCAATCCATAAACCACATTGTTACCTACTACATAACATGCTAAACATCAATTCTTACTAGGGACAAAGCGATTTGATCAAAGACTACTTACTTTGTTTACAGCATTTTAGTTTTAAAACTCATCCCAAATTCATAAGGAAACTTGACTCTCAAAATTGCAATGAGACAAACCCAAACTTGGTTATGCAAAGGAATTCTCCAAAACACTTTTCAATCTCAAAGACTTCCATAGAGGAAACTAGTTGGAAGACAACTTTTCTCGAAAGGGAACCAAGTGCTCCATTAACCTTTTCAAATAAAACCTTAACACCAAACCCCTAACTTTCACGACTCAAGAGGGGCTTTCAAAGATGATTTCTCAAACCAGTAAAATGATGACATCAAACACCGATTACTACTCTGAAGCCACGTAACTTCAGCCCTGGCCAGTGTCCGGCACAACTCGAACAAAACTCCTTTAGCCTTGGAGACAGACAACCACAGGAATAAATCGAATGCTTGTTCTTCATAAAGCAATTAACAGGCATCAAAAACTGGAAAGGCGCCCAAAAGAAGCGCAACACTAGACTCCTCTTCTTCGTCTTCACCCAAGGAAGACAAAACCACACACCGCATACGGAACGATCCGCGAAAGCCCATCACCTTTTCATTTGGTTCAAAACAGCTAAAGCCAAGAAAAGCAACAAACACCGACCGTCAGAACGACAAAGAACATCCGAAGGAAACCACCATTAACTCTTCCTTTTCGTCTCCAATCAACTACCCGATTTACGACAGAAAGGGTAAGCGCTTTTCTCCTACAGGGGTTAACAGTTCTTCGGTGATGGCGCTAACCGGCCACACCGTCAAACCTCACCCTAACTATAAACAACAAGAGGTGACCGAAACCCTTCGGTACCACAACCCCACTCTTATCACCACAACATATATCATTGACATAGCAACATGCATTGTCAAAAGAAGCATTCAACATCAAAGCTTAAATACAACATTTAAGCGTAAAGAAACGATACCCATACCCTTTCCTACTGTGCATCCAGTGTGTGTCAAATTTTAGATTAGTTATACCATTTTTTGCAAGTTTTAATGTTGCTATCCTATGACAAAGTTTTAGTTGAAACCTAAGCCATGTTTCTAAGTTATTCCACATCATATTTTAGTTGTACCCTATGGCATGACACTAAAAATACGCATTCCAAGGACCTACAGCCCGCTCTGATACCAACTGTAACACCCCGGCATTTAATATGCCTGAATGCTACCAAACATAAGCTAGACAACATCTAAATACCACATTTAAACATAAATTCCAGCAAAGGTACATATGCTAAAAACCGATATTTCGGCAGCATCTCCTTTGTTTTTCCATGAATTAACACCATATCAATATCATGGCAAGATATATCATAGCACACGACATCTAAAACATCAACATAAATGGATATATCATCAAATTACGCCAATAATACCACGCTCAACCACTTCATAAACTAAAACGAAGCAAATAAGAAATCACTAGCATGCTAAATTAAACCATACATTAAGTTTAAGGCACAACTCTTAATATCATGTCTCCAAGTGATTAATTATGGACTATGATGGTGGAGCTACGTGTAGAAGTGTAGCTAGACCCCTTTTTCCCGCATGCCGATCTCAAAGTACCTAAAAACAACATAAAACACAAGCGTGAGTTCGAAAACTCAGCAAGCATATCGTAATGGACAACAAGATCATTTACAAGACAATAATACCTTACATCACATATAACATCTCATACTTGAGCACATAACAACATCATCATCATTAAATATGTATTGCAATGCAATGCAATGTTATGCTCATATCTCCTTGGAAACTCATACCGGTATGGTTGAGTACAGACCCGTCGGTGTGCACCCTCTCCCCCCTTCCATCCCGAAGATGGAGGGTGCCTACTAATCGCTTCCACAACCCACGGTAGATGGAATCACGATGTAGGACTTACTCTAATGGCTCTCCGGATTAGTCATAACTTTCTCACCGACCTTCCCGGATTAGTTAATGACTTTCTCACCGCCCGGGCCATGTAACATGTCATGCATGCAACTATGCCAATTATCATATTTCACATGTACATAAATATATGGCAACTTATCATGACAAATATAAACACATGGCATCGAACCATGATAATCATACTCAATATTTCATTGGAAAACAGCAAGCATAGCAAGTGAGCATAGCAAGTGTTCAATCTTTCACCCAATATCAACAAACAACCTACAATCCGCTATACATTACAACACACTTGCCTCAACCGCGGGCGACGGATTTGTGGGAAGTCGAGGGCACTCCTGGTGTCACACCACCTGCACATAGGCATCACACACTCACAATCATGCCCACAAAACAGTACACAAATCCCCATCTAACCCGACATTGCCCACTACTTGCAAACCTAAAAACAGAGGTTCTGTCCCGGCGGGACAACAGCCTTGCAAAGGCCATAACTTGAGTTCTGGGACTCCAAATCGATTAAACGAGTACACCATCGCGAAGCTTAGGAAATTTCCTACCTTTTTCTAGTTATACGGAAAGACTGATTCGGACTCTAAAATTGTTTAATCTACAGATTACTACGATCTGTTCCAATCGCGTCACAGATTTTAACACGCTCGGTAAAACGGCCATAACTTTCAAACGGCTGATCGGATTTTAACGTGCTTTATGTCCACGGAAAGATAATTAAATTATCTATAACTTATTTTAAGTCCGTACGGACAGATTCGGATTCTAAATTGATAAAAACTCGAACCCTAGCCCGATTGCTCAATCTGCCCTAAAACAGAAACGTGGCAACGTCTAGATCTAACCCAAAGAACTCCAACCCAGCACCACCAATTGATCTAAAAACTTCATAAACACCCTAAGAACAGTACCTAGATCAAACCCAAGGATCCCCATGATCATACCTTTGCCCAACGAACGAATCTCCAATAGATTTCCTCGCGGATCGCTCCTCGCTCCACGCTTCTCGCTCCAACGGATGGATCCATAAGGTGCAGAGGTGTGGAGACCACCCTAGGGCAGCAAGGGGGTGGAGGAGAGGTGGTGGAGAGGTGGGGAGCAATGGGGCAAAGGAGGGGGAGGCGCATGGCCAAGGGAGGAGGGAGGCGGCTAGGGCAAGGGCAAGTGGGGGGGAAGGGCGCACATGGGGCAGGGGTGAACGCCCAAGGGCTGGTGGGGAGCCCTTTTACCAGCCCCCACACCCAATCCTAGTCCGTTACGGAGACCTACTCCATCCCACCAAAGCCCACTTAAGGCCCAAACTCCCCCGGGAAGGCCCAAAACCCC
Organism: Rhipidocladum racemiflorum; assembly: GCA_036346355.1. Classification (NCBI taxonomy): domain Eukaryota; kingdom Viridiplantae; phylum Streptophyta; class Magnoliopsida; order Poales; family Poaceae; genus Rhipidocladum; species Rhipidocladum racemiflorum. The sequence continues at coordinate 23,177,574 of CM070586.1, forward strand.
GAAAACGGCCCGGAAACGTTATTAACCTCCATACCTTATGGTTTTAACCTGCCATACCATATTTCATAAAGTTTTTTACCTTAACATGCACCATTTAAAAGGTTACGACACTCCGTGGTGACACATTAATTCAAACGACCCAAAAACGCGAGTAAACCTCAAGCCGAAAGGTTTTATTCTCTAATTTCACATTCTATAATGTCACACCATACCGTAGTGTCACACTCAGGGAGTAAATAGTGATTATTGAAGTCTTTAATGGAAAGCGTAGTGGAGTACTAGAGATGATTGTATTTATGCTGAGCTTGTGTTCAAAAGCTTTTGGACTAGTTTGGTTGTTTGCCTTTTTGGTTGAAGGGTTTTCGGTCAAGGTGTTCCATATGCTGTGTTTCAGAGTTTCCCTAAAACTCGTAGAAATTGGAGCAAAACTTTGGTTTTGGCTAATGTGTTTAGTTGGTGCTATGAGTATGGATTTACACCCCAAAAGTTTTTTTTTTAGTCGATCGCGCCCTTTCGCGTTCGCACTAAATTATCTTTGGAATTAATTTTAAAAGGAAGCAGATGGTCATGAAGGGTTGTGTTGGAAACTTTTGAGTTAAGCCCTTGATGTGTAACTCTGTTTGGCTAGAGTTGGAGTCATTTGGAAAATGGGTCTGTTGTGCGGATGTTTCACAAGTCTGGATTTTTATGAATGTTTCATAAGTGAATTTAGTTGGTTAAGAGTTTTCTTTTGGGATTTAGTTTCCCTCTCTTTTGATAAAATTTATGGCGGTTGTGTGTGCAGATGTTTCACTTTGGAGTCGATGTTCTGTTCCAAAGGGTTGAGTTTGATTTTGCGAGGTTTTGCAAGGTTAGTTTTAAATGGATGATGGGTTTTCACACGATGTGGTGTTTTGTTGTTAACGATGTTGCCGTCATAGTCTATATGATTTAGCGCAACCGTCAGTGTTATGTGTATTTCAATCATGTGATACCGAGGGAGAAGTCTTTTGGTGAATGACTTTTCGGTATTGTTGTTATATGATGAATGAATGGTGAAAAGTAAACAAGAGATCGTGTATAGATGTTAAATGATAAAAGAGTCGTTGAGCCAGGTCGGTGAGAAAGTCATATATGGAGATATGACTAATTCGGAGTGCTCTTGAAGAATGTGCATTCATGTCATGAAACGAGATTTCCCTTGCTTTCTAGTATGAAAAGAAAAGAATGAATAATTTCTGGTGTTGGTTGTGGTGAAGGGATTTGTGTTTTCTTTGCGTTTTGGCTTAGGAAATTAAAATGAATACTCTCTGGTTGTTGTCGAATCCTTTCCAAAAGTGGTTTTAGCGCTTTGGGGTTTGAGTTGTTGGATGAGGGCCACTTGGGTTCATGTTTATGGTTGAGCTCACTCAATGATTGTGCTCTCTATCGTGGTCCATTGAGGGGAAGGTTGTGTTTGACTCAATGCAAACCTTCTTGGAGAATTGTGTCGTTGAGATGTTCCTCGGTAGGGTTGATTAGAGCATTAGTGGACCACTTGGTGGTTGCTAGTAATTGTTTTCCTTTTCAGAGTGTATTAATTGGACCTTTCTGTTGCTGAGGTTGAACGAGGTTGTGTCAACCGTAGCGATTTTGTTTGGTTGTTACATTTTTTCTTGCGAGTTTAAGGACCCTGATTGTAAGGTGGGCCTTTTCCTTTAGGCGGTAGTGTTGGGTATTGGTCTTTTGTAAAAGAGCAATCCTTTGCAAGGTCTTAACCTCGTTTGTTCAAATAGTTGGTGGTCTTGGAGTATTTGTCTCACTTGGTTCGTCATCGTTTTGAATATGGCGAACCACAGTAGAGAGGTTGAGGTGTGAAAACACGTTTGTGCGTGGGAGATGAAGAGGGTTCTAGAGGTTGGTACCGTGCCCTTCTGGAGAGTAGTTCCGATTAAAGGGATTGGGCACGTTAGTGCCAATGAGGGATGGATGGAGGAGTGTGAGACCGTTCTTCTTTCGTGGTCTATTTGGGAATTGAGGTGAAGAGGGAATCATGAGAGGTTGCACTCTATTGAGCTAAATCAACACAAGGGTTGGTTTTGGGAGCTCGCTTGTCGTTTGTTCCAGTTTGAGTCGTTGTGCGAATGTTGTGTGCTGCAGAGAAGTCTTTTGTCCCTTGGGGACTTTGTTGTTGTTTTTGGCGTCTTTCAGATTCAAGGTCGAATCCTGTTGAAGGGGGGAAGAGTGTGACACCACGGAGTGTCGTAACCTTATTTAATGTGCTTGATAAGGTCAAAAACATTATAAATTGTGGAATTAAGGTTAAAACCATACGCTATGAGGTTTAATCGCGTTTCTGGGCCGTTTCCGGGGTTTTGGGCCTTTCCGGGGGAGTTTGGGCCTAGGGGAAAGGGTCGTGGGCCTTGGTGGTGGAGAGTTTGAGTCCTTTTAGGAGTAGGAGACCAGTTTGGGCTGGTAAAAAGGGCTGCCCCTGCCCCTGCCCTGCGCCCCCACCTCCCTCCTCCATGCCCTAGCCGCCACCCCCACCTTCCCCTCTTCCTCGTAGGCCGTGCGCCCCCACCCCCTTTGCCCCTTGCCTCTCCACCTCACCACCACCTCTCCTCCACCCCCTTGCTGACCTAGGGTGGCCTCCCCACCCCCTTCACCTCGAGGATCCATCCATTGGAGCGAGGAGCAAGGAGCGAGGAGCGAGGAGCGAGGAGCGAACCGGGAGGAGATCCGTTCAGTTTTCGTGCGTTGGGCAAAGGTATGGCCATGGGAATCCTTGGGGTAGGTCTAGGTACTGTTCTAAGGATGTTTATCAAGTTTTTAGATCAATTGGTGGTGATGGATTTGATTAGATTAGATGGATTCTTGAGTTGGTCACGTTCTCTGTTCCGGACAGCATGAGCAGTCGACCTAGGGTTCGGTTGTTCGCCAATTTAGAGTCCGAATCTGGTTGTACGGATGTTGAAGAAGTTGTAGATAATTTCATTATCTTTCCGTGGATATAAAGAACGTCCAAATCCGATCAGCCGTTTGAATGTTATGACTGTTTTACCGAGCATGTTAAAATCTGTGATGTGATTGGAACAGATCATGGTATTTTGTAGATTAAACAACTTTAGATTCCGAATCAGTTTTTCCATATACCTAGAAAAAGTTGGGAAATTTCCTAAGCTACGCGATGATGTACTCGTTTAAATGATTTGGAGTCTTAGAACCCGAGTTATGCCTTTTGGAAGGCTGCTGTCCCGACGGGACAGAACTGCTGTTTTTGGGTTTTGCGAGTAGTTGGCAATGTCGGGGTAGATGAGGGTTTGCGTACTGTTTTGTGGACATGATTGTGAGTGTGTGGTACCTATGTGCAGGTGGTGCGACCTCGGGAGTGCCTTCTACTTCCCGCCAATCCGTTGCTTGTGGTTGAGGCAAGTGTATTGTAATGGATAGCGGTTTGTAGGTTGCTTGTTGAGAATAGATGAAATTGGATATATGATATGATCACATGCCATGCTTTAATGATTGCCAATGATATGATGAATATGCTTACTATGTTATGATGCTATGTGTTAATGTAAGAGTGATTTATGATGTTGGCATATTTGCATACATGACATGGCATGATACATGGCCCGGGCGGTGAGAAAGTCATAACTAATCCGGGGAAGGTCGGTGAGAAAGTTATGACTATTCCGGAGAGCCAATGAGTAAGTCCTACATCGTGATTCCATTCACCGCGGTGAACGGAAGCGAGGAGTAGGCACCCTCCATCTTCGGGATGGAAGGGGGGAGAGGGTGCACACCGACGGGTGTGTACTCAACCATACCGGTATGAGTTTCCAAGGAGACATGAGCATCGCATTGCACTTCATACATATTGATGATGATGATAATATGTGACCATGAATGAGATGGTTTACGTGATGTGAGATATTATTGCTATGTAATTGTTTATGTTTGTACCATTGCAATATACTTGCTGAGTGATGAACTCACGCATGTGTTTATGTTGTTTTCTTTTAGGTACCATGAATCCGACATGCGGGAAAGGGAGTTAGTCACACGTCATCACTTAGCATCACACTTTTAAACAATGACATGTTCCTTCCCTTATGGTTATGGTTAATTCATTGAACTAAACTATGGTTTCGATGTTTCGTTGGTCGTTATGAGTAATTGATTAGTCCATATTTGTCATGTGATGGATAGAATTTATATCCTTAGTGGTATGGTGGCTGTTTTTCCGTTTGATCATGTTATTGCTATCGTTCGTTATGCCACATTGACATGTTATTATTGTTGTTGCTTCAATTCATGTTAAAACAAAGGAGATGCTGCCGAAATCTCGGTTTTTACATGTGTGCCTTTGCTGGAATTTAAGTTTAATTATGGTATTTAGATGTTGTTTAGCTTTTGTTTGGTAGCATTCAGGCATAGTAAATGCCGGGGTGTTACACCTTCATTATGGATCTCCTTAATCAATTTTGCCATGTGAACCATTAAAAACCTTAGAACAGGGAATGACACATAAACATGTAAAATGGGAATATTCTGTGACACTACAGAATGGTGTGACATTATAAATTGTGAAGTTAGAGATTAAAACCTTGCGGTATGATGTTAAATCATGTTTTCGGGCCTTTTTCGGGAACTTGGGCCTTCCCGAGGCGATTTGGGCCTTGGGGGGACCCCACATGGGCCGAAGGTGGAGTTTTCTGGCCCATGTGGGGGAGGAGGGCAGCAAAAACCCCTCCTTACGCCTGCCCCCCCCATTGTGGTGCGCCCCTTGGCGCCCCCCTTCCCCTTCCTCCCCACCTCCTCTAGCCGGCCCTAGGCGAGCTCCACCCCCAGCCCTTGCTGCCACATTCTTCCACGCCGTTGCCCTCGCCATTGGGGAGCTCCACAACAAGGGGATCCGGCGGGATTGGCGCGTGGAGGAAGATCGGGCGATCGGGAGGCGTGTTCGTCGGTTCTTCGTTCGTCAGGCTAAGGTATGGTGATGGGAAACCTTTGGGGTGGATTAGGTTCTGTGTTAATAGAGGATTTCATGCTTTTAGATTGAAAGGTGGTGCTGCAATTAGATAGAATTGATGAAAACTAGAGATTGCATGGTGTTCTGTTTCGGGCATATTGGACATCCGACCTAGGGTTTGATATTTCGCAATTTTAGAGGCGTTTTATGGTCGGATGTATGTCGAGAAAGTTCTAGATAATTTCAATACCTTTCAGTGGACACCAAGAACGTGTAATTCCGATCATCCGTTTGAAAGTTATGGCTGTTTTACCGAACGTGTTCAAAACTGTGATGTGAATGGGACAGATCGTGTTGATCTGTAGATTAGTCAATTTTAGAGGCCGAATCAGTTTTTTCCAATACTTAGAAAAAGCTAGGAAATTTCCTAAGATACGAGAAAATGTACTCGTTTACTTACTTTGGAGTCTTAGAACTCAAGTTATGCTAGTTGGAAGCCTGCTGTCCCGTCGGGACAAATTCTCTGTTTTCGGGTTTTAGGTGTGGGTTGCGGTGTCGGGTTAGGGGATCGTTCATGTACTGTTTTGTGGGAATGTTTTGAGTGTGTGGTACCTATGTGCAGGTGGTGTGACCCAGGGAGTGCCCTCAACCTCTCGCCAATCCGTCGCCCACGGTTGAAGGCAAGTGTATTGGAATGGGTTCGGGTTGTAGGATTGCTAGACTTGCTTTGGTGCAATATGATTACATGATACGCTAACTTGCCATGATTGATGTTTTCCTATGATATGATGAACATGGTTTTAAATACTTGTTATGGAATCATTGTATTAAATGTTTATGCGAGATTATACATGTTCATGTCATATGTGCATTCATAATGGAAGAGGCGACCCATTCTGATGCGGGCCTCTGTGTTCACACGTAGTGAACACGAAAGACCTACCTCGTAGTCCTATCCACGATTGTGTATGAGAGCGAGTCAGTAAGAGTAGGCACCCTCCATCTACGGGATGGAAGGGGAAGAGGGTGCACACCGACGGGTGTGCACTCGGCAATACCGGTATGTGCTTCACGGAGACATGTGCATTGCATTGCATACATGGATAATGATGTTATGAGATGAATACCATGTGAATGTGAAATACTTATGATGTCAATAATGAGATGTACACATGATGTTATTGAAATCCGTTCCTTTGATTCATTGCAATACACTTTGCTGAGTGATGAACTCACGCTTGTGCTTATGATGTTTTTAGGTACCATGACACCGGCATGCGGGAAAGCGGCTTAGCGGCACTTCATCACATAATTTACGCACAATTAGACAATATTTACCTTTTTGGAGTTGTGATAATAAACTTAGTGTGATGAGACTAGGATTATGATTTGTTCGTGTGCTTATTTACATCCATTACTTCGTTTTAGTTCATGGAGTGGTTAAATTCGTTATGCTAGACTTAAATTGCTGCTATGTCACCTGTTATTGCCGTTTTAGATGCTTTCCATTATGATATATCTTGAGATATTCTTGTTGTTGCTCCGTACCATGGAAAAACAAAGGAGATGCTGCCGAAATTTTTCAGTTTAGCATTTGCGCCCTTGCTGTAATTTATCTTAATTTGTAGTATTTAGATGCTTCTTATGCTATATTTGGTGACATTCAGGGCATACTAGATGCCGGGGTGTTACATATTCGTTAAATAATTGCATATGCTTAGTTGCACTTTAGAATGGGAAAGAATGGACATATGGATATACTGTTCACAAAAGATTTAACTGTGAACATGGTAATCATGAATCTTGGACATCGACATGTTGATCAATGGTATATTAGTAAAAATGAAAATAAAACTATGATTTGGACACGGGTGAATATTGGCAGTAGCCAGTTATGCATGTGACTTGCACGTAGATAAGGGGAGATTTATCGCTTGAGTCAATATAAGGACCGAACTATGCTGTTGTTTTCATGCCAAGATAATCATACAACCAAAAGGGCTGGTATGGGATGGCTATAAATGATTAAGTTACTTAAAATTGGCTTTGCACATTGGAAGACTGTAGTAGCATGAGCTGTTCCATTTGAATTTCTTGAAGGGGTGCCCTCACCGAGGTGTTGGGCATAACATATGCCAATGAAACAGTATACGCCTTACTATGGGGAGAAGTGAGACGTTAGGATGTGAAACCGTTCGTCATACTTAGTGTACAAATATCTTCTACCACAATAGTAAGGGTTTATCAGTACTGGGCTGGTGGAAAGTTGGAATTAAGTAATGTAAATGTTATATATGATTTCTCTGTGACACACCAAAGGACGTGTGTCAAATATGCATTGCAAAAAGAGATAATCATTCCTTGCGAGTAAAGCTGTATACCTCGTAGAGTTAAAACTAATCGATTAGCCACGCTTGCGGTTATGAGCACTTGGTAACGTTATCACATAGTTAGAATTGTGATATTCTCATAAAATGGAATGAAATGATAGAATTTGATATTAGAGAAGTTACCCTACAGATGATTCAATGCTTGTCATGTGTTGACAAGGTTGAGTTCAGTTGTACCATGCGTTGGCAATAGGATGGATTTGTGTCATGTGTTGGCAATAGAATGGATTTGTGCCATGTGTTGGCCGAGAAATCGATGCGATAATTGGTTATACTCATCTGAGATATGTTGTTACCGATGCGTATTAACACTTACTCGTTAAATTTCTTTACAAATCATGTTTTCAATTTATTGTTTAGAATTTATGTTCAATTCGGCTTTATGCAAATAACTATAGAAACCTCCATTGTATTAGCTTGCATATAATTAGGTTTTGTAAACACTTTAAGTCTTGCTGAGTACACAATGTACTCAACCTTTCTGCATTCGTTGTTTTAGGTGAAGGAATAGAATATCTCAAGGATACCTGTATTGATGCAGAATACAAGGATAACGATCATGTTTCTATCTAGAGTTTTCCTTGTCAGTTGCTTGTGGAAAAATGGGTGGTTGGGCAAACTACAAGATAAAGTTATCTTTTGGCTTGTAATAGATATTTGTAAGAACTGCTTCCGCTGATAATTGTAATAAAATGTGATGTATGGTTGTGGTTGCAATTTGTGTATATGCATGCTAGCTACTGATCACGAGACTAGCACAGAAAGAATATTTAGAACATGTCTTCTATGATACACAGTATCATAAAAGGGACGGTCTCACAAGTTGATATCAGATCTATGCTGACTGTAGGAAAACCTTAGATAGAATGGTCGTTAGTTTATAATTTAAAATCTGAAAATGACAAATTTATAACTGGGAATGTAAACCACTATATATGTTATTAATCCTTTCTTGTTATATTATCTATTCTTTCCTTATCAGTATTTTTTTTGTATCTTACATTTGATCTGGAATACTAATTCCTTATTAAATGTGCAAATGGAAGGATATACTCCATGCTACATATCTACCCATCGGGAGGATTTTGGCATGATGGGAGTTTTCACCTAAATGCTGGAATTCACTTGATTTAATAACAACCCACGATACATAGTTTTCTAAGCAATGATTAGTCCTGTAACAGTGGAGTACATCGCCCGAGTGGATATCCCTGTGAGGGTTATCTACAATGAGATGGATCGGTTTTTTAAGGTCTTGGCACTTCTGTGCAGGCCGCAATGAACGAGGCTACTTATGTGGCTGCTGTCCGTCTATGACATGCACAGCCAGAACTTGCTACAGTTTATCGAAGGATTCCTTCATGCACACAGACTGGAGAAAACACCTACCTGGATCTCACTGACATCCAGAGTGGAAGTTATCACGCTTTGGTGCAAATTGTTAAGTTTGTGGCATCCCGTCGCTGGGTGGCCTTTTTGGAAGGCATTATCGCTCCTTATGTCGCCATGGGACTCATTTCACGACTAGTCTTTGGAGATGGCCCGTCCCTGCCACCGACACAGAGGATGTCAGGTGTTGCTTCAACGATGACCTCAAGACCCATTAGACGCTCACTAGCAATTACTAGCAGTTGTCCACGATCGGTCCACATCAACATCGACCTCACCAGCTTTAGTCTGTGTCATCCCCGCGCGACTCAGGTCTACTGCCATCGTGGGACTTTTCCCACCACATTTGTGGAAAGTACCATTCATAGACCACCTGTTGTTAGGGGTGAGGGCGATGTTATGGAGACTGCCTGAGAGGGTTTAGCTAGTAATAAGATAAGCCTAGTGAGTACTATCTTAATAAGTAGCAGTTGTTATGTGATACTACGGGTTGGCATAACTTTAGAAAGTATGAATTCTGCAATTTGAACCCTACGGTATGGCGTTTTAGCGCGTTTCGGGCCTCTCCGGGGTCGTTTTGGACCGTTTCCGGGTGATCGGGCCGTGGGGGAAACAATTTGGGTCGTCAGTGGGATGAATTGGGCCCATGTGGGGGTGTGCTAGGGCAGCACACCTGCTGCCCCTTCCCCCATGTGCCCCCATCTCTCCCCCTTTGAGCCGCCACCCCCACCTCCTCTCCCCCATCTTCCCCAAATCTCCCCACCTCTCCTCCTTTGCAAAACCGCCCCTCCTCTCCACCCTTCTCCCCCTTGCGGGTGCGCCCTAGACCTTCCTCTCGCTGCCACGTCGCGCTTTGGTGCTGTCCTCGCCGGTGGGAGGATCCGCGACGAGGAGATCCGGTGGAAATGGCGCGTGGGAAGAGATCGGGTGGAGATCGCGTGGGGAAAAGTTCGTCAAATTCGTGGTTCTTCAAGAAGGTAATGGGGAAAACCTTTGGGATTGATTAGATGCTGTTGTAGTCGGGGATTTCTATGTTTTTAGATCAAGGGAGGTGCTGCCATGGGGTAGAATTGATGAAAACTTGGATTGTATTCACGTTCTGTTCGGGCAGATTGGGAACCCGAACTAGGGCAGGCGTTTTCGCGAATTTAGAGTTGGAATCTGGTCGTACGGACGTGGAAGAAGTTGTAGGTAATTTAATTATATTTCCGTGTACATAAAGAATGTTAAATTCCGATCAGCCGTTTGGAAGTTATGGCTGTTTTACCGAGCGCTGTCAAATCTGTGACGAGATTGAGACAGTTTGTGTTCAACGTTAGATTAAACAATTTTAGAGGCCGATTTGGTTTTTCCCAATAACTAGAAAAAGTTGGGAATTTTCCTAAGCTACGCGAGGATATACTTGTTTATTCAATTTGGAGTCCTAGAACAGAAGTTATGCCCATTGGAAGTCCGCTGTCCCGAAAGGACAGATTTGCTGTTTTCTGATTTTAGGAGTTGTAAGCGAAATCGGGGTAGTGGGATGTATGTGTGTTGTTTTGTGGACCCGATTTGAGTGTGTGGCACGTGTTTGCAGGTGGTTTGCCTCCGGGAGTGCCCTCAACCTCTCGTCACTCCGTTACTCGTGGTTGAAGGCAAGTGTGTTGCGTGGATTGTATGCTATACGTGTTGCTAGAATTGCTTGATAGTATTTGAAATAGATAACATGTTGTTTTGCCATGAATTACATGTTATAATTGATAGGATGCCCTTAGGCCATGATTTAAATGTTGTCGATGATATGGTGTCCTCATGCCATGATTAAAAATGCTTGTTGTTGATAAATGATTCACATGCCATGTTTTGAACGGTTACCGTCGATTGTTGAATACGGTCCTACATGTTGTGATGCCATGTGTTGATATACAATATTTCTATTTATGTATACGTTGCTGTCCATTTTTGCATACATGGCATATTTTCATGGCCGGCCGGTGAGATAAGTCATAACTATTCCGGTAGGGTCGGTGAGAACAGTTATGACTAGTCCGGGGCTATTCTGTTGAGTAAGTCCTACATCGTGATTCCATCACCGAGGTGAATGGAAGCGAGTGATAGGCACCCTCCATCTTCGGGATGGAAGGGGGAAAAGGGTGCATGCCGACGGGTGTGCACTCAACCATACCGGTATGAGTATTCCAGGAGACATGTGCATTGCATTGCATGAATGATATACATAAATGAAGATGTTTATGAGATAATGATGAGAGTACTCATGAGATGCTCATGAGATGATTATCATGGTGTTTTAAAGGATGTATATAATGTTAAATATGATGTGTTGTGATATAGCTGTGGAGACTGGAATTATGGTTTGTTGTCTTGCACCTTGTTTTTCATTACATTACATCTTGCTGAGTGATGAACTCACGCTTGTGTTTTATGTTATTTGTTTATTTAGGTACAATGAAATTGGCGCGCGGGAAGGGAATTTAGCTACACTTCCTCACGTAGCACTCATAATCTAGATAATTCACCCATTTCTATGGAAACATGGCAATAAGTTATGTTGATTTTGGTGTATGGATATTATGTGTTGGTTTCCCTCATGTGTGTCATGTGGGTCTTTGGAGCGATTTGTTTTATCATCCTAGTCTTAGTAGATGCTTATTCCATGATTATCATTGCTTATTGTTATTCCAGTTGATGCTCATCTATTGTTGTCGATGCATATTGATATCTTGATTGATACATATATTGGTGATATGATATTGTGATGTTCAAATTTATGCATAAACAAAGGAGATGATGTCAAAATTTTCAATTATTCTAAACGATTACTTGCTGTAATTTACCTTAAACTATGGTATTAATTGTGTTATGGTCTATGTTTGGTGACATTCTGGGCTTAGTAAAAGCCGGGGTGTTACATGTTATATAGTAGTTGGTTATGTGGCTGGACTTTTGTTGTAAATATTATATGAGTTGAAATAAACTTTTGTTGTACACTTTCTTGTGTGTTTTGGTTTTTACTCGTGAATGTTTAATACTTTATTATAACTTCACAATGTTATGACCCGGGAAATGTTAAGGGAACTAAAGAAGAAAAATGCAAGGGACATAGTAAAAAGAAGAGAAACATTCCTTTAGTATTAAAATAGTTCCTTCTAAAAAATTTAAATTTTATTAAATTTCAATGAATGAAATGTTGCCTTGTAATCTAATAGAAATTCATCTCAATCAAACAATGTTTCATGATGCCAGTCATGAAATCTTTGAATGAGCTTTTGGAAAGTGAGGCTACTCTAGAAACTCGACTTCCAAGAACCACTCTACCTACACCAGCTCAACCAAATCCCATACATCCAACAACTAGAGCCTCTTCTTCTTGATGTCCTAATCATCGTGAATCACCACCACCTCCAAATCAACAAGAAACTATTCCTCAAGAACAATTACTAGAACCTCCAACTATGGCACAAGTCCTAGCAATGATTGAGCAAGGACGTTAGATGAATATACTTTTGCTTTAGCAGTTGGTGCAGAACATTGCTAATATTTCATAGTTACTGCTAGAGGTGGCAATGGTGAAGTGCCACATCAGTCTAAATTAGGCGAGTTTCTGAAAACATGACCTCCCACCTTCTCTACTTCAATAGACCCACTAGATGCAAATGATTGGTTCTGATCTATTGAAGGCAAGTTGGCCATAGCATAGTGCAATGACCAGGAAAAAGTCCTTTATGCATCTTATCAGCTTCAAGGTGCAGCTACTGCGTGGTGGGAAAACCATCAGGCAATTCTACCACAAGGATAGCAAGTCACATGGGATGCATTTAAAGAAGCATTCTTTCAAGTCTCCTGTCCCAGCAAGCCTGGTGGATATAAAGAGGTGGTAATTTCTTGACCTTCATCAAGGAAATATGACAATGATGGAATATCTTCATCGCTATAATTACCTATCCCGCTATGCTACCTCTAAAGTTACTTCTGAAGCTCGCAAGATGGAATGCTTCAGAGATATTCTGAATGAAGAAATCAAATGGACACTGGCTGCTCATGATATCATTGATTTTCAAACTCTAGTGGACAAGGCAATCCGAGTGGAGTTCAGTACTCTGGCTATCATGGAAAGCCCCAAGAGAGAGTGGATGGCTCAGAAGTCTGCCAATGCTGGTCCTTCCAGGCCCTGCACTATACAACAATTCATTGCACGTCCTTTAGCTCCCCCTCAACAACAGAGGCATCCAATTCTTACTTCTCAACCTTGACCACCTCCAGCTTGCCTAGCTAATAGATTTAGTGGATGACCTGCTAGAATTCTACAAGCCCCGAATGGGTAGTTGGGCAAACTGTAAGATAAAGTTGTCTTTTGGCTTGTAATAGATATTTGTAAGAACTGTTTACGTTAATAAATGTAATAAAATGTGATGTATGGCTGTGGTCCCAATTTGTGTATATACATGCTAGCTATTGATCATAGGACTAGCACAGAAAGCGTATTTAGAACCTGCCTTTTATGATGCACAGTATCATAAAAGGGAGGGTCTCACTACTTCCATATGCATTTCAGAGTGCGATATAGGATTATTGTGTGCTAGCGGATACCAAAAACTTAAAATTGTGCTTCAGCTTTGACCTATCCTTGGATGGCCCTCCATGATATTTGTACACTTTGAATGACCGATGTGATTCCAAAAGTTAGCCTCAACCATTCCATGAGCAACGTACACCTTGAACGACCTAAACGAGATTATCTATAGAGGAAACATGATTACCTGACGAGTAATTTTGTGATAGCCTGTAAGTCATGGCTACCATCATTTAAAAAATCAAGGTAGATAACTTGGTTCTTGTTTGGTTGAATTACAATTAGAATACAATGAAACCTACATAGGTATGCTACCATGGTCATTCAACATAACTCGAGTTGCGTGTAAAGTACAATCAAAGTATAGGAAGTAGTGTTCCACATATTCCTCGATGACTTGTAGATTTTCGTCCATTGTTTGCTTCAAGACCATGTGTGGGTCAAGGAAACCCATTGGTTCTTTAATTTTTCTCTCTTCAAGTATCATGTATCTATACACATAAAAGCAAGGAGTTATATATATATATATGAAATTTGTCAGTATTACACAAATATAGATTGCACAAACTTACAATGTACATCATCTCATGAGCGAGGCGTTAAGGGTGTCGAGGTTATAGAGATTGAATAAGTTGCTGGTTGAACAGATACTTCTCCTTGAAGCTGACCGGGATACTCAATATCCGTTCTACCAGTTGAAGTCCTTGTAGGCACTCTGATGTTAAGAAAGGCTCTCCTAGCTTGTATGTCCAGGCCAACAGGGCAAACGGATAGTCAGGGGCCTTATTGATCTGTTTTGACTTGCCTTTATCTCACTTTCTAGCATAGTTCATCTTCATAGGAGACCTTTGGTTAGGAAGTGATGTATCAGCCTGTGCTACACCTTCGCGAAACCCGATGCTACTAGAGTACCGTGCACCAGCACCCCTACAATGGATGGATATGTGAGCCCCCAAGCAACTTGAACAGTAATGGAGTAATTGGCAAGCCTTAGTTGGAGATTGCACTATGTGGCCACCTACATAATGGTACATGATTAACTAAGGCATCCAACAGGTATATCTATGGAGCATTCAAGAGATATATTACTATGATGTCATCAACTAGAAAATTGCCATCGTTGTCATCTATGTTAGTTGTGAATGCACAACTGTTCTTACGAGTAGTGGGGCTGAATTGCATAGGTATGTCTAGGGCTTGCATGGGCTATCGTAGCTGATTATTCAACCTTTCCTCAAGGCTTCTTACCTGATTACTGAATTCACCTCTCAGCCTTTCCTCAATCATTTGTACTAGCCATTCCTCATGATCGGATTTGGATGTCCTCCTACTCTGGTAAGTGTAGGAGTCGTCTGGGAATCCGCTTTTCTAGGGAAGGAAAACCCCTTTGCCTCACATGTGACCAAGGTGCTCCTTGTTTCCCAAGGCCATGGAAAGTACATCTTTCTCCCTGTTTAGCAAAAAAGAGCCTTTGGTACTTTGTGTACTCAATGCTACCTGCAAGATCTCGATACATTATTTTACTTTATGAAATTATGGACTAATTACAAACTAGGTAGTTTGATATCTTACTAGATGTTTGCACACTTCCTCGTCCACGGGATTTGTAAAGGACATATTGCTGGAAGATGTGGCACGTGACTCTCTCTCAGCCAATTTTGGGCGCAATGGTCAATTTAATTTTTAGAGTTGATTTGGCTCTCTGTTTTGGTATTTTTTTTGTTTATTTACTCGTTACACATAGACGTTGAAGTACCTGAGGGTTTCGAGGGAGAAGTGCTAGTCCAAGAGCAAGGTCCAAAGCAGGTGCAAGAGTTTTTCCAAGGAAAGTTGTGCTTTGACCATGTTAACCCCATGTTTCAAAATTGTATTATTTTAAACTATTGCATGTTAATTTAAGTATAACTATTTCAATTAAATTTGGGAATAGTTATTGATATCATTTTGGAATATCAAAATTAATCTTAATTAATGGAATATGGAACATGTTTATGAAAAGTGTGTCATTTGTTGTTGATGTTGAGGAGCGCGGTATGCTACTCTAACACAAATTAAAATTTCTACCGCAAAACCAGAAAAGCTACTCACAAGAAGGGGATCATAGATCAATTACCACTAGACGCGCAGTTGCGAAATCCTTTGCACGTCGTTGTAGTGGATCGTTCTCGCCGCAGTCGTGGATCGTCCTCGCCTCGATCGTGGATCGTCCTCGCCTCATCGTGGATCGTCCTTGCCTCGGTCATGGATCGTCCTCCCTCGATTGCGGATCGTCCTCACACGCTACAGTCAAAGAAGCGTCACCACAACAGTCCACACGTCCGGGGATGGGACGTCGTGCGTCGGTGTGCAAGCACCTGGTCGCTCAGCAGGGGCAATGAGAGGAGGTGGCTAGGGTTTCGGGCGAAACACTTCTAAACCGCACAAAAGTATGTTCTGCACCCTGCCTCCTCCCCTCCTTATATAGCCATGAGGTGAAACCCTAGGTAGTCAGGGGCCATCTACGCGCTAAGCCCACGAGGTCCATTAATTACGGATCCAATCCGAATTAATGCGTCCCAGCCTGTTAAGTGTGTGACCATGTAGGTTCATGTACATTTGGACATGGATTCTGAAAACTCCTTTCAAATCCAATAGTTGGTAGCGACTCCTTGCAGGGCATGCCAACTCCCAAACGCACTATGATCAAATCGGACAGAACCTATTAAAAGTACTCATGTAATAATCCATTTGCCAAACTATATGAAGATTGAACTCAAGGCGAGAATTATGTCATCCTTTGACAATTCAATCCATCTCTCGTATCCGTGATATGTTAATAAGTTGTGATTGACTTCTCAGTCACGACATGGACATGCACTTCCTTAATCATATCACACGAGTGGCCTATACATAGATCTCTGTTACACTAGAGTGGCAAATCCCATCTTGATCACTCACTTCCCTCTGCATGTTTCATAGTAAACATGAAAGTTACCTTTATAACTATTCGGTTAGGAAATAGTGTTTGGTAACCCCAAGGTAAACTATTACACATATAGGAAATGTGACAATCTCAGGTCTAAGGATCGTACATCTACTATGTATGAGATACACTAATGACACATAAGAATGTAACATTCTCGCAGTGTCTCACTGTGGGTCTATCTAACCCATATTCTTCAACATTGTTCACAATGTATTGATGATATCTCCATATCCCATGATATATGAAACATGATCATCAATCAGTAGATGTGCTGATCTATTCATCGTTGTCCACTACGATGATATCCGATCAGAGATACTTACAAAATTATATCAATAAGTAAAGAGTTTCATAAGCAAGTCATATACTTGTTGATCAATATAATGATATACATTCATTGGACCAACAATCATATTATTATTCATGAACATAGTCATGCTAGAATCATCTATATGACTACCTCAAGGGCATAACACTAACAATTGATGATGTTGATGACATGGGTGCATGGTAATCAACTAGAGGTGATAAAATGATTTAGACTGGGGCAATTTAGAACCGTCAGTGATGCTCCTTATCACAAACGGTTTTTCAAAACCATCTGTGATGAGGTGTCTAATATAAGCCTTTGTGTAGTAGTGCTACGAGTACTTTGCTTGTGTTTTCGATGAAGTAGATCCAGAATTCTATGACACACATCCTAGTCGATTGCCTATTGGGCAAATTAATGGGCTTATCCTGGTGTTGTTATTTTGTTTCTGTTGCTACTTTATTGAACTCAAGCCATAAGGCTGTTTATTTATTTGTAATCGTTGACCATAAGGTTGGTACCTTTTATTCAATTGTTAATATTATTTGATCTGTGATATGGATATGTTGTCATCACTATTTCCACTATGTGCACTAACTTGATACGGGACTAGTGCGGTTGTACACAGAGGGATCGGATTTGGAAATCCTGTCCCAACAGTGGCTCAAGCGTAGCGCAAGCTGGCTTCAGCTGGCTGACTAGGCCTTGGGTTGCGATTGGCTTAGGCCTTGACTATATAGGGCTTCTACCTAAAGATTTTCCAGATATTTTAATTTCCTTTTCTATTTTAGAAGATATAGAAAATGCAAATGGACTTCAAATGAATAGCAAATTGACCTAGAAAAATGCAAAAAAAAAATATGTAAAATACTTTGAAGCATATATAACACAAATAAAATAATTTCAACAAATGTTCATGTATGCATTAATTATATTAAACCTTTTTTACTTAAAGAAATTCCCAATTAGGCTTTGATTAGCAATAAAATTATCACATTTTTTGAAAAGGTGAAAATACTTAGGACAAATTGAAAAGGTCAGTGGGGGAAGGAGTGTGGGTGATGGTGCCAAATTGGTGGAGGTGAAAGCATCAGGGAGGTGAGGGGATCCTATTTTGAGGTTTGGCAGCTATAGGGTTTACCATGGAGGCTTGGCGATGGTGATCGTGGCTGGAAAAGGTGACCAAGGTGGCAGTGTTCCTAGTGAGTGTAAGTTCAAGCTCCATTGATTTTGGTGATTGGTTTTGGTTTGATATTTAATGATTATTTAATGACAAATCTAATCATTGTGAGACTAACTCTTTTATTGAGCTTTATTCTTATTAGTCTCATTTGGATGAAAAATGGAAAACCAAATGTATGCACTCATATTCATTTTATGATATCTTAATGCATACTTTGGATTCAAGTTAAGGGATGAACTCTACAATAGTTTAAACCTCAAGATGTGCATATTGTGTCCAATTCCATGTATACATGAATTCACACATTTAGGGGGGTTCATACTTTAACTTGATGTTTCATAAGTATTGATCACTTCATTCTTGCCCCGTACATTAAGTATCATTACCGTTGAAACAATCCCTGGAGTATATAAAAACTTGTGTAGTTGTAGTATACTCATGCTAATGTAGGATAAACTCCAAAGCAATTTTAAATTGGATATGTGCATATTGATCTAAGTTCAAATATTTATATGTATGTATTTAAGGGAGTTTATTCTATAGCTTGATGATCTCAATAGTGTTGATCCCTTTCCACCACTCCAACATATTGGTTCATTACTTGGAAACCATCAAATGAGTATATAAAACTTGTGTGGTTAATATATACTCATAACAATCTAAATTTGAGTTAAATTGTCAATTAATCATAAGGTTAACCATCATGTGTTGATAGTGTTCTTTGTTGATTAAGGACAATCAAAAGTTCTTGAGTATATAAAGCATTAGCTGCACTAGTATGCTCAAGACAACAATTAATTTCAATCAATTGATTTGGGTTGTGGTCAATCATCAAAGGAATATATCGAAGGATCTTTGGGCATCCATTATGTGTTAATGGAGTGCATTGATGATTAGGACAACCATGTTTGTTGGACTAATGGTTTTCATTGATGTTGTGGATATAGGTTTAGTCCAACGTTGATGAAGACTTTGGATGGTATCATGTATTGATAGCTATCAAGTCAAGATTCGGGACAAGGGACGTCATCATGTGTTAATGAGCATCAATTGAGGATCCTGAAGGACAAGGAATATCATCATGTGTTGAAGAGCGTCAAGAGAGGATCCTGAAGCTAAGAGAAAGAGAGTTCATCATGTGTTGAAGAATGAGACAAGATCCTAACTTGGAGATAAGATGATGATAATCATGAAATCTATAAGTGGATTGCTAGAAGCAAATGTATGACTAGCATAGGACTAAGTGTGACAGTACGGAATGGTGTGACATTATATAATGTGATTGTTGAGGTCAAAAACATTATGAAATGTGAAATTAAGGTTAAAACCATAAGGTATGGAGGTTAATAGCGTTTCCGGGAGTTTGGGCCTTTCCGGGGAGTTTTGGGCCTAAGAGAAGGGGTCGTGGGCTTTGGTGGGATGGAGTTTGAGTCCATTTGGGAGTAGGAGTCCTGGTTGGGGGCCTCCCCCTGCCTCTTATTGCGCCCCCACCCCTGCCCCTTGCGCCCCAAGTGCCCTAGCCGCCTCCCACACCTCCCCACCTCCTCCTTGTGGCGCCTCCACCTCCCCCATTGCTCCACCACCTCTCCACCTCCCTTGCTGCCCCTAGGGGAGTTCTCCACCTCAACACCTCGAAGATCCATCCGTTGGAGCGCTCCGCGATGAGGAGATCCGGCGGAATTGGAGCGAGGAAGGAGATCGCGCGAACCGGGAGGAGATCAGTTGGGTTTTCGGTCGTCGGGCGAAGGTATGGCCACGGGGATCCTTGGGGTTGGTCTAGGATCTGTTCTAAGGGGTATTATCATGTTTTTAGATCAATTGGTGGTGCTGGAATTGAGTAGATTAGATGGGATCTTGAGTTTGCCACGTTCTCTGTTTCGGGCAGCATGAGCAGTCGACCTACGGTTTGGGTTTTTGCCAATTTAGACTCGGAATTTGGTCGTACGGCTGTTGAATAAGTTGTAGGTAATTTCAATACCTTTCAGTGGGTATAAAGAACGTCCAATTCCGCCCGTCCGTTTGAAAGTTATGATCGTTTTACCGAACGTATTAAAATCTGTGACGTGATTGGAGCAGATCACAGTATTTTGTAGATTAAACAACTTTAGAGTCCGAATCAGTTTTTCCATATACTTAGAAAAAGTTAGGAAATTTCCTAAGCTACGCGAGGATGTACTCGTTTATTCGATTCGGAGTCTTAGAACCCGAGTTATGCCTTTTGGAAGGCTGCTATCCCGGCGGGACAGAACCTCTGTTTTTGGGTTTTGCGAGTAGTTTGCGATGTCGGGTTAGAAGAGGGTTTGCGTACTGTTTTGTGGACATGATTGTGAGTGTGTGGTACCTATGTGCAGGCGGTGTGACCCCGGGAGTGCCTTCTACTTCTCGCCAATCCGACGCCCGTGGTTGAGGCAAGTGTATTGGAATGGGTAGTGAGTTGTAGGTTGCTAGTTTTGATGAGTTGCAATTGAATTTATGATGTGTTCACATGCCATGCTTTAATGTTTGCCATTGATATGGTAATTACGGTATATTATGTTGTGATGCCATGTGTTAATGTACAAGTTAGATATGATGTTGGCATATTTGCATACATGGCATGATACATGGCCCGGGCGGTGAGAAAGTCATAACTAGTCCGGGGAAGGTCGGTGAGAAAGTTATGACTATTCTGGAGAGCCAATGAGTAAGTCCTACATCGTGATTCCATTCACCGCGGTGAACGGAAGCGAGGAGTAGGCACCCTCCATCTTCGGGATGGAAGGGGGGAGAGGGTGCACGCCGACGGGTGTGTACTCAACCATACCGGTATGAGTTTCCAGGAGATATGTGCATCGCATTGCATTGCATTGCATTGCATCATATGAGGATGTTATATGAGGATGATTTATGATGATGTCAATGATATGCTTACACTATGAATATGAGATGTGTATGATGTCGTATGTGAAAAGTGGTGATGAAGGTATTGGAATGTATTTTCTTGTTTCATTGCAATATACTTGCTGAGTGATGAACTCACGCTTGTGTTTATGTTGTTTTTCTTAGGTACCATGAAACCGGCATGCGGGAAAAAGGGTTTAGCTACACATCTACACGTAGCTCCACACAAATTAGACAGTGTTATCATTTGGAGTCATGATAATAAAAGTAATGCCATGAAACTTGGAGAATTGCTTAACCGTGTGCTCGGTCTTATTATTTGATTCGTTTAGCTCATGAAGTGGTTGAATGCTTTATCCTGGACTTATTTTGTTGCTATGTCACCTGTTATTGCTGTTTTAGATGCTTTCCATTATGATATAACTTGTGATGCTTTGTTGTTGCTCCGAATCATGGAAAAACAAAGGAGATGCTGCCGAAATTTTCGGTATTATTATTTGCTCCTTTGCTGTAATTTACTTGTAATTGTGGTATTTAGAGGTTGCTTAGTCTATGTTTGGTAGCATTCGGGCATATTAAATGCCGGGGTGTTACACTAAGGATGTGTTCCTAGTTTTTTACCAGTCTCAGTGTTTTGGATGAGAGACCGGGTTGCTAGTTAGGTTGCCGTATTATTAAGAGGGGTCGAGTCTTATAGCTTGACCTTTATCATGTGTTGATGAACTCAACCAGTTCGCTCCAGCTCACTCTCTTAAGTTGGTTTTTACATGGAGCTAAGTATTTGAATTGACTCTTTGCATGCTTGCTTCTTATTTGAATTGACTCCTCGCATGGAGCTATGGATTTGCATGTATTGCAAAAAGGAGAAAGCTCATGCATTGGCCTTCTTAGCTTGTGACTAGGAGAGTTTTCAAATGTGTTTTACAAATCGCTAGAGATCATGTGTTGATCGTCACAAGGTTAATAATGTTTTATTGCTTGTTATTTGCAAAATGAGTTTTTGCAAAAATATTGGTGCTTATGGCTCTTATCTTGTAGCATGAGATAAGCATTTACAAATGTGTTTTGCAAAGTGTTATGATCACATGTTGATCATCGCATGGCTCAAGGTTTGATTTATTTGCTTGGATTCATTATTTGCAAATGTGTTCTGCAAATAACCTAAAAGTTTATAAGATTGATCTCGAAGCATGTGTTGACAGTTGTAAATGTGTTTTACAAAGTGTCGTGATCATGTGTTGATCTTTACATGGCTCAAGGGTTGATCTCGTAGACTCTTGGTTTATTATTTGCAAATGTGTTTTGCAAATAAGTTGGTGTTTAATGCAAATTCTTTGTAGCATGTGATGCAAATTTGCAAATGTGTTTTGTAAATTAGTGTGATCATGTGTTGATCACCACATGGCTCAAAGAATTGATCTTTATTGGATCTTGATTTGAAAAGAATTGATTTCTACGTGAAATTAAGTTTTCTCTAGAAATAAGGCAGTACCATAGCTGTGAGGCCGGTATTACTGCCCATTTGAGACCGGTAGTTATTTTCCAGAGAAGGGAGTTTTTCTTGAAGTTTTGGAGGCCGGAGCTACCGACCATGTGGGAGTGGTACTACCGGAGGTTTGGTAGTACCGGCGCTATGGGGTGGTAAGTTTTTTTATAGAGCAAGTGTTGCTCGTGGATTCTCTTGTAACACCCCGGCATTTAATATGCCCGAATGCTACCAAACATAAGCTAACCAACATCTAAATACCACCATTTATCATAAATTCCAGCAAGGATACATATGCTAAAAACCGAGATTTCGGCAGCATCTCCTTTGTTTTAACATGCTACGAAGAATCAACAATATTATAGCAATGTAAGGCAATATGAGAGACATCTAAAACAGCAATTATTACAGACTTAACGGCAATATAAGTCTAACATCAAGCACTTAATGTCTCCCAAATGTCAAATGAACAAATAAACTCTCAAATAGTAAAGCTAAACATTAAAGCAATGATCATCACACGCAATTTATTATCAAACTAATAGAATGACTTGTGGAATCATTATGGTGAAGCTACGTGTGGGCGTGTGACTATTTCCCTTCCCCGCATGCCGATCTCATGGTACCTAAAACAACAAGAAAACACAAGCGTGAGTTCGAAACTCAGCAAGCATATTGCAATGGACAACAAGAACAACAACATGGCAATAACATCTCCCATCATGTAAATCATCTTATTCATAAACACTTAACATTGTCATCATCAATATGTATGCGATGTAATGCAATGCTCATGTCTCCTTGGAAACTCATACCGGTATGGTTGAGTACACACCCGTCGGTGTGCACCCTCTCCCCCCTTCCATCCCGAAGATGGAGGGTGCCTACTCCTCGCTTCCACAACCCATGGTAGATGGAATCACGATGTAGGACTTACTCTATTGGCTCTCCGGATTAGTCATAACTTTCTCACCGACCTTCCCGGATTAGTTAATGACTTTCTCACCTTCCGGGCCATGTAACATGTCATGTATGCAAGCATGCCAACATCATATAAAACTCATGTATTAACACATGGCATCATAACATCTTAAACATGCTCATCATATCATAGCAATCATTAAAACATGGCAAGTGGACATATATTATGTAGACAATTCCATTTAATCTCAACATGCAACCTACAACTCGCTATCCATCACAACACACTTGCCTCAACCACGTGCAACGGATTGGCGGGAAGAAGAGGGCACTCCCGGGGTCGCACCACCTGCACATAGGTATCACACACTCACAATCATAACCACAGAACAGTACGCAAACCCTCATCTACCCCGACATTGCCAACGACTCGCAAAACCTAAAAACAGAGGTTCTGTCCCGGCGGGACAGCAGCCTTGCAAAAGGCATAACTTGGGCTCTGGGACTCCGAATCAATTAAACGAGTACATCCTCGCGTAGCTTAGGAAATTTCCCAACTTTCTCTAGGTATAAGGAAAGACTGATTCGGCCTCTAAAGTTGTTTAATCTACATATTACCGTGATCTGTTCCAATCGCGTCATAGATTTTAATACGCTCGGTAAAATAGTCATAACTTTCAAACGGCTGGGCGGAATTTAACGTTATTTATATGCACGGAAAGATAATGAAATTATCTACAACTTCTTAAAAGTCCGTACAGTCAGATTCGAACTCTAAATTGGCGAAAACAGGAACCCTAGGTCGACTGCTCATGCTGTCCCAAAACAGAAATGAGGCAACGTCTAGATATAACCCAAATTACTCCAATACAGCACCACCAATTGATCTAAAAACTTGATAATCACCTTAATAACAGTACGTAGATCAATCCCAGGGAACCCCATGATCATACCTTTGCCCGACGCCCGAAAACTCCAATGGATCTCCTCGTTCCTCGCTCCTCGCTCCTTGGATGGATCCACGAGGATGCAGGGGTGGGGAGGCCACCCTAGGGCAGCAAGGGGGTGGAGGAGAGGTGGTGGGGAGATGGAGAGGTGGAGAGGGCAAGGGCAAGGGGGCGCACGGCTAGAGGCGTGAGGGGGGGGGAAGGAGGCTAGGGCTAGGGGAATTGGTTGGGGCGCACCAAAGGGGCTATGGGGCGCAAGGGGGCAGGGAGGGAGCCCTTTTACCAGCCCCCACTCTGAATCCTAGTCCTACAAGGAGTCCTAATCCATCCCACCAAAGCCCACAACCCCCCCCCTTAAGGCCCAAAATCCCCCGGGAAGGCCCAAAACCCCGGAAACGGCCCGGAAACGTTATAAACCTCCAAACCTTATGGTTTTAACCTTATTTCCACATCTCATACTGTTTTTGACCATATCAAGCACGTTAAATAAAGTTACGACACTCTGTGGTGTCACATCTCTAGCAGATGCTACAAGCGTTGGAGGCCGGTACTGCCAATCGAGTGGTAGTACCACTCCTACATGAGCGGGGGTCACTATGCAACGGCTAGTTTCGGATTTTTATTGAAAAATTCTACCATTGGCATGGAGGCTGGTGCTACCCGTCCTAGTTGGGCGGTAGCACCAGATTTGCTGAGTTTTGCCCAAATTGCCCCCAAACAGCTATTTTTCTTTGTGAGGCTATAAAAGGTGGCTTTGGGTGGCATTGGCGAGTTGCTATGATTTGCTAGAGTTTTGTGGGAGTGGTGCATGTGTTGCTCTCTCCCATTTGTTTCTTGAGATAGACTGAAGCTTCTAAAGTGCATTGAGAGCCTCTTGTGCATGTGTTGCACTTGAGGAGAGTATTGTGCATATGTAGCACTCGGTGATCACTATTGTACATATATTGTAGTTGGTAGGGTTCAAACTATAGAGCTTGACTTGTTACTCTTGGTGCTTGCCCACACCTAGACAGCGTGGGAGGCGTCGTGCCAAGTGACCTTCTTAAGAAGATTGTGAGAAGGCCCGACAAATTATGAAGGTTAGAGCTCACCTACCCGGAGGGGGAAGAGCTCCCACTAGTGGATTCGAGGTAGGTTCTCAATTCGTGGAGCCAGTTCAATGTGTTTGGGCTAACCTCAACGTGGACTAGGATAGACCGACAAGTCTCCGAATATCACGGTAAAAAGTATTGTGTCTCCTTGTAGTTTGCTTCATTGTGCTTAATTATATTCAAGCAATTTGCATTTATAGAATTAAATTGATTGGTTGCTTGTCTTTAGGATTGCAACCTTGATTAGAGACATAGACAGTTAGTGCACTTCGTGAGTCTAGTTGATTTAGAATTTAATTGTCAAAAACCTTAGTTTATCATTTCTGCATCTTAATTAGGTTTTGACATAGACGATCATTTGTTTTGTTCATTGGAGAAGAGAATTTTTAAAATCATCTACTCACCCCCTCTAATCGACATCCCGAGGCAGCGAGGGCACGCAGATAAGTGCCGGGCTGCGCGGCGCAGCTGGCCCTCTTTAAATAGGGAGACTTTAACACTTGAACCTTACCAATGGATCAGAGATGCAACTAATGATAATATTATGTAGTTAACAACTCTGATACTCCACCACAACTTAAATCACTTGCTGCGTTATGGTACATGGCATGTGCCTATGGATTTAGCATCTATTTTTGCTGCGCAATATCTTACTGTTATTTGCTAGCGTGCTTACTTGCCACGCTTGAATGATCTAAGATACATGATATCTAACTCGATCGTGAAAACACGTATGGGAATTTTGTAACAAGGCATGCGCACTCAACTGGTGGTAGCAAAACACAACAGAACGGAGGCACCACAATTATATACATATTCAGCAAATGGAATCCATAAAACAATTTATGTTAAAACATCGGAACAGGCTGTCATGAGCTCTATAATTTTATCCATTTCGGCTCGAGCGCAACTGAGCTTTAGGATATAGCGACTGCAAGTTTCTGCTGCCAAGACCTATATTCCCAAGGTGCACCAAGGAAAACAAGTTGAAGCTGTACTTTCAATTGAATAGATTGGTCCACTGACGAATTATCTAGAACAAAGTCCAGTCCTTTTTATTACAAACATATATTTAGATTTGAGAGATAAAGGAGATAGGATTTCTCCTGAAAAGATATTAGGATTTCTCTGTTTGTGAAGGCTGGATACCACAGTCCAAGGATTACAAATTGAGTTCACAATTCACTGATGAAGCGGGGAAAAAAAACTTGCACCTCGATAATTCACCGTTCAATCAGAGAATTAACTGAAGGTGTAAACATTAATTGATCAAAGAATAGGCATTAATCTCGTCAGCTCTGAGCTGAACGACGAACGGTGCAACAAATCGAAGAATGGTTGGGGAAGATGAGATTGTTGGGCTAGGTGGAACGCTGGTGGGATCCAATTCTCAGAAACAGGGCTACTGCAAACAGAATATGAGGCCACGCATGAGAGAAGATCAGAACATCAAAATAACCAAAGAAATCTGTATATTTGACACACCTCCGACGTGAATGAGCAACGGTACAAATGTCACGTAGGTTCATCCATCAGGGCTTATATAGCAAAGGATTCCCCTGTGCAACAGCAAAAAAAAATCCTATTAAAGTTTGTTGCAACAATAAAAACGGGCAAGCAAGATCGTAACTTCAACAGAATGCAATACAGTGCAATAACATTGACTTCTATCAATTAAAAAAAATGAATCAACAGCTTTCAGCAGGTACTGACATAGTCCATACGGGCAGGTAAAACCAGATCGAGGTAATACAATCCAGAACAATTTATGCAGAGTTGTAATTAGCACAGTGCTTGAACTGAACTGTAGCACTTGTAACGCGTATTCCCAAACTTTAGCACCTGTAATGTAGTCCCAGAAAAATCCGAAAATTTTGGTATGACAAACATTGGCATCAAACCAAACATGCCCCAAAATTTGCCTCAAGAAATGCCCAAGACGGATAAAACTATGCCTCAATATCAACCAAAGAAACTGATTCAATGGCTTCCTTCCACTGCCTGAATAATTATATCCATGTAGACATCAGAAGAATGATTTCAGAAAGTAAGATGATATAAGGCCTATATCAAACAGATTACAGCAAGCTGAAGGAGTTTTCTCAGCCAAAAGTAACCGGAGAAGAAAAAGAAAATAAGCAAACACAATTAGCCGTTTAATTACAGAGAGAGAAAAAAGACCTCTGGCCAATAACAAAAGTGCTTTGTTAACCCGAAAAGCTGGACAGCCTTTTCCTCTTTCTGTTCTTCTTTGGGGTCAAATTTTTTTGCACGCTACCGTTGCAATGAGGAAGAATTTGTAAAGGGCTGGTGCGCTTAGCAACCATTCTTCTCCCTCTCTTGTTTGTCCACTGAATTGGCAATTTGCCTGCAACTTGGGCAATACCATCAGAGGTGGCAAGCTCAGCCACTTTTCGGATCCTCTCCTGCATTTGCATAACCCATGCTACCGACAGATCGAGCGAGAATGAATCATCCAGTGGTTTTTCCCACAGATCAAGCAAGACACGCTGAAATGATTGAAATGATAACGAGGGCTGGAAATCCTTGTGGGTTCCACACATCATGTTAACCTTTATGACATGCTTACATAGGTTGCCCTGCATTGACCACGAACAATCACAGAGAGAAAATTCAGACCCAGGATTCCATACAGTCCGCATCTGACTAGCATCCTTCTGGCTTGCTACCCTGGCTGAAAGAGATTCTTTGTCATCAAAGAGAACAGCGTCATCAGGTATCTGCAGTGCCCTTTGCCATGAAGTGCATGCAATGTACTCTGCTTTCACCTCAGGAAATGAACCGCTTTCATCTGCATATAGATTGAGCCAGTAGCTCGAATGGAGCTCTGTTGTGAGCTTATGCACCAACCAGTCCACACGTTGGAGAGCATCAAGTTGTGAATCGTCATATGATTTATCCTTGAGCTTTAGATGGTAACCTTCAATAGCACCAGACGATTCCTGACTTGCTAGTGGAAGATTTCTTATAGTATCAATCCACATCTCTATATAACAAATGAGGAATATTGTTAGTATGTGCAAGAGAATATGCAAATCATCGCATGTATTGAAAGTACTACGCGATATTCTTACCCAATTTGGGAACCCAAAATGACTTGAAGTATTGTATGAAGTTGGTTTGGTCAACAAAGTCTTGAAACAAATGCTCAAGGGCATCCATGGGATTTTTCTCACTCCAGATACTGTAAATAAATTTGCCTAGTCGCACAAATATTTCCCTCTGTACCTCACTGTTGCTGCATTTCTTGATTACATTTTTAAGCCAGGTTCTCCTAATGTGCCATAAAGAAAATAAAATTGGGCAGGAGAATACATTCCTGAAACAATGAAACATTTACATCAATGGCAATGAACTAGGTACAGTTTGAATAAATTGATAATTAGAATTTAAGATTGGAATCTATGTTATACCTGATTGGGTCCAGCTCTGAGGCTGGGTCATCAATTATAAATCCACCAACTCTCCAGGAAGAATCAACAGAAAGTATTCTATTAGTAAGAGCTTTCATCCATCTCAAAGTGTCCTGCTTGGTAACTGATCGGGTTATAACCCATGCAACAGGTAGAGCATGTTGTCTTGAGTCAAATACAAGGAGTGTGTGCAATGGGTACTGCAGTAAAGAGTAGTGTGTCAAAAAAAACTATGAAACCTGTCCCTGCAGACATAACTGGGCATCACGTAATATAAAATGTTACTTTAAAGTATAATTACACAACTGTGGGCTTTCGTTGCAGTCAGATACCTTCAGCTTGCTTACACTAAACGAGGAATGAGAAGCCAAAAGACTCTGATGACCAAAGCGGATCATCTGCTGCAGTTGCCATTCCGTCTGGACCCCTAGAACAAAGGCATCCGTCTCAGTCGAATCCTGGTAGAAGAAGACAGACTTCTTATTCCTATCGACCCACATTCTGATGCTAGCTTGGTCATCTAGATCCAACTCATGCGTAGACCTCTTGATGATCATCCCAAGCTTCTGGACATACTGCGAAGCAAGGCTATCAACCTTCGCATCTGAACCACAATAACGCTGTATACCTTCCATATGCGTCTGCAAAATGTTCTCCTCTGGGACACCAAGATAAATCAGCGACATGGTCTGCTGCTGGATCTCGCTCCCAACATATGGCACTCTACTGGCACCAGGCCCGATGGCATCCCGGTCCAGGGGGCCGTGGCATATGAAACCAGACTTGTTGACATGGCGCCTCTCATGATAGATAATTAGCACCAGGGAAGGGCGGGCGTATAACCGCTTGATTGCAAAATGACAGGTGCAGCCTCGCATCGACTGTGGGCGAGCGGCGCGGTTTCTCGTGTTGAGCCTGTACCTTCTGCTAGGCAAGATCGTCCCTCCCTCCCCATAATTCTCGGGGCCAAACGAGCACCAATACCTGAATCAATTTAGAACAGTGCACAATAATAATTAAGAACTCACAATCAAAGACTGAAAAACTTCAGGGGATAGGGGATAGGGGATATGTCAATAAGACACGTACATCCGGTAGAGGAGAAACTCGTCACTCCTGAACTCCTTGAGGCTGCCCCTCTCGCGTTTGCGACCGCGCTCGATGTGGAAGCGTGTGGGGCACTCAGGGTTGCTGCACTCGCCGCTGATGAAGGCCTCCATCCGCTCGTAGGGGATGAGCGCGACGTCGTCGCAGTGGTGCTCGGAGCTCGCATACTTGGCCCACAAGAGGTTGGCAGCGGAGAACTCCTCCCCAGGGGGGTCCTGGACCGGGAGGTCGCTAACCGACTGCACCACCTCTATCTCCTGCCCCATCCCCTCCTCCCAGCAACCGGATTGCCCGCCGTTCACCACGTCTGATTGGGTGAAATTGTGAGCTAATCAGGTGAATTACAGAGTGGACTCGGTTGTAGAAGATCAATTCACAAAATATTCATCCGGTTTTTGAGATTAGGAGGTAAACTAAACTAGGATCATGTTCTTGATGAGCAGTGGCGGAGTCAGATTTGAGTAAGCCTCAGGCCAAAAATAAGCGACTACTACTAATTACTAATGTCAAAAATTACAGACATTTTTCCTTGCACTTGAATTTGCTACTTACACATCTGGAAGGTGGAAGCCCTATGTATATCAGTATATGCCCCCCTTTTTCTTTATTAAACGATATATGCCCCCAAATTTATCAATTCAAAGCTATAGCATGTCAGCATCACAGCATGAATCGCAATTTTTTTTTACGGTTTTACCAGATCTGGCCGGAGCCCGGAGGCGAGAGGCCTACTTGACCTTCTTGCGGCGCCGGCGGGCTCTTGGCAGCGGCGTGGGGTAGAGCCGTAGAGGAGCCGATCACCGGACGCCCGAAGGCCGGAGCCGGGTGGCCGGTAGAGGGGCCGAGGGCGGGGGTGGCGTGCGGCGGACGGGATCTGCGTGCGCCGGGCGGGGCTCGGGAGCGGCGGCCGTGGGCGGCAACTGCGGGAGCGGTGACCGGCGGGGCGGGGTGCGGGCGGCTGGACGGGATCTACGGGCGGTGAAGAGCTGACGGCGCGACCGCGCGAGGAAGAACCGGCTGCTTGGGGCCTCGGGCGTGCGCGTGGCTAGGGCTTCCTCCTGCGAGTGCCACGCCTCCGGGCCGATTCTGCACAGTATAATTGCTCCACTATTATTTGGACTAGACCTAAGGCCATCGACCTACTAACTCGAGGGAATAATTGATAATTTGCCTTTATTTACATATATCATTAATCATGTATCTTATGATGTCTTACTGACATGTAAGCCCTACGACAATATGTCAATAAGACACATGGAGTAAATAATCGATTGCATCTAAAAAAAGAGGGCAAATGATCAAATCTCCCCTAACTCGAGGCCGAGCTCTATCTTATTGACGAGTAAAAATTAAAGGGTGTAAGTTTTATTTGTGCATTCAGTCGATTGCAGAGAGAGAGAGAGAGAGAGAGAGAGAGAGCACGCGCACGTACCACAAAAGGGGTTGGAGGTTAGCGCCACAAGTCGTCGAAGTTGGGAAAGGGTGGGGTTTGGTGCGGCAAAAAGCCTCGAGAGAGAAGTCGTGGGTGGGGGAACAATGGCTTGGATGGAATTAGGGGTGAAAATGGTACGGATAATTTCCGATCGATCGACTGACCGAAGTGTCTCGGATAGCAATTCGGATAATTTTTCGGATATCCGAATATTTTTTACGGATACGGATCGGATATGGATAAAATGTCCCGGATACGGATACGGATACGGATATCACGGATAATTATCCGTCGGTTATTATCCGACAATTTTTACAGATATAATCCGCGGATAATATCCGAATTCTCACATTATAGCTTAGCTCGGCTGGCCGGCTTGACCCAATGGCTCGTATGGCCGTACGTCACCACTCAAGTCACCAAATAGGGGCAAATGGGCTTCACCGCTTCAGCCTTAGGCCCTTAACCCTTGGCATGAGTTTTCAACCCCTTGCTTCTCGTCCACCGCCGCCGCCATCTACTGCTCCGCCATTCTCTCCCGACGCCGCCGCCATTCGCCGCGCCGAAGGACACTAGGAGCACCGTAGTTGTTCAGTTAAATCTGGAACTTCTTTGTGCTATCTCATCTTTCAATGATAAGCATATTAATGTGTTGGTTCTCATCCTATTTGCAATCCAGATTCTCAATAATAAATCTCTGTATTATGGATGCTTAGTACTATGCATGTGCTTTGTTACTTTTGTTTACATCTATGAATGGTGTGCAACTTCTATGGATGATGTATGTGCAATTCTGAGATGTGACTCAGTATATTGCTATAAACTGTATGGTTTTAACGGTCTTGATGTCTCAATGTCCTATACAATTTATGTTGGTTTTTTATCGATAATATTCATTGTAGCCCATCACTCCGTTTGTATTTAGTGTTTACGCGTATTATTCGAAAAATATCCGTTCCGATGATTATCCGAACTTATTTTATCCGTATTCGTTCGAATATTATCTATATCCGTATCCGGCACTATCCGTGTCCGAATCCGTATCCGGTATTATCCGTGTCCGAATCCGATCCGATAAAATTATATGGATCAAATACAATATAAATGGTTTCCGATCCATATCCGATCCGTTTCACCCCTAGATGGAATCTAGATAGGTGTTGACGCCAAAAACGTGACGAATGGTTAATCGGCAATCAGCACATGTAAACATTGGGTTTAATTTAGGTACAAATATGCTAGCTGATTTGATCTTGTAATTGGCAAGAAGAAGATTTAATTCGACGGGCCTTTATGCCGATATATTTCTAATAATGATATAATCTAAACAGCTATTTAAGCCGATTAGACGAAAAATAACCGATAGATCTAATCAGTCTAATTGAGCTAATTAGATAAGGATAAAGGTAGATTTTTCCCTGAAAAGGCGATGCACAACAAGATCGGAGAAAAACAAACATGAGTTGGTGTAAGTTGACGAAACCAATAATAGGTAATACACAACTTTATTGATCAAGCAAATTACAGAGGAAGGGTTACAAATCTAGAATTATACTCCTAGTCGACGAAAAAGTAAACAGTAATGCGAGTTGATTAATTGATTGTTCGATCCCTTATATGATGCATATCGTCTTCTTTTATAGTGCCCAGACCGACCGTGCCCTCCTAGGACTCTCGTAAAACACTGTTCGTATCAGTTAACTTCCCCCCAAATAATCTTTCTGAAAGGACCAACGATGTCGCCTAGAGGGGGGGTGAATAGGCGGATTAAAAAATCGCAGCGGAATTAAAACGGGCCGAGCAGGTCAACCCGGAGTCTCCGGGTTTTGGTCCGGATACTCCGGCTTGTCCGGATACTCCGGTATTGGATACCGGAGTCTCCGAGTTGGGCGGCTCGGGAACGCAACACAAGTTGCTCAAACTTGCACAAAATACTACTAAGAGTA
The DNA here is from genome assembly GCA_036346355.1 of Rhipidocladum racemiflorum. Taxonomy (NCBI): domain Eukaryota; kingdom Viridiplantae; phylum Streptophyta; class Magnoliopsida; order Poales; family Poaceae; genus Rhipidocladum; species Rhipidocladum racemiflorum. The sequence continues at coordinate 23,210,555 of CM070586.1, forward strand.
AATGACAATAGCAACCTAGAACAAGTGCTAGTATGGATTTGAATTAAAGCTAGACAAAGAGCTAGATCTAGGCTTTACGGAGACAAATCCACACAAGCAACACAAGCAAGAAAAGAGAGAGCGAGAGAAGCGATTTTTCACCGAAGTTCGGATTCTTGAAGGGAATCCTACGTCTCCGTTGAGGTGGCTCGGTCACACTTGAGCCGGGGTCTCTTTCAACCCGCTTTCCTCCCGGTGTTGCACAAATGCACTCGCCGGCTTCACTTCTTTGTCTCTTCCCTTTCGGAGGCGAGACTCGCCTTCACAAACGACCGGGGCTCACCACACGCGTTGGTAGCTCCCGGTGACTCCTAGCCGTCCAGGAGACCTTCAACCTCCAAGAGTAATAACACCACGAAGAATCGCTTGGAGGATGAACTAGTGCTCAACAACTAGAAATGAATGCACCTAGCACTTTGCTTCTTCCTCTCCTCACCAAAATGGATCAACAACCAAATCTAATGGTGGGAGGAAGTATGAGCTCTATTGAATGATTGGAAGAGGTTAGGAGTGGCTTGAATGCTGCAATGAATGAGATCAATCCAGTTCCTAGCCGTTGGGAGAGAGTAGGGGCTTTAAATAGTCAGTTCAAAAACTAGCCGTTACTCTCGTTTTTGTACAGGCCGGAGTGTCCGGACAAATAACCCGGAGACTCCGGGTTATCCGGAGACTCCGGACAATCTGGAATAAAAGTGGTCGAGGGGTCCAACCCGGAGACTCCGGACATATTGTCCGGATACTCCGGATTGAATCCGGACACTCAGACGAGAATGTCCGGACTCTCCGAGTTTAGGGGCTCGGTTTGAATTCCAGATTTTGGAAAATGCAAGTGTTTGTGTGCTAATTTGAATGCAAGTTTTGATGTTGAGCACATTCACATCCTAAATCGATTTTTAAATCGCATCCTCTTAATAGTACTGGCTATCCTTAAGACTCAAAACAATATAAAATTACAAGTCTTCGTCTTGATGCCGTTTTCGAAATTTGACGCGCTTAGGACCGTCCAATCTTATTCCGAGCTTGATGTGATCTCGATAACTGCATTAATCTTAGTTGAAGCATTAGATCACATTAATTGTGTCATCATTAATCACCAAAATAAAATGAGGGGCCTAGATGCACTTTCAATCTCCCCCTTTTTGGTGAATTGATGACAACACAATTAACAGCAAGTAAAATGATATGAAATTGACTTTAGCAATTCAAATAAAAGGTGGAGCTCCCCCTAAATGTGTGCATTAGAAGTATTGAGAGGAAACAAATGCACATATTTAACGAGAAATAACCGAGAGCTCCCCCTCAAACATTTCAACCGAGAATACATCACAATTAACTGAAATCAATCCATGCATAAGATAAGCATAATGTCATTACATGGATAAAGAGGAAATAACAGAGTTCACGACAGCATGAAAAGCAATAATAAGAAGCAACACATAACAAATCCACGAGCGACAGCAAAAATGCGACAACTAAACGACAATTAAATGACAACGCTAAAGATATCACTCCCCCTTTGGCATCAAGACACCAAAAGAGGGAGGACACGAGAGATCACTCGTCGTCGCCCTCGTCGTCAGACGCTGAGTACTCGCTGCCGGGGTCATCTCCAGGAGGAGGAGGAGGAGAAGAGGTGATGCCGAAAAGCTGATCTGCAGAAGTGGCATCGCTACTCTCCTCGGAAGACCCGGAGGAGTCGCTGGGAGAGACTGCCTCGCCATTGTGGCGGCGGATGCTGCGAATGTCCTGACCATTCTTCTTTATCTGCCTGCTCATCACCTTCTGCCTGGTGGAGATGTCACGGCACAGACAGAAGACATGCTTCAACATCCTCTGGAGCACGCTACTCGGAACCTCGATGCTTTCGGAAGGGATGCCCGAAGGCACGTATGAGCCGGAGCAGGCGTAGAACTTCAGGCGCGACCGCGTCGAGTCCTAGGAGCAGCGAGACCGAGCGGCGCAGCAATTTGGAGCAGTTGGAGGACGAACCTTGTAAGAAAGGTGCTCCTCGTCCCTAACAAACTTCGACCACCGATGAAGTGATCAAAGCCATCACAAAAGGAGCGTAGCTGCAGCTAGCCATGTTGCTCTGCGCGTTCGCCTCATCGTCTCCCGGATGAAGTCAACAATGTCAAATGGATGATCTGCGCTCAACAAGGTGGTACAAAGAGGTTCCTTCCATAGGAACCGATGGTAGAAGCATCTCCTCCTTGGGCCAAAGAGTGACCCTCAAGATCCTGTTGAGGACAGCAGGTACATCCTTCGACCCTTGATGGTCCCCACCGTGAAACTCACGGAAGTGTCATACAAGGACTCAATCTGCTCAGAGTCGAACCTTCTTCTCATGAAGCTTCTGATGTCATTGTACCGAAGGCGAGGACTCTAGCAAATCTCTTCTTGTTGGCCTTGTACCACACCACTGTCGAGTCATCCACCGATGGCATCCTCGATCTTGTCAAAGTAGAGGGTGGCAAAGAAGCGCATAATCTGTCTCATTGTTCCAATCATACTTGATGGACATGATGTCATTGACCTCATGCAGCTCCACAGATCTCAAGAATCGAGCGAAATCGATGCTCGGCGGCTGCCATGTACTCCCACCGATGGTCTTCATCCCGACCACTTTGGGTGCTCAAGAGGGTAGAGGACCGTCTCATAGAAGTTCGATCGAAACCGGTTCCCGAACCCGGCGGTCCACATACTCATCCCGATGGAAATTGAGCGGATCTTTCTTTCTTTGCTCAACTATAGCCTTGCCCTTGCGTAACCCGTCCTGTAGTCAATCACTCTCATGGGGTTAATCGACATGGGGTACCTCCACACAAAGCTTGGCTTTGGCCAAGGGGCCAATGAAATGACTCAAGCACGGAATTCCCTTCTCTTTTGATCCTCACCTAGCATGAGTATCTGCAGGTGCTCATCTGGATCAGCCGAGGTAGAGGAGGAGACGGAGCATGTGGTCATGGCCGAGGCTTCGCCGCCGAGACTACCGAGCTTGAGGCTGGGAGGAGGATTGGACATGAGGCTGCGGAGCGGATGACGTCCCAATCCTCGGCACCCCTTCCCCTGGAGGTGGGCTACTTTGCCCACGGCGTGATGCGGCCTCTTGGCGGCCAGGGACGGACGAGGCTGGAGGGACTGTCAGGAGACGGAGAGTCCCTAGGAAGATCACCACCACCACCGGTGAAGACCCCGAGAAGGATCCATCGACTGCACAAAGCGAGGGAAAAAGATTAGCCGCGAGGCGACTTGAATTTCAAAGAATAACGCATTCTGGCTGAAGCACTCAACCCAGAGAGTCCGGACATATCGTCCGGATACTCCGGATAAACCCGGAGACTCCGGACAAAATGTCCGGATACTTCGGACCAACCCGGAGACTCCGGACCAACAGTCCGGATACTCCGGATCCGCCAGAACATGAGCACGGGCGGCCCAAGAATTGGGAATCTAATCCGCAAAAATTGCACGAAATGAATCTAGATTGCCACTAGGATATTCAAGAAGTGAATAGGGTACAATCTAGCAAGGAAATTTCGCGGGATTAGGGCACAAGAAGGAACTCACCTCAAGAGGATTTGAAACGCGAAGAACACGGGTGAGTTAGGGCCAAAGATCTCCAATTTTGCGGGGAATGACGAGACAAGCCGCACCCTAGAAGAGATGGAACACGAGGAGAGGGCCTAAGAGCCACACGAATTGAACCAAACCCGGAAGGAAAAAGTTAGGGCAAGAGGATCCTTACCACGATCTCCAATCCAAGGACGAGGAGGAGTCCAAGATCCCTAGAAGATGGAGGAGGAGGAGGGAATCACGCCCTAACCTTGAGATGTGCACGGGAGAGGGAGAGGCGCACGGTAGGAATGAGATAGAAAAGAAACGGAACCGCGCGGGATTTGGGGGGTTTAACCGTCCGCCCAAACCCGGAGACTCCGGACTCCAGTCCGGATATTCCGGCCCAACCCGGACACTCCGGACTAAATGTCCGGAGACTCCGGGCTAACCCAGAGAGTCCGGATTGAAAACCGGATACTCCGGGTTCCCCAGCTCAGTTAGGAGAGAGGGAATTCGCACGATGAAACAAGGAGTTTGGCGGAACGAGAGGGGGAACGAGACCCTAAGATGTCAACTTGATATATGACCAGCGAATCAATCAATCAGACTATGGTCACATAGCAATGACAAGATCAAAGGATCAAGAGCCAAAAACACAGAATAAATTCAGAGAAAAAGATGAATAAGTTTTTGAAATCCATTTTTCATTCACCAACCAATATGTGAGCACTTATCAAGCCACATTACGAGAATCTAGGATATTTAGACCACTTCTCAATTCACAGAACCTTTTCTCGTCAAGGGGCTTGGTAAAAATATCGGCTAATTGATCATTTGTACTCACATGTTGGATATCAATTTCGCCTTTGGTTGCGTGACTCTTAGGAAATAATGGCGAATATCTATGTGTTTTGTACGGGAGTGTTGGACAGGATTGTTGGCAATTTTTATGGCACTCTCATTGTCACACAATAGTGGAACACTTTTGCAGGTTAGGCCAAAATCACTCAAGGTTTGTCTCATCCAAAGTAATTGGGCACAACAACTCCCGGCAGCTATGTATTCGGCCAGCGATGGATAGGGCTACGGAATTTTGTTTCTTGGAAGACCACGAAACTAGAGACCTACCCAAGAATTGGCAAGTCCCCGAAGTACTCTTCCTATCCACTTTACAGCCGGCATAATCCGCATCGGAATAGCCAACTAGCTCAAAGGATGATCCTTTCGGATACCAAAGTCACTACGTCAGGATGGGCCTATAGTAACACGCATATGTGCTACTATAGCTCAGAAAAAGTGTTACTGAGTCCTATTGCAACATATTTGTTTAGTGTTACTATAGCCTATGTTGCTATAGAAGGGTCTATTGTAACATGTAAGAAGTGTTCTTGTATATAAAAAAAGATGTTGCAACCATGCTACGGCAACATGTATCAAATGTGTTGCTATAGACTGCAGTAACACCTTTTTTAGCAAGAGCAACATAGTAGCGCGTGTTGCCATAGACCCTAGTAACACCTTATTTTTGCTAAAGCAACATAATAGCATGTGTTTCCATAGACCCTAGTAACACATGTTTAGATACAATAATTGAACTTAGTAACACCCTTTTTGAACGACAGCACAATGTTGAGCTCTTAAAATAAATTTAAATATCTTTATTATTTTCTTTTTTTTTTGATGTACAAATTAAAATTGATTCATAGAATATCCTTTGAAGCATATATAACACACTGTACATCAATACAAAACACAAATAGCCATAAATGCAACAATCATATATAACATATTGCATTGCATCAAACAAATAAAATATCAAGTATTTCACACCATTCGATAGAATACATAACTATTTGATTTCCATAGAAGACGTACAAGTCTTTAGTCTATGAATATGAAATACATTGTTCTAAATAAAAAGAATATAAAATATATCTATTATTGCCTAATCTTCATGAAATCCTTTGCTTCTAGATCCCTTCATGCGGTAAGCAACCAAATGTTTGAATTTCAACCATTGATTTTTTCCACCTGCACAAAAGAAAGTATAAACCTTTATGATTGCAATTACAAAATATAATATATGCACTTCATTACAATTGAAGCAAGAAACAAATAACATACACAAAAGGAAGGCCAAGCAATCGGTTTTCCTTCCACATGAGCATCGCCAATTGTCTTGCAGCGCTTGATTGGCCTTACTAACTCCTCCTTTTCCACAACAGGATAATTGATAACCACTTTCATAAATTGGTTACCTATCTCAACATCATCAACTATTGCATGTGGATCATTACTAAAAAACGTAGCATATGCCACACATTCTTTATTTGGATATGTCGCGGTCTTGAGAATTACCATAGTACCAGCCTATATTAGCGTTAATATAGCAAAATGAGATAATGAAAAACATGAATTAGTTGTATCAATTAGAATTCAATAATTTTTTGTGATGTTTTTGTACCTTCATTGGAGATGGCTGCATCTGCTTTGAAGACTTGTTTTGTGGAGTCTTCTTTTGAGTGCATTGTTGTTGTGTACTGTTTATAGTCTCTTGTAAAGTTTGCCGCTTCTTATTCATCTATGGAGAGATAAGACACAATTTGTAACACAGTAGCAATTTTGTGTTTAAAATTCACATTGCGTTTCTCTACAAACAAATATATGGGATAGATAATCTTACCTGCGCTAACATCATTTTTCTACCTTCAATAGAATTTGTTCTTTGCATATCGAACTAAAAATGAGAAAAAGATTGGTAAGACAATACACAACAAATTAGAACAATGTCATAGTCAAATGGATTTAAAACTAGCTAACTAGCAGCTTTCTCAACACATAAGAATTACCTCTTCTTGTCGCAAATTAGGAGCAATGCATGGTGGTGATGATGATCCTTCTTGGCATGGTAACTATTCCATCGTACAGCCATGTAAATTAACTATTTGTAATGTCTTTACAAAATGAGTAATAACAATGTCCTTACCTTTTTACTAGAAAATAATAGATGATTATCCTCATGTATGATCTGTTGGCCCATGTATCGTTCTTTATTCTATAGTCCAATAGACAAACAATAATTATTATGTACGAGTATGAATGTAGAAAGGGAAAAATGTAATAATTTGGCAATTACCATTAATGTATTTCTTTGCCCACTCATTGAGTCTTCTATGTCTGGTACATCGCACTGAACTCTCTGCAAATTTAGATAATGCTCAAGTGAAAATTGAAGAGAGCCAAGATTGGATTAGAATTTTAACAAATACCTTTCTTTTAGAATGCACCGCTTCTTGTTGAACATTGTCAATATTAGTTGTTTGGAAATTCAACTACAAAATGTATATCAAGTATGAGTTAAATTTATATATGAAAGTCAAAATTAAAATCATAATTACCACTACTGGTTGAAATTAAAATCATAATTACCACTACAGGTTCCTTGTTCCCAAGGCACACTCGCTTGTTTAGCAACTCTTGAATAAGTAGGCCTTGTTTCTTCACTTGTTCCCTCAACTCTTCTACTTCTTCCACAACATGCATCCCATCCTCAGATGATGAGCTATCTATTGTAGTAATATTTATGTTCTTAAGCTGATGTGGTGTATGGCCATAGACTTTTTTAGGTACAGGAAGCAATCCCATGCCATGAACTTGCCCAGGTTTTTCTTCGCCCAATAATTGATGCAATGCATCACCTTTCCATGCAACTCTTCCCTTGTCATTTTGTGCCAACATTGGTTGTTCATCAATGAGGTTTTCCAATGCAGCCTAGAAATGAATAATGCATGGGTACTCCCTTTTGTGAGTTGCTAAGTAAACATTTGCTCTATGCGGCTGCTTCTTTTCAGGATCATCTTGTCTCTAAAAATAGCAAAGGGTACAACAACATAAAGATAAATATGAATAAGAATATGTAGCAAAAGTACAAAAAAAAATCACTTACCAAGTCCTCATTTCAACTGCATAACTCTTTGTCCCTGCTGAATGGGGATTCTTCAACATAGCACGACTTTGTTTGTTCTTCTCACTAAGGGCCTATTATTAAAGCAATGTAGTACTAATTAAATCACACCATTGATGTATTATTTAACATTGGCACGACTATACAAATTTAAATGAAGCAATAGTATAAATATTGTTTGCACTTTTATTACCTTTCCTTTTTTTGACTTTCAATAATTGACAAGTGCAACCCATTGATCTTCATCAACATCATCTGGGCACAACCTATACAAAAAGGATCTTTTCTTCTTTGGATTAAAAAGTTTTTTCTTCAATGTTGCCTTGTATCGCCTCCAATCTCTTCCAGCTTGTCTTCAATATCCATTTGTCACATGTCCGAGGGTACATGAATTTTGTCTAAAATAAGAAAAAGTAAGGTAAAAATCTATGTTGACATTGTACATAAAGTGGAAGCAACCATAATCGAGCACGGCATTCGTAATATCTTATCATATTCTACAAACCTCTACACATTGAAGTATTGTTAAGTCTCCACCATCCTCTTTGAGCTTTCTCCAGTCCTCTATGTCTAATGGACAATAACCTCCATTTCTTGCTAATGTCCCTAGAAATTGACTTAACACTCCACCTTCTATCCCAATGGGTTGACCAAGTTTGTTGCATTTTACCACTATGCGTTTCCCAGCTGGAAGATTCCAAACATGGGGTAAAGCAGTCCCCCCACGCTTCTTCACTTCATCATCATCACCTGTAAAATTAGTGAGTATTACTCATTAACTCTATAATCACCATATACCCATTCAATTCTTCTAGATAGTCATAGTTTTATGTAATTATAGTTGTACCTGTCTTATTCATATGGTCATCAACTTGCTGCTCAACTTGGATCCCATCATCTTCCAATGCTTGAAAACGAGTTTTATATAACAACTTGGTCATCAACTTGCTGCTCAACGAGGAGTGTGCACTAAATATCTCAAGATTCTCTTAACGGCCACCATGTGACACTCTTTTGGAGCGGCTTGAAAACGTGCACACATACAAACGCTAAGCATGATATCGGGCCTAGATGCACAAAGATAAAGGAGAGAACCGATCATCGAGCGATATACCTTTTGGATGACCGGTTTACCTTCTTTGTCGAGGTCTAGATGCCCGTTGGCTTGCATAGGCGTCTTTATAGGCTTGGCGTCCTCCATTCCGAACTTCTTGAGCATGTCCTTGATGTATTTGGTTTGGCAAATGAAGGTTCCTTCCTTGAGTTGTTTGACTTGAAAGCCGAGGAAGAACTTCATTTCTCCCATCATGGACATCTCGAACCTTTTAGTCATAATCTTGCTAAACTCTTTACACAAATGCTCATTAGTAGATCCAAATATGATGTCATCGACATATATTTGGCATACAAATAAATCATTATCAATATGTTTAGTAAAGAGAGTAGGGTCGGCCTTTCCGACTACAAAACCTTGTCCGAGAAGGAAATCCCGTAAACACTCGAACCAAGCCCTTGGTGCTTGCTTAAGTCCATAAAGGGCTTTGTGTAGGTAGTAGACGTGGTCCGGGTGTTTTGGATCTTCAAAGCCGGGTGGTTGCTCGACGTAGACCATCTCGGAGAGTGGTCCATTTAAGAAGGCGCTCTTCACGTCCATTTGATATAGCTTGAAATCATGGTGAGTAGCAAAGGCAAGTAATATTCTAATAGATTCAAGCCTAGCTACTGGAGCATAAGTTTCACCGAAATCCAAATCTTCGATTTGAGTGTACCCTTGAGCAACCAATCGAGCTTTGTTCCTTGTCACGATTCCATTCTCATCTTGCTTGTTCCGGAAGACCCATTTTGTGCCGATCACGTTTTGATTTGGTCTTTGGACAAGCTCCCAAACTTGATTTCTTTTGAAATTGTTGAGCTCCTCTTGCATGGCCATCACCCAATCTGGATCTTCAAGTGCTTCATCTACCTTAAGAGGTTCAAGAGAGGAAACAAACGAGTAAAATTCACAAAAGTTTGCAACTCGAGATCGAGTAGATACTCCCTTGTTGATGTCTCCAAGAATGTTGTCGACTGGATGATCCCTTTGAATGCTTTGATGAACTCTTGGGTGACGAACAGTTGAATCTGGAGCTTGAATGGGTTCTTCATCTTGGGATGCGTTGGAACCATCGTGAGCTTGAATGGACGAGGAGGGAATATCACCTGAGCCTGACCCATCCGGAGACTCCGGTATTTGACCCGGAGACTCCGGACCAATCCGGACACTCCGGGTTTCAGGCCGGAGACTCCGGGTTGAGGTGCTCGGGTGAGATTCCAGATTTTGAGGTCTTACCTCCCCAATTGCCATTTTCTTGATAGCTTCACAAGGAGGTTCTTCCCTGTCAATCACAACACGATCAACTTGTTCTACTTGAGAACCGTTAGCCTCATCAAAAGTTACGTCACGCGAGATTTCAACGACACCGGTGGTATTGTTGAAAACTCGGTACGCATAAGCATTAGTTCCATAACCGAGTAAGAAACCTTCGGAGCAAATTTAGAAGACTTAGTGTAGTGGTTCAGTTACAGAGTCCAGCCCATTATATCCCGAGCCATCGGGTGAATGAAGCACGGCCCATGTTTTATCCGAAGCAGAGCTGAGCAACCGAAGCATTGCTTCGCCCGAACCTACGACACAGAGCGAAGCAGAATAGCGACAAAGGCCGCGGAGGAACGCACCCTCGCAGTCCACGAAGACACATCCGACAACACCATCAAATAAATCTGACACCCTGCAAAAAGAAAAAAAAAGCGACAAGATCACCTGTCGGGACCGGTCGGGAAGAGTAAAATGGGACGCGCATACGAAGGGCGGTTCCTCCATGTTCCCCTCCTATAAAAAGAGAAGAAAGAGCCCACAAAAAAACAGACACCCCTGTGGTCATAACCACAACAATGGCGCCGTCCGTGGGGAGCAGAAGAAGGTGAAGCTCACCAATCTAGACGACGAACACGTTTTCCAAAAAACCATGCCACCAAAGAAGGGAGCAGGGGCAGCGTCTAAGGAGACGTCGCCGACGGGAGCAACGGCGACGGCTGGAGCGAGCGGATCCAGACGATCCACCAGGAGCCGATCGCGCGGACAACTTCAGCTCCTGAACGAGGAGGATCGCATTTTGGCTCCGGCAACAACAAGGGAAGCTCCGGGGGCGCCACCTCCACAAACTCCGGCGACGGCGCGCAAGCGCGCCCCCAAACGGCGTCCCCCAACTGCAGGTGTACACGCTTCGACGATGGGAGGAGACATAGCAGAAGCCTCAACCCCACTCGTCGCCAAGTCGGCAAAGAAGGGCGAAAAGGAGGCTTCGAAGGGGGGACCGGGAGTCAGGAGGTGATCGACCCCAACATACAAGCGCTGATGGAGGCCAACGAAAGGCTTATGGCCGAAGTAAAACGTTTGCAAGAACAACAAAGAATGGAGGTGTGAGGAATCTCAAGATTACAGCCCAAGCCGGGAGGTATCTTCTCCAACATACGTAAGAACGGAAAGGGAGGAAAGCGACTTGAACCCTCTCGGCGTCAGGCTTCGAACAAAAAGGTGGCCCTCACCGGGAAGCTTCAAACTCCCCGCAGTAAAACCGTATGATGGCAAAACCAACCCAAGGGAATTTCTTCGTGTCTACGACACGGCCATGGAAGCTGCTGGAGGCGATGACGATATTAAAGCCAAAGGATTGCTATTGGCACTGGAGGGGATAGCCCTATCCTGGTATTCCTCCTTGGAGCCAAATTCTATCACCAACTGGCCGCAACTCCGGGCGAAACTCGAAGGCAATTTTCAAGGCAACGTTGACGGGATTAAAGAGGAAAGCGACCTATTTGCAATTAAACAGCGTGAAGGCGAAACCCTAAAGAGCTATTTCCAGCGATTTTCTCGAATCAAATGCCAAGTTCGAGGGGTTAGCGACACAACCATAATCAACACCGCGCGTTTTGGGTTGCGAAGGGGGCCGTTGGCGGAGAGACTTGCACGCAAGGAAGTACGCTCCGTGGAAGAGCTATTCGCAAAGATGAGGGAATACGCCAGGGCAGAGGAAGATCATCTCCGGAGAGAGGATGGGCCATGCGAGAAACGAAGAGATGGGCCCACGCAAGAGGGACCGGAGGAGAGATCCTCCCCGAGGGCCGCGCGGCCGAAGGAACGGCGCGCAACTACCCGAGAAGAGGCAGGGAAGGAGGATCCACTATGTGGAAAAAGCAGGCGAATCAAGGAGGATTTGGAGGACAAAGAAAATGGAGTTCGCCAATGGAGCGAGGAGGCCAAAGGAGGAATCCATTTGGGCTGAAGGAGGAGCAAAGCCGAAAATGGTATACCTGCGAATATCATGGCGACAACAACACGCACGACACCGCACATTGCAAGGTAATTGAAGGCTATCGCCGCTCGAAGAAAGCGAAGGGACGCGGGTTCATCCCGATGCAGTGTCACCTCCGGCCGAGCACCGTCCTCCTCCTCCCCTCCCGGAGTAAATCACCCGACGCCAGCGTAATCAACGTTATTGCCGGGGTCCTCCTCACACCTCTCGTCGAAAAGGCAAAGGAAGGCTTACGCAAGGCAAATTAACCACGTAGGACTTAGCGGTCGGCCCGCCCAAGGAACTTGAACCAATCACTTTTACACAAGAAGATGCAATGGGGTGCACTTCCCACATCAAGATTCTTTGGTAAATGTGGCGATCATCGCCGAGTCAAGTTCGTCGAGTGTTGATTGACGGGGGAAGTGCTGCGGACAGTCTCTCGGCGGAGGCTTTTCGACAAATGATGATACCCCGCGATCGACTGAAGAAGTCGAAGGTACCATTGGTGGCCTTTGGGGGCCACACAGTTAACACCCTCGGACAAGTGGAGCCGGAGGTCACCTTCGCGGCGTCACGCAGTCAAATATCCAACCTAGTCACATTCGGCGTAGTGGATATACCCTTCGATATAACGCCATCCTCGGTCGGGGATCGGCGGCCATGGCGGTAGTTATCCACCACGGATTCCTATGTATGAAGATCCCGTCGGGAATGGCGTTATCACGGTCAAAGGAGACCAAGCCCTCGCCAGAAAATAGACATGGAGAATCCCTCTCGGGTTAGGTATGTTCGTACCACCGAGCAGACTCGACAACAATGCCTCGTGGGAAATGGCTCCCCAAACCGCAGCCCCAGGTGAAACAAGGTGGGTGCCCTCCACCCAGGAGGAGAGGATTATAACTCTCGGCGCCACCCTCACTTTGAAGAAAAATACTTAATGCAGCTTCTCCAGAATACGAGACAAGATTCGCGTGGGGACCTAAGACCTTCCGGGGTTAAAAGGAAACAATCGAGCACGCCTTGGCAACCAAATAAAGTGTCAAACCGAAGAAGCGAAGCTCGGAAGCTCTCCATTGAGAGGCAAGCTGCGGCCAAGGCGGAGGTGGTGAAGCTCCTCCAGCGAGGAATCGTGACGGAGGCGGTCCATACGGAGTGGTTGGCCAATGTGGTCCTGGTCAAAAAGCCGATGGGGCTTGGAGGATGTGTATCGATTTTACCGACCTCAACAAGGCGTGCCCTAAAGATGACTTCCCCCTCGCATCCATCAACTCGTCGACTCAACCTCCGGTCGAAAGGATGAGTTTCCTTGATGCTTATTCCGGTATCACCAAATTTATATGCGGAAGGAAGACGAGGACAAGACGGCGTTCATCACCCCTTCGGCACTTCATCGTTTTATTCGGATGCCGTTCGGTCTTAAAAATGCAGTGCTACCTTCGCACGTCTTATCGCCAAGGTTTTTGCGAACCAATTAGGAAAGAACGTGGAAGCATCGTCGATGACATCATCGTTAAAAGTGAGAAGAAGGAAGACCATTTAACCGATCTCGTGGAGACTTTCCAACGACCTAAGAGCCGAGAGGATGAAGCTCAACCCGAACAAGTGCGTCTTCGGCGTGGATGCGGAAAATTGCTGGGATTCCTGGTGTCACAACGGGGCATCGAAGCGAACCCCGAGAAGATAAGAGCTATCCAAGATATGGCCCCGCCCAAGAATGTGAAAGAGGTACAACGTCTAGCAGGGAGGCTTGCCGCCTCAATCGCTTCCTCCTAAGTCGCGGGCGTAGTCTACCCATCTTCAAAGCAACTGCGATACTGGCGGCACTTTCGCTTGGGCGAGAGGAATGCCACCGCTCGCCTTCGACAAGTTGAAGCAAAACCTTATGGAGGTGCCAACCCTCGAAGCCGAAGCAAGGCGAAGAGCTTTTATTGTATTTGGCGACAAGCCCCTCATTGTCGATCGCGATCTTGGTACAACCGCAAGGCGCAAAGCAACAACCAATCTACTTCGTCTCCGAGGCACTGCAGGGGGCGAGGCTGCGATACACGGAAATGGAGAAGCTAATGTATGCGTTGCTAATGGCGTCCAGGAAGCTTCGCCATTATTTCCAAGCTAACTGTATCAAAGTACCAACGGCATACCCCTCGGCTCGATGTTGACCAATAGGGAGAGCACGGGGCGCGATCGATAAATGGGCGGTCGAACTAGCATCTTTTGAGTTGGGGATAATACCACGTCGCCATTAAGAGTCAAGTGTTGGCCGACTTCGTGGTAGAATGGACGTCTCCAACCTTCGAAGATGAGAGGGTCCTGACGGTATGGACCATCAATTCGGATGGATCATGGGGAGTAAAGGAGCCGGGATTGCAGCGATAGTGAGAGCCCCGGGGAGCCGCCGAGTTCGCGAGAAGACTTCAATTTCCTCGACCAACAACATGGCGGAGTATGAAGCCTTTATTCTTTGGGGCTACGAAAGGCAAAAACCATGGGGGCAAGAAGAGCAATCTTGCAGACTGACTCAAAGTTGGTCCAAGGACAAATTTCCAAAGAATATCAAGTAAAGGACGAGCAACTCCAAAAGTATGTGGAAGCAGTTCGCGCACTAGAAAAAGGCTTCGAGGGGTTCACTGTCCTCGCTATTCCAAGAGCCCAGAATACAAGAGCAGATGAATTGGCAAAGATCGCTGCGAACGGAGGGACCCTGCCACCCACGGTTTTCTTCGAGGAGCTCCAAGCCGCCTCAATTTCTTTGCATGTGAATGTAGTCACCAGAATGAGGGCCGAGGACTGGAGAAGTGAAGTGTACGATTACCTTCTTACAGGGACGCTACCCCAGGACGAGGCATCTTCAAGGCGTGTGGAAAGGCGGGCAAAGAAATATGCCATAATAGAAGGGTTGCTTTTTCGTAATGGACTCTGCGCTCCATGGCTTCGTTGCATTTCACGCGAAGAGGATACAAGCCCTACAAGAAGCGCACCAGGGACTGTGGAGCACACCAAGCCCCGAAGCCTCGCTGAAAGGTCTTAGGATGGGATTCTATTGGCCTTCTACCAAGGACGCGGAAGAGGTGGTCGGCATTGCCACGCATGCCGATGGATGTCGAGGCGTAAGAAGGCCCCACCCGTGAATCGCATCCGATACCGCCAATTTGGCCCTTCGCCAAGTGGGGAATGGATATAGTAGGAGCATTGCCCAAAGCTCGAGCGAGTCTTCGATTCGTGATCGTAGCGATTGACTATTTCTCTAGGTGGATTGAAGCGGGCGGTGTCAAAGATCACGGTGAAGCGGCAGTAAAATTCTGTGGAAGGCGATCATATGCGGTGCAGGGTCCCTTTCCAAATCGTCACCGACAACGGGTCTCAATTCGACTCCGGAGGTTCAAAGAGTATTGCGAGGAAATCGGGATAGAGATCTGCTTTGCTTGATCGGACACCCACAAATGAACGGGTACATTGAAAGAGCAAATGGATTGATCCTCGACGGCATTAAAAAAGACTCCACGATTACGCCAAGGGCTCATGGCCGGACGAGCTCCCCAATGTTTTATGGGCCCTTCGGACATCGACCTCGCGGGCGACGAAATTCTCCCCGTTTCGACTTATATTTGGAGAAGAAGCCGTTTCCCCCGCGAGATACAAGCCAAATCGCTTCGCGTGATTAAAGCTCGGCACAAGAAGATATAGAGGATACTTGCGACTTGAGGAGGAACAGAAACTTCAAGCCTCGAACACCATGCAAGCATACGCGAAAGCCTCAACCCGGTTTCAACAAAAGGTCGAAGCGAAGCCTAGCCCCGGAGACATGGTGCTAAAGAAAGCGGCTTCAGCCTTTGCCAAGCTGGAAACGACATGGGAGGGACCATATATCATCCAAGAATCTACGACAAAAGGGGCGCATAAGCTCGTTACGTTGCAAGGCAAGGAGGTGCCAAGAACTTGGAATACGGACGCTCAAGAAATTCTACCCGTGAGGCTTAAAAAAATGTGTGTGTGCGTGTGCACGAAACTGAGTTTCCATCAATAAAGAAGAAAAAGTCCCCCTCAAGCCAAGATTTCGACTGATGCCACTTAGAAGCTTACGAACGTTTGGTCGGGCCAAAGCCCCACCCGTTCCCCCGCTCCGGAGACCCGTAGCCTCGCGCCGGGTAGGAGCTTCTGAGCTTACAGTCGGGCCAAAGCCCCTTTGGTTCCCAGCTCAGGAGACCCCATGACCTCGCGGCAGGGTAGGAGCTTCTGAGCGTTTGGTCGGGCCAAAGCCCCACCCGTTCCCCGCTCAGGAGACCATGACCTCGCGTCGGGTAGGAACTTCTGAACGCTTGGTCGGGCCAAAGCCCCACCCGTTCCCAGCTCAGGAGACCCGCACCTCAGCCGGGTAGGAGCTTCTGACGCTTGGTCGGGCCAAAGCCCCACCGTTCCCAGCTCAGGAGACCCACCTCGCGCAGGGTAGGAGCTTCTGAGCAACAGTCGGGCCAAAGCCCCACCCGTTCCCCGCTCAGGAGACCCCGCGACCTCGCCAGGGTAGGAGCTTCTGAGCAACGCTTGGTCGTGCAAAAGCCCCACCCGTTCCCCGCTCAGGAGACCCGCACCTCGCGGCCAGGGTAGGAGCTTCTGAACGCTTGGTCGGGCCAAAGCCCCACCCGTTCCCCGCTCAGGAGACCGCATGACCTCGCGCCGGTAGGAGCTCACGAACGCTTGGTCGGGCCAAAGCCCCACCCGTTCCTCCGCTCCGGAGACCCGACCTCGCGGCAGGGTAGGAGCTTCTGACGCTTGGTCGGGCCAAAGCCCCACCCATTCCTCCGCTCAGGAGACCCGCAGCCTCGCCAGGGTAGGAGCTTCTGACGCTTGGTCGGGCCAAAGCCCCACCCGTTCCCCGCTCAGGAGACCATGACCTCGCCGGGTAGGAGTCTATGGATGTAGAATAAGGTTAACTGCCTACCTGTCCAACCGTCCTCAATGCCCGGGGCTACGATCCAAGACGAATGTGGAGAAGTTAGGTGCAAGCGTAACCTTCCCCAGATGAGCTCCCACGCCCCGGGGCTCAGCCCCAAGAGGAACTTGACAAGCGATGAGTTAGGCTTGTACTTTGCTTCGACTTTCCAAGGAACCCAAGGTTCTGCCCCCAAGCCTACGGCTAAAAGCCCTGAAAAACCACAACCGTGGCGACCATGACCCCGTCCTATTCCATGTGTAATCGGAACCCTCAGATCCTTAGACAAAAACAACCGCTGGAACAATGCGACACGACAAGCTTCAAAAAATATATATATATATGTGTATAAATATATATATAGATCAACGCGGATGATCACGTTGCTGATCCAAGTCTTAAAACAACCGCTGGAACAATGCGACACGACAAGCTTCAAAAAATATATATATATATGTGTATATAAATATATATATAGATCAACGCGGATGATCACGTTGCTGATCCAAGTCTCGAGAATGAAGCAGGAACGGCAAAAAGAGATAAAAGAAGCGGTACAGAAGATGATATTCTTCTTTTATATAGGTATCACCGAAAGTAGGGTCCATTACATATACACCCACTATTACTCGTTGTACGAGCGATCTGTCTTCTTTGCAACAAGAGCATCCGTCACCTCGTAGAGTCATGAACGCCGCCACCAGAAGATGAACGCCTGAAATATCGCGAGCGATGGCCTCCTCCAGCGCCAGCTCTTCCAGGACCAAATCATATGCCAGCCAGAGTTCATCTTCTTCGTTGACCAACGCTGGTGGGGGTGGCGGAGCCTCGTCGCCGAAGTTGAAAACCAAGGGGGGCGCGTCGTCGGCGGCAGGGAGCGGAGCTTGGCCATCCATCGTGGAGTGTTGGGCGCTAAGAGGGGCTGCCAGGAAGAACAAAGTGTGCAGGGAGAGAGAGAATGCTCGAGGGGACCCCAAATGATACTGTCGTTATGCGTATATACATCACGGAAGCAGCGAAGTTCGAGGAATCGAAGTAAATATCAACTCAGGGAGCCGAAGAGACGAGAAGGCGGAAAGTCTGAAATAAATGCAACACGATAATTCAAAGCGTTTACATTCCCAAAGTCAGTGAAGTGTATAGCGATAATGCGAGAAGCAGGCAAACTAAGTGGATGGCGGTTTTTCCGCCTCCTTCGCTAACTCGACCATCGAAGCCCGAGCACGACGCACTGATTCCTTCGCAACATTATCGCCATGCTGCCTCCAAAAATCTGACATAAAGCTCGAGGACAACCGGAATGCAAGGCGGAGGGCTTCGCAGATGGAAGAAGGTCACCAAATCCGCGAAGATGCGAAGCGGAGGAAGAACCAAAATGTTCGCGAACATGTGTGCACCCTTTACCTCCAACAATTGAGCGATCTTCACGAGCCTAGCCTCGCGCGATGAGTCGCCAGAAGGTTAACGCCGAGTCCCCAAAATCTTAGTTGACTTCATGAGAAAAGAAATAGCTTCCAGTGTGAAGGGAATGCGGCTCGGAGCGCGTCAATGCCAAATCGGGAAGGTTGCAAAAGGCCTCGATCGCTTCCATGAATCAGCTGAGCGATGGAGTCCATTTCCTTCCGGACGCTTCAGAACTCTCCTCTGCACGTTGAGCGTCGCGAAGGTGCATCTCGAGCCTCGCCAGCGCCGTCGCGAGCGGGAAGGAAACTCTTACGCTTGCTTCTTCAAGATATTCTTGGCCTCATCCGCCACAGCCAAGAGGCTCCTTTAACTCTTCTATGCGATCTTCCTTCTTTTTCTCATTCCGCTCATTTGCTAAGCGAGCCCGTTCTTCTTCGGCCAAGCGGCTCGCATCATGAAAATAGCCCCTTCAAGTTCGGCGTTCTTCGCCAAATCTTGGCTTTGCGCCTCGACTTGGACCCTAGCCAAGGACTCACTAGAGGCTGCGGGCGCCTCGACAAATGGGCCTTCTCCGCCTCGGCTCCTCTACTCGTTTCTTAGCCGCCTCCACAATCTTTGAACCCCTTCGTTGAATTTATCAAAATACGCCCGGCGGCGAACCATTTACGAAGCCACGACACTGTAAAAGAGATACCGCGGGGTGAAGAAGTTGCTAGCGAGGATACAAAGATAAACTAAAACAACGGAAATAAATAAACACCTTGAGATGATGGTCCATCGACATCTCGCAAAGGGCAAGATCGTTAACCTCCCCAAATAAATTTATGGATTTGCTATAAGGAGAAAAGCGACACGCATTTTCTTGAGTGGGGTCCACAAATGCCCTCCTCCGAAATCTGAAGCCACAAAGTTTGACAGTCGAACTCCGAAGGAGGAACTGTAGTCGCTCTACGGCCGTCGCTCGACGCGAGGATAAAGCCCCTCGCCTAAGGAAGGAGCATCCTGGGAATAGCACCGTGGGGATCATACCCCTCCCTTCGCGTGAGCCGAGAAATCGGAGGTATCTTGCCCTGGTCCTGATACGATGGCTCTAAAGTTTTCCCCGCCTCGCGTCATCATCCCCTGCACCAGCCTTCACAAGCCCTAGAGACATCATACCCTAACGAGTGGCGGGAAAAGTATCGAGAGTAAGACCTTACGCCCTACGGGGTATCGGGAGTAGAAATGTCTGGTGAAGGTAGCGAGCTTGGCCGTGGTTTCAACAACCCGCCGAAGGAGCGCAAATTCCCTCGCCGCCACGCCCGACCACGTTTAAGGCGATCCTAGCGCATCCTCCATAACCGAGTATCACCTTCATCGCCGCCACCAAATCAACAAGATCGACGCCAGACTGGCCAAGAAAGAATATCCAGGAGATTGTTCCTCGTCAGCTTGCTTACTCGCCAAAGGAGTTGGAACAGGGACCGGAAGTGTCATATCTGACGAAACCGGAGCAGAAGGCGATCTCGAGCAATCCCGCGGAGGTAGAGGCAGGGTCGGGAAGGCGAGAGGCTCGGCCCAATCAAGAATGTAACTCGATTATAGCCTCACGGCCGGCGGAGAACCCGAAGCAAGAGGTGTCCCTGAGGATTTATTCTCCTCGATCGCCGGCAATGTTCGAGAAAGTCCCGTGGTACAAACCGGTCGGATGGAGCCGGCGGGGGCAGAGACGTGGCGACAGATTCAGAGGAATCACCTTCATCGGACTCCTCGTTCCAGTCCGCCTCCTCATCGCCATCGTCTTCTGAGCCTCCGCTCCCCCCGGAGGTATTGGTGGCCTGAGGTGGTGCAAGACGAAGTCGATCTCGCTCGCCAGCGGGGCGAGGGAACTCGCCGATCCTGCAGGATGAGGAGCGGCTCGAAGCCCCCATTCGGCAAAGCGAGAGCATCGTCTGGCCCCAATGGCACTCATAGCAGCCTCATATTCGGCCGTCTTGCACGGACCAAGGAGTCTACGAGCCAATTTTTCCGCGGCTCCGCGCCCTAAGTCCTGCACCCCCTCGGGCCGGACCACGGAGATATCTCCCCCGGGGGACCAGTCCAAAGTAACTGCGGGGCTCCTCGCCAGAGGATCGATGCGACATAAACAATACTCTTCCACCAAGTCGCGCATAGAGCTTTGGTGTCGAAGGGCCCTCAGGAAATTGAGTAATCGGGCCTCCTCTGCAGTTGCGTCCCAATTCGGCGAGCGGATAGTCCTCACAAACCCCAGGGAAGTGCGAAGGGGGGAGTCCGAACCGTCTAGCTCCTGGTAGTACCATCGGTGCATCCAACCCGACTCCCATTTGCCTTTAGCGGCGGCCACGGGGATCTCTTTGGCCAAAGATCTCTTCGTCTGGAAGTTTAAGGAGCCGAAGCAAGATCGGTGGTCCTCCTCTCCAACCCGGTGAAATTTAGGCTGCCAAAATGCATCCTCTATAAGAGAAAACAAACACCAAATCAATCTGAATCCACCAGGCTTTAACGCCCAATCTAACACCGCCATCCGGACGATAGCATTCGGAGTAAGTTGCGAAAGCTCCACTTGAAAGGCCCGCAATATAGATCCCACTAGAGGGGAAGCAGGGAATCGAAGTCCGGCTTCTAAGAAGGTGGCAAACACGACCGCCTCTGTGGCTCGTGGACGGGGGACTTCATCCGCGCCGGGAGAACGCATAGATATGCGGGCTATGCCGAAGTTTCGGGCCATAAGATCTAGCTCGCCGGAAGTCAAAACAGAGCGTCCCAGAGAAGGGGACAAAGCTCCAGCGTCCCTCTCGTTTAAAACCAATTTTGCTCGAGGGGCGCGTCGAGGACCCATTGGATGGAAAAGGTTAACGAAGAGGAAGAAGAGGATGGAGCTAGGAGGAGCCAAATATGCCAGAAAGCTTAGTGGAATGATCCCAATGAAACCCCCCCACTACTATCCTTATCCTCTGTCAAAAGGAAACCGCTTGTCTTCTATAAACCGAAAAAGAAGGCCCTCCTTCAGACACCCGAGCGACCAATGGATAATATTTGGGCTTGAATGTCATTCTTGAGGAAAAGATGAAATCAATCCATGACCATGCGGGGCTCTTGTAGTGGTTCGATTCTGAGTCCACCCATTATATCCCGAGCCATCGGGTGAATGAAGCACTCCCATGTTTTATCCAAGCGGTGAGCAAACGAAGCATTGCTTCGCCCGAACCTACGACACGGAGCAAAGCAGAATAGCGACAAAGGCCGCGGAGGAACGCACCCTCGCAGTCCACGAAGACACATCCGACAACACCATCAAATAAATCTGACACCCTGCAAAAAGAAAAAAGAAAACGACAAGATCCTGTCAGGACCGGTCGGGAAGAGTAAAATGGGACGCGCACGAAGGGACAGTTCCTCCATGTTCCCCTCCTATAAAAAGAGAAGAAAGAGCCCACAAAAAAACAGACACCCCTGTGGTCATAACCACAACACTTAGCTCTTTTGTTGAGGATGTAGCATTTACTCCCAAAGACTCTAAAATAGGATACATTTGGTTTCTTCCCGGTGAGCAACTCGTACGCCGTTTTCTTCAAGATCTTGTGAAGGTAGAGGCGGTTAGAGCTGTGGCATGCGGTATTGATGGCTTCCGCCCAAAAACTGTCGGAAACCTTGTACTCGTCAAGCATCGTCCGCGCCATCTCGATGAGGGTTCGATTCTTCCTCTCGGCCACCCCATTTTGTTGAGGAGAATAGGGAGCCAAGAATTCGTGCTTGATTCCTTCCTCATCAAGAAACTCCTCCACACCGATGTTCTTGAACTCGGTGCCATTGTCGCTTCGAATTCTTTTGATCTTCACTTCAAACTCATTTTGAGCTCTTCTCATGAATTTCTTTAACGTCACTTGGACTTCTCCCTTGTCATGCAAGAAAAACACCCAAGTGAATCGAGAAAAGTCATCAACAATAACTAAACCATACTTACTTCCCCCGATGCTTATGTAAGCTACGGGACCGAATAGATCCATGTGGAGCATTTCCAACGGTCTTGTGGTCGTCATCACATTCTTGGCGGGATGAGAGGCACCAACTTGCTTGCCTGCTTGACAAGCGCTACAAACTCTATCTTTCTCAAAGACAACATTAGTTAGTCCAAGAATGTGGTTGCCTTTAATGAGTTTGTGAAGGTTCCTCATACCGACATGGGCTAATCGGCGATGCCATAGCCAACCCATACTAGATTTAGCCATTAAACACGTTTCAAGATTAAGTCTATCCGTATTTAAGTCTACGAGATAGAGCTTACCCTTCAAACGCCCTTTAAAGGCTATTGAACCATCAAGCCTCTTAATGACTTCCACACCCTTTTCATTAAACAAACAATTGTAGCCCGCTTCACACAATTGTGCAACGGACAACAAATTGTAGCTTAATGATTCGACAAGTAAAACATTACTTAAATGGAAATCATTAGAGATAGAGATCTTACCCAAACCAATTACTTCTCCTTTTCCATTGTCTCCAAAAACGATACTTTCGCTATTTGATCCATTTTCATCCAAGTGTGCGAACATTGCCTTTTCTCCGGTCATATGATGCGTGCATCCGCTATCCAAAATCCAACTTGTTCCACCGGAGATATAGGCCTACAAAAACATATTTAGTTTTTACTCTTTGGTACCCAAACTTGGTTAGGTCCACGCACGTTAGTAACAAGCGATTTAGGGACCCAAATAGAACGAACACAAGGAGTATTTTTCGGCTTACGCCCAACATGATAAGCAACTACACGACCGAGGTTAGTCCTTTTAAGCACATAAGAAGCAAAGAACTCGGAGTGAGCTTTGTGCTTGGATGTTCCTTCGCCTTTTACAAAGTGAATGGGCTTGCTTAAAGGAGCAACAACAATGTTGCTCTTTTTGCCCTTTGGCGGAACATACCCAAGCCCTTGCCTCTTAGGATTACCTTGGCGCTTACCGAGATACTCCTCTAAACCCTTGCTTGCCTTATAGGACTTTTGAAGTCCATCTTCAAGCATCACCTTAAGCTTCTCATTTTCATGAGCTAAGACTTTCAAAGTCTCACGGTTAGTAGCACAAGTAGCAACATCAACATTATAGCATCTAGCGCAACCGTTGCTCGTTGAGGGTAATGAAATATTGGAATTGTTGGTTGAGGTAGAAGCTTTATTCGAGAGATCAACAAGCTTCACTTCAAGAGCCTTGCCAGCATCCTTTGCTTGATTCACTAGCACCATCAAGCAATCAAACATATTTGTGTACGATTCACCTTCTTCCAAAGTGAATCGGCTTAGCTCTCCAATGATGAGCTCGATCTTGGACTCACGGACACTTGACACACCTTCATGAGTCACCATCAACCTTTCCCAAATGTCCTTGGCATTGTCAAGACCATCTACTCGGTTGAACTCCGAGTCACTCAAGGCGTTGAACAAGGCATTGACGGCCAAGTCGTTGAAGTGTTGAGCTTTGTCTTCTTCGGAGGTGAGATTGTTGGGGTTGGCGGGCTTGAAACCTGTTTCAACAATCTTCCAAATACAAGGATGAAGTGATCTCAAATGCATCTTCATCTTATGTTTCCATGCCGCGTAGCGAGTGCCGTCGAAATGAGGCGCTCGTCTGGACGAAACGGAGACATATGATGAAGAGTTTGAGACTCCAAAAGATGAATAATCTAAAGGAATTGCAACCCCTATACCGGAACCCGTGGCCTCGTCTTGGGCATGGGTTTCGGTAACTTTCTCTATATCCGACATCTTTCTTTCTCCAAGCGGTTAAGCCAAAATAAAGGAGATTTGGCTCTGATACCAATTGAAAGGACCAACGATGTCGCCTAGAGGGGGGTGAATAGGCGGATTAAAAAATCGCAGCGGAATTAAAGCAGGTAGAGCAGTCAACCCGAGTCTCGGGTTTTGGTCCGATACTCGGCTTGTCCGGATACTCCGGTATTGGATACCGGAGTCTCCGAGTTGGGCGGCTCGGGAACGCAACACAAGTTGCTCAAACTTGCACAAAATACTACTAAGAGTAAATGACAATAGCAACCTAGAACAAGTGCTAGTATGGATTTGAATTAAAGCTAGACAAAGAGCTAGATCTAGGCTTTACGGAGACAAATCCACACAAGCAACACAAGCAAGAAAAGAGAGAGCGAGAGAAGCGATTTTTCACCGAAGTTCGGATTCTTGAAGGGAATCCTACGTCTCCGTTGAGGTGGCTCGGTCACACTTGAGCCGGGGTCTCTTTCAACCCGCTTTCCTCCCGGTGTTGCACAAATGCACTCGCCGGCTTCACTTCTTTGTCTCTTCCCTTTCGGAGGCGAGACTCGCCTTCACAAACGACCGGGGCTCACCACACGCGTTGGTAGCTCCCGGTGACTCCTAGCCGTCTAGGAGACCTTCAACCTGCAAGAGTAATAACACCACGAAGAATCGCTTGGAGGATGAATTAGTGCTCAACAACTAGAAATGAATGCACCTAGCACTTTGCTTCTTCCTTTCCTCACCAAAATGGATCAACAACCAAATCTAATGGTGGGAGGAAGTATGAGCTCTATTGAATGATTGGAAGAGGTTAGGAGTGGCTTGAATGCTGCAATGAATGAGCTCAATCCAGTTCCTAGCCGTTGGGAGAGAGTGGGGGCTTTAAATAGTCAGTTCAAAAACTAGCCGTTACTCTCGTTTTTGTACAGCCGAGTGTCCGGACAAATAACCCGAGACTCGGGTTATCCGAGACTCGGACAATCTGGAATAAAAGTGGCCGAGGGTCCAACCCGAGACTCAGGACATATTGTCCTGATACTCGGATTGAATCGGACACTCGGATGCATGTCCGGACTCTCCGAGTTTAGGGGCTCGGTTTGAATTCCAGATTTTGGAAAATGCAAGTGTTTGTGTGCTAGTTTGAATGCAAGTTTTGATGTTGAGCACATGCACATCCTAAATCGATTTTTCGTCGCATCCTCTTAATAGTACTGCTATCCTTAAGACTCAAAACAATATAAAAATTACAAGTCTTCGTCTTGATGCCGTTTTCTCGAAATTTGACGCGCTTAGGACCGTCCAATCTTATTCCGAGCTTGATGTGATCTCGATAACTGCATTAATCTTAGTTGAAGCATTAGATCACATTAATTGTGTCATCATTAATCACCAAAATAAAATGAGGGGCCTAGATGCACTTTCACTTTCTTTTGAAACTGATATTAGATTTATTTCGATTGGCTTTATTCCGATCTTACTCTTGTTGTAATTTCACATCGGCCGTAATCTTGTAAATAATATCTCCTTTGATCTGACAATGGTATTTCCTTAATTCCATTTTATTCCAAACAAACTTTCCAAATCGATAATCCCTACCAAATCGGCCATGCGCTAAATTCTGGTGTCAACATATGCCCCCTATTATTGGGAGATTGTGTGAATCTTCCAAAAATCAGTAGTATCGAATAAAATGCTAAATATCAACCGACCTCATCGAGATTCATCGTTCCAACTTCCCAACCATTTTTCGGTCCATTCACGGCAATTTTCCCGCGCAAATCATGTGAACGCACGATCTCATGCATTAACTATAGTAAAAGTTCGCAAAAATTGCCCGCCAATGCCACTGAGTTTATCCCCTTTGTAAATATGAGGCTCATTCATCTATCATTTTTACTCACTCAAGCTCTCAATTCCTCCTTCATCGGCTTGAACTCACTCCTTGGCTCTTCATTCCATCGGCTGAATCGAACCCATAGATCCCAACCAAGTATTCTTTCCTGTCCCTGATTGTGAAACTCAGTATTACGTAGGACCGATAGAAAATCCTAACCCACCAACTACCATAGAGCAAGAAATCACTAGGCTTCCTTTAAACACTTCGGGTTTCAATATAGCAGGGTGGAATAAAAGTTTTAGAGCTTGGTCGACTGCTCTAGCTGGGTAGCGTGATTGGTTTAATAGGATAGCGGCCCAAAAGCTACTCGTGTGGGAACAAATGGGAATCGCAGAATGCCTCCTATTATCTCTAGCCAATTCCACTCCCAACAAACCCTTAGTAGCAATGTCCTACTATTTCTGGTCCGATACTTTCAACGCCTTTCTCTTTATAACTGATCCCATCGGCCCAATCCTACTGGACGTTACTCAGCTCTGCTGTCTGAGACTAGACTGCGAACAACTATCGGCTTTTAGCGCCAAGCCTCAGCATAAGTTTGTGTCCACCAAGGGGGAATGATGGGGAAAGTATATAAGTGAAAATAGAGTTGGCTTAGTGTCTGCATAGGAACGCATAGCATTTCTAAACATGTGGCTTAACCAATTCCTCTTCTGCGGTGCTTCCCTCGGCCCAACACAAACCTACCAAACCATAGCCGAACAACTAGTAGAGGGCAATTAGCTTGCATTGGGAAAATTTATTTTGGGGGCACTTTTCCAAATGATGCATGAAATTCGCTATCGCTATACACAGCTATGGGGTCATACACAGTAGGAAACATTGGCGGCCCTTTGTGGTCTATTCAACTGTAGCATGTGCAAGAGAATATGCAAATCACCATATGTATTGAAAGTACTACCCGTTATTCTTACCCAATTTGGGAACCCAAAATGTCTTGAAGTATTGTATGAAGTTGGTTTGGTCAACAAAGTCTTGAAACAAATGCTCAAGGGCATCCATGGGATTTTTCTCCCTCCAGATACTGTAAATAAATTTGCCTAGTCGCACAAATATTTCCCTCTGTACCTCACTGTTGCTGCATTTCTTGATTACATTTTTAAGCCAGGTTCTCCTAATGTGCCATAAAGAAAATAAAATTGGGCAGGAGACTACATTCCTGAAACAATGTCACATTTACATCAATGGAAATGAACTAGCTACAGTTAGAATAATTTGATAATTATATCAATGGCAATGAACTAGCTACAGTTTGAATAATTTGATAATTAGAATTTAAGATCAGAATATATGTTATACCTGATTGGGTCCAGCTCTGCGGCTGGGTCATCAATTATAAATCCACCAACTCTCCAGGTGGAATCAACAGAAAGTATTCTATCTGTAAGAGCTTTCATCCATCTCAAAGTGTCCTGCTTGGTCAAATACAAGGAGTGTGTGCAATGGGTACTGAAGCAAAGAGCAGACTGACCAAAAAAAAACTATGAAACCTGTCCCTGCAGACATAACTGGGCATCACGTAATATAAAATGTTACTTTAAAGTATAAAATTACACAACTGTGAGCTTTCGTTTCTGTCAGATATCTTCAGCTTGCTTACACTAAACGAGGAATGAGAAGCCAAAAGACTCCGATGACCAAAGCGGATCATCTGCTGCAGTTGCCATTCCGTCTGGATCCCTAGAATAAAGGCATCCGTCTCAGTCGATTCCTGTTAGAAGAAGACAGACTTGTTATTCCTATCGACCCACATTCTGATGCTAGCTTGGTCATCTAGATCCAACTCATGCATAGACCTCTTGATGATCATCCCAAGCTTCTGGAGTCTGGACATACTGCGAAGGGAGGCTATCAACCTTCGCATCTGAACCACAATAACGCTGTATACCTCCCACGGTTTCTCGTGTTGAGCCTGTACCTTCTGCTAGGCAAGATCGTCCCTCCCTCCCCGTAATTCTCGGGGCCAAACGAGCACCAATACCTGAATCAATTTAGAACAGTGCGCAGTAATAATTAAGAACTCACAATCATATGCTGAAAAACTTCAGGGCATAGGGGATATGTCAATAAGACACGTACATCCGGTAGAGGAGGTACTCGTCGCTGCTGAAGTAAAAATTACAGGGCGTGGGAGATCCATTCGGGCATTCAGTCCATTGCAAGAACAGGAGAGAGAGAGAGAGAGAGAGAGAGAGAGAGAGAGAGTACCTCAGCGGGGGTTGGAGGTTAGCGGCGGAGTGCCCTGGGGGCTTTTCGCCGTCGGCCGCCGCAAGTCGCCGTTTGGTGCGGCGAAAACCAGAGAGAGCTGCGCGAGGGAGAAACCGTGGCTTGGACAGGTAAAAATGATAAAAGGAAGCCAGCCTACTTCAAACTCGGTTTGTTAAGGGTGCGTTTGGTTCATGGGATGAGGTTGAATGGGATGGAATGGTCCTGTACCATTTGGTTCTATTATTTTGGGTGAATGAGATGGTTCAACATCTAGAGGGAATATTCCTTAAATTTGTACCACTTGATCCAGGACGGGATGGTTCCATTCAAGCAACCAAACGCATGGATTGTTTTTTTCTTGACCATCTCGTACATGTACCACTTGGTACAGGCAACCAAACGCACCCTAAGTTAGGCCGGCGGCCCACTGGATGTGATTCCATCCTACGGCTCCTAGTTTGTTTAGTACCGCCTCGCCTAGCCAGGAAAGCCTTGACGTCCTCCAAACCTTATAGTTTTACACTTGGGACTATTTTTTTTTTAATTATGTCCCTGCCCTTGCTCTCTCTTTTTTTCGCATCTTGCTGTACCTGTCTCACTGTACCCCTAAGAGCATCTCCAGCAAGGACCCCTAAAACAGGGTCTCTATTTTGGATTTAGGGACTCCCCCTATTTTTTAAGGCCCTGTTTTCAGAGCACAAGTCCAGCAACAGCCCCTATTTTACTTTTTCTCCTATTTTGACATATCCGCTATGTATAATCTTCATTTGACACCACTAAAATTCAATCAAAAATATTTGTAATACATAAAACATAAGCATACTAACATTTACAATTTAAAAACATGAAATTTAAAATTTAAATTTAAAATTTTCAAAACATGATAAAATTTTCGAAGCCTCTCATGTATTTCCCTATCTTCAATAATAGGGGTTGTACTCGTGTCCCTGGAAATTAGGATTGAGGAGGCAAATTTAGAGGCCTCCTAATTTTAGGGGCTTGAGTAGGGGCCCCTTGGGAATTGGGGCCGAGGAGGCAAATTTAGGGGCCCCCTAATTTTAGGGGCTTGAGTTGGGGCAGCAGAGCCCCTAAACCAGCCCCTAAACCTTAAAATAGGGAGTGTAGTAAAAAAAACAGATCCAGCAGAGCCCCTAAAATTAGGGGGCCCCTAAATTTGCCTCCTCGGCCCCAATTCCCAAGGGGCCCCTACTCAAGCCCCTAAAATTAGGAGGCCTCTAAATTTGCCTCCTCAGTCCTAATTTCCAGGGACACGAGTACAACCCCTATTATTGAAGATAGGGAAATACATGAGAGGCTTCGAAAATTTTATCATGTTTTGAAAATTTTAAATTTAAATTTTAAATATCATGTTTTTAAATTGTAAATGTTAATATGCTTATGTTTTATGTATTACAAATATTTTTGATTGAATTTTAGTGGTGTCAAATGAAGATTATACATAGCGGATATGTCAAAATAGGAGAAAAAGTAAAATAGAAATTTGAGATTTAGAAATTTATTCTTTGAAACTTGTGCTCAAAGCAGGCCTCAAAATAGAAGTCTCTAAATCCAAAATAGTGACCTGTTTAGCGCCTTCAGGAGATGCTCTAAAGCCCATTTGTTCCCTACACGGTGCATGAGCTCTTTTGATTTTTCAATTAAGCCCTATATCATTATCTTTTCATAGAATTACCCATCTTGATCTGTATGCTTGCATTCTTTCATCTTCTCATACCTACTAGTTTTTTTTTGGGGCGAGAAATACTTTCACAGAGGTTCTTTCATTAATTTCTCTCCTTTGCTAGCAGGTAGGCCTAACTCTATATGGTCCTGTCACCGTTCTGTTTACTCATGCATGATGCAAAATACGCTGATGATCTACCCCACAGAATTTCCGTAGAAACTGTATACGAGAACATATGCAGTGCTCCCGCGATATTTCATACTAGCGGTAGCGGTGCTTACATTCCAAAGAAAACGACTCAAATGATCATAGAAAAGTCCGAAAACAAATTAGTATGGATAGGGTACAATATAATCTATCATGCCACAATAATTTATAACTAAATTTGATCTACATTTTGAGAAATAAAAAAAAATCCAGATTTAAGTGAATGGTGGCTTTCTTTTTTCTTTTTAATTTCGGATTCCATTTTCAGAAGAATTTGTCTTGTTTTTTCTCAACGTATAGATCGAATTTAGATTTTTTTAAAAAAGATCCGTGTCTTGATCTATTATATTGTATCCTATCTATAAAAGTTTTTTCGGAATTTTCTACGACCATTTGAATCTCTTTTGAAGGAATGAGGGCACCCGTACACAGGGTTGAACTTTTCGATCGATTTTCTCGATTCGACATTTCGAGCCCTAGTGAAATTCAAAACCGAGCGAAAAACCGAGTAAATTCAAATTCAAATTCAAAAATTTTCAAAAATTTGAGAAAATTTAACCAAAAACTCTCTAAAATAAGTATTAATAGTTTTGTAACTTCTAGGATGAAAATTGGTTGAAAAATTGAAATTTTTAAACGTTTTTGCAGTATAACCGATTTTATAACATTGAAAAATAAAAAAACAGTACTGGGATCCGAAGTTTTATACAAGCAAAGGTATGGTATTTTTTAATATATTAATGTTATCCAATATTAAAAACTTACTTGTATTGCTATGGTATATTTAATGTGTTAATGTTATCTAATATTTAAAATTTTTCTTGTATTGACATATGACAACTTTCAATTATTTAAAGTATAGCAAAGGTATGGTATTTTTTAACATATTAATGTTATCCAATATTAAAAACTTACTTGTATTGTTATGATTTATTTAATGTGTTAATGTTATCCAATATTAAAATATAACAAGTTTTAATATGTGAATTGCATTTTACAATTTTTTTTTGTAATTTTTCTTAATTTTTTTAATCTGTCGTCGAAATTTCGAGCTTTTCGATCGAATTTCGACACTTTTCGATGGAATTTCGAGCTTTTCGATCGAATTTCGCTCATGCATTTGACCAGTTTTCAAATTCATTTGACTTCCACACTGTTCGAAATTTCTCGAATTTCGACCGAATTTCGTCGAATTTCGCTACCGACGGCTGCGCGAAAAATAAGTCCGAAACGAAATTGAAAACCCTGCCCGTACACATGTTTCTCTCGACTTGTTTTGATTCGCGCTATGTTAAATCATAGTGATTTGGTTGGCAAAAATTACGCTTGGTTTTTTTAAACCAATTTTACGCTTGATCTTTTTCCAAATTTAGCCCGGTTGCTGTAATTATTTTCATATTTAGCTACTTCTCCTGTAAAATTATAGATCTAGCCTCCAAACAGTGAAATACAACGCACAGGATCCTCTGATATTTTTTTTAATCCAATTTTCAGCTGTCTCCGACCACTGAAAAAAATTCATTTTTTTTAGCTTTTCAGTTCTTTTTTTATTTTTTTTAGTGGTCCTTGAAAAGTTAAAAAAAAATAGCGGTCAGAGACCGCTGGAAATTGGATTTAAAAAAATTCAGCGGACCCCGTGCGTTGTATTTCACTGTTTGGGGGTTAGATCTGTAATTTTATAGAAGAAGTAGCTAAATACGAAAATAATTACAGCAACCGGGCTAGATTTGGAAAATTTTCTTCTCTAGCTTGGTTAATAGTTGCAACACCCGAGAGCAACTCTGTCCCGCAACTCTCGATTATCTATCTTGATCGAGAGTAATTAACACCCTGTCCCAAACTATCAGCTGTGCTTAACTGCTTGCCAATCTAATCTAACAAATCATCGGATGAATTCCCAAGTTTTAAGCATACACCTCATCCAGTCATCCTAATCACTTGATATGCCAACTAATGACTAGCCGATAGGGACAGAGTGATGCATTTAAAATAATAATAATAATAATAATAATAATAATAATAATAATCCAAAAGCAATGCTCTTTGATCGTACCAAGCCATCTTTTGTTTAGACGATGAAAATTACAAAATTGGTAAACCTGTGCTGCATTTATCTTGGTTAATTTGTGACCTAATCCCGATTCTGAGTATCTAAATACCGGTGGGTCCAGAGTCCAGACATGCACAATGATAGGAGCCCCCATTTGTTAATGCAACGCTAACTAGATGCGGTTAAGCGTCGGTGTCACGGCCAGCACAGCATCTACATATGTAGGACGACGCCGCCGGCATCACGGAACACTGAATCAAAGAATATAAGTGGTTGCTTTCATGCCGTGTATATGTTAGATTATATAAAAAAAATATAGATATATAGATTCGCTTTAGCATGCATTATGATGACATGCTGATATGATGTCGTGGATGGATTAGCTTAGCTAGCGTTCATTATGTCTCAAGTTGTAGTCAAGTCGATATCATGCCCATCAAATTGCGGTCGGTGCTGCGTGCTTCTCCTTGGAGTCTTGTAGACATGCATGAACATATCTTTATTATTGAATAGTTATACTCCTTTTCGTTCAAAAATAGATGTTACTTGAGAGTTAGTTCAGTTCTGTCTAGAGGTGGGGCGTCATGTCGTGCCGGGTCAGTCCGGTACGAGTTCTTCATGCTTCGTGTCTGAATCGTGCCGGACTGTAACGGCTTGTTGTGCCCGTCATGCCATGTCAAGCTAGCCTGGCTTGCCTTCGGCGAGCCCAGGCATTGCTCATTTACACTTTATGTTGTGTTGGCCTAGGCTCGGTCCATTTTCACTATATCGACAAGAGAAAATGAGTCAAATACGCTCGGAGCTAATGTAGTGGATACAAATGTTGAGAGAAAATAAATAAAATTTTATTCATTATTGAATAGGTACAAAGTGACATTGCATTTTTTACTTGAACACACTATGCTTCTTAGTACAAAGACTTGTATATTGCAAAAAGATGTTCTCTTTCTCAATCCCTCTCCGTTCTCTCCCCTCGCTAGCCCATCTCTCTCTCTCTCTCTCTCTCTCTCTCTCTCTCTCTCTCTCTCTCTCTCTCTCTCTCTCTCTCCGGTTGCCCCCACCTAATGTAAGTTCCACTCCTAACGCCTTGCTCCTCCTCCTTTCCTTGCATAGAAGTGTGGCAGGTGAAGCAGCCCACATGGCATACCTAGTTACCTACAAAGCACAGTCACACGGTGAGGTGGACCAAGCGGCACAGCGAGACGGGCAGGCGACCACGGCGACGGATGATGGCCATGGAGGAGGAGGCGGCGGCGGGTGGCCACAACGGTGGGTGCACTACCACCTTCCCTCGCTAGCGGAGAGAGAGAGAGAGAGAGAGAGAGAGATGATGGCCTCTCTCTCTCTCTCTTTCTCAATCTCTCTCCGTTCTCTCCCCTCGCTAGCCCATCTCTCTCTCTCTCTCTCTCTCTCTCTCCGTTCTCTCCCCTCGCGAGCGTGCATGCGTTGCCATGGGCTCGGCCGCATGCTGTGCTGGGCACGGGTTGATGTGCCGCCCGCCGTGCGTACCGTGCCACGGCATGTGAGCACTATTTTGGGCCGTGCTAGCCCGAGTACGGTTCAAACTGGCGTGCTGTGCAAGGCCACCCACCGTATCCGATTGGTAGATCCGACATGGTTCATTTGCAACAATATCGCACTAAACCATGGGCCGGACTGGGTTGGATGTGTCTCATGCCAGCCCAAAATGGTATGGTCTACTGCTCATCTCTAGTCCTGTCATGTAGTACTGCATGTGCTTTTAGTTCTGCGGTTTATTCACGGCACTAATAAAGGCGTCTGCCTATCCGACTTTTCGGTGCATCTCCGACAGCTGGTGCCGCGTCATCAAGCGTAGGGAAGACCGGCATATTCCTATCAACTTTATATACCGTGCCTGTGTCAGACTGCCCAACCATGGATACAAGCTTTAACCTATATTTACAAAATAATACAATATTTTCGCGTATTTACAAAAATACTAATAATAACCTGTTTGTCAAAATCTGATTTTAAATACCCGGAAATCCAAAAACCGGTTATTGCACATTCGGATTTTTAAAAACTGAATTTAGCGTATTTTTAAATTTAAAATTCAATACCTGGTTTATGAAAAACCAGGTATAGCATACATGGGCGAAAGTAGATAAGGATACCCAGTGTCACAGGACACGGGTCCAAAAAAAATTTACACCGGGTCAAAAGAAATTTAGTGTATGTTAATCTATATATAATATATGTAAATCTTCTTGATCTAAATCTTGTAACACCGGAGACAAATAACAAACAAATTGTAAGAATAATATGTTGTTATCACTTATATGATAAAATGGTGAACCCGATGATTTTATCTCTAGTTTCGCCCCTGATAGCATACCCGGTTTATCGTACCCGGTTTTTGTCTCAAGAGGCATTTTTATAATAGTGATAATTATTGATAATCGGAAGGAGTAGCAAGCAATAAAAGGCACATTTCTTCATGGCCAAACCAACTAAACTATACACATCAGGGTTAACAAAACCGAAACCGAAAAAACCGATGGAAAACCGAAATTGGAAATTCGAAAATATCGAGCCAAAAACCGCTCGAAAATCGTTAGAAACCGAAGAGTTTCAAAACCGAGCATTTGAACAAAAAACATTCAAAACAAATTTTAAAAAAACAAAAACCATTCGGTTTTCTCGAAAACCCATCGGTTTTCTCGAAAAACCGGTCGGTTTTCTCGAAAAACCGATCGACGAGGTGAACGTTTTAGGCTATCGGTTTTTGGAGCGATTTTCGTCGGTTTTTTCGAAAAATCGCTCGGTTTTCACCGGTTTTCGATCGGTTTACATCGCATAAATTTTTTCAAATTTTTTGATTTTTTTGAATTATTTTTTTAATTGAATCGGTTTACCGACCGGTTTAGGATTTCGAACCGGCTCGATACGGTCGAAAACCGCGATTTTCGAGCGATTTTCGTCGGTTTTGTGAACCCTGATACACATCAAAAAGTTTTGGTAATAAATGTCGTCCGTACAGGTGTAGGCTCGACTGCCATGCATCCAAAGTCTTGTGGCGCACAACGTAATCGATTCATGGGGTCCCTTATGACCTAGGGATTCAAATATCGGTCCGAAATCCGAAATCTCAATCGAAATCCAAAATCTCGGTCGAGATTTCGGATTTTAGACCGAAATTTGAATCGCTAGGACCGAAGGGGTTCGATTTCGGACCCCTTCGTGATTCAAAATCTCGGTCGGATAAAAAAATTCAAAAAAAAATTTAAAAATTAAATTTTAGATTTCTTGACGTTTTGGTCGAAATCTTGGTAATTTCGGCCGAAATTTCATGATTTTTTTGCCGGATTTTAAATTTTATGCATTGGATTTGATTGGATTTAGGGTCAAGATCATCTATAAAAAATTCAAAATTTTTGACATGTTTTTGACCATTTTTTGGTCGGTTCAATTTATCAATTAAGACTATCCGAATTTTTTAAAATTTTTCAAGGTTGATAATCATCTGAAAATTTTATTGGAATATTATAGATGTATTATGACCATTCACAAAAATTTTCAAAATTTTTTAAAATGATTTGTACTATTTTTCATTCATGCGAATTTTGTCGGTTCGTCTTTAGTATCACTATTTGAATTTTTTAAAATTCCTAAAGCTTGATTATCATCTAAATATTTTATGAGAATATTATGAATATGTTATGATCATTCACAAAAATTTTCAAAAGTTTCTAATGTGGTTTACATCATTTTTCATTCGGTTGAAATTTGGTGGTCAACCCTTTTATCAGGACAATAGCAGTGTTAGATTTTTTAAAAAAATTCTCATGCATGATTATCATCTAAAAATTTTATGGAAACATTAGTAATGTGTCAAGACCACCCAAAAAAAATTCAAAAAATTTTGACGTAATTTGGACCATTTTTGGGTTGGTTCAATGTGGACCAAGATCTCGGTGATTTCGGCCGAGATCTCGGATTTCCCGGTTGAAAAAAACCGGATTTAAAATTTGGTTTTTGTAATTCGTCCGGAGTTTATCCGAAATTTCCAAATCTCACCGAAATTTCGGATTTCGGGCACCTCTGAGATTTCACTGAAAACGAGATTTGGAACCTTGTTATGACCAGGGTTACAAATCTCGTTTTGAATAAAATTTCGGAGGTGCCTGAAATCCGAAATCTCGGCGAGATTTCAAAAATTTAAATCAAATCCGGACGGAATCTAAAATTCAAATTTTAAATCCGGTTTTTTTTCTATCGGAAAATCCGAGATTTCGGTTCAAAAACCAAAATTTCGCTGAGATTATCCGAGATTTCAGTAAAATTCAACTAAACGGAAAATGGTTCAAACGACGTCAAAAAATTCCGAAATTTTGGTCAGACATGGAAAATGACTTGAAGAATCCAATTCGGTCAAACTCCGGTCAAATTCGGTCAAATTTTGATCAAATTTCAGTCAAAAAACCGAGATTTCGGTCCATTTCACCAAAATTTCGCCGAAAGTATAGGGTACTGTAGCACTTTTAAAATTTTTTTAGGGTTTTTTAATTTCGCCAGGATTATGGAACTCGGGGGTCCGAAAACCGAAATTTCGCCGAGATTTTGCGGGATTTCGGCGAGAATTTGAACCCTTGTTATGACCAAGCTCCATCTCCTTGATCTGGACAGTGACTCAACCGTAAATGTACAACAGTGCAACGTCAAACAGGAAGATTCTGATCTTTTAAAGCGGAAAGAAAAGTGGATTTCAATTTTGTACGCCTAAAACACATATATGGTTATCTAAAAAAACACATATAAGACGAACTAAACTAGGTTGAACGAAGGTCGCACTTTGTGAATACAAGCATAATGTGGTTCTAATTTTGCATTCATGCAATACGAGAGGAGAGCAGGGTTTACAAATCTGGTTGATTTTTGAGGTTTACTACCTTATCGAGCCGGTTCGACATATAAAATCAGTCGGTAAACCGGTTAAATTAAAAAAATTAAAAAAAAATTATGTGACGCAAAACCGATCGGTTTTGTGTCAAAAATCATATGGTAGTGCGTCAGGTTTCAGCACGTGGTGAAAACTGGTCAAAATCGGTCGGTTTTCAGTCAATACCGATCAGTTTTCGGTAAAAACAATTTGGTTTTTGTTTTGAATTTTTAACTCTTCGGTTTCTAGCGATTTTCAAATTTTGATTTTTTAGTGGTTTTTTCATTTTCGATATTATTAACCCTGAAGCAAACTACTCTTGAAGAACTAAGGAAAAGTTTATATTAAATGTATTGTACAAAGTCTCACATTACAATAGATGCAGCAGCATTTCTCTTTAAATGGATAGAAGAAGGCGAGCCAGCCAATTGATTTTTACAACTGCTTATCATGCATTACAAGGCATACCGGCACGGCCGGGCACGGAGCACGCCGTGGCACAGCGGCACTATCATGGGCCCGTGGCAGGGAGGTGGGGGAGAGCGTGTACCTGCACCA
This sequence comes from Rhipidocladum racemiflorum, assembly GCA_036346355.1. Classification (NCBI taxonomy): domain Eukaryota; kingdom Viridiplantae; phylum Streptophyta; class Magnoliopsida; order Poales; family Poaceae; genus Rhipidocladum; species Rhipidocladum racemiflorum. The sequence goes on from CM070586.1 coordinate 23,248,043, forward strand.
TGCTATGCTCATTGCTGTCGTTGTTGTCGTCATCCCGCCTTGCCTCCCGCCACCTCGACTCCCTCGGCTTCCTCGCCACCTCAGCTTCCTTCGCCTGCCTAGGCTGCCTTAGCTTCCGTCGCCCGCCGAGGCCTCCTCGACGTGGCCTCGCGCGATCGCACCGCCTTGCCGAGCCATCGCTCGGTCGTCACACCGCCTCGCCTCCCGTGCTGTGCCGCCTTGCCTCCTACACCGTGCCACATCAGCTTCCTCGCCGTGGCGCGCCTCACCGCCTCGGCTTCCGTCACTCGTCGAGGCCACCTCATCGTGGCCTTGCGCTGTCACGCCGCCTCGCCAAGCCATCGCCATTGCTCTATCATACACCGCCTTGCCATGGCATCGTTGTGGGGTGGAGGGAGGCGGCGGTGGTCCGGTGGAGTAGACGAGGGACTGGGAAGGGGAGATGAATGGTCTTGGAAGAGAGAGAGGAGGGAGGGAGGGAGTGGGGACTTGGGAGGGGGGCCAGTTGTGGGAGAGAGAAGAGAGAGGGGGCACGGGAAAAGAGAGAAGACAGAGGGAGGCACGGGAGAGAAAGAAAAGAGAGAGAGGGTGTGGGAAAAGAGAGAGAGGGTGTGGGAAAAGAGATAAGAGAGAGAGGGGGGGAGAAATTCCAGCGCTACGTTCGTCTGAGTAACGTTCATGAAATTTCAACGCGTCCGATTCCAACGTCTCTCTCCAAGCAACAACGTGATGCATTGAAAGACGTAAAGCAACACGACGCGATTGAAATAGACATGAGCACAACAGGCATAATGAGCCAATGACTCTCTTGATGGCTATAAAATTCCCTCGGGTGATCATTTGTTCAGCACCCGAAACTTGCTCTTTCTCTCCTGAGCTCAATGCACATGTTCTTTCATTTGTTCAGCCACCGAAACCCACTTGTTCTCTCATTTGCTCTCTTTATTTACTCTCTATTTGCTCTCTTTTTTTGCTCTCTCACCACAAAATAAAATAAAATGTTTGGCAAGAGTAAGAGCAAAAGCGGGAGAGCCCACCCTCGCTCTCCAAGTCCCTCTCGCCGGGAACAAGAGATCGATCCATGCCAACTCTCCCCCAACAGGGAGATTATGGCATGCATGATCGTCATCTAGACAGTACGCATGATATCGAGGATACCTCATACATTCTGGATGCACCGAGCTTCGATGCCGCTACATCGGTGCAACTGGGGATGGGCGTCCATATCTAGCAATCGATGGGCATGAGGTAGTGTATGGACGAGAGGTAGTGTATGCTATTTGAAAATACTATCAAGCTAAACTATCTGCACGTGCATGTGGTGGAACAGATCATCTGAAGAGACATGCAAAGATATGCTTGAAAAAGATATCGGTAGGACGGAGACCTGGAGAGGGCGTCCAGACGCAGCTCAACATCAACACCGATGGTTTGGTAAGTACAGGGTATACAACGTGTTAGTAGTTACGAAGGAACTTTCACTTAGAATGGGTGATAGCTCTAATTTTAAAGAATGATGCAATATGGTTTTGTTCACAATACCAACATGTTAGTAGAAGAACAACTACATGTGATATTTATAAAATGTTTACAAATAAATTAGAAATATTGAAACAGACCTTCATGGCAGTCAGTTTTTCCTTTGCCTTAACATCAGATATTTGGACTTCCTCCCATGAAAGGGCAGCATATATTAGTGTTATTGTATATTACTTAGACAACGACTACATACTAAACAAAAGGATCATAGGGTTTAGACCAATCTTCAAGTCACACACTAGAGAGGCTATCGCTAATAGTGTACTTGAGGTTATTGCAAACTTTAAAATAAAAAGTAGAATTATTTTCATCACTCCTGACAATGCATCAGCTAACACGACGACTATAGAACATCTCTTACCGCATCTAGAAACTTATATTAGAGGTTTCGTACTCTACCATAGATGTGTATGTCACATCATTAATCTCATTGTGCAGACAGGTTTACATATAATAAAATCTAGTTTGGACAGCATACACAATATTATTGATTTTGTTACATGTTCGACTGTAAAGTATGCCTAGTTCTCAGAGTACTGCAAGGCCAACAATAAGGAACCAAAAAGATTCAACCTCGATATGAAGGTTAGATGGAACTCGACGTATACTATTCTGGAACGGTGCAAGGACTACGAGTACATTATCACTGTTTTTGTTAATTGCAATAATGGTAAGCCGTTGGTTACTGAAGTGGATTAGGAAATTACCGGTCATTTTTGTGATTTTTAGAAATTTTTTACAATGCAACTACAAATTTATCTGGTATGTACTACCCAACTTCTTCCATAGTCATCAAGTGGCTTTGGACTATTACTAATACTTTTAAAGAAAATAAAGATAATTATATTTTATAAACCATTATAGAACCAATGTAGCACAAATTTTTAAAATATTTTGAAGATATTCTATATCTCTACTATTTTGGATTCTTGGAGAAAATTATCTGACTTGCAGGGTGCCTTACACGGAATAGGTGATGCATTCAATCTTGATTTCTCTAAGGCCTATACTCATGTTTAATGAGTTTTTTAGAGTTTTCAACAAAGATTATGAAAAGTTTGGCACCAGAAGTGAAGCAAGAAGATCTAACTCAGCAACGCAACAAGCACGAGGCAGTTCGACCGCTTCAAACATATGGAAGAAGCTAAAAGGCAAGGTGTCTGGCTCGTCTTACCAATCGTCGAGCAGGTCAATATGGAATCCACGAGTAGAGGTCAACCACTACCTCGACATACCTTTCGTGAAGATCAAGATTGACATGGATAAGAAAAATCAACTCAGTTTGCTCTTGTGGTGGAAGAATAACCAATGTATTTACCTCGTGCTATCCCATTTTGCATGGGATGTACTTACGGTTTCGATGTCTACTGTCTCGTAGGAATCCACTTTCAGTTTGGTGGGGAGGATACTTGAGCCGAGGAGGTTGTCTCTCAGATCTGAGATGGTTAAGGCAATTACATGCCTCAAAGATTGGGAGCATGCAAATGATAGGACACAACATTAGCCTGAGAATCCAGAGATCACAGTCGCGGTAAGCGACTTTGATAATCTCAATCTCGGGTAGTCTATGTATATATACGTAGTTACTGTACTCTTTTCTTTATCGGGGGTACCCCACACCGGTGTGTAAGGTTTTTAACGAGATAGTAACTATGTACATATTCAAAATTGAATAAAATTATTTCTTTTCCTCCCATACTTGTGTCCGTGGCTCAGCTCCGTGTGTCTTCGAGTCCTTTCGTCTTATCACAATAGTGCAAACAGGCCGGGTGTAGACCGACCGGCACGAAGCCCAAATAGGTTGTGCCTGGACTTGCCGAAGGTGAGCCAGGTGGACACGGCATGGCACGGTGGGCACGATGGTCCGTCTTGACCCAGCATGGTTTAAACATAAAGCACGATAGATACATACTGGACCGGTCTGGCACAGCACGACACAACATACATCTCTATGAATATCCATGCAGACATGTACTTGCAGAACATATTTAGAGCAGATCGGAGAGCACCATGTGCTCCTACATGTCACAAAGCTAGTGGCTGACGAGTGACGACCAACCGGATTCGAAGCATCCGCACCACTAGGGATGGAACTGGTACGGATATTTTCCGACCGACCGACCGACCGAATTGATTTGGATGATGATTTGGATAGTTTCACAGATATCCAGTTGATTTCTCGAATAAGGATATGGATACAGATAATTTACATGGATACGGATACGGATATGGAACACTGATTATCCGATGGATACGGAATATCCGAGTTTTTGTTCGGATAATATCCGAATATAACATACGGATATTATCCGAATAACACGTTTCAGAATAACACATTAACAATTTAACATGTTTCATTGTTGCAGAGACTAGGGTCTGCATTGGATGACAAGATATAATGTGTTCATGTGTGCTAGATGCTAATTTGGATATATTTGGGTAAAGGTGGTACAGAAATTGGCAAGTGGCGTTTCATGAGGGCTACTTAGGATTCAAAGAAGATATGCCACCGCAAATCATTTGGTTCAATTATTGCAATGGGGTACATTGTTACTCACAGAGTCATATGTATGACAAGCTAGGGATAAAAGGCAAAAAAGACATACAAATATATTTCTTTTGGAATTTTGAATTTAAATTTGGTAGATTTTGAAAAAAAGCCGAAATTGAATTTTAAAATATCCGAGCTAATATTATTCGTATCCATGTTGATTCCGATTCGTATTCGACCAGATTCAGAATCGATATTATCCTGTATAATTCTTATTCGATTCTGTATTCGACACTATTCATATTCGATTCTGTATTCGATAAAAAATACGGATACGGATATGAATAGAACGATATTCGACCGTATCCGATCCGATCACATCCCTACGCACCACACGATCCAGCGAACCGTCGATACAGCCATCCGTCCCTACGGAATAGGGATGGCAAAAATACCCGTGGGTCCGGGTCCAAATTCGGACCCACAGGTATATTAGTTCGGGTCCGGGTCCGGGTCCGGGTTCGGGTCTCATGTTGGACTCGTGGGTACCTAGACCCGGACCCGACTCTAGGTAGAAGGTAAGGTGAACTTAAAATAGATTAGTATGCACCCTTGTCACAAGTCACATCATAGCTCAATGGAGGGAACCATGTGATTGAATCAAGAGGTCTTGTCTTCAAACGCCATTCTAGCTAAATTTTTTTCATTTTATTTGAATATCTCAATGACCTTATGCATGCAAACCTCAAATAACGGGTTCAGGTCCGGGTCCGGATCCGAGATTGGACCCGTGACCAATTTCGAGTCCGGATCCAGGTCCGAAATTCATGTCTCGGGTCCGGGTCCATAGAGGTTGGACCCGGAGGGACCCGGACCGGTTGCCATCACTACCACGGAAGGCACCCCAGTCGACCAGCCTCACACACGACGCTGACTCACTATTGCTTGAGCCAGTACCCCGCACCAGGCTCCACCACCCATGTGCGCGTGACCGTGATGCATGCCAATGAAGCGGGGGGGCCCCACCCATCAGCCTCTCCGCCCCCGACCGCGACCGACCGCGCGCGCGGCACGGGCCTCCTCCGCGAGCTGAGCTGACTCACCATTGTACCCATCCCGAGATGCCTCCTCGGTCGCGTCCACGCCAGGCTCGCGTCTACACTGCGTCCATGACACGTAGGGTCAGGACCGCATGGTCCACATGTTCTTCATACTTCGCTCGTGCTTATCTTCTCTACCCACGTTTTAACAGCGGGTCAGAAGAAAGAAAGCAAAAATAGCGTCCACACGTCCGCTGCTACTACTTTTCTCCCCCATGCGACGAACGCTCTGCCCACTGACACCGCGGCCCACCTCGGTAGCCCCCGACCAATGGCATTAGAAAATGGCCAACTCGTGTGGATTTAAAGCGAAGGCATCGCCTCGCCACTTCCTTCCCCCATTTACCCTCTTCCTCTTCTTCCGCTTGCACAGACAGCCGTAGCACGACGCGATAACGTGTGGATTTTTTCGTTTCGATTTTGGGAGGGGTTTGGAATGATGGAGACGGCGGCGGCGGTGATGCTGGAGGCGGGGGTGGGGCGGTTCCGGGGGTCCATCCTAACGGCGCTGCTCGCCGAGATGTGGGCGCCGCTCGCCGTCGCGCTCGCAGCGCTCGCCACGCTGCCCAGCCTGCTGCGTAGGCTGCAGGTGCTCATCCTCCGGCTCCGCTCCCACGGAAAGGAGGTCATATCATCGCACATCTCAACGTACTACTCCTCCGGGGACGATGACTCTGGCTCCGACGGCGACGATGACGACGAGGAGATGGAGAGCTCTGATGACGCGGCCACCAGCTCCTCCGATGACGAGGAGGAGACCGGGAGGAGGATCGGGTACTATGAGGCAGCGGATGATGGTGGCTTCCCGTGGGGCGGCGCCGTCGTGCGGACTTGGCAGGGCCTGCCCCGGCGGTTCTCCAGCGGCCCCGCTGGCGCCAGATCCGCGCCCGGAGGGGTCCCGGCTGTCAGGCTGTGGGGCGCCAGCGCAGTGAGCAGCAAAGGCGACGACAACGATGCGTGGTGGGATGCCGATGACGGCGGCCGGGGCGCGGCCGCGGAGGCACCGGTGGTCGTCGGATGGCGGCGCGAGCTCGCGAGGCAGCGGTGCCTCCTCCCCGTCCTGTCCAAGTGAGAACGGAACGGAGGCCACCGGTGGGAACGGAACGGGGTGGTCGTGTCTGCCTGTCTGGTGTGAATACGCTATTGCTTGGGGCAATCTGCTCGAGATGCTGATTCCCGACCGGGTCCACCTGCCAGTGTCACGAATAAGGGGGTGATTATTGGGGTGGTGGTTAGGAGGGGGATTAGCTGGGTGGATTATTGTTTAAGTTGCTTATCTAGAAATCAAGACTAGAGAAAAAAAAAAATTTGGAGGACCTGTGTGGGATGCCTGTGCTGGATCAGAGGCTGCTGCTGTTGATGATGATCTCCAATTGGGGACCGATGCGTGTATAATTTGTACCACCATTCTTTGGTTCATGTGGCCATGGTCAATAAAGATGAGAAATGCATCACTCTTGTTCCTTAGTTTTTGGCTGAGCATCCAACTCTGTTTTATGTACTAGATAGGTAGGCGCAGCCAGGGTTACAAATCTCGTTTTGAATAAAATTTCGGAGGTGCCCGAAATCCGAAATCTCGGCGAGATTTCGGAAATTTAAATCAAATTCGGACGGAATCTAAAATTCAAATTTTAAATCCGGTTTTTTTTTTCTACTGGGAAATCCGAGATTTCGGTTCAAAAACCGAAATTTCGCCGAGATTATCCGAGATTTCGGTAAAATTCAACTAAACGGAAAATGGTTCAAACGACGTCAAAAAATTCCGAAATTTTGGTCAGACATGGAAAATGACTTGAGGAATCCAATCCGGTCAAACTCTGATCAAATTTTGATCAAATTTCGGTCAAAAAACCGAGATTTCGGTCCATTTCACCGAAATTATAGGGTACTGTAGCACTTTTAAATTTTTTTTAGGGTTTTTTAATTTCACCGGGATTATGGAACTCGGGGGGGGGGGTCCGAAAACCGAAATTTCGCCGAGATTTCGCGGGATTTCGGCGAGAATTTGAACCCTGGGCGCCGCGCCGCGCCACACCACGCAAAGTTCATTCTATAGAAAATCGTGAAATTTAAATATATCAGTAGTATTTTTAGAATTTTTAAAAATCGCACAAGTTTGATCATGATATAAAAAATTTTATGATAGCTTAGGTATACTCTCGAGTCCCTTCTCAAAAAGTTTCAAAATTTTCCAATATGATTTAATAGCTCAATTAAATCAGAGAAGTTGTTTGAAATGCATTAGTAGAATTGTTGCAGTTTTTGAAAATTGCACAAGTTTGACCATGAATTAAAACATTTATGGTAGCTTAGGCATACTCTTACGACCCTTCTCACGAATTTTCAAAAATTTACAAATTTAATAGCTCAATTAAATTAGTAAAGTTGCTTTAAATCATTAGTAGCATTGTCCAAATTTTTAAAAATCGCACAAATTAAAAGACCGGTAGAAGGGCCTAAACGTAATTACAGAGTCTTTCAACTTTAATAAAGTAGTATATTTCTTGGCAGGATTGCCATGAAATTCCCGCGTTCCAAATGGCGCCTTAGTTTAAATTTCAAACCAGTCCAAAAAAAAAAACAAATAAAATCTCATCTGGATTAGATATGCAGATGTTGCCCACCAAGCTGGTTTCCTGGCAGGCAGTTCCTCCTGGATTGGATGGATGCTATCCAGGGTTCACTAAATCGTTTCGTGCGATTTTCGCATGAACAGTGATTTTCGATAATCGCAAAAATCGAGTCAAAAATCGGCCGAAAATCGTTAAAAACCGGATGAATTCAAAAACCAAATTTTTTCAAAAAAATTTCAAAAATCGTCGATTTTCGTGGAAAATCGACAATTTCGTGTGGAAAATCGACGACCTTGTTGAACTTTTTTGTGCGATCGATTTTTGTAGCGATTTTCGACGATTTTTGGCGAAAATCGACCGATTTCCACCGATTTTCGACCGGTTTTTGACACGTAAATTTTTTCGAATTTTTGATTTTTTTTTTTTTTGAATTGGATCGGTTTACCGACCGGTTTTTGATATCGGGCCGCGGCGATATGGCCGAAAATCGCGAAAATCGAGCGATTTTCGTCGATTTTTTGAACCCTGATCTATCACGGCGCAAATCCTACTATTGCACAAGCAATGCCTAATTAATCTGTTTTTTCTGTTTCATCCATTTGGTTTATGAAATCGTTGTGAACTCACACGAACACGGTCTACCTAATTTAGGACAGCCTGTTTGTCACCGGCACACGTATCATATTTGGATGAGATCATGAGAGGGATCGACCAATTCAATCCTCCTCGTTTCAGTTAGAGACACGTGAAGAAACTTTCCCATGAAGTAGGTTTCCCAGCAGTTTCTCCAATGAGGACGGACACCTCTTGAAACGCAAAGGAGTAGCATTACATTACACAAGCAATGCCTAATTAATTAACATCACAGTGATCACACCAACAAGGTTATACGGATAAGAACAGAAACACACACAATATAGAGGGCAAAGTTCTCTATCTTTATTAGATTGATTCTATGTGTAAAACGAGTTACCCAATATATAGCAAAACAAATAGGAGATAGGTTCAGATTTATCCACCGATAGATAGAGTCTATATGCTGTTGCTGTGGCTTAAGGCCTGCAGAAAAACTGTCACATGTTGCCTCGGTAAACGACTCAGCTTGTAAAGTCAACCTTGAAGAGTTTCACGTAAAACTACTTTGAACCTTTTAAAGGACTGGTAGACTGCTGACAGAGTAGGCCGTATTAATCTGCCATTCCAAATTGTTACTACAATTTTCTAGCTTAACTTTCCTCTACAAAGGAAGAAAAAATGAACGATATCTTGCAAACAATTTGTATCCATCCTACGAAAAAAGCTACGCAAAACTACTTTGAAGCTCATGCTGCTCTGCAGATCTGCCTGTGCAGAGGATTCAATGGCAGCAAATGAATTTTCTCTGTCTCTACTACTTGAAAAGAACCTGCTGGTGGTTGTGATTCAATCACGGCAAACCTTTTTTCTTTCTATTAATGTTTTTCCAGGCCATGTACCAAACCTGATATTCATGCACTTAATTGCTGGAGGTCATCTTGATAAAGTTGTATAATCGTACCCTCTTCTCTTTTCGTACTTTGCGGTACTCCTTTGAATTGATAGTTGGGGGCACTGGAAGTAATTTTAATTCGAGAATTGAGATGCAACAAGATGTCCTTGTTTCAGTCTGTTTTGAGTAAAGGCAAAATATCCGGTGCAATCACCGTTTTCGTGCAACCCTACTAAAAAAAGTTTCAAAAAATTCTGAAAAAAATCATGGATGTACATCTCAACTTACACCATCTACGTATAAAATTTCATGATCAAATACGTCCTATGCTAGAAGTTACAAAAAAAGCAAATTTTCGCTTGGAATCTTGCTACAGTAGACAGCACAAAATTTGTTTTTTTTTTGTAACTTCTAGGTAAGTTGAGATGTACATCTATGATTTTTTTCAGAATTTTTTGAAACTTTTTTTAGTAGGGTTGCACGGTGGTTGCACGAAAACGATGGTTGCACTGGATATTTTGCCTTTGAGTAATGGTGATACCTGACATGTATTTGACCTGAACATTGTACATAGTATGCAGCAGACTTCAAATATAGCAGAAGTATTCATGTTTCTCAGATTGATGTTGCTTGTGGTGTGTTTTTGTTTGAAGACTGCAAATTTGTTCATTGTACTTTGCTTAGACGTCGTGTAAGTCCTCTGTCGTCAACAGCAGGTTTGGTAATGCAACATCAGGAATTAGCTCAAATCGGGAGAAGTTTGAAACCGGAGCATCCCCAAATTCACATTATACGTTCGAATCATGATTGTTTTTTAGTTCAAACTTTGATAGCAAAAACATTCATATGAAACGGCTTAGTATGTTATTTCACAATATTTAGAGGAAAAAAAGGGTCGGTAAATGTCATATCTAATCTACTGAATCGTAAAACAATTCACAGAAAATGGCATGTCAAAGAGTCAAAGTGAAGTGTCAACATGTCAGGACTCACTGCTAATGCATGACCAGCATAAAAAAATCACCGCAACAAATTCACCCTGCAAACCGAAGCAGTCTCATATCTTTCCTAACTTCTACCAACACTGCTGAAAAATCAACCAGAACATCTCCTAAATTAACATCATCCCGCTACTTAAGCCCCCCCAGATGCCGCCACCAAAATCATCCTTCAGAGCCGCCACAAGACGACATCAGCGACAAACATTTCCTAGTTCCTACGACTCCGAAGAAATCACCATGGAGAAGAGATCGCCATTGCTCGCTCTCAACGCACGGTACCTAGTGCTCCTGCTAATGTTCTTTGTCGTGGCAGATGACGCCAGCCACCAGGCCGCTGCCCAGGTCTTCTGCCGGTCGCAGTTCAACCTGGCCAACGAGGCCTGCAGCCTGAGGACCTTCTCCGGCGTGAACCCGACGCTGCCGAGGCAGCGTAACGAGTCGACGTCCGACGACTACGAGCTGCAGGCATCCCGCGGCGACAACCACGGCCACGGCAATGGCCACGACCGCGGCCACCGCCACCACGGCCACCATGCGGACCCGTACGACACAGCATGCTGCCGGCGCCTGATGGGCATCGACAACGCCTGCATCTGCCAGGCCATGTCCTTCCTCCCGGTGTTCATGAGCAGGGTGAAGCACGCCATCAAGCTCACGCCGGTCCCGGGCTGCGACGTGTCGTTCGAGTGCGCCGCCGCGTACTGATGCCGATGCCGGAGCAGTGACAGTGGGTTAACTGAAAGTAGACTTCCCGCAAATTTTCGGCTCATTGTGTAGGATGTCTGCCTGGAAAGAAAATAACAGCAATTGGACAAAAAAAAAAGTAGTTTCATATGCTTGTTACGTTGGACTATCAGACATTTGTATTTTCTACTAGCGGTGGTGAGGCTGCATCCTGATAGGGTTTTTTTTTATCTCAAGATTGAGAGGTGCTTCGATGCTTATTCTTTTTTAAAGTTGCACAAATATTCAAGCAAGAATGAAGGATAGATAGTGATTACTTATCTCTTCGTTCGCTTTAAGATTTGTACAACTTGTATTGAAAAGGAAAACATAGAAGTACTGCTCATCAAGATTGTATATTGTATCGGAAACAAATCATGCCAAATACACTGCTAGAATGCTTTACTACGATGTCAAACAAAAAAAAAAGCAGCTTTACTATGGTACTTTTAGGAGCAATGCTGGCAGTACACATTAGCGCATTACTCTTTACACACTGCGATGCAATTTGATCTCTTTCTTGATAGTAATCACACATATAGTGGAAACTTATATTTCAGTGTATGATGTTGCAGATTTATTTGGTATTCAAACTAAAGACCCACAGTTCTCACACCGAAGAACCGGATATAATGAATTGGGGGAAACATACCTAACTTGGCCTTCTTAGTCTTGGGTAAAGAAATTGTGATCTCTCAAGTTTTACTACATAACAAGAAAAACAATTGTTCAATGATAGATTTCAATACCGTGCTATTCGTAGTTGTTTCTATCCAATGTTCATTACCTAAAACTAGCTACTTTCGTTGCATGGAACACTGAAATCTGACAGGACTACGTATTACGTTTCCAGAAACCAACCGCACAATTGCTGAAATGTAAATAACAAAATTAAGAAATAACAGCAGCCAAAAAATACACAACCAAATTGCTACAGATGATCTAAGACAAATGTATCACCATCATTTCATAACAGTTTTGAAACTAGAAGATCATGTACATATTACTTGATACATATTTGCACAACCAAATAAGTTACTCTAGACACAGGACTGTACAATCTCCGACAAAATTGGAGATGAAGCATATCTCCAGATCCTAGATCACAAGCACCCTGCGATCCATCCGAAAGATGGAAACCTGAATCAATTTATTTCATTCAAACAGTTCAGTGAACAAGAAAAAGGAGATTTCTACAGAAAACAGAACTCTCAAGGTCTCAAAGAATCTCGAGTTCGTGTTCCATTGAAGCAAAATCAAATCCATCCCAATCAAATTCTGCATCCAGGTCGAACTTCAGGTCCATGATTGGCAGCGGCAGTCCTCCGATGTCTTGAAGCCTAATATAGTCATTGTCCAGTGGCTCATCTGTTACATCAACAAAATCACTGACAGGGAACCCATCTGTTACATCTGCCAGCCTAGAAAAATTATCAAGTGGGAGTTGATCAGTTGGGCCAACAAAATCACTGACAGGAAGCCCATCTATCTGGCCAAGTAAGTTGTCCACTGAAATTACATAAGATCTAGGTGTGGACGAGAAGTTCAGTAAGCTTTCGTCCACAGGCTCAGGGCTCTCAATTGCTACTTTGGGTGCCTCTAGTTGTGCTTTCTGCTCACAAGACACAGATGAGGACACACAAGATATGGCAGCTGAGCTGGACAAAGCTGCACGATCTGATACAGGCGGTTGAGCTTTGATGGCCAACATCTCTGCACGGTACTGGCTTGCTGTTGCCTCATACGCTGCAGCAGCCTCCTCCTCAGTGAGAAATGAGCCGATCCACAACCGAGACTTTCTCACAGGATCACGTATCTCTGCTGCCCACCGACCCCAGGGCCGCCGGCGCACACCACGGTATCTGCTCGTTGGTTCCTTCTTCTCTGGACCTTTCAAATTCTCTGTGCCACATGACACAAGGGTCTTTAGAGATTTGCAACTTTTGGAGTTACTCATCGGAAGTAATACTTCTCGAATCGTTCTCTTTTCCTTCTTGGCATTCTGAACATCTTCGTCATCAGAGGAGTCGGTGGCATCAGGATCACAGAAGAAAATGCGAACCTTCCGCGAAGAGGGTGCCATCTCGTCGTGCAACCAGCTCCAGATTCCAAGTAAGATCCGGAGATTATTGAATTATTCGACTTGATTGCAATCTGCAGAGAAGACCAGTGAATGTGTCAAATACGCTCATACAAGGTTGAAATTGCAAAGATGTGGAACACAAGATCTCTACATACCGAGTGAAATGTTTCGCCAAAATTGGAACAAACACTCCTGGTCTGCTCTACAACTTGAGCACAGAATCTCACAAATCAAAAGCAGGGATTCTCTACAACTTCTGATTAAAACAGGAGAAAGGAATAGTTGTTCTCTTCCTAAGAAGACGTCTCAGAGAAAGCAGAATTCTGGCTGATTGCTTATGAACTTCAAGAACGACAGGATGGTAATGAAGGAGGAATGCTACACTTAATAACACAAACCAAACCTGCTATCATCCAAAAATGACAACGTTGTGAGATGAGGCCCCATAAAGGTAATAGCAAAGTTATAATATTGAAAGAGCAGATATTTGCTATTTTTTCTCTGAGAAATACATTTCCTTATAGACAGTTAAAAACTTACCAAGTTTTTTGTGATTTGGGGGATTCTTGAATTCTTACTACTTTATGTGCGGCACAGTAGGGAGCACTTGTCTAAATGCAGAAAGCCAGAGTACTTCACCCCAAATCCAAATCTGAAACCACAACGAAGAAAGCACAATTGTCATTGGACATTATTATAGGAAAATTTTGCACCTCCATATGAACGTCCCCAAATTCAACACTACACTAGAATGTGAAATTGTTGCAATTAACGAGCAACAGATATAACAAGTAGCAATGCATGGACACCTCCATCTTTGCATCATTTAAAGCTAATGAGGCAACATTTTCATGACTAAATAAAACAAGGACATTCACATTTTTTTTTACAGCTCAGATTGGAAACTAGTCTAAAGATTGTACAGGACAGCTCAACCACGGGTATATACAAATTTTGTACGTAGGCAAAAATTAAAGATCACTAGATGAAAACAAGAAGCACTACTCACGAAACTAATGGAATTAAATGAAAAACAGATCACTAGATGAAAACAAGAAGCACTACTCACGAAACTAATGGAATTAAATGAAAAACAGATCACTAGATGAAAACAAGATGCACTACTCACTTAGAAACTGAAAAGGCTAATATTTCTTTCAAAGTATAAAAGACAGTTCTACGGCGCTTACATTACACAAATAAGGAGGCATGGCAGCCAAACACATCAAACTAAGAACAAAACGGCAACAGCTTATATGAACAAACTATTGCAGTTTACTCCCTCCGTCCCACAAAGAGTGCATTTCTAGGTTTTTTAAGACAGATTAGTGTGCAAGGTAAATGATTAATGTGACCCTCATTACTCCATACACAAGCATGCTGGTGCTTCGGTTTCTACAAGCACTTAAATGAGCATGCATACACTTACAGCTGGGCCCTACGGACTAAAGATGCACTCTACAAGATAAATTTTGAACACTAGAAATGCACTCTTTGTGCACCGAGGGAGTATTTTGGTAGGAAACTATTAAGAGAGAATCAATCTCTGAACATTCAAGTACAAATCTTTTTCTGAAAAAAAATGCAGCTAGGACTCTTTTACTAGTAGAAACAAACTTTGACACTTATATGAGATATTAACAGAATCGGATTCCAACTAAACTAAAACAGGAGAAACAGATTAGATGACAGCAGAGCTGACATCTTTGCAGCAACCGGGTAGTAAACCGACTCTTCTTCTTCCATGGCAGTTGTTGCAACCAAACAGAGAAATGCGCCATGAATTGCCGCAAAGCAAGGTACCTCGGAACCAGAAGTGAGCAGCCATGCTTACCGGGAGATCTTGAAGCGATGACCTTGGGCTCTCGCGCCCCTCTGCCAAGGCTGGAGGAGAAAGAAGCAAGAAGCGGAAGGAGCTGACGGTGATGGGAGCTCAGAACCATGGAGCAGCAGAGCAGGCGACATAAATCAGGAGGCGAGCGCTTACGGTCGAGATGGGTACTCCTCTCTGGTCATCGCACACGAACGGAAAAGATCAACCAAATAAAAGAACACGGGAGATTATATTAGAATCAATCAACCAGCGAGAGGAGAGGAATCGAACTACGAATCCGACTACAAGGAAAATTATCCATCTTTTCTGCTCACAAATTTATGGAAAGAAATAGATCAGATCACCCCCCCCCCCCCCCCCCCGGGAATCCCCTACCTAGACTTTTTTTTCTTCCGAATTATCAAACCTAAAAACAAGAAAAAGCCAAAACTTTCCGCAAGAAACAGGGCATGCAAAAGACCGATCCATATATCCCACCACACCCCGAGAGGGGAAATTCAACCTTACGAGAGAAACCTTTCGATCCGAGCACCACTACTTTCAGGAGCGCGGGGTGCCACTGCGATCTCCGGAGCCCGGACCGAGCGGGGTGCGGAGGGGGTCAACTGGCGGGTAGTAGCTCGGAATCGGGATGGTTGGAGAGCGGGGTGGAATGGATCGGGCTGGTGTGGAGTGTGAGGAGAGAGGAGGGCTTTGATTTCTTGATTTCGTCGCGAGGGGAAGGGAGGGGGCGACGGGTTTATCGATGGTTTTGCTGGGAATCGCGCTTCGGAGAGGAGAGCGCGGAGACGAAACATGTGAGGGTGGGTCGATGGCGAATTTTGATTCGAGCACGCCGTTCGTGTACCCAGGCTGAGCTGCAAGGGCTAGACATGGTCTGGTTTCAGGAGTTTGGAGAAATTCATGTCCGGGCAGTACCCTTGGAACGGCACTGATGTTATTATTTCATAGATTATGGCTATTTTATCATGTGGAAAAAAGATGTGACATCATTGGTGATACGTGTTTGGTGCTACCGTGGCACCTTGCACCTACATGAGCTTTGTTCTCTTGTTATGGTCAACATTCCTCAAAAAGAATAATAGTGCGTGACATAAGGTTTCTAGGTAGGGCATGTCTACGCGATTGCTTGCTTCGCTGCTCCATCTATCTACGTTCTACACTGCATCGAGCCTGCGCTGCTTCCTATTCTTCATCGAGCTCAACTGTAAGTTGCTCGTGTGACCGATCGACTCTGTTATATAATATTCTTGAGCATAGCTCAAATTGCAATGTATTATCTATTGTTAGTATTGATTTATGCATCACTAGTTATTTGCAATATTTGCCTCTCTACAAAATCTAGAATTAAAATATCACACATATTCCCAACGCAACTATGTTGCTTCCAGATGCACTAAAATTTGTTTTTGCTAGGCCAATATTTCATTCGATAAGTTTTACGGTGTACCTATTTCTCTCGACGGTACCAACCTAATCCAATTAATTATATATTTCGCAACCTCTTCAGCAGTATGATAGCACAATTTCGGGGTACGCGAGAGAATAAGCAGGGCCTAGAGGTGGGTACGTGTGACGCCTGCCCCATCGCTCGCGCGAGTGACCAAAGGGCACGGCAGCTCGCCGCCCACGCAACGGCCATCTTTAAGGACCACGCCGCCGCAGCGTGGAGTATTACGGATCGACGGACGCGATCATCCGGATCAGCCACGCGGAGGACGCTGGGTTCCTTGGAGTCCAAGGCAGCAGGATCCACGTGGGGCCCACCGACACGCACTCTCCCTCGAGTCGTCGGCCGTGCCAACTCCCAGTGGCGGTTGCCGTCGGTCGGTCCACACGGTGAACTTCAGATTCGCGTGGATAATGTCACGAAGCGTCCACCATAGCCATAGGTTAAATATAATACATGCATTAAATAGTGAAAATAATTATAAAAAATATATATAATATATAGAGGTAAATTTTTTTTTAGTTTTCTTAGATTGATTTTATTGCCTATTTGCAGTAGAAAACCCATTTGAGATATATTTGAATTCATCTATAAAGAGATAGAGTCCAATCATATCTTAATAACCATTACCAAGAGTCCAGTTATATCGCAACGCTCCCCTTAGATGAATACCATGTAATGCATATACATCATAAAAAAAACTCCACCCAGTGGGAAAAAAGGTTGAGAAAAGAGTATTTTGCATCCGCACATTGTGTCACACTTATTGCCTCATTAAAAAACCTTCATGTGAGAAACTTTATGAATTAAAGTACGTAGTATCTTCATGATCAAACTAAGGGTCATAGTTCAGGTATTTATTTCCTCTGAATTGTGCATATTTCTATGTCGTCTCATTCCAATGCCACGAACACATCATTGAAAACTTGATGTTAGAAAAGACTAAGTGAACAAATTGCTAGATTTTCACATGATTTAGTTTGCAAGATCTTTACCTCATCGATCTTCTAGAGTTCGTGAGGATAGAAAAGTTTAGGGGCAACAAGCTTCGTGATATTTCTCTTAACATAACCCATTGCATTTGTATAACACAAGAGTATTATTTTCATAGATAATTATGGGGATATCGACGACGTTAATGCGACATGATTTCTGAATATGGCTAATTACACATCTTAGCCAAATACACTCACGTGAGGCTTCATATAATGCTATAATCTCTTAGAGGTTGGTAGATGTACCTACAAAGGTCTACTTAAAAGACCACCAAGAAAAGGTTGTACCACTGCAGAGAAACACAAATATAGTCTGAGATTTGATACTATGTGCATTAGACAGATAACCAGCATCCGTATATCCTACCATGGTTAAGTCTTGGTCCTTCGGGTAAAATAAGCCAAGATTTTGAGTAATTTTGAGATATCTAAGTAAAGTCTTGATACCAGCCCAATGTTTTCTGGTTGGAGCTACACTATGTTTAGCAACCAATGCCTAGTCAGTTATCCTTGATCCTACACGGGGTGTGGCAGGTACGCGACCAATGCCCGGTACATCCACATCTAAAGTAGGGTTTGCAGTCTTGTTGGCTAAATCTTGCTTCTGAATGCTCCTTGGACCTTTACCTCTACTTTTCCACTAGGGCTTGCCTGTCCCCTTCTATATTTTGTCATTCTTTCATTTTCCCCCTTTATGCCTTTGGCCTTTTTTCATTGCTATAGCTATTGCAAGCCTGCTGAGCATTTGTATGTACTTCAGGCATTGTCTGTGTCCCATGAGGGAGAACATGACGATTCTTCATTAGGAGTTCATCATGCTTTTCTGCTTCTAGCACAATACAAATAAGCTCAAAACACTTCTAGCATGTGGCACGATGGTACTATTGCTGTAGTATCCTCTTGTTGGGGTGAAAGGTGCACAATAGCTTATTTATCATCTCAACATCTATAACTTTCTAGTTACAAAAACGCAGTTTGGAGACAAGCTTGTGCATGATGGAGTTGTATGCTACCACCGTTTTATAGTCCTAGACAAGGTTTCAAATCTCATTTTGACTCAAAACCCGGACCTTCCCGAAATCCGAAATTTCGGCGAGATTCGGAAATTTCGGACAAAATTCGGACGAATTGCAAAAACAGATTTTCAAATCCGGTTTTTATTCTACCAAGAAATCCGAGATCTCGGCCGAGATCACCGAGATCTCGGCCGAGATCACCGAGATCTCGGCAAATTTGAACCGGCCAAAAATGGGTCCAAAACACGTCAAAAAATTTTGAAATTTTTTTTGGATAGTCCTGACACATCACTAATGTTTCCATAAAAATTTGAGATGATGATCAATCATGAGGAATTTTTTAAAAATCTAACAGTGGTAAAGTCATATAAAAAACCGTATGTAAAGTCAGTTTTTGATTTTTCAAATGTATGTGTGGGATGTCAGAGACAGGGGTCCCGCAAGAGGGGCCTACACCCGACTGGGCTTGACGGGCGGAGTAGAAGGCCCAAAGTCCAGAAGCACCACGACGGGCCCGGAGGAGGTTTTCGACTTGTTCCCCAAGGCAACTCCCGATCCTTCGGGGAAGCTTCGCGCCACGCCCGAACAACCCGCCAAGAACGAAGCATGCACGGCTGACCTTTGCCAGAGCACTGCGGATGCTTTGGAACTCAGAGGCGGCGGGCGTGGGTCGGGAAAGCATAACCACCTCTCTAAGACATAGAGCGCCAGGGCCAATAAGGACAAAGTACATGTCGGCCAGGCCACCATGTTCAGGGCCCGGTGGCGCCCATCTATCATGTATCCTTCCCCCAGTATATAAGGGGAGGAGGGAGAAACAAGAAAAGAGGCTCATATATCCAAGAACACAGGACTAGGGTATTATCTCATCCGAGAGAGCTCGAACCTGTCTAAAAACAGATTGCCCTCGCATCCTGTGTTGCCATCAAGCTCAGATCCCGCACAAATCCCCTAGAATCACAAATCTTATTGCCGGCGAAACCGATCGTCGACAGTTGGCGCGCCAGGTAGGGTCAGGTCTTCCATTTCGAAAGCCTGACCTTCATCTCCAACGACTTCGGGAGCCTTTCCCTCTCTAAGGGAACCGTGCTGCAGCGCGGTGAGGTTTTCGGCGAGCCATCGCCACGACTTCCGCGCCGATCGGAGGGTCCCCCTGTCTCGTGCTCTAAAGTGCCGAGTGGGGATCCAAAGGCCCGTTCCGGCCTGGGAGTCGGACTCAAGGACGCCGAGGAACGAATGGTGGGGGTTCTCGCTGCCAAACCACTCGACACCTCCGAGCGCCTGGATTTATCTTCTTCAGGCTCACCCGGCTCGTGGCCGAGTCGGAAAAGCTTAGAGAGCTGCTGGAATTTCCGTAGAGTCTGCGTAATCAAGGGCTCGCGGGCGGATTCGCAGCAGCGCCTCGACACCTCGACCGCCGCCGACTTGGAAGGTGGCCGAGCAATCAACTCGACGCTGGCGCGTACTCTCGAGATCGCGCCGGCTGTCAATGAAGACATTCGCAAGCTAAGATGGGGACCAAGCTGTTTTTCGTACCCCAGAGAATATCGTCGCCTCCAAGACACTCCTGGATACCACGACCCCTATCTTTGAGGCGGGCGATCGATTGCCCGATCATGGCCCAAGTAAAGGCCATGGTGACGGCAGCGACCATCGAGCCCAGGCCGACCCGGCAAAGGAGGCATCCACGTGGTCGGTGAGGACCAGGCGACGGCGGCCGTCGGTCGGTCGAAGCCCGCCGGACACATCATGTTCTACCCAGCGGAGATGACTTGCGACACAAGATCAACCGCGACCTCCGTTCGAACCTCGGCGCCAGCGCGCGCGACGGTAAAAGGAGGAACAACGCCCGTCAAGTCGGCGAATATGAACGCTACGGCATCCTTCCGCGAGATCGCTGGCACGCCAAGCGCGATCCTCCGCGTCGATCACCACCGGAGGGTGTCGCGAGGTCATTGAAGGGGTTCGCGCGTTTACCTCACCTACGCCGAGTGGTTTGGCACGATGGATTTAATCCTAAAGGCATCACTAGGTTCGACGGTGAGAGGACCCGAGGCTTGGCTACAAGTATATGCTCACAGCGATCGGGGGCACGGGGATCAGTAATGGCAAACTACTTACCGGTTAGCCTCTCGCCCCCTGCCCAAGCATGGCTCACCAGGACTCCCAGCGAACTCTATAAATTCTGGGGAGATCTGTGTGGCGATTCATTTCAAATTTCCAAGGCACTTACTTAACGCCTGTGCACCCCTTGGGACTCAGATCAGCTACACCAAAGGAGGAATGAATCCCTCCGGTGTTCGTCAGCGCTTCATGCATAGGAAAAGCACCGTTCGGGATGTCAGCGATGCGATTGTGATAGCTGCCTTCGAGAAGGAGTCGGCGACCCGACCTCATCAAGAAGATGTCCGGAAGCCACCAACGTCGGTCAGGAGCTGTTCGCCCTAGCGTCGTTACGCTTCAGCCTCCGAGGCTCTGGCGGGCAGCGTGACGAGGAAGGATCAGCCGAACCCCGTGGAAAGAAAAGAAGCGCAAGGGTGAAGAGTCGGTGGCGTCGCGCCAACTCACCCTCGCGCCCTCAAGGAGGATGGATATGATAAGGTTATGAACTCACTTTGCCATTTCCATCCGAAGGGGAGGCATGCCGCCAAGGACTGCTTCACCCTAAAGAGGTTCGCCTGCGAGGGCAAGAAGCAGGCTGGACAAGGTCCGAGTGGACACGCCGCCAACAAGCCACCTCCCCCCGAAGCCGAGGAGGACTATCAGGAAGTCGATCTCGAGCTCAACTACATATTCGGGGGCTCAGCTGCATATGAGTCCAAGCGGAAGCAAAAGCTCACCGCCCGGGACATCTACGCAGTGCAGCCGGAGACGCCCCAATATGTACGCTGGTCCGAGGTCGTGATAACCTACGACCGCTCGGATCACCCAGATCATGTCCCGTACCCCGGCAGGTATCCTCTTGTCTTGGCGCCCGTCGTCCGCGGCATCAAGCTCAAGAGGGTATTGATCAAAACCCTTGACGATATGGGGATTCCACGGTCGAAGCTAAAGCGCGGATCGTCGCCTTTCCAAGGTGTCATATCGGGAACTTCAGCGACACCACTCGGACAAATCACTCTGCCGGTCACTTTCGGCGCGAGGGAGAATTACCGGACAGAGAACCTTGGCTTCGAGGTGGCAGATTCATAACGACATATCATGCCATCTTGGGGAGACCAGCGCTAGCTAAGTTCATGGCGCATGCCCACTACACGTACTTGACATTGAAGATGCCTGGCCGAGTGGTATCATCGCTCTCACGCGGTGACATGAGGCGATCTTTTCCTGTGACAAGGAAAGCTGCGAGATGGCCGAGTCCCTGGAGGCGCGAGCGGGTCGGGAGGGGATCCGGCGAGAAGCGGATTCCGAGAAGCCGGAAGGCAGCGTCCCCACCCGCAAAGCGCGAAACCCCAGGATCGGCCCCGAAGAAGGTACCAAAAGAATCCTCCTCGACCCGTCCGATCCGTCGCGAACCGCCTTGATCGGGACAGGACTCGGGGACAAATAGGAGGACGCGCTCGTCACTTTCCTGCGGGCAAATAGAGACGTCTTCGCCTGGAAGCCATCGGACATGCCCGGAGTTCCCAGGGAGGTGATCGAGCACGCATTGAATGTAGACCAATCGGCCAGGCCAGTCAAGCAAAGGCTGCGACGATTCGCCCAAGACCACCGACAAGCCATCAGGGAGGAGATTACAAAGTGCTAGCCGCGAGCTTCATCAAAGAAGTGTATCATCCCGATCGTTGGCAAACCTCGTACTTGTCGAGAAGAAGAATAAAAGGCTGGCGCATGTGTGTCGATTACACCGACCTCAACAAGGCTTGCCCGAAAGATCCCTTTGGTCTCCCGTATTGATCAAGTGGTAGACTCCTTCTTTGGATCCCAACTACTTAGTTTTACGGGCGCCTACTCAGGCTATCATCAAATCCGGCCGAGAGGAGGATTGCGAGAAGACCTCGTTTATCACCCGTTCGAGCATATTGCTACATCACCATGCCGTTTGGGTTTGAAGAATCTTTGGCGCGACTTATCGGTAGCGATACTGTGATGTTTTCACCATCGGCTTGGGCGCAATGTGGAAGCTTATGTGGATGATATAGTGGTTAAAACCAAGGCGTAAGATAGCCTCACCTCCGATCTAGCCGAGACGTTCACGAGTCCGAGGCGTTCGAGATGAGGCTAAACCCGAGAAGTGTGTTTTCGGAGTTTCCTCAGGAAACTACTCGGGTTCATTGTCTCTTATCGCGGATCGAGCCCAACCGGAGAAAATCGGGGCCATCATAAGGATGGCCCCGCCGCCACCCAAAGAAGTCCAAAAGCTTACTAGGTGCATGGTAGCCCTTGGCGGTGTTTATCTCTCGGTTGGGAGCTCAGAATGCCTTTCTTCAAGCTCCTCAAGAAAGCAGGACCGCTTTGAATGGACGGCGGAGGCACAACAAGCCTTCAAGAGCTCAAGGTGTTCCTCTCCACCCCTCCAATTTTAGCCTCGCCCGGTGCAGGTGAACCTCTCTGCTCTACATAGCGGCCACAACTCATGTAGTCGGTAGTGATAGTTGTGGAGCGGGAAGAGTCTGGACACACTTCTGGCGTAACGCCCGGTTTATTTTGTCGTAGGTGTCTTGGCGAATCCAAGACGCGATATCCCCAAATTCGGAAGGCTGCATACGCCATTTTGATCTCGTCACGGAAGTGAAGCATTATTTCGAGGGCATTCGATTTGATAGTGACTTCTTTCCCGTCGGAGAGGTCCTCCACAATCGAGAAGCTCTTGGAAGAATTTCAAAGTGGGCGGCCGAGCTTGGAGCTTTCGACGTCTCGTTCAAGCCACGCACCGCCATCAAGTCCGGGCTTTGGCCGACTTCGCGGCCGAGTGGACCGAATCCAGGCCCCGCATGGAAGAAGAGCCGAATATTGGACCATGCACTTCGATGGATCTCTCATGCTTGGAGGAGCGAGGCGAAATTCTCCTTGTCTCGCCTAAGGGCGACAGGTTGATGTATGTCCTTCGGATTCACTTCCCGGCCTCGAACAACGCCGCAGAGTAAGAGGCTCTCATCCATGGGCTCCGCATCGCCACATCACTCGGAATCCGACTCCCAGTTGGTGGTGAGCCAAGTACAGAAGGACTGGTCGTGCATAGACCAGACTATGACGGCATACTGCCAGCAAGTCCGAGAATTGGAAGGCAAGTTTGTGATGCCTGAGTAGTTCATGTCCTCCGCCGCAATAATGAGGCGGCCGACGAGTTGGCTAAAATGGGAGCCACTCGGGCGGACATCCGAGTGGTATCTTCGCCGGGATCTTTCTGAGCCAACCGTTACAAAACGACAAGAGCCGAGTAAGGATCCTGGGACCGGAGTCTTGCTCATCGATCCCAACTGGACTGCCCCGTACCTTGATTATCTCCTGAAGGATAAACTTCCAGAAGCAACCACTCTGGCAGAGCGCGTCTCCCGACAAGCCAAATCCTATGTGGTGGTGGGCGACGAGCTCTTCCGGAAGAGTGCCTCAGGTGTCCTAAGGCGGTGCATTTCGGGACAAGTGGGAAGAGAGCTGCTCCAAGAAATCCACTCGGGGATGTGTGGCCATCACGCGGCGTCAAGCGCCTTGGTTGGGAAAGCCTACCGACAGGGCTTCTTCTGGCCAACGGCAGTAACAGATGCCAAGGAAATCGTTCGAACCTGCGAGGGCTGCCAATTCTATGCAAGGCGGACACACTTGCCAACGCAGGAGCTGCAAACTATCCCCATCTCTTGGCCCTTCGCAGTCTGGGGGCTCGATTTAGTGGGCCCGCTCAAGAAGGCTCAAGGTGGTTTCGCCTACCTCTTCGTAGCTATTGACAAGTTCACCAAGTGGATCGAAGCCAAACCAGTCGCCACTATCACTGTGGTTAAGGCCAAGGAGTTCTTCCAGGATATCGTGGTCAGATTCGGAGTGCCCAACCGGATCATCACGGACAACGGCACCCAATTCAGGAGTGAAGAATTCCAAGAATGGTGCGAAGGCGTCGGGATCAAGATCGCCCGCCTCGGTGGCTCACCCACGAAGCAATGGGCAGGTCGAGTGGGCTAACGGTGCAGTCCTCCAAGGCCTCAAGGCCAGGATCTTCGACCGCCTCAAACCATACGCTGCCCGATGGGTGAAGGAGTTACCGTCGGTACTCTGGGGACTCAGAACCACTCCCAGCCGAGCAACTGGCCAAACACCCCTTTTCCTGGTCTATGGCGCAGAGGCGGTTCTGCCGACCGAACTAGGATTCGAATCCACGAGGGTTCGGAACTACAACGAAGCCGAGTCCGAGGGAAGCCGAATGGTGGAGCTTGATCAACTCGAGGAGGCTCGGAACGTTGCAGCCATCCAGTCGGCTAAGTACCTCCAGGGACTTCGGCGTTACCACTCTCGCAATGTCAGAAGTAGAACCTTTTCAGAAGGAGATCTGGTCCTGAGGAGGAACCAGAAAAGCGAGCACAAGCTCTCTCCAATTTGGGAAGGTCCGTACATTGTGGAGAAGACGGTCCGGCCGGGTGCTTATCGACTTAGACGAGAAGACGGTGAGATTTTGGCGAATACTTGGAACGCCGAACAGCTCCGTCGCTTCTACGCATAAGTTATGTACCCGACTCTCACATATTAAATAAAATGCTGATCTGTCTTATTTTCCGAAGTTCTACTGTGTAATGCTAGTCCCGAGTGGTTATTACCCGACTGGTGTGGCACCTAACCCTGGTCGCGCTGGTACAAAACACACGGAAATAAAAACCGCGATGAGCACAAAACTCCGGCGGTTTATACCAGCGTGCGTAACGGGAAGGGTAGAGCCTGAAAGCACTAACCACTCGGGGACTACAATTCGCAGCGCCAGAATTCAATCGAGATTCACCTAGACGTGAGTTTCTAGCTGTCAAGAGCTCGAGCTCCAATGCCTCGTTGCCGGCGCTGGAGCAATTGACTAGAACGGTTGATCAGGCGGAACCCTAAAACTCGGAATAAATATGACGGCATAGATTGGACAAGATTTCACATTTTGTTCCTTAGTATTAATAATTTACATTACTGACTTTCTTTTTCATTTTCTCGCGCTAAAAAAAAGGGGGGGGAGACGGCTCCCGCCCCCAACCCTGCTGGTGGTGCTGATGCTGCTAGTGCCGCGGAACGGGACGCAAGCGGCTAATCACGACGCGATCGCCCCAGGGCTTCGCGGATCAAGTCCGCAACCACCCAAAGTGAAGGCACGAGACGAAGAAGGGCCTCCACGGCGGCGGCGTCACGACGCTCCCGCCCAAGAACCTCCTTCAGCACGTCCTCCACCTCCATAGCGCCAAGCACAGCCTCGATGAGAGCGGCGACGGCGGCTGCGTCTTTCGCCGCTGCCCTCTCCTCCGCCAACTCCATCGTGGCGAAGTCGAGGTCCAGCCAGAGCTCCGCGTTCTCGGAATCGCTATCCGACATTGGAAGCGGTACTGTAGAAATCTCGAAGAAGAAGAAGAAGAAGAAGAAGAAGTTTGACAAGGGAGCGATCACTTTACTTGCGGTGATGCCCTATTTATAAGCCACCCCAGCCCTGGAAATCGAAGCGCCTCCAAAGGCAATCAAATGCGCCACCTCGCAATCAACGAAGCACAAAAAACAAAGCGGCAGCGTGAATACCGAAGAAGATCAGCACGTTGAACAAAATTAAGGAACATTTCGCCAGACACGTGTCACGAGCAGCTCAAGTTAATTCGGCCTTCCCGCTCACTTCGCCCAGTCAAGCGAGAAGTCCGGGGGCTGTGAGCTAGAAAACGACGCAAGCCTGGGGGGCTAAACCACTCAGCCAGGTGGCCACAACGTAAGTCCCGACGCTCGAAAGCTGCATGCCAGCCTCTTCGAAAAGCGTGTCTGGGGTAAGAAAGCCACGGGCCAAGACCCTGGCGCCTGGGAGCCATACCAGTCGGCTGAAACCCACCCAGAAAGGCGCAACGGGGTCCAAAAGGCCGTAGGCCTATATTCTAGCAACTCAGACAAAGGAGAAGGAGTGAAAGAGGTCTGGAGCCCACTTAGCAGAGGACAATACAGACAAATTGTATTCAAGTGAGAAAACACAACATTTCAAACAAGGAGGGGGGGCCAGCACTCGGCATCAAGGTTCACATCGAAGTCAGAATTCAAGATTCTCTAACAAGGCTTGCGATGTACCGGAGACCTCTTCGAGGAGCGCGTTGGCTTTGTCTTCATCACAGGCAAAACCTTCTTTCACAGCTTCGAGGTCAACTCTCGGATAATGAGACTTGACCACTGCCAATGCCTGGTTCGCACTCATGGTCACGGACTCCTTGGCGTAAGCTCTGATCCTATCGGCTCCTCCGGAGAGAAGCGGAACAGCGTCGTCCCCCTGGCCCGGCTCAACTCCTTCAATACGCAGAAGGTGCAGAACTGGCTCGCAGGCGACGCGCAGCTCAGTTTGGCCTCGTTCTGCAGCGGCCATCTTCTCCTTGCATTCTGCAACAAAGCCAAGCGGCCATCAAAAATACACCCGACGCCAAGTACATTCAATCCAAGTCAAAGAAACTTACCCTTCAGCTCCCGCTGCATCCTCTCCAAATCGACCCGAGCTTCGAGGCCAGAACTCTCTGAAGCCTCCAGTCGGGCTCTCAGCTCAGCAATGGTCGAATCGCGCTCTGAAACACAAGAGCGTCATCATCCTTTCCAACTATCCAAAAAGACGTCCAAACCGAGTCCGGGGGAGGATCTCACCTTCGAGCACATGCTCAAGCTTCGCTTTCTCCTCCCGAATCGCCATACATTGGTCCTCGAGCCCTTGGACCTCCTTCCATCTGTCGCTGCTGATCTCGTTGAGCTTGTCCTGATACTGCTGGTGATCCTTGAGCTTCGGGAGCACCTTCCGAAAAAATTGCGACCGCTGCTCCGAGCGCTCCCCCATGTCCTAGGTAACAAGGCAGAATCTCAGGGAGAAGCCAGCAGGCAACAGATTGAAGACAAGAAACTCACCCTCACTAGCGTGCTACACCTGACGGTGAGCTCATAAAGCTCCGCCCGAGCCACTCTCTCCATCTCATCGTCCTCTTCCATCTCGGTCCAGTCGGAACCCCCCTCCCATCATACGGTACGATTCGGGGGGCTTCGGCAGAGGACCGAGCGGCAGTCGCTCTCGAGGCACCTCCTCCACTTCGGGAGACGGTGCCAGGTCAATCTCGTCGCCGGGCGGACCACCTGATGGTTCAACGGTCGGGCCGCCAGCACCAGGTGGTGACGCCCCGGCAGTCGACGGCGAGGGTGACCTGGCCGACGCGGCGGGGGCTCCCCTTGGGGAAGCCTGCGCCTGGGGCTCCTTTTCAGGAGACCCCTCCACCGGGACGTCCATAGTAGGAGCCCTGAATCAGCAAAAAGGAAAAACACCTCAGCACAGGTCTCATCCGAGTCCCAGCACCACTCGGAGGAGCGGACCAGACTGCAGCCGGGCTGCCCTCGAGACTAAGGCTATGGCTCGTGCTTTGTGATCCGGTGCGCCGGAGGTCGGGCGTGGCCGACGAAAAGCCGCCAGCCTTCCTCCGTGATTCCTGCAGCTCATCGGCCGAGGTGCCAGCCGCTCGTTTGGCCTAAGCATTCCTCAGCTGAGAGAGGCCGACGACCGGAGCGTCAGAGAAGAAGGACGCGCGTTCCTGAAAAAGGAACGATCGCACCCTGTCAGAATCACACATCAGGCAAAAAATCATGGGACAGTCTTTCGAGAGAACGGTGCACTCACAGGAGGGGGAGGCCTATCCGCCAAAAATTTGCGAGGGCAGCCCCTGTTGGTGATCATAGTGCCAGGCACGAAGAGGTCAACTACCCGCGCCGCCAATGCCTCCTTCGACAAAGACGTGTCCGCCTCCCGGGTAGGATCCTGAGGCCCGTTGTACTGGAACCCCAAATGGACTCTCTCCTTTAAGGGCTGCACCCGGCGCTTCACAAAGCTGATCGCGATCCCGGGGCCCGTCAGCCCTCGGTTCTTCAGATCGTTGATCCATGCCAGAAGCTCAGAGACTTGATCCAAACCGCCGCCATCCGGGGCATCGCTCCAGCATTGGGAAGCTTTAGGGGCGCGGCCAGCGAAAGGGGCGAGAAAAGGATCAACATTGGCGCAATAGAACCACTCCCGCCTCCAACCTTTGAGGGAAGTCTTGAGGGGGATTACGAAGTACTGTTTCTTCAAGCCCTCTCGCAGCTGGAGCCCGGCGCCCCCAATGACGCTGGGAGCAGCTCGGTTCGGATGAGGTTTGAGCAAGAAGAGGGAGCGGAACAAGTCAAAATGAGGACGTATCCCAAGATACGCCTCGCAAAGCTGAACGAAGATTGCAATGTGAAGAATGGAATTGGGATTCAAATTGATCAGCTCGATTTCGTAAAAATGAAGGAACCCTCGGAAGAAGGCGCTCCTAGGAACGCTAAATCCTCGCCAGAAGGACTCGAATACCACAATCTCATTCTCCAGAGGTGTGGGGTAAGGGTCACTTGCGGCGGGACGGGCGGAGATCAACTCCAGCGGAGGAAGGGCGCCGGCGGCGACCAGCTCCTCCAAGCGGGACGTCGTGGTGATGGAGGTCTCCCACCCCGCGGTCGCAGGGTCGGCGTCACCCCGACGCCGATAAGGGTTCAAGAAGAAGACATCTTGGTGAAGGAGACCTGGTGGGAGGAACCGCCGAGGATCTTGGGCGCGAAACTTGGAACCCTAGGTCGCCCAAATCGCCAAAGGAGACTTAAAGATTTCTCAACCGTGGTGGGCGAAAGGCAAAGATATCTTCGCCCAGTAAGTTTTCCCTCATTTATAAGGAATAAGCCTTGATTTTCGCCTCACGGCGGGAAAAACAAGGACCTTCGCGCTCGATTCTGGGCCAGATCTAGGGCACGCCCCATGTTGGGCCGATAGCTGGGCTGCGCAAAACACGACCAGGTGTCAAGTCTGGTTCGAAGTTTGGGATAAAGTGCGCCCCATGATGGGCCTGAACGCTGACCGCCACGAAAGTTTGGGGCCGGGCACTTTCCGAACATCCCCAAGCGGTATGCCCCATAATTTGGGGCCAATTGCTGGTCACTGCTTCTTAGCGTGATTGGGTGCCGTGCGAGGATTTTCACTAAACCGGTCTTGAGAATGCGCCCCATGAGGGTCTGAAGCAGTGAACCATAAGCGGGCACAGGCATTACTCTGGATGACCAAGGTATGCCCCATGAGGGTCGGTTGGGTCTCACAAGCCAATCGCCGCCCACCGCAAACGGGTGCGGGTACCGCTCGGCCCCGAGCCAAAAAGACTACGGTATGCCCCATGAGGGCGGTAGAAGCGACAAGCCGGTTGCTGTCAAGACCGTAAACGGGCGTGGGTACCACTCGGCCACGAGCCAAAGACCATGGTATGCCCCATGAGGGCGGTACCGAAGCGACAGTTGGTCGCCAAGACCGTGAACGGGCGCTGGTACCACTCGCCACGAGCCGAAGACTACGGTATGCCCCACGAGGGCCACCGAGCGACAAGCCGGCCACAAGACCGTGAACGGGCGCTGGTACCACTCGACCACGAGCCGAAAGACTACGGTATGCCCCACGAGGGCGGTAGAAGCGACAAGCGGTTGCCGCTACCGCAAAGCGGGCGCGGGCACCACTCGGCCACGAGCCAAAAAGATTATGGTACGCCCCCCGAGGGCCAGCCGAGCGACAAGCCGGTTGCCGTGCACCGTGAACGGGCGCGGATACCACTCGGCCACGAGCTAACCAACCACGGTGGCTTCACACTACAAGTTCTTTACGATCTTTTTTCCCGTATAATCCTTATGACAGGATAAGAGACGGAAATCCGATCCTAAAGCACTTGGGAGCTGCTGTGGGATGTCAGAGACAGGGGTCCCGCAAGAGGGGCCTACACCCGACTGGGCTTGACGGGCGGAGTAGAAGGCCCAAAGTCCAGAAGCACCACGACGGGCCCGGAGGAGGTTTTCGACTTATTCCCCAAGGCAACTCCCGATCCTTTGGGGAAGCTTCGCGCCACGCCCGAACAACCCGCCAAGAACGAAGCATGCAACCTGACACTGCCAGAGCCTGCGGATGCTGGAACCTGACAGGGCGGCAGGCGTGGGTCGGGGAAAGCATAACCACCTCTCCAAGACGTAGAGCGCCAGGGCCAATAAGGACAAAGTACATGTCGGCCAGGCCACCATGTTCAGGGCCCGGTGGCGCCCATCTATCATGTATCCTTCCCCCAGTATATAAGGGGAGGAGGGAGAAACAAGAAAAGAGGCTCATATATCCAAGAACACAGGACTAGGGTATTATCTCCTCCGAGAGAGCCCGAACCTGTCTAAAAACAGATTGCCCTCGCATCCTGTGTTGCCATCAAGCTCAGATCCCGCACAAATCCCCTAGAATCACAAATCTTATTGCCAGCGAAACCGATCGTCGACAGTATGTAATCTTTATGTAACACTTGAACAAAATAGTTGAACCTTGCACAATATTGTTCGTATTTGTTCACATTGTATTCTAATATTCTGTCTTACTGGTTCACACACACACACACATATACACTTCCTTTTCTGCAATACAATCAGTGGAGTTAGTTATCAAACTCTGGTTAGGCTTCAAACTACCCAACAGGTCATGGGTTCGAATCCCATCCATCCCCCAAAAAAAAAAAATTTCATTGTTTTTTGATTTATTTCATATGTATTGTTCCTAATGCTCATGACAATGCTACAAAAAAAAAATTCAACTCAAATCCGGTAATACATCAATGCAATCTGGTTTGAAATTTACATATTTCGGGCTTTTTTAGCGAGATCTCGGCCGGAGGAAGCGAAATCTCGCCGGAAAAAACGGGATTTGAAAATTTTTCAATTTTTTTGCTCCAGACGGGATTTGAGAATTCGTCCTAGGCCGAAAGACGAGATCTCGTCCGAGATTTGCGAAATCCCGGCGAAATTTGGATCCCTGGTCCTAGACGCGTAGAAGGGTCCATTTGCGATGTGCTTCTGGCAATAGGACGGGTCTTTATTGCTCATAGCATTCCTTAATTGAATTCCAAAATGCTAATGTGTCATCCTCCATCAAATATTTGACCTTCAAGCCCGCATAATGATGCCTTAAGAAGGGTAGAGTTGCACACTTGGTGGCTTTAGGAAGAGTAGGAGCATCAACTTCAGGCTAAGTGGTAGCAGCTCTAAGAGATCGAGCTGTCAAGTTGATCTTGGCATATATTGCTCAGGTGAGGTAACTGCTGCCATTCAGGGCGAGCTCAATAAATTCCCTCTTTGCGATGTCCGACATATCCTATATATAAGTAAGACTGAATTTTACTGTTGGTACAATAGTATATTACATACTTATCATTGAATCAGTAAAGTTTGGTCTATATCTATTCAGTAGATAATTATCTATAAATTTTAGAATTTTCTTGCATTTTTCATAATTTTCTGCTAATTATAGCATAATTTTTAGAATTACCAAATAACAAAAAATAGATTCAGCATATAAAAACATTAAATTATGTGAGCAAAAATATATCCATAGATAAGAAACTTCCAATATGTGCTAAGTCTAAGGTTCAACAATTTTATGGAAGCCCATATACCTAAAAATTCAATTTCTAGTATTTATAAATTTTTTAGAATTTATTAACTATGTTTCAGATTACAGAAAACTTCAGGGTCCATAAGGTAAAATTCCCATGGCCGTAATATTATTCTAAAATTTAACCGAACTCCAGGGGTTAAAATGCAAAATTACCATTTTTTTCGTTTCCCGTCCAAAACCGACCCAGGCCGATCGATCTATGGGCCATGAGCACAGAATGTTGTGGCCCACAGGCCGCTTGGTCCATAGTGGCCCACAGGGGCAGGGTGGCTAGGGTTACCCTAGCCGCCAAGGCCTCTTGGCCTTTTCCTTTGGTGGCACACGTGTGGCAGGCGCTGCGCGGCCAAGAGATGCAGGGCCAATCGGGCGTGGCGGGTGATAGCGTGACAGGCGCAAGAGCAATGGGCGTCATTACAGGCGAGGAGCGCATGAAGAGCGTGGCATGCATTAGCGCGATGGGCGCAGGCGCAACAGGTGGGGGGTGCACTGCGTGCACTAGCATGGAGGGTGCTTGTCGGGACCCCGAATTTGCAAATCCGGACCCTCTGTGTATTCAGCACTAGTCCAGGAACGCGCTAGTGCACACAGTCTTAACATCGGTATATATCACAATCATACCAAACGATACTATCAAAGTACTTTATTTAAATAATCAAAGGGTTACTCGACCTTATGGCCAAGTTACAAATATATGCCTTGCATGGCAGAACTTATTAAAAGAGAAATAATAGCAGCGGAAAATCAAATAAACTTCGTGGCGCCATCCAAAGATACCACAGCAACTGATCGGGCTCGCATCCCTAAGTAGACGGGTCTTCTTGGAGTTCCTCCTCCAAAGTCGGGCGTAATCTCCTCTTCAACTGATATTGTGTTGAGGCAAGGGTGAGTACTTGGTACTCAGCAAGTCATGCCTGCAGAATGCAAGCTAATATACTATATGCATGGCTTAGTACAAAGGAGTAGCTCAGGTATATTTGCGATAAATGACTTTTGACAAGTAATATAAGTAGATTCAAAGCGGTAGAAATAAGTAAAGCATAAATAACTTTTCAAGAAGTTTAAATAACATTTTTCCCCATCCTAAACCATATTTCCATCATCTTCCTTGTTAAACCAACCCATCTTTTCAAAACCAAGTTATTTCCGAAAATCTAACCCTTGATTTGTAATTCCCGAGCATTGTCCAAGATCAGTGGACTCGGCTATTCAAATAGATTCTACACTCTGCAGAGGTTATGCACTTTACCCACAAGATACAATCCACTCACCACGTCACCGTGAATCGCCATACAAGAGTATGCGAATGAGCGATCATAACAAAGCCTTCGGAAGCCTCAAACAACACAGGTGGTCCTCTCCAGACGTGCTCTACACCATCCCTTCCCTTAGCCAAGGCGAAGTATGGGACCAACACACCGTTAGATGGGTACTGGCCACGACCACGATACGCTCCCGCATAATCACACAAACGGTGTAATCGACACCCTGAGGCTCCACAAGTGAGTCCTTAGCGACTTAGTCAACTAGGGCCGTCCCATTCCAGCCATGTGGTTGCAAGTATGACCCAGTTCAAAGGCTTGCAAGGTTAAGTCCTTAGAGTGACCAGGGCAAGACTACCCGAAAAACCAAATCAACACTCCCAATGCCACAACTGCCCACTGATTACTCTTGCCACATGCCCTGGCCGAAATCATGCTTATCAAACCCCGCTTGATTACCATGCACCACGTGCCATCAACATCACATGATACTTTTCCAAAACAGGTTCAATATATCATTAAGTCCATATTAGCATTTGATTATCCAAAATCATGTCATGAGCACGTAGCAGGTCTAAGCAGTATACTACAACGATCTAAACCCATGTTGGCAATTTAATAATGTCCAACTAGTAAACCACAACTAGGGTGACAAGGGATCATGGCACATACTTAAGTAATCAAGGTGTCATATAGCAAATTGGTATTTATCTAACCCCAGTGTTTAAACAAAGTATCTTTCTAATTGAACTAGCATGCAATAGTTTAAATCAAAATAGATTTCAAATGGGATCAATATGGTCAAAGCACAACTTGCCTTCAAAAAGCACTTGCTCTTGGTCTTGAGTTGGATCCTGAGTCAATACTTCTCCTTCGAATCCCTCGGCACTTCAACGCTCTACTCGTAAAGCGTGCAAATAGCAAATACACAAATGAACACTATGCAAAAGATCCCAAAACTCCAAATAAAATCCATAAACAGAGAGAACATAATTTTCTGGATTTTTAGAAACTGGAATAAATCAAATTTGGAGTTAAAAGCATAAAAGTTATGATTATTTAAAGTTTAAATAATCAATTAAATAATTTTACAGAGAAAAACTTTAGTCCAAAAATTAAATAAAATTCATATTTAGGTAGATCTCAATTTTATACAAATTTAGAAATTTGAATCGCTCAAATCGGAGTTGAAGCATAAAAGTTATAAGCGTTTGAAGTTTGAATCTAAATTTGAAATCATTATTCGAATTAATAAATCATTTTCTTTTTCGAAATTAATTATTGCGTCAAGCATGGACACGTGGCAGCTCCTGATTGGCCTGCGGCGTCGGTACGGTCCATGGACTTGGTCCACGCTCGGCTTGGGTCTACTGCGGACTCGGCCCACGACTCTACGTGTCGCCGACATGTGGGCCCTCTCGGGTGACGCCATCGGCGTCGGCGAGGCTCGGCCGCAGTCTTGGCGACAGTGGGACCCATTGTGACGTCATGGGTGACGTCGGCGCTGGCGGGTCGACCAGCGACATGCGGCCCCTCGACACGCTGCGGGCCCAGCGTGGCGTCACGCACACGCTGCGTGGGCGGCGTTGACCGCGCGGTCCATCTTCCCGACACGTGGCGCAATCTCACCGTTGGTTTGAAAATCAACGGCGCGGATTAGATCCAGGGTTAACACGTTGAAACTACTCGTTGCTCGTGGGCCGCTCGATCTAGATCGGACGGTCGTATCTAATCCTATATCGCCTTTGCTACAAAGACGCGTGGCGATTGTGAACCGCTGATCTTGATCCAACGATCCGCATCTAATCGGGTTTGGGAACACGTGAGCTCACCGTTGCCGTCCGATCCGATCCAACGGTGCACGGCTTCGAGGGGCGGTGATGGCACGCGGCGGCCGCTTGACCGAGACGGGACGACGACCTTGCCGTCGGCGTTCGGGCGCTCCGGCGAAGTGAGGGGTACTCCCGAACGCGTCTCGTCTTGGGGAATCCGGATCTGGGCTCCTTCTCGGCGGAAGACGACGGACGACGGCGGAAACCGGCGCAAACCGCAGCGGAGGGAAGAGACAACTCCGGCGAGCGATTGCGGCTCAACGGTGGCGGCTCCGGCGAGATGGCTCGGGGGAACGGGTGCGCAAGGATGAGGGCAACCTCGGGGGACGTCTCACGCTTTAAATAGCCTCGGCGTCCGTGCCCTAGACGGAAACCTAGTTCGCTACGGCGGCGGCGCGGCGCGGTCCGGCTCGGACTTCGGCGAAGACGACGAAATCGTGGCCGTCCGCCCATTAAGCGCGATCAGCGGCCACGATCGCCGCAGGCGCGATCGGATCCGGCCGATTCTGGCTCGAACCGATGCGGTGATCTCGGCCGTTGGATCTTGATCCAACGGTTGGGATTGATTAGGGTTAGGAGTGGGTTCGGTCGAGTCAATCGCTCGGTCGGACTCGAGTCCGACTTCGGTCGGATGAACAAGATTTGACCCGAGTTGGATTTTCCAGTAATTAATATTTAAAATAATTCCCGATAATTCATTTAATTCATTAAAAATAGCAAAAGACTCGAAAAATTCCAAAAACATTCTGGAAAATATTTTGGAACATTTTGGACTCAAATAAAATATTTCCGACAAAATTTTATTTGCAAAATTAAATTCTTTAATTATTTCAAAATGGAATAAATTCAAATAAATTCCAAATAAATCCAAATAAATTCCAGAAAATTCCAAAAATTCACCAAAGTGCCAAATCACACATGAATTTAAGAAAAGCAAAATTTTGGGATGTTACAAACCTCCCCCCCTTAATAGAATCTCGTCCCCGAGATTCAGGGCTTACTAAAGGAATAGGTTTGGAAATTCTTTCTTCAAATCCTCTTCGCGCTCCCAAGTCGCTTCGCTTTCTTCATGGTTGCTCCACTGAACTCTCAAATAAAATATTTCCCATATGCCTCCTCTGGCCCACCAGAAACAATCTTGCCACTTGCCTCAATCTAAATCATTTTATCACCCCGTTGATTACCATGCACCACGTGCCATCAACATCATCAATAACACACGTCACATCTTTCGAAAACATGTTCCATCTCTCATTAAGTCAAGATTAATTTCTGACAGTCAAAATTATATCAATAATACGATTGCATGGCTAAGCAGGCTAATTTCATTCTAATTAACCCATGCTGACAAGTATTAATGTCCAACTAATATTACATAATCTAGGGTGACAAAGGATTCATGGCATACAATTATTCTAGACAAGTTGGCATACATCAAGTAGGTCATATAACTACTTCCCAAATTATTTAAAAGCATTTTTAATTAAACTAGCATGCAATAATTCAAATCAACAAAATTTCAAAAGTGGGATCAATATGGTCAAAGCATAACTTGCCTTGGAAAAGGTCCTATTCCTGCTCTTGCATTTGTTCCTGGGTCAAAACCTCTCATTCAAAGCCTTCGGGCAGTTCAACGTCTGCGCGTATCGGATAAATAAACAAAAAATAAATAAAAATAGAGAAAAACTTATGTCCAAAAATTAAATAAAATTCACCATTAAATAGAGCTCAATTTTACAAAAAATTAGAAACTGGAATCGCCTCAATCGGAGTTAAAACACAAAAGTTATAGTCGTTTGAAGTTTGAAAAATCAATTAAAAAGAATAAACCGAATTATTTCATTTATTTTTCAATTGAAAAATCAGATTTATGACGTCAACGCGCAAATTCATTTTTGGCCGAATTATTTTTCTAAAGGAAAATCGATTTATTACGTCATGCTTGCGTCAGTCGGTCCATAGACCCGGTCCATGGCTCGGTCCACAGTGGACCCGGTCCACGGGTGCACATGTCACTAACATGTGGGATCCACCGGATGACGTCACCGCTGACGTCATCGTAGCTCGGCCGAATGGACTGACAGCTGGACCCCACCGTGACGTCAGCATGACGTCACGGCTGACGTCATCGCACGGCCGACCGAGCCACTGACACGCGGGCTCGACGCTGACGTTGCGGGTGACGTCAGCGTCGACCGGGCGCTGACCGCGCTGCTTCGGCTCCCGCGCAACGTGGCACGATCTGAGCCGACGGTCACGATTGGATCCAATCTCACCCGCATTGGATCCACGCTATTTGATCTGGACCGTCCAAATCGGATCGGATGGCTGAGATCCGATCTAATGGGCTGGCTTAACGCGATGACGTGGATAGACCCGGTGCTTGCCACGTGGAAGCATCTGGGCCACTCGTTACGGATCGAACGGCTACGATTGGATCTAGTGATAACACACGAGTCAATCTTAACCGTACAATTTAGATCTAACGGATGAGATCCAATCTAGTGCGCAACACGGTACGGGACTACGTGGCCTACTCTACAGCCTAGGATCTAGATCAAACAGCTGAAAACAGATCTAAACAGAACTACTCGATCTAATCTACACCATCTGATCTAAATCCGACGGCTAGGGTTTGATCTAGTTCAAAACAGGAGAAGGACTATGTGGCCGAACATGATGCGTTGGATGCGGATCGGACGGTTACGGTTGATTCGGAAGCTGCAGTGGTGCGCGACAGTGAGTTCCGGCCGGACTTGAAGATGACGACCTCCCAAACGGCGCTCCGAGGCAGCTCCGGTGTAACACCCCGGCATCTAGTATGCCTGAATGCTACCAAACATAAGCTAAACAACATCTAAATACCACATTTAACATGAAATTCCAGCAAAGGCGCATATGCTAAAAACCGAGATTTCGGCAGCATCTCCTTTGTTTTAACATGCTACGAAGGAGCAACAACAATATAGCAATATATGGAATATGAGAGACAACTAAAAACAGCAATTATTAAAGACTTAACGGCAATATAAGTCTAACATCAAGCACTTAATGTCTCCAAGTGTCAAATGAAGAAATAAACTCTCAAATAGTAAAGCTAAACATTAAAGCAATGATCATCACACGCAATTTATTATCAAACTAATAGAATGACTTGTGGAATCATTATGGTGAAGCTACGTGTGGGCATGTGACTATTTCCCTTCCCCGCATGCCGATCTCATGGTACCTAAAACAACAAGAAAACACAAGCGTGAGTTCGAAACTCAGCAAGCATATTGCAATGGACAACAAGAACATCAACATGGCAATAACATCTCCCATCATGTAAATCATTTTATTCATAAACACTTAACATTGTCATCATCAATATGTATGCGATGTAATGCAATGCTCATGTCTCCTTGGAAACTCATACCGGTATGGTTGAGTACACACCCGTCGGTGTGCACCCTCTCCCCCCTTCCATCTCGAAGATGGAGGGTGCCTACTCCTCGCTTCCGTTCACCGCGGTGAATGGAATCACGATGTAGGACTTACTCATTGGCTTTCCGGATTAGTCATAACTTTCTCACCGACCTTCCCGGACTAGTTATGACTTTCTCACCGCCCGAGCCATGTAACATGCCATGTATGCATTTATGCCAACATCATATTTAACTCACATATTAACACATGGCATCATAACATATTAAACATGCTCATCATATCATTGGCAATCATAAAAGCATGGCAAGTGATCATATATCATGTAGTCAATTCCATCTATTCTCAACAAGCAACCTACAAATCGCTATCCATCACAACACACTTGCCTCAACCACGTGCAACGGATTGGCGGGAAGTAGAAGGCACTCCCGGGGTCACACCACCTGCACATAGGTATCACACACTCACAATCATAACCACAGAATAGTATGCAAACCCTCATCTACCCCGACATTGCCAACGACTCGCAAAACCTAAAAACAGAGGTTCTGTCCCGGCGGGACAGTAGCCTTGCAAAAGGCATAACTTGGGCTCTGGGACTCCGAATCAATTAAACGAGTACATCCTCGCATAGCTTAGGAAATTTCCCAACTTTCTCTAGGTATAAGGAAAGACTGATTCGGCCTCTAAAGTTGTTTAATCTACAGATTACCGAGATCTATTCCAATCGCGTCACAGATTTTAATACGCTCGGTAAAACAGTCATAACATTCAAACGGCTGGGCGGAATTTAACGTTCTTTATATGCACGGAAAGATAATGAAATTATATACAACTTCTTAAAAGTCCGTACGGTCATATTCGAATTCTAAATTGGCGAAAACAGGAACCCTATGTCGACTGCTCATGCTGTCCCAAAACAGAAACGTGGCAACGTCTAGATCTAACCCAAATTACTCCAATCCAGCACCACCAATTGATCTAAAAACTTGATAATCACCTTAAGAACAGTACCTAGATCAACCCCAGGGAACCCCATGATCATACCTTTGC
Source organism: Rhipidocladum racemiflorum (assembly GCA_036346355.1). NCBI lineage: Eukaryota > Viridiplantae > Streptophyta > Magnoliopsida > Poales > Poaceae > Rhipidocladum > Rhipidocladum racemiflorum. Next base: position 23,287,528 of record CM070586.1, read on the forward strand.
CCGACGAACGAAAACTCCAATCGATCTCCTCTCCAATCGATCTCCTCGCTCCTCGCTCCTCGCTCCTTGGATGGATCCACGAGGATTCAGGGGTGGGGAGGCCACCCTAGGGCAGTAAGGGGGTAGAGGAGAGGTGGTGGGGAGGTGGAGAGGGCAAGGGGGCGCACGGCTAGAGGGGTGAGGGGGGGAGGAGGCTAGGGCTAGGGGGATTGGTGGGGGCGCACCAATGGGGCTGTGGGGCGCAAGGGGGCAGGGAGGGATTCCTTTTACCAGCCCCCACTCTGAATCCTAGTCCTACAAGGAGTCCTAATCCATCCCACCAAAGCCCACAACCCCCCCTTTAAGGCCCAAAATCCCCCGGGAAGGCCCAAAATCCCGGAAACGGCCCGGAAACGTTATAAACCTCCAAATCCTATGGTTTTAACCTTAGTTCCACATCTCATACTGTTTTTGACCAAATCATGCACATTAAATAAGGTTACGACACTCCGTGGTGTCACATTCTTCCCCCTTTCAACAGGATTCGACCTCGAATCTAAACGCACCAACACGCAAAACCCAAAGAAACCGAGATAGCTAGGTTTTCACATCACATACCCGAGGCTAAAAGCTCGGGATACTTCTCGCGCATGCGAGACTCCAGCTCCCAAGTCGCTTCTCTCTGGCCTGATGTGACCACAATACTTTAACAAACTTGAGCGTCCGGTTCTTCATCACTCGCTCCGAAGTCCCCCGAATTTCCACAGGACGGGACTCGAAGGTGAGGTCCTGCTCAAGCACCAATGGTTCCAACGGAACCACCAACTCCGGATCATGCAAGTATTTCCTCAACATCGAGACATGGAACACATTATGCACACCTTGCATGGATTCCTAGCTCAGCACGATAGGCCAGCCTACCAACTCGGGCGATGATAGGAAAAGGCCCAACATACCTCGGATCGAAGCTTTCCTTTGGTGCCAAACGCACCACACCCTTGGTGGGAGATACTCGCAAGAGTACGCTATCACCCACCTCAAACTCCAAGTCTCGCCGCCTCACATCAAGATAGCTTTTCATGCGCTCTGCTTCTGCGAAGGTTCCGCTGCACTCCGCCACGCGATCAACAGTCTGCTGAACCCAATCCGGTCCAAGAACTGCCCTCTCGCCCACTGCATCCCAACAAAGTGGCGATCTGCACTTCCGGCCATATAGTACCTCATAAGGAGCAGCCCGGATGCTGGAATGATAACTGTTATTGTAAGCAAACTCCGCAAGAGGCAAATGATCCTCCCAGCTACCTTTCCAAGCCACCACACAGGCCCTGAGCATGTCTTCCAAAGTCTGGATGGTACGCTCAGACTGCCCATCCGTCTGAGGGTGAAAGGCGGTACTAAGGCGAAGCTGCGTACCCAAAGCACTCTGCAAACTCTCCCAGAACTTGGAGACGAACTTCGCATCCCGATCAGAAATAATGGTCTTGGGCACACCGTGCAGTCTCATAATCTCCCGCACATAGATGGGAGCCAACTCGCTCGCTGAATTGGTAGTGCGGATAGGAATGAAATGCGCAGACTTGCTGAGACAATCCACCACAACCCAAACAGCATCCTTCCCTCGTGGAGAACGAGGTGAACCAACCACAAAATTCATGGAGATGTCATCCCATGGCCACACAGGAATCTCCAATGGCTGCAACAGACCGGCGGGACGCTTATGCTCAGCTTTGATCTTCTGACAGATCCCACAAGACGCCACATACTTGGCAATATCCACTCTCATCCTTTTCCACTAGAAATTCTTCTTCAAATCCCTGTACATCTTGGTCTCCCCAGGATGGACCGTGTACGGGGTTGTTGGGACCCCGAATTTGCAAATCCGGACCCTCTGTGTATTCAGCACTAGTCCAGGAACGCGCTAGTGCACACAGTCTTAACATCGGTAAATATCACAATCATACCACTCGATAATAGTAAAGTACTTTAATTAAATAGTCAAACTGGTTACTCAACCTTATGGTCAAGTTACAAATGTACGCCTCGCAGGGCGAAACTTATTAAGAGAGAAATAGTAGCAGCGGAAAAATAAGATAACTTCGTGGTGCCATCCAGTATACCACAGCAACCGACCGGCTCGCTCCTAAGTAGACGGTTCCTCGTGGAGCTCCTCCTCCAAAGCCGTGTAGTCTCCTCTTCAACTGTGTTGTATTGTGGCAAGGGTGAGTACTTGGTACTCAGCAAGTCATGCATGCACGTGTGCTAATATTCTATATGCATGGCTTGGTACAAAGGAATAGCTCAAGGTATATTTGCGTAAAACAAAGATTTAACAAGTATCATAAATAGATTCAAAGCAGAGAAATAAGTAAAGCATAGATAACTTTTCAAGGAGTTTAATAAACATCTTTCCCAGCCTAATCCACATTTCCATCAACATCATTATTAATCCAACCCAACCTTTCAAATCCAAGTTATTTTTGAGAAAATCTAACCCTTGATCAGAATTCCCGAGCGATGTCCAATACCGCGGACATGGCTATTCGAATAGATTCTACACTCTGCAGAGGTTATGCACTTTACCCACAAGATACAATAAACACCACAAAGGCGAGTTCCCGTAACAAAGTCTTTCGGAAACTTCTAACAATACAAGTGGTCCTCCCTGTTATTGCACACTAACCCTTCCCTTAGCTAAGGCGAAGTTTAGGCCAATCAACCGTTAGATGGGTACCCGGCCTCACCCAGACGCTCCCCGCATAACTTACACAAAGGGTGTAGTTGACCTCCTGAGGTCCCACAGGTACGTTATTAGCAACTTAGTCAACTAGGTCCGTCCCATTACAGACATGTGGTTGCACGTTAGACCCAGTTCAAAGGCTTGCAAGGTGAAGTCCTTAGGGTGACCAGGGCAAGACTACCCTAAGAACCAAATCAACATCCCCAATGCCACAACCGCCCACCTGATTATTCTTACCACATGCCCCTGGCCGAAAAACTATTTATCAAACCCCAGTTGATTACCATGCACCACGTGCCATCAAAATCACATGATACCTTTACAAAACAGGTTCAATATATCATTTCGTCAATATTAACATTTGATTGTCCAAAATCATGTCATGAGCACGAAAGTGTGTCTAAGCAAAGATACTACAACGATCTAATTTCCCATGTTGGCAATTTAATAATGTCCAACTAGTAAACCACAACTAGGGTGACAAGGGTCATGGCACATATTTAAGTAATCAAGGTGTCATACAAAGAAATTGGTATTTATCTAATCCCCCATATTTAAATAAAGTATTTTCTAATTGAACTAGCATGCAATAGGTTAAATCAAAATAGATTTCAAAATAAGATCAACATGTTCAAAGCACAACTTGCCTTCAAAAAGTACTTGCTCTTGGTCTTGAGTTGGATCCTGAGTCAATACTTCTCCTTCGAATCCTTCCGGCACTTCAACGTCTACTCGTAAAGCGTGCAAATAGCAAATACACCAATAAACAATAGGCAAAAAGTATCCAAACATCCAAATAAAATCCATAAACAGAGAGAACATAATTTTATGAATTTTTAGAAACTGAAATCGTCAAATTTGGAGTTAAAACACAAAAGTTATGATTATTTAAAGTTTAAATAATCAATTAAATAATTTTACAGAGAAAAACTTTCGTCCAAAAATTAAATAAAATTCATATTTAGGTAGGTCTCAATTTTATACAAATTTAGAAATTTGAATCACTCAAATCGGAGTTGAAACGCAAAAGTTATAAGCGTTTGAAGTTTGAAACAAAATCTGAAATCATTATTTCGAATTAATAAATCATTTTCTTTTTCGGAAATTAATTATTGCGTCACCGACACGTGTCAGCCTCGATTGGGCGGCTGACGTCATCCGGTCCATGGACTTGGTCCACGCTCGGCTCGGGTCTACCGTGGACTCGGCCCACGCGGCTCCGCTATCACTGACATGCGGGACCCACGGGTCAGTGGCACGTGCACGCCCGCACGGTGTGACAAGCCCCCGGCCACGTGTCACGTCCGGATTGGTTCTGGCTGCGATAGATCTAAACCCTAAATTCGAAATTGGACGGCTCAGATCGCATCCATCCGTCGCGGTTTAACAAATGACGTGGATAGACCCGCGTGAGACACGTGGGTGCGTCTCAACCCTTGATTCTAGATCTAACGTCCCACATCTAACCCGGTGCACTGCTGCTAAGCGCTACGTGGCTCCATCTCGTCCTTTGGATCTAAATCGAACGGTGACTAATAGCCCTAAACGGTACTACTCGATCCAATCTACACCGCAAGATCTAGATCCGACTACCGTAATGCATCTAAGTCTCTACGCAAAAAGGAATACGTGGCCTCACCTCGAGCGTCGGATGGGGATCGGACGGCGGACAAGCTTTGCGGCTCGGCAATGGCACGCGGCGAAGTTCGGCCGTAGCGAAGAAGATGACTACGGCCGCGGCGTGTCGGTAGCGACTCGATGGAACGAAGGGGTGCCCCAAGCGCGTCTCGACGAGCTCCCTCCGGATCTGCACTCCACGCGGCGGAAGAAGCCTCGACGACGGCGTCACACGCGAAAAACCGTGGCGGTGGTGCTCCAACTTCGGCGAGAAATTGGCACGGTTCGGCGTCGGCTCAGGCACCAGCGTCTAGGGCAAACAACGCGCAGGACAAGGAGAAGGTGGCGGCGGTCGGCCCTTTAAATGGAGCCTCGGCGTCGCGGGTTTTCCATGAAACCCTAACGGACACGGCGGCCCCGCTGGCGCGCAATCCGAGGCGTGACTCGGGTAGACGATGCAATCGTGGCCGCCCACGTGGCCCCGATCGGGCGGCCTTCACGCCGCGGCGACGCTGGTGGTGGCCGTTGGATCTAGATCCAACGGCCGGCGAAGTTATGACCGACGCGGCCGAGTCGAGTCACGCGCTCGGCCGGTTCGTTAGACTCGAGTCCGACTCGACCCGAGGAACAAGAATCGACCGGTTTCTATTTTCCAGCGATTTAATATTAAAAATAATTCCCAGTAATTCATTTAATTCATTAAAAATATCAAAAGACTCAGAAAAATTCCAGAAAAATTCTGGAAAATACTTTGGATCATTTTGGACTCAAATAAAATATTTCCAACAAAATTTTATTTGCAAAGTTTAATTCTTTAATTATTTCAAAATGGAATAAATTCAAATAGATTCCAAATAAATCCAAATAAATTCCAGAAAATTCCAAAAATTCACCAAAGTGCCAAATCACACATGAATTTAAGACAAGCAAAATTTTGGGGTGTTACAGGGGTGCGATGAGCTTCTTTCAGAATGTCTTCTTTCACTTGAGATTTCTGAGGCACGCACAGACGGCCCTGAAACCTCAAAGCTCCCGCATCATCAACGGTAAAGTCTCCAGACTTGCCATCCTCAAGGCGTTTCCTCTTTCTTTGGAGCAAACGGTCATCTTCTTTGTGCCTCCCGCGACTACGCCGGGAATCGCTGACTCAAGAATCAATCGAGTTTCAGCTTGCACGGTCCCCGCAAAGCAGTAGGAGACCCCCAAACGCTCAAAATCAGCAACAAGACAATCAACAACAGGGGGGCATTGTCTTGCGATCAACGGCCACGATCACGCGGGCGCGATCGGATCCGGGCCGGATACGGCTCGAACCGGTACGGGCGGATCTCAGCCGTTGGATCTTGATCCAACGGTTGGGATTGATTAGGTTTAGGAGTGGGTTCGGTCGAGTCACGTGGCTCGGGTCGGACTCGAACTCGAGTCTGACTCGGGCTCGGTCGGATGAACAGTAACCAACTCGGTTTGATTTTCCAGCGATTTAATATTTAAAATAATTCCCAGTAATTCATTTAATTCATTAAAAATAGCAAAAGACTCAGAAAAATTCTGGAAAATATTTTGGATCAATTTGGACTCAAATAAAATATTCCCAACAAAATTTTATTTGCAAAATTAAATTCTTTAATTATTTCAAAATGGAATAAATTCAAATAAATTCCAAATAAATCCAAATAAATTCCAGAAAATTCCAAAAATTCACCAAAGTGCCAAATCACACATGAATTTAAGAAAAGCAAAATTTTGGGGTGTTACAAACCTCCCCCCCTTAATAGAATCTCGTCCCGAGATTCGTGGCTCACTGAGAATAGGTTTGGAAACTCTTTCCTCAAATCCTCTTCGCTCCCTAAGTCGCTTCGCTTATCTGTATGGTTGCTCCAATCGAACTCTACAGAAACGGGTTGACTTGTTTCTAGTTTCTCGATCCATTGTGTCCGTAATCCTCACGGATGCTCCTTATAAGTCAAATCCTCTTGCAACTCAATTGACTCTAGCGGTGTCTGCTCCTCAGAACTCTGAGACACTTCTTCAATTGGGACACATGGAATACATCATGCACTCCCGCCAACGATCGTGGCAACTCCAACTGGTAAGCAACCGCCTCTGCGACTCAAAATCTTAAATGGTCCAACATAACTGTGCGAGTTTCCCTTTGGCATGGAACCTCTTAACTCCCTGAGGCGTAACTCTGAGGTAAACAAAGTCTTCTGGTTCAAAACTCAAGTCTCGGCGACGATTGTCAGCATAACTCTTTTGTCGGGATTGGGCTATCTTCAACCTTTCCCTAATCATAGCGATCTGCTCTTCAGCCTCTTGAAGAATATCAGGTCCAAAGACACGGCGCTCGCCGGTCTCATTCCAATTCAATGGCGTCCGACAAGGTCGACCATACAGTGCCTCAAAAGGTGACATCTGTAAACTAGCCTGATAACTATTGTTGTAACTGAACTCGGCATACGGCAAACTCTTATCCCAAGAGGTAGCATAAGCCAACGCAGAAGCTCTCAACATATCCTCTAGAATCTGGTTGACTCTTTCTGGTCATCCATCCGTCTGTGGATGATAAGTCGTCTTGAAGTTCAAACGGGTTCCCATGGCTTCATGCAACTTATTCCGTAACCTTGAGGTAAATTGGGTACCTGTCCGATACAATCCTCTTTGGCACTCCGTGCAAACAGACAATCTCGATCATGTATAATTCGCTAATTTATCTCCCGAGTAAGTGGTCTTCACGGGAATAAAATGGGCTACTTTAGTCAAGCGATCCACTATAACCCATATGGAGTCATAACCCCTTGAGTCTTCGGCAAGCCGTAATGAAATCCATTCCGATTTCCTCCCACTTCCACTCGAGGTATTTTCAACTACCGTAGCAATCCTGCTGGTCTCGATGCATTGCCTTGACTCTCTGGCATACGCCGCACAACGCAACATGCTCGGCAACTTCACGCTTCATACTCGGCCACCGTAATCTCTCCTTCAGATCCTCGATACATCTTGGCGCTTCGTGGTGAATTGAGTACTTGGAGTCATGGGCTTCTTCCAAAATCAGTTGCTTTAACTCCTTTTGTTAGGCACACAAATCCGATCCTTCATCCATAACGTGCCTTGCTCATCCAACTTGAAGTCCTCTGCCTTGCCTTCTTCCTTGATGGACTTAATCCTGCGGATCTTGTCATCATCCTTTTGTCCTTCTCGAATCTGATCCTCTAGGGTAGGTTTTACTTCTAATGCGCCAAGAAACCGCTAGGTACAACCTCAATCTTTATTTTCTGAAAGTCCCGACATAACTCATCTTGATTTGTGGCTAGCAACATACTCACGGTATGGCTCTTCCGACTCGAGCATCGGCAACTACGTTGGCCTTCCCGGGATGGTAATGGATTCCAACATTGTAGTCCTTGATCAACTCTAGCCATCTCCTTTGCCTCATATTCAGATCCGACTGGGTGAATATGTACTTAAGGCTCTTATGATCCGTATACACTTCACATCTGTTTCCAATCAGATAGTGACGCCATATCTTCAAGGCATGCACTACGGCCTAACTCTAGGTCATGTGTCGGATAATTTTCCTCATGCGGCCTCAACTGCCTTGATGCATAAGCGACGACCTTTCCATTCTGCATCAGCACACATCCAAGTCCTTGGCGCGATGCGTCACAATAAATGTCAAAGCTTTGAGCAACATCCGGTAGAACTAACACCGGTGCTGATGTCAATCGCTCCTTCAGCTCCTGAAATCCTTTCTCACATTCTGGCGTCCATGCAAACTTCTTTTCCTTCTTCAGCAGTTGCGTAAGAGGTTTCGCAATTGTCGAGAAGCCTTCGATGAAACGGCGGTAGTATCCTGCCATTCCAAGGAAACTCCGAATGCGGGTCACGCCTTGGTGCTCCCAATGTAACACAGCTTCTACTTTGCTTGGATCTACGGCGACTCCTTCTGCGGTCATTACATGTCCAAGGAACTCCACTTTGTCCCTCCAAAAATCACACTTGCTGAACTTGGCGAAAAGTTGCTGTTCCCTCAGCTTTTCCAAAACTCGCCTCAAGTGTTCGGCATGTTCATCCTCTGTCTTGGAGTAGATTAGGATATCGTCTATGAACACGACGACAAACTTGTCCAAATATTCCATGAACACCTTCGTCATCATATTCATGAAATAAGCTGGCGCATTTGTCACCCAAAAGACATAATCAGAAACTCGTAATGTCCATATCTTGACGAGAATGCGGTCTTCGAATATCCTCGATCGGATCTTCAAGCGATGGTATCCCGATCTCGAGATCAATCTTGGAGAAAACTCCGGCTCCTCTTAGTTGATCAAACAAATCATCAATCCTGGGTAGCGGATACTTATTCTTCACGGTGACTTCATTGAGTGCACGATAGTCGATGCACATCCTGAAACTCCCGTCCTTCTTCTTGACAAACAAAACTGGTGCTCCCCACGGCGACGAACTTGGTCTGATAAATCCTTTCTCCATCAACTCCTCTAGCTGTTTTTTCATCTCTACCAACTCCTCGGTGGACATCCGATAGGGTCTCTTTGCTATCGGTGCTGTACCAGGTACAAGCTCTATCACAAACTCTATGTCCCTGTCTGGCGGCATACTGTAGACCTTCGGGAAAAACATCTGGGTACTCATTCACTACTGAGACATCATCTATGCTGATTGCCTTGGTACTGTTTACCATCAACTGTCCATCTCTAACTGCGGTGGCTTGAAATTCCACTTTCCTTCCACACGGGCTCTCAACTGAGATAGTCCTTCGCCCACAATCCAATACGGCCTTGTGCTTGAATAACCAATCCATTCCCAATATGACGTCTAAGGTCTGGGTCTCCAAAATTATAAGGTTTGCTAGGAACTCTATTCCATCTATTAGTATTCTCACCCCGGAACATCCTACTTTCGTTCGGAGTTCGGAACCAGGGGTTTGAACTAAAAGCATGCACTTAAGTCTTGAAATCCCCAAATCATTTCTAGTAGCAAAGCCTTGCGAAACAAGCGAATCTGAAGCTCGAGTCAAACAAAAGCGTGCAGTGCATCGAGTTAACAAGTAACTTACCCGATCTGACGTCCGTAGCATTCAAGTGCGTCTGCGGTGACATGATTGACTCGGCCTCTCACCACGATGCAGGGTGTGGCTCCTGGTCTTTGGCGTCCTAGCTGAGGTGGTTCCTAGATTGAAGCGAATCGAGTCACTCCTGCTGTCTTCTTGGACAAGCTGTTGGCAAAGTGTCTGGCTCGTTGCGATTGTAGCGGCGTCTCACTTGTTCCTTCTTGCTGGCACAGGTAAGCGTTTCTAGCGAAGTGAAGTGCAGTAGTTACGATTGACGGAGTCTTTGTCTTTGAGGATGGTGTCCTTGTTGCATTTTGTGGTTGGAATCAAGAATTGGTTTGGTGCAACTCTCAAGCGTTATTGCGTTCACTGGCGTGATCCCTGTTTGTTGCATCCTGCGCTTCTGTTCTCATCCAGTTCCTTGCGCTTGTCCTCAAGAATAAGCGCCTTATTCACCAACTCTTGTAAATGGGAAGGTGTGGGTGATCAACCCTACTTGCAATCTGAGTTAAGTCCCTTCATAAAAGCGAGGACTGCGGATTTATCTGTCGCTACATCCTCAGTGCGTAGCGTGCTAGCTGTGTGAACTTGTTCAGTAGTCGGCCACCGGGCTGATTACCTTGCTTGATGCTCTGAACTCCTCCTTCTTAAGGTCCATGATTCCTTCAGCACGTGATCTTGTCGAATGCAATGTGAACTCTTCCCAAGTGATATCTTGAGGGTTCTCTTGCGTGGCACGAAGTTCTCCCACCATTCGGTTTGTTCCTTCCACCGGTGAGAAGCGTAGAGTACCTTCTCATTTCCTATGCATTGAGCTATGTGTAGCTTCCTCTCGATTGATCTTAACCAATCATCGGCCTCTAATGGATTGGCATTCCCAGAGAAAGTGGGTGGGTGAGTTCTCATGAACTCTGATAGTCTTGTATTCTGGCGTTGTCCATGGTTAACTTGATTAGCAGTGGCCTGAGCAGTGACGTGTTGCATTTGTTGCATCATTGCATGCATCAACTGGGTCTGAGCAGCAAGAAATGCTCCAAAATTCTGCATATCAATCAAGCGGTGCCGGTGCTCCATCATTGGGGTTTTTACGTAGGCGAGAACCACTTCCATTGCCTCCAAAGTTTCCACGGTACTGCTCACCATCTGTTGATTTGCTCTAGGTTTAGAGATGAGAGGGAAACGAGAATAGACAAGTAATATGGAACTTATGCGGGGCGAAAGGTGTAACCTTAAGGTCTAACTTTATTATTGATATTAATAACTTGGTATGGTTGCTTACAATGCCTAAGGGCCTTGCAACACATACTGCACACTCAGCAAACAATGAAAACCAAATCGAGCTAACTCTGGAGTCTAACGCCTAAAGGGTGACTCTTTATTCTATGACGCGACTCGGCGAAGGAGTCTCACTATAGAACCTACGCTCACTCATCGAAAACCTCCACGGCCTGCATGCGGTGTCTTTGTGGCATAAGCGAAACGATCGCCATGTCCAAAGAATCGTGTCCTCTATGGTAGTCGAAGAAGCGATGTCCTCATCGAGATCCGACTCCTCCGGATCTGGCTCGTGTAGCTCGATCTTGGCCTGGGTGCAGTCCGTACAAGGTCATCTCCAACTCGTCCATCCTTCGTAGAAGGTGTGCCACATACTCTTGAGCTTCCCGCCATCTGTTCTTCTCTGTCGTGATTTCCTTGCGGGCCTTCTGTAGCTCCTTGCTTGTATTATCTAGTACATCCTCCTGGGCGACGACAAATCGTGCCAACTGTGTAACCGTGGCATCCTCATCCTGAATTGCCTTCGGGTCAAGAAGGTTATCGCTGCGCGGATGATAACGGAACACCGTGCTCTCCAACTCTCTGGCGTAGATACTGGTAATGTGCCGCATTGCTCGTCGTGATACTTCTTGGATACCCATCTGCATTGTAGATCTCCTGGCAGTGCAGTGTATTGGGCGATTGCCTGGGCCCCTCTTCCTGGCAGGTACCTCAATCTTCACGTCACAAGCCTTGATCAATCCCGCTTGTCTGATCACTTCTACTTGGTATTGCGGCTTCTCAAACTCTCCGAGTCTCAGAGCATATGCCAAAGTTCCGCGGCGTGACCAACTCCCAGATCAACGTAGTTGAACTCTTCCTCCATCTGTCACAAGAGTGCTTTACGTAAGAACTCGGAATTTTTAAATTGTGACAAGGTAAGGGAAAATTTCAGCAAGAGACAAGAAAAGAGAGAAGGGGATAAGTCGAGATGTCATTTCTTATCTTGACAAATTTTTAACTTTTAGAAAATAGGTTTTATCCTCACTACGACCATTCTAGCTAGGGTTGAGCCTACAGTCAAGTATGGCTCACGATACCACCTCTGTCGGGACCCGAATTTGCAAATCCGGACCCTCTGTGTATTCAGCACTAGTCCAGAACGCGCTAGTGCACCGCAGTCTTAACATTGGTAAATATCACAATCATACCAATCGATATTAAATAAGTACTTTATTTAAATAGTCAAACTGGTTACTCGACCTTATGGTCAAGTTACAAATATATGCCTCACAAGGCGAAACTTATTCAGAGAAAAATAATAGCAGCGGAAAATCAAATAACTTCGTGGCGCCATCCAGTATACCACAGCAAGCCAGTGGGCTCGCTTCCCTAAGTAGACGGATCCTCTTGGAGTTCCTCCTCCAAAGTGGCGTAATCTCCTCTTCAAGCGATATTGTGTTGAGGCAAGGGTGAGTACTTGGTACTCGACAAGTCATGCCTGCAGAATGCAAGCTAATATACTATATGCATGGCTTAGTACAAAGGAATAGCTCAAGGTATATTTGCAAGAAATGACATTTGATAAATAATATAAGTAGATTCGGAAAGCAAAGAGAAATAAGTAAAGCATAAATAACTTTTCAAGAAGTTTAATAAACTTTTTTCCCATCCTAAACCACATTTCCATCATCTTCATTATTAAACCATCCCAACTTTCCAAATCCAGGTTATTTTTGAGAAAATCTAACCCTTAGCGTAATTCGGCGATGTCCAATACGCGGACACGGCTATTCGAATAGATTCTAAACTCTGCAGAGGTTATGCACTTTACCCACAAGATACAGTCAAACACCACAAAGGCGAGTTCAGTAACAAAGTCTTTCGGAGACTTCTAACAATACAAGTGGTCCTCCCGGTTATTGCGCACTAACCCTTCCTTCGCTAAGGCGAAGTCTAGGCCAATCAACCGTTAGATGGGTACCTGGCCTCGGCCGATGCGCTCCCCGCATAACTTACACAAAGGGTGTAGTTGACCTCCCGAGGTCCCACAAGTACGTTATCGGCAACTTAGTCAACTAGGTCCGTCCCATTACAGACATGTGGTTGCACGTTAGACCAGTTCAAAGGCTTGCAAGGTTAAGTCCTTAGGGTGACCAGGGCAAGACTACCCGAAGAACCAAATCAACACTCCGAACGCCACAATCGCCCACCTGATTACTCTTGCCACATGCCCCTGGTCAAAATCAATATCAAACCCGCTTGATTACCATGCACCACGTGCCATCAACATCACATGATACTTTTCCAAAACAGGTTCAATATATCATTTAAGTCAATATTAACATTTGATTATCCAAAATCATGTTATGAGCACGTATGTGTCTAAGCAGTGTACTACAACGGTCTAAAACCCATGTTGGCAAATTAATAATGTCCAACTAGTAAACCACAACTAGGGTGACAAAGGGTCATGGCACATACTTAAATAATCAAGGTGTCATACAGCAAATTGGTACTTATCTAACCCCCATGTTTAAACAAAGTATTTTCTTAATTGAACTAGCATGCAATAGTTTAAATCAAAATAGATTTCGAAATAGGATCAACATGGTCAAAGCACAACTTGCCTTCAAAAAGTACTTGTTCTTGGTCTTGAGTTGGATCCTGAGTCAATACTTCTCCTTCGAATCCTTCCGGCACTTCAACGTCTACTCGTAAAGCGTGCAAATAGCAAATACACAAATAAACAATAGGCAAAAAGTGTCCAAACACCCAAATAAAATCCATAAATAGAGAGAACATAATTTTGTGGATTTTTAGAAACTGGAATCGTCAAATTCGGAGTTAAAACGCAAAAGTTATGATTATTTAAAGTTTAAATAATCATTTAAATAATTTTGCAGAGAAAAACTTTAGTCCAAAAATTAAATAAAATTCATATTTAGGTAGATCTCAATTTTATACAAATTTAGAAATTTGAATCGCTCAAATCGGAGTTGAAGCGCAAAAGTTATAAGCGTTTGAAGTTTGAATCTAAATTTGAATCAATATTTCGAATTAATAAATCATTTTCTTTTTCGGAAATTAATTACTGCGTCAGCATGGACACGTGGCAGCCTCTGATTGGTTGGTGGCGTCGGTCGGTCCATGGACTCGGTCCACGCCGGCTCGGGTCTACCGTGGACTCGGTCCACGACTCTACGTCGGCGACACACCACTCGGATAGCGTCATCGGCGTCGGCGGGGCTCGGCCGCAGTCGACAGTGGGTCCACCAATGACGTCATGGATGACGTCACGGTGCGATCGCTGACACGCGGGCCCAGCGTGTCACTGGCCACGCACGCAGCGTCTGACGACCGTCGGTCCAACTTCCCGACACGTGGCGCCAATCACGGCCGTTGGTTTGAAAATCAACGGCGCGGATTAGATCCAGGGTTAACACGTTGAAACTACTCGCCGATCGTGGGCGTTCGATTTAGATCGGACGGTCCAGATCTAATCCTATAATAACACTACTACGGCACGTGGCAATTGTGAACCGTTGGATCTTGATCCAACGGTCCAGATCTAATCGGGTTGGGGACACGTGAACTCACCTCAACCGTCCGATCCGATCTCGGCGGTTCACCGAGCTCGCGAAGTCCGGCGATGGCGCGGCGAGGCTTGGGCACCGGAGACGAGAACGACGACGAGCCCGACGGGCGTTCGGGGTTGCTCGTGAGATGAATCCTTCCTTCGGTGCGTCTCGTCACGGTGGTTCCGGACACAGGCTCCTTCTCGGCGGAGAGGCAGCGGCGGCGAGCAGAGGCAAAAACCGCGGCGGAGTGGCGCTCAACTCTGGCGAGCTCGCCGCGGGCAAACGGCGACGGCTTTCAGGCGAGATGGCTCGAGAACGGAGTGCGCAGGGCGAGGCAACCTCGGGGGCGTCTCACGCTTTAAATAGCCTCGGCGTTCGTGCCCGACGGAAACCTAATTCTACGGCGGCGGCGGCGGCGAGTCCTCGGCTCGGACTCGGCGGAGACGACGACGCTCGGCCCACGCGTGGCACGATCAACGGCCACGCACGATCACGCGGGCGCAATCGGATCCGGCCGGATACGGCTCGAACCGGTACGGGCGGATCTCAGCAGTTGGATCTTGATCCAACGGTTGGGATTGATTAGGTTTAGGAGTGGGTTCGGTCGAGTCACGTGGCTCGGGTCGGACTCGAACTCGAGTCTGACTCGGGCTCGGTCGGATGAACAGTAACCGACTCGGTTTGATTTTCCAGCGATTTAATATTTAAAATAATTCCCAGTAATTCATTTAATTCATTAAAAATAGCAAAAGACTCAGAAAAATTCCAGAAAAATTCTGGAAAATATTTTGGATCATTTTGGACTCAAATAAAATATTTCCAACAAAATTTTATTTGCAAAATTAAATTCTTTAATTATTTCAAAATGGAATAAATTCAAATAAATTCCAAATAAATCCAAATAAATTCCAGAAAATTCCAAAAATTCACCAAAGTGCCAAATCACACATGAATTTAAGAAAAGCAAAATTTTGGGGTGTGAAGGATCATTGTTGTTTTTATCCATGTGTTTTTTGATGATGAGTATTTGAATATTCGAAGAAATTTGAAAAGATTTGAGTTGATTTGATTTTGGTTCAGTATTTGAAAAAGATTTGAAACCAATTTGAACCGGTTTATTTTTTGGTTTCTTTATTTGAAAAAATCTGAAATCAGTTGGTTGTATGGATTAAATTGAGTCAAGTCGCGAACTTGGGCTCGGAAATTGTTTGTGTGTTTTTGTTCATGTGCAGGTGTTGCTCGAGGTCGAACATGGTCGATGACAGACCGAGACTAGGTTCGAGGAGGAACCGAGGTCGTGAGGGTCGAGGGTGTCATGCGAGATGTTTCGACTAGAGAAACGGTGCACGTGAGGTCGAGATCGTTCTGTGCCAGCAGAGCTCGCAAGGCCGACGCAGCCGACTACCGGCCGACGCGTAGGCACGGCGCGCAGCAGCGGGCGGCCGGAGCGGTCGGCAACCAGCGGCTTCGCCGCACCAAGCGGATGCTGTCGGTGGCCGTGACGGCGAAGGGGAGCCGATGGCGCCAATCGCGCGACGGCTTCGGCAGCGGGTTGGCGAGGCGGCAACGCTCGACACGGCGTCAGCGCTGGCTGGCAGACACGGGCCGACGCGGTAGAACCGGCAGAAGCGCAGCGCCTCGCAGCTTCGGGGCCGACGGGCAGACCGGCGACGGCAGAATCGCAAAGCGCAATGGCGGCCAGCGGCGCTGGCTGACGGTGCAAAGAGCGGACGGGATTCGGCGGTGAGCAAGGACAAAGATGCGTACATGCAAGGAAGACGACATGCGTGCATGCAAGGAAGAGTCCAAGTCAATTCGGTTGGAAGCATGTACGTGATGCATGCATGGAAGTAATTGCATGTAAACCAAAGATGAGCAACTACGTGTGTCACGACTCGGACAGTACACGTGAGGTGGCTTGGAGGCGCCGCGAGAGGATTATGGCAAGCAATGTCCAAGATGGATACGGTTGGTGGAATCGAAGCGGCAAAGGAAAATTCGTTTTTCTGGTTTCTTCGTGGACTCACGAAAGGATGTCCGAGAAGGAGACAGGAGCCACCGGCTTGCCGTATACAAGAAGGAATCAATCGCTATGGAGCCCTTTAAATAGGGGGTTCTAGGGGCTTAGAAATCATCCAAGAAAAAGGGCAAGAAGCAAGAGGTGCCTACAACAAAGAAGAGATTTTGTGTTTTCTTTAGTTTGTTTAAGGTTTTCTAATCTTGTGAGATTAGAGATTTTGGTGGTTTTCTAATCTTGTGAGATTAGAGATTTTGGTGGTTTTCTAACCTTGTGAGATTAGAGATTTTGGTGTCCTCCCGGAAGGAGTGGCTTTGGAATAAAGAAAAGGTTATGCAATTCTTTACATACTCTTTTGCTATGATTCTTGATTAGAAGGTTTGTTCGATTTTTGATAGAACTAGTTTTGATTTTTGTTCGTCTTGTCTCGCTAATTAATCTAGGGTTTTGATCTCTCAATATTAGATATTCTTCCGTTTTTTTTAGGGGTCTTTAATTTTCCGAAAGAAATAGTTGAATTTTATTCGGCATCTATTCACCCCCCCTCTAGTTGCCTACTCGGTCCTACAAGTGGTATCAGAGCCAGGCTCTACTAATCCATCTTAACAGGTGATTAGTAAACGGTAAGTTATGGCAACAGAGAAATACTCAAACAAGCCGCCAATCTTCGATGGCACAGACTTCCCCCACTGGCGGATCCGGATGACTGCATATCTTCAAGCTCAAGGTAACGCGATTTGGCGCAAGGTAAAAATTTAAATGCGAGCTTCCTTCTAATGATGATATTGATAAAATCGAGTTTGAGAAAGATGTTGAAAACAATAATAGAGCTAGAAACATATTGCTTCAAGGACTTGCTAGAAAAGAATTCGATAGAGTCTGTCATTTACTCACTGCTCATGAAATTTGGAAATCTCTTCAAGATTATCATGAGGGCAATCGACTCTGTAAAAGAAGCTAGGCAAGATCAATTTAAAAGGAATACACTAGATTTGAAATGAACTCTGGAGAATCTCTAGATGATTGTTTTGCTCGCTTTATGTAATCTTAAACAATCTTAGAGTCTGTAGATGTAAAGTACACCGACTGAAAATGCTAGACATTTCCTATCATCTCTTGATCTTAAAATCGGCAAATGAAAGTGATCGCTTTTAGGGAAGCTCATAAGATGAGTGAAATAACTTTGGATAAACTATATTCTAGCCTCAAGACTTTTGAGATAGACATTGTTTCAAGAACTTCCAATGATAACTCTATGGCTCTTAATGCTAATTCTTCATATGATAATGCTACTAGTTCTTCATCATCATATTCCATTATCGCTTTGAGTGCTCTTAGTGATGAACAGCTAGATCAAATACCGAGAAGATACACTTGCTCTTCTTTCCAAGCGTGTCAATGCAGCTTACATGAGATCAAGGGAGAGAAGAGGAGCCTCCATCCATGCTACAAGCTGCGGCAAGGCCGGCACATCCGTGCTAACTGTTTCAAGAACAAAGATAAAGAGGAAAAGGAGCAAAGCAACTCCTCCAAGTCCTTCCGGCCAAAAGAGAGCAAGGACAAAAATAAGCAACGGACAAAGAAGATGCTCAACAAAGTCTTCGCGGCAATTGGTCGCTTAGACTTAAGCGACATTGATGATTCAACTGACGATGAGAAGGAAGCGAAGCAAACTAAGCTGAACGAGAAAGATATCAACTGACTGTGCTTCATGGCGAAAGGGAACACTAGTGATTCTAGTGACAACGACAACACTTCCAGCGACGGTGATGAGGTAATACCTTCGTATGATGAGCTTTGTGAAGTTTTAGTCATATTGAGAAAATCTTTAAGAAAATCCTCACTCAAAAATAAAAACTTAGAGAAAGATCTATCCATGCTGAAAACTGAAAATTTTGATCTTAGAAATTCAAAGTCTGAAAAGACATGTGATTCTTGCTTAGATCTCAAATTTGAAATTAAATCTTTAAAAGAGGAACATATGATTAAACTAGAACAAGTTTATGCCAAAAATGAAAAACTTGTGAAAAATGTTGGCTGCTCTACTGATGGTTTACATGGTCAAACTTCTTGTTCTAAATGTCCCATACTAGAATTGAAGTTGCATGATGCAGATGCTAAGATTACTCAATTGGTTAATGATTTACTTACACATGAAGTTCTTTCATGCTCAAATTGTCGCAAGCAAAAAGAAAAAGTAGATGTTTTCTGTAATAATTGTTTAACACTCTCTCGAAAAATTGATTACTTGGAAAAGTCCTTAGAACGTTTTACTAAAGGAAAGAAAAATCTAAATATGATTTTGGATCAATCAAAAGTCAGCACTCATCACAAAGGTTTAGGTTTTGATCCTTATGCTCATCACAAATCATATGCTCCTACTATTATTAAAACTCTTGAAAGTGGAAAGTTTGAAATTGTCAAAGAACACAGAAAACTGTCTTCAAATCTGCTGGAATTTTATCTTCTACAATGATGAATGCAAATGTTGCTTCTGCTTCTAAAGACAAACCATCTGTTAAGTACAATTGCACTCATTGTGGAAAAGATGGTCATTTGATGAATTTTTGTTTTAGACTAGCCAAACAACAAAGAAAGGAAAAATCAAAGGCTAAGTCTAACTTTAGACAAACACGTATCATTTCTCCACATGTTCCGCTAGTGAAAGCAAACAAAATACCTGGAAATTCATTTACTTTGCATTCACAAGCTTTTGTACGATCACCTCCTCGTCGAGTGATTCGATCTTTGGATACCTAAATCATATTTCTCTAACCCTTTGAATCCTCAACATCTTCTGTTCATAACATGTAGGTGGTACGAGAAGGGAAGGAGAACATCTGGGTTGTTGATTCAGGGTGCTGTCAACACATGACAGGCAACCCAAGTTGGTTCTCCTCCCTAACAAAAGCATCTGGGAACGAAACAATCACTTTTGGAGATGCTACTACTGGACGCGTCATTGCAAAAGGTACTGTGAAGGTGAATGATCATTTTACTTTGAAGAATGTCTCTTTGGTGTCTAAACTGAAATTCAACCTTCTATCTGTATCTCAATTGTTGGATGAAAATTTTGAAGTGAGTTTTAAACCAAATGCATGTAGAGTACTCGATGCTTCTGGAAACTTGACTCTTGAGATATCTAGACTTGGAAAAATTTTCATAGCAAATTTTAGCAATGCTTCAAGTTCACATTGTTTTGTTGCTTCAGAATCTAGAAATCTCAATTTTTGGCATCGTCGATTAGGTCATATGGGCTTTGATCTGTTATCTAGATTGAGTGGTCTAGACTTAATTCGTGGCTTGCCAAAATTAAAATCTTGCAAAGACATTGTTTGTGCTTCCTGTCGACATGGTAAGATGGTCGGAGCCCCTCATGCTCCTGTCTCCACTGTAATGACCACTGGCCCCGGGCAACTTCTTCACATGGATACAGTAGGACCATCTCGAGTACAATCGGCCGGAGGTAAGTGGTACTTTCTAGTAATAGTTGATGATTATTCGAGATACTCTTGGGTGCATTTTCTGTCTTCAAAAGATGAGATTTTTGGTCTCTTTCATGTCTTCTTTAAGAGATTGATAAATGAATTGCCTAAATCATTGAAAGCCATAAGAACAGATAATGGTACAGAATTCAAAAATGCCTTGTTTAAAACTTTTTGTGAAACTAATGGGATTGAACATCAATTTTCTTCGCCATATTCTCCCTCACAGAATGGTGTTGTAGAAAGGAAAAATAGAACTTTGATTCAAATGGCTAGAACTATGCTAGATGAATACAACACTTCAAGAAAATTTTGGGCTGAGGCAATTTCTTCTGCTTGCTATATATCAAATAGGGTCTATCTCAGAGCTTTACTTGGTAAAACATCTTATGAACTGAGATTTGATCGTAAACCATCTGTTTCTCACTTACGAGTGTTTGGTTGCAAATGCTTTATTCTTAAACATGGAAATCTTGATAAATTCAAGCTCGTGAGTACAGATGGTATTTTCCTTGGCTATTCGTTGCACTCTCGTGGATATCGTGTACTTGATTTATCGACTAACAAATTGTTGGAGACATGCGATGTTACTTTTGATGAGGCTAGCCACAGAGCTAGACCCGACATTTCAGGTTCACGAGAAGATTTAGAGCCAATCTTTTGGATAAAAGATTCAAGAAAATGATGAAGATAATGATGATGATGAGCTCATACCTACAGAGCGGGAAGTTGTTTCAACAAATTGATGTGACTACTACTTGATTCTCCTACACCTCCCACGACGATCAAACAATGGACCTCCCTTACTGTTTTGAAGAACCATCCTCCTGAACAAATTATTGGAAGTCTTCATGAAAGGGTGACACGTTCTAATTCATCTCAAACTCTTTTATGCATGCATTCTGCTTTTGTTGCAAATTTTGAACCTAAGAACATTACTCATGCTTTAACTGATAGTTCTTGGGTAGATGCGATGCATGAAGAGTTAGAAAACTTTGAAAGGAATAAAGTTTGGTCTTTAGTGGAACCTCCTAAAAATCAAAACATTATTGGAACAAAATGGGTTTTTAAGAACAAGTTAAATGAAGATGGAATAATTGTTAGAAACAAAGCTAGACTTGTAGCTCAAGGTTTCTCTCAACTTGAAGGAATTGATTTTGATGAAACATTTGCTCCTGTTGCTCGTTTAGAAGCTATTCGCATCCTCTTGGCTTTTGCAGCTTCAAAAGGTTTTAAGTTATTTCAAATGGATGTGAAAAGTGCTTTTCTAAACGGTTTTATAGAAGAAGAAGTTTTTGTGAAACAACCCCCTGGTTTTGAAAATGAAAAATTTCCTAAACATGTGTATCGTTTATCAAAAGCTCTTTATGGATTAAAACAAGCTCCTCGTGCATGGTATGATAGATTAAAAGGCTTCTTGCTTCAACATAATTTTGAGATGGGAAAAGTTGATAAAACTCTGTTTACTCAAAATTCAAATGATCAATTCCTTGTGGTGCAAATTTATGTGGATGATATTATCTTTGGAGGATCCTCCCACTCTCTTGTGTTGCAGTTTTCCGAGCTGATGTCCAGGGAATTCGAGATGAGTATGATGGGTGAGTTGACATACTTCCTTGGATTTCAAATCAAGCAAGCGAAAGAAGGAATCTTCTTGCACCAATCCAAGTATACAAAGGAGCTACTAAAGAAATTCGACATGGGAGAAGGAAAGTCAGTATCTACTCCAATGAGCACAACAACAATTTTGGATCTTGACGAGAATGGTGTCGAGATGGACCAAAAGAATACGAAGCATGATTGGATCACTTCAGATTTGGATCGCTTCGAGGCCTGACATACATTTTGCAAGATGTTTGTGCGCTCGATTTCAAGCCTCTCCTCGAGAATCACATCGACAAGCAATTAAAAGAATTTTCAGGTATCTTCGCTCCACTTCGAATTTGGCATTTGGTATTCTTGTTCTTCTTCGCTTACACTCCTAGGATATTCGATGCTGATTTTGCGGGGTGTAGATTAGATAGAAAGAGTACTTCCGCACATGTCATTTTCTTGGCACTTCACTTGTTTCTTGGTCTTCTAAGAAACAGTCCTCGATTGCTCAATCTATCTGCTTGAAGTGAATACGTTGCAGCGCTAGTTGTTGTTCACAAATTCTTTGGATCACTTCAACTCTTAAAGATTACGGCATTAACTTTAATAGTGTTCCACTTCTTTGTGATAATACTAGTGCAATTCACATCGCTAAAAATCCTGTTCAACATTCAAGGACTAAACACATTGATGTTCGATATCATTTTCTTAGAGATCATGTTGAAAAAGGAGCTATTGAACTGAAATTTGTTGATTCGGATGCTCAAATTGCTGATATTTTCACTAAGCCGCTTGATTCTTCTCGCTTTGCTTTCTTACGCGGTGAACTTGGGATCATTCATCCCCATGGGTTGATTTGAGGGGGAGTCTTGATTTTAACTCTTCCATTTGTGTTACTTGACTTTGGTTACTACAAGAAGCTATTTTGTCGTTACACTTAAACGAAAACTCCCCTGTTTTCATTGCATCATGTAGTACAAAGCTTTGTTGACTATTCTTGTGTATATAGTCAAATTAATGCTACATTGCCTCACTTCTCACTAAAAGACTAAAAGACTAAAATAATTCAATTTGAGATGATTTTTGAGAATATTTTGGCTCTTGTTCATTATGGTATTGCATTTGTGAAATAGGCTTAAAAGTTTCTTGTCATCTGTTGAAAGGCTAGAGCTGATTAGAAACTATGTGTGAGCTTTTTGTTGGACTTCAAATGATCATTATGAGTCTCAAGCAAAATCAGTGTTTTAAAAGATAAAAGCAAGTTGAAAAAGATGCAAGCAAAAGCTACTTGGCTAAACACAAGTTTAGTACAATGTGCAGCTTCCTTGCCAGGGATTTAAATTCAAAAGATGCAAGAAAAGGCTACTTGTCTAAACAAAAGTTCAGAACAATGTGAAGCCACTTGCCAATTTAAACTGAGAAAGATACAAGAAAGAACTACCTACTCATACACAAGTATGGGCTAGTGTGCAGTTACTTGTCATCCTGTTGATCACAAAGCAAAATTGTCAAACTTGCTAAAAGAGAAAAAGGAAATTCAAATTTTTGAAAAGGCTTGAGACAAACATTAGTGAATTTGAAAGTCTCTTTTTGCTCATGATAGATTTCTTTTTAGTTTTGGCAAAATCAATTTATGACATTTTACTTGTTTGCTCTAATTTGCTTATGCAACAACTATTCTATGTGTTAGAGCCTCCATATTCTCACAATTTGCTTTCTCATTGGATAAATTAACACAAAATGTGAAAACTCTTGTAAAAACTCTCCAAATGCTTTACTTTGATTATATACCTTGAATATACTTCAAAGCTTGAGATACTGCATTCATTAAGGGGGAGTTTTGAGATCTTGATGACTATTTTGTCAAAAGGGGAGAGCAAAAGTCAAGACGTAGAAAGATAAAAAGAGAGGAGAATTTCAAACTGTTTGAGAATTTGGATTTACTTGGTCTTTACTTGGTCTTGGAATCTTTTGGGTCTCAAATTTTTTTTCTCTTTACTCTTGTCAAATCTTATTGTGTTTTGTCAAATTACTCATCAAGGGGGAGATTGAAGGATCATTGTTGTTTTTATCCATGTGTTTTTTGATGATGAGTATTTGAATATTCGAAGAAATTTGAAAAGATTTGAGTTGATTTGATTTTGGCTCAGTATTTGAAAAAGATTTGAAACCAATTTGAACCGGTTTATTTTTTGGTTTCTTTATTTGAAAAAATCTGAAATCAGTTGGTTGTATGGATTAAATTGAGTCAAGTCGCGAACTTGGGCTCGGAAATTGTTTGTGTGTTTTTGTTCATGTGCAGGTGTTGCTCGAGGTCGAACATGGTCGATGACAGGACCGAGACTAGGTTCAGGGAGGAACTGAGGTCGTGAGGGTCGAGGGTGTCATGCGAGATGTTTCGGACTAGAGAAACGGTGCACGTGAGGTCGAGATCGTTCTGTGCCAGCGAGAGCTCGCAAGGCCGACGCGGCCGACGGCCGGGCGGCCGACGCGAGTAGGCACGGCGCTGCGCCTTCGGCGGCCGAGCGGTAGCAACCAGCGGCTTCGCCGCACTGCCGGATCGTCGGGTGGCCGTGATCGGCGAAGGGAGCCGATGGCGTCAATCGCGCGACGGCTCGCAGCTGCGATGGCGGCAATGCCGACACGGGCGTCAGCGCCCGATGGCAGACGGCACGGCCGACGCGGTAGAACCGGCAGCGAGTGCGGCAGCGGCCTCGGCAGCCAGGCGGGGGCCGACGCGGCAGGACCGGCGACGGCAACTGCAAGCGCAATGGCGGCCAGCGGCGGCGCTGCTGGACGGTGCAGCAGGCGGACGGGATTCGGCGGCTGGGCAAGGACAGCATGCGTACATGCAAGGAAGACAGCATGCGTGCATGCAAGGAAGAGTCCAAGTCAATTCGGTTGGAAGCATGTACGTGATGCATGCATGGAAGTAATTGCATGTAAACCAGCATGAGCAACTACGTGTGTCACGACTCGGACAGGTACACGTGAGGTGGCTTGGAGGCGCACGAGAGGATTATGGCAAGCAATGTCCAAGATGGATACGGTTGGTGGAATCAGAAACGGCAAAGGAAAATTCGTTTTTCTGGTTTCTTCTGTGGACTCTGAAAGGATGTCCGAGAAGGAGACAGGAGCCAGCCGGTTTGCCGTATACAAGAAGGAATCAACTGCTATGGAGCCCTTTAAATAGGGGGTTCTAGGGGCTTAGAAATCATCCAAGAAAAAGGGCAAGAAGCAAGAGGTGCCTACAACAAAGAAGAGATTTTGTGTTTTCTTTAGTTTGTTTAAGGTTTTCTAATCTTGTGAGATTAGAGATTTTGGTGGTTTTCTAATCTTGTGAGATTAGAGATTTTGGTGGTTTTCTAACCTTGTGAGATTAGAGATTTTGGTGTCCTCCCGGAAGGAGTGGCTTTGGAATAAAGAAAAGGTTATGCAATTCTTTACATACTCTTTTGCTATGATTCTTGATTAGAAGGTTTGTTCGATTTTTTTTATAGAACTAGTTTTGATTTTTGTTCGTCTTGTCTCGCTAATTAATCTAGGGTTTTGATCTCTCAATATTAGATATTCTTCCGTTTTTTTTTTTTTTTTTTTTTTTTTTAGGGGTCTTTAATTTTCCGAAAGAAATAGTTGAATTTTATTCGGCATCTATTCACCCCCCCTCTAGTTGCCTACTCGGTCCTACAGGGTGTTACAGATGTCATGCGGGACGTTCGGGCTAAGAGAATGGTGCACATGAAGAATGGTTAGTCACGTGAGAATGGCAGGAGGTCATTCGCGTGCAAAGTGTTAGTCACGTGAGTATGGCAGGTGGCCATACGCGTGCAAAGTGTTAGTCACGTGAGTATGGTAGGGTTGCCATACGCGTGCAAGAGTTGTACTCGGCCAGGTTGGGCCAAGAGGAGTTGTGTTGAATACATACTCCTTCTAGATTAGGAATTGTATTCAGAACTCCTTGTGTTTTGCTCCTTTAAATAGGAGGGGTGTCTCCTGTTGAAGGGCATCAATCGAATCAATTGGAGCTGAGCGCATTGAGAGCCTCAAGCTCAGTTTTAGGTTTTGTACTCTTTTGATGAGAGTACTTTAGACAAAAGAAATAAAGATCAATTCTTCTAGATCCTTGCGTGCTACAAGAATCGCTGCGTTGCTCTGATGTTCCTGTTTTGGTTCTTATTTGCATGCTTGTTCTTTTCTAGATTGGTTTTTGTTCTTTGAGTTTTATCTTGATTTGATCCATCAAAACCTTTCTAGATAATTGATTTAGGGTTTCTCTAAGTTTAGTTGATTAAACTTTTGTCATTTCTGTTAAACCTTCAAGTTTACGTTAGATCAATTCTCGTCATCTTCTGTCATAGCAAGTTTGCAAGGTTCATAACTTTTGATCCGTAAGTCCGATCGAGCTGATTCTTTTTGAGTTAGATTCGTATTGGAATCTAGTTTCTTGTGTCCAAATTTTAGATCGTTCCGACGGTTGGATCTCTAGGAATTTGCATTTTACCGAACCTTTGTCATTCTGTTTTTGTCGAAAACGAGGCAATTATTTGGTTCTGTTTTGGGGTGAACTTTTAATAGATCAAGAATTTGGTTTTAGCTTCCGCACAATCATTCACCCCCCCTCTGATTGCTATATTCGTATACTTCGATCCTACACAATCACCTTGCCCTCTTGCATGAGCACACAACCAAGTCCCAAACGAGAAGCATCAGAATAAACAGTGAAGCGCTTCCCCGGCTCGGGAAGGGTAAGAACAGGAGCAGTCACTAACTTCTCCTTCAAGGTGCAGAAACTGTGCTCACACTCTGCAGTCCACTAGAATTTCATCCCCTTCTGAGTCAGCTGCGAAAGTGGCTTGGCAATGATAGAGAAATCCTGCACGAAACGCCGATAATAGCCAGCCAACCCAAGGAAACTACGCACCTCTTTGACATTGGAAGGCCTCTTCCAATCCAAAACCGCTGAGACTTTGCTAGGATCTACAGATATGCCCTCTGGATTGATAATGTGGCCAAGAAAACCCACTTCTGAAATCCAGAACTCGCACTTTTTCAGCTTAGCAAAGAACTGGTTCTCCCTCAAGGTGCTCAGCACAAGCCTCAAATGTCGCTCGTGCTCCTCTTCTGATTTAGAGTAAACCAGAATATCATCGATGAACACTACCACAAACTCATCAAAATACTTGTGTAGCATACTGTTCATCGCCTCCATAAAGACAGCAGGAGCATTAGTTAGTTCAAAAGACATAACTTTAAATTCATAATGCCCATACCTAGTGGAGAAAGCAGTCTTCTCAATGTCCTGCTCCCTTACACGGATCTGATTGTACCCCAACTGAAGATCAATCTTGGAGAACACCTTTGCTCCCTTCAGTTGGTCAAACAGATCCTCGATGCGAGGCAAATGATACTTGTTCTTGACTGTCACTTGATTAAGAGCACGATAATCAATGCACATACGCCAACTTCCATCCTTCTTCGAGACGAAGAGGACGGGTGCTCCCCATGGCGAAACGCTACGCCGAATAAAGCCCTTGGCCAACAGATCCTCCAACTGCTTCTTCAACTCGTCTTGAAAAGGACGAGCCAAGCGGTATGGAGAGATAGAAATAGGTCGAGTGCCAGGTACAAGATCAATACGAAACTCCACATTCCTCATAGGAGGTAAACCAGGCAACTCGTCAGGGAACACATCAACGAACTCCTTCACTACAGGAATTTCCTCAATGGAAACTGAAGAAGATGGCTTTTCTGACAAAGCCATGAGGAAACCCAAATGCCTCAAACGGCGCCCCGGAAACAGACTAGTCAAAGCAAAGACGGAGTTGGAAGGTATACCACCCTGAAAGATCAACTCTACCCCTGACGGGGCCTGCAAGGCAACCGTCTTCCAGAAACAACAAATCTTGGCACGATCGATGCAGCCACCCATGCCCAAAATGACATCAAAAGGAGCCAAATGGATCACCATAAGATTGGCAAAGAAAACCTCATCATCAATGGCAATGGTGCAACCCGGGCAAACCAAAGAGCTAGCAATCAAACCCCCAGGAGAACTGACTAACACGGACTCAGAAATCCGCTGAACTTCCAACTTAGCTCTACTAGCAAACTCCGACGACACAAAGGAATAGGATGCTCCGGAATCAAACAAAACAAAGGCATCAACGGAATCCACGAGCAGAGTACCTGAAACCACCTCTGGATGCCCTACCGACTCGGGCGGTCGGCAAAGCGTACACTCTGGTGGCGCCGGGACGATGAGCCCCGACTCGGTGATGCCCCATCAAGGCTAGGGGCGGAGGAGGCAAGCGAGGAGGAGCAGACGGCCGCGGGCACCAAGACGCCGCTGGTGGCGCCACGCAAAGGGCGGTGAGAAACAGGAGCGACCATCACGCACCGATCCTCTGGAAGACGCCGCCGAGTGGGAGGAGAAGGCACCGTCTCCCACTTGATGATGCTCATCGGGATTCATCCGGCAGACTCGCCCCATGTGGCCGGGCTTGCCACGCTGGTTGCAACTCCGGTCCAACCACACTCAAGCACGGTGCTCACCACCGCACTTGAAACACTTCATGCCCCGCCTGGCACAGATCTAACAACCGCTCGCGAAGAAGACGATCAGGCGGCCTCATCTTGGCCCCTGAGGAGGAGCCCTGTCCTCCCTTGAACTTCTTGAAGGTGGGTCGCTGAGAAGACCCACCTCCTCCACCAAAGGTCCTCTTCTGGCCCCCGCCTGGGGCCGCAGGAACCCCTGAACCACCCGGGTTTTGCTTATCCCGGGAAAGCTCCAACTCGAGCTCCATGCCCTTCGCCTGCTCCACCACGGAGCAGAAGTCACGAGGGACAGTCGCCCCCATGACAACTCTGAACTCCTGGTTGAGGCCCCTACGGAACCTCCCCGCCTTCTCCCTGCTGCCGATCGCCACGGCCAAGACGCCGCACCACGCCGTTGAACTCCACCTCATACTGCCACCGACCTCTTTCCTGGAAAGAGTCGCCGAGTATGCTCCATCCTCTCAAGAAAAGACTCGGGTAGAACTTGGCTCAAGCGAGCCACAAAGTCCTCCCAGGTGATCGACCAAGATCGGGGCTCTAGCAGCCGTAACCCCTCCCACCAGATATCGGCTTGGCCTTTCAGTGAAAGGCCACAAAGCGAGCCCTCTGGCCGAGGTCAACTCTAGGACCCCAAAGCGCCTCTCCATGTACCGCAGCCAATCTGCGGTGGATCGGCGTGCCCGCTCAGTCAAAAGTGTCAAGACGGAGGGACATCCACTCCCGAGACTCATCCTCGGTTCCGGCAGCGAGGCAACAAGCGGGGCCTTCTTTGGGAGGCACAACAAATAGGGGCTGCCGCACCGCTGGCGCAGCCTCGAATCTCCCTCTGCAGAGCCTGAACTAAATCTTCATTGGCGGCGGTACCCCGCCCGATCAGGTATCTTGTTGGAAGCTCCTCTGGCTGGCTCGCGAGCATTGAGCGAAACTCTACCCTCAGCAACAGACTCCTCAACTCCCTGGGAGCCTCGCCCCTGGCCTCCACGGCCATGGCGTCCACGGCCTCTACCCCTCGGCATGGCTGCTTCAGACAGAAAACCATCCAAACACAAAAACATAAACACAACATCACACAACCAAGAACATAGATCAAACATCATCATAGACATATTCTTTATCACATAATCAAACGCGATGCAATGATGAACCAAAACCCCATCCTACTGTGCAACCAAGTGTGTCAAATTTTAGATTAGTTATACCACTTTTGCAAGTTTTAATGTTGCTATCCTATAACAAAGTTTTAGTTAGAACCTAAGCCATGTTTCTAAGTTATTCCACATCATATTTTAGTTGCAACTTAAGGTATGACACTAAAAATACATATTCTAAGGACCTACAGACCGCTCTGATACCAACTGTAACACCCCGGCATCTAGTATGCCCGAATGCTACCAAACATAAGCTAAACAACATCTAAATACCACATTTAACATGAAATTCCAGCAAAGGCGCATATGCTAAAAACCGAGATTTCGGCAGCATCTCCTTTGTTTTAACATGCTACGAAGGAGCAACAACAATATAGCAATATATGGAATATGAGAGATAACTAAAAACAGCAATTATTAAAGACTTAACGGCAATATAAGTCTAACATCAAGCACTTAATGTCTCCAAGTGTCAAATGAACAAATAAACTCTCAAATAGTAAAGCTAAACATTAAAGCAATGATCATCACACGCAATTTATTATCAAACTAATAGAATGACTTGTGGAATCATTATTGTGAAGCTACGTGTGGACGTGTGACTATTTCCCTTCCCCGCATGCCGATCTCATGGTACCTAAAACAACAAGAAAACACAAGCGTGAGTTCGAAACTCAGCAAGCATATTGCAATGGACAACAAGAACATCAACATGGCAATAACATCTCCCATCATGTAAATCATTTTATTCATAAACACTTAACATTGTCATCATCAATATGTATGCGATGTAATGCAATGCTCATGTCTCCTTGGAAAACTCATACCAGTATGGTTGAGTACACACCCGTCAGTGTGCACCCTCTCCCCCCTTCCATATCGAAGATGGAGGGTGCCTACTCCTCGCTTCCGTTCACCGCGGTGAATGGAATCACGATGTAGGACTTACTCATTGGCTTTTCGGATTAGTCATAACTTTCTCACCGACCTTCCCAGACTAGTTATGACTTTCTCACCGCCCGAGCCATGTATGCATTTATGCCAACATCATATTTAACTCACATATTAACACATGGCATCATAACATATTAAACATGCTCATCATATCATTGGCAATCATAAAAGCATGGCAAGTGATCATATATCATGTAGTCAATTCCATCTATTCTCAACAAGCAACCTACAAATCGCTATCCATCACAACACACTTGCCTCAACCACGTGCAACGGATTGGCGAGAAGTAGAAGGCACTCCCGGGGTCGCACCACCTGCACATAGGTATCACACACTCACAATCATAACCACAGAATAGTATGCAAACCCTCATCTACCCCGACATTGCCAACGACTCGCAAAACCTAAAAACAGAGGTTCTGTCCCGGCGGGACAGCAGCCTTGCAAAAGGCATAACTTGGACTCTGGGACTCCGAATCAATTAAACGAGTACATCCTCGCGTAGCTTAGGAAATTTCCCAACTTTCTCTAGGTATAAGGAAAGACTGATTCGGCCTCTAAAGTTGTTTAATCTACAGATTACCGAGATCTATTCCAATCGCGTCACAGATTTTAATACGCTCGGTAAAACAGTCATAACATTCAAACGGCTGGGCGGAATTTAACGTTCTTTATATGCACGGAAATATAATGAAATTATCTACAACTTCTTAAAAGTCCGTACGGTCAGATTCGAACTCTAAATTGGCGAAAACAGGAACCCTAAGTCGACTGCTCATGCTGTCCCAAAACAGAAACGTGGCAACGTCTAGATCTAACCCAAATTACTCCAATCCAGCACCACCAATTGATCTAAAAACTTTATAATCACCTTAAGAACAGTACCTAGATCAACCCCAGGGAACCCAATGATCATACCTTTGCCCGACGAACGAAAACTCCAATCGATCTCCTCTCCAATCGATCTCCTCGCTCCTTGGATGGATCCACGAGGATGCAGGGGTGGGGAGGCCACCCTAGGGCAGCAAGGGGGTGGAGGAGAGGTGGTGGGGAGGTGGAGAGGGCAAGGGCAAGGGGGCGCACGGCTAGAGGGGTGAGGGGGGGAGGAGGCTAGGGCTAGAGGGATTGGTGGGGGCGCACCAATGGGGCTGTGGGGCGCAAGGGGGCAGGGAGGGAGCCCTTTTACCAGCCCCCACTCTGAATCCTAGTCCTACAAGGAGTCCTAATCCATCCCACCAAAGCCCACAACCCCCCTTTGAGGCCCAAAATCCCCCGGGAAGGCCCAAAATCCCGGAAACGTTATAAACCTCCAAATTCTATGGTTTTAACCTTATTTCCACATCTCATACTGTTTTTGACCAAATCATGCACATTAAATAAGGTTACGACACTCCGTGGTGTCACATCCGGTGAGGTGAGTTGTCTCCACGGGCACGGCTCAACGCGAGGATACCAGATCTGGGGTTCACGCGGCGAAAGGCGGCCTGACGGTGGCGAAACGAGTGGAAAACCGCGGCGGCGCTTAGGAAGTTCGTCGAGGAATCGCGGGTGAATGGCGGCGGCTCAGGGGTCAAGACCTAGGCGTGCGTGCTCAGCGTCCGCGGGCGAATACAGAGGGGTATTTATTGCCCTGGGTGTCCGTAAAACTCGTGGATCCCTAATGGACACGGCGGCGGTCCGACGAGCTCTCGGATAGGCGACTTGGCTACATCGCGCGCGTCCACGTGGCCACGATCAGGCGGTTCGCGAACGGCGGCGACGTGGCGCGATCTCAACCGTTGGATCGCGATCCAACGGTTCGCGCGAATTAGGGTTTGGGTCGGGTATGGCACGGTTAACGGGTTTCAGCTCAGTCTTAGCGAGTTCACGACCTGTTAGGGTTTCCAGGTTTTTCCATTTCGTTTTTAATCTTTAAAATAATTCTAGAAATTTAAATAAATCAAGAAAAATAGCAAAATGCTCAAAAAAATTCCAGAAAAAATCTGGAAAATACTTTGAGACATTTTGGACTCAAATATAATATTTCCAACAAAACTTTATTTGAAATTTTTAAATATTTAAATAACTCAAAAAAGAATTAATTCAATTAAATCCAAATAAATTCCAGAAAATTCCAAAAATTCAAATTACTCAGTAGATTGAATAAAAGCACAAATTTGGGATGTTACAATTATAGAACTAACAAAGTAACCATTCCCACAAGTAAAGTACCGAGCAATTTTAACAAATAGCATTTATGATTTCAGGTGAATCTGCAATGCACCCGCAACTTAGTAATTTGGAGTTTATTTAAACGGCTTGTATTTGCAATTTTATTAAGATCCTACTTCCCAGTTGGATATAGCGTGAGTTTCCTGTGCCTTCACAGGTTAAGTTCTAGGCATTCGTTTGTTGAATTGCCTAGAGAACAATAGCGTGCATGTTAAAGTGAACTGTAAGGGATACAAATAATTTAGACTGTGCATAGTCAATCAGTCAAAGGTTAGACTTTCTCCAGCAGCATCCCTTCCCCTCCAAATCCTTCGCGAACAGATCCCAAGTGCTCCAGCGGATTCCCTTCACGATTCCCTTCAGAAGAGATTCAAACAGTGAATCCCTTTAGAAAGGGATTCTCTCTCCAATCCCTTCACAAATCCCTTGAGGGGATGCTGCTGGAGATGGTAGGAAATAAAGGGAATGAATATAGGGAAGGGAATAGGGAAGGGAATGGAATGATGGGAAATTGCTGGAGATAGTCTTAGTAGCACAAGGAAAGACAAAACTGGAACCTTGGCATCTTTCGTAGCTTTGAATACAAAGGATCTTATCTTTTTTACGATTCATCAAAAAATGTTGCCTTGATAGGGATCTAACCTAGACACTAATCCCATGTATGAGATCATTTTTTTTAGGTTTTGGATGCATAAAAGAAATATATAGGGATTGAACCCAGGCCACTAGGTGCAAACCAAGCCTCCTATCCATCCGGACTAAGGTCAATTACTTGCTAACAAGCAAATCCGATTAGTTTTGAACCAAATTCGGTCCATTTTTAAGCAAATCTGGTCAAAATACATGGAATTTTAGCAAAAAAAATGATCTCCTTGAGATTTTTGAGTACTGTAGCAAGTTGATTTTTTTTCTTCCCAAATTTCCCAATTCTGCCAGAATTATGAATCTCGGGAGGGTCCAAGATCCGAGATTTCACTGAGATTTTATGAAATATCAATGAGATTTCAAACCTTGCTTCAAAGTACAGCTTGCAATCGCATGATGTAGATCAAAATTATTAAAAGGTTTGTAGAGGTCTGTAATACAATTTGAAATATATCTGACGATTCTGTGATACGTGCATTTAAGTAGGCTGTACGCTACCAACATTTCATGGAGGACCTCAATATTCATCTGCCATCTACCGTATCAGAACTCTTTGATATGGCAGATCGGTATTTAGACGCCCTCAACCAGGGCCATATGGTTGACAAGGGCCATATACCACCTCAACCAGGTTTGATGATTTTTTTAAGGTAATAAAGCTTAAAAAATTCTTCGCACCTAAAAACCGTAAGGGTAAGAATAAGAAAAATGGTAAAAAGATCTCTCAAGGGAGGTCGTATGCGTTTCTGAACGATTTGCATACTCCAAGGATAAGACGCTTTGGAAGAAGAAACCTAGTCGACCAAGCAACCTGTTTGTTCCCAAGATTTCTACTTCAAATAGTGGGAATGAATGATGCTGTCATTTGCATAACGCACCAAGACACAATTTACGCAATTGTCGTAGATGGCAAAGGCGTATGGATGAATTTTACTCTAAAAAGGGTTCAATGCCATCCCTCCCAGAATGTTAGACCAACAGTTAGTTCTGGAAACATTCTTTAACTTGAAGAAACATGGAATAAAATTATATCTCAAAAAGTGTACTTCCAAAGTTAGTTCTGGCAATTTACTGGGATTCCTTGTTTGTTCACGCGGAATAGAAACTAATCTTGAGAAGATTCATGCCATTGAATCCATAAAGTCTCCTTCTTCAGTGAAGGAGGTACAAAGTTTAACTAGTCGGATAGCTGCTTTTAGTCGCTTTATATCTAGATCAGGAGAACGTTGTTTACCTTTCTTCAAAATAATAAGAAAACACGATAAATTCCACTGGTCGAATGAAGAAGAAAAGGCCTTTAAATACATTAAAAATTATTTGTCAAGCCCACCAATGTTGGTATCATCCAACCCAGAGGAACACTTGTTACTTTATCTAGTGACTACAAATAATGTGGTTAGTGCTGTTCTGGTCGTCGAACAAGATAAGGTTCAAAAATCTGTATATTACATAAGTGAAATTTTACATAAGCCTAAGGAGAGATACACTTAGGTTTAAAAACTACTCTATGCTCTATTAATGGTTTCAAGGAAATTAAGACATTATTTCCAATCTCACCAGATTATACCCTCATCCTTTGCTTTGGGTAACATTCTTCATAATCAGGTAGCAATTGGTCGGATTGCTAAATGGACAGTCGAACTTGGATCATTTGACATCCATTTCATCGGCCGATCAGCAATTAAGTCATAAATTCTAGTAGATTTTATCGATGAATGGTTCTAGAGAACTAAGAGGTTCGGGGGCTGGTATAGTGTTGGTCACACCACAGGGTGATCAGTTACAATACGTAATCTAGATATAATTCCTTGCTACCAATAATATAGTAGAGCGGGATAGAAGATATGCCATCTTGAATGACTATGTCCTATACATGAATGACAATGTAAATGACATAGGGAAGGTAGACGATACCACCTCATTTAAGGAGACCATGATGACTAAGGATTCACCCAAGTGGCTTAAGGCCATGTAGAATGAAATAAAGTCTATGAGCATTAATGACGTCTGAAATCTGATAGAAATTCCTAATGGAGTCAAAACAGTAGGCTGTAGATGGGTCTAGAAAACTAAGCATGGGTCTATAAAAGGGTTTACACAAAGAGAGGAGATTGATATGTTGATACTTTTTATCCTGTCTCAAAGAAAGATTCAATAAGAATTGTCATGGCACTTGTTGCTCATTATGATTTAGAGCTACATTAGATGGATGTTAAAACTGTATTCCTTAATGATGACTTGCATGATAATGTTTACACGGCTCAATCGAAAAGTGTTGTCATGGAAGGCAAGGAACATATGGGATGTCGACTTAAGAAATCCATCTATAGATTAAAACAAACGTCCAGATACTGGTACCTTAAGTTCAATGAGACCATAAGAAATTTTGGTTTCAAAGAAAATGAAGTGGACAATTGCATATACATTAAGATTAAAGGGAGCAAATTTACTATCTTAGTACTTTATGTGGATGACATCTTATTGGCTAGCAGCAATAAGGATATACTGTATGAGACCAAGAGATTTCTCCACTAATTTTGACATAAAGGATCTTGGTAATGCCTCTTATGTTTTGGGCATTGAGATTCACCAAGATAGGTCCAAAGGAGTATTAGGCCTATTCCAAAGGGCATACATTGACAGAGTGCTTAAGAAATATAATATGCATAATTGCTCTGCCACGTCTGCTCCTATTGTTAAGGGTGATAAGTTTGAAACATTCTAATATCTAAGGAATCAATTAAAAACTGATCAAATGAAGGTGATTACTTATGCTTCAGCTGTCAGAAGCATTATATATGCTTAAGTTTGTAGTCACCCTGATTTAGCATTCATAACCGGGATGCTTGGCAAATATCAGTCAAATACAGGGTTGGACCACTGGAAAGCTAGTAAGAAAGCTTTACGTTATATGCAGGGCACTAAGCATTTCACGCTCACATATAAGAAGTCTGATACCTTTGAGGTTGTGGGCTATTCGGACGCTGATTTTGCAGGTTGTGTTGATACTAAAAAATCCACATCAGGTTATATTTTCACACTTGCGGGAGGAGCCATTTTGTGGAAAAGTTCCAAACAATCCCTTATTGCATCATCAACTATGCAGGCTAAGTTTGTGGTATGTTATGAGGCTATCGGGCGGGCTGTATGGCTTAAGAATTTTATCCCAAGATTAAGAGTTGTAGACAACATTTCTAAACCAGTTTCTATATACTGTGATAATATGACCGCAGTTTTCTATTCGAGTAACAACAAGAGTCAAGTGGTGCTACCAAACACATTGACATTAAGTATCATGTTGTGAAAGATAGAATCCAGGATCAAACAATTAATGTTAAGCATATAAATACTAAGTTTATGCTTATGGATCCACTTACTAAAAGCTTACCACCCAATCCCTTTCGAGAGCATGTTGCTGGCATGGGTTTATTAAAAGCCTCTGATTTTGAAAATTAGGACCATAAGAACAAAACCAACTCCTTTTAAGAATGAGTAATTATTCTATCGGGATAGAATGATGTACTATAGATACTGGGTTTCAGCGGTGTTTTTATTAACCACTGTAATGCTTTATCTTGGTGTGCTGTTCTGTTGAGTATGGACTTATGATATTAACCTTCAATCAAGTGGAAGAGTGTTGGTTGTGATTTTCAGTTATAACTAACAAACCAAAATTTTGGGGGCAAGGCCCACCTTACTCACGCTCTGATCAGGGGCATAACAACGGGTTGGTTACGGTCCCATTAGCTAGCGCTAGAAAATAGGGAGAGACTGGCACTCGTGAATGCATGAAAAATTTTCAAGTTTGCTTCTTCCCGACATTACCCGATCTACTGAGCTAGGGCCCAGACTGTTAAAGACCCTACTAGTATCGAGAGGATCTCGGTGTCTTCTTTGTTGCTGATCTACACCGACGTTCACTGAATAAAATCTAATGGCATCTTTATCACCGAATTAGTGACTAATAATTTAATTTTCGTATTATTCTTTGTGATCATTTTTTTAGACTAGCTAATGACTTAGCTATTAGTTCACATTCTAACACTACCACGCGCACCGGAGGTAGCTCGTGCGGGTGGAGCGCGCCGCCGACGAGCTCATCAAGAATCAGTAAGATGGCACACACCTGCTTTGAATTAAGGATGTTTTAGTTGGATTTGTTGGTTGGGGTTTTCTTCTACTTCTTGCATTGCTCGGTTATGTGGTTGTGTTCTTAATTGCTGAGTAGCAGCTGTGTGAGAGGAGGATAATAGGCGGCAGAGTATGGGCTTTGAAGAATCTTGATGAACCTTTTGTTGTGTGCCTGCTGCATTATTACTTGTCTGTAGGAGTTCAGTGTTTTACTTGTGTCTACCTGGGCTTGGGAGGGTTTCTTGTTCTTGCATTGTTAGTTGTCGAGTTCTGTGTCGATTGGTGGGTACTGGGTAAAGTTCGGGCGCTCTGCTCTGTAAGAGAAGGATAAAAGCTAAAGTTGGGGCTTCAAACAAGTTTTAGCTTCTTCTTTTTTTGCATCTTTACTTATTCTGCCAGGTTATTTACTTATTTATGTTAATTTGCCAAAAAGTGCTGTAATTGTTAATTTTCCAAAAAGTGCTGTAATTGTTGCGCATGGAGCTCACGGTAAGAATGGATTACATGGTACAAGATGACGAAAATATGCTGGGAAAGACATGTTGGCGAAAAAAACAACAACAATTTTTTCTTGGTTTTGTTGTTCTAGTGGTAACTAGGCCAATAAGCGCGGCACATGCCGCACGCGTAAGCGAAAAATGATTTTGTGTTTTTTTTTCCGAAGAAAAAATAGATCTAGATGTATTTTTAAAAAATTTTAAGGCTCGAGAAATCTTAGAGACCGAGTCGGAAAAAAAGTACACATATTTCTGTTGCCGAAAATATTTTTTTCGGGGAAAACGGAGAAAGGACTTAGATGCAGCGCGCGTAAACAAAAAATGATTTTGCTTTTTTTTCTGAAGAAAAAATAGACCTAGATGTATTTTCAAAATTTTTTGAGGCTCGAGAAATCTTATAGACCAATCCGGGGAAAAAGTACACATATTTCTGTTGCCGAAAATATTTTTTTCGTGGAAAACGGAAAAAGGACCTAGATGTAAATATCGTAGACCTGGTTACTATATTTTTGGACCTCACCACTATTCTGAAAAAGTAGAAAAGGGTTCGTTCGCGATTTGTATTTAACAGGAGCCTCTTTCCGTAAAGTAACTAACGGGGGACCGAAACGCAATCCGGAAAAATATTTCTTTCCCTCACAAAAAATCGCAAATGACCTTTTCGTAAATTCGCAGGGACCTATCCATAATTCAAAAAAACAGAGGGACTTTTTCGCAAAATGGGCTGGTGACACGTGGGGGAACTCTGCAGCCTCCTTTGCTCTGGAGCTTAATCTTTACCCCTTTATAATTCACCAATTAATTCTTTTCTACGTGCACACATTGTTCTGTCCCCACAGAGGATACTTTTTCTTTGTTCACCCTAACATGTGCACACAGAAATCCTATTTCCTCATAATCCAGCGCTAAGATGTTCTATTACACCACTTCATCAAATCTGATGGACCGAATCACCCGGTTCATCCCATCAAACTTTCCTCCCCGCCCGTGCCCCCAATCGCGCCTAACCCGACGCTCCCCATCGCTCTGCACCTGGGGCCTCCCCCTACTCCCGTGCGCCTCCTCCCCTAATCCCGTGCGCCTCCTCCTGGAGCAGCCCGCGCCTCCCTGATGTAACACTGGGTGTCCCGATCTTTCGATGAGAATGATAACCTTCGATTTGGGTGGAGACGACTTTGACGATCCGACTACAACGTACAACGACGATGCGCCTTAGCAATCGCTAAACCAACTCCAGATGGTTATTGACCTTGCCGTGGGCACGATCAACCTAATCACGAAGATCTATTCCTGCAAGCAATCGAAGAACAAGCAAGAACAAGGCAAAAGCAATCTAAAATTGCAAATATAGATGAAGTATTGAAAAGTTGGGGTTCCGATACAAGGAGCTTGTCAGGCGGCCGTTGAGCACGTCTAAAAGACTCAAATAGTAGCAAAAGGCTAAACTATCAAATAACCAAAACCCAAGTTATTTTGGGGGACTCCCTAGCTATTTATAGGAGAAATAGGAGGCCAAAACCAGGCTTGGGGTGTCCAAAATACTTCCATGGCCGAATAGGACTCCTATTCCTAGTTTGACTCGGATTTGGAAAGATGACCGAACTTGTTTTGCAGATTCCCGTTGACTCCTAAGGAATTTGGAGATGGGGCCGGATCCGTTGGAAAGAGGACGTCGAAACCTTTCAAACCAGTACTCATAGACCTCAAACAACCCTATGGATCAAAAGTTATGGTCGTTTGAAGTTGGTGCTGTCCCGGAGGCCGAATCCGAGTTGAACTTGTGCACCGGAAGAATTGGCTTCATGCTTGACGTTTGGGAGTCCTTCTCCTTGGTTCCTAAGGACAATAAAATCATCACAAGGATTAAATAGCATTCCATTCATTAAATTATTTGTATGCAACCCGAGGAACGCATTCACCTGGTAATTGAATTGATGTGCGCGAGCTCGAGTAATTGGCCCTTGTATTATATTGTTGGCTTCAATTGGGTTTGTAGGCATGGTCGTATGCATGGTAGTGATGTCCTCATCATCCTCCCCTTCTTGCATTTGAGTCGTCCTCGACTCAATGTCATCATCTTCTCCCAAGTTTGTCTTTAGATCTGATAATTCATTTGACGGGCTCGAGCTCGAGTAAATGGTCCTTGAACCGACGAAGATGTAGAAGGATGGCCAAGGTGGGGGTCGATAAAGCCATGTAGATGGAGCCATCGTAGTAGTTGTATACGAAGTAGAGTATGCTGTGAAGTGTCGCCAACTTAATGGTCCTGGCCAAGGTGGGGGTCGATGAAGCCATGTAGTTGATATAATTGCAGCAACACTTGGTTTTGACCATCTTGGTGATGACCATATGTTTGCATTGTAAGTTTTGTCCATGATGAGCATGGTGTGAAATCATGTGCTGAAAAATTGGCTTTGAATTGAAAAATTAACTTAGAATTGGTTTTGCAAAATGTGCTTGTGCATGTGTTTGACAATTTGACAAGAAACAGTAAGTTTCGTTTTTACGCGCGGGACCAAGTTCTTAAAAGACAGTAAGTTTTACATGTACGCCAGACCAAATTTTTTGGTCCGTCGTGAATGGCTTTTTGCTCGATTAGGGTTTGTGCAAATTTGGACTTTGAATTTTGATTTGTTTTTGAGATTATGAAATTTGTGAGAATTTCATGATGCTTGAAGTGGACTTTATGCAATGCTCATGTGAGTAGTTGCATGGATTGACATTGAGTCAAGTCGTGGACTTGTGCTCGGATTTGTTTTGTGGTTTGTTCATGTGCAGGTATTGCTCGAAGACGAATGTGGTCGATGACGGGACCGGAACTAGGTTCATGGAGGAACTAAGGTTCGGGACTAGGTTCAGGAGGAACTGAGGTCTTGGTGGTCAAGGATGTCATGCGGGACGTTCGGGCTAAGAGAATTGTCGGGACCCCGAATGTGCAAATCCGGACCCTCTGTGTATTCAGCACTAGTCCAGGAACGCGCTAGTGCACACAGTCTTAACATTGGTAAATATCACAATCATACCATTCGATATTATCAAAGTACTTTATTTAAATAACCAAACTGGTTACTTGACCTTATGGTCAAGTTACAAATGTATGCCTCGCAAGGCGAAACTTATTAAAAGAGAAATAATAGCAGCGGAAAATCAAATAAACTTAGTGGCGCCATCCAAGATACCACGTGCAATCGATCGGGCTCGCTTCCCTAGGTAGACGGATCTTCTTGGAGTTCCTTCTCCAAAGCTGGCGTAATCTCCTCTTCAACTGATATTGTGTTGAGGCAAGGGTGAGTACTTGGTACTCAGCAAGTCATGCACAGAATGCAGGCTAATATACTATATGCATGGCTTGGTACAAAGGAATAGCACAAGGTATTTTTGGCGAAACAAGATTTGAAAAGTAATATGAGTAGATTCGAAACTTGAGAAATAAGTAAAGCATAAATATCTTTTCAGGAAGTTTAATAAACATTTTCCCCATCCTAAACCATATTTCCATCATCTTCATTATTAAGCCAACCCAACTTTCAAACCAAAGTTATTTTTGAGAAAATCTAACCCTTGACTGTAATTCCCGAGCATTGTCCAGTACCGTGGACTCGGCTATTTAAATAGATTCTACACTCTGCAGAGGTTATGCACTTTACCCACAAGATACAGTCAAACACCACAAAGGCAAGTTCCTCAGTAACAAAGCCTTCTAAGCCTCAAACAACACAGGTGGTCCTCTCCGGTTCGTGCTCTACACCATCCCTTCCCTTAGCCAAGGCGAAGTATGGGACCAACACACCGTTAGATGGGTATCTGGCCACAGCCACGATACGCTCCCCCGTACAATCACACAAACGGTGTAATTGACACCCTGAGGCTCCACAAGTGAGTCCTTAGCGACTTAGTCAACTAGGGCCTCCCATTCCAGCCATGTGGTTGCAAGTATGACCCAGTTCAAAGGCTTGCAAGGTTAAGTCCTTAGAGTGACCAGGGCAAGACTACCCGAAAAAACCAAATCAACATCCCCAATGCCATACTGGCCCACCTGATTACTCTTGCCACATGCCCCGGTCGAAAACTGTTTATCAAACCCCAGTTGATTACCATGCACCACGTGCCATCAACATCACATGATACCTTTCCAAAACAGGTTCAATATATCATTAAGTCAATATTAACATTTGATTGTCCAAAATCATGTTATGAGCACGTAGCAGGTCTAAGCAGTGTACTACAACGGTCTAAACCCATGTTGGCGATTTAATAATGTCCAACTAGTAATCCACAACTAGGGTGACAAGGGATCATGGCACATACTTAGATAATCAAGGTGTCATACAGTAAATTGGTATTTATCTAATCCCCATGTTTAAACAAAGTATTTTTCTAAATGAGCTAGCATGCAATAGTTTAAATCAAAATAGATTTCGAAATAGGATCAACATGGTCAAAGCACAACTTGCCTTCAAAAAGTACTTGCTCTTGGTCTTGAGTTGGATCCTGAGTCAACACTTCTCCTTCGAATCCTTCCGGCACTTCAACGTCTACTCGTAAAGCGTGCAAATAGCAAATACACAAATAAATACTAGGCAAAAACATCCCAAAACTCCAAATAAAATCCATAAACAGAGAGAACATAATTTTGTGGATTTTTAGAAACTGGAATCGTTCAAATCGGAGTTGAAACGCAAAAGTTATGATTATTTAAAGTTTAAATAATCAATTAAATAATTTTGCAGAGAAAAACTTTAGTCCAAAAATTAAATAAAATTCATACTTAGGTAGATCTCAATTTTATACAAATTTAGAAATTTGAATCACTCAAATCGGAGTTGAAACGCAAAAGTTATAAGCGTTTGAAGTTTGAATCTAAATTTGAAATCATTATTTCGAATTAATAAATCATTTTCTTTTCGAAATTAATTATTGCGTCAAGATGGACACGTGTCGGCTCTGATTGGCTGGCTGACGCCACCGCTCATGGGCTCGGCCCACGCCGGCTTGGGTCCACCGTGGACTCGGTCCACGACTCCACGTGAGGCCCGACATGTGGGCCCACTCGGGTGGCGTTATCGGCCCGACGTCGGCGGGCTCGGCCACGGTCTTGACATGTGGGACCCACTGTGACGTCATGGGTGACGTCGGCGCCGGCTGGGGACGGCCGTGACATCTGAGCCCTCGACACGCGGGCCCAGCGTGTCGGCGTCCTGCCTGCCAGCGTCGTGGGCCAGCTGCCGCGTCGGTCCAACTTCCCGACACGTGGCGCAATCACGGCCGTTGGTTTGAAAATCAACGGCGCGGATTAGATCCAGGGTTAACACGTTGAAACTACTCGTTGATCGCGGGTCGCTCGATTTAGATCGGACGGTCCAGATCCAATCCTATAATAACACTACTCCGACGCGTGGCAATTGTGAACCGCTGGATCTTGATCCAACGGTCCGTATCCAATCGGGTTGGGGACACGTGAACTCACCTCAACCGTCCGATCTAGATCCGACGGTTCACCGAGCTCGCGAAGTCCGGCGATGGTGCGGCGAGGCTTGGGCACCGAGACGAACGATGACGAGCCCGACGGCGTTTCGGGTTGCTCCGGCGAGATGAATCCTTCCTTCGTGCGTCTCGTCACGGTGGTTCCGGATCTGGGCTCCTTCGGCGGAAGACGACGGACGGCGGAATCAAGCAAAAACCGCGGCGGTCACTTCCTCCAACTACGGCGAGCTCGCCGCAATCAAGCGGCGGCTCGGCGAGATGGCTCGGGAACGGGTGCACAAGGATGAGGGCAACCTCGGGGACGTCTCACGCTTTAAATAGCCTCGGCGTCACGCGGGACACGGAAACCTAGTTTCCAGCGGCGTGGCGGCGGCGAGTCCGGCTTCGGTCTCGGCGGACGACGACGCCTGGCCGTCCACGTGGCACGATCAACGGCCACGATCGCCGCAGGCGCGATCGGATCCGGGCGGATACGGCTCGAACGTGCGGGCGAATCTCGGCCGATTGGATCTTGATCCAACGGTTGGGATTGATTAGGTTTTGAGCCGGGTTTGATCGAGTCACGTGGCTCGGTCGGACTCGAGTCCGACTCGGGTTCCGACTCGGTCGGATGAACAGTACTTGACCCGAGTTGAATTTCCAGCGATTTAATATTTAAAATAATTCCCAGTAATTCATTTAATTCATTAAAAATAGCAAATGACTCAGAAAAATTCCAGAAAAATTCTGGAAAATACTTTGGATCATTTTGGACTCAAATAAAATATTTCCAACAAGATTTTATTTGCAAAATTAATTTCTTCAATTATTTCAAAATGGAATAAATTCAAATAAATTCCAAATAAATCCAAATAAATTCCAGAAAATTCCAAAAATTCACCAAAGTGCCAATCACACATGAATTTAAGAAAAGAAAAATTTTGGGGTGTTACAAGAATGGTGCAC
The DNA here is from genome assembly GCA_036346355.1 of Rhipidocladum racemiflorum. Taxonomy (NCBI): domain Eukaryota; kingdom Viridiplantae; phylum Streptophyta; class Magnoliopsida; order Poales; family Poaceae; genus Rhipidocladum; species Rhipidocladum racemiflorum. The sequence goes on from CM070586.1 coordinate 23,331,430, forward strand.
ATGAAGAATGGTTAGTCACGTGAGAATGGCAGGAGGTCATTCGCGTGCAAAGTGTTAGTCACGTGAGTATGGCAGGTGGCCATACGCGTGCAAAGTGTTAGTCACGTGAGTATGGTAGGGTTGCCATACGCGTGCAAGAGTTGTACTCGGCCAGGTTGGGCCAAGTAGAGTTGTGTTGGATACAGATTCCTTCTAGGGAATAGGAATCGTATTCAGAACTCCTTGTGGGTTGGTCCTTTAAATAGGAGGGGTGTCTCCTGTTAAAGGGCATCAATCGAACCAAGTAGCAAAACAGGCGCAAGGGAGCTTGAGCTTGGTTTTAGGGTTTGTACTCTTTTGATGGGAGTGCTTTAGACAAAAGAAATAAAGATCAATTCTTCTAGTTCCTTGTGTGCTACAATATTCTCTTTTGGTTCTTGTTTGCATACTTGTTCTAGTTCTAGATTGGTTTTTGTTTTTTGATTTTCATCTTGATTTGATCCATCAAAAACCTCTCTAGGGTATTGATCTAGTGTTCCTCAAAGTTTTGTTGATAAATCTTTTGTTGTTCTTGATCAATCTACAAGTTTCGATTAGATTGATTTTCGTCAAGTTCTGGAACAGCAAGCTTGTGAAGCTTGTAACTTTTGATCCGTAAGTCCGATCGAGCTGATTCTTTTTGGGTTTGATTCGTACTGGAATCTAGTTTCTTGTGTCCAAATTTCAGATCAATCCGACGGTTGGATCTCCGATAATTCGTGTTTTACCGAACCTCTATCATTCTGTTTTTGTCGAAAACGAGGCAATTATTTGGTTCTGTTTTGGGGTGAACTTTTAATAGATCAAGAATTTGGTTTTAGCTTCCGCACAATCATTCACCCCCCTCTGATTGCTATATTCGTATACTTCGATCCTACAAGTGGTATCAGAGCAAGGTTTTTCTAATCTATCTTAACCGGTGATTAGATTAATGGATCGTTATTCGACAAAACCGTGTGTGTTCGATGGTGTTGATTTTCAGTTTTGGAAGGCCAAGATGGAGGCGTTCATCCAAGCACAAGACTTCACAATTTAGGAGAAGGTCTACAAGCCATATGAAGTCCCTGCAAACGACAACGTCAACGACACCAATCGCACACATGTTGAAGCAAACAGCAAGGCGCGCAACTTGATCATCCAAGGTTTGGGACGCAGCGACTTTGACCGTGTGATCCATCTCAAGTCCGCATATGAGGTATGGAAATCTCTTTGTGATTACCATGAGGGTTCTAACACTATTAAAGAGGTTCGTCAAGATCTTTACAAAAAAGAATACATGCGATTTGAGATGAAACCCGGTGAGTCGCTAGATGACTTCTTTGCACGTTTCAATAAAATTCTTAGTAATCTTCGTCTTTGTTGGAGTTAGCTTTGATGATGCTGCTAATGCTAGACAATTGCTTGGTGCTTTAGACATGTCTATTTGGGAGATGAAAGTTACATCCATTAGAGAATCTACTGTCATGAGTACACTTACATTAGATGTTCTGTATTCTAAATTGAAAACTCATGAGTTGGATGTTCTTGCAAGGAAAGGTAATATTAAATCAATTGCTTTGATCTCTAACCCTAACATGTCAAATGCAAATTCTTCTTCTAGCTTTGCCTTGTCTTCCATGTCTTCTTTAACAGATGAGCAACTTGAAGAGTTTCCTGAAGAAGATTTGGCACTACTCTCTTCTCGCTTTAACAAAGCTTTGCAGAATGTGAGAATGAGAAAGAGAGGTGATCCTCCAAGATGCTATGAGTGTGGTGACCTCAACCATATTCGCACAAATTGTCCTAAGCTTGTAGGAAAAACATCAAAGGAGGAGAAGGACAACGACAGAAGGAATGAGAAGAAAAGGTTCTCGTCAAATAATAGGAAGAAGAGCTTCATCAACCGCAAGGTGGTTCACCGAGTTCTTTCCGCTCTTGAACAAGTCAAATTGAGCGATGTGGACTCGGAGAGCAGCGAAGATGATGCAACTCCAAGCAAGCATGATTTGATGGGATTGTGTCTCATGGCAAGCAGCAAGGATAGCTTCACCGAGGACGGCAATGATAGCGACTTCAATGAGGTAGATCCTTCTTATGATGAATTAGCCAATGCTGTTGCCCGTCTTGGAAAATTACTTGAAAAACGTGATAGAAAAATTAAGAAACATGATATTCTTGTGGAGTCATTGAATGCTGAAATTGCTAGACTTAAGACATTGATTCCTGATGATGATACTTGTAAATCATGTGACTTAATTTACAATGAGCTCACCTTGCTTAGGAAAGAACACGCTCTTCTGTTGCATCTAAATGAGAAAAATGAGAAACATGTTAAACATGCTAGCTGTTCCACTGATGATTTGCATGGTTCAACTTCTTGTTCTAAATGCTCAACTCTTGAATTAAAATTGAAAGATGCAAATGCTAGGGTTTCACAATTGACTGATAATCTGCTTACTCATGAGGTTCTTTCATGCTCTACTTGTCGTAAACAGAAAGGGAAGGTTGATAATCTTTGCAATAATTGTTTAACTCTTGCCAAGAAAGTTGATTACTTGCAAAGTTCTTTGGAACGATTCACTAATGGCAAGAAAAGATTAAACATGATTTTGGATCAATCTAAGGTTAGCTCAAACAAGAAAGGTTTAGGTTTTGATCTTCATACGTCATTTGAAACTAAACCTTGTACTGTTGTTCATGCTCCTCGCAATGACAAAATTGAGATTCTAAATGAACGTAAAAAGATTGCTTTTAAATCTGCTGGTTTTCTTTCTTCCACTATGATGAATGCAAAATGTGCTTCTACTGTTAAAGCAAAACCTCATGTTAAGTACACTTGCACTCATTGTGGTAGAGATGGACATTTAGTAGATTTTTGCTTTAGACTAGCCAAACAACAAAAGAAAGAAAAAACTAAGGCTAGGTCTAATTTCAGACAGGCACACTTTGTTTCTCATTATGTGCCTAGGGTGATGCAAACACCTTTTGTTGGTAAGAACACGGGAAAAGACAAATCTATCTTTGTGCATAAGAATGCTCGTGTTGTGCCTACTGTTGTGCGTCGTGTGTCTCAAGATCGATTCCTAAACATCTTATTTCTAACCCAGATCGGAGACCTCGACACTTTCTGCTTCTATGTAGGCTTCTCACGCGAGGAAGGAGAACATATGGCTAGTGGATTCCGGATGCTCACGCCACATGTCCGATGATAAGAATTGGTTCTCCTCCTTCACTCGCGCATCTCGTGCTAAAAGTGTTATTTTTCAAGATGCTTCTTCCACCTCTGTTTTACTTAAAGGCACTAGTCCAAATAGTGCAGGTACAGGTGCATATGTTCAGGGGGAGAGTATCTTTGTTGATGAAGATGATGATGATGCTGTTGAGGATGAGATAATTGGAGTTTGTTGTGTGCTTGTGTGCTCGTTTTCAAGCTTCCCCACATGCTTCACATCGACAAGCTGTCAAAAGGATTTTCAGGTATCTTCATGGAACTCAAGATTTTGGCATTTGGCTTTCTGCTTCCTCATGCATTAGTTTGAGATCTTTTTCTGATCCTGATTTTGGAGGATGTAGAATTGATAGGAAAAGCACTTCTGGTTCATGTCACTTCTTGGGAAATTCTCTCATTGCATGGTCATCTAGAAAACAATCTTCTGTTGCACAATCAACTGCTGAATCTCAATATGTGGCTGCTGCTAGTTGTTGTTCTCAAATTCTTTGGATAGTAGCTACACTTAAAGATTATGGGGTTAATTTGGATAGTGTTCCTCTTTTGTGTGATAACACTAGTGCAATTTGCATTGCTAAGAACCCCGTGCAACACTCTAGAACAAAACACATTGACATCAGATTTCACTTTCTTAGAAATCATGTTGAAAAAGGCAACATTGTGCTTCATCATGTGGATACTGAACATCAATTGGCAGACATTTTCACAAAACCTTTGTCTTCTTCTCGTTTTGCTTTTATTCGGGGAGAACTTGGGATTGTTCATCCAATGGGTTTGTTTTGAGGGGGAGTTTCTTTGCCAAGTTCTTTCACTTAATGAGCTCACTTTATCATATTTCTTTATATATTATGTAATTGTGCTAATATATGATAATCTAAATTGTTCCACTTGAACTAAAAATGATATTGCGGAATTCCTTGGTTTGATTGCCTATAGCTAAATACTCTGTGATATCTTACTCTTCTAGGCTTGATATTGAATCTTCTTGACAAATTTGGGCTATGAAGCAAGTGTGTTTTAGCTTTACTCTTTCATAAGACCTTTTAATCACTTTTTGCATGTTTATAATCAAGAAAAATGAAAAGAAAAGGGAATCAATAAAAAGGGTTGTTAAAAGCAAAAAAACCTCAAGTTATGTGCTTCAGGGTGCTTTCCCTAAAAGATAAGATGTATGCTTCAAGCATGCCATTCCCTCAAAAGACAAGATGTATGCTTCAAGCATGCCACTCCAAGGAAATAAAAGAAGTATGCTTCAAGCATGCCACATGCAGTTTACTGTTTAAAGATTAAATTGGTCCACTAGATTGGAGTTGAAACTACTTGCTCGCCCTGATTTGTTATTTGCTTCAACTTTGAGCCTTTGTTTTTCTACTAAAAGTTTTGCTTAGTACTTGGCTATAGTTGACTGAATTGAGGTTGAGATGCATGTCATTCCCTAACTTGTTAAAATTACATGAAGATCATGTCTTTTGCATATTATGTGATATGTAAGGTTATATGATCGAATGAGCTCATCTTTTCCTATCTTGGCACTCCCTTGTTTCTTCTTGTGAAATCATTGCTACAAGAAAAATTTTGAACAAATTCTCTCTTTTGTACTCTTGATGAATCCATTGTCAAAGGGGGAGAAATTTGGGAATCATTGAAAAGTTTAAGGAAAAAGGGGGAGAAGAAAAAGGGGGAGTTGTGTTTGGAAATTTGAGAATTTTGGGAGAAGTTTGGAGAATTTTGAAATTCTTGGGCACATTGCACATTCACACACATTTTCCTTCTCAGGGGGAGATTTTGTTTTGCATTTTGGTCAAAGGGGGAATTCTGTGTTTTCTCTTTTTGGTCCTTGATCCTTTGGATTTCAAAATCTTTTGTAAAGTGAATGCCAAATGTTCATTTCTTAGTGGTGTTGCCAATGTTTTCATCAAGGGGGAGATTGTGAAATCATGTGCTGAAAAATTGGCTTTGAATTGAAAAATTAACTTAGAATTGGTTTTGCAAAATGTGCTTGTGCATGTGTTTGACAATTTGACAAGAAAGCAAGAAGTTTCGTTTTTACGCGGGACCAATTTCTTAAAAGACAAGAAGTTTTACATGTACGCTGCACCAAATTTTTGGTCCGTCGTGAATGGCTTTTTGCTCGATTAGGGTTTGTGCAAATTTGGACTTTGAATTTTGATTTGTTTTTGAGATTATGAAATTTGTGAGAATTTCATGATGCTTGAAGTGGACTTTATGCAATGCTCATGTGAGTAGTTGCATGGATTGACATTGAGTCAAGTCGTGGACTTGTGCTCGGATTTGTTTTGTGGTTTGTTCATGTGCGGTATTGCTCGAAGACGAATGTGGTCGATGACGGACCGAACTAGGTTCATGGAGGAACCGAGGTTCGGGACTAGGTTCAGGAGGAACCGAGGTCTTGGTGGTCACGGATGTCATGCGGGACGGTCGGGCTAAGAGCATGGTGCACAGGAGGAAGGGTTAGTCACGTGAGAATGGCAGGAGGTCATTCGCGTGCAAAGTGTTAGTCACGTGAGTATGGCAGGTGGCCATACGGCGTGCAAAGTGTTAGTCACGTGAGTATGGTAGGGTTGCCATACGCGTGCAAGAGTTGTACTCGGCCAGGTTGGGCCAAGTAGAGTTGTGTTGGATCTGATTCCTTCTAGGGAATAGGAATCGTATTCGAACTCCTTGTGGGTTGGTCCTTTAAATAGGAGGGGTGTCTCTGTTAAAGGGCATCAATCGAACCAAGTAGCGAGCAGCGCAAGGGAGCTTGAGCTTGGTTTTAGGGTTTGTACTCTTTTGATGGGAGTACTTTAGACAAAAGAAATAAAGATCAATTCTTCTAGTTCCTTGTGTGCTACAATATTCTCTTTTGGTTCTTGTTTGCATACTTGTTCTAGTTCTAGATTGGTTTTTGTTTTTTGATTTTCATCTTGATTTGATCCATCAAAAACCTCTCTAGGGTATTGATCTAGTGTTCCTCAAAGTTTTGTTGATAAATCTTTTGTTGTTCTTGATCAATCTACAAGTTTCGATTAGATTGATTTTCGTCAAGTTCTGGAACAGCAAGCTTGCGAAGCTTATAACTTTTGATCCGTAAGTCTGATCGAGCTGATTCTTTTTGGGTTCGATTCATACTAGAATCTAGTTTCTTGTGTCCAAATTTCAGATCAATCCGACGGTTGGATCTCCGAGAATTCGTGTTTTACCGAACCTCTATCATTCTGTTTTTGTCGAAAACGAGGCAATTATTTGGTTCTGTTTTGGGGTGAACTTTTAATAGATCAAGAATTTGGTTTTAGCTTCCGCACAATCATTCACCCCCCCTCTGATTGCTATATTCGTATACTTCGATCCTACACATGGTCTCATCATCCTCCCTTTCTTGAAGTGGAGTCGTCCTCGACTCCATCATATTGTCTTGGAAAATGTTAGGAGTGACAGGAAACAAAGAAGCATGCACATTTGCAATCAAATCAATGGATCGAGAATCTCTATCAACCATATACTCCCTTTCTTGAAAACTATCGTGTGACTTGTAAGTTGAATCAAAAGTACTTGATATGACATGATTAGTGATATGGCATTTATCAAGTTGATGACATTGTTGCATGGCAAGCAGAGGTTCAAAATCTGAACAAATGTAAACTCGATCGGCTTTATACTCTTCTTTCTCACTATTTTTGCAAATAACATGGAAAATATTTCGTGATAACCTGGACAAATCAGAATGTACAAAAAGTCTCTCCTCTAAATAATTCAGATCACACGGAACATCAAATTCAATGTAGCCTAATGTATCTAAAGAAGACATCAATTTTAACTCATCATTTTCGCTTGCAATGTGAATTAGATGTTTATTTTCAGTACAAGTGTCTAGTGTGTTAACAAAAGTAACATGTCCACTCACTAGTTGTGTCATAGATATAAGTGAAGTATTATCACACAACTCTTCTTTATCACAAGAAATAGCAAGCAAATCATCTTGTAACAAAGCAAAATCAGCAATCGGTTCCACTAATAGTTGCTCAATGATAGCATGATTTGTGGACAATTTTAGCTCTTCAAAATTATTTTCTCCATATGTAAAGTCCATACCTGTTATATTACCTTGTAAGTTCTCATCACCGTTGTAGAGTGTTTCTTCAACTATTATCTCTTCACTTACACATGGGGTAGTACTTGATCAGTTCTTTCTCCATATGCACTTCTACATCATTCTCTCGATGGTGCTCACTTTTCTCGCAAAATGTTAGCTACAAAAGAAGGTCCAACAATGGGCGCCTCAAATGAAGCTAATGATTCTTTCAAGGATTCAGCAAGCATATTTTCAACTCTACAAGCACATACAACCAATTCTGAAAGAGAACTATATGTTTCATCAATAAGAGCATCCTGAATTTCTTGATTAAGTCCACGTATGAACCTAAGCTCTGTTGCTTCTTCACCTTCAACTAAACCACAACGCAACAAATGATTTTGCAATCGTTCATAGTATTCCTTAACGCACTTATTTCCTTGTTTCAAGCATTGGAGTCTAGTATACAAAAATTCAGAATGATATTCAGGAACATAATCAATTCTCATAAGTCTTTTCATGGCCTTCCAATTTTTAGATTTTCTCTCTTTTCTACAAATATGTTTCCACCATGTTAATGCATATTCATTTAGCACACTAGTAGCAATCCTAATCTTTTCATTTTCAGACAAATCATACTTGCCAAATTCTTTTGTCTCTGCTATCTCCCAATTAATATAGGCATCAGGATCATAATGACCATTAAAAGGTGGAATGGCGAATTTAACCTTATCTAGGGAATCATCATCAACATGTACCGAGCATGTAGTATGCCATTTTTGTTGCTTAGAAGATGAGGTGGAGGATTGGAAGTTCGGGGCGTACCTTCAAGCGTATCAAGTCTAGACAAAATAGTAGCAAGATTAGTGTTAGCAACTCTCTCGAGCGGTCTCGATAGACCGGAGGCGGTCTTTTGCGGTGACATTCTAGCAACAATTCCCTTTATGCGCGTGGAGAGTGATGCATCGAATCCTCATCACCTAACATGGTTAGTAGAAGACAAGAAAACAATATAACAAGTATAATGTTCCTATCAACTACAAGGAGGTGGTGGCAATTCTCTCAACATTCAAGCCGATAACCAAAGCTCTTACAAGTTCTTACATGCAGCGGGTGTTGACGGCCGTTGGCGTGGTCAAAAGTTCTCCGAAGCTTGAATAAAGCGATTGCCAAGGGATCGAACAAATGTATGAGGTTGGGTGTGGAGCTTGGATAGGCAAAACTTATTTCCTATGCAATCTGATAATTCTAGTTATTGTAATGATAAGTAATGATCCAAACTAGAATTCACAAGCCCTAGTTGCCGATCTCAAAGATATAAGTGAATTTGAAGGCAACACACACGCAAAGATAATGGCACTTGTGCAATCAAGGAATGAGCTATAAAATATAAGTGATGCACCAAAAGCTCTATTGCACAAGTCGTAGAGAGACGCTAACTTATTGCTTTGAGAAAGTAAAAAGGGCACAAGATTGCTCACTAATTAATAAATTGCACAACCTAAAAGTAACGAACACAAATTAGGGTTTTGCTCAATGTAGTGCGACCGGCCACAATTTTCTTTTTCTTTTCCTTTTTTTTGGCCTTTTGGCTCTTTCTCTTTTCTTTCTTTTAGTGACTTTCGGCCAACACTAGTATGAACAAAGTTTTTGAATCCCTAACTCGGTGTCACAAGATAATATGATATGATAACTGAAGATTGTGCAATGTATCAAGTAGAGCAGCCCTAAGCAATATCAACAAGCTAGTCTCAAATAGGATCAAAGTGTTCACAAAGGATGAATTGGTTCCCAAAGGTAGGTGTACTGATGTTTTTCTAGGGCAGCAAACTTGTCGCCTAGATTAATGTTTGAAGATCACCGAATTTGATTGATTGACAGTGGAAGGAATTGAAGCTTATATCCTCAGCTTTCATTAGAGTGCAAGAACACAAAAATCCGAGTTCGTATGTGAAAGTTATGCTCGAAACACCAAACTGGACAGAATTGAAGGATTGAAGCTACGCGAAGGAAAAGAAAGATCAGCAACTAAAACATGGACTCTAATGGATCAAAATCTAACAAAACTCACTAAAATAACAGATTGAAACTAAAGGTTGAATTTTTGTGGAGTAATTTTCAATTTAGGACAGAAATCAAAAACTAACCTAAGGCACTGATATTCTCACCGATCAACTGAAGCTCTGATACCACTTGATGTAACACTGGGTGTCCCGATCTTTCGATGAGAATGATAACCTTCGATTTGGGTGGAGACGACTTTGACGATCCGACTACAACGTACAACGATGATGCGCCTTAGCAATCGCTAAACCAACTCCAGATGGTTATTGACCTTGCCGTGGGCACGATCAACCTAATCACTAAGATCTATTCCTGCAAGCAATCGAAGAACAAGCAAGAACAAGGCAAAAGCAATCTAAAATTGCAAATATAGATGAAGTATTGAAAAGTTGGGGTTCCGATACAAGGAGCTTGTTAGGCGGCCGTTGAGCACGTCTAAAAGACTCAAATAGTAGCAAAAGGCTAAACTATCAAATAACCAAAACCCAAGTTATTTTGGGGGACTCCCTAGCTATTTATAGGAGAAATAGGAGGCCAAAACCAGGCTTGGGGCGTCCAAAACACTTCCATGGCCGAATAGGACTCCTATTCCTAGTTTGACTCGGATTTGAAAAGATGACCGAACTTGTTTTGCAGATTCCCGTTGACTCGTAAGGAATTTGGAGATGGGGCCAGATCCGTTGGAAAGAGGACGTCGAAACCTTTCAAACCAGTACTCATAGACCTCAAACACCCTTGTGGATCAAAAGTTATGGTCGTTTGAAGTTGGTGCTATCCCGGAGGCCGAATCCGAGTTGAACTTGTGCACCGGAAGAATTGGCTTCATGCTTGACGTTTGGGAGTCCTTCTCCTTGGTTCCTAAGGACAATAAAATCATCACAAGGATTAAATAGCATTCCATTCATTAAATTATTTGTATGCAACCCGAGGAATGCATTCACCTGGTAATTGAATTGACGTGCGCGAGCTCGAGTAATTGGCCCTTGTATTATATTGTTGGCTTCAATTGGGTTTGTAGGCATGGCCGTATGCATGGTAGTGATGTCCTCATCACTCCCTGCGGCCGGCGCCTCCCTGCGGCCCGTCCGAGGTGCCGGCGCTGCAGCCACCGTCGTCCCCCGCGTCGGCTGGGGGCAGGAGGACAATCGTGGTGGGGATCAGGAGTGACGCTGCCAGCTGCGAGCTCCTCACCTGGGCCCTCGTCAAGGTCGCCAATGCCGTCGAACGCGTCGTCGCCCTCCACGTCTCCGCCGGCGGTGCGTCCCCCCGCTCCCTGCACCCATCGGTGCCGACTGCTCGGCCTTATGGTCTGGGTTTGATTTGTGCTTGAGGCTGCCGCTTCTGAGTACTAATCTGCTAAATTTGGCCTTGATTGCTCTGTTTGTCCCTGTGGTTGTTCTTGCTGAATCGCTATGTTTGTGAGATTAATCCCTTTTTTGTTTCTACCTCCTTGTTTAGGAGGAGGGTTGGGATTGGACGGGAGGAGCGAGGCCGCGGACTCGCTCGCGTCTGTGCTCGCCGTGTACGACGGCTTCTGCAACCTCAAGCAGGTCAGTCGTCCCAGCTCTCAACTGCAGAACAAAATTTTCTCCTTTTCTGCTTTATTTATGAGCTGCTTGTGGATTCTATTCAACGATGCTTGGTTTCTTCTGATATTAATCTTGTTGTGCAGGGTGCTGCATTGGAGTTTGCACGGGTGGTGAAGGTGAATCGGCAGGTGGTGGCCGGGACTTTGCACGAACTGATGTTGGAGGTAGTTGATGATGGGAAGAAAAGTCTGTATAGAGCCAAGGTATGGGTTAAGCCGTGGCAAGATTTCAAGGCGGTTGTGGAGTTTCGTCATGTCGGGGACTCTTCCCAGTCGTCTATTGGTAGCCCTGGGCAAGGTATTGTTGGTCTCACTACATTATCTTAATAACTAAGAGTCTAAGACCCAGAACAATAGTATGTTAGCATGCTTGCATATTTTTGAATTTTGAATAATTGTCTCAAAAATTACATATCTGATGTACCTTATGAATGATTAGCTAAGATTCCAAGGAGTTAATTTCATTTGATGGGGGATAAAATTAAAAGGAATATAGAAAGTAAAAAATATTTCAATGCTGGTATGAAAATGAATCGCTCGTCTTGTTGCTGCATGATCTGAGAAAAACTTTTGAAAAGCTGAAAAACCATGTCTTGCTTAAAAGGAATAAAGAAAGTAAAAATATTTCAATGCTGGTATGAAAATGAATCGCTCGTCTTGTTGCTGCATGATCTGAGAATAACTTCTCAAAATATAAAAAACCATGTCTTGCTTGGCAAACCCCTGGATTAGGCCAGATTTGACCTAATCCAGCAGGGAAACTCTCTTGACTCTGGAGGCAAACAAAATTCCATGCATGTATAAAAATTTCGGATAAGATCACAATTTGGTAATTATCCAGTTCAATCTATTTAGAAGAAAGATATTTCCTGCTTATACAAGTGCTGTTTCCAGCTATTGCTGAGCTTCCTCGTCAAGTCCACATGACACCAAGGACTCACCTGCACAGCACTAAGAACAATGGACTCTCTGTCGACTCCTCATCATCCTCTTCTCAGGTGTGATCGGTCACCCCCTCTTATGTTCCCACACAACTCATCACTAATGCCATTTCCAGTCTTTTGCTGTTTGGTAAAACCTACATGTCAGCAGGGGTGTCAAGGACTCTCAGTGCATCTTAATGGGTTAATCTGTGGCTTGGATTTGATGATTTACTGCCAGGAGTAAGAAATAAGGGTTTATCCTGATGCAGGCTAATCCTGTTCATTTGACAAATATCCTGACCCAAATTAGCTTTGCTGCAACAAGTGTGCTTTATTCCCATACTACAAAAATGTTGTGATTCACCGGAACTCGCTTAAATATATTTTCTAATCCTGTTTCCCTATTATCTTGCACATTTGTGCTTAACTATGTCATGTAAAAAAAATGTGAATAGCATTTAGCTTCTTAATTGTTTTCATTTTGCCACAGTTAGTGTACATGTTAGCACCCAAGGCCAAACCATGGGTTTGCATTGGATACTTCCTGTTACACGAGTGCTATTTTGGGATTTAATTTCCTGGAAACTTTTTCATGAACATCCAAAAACATTGTCTTAAGGATGTTAACATGGTACCAAGCACTGCCCAAGGCATCATTTGAGACTTGCAGTGAGCCAATGATGACTTCTAGCTTTCATTTGCAAGTTAGAAATTTGGGCTAGAGCCTTCTATTATCATTCTCAACATATAGTTCGCATTTCTATTTGCTGTTCTGTAATATGTTAGAAGCCGGTGTATAATCAATATGTTTAAAAGTTAAAACTATCTACATTGAACATATGAAAATTATATCACTAGATTTGTAGTTAATAGTACTTTCATAATTCTATAATTTTATTAATTTACACTGACATGCAATTATAAAAAGTAATAATCAATGTCACATCTTGGAGTTGTGAAACTTAATAACATCATTTTAAAAAGAACGGAGAGAATAATTGCTTTTGCATGCGATAAGATGTTCCTTTTTTTTGTTTGTAAACAGTTAAACACAAGATTTTGATTAGGTTTCATTCCTAGGCTACCTCAACTTGTTTGGGACAAATGACTTGGCTGTTGATGCTGTAAACAGTTAAACACAAGATCTAATTTATAATGGACTCTGTTCAGCAGCCAGTGAATGTGCAATCAACGATTTCTGTATTCTTTAATATGTTGTGCTGTGTATACATCTATCATCAGAAAGAGATTTGGTTTTAGGCACAAGGTGATATATGTAACTGTCCTGTTGTTTTGATCTCTTGTTAGGGCATGCATGACTACTTGTTTTTGTTGATAGTTACAAATCAAATTACTCGATTGATATTATATTAGTTAATATGTCATCTTTGATTTACTGCATGATTGGTTTGCTCTAGCTCTACAAAACGTTATGAAGCTGTTGAGGGTTAAGTTTCTCATGAGCCTATTGAACTACGATGAGAATGAATCGAAAGACAACATCCCTAAAGTTATACGGGAAATACTAAAGCGTATCAGAGATTAGATGAATTTTAATGATAAACAGTTCATATGTTACTTTATGCACTTGCTTGTGTAATCAACGATATAATAACTCTCTGTATCTTTCTTTTATGCACATCTTACGACACTTGATTAACAAAACATATAACACCTTTTGCTTATTTGAATTGTATTACCAAATATCGCCGTAGCGTTAGCACGGGCAATATACTAGTATACGAAGTATATGGAGTAGTCTATACTCTGATGTATAGAATTAGTCATATTTTTTAGATTAAGTAGTGGCACATTTAGTAAAGTTTTCTGCTTTACGATCGTTTCGTATTCTTTTATTATCTTCTAGGTTGCAAACCCACTTTGAAAACGTGCAAAGGATCTCGGATACGACCACATTGCCTTTTGCCATGCATTATCTCCGTTCAAGGATAATTGAGGAATTGGATATTTCACACTTGACTGAGAAGCTACTGCAAGGGAAGGGAGAATCCGGTGCGCTGACACCAAAGGAGAAGTACGAGACCTGGGAGAAGATTACAATCTTGAGTATGATTGTTTTATCTTCATGGCTTGTTGAATTTTTCTTTATCTGATCAGTGATCATAACACATGGATTGATATTTATGTTTTTTTTTTTTTTTGAAACTAAGAGCACGAGCTCTGCCATCCATTTCAGAAGAGAAGAGTAAAATCAAAGTCTCCGAAGAGGAGATTACAACGACCGCCTTAACAGGAGAGACACCAACAACGGAGAGTCAATTCTAATTGGAAACTCCCCCAAAACAACAACAGGACCAAAACCTCTTGGAGACCCTCACTTGCCGCAACTGTGGCCCACTAGACTCTCGCCACCGCGGCTGCACCACGCCATCCTTGCCAGCCCGGCTAGGTAGAGGATCACACCACCAGGAAGAGGACTGCCCGCCGCCATCCGCACCACCACAGTCACCATCCGTGCCACTACGCCAACCATGCGTTCGTGCCATCCGCGCCAGCTGTGCCACCATGGCCGCCACCGGAGCTATCCACGCCAGCCGCTCGTGCCACCATGGCCACCATCCGCGCACCGCGCGTCGTCACCATGGCCTCCGCCGGCCAGAGTGCCACTCTATTCGCTCCACCCACCGCCAACCGCACCACCACGGCCACCGCCTGCACCATCCGCGCCACCCACCGCCAGCCGCATGTCGTCACCACGGCCGCCATCCGCACACCGCTCTATGCCACCATGACCGCCAACCTCACCGGCCTTTTGTCAGCCTCCTCCATTTCTCTGGCAACCTCAGGTTTCACGAGGACGGTGTCTGCAATGTGGGCGATACAGATGGTGCACAATTGCAGGTAAATGTACACTCCATGTTCTATTAAGCTCGGGCAATCCCCCTATATATAAGTTATGAGTGCTTTCTTTATTTTTTTGTCCAGGTATTGATCATTGCACTCTAGGCAGTTGAACAATGGAAATTACGCTAGAAGGGTGACTTACTTGAGCCCAAGCTTCTCACTGACAATGAAATATCTCACTTTTTTTTATTGTAGGCAGAATCTGATACTTCTAGCAAAAACGGACATAAGGACTTTCTTGCAACTGCTGATTACCTTGCCACTTATGGTATCAAAGCATTAACCATGCAAATGCAACGCGCTGCAACAGAAATCTTGAAAGACTAAATATTTCTTTCCCTGTCCATATGATTACTGTTACTAACATGTCAATTAATTATTATATTACCAACATGATCATCATTCAACAAATAGAGAGACAATGCAGTAAAAAAAATTGCTAGGGAAATGCTTTTTGCTCTGATTTGTCAAGAGTATCCAGACTTGTGTATTCAGCTTAAATTACCTAGTAGACTTGCTCTGATTACTTACCCCTTCGCTTGCTTCAAGATTTGTGCAACTTGTACTAAAAGGAAGAGCATAGAAACACCTCTCTACCTAGTATTGTATAACATGGTGTGCTTCCCATGTTGACACTGCCGTGGAAAAATATATGCAGGAAGCAGCTGAAAGACCCTATGAGCATGGACCAAGTATTGCAAACAGTGTTACAAATATTGGACCAGTTCGTGAGTCTTTGTGAAGATAACTCATGGATAAATTACCTTGTACCTGATAATGCCAATCTTTATGCACAGCTGATGGCTGTGTCCAGTAGCGGCTTTGATGAATCATCACTTCTAAAGGATGTTAGAAAGCTTGACCAGCTAATGCCTGAGACACGCATATTATTGTCAAGGTAATGTGATGTTATGTATTTTGTTCTTTGCAGTTTTAACAATGTCGTAATTTGTAGTATAATGCTGCTGTTTTTCTCAATCTTTCATATGGCATTACGGCCACCCATTATTTTCTTTCTTTCGTCAATTATCCTTCTGAATATTTTAAATCAAACTTTGTAATCCATGTCATATGTCATATATCATATATAGGTAACTAGTTTATTAATTTGATCGTTTACTCTAAAGAGGGGATTTGATTGAAACACTGTATGACAGAGTGGATTCATGAAACTAAAAGGGATCAAGAGAACTTAATACAACGAGGTGCTGCAGTACATTTTCTCTTTGTCAGTGACATACACTATTGTTAAGTGATTATCCTACTGAAGCAATAAAAGTGCTCTATTTTTATGCATTGAGATTTGATGTATATCGTTATATCACGCTATGGAGGAGAACAGTCTCACTTATACAATGAACTGTTGTTGATACGATTCGTAGGCCATTGGCACTTTTGCAAAATGAGAAAACGGAAATGTTTATTGTAGTAGGGAAGTTGCGTACTGTACAGAATAATTAGTTTCCCATGTTTATGGGTAAGAGTGGCATCTTTATGATTTTGACTCTTTTGACAACTGCATTTGTCTTTCAAAAGAGATTCCATGAGTATCTTACATAATCGTATTGGAACCTTGTGCTTGCAGCGATGATTTCAAGAATATCATGGAGAGGTCATTGAGGAATAGCAGACGTGGTAATTGAGGATTTGACTGCACAGGTTGGGACTCCAATTCCTCCATCAGGATTGCCCTTGGCGAATTAGCTCTTGGCTAGAGTAGCTCAACTGAGTTTACCGTTGCTTGAGGAGCCGAATAAGAACAAGCACATTCAGATTATACGAAGTATGCCTGAAGTGGAGCTCTTCTACACATTCCTCTATGCCAACATGCCACCAGAAACATAAATTATACATTCATGTGGAAAGGAGTATGTTGCTTCTAAATTTTGTCCTTAAATCTCCGAAAGATCTAGTGGCTTATGAAATGTTGAGCATTGTGCAATCTGGAAACCAATGAAGGTGGAGAAGTGGCTGATTTTATGCCCCATATAGAATGGCGAAACTAGAAAAAAAAAATTTGAAGGTGCACACTTCACAAGTACAACTCTATAGTTTTGTATAATGATTTTGTAACATCGTAAATTCAATACATATTTGAAATTTACTAAAAGTACAATACAAATAGTTCTAAGGTCTTAAAAATTCCAAACCACTAAAATCGGACCCAATTCAATCAAAAAATTTGATCCATTAAAGAGGTGATCTTGTAGCACTTCTAAAATTTTTAGGAGTGCCGGGCCATACCTGGCACTCCTAGTACCGCCCCTGAAGATTTTCAGTTGTTACTAACAAGGATCTAACTGAATGCAGTTCTTTCACTTATTCTTTTTTTTTACCTGATGATTCCATTGTGTGCTTTTGGTTAGAACTCTCCCAGTCTGTTTCTGCCATTTTATTTATATTTTTGGGAGCTTACACAATGGAAATTGAACTTGATGTTTTTACGTGTAACTGTTCCATACGTTACTTTGTTCGAAACTTGTAATATTTTCTTGTTAGACATTATCTAAGGACTAAGTCTTGATCTAGCCTAGGTAATGATCACTAATCAATGCGGAAACTGAGAGCCATTAGGACTAACCCGGAGACGATGATGCCATTAGGGTTTTTCGGTTGAAGTAGATCGTCGGTGAAGCGATTCCCGTGAGGAAGACGAGGGCACCGTGACTTCCACGGTGAAGGCGCTTCGTCAGCCTCTACGCTGTTACCCGGATCGGATGGGATTGTTAAGAGTAGAAGAACTTGAGTCTATTTCAGCGCACAAGTTCCGGCCTCTCCTCTTTCTATATAGCGATGGCTGACGGGACGGATACCAAAAGGTATTGGTGCATTCCCGATCAAAACGCAATTAGTGGTTATTAGATCCGAAATTTTCGGATGGTAGTTATTGCGTTACTGCCTTGAGATCACCACTAACATTCTCCCACTTGATCGAAAGGCTAATAACATAAGTCCATACTTAACAGAACAGCACACCAAGATAAAGTATTACAACGGTTAATAAAGTCACCGCTGAAACCCCAGTATCTATAGTGTACATTCTATCTTAATGGAATAATCACTTATTCTTAATGGGACTTTGGTTTTATTCTTATGGTCCTTATTTCCAGAATCAGAGGCTTTCCAATAAACCCATGCCGGCAACATACTCTCGAAAGAGACTGGGTGGTAAGCCTTTAGTAAGCGGATCCGCAAGCATAGACTTAGTACTTATATGCTTGACATCAATTGTCCGATCCTAGATTCTATCTTTCACAACATGATACTTAATGTCAATGTGTTTGGCAGCACCACTTGACTTGTTGTTACTTAAATAGAAAACTGTGGCCTTATTATCGCAGTATACTGTTAGTAGTTTAGATATACTGTCAACCACTCTTAGTCCGGGAATAAAGTTCTTAAGCCATACAGCCTGCCCAGTAGCCTCATAACATGCCACAAACTCAGCCTGCATCGTCGATGATGCAGTAAGGGATTGTTTGGAGCTTTTCCACGAAATGGCTCCTCCGGCAAGTGTGAAGATATAACCTGATGTGGATTTCTTAGTATCTACACAACCTGCAAAGTCAGCGTCTGAATAACCCACAACCTCAAGGTGATCAGACTTCTTATATGTGAGCATGTAGCGCGTAGTGCCTTGCAAATAACGCAAGACTTTCTTAACGGTTTTCAAGTGGTCCAACCCTGGATTTGATTGATATCTGCCAAGCATCCCGGTTATGAATGCTAAATCAGGATGAGTACAAACTTGAGCATACATAATGCTTCCGACAGCTGAAGCGTAAGGAATCCCCTTCATCTGATCAGTTTCTAATTGATTCCTTGGACATTGGAATGTTCCAAATTTATCGCCCTTTACAATAGGAGCAGGCGTGGCAGAACAGTTATGCATATTATATCTCTTAAGCACTATGTCAATGTATGCCTTTTGGGATAGACCTAATATCTCTTTGGACCTATCTCTGTAAATCTCAATGCCTAAAACATAAGAGGCATCGCCAAGATCCTTCATATCAAAATTAGTGGAAAGAAATCTTTTGGTCTCATACAGCATATCCATATCGCTGCTAGCCAACAAGATATCATCCACATAAAGTACTAAGATAGTGAATTTGCTCCCCTTAATCTTAATGTATATGCAATTGTCCACCTCATTTTCTTTGAAACCAAAATTTCTTATGGTCTCATCGAACTTAAGGCACCACTGTCTAGACACCTGCTTTAGTCCATAGATGGATTTCTTAAGTCTGCATCCCATATGTTCCTTGCCTTCCACGACAAAACCTTCCGGTTGGGCCATGAAAACATCCTCATGCAGGTCACCATTAAGGAACGCAGTTTTAACATCCATCTGATGTAGCTCTAAATCATAATGAGCAACAAGCACCATGACAATTCTTAGCGAATCTTTCTTTGAGACGGGAGAGAAAGTATCAATATAATCTACCCCTTCTCTTTATGTAAACCCTTTTGCTACAAGCCTTGCCTTGAATCTTTCGACATTTCCCTTAGAGTCATGCTTAGTTTTGTAGATCCATCTATAGCCTACAATTTTAACTCCATCAGGAATTTCTACTAGATCCCAAACATCATTAATGCTCATAGACTTTATTTCATCCTGCATGGCCTCAAGCCACTTGGATGAATCTTTAGTTATCATAGCCTCCTTAAATGATGTAGGATCATCTACCTTCCCTATGTCACATACATCTTCATTCATGTATACAACATAATCATTAGGGATGGCTGATCTTCTTTCCCGCTGTGATCTCCTTAATGGTTCATTAGTTGTCACAAGAGGTTGTTGAGGCTCATCATTAGGTGTTGTATTGTTGATACCTGAATTCTCAGATAGGGGCTCAATTCCAGGATCCTCAGCTGGAGGAATAACTGTATGAGGTACAGGAACAATAGTCTTTTGGATTATCGGCAAAGGTACATAAGTCCGAATCTCCTCAAGATCTATTTTCCTAGCCTTTGAGCTCCCACTGATTTCATCATTATCTAAGAATACAGCATGACGGGTTTCCACAAACTTAGTGATATGATTTGGACAATAAAATCGATATCCCTTAGACCTTTCAAGATATCTAATAAAATGTTAACTTATTGTCTTAGGATCCAATTTTCCAAGATGTGGATTAAAGACTTTAGCTTCAGCAGGACAACCCCACACACGTAAATACTTTAAACTCGGTTTCCTTCCAGTCCACAATTCATAAGGAGTTTTAGGGACTGATTTACTCGGAACCCGATTTAGTATGTGTGCGGCTGTCTTTAATGTTTCAATGCACAGACTCACTGGTAAACTGGAGTAACTCATCATGCTACGCACCATATCCATAAGGGTGCGATTGCGCCTTTCAGCTACTCCATTTTGCTGAGGTTCACCAGGTGTGGAATATTGTGCTACTATGCCATTTTCTGAAAGAAATTTAGCGAATGGATCGGGAATTTGTCCATAAGGAGGATGTCTCCCATAATATTCTCCTCCACGATCTGATTTCACTACTTTAATCTTTAAGTTATGCTGATTTTCTACTTCAACCTTAAAGATTTTGAATTTATCGAGTGATTCAGATCGATCATGAATGGGAAAAATATAGCCATAACGGGAGAAGTCGTCAGTGAATGTGATAAAGGAGTTATACCCATCAACTGAAGTCACAGGAAAAGGTCCACATATGTCAGTGTGGATTAATTCTAAGATTCCCGTGCTTCGTGTGACTCCTTTCTTAATTTGTTTTACATATTTCCCTTTAATGCAATCAATACAATGATCTGTGTCAGAGAAGTCTAGAGGTTGGAGTATCTCTTCCTTAATGAGACGTTCCATTCTCCCCTTCGAAATGTGGCCTAAACGACAGTGCCACAATTTCGATGAAGTCTCATCACCTAGACTTCTCTTTCACTTATTGGTGGCATAACACACATTCATCGATACAGGAGATTCAGAGAGATGAAGCATATAGAGTTTGTCTCGTCGAGTTGCGAGACCAACATTATTAGAATTAAAGTTTACAATGCATTTATTGTTTCCAAAGATACAAGTGTATCCATCATCATCTAATAAAGAAACTGAAATGAGGTTTCTCCTTATACTAGGAACATTGTAGGATCGAAGTATACGAATATAGCAATCAGAGGGGGGGTGAATGATTGTGCGGAAGCTAAAACCAAATTCTTGACCTATTAAAAGTTCACCCCTAAAACAGAACCAAATAATTGCCTCGTTTTCGACAAAAACAGAATGACAGAGGTTCGGTAAAATGCGAATTCTCAGAGATCCAACCGTTAGATTGATCTGAAATTTGGACACAAGAAACTAGATTCCAATACGAATCGAACCCAAAAAGAATCAGCTCGATCGGACTTACGGATCAAAAGTTATGAGCTTCGTAAGCTTGCTGATCCAGAACTTGACGAGAATCAATCTAATCAAAACTTCAAGATTAAACAAGAACGACAAAAGATTGATCAACTAGACTTTGAGAAACACTAGATCAATACCCTAGAGAGGTTTTTGATGGATCAAATCAAGATAAAACTTAAAGAACAAAAACCAATCTAGAACTAGAACAAGCATGCAAACAAGAACCAAAAAGAGAACGTTGAAGCAATGCGGGAACTAGAAGAATTGATCTTTATTTCTTTTGTCTAAAGTACTCTCATCAAAAGAGTACAAACCCTAAAACCAAGCTCAAGGCTTGATGCGCTTAGCTCTGCTTGGTGCCTTTCAACAGAGACCCCACCTATTTAAAGCACCAACCCACAAGGAGTTCGAATACGATTCCTATTCCTAGAAGGAATCAGTATCCAACACAACTCTACTTGGCCCAACCTGGCCGAGTACAACTCTTGCACGCAGCGTATGGCAATCCTACCATACTCACGTGACTAACACTTTGCACGCCGTATGGCCACCTGCCATACTCACGTGACTCACCCTTTGCACGCGAATGACCTCCCGCCATTCTCACGTGACTAACACTTTGCACGCCGAATGACCTCCTGCCATTCTCACGTGACTAACCATTCTTCATGTGCACCATTCTCTTAGCCCGAGCGTCCCGCATGACATCCTTGACCACCAAGACCTCGGTTCCTCCCTGAACCTAGTCGAACCTCGGTTCCTCCATGAACCTAGTTCGGTCCGTCATCGACCACATTCGCCTCGAGCAATACTCCGCACATGAACAAACCACAAAACAATTTCGAGCACAAGTCCGCGACTTAACTCAACATTAGTTCATGCAACTACTCACATGAGCATTGCATACATTCCACTTCAAGCATCATGAAATTCTCACAAATTTCATAATCTCAAAAACAGATCAAAAATCAATTTCAAATCGCTCAAAACCCTAATTGAGCAAACACCATTCACGCCGGACAGATCGCCAAAAGTATGTGTATGGCGGACCAAAAAATTGGTCCGTCATGCATGGGAAAAACGAGATCGCCAAAAAGCATGTGTATGGCGGACCAAAAAATTTGGTCCGTCATGCATGGGAAAAACGAGATCGCCAAAAAGCATGTGTATGGCGGACCAAAAAATTTGGTCCGTCATGCATGGGAAAAACGAGATCGCCAAAAGCATGTGTATGACAGACCAAAAAATTTGGTTTGTCATACATGGGAAAAACGCGATTTCTTGAACAAGCGTAAAAGCATCAAAATCACGTTTATGACAGACCAAAGACTTTGGTCCGTCATACATGCGAAACTCACTGTTTTTGGATGTTTGGTCTGGCGCAAAATGCAAAGTCTCTGTTTTTTTTGGATGATTGAATGTTTGGTTCTTCATGCAAGCAGTTTTGCAAGATTAATCCTAACCAATTTTTCAGCATAGAATCAAGCCAATTTTTCATCATAAAATCAAGCCAATTTTTCATCACATGATTCACAAACATAAATGACATTATTCAAAAGAAGGGTGAAGCCACTATCTAATACTAATGATAGTGTGCCAACGGCCTCAACTTCAGCCTCCTTTCCATCAGCAACTCTAAGGCTTCACTCCCCCTTTCTTACCGTCTTCACGGTAAGGATTCCCTGCAATGAATTAGAAACGTGCACAGTGGCACCAGAATCAATCCACCAGGTATTAGGGGGAAAATCAGTATAAAGGGTTTCATCAATAAAGGAAATTTCATCATTACCCTTTCTAGCAAGCCATTTCATAAAGCCTGCACAGTCCTTCTGAATGTGCCCACTGGTTTTGCAAAAACGACAGATGGGCCCATCAGAAGTAGATGCAGCAGTGACCTTCTCCTTTTGTTTTGGCTTGCTTGACTCAGCCTTAGGAGAGAAATGCAGCTTCTTTTTGGACTTAGCTTCCCCTTGGAATTTCCTTTTTCCATGGCCAACATGGAAAACTTGGTCGTTTCTTTCAGCCTTAATCCTCTCCTCCTCTTGGACACACATAGCGATCAACTCGCTCATGGTCCATTGCTCCTTCTGAGTATTATAATTAATTTTGAATGCATTGTACTCAGAAGGGAGAGAGGTCATAATAAAATGGACCAGGAACCCATCAGAAATGGCCATATCCATGCCCTTGAGTTTTGCAGCCATATCATTCATCATCATGGTATGCTCACGAACGCTGCTAGAGCCATCATACTTACTCGTGAGCATCTTCATGATCAAAGTACTGGCATAAACTTTTGAGGAGCCCTTAAATTGCTCCTCGACTGAGGCCAAGTACTGCTTAACGTTGTCGAAATCAGGGATTGCTCCCCTTATCGCAACAGATATGGTGATCTTTATAATCATCAAAGACATGCGGTTGGACCGCTTCCACTTTTCCGCTGTTAAATCATAGAGTTTCTTTTTCTCAGCGAAACTCTCATCTTCAGCGGAAGGAGGTACGGGAGCGTCCTCACGTAATGCATAGTCTATGTCCATAATACCAAGGACAATATGAACTTTTTCCTTCCAAGAGGGAAAGTTCGTCCCTGTCAGCTGCTCAATGCCGTTCAAATAAGCGGCAACATTAGTGTTGTTCATGGCTGAATCAAGAAAATAGAATATAATCAGTAAATATTGGAGAAAGTAAATGTCTTGCATGAAATTAACCCTATGTTGGTCTGATTAATAACATGCTAATGACAGAAAAGAACTAAATTAACTTATGGGTAACACATGGTCATAAACAACGTTGGTCAGAATACGATCATGTTTATAATATAATCCCAGTTTTCATTAAATAGGTATGATACGTAGTTATAATCAACTTTGGTCAGAATATAACTATGATCACAAAATAATCCCAAAACATTATTAAATCTCCAATCAATATTTCCCGTTGGTTCCATATTAATTAGAGACAACACTTAGACATAAACATCATAAAATAATTATCATATTAATTTATTGGTCCAGAAGATTAATCATAAAACTAAGCACAATAGAAATGTCCAAGAAATAGTAATTAACAATGATTGCTGCTAAGTTAAATGAGATATTATGCAACAAAAATTGAAATGAACTAAATAGTAATCATCATATTAATTGCCGCATTACTTAACTTACTCAAAAATTTAATTGTGAAATTATTCCCAGAAAATAATGATATTATTTCTAAATTTAAAAGACTGAAGATAAACTAAATTAAAATGGGCTAAACAATAATTATCAATAAAACAGTAAATGACTCAGAACTAAAAGGCCTTGCGGCCCAAGACGGCAAGCGCACCCACCAACGCGAGCTCGGCCCAAAAGAGAAAACGACCTGGCGAACACTGCGGCCTAGATCGGCCCAAAACGCGAGCGCGGTCCAGCCGCACGGAGACCTCGTTGCCTCAGCCGTTGTCAAGGTGAACGGCCGAGATTTCATTGCGTCTGAACAAAACGGCGCGCAATACAAAAACCCTAACCCTAGACCATTCGGCTTCCTCACCCGAAGAACACGCACACGCAAACGCGGGCGAAGCGACGGCGCACACGCGGAGCTGATGCGCGGCGACGGTCAAGGTGCAGCGGCGGCCAAGGCGCAGCGCAAGCTGAGGCGCAGCGGCATCGGCGCGTGCGGAGCTAAGGGCTCCCGTTTCGAAGCAGATGCACGGACGCCCAAGGCCATCGCGGCGCGAACCCACCAGCGCGATGCGACAACCACGGAGCGGGTTCCCCATAGGAGGTAAGCCCAAAACCCCATAAAATTTAGGTTGTTCTTGATTGTTCTGGGATTTGGGATCTTTAGGGTTTCGGGATTTGAGGTTTTGGGGGGGAAAGCCGAATGGTATTTGGGATTTAGGGTTCGGATTTGATGGAGTTTGGCGAATTAGGGTTCTTGATGTTCTTATCCCCTCCTTCTTGATGCTATCCGAGGCTAATTGAACCCTAATCCGAGCCATAAGGCACATTCTAAACCGACGATCAAGAACCGATATGGGACTAATTAACCCTAAATTGAACAAATTAAGAGCTAAACCGGCACAATCCGAACCAGGCTAAGGAGGAACATGATTTAGGCTAGGTGGTTCTGATACTAAATGTTAGACATTATCTAAGGACTAAGTCTTGATCTAGCCTAGGTCATGATAACTAATCAATGTGGAAACTGAGAGCCATTAGGACTAACCCGGAGACGATGATGCCATTAGGGTTTTTCGGTTGAAGTAGATCGTCGGTGAAGCGATTCCCGTGAGGAAGACGAGGGCACCGTGACTTCCACGGTGAAGGCGCCGGTCTTCGTCAGCCTCTACGCTGTTACCCGGATCAGATGGGATTGTTAGGAGTAGAAGAACTTGAGTCTATTCCAGCGCACAAGTTTCGGCCTCTCCTCTTTCTATATAGCGATGGCTAATGGGACCGATACCAAAAGGTGTTGGTGCGTTCCCGATCAAAACGCAATTAGTGGTTATTAGATCCGAAATGTTCGGATGGATGGTAGTTATTGCGTTACTGCCCTGAGATCACCACTAACATTTCTAGCACATGTTTTTGGGATCCGCTGGTATATGCATGCTTGCGCAACTGCTCATTGAAAGGTACCGAATTTTTTGAAGATTGTGGATGATATACAACACCTGGTGAAAAACCTCACTGTATCATTCAGCTTTGCCGAAATGCATTGCACACAATTAATATTTGTGCTAGCTGCGTACGTAGTGGTTTCATTGTGTTCAACTTATGGGTAAAATCAATTAAGATAATTACTATATGAGCACAAAGAATTTCTTTTTGTGAGGATTCGTTGACAAAGGTCCAAAATTAATTCATTGCCTAATAAATAAATCAGTAGTCTTTCTTCTGTTTCCTCCATATGAACTATGAGCATGACTTGCTCATAATAGCCTCTATAAATTCCATCCAATATGTGCTCATTTTGGCTGCTGCTGCTGCTGCTTCAAATAGCAAGTCAGAGAACAAGATAGGTCATTACTTGTTGCTCCACTTCTCAATTTACCATTATACGAACCCCAGCATTCTAGTCAATTTGCACAGAGCACATAGCCAAGAGCCGGCACACACGATTCGAAGGATAAACGTGTCATATTTTAACCATTTGTACATTTCGATCAAATTTTGATTTTTTTAGATAATGAAAGATTAGATCTCCCAGCCTCTGCATCCGAAGATGCACACAGCCATAGTTTATT
The DNA here is from genome assembly GCA_036346355.1 of Rhipidocladum racemiflorum. NCBI lineage: Eukaryota > Viridiplantae > Streptophyta > Magnoliopsida > Poales > Poaceae > Rhipidocladum > Rhipidocladum racemiflorum. The sequence goes on from CM070586.1 coordinate 23,357,774, forward strand.
ACAACGTTATAACTTAACATCCTTACAACTTTATTAAATGTAAAATGAATAAAACAAGTGTTCAACAAGCTAGAAATCAAATTTTGATACAAATGCTAATCTGCTAAGGCAGAAATATTTGCCATCATCACAGCACGGCATCAAGTAGTGTCAGATACACACTAAATCATATAGCTAGTAAAAATTCGAGATTAACTATCATCCATTCCATAAGCAGCAGGAAACGAATCTGTCTTCCTCAAGAAATTAACACAATCAAACGTTCCTTCTACAGAAATACTACTACCACTAGTATTTGCCTAACGCGCGGTTTGCTGCAAGGGTCAAACGTGAGACATAAGAGCGTATTCAAGATACAAAGGATAAATGTGCAAATCCAAAGCTAATCATGTAATTCATCCACTGGAGTGGAGTGTTTAGGAGAAGAAACCAAGCTTTGTTTCTCCTCATCAAACCCAGTGCCATCGCCATGAACATCCTGATGTTGCTTAGGCGCTGGGTTATGCTGTGCCACAGTATTTCCTTTTGTTGTGACTGATTGCTGGTAGAGCACTCCACCAGCAAGAGTGAAGAGCAAGCAAATTAAACCAAATGCGGTTGCGTGCTTGTCCCAGATCATTACATTGATCGCCACAGTGAGGAACTTATTGACAACCCCGGTCACTGTGAATGCTGTGGCTGAGATTGCTTTCCTCGCCGCGAAACCAAAGAAGCTAATGAGCAATCCAAACACGCAGGACAAGGCCACTGCCACAAAGGCATCGAGTTGAAACCAGCTCTCGCCCCCTGATTCAATCGCTGTGAGGACTGACTTGTGCTCCCCCGTCAAAATCCAAAAGATAGGGGACATCACCAACGAAAGAAGGTTGTTGTAGAGCACAAAACCCCATGTGTTTAGCCCCAAATTTGTCACAATGTGCTTGATGTACACCATCTCAGTTGTTATGGTCACCAGATAAGCAAGCGCCCAGGAGTATGCTCTGAGGCTGAACGCTGAATCTGTTATAACATAGCCAACTGCTCCTCCCAATATGATCACAAGGGACATGAATGTGAGCTTGGAAGGACATGGTTGCTTCCGGAAGGTTGTGTCAGCGATAGCAACCAAAAGCGGAGTCAAGGATCTGAAGACTATAAATGTGTCGACGTTGGCATGACAGAGGAGGTTTGTGTTAGTGAATATGGCAAGGTAGAATACAACAGCAGCTGGTGCGAATTTCTTGGCGGTCTCCAGGTTGAATGGATCATGGCAGAGAAAACCAAGCTTTCCAAGAACCCAAACACCAGCAGCAGATGTCAAGTACTGTAGCGCAGTTAGGAGGCCAGGGTAACTGAACTTTGTGACGGCATACTTGTTAATGATTGCCAACAAGCTCGAGCACAAAGCATAGCCTATCACAAGGCTGCTCGTTGCATAGTATTGCTTAGCCATGAGACCAGATTGTTCACCTGAAATCGGTTCAATATTAAAACACATGAGAAACAAACCAATGCATGTTCTAGATGTCCCAAGTACTCTCCAATTTATTTTGCTCCTAAAAAAGTACAACAAGGCTAGCTGCAGAATTACAAAACGTACATATTTTTACACGATTCACATATTGACTGCATGCATACTATACACACAAGCATGCACTTTTTGAATTACTAAGTGGCCACTAAATACAATCAAGATGTCAACATCAACAGCCAGAAGAATTGGAATAATCAACAACAAAAAAACAAAATTTTAAGGCACTTACTGTGATGTCAGACAATCTATCAACACTTCTGCAATGTTCACAATAGCCCATAAAAAATATCTTACCTGCTACTTCTGGCGTATTATTACAGTTCACACCATATTAGACTAAGGCAGCATGTTTCACTTGTTCATGAATTATGACAGTAGAACTACTAAAACCAAGGCGCCAAACTTGAAGTGCTGCGCTCCAAAGTCCAATCTGGACCAGCAAAATAATTCAGTCGAGAACACTAGTTTCAGCACTTGTCAGATTGTTTAGCTGCCAGAGGCAGGGGCGGATCCAGACCCCGGGCAGAGTAGGCTGTAGCTCGGGGCCTGGTACCGAAATCCCACTAAAATTCTACAAAAAACTATTGAAAAATCATTGAAAACAGATATTTAATCTAAGATCAGCTGGCCAGCCCGGGGCATGGTCGTGGGCTAGCTCCGCCCTGGCCAGAGGTGAGGTCAAGCTGGTGTAGCATGATGAGCACATAAGAATTTCTTGTTTGTAGAGTTTACATTCACAGTATACAGTCATGCATCTACCAATAAATCCGTTAGACATTAATTACTGCAAAAACCACACTGAAGAAGCTCCTAACTAACATAATCAAACACCAAGATGGACACAATCCATATTTTTCGGGAGAAATTTTCACACAATCTTTAAAACTGCCCAACTGAACAATCAAATCTCGAAACTTGCGTGAACATTTTATCGCTTCATCAGCGACCAACCTCCGCCGCCACACCAGACCAAAGATTTCGAGAAGCGGCAGCTGATTGGACAAGAATGGTGCTCAAATCGCACGGGCAATAACCTAACAAGATTTTCTTCTGGCTTTTCAGTTCAGCCAAGAATCTATCCACCAAGAATGATTTGGGCCCTAATTTTACCGGAGATCTCTTGGTTGCGCGTTAGCAAGAACAGAAAAAAAAAAAAAAAAAACACACCTTCAGATCAGAAATCCAAGAAACGGACCAGACAACGGAGCACAGAGAGAGAGGGGGGGGGGGAGATGGAGAGAGGCGTACGGGGAGAAGAGGAGAAGCAGGTGCAGTAGCATTCCCTCCGGCCCCAGGCTCTGCAAGTCCGCAATGCACTGCGAGATGTGTGCGCGTGTGGGCTGGGCGTGGAGTTACTGATTTTATACTTACGTGGGGAGGAGCAGAAGTATCATCCTTATTGAAAATACATGTAAAAATTTTCAAAAATTATATAAAAAATTAGTAGGGAAGGTAGGCTTCTACACCTATATAAAATTTGAAACCAAAGTTAATCACATTTGGAAGTTATGAAACGAAAATTTAGTGGTTTTTATTGTTCATCACTATTCCTCCCGCTGCTTGTCAATTTCAAATCTTTCAAACACGATTAATTTTAATCTTTAAACTTTATAGGATCCTAGAAACTCACATCTCATATCTCTCGTATGTATAATAATATTTTTAAAGAATTTTTATAGGCTTGTACCGATGGATACGTGCCCTTCAAAAAAAGTATCAACTTAAACACACAGATCTCCGTCCGTGAGACAGGGCTTTAATTACACGAAAAACAATACTTCTACAACTTGGAGTATCTATATCCTGGTTTGTTCTATTTTTTTCAGTTTGTCTTTCTTTTTTCTTTTGGATCTTCCTACTGTTCTTTCATTTTTCTTTCCTGGCTCTCTTTAGCCGCATGTCAACTTGTCAAACGGGCCGGATCCAAGAAAATGAGTCTGGATCATTATATACAAACCTCGTTTAGGCAGTAGTCGGAGAAAAGAGATCAAATATTTTTAGTTTGATCAAGAGATAGATTTGGTTGGGACCGAATGCGGGAACAAATTTTAGTAGCCGGTTGAATCTTGGACTGAATCCGGATAGTTCAATCCAGATTCGAGATCGAATTTGAAGGATGTGATATCTACCAAATCTAGATTAGGACTCGGATATCAGGCCAAATTATATCCGAATATCCGTTTTGGGCTAGACTGAGAAAGGCCATTTTGGGCTAGCTGCTATATAAAGGTAGTTTGGAACATATATGTGCACGTTGCGTGTATGAAACTACAATTTCAAGGTAGTATAGAGTATATGCACTAAATTTGAATTGTCCACTTATTTCTTTCTAATATTATTGAAATTTTTACTATTTGAAAATAATCGGGAAAATTATTGTCATTGCTTCACCCCTTAAATTTTTTAGATTTTATATGAATTATTCTTGTCCCAGCCCATGAAAATTTAATATGTGTCGGACTTATATCATGTACTCGTGTTGAAGTGATTATGGTATGTGTTTAACATATTTTTTTCTATATGCGCGCACTATCCGTATAATTTATCCATTTTCGATACAAACCTACCATGTATCCATCCCATATCTGCATTCGGCTTGTCCGAATCTAACTCCAAATCCAGAGAAAAAAAGCATGGGTTAAGATATAGGATAATTAATATTCGCTTGTATTCGACCTATTTTCACCCCTACTCCTATGTATATAAATTGTGGATCTGCCCATGCTCATGCTCATCAAGTAAGTAGGGTTCATTTTCTACGGTTTTGTTTTTCTTTTTTGAATTTGAGAATGCTATTTGCACATTTTTCTTCTCTTTTGTTAGGGTGGGTGTTTCAAAGTTTCGAACACCACGGTTTCTTGTAGGCTTTTCGTATGTTCCAAACGAGGCCTGAATTTTGATGGATTGTGTATTACTAGGATGAAAAGCACGTTACGCTACGCCAAACTAGTGTGCTATTTGAATTAGTACATATTGGAAACATGGTTAATATAGAATCTATAAATATTTAAATGATAGCACAAAGAGAGCAGCAACATCTACAACCCTAACAGTACAAAGTTATCTTTCAAGTACAACAATGCAAAACACATAAGAACCGGACTAAAATAGCATAAGCAACGTACATAGCCACATGCATGCCCTCAAACTCTAATCAAACGCTATAAATATTTGATTGGGAATAGACTTGATAAAGTGAAATCCCCTGAAATCGCTATAAAACACTAAAATACAGTAATAACAAAAATACTGATGTGGCTATTATTCTTCATTTTTTTTGCATAGCCTATTCATAGGTTTCAATAGTAAGCCACCTACAAAATTCAATCCTAGGACAAAACTCGAAGCAATCAAATCTGCAATAGATAGAAACACCAAAAATGTAGCAACGGAAGAAAAGAGAAAACACAACACATGTGCGGAATCGGGTGCTACCTGCAAGCAAATCACATACAACATCTCCATCCCAAGCCACATACAGTAGTCTAGTCTCAGGAATAACACTCACGTTTGCAGTTTTACACAAAATGAAAAATATGATGAACAGATGAAAGACCATAGCTACTAAAGAATATTCTGATTGGTATTGACATATGTAGTTTTTAACAAAAATAAAGATAAGGCAGAAAAGATCATAAAACCATAGTCACTGCATAGAGACAAAAAAATGTGCTTGTTCTACCTGTCTCTAAGAATGGTCCTCCACATCATTCACAAATCAATACAAAGAGGAAACATAATCTCCCTCTTAACAAAGCTCCCTTTCCACCTTTTTTCCTTTATTGGAACATAAGGGATCTATACATGCTAATCATGAAGGAAAAAATTACAGTAGCGATAGTAAGGCTAAAAGTTTAGTATCTGCAAGCATAAAGAATGCTTTAACAAAAAGCTTAATCGCCACTTAGATGATAACGTTTTTACCTTCAATAGAAAATCCATGACTAAAAAACTCGTCAAAAAAACATCCAACAGTAATCCCCTATCTTTATTGGGGGTGTCTAGGGAGCACCTGAGTGTTTTTTAAGTTTATGAGCACTCAAATTTGTAGCCTTTGGATCTAGATCCATTGATCTAATCAATTTGCCATCTCTCCCCACCACCCTCCTCTTTATAGGCCGAGTGCTCATAAACCAAAAAAAACACTCGAGTATTACTTAGCCATTCTCATCTTTATTATGTACCAAGGAAAATATGGCAAATATCATTATTGTCTATTAAAGAAAATATGCCAAATTAGCCCTTACCTCATTTTTTTTAGATCATCTTAAAGCAAAAAAACAAAAACCGAATATCTAGATTACATAACAAAGGCTACCTTTAATCTAGCATGGTTAATATAATGGAATGCAGAAAAAGAAAAGGCCATGCTGCTAATTATGTGAGGGTCCATGTTTATAAAATCATTCTACAATTTGGAAGGGCCTAATAAACATAAAAACTAAGAAATAGCGTGCAGATTACATGGAAAAAATGAACATGGAAGGCCTGTATTCTCGAAATAATTTTTGTATATGTAAATCATTTATAGTAAAGATTAAATAGCTGTCAAGATAGGAACTTTCATGTGATAGCAATAATCCTCATGCACCTAAAATCCGAGTATTTAATAATGAATAGCAGCTGAGAGCACACAGTTTTTTTGAACACATACCTAAGAAACCATATGAAACAGTTAACTTATCTTATTTAGATAGGGCATGCCACACTATGGCCCATGTTTTTGACGTGAAGATAAATGAAACAAATTGCAATCGACATTTGTCATACTCAGCACTTGGATGCCAAAGATTTGTCATACTTAGCGCTTGCAGTTGCACCAAACAAATCTATTGACCAGTGTTGTATAACTAAAATTAGGGTACTTTCATACCCTGTGGAGAGACAGATACGTTGATACACACACACACTCCCTCCATCCAATTTTATAAGACATATTTCCTTTTAGCATATAGATGAAGGAAATATTAAACATGACTAACATATTCCTAATTATTATCTCTCATCATTATATTCAATGTTAATACATACTCACTCTGTCTGAATGTATAAGGTATATTTTCTCTTAGCATGTAGACCAATAAGATACTAAATATGCCTAAACTATTTGTCGAACCCCGGAAAAACACTTCCAAAATTCTTTGTGTATCCTGTATTAGTCCAGAAAAAGCTAATACACACAGTAAAAATGACACTATAACATATCAAGAAAAATTTTATTTATTTAATTATCAGATTTTACAACATAAAATAGCATGCAATCCAACATAAAATAACACAACGAAAGTAAAATAAGATCGTAGTAGAACCCAGCAAATATGCCACAAGCAATCGACTGGGGTAGCAGCTTAGTCATCAAGATCCTCACGAGCGTAGAACTCCTCCCTTGAATCAACAGAGTAAGTAAGGGTGAGTATAAAAGTACTTCGCAAGTAACACATGAAAAATGCAGTATTAATGTACAAGTGACAATAGGAAGGTTATATGATTGATTTTAGCATAAAGTAGCAATTTTATAACTATTCTATTTAATTTTTTAATTGCATAATTTAAAAAAAAGTATTTTTAAATATCTTTCAACTCAGAAATCACTCCTATAACTAACCAACTTTTCTCCAATCAATGGAATCACTTTCATAATGGAATTACTCCATCCAAAATCATTTTTCTGAAATTATTTTGAAATATCCAAAATCTAATCCGTGAATGGCTTGCTCGGCATGCCTATGACCGTGGACACGGCTAATCGATTAGTTTTACACTCTGCAGTGGTTGTACAACTTTATCTACAAGACATTTTCGTCTCTTTGTGCCAAATACAAACTTCCTTTAGTGTGCAGTAGAGAAAATCACAACAAGCCCCCTATAAAAATCCAATCATGTAATCATGCCCGCTAAGGTTTCACCGTTGAAAGAATCACTCTAGTCAGAAGCCCCCTCTTGCGCTAAGTGGCAACCTCACGCTTTCACCACACCACTTCCACCTAATGGCATGACTGTCCATAGTATGTTTTAATACGGCTAGCCAGGTCTATCCCATTCCAGATTTATAGAAGTACGGATAGGCTTTACATTCAGCAAAACTCAGACCGGTCCTTAATTGACTAGGCGAGATTTTCCACAGACCTAGCACCATGACAAAACCACATCCCAACCATTTCTCACCCGGTCTAAACCATATTTTCATTTTAACCATACAATTTCCATTGAATATCAAGATCATGATTTTTTATTTTAACAAAATCTTGATTTGGCACAAATTTCCCAAAACATCCTAATTTCAGTGCTAAGCATGTCTAAACAATTTCTAAATATAATCACATATTAAATATTATTTTCTTAAGGTTACAACAGCATAGGGATTCAACTTTCAATGGTGGTTTAACAATTCTGGGCATAACTACTAATTTAAAACTGTGACAAAAAATATTTATAAAAATTATGCATACAATAATTCAAATATTAAATATAATTTTGAAAATTAGGATCGACGTGATCAAGGAGATGTGACTTTCCTTCCTCGATGGGTAGCTGCTCAAAGTCGTCGCCCGCAAACTCTTCTGACTCTCAAAAATCTATGCTCGAAAAATATCTAAAATTAAATAAAATTTAAATAAATTTAAATAAAATACCAAACTAACATAAAACTAGAAATTTAGAATTTTATATAAATTTAGAAAGAAAAACAGAACCAAACGGAGTTCAAATGGGCGAAAATAGGCTCTTGGAAGTTTAAAAACTCTTAAAGAAAAAAGAATTTTCCTGACTTTCCTAATTATTTTTCTAAAGAAAATATAAATTATTGTGCAATGCTGATGTCAGTGGCAATTTTTAAATTTTCAAATTAATTTTTCAAAGGAAAAACCGAATTATGATGTAATGGTGATGTCATAATCATTTTTTGACCGTATTTGATTTTCAATGGGAAATCTTCCTTTGACCAACATGTGGGCCCGACCTAGTGGACTCGGTACACGGTGTGAATCGAGTGCATCGTACACTTGGTGCATGAGTGGGATACGCGCTGAGTGCGCATGGTGAGCGTGCTTGGACGGGCCGACCAGCAACCGAATGGGAGGGAGGCAGCGGTGGACGCACATACTGGCAGCGACGGGGGACGGCGATGTCGGCTGTGGGACCGGAGGGAGGCGGAGTGGTGGGGAGAACTAGTGGTGACCGGAGAGATAGGAGGTGGCGGCGATGGCGGTCGGAGGGCATGGGGGAGAGAGAGAGGAGGAGGAGGAGATGGAAGAAGTGAGGGAGGAGAGGGAGGCTGGGGGTCATAAGGGGGAAGAGGGCACACGGGCGGGTCAAGGCCAACGCAAAAATAAGGGTTGCGGGCGTGATTTGGATGCCGGAATGGGAGGGATAGGGGCGCCGGTAGTTGGGGAGGCAGCGGGATAAGGTGGGGGAGGAGTTGGGGGGTCTTTATCCACGCGAAAACGGGGGAAATCTGGCTCTAAAAGGCCAGGATTTGGAGCTCTCATGGGCGGCCAAGGTGAAGGGGAGAGAGTGAGGGAGTGGCTGGAGGTTAGGGAAGGGCCTAACAGGTGAGACCTCGGGCCCACTGTAAGTTCAAGCTCTATTGGTTTTGGTGATTAGTGTTAGATTAATGCTTAATCTTGTTTAAATGACAAACCTAATCTTTAATGAGACTAACATGTTTATTGAGCTTATTGTTAGTAGTCTCATATTTGGATGGAAAATGGAAAACCCAAGGTATGTATGCGCATTCACTCTATTATTCATGGCATACTTCAGTTTCAAGTTAGAATACGAATTTTCCATTACTTTAACCACAAAATGTGCATTATGTTTCCCAATCCATATATTACATGGATGCACATATTTAGGGGGAGTTCACACTCTAACTTGAAGATTCATTAGTATTGATCTATTCCTCACTCCATATATAAATGATCAATACATTGAAACATATTCTTGAGTATATATTCTAAATGCCTAGTTCTAACATACTCATGGCAATATAGGATGAACTCCAATACAATCAATTTGAATATGCGCATAATGATTCAAAGTCAATAATATGTATGCACATATATTTGTGGGGTTTATTCTATAGTTGATGGTTAAGAGTAATGATTATATTCGTACATTCCACATATTATGGATCATTACTTATCATCAACACGAGTATATGAAAACTTGTGTAGTTAGTATATACTCACATCAATTTAAATGAAAATTTAAATTGAATTCATTTGTCTTATTAATCATTAAAAAATATTTCATCATTTGTTGATGGTGTTTCTTGATTAATTAAGGACAAATTTATAGTTCTTAAGTGTAATGAAACATGTGTTGCATCATTATGCTTAAGACACATTTAACTCATTAAATTGATTTAGGTTATGCTCAATCCATATAAGTGGTATCCATTATGTGTTAATAGAGTGCAAAGATGATTGAGACAACCATGTTTGTTAGACTAACCATTTCCTATGAGTCGTGATGAAACATGGTTAGTTCCAAAGGTTGAAAAGAAGAGGAGGTTCATCAAGAATAGATGAACAAGTTCATAGAGCCGGGTGTCGATTTTGAAGAAGAAAATGACTAAAGATCATGAAGACTTCAAGAGAGCTCTAGGCCACGATCTCGGGGAGAAAAGATTGAAGATCTTAAAGCCTCAAAGGGGATCGCTCACATCGGCGCAAAGGTAAAACTAGATAGGCTAAGAACGATTTTTAGCTTTGTGTCTAGTATTTTAGCGCCATACTATTAAGAGGGGTTGAGTCCTTTGCTTTGAGCTTCATCATGTGTTGGTGATCTCAATCTCGTTAATCACTCGAGCTCAAATATCTTCTTGATTTGGTTTTTCGCATAATAGCTCTGATTTGCATGTGTTGCATATAGGACGAGCTAATGCGTTGGCTTTGTAGGCATATTGCTCTGATTTGCATGTGTTGCAAATAGGATAAGCATATGCTTTGGTGTTTAGTATGATTGCTTTGTTTTGCATGTGTTGCAAATAGGAAGAGCTCATACGTTGGTTTTTACATGAAGTTCGTATTTTGCATGTGTTGCAATTGTTGAACTTCATGTTTGTTCTTCAAACTAAAATCTTATTGCGTTTATTTGATATTACTTGGAGCTAGGTTTTGCTTGTGTTGCAAAACAAGGATGCTCAAGCAAATTGAGTTTGATTTGGAGTTGCATAAGGCTATAGATTTGCATGAGTTGCAAAAGGGTGATAGCCTATGCATTGAAGTTTAATTGTTATTTGTAAATTCACTGTGCAAATAAGTGAGAGTTATGGGTTTCGATCCTGAGAGCATGTGATACTTGCAACATGATTTCTGCAAGTCGGTTTAGTCGTGGTTTGACCATCACATGGCTAGGAGGAAAAACTCATAAACTCGTGAATAATTTGCTTAATGTGTTTTTGCAAATATATCTTTGAGTAGTTTGCAAAAAGTATTTTCGCAAAGTGTTTGGAGTTTGCTTGGAGCTATGTTTTTGCATATGTTGCAAAAAGGGAATGCTCAAGCATAAAATGGTTTGATTGTTTATTTACAAATTCGTTGTGCGAATAAACGAGAGGTCTATGAGTCCGAGATCCTAAAGCATGTGATACTTGCACCGTGGTTTTTGCAAATCCGTTTGGTCAGGGTTTGACCATCACATGGCTAATAGGATTAATCTCATAGACTCTGGGATTTATTTGCTTAATACGTGTTTGCAAATATATCTTTGAGTTGGTTTGTGAAATGTGTTTTCTCAAAATGGTTGAAATTCTTTGAGCATGATTTTGAAGTGTTGCAAATGTGTTTTGCAACTTAGTGTGATCTTGTGTTGATCACTATTTGGCTCAAAGAATAATTGTTTCGGAGTTTGATTAAAACTCAATTCACGCCGGACCATTTATTTCAGTCCGGCGCTGAAAGCTATACTTTGTGATTTGAATCCGAGCGTGTGCCGTTTACAACAGACCGAACTTTCGAGTGTACGCCGGACCAAGTTTTTCGGTCCGGCGCTAATGTGATTTTCTCTGGAACGTTGATTGGTCTGCTGGACTCAAAGTCAGTGATTTTCCTTCTGCGACGGACCAAGTTTTTTGGTCCGGCACAAATGTGTATTTGCTATTTTCACGACGGACCGACTTTTACCAAAGGCATGTGTACGACAGACCATGGGGTTTGGTCCGGCGTAAATGGGATTTTCATGTCAATTGGTTCGGCGTGTATTAGGCAAATTGTGAAGGTTTTCAAAGTGAGTCTGGGGCGCATTTGTTTATCAATTTTTGATATTTTGACACCTCCAACGGCTAGTAAATGCCAGTAATGGCTAGTTTTGGCATGGTGGCTATGGCCCTGTTTGGCAGAGCTCCAGATCCCAGCTCCACCTCAGAGCTGAAACTTGTAGACTGAAATAAAGTGACTTAAGTTTATAATTTTATTCTAAAATGTAAACAAGATGACTCACTTAAACACTCTTAATATACCAACAGCTCCAGCTCCACGAATCTGGTGAAGCTAGGAATACCTAGCTCCATCAACTCCACGAATTTTGTGGAGCTGGAGCTCTGCCAAACACCCCCTATATAAGGACCCCTTTGAGGACTTTTGCTATATAGAGGTGTGTGACACTACGGAAGGTCGTAATCTTATAAAATATGAAGTTCGAGAGCAAAACATTATAAAATGTGAATATGGAGGTTGAAAACTTTACGTCTTGCAGTTTTAACGTGTTTCCGGGCCGTTTTCGGGAGTTTGGGCCTTTCCGGGGGAGTTTGGGCCTAAGGGGGGATGAGCCGTGGGCTTTAGTGGAAGGGGTATGGCCCATGGGGGGAACCTAACTCTGATACCAACTGTAACACCCCGGCATCCAGTATGCCCGAATGCTACAAAACATAGACTAAACAACATCTAAATACCACAATTACAAGTAAATTACAGCAAAGGAGCAAATGCTAATACCGAAAATTTCGGAGTGCTCTTGGAGATATGACTATTCTGGAGTGCTCTTGAAGAATGTGCATTCATGTCATGAAACGAGATTTCCCTTGCTTTCTAGTATGAAAAGAAAAGAATGAATAATTTCTGGTGTTGGTTGTGGTGAAGGAGATTTGCGTTTCCTTTGCGTCTTGGCATAGGAAATTAAAATGAGTACTCTTTGGTTGCTGTCGAATTCTTTCCAAAGTGGCTTTTAGCGCTTTGGGGTTTGAGTTGTAATGTGTGAATCAATTGGGTTGATGGTTTATGGTTCAGCTCACTCAATGATTGTACTCTTTGTCGTGGTCCTTTGAGTGGAAGGTTGTGTATGATTCAATGCAAACCTTCTTGGAGAATTGTGTCATTCAGGTGTTCCTCGGTAGGGTTGATTAAATTATTAGTGGACCACTTGGTGGTTGCTAGTAATTGCTTTCCCTTCTTGGAGTGTATTGGATCTTTTTGTCGCCGATTTTTGAGCGAGTTGTGTCAACCGAAGTGGATTGCCCGGTTGCTTTTGTTTTTGCGGGTTTTAAAGACCCTGGTTTTAATTTAGGCTTTTCCTTCGGTGGTAGTGGTGGGTATTGTTTTTTTTGTAAAAGATCAATCTTTTGCAAGGTTTTAGCCGCAATTGTTCAAGTAATTGGTAGTAGCTGGTAGTCTTGGAGTGTAGTGTCTCACCTGGTTCGCGTCGTCTTGAATACGACAAACCACAGTAGAGAGGTAGAGGTGTGAAGACACTTTTGTGTGTGGGAGCTGAAGAGGGTTCCAAAGGTTGGTGCCGTGTTCTTCTGGATGTAGCATCGGTTAAAGGGATAGGGCACTTTGGTGCCAAGGAATGCATAGAATGGGGAGTGTGAGACAGTTGTCTTTTGTTGTCTTTTTGGGAATTGATCCTATTTCTCGGGACGTTCTGAGTCCTTGTGTTAGCGCTTTTGTGATTCAATGTTGAGTAATTTTCTGGCAAGCTTTGATTGTGAGTTATCGTTAGAGCCGTTAGTCTTCGAGCCTTAGCTCCCTTTGATTTATATGTTTGCGTAGTGGTGTGCCTCGGATTCGGGGTCGAATCCTGTTGAAGGGGGGAGAATGTGACACTACGGAAGGTCGTAATCTTATAAAATATGAAGTTCGAGGGCAAAACATTATAAGATGTGAATATGGAGGTTGAAAACTGTCGGGACCCCGAATTTGCAAATCCGGACCCTCTGTGTATTCAGCACTAGTCCAGGAACACGCTAGTGCACACAGTCTTAACATCGGTAAATATCACAATCATACCACTCGATACTAATAAAGTACTTTATTTAAATAGTCAAACTGGTTACTCGACCTTATGGTCAAGTTACAAATGTATGATTTCGCAGGCGAAACTTATTAAGAGAGAAATAGTAGCAATGGAAAATCAAATAAATTGCGGGCGCCATCCAAGATACCACAGCAACTGACCGGGCTCGCTCCTAAGTAGACGGATCCTCTTGGAGCTCCTCCTCCAAAGCCGTGTAGTCTCCTCTTCAACTGGTGTTGTATTGTGGCAAGGGTGAGTACTTGGTACTCGGCAAGTCATGCAATGTAATGCAAAGCTAATATACTATATGCATGGCTTGGTACAAAGGAATAGCTCAAGGTATATTTGCAGAAACAAAGATTTGACAAGTAACATAAGTAGATTCGAAGCGGTAGAAACAAGTATAGCATAGGTAACTTTTCAAGGAGTTTAATAAACATCTTTCCCATCCTAATCCACATTTCCATCAACATCATTATTAATCCAACCCAACCTTTCAAATCCAAGTTATTTTTGAGAAAATCTAACCCTTGACTGTAATTCCCGAGCGATGTCCAATACCGCGGACACGGCTATTCGAATAGATTCTACACTCTGCAGAGGTTATGCACTTTACCCACAAGATACAACAAACACCACCAAGGCGAGTTCCTCAGTAACAAAGTCTTTCGGAAACTTCTAACAATACAAGTGGTCCTCCGGTTATTGCACACTAACCCTTCCCTTAGCTAAGGCGAAGTTTAGGCCAATCAACTGCTAGATGGGTACTGGCCTCACCCAGACGCTCCCCGCACAACTTACACAAAGGGTGTAGTTGACCTCCCGAGGTCCCACAGTGCGTTATTAGCAACTTAGTCAACTAGGTCCGTCCCATTACAGACATGTGGTTGCACGTTAGACCCAGTTCAAAGGCTTGCAAGGTTAAGTCCTTAGGGTGACCAGGGCAAGACTACCCGAAGAACCAAATCAACATCCCCAATGCCACAACTGGCCCACCTGATTATTCTTGCCACATGCCCCGGTCGAAAAACTATTTATGAAACCCCAGTTGATTACCATGCACCACGTGCCATCAACATCACATGATACCTTTCCAAACAGGTTCAATATATCATTAAGTCAATATTAACATTTGATTGTCCAAAATCATGTCATGAGCACGTAGCAGGTCTAAGCAGTTTACTACAACGGTCTAAAACCCATGTTGGCAAGTTAATAATGTCCAACTAGTAAACCACAACTAGGGTGACAAGGGTCATGGCACATATTTAAATAATCAAGGCGTCATACAGCAATTTGGTATTTATCTAACCCCCATATTTAAATAAAGTATTTTTCTAATTGAACTAGCATGCAATAGGTTAAATCAAAATAGATTTCAAAATAGGATCAACATGGTCAAAGCACAACTTGCCTTCAAAAAGTACTTGTTCTTGGTCTTGAGTTGGATCCTGAGTCAATACTTCTCCTTCAAATCCTTCCGGCACTTCAACGTCTACTCGTAAAGCGTGCAAATAGCAAATACACGAATAAACAATAGGCAAAAAGTGTCCAAACATCCAAATAAAATCCATAGACAGAGAGAACATAATTTTATGAATTTTTAGAAACTGGAATCGTCAAATTTGGAGTTAAAATGCAAAAGTTATGATTATTTAAAGTTTAAATAATCAATTAAATAATTTTACAGTGAAAAAATTTACTCCTAAAATTAAATAAAATTTATATTTAGGTAGATCTCAATTTTATACAAATTTAGAAATTTGAATCACTCAAATCGGAGTTGAAACGCAAAAGTTATAAGCGTTTGAAGTTTGAATCAAAATCTGAAATCATTATTTCGAATTAATAAATCATTTTCTTTTTCAGAAATTAATTATTGCGTCAGCCTGGACACGTGTCAGCCTCTGATTGGTCTGCTGATGTCAGCCGGTCCATGGACTTGCTCCACGCTCGGCTCGGGTCTACCGTGGACTCGGTCCACGGCTCCACGTGTCGCTGACATGTGGGTCCCCCTCGGGTGACGTCACTGCTGACGTCAGTGGGGTTCAGCCCACGGTGCTGACAGGTGGGACCCACCGATGATGTCATGGGTGACGTCACGGTGCTGTCGCTGACACGCGGGCCCGGCGTGTCGCTGACCTGCCACGCGCCGCGCGTGGCGGCGGTTCGGCTTCCTGGACAAGTGGCGCGATCGTGTCCGTTGATTTGAAAATCAACGGCCGCGATTAGATCCAAGGTTAACACGTTGAAAACTACTCGATGATCGTGGGCCGTTCGATCTAGATCGGACGGTCCAGATCTAATCCTACATTAACACTACTACGGCACGTGGTGATCGTGGGCCGTTGGATCTTGATCCAATGGTCCAGATCTAATCAGGTTTGGAAACACGTGAACTCACCTCAACCGCACGATCAAGATCGGACGGCGCACAGAGCTCGCGAGGTCGATGCACTACTACAGAACTGGGCATCACAAGCGGTATATTACAAGCGGTTAGGTGCGAACCGGTTCTGGCCCACGCACCAGAAGCGGTTCCTGAGCAACGGGCGGGAGGGGGGTCACTAGAAGCGGTTGGTCATACGAACCGCTTGTGTTGATAAGCATCACAAGCGGTTCGTTTTCCAAACCGCTTATGAATTATCACAAGCGGTTTGAGACCTCAACCGCTTGTAGAGATTTATATTTAGAAGCGGTTCGTGTATAAAACCGCTTCTGAAGTCTTAGTTTTAGTAGCGGTTTGTTTGTCAAACCGCTTCTAAAAGTCGGCGGTTTGACATACAAACCGCTTCTAGAACTCAACCTTCGAAGCGGTTTGTATATGAAACCGCTTCTAGAATCCCTCCCGCCAAAGACTTTAAACTTCTTCTTCCTCCCCGAGCCAACAATCGATGAGCAGAGAAGGGCCGAGCACTGCTTCTTCCGGAGGTGCTGCCCAAATTTTTGTTTTGAAATTGCTGGTGATTTAGCTTCAAATTAAGTGTTTTAAGGTCAAGAAGAGCATGTTAGCATCTTTCTCACCTACATATTGCTGTTTTTATGCATTGGATGTGGAGAAATCATGATTTATTCATGTTGAAATGTGTTGCTTTGCTAGGTAGAACATGTTGAAATGTGTATGGTATGAAGTTGTTCCCCAAAATTTATTTTGTATGCTTGTTGTTGTTATGGTATGAAGATGTATGGTGATCTAGTTCAAAATATGACATTGCAATGAAGTAATTAGTAGTGTATAAAATAAAATAAGGATAAAAATAATTAGAAAGGTAGAAAGGGATAAAAAAATTTAGAAAGGTAGATCTTTAATTGCATGAAGGTGTAGGTGGGGTTGTTTTTCTTGGAGAAGAAAAAATATATGAAATTATTACTTTATTGTAGATGAACCGGCAATGGATGTACAATGCGGACCATCGATCGAGAGAGTTCATTGATGGCGTGCAAGGCTTTTCTCGATGCGGCCATTGCATTCTCGCCTCGAGCAGCTTCATATGTTGTCCGTGCGTAGATTGCAAGAACGAGAAGGAGCACTCACAGCGATGGCGAGGTTATGAACCATTTGATGATGAGAGGTTTCATGCCAAACTATGAGCGTTGGACCAACCATGGCGAAGACGAGGAAGACGAGGAAGAAGACGAGGAAGAAGACGAGGAAGAAGAAGAGGGATTCAAAATATCTCGGACGCCACGCAATGCTATTCCGTGGGAGGTACACTCGATGACATTGGTGATGATGAGTGGACGAGATCTTTGCGTGGCGGTGAGGGAGACTACACAGATGAAAGACAGTTCGAGAAATTCCAGCGCATGTTAGAGGACCACGTAACTCCTTTATACCCAAATTGTGGCGGGACCACAAGAAGTTGCGTACCACACTTGAACTTATGCAATGGAAGGCCACAAATAGTGTGTCGATAAAGGGATTCGATGAGTTGTTGACACTCATAAAGAAGTTGCTTCGAGAAGATAACACTCTGCTGAATCTACATATGAAGCAAAGGAAGTCGCCTGTCCTTTGGGACTGAAAGTACGTAAGATACACGCATGTCGTAACGATTGCATCCTGTATCGCAATGCGTATGCCAATTTGGATGTTTGTCCAGTGTGCAAAGAATCACGGTATAAGGTGAAGAGAGATGATCTAGGTGAAATAGATGGGGAGCGTAAGAAGAAGAGACCTCTAGCTAAAGTGTTGTGGTATTTCCCAGTGATTCCCCGATTGAAGCGTATGTTTGCTAACAAAGCGCATGCCCAGATGATGCGTTGGCACAAAGAAGAGCGTAAAGATGACGGTATGCTTAGACACCCTGCAGATGGATCACAGTGGAGGAAAGTCGATCGGACGTGCGGACTTCGCACAAGAGGTGAGAAACATAAGGTTTGGGTTAAGTACCGATGGGATGAATCCTTTCGGAGAGTTGAGCAGCAACCATAGCACCTGGCCTGTTACACTATGTATGTATAACATTCCTCCATGGCTGTGCATGAAGCGAAAGTACATCATGATGCCGTTGTTGATCCAAGGCCCCAAGCAACCTGGAAATGACATCGATGTCTACCTGAAACCATTGGTTGCAGATCTTGTGACGTTGTGGGAGGATGGTGCACGGGTATGGGATGAGTACAAAAGGGAGTATTTCACCTTACGTGCATTGTTATTTGTAACAATCAACGACTGGCCTGCTCTCGGTAACCTGTCTGGCCAAACTATCAAAGGATATAGAGCTTGTGTCCAATGCTTAGATGAAACGGACAGCATGTACCTGAAAAACTCTCGAAAGGTTGTCTACATGGGCCACCGTAGGTTTCTTCCTACGAGTCACCCATGGCGGAAGAAGTGCAGGAAATTTAACGGGCAAGTAGACCTTCGTGCTAGGCCTCAGCATCGTACTGGGCCACATGTACTTGCTATGGTAAAGAATCTGAAAGTAGTATTCGGAAAGGGTCCTGGAAGCAAACCTGTGCAGAATGAGGATGGTCAGGCGCCAATGTGGAAGAAGAAGTCAGTATTTTGGGACTTGCCTTATTGGGAAGTCTTGGAGGTTCGTCACTCACTTGACTTCATGCACATCACGAAGAATGTTTGCTTGAACCTGCTAGGCTACATAGATATGTATGGCCAATCAAAAGATACACTGCAAGGTCGGAAGGACCTTAAACTCTTGGAACTGAGGAACGACCTACATCCGGAAAAGAGAGAAAAAGGACAACATTACCTACATCTTGCGAGCTACACTCTAAGCAAAGAAGAGAAAAAAAGCATGATAGAGTGCCTGAATAGTGTGAAGGTCCCTTCCGGATACTCATCAAATGTAAAGAGACTCATAAACACGAAAGAGAATAAAATCGTACACCTGAAATCCCATGACTGTCTTGTGTTGATGACACAGCTGCTCCCAGTGGCTATAAGAGGTATACTTCCCGAGTGGAGTACAGGGGATAATCACAAAGCTGTGTTCTTTTTCAATGCGATTTGGCATAAGGTCATCGACCCGTATAAACTAAGTAAGTGCGAGGATGACGTGGTACAAAGTGTGGTTTGTCTTGAGATGATATTTCCTCCTGCGTTCTTTGATATTATGGTTCATCTCACTGTTCACCTTGTCAAAGAGATAGGTATTCTCGGACCGTGTATCTGCACAACATGTTCCCTTCGAGAGGTACATGAGTGTGCTAAAGAAGTATGTTCAGAATCGTTCTCGTCAGGAAGGATGCATTGCCGAGGGTTATGGGACGAGAGGAGGTGATTGAATTTTGTGTGGATTACATTAATGATCTAAATCCGATCGGCGTCCCTATATCACGCCATGAGGGCAAAGCTACGAGGAAAAGGGACAGTAGGAAGGAAAGCAATTGCATGCAATGATCTTCTTACATTTAAGCAAGCACATTTCACGGTTTTGAAACAATCAACTGTGGTGGCCCCGTATGTTGTTGAGCACAAGAGTATTCTACGCCGTGAATTCCCTGGGAGGTCTGAGGATTGGATAACACTGAAGCACATGGATTCTTTTGGCGCTTGGTTACAAAACTATATCCTTTTCAAAGGGTTAAACAATGAACAATTGCAACGATTGGCACGGGGACCTTCTAGTGAAATCGTGACATTCAAGGGTGCGAGATAAATGGTTACACATTTTACACCGGATCCCGAGGATGACAAGAGCACCAATCGAGCAGGTGTCCGTATAGATGCCGAAGACAACAAAGGAAAGGTGGACACATATTATGGTTTCATAGAAGAGATATGGGAGCTTGACTATGGACCTTTAAAGGTCCCTCTATTTAAGTGCCAATGGGTCAAACTGACTTCAGGCGGCGTAAAGGTCGACAAATACGGCATGACAACTGTTGACCTCACGCAAGTCGGCTATAGGCGTGAACCGTTCGTCCTTGCAAATGATGTGAGACGGGTCTTCTATGTAATAGACATGTCAAGCAAGCCTAAGAAGCAGAAAGATAATAATAACAATAAGCCAAAGCGACACGTGGTTCTCCAAGGCAAACGAAGGATTGTCGGAGTTGAGGACGTCACAGATGAGGAAGACTATAGTCAGTTCGACGAGCTCCCTCCTTTTGCGGTGGATGTTGACATAAGCCTCCTGAATGA
Organism: Rhipidocladum racemiflorum; assembly: GCA_036346355.1. Classification (NCBI taxonomy): domain Eukaryota; kingdom Viridiplantae; phylum Streptophyta; class Magnoliopsida; order Poales; family Poaceae; genus Rhipidocladum; species Rhipidocladum racemiflorum. The sequence goes on from CM070586.1 coordinate 23,378,131, forward strand.
CACAGACCAGGGGGGAGAGGAGAGTTCTTGTTAACCGTAATAGGCAACACACTCTTTTAAGTAGTATGTATCGGTTCCAATAATAACCGCTGAGATGGCTTCTACAAGCGGTTTGTATTAATAACCGCTTGTAGAGATATCTCTACAAGCGGTTCCAATTAATAACCGCTTGTAGAGAGAGCTTCTACAAGCGGTTATTAATTAGAACCGCTTGTAGAGATCTCTCTTTACAAGCGGTTATTAATTAGAACCGCTTGTAGAGATCTCTCTTTACAAGCGGTTTGTATTACGAACCGCTTGTAGAACAGTTTACAAGCGGTTTGTATTAAGAACCGCTTGTAGATCTCACGTTTACAAGCGGTTTGTATTAAGAACCGCTTGTAGAGGTGGCTGCCTTTATACACGCTCGCGCTCTCTCCCTTCGTCAAACCTCCAAATTTTCCTAAGTCCCGCGCGCCCTGCAGCTCACGCCGTGCTCGCTTGCTCTGTGCACCGCGCCTCCGCCGCCTCCGCCACCGCGCCGGACGCCGCCTCCGCCACCGCGCCGACGCCGCCTGCGCCACCCCACCCCGGAGGAGGTAGGTATAGCTGTGTGTACCCCCCCACCTCCTCCTGTTACAGTCGCCCATAAGGTGTTCGATGAAATGTCCACAAGGCATTTTCATATATGTATTATTGATATGTTGGTATGTATGTTGTTAATTATGTTCATATATGTATTTGGTATGTTGGTATGTTGGTATTGTTGGTATTTGGTATGTTGGTATTTGGTATTGTTGGTATGTTGGTATTGTTGGTATTGTTGGTATTTGGTATGTTGGTATTTGGTATTGTTGGTATGTTGGTATGTATGGTATTTGGTGAGAGACATTGTATTTGGTATGTTGGTATTAATTGGTATGTATGTTCATATATATATTGAGAGACATTGTATTTGGTATGTATGGTATTTGGTATGTTGGTATGTGTGTGTATGTTGTTGGTGATGGTGTATGGTATTTGGTATGTTGGTATTTGGTATTAATTGTGTATATATATTGAGAGACATTGTATATATATATATATATATATATATATATATATATATATATATATATATATATATGTGTGTGTGTGTGTGTGTGTGTGTGTGTATGTTGTTGGTGATGGTGTATGGTATTTGGTATGTTGGTATTTGGTATTGTGTATATATATTGAGAGACATTGTATATATATATATGTGTGTGTGTGTGTGTATGTTGTTGGTGATGGTGTATGGTATTTGGTATGTTGGTATTTGGTATTGTGTATATATATTGAGAGACATTGTATATATATATATGTGTGTGTGTGTGTATGTTGTTGGTGATGGTGTATGGATCGGCTTGGCTCGTTAGCTCAATTCCAAAAATAAATTGAATTTTGCGGTAGATCGGCTCGTTAGCTCAATACCATATATATATTGAAATTGAATTTTGCGCTAGATCGGCTCGGTTCGTTAGCTCAATTCCAAAAATAAAATGATATTAAATTAAACTATGTTAATTTTAAAAATGACCGAAAAAATGTGAACTTGACTCATTTCCACCCCTACCTCCACAACAACTCCTGTGAGATCAGTTCTTTCACCGACGTCCCTTTCCTCCTCATGTTGGTATATGTATACCTATATATATATGTTGTTATAGATGTTTTCGAATTTAAGTTTACATTATATCAACATTTATAGATGGCACAACCAACACGTGGTGACCCTAATTTCGACGAGGAAGAACAGTTCCTGTTAGACTCCATCGCCGACTATGAAGGTTATCCTGCCGCCGCTGTGGCCGGTAACACTGGTTCAGGCGAGAATGTGGACACCGTTAACACCGAGGTATGGTCGAAGAAAATAATTCCTGTGGGCATGTTAATTAATCGCAATTCATTATTAGAATACACCACGACATGTTATATATATGTTTGTTTATTTAAAGCCTGTTACATCGAGCAACCAATCCAAGAATCGGGACCTAACAAGAAGCCGTCCACAAAGCATGTGTTTACCGAAATTGACAACGATGGGAAGCCGATTGCCCCTCTTTCAGCGATTGGGCCGTTCAACAACGCCTGTGGTTACCACGTAAGAGATCACGTCCCAATTAGCATCAAGAAATGGGCTGAAGTTCCTCAAGCTACCAAGGACCTCCTCTGGCAAGATATTCTGGAAAATTTCACATTTCCTCAAGGGTTTGGAGACAAGGCCAAGAATTATACGTTGAAGAAGATGGCACTCTCATTTCAGTCATGGAAGTCGGCTCTTAGCAAAGGTACGTCTGAAGGGAGAAAGACTCGACTTCAACCAATTTCCTTATCTGGCCGATCACTGGGAAGCATTCGAGGAGTACAAGATGTCAGCTGAAGGCCAGGCTGCAAGTCAGAAGAATAAGACCAATGCACAGAAGAAGAAGTACCACCACCATCTCGGCACCGGTGGTTACCTCAAGGCTGTACCGAAATGGGACAAGAAAGAAGAAGAATTATTGGCCAAGGAAGTCACATCGGTTACTGCTTTGTGGGAAGAGCGCCTGCGCAATTGGTTCATGGGTCACGGGGGGAGCCTTGCAGATGATGGCAGTTTGGTGATGCTACCAAATGTACAAGATGTTGGCCCGAGAATTGTACAAGCCGTCGGCGATCTCGGTCGAGGCTCTTTTGTGGTAGACAGGGAGAACGATGAGCTAACACATGCCCTCCAAACCCTCGAGCACCGGGACGGACACGAGGTTTTGGCAAGACGCCATGGAAATGCGGTTTCATGAAGGATACAGCGTTAAATGCGAGCCGCCAGAGAACCAAAACAAGAGAAGCAAATAAAATGGCTCAATTGGAACGGGAGCTTAGAGCAACCCAGGCTAGCATTGGAGAACTAGTGGCGCAACAAGTTGCGCAACAAGTGCGAGTAGCTCTCAGTAACCTTTCGGGATCAGCAGGTCCAATCAATCAGCCAGACGCCATGATTAGCCCGTCAGCGCGGCGGAGCAGCTGCGCGTCCACCGGGGCCCCTCAAGGGGACGAAGACTTGCAAGCCCATTATCCCGTTGATGACATAAGGGTTCGCCGCCAGTGTGAGCTACACATCGATGCGCGCAACCTCTCCATCAGGGTGGCTTACGGCATGGCATTGCCGGTGTCACCGGGCGGACCTTCCACTGCAACACAATACCCATGGGTTACTCGAAGGTCGCGATGGAGGAGGTCTTTGGCGGATTTGAAGAACTAGTACTCGATATTCTTTGGAGGCGACGACGTTACCAAGCTTGGGCAGGCCCTCCACAATATCATCCTCTCTGGCGAAAAGGTTGATCATATTTCCAGATGGCGTGGAGGTGTCATCTCCGGAGCCGCCGGCTGTAGGAAGCTCGTCTCCTCCACAACGACAACCCACGCCTCCTCGACAACCGACGCCTCCTTCAGCGTCGCCTCCTCCACAACGACAACCGACTCCTCCTCCACAACAACAACAGACGCCTCCTCCACAACGAGAACAGACGCCTCCTCCACAACGACAACCGATACCTCCACCATCTCCTCCGAGGAAGAAGCTCAAGAGCCATACTACTCCACCTGCTCCCACGAAGGCACAGTCCAGCCGGTCAAAAAGGGTAAAGGAACCTCCAAAGAGGGCATATGATAGGACCGACGAGGAGAATTACGCGATCGTCACCGAAGAAGTGGCTGCACACTTCGCACCAAAGAAGTCAGCTGACCCAAACGTACAAGTTGATCCAAAAGTGATGGAACACTTCTTGACCTGTCGTGCAATGCCACTCCCTGTGCCGTCCAACTATGAGCATTACAATAATAAAGGCTACGGAAGAGTAAACGGGTCAAAGTCGGCGGCAAAGCAGAAGAGAGATCAAGATCAGCTACGGCAAGATCAGAGAACCTTGAGAGATTTATGAAGGAGGCGGGACTCACTTCCGTAGGCTTCTTGCTCTAGGATCGATGTTCTCCCAATGGCGGAAGTCGATGGCAATATAAGCTTGGTCGGGAGTTAATTGATCCAAATAAGATAAAGGACACGCCAACCAAGATGCGACAATTTCATGAATGGTACATGATAGATTCTGCTCAACAAAGAAAAATGTTCCCCCTCAAGATTGAGACAAGAAGATTTCTATCGTGGGGACAACACCATATGGCTCGAATTCGAAGACATATACAATATCTACCATAGCGACTCTATGAGCGTGTCTCTCATGAGTCCGGTGCCTGTAAGTATCAAGCTCATAACTTTACCATTTACTTCCTTGTACCATAGAAGTGCAACTCTAATAACTTATACATTTCTCATTAGAATGGAGATACAACTAGTTAGAAAACAGAACATATTCAACGTGGGCTTCCTCGACCCGGAAATTGTCAATGAGATCGTATTTCGATACATCTCTAAAGCTCTTGAGGATTACTTTCTAGATGCATTCATGGGACAACACTACAAACCATACATACTTCGCCCTTCAACTTCATGTATGCGTATATTTACGTGTTCTCATAACGCATTAATAAACTTTTTCTTTTCCAAGGCATTGATAATACTGCTAGCTAGTTATATATATGTCGCAATATATGACCAGGTATCCTTTGGATCCTTTTGGTCATCAAGCTTGATAGTAGCAAGATCATTGTTCAAGACTCAAAAGGGGACCGGTGGAACAATATCGATATATCATTGATGTCCTAAACAGGTTTATAGCAAATATATATACAATTGTTTCCTTATTATATTGAAATACCTTGCTAATTCCAAGTCGATAATTGCTATTCATAATAACGCGTCACAGGGCATTCGCAAGGTTTTCAAGAAGCAACAAGGACAATTCGAGAATGAATTCACTTCCAAATAAGCACTCGAGTATTAAAGCAGACAGATGGAAACAACTTATGTGGCTATTATGTGTGCCACTACATGCAAAATATTACCCATGGCGATGTGCCCATAGCGACAACGAGGTGAGTGCACATATCAATTAATACTTACACTTTAATTACATGCTCAAAGATTTATTAATTTCGTTCTTTGTCATTAACATCGATGTGCAAGATGTGATCCCGCCAAGCACGGGTTGAAGCACTTCAAGAACAACTCATTGGCTTTATTGTTGGCGAGATTGTATCCCTGACGGCGAGTTCCACACACCGGGTTGGAGAGATTGTCCTTCTATAAGGACAGGTGATCGACATCAACGTCGACCAAGGGCGTAAACATGATGCACGCAAGAATTAAATCAGCTCGAGATTCACCCTTTTATTCTTTCAAACTTGTAAAAGTTTCTTATGTGTAAATCAAACTTGTAAAAGTGCTCATTATTTCATGTACTGTCCATCAAACCTATCCATCTTTTAGTCTATTAAGTTCGTACTTTTCTGTAAATGATCTGTGATTATTTCAATGAGTACGTATGAGTAATATATATTTAATTGTATACAAAAACCAAATATTTCTATGTATTTTTAATGTCAAAATCCATACATATTGATACCCTACTCAAAAACATATTATATATTGAATATATAATATACAATGCCTCTCCACAAGCGGTTATTATCTCCAACCGCTTGTGGAGAGAGCACCTCCACAGGCGGTTTGTAATACGAACCGCTTGTGGAGAGAGCACCTCCACAGGCGGTTTGTAATACGAACCGCTTGTGGAGAGGAAGTCTTCACAAGCGGTTTATAACACAAACCGCTTGTGAAGATCTCCCACGTGGCGCTCCCCCGAGCCTTCCTGGACGCCTTTCGAACCGCTTGTGGTGTCTCACCACAAGCGGTTGTCCGAACCGCTTGTGATACCCCGAAGGGTATCACTCCCGGTTGCTTACCAGCGGTTCTAAAACCGCTTCTGAAAGCGGTTACGAACCGCTTGTGATGACCGGTTCTGTAGTAGTGATGGCGATGCGGCGGAGCTGCAGCAGCCGGAGACAGAGACGATGACCATTCCCGTGGCGCTTCGGGGCTCCTCCGGCGAGATGAGTTGGCTCCACGGGTGCGTCTTGGTCTGGGGATTCTGAATCTGGGCTCAACGGTGGCTAGGGACGGCGGGTGACGGCGGGATGAAGCAAAAACCGTGGCGGAGCGGCGCTCAACTACGGCGAGCTATCGCGGCTAAACGGCGGCGGCTCTGCCTTGCTGAGTAGGGGCTATGGGTGCGTGAAAGTGCATCTAGGCCCCTCAAATTGTTTTGGTGATTAATGATGACACAATTAAAGAGATCTAATGTTTTATCCAAGAATACTGCAGAGATCGAGATCATATCGAGCTTGGAATGACATTGGACGCCCCTATGACCACTTAAAAGCAAAAGGACGGCATCAAGACCAAAGTTGTAATATTTTATTTATTTGTGTCTTAAGGATAGCCGTACTATTAAGAGGGTATGACGAGAAATCGACTTTAGGATGTGCATGTGCTCAACATCAAATATTGCATCTCTAATTAGCACTCCTACATTTGGTTTTGAAAAGTTTCAAATTGAAACCGAACTGGGTAACCCGGAGTATCCGGACATTTGGTCCGGAGTCTCCGGATTCAATCCGGAGTATCCGGACATTGTGTCCGGAGTCTCCGGGTTGGACCTCTCGGTTGTTTTTGATTCCAGCTGGTCCGGAGTATCCGGACATTTGGTCCGGAGTCTCCGGATAACCCGGAGTCTCCGGGTTGTTTGTCCGGACACTCCGGTCTGTTCAAAAACGGGAGTAACGGCTAGTTTTCAAAAAGGGTATTTAAAGCCTCCTCTCCACTCCAACGGCTAGGATCTCTATTGAGCTCATTCATAGCAGCATTCAAGCCATTTCTAACCATCTCTAAGCATTCAATAGAGCCCCCACTTCCTCCCACCAATTAATTTGGTTGTTGATTCTTTTTGGTGAGGAGAGGAAGAAGCAAAGTGCTAAGTGCATTCATTTCATCTTGTTGAGCACTAGTTCATCCTCCAAGCGATTCTTCGTGGTGCTATTTCTCTTGGAGGTTGAAGGTCTCCTAGACGGCTAGGAGTCACCGGGAGCTACCGACGCGTGTGGTGAGCCCCGGTCGTTTGTGAAGGCGAGTCTCGCCTCCGAAAGGGAAGAGACAAGAAGTGAAGCCGGCGAGTGCATTTGTGCAACACCGGGAGGAAAGCGGGTTGAAAGAGACCCCGGCTCAAGTGTGACCGAGCCACCTCAACGAAGACGTAGGATTCCCTTCAAGAATCCGAACTTCGGTGAAAAATCGTGTCTCTCGCTCTTTCTTTACTTCCTAGTCTTGCTTATTTGGATTTGAGTTTGTAAAGTTAGATCTAGCTCTTTGCTTAGCTTGAATTCAAATCCTTTCTAGCAATTGTTCTAGGTTGTTCTTGCTTTCTATTTCTAGTAGTTCATTGCGCTTGCTAGAGTAGTTTTTATTGCGCTCCCGAGCCAGCTAACCCGGAGAGTCCGGACTCAATACCGGACACTCCGGACAAGCCGGAGTATCCGGACCAAAACCCGGAGACTCCGGGTTGACCAGCTCGGCCAGTTTTATTCCGCTGCGAAATTTTTTAATCCGCCTATTCACCCCCCCTCTAGGCGACATCGTTGGTCCTTTCAATTGGTATCAGAGCCAAATCTCCTTTATTTTGGCTTAACCGCTTGGAGAATCAAAGATGTCGGAAATAGAGAAGGTTACCGAAACCCATGGCCAAGAGAAAGCCTCGGGTTCCGGTATAGGGGTTGCAATTCCTTTAGATTATTCCTCTTTTGGAGTCTCAAACTCCTCGTCCTATGTCTCCGTCTCGTCCGGTCGAGCGCCTCACTTCGATGGCACTCGATATGCGGCATGGAAACATAAGATGAAGATGCATTTGAGATCACTTCATCCGTGTATTTGGAAGATTGTTGAAACAGGTTTCAAGCCCGCAAACCCAAACAATCTCACCTCCGAAGAAGACAAAGCTCAACACTTCAACGACTTGGCTGTCAATGCCTTGTTCAACGCTTTGAGCGACTCCGAGTTCAACCGGGTCGATGGTCTTGACAATGCCAAGGACATTTGGGAAAGATTGATGGTGTCTCATGAAGGTGTGTCAAGTGTCCGTGAGTCCAAGATCGAACTCATCATTGGAGAGCTAAGCCGATTCACTTTGGAAGAAGGTGAATCTTACACGAATATGTTCGATCGCTTGATGGTGCTAGTAAATCAAGCTAAAGGACTTGGAAGCACCGAGCTCACCGACAAAGCAATTGTCAAGATCATCCTTAGAGTGATCACCCCCACCAACCGCAACCTTGTGCAACTCATCCGCGACCAAGCCAAACTTCGATACTCTCACTCCTCATGACGTGATTGGCCGATTGATGACGGATGAGATGATGGTTAAGGAAGCGGAAGTGGTGGAGGAGCTCAAGTCCGGCAAGAAGAAAGGTGTAGCCTTGAAGGCCGTCAAGGTTGCAAAAGAAGCCGAAGAGAGCTCAAGCGATGAAGAAGAGTCGAGCGGCCCCTTGACAAATGAAGACATGGCCTTGCTCGTAAGAAGATTCAACAAGTTCTTGAAGAAGAAGGGCTACAAGCCGGGTAGTCACTCCAAGAGCTATGGCAACAAGTCAAGAGGGCGTCACTCCTCAAGAAAGTGCTATGAGTGTGGGGAGCCCGATCATTTCATTGCCGAGTGCCCACACAAAGAAAAGAAGGAAGAAAAGCCCTACAAGAAAGACAAGTTCAAGAAGAAGGACAAAGACAAGAACAAAAAGTACAAGGGCAAGGGTCATGCATACATCGGCAAGGAGTGGAACTCCGACTCCGACTCCGAGTCCGAGTCCGATTCCAACTCCGACAATGAAGATGGACTTGCCACTGCCGCCATTGCCACTCCATGACAAAGTCAAAGAGTCTCTTTGACAACTTAAGCGACGGCGAAGGAGATGCTCCAATTTGCCTCATGGCAAAGGGGCACAAGGTATCATCTAAGAGCTCCACTCTTTCTATTGTTGATTATGGCTTAGATGATTGTGATGATGCTAGTGATGATGAGGAAGTAGCATTTAAGTCTATGAATGATTTTGATATTGAAAAACTAGACTTGCTACTTAAAGACATTGAAAAATTGGAGGAAGTGGTTGAACAAAAGGAGGCTATTCTTGAGGCTCAAGAGGATCTCCTTATTTTTGAAAAGGAGAAGAATATTGAGCTAGAGAAGAGCCTATCTTTTGAAAAAAAAAGGAATGAGGACTTAGTCAAAAATTCAAATTTTACTAAGAGTGAAGTGGTTAGTCTTGAGATCACCAATGCTTCACTCGTAGAGCAACTTGCTCAAGCAATGGATGCTTGCAAAGCTCTTGAAGTGAAGCTTGTTGATCTCTCGAATAACGCTTCCACCTCAATTAACAACTCCAATGTTTCAATACCCTCGACGAGCAACGGTTGCGCTAGATGCTTTAATGTTGATGTTGCTATTTGTGCTACTAACCGTGAGACTTTGAAAGTCTTAGCTCATGAAAATGAGAAGCTTAAGGTGATGCTTGAAGATGGACTTCAAAAGTCCTACAAGGCAAGCAAGGGTTTAGAGGAGTATCTCTTTAAGCGCCAAGGTAATCCTAAGAGGCAAGGGCTTGGGTATGTTCCGCCAAAGGGCAAAAAGAGCAACATTGTTGTTGCTCCTTTAAGCAAGCCCATTCACTTTGTAAAAGGCGAAGGAACATCCAAGCACAAAGCTCACTCCGAGTTCTTTGCTTCTTATGTGCTTAAAAGGACTAACCTCGGTCGTGTAGTTGCTTATCATGTTGGGCGTAAGCCGAAGAATGCTCCTTGTGTTCGTTCTATTTGGGTCCCTAAATCGCTTGTTACTAACGTGCGTGGACCTAACCAAGTTTGGGTACCAAAGAGCAAAAACTAAATATGTTTTTGTAGGCCTATATCTCCGGTGGAACAAGTTGGATTTTGGATAGCGGATGCACGCATCACATGACCGGAGAAAAGGCAATGTTCGCACACTTGGATGTGAATGGATCAAATAGCGAAAGTATCATATTTGGAGATAATGGAAAAGGAGAGGTAATTGGTTTGGGTAAAATCTCTATCTCAAATGATTTCCATTTAAGTAATGTCTTACTTGTTGAATCATTAAGCTACAATTTGTTGTCCGTTGCACAATTGTGTGAAGCGGGTTACAATTGTTTGTTTAATGAAAAGAGTGTGGAAGTCATTAAGAGGCTTGATGGTTCAATAGCTTTTAAAGGACGGTTGAAGGGTAAGCTCTATCTCGTAGACTTCAATACGGATAGACTTAATCTTGAAACGTGCTTAATGGCTAAATCGAGCATGGGTTGGCTATGGCATCGCCGACTAGCCCATGTTGGTATGAGGAATCTTCACAAACTCATTAAAGGCAACCACATTCTTGGACTAACAAATGTTGTCTTTGAGAAAGATAGGATTTGTAGCGCTTGTCAAGCGGGCAAGCAAGTTGGCGCCTCCCATCCCGCCAAGAACGTGATGACGACCTCAAGACCATTGGAAATGCTCCATATGGATTTATTTGGTCCCGTAGCTTATATAAGCATCGGGGGAAGTAAGTATGGTTTGGTTATTGTTAATGATTTTTCTCGATTCACTTGGGTGTTCTTTTTGCATGACAAAGGTGAAGTCCAAGTGATATTGAAGAAATTCATGAGAAGAGCTCAAAACGAGTTTGAAGTAAAGATCAAGAGAATTCGGAGCGACAACGGCACCGAGTTCAAGAATATTGGCGTGGAGGAGTTTCTTGATGAGGAAGGAATCAAGCATGAATTCTCGGCTCCCTATTCTCCTCAACAAAATGGGGTAGCCGAGAGGAACAATCGAACCCTCATCAAGATGGCGCGGACGATGATTGACGAGTACAAGGTTTCCGATAGCTTTTGGGCGGAAGCCATCAATACCGCATGCCACAGCTCCAACCGCCTCTACCTTCACAAGATCTTGAAGAAAACGGCATATGAGTTGCTCACCGGGAAGAAACCCAATGTCTCCTACTTTCGAGTCTTTGGGAGCAAATGCTATATCCTTAATAAAAAGGCTAAGTCTTCTAAATTTGCTCCTAAAGTAGATGAAGGTTTCTTACTTGGTTATGGAACTAATGCTTACGCGTACCGAGTTTTCAACAATACCACCGGTGTCGTTGAAATCTCGCGTGACGTGACTTTTGATGAGACTAACGGTTCTCAAGTAGAACAAGTTGATCGTGCCGTGATTGACAGGGAAGAACTACCGTGTGAAGCTATCAAGAAAATGGCAATTGGGGAGGTAAGACCTCAAAATCTGGAATCTCATTCGAGCACCCCAACCCGGAGTCTCCGGCCTGAAACCCGGAGTGTCCGGATTGATCCGGAGTCTCCGGGTCAAATACCGGAGTCTCCGGATGGGTCAGGCTCAGGTGATATTCCCTCCTCGTCCAAGCAAGCCCAAGATGGTTCGAACGCATCCCAAGACGAAGAACCTATCCAAGCTCCAAATTCAACCGTTCCTCACCCTAGAGTTCATCAAAGTATTCAACGAGATCATCCGGTCGACAATATACTTGGAGACATTCACAAGGGAGTATCTACTAGATCTCGAGTTGCAAATTTTTGTGAATTTTACTCATTTGTGTCGTCTCTTGAACCTCTCAAGGTAGATGAAGCGCTTGATGATCCGGATTGGGTGATGGCCATGCAAGAGGAGCTTAACAATTTCAAGAGAAATCAAGTTTGGGAGCTTGTTCAAAGACCAAATCAAAACGTGATCGGCACAAAATGGGTCTTCCGGAACAAGCAAGATGAGAATGGAATCGTGACAAGGAACAAAGCTCGTTTGGTTGCTCAAGGGTACACTCAAATCGAAGGTTTGGATTTCGATGAAACATATGCTCCAGTAGCTAGGCTTGAATCTATTAGAATATTACTTGCCTTTGCTACTCACCATGATTTCAAGCTGTATCAAATTGACGTGAAGAGCGCCTTCTTAAATGGACCACTCTCCGAGATGGTCTACGTCGAGCAACCACCCGGCTTTGAAGATCCAAAACACCCGGACCACGTCTACTATCTACACAAAGCCCTTTATGGACTTAAGCAAGCACCGAGGGCTTGGTTCGAATGTCTACGAGACTTTCTTCTAGAACAAAGTTTTGTAGTCGGAAAGGCCGACCCTACTCTCTTTACTAAACATATTGATAATGATTTATTTGTGTGCCAAATATATGTCGATGACATTATATTTGGATCTACTAATGAACATTTGTGTAAAGAGTTTAGCAAGATAATGACCAAAAGGTTTGAGATGTCCATGATGGGTGAGTTGAAGTTCTTCCTCGGATTCCAAGTCAAACAACTCAAGGAAGGAACTTTCATTTGTCAAACCAAGTACATCAAGGACATGCTCAAGAAGTTCGGAATGGAGGACGCCAAGCCTATAAGGACGCCTATGCAGGCCAACGGGCACCTAGACCTCGACAAAGAAGGTAAACCGGTCATCCAAAAGGTATTTCGTTCGATGATCGGTTCTCTCCTTTATCTTTGTGCATCTAGGCCCGATATCATGCTTAGCGTTTGTATGTGTGCACGTTTTCAAGCCGCTCCAAAAGAGTGCCACATGGTGGCCGTTAAGAGAATCTTGAGATACTTAGTGCACACTCCTCATTTCGGACTTTGGTATCCGAAAGGATCCTCCTTTGAACTCATTGGCTACTCCGATGCGGATTATGCCGGTTGTAAAGTGGATAGGAAGAGTACCTCTGGGACTTGCCAATTCTTGGGTAGGTCACTAGTCTCGTGGTATTACAAGAAACAGAAATCCGTATCAATATCAACTGCCTAAGCAGAATACATAGCAGCCGGGAGTTGTTGTGCCCAACTACTTTGGATGAGACAAACCTTGAGTGATTATGACCTAAACTACAAAAGTGTTCCACTATTGTGTGACAATGAGAGTGCCATAAAAATTGCCAACAATCCTGTCCAACACTCCCGTACAAAACACATAGACATTCGCCATCATTTCCTAAGAGATCACGCAACCAAAGGCGAAATTGATATCCAACATGTGAGTACAAATGATCAATTAGCCGATATATTCACCAAGCCCCTTGACGAGAAAAGGTTCTGTGAATTGAGAAGTGGTCTAAATATTCTAGATTCTCGTAACGTGGCTTGATAAGTGCTCATATATCGGTTGGTGAATGAAAAATTAATTTCAAAAATTTATTCATCTTTTTCTCTGAATTTACTCTGTGTTTTTTGGTTCTTGATCTTTTGATCTAGTCATTTGCTATGTGACCATAGTTTGACTGATTGATTGTTCGCTGGTCATATATCAAGTTGACACCTTAGGGTCTCGTTCCCTCTCTCGTTCCGCAAATTTCCTAAGGTCTTCGTGCGTTTTCCCTTTCTCCTAACCGAGCTGGGGAACCCGGAGTATCCGGCTTTCTATCCGGACTGTCCGGTTAGCCCGGAATCTCCGGACAGTCTGTCCGGAGTGTCCGGGTTGGGCCGGAGTCTCCGGACTGGAGTCCGGACTCTCCGGGTTGGGGCGGTCGGTTAAACCCCCTTATCCCGCACGGTTTCTTTTTTTTTCTATTCCTTCGTGCGCCTCTCCCTCTCCCGTGATCCTCTCTTGGTTTGGGTGTGCTCCACTTCTCTTCCTCATCTCCAGGGATTGGACCCCTCCTCTTCCTCTCTTTGGAGATCGTGGTAAGGATCCTCTTGCCCTAACCTTTTCCTTCCGGGTTTGGTTCAAATTTCTCGGTTCTTAGGGTCTCTCCGTGTGCTTCATCTCTCTTAGGGTGCCGATTGTCTCGTCGTTGCCCTCAAGATTAAAGATTCGTTCATCCTAACTCACCCGCATTCTTGGTTTCTCAAATCATCTTGAGGTGAGTTCCTTTTTGTGCCCTAATTCCGCGAAATTTCCTTACCAAATCGTGCCCTAGTCGTTTATTGTTCTTCCTTAAGGCACTCTAGTTTCTTTTCATGCCAATTTGGGGGTTGTTTTCCCTAAATTTCGTGCGCCCGTGCGCATTTTCTGGCGCATCCGGAGTATCCGGACTTGTGGTCCGGAGTCTCCGGGTTGGTCCGGAGTATCCGGATAATTTGTCCGGACTCTCCGGGTTGGGTGCTTCGGCCAGACTTCAGTTTTGACTCAATTTCCAATCGCCTCGCGGCTAACATTTTTCCCCCGCCTTGTCTAGTCAGATGGATCCTACTCAGGGGTCTTCAGCTGGTGGTGGTGATCTTCCTAGGGACTCTCCGTCTCCGGACAGTCCCTCCAGTTCCCCGTCAGCTCGTCAGGCGCCCAAGAGGCCGCGTCTTGCCGTGGCAAAGCAGCCCGCCTCCAGGGGAAGAGGTGCGCTGAGGATTGGAACCTCATCTGGTCCTCAGGCCTCTGTTCAGCCATCTTCTCAGCCTCTCCAACAAGATCTCAAGAAGAAGCGGCGGCAGCAGTCTCGGCCTCACTCGTGCTCAGTCCTCCGCTCGGCCTCGGCTGATCCAGATGAGCATCCTGCAGATACTCATGCCAGGCTGAGAGATCAGAAAAGGAGGGAGTTCCGTACCTCAGGTCATTTCATTGGCCCCTTGGCCAAAGCCAAGCCTGTGTGGAGGTACCCCATGTCAGTGAACCCCATGAGAGTGATTGACTACAGGACGGGTTCTGGCAAGGGTAAGGCAATAGTAGAGCATAGAAAGAAAGATCCGCTCAGTTTCCATCAAGACGAGTATGTGGACCGCCGGTTTTGGAACCGGTTTCAGTCAGATTATTATGAGACGGTCCTCTACCCGCTTGAGCACCCAGTGGTCAGAATGAAGACTATTGACTGGGAGTACATGGCAGCAGCTGAGCTTCCTGTGTTCTCTCAGATTCTGGAGATTTGTGAGCTGCATGAGATCAAGGACATCATGTCCTTCAAATTTGATTGGAACAATGAGATTGTCATGCAGTTCTATGCCACTCTCTACTATGACAAGACAGAGGATGCTATCTGGTGGATGTCTGACAGAGTTTGGTACAAGGCTAATAAGAAGAGGTTTGCTAGAGTCCTCCACCTTCGCTACAATGACAGTCCAAAGCTTCATGACAAGAAGGTGTTGACTGCTGAGGAGATTGAGTCTCTTTATGACACATCCAAGAGCTTTACAGTTGGGACCATAAAGGGCCTGAAGGATGTGCCTGCTGTCCTTAACAGATTGCTGAGGGTCACTCTTTGACCTAAGGAGGGAGATGCATCTGCCATTAGTTCCTATGGAAGGAACTTGCTGTTCCACCTTGTTGAGCGCTCTCATCCTTTTGATATCGTTGATTTCATCTGGGAGTCGATGAGACAGAATGCGCAGAGCAACATGGCCAGCTGCAGTTATGCACCTTTTGTGATGGCATTGATCACTTCAGTCAGTGGTCTGAAGTTCGTTAGGGAGGAGGAGCACCTTTCTTACAAGGTCCGACCTCCTTCTGCTCCTTCTGCTCCAGCACCCCCTGGTCCTGTTCCTCCGAGGACTCGTCGTGGTCGCACTTCGGCTTCCACCTCTGCTCCTGCTCCTGCCGTGTCTCCAGTCACTCCTTCTGAGCAGTCTGAGGTTTCGAGCAGCATGCTTCAGAGGATGCTAAAGCATGTCTTTCTTCTTTGCCGCGACATCTCCACCAGGCAGAAGGTGATGAGTCGGCAGATCAAGAAGAACGGTCAGGATATTCGCAGCATCCGCCGCCACAATGGTGAGGCAGTCTCTCCCAGTGACTCCTCCGGGTCTTCCGAGGAGAGTAGCGATGCCACCTCTGCAGATCAGCTCTTCGGCATCACCTCCTCCTCTCCGCCTGCCGCTGGAGATGACCCCGGCAGCGAGTACTCCGCGTCCGACGACGAAGGCGACGACGAGTGATCCTTCTTGTTTCTCCCTCTTTTGGTGTCTTGATGCCAAAGGGGGAGTGATATCTTTAGTCGCGTTGTCTTTAGCCGTCTTTAGTCGCGTTGGAGAGGCGTTTGAGTTTTCCTGTGCTTTTTTTAATTCGCTTGTGGACTTGTGTGTTTTTTTATCTTTGCTTATTTCGTGTCATGAACTCTGTTATTCCATGTAATGTCTTTAATGCTTACTTTATGCATGGATTGCAAAAAGGGTATTTAAAGCCTCCTCTCCACTCCAACGGCTAGGATCTCTATTGAGCTCATTCATAGCAGCATTCAAGCCATTTCTAACCATCTCTAAGCATTCAATAGAGCCCCCACTTCCTCCCACCAATTAATTTGGTTGTTGATTCTTTTTGGTGAGGAGAGGAAGAAGCAAAGTGCTAAGTGCATTCATTTCATCTTGTTGAGCACTAGTTCATCCTCCAAGCGATTCTTCGTGGTGCTATTTCTCTTGGAGGTTGAAGGTCTCCTAGACGGCTAGGAGTCACCGGGAGCTACCGACGCGTGTGGTGAGCCCTGGCTGCTTGTGAAGGCGAGTCTCGCCTCCGAAAGGGAAGAGACAAGAAGTGAAGCCGGCGAGTGCATTTGTGCAACACCGGGAGGAAAGCGGGTTGAAAGAGACCCCGGCTCAAGTGTGACCGAGCCACCTCAACGGAGACGTAGGATTCCCTTCAAGAATCCGAACTTCGGTGAAAAATCGTGTCTCTCGCTCTTTCTTTACTTCCTAGTCTTGCTTATTTGGATTTGAGTTTGTAAAGTTAGATCTAGCTCTTTGCTTAGCTTGAATTCAAATCCTTTCTAGCAATTGTTCTAGGTTGTTCTTGCTTTCTATTTCTAGTAGTTCATTGCGCTTGCTAGAGTAGTTTTTATTGCGCTCCCGAGCCAGCTAACCCGGAGAGTCCGGACTCAATACCGGACACTCCGGACAAGCCGGAGTATCCGGACCAAAACCCGGAGACTCCGGGTTGACCAGCTCGGCCAGTTTTATTCCGCTGCGAAATTTTTTAATCCGCCTATTCACCCCCCCTCTAGGCGACATCGTTGGTCCTTTCAGTGCGTAAGGTCAGGGCCGACCTCGGGGTGTGACCCGGGCCTTAAATAGCCTCGGCGTTCGTGCCCGAGGCGGAACCCTAGATCTACGCGGCGGCGGAGTCCGGCTCGGTCTCGGCGGAGACGACGACGCCGGCCCGTCCGTGGCACGATCGATCGGCCAGTCCGCGATCGCGTGGCGCGATCGGATCCGACCGAACTTCGGCTTCGAGCGGTGCGATCAATCTGGACCGTTGGATCTCGTTCCAACGGTTAGGATCGAATGGGGTTCGGTCAAGTCACGTGGCTCGGGTCGGACTCGGACTCGGGTCCGGTCGGATGAACAGTACTTGACCCGACTTGATTTTCCAGCGATTTAATATTTAAAATAATTCCTAGAAATTCATTTAATTCATTAAAAATATCAAAAGACTCAGAAAAATTCCAGAAAAATTCTGGAAAATACTTTGGATCATTTTGGACTCAAATAAAATATTTCCAACAAAATTTTATTTGCAAAGTTTAATTCTTTAATTATTTCAAAATGGAATAAATTCAAATAAATTCCAAATAAATCCAAATAAATTCCAGAAAATTCCAAAAATTCACCAAAGTGCCAAATCACACATGAATTTAAGAAAAGCAAAATTTTGGGGTGTTACAAAAACTTTACGTCTTGCAGTTTTAACGTGTTTTCGGGCCTTTCCGGGGGAGTTTGGGCCTTTCCGGGGGAGTTTGGGCCTAAGGGGGGATGAGCCTTGGGCTTTAGTGGAAAGGGTATGGCCCATGGGGGGAACCTGGCTAAGGGGGGGCTTGGTGCGCCCCTCCCTGCCCTAGCCGCCCCCCACACGCCCTCTCCTCCCCTTGTGCGCCTCCCCCACCTCCTCCCTAGCCGCCCCTCCCTTGCGCTCCACCCCTCCCCATCCCTCTCCACCACCCCTTGCTCCTCCTAGGGGAGTTCTCCACCTCACCACCCCGCAGATCCGTCCATTGGAGCGCTCCGCGACGAGAAGATCCGGTGGATTCGGAGCGAGAAAGGAGATCGCGCGAACCGGGAGGAGATCCGTTGGTTGTTCGTTCGTCGGGCGAAGGTATGGCCACGGGAATCCTTGGGGTTGGTCTAGGTGCTGTTCTAAGGGTTGATATCATGCTTTTAGATCAATTGGTGGTGTTGTAATTGGGTAGATTAGATGAAATCTAGAGTTTGCCACGTTCTCTGTTTCGGGCAGATTGTGCAATCGACCTAGGGTTTGAGATTTCGCCAATTTAGATTCGAAATTTGGTCAGCCGCCTGTTGAATAAGTTGTAGGTAACTTCAATACCTTTCAGTGGGTATAAAGAATGTCCAATTCCTCCCAGCCGTTTGAAAGTTATGCTCGTTTTACCGAACGTGTTCAAAATTGTGACGTGATTGGAACAGATCACGGTATTCTGTAGATTAAACCTAGAGTCCGAATAAGTTTTTCCGTATACTTAGAAAAAGTTAGGAAATTTCCTAAGCTACGCGAGGATGTACTCGTTTAATCGATTCGGAGTCTTAGAACCCAAGTTATGCTCGTTGGAAATCTGCTATCCCGACGGGACAGAACCTCTGTTTTTGGGTTTTGCGAGTAGAGTGCGAAGTCGGGGTAGAAGAGTATTTGCTTATTGTTTTGTGGGCATGATTTTGAGTGTGTGGTACCTATGTGCAGGTGGTGTGACACCGGGAGTGCCCTCTACTTCTCGCCAATCCGTCGCCCGTGGTTGAGGCAAGTGTATTGGAATGGGTAGCGGGTTGTAGATTCCTAGTTTTGTTGGGTTGAAATTGAATATATGATATGTTCACATGCAATGCTTTAATGTTTGCCATTGATATGATGAATACGGTTTATTATGTTGTGATGCCATGTGTTATGTACAAGTTATCTATGATGTTGGCATGTTTGCATACATGGCATGATACATGGCCGGGTCGGTGAGAAAGTCATAACTAGTCCGGTAAGGTCAGTGAGAAAGTTATGGCTAGTCCGGGGCGCCATTGAGTAAGTCCTACATCGTGATTCCATCCGCCGCGGTGAATGGAAACGAGGAGTAGGCACCCTCCATCTTCGGGATGGAAGGGAAGAGAGGGTGCACACCGACGGGTGTGCACTCAACTATACCGGTATGAGTTTCCAGGAGACATGTGCATCGCATCGCATTGCATACATGATGATGATGATATGTGAAATATGATATGTGAGCATGAATAAGATGATAGACATGATGTGAAGTGTTGTAGCCATGTAATTATTCTTTTGTACCATTGCAATATATTTGCTGAGTGTTGAACTCACGCTTGTGCTTTCTTGTTGTTTTTAGGTACCATGACACCGGCATGCGGGGAAGGGAACTAGTCACACTCCTACACGTAGCTTCACACAGTTGTTCTCACAGTTATTCATTTTGAGTCATGATAATAAATTTAGTGTGATGCATATTGGTTTATGATCTAGTTTTGCATTTTGAGAGCCTTATCGTTCGTTTGGCTCATGAAGACTTTGAATGCTTGAGATTTGACTCATATTGATGTTATGTCACTATTTACTGCTATTTTAGATGTCTCATATATTGCCTTATAATGCTATGTTATTGTTGATGCTTCAATACTTGGAAAAACAAAGGAGATGCTGCCGAAATTTTCGGTATTAGCATTTGCTCCTTTGCTGTAATTTACTTGTAATTGTGGTATTTAGATGTTGTTTAGTCTATGTTTTGTAGCATTCGGGCATACTGGATGCCGGGGTGTTACAAGGTGAATATTGGTTGTTCTTGATGTTATTGCTGTACTCTTGAGTGTGTTTGAACTTGTGTGAGTTCTTGAGAGGGTGTTGCATGTGTTGCACACCTCGAGTTGGTTTTTGAGCTCAAGAGTGAGGCTAGGTTGCATGTGTTGCACATATAGTGTGATTGAGAAGAGCCTAGTGCATGTGTTGCACTTAGGTGGTCACCGGAAGCACATGTGTTGTGCTAGGTGAAGTTTGAGCGAAATGCTCAACTTATTACTTTTGAAGGTTGCCGCCTTCTAGACGGCGTAGGAGCGTCGAGCGCGGGAGCTCTCAAGGTTTGTGAGAAGCCCCGGTAAAGTTTGTAAAGGTTCTAGTTAAGCCCACTCGAAAGAGTGAAAAACTACCGTGTTAAGGTTCTAGTTAAGCCTACTCGTAAGAGTGAAAAACTACCGAGTGTATTTGAGGTGGAAGGCTCAAGTGAGTGAGCCGGTCCAAAGTGAGTTGGACTTCCTTAACGTGGACTAGGGGAGACCGGCATGTCTCCGAACAACACGGTAAAAAGTCGATGTGTCTCTTGTCTCTTTACTCTCAAGCATTTATTTTATTGCATATTTATCAATTGCTTGATTATCTTTAGAATTGCTTAGTTTTGCCAGTTAGATCAACTTAGCAATTCTTGTGTAGAGACATAATTTAGTTTAGTGTATTAGTGAGCCTAGTTGATTTAGGCCTTAATTGTCAAAACCGTAGTTTACGCTTCCGCAATTTATTTAGGTTTTGACATAGGGGTAATTAGAGCGTAATCCTCAAGTAGAGAATTTTTATAATTGCCTATTCACCCCTCTCTAGGCACATCCTCGACCCTACACCCACATGTTAGCGAGGCGGGGAGAGGGGCGCTCGGCCTGGCCCATGGCCAGCCCGGCCGAGCAGGCCGAGGAGGAGGGTGGCTGGGCCTCAGCTCGAGGGGAAAAGTGGGGGTACAAGCCAGGGAGGGGGGAAATGGGACGGTTCAGCCGGTCTAAGGAGAAGGGGAGGATTTTTCTTTTTTCTTTAATTTGTTTTTAAATAATTTAAGAAATACAAAATAGTTTTAAATAAAATCAAATAGAGTTTAAAAATTTTGAATTTTTTTAAAATTACTTTAAATTATTTTGAACTTAGAAGAAATATTTTTAGCAAAACTTTGGATTTATTTTATTTGAATAAAATATTTTTTTCAACACCAAAAATAGAAAAAGGTAATTAGAAATTCCAAAAGATTCACATAAATCTCAGAAAAATTACAAATAACTAATTGAACCAAAATATGCAAATTTTGAGATTTTAAATTATTCTTAATTATTATCTCTAACCATTATATTCCATACATGGATGTAGAGTAAAGCTAGATATTTATTAGGGTAGAGAGAACATCATACTAATTTTGTGTTGGAACGTGAAATATGTCTAATATTTATAGACAAGACTATTAAAAAATATGTCTTATTATTTGAGGATCAAATTGGAGAAAGAAATAACTATACTCTTGCCACATGGACATTTTATAATCAGATTGACTAACCCATTTTCACGACTCACGAGAGCACCTCATAAATCATGATGACTTCGGTATTTGGAGTCCTCCCAAGCGAAGACTTAATTATTTCGACATGCTCTCATCTCCCATGGAAAAAGCGTCCGGCTCTAAAAGCCCGGGATTTGGAGCTCTCATGAACGACCATGGAGGAGAGGAGAGAGAGTGAGGGAGTGGCCGGAGATTAGGGAAAGGTCTGACCTGCCGGCGAGGCAGGGAGAGGGGCGCTCGGTCAGGTCAGCTTTGGGTTAGGCTGAGCAGGTCGAGGATGAAGGTGGCTGGTTCTCGACCCGAGGGGAAAAAGTGGGGGCACAGGGGGAGAGAGGGAAAATAGGATTGTTCGGTCGGTCAGGACTCAGGAGAAGGGAGGGTTTTTCTTTTTTCTTTTTTTTCTTTAATTTATTTTTAAATAATATGAGAAATACAAAATTGTTTTAAATAAATATCCAATAGAGTTAACAAATTTTAGAAAAATTCTCAAAAATATTTTAAATTATTTTTAAGTTAGAAAAATTATTTTTAGTATAACTTTGGCTTTATTTTTCTTGAATAAAATATTTTTTGGAACAACAAAAATAAAAAAGGCAATTGTAAATTCCAAAAATCTCAAAAAAATTACAAATAACTAATTGAACCGAAATATGCAAATTTTAGGGTGTTAAACTATTCTTCATTATTATCTCTAACCATTATATCCAATACATGGATGTTGAGTAAAGCTAGATATTTATTAGGGTAGAGAGAACATCACGCTAATTTTGTGTTGGAACATAAAATATGTCTTATATTTACAGATAAGACTATTAAAAAATATGTCTTCTGCAATTTTAAGGTCAAATTGGAGAAAGAAATAACTCTTGCCACATGGACATTTTATAATCAGATTTACTAACCAATTTTCACGACTCACAAGAGCACCTCATAAATCACGATGACTTCGGTATTTGGAGTCCTCCCAAGCGAAGACTTAATTATTAATTTCGACATGCTCTCATCTCCCATGGAAACATTATGTAAACATGGGATCATAGATTCATAGTATTTCCTTCGCTAAAGAATCTAGCAACATCGAAGCTAACGAGCATCTCATATAATGCACAATTACAATTTGGACATAGAAATCTAGGATTAAGTTACACTAATCATAGTTGCTATGGCATTGTCACAGCATCGCCTAGTCGACGACCTATCATCCAATCGGTCAGCACTCAGCAGCACCCGTCTCCACTCGCAACGGTCTAGGTTAGAGCACACGAGAAGGCAACGAATGACCCAGATGGGCTGTTGGCCCTAATGGGATTGTGGGCTTAGCAGATAGTGCAGCCCATAAAAATAAACATACACTTCCTCCTATATACCTCGAGTGAAGAGCAAGTCTCCTTAATAACAAAAGCCAGATCTTGTAAACAGCTGTACATATGGCTGCTTACCGTATATTGTGTGCGTGTGCGTTTGTAATAAAAAAAAAAAAAAAAAGATGTGAAGCCTGTCAAGTCTTCCTTTCGTTTTTTTGGAACAGATTAAAGGTCTTTTTGCTATAAGAATCATGGTTGAAAAGCAAACAAAATTCTAAATGAAGCATAGAGAGTGTACAAATAAGGGTCTCATCAACACAAACACATTCAGAAGTTCTTTGCCGGGTAGCTTGAATTAAACATTCTACTTTATCAGTTAATTCTTTCCCCCGGTACAGTTCAGGCAAAGGGTTGCAAGAACTAAGGATTTCTAGTGCTTGAAGAGAATCAAAACAGCAGTGCAGTTATCCTTGCATCGCCTTTCACGAACAGCTTCCTTCACGAGGCGCCGCACTGCAAGAGTGGCTGAAGACGTCTCCTGCAATGGTTGACATTTGAACAAAATCAACAAAAGAACCAAAAAAGGGTACAGCCAGATTTTTGTGTGAAGTGAACTGTGATTGAAGATGTAATAGTATACACATAAGGTAATTTTCTAATCTATAAGTGAATTATACAATTAGTCCTATCAATTTAACTAAAAGTGTGGTTATGTATTTAGTATTAGCATCATTTGAGCATAATCTGATTGGCCTTAACCAGTAGAAATAAATATTTGCATATAATGGACAGAAGAAACAGATGCATTCATATTTAGTCACAGATTACTGAAAGAAGCAGCACCTTCAACTGGTTCTGAACAAATTCAACAGCATCACTTGGTCCAAATACCTAAATATACGGAAGTCAAACTTAACATAAATATGACTGAAACAGTCCAATGAGTCAAAAACTGGTATGCAAATGAAAGGGAAAATATACATACTCCCCATAAGCCATCGCACCCAAGGATGATGAAACGATCTTTCTTTGTAAGTTCAAAAGAATGGACATCTGGTGTTGCAATTAACCCAACCTGCATGATAATTGATAAATGCACCACGAAGACAAATATGAGTAGATAGCATTCTTCTCGGTATAGTAAGAGCTTTAAGAGAGCATGTTTTAGCTCGGACTAGGCTTGCAGTCAACAACTCTTTTTTCTGTCCAACAACTTTTGTGATCGCATTGATTATATTTATTGGGTATTTTGCTTGACACTCTTCATGACCAAAAGAAGGCAGCCATGTCTGAGCAAAACTTGGATAGAGTCCTTTGATCCTTTGACAGAAGTGGTAGATTTAGGCATTTAGCTAAGGGTAATGTCTGAGCAATACTATGGAACCAATAACTCAATTAATTTTATTCACAATTCTACGGCTCAGGGAAACTTACGTAACCACATGCGGACTCAAGATAAAAAAGTTGATAATATAACCAGATGGAGAATGAGATTTGAAGTTCACTTATTTCTGTTGGAGTAGAACTAATACCAATGAAATACTGAGAATATATTATGTCTTGTAAGTTTGTAGCCTATAAAGATTTTAAGGCCATTGTCACCTTTGTGATGAAACCCTTTAACAAGCACTGTTCTCAGTAGTCAATCCTCAGTAGCTAAAATGGTCAGTTGAAACATCTCTAGCATACAGAGCAAAGGCCATGTATACTTGCACCCAGAAATCTGACACTCGAAATATTTGATTTATGTTAAAAAAAAAAAAGTGCATAATTGCAGAGCATTATTATTTCTTAGCAAGCAAAAAATCTTTGAAGTCACTGATGTGCATTCCACTCCAAAAATACATAACCTGATAACCATGAAAAGAATCTACTCATTAATGATCCTGAGTTCCTGAAAGATACTGCAAATCGTTTCAACGAATGACACTAATGATACTCTAACAGCATAACTTTTCCAAATTAACAGATGGCACAACAGAGTTAATACTATGAGCAAACCTTCTTAAACTGACGGTCACCAAAAGCTCTAGATACTTCAATGCGTCCTTGCAGTCTTCCATTAGGACCAACAGACCCTCCAGCCTTTGTAGGAACACAATATTAAATGTATCATCAGTCAGCACACATCCAAATCAAAATTTAATATCCAACAGTAAGAAGATCATCTAATAGTGCATTCAGACATCAAAGCCATTAAAGCAGTTAAAGAGAGAAAATATGAAAGGCAACCCTTCCTAAGCATGGACTACAAGAGAACAAATTAGTCCTTATCATAAACAACTAATTCACATCACTAACAACTGGTTGCAAATAGGGTAAGAAGTAGGCATGATGGAAGAATAAATGCTAACATTCTAAAATTCAAGAAAAACAATCAATAATGAAAATGGATTTCAACAATGTAAGGGCGTCAATTCGCTGTTTTATTATCAGATTTAGTTTGAATAATTATGGTGTCACAAGAATGGACACAAAATGATTATACTGGTAACTACAGAGCAAGTAATGAATTTATTGTTTCAGATAACAGTAAATAAGACAACTGGCATTTGGAACTTCCATAATGAAACTGAACCAAAGTTGCAAAGGAAACCTGAAAGAAATGTTGGAAGTATAAAATAAGAGAGGTGATTCTATGCTTTCCCTCCTAATACAAGTTGCACAAATCTTGAAGCAAACGAAGGGGTAAGTAATTCTCATCTACCATTCATTCATGCTTTAATATTTGTGCAACTTTAAAAAGGAAGAGCATAGAAGCACCTCTCAATAAATAATTTACCTTCTGAATTCGGGTGCGCTCTTGTGGAAAGATGGCTTTATGTTCTCTAGTCAAAACAATAGCCTTCAGTTCACTTTTGGTGTCATCCACCACATCTTCACCACCAGTCGAAATGGAACGAGCTAAAACTGCTTTAGCATCTCCAGCATTCGCAACTAAAACCTGAATTGTTTAAGTCATTACAAAACAAAATATGCAAAAAATAATATCACTATCGAAAAACATTTAAATTAAGCTTCAAAATCTGGTACTTCAATTTTGCAAAACACAAGGTATGCAGCTCAAATAAAGCACTTAGCATTCAAGTACTAAAGGGATCAAACCATGTGTCTAATTTCGTAGTCATGAGAAACCAATGTGTGGTTTATGATATTTGTAAATTAGCCACAGTAGATTACATCCAAGCATACTAACTTCACACATCATGCCCACAAACCCCCCGATGAAACTTCCAACGTCCAAAACTCTGAGAATGGAAATTAAAGCCTATGTATTTACTAAAGAAAGAGATAATCTTATAATGCCTGTTTGCATCAAACTTTTATAAGTGAATAACCAAAAATAATTCCAAGGTCCAAAATATAATAATGTTAAAAAGATGTGAATAAACAAAAATTTCCTTGGTACTGAAAACTGACCGTTTGTCCCAAGACCCAAACACATACAGCTGTTGCACCATCTTGCCAGTTTCCTATAGACATAATAAGAAAATGAGTACTGTTAATCTCAGGAAAGAAGTAACCAAAAAAGAAGGTAATGAAATTTACATAATAGGAGTTTTTGGGGCACTACCATTTTTTTCTAGGCATTGCACGATGGGCACAATGAAATGTCTAATGTTAATTGCCACGAAAAGAGGTTTATCGTCATTGTAATTAGCAGTGAGGCTCACCACAATGGCATTGTGTCAATATCTAACTTTTGCTCATAGCACCAGCTAAAAAAATGTCAGAACTTGCAACAAAACGTCATTCCCACTCCCACCAACACCAAATATATCATCAACCAACCTTGCCAGAAATTACGTTATTGACCCTATCCTGGACATAAACAGTTAAACACTATACTGGCTTGAGATAAAGATCGCCACCCTGCCCCGCACTGACCCGAGGCGCTCCGCCCCAACCCAACCATGACCCGCACCGCCCTGATCATGCAAAATTATAAAAATTTTATATGTACTATTTGATTATATAAAGTTATAAACTATAATTATGATCTTTCAACAATTATTTGCCATGTTAAACACATTTATTACTATGTTAACAAGTTTGTATCTAAGATGTTTATGCTTCACGACAATAATTTCATCAAACTCACATTGAAAAAAATATATTTTAGACATGAAAATACATCAGACTTAAAACCTACCCCGACCCGGTGAGCAACGTTGACTAGTCAACCCTGACCAGACCCAACCCGACTAGAGGCGGGGCAGAGGCAGGTCAAGTAAAAACCCACCCTGCTCCGCCCCATATTGACCAAGCAGCCACCGCAAAGGAGAAGCAGAACTATATACTAAATGCCTAGGCCAATTGATGTCACAACTCACAGCCACTGGATGTTGCAGAAGAACTAATGAGGAAAATTGAGACCATAGGTCCATAGATTCTTACCTGTATTACTTTCCTGAAGTAAAGATTCATCAGTTTTACGAAAACCTGCAAACCAGACAAAGAGAAATAACATAAAACGGTTGGCATATGAATAGCATACCAATTAGCAATTGCAAGACATTAGATCAGCAAAAAGCACCAAAGATACACATGAGAAACAGATATGCTACGAAGTGTTTAAATGCTAATGAACAAGAAAACAAGTATATAAAGAGAAGATTTTGAGTTAAAACTACGTCCCTCTCGAAACCGGAACACCACATACAAGATAATGATCCCCATTGCCATTTTCCAGAAATGATACACTGATTCTAGAATGCCAGCTAGAGAAATAATTAAAAGATTCTACCGTAAGTTCATTATCATAGCAGCATGTAACATGTTCAAGGTCAAGGCTGCCTTTCAATGGATTATGTGAACACAAAAGTATTGAAGAAATAGAAACATAGAATCACACTGTTTCTTTGAGAAAGGTAACACCAAAACCATAACACTGAAAATATGTTGATGAAAACAGTAGAAGGTGAATATTCCATTTATTACTAGCCTGATCCTAGTCTAGTGCCTAGAGCAGCAATGAGCAAGTAGTTACATTTCATGTACTAAATACCTTCAATGATGGCCTTTTTTGCAGCTTTAACATCCATCTGCAAAACAATTGATTAATATTAGCCTATTAGGTAACCGGCCAACAACATAATCTTTCAATTTTCTTTCAAATACAAGGAGAGATTTATCTAAAAACACAACTGAAATATATTAATCATGAAAGGTAAGATAAATAATTAATCTAGTTATATAATGCTCGCATAACTAAAATAAACCAAAAGAAGGCAGGCAATACTTAATTATGTAAAGACTAAAATAACACTCTCAGCGAAGAAGTCAATCTCAAGAAACAGAAAGTGGTTCAGGTAATCTGGTAGAATCACCAGGCAAAAGGCAAAGATGAAAAATGTGTAAACATAATAGGAAGCTAGCGTGAAAAGATTTAAACTGATTGCAAAGAAAACTTGAGAACACAAGACCCCAAGGGGATAAAAATATTAATTTGAATAAGCATACAAGCAGAAGAAAAAACTATGGAGGATGCAAAGAAGAAATATCTAAGTACAGCATTAGGCAATGAAATCTTAGTTAATGATAAAAAAAATTCAGCCCTGTGAGCAACTAAAGGCAGAAGAAAACAGCATAATGACTAATGAAAGCACTGAAAAGAAGCAGACAAGGTAAACAGACCAACTCACGTGGTAATCCTGCAGCGATGACATTTGGATGTAAATGTTTCTGTGCATATTCTGCAGCCAAGCGACCACCATGCCCATCATATATTGCAAAATGTGCACATCTGGATCAAGCTGCATACATTAAATCACCAGCCAGATGCTTAACAGTTAACATGAACAGAAAGAGGGGCACCTCAGATTTCCTGGAGATTCCATGCTAGCATCAGGAAGCACCACCCAGGCATCTTCCATAGAATGCCTGCAACCCTTGTCTTCAGCAGCATCAGCTTCAACAGTAGTCAATATCATGTCTTGCTCAATTGAAACCTTGGAGTTGGTTGTGGCTTTCTCATCCAAAACACACGGGTCCATCGGCACCTTGCTTTCCTTTTGAGAGTTGTCTCTTTTTTCACCATTAGTACCAGCCTCTACATTATGCTCCTCTTCAGTAGCAGTGTCAACACCTTTCGGGCGCTTTGATGCCCAATCTTCATCAATGGAGCTGGCTGCACGCTTTTGATGAGCCATGATGAGTCTAAACTCTAAAGATTCCAATAACCTCGTATCAATTTCACCTATTTATTACACCACCCTCAGTTGAAGTACAAATAAAAGCCAGGAAAAGTAAGAGGAAGCTACAGATGCTACAAATGCACTGAAAAAAGTAGTATTAGAAAAAGAAAAGGGCATTAACCGGAAATTAGCCAAAAAGGGGTATGCTTTGACAAGGTATCTAGGAGGCAACTTAAACAAGTGGATAAGAGACATGCCACCAACCTAGGTCACAGGTTCACAGCACAATTCACAAATGTTACTTAGAGTACAGTACTTTCCAAATAACAGCACTGTGTGGCCAAATGCCCATATCAAGGTATCAGCACAGCTTGATACACTTCCCACACAGGAAAAATACATGAACTATCAAAATGCTTATCGCGGTCCTCTCAAAATAATCAGTTTCTTCCTCCCACGCTCCATGGAACCTGCCATCCCATCACCCCACATTGCACATGACATAACGCAATAACTAGATTCAACGTATGCACGAATTTAGGGCATCTAGATTCAACGTACGCACTAACTAGGCACACACAAAAAAAAGAGGTTAATTGATTAAGATTGGGCTCAAATCGACCAATTCGACGGGGTAACCCGATGCTAAAACCTCGTGATCTGGAAAATCTTGGTTCCGGTTAGGGCTCTGAGGGGACTAAACGCGTCCCTCCACTGTCCCTAGATCTCAGAATCAAAGAACCGGCTCCCTCTACCTCCCTACCCATGCGAAGCAACCACGAGCCACTAACTGTGCGCAAATTGGAGATATAAGCACTAAAACTTAGCAAATTTATACGACCTACGAGGAACCCCTAGAAGAACCAATAGGAACAGAGCAAAGAAAGCAGAGTTCATCGAGACAGCAGCGGAGGAACTCACCAAGAACTGGGCGACGGGCTGACACGCAGATCGCGGTGCTTACCACTCAAGGCCGCGGGGGGATGCCTCGGGCACCGTGCACCCGCGGAGAGCGGCGCCGAGGTCGCCAGCAAGGAGGAGCGGAGGAGGTGGTGGAGATGGCCGGTGGGGTTTGGGCGTTTGGTCGGTGGGGAGGACACAACAAGAAATGTAGAGTGAAATCCCATAAATATCTACGATGATTAGTCGCATTCAATTCGAACAGATTCGATTAGTCAGTCGGTCAGCACATATCCAATCCTATTGTATCCCTAGGTCTATTGTAATATTCCAAATTTTACCCCTAAATTATTTATTGAGTTGACAAAATACTCCCAGCATTTTACCATGAATTTTCAGAATTTTCTGCATTAAAGAAAATAATTTTTACACTTTCTAATTAATGTATTTGAATATTAAAAATTATTTAGAATTGTACAAAGTCTGAAAATATTTTATTTAGATTCCTTGTGATAGGAAGGACCTCCACAAAATTTTTCATAATTTTTAAAGCTGGTTTGATATTTCTAAACATTCGAACTTGTCTATCTGTAATTGAAGTCTTTAGGGAAAATATTTTAAAATACAATAATAGAAAGCGGCCAGCCCAAATACAGTCTTCTCCATAAGAAAGCGTACTTCAGCCAAGGCACTTCCTCTCTCAACCTTCTTTCTCTTACTGACAGTCAGGACCCATTTTTTAGTTCTCACGAGCCGCCTTCATCCAACTGCATTCCCCGCGTGAAAATGCCCCAGCGCAAACCCACTTCCTCCCTCGCACCTAGGGCTGTAAATGAGCCAAGCTCGAGCGGGCTTAGGACTCCCAGGCTCGAGCTCGGTAAGACTCGAGCCGAGCTCAAGTTAGGGTTCGAGCATTGATTCAGGCTCGAGCTCGGTTCGGTCCAAGCTCGAGTAGGCTCGAGCTCGGCTCGAGTAAGTTCGGTGAGCATAATAAGCTCGAACAAGCTCGGTAGGCTCGCGTAAGCTCGGTAACAAGCTCGAGTAAGCTCGGCTCGAGTAAGCTCGGTAAAATGCTCGAGTAAGCTCGGTTCACGGAGGCTCGATCCAAGCTCGAGTAGGCTTGTGAGCTAGTCGATCTCGGTTCGGTGAAGCTCGCGAGCCCGAGATAGAGCTCGAGTTCGGCTCGTTTGGAGCTCGAGCCGAGCCTGGAACGAGTCGAGCTTGAGTAGCTCGTGATCTCGAGCTTTTTTTACAGCCCTGCTCGCACCCATCTCTCCATCGTTGTGTCGCACCCGGAATCGAAATTCCGAACACTCTGTGTGATGCACCAGTCCAAGATCACGCTGGTGCTCACAGATACAACAGAGATTAATACCATCACACATACACAACAGAGACATTAATATTAAAGTATTCAACTCATATACGATTGTTAAGACCTTATGGTCAGCCTTACAATTATATAGCCACGTAGGGCTAAAATCATAGTAACATTAAAACATCAGCGGAATAAAGATTATTCGTGGCGCCTCAGTTTGCCACAGGCAACTGACTTGGCTCGCCCCTAGTTGTTCGCCTATTTATTCTACTCTCCCTTGTTGGCTTGCAGATCTTCTTCTTCTGGTGTTGTAATTTTGGAGGGGGTGAGTACATTGGTACTCAACAAGCTATGCACAGAATGCAACCTAATATACTACATGCCAGGCTTATTCTAATGGAATGGCTTAATAGGTTCATTTTGTAGTAAAGCAGCATTTAACAAGTAGCATAAGTAGATTCGAAAGTAGTAAAACAAATAATGTAACAATAACTTTTCCAGGAGTTAGGTAAACACTTATCCTTTCCTAACCCACATTTCCATCAACGCCCATCATTTAACCCAACCATATTTTAATAAAGTCTACCCTTGACTGTAATGCCCGAGCAATATCCAATATCGTGGATACGGCTATTCGAATAGTTTGTACACTCTGCAGAGGTTATACACTTCACCCACATGATATAGTTAAACACCACACAGGCGAGTAACCATAACAAGTCTTTCTGAAACCTCTATCCTCGCATGCGTACCTCCCGGTATAGTTCCCACTGTCCCTTCCCTTTTGCGGAGCGGAAGTACAGGGCCAACGTATACCGTTGAAGAGATGTAAGACCGATCTGGTAAACATTACACCCTTCTTTCCACATTCATAGCTACAAAAACCACCTGAGGTCTCACATGCTAAGACTTCGGAATCATACTCAACTAGGTCTGTCCCACTCCAAACATGTGGTTGTATGTTAGGCCCAGTTCAAAGGCTTGCAAGGTTAAGTCCTTAGGTGACCATGGCAAGACTACCCAAAGTTCACAAAACCAAAATTCAACTACATCGGGCCCCCATTAATCACTTGCCACTTGCCACAGCCTAAACCATTTTCCCACCTAGTTGGTTACCATGCACCATGTGCCAACAACTTATCAACAACACATGTCACAATCTTTCAAAACAGGTTCCATAGTTCAATAGTCAGTATTCAGCTTACTTCCAAATTTATATCATTAGTTCGAATGGCATGGCTAAGTAGAACTACCACATTCTAACTACCCCATTCTGGTGATTAGTATTATCCAATATGTATAATCCAACCTAGGGTAACAAATGGTTTATTGGCAATACAAGTATTATGGACAAGGTGACAATATCAAGTGGTAATTATCTAATCCCAAATTTACTCGAAAGCTTCGTAATTAAACTAGCATGCATAGTTTAAAAACAAACTAATATTTAAAAACATGGGAGCAAAATGTTCAAAGTATAACTTGCCGTCATAAAGCAGCGAGTCTTGGTCTGGAGCTTGATCCTCGAAATCCGCGTCCTCACACAGCTCGACGTCTACGCGTAACAGATAAAGAACCAGATAAACACGCAAAACAATGTACAAACACACATTTAGGAACTACCGCAAATCAAACTAATTCAAAACTTTATGAAAACTCCCGGATAATTAATTTAGCATTTTCTAATATTTATAAAATTTATTTGGACATTTTTGGACGTATAGTTTAAGAACTACAAAATTCGTAAGTTTGGACTTTTCGCAAATAATGTATCAACCTAAATTCATTTATAAAAATTACAGTGGAAAGGTATTAATTTCTACTAATTAACGAAATTTGTTGCATACCATTTGGAGCTAGAACGAATTTGTAGTGAAAATGACAAATCTCGCGTTTCCTGGAAATGATCACGTACAAACTAACTTCTAGTTTTCCTTTGCATGGTATTGTTCATCATATATATGCGTATTCTTCAATGCCTATTGTTCGGCTTGGCTTTGGTTACGTGAGATAGAGAAAACAGGAAAAGGAGGCGCACGGCCGACGTCGCAGGACCGGCGAGCGCAGGTCAGCGGTGGCGGCAGCAACGGCGCCAGGTAGTACGCGGCTGACAGCGACCAGATCGGCTTGGAGTGGATTCCGACGTTATAATCCTTGATTAATTCCAACCATCTTCTTTGCCTCATGTTAAGATCCGACTGAGTGAATATGTACTTTAAACTCTTGTGGTCGGTATATATTTCACATCGGTTCCCGATGAGATAGTGGCGCCATATTTTAAGGGCGTGCACTACAGCAGCTAATTCCAGGTCATGAGTTGGGTAATTCTGCTCATGTGGTCTTAACTGTCTCGAAGCGTAAGCCACTACTTTTCCATTTTGCATCAGAACACACCCAAGTCCCTGACGCGAAGCATCACAGTAAATGTCAAAGCTGTTCCTAACATCTGGCAACACTAATATAGGTGCCGAAGTTAGACGCTTCTTCAGTTCCTGAAACTCTTTTCGCACTCTGGCGTCCATACAAACTTTTATCCTTTTTCAACAATTGCGTAAGAGGTCTTGCAATTGATGAAAAACCCTCAATGAACCGGCGGTAATATCCGGACATTCCGAGAAAACTCCTTATCTGGGTAACTGACTTTAGTTGCTCCCAATATAACACTGCCTCCACTTTCTTCGGGTCGACAACTACTCCTTCAGCAGTCATTACATGACCCAAGAACTCTACCTTCTTTTTCCAAAAGTCACATTTGCTAAATTTTGCATATAGTTGGTTCTCTCTTAACTTCTCCAAAACCATCCTTAGGTGTTCTGCATGCTCTTCTTCTGTCTTGGAGTAGACTAAGATGTCATCAATGAAAACGACGACAAACCTATCCAAGTATTCCATGAATACTTTGTTCATCATATTCATGAAGTATGCCGGGGCATTGGTCAATCCAAAGGACATGATCGTGAATTCATAGTGCCCATACCTTGACGAAAAAGCTGTCTTTGGTATGTCCTCAGTCCGAATTTTTAATTGATGGTATCCGGATCGAAGGTCTATCTTAGAGAAGACTCCCGCTCCTCTTAACTGATCAAAAAGATCATCTATCCTGGGCAAAGGATATTTATTCTTTATTGTCACCTCATTGAGTGCACGATAGTCTATACACATTCTAAAGCTCCCATCCTTTTTCTTAACAAACAATATCGGGGCTCCCCACGGTGATGAGCTTGGTTTAATAAAACCTTTCTCTATGAGTTCTTCAATCTGCTTCTTCATCTCCACTAGTTCTTCTGTGGACATCCTATAAGGTCGCTTTGCAATAGGTGTTGTACCAGGCACTAGCTCAATCACGAACTCAATATCTCGGTCCGGTGGCATCCCTGGCAAATCTTCGAGAAAAACATCCAGAAAGTCTTTCACCACTGGCACATCATCTAGACTCACAGTCTTCATGCTATTGACCATAAATTTTCCATTTCGGACTGTGGTTGCTTGAAATTCCACTTTTTCTCCGTCTTGGTTCTCTACAGACACTACTCTGCGGCCACAGTCCAAAACTGCCTTATGCTTGGTCAGCCAATCCATTCCAAGGATTACATCCAAGGTTTGGGTATCTAGCACAATTAGGTTTGCTAGAAACTCTACCTCATTTATGACCAACTTAACTCCCGAACATCATAGGTTAGATTGAAGTTCCGACCCAGGTGATTGTACTACTAGTGTGCACTTAAGTTTTCTTAATTCCAACCCATTTCCCACAGCAAAGTCTTGAGAAATGAATGAATGTGAAGCACCAGAATCAAATAAAACTGTGGTAGGTACTGAGTTAACCGAAAACATACCCAATACAACGTCTGTGGCATCTTGAGCTTCCGGGGTCGTGATATGATTCACGTGGGCTCGGACGACTGTGGAAGGTGCAGCTCCTGATTGATTGTTTCCACGACTTGCTACTGGTGCTGGTGTCTTCGTTGGTGTGGGCCCCAAATTGAAGTGAACTGGGGTCACATTGCCTCTCTTCAGGCACTGGTTAGCAAAGTGTCTTGGTTCGTTGCAGTTGTAGCAATGCCTCACCGTTGTCTGCTGGTTGGAACCAGGTGCATTGTTCCTAAGCTCAGGCGTTCTAAAGCCCTGGCTCGAAGATTCGGGTGTAGCAGTGGTCTTTTGGCTGGTCATCTGCGGCTTGAACCTCGCAAACTGTTGGGGATTTATCCTCAACCTCATCTGATTTGGACGTCCTCCCTGGCTGGACATCCGACGCTTGCGGTCCTCGCCTATCTCCTTGCGCTTATCCTCGAGAATGAGCGCTTTGTTGACAAGTTCTTGAAAGTCCGGGGATGTATGGGTGATCAGTCCCACCTGTAACCCAGAATTAAGTCCCTTCATGAATCGGGACTACCTCGCTTTGTCCGTTGCCACATCCTCTGG
The DNA here is from genome assembly GCA_036346355.1 of Rhipidocladum racemiflorum. Taxonomy (NCBI): domain Eukaryota; kingdom Viridiplantae; phylum Streptophyta; class Magnoliopsida; order Poales; family Poaceae; genus Rhipidocladum; species Rhipidocladum racemiflorum. The sequence continues at coordinate 23,413,433 of CM070586.1, forward strand.
CGTATAACGGGTCAACTGAGTAAATTTGTTAAGATAATCGGCCACTGGTTGTCCTCCTTGTTTCAGAGATCGGAACTATTCCTTTTTCAACTCCATCATACCCTCCGGCACATGATTTTGGCGGAAGGCTGTCGTAAATTCCTCCCAAGTAATCTGCTAAGGATGCTCGTGGGATGCACAAAAGTTCTCCCACCACTCTGCAGCTATCCCCTCAAGCTGGTGTGAAGCATACAGGACCCTCTCATTGACAGCACACTGAGATATGTGCAGTTTCCTCTCTATGGTCCTGAGCCAATCATCCGCCTCTATTGGATTGGCATTCCCAGAAAATATCGGCGGGCTAGTTCTCATGAAATCAGACAGTCGTGATTGAAACTGGTTCCCCTGGGGTACGTTCTGATGATTGTTATTGTTGGCGACAGCTTGATTCTGCATCTGCTGCATTTGATGCATCATGGTTTGCATCAGCTGGGTTTGAGCAGCGATAAAAGCTCACAGGTTTTGCATATCAACTGGCGGCGCTGGCTGGGGATTCGGTGCTTCATTCTGGTTGCCTCCCTGGCGCGAACCACTTCCTCCAACTCCAGTGTTGCCACGGGTGTTCACCATCTGCTATTTGCTCCAACAATTTAGAGAAGAGAGGGAAAGAGAATAAACAAGTAGAAGAAAACTTATGCGGGAAAACATGTGTAACTTAAACTCTTAACCAGCAACTTTAGTAATAATATTGGTACGGTGGCTTACAAGCAGGGTTCACAAAACCGATGAAAACCGCTCGAAAATCGCGGTTTTCGACCGTATCGAGCCGGTTCGAAATCCTAAACCGGTCGGTAAACCGGTTCAATTAAAAAAATAATTCAAAAAAATCAAAAAATTTGAAAAAATTTATGCGATGTAAACCGATCGAAAACCGGTGAAAACCGAGCGGTTTTTCGAAGAAACCGACGAAAACCGCTCAAAAAACCGATCGCCCAAAACGTTCAACTCGCCGATCGGTTTTTCGAGCAAACCGATCGGTTTTTCGAGAAAACCGAATGGTTTTCGTTTTTTTTTTAAATTTGTTTTGAATGTTTTTTGTTCAAATGCTCGGTTTTGAAACTCTTCGATTTTTAACGATTTTTCAGCGATTTTTGGCTCGATATTTTCGAATTTCCAATTTCGGTTTTCCATCGGTTTTTTCGGTTTCGGTTTGGTTAACCCTGCTTACAAGTGCCTAAGGGCGATGCAACTCATACTAGCACACAAAAACATAACACAAAACATTAAGTCTCAAGACCACTTCGTCACACAACGACTCACGCCTAAGGGCGACTCTTAGGAATATAAAGGATGCGACTCTAACAACCGAGTCTCAACACGACACATCAACACTCTCACTCGTCGATAATACCCGGCTGCGGGCCTCCTGGATACACTGGTGGGTGAGCTGGCATCGGGGCGAACTGGTCCCCGTGCCCCGCTGCAGTCGGAACACACGACCCTACTGACTCCTCAGATCCTGGGGCGGCCTGCTCCTGTGCGATGGCTCTCGTGCTGCTTCGCTTCCTTCAGATCTGGTCGCACACCTCCGTAACTGCTCGCTCAGTCCACTCATGGACCCTCTGAATGGAGTGGGCTAGGTACTCTCAAGCCTCCTGCAGCTGTGTCCTCCCCTCCGTGACCTCGTTGTGGGTCCTCTGCAGCTCCTGGACGGTCTCATCCATGGTCTCATGACATATCTTGCCAGGTGGGTGATCGTGGCGTCCTCCTCCACTATCGGTTCCCGGTCGACACAGTTGTCTCGGCGTGGGTGATGGCGAAACACGGTGCCCTCCAGCTCCCTGGAGTGGGTACGAGCAATCTGCCTCATCGCCAGACGCGATGTCTCCTGGATCCTGGCCTCGAACGAAGACCTCCTGACAGTGATGTAGGTAGGACGACTCGCCCTCGTCCTCTCCTGAGCGTACACGGTGATCTTGACATCCCAGGCGATAACAAGTCCTGCCCGCACTATGGTGGTCCCTTGGTAGATCGGTCTGTCGAAGCCTCCGAGCAGCTGCATCATACGCCATAGTTGAGCGGCGTATCCTCCAGTGCGCTCTCCATAAGAGTGGATCCTCCTCATCTGCCAAAAGATATCCTCGTCAACTCTCAGAATTTTAAAACAAAGTAACAACGAGAATTTCAGCAAGAAGGAATGAATAGGAAGAAGGGATGAGATAGGAGTTAAGTAAACACTTATCCTTTCCTAACCCACATTTCCATCAGCACGCGGAAGGCTGACACATGTGGCCCACATGTCAGCCATCCCCTCCATGTCCGTTTGGGACTCTATCGCGCCGCCATGCCCACTGCAAACTTTCCTTGGTGTTCTGGCCAAGGCACAGACTCCTAGGCTTTCATAAGGAGAGCATCTTTACCGTAATGATCTAAGGAAGTCAAGCCCAGAACTAATAATTAGAAAACACCATCGTTTAGCTGAGATTCAGTTTTTGTTCATGTGCACCACTGCAAGAGGGAAACCATCGATTCACCATCTTTGGTGAGTCCCTATGCCCGAGCCTAGTCCCATCGAGTTCACCATCGCTGTTCTATCTTATGTGCACCTCGGTTTGCCCGAATGGTCGTCGGAAGCCACCGCCGCTATGAAGCCCTAGTGCCGCCGGTCCGGAGGGCACCATCATCGAAAGAGTTCACCAAATCCCGCAACGCTCACAGCAAAACATTCCCCTTGTTGAGGGTTTCCGTAGAGACCAACCTAGGGCCCTGAGCGCTGCCGTACCGATGTGGCCTAGACCTAGAGTCGATGCATGTCACTAACATCAGTAGAGGCCTGACATGTGGGGCCCACATGTCAATCATTGGTTTTCTCTGGAAAATAATTAAAATATAAAAATAAAAATCAATGGGGCCACTTGTTTGAGACTATTCCAGGAATATTCTATTTTCTTTTTCTTTTTTGAATTTATTTTCTGATTAATCTTTCGAGAGGTGTTCTCCTTCATACGAACGCTGATTGAGCCCATTCAAATTAGTAAATTAATATAAATTAAAGGTATTTATTTTGGTTTAATTTATTTAATTTTTGGAGTTTTTTATTTGATTTGGCTTCATTTTGATTATCACTATTCATTTCACTTAGATGGTGAAGCACCGGGAGCATTCGAAAGTGAAGAGTTGATCCAATACCAAGACTAGGAGTTGTTCCAAGGCAAGTGATGCTTTGATCATGTTGAACCTAGTTTTATAAATGTTATTTTGTTTCAATCTATTGCATGTTATTTCAAATTATACCTGTTTTTAAATAATTTAGGAATTAGCTATTCAACCCATTTGAATTATAGCTACCTTGTTAATTGCTATACCATGATTATTTATCATCCTAGGATGAATTATTATTACTTGGTTGCTAATATAATGCCAACGTGGGTTGATAGATTGTACTTAGTTGCTTAGCCATGCTACACATTATTAATATCCTCTTAAAGGGCAAATATAAACTTGACTAATGGCCTATGGAATATATTTTGAAAAAGGATGTGAAAGGACCAACGATGTCGCCTAGAGGGGGGGTGAATAGGCGGATTAAAAAACCGCAGCGGAATTTAGCCAGGCCGAACAGGTCAACCCGGAGTCTCCGGGTTTTGATCCGGATACTCCGGCTTGTCCGGATACTCCGGTATTGGATACCGGAGTCTCCGAGTTGGGCGGGTCGGGAACGCAACACACGTTGCTCGAACTTGCACAAAATACTACTAAGAGTAAATGACAATAGCAATCTAGAACAAGTGCTAGTATGGATTTGAATTAAAGCTAGACAAAGAGCTAGATCTAGGCTTTACGGAGACAAATCCACACAAGCAACACAAACAAGAAAAGAGAGAGCTAGAGAAGCGATTTTTCACTGAAGTTCGGATTCTTGAAGGGAATCCTACGTCTCCGTTGAGGTGGCTCGGTCACACTTGAGCCGGGGTCTCTTTCAACCCGCTTTCCTCCCGGTGTTGCACAAATGCACTCGCTGGCTTCACTTCTTGTCTCTTCCCTTTCGGAGGCGAGACTCGCCTTCACAAAGCAGCCAGGGGCTCACCACACGCGTTGATAGCTCCCGGTGACTCCTAGCCGTCTAGGAGACCTTCAACCTCCAAGAGTAATAGCACCACGGAAGTCGCTTGGAGGATGAACTAGTGCTCAACAATTCGAAATGAATGCACCTAGCACTTTGCTTCTTCCTCTCCTCACCAAAATGGATCAACAACCAAAATAAATGGTGGGAGGAAGAGAGGGCTCTATTGAATGCTTTGGAAGGTTAGAGAGGGCTTGAATGCTGCAATGAATGAGCTCAAGAGCAGTCCTAGCCGTTGGGGATGAAGGGGAGGCTTTAAATACATTTTTGAAAACTAGCCGTTTTTCCCCTTTTTCGAACAGACCGGAGACTCCGGACAAATAACCCGGAGACTCCGGGTTGTCCGGACTCTCCGGACCAAAAGTCCGGATACTCCGGACTCTCCGGAATTCACAAATTGGCCGAGAGGGTTAACCCGGAGACTCCGGATAAACGTCCGGATACTCCGGACTGTTTGTCCGGATACTCCGAGTTGACTGGCTCGGTTGGAATTCTGATTTTTGGAAAATGCAAGTTTTGAGTGCTAGTTTATATGCAAGTTTTGACCTTGAGCACATGCACATCCTAAAAACGATTTTCCATAGTACCCTCTTAATAGTACGGCTATCCTTAAGACTCAAATAAAAAGAAAATTACACTTCTTCGTCTTGATGCCGTTTTATTGAGATTTGATACTCGTAAAGTCGTCCAAAGTCATTTCAAGCTTGATGTAATCTCGAGATCTGCATTATACTTAGTTGAGATATTAGATCTCTTTAATTGTGTCATCATTAATCACCAAAATAAAATGAGGGGCCTAGATGCACTTTCAGGATGTGTCATGTGTTATCACATAATGATGTTGATGGCATATATTGCACGATAATCAATTGGGGTGGTAAATAATTTAGATTGAGGCAAGTGGCAAAAGGTTGTGTGCCACATTGGGTCTGTGTGACAGTTGGGTTGGAGATTATGTATGAATTGCTTGATATAGTGTCTAAGATTATTTGGAAGTATTGCCTTAGTCAGTTAAGTTCTTAACCTTGCAAGCCATTGAAAATTTGAAATGGGCTAATCATACAACCACATATCTATTATGGACCAGACCTAGCTCAGTAAGTTACTGAGTCTTGACATATGATATCTCATGAGGATAACCAAACTGTGTGTGCAGTTGGGGAAGGTGTATGTTGCACTCGCTCCACATCTTAAACAATGATTGTTCCTAGTCTAACGATGAGTCTCTCTTATTATTCTACTATGTGTAAGGGAAGGATAGTGAGATCAGGCTTATCATGAGTGTGTTTTGGATGATTAATGACAAACGATTAAGGAACTAATGCGTTCAATGAGTTAATAAACAGGTGGAAGTCCCAAAGTAAGATCTTGTATGGACGTTGGCAACCCCAAAAATCGAGAAGAAAAGAAAAACGGCATTGTTTCAATTTTGACTTGTATTTTGTTGAGTTAATGGTATGCCGTACTATTAAGAGAGATGCAATGTAGATGGTTGAAGACATGACTCTATGCTCAGATGAATATTAGCTAGAAATGTTGAGAGACACGAGTCACAGCACATTCACCAGGATTGGTTTTGGATTTTCAAAGTCTGGATCGGATGTTCCGATCATGTGATAGAACATTCCGATCGTTCAGAAATTCCGGTGCTTTGCGGTCTAAGTCTCCGATGCCTCTCTGTGCAAATCAGAAGTTCCGATATTTGGGATCAGATAGTTCGATTAGGCATAGAGCGCAAAAAGTCCTTCTTTGGATAGATCAGATATTCCGATATCAAGGATCGGATATTCCGATTAGGTTTAGAATTGAAAAGGTGCTTCTCTGGACAGATCGGATGTTCCGATCGTGATATTGGATAGTCCGATATGTGTAAATTTCAAACTTACGCTGAGTTAGGGTTCGAAGTTTTCTGGAAGTTTAGCCAAATCGGATGTTCCGATGAGCTGATCGGATATTCCGATGTGTGGCTGGTGGGAGGCATAACGGCTAGTTTTTGGCTCCTTATATAAATAGCCCCCACTCTCCCCTTTGTTGGGGTTGGCCTTGAGAGCTATTTCATTCACATCTTTGAAGTCTTTTCTCACTTCCTTCTCTTGATCTTTGTGATCCATTTCTTGAAAGATTTTGAGAAGTGAGATTGAGTACTAAGAGAAATAGATTGAGACATTCATCTTGAGCACTAGAGTTCATCTCCAAGATCGAGTTTGCATTGTATTTATTACTCTTAGAGGTTGAGGGGTCCTAGATAGCTAGGAGTTGCTCACGAGCACCCGAAGATTGTGGTGTGCTGTGAGAGTGTTTGTGAAGGTTTGATTTCGCCTCCAAAAGGGAAGGAATCAAGAAGTGAAGCCAAGTCTCAAGTGTGACCGAGATTGGCGAGGAAAATGGTTGAAAAAGACCCGGCTCAAGTGTGACCGAGCCTCAACGGAGACGTAGGATCCCCTCAAGGATCCGAATTTCGAGAACAAATTCATCGCGTCTCCTCGTTTAGTTATTTCCTTTTCGTTGTGCATTTCACTTTATTTAGACATCTATTCTTGAATTCATTTCCTTAGTTGTTCCATATCTAGGTTGCTAGCTTTGTTTAAGTTGTTGGTATCTACTCATACTAACATAGTATAGAAATCGTGTTGTATTTAGACGCAATTAGCTTTGAGACTCTCTAGTCTCTGAACTAATCGGACATTCCGATAGTCATATCGGAAGTTCCGATTAGGATTGGAAGTTTCGTCCCTACCATAGGAAGTTTCGATCTGTTTTCCACTGTGACTTATTTAAATTAATTTAAACACATATTCACCCCCTTTCTAGGCTGTTATCTCATCTTTCAGTGATGTGGTTGTGTTCATTGCAATCGGTTCTATTAAAGAACCGACACAAATGTGATCGCTCGTTGCAATCGGTTCTATTAAAGAACCGACACAAATGTGATCCTCATTGAAATCAATGCTATTAAAGAACCGACACAAATATGATTGCTCATTACAATCGGTTCTCTTGAAGATCGACACAAATGTGATCTTTCATTACTTACTAGTAAGATGCTCGTGCGTTGCAACGGAATTTCAAAAGAGAATAATACATAATTATAATGCAGATCTTAAACCATACAATAAATCAATTTTCTGTGACACACATATCAAGCAAAACATATCTTTATAAGCTAGTAAATAAATTAAATCATCTATATTGAGTTGTCCTACAGATTTACAACTATAGGTTAGCAAAGCAATAGTGACTCACTTACTGGGCCTTGGATCCCTACTGTTCTGGCCCAACGCCTGACAGACTCACCATCACCACCAACTCATTCTTATAATCATTACTTACTATCGGTTCTATTAAAGAATTGACACAAATGTGATCCTCATTGCAATCGATTCTATTAAAGAACCGACACAAATTTGATCACTCATTCAATCGATTCTATTAGAGAACTGACACAAATATACTTGCTTGTTCATTGCAATCGGTTCTATTAGCGAACTGATACAAATACTCTTGCTCATTTAAATCGGTTCCATCAAGAAACGGAAAAATGGCTCAAATATACATCATACAAATCAAAATAGCACAAATATACAACAAAAAACTAAAATTTCAAAATTGCCCACCGCTCCCGCCGTGCCACGTGGCGGCCGCCACGCCGCACGGCGGCCGCCACACCCCATGGCGGCAGCCTGTGCCGCCACCCCCACGGCGACAACTGTGTGGCTCCGCCTCACGCCGCCACGTGTCCCCAATTTTTTTTTTTGATTTTTATTTGATTATTTCGGCCGAATTTTTAGTTTTCGTAGTTATTCGACCGGACATTGAAATGCAAATAACTTTCGCTAGACAACTCCAAATTTGATAAGAAAACTTTATAAGTTTTCGCCAAATCATATGGATTAAGAATATGCTTTCGAATTGTATTTTTAAATATTATTTGTGTACACTGTACCGATAATTTTGTAATACCTTTTTAATTTCGTATTCTTGTTTGAGTCTATTTTACCTTTGTGGAATAGTAGTATCTTTGTTGTATTTTAATGCTAATACAACACCCTACTGAATAGATTATCTATAATACCGTCTCATATGGCGCTTATTTATAGTATATTATTATATTATGTAAAAATAACTCATACAATAGATTATCTATAATACCGTCTCATTCTCTTTTTTCCTTCTTTGGTTTATTCCGTATCACTTAAAATTTAGTGGAATGTTAGACTTGACCACTGTATAGGACATTATCTTTGTCATTCGCGTCCATATTCGAGCGGTTGGCTCTGTTAGTCGGTGGGGAAAAGCGGTTTTATATACAACATGTAAATAAAAACCTTAGAAATATACAACAAGAAATAAAAATATCAAAAATAGCGGCGATTCATACGACCTTTATTTATTTTTGTCTCATTATTTCACGAATTTTTTTAGTTTTCTCTGGTTATTCGACCGATCCGATTGAAATGCAAATACCGATAATTGTGTAATAATTTTTTGTACAATCAGACCGATAATTGTGTAATAATTTTTTGAGACTTCGTGTAGTTTTGGTCAAAGATGGGCATATAGATTACGTCACGGCTTACGAATGGTAAACAAGAATGGCATATACAGGACAAAACCTAACATGCCTTAGGAAAGGGAACAACAAAAGGGCCCTTGTCGTACATTTTATCGAGAGCAATGAGGATATTTTCCTTACGCAATCCTTCACTCCCGCCCGCCCTAGCTGCCCTCTCACGCTTTCTCTACTCGGCCTCCCTCTCGCGGCATGGCGCTGCCGTTCGGCTTCCCTACGTGCAAGCATCTGTTCCAGGCCGCTTGCGCTTCTCCTCCCGATCCTGCTCACACCACCTTTGCTCCACCATAGCCCTCCGATGCGAGTACTCCCGATTCCGCATCCTTTCCATCTCGAGAGTTTGTTCCGCGTCGTAGAATCGGATGAACTTCGCCTGATGGAGGCTGCAATTGGTCACATCACATGGTGTTAGACACATGCGAGTTCGATGCAACACAAAATGCGAGTATGAACATCACCGGCTTCTCCGCCGCAGCCGCATCCCCGACTTTGGCTCGAGTCATGGTTGCGGCAACTCCGATTACCTCATACCGTGCGTGTATGAGTTGTCTATGGATCGCCGGAAGCGGCAAGGATCCCCGCATAGGCACATGGGGACCTCCGTGCCGTCGGGGATGGTTTGGACAACGCCGTGCCTTGGGGCGAGGAAACTCCATTGGTCTTTGCTCGTTTGGTTTGCGGGGATGGTTCTCTTTGTTGTATTGGAGCGATCGTTCGGTTGATGCAATCTTTGGGAAGCCAGGAAGGGGTTAAATAGCCTGAATTGATAAAGCGACAGACTTGAAGCAAGAACGAATCCGCGAGCATCGGATTCGCTGCGGCTCTGCTGTGCTTGGAGGCGACAAATGCATGCGGCTTTGTAGATGCTAGGGAGGTGCCGGTCGGGTTTTGGCGGCTATGCTTTGACATGACAACTAAGGCATTCTACGCCACGCATGCATTTGATGACATGATATATCCTGCCAGGCTTTGCCGGCCGGTGCTTTGACAGGGCGTCTCACCAATGCAACGAAAGTTTGGATGATGACAACTTAATGGATAATTATAATAGTCGCGGAAAAATATGACAACTTAAGCATATTCGGCGGTAGTGAAATATCACGTGTGAGTCCATTTTTTCTAAGAATGCAGCCCATTTGGTCTTGTGTATACCGACTACGATATTATGGAAAAATATTATAATTACGGCTTCCTTTGTATGTACTTTCGTATAGTTCAAAAGGGCTAAATATAATAGTCGCGGAAAAATATGACGACTTAAGCATATTCAAATTTGTGAAATATCACGTGTGAGTCTATTTTTAGGAATAATGCAGCTGATTTGCTCTTACGTATCGACTACGATATTATGAAAAATATTGTAATTACACCTGCCGTTGTATGTACTTTCGTATAGTTCAAAAGGGCTAAATATAACGGTCGTGGAAAATTGCATCTACTACGTCTTCTACGAGTATTAAAATGGAATGAAGTTGTTAAATTAACTCTTCGTATGTTGTGTTGGTGTATCCGTGTTGTGCCGCTTCGTATGGCTTGTAACGACAAAAGATATTAAAGGCGAGAAAATACAACGTTGAAACATATAAGTTACGACATAACATCACAACACGGGAAAAACAACGTTGGAATACCGTACATCGCTAACGTACATAGCGGGTACATGACTACTACATATTATTTGAACAACTCACGCAGTGCGGATTAGAACTTTCCGTAATCATCACTATCTGCATCAATACCCTCCTCTTCTAAAAGCGCGTGATCGCGTTTGCCCTCGTCATCGATCTCGTAGTCACATGGAAGACAAAAGTGCAGGTCTACACCTTCGGTGTCCTCCTCTTTGGCAACGAGCTTAGTGTCCTCTTGTCTTTGGTGTGGGGGTTTGACTACAATTAGATTAGATTGTATGGCGACATGTTCGAGGCTACTAGCAATAGCTTCGATGTCGATAACAAAAGCTGTTGAATTCCTTGGCGCTTGAATTGCCGGGGATCAAGTTGTCTTTAGCAATTTTATTCAGTCACCGCGATGCCATCTATTTCTTTGATTGTCCAGGCCCGGCCTTTCTTGAGCCGCTCAGGATCCTTGTCCATCTACACATTGGAAGCAATTATATTTCAGCCTAGAAGAGTAGGATTCAAGCATAATCGAAATGTACACCTTCCGTTGTATGTATTTTCGTATAGTTGAAAAGGGCTAATTATAAGGGTCGCGACAGATATGACAACTTAAGCATATTCGGCCGTAAAATATCACGTGTGAGTCCATTTCTTAGGAAGAATGCAGGTGATTTGCTCATCTCAGATATCGAAGTACGATATTATGGAAAAATATTGTAATTACACCATCCGTTCTATGTATTTTCGTATAGTTGAAAAGGGCTAAGTATAAGGGTCGCGAACAAATATGACAACTTAAGCATATTCGCGTAGTAAAATATCACGTGTGAGTCTATTTTTTCGGAAGAATGCAGCTGATTTGCTCTTCACTATACGGACCACCGTATTATGGGAAAAAAATGTAATTACTTCTTCCGTTGTATGTACTTTCGTATAGTTGAAAAGGGCTAAATATAATAGTCGCGAAAAAATATGGCAACTTAAGCATATTCGGCCGGCCGTGAAATATCACGTGTGAGTCCATTTTTTCGGAAGAATGCAGCTGATTTGCTCTTCACTATACGGACTACCGTATTATGGAAAAATATTGTAATTACACATTCCGTTGTATGTATTTTCGTATAGTTGAAAAGGGCTAATTATAACGGTCGCGGAAAAATATGACAACTTAAGCATATTCTAGTAGTGAAATATCACGTGTGAGTCCATTTTTTCGGAAGAATGCAGCTGATTTGCTCCTCTATACTGACTACGATGTTATGGAAAAATATTGTAATTACACATTCCGTTGTATGTATTTTTGTATAGTTGAAAAGGGCTAATTATAGCGATTCGCGGAAAAATATGACAACTTAAGCATATTCGGCCGTGAAATATCACGTGTGAGTCTATTTTTCGAAAGAATGCAGCTGATTTGCTCTTCTCTATACCGACTACGATATTATGGAAAAATATTGTAATTACACATTCCGTTGTATGTATTTTCGTATAGTTGAAAAGGGCTAATTATAGCGGTCAGCGGAAAAATATGACAACTTAAGCATATTCGCCACCGTGAAATATCACGTGTGAGTCCATTTTTTCGGAAGAATGCAGCTGATTTGCTCTTCTCTATCTGACTACGATATTATGGAAAAATATTGTAATTACACATTCCGTTATATGTATTTTCGTATAGTTGAAAAGGGCTAATTATAACGATCGCGGAAAAATATGACAACTTAAGCATATTCGGCCTAGTGAAATATCACGTGTGAGTCCATTTTTCGGAAGAATGCAGCTGATTTGCTCTTCTCTATACTGACTACGATATTATGGAAAAATATTGTAATTACACATTCCGTTGTATGTATTTTCGTATAGTTGAAAAGGGCTAATTATAGCGGTCGCGGAAAAATATGACAACTTAAGCATATTCGGCCGTAGTGAAATATCACGTGTGAGTCTATTTTTTCTAAGAATGCAGCTGATTTTCTCTTCTCTATACTGACTACGATATTATGGAAAAATATTGTAATTACACATTCCGTTGTATGTATTTTCGTATAGTTGAAAAGGGCTAATTATAACGGTCGCGGAAAAATATGACAACTTAAGCATATTCGGCCGTAGTGAAATATCACGTGTGAGTCCATTTTTTGGAAGAATGCAGCTGATTTGCTCTTCTCTATCGACTACGATATTATGGAAAAATATTGTAATTACACATTCCGTTGTATGTATTTTCGTATAGTTGAAAAGGGCTAATTATAGCGATTCGCGGAAAAATATGACAACTTAAGCATATTCGGCCGGCCGTGAAATATCACGTGTGAGTCCATTTTTCGGAAGAATGCAGCTGATTTGCTCTTCTCTATCGACTACGATATTATGGAAAAATATTGTAATTACACATTCCGTTGTATGTATTTTCGTATAGTTGAAAAGGGCTAATTATAGCGGTCGCGGAAAAATATGACAACTTAAGCATATTCGGCGTAGTGAAATATCACGTGTGAGTCCATTTTTCGGAAGAATGCAGCTGATTTGCTCTTCTCTATCTGACTACGATATTATGGAAAAATATTGTAATTACACATTCCGTTGTATGTATTTTCGTATAGTTGAAAAGGGCTAATTATAACGGTCGCGGAAAAATATGACAACTTAAGCATATTCGGCCGGCCGTGAAATATCACGTGTGAGTCCATTTTTTCGGAAGAATGCAGCTGATTTGCTCTTCTCTATCGACTACGATATTATGGAAAAATATTGTAATTACACATTCCGTTGTATGTATTTTCGTATAGTTGAAAAGGGCTAATTATAACGGTCGCGGAAAAATATGACAACTTAAGCATATTCGGCCTAGTGAAATATCACGTGTGAGTCCATTTTTTCTAAGAATGCAGCTGATTTGCTCTTCTCTATCGACTACGATATTATGGAAAAATATTGTAATTACACATTCCGTTGTATGTATTTTCGTATAGTTGAAAAGGGCTAATTATAACGGTCGCGGAAAAATATGACAACTTAAGCATATTCGGCGTAGTGAAATATCACGTGTGAGTCCATTTTTCGGAAGAATGCACGTGATTTGCTCTTCTCTATCTGACTACGATATTATGGAAAAATATTGTAATTACACATTCCGTTGTATGTATTTTAGTATAGTTGAAAAGGGCTAATTATAACGGTCGCGTAAAAATATGACAACTTAAGCATATTCGGTAGTGAAATATCACGTGTGAGTCCATTTTTTCGGAAGAATGCAGCTGATTTGCTCTTCTCTATACTGACTACGATATTATGGAAAAATATTGTAATTACACATTCCGTTGTATGTATTTTCGTATAGTTGAAAAGGGCTAATTATAACGGTCGCGGAAAAATATGACAACTTAAGCATATTCGGCCGGCCGTGAAATATCACGGATGTCACGTATGTCACTGACCAAATTGAACAGTCTGCAGTAACTCGCATTTTTGGAGGTCTTTATGTGCTGCAATCATTTTTTGCTCTACATGAAAGTTGTAGAGAATTCCAAGACGCAACTTTTTCATGTCGACAAGTTTTTTATTTGAGCAACAGAAAAAATCAAAGAAAATCGGAAAGGTAAATGCATTTGCGTCGGACCAAAAATTGTTCGCGACGGACCCTTCTGTAATTCTCGATTTTGGAGATTTTCCCGTGCTCTAGTCATTTTTTGGTCTACATGAAAGTTGTAGATAATTCCAAGATCCAACTTTTTCATGTTGACAAGTTTTTCATTTGAGCAATATAAAAAATCATAGATAATCGGAAAGGTAAGTGCATTTGCGCCGGACACGAAAAACTGTTCGCGACGGACCCTTCTGTAATTCACGATTTTGGAGGTCTTCCTATGCTCGAATAATTTTTTGATCTACATGAAAGTTGTAGAGAATTCCAAGGCGCAACTTTTTCATGTTGACAAGTTTTTCATTTGAGCAATATAAAAAATCATAGATAATCGGAAAGGTAAGTGCATTTCTTGTAGGACACCAAAAACTGTTCGCGACGGACCCTTCTGTAATTCACGATTTTGGAGGTCTTCCTGTGCTCGAATAATTTTTGGTATACATGAAAGTTGTAGAGAATTCCAAGACGCAACTTTTTCATGTTGACAAGTTTTCATTTGAGCAACATAAAAAATCAAAAGAAATTTGACAAGTTTGAATGACATAGATTAAAGAAGTTAACATAAGTCTCATACAACACGATCTAGCTCGCAATTGCAGACAAAATTAAAACATTACATTGAAAGTAAAATAATGCAATCGAACGGGTTGATCAATAACGGGTTCAACGGCCTTCTTGGTTAGTGTTCCCCCTTCCTCTTCCCCTGCGCGTCCCCCTACCACGGCGTTCACGGTTATCGTAGTCCGACGGTGTGAAATTTTTGGGCGCATGGGGACACGTGAGTCCAGCCGCTGCGCTGGACCTAACCGTGCATCTCGCGTTTGTCGAATCGCAAAGGTGGATCGCGTCTGACGCGCCGCTATGGATGCCCCATGCAGCCATCGATCGGTCTGCATGGTACCACGATGCGCCGTAGTACGTCAGAAGGCTGCTTTGCTCGCCCGATTCGATCCACCGGCCTCCTCGGGGATTCTTGGGGCGATTCCAACCCTAGGGATTGCAAACACGTCGTCGCGAGCAAATCGGTGAATGTAGCCCCGGATCCCATAAGGTCATCGTGCGCCCTCGACACGTCCTCCCATGTTTGTTGATCTTTGGGCGGGGTACTAAAAGACTCTGCGGCAATGATGGGGCGGTGACATGTTGATGTGTACTCCTCCTTGAACGTTTGCCCCAAAGACCTATTTCAACGTACCGCCTCCATGGCCCCGCCGCTCTCATGGCTCGGGACCGGGAGGAAGTCGATGCTCAGGTGGGTCTTCTTGCCGCCGAGGAGGCACAGGCGTTACGCCTATCCATGGACATGCTCCTCCTCGTGGGGCTCGGTGCGGCGGCGCCTCGTGCAGTACATCCTCGTAATCACGTTGGGTAGGCGGTCTATGGCCACCAACATCTCGACCGCATTTCTTATGCGGTGGCCCGTCTTGGCGAAGAAGGTTCCGTAAAGGATTGCTTGATTGACGTTCTTTGCTCCTGTGGATCGCGTGAGGATCTCGTCGCTGGTCATGCATGTACTCCGCCTCACGCCTCTGCAAATTAACACGTATCGAATGTTTAATTGGGTATATCCCGTTTTTAATATGTGATAGGTGCGATCCGTACCGGTGTGTGCATGCGCTCTGCGTACTCCTCGGCATAGCCATGTTGCCGGGCATCGCCACACCCTGTCTAGGAGCACCGCCTGCGTGTGCGAGGTCTGCAGATCAAGGTACCCAAGTGTGTCCGTCTCGTGGGCTGCGCTGATGGGTTCCAGGCGTCCTCGGTGGCCATCAAGTTCCACCTCTCAATATGCCGGCTATTAAAATGCGACCCGGTTGTAGTTGTGCCCGATGTACTCCTCCTGCGGATCAATCCAACACGTTATTAATGGTTTCCACGATGGCGTGAAAGTAATGTGACATGTAGAGACATACCCATGGGAGCTTTGAGTCCTGTCGGAGGCGGTGGAGGAACGATTGCCGGTACCCAAATTGGCCCGAGCAGCGCTCGGAGAGTATGGCTCAACGGCACTCATGCACAGGAGGAAGCATTTCGTCATCCAATAATGAGGCTCCCAGTGCACGTATTGGAGATACGGCCTCCCGACGCAACCTCCGCCGCGGCACAGGTGGAAAAGGGATCCCACGTGACTGCTTGGCCGATGTCGAAGTCTAGGTCCCCACGAGGCGAGGGTAGGAGCCGCGGTCGATTCCTGGGCCCATCGGTCGGCATGCATCCATTTGTAACCCAAGGTTGGCCTTGCGAGTGGATGCACGTTAGCTTCATCGACGGCACCTTTGGGTAGTACCGCTTTGACACTCTTGGTCGCGCTATGGGTAGGTACGACCGGGACCACAATCAGAGAAGCGGGCAACCTCCCATTATTGAAGTTGGTGTGGCCGTGGCGGGCGCACACATCTCGCGATATGTGTCTGCGAATCGCCGAGCCCCACCGTAGAAGTCTGGTGTCGCATCTTCTCGCACTGCTCGGCTAATTCGAGCGACCCAAAGCGAGGTGGGGGCAACGGAATCACCATTTCCGTTTGTAAATAAAATTCTGCAAGGAGGAAATAGAGGTACACCTCGAAATGCCTATTTATCGACCCGAGTCGGCGTTTTGAGACATGGTCCACCTCCGGAGGCTGCCGAGCCATGTGAAAGAGACTCCACGATCACGATTCCTGTAATGCGTTGTGCCAAACACGCATCGAAGAAAATCACATGTTAGCAAATCACGTTAGCTCCCGGATAAGTGTGGTCGGTGTGCTTTCACAATTATTACCTTTCCTCTACATAGTTCTTCCATGCCTCTTTGGAGGGCTTGCGCACTACGAGGGGTTTACCTGGAAAGTGGAAGGCCAAATAACATGGCGACATCTTTGAGGGTCACCGTCATCTCGCCGAAGGAGGTGGAAAGTATCGTCTCCGGGCGCCATCTGTCGACCAACGCGGTGATAAGGGCCCCGTCGATCTAGGCATCGGGGTCCACATGGCCCTTCCTTCGCCGTAGGCTCCACGCACCATAAATGCGAAGCTAACAGCCCGTCCGTCCCAGCCGTATATGAACCGAGGGTCCAATCTCTTAATGTTACGGGAGCCACGCATGCGGAGAGTGTTAAGCTGCAAGGACAAAGCAAGTAAGCGTCTTGAGCATAACGAAAGGTGCGTGACGCTTGCGATACGTTACGGCGATTGTAGTAATGACGTTACCGTCTGGCGGGAGGCCCACTTCCGCCCTGTGGTCGCCATCATACTTCGATCGCAATGACTCACGCAACTCCATCACAAGCCTGCATAATCTCCGGGGAATGAAACACGGAAATACAAAAAAATAACATCCGAAGAAATTACAAAACCACCGTACATACCCAAAGAAATTTAGGTTCATAAATTACATAAGCGAAATTTCACGAAGAGAATGCAAAAGGAAGGTAGTAAGAAGATGTTGCATGTCTAATGCGTATAGTTGAAATATTACATTGGACAACATCACCCTCTGTTTGGCGACCTCTACGGTCATGCCCTGTCTGCTGTAGATGCGACAACGCCGAAGGCCATCGTCTCGTGAGACGCATCCATGTCACCCTCAAACCGCGAACGCGGGCCTACCCGGCGTGTCGCGCCTTAGTGTGGGGTACGGGAGCCACGTAGGGGTTCGGAGGTCTTGTAGTTCGTGGCCGATGTTGAGCGGTTGAAATGACCGTCCATGTTGCTCTAACGGCATCCATACGGTAGTACGGTGTGACATATTGTGTGCCGTCGTTGCCCCATGTCACGCGACGCCGCTAGCACGTCGCGGCGAGGATGTGCTCTAGGCAAGGCTTGTTGCATGAGCAGAGTCGCCTCATACGGGCGGTGGCATCTCTGGTTTGTGTCCCCGCGAGTATCGAGCGGTGCTTGCGCTTGCACTCGGCGAGAAAAATGTTCTGCGCGAGGTCCATCATGCGCGTCGCGGTGGAATTGAGCTTTACGCCTCGACCAGTAACAAAGCCTCGACACGGGAAGCGAAGAGTTGAGCGCGGTTATACGCCGCCCTTTGGCGATCAACAAAGTATTTCGCGGTCCTAAAAATGTGAGCTCAATGATTGAGCAAATGGGTAGGCAACGAGCCCCCGCCACATTGTTGTATGCGACTCGGCGAAGTTCGCCGTCATGATGGAGTATCTGCGAAAGAAGCATACCGCTTAGGTGGAAAAGAGTGCTATCAAATGATGTGCTACCGTACTAGAGAGGGCATTATCTTCACAGAGCACCATTTGTATCATGCGCCCGAGGCCCATCTCTCGGCGGGTTTACGAGCTATCCATTGAGCGAATGTCATCTTGCGCCGTCTGGAGACCTCCGAGCCACCAATTACCTGTGTGCCCTCCGTGGTCTCTTCCGCCACGATTCCTTTGAGCTGCTCGTTAAATTTGGTTAAATATCGTATCGAACTTGCGCAGCTTGGTTTTGCATGCATAGGGTTTTGAATAGCTTCACCATGTTCTTGTTCCTACACATGGTGTACGAGTTCGCCCAAGGTGACGCATGCACCATCTACGCTGAACGTCTCTCCACCGGGCAATGGCAATCTTCATCCTCCGCCATTCTATCGAGGGCGTTCAGAACTGCATTACGGTCCGACACGACACACACCGGGCCTATCCCGCACCACACGGGTCTTCACCAGGGGCGGGAACCGAGAATCGGTATCGTTGCTTTCGCCCTCAACCACGGCGAAAGCCAGCGGTAATAGCCGGGTTGTTTGCATCCGCAACTAGGCGGTGAGTAGGGTGCCATTGTCTTGGCCAGGACGAAATGTCCCATCCACGCATATAACGGGGCGGCGATTCTTTGAATCTTGCGTGATGCACGGGACGAACGCCGTAACACCCTGAGGAGGTAGTAGTGTTCGAGCGATCGTTCCATCGGAAGCCGCACGGGTTCGGCAAAGAATAGCATATTCGGGCCGGGTTTGTTGCGACTATCCGCCTTAGTAGTCGTGGAGCCCAATTGAATGACTCCATAAAACTACCAAATAGCATTTTCAAAGCCATCTGCTTTGCTCGCCAAGCTTGTAAGTAGTTTATGGACATCCTGTCTCTGCTCGCATCTCGGCAATTATGGTTGCGGGCCTGAGGCTAATGTCGGCCTTCAAAGACGTCTAACGAGATTTGCGCGATGAATCTTGATTTCACCACACCGCTTGTGTTCGAACAAGCGCCTCTGTGCATGTGTGCGGTGTGTAAGAGTTATAACGAAATGGTGCTGATGTTTAGGGCGGTTCGCGACGAACATAGTATTCGCCTTCTTGCCCTTTCTTACATTTAAGCTCGGCAGTGCAGTCCGAAGCGATGCACCACGATGGTCACGCGGTCGGCCAGCGTAATTAGTGCGAAGTGCATCGCCGTCCTTTGTGGCAAACTCCTGCTCGAGTTCTATATCGCTATGGTCTTGCCCACGCCTAGAAATATCATCCAAGCGGGCGAACCACGGTTGTCGGGTCCAATGAGTGCAAAAATGCGATTCTTGGCCGGGTCCTCATCTTCGTCGGGACCATCACCATAAGTAGGGTGAGGGTCATCCGCTAGGCATCCGCATCAACCTCGAGGGCGGCGCGCATCCGTCTCGCCGATCCTCTGCCAAGCCCCTTGAGCGGGGACTTGCTGCGAGCTCATCGCAATTTCCTCTTCGGGCTCGGGTTGTTCGTCCGCATTGACCCCCATGTCCTCCTCCTGGGCTCGGCTCGTCCACCTCCCGGTAGTGCGAGGACCAGCTTCACGTGAACACCTAGTGCGAACCCTTCTGTGCGGCCTTCTCCATGTAGAATCGCCAGGCACTCGTTCTACTGAGCTCGAATAAATTTGTACCACGTAAAGCAAGCTATTTGGCACTACATGGGGCCTAACCCCATCTACCACGAGCTTGTACAACGTCACGGTCAACACTAAGAGCGCGTCAGGCCGCTCTCTTGCTCTTATCAGACGCAACTCTATCGGTGGATTCTGATTGTCTCTATGTGTGCACAATTATGCATCTTTGACAAATGGCCCTGCAATTTTGCGGGCTCCCCTCCATGCCATATATGAAGCGGGATCGCCATCGAGGACTGTAGAATTACATAATTGTAGTCATCAATAAATGCACACACGCACCGCTAACATCTTTAAACATATTGGCATTACTCAAATTTTAATTACGAAAGAATTAATGTTATGGTTACGTACAGTTAAAATGTATGCCAACATATAGTTATATATATGTTACATAACATACTATCACAAGACATATCGATTTAAATCCTAAAACCACATTCCACACTCGTAATATCATGTAAAATACTACTACACAGAAAGACATTGTATACTTTACATTTCAGGTTCGTACGAACTAAGTCAAACAAACATACGTAGCTAACAAATTAATTGGTTGTTTTTTCGATCTTTTTGTGCGCATGTATTTCTAGGTGATACGATTAATTCACAATTTTTATGGATTGCGGGGATTTATCTACCAGGTTCGCAATATATGGTGTTCACTCGGAGAAACGCATGCATACATACATTTCATCGTAACAACATAAGTTTGGTTAAAGTGTGCTAGCAGCATGATATAAGGGGAGATGCTTGCCTTGCTCACGAGTTACGAGTTTTTAGGCAGCGTCGAGGTCAACGTGTGCGGTCTCTGCAGTGTCGGTACCTACACGAAGCAAAAATAACAATACGAAGTCCAATAAGTAATAAGGGAAAATAGCTTACAATGGTGCGGAACTTCGGCCCTCCAATATTTGTCGGATTAAGTGGATACTTTGGTTCGAGTTGTAAAGTTCAGAAAGGAGGTCAACTCCTTTCGGGTCCAAGTAGATATTACGTCCGAAAAAACAGTCCTTCGCTGCAGCGAATCATCATGCGAAATAAATACAGTGCAACGTTCGAGCATAAGTTCGACAGAGGGTCCTGACCTCTGCAGAGACTCCTTTCAGGTCAAAAAAATTAACTCAGATTAAGCTACTACTTTGGTTCGAGTTGTTAGGTTCAGAAAGAAGGTCAACTCCTTTCGGGTCCAAGTAATGATTACGTCCAAAAATAAGTACAGCAATACAAAGTCGAATAAGTGATAAGGCACAATGAATTAACTTAGTCTACAACTTCGTGCAACCAATATATAAGTCAGATTAAGCAGCAACTTTGGTTCGAGTTATTAGGTTCAGAAAGGAGGTCAACTCCTTTCGGGTCCAAGTTGTGATTACGTCCAAAAGTAAGTACAACAATACGAACTCGAATAAGTAAAAAGGCAAAATGAATTAACACAGTCCAGAACTTCGTGCAACCAGTATTTAAGTCAGATTAAGCAACAACTTTGGTTCGAGTTATTAGGTTCAGAAAGGAGGTCAACTCTTTTGGGGTCTAAGTAATGATTACGTCCAAAAATAAGTACAACAATACGAAGTCGAATAAGTAATAAGGCAAAATGAATTAACACAGTCCAGAACTTCGTGCAACCAGTATTTAAGTCAGATTAAGCAGCAACTTTGGTTCGAGTTATTATGTTCAGAAAGGAGGTCAACTCCTTTCGGGTCCAAGTAATGATTACGTCCAAAAATAAGTACAACAATACGAAGTCGAATAAGTAATAAGGCAAAATGAATTAACACAAATTCGAACTTCATGCAACCAGTATTTAAGTCAGATTAAGCAGCAACTTTGGTTCGAGTTATTACGTGTCACGGTTAATTCACATTCTCCGCACATAATATCACATAGATTACTGCTACACACATAATATCATAATAGCATTGTACTAATGTTTCCTAATACCGTCGTAACATTTCACTATAGCATAACACTACACTGTCGTCAACAATAATAAATTGCACAAACGTAAATACGACAATCTAACCTAACAAGTTGGTCACTCAAACTGCACTGACCAAAACATACTACTATTTATGAAGACTTGTAACTAACCTTCTCCAAGTAGTACGTAAGATCAAAAACTCGAGCTTTGACCCAATAAATGTTCATCAAAAATACCTGCAAGATACAAATCATGTATGAAATAAAAAAAAATTTAAAACTTTGTGAAAAAATAAACAAACCACAGAGTATTAAAGTAGGTCACCACCATATATAGGGTGTTAATTGAATGTAACACATGCGTACATACATTTCTTCATAACAACTTAATCTGGCTAAGATAGTGGTATGAACATGATTGAAGGAGATGCTTGCCTTGTTATGAGTTTTCTGGTCCGGCGTAGAGGTCAGCGTGTGCGCTATCTGCAAGGTCGGTATCTACACGAAGCAAAAACCACAATAAGAAGCGAAATATGTAATAAGGAAAAATAACTTACCAATGTCCAGAAGCCCGCGCCACCCATATTTAAGTCGGATTATGCGGCTACTTTCGTTCGAGTTGTAAAGTTCAGAAAGGAGCTCAACTCCTTTCGGGTCCAAGTAGTGCTTACGTCCAAAAATAGTAACAGTCCTTCGCTCAAGCGAATAATCGTTGGAGTGGAAGCTCGCCAGAGGGTCCTGACCTCTGGGGTATTTAAGTCGGATTATGCGGCTACTTTCGTTCGAGTTGTAAAGTTCAGAAAGGAGCTCAACTCCTTTCGGGTCCAAGTAGTGCTTACGTCCAAAAATAATAATGACCCTTCAAGCGAATAATCGTTGGAGTGGAAGCTCGCCAGAGGGTCCTGACCTCTGGGGATACTCAGACACCCATCTTTATGCAAGAATATTTAATTCAACTTTTTACTCCGTTTTAATATTTCTACGAACATAGATATTTCTAGTTGCTACGATTAATTACTAGTTTATATGGAATGTGGGTATATATCTACCAGATTCAAAATATACGGTGAGCATACATAAATTGCTAGTTTATACGAAATGTGGGTATATATCTACTCATTAATCTTGTTTTTATCTTCTAAACACATACATTAACTTCCTAATGAAATTAAATAAACGTAAATACTGAAATGTACAACAATAATAAATTGCACCAACGTCAGTACTAACCTTCTTGAAGTTGTACGGTAAGATCAATAAAGCTCGAGCTATGTAACAATAGATGTTCCTCAAAAATACCTGCAAGATACAAATCACGAATGAAATAAATGGAAATTATTAAACTTTGCGAAAATTTGAATAAACTATAACCACCGACTAATTAATCTCCTTCACGCTCTTTGCTCTAACAAAGCGCAAGGAGAACGACCACTTGAACACAGCTAATCTGCTCTCACACCCTGCTACCACACTCTCTCGCTCTCAAACTCTCTCGCTCTCAAACTCGCAACGCAGCTCTCAAACTTCGGCTATCAAACGGGCATACAATGGTGGGGCGCACCCTCGTTATATAGAACCAAACGTCATCACTGTGGCGTTTACATTAGTCACGATTTCTTACGTATAATCGACTCGTTTATTTATAATCACGTTACTTAGCAACAATATTAACCGTAATATCGAGTTTACGCAGCCTTTGGATTCCGACACGAGTAGACTTGACGCGACACTTCATCTTTGTTTCAACCACTACCTGCCGTTCACCCACATGCATGCATTCTTTCTCTGGCAAAGCACCAATTGGAACCGGTACGGCAGTGCGCGCGCGCAGGGACCGGCGAGGGAGAGCGCGCGCGGCGACACTGCCGCCGCCACGCCGCACGACGGCAGCGGAGCAGATCGGGCGTGGCGAGGGGGCCCTAGGCGGCCGGACGAAGCGGCACGTGGTCGCCGCCGTGTGGTGTGGCGGCGACCACGGCGACGCCATGCGGCGTGGCGCCGTCGCGGTGTGGCGGCCGCCACGTCAAACCTGATATTTTTTTTAATTGTTGTATAGTTTTGATATTACATTTTGACTAATGTATATTTGAGCTTTTTTTCCTCAAGAAACTGACACAAATGTGCTAACCCTAACCTTAAATCACTGCCCCCACTCTCAATCCTCTCGACGCCGCCGCCCGCCTGCCCCCGCTCAGGCATCCCTACCCCCCGCCTGATCCCACCCAAGCTTGGCGCCTCCACCCGCCCCTTGAGCTCCCCCTTACCCACGAGCTCCCCTAGGCCCCCGAGCTCCCCCTCGCCCCCTCCCAAACTCGGCGCCACCACCCAGCACCCAAGCTCCCCCTCGGCCCCTCCCAAGCTCAGTGCCGCCAACCGGCACCCGATCTCCCCCTCGGCCACTCCCAAGCTTAGTGCCACTGCCCAGCCCCTGAGCTCCCCCTCAGCCCCGAGCTCCTCCTCAGCCGCATGTACATCTGTGATTTGTTGCTGTTTGCTGTGATTTGTCTATATGTTGTGATTTATCTATATGCATGTGATTTGTCTATATGCTACGATTTATCTATATGCTACGATTTGTCTATATACCTACAAGTAGGCAGCCCTAATGTTCATACTCCTGCTATACATGCATACAACCTATTTGTTGAATCGATGGTGCTTTGGCATGTTTGTAATTAATTCATGTGATTTTATGGTTGTAGCATGGATTGACCAAATTGGATGCCCATTTGGTCTTCTTGGACACTACAGAAATGGTCACTATCCAAGAAGCCGGCAACTTGGGCACCGTTGTTTGAAGGTATGTCTGCAACATTATTTACCATATAGATTTCCTGTTATAATTCATACTTTGTTGATGTCTAGTTAATCTTTCTGCTGCCAAAAGGGAAAGAAATGTTGCATTGTTTTTTAGATGATAACTGTATACCAAATATTTCCACCATATTGCTAAACTGCAATTAATACAAGTATATTTGCACTGTGGTTACTTGATGCAACACTTGAAAAGTTTTTTTTTAACTAATTCAACAACAACAGATGGTTATAAAGATAACAATGTTCAGTTTATTATTATGCAAATTTGTTCTACTGGTCAGTTGACTTCATTCAACTATTCACTGATTATCACTCACCACATAGCAGAATGCTGGAGCTCTTTGTTTGCCTTTAACGTCTTCTTGTTGTGTGGATAAAAATTTGGGTGTTCTACTAAGTTGTTTATCACTCACCACATTCCAATCTACAGTCAACTGATGCAACTGATTCTTTTACTCCAAATCTCTAATGGACCTATGTTTGTATTTCAATTCGAATGTCACCTGGGGTGCTCCAGCAAAAGCTTATGCTTACACTATGCTGACATCAATGTGAGGATTTTTTCGGTTATCAATTAGTTCCATGTGTAAATCTCCTTTGGTCATGAATATTCTATGCGCAATATTTGGCTTTACACTCAGTTTTTTATTTGCAGGGGAACTGATTGGTAATTTTACTGCGGAACACTGCTAACCAGCTGACTGTCTATGGGTACATATTTATTCTATAAGTTTAGCACATTTTTTTTTCTCATTTATATTGTTAATGGATATGTGGCCAAACTTTCACCATTATAGATTAGGTATTGTGCTGCGCAACAAGTGATGCCAGTTGAATCCATGAAGTCTTTGTCCACTTTGTTTTTCTTAGCTATGCTTTGTAGTCCTTGGCTCTGTTCTGCTTGTTTTAGGTTTTAGAAAATAGGTTATTGCACATCGCTATCCAAGTGCCTTGACTATTTCCCATTATTGGTTCCTTGCCTAGTTGATGGACTGGCTTGGGGATCTCAAAATTTGTATTGGACTATTCATTTAGTATCTACTTGAATGATCATCTCTAGGTGTCAACCTGCTATCAGATTCTATGCAGACTCTAGCACCGCATATCGAAAATGGGTGTAGGTGTCAACAGTTTCCATATAAGCAACATTCTTCCTGAATTTTACATGTGCTTTATGCTTTCAAGAAATATCTTTTTTTAGAACCTTTCAAAAAATGTCTAGTGTTGCCATACTCTCTTCTGAGCTAAAAGATCCATCAGACTTAGTTTTTGGTGTTTTATCTTATCATGTTGCCTTGCAATTATTAATTGATATTGCGAAACTGTGTGAAGCCAGCAATTTGGGGGAATCTTAAGTGATCTAACATTGCTTTATGGCTAATAGGCCAGCGAGATCTCCGCCTCCTCCGAGGAGGTCAGTTCTCGCCCTTATCTATCTAGTCACATGAATTCAGAGGCTTCTGTATCACTGAATCCTGACCAGGTGATTTTGGATATTGATTTACACTCTTCTAGATGGGCTTGGAAGCAAAAATTGGAGCTTGGGCTGAATCGGGAACTTGAAGAGGGTACAGTTTGTGTGTTCCTTCTTCCATTTTGCTTTTCGATGGTGCTAGAAGCACAAAAAAATGGAACTTACTCTTGATGAAACTAACTGCATGATTAAATAACTCTTATAAAATCATTGAAGTAACTGATCACCACCCCTCCATTACTTGCCACCTTATGGTCTATACACCCGCAGTTTTGCACCCAACCAATCTCTGAACTGCACTATGCACTTAGTTTTTGTAAGAAGTTCCAAGTACCTATACCATTAACCATTAACCAGATAGAATCATGTAAGGTGTCATTTTGTTTGACTACATAACTGTAATGGGAAATGGATCTTAGAATACATTGGAGTGGGAGATGGAATGCAAGAAATACCAATATTGTTTATTTGCAGGATGAGTTAATCATGTAGTGCATGTTGGGCAATAGACTTTACTAATGGTTGTGCTATTATTTTTCACCTTTTTTTTACTTGTTCTAGTTTTTCTGTGCAACTGAATACATATGGTATGCTGACATAGTTTGACTTATCATCCCTGAGTCTGTATGATTGATTATTGTGTTCGAGAAGCCGCAACTTGTTGAAGCTGAGAAAAAGATCAGGCAATAATATGAGCGGAAAGAGAAGCAGGTTGAAGTTCGAAAGAAAATGTGAGGCTTTATTTCTTGTAATTACCTCTTTTGCATGGCCGTTGTGGAATATGATGCTATTAACTACATTTCATGTTGAGAGTTTTGTCACAACATATGCTACCTACAATACTACATTGATATCACAATATGTTATAGATGGAGTTGGGTAGCATGCAGGGCCGTTTCTAATATTTTGGAGGCCCTAGGGCGTGACAAAGAGGGGAGGCCCTATATGCTAACATAAACATGTAATAATACGATTTTTCTAATTGAAAAACTAAAGTTCAATATATTACCGTTGATATTGCCAATAAACTTAGTATATGAAAAAACACAAAATATTCATTAAGGACAATCATATTATTAATAAGTCTAAGAAGACTATAGCAAGACATCGAGGATAAAGCAATTCAAGAGAAAATCACCTTAGTTAGAGCAGAATAAAAGAGAACCATGAGTCATCATCGATCACCTATCAAACAAACAAGAGAACCATGAATACAATGATTATATAAAGCAATTTCTTTTGACATTTCTAGATATAAAGTCACCATCCATAATTCAATCTGGCAATCGGGAGAAGCATCCCATGCTCCGAAGCATAGAAAGCTTCAATTTCCATCCTAAAAGCTAAAGCACTTCAACTACCTGGTGCGTGCAAGAAAACTTGTAAAAATTGCAACCAGCAAAACCGATTCGCATCAAAAGAAAGACTCGAAGCCTCGCTAAAAAAAAGAGACAACATAACAACAAACTAATCCGGTCAATGCACAATTCTGTTCTCTTCCCAACTCCATGTTCTGGGCTTCTGGCATGGAGCTTTTCAGCATTTTATCAAGTCACCTCTGATGCAGGCAA
This sequence comes from Rhipidocladum racemiflorum, assembly GCA_036346355.1. Lineage (NCBI taxonomy): Eukaryota > Viridiplantae > Streptophyta > Magnoliopsida > Poales > Poaceae > Rhipidocladum > Rhipidocladum racemiflorum. The sequence continues at coordinate 23,440,983 of CM070586.1, forward strand.
TCAGGCATCACAATATCACATTATGCATGACAGAGAGTCAGAACTCAGAAAGAGCTGATAAAGCTGACCATGGCTTATTTGCTTTCATCACAATATCAGATTGCTTTCATGAATCATGAGTTCATCACATTGCTTTCATCAGAACGCGAACTACAACTAGAACTAGAACGTGAAATAGGTAATAGGTGTAATCAGTTCCATACTTTCATCACTAGAATGCGAACTAGTCTATCACATTGTTGTATCCAGCGAGCCCTAAACAAATAACAAATTAACAATATTAATATGGTCAAGTGGGGGATAGGTTACCTCGCCAATCGCCATGGCGGCGGTAGCGGCCGGCGGATTCCGATCACGCTGGGGACCCCTAAAAGGGTAGTCCTGCGCACGAGGGGAGATTCAGCGTCGGCGCGGCAGGGCAAATGGTGCGGGAGGGCTCTACAGCTTCCGGTCTCCCTCTGATATCCGAATCGCGTGCATCCCCCACTCGCTCTCGCCAAGAGATGTAATCGATCTGTTGAATTCAAGGCAAATCGCTTCGAAATCCATGAAATCGGCTTTTTTTCCTCCATTAATTGGCGAGGCAGGAGGCTGGGACTCTGGGAGGTGCCGAGGCGGCGACGGCGTGTTCGTTTTGGGGGAAGCGAGGAGCCGAGGCCCAAGGAGGAGTCGAGGAGAGGAGTGATTTGGGGGCCGGCTGCCCGGCTGGGGAAGATGAGCAATGAGCGAGGTAGTGAGCGCTCCTAGGCCTAGGGGAAACGAGCGTCGAGTGCTCAGCTGCTCCTGAGCTGGGGGCCCCTAGATTTTGGGGGCCCTAGGCGGTCGCCCCGCTCGTCCTGGCCCAGGAACGGCCCTGGTAGCATGCTAGAGCAACAATATATTAGTGCCTGTTAACTAATGTGGTAAAAGATAACTATTAACTGCTTCAACCTCATAGTTACATCGCGGTAATCACTGGTTGTCTGCATGAAAGTTGACATTCAAATGGTGTACTTTATGTGTATGTAGCTAAGCTTTGCCAAAGTGTAATGCAATTACATAGCTTCACTGCGTTAAACTTTACAGATAAGTTGTCTTGAAGATCTTAAGAAAAAGCTGTGTGAACTGCAACTTGCATTTGATTGAGTGTTGAATAGGAGATATTATAGAATCAACGAGCTGGATGTAGTATAAAGTATAAACTTTAAAGAAGAAAGCTACTCTTGACAACGAGGTAGAACACAAAGCTACATAGGAAAAATAGCAGAATGCAGTGGTGAAAGAATGTCACTTTATTAGCATATTACATATAAATGAGATGTAATGTTGATTGTTTGTTATTAGAGGTTCCCTTTTCATAAATGTAGACCAAACATTAGGTAAGTGTATCATTCATAGAAACCATCTGCTTTAATATTTTTGAACTTATCCCTTTGTTACCTGACAAAGTATTTTTTCCTTTTCATAAATGCAGCTGAATGCTTCTCACATCAAAGTCTTCTTTCAATAATTTCATGCTAGTTATTGACCTTAATCCTGACCAGGATTCGGGTGTTAATGCTAAAAATGTGTTTGTACAACTCTGGAGGTGTTGTACTGGCTTCTCGAGATGGAAAGATTGTGTGCGAGAATACACTTGATGCAAGGCTGGAAGTTGTCTTTCGCAAGAAATTGCTACAGGTGCCTTAATTTAGTTCATTTTTCAATCATTTTATTCAACCAACCCCTTAGTTTGCATATTATTTCCTTGACAGTGCAACTTACCTACTGCATTATAAGACTTAACTAGTAAGGTGCCCGTGCGTTGCAATGGTATCTACATTTTGAACGGCTGTTCTGTTATTACGATAACATGAAACAAGAAAATATGTTGTGCAAATAATACCTTATACAGTAGAACACTATTGAAGCAGTATTTTTATATTTCTATGTAAATGAAGCGTTCTGACGCTTCGTTTCTTGCGCCTGGAGTTGTTAATTAATTAAAGAGATGGGTAATTAAAGAATGGTCTTGTGTGCTGTCTTCCATTCACACCTGGAGTGATTAATTAAAGAGGTGGGTAATTAAAGAATGACAGAACTGGTAATTTTGATGAAATGACGTGGGAAGAAACTCTCACTTTATATAGTAGAGATTATAACAACTTTTACAAAGAGTATAAGCCAAACATGTTGTTGGCTATTCGTGTTAAGTGCACAATTATTTGTCGCAACTATATTTGTTTTCCATAATATATTATATATATCACTCCCGATGTTCATGCCAGGAGATTTAGTTTCTCTTTTGTTGACTCAAATAGGTCAGCGTGCTATTCTTGACAACATGAGATATCTTTGAAAAATACAATAATTTGGTCCAATGCATCATGATTCTGTAGTTTTTTTGGGTTCAGTTGGCAAAATCAAATGTGGCAACTGATACCTTCTTTATTTCTATAATGCAAATGGTTGCTACTTCACTTGTTGTTATGGTTCTTAAAGCCTCTATTTGAATAGTTGTAGTTTCCATATTTGGTTAGTTTTTAACTTTTTCTGGTATAATTATATTTATAATCCTTTCCCTGGTTTATTGTAAACTTATGATGCAATTCTTTAATTATAGCAACATAATATGGCTGATCATCTGGGTGCTAATTATTTTACCATATTTATTCTATTGGAATTAATAGTGTCTGTTTAACATACAATTTGTCTTGATATTTACTTAACTACTAGCTAGCTCATTCTCAACTATCAATTTGGGCATTCAAATTATCACTTGTGGATACTTAGGTGTAGCATTTCGGTATGATACTAGATGTATGAATAATCAACAATAGTGAAATGGGCTCATCACCTCATCACAATCGGTTCTTTGCTATAACCGATTGTGATGACCGTTTATCACAATCGGGTGAAAATTAACCGACTATGGTAGTGTCTCCTCATCATTGTCTAAAGACTATCTATCGCTACTAAAACTGATTGTGATGATGAAAAAGAATTGATTATGATGTACATTCTTGTGGTAGTGAGGTGTTATATATGCTACTACTTGTCTTTGGAGCATATGTATAAAACTCTCCCTTTTTTTAGCTACATGTATTTCAATGCTATCAGAGACAGCATTGCCTAGGCCTATTTTTCACAAAGAACAAGCAGTGCAAACAAACAAAAGGAAGAGTTGTCTCCTGGAGCAATGTTGAATATGTGTCGAATATGTGTACATCTAGACTTGGAGTTGTATTAGGGGACTAGGGTGGAGTCGTAGTCCAACTCTGTACCTAGGGGGCTTTGAATATGAGGCCAACCCCTGTTGTAAAATCATCAAGGCGACTAGGTAGCTCGGCCGTGGTATTGCCCGGATACCAGCATAGCTACTGATTATTGGGGAGGAGCGCCCGTAGTCATGCCCCTGGGATGTAGGCTTTGGCCGAACCTCGTTAACAAATCTTGTGCCTCCAGTGTCGTCTGTGGTTGCACATTATCATCTCGGTTAGATCTATTATCGCTTCCGCTCTCACAGTTTTCTAACAAGTGGTATCAGAGCCGTGGTTAGATTGGATCTCGAGATATGTGCGGAGGATCACGTGGAATCACAAGGATCATGCTCGACGTGCGCCAGGAAAATTACTCGTCTTGATGCGGGTGGAGCATGGCGGCGATCGACGTTTCAGTCGGTGGAGTCGAACACTTCAGGTGGGAGGCTTGAACCGTTTGTTGGGCTACAGTTGGTGAGGATTGATCAGAAGTGATAATCGGGCAAACAATCGTGGTCGGCGAGGTCGTTTAGGTAGCGACTTCGACACTCTTGATCAGGTGTGAGATCGGAGCGGGCGGGAGCAGTGATGCGCCCGGTTGTTACACGGGGTTAACATCTTGACACGGCGAGTAATTTGTGCCAAGGATGTTGCGCAGGTGTGACTTAATTTTTTTGCAGAGAATTAGCAGGGTTAACGCATCAAACTTTCCCTTGGAAGCAATTGGGTGCACAAGCTGTGTGCATGTAGCAATTGCTTGTGTTAGTTTTTTTTTCTTTTGGACAGGAGCTGGTGGTCTAGCGCACAGGTGGCTTCCTCGCCAAGCGCGTGAAGGAGAAGCCGACGGGGCAGCGTCTCGCGGCGAGCGTGGGGCCAGGCACGGCGGCGGCTTCGAACGGCGGCGGTGCCAAGCCCAGGGCGCCAGCAACGGGCCGCAGACCGCGCACGACGGCGGCGAGACGCAGCGAGGGGTCATCGGTTCGGGGCGTGGCGACCGGGTGGAGCGCGGTGCCCAAGCGCGGGCGGGCCTCGGCGGAGGCCAGCGGTGCAGTGGCGGCCTAGGGGGCCGCGGGACCAGTGCGTCACGCTGAGGGCGCGGAAGCCATCCGACGGCTGCGAGGCGGTTCAGCGGAGGCAGTCGGCGGGCTTCAGCAGCCGAGCGGCTCCGTGCGGTGGAGAGAAGATCTCGACGGCCAACGTCGGCGCCGGTTGAACGACGAGCTGGGCAGGCGCACGCCGGGTTTCGGCGGCTAGGGAGGCGCTTCGTGGCCGATTCGGCATCCTCGGTGGCGGTGCGGGTCGGGCGGCGCTGCGAGCACGTCAGGCGGCGTCTTCGGGTGCAGGACGGTGAGGTTCATGGTGGCAACCGGTGCGTCGGGGTTTCAAGACGGGAAGAGGCGGCCGGATGGCTTCGACTCAGAATCGGAGGCCGTTGCTTACTTGGGAGAAGGCAAGGCAGTGTCCAAGATGGTGAAGAAGTCCAAGCAGTACACGGTTGCGATTCAGAGAGCGCTATCCATTGTGAAAGCAGTGTCCAAGAGGGACACGGTTGGGAATCAGAGACTGATTTAGAAACCGTGACCAAGAAGGAGCTGTGGGCTGCACTATATATTCAAATCCAATGAAGCCAAAGGGAAATTAATCTAAGCAAGCAGAAGAGAGGTCCAGGTGCCTAGAGGAGCTCAGATCTGCGACTTGGTGAAAGTTTTTGAGCGCAGTGTTCAGGACAAGGCAGTCGTGCGGGTTCTGAAGGAAGGCGTTCAGGCGAAAGGCAATGGCAACCAAATTTGAGGTGACGAAGTTTGACGGGAGTGGGAATTTCGCGTTGTGGCAAATGAGAGTGAAGAATCTGTTGGCTCAACAGGGGATCTTGAAGACTCTCAGCGACCAGAAGCCGACGAAGATGGATGATGATAAGTGGGAGGAGATGAAGGCACAGGCATGTGCTATTATCAGATTTTGTGTCTCTGATCGGATCATGTACCACGTCATGGAAGAAATTTCGCCAAAGAAAATTTGGGATAATTTGGCCAGTTAGTTTATGTCCAAGACGTTGACCCAGAAATTGTACTTGAAGTAGAAGATTTTTAGCTTGAAGATGCAAGAGGGGTCAGATCTTGCTGAGCACATCAATGTCTTCAAACAATTGATCGCTTGAAGGTGGAGGTGACGATTGAGAATGAAGACTAGGCAATTATTCTTTTGTGTTCTTTGCCAAGTTCTTATGAGCATTTGGTTACTACTCTAACATATGGCAAGGAAAACATCAAGGTGGAAGATATTGTTGCAGCGTTACTTGCTTATGACCAAAGGAGGAAGAACAACACAACTGTGGAGCTTTCGGGGGATGCTTTGTATGTCAGGAGTGATCATGGCTCGGATGAGAAGAAGGGCAAGAAGAAGAAGGGGCCGGTGTGCTACAAGTGCTCTATTCATGGACATATAAAGAAAGACTGTCCATTACTGAAGAAAGGTGGAGGAACCGCAAGTGCTATGATTGCCAAGAGGACGGATGACTCAGATAGCGACGGATACCTTCTCACGGTATCAACTGAAAAGTCTTGTGAAGCATGGTTGTTGGATTCGGCTAGCTCATTCCATGTAACACCAAATAAAGAGTGGTTCTTGTCATACACTGAGAAGGACAATGGTGGTTTTGCTTACTTGGGCGATGGCTCGTGCTATCAAGTCATTGGAGTGGGCAATATCAAGTTCAGGATGTGTGACGGGCAAGAGGTGATACTCAAAGGTGTGAGGCATGCACCGGGGCTAACAAGGAATCTAATTTCACTTGGACTATTGCATGAAGAAGGCTGGTTGTATCAGACTGCACCTGATAAGACCTTAAGAGTCATGCATGGAGGCAAGACGGTCATGGTTGGTGAGAATTCCAGAGCACATCAATACAAGCTGAAAGGGAGCGTTATTGAAGGTGGAGTCATGGATGGCAATGCAACTGTGGCGGTGTTCTGTCCTGAGGTTGGTGCGGCTGTGGAATGAGCCTCACCAGGCCGTTCCATGTGAGCGGTAAAAAGAAGACAACTCAAGTCAGGTACACGGAGGTTTGCGCATGACGGCTTCAAAGTGGCAGGCATATTCGCCAAAGTGGAGTTTGTTGAATATGTGTCGAATGTGTACATCTAGACTTGGAGTTGTATTGGGGGGCTAGGATGGAGTCGTAGTCCAACTCTGTACCTAGGGGGTTTTAAATATGAGGCCAACCCCTGTTGTAAAATCATCAAGGCGACTAGGTAGCTCGGTTTGGGCGGCGGTATGGCCGCAGTATTGCCCGGATACCAGCATAGCTACTGATTATTGGGGAAGAGCGACCGTAGTCATGCCCCGGGATGTAAACTTCGGCCGAACCTCGTCAACAAATCTTGTGCCTCCAGTGTCGTCTGTGATTGTGTATTATCATCTCGGTTAGATCTATTATCGCTTTCGTTCTCACGGTTTTCTAACAAGCAAGGAGTGGAGGTGTGTATCCAAAATTGCAAGGTTCCAGCAGTGTACCATTGTCCAGTACAGACTTCATTTCTCCTCACAATTAATGAGCATACTGGAAGATGTATTCTTTTGCCGTCCATTCGTACGTCGTCCTATCCAACCTACATGGCATCCATGCATATGATTCTATCTGCAACAATAAAAGAAGTCCCTGGATTTTGGAGTGCTCATGTACATGTTACAGCTAGATTTGGAGTGCTCATGTACATGTTACAACTCGCAATGATACTATATATCTATGTGTGTGTTTGGTTGCCCGAATGCCTCTATCCTAGCCTGATTAAAACCGGGTGCTCGCTACTAGTACCAGACGTCACAATTGGGCTCCAACTTGATGCGAGTCAGTCTAGGTCGCGACATGACCGTCGTGTTTAGAAAAACAAGGTCTTTTTAGGGTGTATTTGGTTGTCTATACCAAGTGGTATAAGATGATTCAAGAAAAAAAAAGTCATCAATGCGTTTGGTTGTTTGAATGGAACTATCCTATCCTGGATCAAGTGATACAAATTTGAGGAATATTCTCTTTTGATGTTGAACCATCTTATTCACTCAAAATAATGGAACCAAATGGTACAGGACCATCCCATCCAATTCAACCTCATCCCATGAACAAAACGCTAGTGTGATCTATCCCTTAATTAGTAGGCGACAAAGGCGGATCTAGGTGTGGTTCCAGATACACACCGGTATCCTAAAAAGTTTGAAAAATATTAAGATATCATATTTTCAATGGATCAAATTTTGTTGATTGGACTGATTCCCATTTTAGTGGCTTAAGATTTGTAAGATTTTAGAACTATTTGGATTGTACTTTTAGCAAATTTTGAATATATATATTGGATTTACAATATTACAAAATTATTATACAAAACTATAGAGTTATACGAGTGAGTTGTATATTTTTATTAAAAATTTTCAAATTCCGTCACGACAGACGAGAAATCCTTAGCAACAAATATCAACTCTCTCAGGCCGGCCACGTAAAAAAGCCCTCTACTTTCCCTAAATTATGATTTGGTCCCTGTAAATTACAAAGAGACCCTTTGCGAATTTTTGTGAGTATAAAAAAAACTTTTTGGGGTTGCATTTAGGTCCCTGGTTCGCTACTTTGTAGCAAAGACCCCTTGTTAGATAAATATCGTGGGTTAGTCCTTTTTAAATTTTTCGAGATAGCGAACAGGTCCAAACAAATAACAATCAGATCCCTGTTTCTTACCTCTAGGTCCTTTCTTCGTTTTTCTTGAAAAAAATATTTTCGTGGTCTGTTTTTCCCTGGAATTCAAAAAAAATGTTTTCGTGGTCCGTTTTCCCAAAAAAAAAGGAAAATTCGTTTTTCGTTCGTCCTTTCTCTGTTTTTTGTTGGGAAAAATGTTTTCGTGGTCCGTTTTTTCTTCGAATCCTGGGAAAAATGTTTTGTTGGTCCGTTTTTTCTCCTGTGCCCGAAAAAAATATTTCGTGGTCCGTTTTTCCTCGGGAAAAGAACTTCTCTTCGCCGTTTTTGCCGGAAAAAATGTTTTCGTGGTCCGTTTTTTTCCGGGACTCGAAAAAAATGTTTTCATGATCCATTTTTCTCCGTTTTTGTCGGGAAAAATGTTTTCGTGGTCCGTTTTTTCTCCAGTGCTCGAAAAAATGTTTTTCGTAATCCGGTGCCCGGAAAAAATGTTTTCGTGATCCGTTTTTTCTCGAAAAAAAACTTCCCTTCTCCGTTTTTTCTGAAAAAAGTTTTTTCGTTGTTTGTTTTTTCCCGGAACCCGGAAAAAATGTTTTCGTTGTCCATTTTTCTCCGTTTTTGTCGGGAAAAATGTTTTTGTAGCCCGTTTTTTCTTCGGACCCCGGGAAAAATATTTTCGTGGTCCGTTTTTTCTCCGGAGTTCGAAAAAAATATTTTCGTGGTCCGTCTTTTCTCGAAAAAAAGACTAAAAGGTGCGACGTTAGACATACATTTTGCCTAGTAAATCGTACGTACGAGTTAATTGGTGAGAGCAGTTCATGCGTGGAATCTTTCATTAATTAATTCCATATATGTTAAAATGTACCGCATTTGTTTACGATGTGCGGTGAAAGATATGTAGATGCCGGGGCCAGGGCCTTTGCAAAGGAATTTGATTTGTGGAGAAGACATGCACTGCACTGGAACGCCATCCTCTATCTATTGCACATAAATGCAGAACAGCCAAAGTAGCCGGCCATGCATTTAAACAACAAAGGCTATGACGTCATGCCTCGATTTTCATGATCTTCTTCAAAGCCACTTGTTCGATCAGTACCCCATGTAACATGATTTTTCTTTAATTTCTATTTTTCTCTCTCTCCTGCTATAAGCTAGGTACCATTCCCAATTTCTACCGATTAATATGATTAAAAAAAATCTAACAAAGTAGAGTGCTTTTTGGATGATCAGCTTTGCAAGGCAAATAATACCCCCATTTTTTCACGACTTGCAAAACAGGACAATGAAAAGACGATCTTACCCATTGCTCCTAGGAGATAAGCCGTCAACCCGCGTTGCACACAGCTTAATTCTCCCACAAAATAACAAATTGAAGCGCACAAATCCATGGCAATGTTAAGTACATTTCATCAATTAAATAGCAACAAATTGTCATGTCTGCCACTAGAATGATGAAGTTACTCGAAAAACTCTCTTACTGAGAATTAAATTGGAAGGCTTTAATTCACACTAAAGAGATAAGGATATGGTTTGATCGCCGCCACCACCACCACGTTTCCTCAATTGAATAGCAACAAGTTGACATGCATGCCTCTGCCTAATTAGAAGGTCACGGAAAAACACTCTTACTGCAAAATTAGAAGGTTTTAATGCACGACCAAGAGATAAGGATGATTTAACCACCGATATGCGTATTTGAAATTACTACATACGTAACGGTAATACGGTGCCTATACTACCTACCACCAAGGTTTCAAATTTCGTTATAATTTGGTTCACATCTCATCTCCGAAATCTAAAATTTGGTGAAATCTAATTGTTTTGGATAAAATTTAGATGGAATTCAAAAAGCAAAATTCAAATCAATCCAGTTCTTTTATCGAGATTTATCGAAATCTCGGTGATTTTTAACCAAACGATAATTAGTCCAAAACAAGTTAGAAAATTTTCAATTTTTTTTGGGATGATCCTAACGCATCAATAATGTTCCCATAAAATTTTCAGATGATTACTCTTGAGAAATTTTAAAAAATTATGATACTGCAAAATACTGTAAAATAGCTAGAAAAAAATAAAAATCCTTTTAGAATTATGAAAGAATTTATGTACATTCCCTATCTAGCACAAAAGAAATTGATTTGGAGTTTTAAGGGTTTTTTCAAATAAGGTGCACATTTTTTACTTAAGTAAAATACTTCTAGTTCCAAGTCCCTCGTCCCATAAAATTTTGAATTTTATTTTATCTAAGATTTGTAATCTTGTTCACAGTTAAGATCTGAGATTTTACTAAGATCTCACAAAATTTGACCAAGATTTTATTCCTTGCCCTACCACACTGCCATCTCATACCCCGTTAATGCTAATGCTAGCTAATAAATCAATGGATGTCACGAGATTATCACGATCCTTCTGTATCCTTAATACCGCCACCCCCCCTCCCTCCTTGTCTATGTACCACTTGCCATTTGTTCCTCGCGCCCAAACGCCACACGCGAACCGCACCCGCCGCTGGCGGCAACGGCGCGTACCTCCACTGACAAGCGGGACGAGCGCACGGTGGGACCCACACGTCATGGAGGAATCGCGGCTAGAAACGCCCGCGCCCGGACGCTGCTCGCCTACGTGGCACGGTGTCAGGACGGGAGCGAGGTCTCCCCCCACCCGGACACGCGTCACGCGCTCCCCCTTCCTGAAAGCCTCACTGCCACCGTGCCCCACGTTTCCCCTGACCCGCATGTCAGTGCGGTGGTGGCGGCCTGCACACCCGCGCGTGACGACGGTTTCGGTTGCGTACCCCCGCCCCGACCCCGCAAACTGGCCTGCGAAAAGCGCCCCGTAAACCCCGCAGCCCGGGGGCTCGTCTCACTGACCGGTGGGCCCGACACCAGCCAGCGCCCCCGTCCCGCGAGGCCGTCCACGCTGCGCACCACGGGATCGGCCCGCCACCCACTGACTTCCGGACCCACCGCTCTTACGCCCCACATGCCAGTGAAGTAATGCCAGGATTCGTAGGAGGAAGCGAGTGTTCGGCGGGCCCACATGGTAATGACAAAGCAACACATAAACAATAATAAAAAAAATTTGTCTTGCGTTGGCTCGCTCGCATATATAGCACACACGCCCGCAGGCCGCATCGTCACTTCACAGGACTGGAGTGCCAAATCTACCTACTCTCCTTCTCTCGCTTATTATCAGGGCCGACACAACCCCACCACCGCCGTTCCGGCCATGGACGTGGTGCGGGGCCAGTTGACGGCGGACATAAGGGAGGGGGAGGAGATGGTGAAGCTCCTAGCCACCACCCTCAACCCCTTGGCCAGGGAGTTCGTGCCGTGGTGGCGCGTCAGCGGCCAGAGGAAGGAGCTCTCCGCGGACGCGCCGGAGTTCGTCGCGACCCGGAGGATCTACCCCCGCGCCCCCGTCCCCGTGCTTGGCTACCCGGCCGCCCACGTCGTCGACGTCAATGACATCCCCACGGGCCACTGGAGGGTAAGCATGGAGCTTACCTACGTACACAATATGCGTACATTCGTTCGTGCTTCTGTCCATGATGTCTACCTTGATTTGTTGCCTTTGATTTCTTCTTTGCATTTCATCTTTGTTTTTGTGTTTCCTCTGGGAGTTTTCTTGGGGTTTTGTGCTTTTTCATTTTTTTCCGATCCGGTGGTTTTTGGATTTGCTCTTTCCGGTGCGATTGTTGCCTTGGAGATCATCAGATCAAGATGCAAATAGTCAGGTTTCCTTTTTGGCATGGAGATAGTCGCAGAGGTGATTGCTAATCTCATTATACTCCACAGGTGGGGAAGAGTTGTTGCAAGCATTGAGTTGCTTCTTGATCTTCTTTCTTTGGCCTAACTATTTGATTCTCTTAAATTCTAGGGTTTTGATGAGGGGATATATATGTGCTGGTAGTTGCCTTTTGATTTGATTTATGCGATTTATCAAAGAGGGTGACTGGAAATTAATCTTTCTCCCTTCTTTTCTGGATTTTCATTTTGACCTAGATAGATCTATCTCATCTAGTTCGCTTCCACTTTTGGTTCATCTTACTTTTGCCTTTTTCTGGCAGTTCCAAATCTTCTTATACTTCTTCTTCTTTGTATTGTGAGATGGTGAATGTTGCCACAGCTCTCTCTCTCTCTCTCTCTCATTTCGTTGCTTTTGGATCTCTGGAAAGTTCCTGTCTTGCAATTTATTTTTTCCAAGAAGAAGACATTTTGTGTGCAATCTAGCATTGCATTACAAAATATCTCCATCTTTATATATATATTAGGAATTTGGGATTTGTGTTCAATCTTTACACTATTGATTCCTTATCATCTGATGGTTTACATTTTTACAGAGGAGTCGCCCTGGCAACTACTCGCAGGAAGGAAGAGCTAGGTATTCTTACAGGGTTCGAAGGACCCAGAAGCCAGAGTTTGTGAGAAGAACCGTTTTTGTCACTGATATTGACCACACTGTAAGACTGATAAGCTCCTTGCATTCTTTTTGTGCACAATGCATAAATACATATATGGAGTGATATGTCACTTTCAGATGTGATTTTTGATCCACATTTGTTCATTTCAGGTCACTGAGGAGAGTCTGGCTTTACTGTTTGAGAGCTGTGGGAGTGTATGTCTTTCTCTACCCATATACTCTTCTGCACCGATCGAGCTGCTACGTATAGTTAGATGTTTTTTTTCAAGGTCCCCGCGACAAATTGCCTACTAGTATTAACTTTATTTGCAAATATATGTAGGCATTTTTCTAGGGTCATGCATTTACCTTAGAAAAGAAAAGGAGTTGGCAAGCTGCAGTTTGTTTGGTTTAATTAGTAGTTTGTTATTTCATATATGTGATTTGATAAACATCATCGGATGTTTTTATTGTTGAAATCATCCAAATCTAAAACCATCGGATCATTGTTGAGATTCAGGAGTATCGATACATATGGCACTATATATACTGTTTCGAAGCATTCATCTAGAACTTACACGTATATCATAAGCTGGATCGCAGTACGTACTAATTGTGCTGTGATGATGTGTTAGACCTAAGTAGCTAGTGGTGGCCTGTAATAGAAGTCTTTAAGCCAAAGTGTCTTTCCATTTTGGGAAGCGTTGTCTTGTGCGAAACATAGCCTGCAAAATCGCGCCATATTACGAGGATGCTATTCTACTTGAATGATGTCATTTAGATATCGTGTATTTGCGGGAAGAAACTTAATTCTATGCATGGGATGTAAGGATTTGATTTAGGACGGACATGAAGTGAACGGTCCAGATGAAATTTGTGGTGGAGTACTCAGAAGATGGCAATTATTTTATGGTTAGTTTTAAGGTTTTGTATAATTCTATGAAGAGTGAAGATGTGGATATTAATTTAGCAAATAGGAAAAAAGGGGGAATAAAACATGTATTGTAGAATATTTTTGCTTTTCACATTAAATTGACTTATGATAGGCTAGTTTAATTACATACAAATCTTACTATTTTATTAGAGTGCCAAATAAAAATTTCAATTGCATGAAATTTGGAATGTTGCCCGCCTGCATATCTAGCTTGATAGTGTTCATAGACTGTCGGGATCCGGATTTACAAATCCGAAATCCTCTGTGTATACTGCACTAGTCCAGGATCACGCTAGTGCACACAGTGGTAACAAAATCTAAATATCATTCCATTCATTGAATTAACTAATAAAGTAGCAATTAGTAACAATGGACCTTATGGTCAAAGTTTACATTACTGTGCTTTAAGGGCTTAAGAAACAAATAAACTCTCGCAGCGAAAATAAAGTAACTTGGGCCATACGACATGCCACAGGCAATCGTCTGGAGAAACGCCATCCTAGTTCTCGTAGTCTTCATAGTACTCCTCCTCGTAGAACTCAGTATTTCCATATTCTTCCTCAGCAACTGATCAACAAAGGCATAAAGCATAATTGAAGAAATGATGCAAATAATGTACAGCTTGACAAGAATAGTCATGTAGTTATTTTGCAGACAGCAATAACTTGATTAATGTAAATAGATTCAAAGCATAATTGAAGAAAGATAATACATAACTGGTAAACCACTGGTAGACAATAACAGAAGATTGGTGAGGCATCACTCATCATCAACTAAACCATCATCAATCACTGAACTCAACAATATTAATATTTTGACATTAAAAACAATGGCGAACTCCCCGTTCACTTCCAACAATTTCACCTTTCAACATTTTATGAAAACACTATACCTCGTGTGAAATTCCCAAGTACGTCTATGACCGCGGACACGGCTATTCGAATAGTTTAACACACACTCTGCAAAGGTTGTACAGCTTTACCCACAAGACATGCTCATCTCTTTAACGCCATGCGCAATTATCACACTTCCTTTGGTGTGCGGCAGAGAGATCATGACAAGGCCTTTACAATGCTCTGTCTAAAACCAGTACTGCCCGCTAAGGTTTCACCCCTTAGACCCCCCTCTTGCGCCATGTGAGTCTACCGGTCCATCCCAGAACCCACACAACCATAACAGTACTCAAATATAAACATTGGAAATTAATTAGCCAGGTTTGTCCCATACCAGACATGTACTTGTACAGTTAAACCCAATTCAATGGCGCACAAGATTAAGTCCTTAAGTATTCCCAGGCAAGACAACCACATCTCAAATGTGCCAATAGTACCCCCTTTACTGCATGATCACTTGCCCGAGTAAAAACAATTTTGTATAACCAAGACCAATAGCACACCCTGCCATGGTACACCAAATTTTACAACAGTGTAGGGATGGCAATCGGGCTGGTATGGGCGGGTAGACCTCCCGCAGACCCGAACTCGAAACCCGAAATTCATACCCGAACCCGAACCCGAAATCTCTCACGGGTACATACCCACGCCCATACCCGAACCCGAACAGGTACCCGAACCCGAACGGGTACCCGAACCCGAAATTAAATTCATCTCGCAATCAAATTTTCAACCATCAATTATCAATCAATTCATTTGTAATTTCTATGTTTAAAGGAAAAATATATGGTGTATATAATCATGAAAGTTACCGCATCTTACATCTCGAACGATGCTTGAAAATCTTGAATTAACTTTCCATTATTTTTAATTTATATTAATTAATTCGGGTACCCATGGGTACCCACGGGTGCAGAACCGAACCCGAACCCGAACCCAAACCCGAACCCAAAATTTGAAACCCGCGGGTCTGAAATCAAACCCATACCCGAACCCATCGGGTCGGGTACCCACGGATACTCGAACCCACGGGTAATTTTGCCATCCCTACAACAGTGGCTACCGGCCACAATTACATATCTCATTAAATCAAGATTATTAATTCATCATGTGACATGAGCCCATCGTACAACTAAGCATGGCTAAGCATATTTACACTACCCCAGTGTCGGTAATACAATTATGTCCAACTACTAAATAACCCAACCTAGGGTGATAATGGATACATGACATTTCAATTATTCAAGGTGGCATAACGACAATCAGATATTTAACTATTCTCAGTAAATAATACTTGTAAACAAATAGCATGCAATTATATGAAACAAAGTACTTTCGCAAACATAGGTCCAATATGGTCAAGGACTGTGACTTGCCTTGTTGATCAACTGCTGTCGTTGAGTCTTGGCCTTCAAATCCTGCGCTCACTCCTTGGGGATCAATGTCTACCGGAAAATAAAGCAATAAAGCAAGTAAATACCAAAACATAGACATAAACCAGCTCAAAAGTAAAAAATAAATGGCTTTGAAATATAGAGCTCGATTTTACGAATTTTTAGAAACTGGAATCGTCTCAATCGGAATTCGTATGAGGGAGAATGGGCTAATTGAAGTTTTAAAAACAAAGAAAATCGAAAATGACATTTTCTGGAATTATTTTCTAAAATAAAATAGGTTTATTGCGCCGCTACTTACGTCGGCAAGGGTTTGGGTGAACCGGGTCTACGGCTCTGATCTGGTCCATAGTGTGCCCGGTGCACGTGAACAGTGCTAGGGCTGAGGTGGCAAGCGGCTGACCGAGCATAGCGTGGCGTTGACGGGGTGCGCATGTGTTGGCCACCTTGAATCGGTTCGGCTGGGGCTCCAGCAACCAAATCCACGACGGTGCTTCGCCAGCCGTGAGGAAGACAACACGGCGAACGGCGACTCCCGACCGGATTGAGCACGGGGTTCGACGGATCCGGAAGAAAGCGACGTGAGGAACCCGAAGAAGTGCACGGGATTGGCGGAGACGCACTGAAGTGGCCAAGTGATGGGGAAGAATTGCTTCGGCGGCGGCACTGCTACGGCGAGCAATCACCGTCACTTGAATGCGTCTCAGCGTGCGTGGAATAGGGCGTTGAAAGCGGCGGCGAACGAAGAGTTCGGATCTGGCGACGGCTTCAGCTTTTAAAGCCTCGAGGCATGCACAAGGGACACGGGCACGGACGCCAACGTCGGGCGCTGCTTGAAATGTGGCGGCTAGGGTTCGGCGGCAGCACGGGCCAAGCTGGCTAGCACGTGGCGGGCTGGGATGCCGGGCTGAAGCGGAGCAGGCCGGCGTGCAAGTTAACGTGGGCCGAGGCGGCTGGGCCAGGGAGATTTAGCCCACTAGGATTTTAGGATTAAAATCATTTTCTGAATTAATAAAATTCCAGAAATTCCAGTAAAACCAAATAAATTCAAAAAATAGCAAATAAATTTAGAAAAATCCCAAAAAATAAAATAAAAATTCCTGGAAGCACATTGACATTTAAGTATAATATTTTGTCTTTTTGTTGGAAGACTTAATTTCCTTTAGGTGCCTTGCCATGGGCCAAAGCAAGATCTGTTTCCTTGGGTCTGGAATTGTGCAATAGTTCAAACTATGTATTATTGGGATACATGCAGTCATTTTTTACATGCTTTATAGTCACAGTTTAGCACATGCAAGTTTCTGAATGATTTACTCCAGGCTCCATCCATCCTGACAAGCAATGCAACATATTACTGATCAGTGGCGGAGCCAGAAAATTCTAAAGGAGGGGGCCAAGAATGAAGTGAACCTCTACAAATTCACTATATAATAAGTACAATATGTAACACTTGTAATTTGCAAGAATTTATGAATGACAACATACCACTAACTATTTCACATGAGGCGATAGTTGATATTTGCGAGTCCTCATATTCTGAAAATGCTGTAAAATATCTTCCATGTCTATCTTTGCAAACACATCTAGCTCAATATAACAAATTATGAGATCATTCAACCAATCGTAATTCCTACCAGCAAATGGCTATATCTCTTCATCTAATACACATAGGATAAAATAGCAGAATCAAGTCAATCAACTAACCTACCTACAATGAATCAAGAGATGACGAGAAGAACCACAATGTGCGTAATTCCTAATTTCTAATACAACAAGAAGAATCTCCGCATATATGTGGTATAGAATCCAAGTATTATTATTTATTGGCAACCCTTTTAGCCAAATAAATGGAGCAGTATTGCAGGAATACCAATTGAGAGCATCAGAGCAACATCTTAAATTCTTGATCGTATTCGTACGTAACTACGTACCATTGGTGGCTAGTAGCTGACCTTGATGGCTAGGGACACAGAAGACTGACACAGCCCGCTGCACGCGATCGCTCCACGCCTCCACTGTTCGATTCGACCGATCCTGATAGTTGGATTCATTGATTCGTTCTCTCGGCTGGCTATCACTAAAGCGCATGAACCTCCTGATCGCAAATCGTGCCGATCGGGGCCCAGGCCCACCTAGGCCCCGACGGCAGCTCCACCTCTGTTACTGATATTTGTAAAACCTCCCCGTGCTTTAATGCCTCTCATTTTCCTGATATAATGGTAACACACTTCTATTTTTTTCAACATGTTTAAAGCAATCATCCAATTAACTACATCACTTCAAGCAAATATTTGCCATGAACGAATTATTTGTCCTCTTATTCGCTTGTAGTGAAGATAATATTTTGGAGAGAGGTGCTTAAGTGCTTTTGTTTTTTAAAGTTGCATAAATATGGAAGTATGAATGATGAGTAGACGGTGATTACTTACTATTTCACTTACTTTTAAGACAGAAGCACTGCTCTATTTTGGAAGTGCTATGATACCTTTGTGCGATGACGGCATGTGATCACACAAATAGTGTAATGGTCCATTTAGAGACTGCAAATTTGAAGAGCTATCATAACATAAATAGTGTAATATGGTTGACTGTTTGCGCTGTCCTTAACACCTCAAAATTCAGTGATCTTGTGCATCTGTTGCAACAGGTGGTGGACTGCCGCGTCTGCGGAGACCCCACAACTGGTCTTCGCTTCGCTTTCATAGAGCTTCAAGATGAGGGTAAGTTGACTATTGCTGAGTCAAATCTTGTCTTTGATCAATACAAAGTGAAGTTCATGAAATAAAATCTGGTGACAATGTTGCAAACATTTTCAGAGGATGCTTATGCTGCACTACATCTAGATGGAGTCATTATTGGCCTTTGCCCTCTGAAGGTCTCACCTTCCAGGACTGCAATTATGCCTGTGAACCCTTCATTTCTGCCTCAGGTTAGCATAGCCGTGAAATCCTATTTCATGTTATGATTTTCTTAAGACGAAGCAGTACCTTAATTTTAACATTTTATGATGATGTTTAATCCTTACGCAGACTGAATCTGAAAAGGAGATGTGTTCCAGGACTGTCTATTGTACTAACATCCATAAGACTGTACGCAAGAACTTAATTTTCCTTCTTCCTAGGGATTCTTTCACACATATATATTTGTTTCCAAGTGTTCTTACTTGTTATGTTTTACAGGTGACTGAGTGGGCTCTGAAAGAATTTTGCCAGGTCTACTTTGGTGAGGTCAGAACACAATCATATAACATTTTTTTTTACTCTTCTTGCTTGTTTATATTGAAAGGACACAAAAGTTACGTGAATTTTTTTCCTTCCATGCTTCTTTCATTGGATTATAGGTTTCTCGCATCAGGCTTCTCGGTGATGACAGTCACGCCACTCGCATAGCTTTCATTGAGTTTGCAGAGGTGATAATCTCAATATCTCAATCCTGTATAGCTTTGTCTGCATTCAGTCTGTAGTTTGTCACCTTGTTTAGATCACATGTCCTTGTGCACAGCTTTCATGCGCAGAGATGCTAGCACATACAGGCTCCTTTTTCATTGTATAGTTCTGATTATCAAAAATAGATGTCAGATACAAGATTGCTCAACATGACAACTAGTTGTCGTAACTGTCAGGTTTATCATTTACGTGCTACATACTATAAACAGATTGTTATGAATCTATATATAGAAGAAAATGCTGCCGCGCGCCTTTTTGTCGATCTGAAAATTATTCATTTTATGCATGGCACAAACCTGAATTTCTGCATGATATATATCTGAAATCTCCATAGAGCTTACATTGCATATGTATCCATTGCAGGCTAATGGTGCTATTGCTGCTCTGAACTCCACCGGCATATTCGCCGCAGGCATTCCCATCAGGTTCAGTAATCCTCGCTCACTCCTTAGTGCACAGCTTCTTGTTGCATGCCATGACCAAACCTGAATCTAATCCATGAATTCATCAGGGTGAGCCCTTCAAAGACGCCGATCAGGTACCGCCCCTTCCCTCGGCCCGGCACCGCGAACTGACCGGCGGCGATCCCCGTCGCCTTCGTTGTCGAAGAGCGATCCTGTTGGTCGGAGATCTACTCATCTGCGATCGATGCAAGTGGCGGCGTGTCTGTAGTGTTTCCTCCGAGAACCTGCTGAGAGTTGAAGCGAGACTCTCGAGACTTTAATTTCAGCTGTTGTCGTGGTAGTGTTTGTATGTATGTGTGGTTTGCTTGCTTGGTTGTAGTGTACTCCGAAGTTGCTGCCGCCTTCGTTGGCATGCACCTTACCTACCTGTGTAAGGCTTTAGACATGCAAGGTTACCTACCTAGCTTGCAGTCGTGTACCAAACTTTGGTCAGTTAATTAATCAGTTTCCTAGCAACTTTGCATGCAATCTGTGATGGCTTCAGTAGCAGCAGCCCTTCGGGGTTCACCGGGCTCCGATCTTAGTGTTAGTGATATACTTTTGAGATAATCATGGACATAATTATACCATATCTATGTTTATAAAATAGTATAATTATTTTGTCTCTTAAATAAATACCATTAGTATCGGTCAACAAGTATGAGACTTGTTCGTGAAACTCCTTGTTTATATTTTGATATTATTCGAAATTATTCCTGATCTTATATCATCATATATATAGTACAATTGTGATTTATAAGTCAGCACATGTATTGATCAATGATCATGTTTCACGGATCATGGATATAGGGATATCAAATCAATAGGGCCGTTCCTGGGCCTAGGCGACAAGGGTGATCGCCCAGGCCCCCGAAATCTAGGGCCCCCCCAGCCCAGCTCATTCATCCATGTGCATTGACTCTACCTTCCAGCAGATTGAAGGTATAATGCAATTTTTTTTATAAGTATAGAAATGAAAGATTTGCTTCTAGTTTGGATATTGCTAGAGACCTCGCATCTGAAATGGATATAGAACCATCATTTCCAATAAAACACCGTGCTGCTAGGAAAAAGCAATTTGATGAAAGTGATTACAATGAAGAAAGTATGTTAACTGATAAGGCTTTTGAAGTTAATTACTTTTTAGTTATGGTCGATATGGCAAATGCTTCATTAAAAATAGATTTGAGGAATTTAAATTGTTTAAAAGTATATTTGAGTTTTTACTTAGCTCAAGAAACATGAAGTTATTAGATGACGTCGAACTAAGAAAATGCGCACTGCACTAAATTTGCAGATACTTTTTCTCAAAATGATTCATCAGATGTTGATTTAGATGAATTTTATTCTAAATTAAGGATCCGCAAATGACTTTGCCAGATGGGCCATTGTGTTCCATAGATATCTTTGAATTTGTTAGAGATATAGCTAGACTGCTATCCAAATATTTTAATTGCTTATAGAATCTTGTTTACTGTTGTGAAGACCCTCCCTTTTATGATATAGTGTACCATAAAAGAAATGTTCTAATGTGCTTCCTTTGCTAGTCTCTGGATCAGTAGCTAGCACGCACATTCACAAATTGAGATCACAACCATACAAATTATTATTATTATTACTGTGGAAGCTATTCATATAAGGTAATCTTACAATTCAGAGTAATATACAGCGGAAGAAACAGATGTCTTCTAGTTTGCCCATCCAACCCTTAGGCAACTGACAAGGTATAATCCCTAGAAAGTCGTATCATCGAAATTCCCATATCTTGCGGTAAAGCATATATCTTCGGAGTATTCTGTCTCATTACCTAAAAAAACAATAACGATAGCAAGGGTGAGTACTTCTGTACTCAGCAAGACTTTGAGTGTTTGAAATGTTGGCTGGTCCTAGAGTGGCTTCTACGGTTGTTTTTGTGTGGAGCCAAATTGAATTGTAAATATTGTATAATAGGTTGAAAGCAAAATTGAATAAAAGCAATTGGATAAGTATATAAAATAACAAGTAAGAATAACATAAATGTAATAACTCACCGTTCGAATCATCCATTTCCAACATATGATATAACATCTGAGAACAGTCTTTGCCAACACATGGCACAATAGCTGAATTCAATCTTGCCAACACATGTCAAGCATTGAATCATCTGTAAGGGTAAACTCACCAACACCAAATTTTAAGTTTCAATTCATTTTATGAAAATATAAAAAGTTATCTAACTAGTGTTAGTTCACCAATTGCTTATGACCGCGAGCGCGGTTAATCGATTAGTTTTGATTCTACAGAGTTGTACAGCTTTACCAATAAGGAATGATCATTTCTTTGTGCAATCGATAGTTAACACACTTCCTTTCACTACTACAGATCCGTACATCACAATCGGTTCTTTTTGGTCATCACAATCGGTTCTTTCCGTACAAAGTCCAACGACAGTGATAAGGTAGATATATCACAATCGGTTTTTAACCGACACTAATAATACATTATCACTGTCGGTTCTTTTTAGGAACCGATTGTGATATTACACTTATCACAATCGGTTTCCTCTTACAACCGATTGCGATAAGTGTAATATGACAATCGGTTCTTTTTTAGACCGATATAAATGATTACATTATCACAATCGGTTTTTTGTTGAAACCGATAGGGATAAGTATAATATCACAATCGGTTCTTTTTTAGAACCGATTCAAATTATTACATTATCACAATCGGTTTTTTAATGAAACCGATGGGGATAAGAATATTATCAAAATCGGTTCTTTATGCAAACCGATTGCGATAATAAAGATATCCCAATCGGTTCCAGTAAGAACCGATTGTGATACTGTACCTATCCCAATCGGTTCCAACAAAGAACCGATTGTGATGATGTTACTGTCCATCGTCCGAAAATGGCCTCGCATTGACAATATGACACATTCATCACAATCCACATCCACAATATCACAGAACATATACATCACAATCTACACACATTACATTAAAATTAATATTGTTTACAATCAGAATGCATCACATTCACATTCGGATAAATTTTGTTTACACTTTATGGACTAGTATTTGCTTGAATGGTCTCTATATCTACCATCATCCGTTATAACCTGTCGGTACCACCGCATAAATGGTCTCGTAATTTCTTGAGATCAGCGTTAGTTAGGCTCTTCCGGATGATATCAAGGTCCTGCAAAATAGATAGTAGTGCACTAATATATTTAAGTCTTAAATTGGAACTAAAACATGCTGATAGTATTATGCTTGTAAACAAATATCACATAGACAGTAGTGCAAATAATCTGCTCTATACCTTAGGAAAAAGATGTGAGCGACCAACCAAAATGAGCATGTGATGCATCACGTAAAAGCCGCACAGATCATCACACCCTTGTTGATGACACTGTGAACAAAGAAACTTAAATTAGGAGACGAATTAAAAATAGGTGTCAGGAAAAAATCCTTTTGCGCACCACCTGCACACCAGCATTTGTAGCTGCAGGCGTTGGTGCAGGAGGTGCAGCTGCAGGCGTAGGTGCAGGTTGTGTAGCAGGGGCAGGAGCATGTGCAGCAGGAGCAGGAGCAGCAGTAGTAGGAGTAGGACCAGCGGCGGCGAGGAGTAATAGCAGGAAGCGAGGAAGCGGCGGCGATAGGCGATAGCAGGAGAAGCTGCAGCGATACAGCGATAGCGATAACGAGCAGGTGCATCAACAATAGTAGCGAGCGAGTGCGGCACGATGCGATACTAGTACTAGCGATGAGCAGCGATAGCGATAGTAGCAGCAGTAGTACCAGCAGTAGCAGTAGTGGTAGCAATAGCAGGAGGAGGTGCTTGCACTATGACACCCGTCGCGGGCCACTTGATGAACGACATCCGTGCTTGCCCGAGAGTGGTGATATCTTCGTTCGGGGGGAACTCCAGGGCATGAGACATGTAAACATCGTGGACATAGTCCACCTGCACCCTCATGTAGCCCATCCCCAAAGGTATACCATGCACCGTGTCATCCTCCTTGCTTGGAAATGCAACCCCGCGCGCAGCCTCAATGTGTATTCCGTCGTCTATGAGGTCTAGCTGGCACTTGGCAGGACCCTGCAAGAAGTGATCGACATCTTCATCATAATCTTTGTTAAGCTTACTCATCTACCTTTTGGTCCAAAGCTTGATTATTACCTTGATGTGTGGAATGCACAGTTCCTTATTGGAAGCCTTGTTTGCTAGGGCGTAGCATAGGCGATGGTTGAGGAATCTGATTCTGGGAGAACATCGCCATCATCTCAGCCATCATCTCAGCCTTTAACTCCTCCTTCAACTCCTCCTTCATCTCGCCCTAATCCGCGCCTCACGTGCTTCCCATGATCTTGCCCTGGCACTGGAAGCGCTCTCCTCTACAAAGAAGGACCTCTTCGTATACCCCGCTTTCACTGCAAGCACCCGCCCCTTATGATCGGGCTTCCCGATTGCCGAACATAGGATGTCCCTTGACCCTTGGCTTTCAAATGCTCTTTGCTCTTTCTGCAGGCTTACCTCCTCCTGCAGGTCGCAAATATAAATTATTGCTAAAATACAATGGGAATATAATATGCAATTAATGTACTATGTTAGATATCTTACGATGGTCGTGACGATCTGTGCGGTCGCGGGGTTTGGAATGACAATCTGACCGTCAGAGGTTTTCTTCGTCCTCGCTAATACCCAGTCGCGTGCCCGCTCCTCGCATATGTGGGAGTAAGGCATCGTTGTCCCAAAGGTTGCACACTCCTCCGCTAGTCGCGCCCACTCTGCCTTCTTCCCGACATACCCACCGGAATCGAGGTGGTGCGCGTGTGTGTTACGCCTCTGTATAGCGATATTCTTCTCTCTCAGCTCATCCGCCTCGGGCGTATTCCTCATCCTTGTGAACTCCTCCCAAACCTCGGGTGTAACAAATGGATACCTTTGGAAGGGAGTATGGTTTTTCAACACGAACTCGGCATGCATGGTCACCCTGAAATGCCTCAAAGCCACACCCATTCTCTTCAAGGCGTATCGTCTCGCATTGATTTCATTTTCCTCTGGTATAATCCATTTTCCCTTAACTTCGTCCCACAGTCGGTTCTTACGCTCGTAAACCCTTCCTTCCTCCAGTCCTTAATTGTGATCGGCACTCGCTCCCTCACCAATTGGCCGAGAAAAGAGGAGTAGCGCCCCTTAAACTTGCTAGGACCCGTGCAAACCCCCATGGCATTGAAGTGGAGCACTTGCGGCGTTCTCCCTGTGGCTCCTTTATTCGGTCCTCTGCCCTTTCTAACCTTCCTCGATGGGGTAGCAGGACCTTCTTCTCTCTCTGGCGTTGAGCCGATGCTCTCTCTTTGCGATATTTCGAAGTAAGTACGTATATGTCAAACCTAAACTTCATGAGAGAAAGCAATTCAAATTTCACATAATAGAAAGCAATTCACATGTCTATCTGTAGACCGACTAAGTACGTACATACCAACGATGACTCCTAATCTCTAATTAGGTTAGGTCCTAATCCCATTCGAGGATATGTGGTTCGAGCAAGTTCCTAAGCTGTTGTACAACTCTAGAGAAAATTTCGGCAGCATCTCCCCGCTGTTCTTCAAATACACGTCTCGACAACAGGTCAAGAGGATGTGTATTCGAAGAACACACAGGAAGATCTTTGCGAAACTTTCTCTAGAGTTTGTACAACAACTTAGAACTTGCCCGAGCCACATATCCTCGAACTGTCCAAAAAACGTGGACAATTCGAGACTGCTTATTTATAAATATGCCATTTTAGCATACTTATAAACAAGCACCCTCGAACGGGAGACGCATAGGTTACGCAACTAAACTCGATAATAAAGTGCGATAATATAGCATGTGTTACAAGTTTCAAATTGCAATGAGAATATAATGCAAGGAAATTACTATAGAAGGGTTGCTAAATTAATTAGCCGAGGTGGATTGCTCTCAGATTGCTATAGAAGGGTTGCTAAATTAATTAGCCGTCCAACTTCTAGATGGCCAATATATCACCGGCTATTACATCTAAAAATTTCAGGATTACAACCCTAGAACAGCACTGCTCTAGCACAGAAAACAACAAGTACAACATAGCACAGAATGAATATAGCACTGCTCTAACCCTACCACAATGCATTAAGAGCAAGTGCCACCAAATTGTCGACTAAGAGCATAAAGGAATAAGCACAAGACCTTTGCTCGACCTAGAACAATGCATTAAGAGCAAGTGGTACCAAATTGTCAGCTAAGAGCAGTGTTGTTCTAGGTCTAGCAAGTTCCTTTAATGATCAGTGCAATCAAGCCTCATTTTGAAGCAATCATCATCGAGCTATTTACAACCAATTACAGCCCACAGTCCGAAATGCATCTTACGGTCTTGGCCGAACCAGTCGGCAATGGGGAGGAGCCGATGGGGACGCGCCGATGGGGGAGGAGCCGAGGGGAGGAGCCGATGAGGGAGGCGCCGATGGGGGAGGAGCCGGAGGGGGAGGCGCCGGAGGGGGAGGAGCCGATGGGGGGGGAGGCGCCGGTGGGGGAGGTGGTCGAGCTAGGGTGTGGGAGGAGCCGGAGGGGGAGGCGCCCACAGGGTACCCGCCGATGGGGGAGGCGCCGGGGGGGGGAGGAGCCTGAGGGGGAGGCGCCGGTGGGGGAGGTGGTCGAGCTAGGGTTGTGGAATGAATTGAAACGAAATTAGTGCGCGCCGAAATGAAGCGAGTGTCTTGTAGAAATGAAAATGCTCTGGGTTTTATCACGGTCGGTTAACCAAAGAGACCGATCGCAATATGTGGAGTATCTGTATCGGTTCTATAAAAAAACCGATCGCAATATGTGGAGTATCTGTGTCGGTTCTATAGAAAAACCGATCGCAATATGTGGAGTATCTGTGTCGATTCTTTAAAAAA
Source organism: Rhipidocladum racemiflorum (assembly GCA_036346355.1). Classification (NCBI taxonomy): domain Eukaryota; kingdom Viridiplantae; phylum Streptophyta; class Magnoliopsida; order Poales; family Poaceae; genus Rhipidocladum; species Rhipidocladum racemiflorum. Next base: position 23,467,296 of record CM070586.1, read on the forward strand.
ACCGATCGCAATTATACTATCTGTGTCGGTTTCCTAAACGAACCGATTGTGATGACTATGATCCAATTTCTAATTTTTTTTAAAATAGAGTCTTCATTCAAAAGAGTCGAAAAGTCAAATTTTTTTCAAATTTGCTATACTATAAGATCCATTTGACATATATATTCTACAAAATGCTACATTATACAGGGAATTCTTACAACTTAATTTATTTAAAATAGAACCCTTCTTGATGATCTACACGCATGTAATGTGTTCCATGTGTGCCGTCGTCACCGCTAAGACATGCCCCATCTGCAAACGGAGGTGTTTCATCAAATTGGTTGTACTCTTCTTCATCTACGACATTTTCAACTCCAACAATCCTCCTCTTGCCATGAAGTACGACGTGCAACCTCGGATTGGCCGGATCACGCACGTAGAAAACTTGAGTTGCTTGCTTTGCGAGGACGAACGGTTCATCTCTGTAGGCCAGTCCATTCAGATCAACAATTGTAAAACCTGTCTTGTTGACCTTAACTCCGTGAGGAAGTCTCACCCACTTACATCGGAACAATGGAACTTGGTATATTCCGTAGTCGAGCTCCCATATTTCTTCGATCATCCCGTAGTAATGTGATTCATTGCAGTTGGCGATCCTCTAATTGAGTGATCATCGGACAAAGCATCTATGCTCACACCACTGCTTTTGCACTTTGTACTCTTTGCATCTTGACTTTCAGTATAAAATGTGTAGCCATTAATATCGTAACCTTGCCATGTCTCAGATATTAAATCTTGGTCCGTCACCAACCATTTGACATCCTCGGTACTAACGGAGACCTTCACCTTTTCTTTGAACCATGTGAGGAATCGATCGTTGTGTTCTCGTGTGATGGAAAGCTCATCCATAAGTGGATTCTCTTCCCATAATATCAACTTGTCTTTGTTGGATGTATGGATGAACTTCTGTATTTGTGTTGCAAGACTGTGAAATGCGCTTTACAAGACATATCAAATTGTGGGCTCATTAGATTTGACCCAATGGTTCCTTTGCCACCAAGTCTGCCCTCATGACGAGATATAGGAACACCAATCGGTTGTCTTTTACCTAGATAGTCCACGCAGAACTCAATAACCTCTTCACCCCATAACCTTCAATAATACTCTTTGTCGGGACCCGAATTTGCAAATCGGACCCTACGTGTATTCAGCACTAGTCGAGGAGCAGCTAGTGCACCAGTCTTAACATCGGTAAATATCACAATCATACCAATCGATATTATCAAAGTACTTTATTTAAATAACCAAGCGAGGTTACTTGACCTTATGGTCAAGTTACAAATATATGCCTCATGAGCGAAACTTATTAAAGAGAAATAATAGGCGGAAAATCAAATAACCGTGGCGCCATCCAGTATACCACGAGCAGGCTGGCTGGGCTCGCTTCCCTAAGTAAGGCGGGTCCTCTTGGAGTTCCTTCTCCAAGTGGTGTAGTCTCCTCTTCAGCCCAGTGTTGTGTTGAGGCAAGGGTGAGTACTTGGTACTCGGCAAGTCATGCAGAATGCAAGCTAATATACTATATGCATGGCTTGGTACAAAGGAATAGCTTAAGGTATATTTGCGATGTGACTTTTGACAAGTAATATAAGTAGATTCGAAAGCAGTAGAAATAAGTAAAGCATAAATAACTTTTCAAGAAGTTTAAATAACATTTTCCCCATCCTAAACCATATTTCCATCATCCTCATTATGAAACCAACCAACCTTTCAAAACCAAGTTATTTTTAGAAAGTCTAACCCTTGACTGTAATTCAGAGCATTGTCGATGCAGTGGACTCGGCTATTTAAATAGATTCTAAACTCTGCGAGAGGTTATGCACTTTACCCACAAGATACTGTCAAACACCACAAAGGCGAGTTCCCGTAACAAAGCCTTTGGAAGCCTCAAACAACACGAGGTGGTCCTCTCAGGTTCGTGCTCTACACCATCCCTTCCCTTAGCCAGGCGAAGTATGGGACCAACACACCGTTAGATGGAGTGTCGGCCCACGGCCACGATCTGCTCCCGATACAATCACACAAGCGGTGTAATTGACACCTGAGGCTCCACAAGTGAGTCCTTAGCGACTTAGTCAACTAGGGCCGTCCCATTCCGACCATGTGGTTGTAAGTATGACCCAGTTCAAAGGCTTCCAAGAGTTAAGTCCTTAGAGTGACCAGGGCAAGACTACCAGAAGAACCAAATCAACATTCCCGATTGCCACAGCAGCCCACGATTACTCTTGCCACATGCCGTCAGCTGTTTATCAAACCCGAGTTGATTACCATGCACCACGTGCCATCAACATCACATGATACTTTTCCCAAACAGGTTCAATATATCATTAAGTCAATATTAACATTTGATTGTCCAAAATCATGTCATGAGCACGTAAGCGAGTCTAAGCGAGTATACTACAACGGTCTATAACCCATGTTGGCAATTTAATAATGTCAACTAGTAATCCACAACTAGGGTGACAAGGGTCATGGCACATACTTAAATAATCAAGGTGTCATACGACAAATTGGTATTTATCTAACCCCCATGTTTAAACAAAGTATTTTCTAATTGAACTAGCATGCAATAGTTTAAATCAAAATAGATTTGAAATAGGATCAACATGGTCAAAGCACAACTTGCCTTCAAAAGTACTTGCTCTTGGTCTTGAGTTGGATCTGAGTCAACACTTCTCCTTGAATCCTTAGGCCACTTCAGCGTCTACTACTTAAAGCGTGCAAATAGCAAATCACGCCAAATAAACAATAGGCAAAAACATCCCAAAAACTCCAAATAAAATCCATAAACAAAAGAACATAATTTTCTGGATTTTTAGAAGCTGGAATCGTTCAAATCAGTTAAAATGCAAAAGTTATGATTTATTAAAGTTTAAATAATCAATTAAATAATATTACAGAGAGAAAAACTTTAGTCCAAAAAAATTAAATAAAATTCATATTTGATAAGATCTGAAATTTATACAAAAAAAGAAATATGAATCACTCAAATCGGAGTTGAAGCGCCAAAAGTTATAAGCGTTTGAAGTTTGAATCTAAATTTGAATCAATATTTCAATTAATAAATCATTTTCTTTTTTCGGAAATTAATTGTGCGTCATCATGGACACGTGTCGGCTCCTTATTGGCTGGTGGCGTCGGTAGGAGCTCATGGGCTTGGTCCGCGGTTTGGCTCGGTCAGTGGAGTCGATCCACGACTCCGCGTGAGGCCCGGCCAGTGGGACCACTTTCGGGTGGCGTCATCGGCGTCGGCCGAGGACTCGGCCGCAGTCGACATGTGGGACCCAATGGCGTCATGGGTGGCGTCGGCGCTTGGTGGATTAGCCAGCGACATGCGGGCCCTCGACACGCGGGCCGCGTGTCGTCCTACCTGCCAGCGTGGGCGGCGTTGGCCGCGTCGGTCCAACTTCTTGAGGCACGTGGCGCCAATCTCGGCCGTTGGTTTGAAAATCAGCGGCGCGGATTAGATCCAGGGGTTAGCGTGTGGAATCTACTCGATGGCCGAGTGGGCCGTTCGATCTAGATCGGGACGGTCGAGATCTAATCTATAATAATCACTACCACGGCGTGGCAATTGTGAACGTTGGATCTTGATCCAGCGGTCCAGATCTGTCGGGTTTGGAACACATGAACTCACCTCAACCGCGCGATCAAGATCGGACGGTCCCGCGAAGCTTCAGAGTCGATGGCGGCAGAACAAGACCACCGGAGATGAGAGCGATAGCGAGCCCGGCGGCGTTTGAGGTTGCTCGGCGAGATGAGTCCTCCCGCCGGGTGCGTCGTCCGCAGGGATCCGGATCTGAGCTCCTTCGGCGGAAGGCGTCGGACGGCGGCGGCGAATCGAGCAAAACAGAAGCGAGTTCCAACTCCGGCCCGAACTTCGTGCGAACCAAGCAGGCGGCTTTCGGGCGAGATGGCTCGAAGAGCAGTGCGCAAGGATGAGAGGCAACCTCGCGGAACCAGGGCTTTAAATAGCCTCGTCCGTGCAGAGGCGGAAACCTAATTCTACGGCGGGTCTGTGCGGCGAAGTCGGCTTCGGACTCGGCGGAGCGATGGCGCTCGGCCGTCCGCGTGGCATGATCGCGGCCCGCGATCGCGCGAAGCCTTGTCGGATCGGGCAGGATGCACGGCTTTCGAGCGATGGCGGATCTCGTAGCCGTTGGATCTTGATCCCAGCGGTTGGGATTGATTAGGTTTAGGAGTGGGTTAGGTCGAGTCATGTGGCTCGGTCGGACTCGAACTTCGAGTCGACTCGGGCTTTCGATCGGATGAAACGATACTTGACCGAGTTGATTTTCCAGCGATTTAATATTTAAAATAATTCCCATTAATTCATTTAATTCATTAAAAATAGCAAATGACTCGAGAAAAATTCGAGAAAAAATTACGGAAAATATTTTGGATCATTTTGGACTCTAATAAAATATTTCCAACAAAATTTTATTTGCAAAATTAAATTCTTTAATTATTTCAAAATGGAATAAATTCAAATAAATTCCAAATAAATCCAAATAAATTCCAGAAAATTCCAAAAATTCACCAAAGTGCCAAATCACACATGAATTTAAGAGAAGCAAAATTTTGGGGTGTTACAACTACCCTCAGGCTTCGACCTATTCCTCACGTATGACTTTAATATACCCATGTACCTCTCGAACGGATACATGTAACGCAGGAATGCGGGTCCACAAATCTTAATCTCTCTAACAAGGTGAACAACGAGGTGGACCATGACGTTGAAGAACGACGGGGGGAAATGCATCTCAAGCTGACAAAGAGTCTGCACCACCTCACTCTGTAAGTTGTCCAGTATATCGGGATCAATAACCTTGCATGAAATCGCATTGAAGAAATAGCATAGCTTCGTGATTGCCAACCTGGCGTCATCTGGTAGGATATTTCTGATTGCAACAGGGAGCATTTGGGTCATCAAGACATGACAGTCGTGGGACTTCATACCGATCAACTTCAAATCATCCATAGACACAAGCTTCTTAATGTTTGCGGAGTAGCCCGATGGAACTTTAATATCGTGGAGACACTTGTAGAAGTCTTCTTTCTCTTTCTTGGATAAGGTGTTGCATGCAGCGGGGATGTACGGCCCTTTTCCATCCTCCTCCATCACTGCAAGTTCCTAAGATGTTGTACAAACTTTAGAGAAAATTTCGGCAGCATCTCCCCGCTGTTCTCCAAATACACGTATCGACAACATGTCAAGAGGATGTGTATTCGGAGAACACTGGCCAGGGAGATGCTGCGGAAACTTTCTCTACAGTTTGTTCAACAGCTTAGGAACTTACCCGAGCCACATATCCTCGAACTGTCCAAAAAACGTGGACAATTCGAGACTGCTTATTTATAAATATGCCATTTTAGCATACTTATAAATAAGCACCCTCTAACGGGAGACGCATAGGTTACACAGCCTAATTAACTACTATATAATTGATCATATTAATTATATTAAAACAATTATGACATGTAATGTACACATTCACCAAATAAAAAAAATTAATTTAAGTCCTACTGCAATATTGAAGAGATTTCTAAGAATTAATGCTTGTCACCTTTCGAGGAAAACCACAAACGAGGGGAAATCTAGCTCCTGATCAAGCTAGCTAGGGTTTCAATTAACGGAGACCTTGAACGCACTGATCTCCTCCACCATACACTCTGCTAATGAGACCAAATCAAAATCGAATAATCTACGTTAATACAAAATTGAAGGGATTCAAGGAATGGGGCCCACCTTTTGAATAAAGCCACAGGTAAGATAAATTTGGAAAATAGAGAAATCACCTAGCGAACCAACTCGGCGAGTTAATAAGTTCATTCGAGTCCAAAGCGGTACATATAAAACCTAGCGAGCCTCATCACAATCGGTTCTATAGAAGAACCGTTTGTGATTAATTAGTTATCACCGTAAACATATGTAAAACCGATTGTGATAATTTGGATCCTCAACATGCCGGTTTCTTTATAGAACCGACACAGATAATGTATCTGTGTCGGTTCTCAAAAAGAACCGACTGCAATAACTTAAGTCATAACAGTCGGTTCGGGATATGAACCGACACGGATATTAATCCACCCCCTCGGCTTCCCCGCCAATTTGACCGTTCAAACATATAACTCCTTTCATATAGCTCATTTCTGATCATCGGTAGTACTCTTCCAAGGTCTGATCGTGTTCCATTCCTCCGGCAAGGTCTGACTGCTGCAAGGTCTGCTCGCGTTCCATTCCTCCGGCAAGGTCTGACTGCTGCAAGGTCTGATCGCGTTCAAACATATAGCTCCTTTCTTCTCTGCTGCAAGGTCTGACTCCTCCGACAATGGCAGCAATGGCTCCTTTCTTCTCTTTCATATAGCTCTTCCATGCATATAGCTCCTTTCTTCTTTGCAAGGTCTGACTTCTCCTTTCGACCGCAGCAATGGCAGCGCCCCCTCCTTCTTCGGCAAGGTCTGACTCCACCGTGGAGTCACCGTACGATCCTCCACCGCCGCCGGCAGCGCCGCCTCAGCCTCCGGCGCCTCACTCCGGCGTGGCGCCAGCGCCCCACCTGTCTCCCGACGTCCCTCCCGGCGCCTCACCCCATCCGGGTGCCTCCAAAGGCAGCAGGAAGCGCCCCAGAGATGGCGATCAAGACGAGGACGACGACGACGAGGACAACGACGACTACGAGGAAGACGACGACGAGGAGGAGGAGGAGGAGGAGGAGGAGGAGAACGAGGAGTAGGAGGAGGAGGAGGCGGAGTACTACGCGCCGATCACCATAGGGACCGGCGCCTCGTCTAGATCGGGTTCATCCTCGGAGGATGAACCATCACTAGTCCGCGTAGTCTCCAGCGACATCGACTCTGGCGACTCGGGTGACTCGGTTGACTCGGGTTACTCGGGCGAGAGCCGCGAGTCGTAAATTTAATATATTAGGTGTAATGCAGTCCCCCTTTATATGTTTAATAATTATAAACAATGGATGTGGTGATATATTGTAATGAAGTACATCTTGTTTAATATATTAGGGTTGTTGGCCTAGTGCAGATGAAGTCTATTCGGCTGCCTTTACACTCTATTTTGAGTCTCTTTTATATTTTTGTGGATTGTATCTTTCTAATGTTCTGTTTTTCCAAGTCAAAATTAATGTTTCATGTCCTATTGATAAAAAAAACAAGTATAATGTGTGGAATGGTATAAAATATTATTATTATCTGCTGCATGCATGCTACTATAATGTTATATATAATTTGCATCACTACATGTGTCTACATAAATTGTCTGAGAGTTGAACCGCGAGTTGGGATTCTAGCAGATCGGTACTGTTTATCGTTCGAAAATACAAGTTGCACAAATATTAAAGCATGAATGAAGGGTACAAGAGGTCTGTGTTGGGATTCTAGCAGAGTGGGCTGTGTTGGAGTTTGTTTTTTTCTTCTTCCCTGAAGAGGAAATGTGGGAACTGGGCATTCTGTTGCCAAAAAATCATCACAATCGGTTCTGGAAAAGAACTGATTGTGATAACCCCTGTGCTCATCACAATCGGTTTCTTCCCAATACCGATTATGATAATACCTTCTCATTACAATCGGTTCTGGAAAGAAGCGATTGTGATAACCCAATGCTCAGGACAATCGGTTTCTTCCCAAAACCGATTGTGCTAATACCTACTTCTTACAATCGGTTCTAGATAAAAACCGATTGTGATAACAAAATTATTATCACAATCGGTTCTTATCTAGAACCGATTGGGATTATTATCGTATCACAATCGGTTCTCTCTCAGAACCGATTGTGATAACCTGTTACCAAGATTTCCAAATGGAATATACTTATCACAATCGGTTCTGAAGTCAAAAGTTTAGAACCAACACAGATGAAGCGATAGTAATGTGTCATTCTGTAGTAGTGTTTGGTGTCGCAGAGAGATCATACATAACCGTTACATTATTCAAACCTAGCTTTGCACCAGCCCGGTGATATTAAACCCTTGCTATGGTAGAAACAAACAATCACATAAATCATAATCTTTTTTAGCTCAATAAAAACAACAACAATTTCTCCCCATAGCCAGGGCGTACATTGTTGCACCGGTATGCATTTACACATAAGTCACATGTGGCAGCCCCTTACAAGCAAACTCGACAGGATTTACCGCTTGTGCTACTTCAACCTTCCAATGTGCAAAGCTAGTTTCGAATAACTTAATAGGTTAAGGCCATCCCATACCAGTCCTCGTGGTTGTATGGTTATTTCTTGGATCATGCAACACTACGTTCGGTCCTCAATTGACCCAGGCGATAAATCTCCCCCTATATACATGCATTATTAATTGCACTTCCAGCTATTGCCAATAATCGCTCGCGTCAGAATCATAGTTTTATTTTCATAAAAAGAAAATACCACCAATCTCAATATTTCAACATGTCCAATAATTTTTTTCCAAAAAGTCAAACATTTAAATTCATTACGAATAGGAAACCATCTATTCACATTCCAGTCTAAGCATGGCTAAACAGGTGCATGTAATAATTGAATTTAACCATTGTGTGTGTTCATCCATAATCTATGGTTTTCACCTATCACTATTGATTAAGGAAAGCCATCAAATTTTAGGAATACTTCTATCATTTCTCACAACATAGAAAATTTATGAAACATAGCACATGCATGCAAGTTTTAATTAGTTCTTCTTTTTAAAGAAAAACTGGGATCTACATGAGGTGCTTGCCTCGCTATTCGTTGTAGTCAACAAAGTCGAAGTCATAGCTTGTGTTGTAGATGAAGTTGAAGTTGTCATCGAGTACACACTTAGACTCGATAATGATGGCATCAGTTATGTCAGGTTCTACTCGTCGTACCGCAATACATAGAAAAGAGCAAACTCCAATAAGGGCAAAATGAATACAAATAGAAAAACCAAATAGAAATCCATCACATAAAGCAAGGATGATTTAAGGTTAGGGTTTTGGTTTTATGATTTTATGTATACACGTTATAATCAGTCTTTTCATCTATATTTCTTACTAATGGTCTAGGATACATCGTTACTCACTTTTTATGAATTGTTTATTTTTATTTTATGAATTCAAGTAACTAAGATTGTTTAGATTAATAGAATTAAGACATTAGTTAGGGCACTATTGTTTTTTGACAATATTGACTCTCGGATCGCGGTATTATCGACCTTCGGTAATACCGTTCTCGAGCTCCGGTAGTACCGACCTCTAAGAATTAAAGAGGGCATTTACTGGATTAGATTTACTAGATGAACATAAAAGGTTTTCGGATAATTCTTGTGACATTAGCACTTTAGCTAAGGGCTTTCTTATGCTTATCTATTCATAACATGCGTTGTCGAAGATCATAACACTTAGGGTTATTGCTCTAATAGGATTCAGATGCAAACCAAGATGTAATTAAGATATTTTTCTAAAATATGGTAGTCTATATACCAAAGAGCAGTTCTAGGCTATTTTTCCTAAAATTTGCATTTAGACGAGATATTCTACAGGCTGCTGAAAAGGCTTAAGTGTTTCTAAAATCTACGCGATAACAGTTCAGTTTACACTTCAGGTTTGCGACCACAAATTATATAGATAGATAAATGTTTTTGTAGTATTAGTAGGTCTTAATCCTAAAAGCGTCTTGAAACTGGTTTCACCTATTTTAACTTTCATTTGTAAAAGTTATTAACATTGTATGTAAGATGAAAACTATTATGAATCTGATTCAATTTAGATCTTTTTACAGATTAACATGGTCTTGTCCTTATGAATGCTTTGAGATTAGTTCTACATGATTTGCTTATGTCATTTTATTTATATTTGTTTGTTTTTACATATTAAATTCTTAAGTATAGTTATTACATGAAAGCATATTTCGATCAAGAGGCTAAGTACAAATCATGACTTACCGTATGATTGCATTAGATGGTTTAGAACTGTAGAACACATACCAATTAGTTTATGCCTATTATTATGTATTTGCGGGAGTTTTCATAATAGCAGTCTCTTGAACATAAGTGGAAAAGCTATTTATATGAATTTGGTTCAAAATTTAAATAAATTTGAAATATTTTATATAAATAGGAGTATTATTATATTAAAAACTTAAGAATTGATTTAAATTTATATGAACCCGAGATTTCTCACCGTGATTCAGTGAACACCGCAGTCTTCATAGCTTTGTTCCGCCGCCGTTGGAGCTTCCCCATCGCAGCTAGACCCAGATTTGGACTTGCCGCGAAGAGACGCCCTAAGGGGGATATCTCACATCGCCAGGAACTCGCAGAAACGCCGTGGTTGTTGCTGTTGTCTCCAGCTCCGGTGAAGACCTCATCACTTAATCTCGCTGTCTTTGCGGAGCTTTGCTAGTCGACAGATTAGATCGCACGGACAAGGTAACGCCACATGGTTTCGTCTCTATGCCGTAGGATTGAGTTCATCTGGGTCGTTAGATATTTAGATGGAGGGCTAGGATTGAGCCATGTGGAGCTAGTGTTAGTCCGCCATGTGTCATACTGTAGCTGCGATTAGATTGGATCGTAGCCATCCGTTTCGGATTGAACGGTCTGGATTGATTCATGTAGATGTAGTCTTGAGTAGTTGTGGCCGACCAATTAGATTTGAACGGTTCAGCTGATGCTAGGTGTCAGCAATCGGGTTGTGCCACGTAGCTCTGAGTTTGTGTGGATCAGATCGAATCTAGGTCGTAGACTTCAAATGGAGTGGTCTAGATCACGCCGCACCGTGAGCCAGTTCGGTGCTGCTGCATGACTTCAGTGATGAAGTCAGCAGTGAGGCCTACGTGTCAGCCGGACGAGTTGCACGTGAGTGACGTCAGCAATGATGTCAGTGATGACGTCATCGGTGGGGTCCACCTGTCAGCTGAGCCGATCCATTGCTGACATCAGCATGACGTCATAAATCAGTTTTTCCATAGAAAAATAATTTGGCTGGAAAAGAAATTCGAGGCTGACATCATGGTGATGTCATATTGCGGAATTTCCAGTAGAAAAATAAATAGGTTTATTCGGTTTATTCTTTTCTTTTAATTTTAAATTTTAAATTACTCATTCTTGCTCATACGAACTCCGATTGAGGTAATTCCAAAGCCTAAAAATTTGTAAAATTGTGCTCTATTTAATAGTGAATTTTATTTAATTTTTGGAGTTTTATTGCTCTCTATTTTTGGTATTTGTAATTGTGATATTTCATCTATGTTGAGACTGTGTGTACTAACGTGATCCTAGACTAGTGTGGAACACACAAAGGGTCTGGATTTGCATAATCGGATCCTGACACTCACCATTCGGGTTCTCAATTGATACTACTCTTTATCCATAATCCAAAACAGTCTTGTGTTTGATAACCAATTATTCATTCCCAATATGACATCTAAGGTCTGAGTATCCAACACTATAAGGTTCGCTAGGAACTCTATCCCATCTATAAGCAACTTTAACTCAGAACATTCTATATTAGATTGGAGTTTTGATTCAGAGATTTGATTCAGAGATTGGACTAATAACATGTGTTTAAGATCCACAATATTACATTAGATCGGAGTTTTGATTCGAAGATTGGACTAATAACATGTGTTTAAGATCCACAATATTCAATCTTTTTCCAATAGCAAATTCTCAAGAAATAAAGGAATGTGAAGCTCCAGAATCAAACAAAACTATTGCATGTACTGAGTTAACCAAAAGCTTACCCAGTACGACATCCGTTGCATCTTGGGCTCCATCAGCTGTGATGTTCTTAACTTGACCTCTCACAGTTGCTTGAAGCGTAGCTCCAGCTTGAGCAGTTCCACGGTTCACTCTTGGTGCAGGTACCTTTGAAGGTGTAGTTCAAAGATTGAAGCGAACATGTGTCACACCTCCTCTCTTAGGATAGTTGTTGGCAAAGCATCCTAGCTCATTGCAGTTATAGCAATGCCTGTTAGCCATCTGTGGATTTCCTCCATTCTGATTACCAGCTTGAGAAGGTGTCTATGAATTCTAACCAGATGGATGCAGTTTAGGTGACGGTGTCTTGAAAGCATTCTTAGTTTGAAACCTAATGAATTGGTGAGGTGCAATCCTCACTCTTAGTGGTCCTTAGTGAGCTCCATGATGTGCCATTCTGCGCTTCCGGTTGTCATCCAGCTCTTTGCTCTTGTCTTTCAAGATAAGGGCTTTATTAACCAACTCCTAGAAATCTAGGAAAGTATGAGTGATCAAACTACTTGCAATCCAGAATTCAGTCCCTTCATGAAGCAAGACTGCCTTGCTTTATCAGTTGCCATATCTTCTGGAGAGTAGCATGCAAGCTTTGTAAACTTGTTCAAGTAGTCAGCCACTGACTGACTTCCTTGTATGAGCGCTCTAAATTCTTCCTTCTTTAAATCCATGATACCTTCTAGTACATGGTATTGGTGAAAAGCAGCAGTGAATTCATCACAGGTGATCTCCTATGGGTTTTTATGAGAAACACAATAGTTCTTCCACCATTCTGCAGTAGTTCCTTCAAGTTGATGAGAAACATAGAGCACCTTCTTATTTCCAATACACTCGGTTATGTGAAGCTTCCTCTCAATTGATCTAAGACAATCATCAGCCTCCAAAGGATTGGCATTCCCAAAGAAAGTAGGAGGACAGGTCCTCATAAACTCTGACAATTTGGAATAGGGGCACTGTCCATTATTAGACTAATTTGCTTGATTAGTAGCTGCCTGATTAGTGAGGTGCCGCACTTACTGCATCATAGTGTGCATCAACTGGGTCTATGCAGCTAGAAAAGCTCCAAAATTCTACATGTCCACTTATGGTGCAGGTTGAGGGTAATTGAGATTCCCACTTGAGCAAGAACCACTTCCATTAACTCCATTGTTTCCTCGTGTCTAAACCATCTGTTGATCACTTCAAGGTTTAGATAAAAGAAGGAAATCATACAAGTAATGAAGAAACTTATGTGAGGGTAACAGGTGTAACTAAAAATCCAAAAATATTCAATCTTTATTAATAACTTCGTATGGTTGCTTACAAATGTCTAAAGGCCTTGCAACTCATACTGCACACCTAGAAAACATAAAGACACTTATTAACCTAAGCACACAAAAGTCTAACACCTAAATGGTGACTCCACTAACTCAAAAGACGTGACTTCCACACTTGAGTCTCAAGTACTAAGCTAAACTCGATCACTCGTCAAGACACCCCGACTACGACTCTCCTGGGGCATACACCGATTGGTGGTCTGGCATCGGTGCAAACTGATCCCTGTGGTTTGTTTCTAGCTCAGACTCGGGCTCGTACTCTAGCACGGGATTCTCATCCTCAAGTTCCAGCTTAGCCTCCTCCTTTCTAGCATACAAGGCTCCTCAAGGTCAGCGATCCTCTGTGATGCTAACACTCGGGTCTCCTGGAATCTCAACTCAGCGGCCTCTAAAGCATCATAGGTCTCCTAAAGCTCTTGAATAGTGCTCTCCATGACCTCCTCCTATGCTACAGCAAACCTAGTAAGGTGAACAACTGCGACATCTCCCTCAAGGTCGATCCTAACACTAGTGGCACCTCCCTGCTATGGGTGGAGACGAAACACAGTCTGCCTCAGCTCCTCTAAGTAGTCATGAGCGATCCTGTGCAGTGTAAGACGTGTTGAATCCTGAATCCTAGCCTCGAAAGTCAACCTCCTCACTATTATGTTGATGGGACGGCTGGCCTTTGTGTCTTCACGTGCATAGATAGTAACCTTGTACATCATCCCTCATCTTTTTCCATTAACGATCCAACTGTTAGCCCTATAAATCAGCCTATCAAATCCTCCCAGCACCTGAAGCATCCTCCACAACTCAGCGGCATATCCACCATTGTGCTCTCCATAGGTGTGCGTCATCCTCATCTGCCAAAAGATAGCTCTCATGAGATCGCAAATTTTAAAAACAAAGTAACAACAAAAAATTTCAGCAGAGGTATTGTAACATCCCCATTTTCGGCTCTCTTGTCCAAAGTTAATTTAAATTAATTAATTCAAAGATTGTATTTTCTTCGGTATTTTAATTATTCTGGCACCTCTTCTCATCCGAAAATGGATTTGATTCTGTATCCATTCGATAAATCTCTATTCTATTCCAATTCAAATTCTAAATCATTGTCCTCAGCCAAATTCAAAATTGGAATTTATTTTCTGGTTCAAAATCCAATTTAAGACCTCATCTGAAATTCCATCCAAATTCCAAACTTCTTCAAAATTACTGAAACCTATTGCAATGGGTTCCAAATACTCTATAATATTTTTGAAAAAATTTCCAAGATTTATAGAGTCCTTTTGCTATTTTATCTTTTGTGCTGTTCCTCAAAGCCCTGTTCAAATTCAAATAATTTGTCTCGGTGTCATTTAAAATTCTAAAGTTCATCCAAAAATCTTGAAACCAATTTCATTTGGTTCCAAATATTCCTCAATATTTTTGGGAATTTTTTTAGGATTTTTGGAGCCTATTTGCTAACTTGTCAGCTCCGCACTGTTGATCTTCTTCCCCATTCGATCTAGTGAAGAGCCATTCCCTTCCTCTCCATGGCAATCAAATTTAAACATCCATATCTTGCTAACTACTCCACCAAATCACGTGGGAATTGAAGTGTTGCGAAGATATTAATGCAAGGATCCATTTCCCTGCCATTTCTCCCTCTCAATCAAAGCGAAACCGTTGCATTTCACATTAATCCCCATTTCATTGCTCCTTTGATTGTGCAACTGTTTCTTTGTCTTTTCGCATGCTTCCACTTCCTATAGAAGCCTCTTGCCATCCACCACACTGTGCTCACCGGTGCTCTCTGTCCCCGCTACTCCCTCCCCTCCAAAAGTTGTGAAAACCACAGGTCGACGTCGTCCAAGGACATCGCCGTGTCATCTTTTGATCTGGTGAGTCAATTGGAATTTCGCTCACGTCATCTTGTGCCCCTCGTCACCACGATCTAAATCCCTTAAGAAATTTCAGATTTCATTAAGAATTGACTTTGGATTTCGCGTTTGAAGTCGCCGGTCGGAGCTCCGTTCATCGTCGATTACGCTCAATTCGGTAATTCTCTTCAAAATCCAACACCACCTTTGAGTTCGTGTCGTCGAGACCTTGCCGGTGCTCACCTTCTTCAACCCTACCCCTTCCTCCCCGCGACATGGTGGAGCTCCCTCACTCTATTATAGAGAAGGTGAAGCACCGATCGATGCTACAATACCCACGATGCTACAGTTCCCACTATGCTACAGTGCGATTTTTCTTTTTTGTGAATTTTCTTTCCAATCCAACAATGAAACGCTCGTTCTCTTCCATCGTAACTCCGAATCAAGTGATTCAAATTCTGAAATTCATCTAAAATCATCCCTCTATCTGCCAATACTAGTTTTATAATTTTTAGATTTTATTTTATTTATTTGTTGCTCCGTTTTGCTCGTAGTCAAAGAAACTTTCGTCGTTGTCGAAGAAAGTGTCGAACCGCAGAGTGACGCTTCTCTGCTCATCAACGAAGGCAAGTCTCGTTGACACACGTTGATCCTATAAATTAAAATGCTTTACAAATGTTTTATAACATGCATTGATACTTATATAAATATGATGTTGAATATAGGATGGTAGTTATTCTGAATTTGTTGTTACCTCCTTGATATTGATGTCCATGTACATTTGTAACCCTAGGATACTGAGATATATCATGTTTATATTATATCGTGATATATGTTGTTTAGTGCGTTAGATGTGCTTAGTTGCAAAACAGCTGGTCAAAATACCTAAGGGTGAGATTCTTTGAAACTATGATTTAAATATGTTTTAGAGAACTGTAGCAATGTATTTGCTGCTATAATTTGCAAAATAAAAATAAACTAAAAATGGTTTAGACTTGGGCGGAATGGTATGTCGGGCGGGTGCGGATGGAGCACTAGTCCTTGTCTGTGCCAGTATCACCCCAAGTCAATTAAGGACCGATGCTTGTGATTGTCCATTCTAAGCATAACCGTACAACCACATGTCTAAATGGGTACGATCTGGCTTAATAATTTGTAGCAATCTAACTTAGACTCACCGGATGGTGGAATGTGGGTGTCGGATGGAGGCAAGGTTGTTTTTCCCACACGGCGCAAGAGGGGGCTTTTGTACTGGATGGATGGAACCCTAACAGTGGTGAAACCTTAGAGGGTGGAGTCAGGTATGTTTGTTGCATTGTAAAGGCCTTGTCATGATCTCTCTGCCGACACACCAAAGGAAGTGTGTTAATCCGGAGGCAAAAAGGGATGATCATATCTTGTGGGTAAAGCTGTAAACCTCTACAGAGTGTAAAACTATTCGAATAGCCGTGCCTACGGTCAAGGGCAAGCTAAAAATGCATTCATATTGGTAGACTTGGTTTTTGGTTTTAAAAACTGATGTTTTTGGATCCGGGAGTGGTTAGAACTCTCGGATGTGCTTCTGGCGGTCAGAACCAGTCAGGTGGATGGAACCTATTTTGAATATTGACGGATGGAGTCATTTGTTGGTTAATCTTGATCTTTTAAAATGTGCGGTTAAAGCTTGTATACTAGTGTTGGTGGTTAGAACCTTCACTAGAGTTATAAGTAATTTCTACTGGTCAAATAATTGTTAAAACATGCTTTGTGAAAACTAATACTAAGTATGGTTTGTTAAAACTTGGCTTTGTGCAAAAGAACCCTAATAAGCCATCCTTAGAAAGCCCTGCATGATGCATATTTACCAGACTTGCTGAGTATGTTTGTAGTCACGTGCTACACTCAACTTGATCATCAAAAAAAATTCAAGATGCAGATGGAGATGGTGAGTACTTCACTGAGGAGTTCGATGAAGGCCATCAAGAGAACTAGGCGCATTTCCCCCGGTTGTCTGCTTGTGAAGTTATTCGGCTTTACCGTTTTGTTTCCGCTGCTATAAGACTTAAGGTCATGTGACCTGCTATTGTAATAAGTGGCCTTTTGGCCGGTACTCTTTATTTGTCTTTTCATTTCGTTCAGTTCGGTTATGATTCATCACTGTGAACTGTGTGTACTAGAGTTGATCTGGGACTAGCACAATAATACACAGGGGAGTCCCGAAAGAAGTTCCGGGGGCCATAGGTATGAAGCAAGAAGGAGAGGATAAGTCAAAAATTCATTGATCTTCTTGGTAAATTTTAACTTTAGAAAATAGTTTTATCCTCCCCAATGGCCAGTCTAATTAAGGTCAAGTCCTACAGTCAGTATGGCTTTGATACCACCTGTGTCGGGACCCAAATGTGCAAATTCGGACCCTCTGTGTATCAGCACTAGTCCAGGATCACGTTAGTGCACACAGTATCAACATAGATGAAATATCACAATCATACATAACGAAATAATAAATAAAGACTTCATATATTAATATAACATATTTGGTCAACTTTATGGTCAACTTACAATAATATGCCACGCGGGATAAGACTCGAAAATAAAGAAAATTACAGCGGAAATGAAGACACATAGTAACCCATCAATATGCCAGAGGCAACCGACTGGACTCGCATCCTAATTGTTTGGCTCCTCCTGGAACTCCTCAAGAGCTGACGTAGACTCCTCCTCAACTGGTGTTTGAATTGTTGCAAGGGGGTGAGTACATACATCACTCAACAAGTCATGCACATAATGCAAGTCTATTAAATACATGCATGCCTTATTCCAAATGAATGACTTAAGTGGTTATTTTGCAGAAAACAACATTTACAAATGATTAACATGCATAGATTGAAATGGTTGTAAATCAAATATCATTACTAAGTAACTTTCTCATTTATTTTTTAAGATTCGCTGGCACAGCCTAATTAAATTCATTACTTCCAATGGCACACAACGTCCCATTCCCAAGTTTATTTTTCAAAATCTAACCCTTGACTGTAATTTTCGAGCATTGTCCAATACCGCGGACACGGCTATTCGAATAGGTTTGACACTCTATAGAGGTTATACACTCTATTCACAAGATATAATCAACTCATCAGATCTACCGTGAATCTGTAACACCCCGACTTCGCAAACTACTCGCACAACCCAAAAACAGAGGTTCTGTCCCGTCGGGACAACAGACTTGCAACGAGCATAACTCGGGTTCCAAGACTCCGAATCGATTAAACGAGTACATCCTCGCATAGCTTAGGAAATTTCCTAACTTTTTCTAAGTATATGGAAAGACTGATTCGGGCTCTAAAGTGGATTAATCTACAGAATACCGTGATCTGTTCCAATCTCGTCACAGTTTTGAACACGCTCGGTAAAACAAGCATAACGTTCAAACGGCTGATCGGAATTAAGCATACTTTACGTCCAATTAAAGGTATTTGAATTACCTACAACTTCTTCAACAGGCGGACAACCAAATTCCAACTCTAAATTGGCGAAAACCCAAACCCTAGGTCGACTGCTCATGCTGCCCGAAACAGAGAACGTGGCAAACTCTAGATTTCATCTAATCTACCCAATTACAACACCACCAATTGATCTAAAAACATGATATTAACCCTTAGAACAGTACCTAGACCAACCCCAAGGATCCCCGTGGCCGTACCTTCGCCCGACGAATGAAAACCCAACGGATCTCCTCCCGGTTCGCGCGATCTCCTTCCTCGCACCAAATCCACCGGATCTCCTCGTCGCGGAGCGCTCCAATGTTCGGATCTTTGGGGTGGTGAGGTGGAGAGGCTTCCCTAGGGCAGCAAGGGGTGGTGGAGAGGGGAGGGGATGGCGCAAGGGGGAGAGGAGGCGCCCAAAGTGGGGGGTGGCGGCTTGGGTGGTGGGAGGAGGAGGTGGAGTGGCGGCTAGGGTTGTGGGGCGCATGTGGGCAGGGGGAGGACGCCCCCAAGGCAGGTTATCCTGCCTCCCCCTCCCTCATGGGCCCAAAAATCCTCCCATCAAGGCCCACGACACATCCCCCTTGGGCCCGAACTCCCCCGGAGAGGTCCAAACTCCCGAAAACAGCCCGGAAATGCGAATAAACCTCACAGCGTATAGTTTTAACCTCCGATTTCATATTTTATAATGTTTTGAACTCAACATTCACATTTTATAAGATTACGACACTCGGTGGTGTTACAGAATCGCCATACAAAAGTATGCAAATGAGTGATCATAACAAAGCCTTTACAATACTCTGTCTAAACTTAGTATCGCCACTAAGGTTTCAACACTGATGGGACTGGTTACCACAATCATGGCCCCTCTCTTGCGGCATGTGAGTCTACCCGTACACCCGGAACCCACATCACCACGACAGCACCAAAACCTAGACGTCACAAACTAGTCAGTTAAGTATGTCCTATTCTAGACATGTGGTTGTATGTTTGGCCTAGTTCAAAGGCTTGCAAGGTTAAGTCCTTAATTGACCAAGGTAAGACTTCCAAACACTCAAATGGCACATAGCCCCTTACATCTACTCATATGGCACATAACATTCACTCAAATGGCACACAACCCCTTACATTCACTCATCAATTCCTTTGCCATACAGGTCCATCATGATACAGTCTCTTGCCATTTGCCCCAGTCTAAATCATTTCCTACCCTAGTTGATTATTGTGCAACACATGCCAACAACAATTCAACATCCATGTAGAACAACACATGCCTCTACATATCAACATCATTGTATGGCAACACATAGTACACTATTTTAGAAACACATTGCATATTCCATTAATCAATATTAATTTTGCATTTCTAAAATGATATCAATAACACGTTGCATGTCTAATCATACTAGTCACGATTTAGTAACCCATGTTGACAATCAAAATAGCAACCAACTAATAAACAAAAATCCTAGGATAACAAATGAACATGCATGGTATACAATTAATAATGACAAGATAGACATAAATCAAATGGGTTGATTAACTAATACCAAATTAATTGAAATCATTTTTAATTTGAATTAGCATGCAATAGTTTGAAATAATGTAATTCAGAACATGGGATCAACATGGTCAAAGCACAACTTTCCTTGGAAAAACTCTTGCTCCTGCTCTTGACCTTGCTCTTGGACTAGCATTTCTCCCTCGAAACCCTAGGGCACATCAACGTCTACGCGTAATAGATAAATAAATACCAAAAATATAGATAAAATCAACTCTAAAAATCAAATAAAATTCACCATTAAATATAGCACAATTTTATAAACTTTTAGATTCTGGAATCACCTCAATCGAAGTTCGTATGAGCAAGAATGAGCTATTTGAAGTTTAAAAATATATTAAAAAGAATAAACCTAATTAATTGAAATATTTTTGTACTGGTAATTCGGATATCTGACGTCACGCTGACATCAGCACCAAAAAGGATTTTCAGCTGAATTATTTTTCTATGAAAAATTCTATTTATGTCGTCATGCTGACGTCATCCTGACACGTGGCCCAATCGGACGCTGACACGTGTCCCGGCTAATTTCTAATTTCCAACTGAGTTAATTTTCTACTGAAAATCCTGATTTGTGATGTCACTGCTAACGCCATCAACTGAATTAAATAAATAAACATTTTTCTAGAAAATACTCTATTACGCTGACATGTGGACCCACTAGGTGACGTCATTGCCTACGTCACGGCAGACATCACGCGACCAGGCGCGGCTGGCGATGCCTCGGGTTTTGTGCTATCACGTGGCAGCTCAAGATTGGATGAATGTGCGACACAATCTGGACCATTCAATTTGAATTGGACGGCTCAGATCCAATCTAACTAGCAGCATTAATGAACTACGTGGCATACACCAATGTGCGACGCATGTCTAGCTCCTAGCTTTACGATCTAGATCGGACAGCTATGATCCTTTGCAGTTGGCCACAGCTAGGGACACGTGGAGATCCATCAATGTGTCCATGTGGCCCAATCCTGATCGTCGATTCTGGATCTAATGGTTCAGATCTAAAGTAAAACAATACGGTAAGATGCGAACACGTGTATGAACCTGAGTCCTCCGATCTTGATTCGACGGTTGTTGAAGCTTTGTAAGGCACGGTGGCGCTTGACAGTGAGCTCCTTGCTGGTCTTGAGGATGACGACCAAGGCGATGGCATTTCCATGGCCCTCTGGCGAGGTAAGATGTTGGCCTCAGTGCGGCTCGTTGCGGGGAATCCGGATCTGGAGTCCATATGGTGAATCGTGACTCAACGACGGTGAAACCTTTGAAGAACACGGTGGCAGTACAAGGTACTCCGATGAGCAGTTCTGGTTGAATGACAGCGGCTCTGTCTCCAAAATTTAGGGCTACGTGTGCGGGCAAGAGATGAGGAATTTAATGAGGGGCGGCGCCTTAAATAGCCTTCGGAAGCTGTGAAAGGGGTGAAGTTGTTGAATACTGTAGCGATGTGGCAGAGAAGTCCAAGACGGAGACAACGGTGATGTGTCAGAGTTCGGACCAGCACGTGGCGACGATTGGATCGCTAGCAATGCATGCGCGACATGGATAGATCTCAATCGTTTGATTGAAATCCAACGGTCGCAGCAATAGGGTTAGGGTTTGAGTGGGTTGTGGCCTGGGTTGGGCTTTGGCTAGGCCCAGCTCGGCCCGCTAGGGTTTAAAACTTTTCACTGATTTTCTTTATTTAAAATAATTTTAGAAATTCAAATAAGTCAAGAAAATAGTAAAAATTTTAGAAAACTTTCAAAAAAATTCTGAAAAATATTTTGAGACATTTTAAACTCAAATAAAATATGTCCAACCAAACTTTATTTAAAATTTTCAAATATTTGAATGATATTGACAAAAGGCTTAATTCAAATTAATTCCAAATAAATTCTAGAAATTTCAAAAGGCACAATAAATGCAAGAAAAGAAAAAAATTAGGATGTTACACTTTGGCTGAATACCAAACTGATCTCTTAACAGATGACTAATTGCCTCAGCTCAATTGGTTTCTTTGGTCAATGCCACCCGTGCCTAAGGTGTTTGCCAATTAGGGGTGAAATCAGTATGCTATCCCCCAAGTGCAAACTCGGACTGACGTTGTAGTGGGGGTTGTATCGACAAACGTGGTTGCTCATAGACGACATTCTGCTGCCTAAATGCTGGTTCTGGAAGTAGAACAAATGGTCCTGAGTACGATACAATCCTATACGGGGCTAGATCCCTTGCAGGAATCAGCTCAATGCAATGAGGACGTATCGGGGTTTTAATTGGCTGAACAACCGATTTAGGGTATACTTTGTACGGAGCAGATAGAGGCAAATTGGTTTGGAAATCTAATTTAGAACCATCGAAGTACGCCTGGTAATGGGTAATCCCACTCACGCCAGGGTCCCGTGGTAAGACCACGATCGGCTATATTGGTGCCATAGCAAGAATAGTAGCCGATAGTTTAGCATCAACCAGTGGCTTTACGGTCTGAGCGTTCTGGGCGATGGAGTAAACTAGATAGTTCGGCAGAGATCGTACAGGATCAAGCAGAGTCCCAGCTGACACCAACTCTTGTGCGACCTCTTTGACGCTATTGGCTATCATCGGCTTAAGTATGGTTATTAAAGCCAATGATTGATTGACAAGAGCATGATGTATAGATTGATTAATCATATCTGATAATTCTGCATGTGCGGACATATATCGGCTTACCTGTTTGTCCTCAACAGCACTCGAAGTCTCTTTGTTGCTGAAATTCACCGTTGGCAACACAGTCCTCTGCGTGATTCCACGTCGGTTTTTCTGATAGCAGTTCAACATCATCTGCTTGAATGCAGCCTTTTGATCTTCAATCTTTTTTCGCTGCTTGGACATTAAATCGTCCAATAGTGGGACGATTATCACTCAGGATTGACTTCAGACGGAGAGATTGATTTTTCGGCAGAAGACATCATCGTTGATCAATCAATCGGTCCCACTGAGCGGCCAAAAGTGTGTTGGCACCAAAAAACATGACGAAGGGTTAATCGGCAATGAACACACGTAAACACCGGATTTAATTCTGGGTGCGAGCGTGCCAACCGATTTGATCCTGCAATCGGCAAGATGAAGTTTTAATTCAATTGGCCTCTAAGCCGATATATTTTCTAATAATGATCCAACCTAATCAGCTATTCAAGCCGATTAAACCAAAGTAATCGGTAGATCTAATCAACTTGATTTAGCTGATTAAATAAAGATAAAGGTAGATTTTTCTCGAAAAAGGCGATGCACAACAAGATCGAAAAAAGCACACTTGGATAGTGCAAGTCGACGAAATCAATAATCAGCGATGTTCAACTTTATTAATTAGGCGAATTATAAAGGAAAGATTACAAATCTAAAGTACTACTAATCAATGAAAAAGTAAAAAGTAATGCGAGTTTATTAATTGTGTGTGTGTGTGTCTTTGTCTCTATGATACCCATTGCCTCTTTTTATAGTGCCTGGACCGACCTCCTTGGACTCTCGTATGATACAATCCGTATCGGTTTCAGTCTTTCCAAAACAACCTTACCGGTTGGGTTTATCTCAATCTCTCATTGTAACTCATATCGGCCGTATCCTTCCGAAATAATATCTCCCTTAATCCGACACTGATTTCATTTCCATTCTACTTCTAAATTTACCAATATTATAAGTTCCTGCCAAATCGACCATGTGTCAAATTTCGGTGTCAACACCACCATATGACAGAATTGTTATATTTTTAAGTGTCATCAATTGGTCTCATACATAGTGTATGTGAGATTCTTAGACTCGAGATTATCATGGCTTCCTACATGTAATAGTATACTTAAAGGTTGCCAAACACTACTCCGTAACTAGGTAGTCATGAAGGTAGCCTTATGGTTTATTATAAAATTTGCAGAGGAATGTGAGCGATCAAGATAGAATTTGTCCCTCCTATATAACAGGAGATATATCTCTAGACCCCTTGATATGGTTGGATTAAAGAAGTGCATGGCTATACAGAATGTGATTGAGGAGTCAATTACAACTAAGTAATCCACTTCAAAACGATTGAAAGATCGAGCTATCATAGGATGGCATGTTTCTCGCCTTGATTTATATCTCATATCATGAGGCAAACGAATTAGTACATGAGCACTATATAGGTTCGTTCAATATGATATTTATGTATGTTTGGAAGTTATGCCCTGCTAGGGGCTGCTGTCAACTTATGGGTCAAAAGGAGTTTTGGCACATGGCCGAATATGCATAAGCCTACAAGATCACACAATTAACTGGTTGGAATAAAGTGGTTTGGATGGATCCATCACTAATGGGCCAGGTAGGCTTTGCACCGTGGTTGGGCCCTAACATAGGGTTCCACTAAAAGGGGGTTAATTTAGGGTGCGTTTGGTTCATTGTACCAGGGTGAACCGAACCGTTCCGTACAGGATTTGACCTTCGATACGGTGTTTGGTTGACTGAACGGAACCATCTGGTACGAGACGGGATGATACAGATTCCTGGAATATTCTTCGAAGATGCTGTACCGTTCGATACCGAGAATTCGGCTGAACGGATTGGTACAGGACCGCATCGTTCACCCTCGTTCGCATACATATGCAGTAGGTGCTGCATTCAGGCAACCAAACATCATCTCGTACCATCTTGTACCATTCCATTCAAGCAACCAAACAAAATCCTGTACCATTCCATTCAGGCAACCAAACACTCTCCTTGTACCATCCCATCCATGATCATTCCATTCATCCTGTACCATTCTATCCCATTCATCCTAGTACATCCAACCAAACACACCCTTAAAGGGAGTAAGGGTCACAACAGTTGCATTGCTGCACTGCGCGTCTAGTGGTAACTTGGTAACTATCCATAATCATTTTTACTTGCTTGTCTTACTGGATTACGCGGTAGAATTTTAATTTGTGTTATTGTAGCCTATCCATAATCCTTCACTTAGCTCGCTTTTCACTAGACAGCCGGTGGGTAGGTTCAAGAGGACAGCAAGGGTGATGGTGAGAGGTGGCAGCAACGAGATGAGAAAGAGGAGCGACAAGCCAATGTACATAAAGTGGTGTAGGTAGTGGGGGCGCGAATGGGCTAAAGCAGTGGTTTTGATCATCATACCCCGGTAACCCTTTAGTTCTGCAGCTTTTTCGATAGACACTGCACTTATCACCTGCTATAAATACAAAGAAGGGCAGTGACACTAAGGCCCTGTTTGTTTCGGCTTTTTCATCGGCTTAAAAGCCAAAAAGCTTAAGCCGAAACAAACGACTGCCTTTTAAACTGAGCTTTAAAAAAGCCAAAAGCCCCTGTATAACTATAAGCCAAAAGCCAGACAAGAAAAGCTTTTTTGGGCTTTTTTTTAATGAAATAACCCTTTGCCACTAAAAGTCTCCAAAATTACCCACCAAATGCCATCATATATAAATTGAGAATTCATCCACCATCTCATTTAGAGTATTTTAGACTTTTCATCTATAAGATGTACCATCTAACCCATTAATAAGCCAGAATACCAAACAACATGTCTTGGCTTAAAAACAGATGGCTTAAAAGCTTATTAAACCAAAAGGCTAGCTTTAAACCAAAAGCCAAAAAGCTTAAGCCGAAACAAACAGGGCCTAAGTACCTCCCTCTATTTTTCTTCCACCAACGACACAAACGATGCTAGCCACGAAGCTGCCATATTGCTGGACGTGAGATTTCGAACTCTGTCGTTTTTGTTGAAATTGGCTGGAATATGATATCTTTTTAAAGTGCTGCAAACAACAATGGCGGCGGGGCTATGGCTGTCTGTTGGAATCGGCTCATGAGTATGGTCCTTTAATTCTAAGAGCATCTCCAGCAAGGGTCCCTAAAATAGGGTCCCTATTTTGGATTTAGGGACTCCCCCTATTTTTTGGGGCCCTGTTTTCAAAGCACAAGTTTAGCAACAGCCCCTAAATTCCAGCCCCTATTTTACTTTTTCTCCTATTTTGACATAGAGAATGACTAAGTAACACTCGAGTGTTTTTTTGGTTTGTGAGCACTCAATTTGGGGGCTTATAAAGAGGAGGGTGGTGGGGAGAGATGGCAAATTGATTGGATCATTGGATCTAGATCCAAAGGCTACAAATTTGAGTGCTCACAAACTAAAAAACACTCATGTGCTCCCTAGACACCCCCTTTGACATATCCGCTATGTATAATCTTCATTTGACACCACTAAAATTCAATCAAAAATATTTGTAATACATAAAACATAAGCATATTAACATTTACAATTTAAAAACATGATATTTCAAATTTAAAATTAAAATTTTCACAACATGATAAATAGATAAATAGAAACTCCGAACAATGAATCAAACTACGAAGCGCTGTGAATTGCCCACAAATGCTCAATAAGATCATTTCGAAGCCTCATGTATTTCCCTGTCTTTAATAATAGGGGTTGTACTCGTGTCCCTGGGAATTGGGGCTAAGAAGGCAAATTTAGGGGCATCCTAATTTTAGGAGCTTGAGTTGGGGCTCCCTGGGAATTGGGGCTAAGGAGGCAAATTTAGGGGCCCCCTAATTTTAGGGGCTTGAGTTGGGGCCCTGCTGGATCTGTTTTTTTTTTACTACACTCCCTATTTTAAGGTTTAGGGGCTGATTTAAGGGCTCTGCTGGAGATGTTCTAAAGATTGCATGATTTAGTACCATATTGTTTAGCCAAGTGAAAGAAAGGTAATTTATAAGGTGAAATTCTTGCCACTCCTTGAGTTATGAGAAGCATGACATATGGATGGCATGAAAAGGACTTTGGAGAAACACACGCACGCATGTACATGCGCCTAGCTCATCTCCAGGCACTTAAATTGCACCTTTTATTTTGCTGAATCATGCAACTGTTTAGCTTTTTGTACTGGTCAGGAGACTACATAATTACCATTATTTTTTGTTTGAATTAGCAGTTACCAGTGCATTAATTCTGTTTAAATTCGGTCAGTTACCAGTGCTTAATGCTGTCAGTTACTAGTGAGTAATAGAGACAGTTACTGGTTAGAGACTATATAAGACCTGGAGACGTCCAAGCCAAATGATTGAATTTTTCAATTCCACTATTTCTTCTTCCTCATGCGAGAGCTGTAGTGAGATATTGAGCAGCTAGACCGCGCCAGCCTTTCTACTTAGCGTGCACCGTGAAGAAGGGTGAGCGGTATCTCCGAACTGTTGTCACAGAGTTCACCTACACGGGTCAGCAATAAGGTTTCTAGACAACGCATCTGTGTGACCTCTTCCGCGCTGCTTCCTCGACTTCGACTTCTTCCACGACCTCTTCTGCACATCGTTCTGTTCTTAATCAAGCCTAACTATAAATCGTTCGTAATCGTTGGACTCAATCATACTATGTTTCTTAAGTATATATGTTTGGAAGTATAATGTGTAGCCTGATGTTAGATTTACTATGTACATCACTATTTATCTGTGATATTTATCTCCTAGTAAAATTTAGAATTAAAATATTACGCACATTTCACTATCCTCACGTGGAGCGGCGATCGGAGACATTCCCGTCCTCCTCTCTGTATAAGGCAGTGGGGGTGGTAAAATCTTGCTATATCCATATTCCCTGGTATCACTCCCCACCGGTTGCCAGAGAACAGGCCCCATTGCCAACCCTAGAGCCTGCAAATCCACGGTAGTTTGCTTGAATTCACTGGATTCCTGAAATTCAAACATGTTACTTTAATATTGTAGCTTCACCAAGTCAAAGCTATTGTTAAGAGTAAATAAGAGGCAACACACTATTCACATTAAAAACACACACACAAGCACTTCGCAAGTTGTCTATAGGCTATGGCCAACATGTTCATTTGAAATGTAATTTTGCCGGGCTATTAGGCCAACTCCAACAGCTTACCTATCCCCTTCCTCATCCATTGAAATGAGGAATATTGCACTGTAGTTCCCTACTGTAGCTGCTCCAACAGATTACCGATCCTCTTCCCCATATTTCTGAGCGAGAGAGAATCTCGAAATTTCGGGATTCTCTCTCCGCTCATCGCTCTTCCCGATCCCATCTCTCGCTAAATGCGATTCTCCTCCGGCGCTGCTGAGGAACCCGTGAGCGGCGATAGATCTGGGCTCGCTGCCGCCACCGCTCCGTCTTCGACCTGCCTCGCCCGCCGGTAATGCCGTTGGCGCCATCCTCGTCCGGACCTCGTCGCCACTCCGTAAATCGGCCAGGCCCTCATCGCCGCTCCGTCCTCGCCACCGCTTGTCCTCCTCGCCAAGTCGTCGCCGTGCCGCGCCATCCTCGACGCGCGTCCTCGTCGCCGCGCCATCCTCGTAAATCCCTCTTCCTCTCCTTATTGGCATTTAGATTGAATAGTAGGCTCCTCCGTTCCCTTTCTTTGTTAGCAACTATCAATCCTGCGCCAATGTACTAATTAGTTGACATATAGTTGCATGAGTTCAAAACATAAAATGATTATATATTAAGAACAAGGACACACCAATCACATTTGTCTAGAATCGATGGTCGGGTTTCTCGGGGAAAAGCAAAGACAATGTAAAATAATCCCAAATCACGGGTATAACACATCATGCAAGAATAGGATGTTTGTCCGACATCATGAGGTCTACACGCACAATATACAAACATATAAAATTGGTGACCTACAAAATTGCATGATGTTAATACATATTCAAACCTGATGAAGTTTGGTTACTTGTACACTAAAAGCAGGGCGAGAAATAAGGAAGCATTGGTTGGCAATAAGAAGTGCGTAAATCAAACCTCATGACCAATACGCTCTCGCTAATCTTGCTACCAAGTTCAGATTTCACCTTTTCATCAGAAGCGGCTTGTTTCAAATCTTCAGCTAAAGTAAAGTTGAATCTAGCAGCTGAGAGATAAACATTAGTATATTCAAAGAAAATACAATGTACCAAGTCAATGTCACACAGTCACACTCTTCCTCTTCTTTTTTGAGGAAAAACCATAGAGTAGGTGATATGGATCGTCAAGCCGCTTGCGACCCGGCCTTCGGTAGGGAACTCGCGCATACGAGCAAGCTCTCGCCGAAGTGCCGCCATGATCAAGAGGGCCCATATACTCTTCAATTATTAGTCATGGTGTCCATTTCTTGATGAGGTATTTACATAAGCAAATAAAGTGAGTAAGAATCGACTAGTGATGAACATACAGCAAAGTATCTAAATTACAAAACAGAAAAGCAATCTCTTGAGTTCTCAGATAAGATTACTGTCGGGACCCCGAATTTGCAATCCGACCTACGTGGTATTCAAAGACTAGTCGTGAACGCGCTTAGTGCACACGGTCTTAACATCGGTAAATATCACAATCATACCAATCGATATTATCAAAGTACTTTATTTAAATAACCAATCAAGTTACTTGACCTTATGGTCAAGTTACAAATGTATGCCTCGTAATAAACTTATTCGGAGAGAAATAATAGCGGCGGAAAATCAAATAAACTTAAGTGGCGCCATCCAAGTATACCACAGCAAATCGACTGGCTCGCATCCCCTAAGTAGACGGGTCTTCTTGGAAATCCTCTCCGAACTGGCGTAGTCTCCTCTTCAAGCGATATTGTGTTGAGGCAAGGGTGAGTACTTGGTACTCAAGAAGTCATGCACAGTGCAAGCTAATATACTATATGCATGGCTTGGTACAAAGGAATAGCTCAAGGTATATTTGCGATGCTTAAACAGCTTTTTGACAAGTAATAAAAGTAGATTCGAAGCGGAGAAATAAGTAAAGCATAAATAACTTTTCAAGAAGTTTAACAAACATTTTCCCATCCTAAACCACATTTCCATCATCTTCATTGTTAAACCAACCCAACTTTTCAAATCCAAGTTATTTTCAGAAAATCTAACCCTTGACTGTAATTCCGAGCATTGTCCGGCAGTGGACTCGGCTATTTAAATAGATTCTACACTCTGCAGAGGTTATGCACTTTACCCACAAGATACAACAAACACCACAAAGGCGAGTTCTCAGAATAAAGCCTTTCTAAGCCTCAAACAACACAGGTGGTCCTCTCCAGAGGCTCTACACCATCCCTTCCTTAGCCAAGGCGAAGTATGGGACCAACACACCGTTAGATGGGTATCTGGCCACGCCACGACACGCTCGCACAATCACACAAAGCGATTGTAATTGACACCCTGAGGCTCCACAAGTGAGTCCTTAGCGACTTAATCAACTAGGCCGTCCATTCCGACCCATGTGGTTGCAAGTATGACCTATTCAAAGGCTTGCAAGGTTAAGTCCTTAGAGGTGACTCAGGGCAAGACTAGAAGAACCAAATCAACATTCCCAACGCCACAATGGCCCACTGATTACATCTTGCCACATGCACCTGGCCTTTATCAAACCCCGGTTGATTACCATGCACCACGTGCCATCAACATCACATGATACTTTTCCCAAACAGTTCAATATATCATTAAGTCAATATTAACATTTAATTATCCAAAATCATGTTATGAGCACGTATGAGTCTAAGCAGTATACTACAACGGTCTAAAACCCATGTTGGCAACTTAATAATGTCCAACTAGTAAACCACAACTAGGGTGACAAAGGTCATGGCACATACTTAAGTAATCAAGGTGTCATACAGCAAATTGGTATTTATCTAACCCCATGTTTAAACCAAGTATTTTTCTAATTGAACTAGCATGCAATAGTTTAAATCAAAATAGGTTTCAAAATGGGATCAACATGGTCAAAGCACAACTTGCCTTCAAAAAGTACTTGCTCTTGGTCTTGAGTTGGATCCTCGAGTCAACACTTCTCCTCGAATCCTTAGGCACTTCAACGCTCACTCGTAAGCGTGCAAATAGCAAATACACAAATAAACACTAGGCAAAAACATCCCAAAACTCCAAATAAAATCCATAAACAGAGAGAACATAATTTTTCCTGGATTTTAGAACCAGAAATAAATCACAAATTTGGAGTTAAAAGCAGGTTATGATTTATTAAAGTTTAAATAATCAATTAAATAATATTACAGAGAAAAACTTTAGTCCAAAAATTAAATAAAATTCATATTTGAGTAGATCTGAATTTTATACAAATTTAGAAATTTGAATCACTCAAATCGAGTTGAAACGCAAAAGTTATAAGCGCTGAAGTTTGAATCTAAATTTGAATCAATATTTCGAATTAATAAATCATTTTCTTTTTGAAATTAATTATTGCGTCGGCATGGACACGTGGCAGCCTTCGATTGGGGCGGTGGCGTCAAGCCGGTCCATGGACTTAGTTCGTGGTTGGCTCGGTCTCACTGGACTCCGGTCCACGGCTCACGTGGATCGACATGTGGGCCCCACCGCCCGTCTCACGACGCCGCGATCTGCAGTGACACGTGGGCCCTCGACACGCGGTCCCGCGTGTCGACACGCACCCCACGCCGTGGGCGGCGGCTAGGCATACAGCGGCACAATCTCGTGCGTTGGATCCAAATCCAGCGGTGAGGTTGGATCAATCCACCGCAACGTGGGTTTCGTTCGCGATGGCGTGGACTTGACGTGGATCGTTGGATCTCGATCCAACGGTACCGTTATCGACCTACACAACACTAAGCGATCTAATCCTATCCGCCATTCTAGATCTAATTAGAAAATGCATCCGGAAGTTCTACCTGGCTAAGGCACACGTGGACTCACCGTGAGCGTTGGATGGCGATCTGACGGTCACGTGAGCTTCTGCGAGGTCACTGGCGCCGGGTTGTGCGGTATGGCGGACTTGAGGCAAGACACTAGGCAGCGCCTGGGCTGATCCGGTCGGAGGAGAGTGGTCGGTCGACGCGTCTTGCTCTGGGATCCAGATCCAGGCTTCAACGCCGAGATGTCCTCCGTCGGCCGCAAAAGGCCAAAAACCGCGACGTTGTTCTTAACTTCGCATGAATCGTGGGTGGGCGGTGGGGATCTGGATCCCGGCGCGAGCTAGGGTTTCGAGTTCGGCGTGGAGAGGCGATCCTCGAACCGATTCATCCTTCAAATAGGCTAGGTTTCGAATCCAACACTACGGCGGAGAGGAACGCCTCAGAGAAATCCGGAACGAACACGGCCTTACGCAGGAACCGGGTACGTGTCACGATCTACGGCCTCGATTCGATCTGGCGCGGTAGCGTCAACTTGGTCCTCCACGGCCGAAGCGGGCAAGACGCGAGCCGTTGGATCTTGATCCAACTGGCCGAACTAGAGGTTTCGGCAGTTCGACGCGGCCCAGTGGCGGGTCGGACTCGGACTCGAGTCCACTTCGGACTCGGTCTGGATGAACAGATACAAACCCACTCGCATTTTCGTGATTTAATATTTAAAAATAATTCCCGATGAATTCATTTAATTCATTAAAAATAGCAAAGACTCGAGAAAATTCGAGAAAAATTACGGAAAATATTTTGGATCATTTTGGACTCAAATAAAATATTTCCAACAAAATTTTATTTGCAAAATTAAATTCTTTAATTATTTCAAAATGGAATAAATTCAAATAAATTCCAAATAAATCCAAACAAATTCCAGAAAATTCCAAAAATTCACCAAAGTGCCAAATCACACATGAATTTAGGACAAGTAAAATTTTGGGGTGTTACAATTACCCAGTACACATGCTTTACATGTAAGATATTATCAAGTTATTAGCAAGTCAATTTATCATATTCATCAAAAAAAAGACAACTTATCATGAACACCTCTGTAATGTTAAATTATAGATAATAGTAATGCACAGAGTATGGGATCACCATGATTACATAACAGCAAGAACTTTAGAAAATGGTCACCTGAATTTTAAAAAATTGCAATAATGACCGAAGTCACCTCTTCCAGTTAAATCTTCCACTGAGTTGGTGTTGATATTGAAGAATAAGTCATCAAAAGTTTGAAATTTAGAAAAGACCAAATAGGGTACTAAATTAAAATCAACATTATAGCAATGAAAGCATAACTTTAAAGACACAAAGAAATGATCCATATATGCAAACATATAATGTGCATTTTGTACAAAAGGTCACCAAAATAAGTATGAAAAGCAATGCTAAATACATGGGCATACCATGGTAGGAATACATGACACCGGCCATATTTTTCGTGACCTCAAGTTGACAAAATCAATCCGATATGTCAAATATAAGCATCCTTGCGCTTTCCAAGTGCTTTGATTGATCGATTCTTTGCAAGAAACTATAAAATGTCACAACTCCATAATAATAGGCATTTAGCTCATTGCAAATATCAATATGGCCAAGCATGATACACTTTGGAACATATACATAATACTGTGGCATTAAACTGATTTCCCTGACTATGTCTATGTGCAGTACATGCATTCCTTTTCCTCTCATGCATGCAATTCAACTCAAAACAAACTTGAAATGTATGCAAGCATAAAGGTCTTTGTTGAGTTTGACAAGATATTAGCAATGATGTATCTTGTCGGTAAGTTTTTGGAATTAGGTGTTAGTTGAAGACTTGATGTACTACACCAGGGTCGTAGATAAAAGTGGTGTGTTACTTTAGCAAAGATCCTCGCCATTTGCTCAATGCTAAAAATTGATTTAGACTTCATTAGAAATCGGGCCGCATATATTAGACTTGATTTAGTACATAAACACTTAAAATTGCACATTGTTGTCAATTGTTTGTTGTCTTTGCTTAGTATAGTTGCTTCCAATGTGTGGTTTTAAGCCGTTGTATATTGCTTGCAATGTGTAGATGGACAAAGATCCGGAAGCTCTCGGTAAAGGCTTGGCATGGACAAGAAACAAATAGAGAGCATCGCATTGGACCTTAACAAAATTGTAGAAGATACAATTTTAGTAGTGGCACATGTCAATGTGCCAATGAACTCAATAGCCTTTTGATGGACATCGAACTATAACTCGAAGCTTAGAAGCGAGTTGCCATACAATCACATGAACTGATGCAAAGAGATGAAGTAGAGATTGAGAGGATGTAGACCCTGAGTTGTGCCTTCCCTATGACTACCAGAGTGATGACGAGGATAAAGCGTGATGACAAAGTGTGAAGAAGAGGGTATCGAATTTGATAGTGATGATTCTGAAGGTTTTAGTCTTGTATTAATGTTAAGAGTTGTTATGTATGATATAATGATGCTAAGACTGGTTTAGACTTGTTATCTATGATGTAATGATGCTAAGACTGGTTTAGACTTGTTATCTATGATGTAATGATGCTAAGACCTGGTTTAAACTTGTTAAGATATTGCAATGTTGTTTGTTAACTTGAGAAATTTTGTTGTTGTCGATTAGAAATTATGGATGGCTTCTATATAAATCTGTTGAGTGAGGGAGGGGATGCACTCGTGATTGGGATAGTTCTCGAACCTTCTCCACAGAAAGTCCAATTGGTTCACAACCATCACGAGTGCTACTGATAGTCCCCAAATAAAAGCAAATAATAGAAGATCAAAAAATTTCTCACGAGGAAGAAGACAATTTGTTGGTCTCGCATGATGGCTTAATGTTAGTATTGATGCAATACAAGGGAACCAACAATCCTCGTGGCACTTATTGGAGAAGAATTCATGACTACTTCCACGAGTACAAGACTTTCACCTCGGACGCTCACGGGCTTCACTTACACATCGATGGTCCGTTATTCAAGAAGCATGAACAAGTTTTGTGGGTGTCATGATCGGATTGGCGTCGAAATCAAAGCGGGTTAAGCTGAAAGCAGGACAAGGTTAGTCCATAATCTATGTATCTTTCCTATTTGTAGATGTTGTTCTCATAGATATTGTTTGTGTGGTTGTACAGTTATGCAAGCTAAAACTTTGTATCATGAGGAAGAAAGCCGATCGTTCGCATTCTTACATTGCTGAATACTTTGCAATACCATCCTAAGTGGTGTGCTCGGTTATCTCGTAAGAAGCAAAAGACATCTAGTAGCGAAGTCCCAGGGATCTTCCATCTGATAGCACAAATGCAATTCATCTTGATGAGGACCATCCTAATGCAGAAAATGATCACTTAAGTAGACCAATTGGACATAAGGCGCGAAAAGAACGATTACGCTCGAGGTAAAGAAGTTGCTCCAACAACTAATCTTTACATGGAAGCATTAGAAAATTTAAGAAAGGAAAAGAGGGAACTTGAGATTATAAAAGAGAGGAAGAAAGATGAGCGATATGATGCGTTGTATGCACAAGAACAAGCGAAGATTGAGCAAGAAAAAGTCAAAATTGAGCAAGAAAGAGAAGATTGAGCAAGAAAAAGAGAGGCTTGAATTCAAGAAAAATGAACTTGAATTCAAGAAAATGGTCGAGGAGGAAGAATTATGGGCATTGATCTAAGTCATTTGCCTTGAGACACAAAACAATATTACATGAGCTTGCGAGCGACATAATAGCTAGAAGATGTAATAGGTCAAGTTGAACCAAGGTTGTTTGTTTTTGCTTAAGAACGAATCAGTTTGTCCTCATTCCTTAGGTTCTCGACTTACATATTGCAATGCAATCTTGGTTGATGGTTGATTTGAAATCACAAAGATTCTTGTTTTGCAATAGATGAATGACTTGAATACATAGATTAATGACTGAATACATTACAACATATGAATTACACCCCTCCATAACGCGTTGCCATAAGTGCTCCACTAGATCGCTTTGTAGCCGGGTGGTGAGTTTCCTATTCTAATGGAATGATGAGTTTGAATAAACTCAAAGAGTTCAGCGTATGCTCGTGACATCAAATCAAGCTTCTCCCATTCCTTCGTAATTATAGTCAAGTGGTCCTCCGCCTCGCTCATCTTCAACTATCATGTTGTGCATGATGACACAAGGCCATGATATCTCTTAGTGTTTGTTGATCCTGCAAAGCGTCTTTGGACCTCGAACAATTGTGCAAACCGAGATTGCGAGAACTCCAAAGGCTCGTTCCACGCCCTTCTGGCGCTCTTGAGCTTGGGAGAAATATTTCTTCTTATTCCCGTGAGGAGCCGGGTATTGTCTTCACAAATGTTGCCCATTCGGGATATATCCCATCGACAAAGATAGTACCCCATTGTGTAATTGTGGATCATGATAGTGTAATCTACTTCCACGCTTAAGTCCTTGTCCTTGACTAACTGCGAAGAGGGAGGCAGTGAAGAACATTAATATCATTGTGAGATCACAGTAAACCAAAAAAGGCATGCCAAATCCATAGATCTTGTGAAGCAACGGCTTCTAGAATTATTGTTGGCTTGTGTACATGCTCGATATACAAGCCTTGCCATGTCAGAGGACAATTTTTCCACCTCCAATGCATGCAATCCCATGCTTCTAGCATTCAGAAAACCTCTTTCCTCACCGATTGCAAGTAATCTAGCGATATCATTCTCATTTGGAGATCTCAAATACTCATCTCCAAAGAGGACAATAATAGCTCGCACAAACCTTTTAAGACTCTCTATGGCGCATTTCTTCTGCAAGTAGACAATCATCAATAGCATCTGCCTGATCTCCATAAGCTATCATCCAGAATGCTGCAGCCATACTGTAAAGAAGATAACCCGATAGTTCCAAAGACAATTCCTTTTTCAAGAAAATAATCATCATGGGTTTCTACTGATGCAATATGCGAAGAAATAGGTAACGACTCATTCTAAACTGCATACGAAAGAAGAATGAGCTATAGAAAAGATGATCAATGAAAAATACAAACAATTGAAATATTTCTCATAAACCTCCTAAAGAAAGTTGGGTCAGTAGGCCAGGAGGATCAAAGCAAAATAGTCTCGGTATAGCACTGGCATGCCCTTCTCTCTCATTGCGATGTATGTATTGATGGCCAACAATAGAACCCCTATGGCGTCGAAAGCACTCACACACTTATCTTGCCTTGTGCTAGATATGCTACCGTAAAGAGTTTCATCGCCGTCATCCCGACGATGAGTCTTCTGAGAGAAAATGATGAACTAAGTTCACGACTCATTGAGATATACTAGATAATGAACATTCGAGATATGGGCAAGGCTTGGAAGTGTAAATGGCTATGTATATATAGCCTAAAAAAGTAGCCGTTGCAATATAGCATACAATATAGCCAGAATTAAAATATAATTACAATATAGCCAGTTAAAATATAGTCGTTACATAATATAGCCGTTACAATATAATCGTTACGTTGGACCGCTTGAATAAATTTATTAAATTCCTGCAATTAAAAATAGCCACTAAATTTTTTCCGCTAAAAAATATACGTGGCACATACGGCGGTTATGAAATATCATTATAATATAGGAGTGACAAAATAGGGAATGAAATTTGGGGAATGCTGTTGGAGAGGAAAGAGATATAGGGAAGGAATCTTTTTAGGGAATTCTGTATATGAGGATATAGGGAATGAAATTTGAGGAATGCTGTTGGAGATGGCCTTAGACAACCAAATTGTACAACAAAAAGGCAAAAAAGTAATGTAGAATAAGGACAGGCACAACCATAGCTTTAGGATGTTCATTACGATATAAGACTCGAGTAATAATACATGTATAAGACTAGAGGGTCCACCACGGCTCAACTAGGGTAATATACATCACACTCCGCACCACGCCATGAAAGGATGATAAAATTTAAAGGTTTACTCCTCGATCCTTTCCACTTCAAATTTAACCAATCGACAGCTGAGTGCACCTCCACTGCACCAAGATTATTACCAAGCGAGAAGTTGTATCATGCAAAGCTCATGCTCCACTTGCATATAGATGGGTCCACTCTTTGGCTGCACCATTCAAGAACAACATTAGTTGAAAAAAGTAAGCCATGTTTTGCAGATAAAATGCAGCAAGATTGGTCACGTCCTCACCTGTTTCAACAGCTTCTGTTTCGTTGGACTTCCAGTGCTTTGCAACATTGTCAGCCAGCGGATCATCAGGATTTGGAGCACTGAGCAGTGCTTGAATGCTGAAAGACAGTGTAAAGTGAGAGAAATCTAGATAAAGGGCATAGACAGCATGGGAATGGAGTCATTTCGCAGATGACTGATGAGGGGCTGATGGTGATACATATCAGTTATCCCACCTATCTACTGGCAGTTTTGGCCAACAAGATGCAGCAGTGGCAGCAACTACTTCCACTATAATAATGTACAATTAGTGCCATCCACAATATGGCAATCTTTCATTTCTTCTAGGATCTTTGCATAGTAAATTTATGCATCTCATACAATGCATTTGCCACTATCCATTTCAAGAAGCTATCTCAGGAATCATAGTTTACTGGAGCCACTATATAGTTCCTAGACAAGTAGGACTTCTTTATAAACAGAACACATCAAATACACCAGACTGACATGACACAACAACAATGGGAATACTGAAGCAGAAGCATTCACCTCAAAAGAACTGTTCGGATCTGAAGGGCAGGACTCCATTTGTCCTTTAAGATATCAAGGCATATCCTCCCAAGCTGTATAAATTGAAGTATTAAGCAAAACAGTATTTCCTAATACCATATAGAAGGAAACAAAACATGAATAACTAACCTTGTCAATGTTTGGATGGTAAATTTTTGTGAGAAAGCGAACCTGTTTTCAGTAATCAAATCAAAACTTCAGCAATAAAAAATGTACAAGTTTGTGCATTTTTAATTCAAACAACCAAGGACAAATCCAAGTCTGCAGAACAAAAATACGAATGCTGTAATACATATTTCCCAGACTCATTGGAAATCACGAGTAATGTTTACATGGCTGACATCATTGAAAGCATCATATGATGATCTCCATCATATAAATGTGAACTGCAATTAAAACTTCAATGATGAGCAGCACATATGGCCATATGGGCCCCTTGAATCAGATGCACACAAGAACTATAGTCTACATGAAGCTTGACAAAACATCAGCAAAATTATGTACTGACAAATTCATAGTACTGAGATGCTAGTGAAAATAAAGTAACAATGAAACACCTTTGGTGGAGCCATTGGATATTCTTCGGGCAAGAACAATTCAAGCTTGAAAACTCCTCCTGACATGTAGCCAAATTAACAGTTATCAGAGAACATACTGTTTCAAAATATACAAATAAGTCAATAATATAAGATCTGTTAATCATTTAGTACTTAAGAATGCGTTAGTCGGGGTAAAGATCATGCAGAAATCATCACAAGAAAAAAATAAACCATACCATAAGTTTTTGCCACGGATTTGAAGCATTACTAGAATAACACAGAGCATTGAGGACATTTAAGCAGACTTACGTACTGGGAAAAATAGTGACTTAATTGCCAGCTTATCTAGAACTCAGGAGCAAGAAAGTGATACAACTCATGGGAGATAATTTTGTAAGTAAACTCCATCCACAAAGTTTTGGTTCCAACTTCCAAGTGACATTAATAGAAA
Organism: Rhipidocladum racemiflorum; assembly: GCA_036346355.1. Lineage (NCBI taxonomy): Eukaryota > Viridiplantae > Streptophyta > Magnoliopsida > Poales > Poaceae > Rhipidocladum > Rhipidocladum racemiflorum. The sequence goes on from CM070586.1 coordinate 23,506,589, forward strand.
AGATCTTTTCCAATTTTCAAACATTTATATTTCAGGAATTTAAAAATCTTCCATGCATTTAGCAGAAGCCAGAAGCCCAGAACATTGAATAAGTAAACTAGACGGATGCCTATGGCGGGAATTCATAGGGTACATACTAGTGTACTAAATATATTATTATTTCGGCTAGTTGTGGAGCACAATAAATATGGTTGTTCTGTTTCTTAATACAGCAGAACTTGGCTCTAAAGCAGATAATGACAGCTCGGTTTGTTCTTAATCAGATCCTAAATATGGCTGTTCTGTTTCTTAATTATGGCAGCACTTTGCTCTTAAGCAGCTATTAATGGCTTGACTTGTTCTTAGATCCAACTACAATTCACTTGATGATGAGGCTATATAAGAATCTATATATTGGGATTAATTTTCTTAGTATTGTTAATTTATTACAGCTTAAAGTCCATCTACCATTTCCATAGCCAATTAGAGTATCGCATTACCATCACTATACTTAATGGCAAAAATATAGAACAGAAGGAAAAGATTCCTCACCCTCGTACGGCGACTGCGTCGGGCCAAGGATCATGACATTGAAGTAGCGCATGTTCTCCTCCGACGGTGATGCACTGATCCCTGGAGCTGCACGAACACCACAAGCACAGAACCCAGGATCATCAACACAACATCCAACACAGCCCCCCGCCCAAAAAAAATAAACTAAAAGAATAGCCAAAAGATGGAGATAATTTTGCACAATAAGACCCTAGACATAACTAATTAGAGGCTCCAGTATTGTCTTAACCAAGAAACCAAACAAAATTAGAGCCCTATTGCAGCTAATCGGAGCCTACAATAACTAAATCAGAGAAAAAATAAACAAAAAAAAGAGCTCCTAATATAACATATTCTCAGGAGTAGAGCATCTCACCTGGCTCGCTGAGCAGCCGCTGCGTCTCCTGTAGGAAGCAAACCACCAAAAAGCACCAAACTAGCATCAAAAGGAGTGGGAAAATCCGGGGGGGGGGGGGGGGGGCGGCAACCGAGTAGGTTCCTTACCTTGATGATGCGGCGGGGGAGGTTGCTGTTGGCCATGGAGGAGAGAGAGAGGGGCTAGGGCTAGGGTTTCGTGGTTCTTGGGATCGCAGCGGCGGGGGAGAAAGGAAGGACGCCGTGTTGGTGATTCGGTGAAGAATGATTGTTGTTCTTTTTTGTGCACTTTGGTCCCTGGAGGACGTGGTTTTTACAAGAGATTGCCTGGTCTGGAGCAGGGTTCACGTTATCGATGTAGCGATTTTTGGATGAACAGTAAAATTCGATAATCGCAAAAATCGAACCGAAAATCGCATAAATCCAAAAATCAGATTTTTTTGAAAAAAAAATAAAAAAAACATGGAAAATCGGTGGAAAATCGATAGCCATGTTGAACATTTTGTGCGGTCAACTTTTGTAGCGATTTTCGACGATATTTGGCGATAATCGCTCGATATGTCTCGATAATCGCGATATTAGCATCATATAATTTTTTTAAAATTTTTGAATTTTTTGATTTTTTTTTGTTTTGAATTTTCTCGGTTTACCGATTGGTAAACCATTTCGCCCCGCGTCGATAAGGGCGATTTTCGCGCGATATTCGTCGATAATGTGAACCCTGGTCTGGAGGCCGTGTCTCTTTTGTCAGTCTCCTCATCATGATTAAGAGCAGAGGCGCATAGGTATCTGTTGTCTCCTGTTTTTTTTTTTTTAACATAAGTATTTTCTTAGGATCATGGTCTTAATCATGATCACACTTGTACAATTTTTTCGAGTATAACTTTTTGTATGATCCTAAGAAAATATTTATACTCATAAAATTTTCAGACCATGATCACACTTGTATAATTTTATAATATTCTGACAAGGTCACTGTATCAATTAAGGGTTTTCTGGTTTTTATTTTTCTAAGATATTATTATGTTCAATTCATTTGAAAATTTATATATGTGATACTAGGAATTTAAATATGACACAATAAAAATTTTATGGAAATTTGGAAGAATTTATTATATTTAGAAAATAAAAAACTGCAATAACGCTTTCAGTTTTTTTTTTATAAAAATTTACTTGTTTTATCATCATCTGAAAATTTTAGGATCACACAAAAAAAATTCCTAAATGAATCTAACATAATTTTTTATCTCAGAAAAATTTAAATTAGAAACCCTTAATTGAGACACTGACTTTGTTAGAATTTTATAAAATTGTACAAGTGTGATCATGGTATAAAATTTTTATGAGAGTATAAGTGTTGCCTTAGGATCATACAAAAAAGTTTTAAAAATTTTGAATCAATTTTTGCCTTAATTATATAACTTTTTGTCTTAATTATATATAGAAAATGTAAAAGAGCTAGAAAATCGCTCTAGGGTGTGATTCGAACAGGTTTTAGAAGATAAGGAGGTTAAATAACCGGTTTTATAGTTTGGGGGTTATCTGAACTTTTGCATAGTTCAAGTGTGTAAAATGGACTTATTCTACCTCAAAATAGTCGTACCCATTTTCTGGAGGCATGTGTTGATTTGCGTAAGGAAATTGTTGTTGCGGAGTTGAATTTATATAGCATTTCAAATTATATGAAATATCACATTCTGCATGTGTTTCATATTTCTTTCGGTACCTAACCAACTTTCTGGCTAGTTCAATTTTCATATTTTGTGTTAGATACTTAGACTATTTAAGATTTTTGAGATGTTTCATATTAGCAGAACGTAATGCATTGTGTGACACACCTTAATTCATAGGAATCATATGTTAACTCCAAGGGAATTGGGTTGTTGGTCTTAGTACAAGTGGAAATTTGGAGGTGATCTACAGGGTAAAATCATCAATCACATATTAGAACTTACTAGAAACTATAACGCTGTTACTCGATTTAAGTTTTCAAACTGCTTTTGCTCATTAAAAAAGGAAGTTATCGGAGTGCCTATATGTGGTGCATTGATAATTTGGCATGGGAAGTGTAAGATAAGACATAAAATTTGATTCTAGTCCATGTAAATACTGATTGTTTGATACATTTCATTAGCTTCGTAAACTTCCATAATGTAGTGGCATCTTTGGGGTAATTTTTATTGCCTTACTATGATAGTTGGATACTTGGATTACTGGACTTCCATGGTAATTACTGGGTACCAAAAGAACTGAAAAGCCCACATTATCAGCTGGATTATATCAGTTTGGTCCACAGTGATAGAATATATCAGTTTAGTCCACAGGAGATCAATTATTCAGTTAGTAGAACCCAAAAGATCGGATTTCCCATTTTAAGACTGTATCGTTCATCTATAATTAAGTGCCCACTCAATAGTGCGAAAAAGGGTTCACAATCAATTACCAACCTCACCTGAGTGAATTTTACAAACAAGCAGATTAATATCACAAACGAACGGCAGATATAACTTTATTTTCTTTAGAAGTTTTACACGCTATTATCTTCCTTCAGAAAGGCCAGTTATTGTCATTGCTGGACATGACATCACATACTGATCACAGGCTTCGTCATTTGCCGCATCAACACTGAAGAAACTTGGTGTAGTCTGGCAATGGAAGATCCCTTCCTAGGTATTGCATAACTTGTGAGTGCGAGTATTGTAGTCCAAGCTTTAGTACTAGCTCTACCTCCTCCGCTACACAATCTTTCAATCTTGGGTCTTTGGTTTGGATAATTGAGTCATTTTGCCATGTCGCAAGCACCCAGTCTACCAGCACTAGTGGCTCACCATTGGCATTTGCCGTAATCGGCAATCTTGCATAAGTGACCTCAATCATGAAAATGCCAAATGCAAACACATATGTTGTCTTGGTTGCCTTGCCAAGTCTAGCCAGCTCAGGAGCAATATATCCCCATGTACCTGCAACATGCGTGGCATGTGCATTGGCTCCATGGTCATGAAATCTTGCAAATGCCGGGATTTGATAAACATCATCTGGATGTTTTTTTTACTAAAATCATTCAAATCTAGGACCATTGGATCATTGTTGAGATTCGGGAGTATTGATTACATCCGATTCTATGATTTGATCTAACAGCCCGGTGATATCCGGGTGAGGTATCCAATGGTTCAAAATTTGGATGTTAGCTAAGACAAAAACATCCGGATGATACCTATACACTCCCAATCATCAATCCTTCCATTCATCTCATCCTCAAGGAGCACATTGCTCGCCTTGATATCACTGTGGATAATAACATGCTCCCAGTCCTTGTGGAGGTAGAAGAGGCCAGATGCGGCGCCTTTGATGACATGAAGCCTCATAGCCCAATCTAGAGTAGAGAAGCTCCTTTCTGTGTCGGCGGTACCCAAGCAGCCGCACAAGATTGTGATGGCGGACATGACCAACGATGATGATCTCTGCCATGAACTCCTTCATAGTTCATCCCTTGCTTTGACTCTGGCGACAACCTCTTGATAGCAGCATTTTGCTTAGTAAAAGGAAGCACCCCCTTTGTACATCCTCCCAAAGCATCCTTTGCCTAGAAGCATCTTGTCCTTGAAACCACTGGTGAGAGATCGACAGCTGCTGATATCAATGGCCTTTGAGGTTTAGCCACAGGGTGAGGTGCTATGGTGGCACTCATTTGTTCTGCCTCGCTGTCGTACTCCACCCATCCTTGTGTCGGTTTGCCCGTGAGCGCTCATGCTGGCATAATCTGAGGAGATGACATTGTTGGAATTGGCCTGTGAGTATGGCCCACTTCCTTTAATTCCAAAAATTGCATGGTTAATACCATATTGTTTAGGCAAGTGGAAGGAAGGCAATTTATAAGGTGGAGTCCTTGCCACTCCTTGAGTTATGAGGAGCATGGCATAAGGATGGTATGAGAAGGACTTTGGAGAAACACACGCGCGCGTATTCGCGTATTTTCGCGTGAAAATCCGCGTGACTTACAACACAATGGTAACCCATTCCTTCCTGATCGGAGATCCCGTGAATTAGGTAATGGGAAAAACAAGTTGATGTTGTAACAAGAGAGTACATATTATTAAATTGTACATGTGTCCTAATAGACAAAGTACTCTCGACTGTATGGAAGGTTGGCTTAAAGCCTTAATGTATTCTAGTGTCAAAAATGAGAGAAAAAGGTATTGGCCTACATGATACCTATAATGAATACGCCTACTTGAGCATAATTGTGTGGTCGCAGTTCACGAGGATGGGGCATTCTCTAGAAAGCTCATGAGCAGATAAGGGAGCATGACCATATAACGCTCTGTATAGGCGTGATTCATTGACAGTCTTGTATCAGTTGTGATTGAAAGTGAAATCTGATCACAAAAAGCTATGAATTCAAGGCATAGTCCATTCAGCAGCTGTGAGAAGATGAATCTTGCTAATCTAGGTGTAAGTTCAACCCGTACGGGACTTATACTAAATGACTGGTATATAAACAACATTTCAGTACAACGATGTTTGATATTGTATTAGTGTTTGCTTTGGAATTGGTGGGGGATTGCATTCTCTAGAAAGCTCATGAGCAGATAAGGGAGCATGACCATATAACGTTCTGTATAGGCGTGGTTCATTGACAGTCTTGTATCAGTTGTGATTGAAAGTGAAATCTGATCACAAAAAGCTATGAATTCAAGGCATAGTCCATTCAGCAGCTGTGAGAAGATGAATCTTGCTAATCTAGTTGTAAGTTCAACCCGTACGGGACTTATACTAAATGACTGGTATATAAACAACATTTCAGTACAATGATGTTTGATATTGTATTAGTGTTTGCTTTGGAATTGGTGGGGGATTGTTGGAATTGGCCCATGAGTATGGCCCACTTCCTTTAATTCCAAAGAATGCATGGTTAATACCATATTGCTTAGGCAAGTGGAAGGAATGCAATTTATAAGGTGGAGTCCTTGCCACTCCTTGAGTTATGAGGAGCATGGCATAGGGATGGTATGAGAAGGACTTTGGAGAAACACACGCGCGCGCACGGGCGCGTATTCGCGTATTATCGCGTGAAAATCCGCGTGACTTGTGGCTTGCGACGAGCGACCGCGCCACGTCGTAGTGTGTCTCCTGGCACTACGAATTCACCTTTTATTTTGCTTAATCATGTAATTGCTTAACTTTCTGTACTGGTCAGGAGACTGCATAATGACCATTATTTGTGTTTGAATTGGCAGTTACCAATGCATTAAGTCTGTTTAATTCAGTCAGTTACCAGTGCTTAACGCCGTCGATTACCGATGAGTAATGGAGGCGATTCGTGAGAGGCTATATAAGACCAAGACGCCCAGGCAGCGAAGTTTTCCAATTCCACACTTTCTTCTTCATCCTGCGAGAGCTGTACTGAGGTGTTGAGCAGTTGGACCACGCCAGCTTTCCTACTCAGCGTGCACCGTGAAGGAGGGTGAGCGGTATCTCCGAGCCGTTGCCGCAGAGTTCACCTGCACGGGGCGGCAATAAGGTTTCTGGACAGCGCATCTGCGCGACCGCTCCTGCGCTGCTTCCTCAACTTCTTCCACGACATCTTCTGCGCATCGTTCAGTTCTTCATCAAGCTTGACTGTAAGTCGTTAGTGTTCATTCAACTTGATCATATTCTGTTTCATGAGTATATATATGTTTGGAAGTACAATGTGTAGCCTGCTGTTAGATTTACTGTGTGCATCACTATTTATCTGTGATATTTGTCTCCTGGTAAAATCTGGAATTAAAATATTGCTCATATTTCCGACAGACGAACACAAGAGTTGTCGAGAAGAGGGGAACTTTTCAACGCCAGTAAGGAAGTCGTGGATAGCATGGCCGCTTGTTTGACGGATGTTGGCTCGGCTTAGGAGTCTGCTTTTGATTGAAGCTCCTCCGTCAAGAATTAGATCAGCGCCCATGAATCCATTGTAGATGAATTGGTCAGCATTGGCATCTAGCTCAGTAACATGGTCTTCTTTGGGTACTGCAGCTATCCAATTGTTCTCAAATTGTTGTGCCACTTAAATTAAATTTCTTGGACTAGCTGGATGGGAAAATAGGACCATGGCAACAATGTGACTCAAAACAGGTTTACTTGTGCGTTGACTTCAGTGCTTAAGGTGTTTTTCTTGAGGAATGTGTATTTGATCTATCTGCAATCTCAAGTTTTTAGATGTTTCCTTCCATCCCTCGAAAAGGACAATTTACTACCTTGCTGCAACATCTTATGCGTTAAAAATCATACTTGGTATGCACATTTAATGGTAAAGATGGTAAATTATCATTTTTTTTATACATGAGAATTTTCAGAAAAAAAAATAGTAGAGGTGGGTCTGCTGCAAATTTAATTTCACCTCAAAGTTGATAAATGGCCGGTCATTCAGGATTTGCACCTCTGTGCTACGATGTACGACTTCGATGGCTGTGATACGAATGCTTGAATGGGATGATCGAGGAGGGCAAGCTTGGTCGGTGTTCACGTATGGTTTCAGACTACAACCACATCTTTCCCTAGCTAATATACAAGGAAGATTCTTATTTAGCTGCTGCCTGCAGGTAACCTTGTTGAAGGAATTGGCTGAACGATCACCCGTCTACCCTACATGCTGCAACGTGGAATAGTTCAGTGTCTGTTCCAAATAGAGTTCCTATTCGGTGACTGTCTTGAGATTGTGATGTTCTACCACCAAAATGTCACTCTTGTGCTCTCAACTCATGATACACGCACAAAATATTACTCCCTCCAGTTTGATAATAGATATCGTTTTGGACATCGACACGGTCTTCAAAACACAACTTTGACCGCTAATTTTTATTGTAATATATTTATAAAACCCAATAAAATTATAATATTATGAAAATACTTCTCGAGACAAGTCTACACATATATTTTTCATATGTTCAATTTAAATATTTAAAAATATATCGATAGTCAAAGTTTTAGAAATTTGACCATCACTGTGTCCAAAACGACATCTATTATCAAACTGAAGGGAGTACCATACATAAAAACCAGGATTCTGCTAAGCACAGGAAATGGGCACCATCAGAAATTAGCATTGTTCCCTCTTATTTATTATACTTAGGCGAACGCACCATCATTCCTCACTGGGTAGGGAGATAGATGCAGCTACATCGATGGAACACAAGGAGCATAGCAAATGTTCAGAGAGAAGATCTCATCAGGATACAAAAAAAGATGGTTACTCGGCCGTTCTGCCGTGTCCTAACCAGTGTTCTGCAACCCGGCAGCGATGCCCTTCATGGTCAAGATGAGGGTGTCCTCCAGCCCCGGGGCATACTCGCTGGCCGGGTTCAGCTTCACAAGCTCTGCAGCCGGCTTGCTCCAGTCCATGGCCTCCTTGGACAGGTGGGGGCGCAATGCGACGTGGTAGTCTAGGTCACGGATCCGCTTCAGCGTGTAGGCCTGGCAGACATTCAGGGTGGTTATGTACGCGTCGCGGAGGCGGAGCCGCTGCTTTAGGTAGGGATCACCTTCCAGAAGATCCCTGTGCCCAGCAACCTGCAGTCCGGAACAGCCAGTTTTGTTGTCAGAAAAACTAAGAAACGGTATATCGTAGGAACGGTATACCTCTGAAACTCATGAAACTTATGGATTTTTACACCGAAACTTAGCACTAAAAACTGATGAAACATGAAACTGATGAAACTAAACACTGAAACTCATGAAACCAGCACTGAAACTGATAAGTTTCATAAGTTTCACGGCTATACCGTTGGAACGGTATACCGCTCCCTAGTCTCCCTCTTTGTTATTGCATGATAACAAGTAATCCAGAATTCAGTGTTGTCAAAGCTGGAATGGTGGTTGCGCAAAGTAGAAGAAATGTGTGCATTTTGGTGAACACACCTGAAGGAGAAGCTTTTGGGTCTCTTCATAGTTGGCCCTCAGCTTATCACCCAGTGGCCGTAGATCCTCGGAAACAAGGAGTTTGTCATACAAGGCGGCAATGCCAGGACTACCCTTGGCGAACACCATCTCAACCAGATCGATGGTGACCCTGAAAAATGGCCACTCATTGAACATCTCCTGGAGCATGTGGAGATTCCTGATGTCCTTCTGGAGGACATGCTTGAATGCGGCGCCAAAGCCCAGCCAGACCGGGAGGTGGAAGCGTGTCTGTGTCCATGCGAAGATCCAGGGGATTGCACGGAGTGATTCGATGCCGCCACTTGGCTTTCTCTTGGATGGTCTGCTCCCTATGTTCATCCTGCCGTACTCTGTCTCAGGTGTGGCCTGCCAACCACAAACAGCACAAAGTAAATCTTTGACAGTATATAGGGCCTAATTGAATGGCTCTAGGAACAACTGTGGTCCAGTAACTCTAGATTACACCTTGTGGAAATTGCCTCTTAGATGAGAATATACCATTGGCTTTTGAGGTTGTCATACAAATTATAGTGGCACAGTAAGTTAAATGGCACGGTAATTCACCATTATGCCAATATTTGCATAATGAAGTATAAAATTGCCTCTGATTCATTGCATGAACTTCATAATTACTATCAAGTCAAAGTTTCAGGTCTATTTCAAAGGTTTACTATAGCAGTTAACACTTTTGCTGGACTGACGACGAATGAGAGCAAGGACTCACAAGGCGGAAGTACTCGACGAAGCGTGATTCTTGGAAGACAACGGACCGATATTCCTTAGTTGCCACCACAGCCATCTCATCAAGAAGAGCTCGCCATTCTTGCTTTGGTGCAATGGGTGGATGCATGCCATGCTCAAGAGTGGCAGCAGTGAAGCGCTCCAGTGTCCTGAAGCACAAATGTTCCTCACCAAAGCTCTGCTCAATGACCTCACCCTGAACAGTGACCCGGAGTGATCCATGGATTGTGTCCGGTGGCTGAGACAAGATGGCAAGGTGAGTGGGGCCACCACCCCTTCCAACTGTCCCACCACGTCCATGGAACATTGTCAGCTTCACTCCAAATTGCTTGGCAACCTTGATGAGCTCCTCCTGAGCCTTATACAGCTGCCATGCTGCTGACAGACGGCCAGCATCCTTACCTGAATCTGAATACCCAATCATGACCTCTTGCTTGCCATTGATCCTCCCTCTGTACCAATCTATTGAGAAGAGTCTGGCTAATGCTGCTGGGGCAGCCTCAAGATCGGCCAACTTCTCAAAAAGGGGGACAACTCTAAGTGGTGTCTTGACATGGCACTCACGTTGGAGCAGCTCGACAGCAAGGACATCTGAAGGAGCTGTTGCCATGGAAATGATGTATGCCCCAAAATTGTCAGCAGGTAACTCAGCAATAACATGGAACGTGTCCAGCACATCAGCAATTTCCTCCGTTTTGGGAAGGTCTGAGCCAAACAATGGGCGCTTTCCGTTGAGTTCGGACAACAGCCATTCTTGACGACATTCCTCAGACCACTCACGATAAGATCCTATCCCCAGGTATGTGGTGATGGCATCAAGGACATCAGTGTGCCTGTCAGACTCTTGCCTAATGTCAAGCCTCACAAGGGAGAGTCCAAAGGTGGAGACTTGACGCAAGAAATCAAGAAGGCTTCCATCAGCGATAACATGGTCACCACAAGCACACAGGGACCTGTAGCATAGCTCCAAGGGCTCCAATAGCTGCAAGAGAAGACTGACATGTATTAAAAGACCATTGAGAAAAAAAGATGCACAGTTCAACTATTATTTCCTGATAGCCATTACTCAACCTGCTCAACATTTATCAGACCAGCTTCCTCAGGAATGTCGGAATGTCCACTGGATAACAACTCACGTGATCGTTCACGGGTGTTGTAAAGTTTATCCCTCACATCACTCAGTATTACCCGATATGGCTCATTTGGAGGGACCTTCTTCCAGAACTCTATAACAGAGATGAACAAAGAACAACAATTAGAATCTTCAAACAAAATGGCCTATTATAACAATATATCATCATTAAGTTTTCCTAAATGCTGTATCTGATATTTACCTATGTAGTGCTTTGCATCCTTCTTAGAGGAGCGGTGCAACTCATCAGCTCGCAAGCGTAGCTCATCATTACATCGCCACATAGATAACTGCAATCATTTAAAGTTTTATCAACTTCTCATGTCAGATGTATATAAACTATACTTAAAAGTTAAAAAGTAATCAGGCAATTTCTACCTCAAACATGAGATCCTCAATTTGTGAGCAATACAAGTTTGCTGCCATCATTCTGGCAAGCAAGCAGACATCCCTGGTAACCTCTGGTGTCACTCTTGGATTTCCTGGATTTGTAAAGGCATTAATGCACAAATAGATGTCAATATCCATAGTTCTATATAGGGGCTGTGGTGTGAACATAGTGCAATATGCAGCCATCTAACAGACACCATCAAGGTAAAAATTCTAATTGCTGTTGTAAATATATCATAGATGTACACTGCTCACAACACAGAGATGTCACTCACCATCACGATCTCCTCCCATCCAAGAAGAGAACTGGATAAGAGGAGCATTATAAGGAACACGTTCATTGATCCCAATGTTCTTCAAGGCAGTATCAACACGGCGCAAGAACTTCGGAACACCCTTCCATATCGTTTCATGGAAGTAGCTCATACCAGCACGCATTTCATCTTGGGGAGTTGGCTGAGTTCTTCGGATCTCATCGGTTCTAAAGGCAGCTTGGATCTGAAAAGGAGGATTTCAAGTGAAGTATAAGGATGGATCTTATTGGTCTGATGCTGCAAAGGCTATTGTGACTACGTTGCACTTATGCCTCAGTAACAAAGGTGCCTTAGAAACTGCATGCATGAATCACACATGGATTGCAATAAGCACCTCTCTCTGGAGAGCCTCGTCGAGCTCCTGCTTGTCATCTGGAGTGATATCCTTTGAGTATAGCTGAACCAAACAGTTCCGAATCCTGAAACAAAATTGTTGAAATCAAGGTTAACATATATAAATTGTATCATGGCAGTTACCGAGACACTGTTTGCCTAACTAACCTGGAATGTTTCTGGAGCAGTGACCTCCTTACAGATTGCGTTGGATGTGCAGTCAAAACCAGATCAACAGTCTGACTCTTGAGGGCATCAAAGACCTCGGCAGGAGACTTCTTCATGTCAAAAACAAGCCTTTTAAGTGTTTCCTCGATGTCAGATTCAGTGATTGCCGAGTTTTCATCAGCAAAGTCTCCCTTCTTGAGCTTGATTCTCCTCCTGTATGCGATCTGGACTTCCTCAGCCAAGTTGGCCAAGTTAAGCATGTGCGAAAAAGATTTAGCAATCACAATAGAGTCGCCAGGATCCAAGCTTGTTATCATCTTCCCAAGTTCATCGAGCTTTTGCATGTCATGCTTCGTTTCATACTCTGCAGCCACCTCGTAGCATTCTTGAACCTATATAGCACAAAACCTCAATTTATATCTATCCATCAACATAAAAGACAAGCCTTCCTTTTAATCAATTCATAACTAACAAAATCCAAAGATCAACCTGAGATGAATCAGAATTTTAATATATCAGTTAAAAGGGTTGCGATGCGACCAAGTCAATGACATTCAATAGGTAGTCACCATTCCTGAACAGGGCTAGAACTTACCCTTGATTTTCCCACCTTAGTAGAGGTTTCTTCTGATCCTAAAGACCTAAACTATATAGCCTCTTTCAACGACTTTTTTTCACTATTGAAAAGAGTCCAGTTCTCCATATATGAATGGGATCAACATTTATATGCCAGTTCTCCTAAAATGTGTTTTATTTCAATCTAAAAAAAGTGCTTTATTCAGTCTCTAAACATGCTAACTCAATTGGTATATCCAAACTAAGAGATGAATATTTTCAATTATTTCTTTCCACGTTAACTCAATTGGTATGTCCAAACTCAAGAGATGAAAATTTTCAATTATTTCTTTCTGCTATATAAAAGGACAAAGCAAACACAAGACGCAAGAATCAGTGAATTCCTTTTACTTTAATAGATCGAAGTCAGTAACTATGATTACTTTAATTAATTGATTCAAGTCAGTATGCCCAAATACATGACAACAAAAGGTCCACACTTTGATAGCAAGGCAGTTTGCACAGATGAACTCATGTTTGACTGACATGATTTTGATAACACTTGACAGAGATGATTTAAGATTCAATGTGCTTTAACCCAATTAGACTAATCAAAACAGTACTCTAAGAACAAAAGGCACCTAATTAAGAGCAAAAGGGACCAATATCTAACTAAGAACAAAATCAATTGAGATGGGCAGTCCCCTTCCTACCCAAAATATAAACCTGTGTGAACAACAACAAAAAATTTGAAGAAACAAAACATCAATCAGACACCAACATGATTCCTAAAGTTTGTTTTTTTTAAAAAAAAAAAGATTCCAACATTTACTCTAAACACCTACTTAATAAAACAAAATTAGCAGAAATCACCAGAAATATACCCCATAAAGAGTTAAGTCCAAAAACAACCACACTCTTCAACACTCAAGCCGTACTCTAAACCAAAAAAAAAAAGAACACGCCATGTGTTCAGAAAAATATCAAAGGAATTAAACAAAGCAGCTACTAGTATACAACTTAGGACTGAATTGGATTACTTGGATTCAATCCAAGACTGGAACTTCACTCCAAACTCAAAACCAAAAGAAACAAACATAACAAGGAGAGAGAGCAGGAACAAGTTGGGTTTACCATCTCCCTGAGGTCGTCGCCGTGGAGACCCTGCAGGACATCGAGGAACCGGTCGAGGAGGAGCGCGTCGTACTCGATGAGCTTGTCGTCCTCCGACACCTTGGCCGGCACCATCATACGCAGCTGCGCGTCAATCGACGACATCCGCTCCACCTTCCCTCCCCCCATCGCCGCCGCCATCTCTCCCCTCCCCTCACACAGAAGCAGCACCGGATCGATTCGACACGATCCAATGCAAGGACCAAGAATATGAAGAACCTGATAAACTAATTCGCCGCAAGAACCAATAATACGAAGCAGACGGAGCAAGAACCACTAGGCCGGAGAGGAAGACGACGATGATAGAAGTGGAGGAGGAGGCGATTGTGGAAGTAGGCTGCGATTCTAGTGGGTATTTATAGAGGGAGGACAGCACGGCGTGATTAGTCGCTTCGAGAAGAAATCTTCGGAAAATTTTCGGTGATTCACTAGCGCTGTGTACGACAGTTCACTATTCTAGTCCGGTTCGGTTTTTTTTAATAGCCGCTGATCCGATAAAATCATACAAATTACTTATTTTTTTTTAATAAATTTCAAGTGAATCCGGACCGTTTAAATTTTTTTATTTTTTTTAAAAAAAATTAAGTGGACCCGGACCGCTTGAAATTTTTTTTATTTCACTTGAAATAAAAGTTTTCAAGCAGTCCAGATACGTTTGAATTTTTTTTTTCAAGCTGTCCGGGTCTGTTTGAATTTTTATTTTTTTAAAAAAAATTTCAAGCGCTCTGGATCCACTGGAATGTACTGTTTAGAGGCTATTTATGTGATTTTATCGGATCAGCAGCTATTTACGAAAATAAATAAAGCGAACCGTACTAGAATAGTAAAAAATTCTCCAAGCATGAGTGTATTATTATTTTTGGTTTTCGATTTGGATTAGTTTAGGGATTGTTGTAAAACAATAACACCATCGCAGATCAAACACCATCCAGTAGTAAAATAGTCATGGAAAGCATATGCGATATATTGAGGTGAAAATTATATTCTCTTTGGTAGAGTGATTCTCTCATACAATAAAGTGTCATACTTATAATAAAAGTCCATTAAAGATAAATTTGGATTCACTCAAAATGAGATAAAATCTAAATATATTTGAATAATCAACATAAAGAGTCATGGTACATCTCAACATTCTCTCTTAGGCAAATACCGTGCAATGTATGTCTCAAACTCCTCCAAATACCCAGTGAGAAAAAAGTGATGTAGAAAATAGTATATTGCATCCGCATATTATGTTATATTATTGCCGTATTAAAATCATTCATGTGAGAAAACTTCAGAAAAACTTATTATGGGAAAAATAGTGTAACTTATAATCTTTTGGCTTTAAAATAGTATCTTAAGAATTATACTAAGGGTTATAGTTCAGGGATCTACTTCCCCTGAACTCGGCATATCTCTAAGTCATCTTATTCCAATGCCACAAATGCATCTTTGAAAAAAGGTATTGGCAAATACTTAGTGAATAAAACTGCTAGAATTTTATACGACTTAGTTTGCAGAATATTTACCTTACCATTCTTTTGGAGTTCGTAAGGAGAGAACAGTTTAGGGGCAATATGCTTCGTGATATTTCTTTTAACATAACTCATTTGTATTTGTACAACACAAGCAATATTATCTTCATAGATAATTATGGAGGTATTGACAATGTCAATACCACATGATTTCTAGATATGGCTAATCATACGTCTCAGCCAAACACATTCATGTGATGCTTTATATAATGCTATAATCTCTAAGTGGTTGGTATAAGTAGCTATCAATGTTTGCTTAAAAGACCACAAAGAAATAGATGTATCACCGCAAAGAAATACAAACCTACTCTGAGATTGGCACTGTGGGTATCAGATAGATAGCCAATTTCTATATATCCCACCATGGTCAAGTCCTGGTCGTTCCGGTAAAATTAGCCAAGATTTTGAGTACCTTGAATATATCTGAGTAAAGTCTTGACACCAGCCTAATGTATCCTAGTTGGAGCCACACTATGTCTAGCTAATAAATTTACAACGAATGCAATATCAGGCATTGTGTAATTTACAAGATACATAAGTACTCCAATTGCGCTTAAGTATGGGACTTCATGTCCTAAGAGTTCCTCATTATCCATCATTAGTCTGGAAAAAGTATTTATCTACTGAAAAATTGGCTTAGAATTTAATTTACAAATGTGTGTGCATGTGGTTCTTTTAGCGTCAGACTGAATTTCACAAAAACAGTAAGTTTCGCATTAGCGCCAGACCAAACCTGGAAAAAACAGTAAGTTTCCCATCTGCGCCGGACTGTTTCTCGAGGCTACGCCGGACCAAATTTTTGGTCCGTCGTGAATGAGCTTTCGACAGCTGTTTTAGCATCTACGCTGGACCAAAGTTTTGATTCGTCGTGAATGGCGATTTGAAGGTCTTTTTTCATGTGTACACCGGATTGATTTTTGTTTAGTCCGTCGTGAACATGTTTTGTGCCAGACCAAGTTTCACAAAAACAGAAGTTCTTCCATGCATGTCGCACCAAATTCCTGGTCCATCGTGAACGCATTTTTGAGCGTTGTTTTTGCATGTACGTCGGACCAAAGATTTGTTCCGTCGTGAACGTGGTTTTGAACATATTTGCTTTGATTTGAACCGAGAATTTTGCGTGTACGGCGGACCAAGTTTTTGGTCCGTCGTGAGTTTCGCCGGACCAAACTTTGGTTCGGCGTGAATGCTTTTTCTAGGGTTTTGACTCCTTTGTGCGCCGGATCATTGTTTGGTCCGTTGTTGATGTATTTTGCTCAGGTTGAGTTGATGTTATGCAATGCTCGTGTGAGTATTTGCATGGACTAATGTTGAGTCAAGTCGCGGACTTGTGCTCGGAATTTTTTTGTGGTTTGTTCATGTGCAGGTGTTGCTCAAGGGCGAACGTGGTCGATGACGGGACCGAAACTAGGTTCATGGAGGAACTAAGGTTCGGGACTAGGTTCAGGGAGGAACTCTTGGTGGTTAAGGATGTCATGCGGGATGTTCAGGCTAAGAGAATGGTGCACATGAAGAATGGTTAGTCACGTGAGTATGGCATGGTGGTTGTACGCGTGCAAGAGTTGTTAGTCACGTGAGTATGGCTGGGTTGCCATATGCGTGCAAGAGCTGTATTTAGCCAGGTTGGGCCAAGTGGAGTTGTGTTGAATACATACTCCTTCTAGGATTAGTAGTGGGACTCCTTCTAGGATTAGGAGTAGGAATTGTATTCAGGACTCTATGTGTTTGCTCTGTATAAATAGGGGGAGGCGCCTCCTGTTTATGCAACCCAGACATTGAAAAGCATAGAGCAGAGCTTTAGGGTTTGTACTCTTTTGATGGGAGTACTTTAGACAAAAGAAATAAAGATCAATTCTTCCAGATCCTTGCGTGCTACAGTAACCACGTTGCTACAGTGTTTCCTGTTTTTGGTTCTTGTTTGAATGCTTGTTCTAATTCTAGATTGGTTTTTGTTTTTTGAGTTTCATCTTGATTTGATCCATCCAAAACCTCTCTAGGGTATTGATATAGAGTTCCTCAAAGTTTAGTTGATTAATCTTTTGAAGATCTTGTTTAATCTTAAAGTTTTGGTTAGATCAATTCTCGTCATATTCTGCCACAGCAAGCTTGCGAGGTTCATAACTTTTGATCCGTAAGTCCGATTGAGCTAATTTTTTTGGGTTTGATTCGTATTGGAATCTAGTTTCTCGTGTATAAATTTGAAATTGATCCAACGGTTGGATCTCCGGGAATTCTCATTTTACTAAACATCTATCAATCTGTTTTTGTCGAATACGAGGTAATTATTTGGTTCCGTTTTGGGGTGAATTTTTAATAGATCAAAAATTTGGTTTTAGCTTCCGCACAATCATTCACCCCTCTTTGATTGCTATATTTGTATACTTCGATCCTACAAGTGGTATCAGGGCAAGGTTAAGGTATGGCGTCAGATAAGTATGTTAATCGTCCTCCTATGTTTAATGATTCAAATTTTCCTTATTGGAAGAGTCGCATGCAATCCTATGTTGAAGCTCAAGGTAATGATGTTTGGCGCAAAGTTTCTACTATTTTTTATGTTCTTGATATAGTCACCAATGATAATAAAGTAGACGTTGATCTGAATGATAAAGCTAGAAACTTGATTTTTCAAGGAATTTCTGAAAAAGAATTTGATCGAGTTTCTCATCTACGTTCTGCTTATTCTGTTTGGAAGACATTATGTGACTATCATGAAGGTTCTACTAAGATTAAGAAAGTGCGCAAAAATATTTACTAAAAGGACTTTTCTGATTTTGCTATGAGACCAGGTGAATCAATTGATGATCTTTTCTCTCGATTTGAGAAAATCTTGTGTAATTTGCGTGGTGTTGGAGTTACTAATTCAGTTGAGGATAACGCTAGTAAAATTTTGAGATCTCTTAGTTCTGAATGGCGCATGGTTGTTACTGCAATTAACCAAACTGTTGACTTGGATACTTTGACTATGGATGACCTTTATTCTAGATTGAAAACTTATGAGATGGATTTTTTGTCACCTAGTGATAATAAATCCTCTACACATGCACTTGTTGCTAACCCCAGCACTTCGTCTGGATTACCATCTTTTGGTTCCTTGTCTATATTGGCTTCTTTTTCAGATGAGCAGTTTGAGATACTTCCTGAAGAAGATCTTGTGCTCATCTCCTCACGTGCTTTTAAAGCACTCAACAATGTGAGGATGAGGAGGCGTGGAGGCACAACTTCGGGGTCTTTCAACTGTTTTGAGTGTGGCCTTCCCGGGCATGTTAAAGCAAACCGTCCCAAGTTGAAGAAGAAGGAAGAAAAGGAACCGGCACAACGCAGCTCAAGACGCACTACTCCTAGGTGCCCCAATTTTTGAAAAGTTGCTAAGAAAGTCTTAGCCGCCATATAGGAGTGTGATCTTAGCGATGTGGATTTTGAGAGTGATGATGAGCCACATGACAAGAAGAAGGACAAGAAGGGAGATTCTGAAGATGACTTCACCGGGATGTGTTTCATTGCTAGAAGCGATAGCGACAACGACTCCGATCTTAAAGAGGTGAGACCTTCTTATGATGAGCTTGAGTATGCCATGGTTAAATTAGCTTCAGAACTTAAAAAGTTTAAGAAGGCTCTTAAAGAAAAAGATCTAGAAATTGATAGTTCCAATTCTGAAATTGCAAGGCTTAGATCTTTAATTCATGATGATGACTCTTGCAAATCTTGTGATGTGCTACAATATGAAGTTATTGCCTTAAGGAATGTTCGTGCTTCCCTATTGTGTCAAAATGAGAAACATGTTAAAAATGCTAGCTGTTCCACTGATATTTTGCATGATTCAATTTCTTGTTCTAAATGCTCCATACTAGAATTGAAGTTGCATGATGCAGATGCTAAGATTTCTCAATTGTTTAATGATTTGCTTACACATGAAGTTCTTTCATGCTCAACTTGTCGCAAGCAAAAAGGAAAAGTGGACGTTCTCTGTAATAATTGCTTAACGCCCTCTCGAAAAGTTGATTACTTGGAAAAGTCTTTAGAGCGTTTTATTAAAGGAAAGAAAAACCTAAATATGATTTTGGATCAATCAAAAGTCAGCACTCATCACAAAGGTTTAGGTTTTGATCCTTATGCTCTTCACAAATCACATGCTCCTACTGTTGTTAAAGCTCTTGAAAGTGGAAAGTTTGAAATTATCAAAGAGCCTGAGAAAACTATTTTTAAATCTGCTGGAATTTTATCTTCTACTATGATGAATGCAAATGTTGCTTCTACTTCTAAAGCTAAACATCATGTTAAGTACAATTGCACTCACTGTGGTAGAGATGGATATTTTGTAGATTTTTGCTTTAGACTAGCCAAACAGCAAAAGAAAGAAAGGACTAAGGCTAGTTCTAATTTCAAAAAGGCACACTTTACTTCTCATTATGTGCCTAGGGTGAAACAAACACCTTTTATTGCTAAAAATACGGGAAAAGAAATATATTTTTGTGCATAAGAATGCTCGTGTTGTGCCTACTTTTGTGCGTCGTGTGTCTCAGTACTGGATTCCTAAACATCTTATTTATAACCCCAGTACCGAGACCTCGACATGTTCTGTTTCTAAGTAGGCTTCTCACGCGAGGAAGGAGAACATATGGCTAGTGGATTCCGGATGCTCACGTCACATGTTCGTTGATAAGATTTGGTTCTCCTTCACTCGTGCATCTCGTGCTGAAAGTGTTATTTTTGAAGATGCTTCTTCCACTTCTATTGTGGCAAAAAGGCCGGATATACAAATTGATGTGTGCTTGTGTGCTTATTTTCAAGCTTCTCCACGTGCCTCTCATCGATAAGTGGTAAAACGAATTCTTCGCTATTTACAATCCACTTTAGAGTTTGGCTTATGGTACTCTTCATCATCTTGTTTATCACTTAGAGCCTACTCTGATGCTGAATTTGGATGATGTAGAATTGATAGAAAAGGTACATCTAGTACATGTCATTCCTTGGGCAATTCTCTTATTGCATGGTCATCTAGATAACAATCTTCTGTTGCACAATCAACTGCTGAATCTGAATATGTGGCTGCTGCTAGTTGTTGTTCTCAAATTCTTTGGATTGTAGCTACACTTAAAGATTATGGGGTTAATTTGGATAGTGTTCCTCTTTTGTGTGATAACACTAATGCAATTTGCATTGCTAAGAACCCTGTACAACATTCAAGGACAAAACATATTGACATTAGATTTCATTTTCTTAGAGATCATGTAGAAAAAGAAAATATTGTGCTTCACCATGTGGATACTGAACATTAATTGACAAATATTTTCACAAAACTTTTGTCTTCTTCTTGTTTTGCTTTTATTCGGGGAGAACTTGGGATTGTTCATCCAATGGGTTTATTTTGAGGGGGAGTTTCCCTGCCAAGTTTCACTTGATGAGCTTACTTTATCATATTTCTTTATATATTATGTAATTGAGCTAATATGTGATAATCTAAATTGTTCAACTTGAACTAAAAATGACATTGCGGAATTCCTTGGTCTGACTGCCTATAGCTAAATACTCTGTGATATCTTACTCTTCTAGGCTTGATATTGAATCTTCTTGACAAATTTGGGCTATGGAGCAAGTGTGTTTTCAGCTTTACTCTTTCATAAGACCTTTTAATCACTTTTGCATGTTTACAATTAAAGAAAAGGGAATTAGGAAAAAAAAAGGTTGTTAAAAGCAAAGGCCTCAAGTTATGTGCTTCAGGCATGCTTTCCCTAAAAAGATAAGATGTATGCTTCAAGCATGCCATTCCATAAAAGACAAAATGTATGCTTCAAGCATGCCACTCCGAGAAAATAAAAGAAGTATACTTCAAGCATGCCACATGAAGTTTATTGTTAAAGATTAAAATGGTTTATTAGATTGGAGTTGAAACTACTTGCTCGCCCTAAGTTGTTAGTTGCTTCAATTTTGAGCCTTGCTTTTCTGCTGAGGTCTTACTTAGTACCTGGCTATAGTTGACTGAATTGAGGTTGAGATGCATGTCATTCCCTAACTTGTTAAAATCACATTAAGTTCATGTATTTTACATATTATGTGATATATAAGGTTATATGATCGAATGAGTTCATCTTTTCCTATCTTGGCACTCCTTTGTTTCTCTTTTGTGAAATCATTGCTACAGGGAAAATTCTGAACTTGTTTTTCTCTCTTTTGTACTCTTGATGAATCCATTGTCAAAGATGGAGAAGTTTAAGGAAAAGCGAAAAAGGGGGGAGAAGTTTTTGGAATTTTGAGAATTTTGTGAGAAGTTTGGAGAATTTTGGAGTTTTTGGGCACATTGCACATTCGCACATATTTTTTCTTCTTAGGGGGAGATTTTTCTTATTTTCACCTAGGGAGAGTTTTTCACTTTGCATATTTGACAAAGGGGGAGATCTTGTGTTTTTCATTTTGGTTTGATCAAAAACCTTTTTGTGATGTGAATGCCAAATGCTCAATTCTAAGTGGTGTTACCAATGTTTTCATTAAGGGGGAGATTGTGAAATCATATGCTGAAAAATTGGCTTAGAATTGAATTTGCAAATGTGTGTGCATGTGGTTCTTTTAGCGTCAGACTGAATTTCACAAAAACAGTAAGTTTCGCATTTGCACCGGACCGTTTCTCGAGGCTACGCCGGACCAAACTTTTGGTCCGCCGTGAATGAGCTTTTGACGGCTATTTTCGCATCTACGCCGGACCAAAGTTTTGGTCCGTCGTGAATGGCGATTTGAAGGTCTTTTTTAATGTGTACGCCGGATTGATTTTTGTTTAGTCCATCGTGAACATGTTTTGTGCAAGACCAAGTTTCACAAAAACAGAAGTTCTTCCATGCACGCCGGACCAAATTCTTGGTCCATCGTGAACGCATTTTTGAGCGTTGTTTTTGCATGTACACCGGACCAAAGATTTAGGCCGTCGTGAACGTGGTTTTGAACATGTTTGCTTTGATTTGAACCGAGAATTTTGCGTGTACGCCGGACCAGGTTTTTAGTCCGTCATGAGTTTCGTCGGACCAAACTTTGGTCCGGCGTGAATGCTTTTTCTAGGGTTTTGACTCCTTTGTGCGCCGGATCATTGTTTGGTCCGTTGTGGATGTATTTTGCTCAGGTTGAGTTGATGTTATGCAATGCTCGTGTGAGTATTTGCATGGACTAATGTTGAGTCAAGTCGCGGACTTGTGCTCGGAATCGTTTTGTGGTTTGTTCATGTGCAGGTGTTGCTCAAGGGCGAACGTGGTCGATGACGGGATCGGAACTAGGTTCATGGAGGAACTGAGGTTCGTGACTAGGTTCAGGGAGGAACTCTTGGTGGTTAAGGATGTCATGCGGGATGTTCAGGCCAAGAGAATGGTGCACATGAAGAATGGTTAGTCACGTGAGTATGGTTGGGTTGCCATACGCGTGCAAGAGCTGTATTTAGCCAGGTTGGGCCAAGTGGAGTTGTGTTGAATACATACTCCTAGGATTAGCAGTGGGACTCCTTCTAGGATTAGGAGTAGGAATTGTATTCAGGACTCTATGTGTTTGCTCTGTATAAATAGGGGGAGGCGCCTCCTATTTATGCAACCCAGACAGTGAAAAGCATAGAACAGAGCTTTAGGGTTTGTACTCTTTTGATGGGAGTACTTTAGATAAAAGAAATAAAGATCAATTCTTCAGATCCTTGCGTGCTACAGTAACCACGTTGCTACAGTGTTTCCTGTTTTTGGTTCTTGTTTGAATGCTTGTTCCAATTCTAGATTGGTTTTTGTTCTTTGAGTTTCATCTTGATTTGATCCATCCAAAACCTCTCTAGGGTATTGATATAGAGTTCCTCAAAGTTTAGTTGATTAATCTTTTGAAGATCTTGTTTAATCTTGAAGTTTTTGTTAGATCAATTCTCGTCATATTCTGCCACAGCAAGCTTGAGAGGTTCATAACTTTTGATCCGTATGTCCGATCGAGCTGATTTTTTTGGGTTCGATTCGTATTGGAATCTAGTTTCTCGTGTACAAATTTCAAATTAATCCAACGGTTGGATCCCTGGTAATTCTTGTTTTACCGAACATCTATCAATCTGTTTTTGTTGAATACGAGGCAATTATTTGGTTCCGTTTTGAGGTGAATTTTTAATAGATCAAAAATTTGGTTTTAGCTTCCGCACAATCATTCACCCCCCTCTGATTGCTATATTCGTATACTTCGATCCTACAATAACCTCTTGCGTGGCGATGTAGCAATGGATCTAGCTCGGGCCTTCATGGATTCGATGCGACTCCATGTGGTAGACTTGGATCTGAGCTCAACCACGGCGAACGTGTCTCGATGGCGATAGAAATGAAGCAAAACCCGGCGACAGCGCTTCAAGAACTACAGTGAGCAATCACGTGACAAGCACAGCGGCTAGGGCTTTGGGTTCTGGGGCAAAACGCGCGGCTCAAGACAGCCTACAATGGACGCGAAGTGACACTTTAAATACCGACCATGATTTCTGAGTTCGGTACAAAAAACGAGGAGCGAAATGCGGTGGCCGCGAAGTCTAGTGGTGACATGGCTCCATCTCGTCAGTCCACACAGCGACGATCGGGCGGTCCAAGGTGCGGGGACAACGCGAATGCATCTCGTTCGTTGGATTAAAATCCGATGGTCGGCGGTATTAGGGTTAGGGTTTCATTTTGGTGGCGGCTTTGCAGGTCAGGCCAGCTGAGCTTTTGGGTTGAGCCCACTAGGGTTTCGGCCCAAAGGCTTAAAGCATTTCCTTGTTTTCCCATTTTAAATAAATCTAGAAATTAGATTAAGTCAAAATAAATAGTAAAATTGTTAGAAAAATTCTACAAAAATTCTGAAAAACATTTTGAGACATTTTGAACTCAAATAAAATATTTTCAACAAAATTTTATTTAAACTTTTCAAATATTTAAATAATTTCAATAAAAAGCTTAATTCAAATAAATCCAAAATAATTCCAATAAATTCCAGAGTATTCTCAAAAATTCAAAAGGCATAATAAATTCAAGAAATACAAAAATTGGGATGTTACACTACGGCTTGCAGTAGGTTTAATCGCTTGATGCTGATCAAAATTCGATGCAGTGTCGATTGACACAGGCAGACATCTTTATTGGCCTCGAAGAGCTGCGTGCTAATATCATGTTGTAAAACAACGACACCTACTATAAATCAAACATGATGCATTGATCACATAACAATAACAATAACATGATATATGAAGGTAAAAACTCTATTGTTTTTATTATATTGATTCTCTTATATAATTGAGCGCTATATTTATAGTAAAAAAATCTATTAGAGATATATTCGAACTCGTCTACAACGAGATAGAGTCTAAACATATTTAAAAAAACAAAATGAAGAGTCATACTATATCGCAACATGAATAATAGAAAGGAACACTAATGGGCTGTTTGGTTGCCTTCTCAACCTAGCCAGACTGTATGAGCTTAGCCAGGCTTGTGGAAGCCAGGCTAAGTGGATGCAAGAGATATTGTTTGGTTAGTTGTATGATATTGGACAGGCTAAGTAGAGATGTTTTTTGGTTGGCTGCATTGCAAGAGAAGTGGGATGAACAAATTCTAGAAAATCAATAAATTGAAAAACAAAAATTTTAATCTTTTGAAATTTATATGGCAAGTGTGGTCTAGTTTTGTTCGAAAAAATGTCAGGAACGCAAAGATAAAATCGGTTCAGTGATTGGAGATAATAATAAAAAGATATTGGTAAAAATGAAAAGAAAAATAAGTGGAATCTTGTCTAATCACCCTGCATGCATGAGGTTCTTCCGCTTGCTGGTTGCGCCTGCTGGTTGTAGCTCGCTGACGGTGGCCCCGCCAACATGCAATGAAGTGAAGCCCAGGTCAAGGGTCCAAAATTCGGCGAAATTCGGCGAAATCCCGGCGAAATCTCGGATTTCGGACCCCTCCGAGATTCAAAATCCTGGAAAATTCAGAAAAATTTTAAAAAATTCAAATCTCGGATTTCTCGGCGAGATCTCGGCAATTTCGAGCGAGATCTCGCCAATCTCAGGCGAGATTTGATATTTTTTTGCCGGATTTTGATTTTTGTGCATTGTATTTGCTTGGGTTTAGGATCAAGATCATCCACAAAAAAATTCAGAAATTTTTAACATGTTTTTGACCATTTTTTGGTCGGTTCAATATGTCGGTTAGGACTTTCCGAATTTTTTAAAATTTTCAAGATTGATTATCTTTTGAAAATTTTATGGGAATATTATGGATGTGTTAGGACCATTCACAAAAAATTTCAAAATTTTCTAAAGTGGTTTGAACTTTTTTAATACATAGGAACTTTTCTAGTGCATTGAAACAACAGAGATAAATGATATCTGATACTGACATTGATAGTTGGAATCAATCTGTGTATGACTATGAGAAAATAGCGGAGTGGAAACAGTGGTACAAAACCCACTTCAAAATTATTGAATGGCATATATTGAAAAACAAAATTTAAAACCTAAGATAACATGTATTTATAAATGGGTACAGTACTAACTCACCTATGTATATATGAGCGGGGATTCACATATACATAATCAGTGCTCATATTTATGGCATTGATCTTTTCTTACTGGTCAAAATTCAAAACTACAGGTGGTTTCAAAGAAAGAATCTCCCCCAGAACTGCAGGTGGTTTCAAAAAAAGAACCTCCCTTAACACATAGGAACATATATAAAACTTTTAAAATGACTTGAAGTTCATTTGTTACATTTGAAAAATCAAAAACTGATTTTATATACGGTTTTTATCACGACTTTATCACTGTTATATTTTTTTAAAATTCCTCATGATTGATCATCATCTCAAATTTTTATGGAAACATTAGTGATGTGTTAGGACTATCCAAAAAAAATTTCAAATTTTTTTGATATATTTTGAACCATTTTTGAGCCAGTTCAATTTGGCCGAGATCTCGGTGATTTCGGCCGAGATCTCGGATTTCCTGGTAGAAAAAAAACCGGATTTGAAATTTGGTTTTTGCAATTCGTCCGGATTTTGTCCGAAATTTCCGAATCTCGCCGAAATTTCGAATTTTGGGAACCTCCGAGATTTGACTCAAAACGAGATTTGAAACCTTGGCCCAGGTTGCATCGCCAGAAACGCAGAAATCTTTTCGTTTCCCCAGCGCCTGGCTCCAGGGGTTAGGTTGCATGAGCAGAGCCTGGCACAATGGTACGAGAAACCAACCGAACAGATCTCGGTTGCATCTGGAGAGCTAATTCTCTCCGGATGCAGCCAACCAAACAGGCTATATGTGTCCAGAGGACGTCGTGATTTCCCCAATCCAATGGGAATACTAATGATTATAAACAGTACCGATGGGTATACTGCTGCTGCTGCTAGGAGGAGTATACAATGATTTCAGATCTAATCATAGTTTCTCGATACGATCTTGACATTAGTTAAATATGTATATTTTGTTATCATTAAATTAGTGAAATTACATTCCGTTACACTCTTAACACATGTACTAAAGTATAGTTTTTATCTCCTTCCAAAAAAACCTATAATTAATATTTTGTAAATGGTGAGTGAGGGTCGACCTGTTTTGTTTACGCCTTACATCTCTGCTTCCTGACATGAAACATTTTCGTCAAACTGACTATAATCAATGTATTTTTGTGTGAAATAAATTGTATGGGCACGCGCGTCGTAAGTTTTTTTAAAACTTTGCTTGCGACTAATTTTCATTTTTTTTTGTTGAGAAAGTTGGACTCTTACCAAAACTCTAGCTGTAGGTTGTAAATAAGAGGCAGAGGGTCCCTTTATTGTACACGTGCAAGCATTATAAAGCAGACCAGTTCCTCCTACACCTTGTGTCTCTCTCTGTCTGTTCTCCACTTTAGATCTATTAGGCAACCCCGGACTAGCGAGGTTGTCTAACACGTTATCAGCACGACGTTTTACCGGAGAATAGATCGAAACCATGCCTCTACTGCGCACTGGATTAAAATAGTAACCACTAACCGGCCATTGCTAAAGCGACAGGCATGGAGATTGAAAAACAATAGTACACTTTGTGTTATGCTTGCAAAAGACACAATAAAAGCTACAAGAGTCTTTAAAGTGAATCATGGTTGTGACTTTGTTTCATGAGACAAAAAAGACTTTAAGATGTACCAATGAGAGTAAGAGAAGTGTGCTTAGATCCTTCGATTTATGATTTCTTTTTTTAATTCCTCGTTTGCCACTAGAAATTTTCAAAATCCCTAATCGTACCACTGACATGTGAAGTCTAGACCCACATACCAGTGACACAACGGATGACATATAATATATGATGCAAACTTTCGATGACAAATAAAGAATCGCCTTCTTTTTTTTTTTTAAAAAAAAGGCTACAATTGCATTGCCATGCATCCTAACTATATGAAAGGGTTTATTATGTATAAAGAGAAAAGGCATGGTTTTGGTATGGTCATGGTTAACAGATCCCATATAGTTCTAGAAAAATAAAAAAGCTCCCATGGAACATGGGTTGGGCATGGATTTCTCGCATCCTTGCACCTTTTTCTAGAGTAATTCCATAAAAGATGGCGACTTTTCTCGTGTTACTTTACATGGCCTTTTTGCTATTTTGAACTTAATTGTAAAAGCATGACCTGGTTTTTGATGGAAACAGCACAAGAAAGACGTCAAGAAGAAATGAAAATGACCTTATTGGCAACCTAGAAAGCGCTCGAAGAAATTTGGATATTTTCCTTCTTCTCCATGGAATACTTACAGAGAAGACTAATTTGTCCCTTGCAAAGAAAAAACTGCCCTTCATGGAAGAAGTAGTCTTCATCGATTTTCTACATGCAGGGCCAAATTAATTAGAATCAATTTGTAGCAGCAATCACTGTCTCCAAAATATTCGGCGATCGATCTCCTCCTATTGCTCGTGCTTGATTTGTAGCATGACCCTCCAAAAATCTTCTGGAACAATTACTGAAGTTATAAAATAGTAGTCAAGATGTGACGACCACTAACATGCCTGCAGATTATTATATCAACGATAGTTTGCCACTTTTCTTGGCGCTGCATGGGAGGGGCAATAGTTTGACCATGTAAGTACTTTCTCCTCTAAGTTTAATGGCTAGATTTTCTACTAAGGAGATATTTAAAAAAATTAGAATATCCTTAATTATTGTCTCTAAACATGGTATTCAATGTATACAAATAAAGAATATCGAGTAAATCTATATATTTATTTTGTGTATAAAAGAAATATTACACTAATTTTTGCGTTATAACATGAAATACGCCATGTAGCTATGAACAAAACCATCCAATAAAATACATCCTATAAACTTGGACTGATGGAGTACGGAACAAGACGGAGGAATCTTAATTTATTCACCGACCTCTCACAAGTCACAATACTATCTCCAGCGGATTCCCTTCAGCCTCTAAATCCCTTCGCGAACAGATCCCAAGTGCTCCAGCGGATTCCCTTCAGCCTTTCCTTCAGAAGGGATTCGGAGAGAGAATCCCTTTAGAAACAGATTCTCTCTCCAATCCCAGAGAGAAATCCCTTCGAGGGGATGCTGTTGGAGATAGTAAAAAATAAAGGGAATGAATATGGGGAAGGGAATAGGGAAGGGAATGAAGGGAAATTGCTGGAGATAGTTACCAGAGAAATAAATTATCTGATGGTGTGAATCGAACTCAGTCTATTAACCAGACATATGAAGTGGCACACTAGTTGGCCTGCCCAACAGCTAATAATTTTTTCAAGTTTAGGTTGCAATGAAGGGACTTTATAAATATATTTCTTCACACACATTATTGCACATATTATAAACGGTCATCATATGGATCATCCAAGTTGATAACAACTTCATTGGTCTACTTTATTCGTTGTCGCTTGCTCAGACTCCGGGTTAGGCCGCCTTCTGTATTAGAAATGCAACGCACGCTTTGCTTAATTCTGACCGATAGGGTTGAGCAAGTGACTATAGTCCCCTATTGCTCGTGCTTAATTGCCTTTGGACTTCCAATGGTAATTTTGAACCAATAATTGAGATCAGAGGTGGAACTGGGGTACCGGGCATGCCCCAGCACCCCCAAAATTTTGAGAAATGCGAGGCTGTCCAGGTGTGATGACAGAGGGGGCGAGGCGGTGTCGG
Source organism: Rhipidocladum racemiflorum (assembly GCA_036346355.1). Classification (NCBI taxonomy): domain Eukaryota; kingdom Viridiplantae; phylum Streptophyta; class Magnoliopsida; order Poales; family Poaceae; genus Rhipidocladum; species Rhipidocladum racemiflorum. The sequence continues at coordinate 23,535,858 of CM070586.1, forward strand.
CGACGGCCGACGGAGGAGCCGAGACAGCAGCATCAAGCGATGTGATGAAGGGGAGATCCAACGATGGAGGTGGGATCCGGCCTCCGGGTGACGGGCGTGCGGCGACGGAGCCATGGACTCGGAGGGACGTCGGGCGATGTGATGAAGGGGGGATCCAGCGACGGAGGTGGGATCCGACCTCCGAGCGATGGGCTCGCGGTGCCGGCTCGACGGACTTGGATTCGCCGCGAGCACGGCGATGCCCATGCTGCGCCACATCTGCCAGATCCGCACCAACCCCGCCCCTTCCCTGAGGTACGGAGGTCAAGCCGAATCCCCCATATCCACTCGTATATCCACTTATCTTTGATGTGTTGCTCCTGATTGGCTGAAATGGCATGGTGGCTCTAGGTATATGCTTCTAGGATCCCTCGGGCTCAGGCGCGGTGGCCACTGAGCGGCATCTCGTCGGGGTGCAGCCTATGGGGGCCAATGGTCAGGGGAGATGGAGCGCAACGGGGTGGTGGAATGCAGCGTGTGCCGCTCCCAGCTGGTGGTGCCAAGCCCGCCGAACGTGTCCAAGGTGTACGACAAGCACCACAGCAAGATATTGTCCAAGTTCCACGCGCTCAACTTCTTCCTCGTCATTGGCAACTGCATCCTTGTCAGCCTCTAGGTCACTAAGTGTGGTTCCATACTTTCACCCCCCTTAATGATAATCCAACTACAACGTTCACAGTGTTCCACGTTTAGTCCATCGCACGCAAATACATGTGCGATGTGTTGGTGAAATATGCTGACGAACTGAATGTGGTGAGTAAGATTGAGGCTATGCAGAGGCACGTAGCCGGCACCACAGGTGACGTAGAGGCACGAGGTATGGGGAATGGCAAGGCACATCAGCTTGGGCCGGGGAGCTATACGGCAAGCGTTAGGTGGCATGAGCAGGGGCGGCACGGCGCTGGCCAGGCGATCGGCGGTGCGGTAGGCAATGCGCGGGCTAGACGAGCAGTGTGGGCCGTCGGGCGGGCACACGATGTGGTAGGTGACCGGCAGAGGCACATTCATTAGAAATTTTCTAGCTCCGCCACTGATTGAGATGCCCTTGAATTTGAGATTCTTGCCCTTGGAAATTTTGGACTTCCATCCCTGAATGATGTAATTCTAAATTCTTGCACTTTCAACCAGATACATCTTTAAAAGACTGTATTATACCTCTTCATTATATTTTCGGATGTTGTGTCTTATTTAAATTTATAGTAGTAAATAACATTGAAAATAGCTAAAAGGGAGAGACATAGAAGGGAAAAAAATGGTAAAAATTCATCTTGAAATCATAGAATGATATGTATATAGAAACAAAATTTGAAAGCTAGAATGATATGTATTTGGAACGGAGAGAGTATAATTATAAATCTCTTGTTGAGAAAATTACGGATGCAAAATGTTTCCGCGACAAAGTCATCCTCACCTACAAGTGTTTGACTTTGCAGGTCCAAATTAAATGCAATCAGGGAAAACAGATTGCTGATCCAAATGCCCCTCGATCACCATTCCAATTCCAAGTTGATCTTGGGTTCCTATCTCTTGATTTTTTAAAAATAATAAAAAAATAAAAAATTACTAAAATAATATGCCAAAAATAAAAATTATAGAAATATACTTCTGTCGCTGGTCAAATGGGGATAGATTACTGTCGCCATTAGAAATGGCGATTTGCTGATGTGGATGCCGCGTAGGGCACTCAATCGCCATTCCATTTAGTGCTAGAATTCAGTCGCTGCTACATTTGGTGACATAACTCAGTTGTCATTTTGAACGGTGATAAGGGGCCAGGGCCTACTTTTCACGAATTTTTTTTAAATAATATTTACAAATTGAAAAATTACAGAAATAATACGTAGATTAAAAAAATGACAGATGTGCCTCTCTGTCGGTGTTTGAAATGCCAACAAGCTCTCTATTGGAATTTTTTAAATAATATTTTTTTAAAAAAATTACAGAAATAATATACCAAAATGAATAATAACAGAAATACCCACTGTTGATATTTGAAATATTGACATGCTTTCTATCGATATTTTAAATATCGATAGAGAGTCTATAGATATTTGAAATGCCGGCATAGAGTGTCGATAATAATCGAATTCTGTTGCTATTTGAAATGGTGATAGAGAGCAATTATTTTGTTGAAATTAGTGTTTGGGAGGGGGTTTTCTGTCGATTTTATTTTTAAAAATAAAAAAATGTAGAGAAGTGAATTTGTTTTCCAAATAGCAATTAATAAAATCAGAAAATGTTTATAGGGAATGGGATTTTATTAGTAAGAACTGAAGTTCGCGATTATTTTGTTTCCTGTGTATTACGAAAGAATGACTTTACGAAAAACTAAAATTCATCATGATCCTTGTATAAGGAATAATTTATGGTATATGTGTTAGTATTGTGTGGTATTATGTCGATCGTTGTAAACTAAAAGGACATTTCACGTTGAAACAAAGGTAAGCAGATATATATGGTGAATTTTTTTGTAAGAATGAAAATATTTCAACCTGAATTGATGTTTAATGTCGTACAAAATGAGAGAAGATAGATGACGCATATGGAACCGTTACATTATATAACATATAAAACAAGTAAATATATGTGGCGCATACAGTTGAGTTCATTGCCTATGTTAGCTTTTGTACTTGTACAGTACAAATGGCGACATGGATGAACGATAAAAGGGAAGTACAACTACGATTCCAGTGTGTCTTTTAGAATTGTAAAGAAGTCATGCTGGCTACCATAGACATTATACAGAAGGATTCATCGTTGCCTTTCCTTTTGATTTCGTGAGGCTTGCGGCCTTGGCTTTCTTCCAATTAGGCCCATACAGATCCACCCAATAATAGTCTTCTGGGGTGATCTTTGGTTCCTCTTGGAAGCGAGTCACGTCGGCTTGCTCCTTCAGCTTCTTTTGTTGTTCCAGGAAATTATAGCGGGGCTTCTAGAAGGCAGCTTCTTTTGGGCGGCAGGGCAGGTGTTTTGGTTTCATGGGAAGGTTTGCACCAGGTGTAGCGCTTGGGTGCAACTGCATAGTGCATATATAATTTGTGCTCGAAGTACTCCCTATCATACTTGTCTGGGACATCGATCTATTGGAAGAAGTAGTAACTGTCGTGTTGTTGGCGTCATGCATGGACGAAGTTAGAAGTATGAAAAATGCATTACGGAATGTACATGCATGTCATTAACTTACGCAAGCTTTGTAGCGGCACGTGTAGTGTTGTAACACCCTAGTTTTCGCTTTCTGGAGAAAAATCTAATTTAAATAAACTAAATTCAAAAATTTGGAGTTTCATTGGTGTTTATATTAACCTGGCATCCATTTCCCTCCAAAATCGGGATTCAATTCCCTCCCGGGCGAAAAATCGAATTTCCAGATTCCCGCCGGTACCCGAAATTTCACCCGAGTCCAAAAATGCTCCAAAAATCTCCAAACCACTTCTAAAATGTTCCAAATATTCCGAAATGATTTTAGATGAATTTAGAAATTTGAATGGAGTCAATCGGAGTTCGGACGCAAAAGTTATGAGCGTTCGAAGTTGGAAAATGATGGAAAATCAAGAAAAAGAGAAAAGTTACTGCTTGCTACAGTAACTCGCGAAAAATTTGTTCCAGAATAGACCCAAAACCACAGAGCCCCTTTTGCTTCCAAAAAAATGGATTTTTGCCCCATTTTCGCACGGATTTGGATCAAACAAAAGCCTAGAACCTCTAGATAACATCCTTAGGGACATCTAGGAGGAAGGGATTGAACCAAAACTCACCGGAATCGGAGAAATCAACGAAGAACGGAGGTTCGGCCGAATGCACAAAAGCTCCAAATTCGTCGCCCACGGTTGAGAAATCCTAAAACCAACGATTGGGTTAGCTTCTAGACTCATCCACAGTCCCAAAGAACCAAGTGGCATGAAGAATGGCTCACCGGAGAGAGAGAAACAACGATGAACTCGAAGAACACCGAAAAAGTGCGACACACCTCCGGTTTTCTTGATCTCACGGGCAAATGCGTGGAGTAGAGGGAAAGGGGAGCACACTCCCGGAACCGGGATTCTTATACGGAGTGAAAGGAGGTGGTGGCGCGGCGTTTGGACGAGAAACAGCCGAGATAAAGAGGATTAATGACATTTCGGTTTTTCTTGAATGGAGCCATTTCCGGCGGGATTGATGGCTCACCGAGGTGGGGAATTGGAAGAGCTCGTCACCGCGGATCCAACGCAACTGACGGTTCGCGTTTTAGAGTTAATTTGGTGGAGTTATGAGCGTTTGCATTGAAACCCTAGCCATTGAAGCAAAAAGGAGCTCTCTGTACATTTCCTTTGGCTGGAGGTTAGGGATGACACTATTCACGTGACACGTGTGAAAGTGCATCTAAGCACTTATGTTGTTTTGGTGATTAATGATAAACGATTAATGATAAACGCATGTAATGTCAATCAATGTAATTGTATAAATATTAACTTAGTGCTTAACAAATGACAAACCTCTAATATATTTATATTGTTATGAGACTAACATGTTTATTGCCTAGTTGAATATTAGTCTCATCTATTTTAGAGGAAAATCAATTGGGCTGGTTAAGCAAAAATGAGGTATGCAATCTCAGTATTCCTTCCATATTTGTCATTGCATTTCTCTTTAGCAAATGCATATTGAACTCTAAGTAACTTGTTGATTTCATATGTGCACATTGATTCATGTCATAATTGCTTGTGCATATATATATTCATTTGAGTTCATTATGTGTTTTGTTTTTAATATGCTTGTGTTAACTAGAGTTAAACTTCATTGCTTCATATTGACTTGGTGCATACATGTCTTAGTTGTATATTTTCTAATGCACCTCTCCTAGTGAAGTTTAATCTAGAATTGGATCACATCATTTACTCTCATTCCAAATATTATTTGCACATGTACAATTCATGTATATTCTATCATGTGTTTCATTTAAGCAAAGTATGTGATCATTGCCTTGATTTAAATGATTCATCTTATTGGCAATTATCTCTCTAAGTGCATATAGATCAATCACATATTCATCATGCTGCACTTAGTAGAGAACAATTCTTATGTCAAGTGTTTTCGTTGATATCATGCCTATTTATATGAAACACTTGTTGTATTTCATCTCATTCATTTAATTCTAATTCATATCTTTTGAGCTTGTGGGACTAATGTGTTTGCTGAGTGCTTTGATAAGAGTTAGGTCCCAAAGCTGTGTGTATGATGACCAAGATGGTTTGAAGGATGACAATCGAGTCAAAGTCAAATAAGACGGCGGTGTCACCAAGAGCTGAGGACTAAGTCAAGAACGACTTGGCGTGAGGATCGTCTTGGTGATGATCGAGGTCAAGGTCGGAGAGGACGAGAGTCTCATGAGGTGAATCGCGTCGAGGTTGACAAGACGAAGGGCGTCATCAATCTTTGTGGAAGCGTCATCATGCACCGTGCATCCAAGAAGTCGGCATGTAAGCTTAGTGTAAGACTTAGATTTGTGTTAAATTTGAGTCTAAGGATTGCCGTACTATTAAGAGGGATGCAATCGTTGAAATTACTTAGACATGTCTCAAGTGCTCAAAAGTGGTCTACCCTTGTCTAAGGTTGAGAAACCCAAGTCACACTTTGTTCACCTAGGTGTAGGTGGGTTGGTGTGAGGGTTAGAAGTGTTGTTTGGTTCGGAAAGTGAGAATTTGAGGTCTCCTTGTGGATTCTTTGTGCAATCTGATTTGATCCTTTGGGATTTGGGTAGTGAGACCTTGTTAGTTGGATAGCCATCGTTCATAGCTTTCCGAAAAGTCCGAATTTGCCGAAATCGGAGTCCGGATCAAAAGTTATGCCCGTTTCGTCCGGTTGCCGCGTCTTTGCTGGGAGGTCCGGAGACTCCGGGTTAAATGTCCGGAGACTCGGACTATCCGGAGTATCCGGACTATCCGAGTATCCGGATGATCCGAGTGTCCGGTTAAAATTCTGAGTCTCGGGTTGACGATTCGGTCCAAACGGCTAGTTTTTGGGGTTCCTCTATTTAAAGCCCCTTCTTGCCCACTTCAAAGGAGCGGTTGGGGGATGTTTTGCTGGGTATTTGAGGTGTTCTTTGTGAGTGTTTGAGCCCCCAATACTCCTCCCTACTCCTTAGATCTTAGTGATCCCCTTTTGTGAAGGGTTGGGTAGTGGAGAGAGGTGTTTGGATTGAGGATTGATTTGAGGAGTGGAGCTAGATCCTTGGTGCTTTGAGGTGTTCTTCTTAGTGATCTTGAGCTCCCAAAAGCCCCTCTAACCCTAGATCTTAGTGATCCCCTTTTGAGTGAAGGGTTGGGTGTGAGAGTGTGTAGTGATCGGATTGAGTTGATTAGTGTGTTGAGCACTTGAGGTGGACTCTAAGTGAGTTCTTCGGGAGCATTTGTTGCTCTTGGAGGTTGAGGTCTCCTAGACGGCTAGGAGTTGCCGTGAGCTTCCAAGCTTTGTGTGGAAGGCCACCGAAGGTTTGTGAAGGTCCGATTCCGCCTCCGCAAGGAAAGGAATCAAAGAAGTGAAGACCGGCGAGTGCATTGTGCAACACCGGGAGGAAGAGGGTTGAAAGAGACCCCGGCTCAAGTGTGACCGAGCCGCCTCAACGGAGACGTAGGATCCCCTCAAGGATCCGAACTTCGGGATAAAATCTTCGTGTCTCCTTCCTTTCTTCGGTTTCCTCTTTTGCTCATCCGCTCAATTTGCTTTCGATTCTTGTGATTAGATCAATTAGATTGTATCTACTGCATCTATTCTTGCTTATATACTTGATTCATTGCAGTAGAGTAATTTGTATCACTAGAATCAAAGAAGCGCTTCAATTTATTGTCTCTCTCTATTCTGACCGAAACAGGCAACCCGGAGTATCCGGTATATTGATCCGGAGTATCCGGACATACCGGAGTATCCGGACTAAATATCCGGAGTCTCCGAGTTGACTGTCTCGGGCTGAATTGTTTAAATTGCAAAACTTAATTATCCCAATTGCTTCCGCATTATCTCTGATAGATTATTTTAAATTGGGTATAATTTTGTAATCGCCTATTCACCCCCCCCCTCTAGGCCGACATCCCGGTCCTTTCAATTGGTATCAGAGCCAAGGTCTCTCATTTTATTAGACTTAACCGTCTAGAGAGTAAGGGATGGCGACTAGAGGTTTAGTGCACTCACATGATCTACTTATGCTAGATGACTCTAATTATGCTTCATGGAAATTAATCATGGTTTCTCATTTTAAATCCATGAGCCCCCAAATTTGGTGGATCGTAGATGTCGGCTTTTCATCTCCACTGAATGAAGTTGATCCAACTAACGGAGAGATGAAATGCCTACATCTCGACGCTCAAGCTACTAATGTTTTATTTAATGTTGTGAGCGAAGATATATTTGATGAAATATGCAATCTCAAGAGCGCTCATGATATGTGGACAATGCTTCAAGACAAATATGATGTGTCCACATCATCAAGTGAGGATTGCATTGAGGAATGGATGTCGGTTGATGATTCTTCGACCTCTACATCAAGTGATGATGAACCGACATCACCATCTACCTCCTCTTCCGCCTCAAGCAATGACGACACTCCTATTTGCCTTATGGTAAAGGAGAAGAAGGTATCACACACATCCAAATATAAAAATGTAGATGATTTAGGTAAAAGTGATGATGATAGTGATACCGATTATGATGGTAGGTATGGTGATATTAGAAAAATATCACCATCTAAATTGCTTGTCTTGCTTGATACAATAGAGAAGCAAGAGGACACTCTCGAGAGGCAAGAAGATTTGCTCATCTTTGAAAAAGAAAGAAATCTTGAACTTGAGAGTGTTCTTGCTAAAGAAAAGCGAAAAATGAATCTCTTGAGAAGGAGAAAACTAGATATGAGATTTTGAAGGTTGAGTATGACTCACTTCAAAAGAATTATGATGTTCTTAAGGAAAATCATGAAAGTATCCTTCTCAAGGAATTCATTAAGCCTAGAGTAGACATTAGTACTCAATGTGATTTAATTGATATGTCTACCTCTAGCATTGCTTTACCTTGTTGCTCTAACATTGCTTCTAGTTCCTCTAGTTGTTTAGATGCTAATCTTGTAGAGGAAAACAATGAGCTCAAGGCCCAAGTCATTAGATTGGAAAATGACTTGGAGAAGTGCTACAAGGGCAAAGCCGTCCTCGACAAGATCTTGACGAGCCTCGGGCACCTCAAGATAGAAGAGGACTTGGCTACATCTCCAAGAGGGAGAAGAGCAAGAAGAAGCACAATGCAAGAATGAAGACGATTGTGTGCTTCGGATGCAACAAGAAGGGCCATTTTGCCTCCGTGTGCCCCAATAAAGTGGATAACAAGGCCACAACTCCAACTTTGAGGCAAGCCGACAAGAAGCAAAACAAGAGGAAGAGGCGTTCAAAGCCTACTTGCTTCAATTGTCGAGAAAAGGGACACATCGGTAAGGATTGTCCCAAAGGTATAATCCCTAAGCCTACTCATCACTCTAATGATCATTTGCTTAGGAAGGACAAGAATGGCAATGTAGTTGCCAAGCTTGTCAAGTCCCCTATGCCCGCTCAAAATGATAATGCTCATTTGCATAGGAAGAGTAAATCTAGAAATGGATTTGCTAAATTTGTTAGGACTCCTAAGCCTACACAAAGCAATTCAAATAAATTGCTTAGGAGAAATAACGATAGCAAAACATTTACTAGATATACTAGATCTTCTAAGCCAATGCTTAATTTTAATTATCATATGCTTAGAAGAGATCAAACTAGAAATAGTTTTGCAAAGTATCATTGTCCTCCTAAGCTTTTTCATAAAAATGCCAATCATTTGCCTAGGAGGAATAATAGATGCAAACCTATTCCTAGTAAAGTTAGTCATATCCATAATGCTAAAATTAGGGCCATTTGGGTTCCTAAATCTATGGTGACTAACATTAATGGACCCAACAAAGATTGGGTACCAAAAAGTGCCTAAAAGAATTATTAGGTACTAAGAGATGGATTGGACGCTTGGCTTCTCGAGAAGAAAAAGAAACTATCAATTGCAATCGGAGCCAAGCATGAAGATAATCAAGACAATCTTAAGCCAATGCCATCTCGGTAACAAGTATTTAAATTGATTATATTATTGCTTCTAGCCTTGTGTAGGTTTAGATGCATTAGTATCATGAAAATCGATTTAAATTGCTAGTTAGTTGTACTTGCTCTTGCTTTTAGTATTATTCCCTTATTGCAATCTTGAGCAAGTTTAAAAGCGGCACATTCAGAGTTAGTGCTATTTTATATATATATCACATTTCCTAAGTGTGCCAAAATAATTAAGTGCTAACGTAGCTCTTCTAGTTGATCCATTTTAGTCAATGTATGGATTTGAAGTGAAATACGTAATCTTGACTAGAAAGATCCATTTCCAGCACTTAAGTGAGTTTTGCCAAATGAGTCAAGTTTCTTGTCAATATTTGACTCACAAGGGTTTGTGTAACTCATATAGACATTTGAATATTTTGTTTGCCCTTGTTGATCTCTTTTTTGGCAAAACTAGAAAATCTCGTGAAACCTAAAAACTTTATTGCCACATTCAATTCCTTGTGAATTCGAATGTCTTCTCTTTTGAAATTGCTCTAAATTTGTGGTTATTATTTCTCTTGTTTATTTGGAGCATTTCTTAGTGGTTTCATGATTTCTCTCGAGTCTTATTGCTAAATGCCATTTGTGAGTTTTTCTAGTTGAATTCTTCTCTATTGGCATTTCTTTTCGATTTGATTCGTCTTAGTGAGCTTTTGGTGAAATGACTAATACTTCCTATATTTCGTGCTTCAAAAGTGGAAATATGACGGGAAATTGCTTCTAAAAGCGTATTGTGTTTACTGTTGAAAATTGCCTAGCAATTGACTTCAATCTCTTGCATTTCCCAGATTTCCCGCTGTTTTGGCCGAGCAGTATAACCCGGAGTATCCGGACATTTTGTCCGGAGTATCCGGATCATACATCCGGACTATCCGAGTTAACTGGCTCGGTTAGAAAAACAGTTTTGTCTGTTTGAAGCTCACCAAAATCTCTTTTTCAATCTGAATTGATATTCTATTGAATCAAGTTGATTTTCTTTGTTTGAATGGATAAGTTTGTGCCAATGGCTTTTAATCTTATCACAAATTCGTTTAAAGCCATATAAGTGCTCATTTCCATTCAAAGCTTATTTGTCCCTTGCATGTAGCTAACCTCTTGGCGTATGTTGCGAATGGGTGAAGCTCATGCTTTTGGCTTGCATGACTTTGACTTGCATTTGTTGCAAAGGTTGATTTCTTGCTTGCTTTTAATTCAACTCCTTATTTAAAATTTGTTTGGAGCTAGTTTTAGCATGAGTTGCCAAAACGAGGATGCTCAGGCAAATCGATTTGATTTATTGAAAATATTTGTTGGGAAATCTTCTCTTGCATATGGAGTTCTTATCCGAGAGTTCTCAAATTTATTCGAACTTATAAGCAAGATTGATAACGTGAATTTGACTTAGTGTCAAATCTAAACCTCCATTTGTTCTTATTGGAATATCTTTTGTATGGAGGATTTTATTTGAGAAATTCCTGTTGAAAAGGTCTCTTGATTGTCCATGGATCATCTCCACAAAATCCTATGGTCATTGGACTTCATTTGACCAAAATTTGCAAATTCTCAGTGTTTGGCCGAATAGGTCAACCCGGAGTCTCCGGACATTTGTTCCGGAGTATCCGAGTTATCCGGAGTATCCGGACTATATGTCCGGACTGTCCGGGTTGACCAGTTCAGCAAAGTTTGTACTGTTTGCCAATCCGGACTCTCTAATTATTTTATCCGGAGTATCCGAACCTTGTTTGGTTGATTTGATTCTTTCCTTTTGATGAAATTTGAGTTGAGCATGAGCATAGCTCCATGATCCTTTTAAGATAAGTTGGGAGCACATTTACTCAAATTCTTTGTCCTCAAATCAACCTAAGTTCTTGGCAAGCCTTTCAAATTTTCAAGTCTTCTCTGATTGAAAGTGCTTTGTGGGGCTAGTGTTCTTTTATTGAAATTGATTGTGTCCTAGCCGCAATTTGCTTCCTCTCTCTTCTCTTTGAAGTTTATCTCTTAGAGAGTGGAACCTTTTCTTGTAAGTTCAAGAGTGAGCTCGTTTATGGTTTATTCATTACCTCTGTTTGAACTTCAAGAATTGAATCTGCGTTTCAAATCCTTCTTTGTGCATTGAATTCAATCAGTATTTTAGCATGCATTGGAGTAGTAGTATCATGTCAACTTTTTACCTCATGCATATTACACTTAGACCTTGTGAGACTGACTTGGGTCAAGTTGAAATATACTTGTTCCTGGAAATCGTGTGCTTATCTGTTGGTGTTCAAGGTTTCGGAAAAGTGAGTCAACTTCGACGGTGAGATGAAGGAAAGGAGTGTAGCTCCAGAGTCCGAGGGATCCGATGCCGTGCGACTTGACCATGACTGATTCGAACATACAATGCATAAGAACCGGCGGAAGGGACGTATTTCTTTCTGACCATATTTAATAAGGTCTTTGTACACCATTAAGCTAATTGCCTTAAACCTTAAATGGTGTAATGATTATCATGATAAGTATTCCAATTGGTATCAATTCTTTCAATCTTTATGTATTTCAATTGGTAATTAGATTGCTCGATCTTTGTGTTTCAATTGCTTGTTAATTGGTATCGCTTTCTAATTGATGCTATATTTATCAATTGGTATCCTCTCATTGATAATTGCATTTTCTCTCTACGTAAGTGCCATCTAACATTTTACGATATAAGGTTGATTGATATGGATGACACCATGCTAAAGGAGGAGGAAATGTAAGTTGAAGATCACATTAGTAAGAGGTATACATTGCTCTTTAAATTGATCATAAGCATGTAATTCAATTCCATACAGTGGCTATATGATATTAATATGCTCTGTTACACATATTTGCTATATGATTTTTGTCATGATTTAAGCATTTCTTACATTCTTGTGAATCACGACTTCATTTAAATTGGTATCATTGAGTTCATTTATTGCTTATCCAGAATTACTCAATCGGTACCATGTTGCTTAGTTTTAGGGGGAGCTTTTGTGTATTAGAATATTCTTTTAGCTCTTCCTCATTCATTTGGTATTCATTTTTGCTCTTAATGGATATTTGTTCTTAATTGTCTACAAGTGGTATTCCTTAAATGTGTTTATTGCTTATGTGCATCCAAATGTCATCTAACATGCATTTGTGAGCTACTTTTAGTTCCTTGCATATGACAATCACGTCTTTTGGATGATACTTCTTTAAGGTATGCCCTTGTACATTATGTACTTCTCTCAGTTGATACTTTATTCAATCATGAGTATGTACCTCCTTTATATCTTTTGACTCATGATCATTATCTTTGTGATGCCTTGTCGTGCTTGTCATTTACATATGTTTTAAGGCATCATAGTCATTTAGTATCAATTTATGACGTTAGCTTATCCATAAACCTAAATCTAGGATATTATAGCTATCATATCTTGCCTAGATTTAGGGGGAGCTTAATATCATTGATATCTTTGTCTTATTACTAGCTCCTTTGTTTTATTTTGTTCTTCCTAATCTTTTTATTGAGTGTTCAATCTAGAGGGAGAAAAGGTTATTCTTTTTTTGGGATTAATGACAAAGGGGGAGAATTTATGGATTTATCAATTGCCCCTAATCGATTGACAAAAGCGAGGAGAACATTTGGAGAGAATTTATGGACTTATCAAATTCCCAATAATCGATTGACAAAAAGGGGCAATGAAAAAGAGAGAGAATATTTGTAAGTATGATCTCTAACTCATTCTCCGTGTTCATTTCAATGCTAAATATCTTTATATTGTCCTTTAGTGCATTTGTTAAATCGTTTGTCATAAATCACCAAAAGAGGGAGATTGAAAGTGCATCTAAGCACTTATGTTGTTTTGGTGATTAATGATAAACGATTAATGATAAACGCATGTAATGTCAATCAATGTAATTGTATAAATATTAACTTAGTGCTTAACAAATGACAAACCTCTAATATATTTATATTGTTATGAGACTAACATGTTTATTGCCTAGTTGAATATTAGTCTCATCTATTTTAGAGGAAAATCAATTGGTTTAGTTAAGCAAAAATGAGGTATGCAATCTCAAGATTCCTTCCATATTTGTCATTGCATTTCTCTTTAGCAAATGCATATTGAACTCTAAGTAACTTGTTGATTTCATATGTGCACATTGATTCATGTCATAATTGCTTGTGCATATATATATTCATTTGAGTTCATTATGTGTTTTGTTTTTAATATGCTTGTGTTAACTAGAGTTAAACTTCATTGCTTCATATTGACTTGGTGCATACATGTCTTAGTTGTATATTTTCTAATGCACCTCTCCTAGTGAAGTTTAATCTAGAATTGGATCACATCATTTACTCTCATTCCAAATATTATTTGCACATGTACAATTCATGTATATTCTATCATGTGTTTCATTTAAGCAAAGTATGTGATCATTGCCTTGATTTAAATGATTCATCTTATTGGCAATTATCTCTCTAAGTGCATATAGATCAATCACATATTCATCATGCTGCACTTAGTAGAGAACAATTCTTATGTCAAGTGTTTTCGTTGATATCATGCCTATTTATATGAAACACTTGTTGTATTTCATCTCATTCATTTAATTCTAATTCATATCTTTTGAGCTTGTGGGACTAATGTGTTTCTTGTGTGCTTTGATAAGAGTTAGGTCCCAAAGCTGTGTGTATGATGACCAAGATGGTTTGAAGGATGACAATCGAGTCAAAGTCAAATAAGACGGCGGTGTCACCAAGAGCTGAGGACTAAGTCAAGAACGACTTGGCGTGAGGATCGTCTTGGTGATGATCGAGGTCAAGGTCGGAGAGGACGAGAGTCTCATGAGGTGAATCGCGTCGAGGTTGACAAGACGAAGGGCGTCATCAATCTTTGTGGAAGCGTCATCATGCACCGTGCATCCTAAGAAGTCGGCATGTATGCTTTGTGTAAGAGTTAGATTTGTTTTTTATTTGTGTCTTTGGATTGCCTTACTATTAAGAGGATGCAATCGTTGAAATTACTTAGACATGTCTCAAGTGCTCAAAAGTGGTCTACCCTTGTCTAAGGTTGAGAAACCCAAGTCACACTTTGTTCACCTAGGTGTAGGTGGGTTGGTGTGAGGGTTAGAAGTGTTGTTTGGTTCGGAAAGTGAGAATTTGAGGTCTCCTTGTGGATTCTTTGTGCAATCTGATTTGATCCTTTGGGATTTGGGTAGTGAGACCTTGTTAGTTGGATAGCCATCGTTCATAGCTTTCCGAAAAGTCCGAATTTGCGAAATCGAGTCCGGATCAAAAGTTATGCCCGTTTTAGTCCGGTTCTTTGCGTCTTTGCACTGGGAGGTCCGGAGACTCGGGTTAAATGTCCGAGACTCCGGACTATCCGGAGTATCCGGACTATCCGGAGTATCCGGATGATCCGGAGTGTCCGGGTTAAAATTCCGGAGTCTCCGGGTTGACCAGTTCGGTCCAAACGGCTAGTTTTTGGGGTTCCTCTATTTAAAGCCCCCTTCTTGCCCACTTCAAAGGAGCGGTTGGGGGATGTTTTGCTGGGTATTTGAGGTGTTCTTTGTGAGTGTTTGAGCCCCCAATACTCCTCCCTACTCCTTAGATCTTAGTGATCCCCTTTTGTGAAGGGTTGGGTAGTGGAGAGAGGTGTTTGGATTGAGGATTGATTTGAGGAGTGGAGCTAGATCCTTGGTGCTTTGAGGTGTTCTTCTTAGTGATCTTGAGCTCCCAAAAGCCCCTCTAACCCTAGATCTTAGTGATCCCCTTTTGAGTGAAGGGTTGGGTGTGAGAGTGTGTAGTGATCGGATTGAGTTGATTAGTGTGTTGAGCACTTGAGGTGGACTCTAAGTGAGTTCTTCGGGAGCATTTGTTGCTCTTGGAGGTTGAGGTCTCCTAGACGGCTAGGAGTTGCCGGTGAGCTTCCAAGCTTTGTGTGGAAGGCCACCGAAGGTTTGTGAAGGTCCGATTCCGCCTCCGCAAGGAAAGGAATCAAAGAAGTGAAGACCGGCGAGTGCATTGTGCAACACCGGGAGGAAGAGGGTTGAAAGAGACCCCGGCTCAAGTGTGACCAAGCCGCCTCAACGGAGACGTAGGATCCCCTCAAGGATCCGAACTTCGGGATAAAATCTTCGTGTCTCCTTCCTTTCTTCGGTTTCCTCTTTTGCTCATCCGCTCAATTTGCTTTCGATTCTTGTGATTAGATCAATTAGATTGTATCTACTGCATCTATTCTTGCTTATATACTTGATTCATTGCAGTAGAGTAATTTGTATCACTAGAATCAAAGAAGCGCTTCAATTTATTGTCTCTCTCTATTCTGACCGAAACAGGCAACCCGGAGTATCCGGTATATTGATCCGGAGTATCCGGACATACCGGAGTATCCGGACTAAATATCCGGAGTCTCCGAGTTGACTGTCTCGGGCTGAATTGTTTAAATTGCAAAACTTAATTATCCCAATTGCTTCCGCATTATCTCTGATAGATTATTTTAAATTGGGTATAATTTTGTAATCGCCTATTCACCCCCCCCCTCTAGGCCGACATCCCGGTCCTTTCAACGTGGCGCCTTCCCATTAGTCCTCTTTTACGCAAACGAACCGCCCTAGAGAAAAATAAGGGAAAATGGTCTAAAAATTCTGAAAAAATTCCTAGAACCATTTTAGAATATTTGGGACCCAACAAAATTGGTTTGGTTGAATTTGGATGATTTTTGTGGAATTGAATATTCAGGTGCGGATCGCAAGCATTAAACAAAAGCCGCGTGAGATAAAATAGGAACGGAGGTCCAAAAATCCGGAGAATGATTCCTAAAATCATTTCGGAATATTTGGAACATTTTAGAAGTGGTTTGGAGATTTTTGGAGCATTTTTGGACTCGGGTGAAATTTCGGGTACCGGCGGGAATCTGGAAATTCGATTTTTCGCCCGGGAGGGAATTGAATCCCGATTTTGGAGGGAAATGGATGCCAGGTTAATATAAACACCAATGAAACTCCAAATTTTTGAATTTAGTTTATTTAAATTAGATTTTTCTCCAGAAAGCGAAAACTATTTAAATTAGATTTTTCTCCAGAAAGCGAAAACTAGGGTGTTACAAGTGTGCCCGGCCAGCGGTGTCGGGATGTTTGGACTGCATTATCCTCACCGGAACACCGCATTCACAGTTTGGGCGGGAAACTTCGGTGGCACAGGTGCATCCTTACAAGAAACATCTTGGTAGCTTTTTCTCCTTCTTGGCAAGCCACTTCCGCTTACGGAGAATCGCTCCATAATCGGTTATCATGAACCCGCCGATGAAGGGGTTTGTGGTATAGGTAGGGATATGGTATTCGGTATGGGGGTTGGCTTGGTGTAGTGTAGAATGTATATGCTGGGCATAGCTTCGTATTTATAGTAAGTTTTCGGTGGCAGCGTGTTGTCCAAGTGGCCTAAAAATGCTGCTACCCACGAGTCCTTAAATCAGTTTGACAAAGTACATGGCAGTTATTGTCAATTTGGTCTGACAAAGCAACTAGTAGTGTGTTATCAAATTGGGCTGACAAAGCAATAGGCACTGTGTTGTCACTTGGCTCTGAGAAAGTGGGACAGCATGTTGTGAAGGCAGGCTATCAAAAGAGTAGCCAGTGTGTTATCACTTCACTCTAAGAAAGCTGTTGGTGCGTGTTGTCCAATCGGGAGGACACAGCTATTGTTCGTGTATTGTCAAGTCGGTCTGAAAAAGCAGAAGGCCTTGTGTTGTCAATTTGATATGACAAAGCTGGTATGGTAGATATGTCGCACACTAGGCAAGTAGTGGAGTAATTTAGAGTACCACATGGGTCGCATAAATATGAAATGGATAGTACCACATAGTTGTTGAACAACATGAAGGCGTACACAAACATGAACATAATACATTATTCTTAAATCACTTCAAATGACATTGAGAAGTTGAGAAGCGATGAAGAATTATGCAACACATGATCGAATCCTTTGGGCATATATAATAAAGTGAAGTTCAAACAAAAGTAAAGGAATACCACATGCATTTGCATAGGTGGAGATTACATGCGCATGTAGTTCGGTACAAACCATAAACTTGATAAAATCTACAATACAAATGCGCCTTTTGGAATTATAAAAGGGTGAATGGACTACGGGTTATGGGACGAGGACATTAAGGCTCGAATGGGTAAACATACGACACCCACAGGGAGTGTTGATCATTAGGACAACATGGACAGAGCTGCTGGTCATAATACTAGCAAGCACAACTACATCTCGCATTGTCGCAGTAGCAGTAAGTGTGGTAGTCGCTGCCGAGGTGGACAACCTCCTCATTGTTCCTCTTCCTAAGCCTTTAACAGTGTAGGTTATTGTTCTGGATCTGGAGCTCCAAGTTCTGCTTGTGGAGCTATTCGTTCTCATTCTTGACCTTGGTGAGCTCCTCTCCCTTTTCATCAAGATGTACCAACAATTTTGTAGATGTAACATTTGGCATCTAAGGGATATGGACTATCCACCCATTTAGTGAATTTGCAATTCTCAATCTGCATGCAAGAGTACATGCATATAGTGAGACATACGTCGAATGGTACGTAAGATTTGTATCGGTTACCATGAATAGAGGGATCGATAGAAATGATGTCTTGGGCTGGAATTGGACTCATCACAAACCTGCATGATAGCGTCGAGGTCGTTCTTACATGTTGACCACTTTAGGGGGCGGAGTGGGAGGCCGTCGTGGATTGGATTTCTGGGGATGTAGTAGTCTGTTACACCCCAAAATTTTGCTTTTCTTAAATTTAAATGTGATTTGGCACTTTGGTGAATTTTTGGAATTTTCTGGAATTTATTTGGAATTTATTTGAATTTATTCCCTTTTGAATTAATTAAAGAATTTAACTTTGCAAATAAAATTTTGTTGGAAATATTTTATTTGAGTCCAAAATGCTCCAAAATATTTTCTAGAATTTTTTTGGAATTTTTCCGAGTATTTTACTATTTTTAATGAATTAAATGAATTCCTGGGAATTAATTGGATTATTTAATCGCTGGAAAACCGAGTTGGTTTGTACTGTTCATCCGACCGGACCCGAGTCCGAGTCAGACTCGAGTTCGACCCGAGCCAGCCGTTCCGGTCGAACCCAGTCGCCTAACCCTAATCCTCTCGACCGTCCGAGCCGGACCCGAGCCCAAACCCTCGCACCGTTGGATCTTGATCCAACAGCTCGCGTTGAGCCACGTCACCCAATCCGAATCCAATTCGGATTCTGCCGCCGCAACTGTGTGGGCCTTGGTTTCCGCGAGTTTCACAGACGCCGAGGGCCCTATTTAATGCGCCGCCGCCGCCACCGGGTAGCCGACTTCCGTGCGCACCCGTAGCCCTAGCCCACGTCGCCTGAGCCACCGTCGTTTGCCCGCGCGAGCTCGCCGTAGTTAGTCTTGCACTCCGTCGCGGTTAATCGCCGATTCCGCCGCCGTCCGCCGTCCTCCGCCGCCGTTGAGCCCAGATCCGGAACCGCCAGGACCAGCCGCGTTGGAGGAGACCTTTCACTTCACCGGAATCACGCCCAAACGCCGTCGGGCGTGTCGTCGTCCTCGTCTCCAGTGAGCCAGCTCCGACGCGCGCCATCGCCGTCGATCGAGCTCCACCAATGTAACATCCTCTTTTTCGCTTTCTGGAGAAAAACCTAATTTAAATAAACTAAATTCAAAATTTGGAGTTTCTTTGGTGCTTATAATAACCTGGCATTCAAGCCCCTTCGAGATCGGGAATTAATTCCCTCCCGGGCGAAAAATCGAATTTTCCAGTTCCCGTCGGTACCCGAAAATTCACCCGAGTTCAAAAACGCTCCAAAAATCTCCAAACCACTTCTAAAATGTTCCAAATATTCCGAAATGATTTTAGGAATCGTTCCCCGGATTTTTGGACGTCCGTTCCTATTTTATCTCGCGCGGCTTTTGTTTAATGCCTGCGATCCGCGCCTGAATATCCAATTCCACAAAAGTCATCCAAATTCAACCAAACCACTTCCATTGAGTTCCAAATAATCTAAAATGGCTCTAGGAATTTTTCCGGAATTTTTAGGCCATTTTTCCTTATTTTTCTCTAGGGCGAACCATTTGCGTAAAGGAGGACCAATAGGATGCTGCCACGTGGCAAGTGAATAGTGTCATCTT
Source organism: Rhipidocladum racemiflorum (assembly GCA_036346355.1). Classification (NCBI taxonomy): domain Eukaryota; kingdom Viridiplantae; phylum Streptophyta; class Magnoliopsida; order Poales; family Poaceae; genus Rhipidocladum; species Rhipidocladum racemiflorum. The sequence continues at coordinate 23,555,163 of CM070586.1, forward strand.
CAACCTCTTGCCATGCATGAACAAATGAGCTTCAAGCAAGCAAAAATGGTGGGAGCTCTCTTTAAATCCTTCTAGCTCCTCCAATACAACTCCAAATCGCGAACCGCCGGATCCGTTGGGATCACAACGGCCTCCTCTTTCTATCCATGGGGTTGTTGCACCCGCGATCGCGCTGGTTTTTGAACGGTTGCGAGAAAACCGGAATCGACTCTTTTGGTGATTGCGCGGCCGTTTCTAATTCGTTTCGCGTGATTCCGCCCCTCATCTCTCCGTATAAGAACCCTCTTTCCGGTGGTATAGCTCTCCGTTAGCCTCTCAAATCCAATTGGCCGCAAGATCAAGAAAACCGACGAACTTTGGTTGTTCTTCGCGTTCTTCGTGTTCTTGCTCATATCTTCCACTCCGGTGGATCTTTCTTCCTCCCGATCGTTTCTTTGTGTTAGCATGGATGTCTAGTCTCTAATCCATCCATCAATTTCAGGGTTCATCAAGTTTCCTCGACGAATTTCGCGTTTTGGAGCTTTCGGCCGAACCGCCGTTCGTCGTCGATTTCTCCAATTCCGGTGAGTTTAGGTTCAATTCCTTCATCCTAGATGATCCTAAGGAGGTCCTCTAGAGGTTCTAGCTTTTTGTTTGGATTGATTCCATGCAAAAATGTGTTAAAAATCCAAGTTTTAGTGTCTTTGGTGGTGCTCTATTCGGTTGAGTGCTCTCTGTTGTTGGTTGGAGCCTTGCTCCTGTGCGTGGGCCCGCGCCCGCCGCCGCCGCCGCCCGCTGCCGCCCGCCATGCCGCTGCCTTGCACGTCTTGCGCCGCCGCCGCTGCCGCCGCCAGCTGCCGTCGCCGGCGCCGCCTCAGCCGCCCCTGAGCCCCCTCCTTTTTCTCTCCCTCAATCTCTCTCTCCTCCATTGCCATGGCCTAAGGAAGCTTCATGGAGAAGCTACTTCCCCCCCAATGACATGTGGGACCCACTGTCATACACTCCAAAGCCAAGTCAAACCAGTCAAAGTTCCGGTCAAAGCGCAGTCAAACGTTGACTCGGTCAAAACGGAATATTCCGGGAATATTCCCGGTTTTCGATTTATTCGAAATTCAAACTTCGGAAGCTCATAACTTTCTCATCCGAACTCCGTTTGACCTCATTCAAATTTCTAAATTCATCTAAAATCAAGACCTTCCTGCCAGTACTAATTTTATAATTTTTGGATTTTATTTATTTTCTGTTATTTATTTGTTGCCTCGTTTTGCGTGTAGTCGACGATCCCGCCGCGACCGCCGATTTCACCGTCGAGCCTTCCGAGTTCGACACCGCCGTCGCAACTGAAGGCAAGTCTCCTTGATGCACTTTGCTCCCATGTTTACAAAATGGTTTAAATTGTTTATAAAGTTGCATGGCTATGTTTAATGAAATATGTCAAATATAAGTGATAGCTAATCCGAATTTGATAATTCCTCCTTGACATTGTTAATCATATCCATTGTAACCCTAGCACATTGTTTATACCATGCTTATGCTTATATGGTATCCGTTGATACGTAGTACGATAGAATTGCTTAGGTCCTTTTTTCGACGAAAACAACCCATGGGCGGGATTATTCAAAAAGAATGATGTTAAATGTGATTTGAAGTTTATTATATGAGTTTAGTACTGTTTTTGTAAAATAAAAAGAAAATGAAAATGATTTCGACTTGGGCGGCATGGAAGGTCGGGTGGGAGCGGATCAAGTCTTGATCCTTTTGTGCAAGTACCGCCCCAAGTCAATTAAGGACCGACGCTTATGATTGCCATTTTAAGCAATACCGTACTACCACATGTCTATAATGGTACGACCTGGCTCACTAATTTGTAGAAGCCTAGTTTAGACTCACCACTCGGTTGTTGTGTGAGAGCCGGAAGGAGGCACGGTTGTGGTTGTTGTTTTGCTCACACGGCGCAAGAGGGGGCTTCTGTACTGGGTGGAGGGAACCCTAACAGCGGTGAAACCTCAGCGGGTGGGTCTAGCTAGGTAGATACATCGTAACGGCCTTGTCAGGATATCCCTGCCGACACACCAAAGGAAGTGTGTTAATTGCATGGCATCAAGGGTATATCTTGTCTTGTGGGTAAAGTTGTACACCTCTGCAGAGTAAAACTATTCGAATAGCCGCGCCTACGGTCAAAGGCAAAGCGAGGAATGCTTTCATATTGGTAGACTTCGGTTTTGGTTTTAAAATCTAAAAGTGTTTTGTTTTGGGGTTCGGGAGTGGTTAGAACTCTCGAATGTTGTTTGGCGGAAAGAGCCAACCCAGGTGGATAGAACCTGTTTTACCTTTGACGGATGGAGTCACCTGATTAACCTTGATCTTTTAAACTGTTGGCGGATAGAGCCTTTATGATAGTGATGGTGGTTAGAACCTCACTACAATAATAAATAATTCATTTATTAAAAAGAATTGTAAAAGATGCTTTGTGAAATTTATTACTTAAGTATGATTTAATCAAATGTGGCTTTATGCAAATAAACCCTATTAAGCTTCCTTTGGAAAGCCCCTCATGATCATACTTTCCCGACTTGCTGAGTACTTTTGTACTCACGTGCTACACCAACATTGTAATCATCAGAAATTTATCAAGATGCTGAGGAGGAAGAGGAGTTCTTCGAGGAGGATTGCCAGGAGGACTAGTTGCGTTCCTAGTAAATGCTTTGTGGCGTTGTGGCGTTCGCTCGTTGCTTTCTTTTTGCTTCCGCTGTTTTGTGTGTCCGGTCGTTGGACCGAGTATTGTAATAAGTGGCCATGTGGCCCATACTTGAATATTTATATTACAAGTTTCGTTATGTTCGGCAATGATGTATCACTGTGACTGTGTGTACTAGCTACTGATCTGGGACTAGTACGGAAATACACAGGAGATTCTGGATAGCTGATCCGGGGTCTCACAACCAACCGTCCGATCCTGATCCAAGGGCCCAGAATCGTCCATGTCACCCCTGGTGAGATCCACGTTCTAATCCATGGATCTATTTCCAACCATTGGATTTAGATCCAACGGCGTAGATCGCGCCACGTAGCTAGAACCGCACCACACTAGATCCAATCTCAGCCGTTAGATCTAGATCAAACGGCTAGGGTTAGCCGCGTTGTAAACTCCAGATTGGATCTTGACCGTCCGATCAAGATCGAACGGTCCAGATCAGCCGAGTAGTTTCTTAACGCGTTAAGCCAGATCCGATCTGGGCCGTTGATTTTCAAATCAACGGCCGAGATTTAGCCACGCGTCTTGGAAGGCCGACCGTCGCGCCACGGTAACACCGATCGCCGGCCACGACGCCAAGATGTGATGTCGTGGGACCCGCACGTCAGTGACCGCCGAACCGCACCATGACGTCACCCGTGACGTCATGCTGACGTCACGGTGGGGCCCGCGTGTCAGCCCACTCGGCTGAGCCGTGCGCTGACGTCATGCAGACGTCACCAGAGGGGCCCACCTGTCAGAGACACGAGCCGTGGACCAAGTCCACGGTGGACCGAGCCAAACCGTGCGCCGGGTCCATGGACCCGAGGCGACGTGGCGGCTCCCGATTGGTCCACGTGTCATGCTGACGCAATAATTCAATTTCCGAAAAAGAAAATGATTTTTTAATTCGAATTATTGATTTCAAAAATGGATTCAAACTTCAAACGCTTATAACTTTTGCGTTTCAACTCCGATTTGAGTGATTCAAATTTCTAATTTTCATAAAAATGAGACCTACTCAAATATGAATTTTAATTAATTTTTGATGATGAATATTTCTCTGTTTATAATTAATTAATGTTTTCTTTAAACTTTAAACGGTTATAACCTTTGCATTTAAACTCCGAATTTGACGATTCCAGTTTCTAAAAATTTATAAAATTATGCTCTCTCTATTTATGAACTTTATTTGGATGTTTGAACACTTTTTGTCTACTATTATTTACTTATTGTTATTTGCACGCTTTACGAGTAGACATTGAAGTGCCCGAAGGCTTCGAAGGTGAAGTGTTGACCCAGGAGCCAGCTCAGGACCAAGAACAAATACTCTTTGAAGGCAAGTTGTGCTTTGACCATGTTAATCCCAATTTTAAATTAATTCGATTTAAACTATTGCATGCTAGTTTAATTAGAAAATGCTTTATTTAATTATGGGAATTAGATAAATGCCAAACTGTTGTATGACACCTTGGTTAATTAAATATGTGCCATGACCCCTTGTCACCCTAGTTGAGGATTAAATAGTTGGACATTACTAAATTGCCAACATGGGAATTTAGATCGTTGTAGTATATTGCTTAGACCTGCTACGTGCTCATGACATGATTTTGGACAATCAAATGTTAATATTGACTTAATGATATATTGAACCTGTTTTGGAAAGGTATCATGTGTTGCGATGTTGATGGCACGTGGTGCATGGTAATCAACTGGGGTTTGATAAATAGTTTTCGACCGGGGCATGTGGCAAGAATGATCGGGTGGGCCAGTTGTGGCACCGAGAACGTTGTTTTGGTTCTTCGGGTAGTCTTGCCCTGGTCACCCTAAGGACTTAACCTTGCAAGCCTTTGAACTGAGTCAAACGTGCAACCACATGTCTGTAATGGGATGGACCTAGTTGAATAAGTTACTAATAACGTACCTGTGGGACCTCAGGATGTCAACTACACCCTTTGTGTAGTTGTACGGGGGAGCGTACCGGGGCTGCGGCCAGGTACCCATCTAACGGTGGATTGGCCTAAACTTCGCCTTCGCTAAGGGAAGGGTTAGTATGCAATCGCCGGGGAGGACCACTTGTGCTGTTAGAAGTTTCCGAAAGACTCTGTTACGGACACTCGCCTTTGTGGTGTTTGACTGTATCTTGTGGGTAAAGTGCATAACCTCTGCAGAGTGTAAAATCTATTCGAATAGCCGTGTCCGCGGTATTGGACATCGCTCGGGAATTACAGTCAAGGGTTAGACCTTCTTGAAAATAACTTGGACTTGGAGGGTCTGGTTTGGTTTAATAATGAAGTTGTTGGAAATGTGGATTAGAATTGGGAAAGATGTTTATTTATTTGCTGAAAAAGTTATTGATCTTATACCTATTTCTACTGCTTTTGAATCTACTTATGTTACTTGTCAAGATGCTATTTTATTGCAAATATACCCTGAGCTACTCCTTTGTACTAAGCCATGCATGTAGTATATTAGCTTGCATTCTGTGCATGACTTGCTAAGTACCAAGTACTCACCCTTGCCACAATACAACACCAGTTGAAGAGGAGTCTACACCAGCTTTGAAGGAGGAGCTCCCAGAAGAACCGACTAACTAGGGAGCGAGCCCAGTCAGTTGCCTGTGGTATACTGGATGGCGCCACGAAGTTATCTTATTTTCCGCTGCAGTTATTTCTCTCTTATTGAGTTTTCGCCCTGCGTGGCATATATTTGTAACTTGACCATAAGGTCGAGCAACCCGTTGGTTAACTATTTAAGGTACCTTATTATTTCGTTGAGTATGATTGTGATATTTACCAATGTTGAGACTGTGTGCACTAGCGCGTTCCTGGACTAGTGCTGAATACACAGAGGGTCCGGATTTGCAAATTCGGGTCCCGACATAGTCCCTTGTTCGAATAGGAAGATCTGGGTTGAGGGGATCAAGGTCTTGGGGATTTTAGATTTTGCAGCCTCAAAACCATGAAAGGTTGGTGCCTCGAGGTGCAGTCTGACCCCGTCTTCCCCATCCACCCCTCCCATGGCTTGAGGTGCCTCCTCTATCTGTCATTGTAATGGAGTGGAGGTTGGGCTAGTGAAGAAGTGTTGGCTGGATGACCGTTGATTTTATAGGCAGTGTGTAGTCAATTATGTCTAAGAAAGCGGTGGAAGGAGTGTTGTCAAATTGGGCTGACAAAGAAATAGGCAGTGTGTTGTCACTTCGCTCTACGAAAGCGGGGGCAGTGTGTTGTTAAATCGGTGTGAATTAACAAATTGATAAGCCTTGTTTCTGAATTGCTTGTAAAAGTTTGCCCCCATGTGCCGCATGCACTACCTGCTCTACAAATCAGCCCATGGATACGGCTCGTCCTGCCCTTGCTGCAACTGCACAATTGCCTTCAATAACCCAGGATGATGATCATGTATTACACAAACCCGAGGTCACTAGCCGACAATACCGACTTTCACGTTCCTCAGAAACTAAAGCCAGCTATCCATGTTCTCACTCTCCACAAAATCAAGAATGACAGGAAGAACCTAGTTGTTACCATCTACTCCGATGGCAGACAAAATCTGCCCCTTGTACTTTCCAGTCAGGAATGTACCGTCCACACAAAGCAACGGCTGGCAATGTTTGACTGCATTGATGCACACACCGAGTGCAAAAAAGGCTCACTTCAGGACCATCTTCCCTAGGAAGCGCTATGAGTGCTTCTCGAAAATATCTACTACTGTCCTAGCATTTCTCGCTTGAATGGCTTGAATCATACTTAGTAGGTTTTGAAGGGAATATGCCCGAGAGGCAATAATAAATTGTTTATTATCTTATTCCATGTTTATAATAGATGTTTATTTCTCATGCTAAAATTGTATTAACCGGAAACGTTGATACATGTGTGTTTAATAAACAAAAAGGTTCCTAGTAAAGCCTCTCTTTTAAACTAGCTCGTTGATTAACTGATGATCAAGGTTTCCTGATCATGAACATTGGATGTTGTTAATAACGGGGTCACATTATTAGAAGAATGATGTGATGAACACACACCCAAGTTGGTATAGCAAATTCGATCAAGTCATTAAAGTTTGTTCTTTATCTTGAACATATACAAAATAGCTCTTTTCCTTAGACCATGAGATGATGTCAATCACTAACTCCGGAAGAGTACTTTGATGACATCAAACGTCACTCCGTAACACGGTGACTATAAAGATGGATTTGGGTACTATGAAAGTATTAGTTGAGGCTCATGCATCAAGAGTGGGATTTGTCCATCCAGATGACGGAGAGATATACTCTGGGCCCTCTCGGTGATATCACATTGACATCGCTTGCAAGCACGTGACTAGGTCACAAGAATGTCATATCACGGAACGAGTAAAGAGTACTTGTCGGTAACAGGATCAAACTAGGTATAGTTGATACCAATGATCGGATCCCGGATGAGTAATATATCACGAGACAAAAGGAATTGGTTATGTTGTTTTTGGTTTACACGATCACTAGTTCATCGTTGAGTAAGTGGGAGTCATTATGGATCTCCAGATCCCGCTGATGATTATTGATCAGAGAGGTGTCTTGATCATGTCCATTTTATTCACGAATCGTAGGGTGACACACTTAAGGTTCATCGACGCTTTTGAGTGGATACGAAACACCGGAGAAAAGTTTGGATAGCACCGGAATAGTTTCGGGATATCGAAATAGTTCAAGGGGGTATGTGTTAATTTTTGTTAATTAAAAAAATTAACAAATATTAAAATAACAGAAATAAAATTGTTTATTTATTTAATGGAGAGTCCATTCACATGAAGAGAATGGAGAGTCCATTCACATGGAGAGAGTGGAGAGTCCACTCACTCCTATAAAAGGGAGGGTGGAGCTCCTCTCTCATGGACTAATCTCCATAACCCTTTGGTTGGTCCTTTCTCCCTCCTCCTGTTGCTCCACCTTTCAAGCGAGCTTGCTTAAGCGGCGCTGAAATAGTTTCTCCACCACCACCACTAAGTCGTAGTGTTGTTGGAGTTTCCGTGGATCCTCTACTTCCGCCGCCTACCGGATCGAGGGATTGGAGGTCATCGTTGTTCCGTACGTGTGACCAAGTACGGAGGCGCTGCCATTTGTGGCGCTCATCTTCGCGACTTTGAAGTCGGGCGTGTACCTCTACTTCAACCACGTTTGTTTGCGGGAACGTTATTCCCGCTTTCGGTCTACGAGGGTGAGTCCTTCTGAAACCGTTTGCATGCATCTCCTAGATATGATCTTGGTGTTTGGTTGCATTCGTAGGAAAAATTTTGTTTTCCATGCTTAGAACCCATCAGGTTTTGATATGCGTCTTTGTACGTACCGAATCTTGCATCAAGGGCCTTCTGCTTCGCCCTCTAGGTCTTCGCATATCTTATAGTGTACTGGAACCTCTACTCTATTGCAAGTATAATGGAATGAGTCTCCAGATCCAGATTGCCATTGATCCCTCTGTGAAGGGAATATGCCCTAGATCAATCATAGTATGATTGTAATACGTCTTTGTTCATGTAATAATGATAACTTTGTTTATCGGTTCCCTGAATATATGTTACGACTTTGTTCATTGGATACGATCTGATTGTGAAACACATTGTCAAGCGACATTATTCTAAACGGGTCTTTGATCCATATCATTACGAGGAGCGGTGATGATTTGATCAGCACACGTATTGGTTGATGGTAATGTTTCACATACCATAGATATGGAGATATCGAACCAATAAATGTGGACACATGTTGGAGAACATGGGTAGTCAGACAAGACCCACTCCGAGACGCTGTGAGTTGTTATCTATTATAGTGCCATCAACGTATAGTCTCGAGTGGTATGCCTATATGGTCCTTAGACCTGAGATTGTCATGGATACCTAGCATGTAAACTTGCATGCTTTGGTATCATCAAACGCTACACCGTAACAGGGTAGTTATAAAGATGACTACTGGGTATGCCACGATACATCGCCAAGGGTGCGATGATCAAGATGGGATTTGCCCCTACTAGATAACGGGAGAGATACCTCTGGGCCCCTCGTGTGGATGGATAGGGAAAACGCACGGCCGTGCTAATGTGACTAAAGAGTTAGTCATGGTTTGTCTCCATCACACTGTCGAGTGAAGTGGTCGAGCTATCAACAAGGGTGGTGCGCATCTCGCCTTGAGCTTGACTGGTATCGTGAGGCAAAGGGATCGGTATGTGAGTGTATCAAGGTTCATCCGAATAATGATTCTGTGCATTCGGGGATCAATACGTACTGCTAGGTGCCGCTGTTGATCAATGAATTGGAAACGGGTTTCCGGATTCATGTCCGACTTGCACTGAACCTAACGGGTCACACACTTAACGAGTTGGAATAGTTTGACGGGTTTGTGCGTGGATGAGATTCGCGTTGGAGATGGAAACCTAGCGGGCTTCGGCCCACTAGCATGTCTATAAAAGGTGAGGCCAGGAACAGTGCGTGATAGATGATGAGAACCCTCACCACATTCAGCCGTCTCGCACCCCTCCTGCTCCCCAGAAACCCTAGCCGTGTGGCGAGGTGCTAGCACACCCCGCACGGCATTCCTGCTCGGTACGTGTGGATACCGGTAGAGGCGCTGCCGCTCGCGGACGCGCTGGTCGGCGAACACCCGGTGACCACTCGGCAGAGGTTGGCGATCACTCGGACGAGATCGGGATCCACTCGGCGGTGGTCGGGAACCACTCGGCGTTGATCGGGACGTGAACCACTAATTCCTCTACGCGCACGCATCTGCTTCCGCTGCATCGGTGCGTCCTGGGTAACGATCCATGATCCCCTACTTGCATGTGATCTTGGGTGTTCACGGTAGAAATTTTTTATTGTTGCTAGCGTAGCCTACCCGTATTCCCACACTCTGTACATTACATTTGCAACAAAACTAGAAGAGATGTTTCTATGCGATTGCATAGACTCTGTCATCACATATGTATGTGGCATGACTATCGAGCACTTTCAAACAGTGTCCTACTTAGGCTGGTACTCATGAACAAGCCATGGGCAGCCCTCTGTCTCGCATTAACGTCATACACCCGTGATGCTGACTTAACAACCTTAAATGTTCTCCACATTGACATTGTCCATTCCTTCACAGCCTCTTGAACCTCCCGCTTACTTTTGTAAATTGCCCCCACATGCAACTCGTTCTGATCATACTCCCATTCAATGCCTTCACCCTCATTCAATACTACATTGTCGAACTGGTACACATCCCACTCCTCATGGTAACGCTCATGGTGTCCAACCTCACCATCTGCATAAACGACATCATTAGATAAAGCCCCATAGTCTTGATCCTCGGCCTCTATTCTTTCCACCAACCCTTCTATATGTTCTCCTTCGTCTACAATACCCATGGGTTCTTGCACCTTCGGTAATGCAACATCGCCTTCTTCATCTTGCATTGCCTGCCCCCTCTCCTATGTCCTAGCTTAATAAGAATGTTTGACTACGATTGGACTCCCCAACTTCTTCTGCAACAGCCTCGATGGCCTCCTCTAGCATCGCATGTTCCGAAGCAACTCTCTGAAATGCTTGTGTCAACAACACTAGAGACCATCATCTCTCCTTAGCTAATCTGCTATAAGAGCTCCACGACTTCGGCGCCTTCAGTTCAACTAACTTCCAGTACTTGCACTCCCGTGATCGACATCCAAATCAGGGTCCATGAGAACATATTGTACAACCATCTCCTAACAATGCCCCATGGACGCTCCTCAGTGCGTGACAAACTGCCTAGCACAATTGAAAAATAACCTAGTTCCACCCCTTCAGCCCTCATGTGTGGAACTTCTTATCCATAGTATATTTTGAAATGTACTCGGTCATCCATACATGTGGACCATTTCCTCAAATTGTTATTACGCACACAACGTATCGCCATTATGCCATCTAATAGGTAATATAAACATAGATAATTAAAAACCTAACTGATAAAATATGTCTATGTATGTTGTTAACCTACTCTACACTTCAATACACAATTGCTTTACTTGTCCGTAAATTTTTCTTCACAATTCCATACTATCCGGTAAGGTTCGACGAATTATTCTCAACATATCCGATCATAACTAAACCATGGTTACACCACTATGAATTCTAAAATACCAATATATCTACACGAATATTATTGACCTGCATATACCTACATAAATTTTACGATTCTAAACATTGCTCTAACAATTGGCCATTATGTCATCCTATAGGTCAACTAAGAAAATTACAAATCTAACTGATAAATTATTCCTACGTACTCTATACTTTAATACACAATTGCTTTAATTGTCTGTAAATTTTACTTCTCAATGCCATACTATTCGGTAAGTTTTACCAAATTATTCTTAACTTATCCGATCGAACCCGTACCGAGACTACAACAGCACAAATTCTAAAATACCAATAGATCTACACGAATATTACAAACCTACATCTACCTATATAAATTTTACTATTCTAAACAAGGCTCTAATAATAATACAAATCTACAAAAATATTGCTACTCTACACATATCTATACGATTATTGCTAGTCTAATTACAGATCTAAATACTATTCTACATGATTATTATTAGTCTAATTATAAATCTAATTACTACTCTACAAAACTAAATACTTATAAATCTAATTACTTTGGTTTTCTAACCTATATTTCAAGAACATAAAGCCCAAGATTAAACGACAAACCTTTCGTGTATACTAATCTTGTTCCTCCTCCCCTCCCTGTTCTTCCCCTCCCTCTTCTCTCATTTCTCTTCTCTCTTTTCCCCTCTCATTCGCTCGGCTGTGCTCTCTTCGCTGGCCACCGAACGAAATGAGTTTTGTTCGGTCGCCCCGGCATTATATGGCTTTCTGTCGCCAGTCAAAATGGCGATTGAGAAACGAAACGTTAGTCGCCATTTAGACTAGCGACAATAATTACAATTGCCATTCAAAATAGCGATGATTGACGTGGATCCTACCTGACGCTTTTATGACCGTTTGGATGGGCAACTGACTTACTGTCGCCGTTCTAAATGACGACAAAATTACAATTGCCATTTTTATGGGCAACAATAATCTGTCACCATTTTGACCATTGACATACGTATATTTCCGTAATTTTTCGTTTGGCATATTATTTTTATAATTTTTGATTTTTCATGTATTATTTTTTAAAAAAATTCGCGTGCAATTTTCATCTCGGAAAGAAAGTTTATAAATGTGGTTTTCGTTGTGGATCTCCGGGAGGATTGTCTTTGAAGTTGAACCACAGGGTTTCACAATTGAAAGGTATTTTTAATTAAGAAAAGATAGGCACCCAAATCTGAACATCTTACCAACTAAGCTGGACTCGGTCCCTCCAATTATATAATTTGATTTGAAGTTTCCGCTGTACGGTGGAGGGTTTGAATTTACGGTCCGGATGCCCAAAAACTTAAGACTTACACCTTCGACTTGTTCGAGGTAAATGAAATATAACAAATACATCTATGCAAATGTCGAGAAGAGCCACGAATATGATCTGGATTAGGTGTAAAGTACCCCTTGATCCAAGGCTGTAGTACTACTAAACTAACATATGGCATACTATGATGTATAAGCCGTGTGCGCACTATACAACAAGATCACTCTATTTTTAGCATAAAGTTGATCTGTAAGATGCTTGTGATAAAGTAAGCTGATAAGAACATAGGCACTTGGAATAAATTAAGTGGAATTTTTTGGAAAAAGGAGAGGTAATAATGTCCCTTTTCTAGAGCATAAACAAGGATGCCCTCCTTACAACCGGTAAGATGCCACATCATACATTGGGCGATAATGGACTAAAAGTATGTATATAGTCTCTTAGGTCACAAATAGTTATCATTTTGGACACATATATAATCAAAATTTTGAAACTTTGACTGTCAATATCTTTTTAAATATTTAAATTGGATACATGAAAATCATATGTGTATATTTATCTGAAAAAATACTTTTATAAATATATTATAATAGAAATTAGTAGTCAAAGTTGTATTTTGGAGACTGTGTCGATGTTCAAAACAACAACTATTTTTGATTGGGGAGTATTAATTAATCAGTTTTGAACATAATCCTTGAATTTTTTTTCACACCAATCATTTGTAGTCAAGCTTAAGACACGTGACAGGATGCCCGGAAAAAACTGGGTCTAGGGTCTCTTTGGAACAAACGAAACAAAAAGCTAGAAATAGAAATAGGAATGCATGCATAGCGGAATCCTACTGGAATTGAAAACATAGGAGTTATTTAGGCCATGTTTGGATCCCTGGGCTAATTATTAACTTGTTAAAAATTAGCTCTGGTATATCCAAACAGGAAGACTAATAAGTGGACTAATTTTTAGCTAACCCCTCAACTAACAATTAGCCTATTAGCTGATGAGTGGGAGCTAATTTGAGCTAATAGCAGGTAACACGCTGGAAAAAGTTTGAAATACCCTCACGCTGATCTTATCCTCACTTCCTCACCGTATGTCCGCTCACCAGCTGTTATGAGGGGGAGATATGACTTTTCTAAGAAATTAGCCCAACTATTAGAGCATCTCCAAGGGAGCCCTAAAAATGAGTCTTAAATTTTAATTTAGGACCCCAATTAATTAGATTTAGGACTCCAACGAAATATTCACTCTAGCAATTAGGCCCTAAAACCCAACAAAAGATAGAGCTCAATTACAGAGTACTCTCATAGGGGACCTAAAACAATTTGCTAAATTTTAACAATTTAGGGCCATTGCTGGAGTTAATCTTTTCCCTAAAAGCCCTATAATTCAAATTAGGGCCATATTTAAGGCCCCTCTTGGAGATGCTCTTAACCATGTATCCAAACAGTCCTAGGCTAATTTTAGATGGGCTAATTATTAGCTGACTAACAATTAGCTCTAGCCATTAGCCAGCTAACAATTAGTTTTAGCCTATCCAAACATGGCCTCACACACGGTGATTGGATGCTCACAGAACAAATACAAGAATTTTAGAATTATTAATTTGTTAGCAAGAGAAAGAAGGCCGGTGAGGAAGAGAGAAAATGTGAAATAACCCTACAATCCAATCATCCCTTGAATAATTTTTCCTTTGGATTAAATGGGTACGGTTAGTTTGAGATTTTTGCCAAACTAAAAAAATTTAAGGAAACACCCTCCTAGTATCTCCTAGTATACCATGTGTCATCTTTTCCATCCACATCCACCCTTCTCTATTCTCTACTCACTTCCCCCATCCATTCCTTCATCTCTAACACAAAATTTTCAAATATTTTTTTTTAACTTTGAAAACTTTAAACAAAAAGTATCAACTTGAAAAAGTTTTCAAATAAAAAAAATTAATTTGGGAAATTTCAATTCAATTTTTTTTTTGGATCGCTAGTTCGCTACAAACATTTTGAATCAGGAAATTTCAACTTAAAAATTTCAATTTGGGAACATTCAACTTAGAAAATTTCAATTTGAAAAAATTTAAATCGAGAACTTTCAACTAGGAAAATAATGGACTCTGGAAATTTCAAATTAGACAAATTTCAAGTGGGGAACTTCAGAACAAGAAATTTCAAAAACTTTTAGTTCGAAAGCTCTTGATTAAAAAAATTTCAATTCAAAACTTTTATTTGAAAAAATTCAGTTGGAAATTTTTTATTTGAAAAAACTTTTAGTTTGAAAAATTTTGACTCAGAAAAATATCGGTTCAAAAAGTTTCAATTCAAAAAACTTTTGATGCAAGAAAATTCGATTGAACAAATTTTCACTCAAGAAACGTTCGGTTCAAAAAATCTTGTACCAAAAAATTTCGCTTCAAATGCTTTCAATTAATTTTTTTTTGTTTCAAACACTTTCAATTCAAATAATTCAGTTGAAAACTTCTGATTTGAAAATACTTTGAGTTTGAAATTTTTTTACTCAAAAAACTTTCGGTTCGAAAAGTTTTAGCTCAGAAAACTATCGACTCAAGAATCTTTCGATTCAACAAATTTCGACTCAAGAAACATTCGGTTCAAAAAATTTTGTTTCAAAAACCATAAAAAATACTTATTATTTGAAAACTTGGTGAGAAATTTGAAAACAAAAACTTTTTTGAGTTTGAGAAGGAATGGAATATGGGAGGAAAGTAGGATGAAGCAGGGGATGCCACCAAATGTCACGACAACAAAGCCTTCGAGGAGAAAAAGAAGTGGGAAGGAAGTAGGTTCCACCACATCTCACAACTAGAGGACGCTCTTAAATTAGCAGTTCCGGGATTGAGTTCGACTATTTTCTCCAAAATTCCTTTGTTCCAAAATTCTAACTCATGCAAGTACAGGTTTAGGTCCAATGCTGCAAGTGTATCCGTGCATTAATTGTTGGTCCCCACAACCCTTAAACTCTTCCCATATTGCTGCCTTAGTCTGTCTAAATTGTTCATGACAAGTGGTGTTCATAGGAATATTCTAAGCATTTCTCTTTTGTTTTTTTTTCATATCAGTACTGAAGGCATATTTTTTTCTTTACTATTGGAGTAGCACATTAGACTTGCATTATTCTTTCTTCCTTTCTTTAAAGATATCATGTCGTAAAAAAATGTGCACGGATCTTTTAATTAATAGGCTGTAATATCGTTAGGGGTGAAAACGGTCGGCATATTTTTCGTTCGATCCGGAGTCAGATACGGTTGAGATTGGATTCGGGAAGGGATTTAACTATTTAGCCACATTTGAAACATAATCTGAATACTTGAATCAGAATTTAGGATCGGATTCGGAGAAGTCAATATCCGGCAAATATAGGATGGGAGCCGGATATCGGATTTTTTCAGTTCGGATATCCGGCAAGACCCAACCCATTCATTGCATATTTTCTATAGCAACCCATTTATCTTGATAATTAGTTGGTTCTATTGATTACCAAATAGCATATTCTTTCTATGATGTCTATCGGGTTTGGTTGATATATAATTTGCTATTATGGTCATGTGTTTTGTTCAACATATATTACTCTATATATGCATGCATTATCTATATATTTTTATCCGTTTTTGATCCAAATCTAATTCGTATCTGTATCCCGAATAATCCGAATTCGTATCCATATCCAGTTCCGAATATGGGTTAGAATATAAAAAACAATATCCACCCGTATCCGACTTATTTTCACCCTAAATATCGTTACTTTAGCCTATTATTTGAAATGTTTTTCTCGTATCATATCGCATGGCATATCGTATCAAGCGATAGCTTATGGGGTTGTTTCAAGTCAAAACAAACTTTTTTTCTTCGAAGGCAAGACTTTAATTGGAGGCTTGGAGCCCTGCGTTGCTGTCACAATCAGAGAGCTCTTTATTAATTTGACGGACTTTGTTGTTGTCTTGGACGGCAATGTTGAAGTCAGCAAAATGCTATAAAAATTATACGTACTTGATCTACCCTTTCTTGCAAATCGCAATCACTTGATTGTTATTTCTCCTTCTTCTTTTTCCCATTATGTATTGCAATAACTTGTGGCAATAGTGCAAATAGAATCTCCACTGTTGTTGCATAATTGGTGCATATCACAACTTGCAGATCAATACTTTGACTTTTTTTTAAGACATTAAAACCCTAATGACCCTTAGCTCTCGGTTTCATGGTGGAAAATGTAATACCGGTCCCAATATCTGAAGGATTAATAAAGCATCTAAATATATAGGAGATAGCAACGGGAGTTTGCATACAAGTTAAACAAAGTATAGAAGAAGCAACGCTAGTCCAAAGTATAGAAGATAGGAATGGTTTGGACGGTGGTGAGCACCGGCAATTGACCACACACGAAGTACTTTCCGGCTTGCCAATGGTATATCAGTACTATATATGTCTGATAGCCACCACTTAAGTATCATTAACCACATGTTAGGTTGTTCCTTCTATACCCCTAATAAATATATATTTCAATGCGAAATTAGTGTGATACTTCTTCTATACCCCAAATAAATATATATTTTTATTCTATATTCTCTACATACATGTATTGGATTTAGTGCCTAGCTAGCTATTTTTTACTTTATATTCTCTACATGCATTAGTACAATTACTTTTAACATTTTTTGGTTTATATACTTAAAAAAATACTCCCTCCGTTTCTTTTTATAAGGCGTATTTGGTTTCGTTAGGACAAGGCTTTGACCAACAATTACTCTATTAGCATATAATTTTTATGACACAAAATTGATATTAGCAGATTTGTATTCAAAAGTACTTATATATAATTATGATTTTGTATTGCATAAATGATATATTAATGAAGTAATCGTTGGTCAAAGTCTTGTCCTAACCAAACCAAATACGCCTTATAAAAAGAAACGGAGGGAGTACGGTCTTATGAATTTAGACGAAAGAAAGGAGAGTATATCTAGTTGCGTAACTTGCAGGATTTGATTCTACGACATTTGTATGATGCCCATGATAAGATAAGTACTGGTTTGAGGCATGATGAAACAAGGTAGGCGTGCTTATATAAGCGCTTGGAATAATGTGCACTTTTGTGGAAAAGAAGCCCTAATGACGTCCCTTTTCTACCTGCATAAAATATGTATGGGCGGCTGTCATGTTGCAACAAGTAAGATGCCACGTTGCACATCGAACAACAAAATATGGACTAAAATTAGGAAAAGTTTGAAAAAAAAAATATTAACTCAACCATGTAGCCGAACTAGTTAGCTACCCATGCACTCAAGTTGCTCTACTGGAGGCTCATGATCGAACGTCTTTAACTTCTTCGAATTAAATTTGCATTTGCAACTCGTACGAGCTACATTAAAATTAATTGTTGTTAGAACTTTATCTCGTGACCTCTTCACAGTCTTAATTAGATATCTGTCCCTTTCGTCTTTCTCTCTCCCTAAAAAAAAGGGGGGAAAATATCTGTCTCTGCTAAACTCTTTCTACCTCAAACGAGAAATTTTTTCTTTGAATTACTCCATCGGTCACAGAGAGTGACGTGTTTGATTTTTCAAAGTCAATAAGGTGTTACTTTAATCACTAAATTCTCTTATCATATATTTGAAAAAAGTATTAAGTGTACTATTCTGAAAGTATTTTTTATGATAAATTCACTTGTATCATTTTTATATATCCAAACTATACGTTTTAAATAATATTTTTTATGATAAATTCACTTGTATCATTTTTTTGGATCGGAGGGAGTATTTTAACACTGATTTCTAAAGAAATTGGCCAAATTGTGGTCTAGGCCTTGTTTGCAACGGCTTCAGCTTTGGCTTCTGTCCTCTGAAAGCCAGAAGCTGTTCCAAACGGCTAGCTTTTTCGTAGTTAGAAGAACCTGAAAGCCAAAAGCTGATCTGAGATAGTTTTCTACGGTCTTCGTGGATTGAGGTTATGACTTTACAACTAGAATTTAAAGAAAATTAGCTTTTTCCACCAAGTATAAAATCCTAAACCGCACCCCACTTACCCTCATTCCTAACCTGCATCCCTCACACCTAAAAGATATACTAAAAAGCCAAACTTCCAAACACCAAACCTCTTCAGCACAACCGTCCATGCATGTAACCCAACTAAAAACTACTTCTCAGAAAAGCTTCAGCTATACTAAATACGGCTCGGTCTTTCCAAGCAAACCTTGAAAATTCCTGTAGTGCATGTAATGCAATGATGGTGCCCCAGAAGAATATCCCAAGCATCTCGGATCATCATGTGGACTTTCAACTCTCTTTGTTGCTTTCTTTGAAGATTCCGTTGAAGATACCGTGTTGAAAAATAAATGCTTTTGTGTTGTTGGTAATGCGTCAGTGGAGACGACTTAATTAGACTTGCAAATAAGTGGATGTTGTATTATTACCATTTTATTAGCTCCGATAATTGAAGTGAAATTTTGCTATATATCGCATGCCATATAGCTTATCGTATCAGGAGATAAGATATAGAGGTGGCTGAAGTCAAACGAGCACAAGAAAGACATCAAGCAGAAATGAAAAATTATCTTACTGCAACTTAGAAGAAAGCGCATGAAGAAATTTGGAAAATTTCCTTCTCCATGGAATACTTACAGAGAAGACTAATTTGTCCCTTGCAAAGAAAAATCTGCCCTTTCTCCAATAAGTCTTCATCGATTTTCTACATGCAGGTCAAATTAGAATCAATTTTGTAACACTTCTCCAAAATATTTGGCCATCTTCTCCTTAAGTTATAAAATAGTGGTCAAAATTTGACGACCTGTTCAACATGCCTGCAGATTTTATCAATGATAATTTGCCACTTTTCTTGGGACTGCATTCATGTGGGAGGGGCAATAGTTTGACCATGTAGGTCCTCCCTTCATCTAATGGTGTATTTTTTCTGAAGAGGTGTTTGGCAGAGCTCTAGCTTCATCAGATTTAAGGTATTTCTAGCTCCACCAAATCTGTGGAGCTGGAGCTGTGAGTATATTAAGAGTGTTTATGTTGGTCATCTTGTTTACATTTTAGAATAAAAATATAAACTTAATTCACTTTATTTTAGCCTACAACACTGCTAGAAAAATAGACATCAGTAGCGCGGTTCCTAACTGCCATCAGTGGCGGTTTTTCGAACCACCACTGATATAGTGTCACTGATATTATTATCAGTGGCGGTTTTAGCTAAAAAACACCACAAATACTTATATTTAATTCTCGGCAGTTTTAACACAAAATGAATATATTTTCTAGGAGGTCACTCCTCACCCATCCTAGTTATTACTACTCTCACACCTAAGCACGCTTAACCAATGAGTTCTACCACCGATTTTAATGCAAATACGAACACTTCCCGAGAGGTCACCCATCCTAGTACTACTCCCACCCAAGCACGCTTAACTTCAGAGTTCTTATATGATCTAGTACCGTAGTGTTGGTATGATCACATAAATATAACGTGTCCCCCTCCCCTTAACCTCACAAAGGACCCGAACACTAATTTTAGTATTCGCATACTTTGAATTTATCATGCCATGGGTGCTCCCAATTTCAACTAAGTGCTCGATTTTACCGTGACATGGGTGCTCCCAATTTCAACTAAGTGCGTGATTTTACCATGACATGGGTGGGGAGCACCTATGTCATGGTAAAATCGAGCACTCAAATTACCAGTTTTTAATTTTCTGACAGTTTAAAACAAAATTAGGTAACTATAGTTATCAGTGTCGGTTCTATCAAAATTGGGAGCATCATAGGAGTTTCTCAAAGAGAGCAAAAGGGTTTCTGAGGGTACCGAAATATTATTTGTAGGGAATATTATAGGGAATATTATTTGTGGTGGTTCTAAACTAAAACCCGCCACAGATAACAGTATCTACGATGGTTCTAACATAAAACCGCCACAAATAGTCCCATTATCAGTGACGGTTTTTATGTTGAACCGCCACAAATAGTTCCCAAGTATCAGTGGCGGTTTTTATTCCGAACCGCCACAGATAATGGACTATCAGTGGCGGTTTGTGGTCAGAACCGCCACAAATACTTGCTATCAGTGGCGGTTCTGACCACAAACCGCCACTAATAGCAAGTATTTGTGGCGGTTCTGACCACAAACCGCCAATGATAGTCCATTATCTGTGGCGGTTCGGAATAAAAACCTCCACTGATGATTCGACACCGGTTTCAGCTAAAAAACCGCCACTGATAGTCCTATTAGTGGCGGTTCCAAACAAACCGCCTCTGATAGGGCGTCTCCTATGTGCTGTTTTGTAGTAGTGCAAGTTTTAACTCTGAGGTGGAGCTAGGATCTGGAACTCTGCTAAACAGGGTCTTAGCTGGGGATTGTAGAAATCAGCTTTTAAAATCTAGAAGGTCAACAAACAGGCAACTTTCAATCTGGATTGTAACAATCTAGAGGTCAGATTGTAGCAATTCCACAATCCACTCTAGAGGAGCTTTTCCCAGCTTTTTTAAAAGACCACAATGCCCATTGAACTTCAGTCGAAATTACTCACCATTGCCCCTCATTACCCTCACCCCCCTCACTTTTGCCACGCAGAAACAGCAATCCAAATACACTATAATCTGAGTTGCCAACCGCCATCAGCTTTTCAACCTCCAACTTTTAACAATTCAGCTTTTATAACCTAAGTTTTAAAAGCTACTTTTTACAATCCTCAGCTGAAACAAACAGGCCCTAAAAAATTTAAGGATGCCCTCTTAGTATATCATGTGTCATCTTCTCTATCCACCTCTATCTTTCTCTTTTTCCTACTTACTTCCCCACCCAATCCTTCATCTCTAACACAAAATTTTCAAGTCATAAATTTTTAACTTTGAATATTGTAAATTCAACTAAAAAAATTAAAATCGAAAAAATTTTCTAATAGAAAAAATTCAACTCAAGAAATTTCAATTAAAAAATTTTTAATCAGGCAAAATTTTGAACTTATGGGGCTGTTTCAAGTCAAACAAACTAATTTTTAGTTTTTTGGAAGGCAATAAACTTTTATTGGAGCCCTGCCTTGCTGTCACAATAAGAGAGCTCTTTATTAATTTGACAGACTTTGTTGTTGTCTTGGATGGCTTAGTTGAAGTCAGCAAAATGCTAAAAAAATACACGCACCTGATTTACCCTCTCTTGCAAATCGCAATAACTTGATTATTATTTCTCCTTTTTCGATTATGTCTTGCAATAACTTGTTGCAATACTGCAAATAGAATACAAGTGTTGTTGCATAAATGGTGTCACGACTTGCAGATCAATACATAGTTTAACTTTTTTTTTGTATGCCATTAAAGCCCATTATGACAACCGGGACCGCACACGACTTAAGTCTCATTAACTTAAGTGCACTAGTCTATATAAAAAAAATAAAAAAATACACCTTATAAACTTAAATAAATGGAGTAGATTTAATTGCCTATCTTTCAGAATTTGATTCTACGACTTTTGTAAGACGCCTATGATAAGATAAGTACTAGTTAAAGGCATGATGAAACAGGGTAGACGTGCTTATATAGACGTGCTTATATAAGCACTTGGAATAAAGTGCGCTTTTGTGCAAAAGAAGCACTAAGGCTGTTTAGTAGAGATGATAGTGGTGCCACGTAGACACCACGTCTGCTAGTGTAGGACCCACATCTTACTAGCACCTCCACTAGTTCCCACCGCTCCAATGGTGAGGCGGTATAGAGGCGGTAGCAGTGGGTCTAAAATATTTATATGTATTTATTATTCTTAGTTAAATCTATTTTTTTATTTGTTACATACTGTGAAATATAACTAAATATGTAAATACAAATTAAATATTATTGATAGTAATAATAATATTTATCTAGTTTTTGAAATACGTAGTTCACAAACAATTACAACGCATGGATTAAATTAAAAATGCATAATAATAATATATTCATAGGCCAAGATACAACACATTCGTAAGCTAAAACACATAAGCTACGTTACATTTATTCACTACAACACACAAGCTAATTCTCTGGCCCATGCTCACCAAACATCTTGTGGAAGTAATTCAGTGCACGATCACGTTTCGTCATCTCCTCTTTGTTGAAACATGTGGTGTCCTTAGCTAGTAGCTTGCAGTACGCTGCGTATGCCTTCGCAGTGGCTGCCTTCTCCCTAGTGACAGCTAGAGATGTCAAAGAACTCCCCAGCTCTGAGGCCTCTCTCTCTCTCTCCTCTCGCGTCCTCCTCGCGTCTGCTGTTGGAGATAGCCTAATAATCGCAATCACTAATTTTTCCTTGGATTGAATGGGTACGGCTACTTTGAGATTTTTGTCAAATAAAAAATTTAAAGACACTCACCTAGTATACCATGTGACTTCGTCTCCATCCACATCCACTATTTCCTATCCCCTACTCACTTCCCCCACCCCTTCCTCTCTCTCTCTCTAGTAAAATTTTCAAATCAGAAATTTTTAACTTTGAAAATTTTAAATAGGAAGTTTCAATTCAAAAATATTTTAACTAGGCAAAATTTCAACAATGGAAATTTCAAGTCAGGAATTTTCAACTTGAAATATTTTGGATAACATGAAAATTTTGAATTAGGAAATTTCAACTTAGGAAATTTCAATTTCTGAATAGTCAACGAAAGGAACTTTCAACTGGGAAAATTGAGAAAATTCAAATCGAGAACTTTCAATTAGGAAAATTTCAACTTGCAAAATTTAATATTAGAAAATTTTCAAAGTGGAAAAATTTTAGAACAAGAAATTTAAAAATTGTCAATTCAAATTTTGTGTTTCAAAAAATTTAGTTGGAAACTTTTGATTTGAAAAACCTTTAACTCAAGAAACTTTACACGCAAGAAACTTTCAATTAAACAAATTTCAACTCGAGAAATGTTCGGTTTGAAAATATTTGATTAAAAAACTTTCAGTTTGAAAGCTTTTGATTCAAAATTTTCATTTAAAAAATTTCAATTGGAAATTTTTTATTCGAAAAAACTTTTAGTTTGAAAATTTGTTACTCAAAAAACTTTCAGTTTGAAAAGTTTTAATTGATAAAACTTTCGATTCAACAAATTTCGACTCAAGAAACATTCGGTTCAAAAATAATTTATTGAAAAACTTTAAAAATTGTTAAAATATACTTATTATTCAAAAAACTTGGGGAGAAATGTAAAAACAAAAACTTCTTTCAGCTGAAAGGGAAGGGAATAGGAGAGGAATGCGGGATGAAGGTGATGCCCCAAATGTTATTATGAGAGAGCCTTTGAGAGGAAAAAGAAGTAAGGAAGGAAGATGTAGGCCCCCGGATCGGCTATCCGGAGTCCTCTGTGTATTTCTGTACTAGTCCCAGATCAGTAGCTAGTACACACAGTCAAAAGTGATGAATCAACAGCCATATCACGAATACAAATAAGTAAATAAGAATAATACCAAATAAAAGCAAAGACTTTATGGTCAAGGTTTACCATTACGGCTTGAACAGGCTGAACAACTTGAACAACCGCAGCGAAAGACGAAAACACCAAAGCGACCCATCCAAATGCCCACAGGCAATCGAGTGGAGAACGCACCCTAGTCGTTGGAAATTTTGAACAGCTTCTTTGTCTTCTGAGAGAGGATTAGAATGTAGCACGTGAGTACATAAAGTACTCAGCAAGTTTGGAAAATTATGCACCATGTAGGCTATTCAAAGATGGCTTAATATGGTTTATTTGCACAAAGCCAAGTTTCATCAAATCATACTTGTTAATAATTTTCACAAAGCATATTTGAGCAATTCTTTTTAATAATTGAATTATGTAATATTGTAGTGAAGGTTCTAACCACCACTCACTAATATTCAGGCTCTATCCACCACAGCTCAGCAAAATCAGGGTTCAATCCAATCACATGGCTCTGTTCGCCATGGTTCACAAAATCAGGTTCTTTCCACCTACCTGGCTTTAACCGCCAGAAGCACACCCGAGAGTTCTAACCGCTCCCGGATCCCAAAACAAAACATTGTTTAGTTTGAAATCAAAACCCAAAGTCTACCAGTATGAAAGCATTCAGCAAGCTTTGCCTTTGACCGTAGGCACGGCTATTCGAATAGTTTTAACTCTGCAGAGCTTGTACAGCTTTACCCACAAGACATGATATTCCCTTGATGCCATGCAATTAGCACACTTTTGTAACATCCTCATTTTCGCCTTCTGGAGAAAAACCTAATTTAAATAAAGTAAATGCAAAATTGGGAGTTTCATTGGTGTTTACATTAACCTGGCATCCTTTCCAACCCAAATTCGCGATTCAATTCCCGTCCAGTCGAAAAATCGGATTTTCCAGTCCCGCCGGTACCCGAAAATTCACTCGAGTCCAAAAATGCTCCAAAAATCCCCAAACCACTTCTAAAATGTTCCAAATATTCCTAAATAATTTTAGGAATTTATCCCCGAATTTTTGGACCTCCGTGGCTATTTTATCTCGCGCGGCTATTGTTTAATGCCCGCAATTCGCTCCGGAATATTTAATTCCACAAATTTCATCCAAATTCAATCAAACCCGTTCCTTTGAGTCCCAAATAATCTAAAATGGCTCTAGGATTTTTTCCGGAATTTTTAGGCCATTTTTCCTAACTTTTCTCTAGGGTGGCACATTTACGTAAAAGAGGGCCAATGAGGGAGTGACACGTGGCCAACACTATTCATCATCTTCAACCTCTAGCCATGCATGGTTGGTGGAGCTCAAGCAAGCAACAATGGAGGTCCTCTTCTTTAAATGCTTGTAACTTCCTCCACGCAACTCCAAACGACGAACGGCCGGTTGCGTTGGATTCGTAGTGTCGTCCTCTTCACTTTCCCCACCACCTCTCGCCGGAAAACTCGCCGGAGTGCGCACGATCGGGCAAAAACCGAAAACCGTCCAAATGTATTCAATCCTCATTAATTCGGTCGTTTCGGCTCCAAACGGCGCACCACCACCTCTAATCTCTCCGTATAAAAGCCCTCTTTCCGGTGGTATGATCCTCTTTTGGCATCTCCCCTCCGTTCAATCTCTAGCTCAAGAAAACCGACGCCGGGTGCAAGTTTTCGGTGTTCTTCGTGTTCATGCTTGTCCCGACCTCTCCGGTGAGCCATTCTTCTTGTTTCTTAGTTCCTTAGGACCGTGAGGAAGTCTAGGAGCTCATCCAACAATTGGTTGTAGGTTCAATCAAGTTTTGGCGACGAATTTCGCGTTCTTTTCCATTCGGCCGAAGCTCCGTTCGTCGTCGAATTCATCAACTCCGGTGAGTTTTGATTCAATTCATGGTTTCCCTAGATCCCTATGGATGTCCTCTACTTGGTCCATGCTTTTATTTGGATCAAATTCATGCGAAAATGGGTTCAAAATCCGGATTTTGGAACTTTGCGCGTTCTCTGTTTTTTTTTTGTTTGGGAAGCACTGTGTTCGTGCGTGCGTGTGTGGGCGCCCGTGCCCGCGCCGGCCAGCCCGCCGCCGGCGACAATGGCCGCCCACCAGCTGGCCGCCGCCGCGCTGGCCAGCCGCCCGTCTTGGCGTCTTGTATGCCTGCTCAAGGCCTCCGCCGCCGCCCGCCTCGCCGACCGGCGCCGCCACCGCCGGCCGCCTCGCAGCCGGCGACCCCACACGCCGCCTCGCCGGTTGCCCCCCCTTCCCTCTCTCTCCCTCAAGCTCTCTCTCTCCTCCATAGCCATGGAGATGGCAAGCTTCATGAGGAAGCTTTCCCCCATCCCAATGACATGTGGGGCCCTTGCATGGGTAGACCCAGTCCAAGTCCGGTCAAAGCTCCGTTTGACCAGTCAACCCGAGAGGGAATATTCCCGATTTTCCAATTATTCAAAATTCAAACTTCGGAAGCTCATAACTTCTTCATCCGAACTCCGTTTGACTCCATTCAAATTTCTAAATTCATCTAAAATCAAGATCTACCTGCCAGTACTAATTTTGTAATTTTTAGATTTTGTTTATTTTCTGGTATTTATCTATTGCCTCGTTTTGCGCGTAGACGCGACCACCGACGCGATCACGACGCCACGCCGCACTTCACGCGTTCGACGACCTTTCCGTGAACGAAGGCAAGTCCCTTGACGCATTTTGATCCCTGGTTTATAAAATGTTTTTAATCTGTTTATAAAGTTGCATGGCTATTTTTAATGAAATATGTCAAATATAAGTGATAGTTAATCCGAATTTGATGATTCCTCCTTGACCTTGTTAATCATATCCGTTGTAACCCTAGAACATTGATTATACCATGTTTAGGTTATATGGTGTCCTTTCCTACATAGTTCGGTAGAAATGCTTAGGACCCTTTTCCGATGAAAACAACCCAGGGGTGGGGCTATTCAAAAAGAATGTTATCAAATGTGATTTGAAAGCTACTAGTATGATTTTAGTACTGTTTTCTAAAATAAAAAAAAGGGAAAAATGATTTTGACTTGGGCGGCATGGAATGTCGGGAGGGAGCGGATCGAGCCTTGATCCTATTGTGCAAGTACCGCCCCAAGTCATATAAGGACCGACGCTTATGATTGCCATTTTAAGCATAACCGCATTTACCACATGTCTATAATGGTACGACCTGGCCAACTAATTTGTAGAAGCCTAGCTTAGACTCACCACTCGGTTGAATGTGAATGCCTGATGGAGGCAATGTTGTTTTTCTCACACGCGCAAGAGGAGGGCTTTCAGATCAAGGTTGGAACCCTAACAAATGGGTGAAACCTTAGCGGGTGGGTCTAGTTAGGTAGATACATTGTAACGGCCTTGTCACGATCTCTCTGCCGGCACACCAAAGGAAGTGTGCTAATAGCTTGGCACTAGGAGATGGTCGTGTCTTGTGGGTAAAGTTGTACACCTCTGCAGAGTAAAACTATTCGAATAGCCGTGCCTACGGTCAAAGGCAAAGCAAGGAATGCTTTCATATTGGTAGATTTTGGTTTTGGTTTCGAAAACTGAAAAGTGTTTTGTTTTGGGGTTCGGGAGTGGTTAGAACTCTCGGATGTTATTTGGCGGATAGAGCCAACCAGGTAGAAAGAACCTGTGTTTGTATTTGACGGATGGAGTCACATGATTAACCCTGATCCTTTAAAATCTGGCGGATAGAGCCTTTTATATCGGGGATGGTGGATAGAACCTCACTACTATGTTACATAATTCAATGATTAAAAAGAATTGTGAAAAGTTGCTTTGTGAAATGCTATTACTTAAGTATGGTTTAATAAAATTTGGCTTTATGCAAATGAACCCTACTAAGCTTTCTTTGGAAAGCCCACATAAGCATACTTTCCCAGACTTGCTGAGTACGTTTGTACTCACATGCTACATCAACGTTGTCATCATCAGAGATTTATCAAGACGCAGCAGAGGAGGGCGAGTTCTACGCGGAGGAGTACGAGGAGGGCTGCCAGGAGAACTAGTCGC
This sequence comes from Rhipidocladum racemiflorum, assembly GCA_036346355.1. NCBI lineage: Eukaryota > Viridiplantae > Streptophyta > Magnoliopsida > Poales > Poaceae > Rhipidocladum > Rhipidocladum racemiflorum. Next base: position 23,582,685 of record CM070586.1, read on the forward strand.
GTTTCTAGTCGTCGCCTGTGGCGTTATGGCGTCTGCCTGTTTCGCTTTTGTTTCCGCTACTTTGTTTCCGGTCTTTAGACCGAGTATTGTAATAAGTGGCCATGTGGCCCGTACTTGAATATTTATATTGCAAGTTCCGTTTTGTCTGGCAATGAAGTATCACTGTGACTGTGTGTACTAGCTACTGATCTGGGACTAGTACGGAAATGCACAGGAGATTTCGGATAGCCGATCCGGGGTCTCACAACTTCCTTAGGTGTGCCGGCAGGGATATCATGACAAGGCCTTTACAATGTATATGCCTAACCCGACCCACCTGCTGAGGTTTTCACCGCTGTTAGGGTTCTTTCCACCCAGTACAGAAGCCCCCTCTTGCGCCGTGTGAGAAAAACAACAACAACAACAACAATGCCTCTTTCCGGCTCTCACACAACAACCGAGTGGTGAGTCTAAGTTAGGTTTCTACAAATTATTCAGCCAGGTCGTGCCCACTTTGACATGTGGTTGTACGGTAATGCTTAGAATGGAGACAGTCATAAGCGTCGGTCCTTAATTGACTTGGGGCGGTACTTGCACAAAAGAACCAAGGCTTGGTCCGCTTCCACCCGACATTCCATGCCGCCCAAGTCGAAATCATTTTTCATTTTATTTTTATTTTGTAAACCATTGGCAATACTCCTTGCCTATAACTTCCAATACAAGTTTTCAAGAGATAATTGAAAGTCCCACCCATAGGTGAATATTGACCGATGGCGAGGCTAAGCATTTCTACCGTACTATTCTATTCCACCAATAGTTTATTTTATAAAATACAAAACTCAGTGTTTGATAAAAATTATGATAATCCGTTCTATCATCTCCAAAATTCATGAGACCACCAAGACTCCCCATTATTATCATGACACTATATAATCCAATCCAATTTAGTACTCCAACAAGTAAAATCTATACCATGTGCCATCATAACTCCAAAATCATGCTAAGCTACTGACATCATTGTATATGAAACAATCTCCTCAAAATATAAGTCTTCTTAGGGGTTACCCATCATCTATACATCGCTAAATCTTGTAATATACTTGATCCACCGAGAATAATTCATAATCTCATCCCCGAGCATATTTCATGAAAGATTCTACAAATCCAAGATTTCATTGATTCATTACCTATAGCTGTTTCCCTAAACAATGACACCAAGTTGGCTAAACAAATCACATACAATCCTCATTATTCATAATCCCACCTAGATGATTATCGCAACACCATACTTCACAAAATCATCTACTAAACCACCGAGTACGATTCTCAATATTATTCACTGAATCCATCGAGTATATTTGATCATATCATTGACTGAATCATCGAGAATACTTCACGATATCGACTCTAATCATTTAGGCTACAATCCACCGATAGCACTTCATAACGTCATGTATTTAATCCTTCACATTATCACCTCTAAATCATCTACTTTGATCCACCAAGAATACGTAATATTATCATCCATTAAACCACCAAACATTCTGGATCATTCACAATCTCCATAAAGGATTATCATATAATATTCTTGTTAAAATCCACCGAAATATAATTCACCACTTATTCTATTTGATCCACAAGTATGCCTCCCAATATTATTATTTACTTCTACCGACTATTACTCTGGATATCATACATCTTCCAATATTCTCCGAATCCACACAAGTTATATGGCGAACCACTATCACAATCCAACTCCTTAGTAGTTCAACTAATCACCAATCATAGATCAATTTCATAACTACTACACCCACATCATCACTAATATTCATCTAACTCCAATTTGCATTCCATACTGTTTGATCCATTTAAAATGTTTGCCAAATAGTCTTTTCCCCTAATTAAAGAATATTTTATCAAAAATATTTAATATGGTGGATCACTGTCCTAAGGCGACAAAGGATTACGGACAACAACATCAAGGAGGTATACGCAACAGGTATAACTAATGACCTAACGTTTGACATCATCATTTTAGGTAAATAGCAATGCAATTTATAAAACAGTGTAAAACAGTTATAAATGGTAGGATCAAAATGCGTCAAGGAGACTTGCCTCGGTCACAGCGAGAAGGTTGAACTCTTTGAAGCCCGTCGGCGGGGTCGGCGGACTCGGCGGAATCGTCAACTACGCGTAAATCGAGGCAATAAATAAATAAAAGAAAATAAATAAAATCCAAAAATTACAAAATTAGTACTGGCAGGTAGATCTTGATTTTAGATGAATTTAGAAACTTGAACGGAGTCAATCGGAGTTCGGATGCAAAAGTTATAAGCGTTCGAAGTTGGAAATTGCTGGAAAATCAAGAAAATAGGAAAAGGTACTGTTTGCTACAGTAACTCGCGAGAATTTGGTACCAGGACTGAACCAAAACTTCAGAGCCCCCTTTTCTTCCCAAAAAAACGGATTTTTGCCCCATTTTCGCATGGATTTGGACCAAATAAAATCATGGATTCTCTAGATAACATCCTTAGGGACATCTAGGAGGAAGGGATTGAACCAAAACTCACCGGAATCGGAGAAATCGACGAAGAACGGAGGTTCGGCCGAAACGACAAAAGCTCCAAATTCGTCGCCCACGGTTGAGAAATCCTAAAATTGATGATTGGGTTAGAAGCTAGACTCATCCACGGTCACGAGGAACCAAGTGGCATGAAGAATGGCTCACCGGAGAAGGATCTATGAGCAAGAACACGAAGAACACCGAAAAAGTGTGACACACCGTCGGTTTTCTTGATCTCACGGGCAAATGCGTGGAGTAGAGGGAAAAAGGGATACACCACCGGAACCGGGACTCTTATACGGAGTGAAAGGAGGTGGTGGTGCGGCGTTTAGAGGTGTAATGCCCGAGTTAATGGCATTTTAGTGCTTTTCGGTTTTTCTTGAATGGAGCCTTTTCCGGCGGGATTGATGGCGCACCGAGGTGGGGAATTGGAAGAGCTCGGCGGCGCGGATCCAACGGAACCGACGGTTCGCAATTTGGAGTTAATTTGGTGGAGTTATGAGCGATTGAATACAACCCTAGCCATGGCTATGTGTTGAGCTCTTCTCTGTACATTTCCTTTGGCTGGAGGTTAGGGATGACACTATTCACGTGACACGTGGCGCCTTCCCATTAGTCCTCTTTTACGCAAACGATTCGCCCTAAAGAAAAATAAGGAAAAATGGTCTAAAAATTCCGGAAAAATTCCTAGAGCCATTTTAGAATATTTGGGACCCAATAAAATTGGTTTGGTTGAATTTGGATGATTTTTGTGGAATTGAATATTCGGGCGCGGATCGCAGGCATTAAACAAAAGCCATGCGAGATAAAATAGGAACGGAGGTCCAAAAATCCGGGGAATGATTCCTAAAATCATTTTGGAATATTTGAAACCTTTTAGAAGTGGTTCGGGGATTTTTGGAGCACTTTTGGACTCGGGTGAAATTTCGGGTACCGGCGGGAATCTGGAAAATCGATTTTTCAACCGGAGGGGAATTAAATCCCGATTTTGGAGGGGAACGGATGCCAGGTTAATATAAACACCAAACAAACTCCAACTTTTGAATTTACTTCATTTAAATTAGGTTTTTCTCCAGAAAGCGAAAACTAGGGTGTTACAGAAGAAGGTGCCGCACATGTCACAACCAAAGGGCGCCCTCAAATTAGCAATTTTGGATTGAATTCCACAAATTTACTCCAAAATTCCTTGTTCCAAAATTCTAACTAACGCAAGTATAGGTTTAGGTCCAATGCTGCAAGTGTATGCGTGCATTAATTTTTCCTTAAAACTCTTCCCCAATTGCTGCCTTAGTCTGTCTACACTATTCATGAAAAATGGTGTTCATTAATTATTCCAAGCATTTCTCTCTTTTCTTTTTCCATATCTTTATTGAAGGCATATTTTTTCTTTACTATTGGAGTAGCACATTAGACTTGCATGATTCTTTCTGCCTTTCTTTAAAGATATCATGTTGAAAAAAATGTGCACGGAGCACTTAATTAATATGCTGTAATATCGTTAGCAGTGAAAATGGGCAGGATATTTTTCGCCTGATCCGGAGTCAAATCCGATCGGGATTGGATTCCGAAAGGAATTTGACTATTCAACCAGATCTAGGACGGGATCGAGATACTTGAATCCAGATTTAGGATTAGATTCGGAGCAGTCAAAATCCGGCAAATACGGGGTGAGATCCGAATATTGGATTTTTTTTTTTCAATTCAGATGTCCGGCAAGTCCCAACTCATTCATTACATATTTTCAATGGTAGCCAACTTACCTTCACAATTAGTTGGTTTTATTGATACTCAAGTAGCATATTCTTTTTATGATGACTATTGGGTTTGATTGATATATGACTTATTATTATGGTAAATGTACTCATATGGTTTTATTCAACATATATTACTCTATATATGTATGCATTATTCGTATATCTTTATCCATTTTCGACCTGAATCCGTTACGTATCTGTCCCATGTCCATATCCCGAACAACCTGGATTCATATCTGTATCCAGCTGGCCTGTATTCAGTTTTGAATCCGAGAAAAAAATATAGATTAGAATATGAAAAGAGCAATATCCACTCATATTCGACCTATTTTCACCTCTAAATATCGATACTTCAGTCGCAATATTTGAAATGTTTTTTATACCATATCACATGGCATATCGCATCAAGCGATAACTTATGGGGTTGTTTCAAGTCAAACAAACTTTTTATCTTGGAAGGCAATAAACTTTTATTGGAGCCCTGCCTTGTTATCACAATCAGGGAGCTCTTTATTAATTTGATAGACTTTGTTGTTGTCTTGGACGGCATTGTTGAAGTCAGCAAAATGCTAAAAATTATACGTATTTGATCTACCTTTTCTTGCAAATCGCAATCACTTGATTATTATTTCTCCTCTGTCTTTTTTTTTTATTATGTCTTGCAATAACTTGTTGCAATAGTTCAAATTGCATAAACGGTGTCACGACTTGCATATCAATACTTTAACACTTTTTTAAGACATTAAAGCCCTAATGGACCTTAGCTCTCGATTTCATGGTGGGAAATGTAATACCAGTCCCAATATCTGCAGGATTAACAAAGCATCTAATTAGGAGATAACAACGGAGTCTGTATACTGGTTAAACAAAGTACAGAAGAAGCTGTTGGGAAATCACTGCGGCCCATGAAGGCCCATGAAGATTTCTTTGCTAAAATCCTTGGAGGAGGCTATAAAAGGAGGTGAGGTCTCGCGATTGTACAGACATCTGAAAGAAAATAATAGATCAATATTTGTTCCTCCATAATGTCTCTCTCTCTCTCTATTCATAGCTTAAATCTGATTGGGGAACCCTGAACTACACCTGGTAGCAAGGTTCCTCAACACGTTATCAGCACGAAGCTCTAGCGAACACCGAGATAAATCAAAAAGAAACTTTGTAGCGCCCAAATGGAAGAGATATGCATTGTTGATAGTGACACAACAAATACCATCTTAAGAGAATCTAAATACTTCCAGTAGATCACGAAGAATGTTGGCGATATTACTACAATCACAGGCATCAATTCATCTATAATAGTCTCCGGAAGAGACACAATTATATTACCAATAGGTACTACTTTGGTAATCGAATAAGCCCTCTTGTACCCTAAATCAACACGAATTCTCTTGAGTTTTAAAGACATCCGCGCAAATAGGTTTCACGTAGAAACAAATGAAGAAAATGGCAAAGAATTTTTGTGCATTGTGAAGCACGCGGAATGTGAAAAAATGGTATTAAAAAATGTCCCTCATATGAATCTGGGTTGTACTACATGAGAATCAATGCATCCGTAGTGTATACTTCTCTGAAGACTCTTTTTAGAAGCCCTGAATTATTTTCTCTATGGCATTGTAGATTAGGCCACCCTGGTCTTAGAATGATGAGAAATATAGTGGACAACTCGCAAGGTCATGGCATTAATGTTAAAAAAAAATTTGAATCATGAAGATTTTGTGTGCCCTGCATATGCCACTGAGAAATTAATAACTAGACCCTCTGTTATGAAAGTGCAAAATGAAATCTCTGCATTCTTGGAACGCATCCAGGGGGATATTTGCGGCCCAATTCAGCAATTATTAGGGCCGTTTTGTTACTTCACGGTGCTCATTGATGCTTCCTCGAAATGGTCGCATGTATGTTTGCTGTCAACAAGAAACCATGTTTTTGCAAAGCTGATCTTGCAGATCATCAGAATTAAGAATACTTTTCTTGATCAGAATGTGAAGTCCATTCGAATGGACAATGCCGACGAATTTACTTCCAAGGTATTTGATGATTATTGCACAGCAACTGGAATAGCCGTTGAGCACTCTGTACCGCATGTCCATATGCAAAATAGATTAGCCGAAGCACTGATAAAGAGGATTAAATTTATAGCACGGGCACTTTTGCTGAGTTGTAACTTTCCCAACACTTGTTAGGAACACACAGTACTGCATACAGCAGTACTCATCAATTTTAGACCGTCAGCCTACAACATCCATTCACCTATGTAGCTAGTGCAGGAGGTCATCTTGGAAATTTACCATCGTAGAAAGTTTGGGTGTAAGGTATATGTACCTATACCACCTCCACAGCATGCTGCAATGCGCCCTCTCCGCGATTCTAGGATATACGTTGGTTATGATATTGCATCCATAATCAGGTATTTGGCACCAACGACTAGAGACTTGCATACAGCCTGTGAAATCATGTGCTGAAAAATTGGCTTAGAATTGAATTTGCAAATATGTTTGTTCATGTGTTTTGTCAATTTGACAAGAAGCAGTAAGTTTCGCTTTTGCGCCGGACCAAGATCTCAAGAAACAGTAAGTTTCCCATCTACGACGGACAAACTTTGTTGGTTTGTCGTGGACATGCTTTTGAACTCATTGAGCCAAACTCAATCTTCCAAGAAACCAGTAAGTTGTGCATGTACGACGGACCAACTTTCTTGGTCCTTTGTAAACATGCTTTTGACAACTTCATTCTCCCATGTACAACGGACCAACTTTCTTGGTCCTTTGTAAACATGCTTTTGACAACTTCATTTTCCCATATACAACGGACCAACTTTCTTGGTCCTTTGTAAACATGCTTTTGACAACTTCATTTTCCCATGTACAACGGACCAACTTTCTTGGTCCTTTGTAAACATGCTTTTGACAACTTCATTTTCCCATGTACAACGGACCAACTTTCTTGGTCCTTTGTAAACATGCTTTTGACAACTTCATTTTCCCATGTACAACGGACCAACTTTCTTGGTCCTTTGTAAACATGCTTTTGACAACTTCATTTTTCCATGTACAATGCACCAACTTTTTTGGTCCATCGTAAATGTGTTTTTGAAGGTTGTTGTGCCAAACCAAGTTATTGAAAAGCAAGAAGTTTTACATATGCACTGACCAAATTTTTTGGTCCGTCGTGAATGGGTTTTTGAGTGATTTTGAGATTGAATTTTGATTTTGATTTTGAGATTATGAAATTTGTGAGAATTTCATGATGCTTATTTTGAAGTGGATTTTATGCAATGCTCGTGTGGGTAGTTGCATGGATTAATGTGAGTCAAGTCGTGGACTTGTGCTCGGAATTGTTCTGTGGTTTGTTCATGTGCAGGTATTGCTCGAAGACGAACGTGGTCGATGACGGGACCGGAACTAGGTTCATGGAGGAGCTGAGGTTCGGGACTAGGTTCAGGAGGAACTGAGGTCTTGGTGGTCAAGGATGTCATGCGGGACGTTCGGGCTAAGAGAATGGTGCACATGAAGAATGGTTAGTCACGTGAGAATGGCAGGAGGTCATTCGCGTGCAAAGTGTTAGTCACGTGAGTATGGCAGGTGGCCATACGCGTGCAAAGTGTTAGTCACGTGAGTATGGTAGGGTTGCCATACGCGTGCAAGAGTTGTACTCGGCCAGGTTGGGCCAAGTAGAGTTGTGTTGGATACAGATTCCTTCTAGATTAGGAATTGTATTCAGAACTCCTTGTGTTTTGCTCCTTTAAATAGGAGGGGTGTCTCCTGTTGAAGGGTATCCAACCAAGTAGAGCTGAGCGCATCAAGCTTTGAGCTTGGTTTTAGGGTTTGTACTCTTTTGATGAGAGTATTTTAGACAAGAAATAAAGATCAATTCTTCCAAGATTTTTATGCGTACAAGATAACCACGTCGCTACAGTGTTTTTTGTTTTGGTTCTTGTTTGCATGCTTGTTCTAATTCTAGATTGGTTTTTGATCGTTGAGTTTCATCTTGATTTGATCCATCAAAAACCGTTCTAGGGTATTGATTTAGAGTTTCTCAAAGTCTAGTTGATCAATCTTTTGTCGTTCTTGTTTAATCTTGAAGTTTTGATTAGATTGATTCTCGTCAAGTTCTGGATCAGCAATCTTACGAAGCTCATAACTTTTGATCTGTAAGTCCGATCGAGCTGATTCTTTTTGGGTTCGATTCGTATTGGAATCTAGTTTCTCGTGTCCAAATTTCAGATCAATCTAACGGTTGGATCTCCAGGAATTCTCGTTTTACTAAACCTCTGTCATTCTGTTTTTGTCGAAAACGAAGCAATTATTTGGTTCTGTTTTGGGGTGAACTTTTAATAGATCAAGAATTTGGTTTTAGCTTCCGCACAATCATTCACCCCCCCCTCTGATTGCTATATTCATATACTTCGATCCTACACAGCCTGATTTGCTGATTGCATTTTTTTATGAGGATCATTTCCCGTCATTAGGGGGAGGAAATCAACCTTTGAATGAAAAATGCTGGGAAATCATATGGTATTCCAGTGGGATCCCCGCTCATGACCCTCGCACTAATGAAGCAAATCAAGAAGTCCAGAAGATAATTGATTTGTAAAACCTAGCAAATGAACTGCCTGATCATTTTTATGATTTAAAGAGCATGGTTAAGTCACATGTACCTGCTCAAAATGCACCAGAGAGGGTTGAAATACCAAAGAAAGCATAAGGTATCCCTCATCCTATTCAGAGGCCTCAAAGAAAAAAAATAGAAAATCTGGCTTCTCAAATCCAAAGAACCCAGAGATGTTTGGGAAAAAAGGGCAAGGAAATTTACCACAACCAATCACGAAAATGCCCCAAAACAAGAAGGGGAGCCAGTTGAGACCTGACACTGGAAAGAAGCCTATGGAAAAGGCAATTCCATATCTGAATCTTTCATTGCAGGAAGCCACCGGACACAATGTGTACGCACAAATAGGCGATGGAAAACTAAAGGAACTTGCTGTAACATCCCCAATTTCGGTCTTCTGTTGAAATCTAATTTAAACTAATTCAATTCAAAATTCAATTCTTCCTTGGTGTTTAAATTAACCTGGCATCCTTATCCTTCCGAAATTGGAGTTCAATCCTCCTTCGTCCGAAAAATCGAATTTCCAGATTCCAGTCTGCGCTCGAAATTTTACCCGAGTTCCAAAATGCTCCAAAAATCCCGAAACCTATTGTATTAGGTTCCGAATATTCGAAAATCATTTTTGAAATTTTCCCAAGATTTTTGGAAACTCTCTGGTATTTTATCGCTCGCGGCTTTTCGTTAAATGCCCTTTTATCGTCCCGGAATATTCTAAATTCCAAATTTCATCCAACTTCCGTGAAACCAATTCTATTGGGATTCAAATATTCCCTAATATTTTTAGGAATTTTTCCAGGATTTTTAGCCCCTTTTTGCTAATTTTTCTCTCACGCGTAACCCGTCACTTACTACGGCCAATCGGGAAGCGCCACGTGGCAGTGCACTGTACATGCTTCTTCAACCTCATGATGGGGGCAAACCAGAGACCTGCTTCTCTCTTTCCATTCATGGCTCCAAGCATTCAAACACCCATATCTCCCTCTTAAATGCCTCAAATCACTCCCGGCCAGATCCGTTGGAATGGTAACGACAAGGAGTTTCCAATCCCCACCACCATTTGCCCTAAATCTCGCCGGAATTGGATCATTGAAGCAAAATCCGAAACGCACCATTATGGTCATAAATCGGCCGTTTCTTCATGAAAACGTGTGCTTCCATTCCCTAAACCGTCGTCCCAGAGTCCTCTATCATGTACTCATCTCCATCCGTAGCCACTCCATCCCATCTCACCGGAAATTTGCAAGAACCGGCGACAACTGTCGTTCTTCGTTCTTGCCGTGGTATCTTCCACTCCGGTGAGTCAAACTCGAGTCCGCTTGTTCCTTTGTGTGCGCGTGGATGTCGTGGACTAAACCCCTCAATCAATTTCAGGTTTCATCAAAATTTTGGTTTCGAATTTTGAGTTTGAACCTCGTCGGCCGAATCGTCATTCTTCGCCAAATTCGTCGTCTCCGGTAATTGGTCTCGCAATTACTCGCAATTCTAGACTCCTTTAGAGATCCTTAAGCCAATGCCATCTCCAATTTTTTTTAGTTCTTTCCATGTTTTCTTGGAATTTTTGGTTTTGGCTTGCCCTCTGTTCATGCTCGGTTTGACCCCGTGGCCGTGCCCACGTCCGACCTATTGCCGCCCACCGCCGTCGCCACCACCCCGCGCCTCTGTCGGTTCCCCGCTGTCGGTCCCCTACCGCCGTCGCCGCCTCCGTGGGCCCCGCCGTCTTGCCGCTCGTCGGCTCGATCCCGCGTCACCCCGCCGCCTCGGTCTCTCCCGGCCCCGGCCGAGCCGCCCGCCGCCTCCCCAGAGCCACCCCGCCCCGCGCGTCGTTGCCGTCTGGCCGCCGTCGCTGCCGCTTCGTGCCGCGCCATGGTCGCCGCCGCGGTCTCCCCTTGCCGGCGCCTCATGGAGCTTGCCTCCTCTGTTTTGGCATTTGGGGAAGAAGAGCCACTGTCTATGATAGCCCGGGTCCACTATCCATTGACTCCAACAGTTGGAAATTCAGCCAAAAATAAAGATTTCGAGGAATATTCTTGGGTTTTCTATTTTCCATGATTTCCAAACTTCGGACACTCATATCTTTTCCGTTCGAATTCCAAATTGATCCGTTCAAATTCCTAAATTCATCTAAATTCAAGATCTACCTGCCAGTATAATTTTTATAGTTTTTGGACTTTAGTTTATTATATTATATTTATTTATTGTACCGTTTTGCGCGTAGCCGAGGATCCCGCCGAGTCCGCCGACCCCGCCGCTGTACTTCAAGACTTCGACATCCCCGCTGCGATTGAAGGCAAGTCCCTTGACGCATTTTTATCCCATGATTGCAAATGTTTTTACAATATTTTAGAACATGCATTGCTATCTTTTATCACCGTATGTCATATATAGATTACTAGTTATTCCGAACTGTGATCACCGCCTTGATTATTGTTATCCATGTTTATTTGTAACCCTAGGACTCATTGTTATGTCATACTTATGTTATTGTGACAATTGTTGGCTAGAACGGTAGAAATGCTTAGTGTACAAATCGATGAAAATGACCCATGGGTGAGATTATATCAAAGTGGTGATTCAAAATGTGATTTAAGAATTATTGTAAAGTATTTGGTACTATTTTTATAAAATAAAAATAAAAATAAAACTAAAATGGATTTGGACTTGGGCGGAGTGGAATGTTGGGCGGGTGCAGATGGAGCACTAGATTTCAATGTGCAAGTACCGCCCCAAGTCAACTAAGGACCGACGCTTATGACTGTCCATTCTAAGCATAACCGTACAACCACATGTCTATAATGGGTACGACCTGGCCGAATAATTTGTATCAACCTAACTTAGACTCACCAGTTGGTCGAATGTGGGCGCCAGATGGAGGCGAGTAGTACTTTCCCACACGGCGCAAGAGGGGGCTTCTGTACTGGGTAGAGGGAACCCTAACAGCGGTGAAACCTCAGCGGGTGTAGTCAGGTTAGGCGTATACATTGTAAAGGCTTTGTCATGGTCTCTCTGCCGACACACCAAAGGAAGTGTGTTAATTGCATGGCAACAAGAGATGATCATGTCGTGTGGGTAAAGTTGTAAACCTCTGCAGAGTTAAAACTATTTGAATAGCCATGCCTACGGTCAAGGGCAAAGCAAAGAATGCTTTCGTATTGGTAGACTTTCGTTTTGGTTTTACAAATAACTGTTTTGGGATTCAGGAGTGGTTAGAACTCTCGGATGTTTAATTGGCGGAATGAGCCAACCAGGTAGATGGAACCTGTTTTATTTCATGACGTATAGAGTCATGTGTGGATAACCTTGATCTTTTAAAATGTGGCGGATAGAGCCTTTATACTAGTGATGGTGGATATAACCCTCACTAAAATATGAAATAATTCAATTGTTAAAATAATTGCTAAAATATGCTTTGTGAAACTTATTATTAAGTATGGTTTGATGAAACTCAGCTTTATGCAAATGAACCATATTAAGCCTTCCTTGGAAAGCCCTACATGTGCATACTTTCTCAGACTTGATGAGTACTTTTGTACTCACATGCTACACAAAATGTTGTCATCAGAAAACTATCAGGATGCCGTTGAAGACGGTGAGTTCTACGCGGAGGAGTTTGAAGAAGATCGCCAGGACAACTAATCACGTTTCTAGTCGTCGCCTATCGTGTTATTTGGGTTTCATTACTTGTCGTTTTGTTTCCGCTGTCGTGAACTTTGGTCATGTGACCATGTGATGTAATAAATAGCCATGTGGCTAATACTTTATGTTTATGTTACAATTTAATTCTGTTCGGTAATGATTTATCACTGTCTGACTGTGTGTACTAGCAACTGATCTGGGACTAGTACGGAAATACACAGGAGATTTCAGATAGCTGATCCGTGGTCTCACAGCGGTGGTATCAGAGCGTGGATGACTGTAGGACGTGACCTAGATAGAATGGCAAGCCCTAAGGACTAATATATTTATAAAAAACATATTTATAAAAATTTAAGTTCCTTTGCTTCTATCTCTCCTGTCTTAGTATCTTGAGCTTCCCTTACCCTTATTTAAAAACTGGTTGCTAATCTCGTCTTGTTTCAAAATTTGTAGATGCCTGCATTCACCACTTTCGCTGCGACTGCGGGAGGTTTCTGTGCAGAGCTGTCCTTGATGCTCCAAGAGCTGGGATTTCCCCATCGCCCGGAGTATCGCTATACGTTTGTGCCCAGCGTTGGCTACGACATGTGGCAGGTCCGGTTGCTGGTCTTTGCCAGGAGTTCCAATGCTGAAGACCGCCCCTCACTACTACAGAAATGCTTATATTAGACGCACTATCACAGACGGTTTTCAAAAACCGTCTGTAATATATAATATCACAGACGATTCTATAAACCAACCGTCAGTGAAACTATCACAGACCGTTATTAATAAAACCCGTCTGTGATTAGATAAATATCGCAGACGGTTTTGTATTCAAACCGCTCAGATATTATCACAAACGGTTCTATAAAAACACCGTCTATGATATAAAGTAATATCACAGACGGTTTTACTATACAACCGTTTGTATAGTAAGCACAGACGGTTGTGTTTATAAACGTCTCTGATATTGCTTATATCACAGACGTTTTGTGTTTATAACCGTGCTGTATGCTGCATTATAACATTTTGATGTTTTTATCGAACTACGTATTTTCATCGAAGGCCATAATTCGTTCATAGATAGGACGAAAAATGGTAATGACCATTTTATAACATAATGAAATTCAAATTGCTAGTGATCGGACGTCAGTTTTTTTCGCAACATTTTCTTTCTACGTGTGAAACATTTGTCTTCGACAAACAGTAAAAAAAATGTTTCATTCATTCAAAAAAAATCTTGCAATGCGTCCGAAAAAAAAACGAGAATCGGACGTCCAGTGTAAGTTTCTCCCAATGAAATTTGATAACCATCAGAATAATGACCATTTTATAACATAAAACATTTCATTACATTACTACATTATATATATATTATTACTTATAAATTAAAATATTCATCGTCGTCAGGAGGAGGTGGCGAGCTGCCATCGTCGTCGTCATCGCTCCCGGTGGCTGCCATCGTCGCCGCCGTGGCGCCACGGTGGGCTACCGCTGCCGTCGTCGTCATCTGAGCCCCCCGAGTGCCTGACGTGGTCGTCTTCCTCTGACTCTTCCTCGTCCTCCTCCCGCTCCTCCTCCTCCTCCTCCTCGTCCTCCTCCCGCTCCTCCTCCTCCTCTTCCCGCTTGCGTTTCCCGCATAGCGGCGACGCCGGGGGAGGTGATGGTGGAGCGGCGCCGGGGGAGCTTGCGGGAGGAGGTGATGGTGGAGGCGACGCCGGGGGAGGTGAAGGTGGAGGCGACGCCGGGGGAGGTGATGGTGGAGGCGACGCCGACGAAGGAGAGCTCGCGGGAGATTCCATTAGCAGTAATGTGTTTGATCGAATTCGATCAATAGTGGTGATTTAATAGGTGGCCGGAATTGAAGACGGCGAGAAACGAAGAGTTCTCATTCAAAGGCGCGCACTGAAAGCGAAGAGGCGAAGACGGACCGTCGCTATCACAGACGATTCTATAAACCAACCGATTGTTGACTATCACACACCATTCCTCGCTGCGCCATCACGGACGGTTTTGAAAATAACCGCCTGTGATATACTTATATATCACAGACGGTTTAGTTTACATAACCGTCAGTATAATATCACCGACGGTTGGTACACATCGCCGTCAGTAATCTTACTATATTACGGCGGTTATTACATAGAACCGCTCGTGATAAAGATTACACATCGCCGTCTGTAATCTTACTATATTACGCACGGTTATTACATAGAACCGTCGTGATAAAGCTTGCCTATATATAGGCCCGAGCGCAACTTCGATGTTGTGGTCACCTGTAGGGATAGAATGCTAAGACCGTTATATCACCGACGGTTTGGCAATACAACCGTCTGTAAGCCTATATAATAGGTGATTCTTGTGATGTAATTAAGGTTAGTAATGGATAATTGCATTATATATATTAATTCAGATCTAAGGTTAGTATTGGATATAAAATTGCCTTATATATATTAATTCAATATCTAGCTTGGTTATGTAAGAAATTTAAGATTGTTTAGATCTAGCTTGTAGATCCATGTTTTGGTGGTGATAGTAATTGGACGTTATAATTGCAATATTATTTTGAAGCTCTAACTTGTTAAGGAAAGTGTACTTAATCAGTTGAAAAGAGAGTTCTAATTGGATCGAATATTACATGTGTAGCATAGATGGATCGAAGCTGGATGTACGCTGGGGACCGTACGAGTGTGGAGTACATTAATGGCGTCTCCACTTTTAGAAGAGCTGCAGAGGAGGACATGTTTAATAAGGGAGTGCAGTATATGCCTTGTCCATGCATCGATTGCGAGAATATGATGATGTTTCGAAACTCAGCGCAGATCGAAGCACACTTGATTATGCGAGGTTTCAAAAAGGGATATACATGTTGGACCAGTCACGGCGAAGAGCAGAATATACAAGAAGCAGGTGGTACTGTTAACATCTTCGACGAAGTCAACGATATGCCGGATGATCACATTGATTCTGCTTCCGACGAGGATATGTTGCATGATGACAATCTGGACCAGATGCTGCGCGACGCAGAAGGGAACCGTGATGAAAGGGAATATGAAAAATTCGTGGGTTTGATGGAGACTCGAAGAAACCTTTGTTTGCTGTTTGCTAGTTGAAATACACAAGGTTGTCGTCTGTGCTTGTTCTGCTGATATTGAAGGCAAGCAATGGTTGGTCGATAAGAGTTTCACAAATATTACGTCTATTGGCAGACATGCTTCCAGAGGGAAACGAGTTGCCGACAACAACCTACAAAGCCAAGAAGGTTCTTTGTCCCTTGGGAATGGAGGTAGAAAGAATACATGCATGTCCGAACGATTGTATCCTATACCGCAAAGAGTATGCAAACTTGCATGTATGTCCGGTGTGCAACGCATCCCGGTACAAGCGTAAGAGTCATTCAGATGAGGAGGTGAAGAAAGGAAGTCCTGCTAAGATGGCATGGTATCTGCCTCTAATTCCCCGATTGAAGCGTTTGTTTGCTAACCCAAAGGAGGCCAAATCATGTGTTGGCATTCGAGAAGCGTAAGAACTATGGAATGCTAAGACACCCTTCTGACTCCACCCATTTGAGAAACATCGATAGGAGGTATGAAGAATTCGCTGCAGAGATGAGGAATATAAGGTTTGGATTGAGTACAGATGGAATGAATCCTTTCGTAACATGAGCAAATTTCTAAGATAGCACTTGGCCCGTGAATCTCAGATCTACAACCTTCCTCCTTGGTTTTGTATGAAGCGAAAGTACATTTTATTGTCTGTGCTTATCCAAGGACCGAAACAACCTGGGAACGATATTGATGTGTACCTAGCTCCACTGATGGAAGATCTAAAAACATTGTGGGTTCCTGGGGTACAGGTTTGGGATGCATACAAAGGAGAGAACTTCACTTTACACGCTTGTTGTTCTCGCACCATAAATGATTACCCTGCACTTGCTAACCTGTCGGGCCGTAGTACAAAAGGTGCCAAGGCTTGCACTCACCGCCTAGACGATCGAGAGTGTGTGGCTGAATCACTCGCGTAAAACCGTGTACATGCGTCACCGTGAGGTTCCTTGGGAGGAAACACCCATACCGCAAGATGAAGAGACTATTCGATGGGACGAACGAAACGGTTCAACTCCAAGGCCTTTTAGCGGGAGAGATGTTCATGACTTTGTAAAGGATTTGGATGTTACGTATGGAAAGGGACGTAAAGCAAGGTCGACCCGTGAGAAGAGCTTGTGGAAGAAGAGATCAATCTTTTGGGACCTACCTTCTTGGGAGCACCTAGAAGTTCGCCATCGCATCGATGTCATGCACGTGGAGAAGAATGTCTGTGATAGCCTGATTGGTCTCCTACTAAACATTAAGGGCAAAACAAAGGATGGTATCAACGCACGACTTGACTTAGTCGATATGGGCATAAGACCTGAGTTAGCACCAAAAGAGACCGTTAAAGGTGGTACGTATTGCGAACCCGACTTGTTACACTCTGTCAAAGGCCGAAGAACTGAACTTTGCGGTGCTTGCATGGTGTGAAAGTTCCGTCCGGCTACTCGTCCAACATGATGAGACTTGTTTCAATGCAAGATTTAAAATTAATTGGCATGAAGTCTCATGATTGTCATGTGTTGATGACACAAATGCTCCCTATTGCAATTAGAAGTATTTTGCCAATAAAGGTCCGAGAGACAATCACGAGGTCAGTGTTATCTATTTAACACAATCGCTCAGAAGGTCATCGATCCCGAAGGACTAGATGGTCTGCAGGCTGAGGTGGTGATGACTCTATGTAATCTTGAGATGTATTTCCCTCCGCCATTTTTCGATATCATGGTCCATCTCATTGTTCACCTTGTAATAGAGATAAAGATGTGCGGGCCTGTGTTCCTACGTAGCATGTACCCGTTCGAGAGGTATATGGGAATTCTTAAGTCTTATGTACGAAATCGATCTCGTCCGGAGGGTAGCATTGTCGAAGGTTATGCAACCGAAGAGGTCGTCGAGTTCTGCGTCGATTACATGGCTCAGGCCCAACCAATAGGTGTGCCTCGATCTCGCCATGAGGGGAGGCTCCAGGGTATCGGGACCATCGGAAGGAAAGCAATCACACCTGATCCAGTTGCGTGTGCTCAAGCCCATTTCACGGTTCTACAACACATGACTGCAGTGTCCCCGTACATCGTCGAGCACAAGCAATGGCTAAGGCAAGAGAATCCATCACGACATGAGTCTTGGATCATAAGACAACATAACCTTCAGTTCAACAATTGGTTCAAAGAGCGACCCATCACTGGGAGCTCGTCATATGACACCCTGAAATGGTTGGCAAAAGGCCCAGCTTTTACAGTTGTCACGTGGAAAGGATACGACTTAAATGGATACACATTTTACACGATAGATCAGGATTTGAAGAGCACAAACCGTATCAGCGGGGTCCGCATAGATGCGTTCGATGCATCACTGGTCAACGAGGAGCTCCTACTATGGGTTCATAGAGGAGATTTGGGAGCTTGACTATGTACTTTTCAAGATCCCACTATTTCGTGTCGTTGGGTCCACCTCCAAAGACGTGAAGGTTGACAAGTGCGGCATCACCACTTGTGGACCTCAAACGTGTCGGATACAAAGATGAACCATTCGTGCTTGCAAACCAAGTTGTTCAAGTCTTCTATGTTACCGATCCGTCTGACAAGAAGCGCCACGTAGTTGTTCAGGGAAAAAGGAGGATTGTCGGAGTTGAGAATGTAGTAGATGAGGAAGAGTACAATCAATTTGATGATTTGCCTCCTATCGGAAATGCCAGCTGGTCCAAGAGGAACAAATTGAGGAAGTCACCTACACACGCGTCGATCATTGTGAAGGGCTAATTTTCACAGTATAATTACAATGTTAATTTGTAAGCAGGAGCATGCATGTATGGATAATAAAGTAATATTTCTGTACTTATGTTATTGCACACGTGGTTGTAGAGTAGTAGGCCATAGTAACTGTAGCCGTCGAATGGATAGTGGAACGGTGTGTACGGGCACCCTTGTGGCTGTGCATGGTGGTCTGTTAGCAACCAAGCTTCGTAAACTTGCAGACATCAGCAGGTAGGGTACGTTCGGTACATGTTGAGATAGCAGTTCGTTGAGCCACGGAGGTAGCCCATGGTGGCATCCGCCGCATAATAAAGTAATAATTTTATTTTCGTTGGCTTGCACTGAGCTTGGTAAGGTCTAGATGAACGTCCTAGAGCGAACTACCTAAGTTGTATGCAGTGAGCTAGGTAAGGTCAAGATGAACGTCCAAGAGCGAACTACCTAAGTTGTATGCTTTGAAGCTCAATGCATGAGTATATATACTCCAGAGGAATGGTGGGCCGTATCACAGACGGTTCTAAACTATACATAGATTTATTTCTGCATGAGTTGAAGCTCAACTTGCATGAGTATATATACTCCAGAGGAATGGTGGGTTGTTTCACGCATCGGTTCTAAACTAGAACCGTCATGATATATAATCACGCACGGTTCTATACCGTAACCGCCTGCAATATGGTAATCTTACAGGCGGTTCTAAACTAGAACCGTCATGATATATAGTATTACAGGCGGTTCTAGTTTAGAACCGTCTGTGATATTCAAACCCTATAAAACTTCTTCACTTGAAACGTTTTCTACCAGACTTCAAACGCACGCACACTTCAAACCCTAACGAGCCCCGCCGCCTCCCCGAGCCCCGTCGCCTCCCCGAGCGCCGCCTCCCTCGAGCCCCGCCGCAGCCTCCCGAGCCCCGCCGCGCCGCCGAGCACGCTGATGGAGACCGGCGCCGCCTCCCCGAGCCCCGACGCCGCCTCCCGAGGCCCGCCGGGCTGCGCCTCCTCCTCCCCGACGGCCTGCGCCTCCTCCACCCCCCGACGTCTCCTCCTCCCCCGGCGACGTCTGCTCCCCCCCCACAAGGTAAATGACTAATGCTCCTCCCCCACAAGGTAAAAGACTAAATGAGAGAGAGAGAGAATAGTAAGTAATTGTTGGTAGCTCAGCTCCTGTATGTATATATGTATGTATTGTTTCGTGTGTTAATTATCGTCATGAATGAATGAATGAATGGTTGCTCGAATTTTCTTGGCTCCATGCATGCCTCGTGCTCGTGACCGAGATGTAGCTAATTAAGGTTGCATACTTGCTCGAATTTTCTTGGCCATGAGTAATAGCTTGCACTCCGGCCAGCTAATTAACTTGTGCGAATCAATCAAGTGGCGAAAGGGAACCATAGGGCCGTTTGCAACTTGCGATATTGCGACCAATTAATCTTTTCGAGATTAATGGAAGTGATTAGAACCTGCTTCTAGCTTGCCCTCCCCAGGATGAAGAAGGGCATGCATTTCAGGAAATTAATTATCTTTGCCCCACTCACACGCACTTCTTGTTAGCAAACCGAGTAGATTAAAACAATGTTAGCACTACTACAGAAATGCTTATATTAGACGCAAAGGTGGAAAAAAGAAGAAGAGGAGGAAGAAGAATGTATGATGGATGCATCATACATTCTTTCGAGTAGTATGTTGCTCTTATATATTGTCATGGTTTGAAAAATTTGTGTTCAGTGGCTTTCCATCTATCCAGCCCCCTTTTGCTTCTTCCTTTCCCCCCTTCTTTTAGATCATGGACGGCACTGGCCATGGTCAACTCTGCTGCATGTTCTTGTCTCTGCTCCCCCGGTATATTTGCTTCCTCGCAGCAGCTGCTGCTGCTTAATTTGCTCCCCCGGTTCATTTATTTTATTTTTCTTTTCATAGTTCCCTCTCTCTCTCTCTCTCTCTCCCCTTTGTTCTTTACATCGGGCCCATGGTCGTGGGCGTCGGGTGGCAAATTCGGCTGCGCTCCGTGATGACGGTGGATGGAAACCAGGCTGAGGATGAAGGGGACAACGGGGAACCCGAGGGCGGCAGTGGAGTAGCGGCGGCGACATTGTTGGATGTATTTGAATTTTGATTGGATATCGTCGGAATTTTGACCTGATCATGACACCAAAATGAGTTAAAGTAGCCTCTCTCTCTCTCTCTCTCTCTCTCTCTTTCTCTCTCTCTCTCTTTCTCTCTCTGCCATGTAATCATGACATGAGAATCTTAACATGCTGTTATAGAGTACCCTTAGTCATAAGAAACTGGATGTTTAGATGTAATAGGCTATGTAGAAACAAAAAGATTTAGATGAATCAGTGGACATTTCTTCTTTTCATGTGATGAACACATCCAAACAGTTCCCATCGAAATAATGATGGAATAACATTATTTCAATATTTTCTATCCACCTTAGGACCCACTGAAGGATCTGTTCAGCCGAGTCAAGTCAAACCAACTCGCGCTCCAAGAAAAGCAAACAAAAGGCCAACAGGCCGATATAGCATCACGGCGATCGATCCGAAAGATGGGTCCCCTACCGGATGTAAAAAGGTAGTGAATGCGTTACGAACAATGTGCGGGATAGTTGTTCGCGAACGGGTTCCCATCACAATTGTATCCTGGAAGTCACTGACTGACGAGGGCCGCAACGACCTGCTTACAGAAATCCTTTCCTCCTTCGATATCCCAGAAGAACTCGAGGCCCCAAAGGCGACGGCGGTATGCAACCGCTAGTGGCGAGAAAGGCGTGGAAGACCTTTAAGAGCACACTTGTCAAGGAATATGTCAATAAGGACATGACTCCTACTCTAAGTACGGGTTCATTCATCGAGGATTCATGGCGACGTTTTGTTCGGATGAAGACGATGATCGATTCGTGCTTGAAAGCGAAGCCCACAAGGCCTGCGCAGCAAGGAACACCCACCCCCACGACTCGGCACCGCCGCTACGCTGGGAAGAGGATGCAATGGGACGAGGGAGGACGAGGGGACTCCGCGCCATTTGAATCGATTGTTGACCAGCGCCAGAGGCGGCTAAGAGCGAGGTCATGTGCCACACCATCGGCACCATATCCTTTACAAACCTGCGGACGAGGAAGTCTCGCTAACGCGTTTGGTAAGATATCGAACCACCATTTTGGTACGTATTTAGTTCCTAACTTCATCAGTGAAATAACTTGTTGGGGTCTTGCAGGTAGAGTTGAGTGCACAATCTTCCGGTGGATCTTTCGTCCCAAACAGGGAGAGAGATGCACTCTCCACGGCATTGGGAAACAAGGAACACCCTGGTCGCACGCGAGGCAAAGGGGTTTTCGTTCCCTGGAAGACGGGCTTCGAAGACACCGACATGTACCGGAGTAAGAAGAGAGGTAGAGACGAGCGTGAGAAAAAGATCGTGAAGGATCTTGAGGACAGGCTGAGAGAAGAATTCAATGATAAGATAAGAAGCCTCGAGGAAAGGCTCAATGCTCAAAACGCAAATCCTGTGGAAGACCTAGGGTTCAGCCCCACAACACGTAAGAGCAGTTGTGCGTCCGCCCCTGACCAGGGTAAACACCCCGGCAGATTCCCTGTCTGTGACATCAAGGTATACTAAGTATGATCCCTTGAATGCTCCATAGATATATCTTTTTGGCACATTAGCTAATTGGGTACCGTTGTGTAGGAGCCCACACGGTGCAATCTCCAGGTGAGAGTTGCCAATTGCTCCCTTCCTATACAGGCTGCTTGGGGCCTCGCGTATCCATCCATTGAAGGGGCGATGGTGCACGGTACCCTGCTAGCGCCGGGTTTCACGAAGGTCAATGTGGACGGTGTTCATGACATTTTCAAGATCATCACACTACAATTGCCTCCAAATAACGAGCTTCAGACACTGGGGGATGTCATCGGCACATTCATCCAGTGGCCCAGCAGCGACATATCTCTAGACATCCATCCTCCACCAGAAGTACCTCTACTTCCTCCGCCAGAAGTTGATCCAATTCCCCCCAAATCAGTTATCGTGCCCTCCCCACCCAAAAACATTGACAGTGAGTTTGATATTGACTTTGACTTTGATTGCTCTCTACTCCCCTCGTCTCCCCCGAAGATTTTCGTTCCAATAAAGAAAGGGAAGGGCAAATCGAAAAAGATAGCAAAGGCCTTGGAGTACTATCCGATGGCCCCGTTGGCCCGGGTATTCAAGCTAGGAGAGCCTTTATTAACGGAAGATCGCATCAAGACATTGACTTACTGCTGCAAAAGCCTGCATACATACTACATGAGAGAAGCTAACAAGCCAGAGAACGAACGTACAACAAGTATCATGGTCCGCTACAAGCCTAAGCATCTGTTCAACGAATCAGGGGCTACTTGCCAGTCGGCTTCAGGACTGTTCGATCTCTTCAACCTCGACGCCCTCGACGCCTCGCTCTTAAGATGCTGGACATTGTGAGTGTGTCTTCCCTGTAATACGGATAAATGTCATATATATATATATATTAAGTGACCCCTTTGCCTAACTTTTTGTAACACCCCAAAATTTTGCTTTTCTTAAATTCATGTGTGATTTGGCACTTTGGTGAATTTTTGGAATTTTCTGGAATTTATTTGGATTTAATTGGAATTTATTTGAATTTATTCCATTTTGAAATAATTAAAGAATTTAATTTTGCAAATAAAATTTTGTTGGAAATATTTTATTTGAGTCCAAAATGATCCAAAGTATTTTCCAGAATTTTTCTGGAATTTTTCTGAGTCATTTGCTATTTTTAATGAATTAAATGAATTACTAGGAATTATTTTAAATATTAAATCGCTGGAAAATCAAACTCGGGTCAAGTACTGTTCATCCGACCGAAGTCGAACCCGAAGTCGGACTCGAGTCCGACCGAGCCACGTGACTCGACCGAACCCACTCCTAACCCTAATCAATCCCAACCGTTGGATCAAGATCCAACGGTGAGATCCGCCCGACCGACCGAGCCGTGTCGGACCGGACCGGTCGCGCCCGTCGCGATCGTGGCGTTGATCGTGCCACGTGTACGGCTCTCCGTCGTCGTCTCCGCACGAGTCCGAGCCGGACTCCGCCGCCGTGTCCGACGCCGTGGAAAACTAGGTCTCCGTTTTCTGCACGAACGCCGAGGCTATTTAAAGCCCGGGGCATACCCCGAGGACCGCCGTGATCCCGCGCCCTCCCTTCTCTACTTCACCGAGGCAAAGCCGCCGCCGTTTAGCCGTGCGAGCTCGCCGTAGTTGCGCGCCGCTCCGCCACGATCTTTGCTTCGTTCCGCCGCCGTCCGCCGTCCCCTGCCGCCGTTGACCTCAGATCCGGACTCACCGCGACGAGACGCACCCGAAGGGACATCTCACTTCGCCGGAGGAGGCCGCAAACGCCGTTGGCCGTGTCGCCGTCCCCAGCTCCGGCCAGCCAGCTCCGCCACACGCCATCGCCGTCGCTCGAAGCTTCTCCGCCGTCCGATCAAGATCCAACGTCCCAGATTGTGCCACGTCACCGCACGGTGAGATCCCGTCCAAAATTCCAGATCTAATCTCGACCGTCGGATTTAGATCCAACGGTCCAGATCAAACGCGTTAACTCAAACGCGTGAAAGCCAGATCTAATCCGCGCCGTTGAATTTCAAATCAACGGCCAAGATTGCGCCACGCGTTTCGAAGCCTCGACCGCTGGCGCCACGCGACTCAGGTAGGACGCCGACACGCCGCCCGCTGTCGGCCGACGGATCTGAATCGCACCATGATGTCATGCCGACGCCATGGCGGGCTCAAGATGTCACGCCGTCGTTCGCCGAAAGCGCCGACGCTACCCATGACGCTATCGGTGGGACTCCACCTGCCAAGACTGGTCGAGCCTCACCGACGCCAAGAATGACGCTACCCGAGAGGGCCCACATGTCGGGCCTCACGTGGAAGTCGTGGGATCGAGTCCACGGTGGACCCGAGCCGAGCGTGGACCAAGTCCATGGACTACCGACGCCACCGCCCAATCAGAGGCTGCCACGTGTCCTTGCTGACGCAATAATTAATTTCCGAAAAAAAGAAAATGATTTATTAATTCGAAATATTGATTCAAATTTAGATTCAAACTTCAAACGCTTATAACTTTTGCGTTTCAACTCCGATTTGAGTGATTCAAATTTCTAAATTTGTATAAAATTAAGATCTACTCAAATATGAATTTTATTTAATTTTTGGACTAAAGTTTTTCTCTGTAATATTATTTAATTGATTATTTAAACTTTAATAAATCATAACTTTTGCGTTTTAACTCCAAATTTGACGATTCCAGTTTCTAAAAATACAGAAAATTATGTTCTCTCTGTTTATGGATTTTATTTGGAGTTTTGGGATGTTTTTGCCTAGTGTTTATTTGTGTATTTGCTATTTGCACGCTTTACGAGTAGACGTTGAAGTGCCGGAAGGATTCGAGGGAGAAGTGTTGACTCAGGATCCAACTCAAGACCAAGAGCAAGTACTTTTTGAAGGCAAGTTGTGCTTTGACCATATTGATCCTATTTCGAAATCTATTTTGATTTAAACTATTGCATGCTAGTTCAAGTAGAAAGATACTTTGATTAAACATGGGGATTAGATAAATACCAATTTGCTATATGACACCTTGATTACTTAAGTATGTGCCATGACCCTTTGTCACCCTAGTTGTGGTTTACTAGTTGGACATTATTAAATTGCCAACATGGGTTTAGATCGTTGTAGTATCTTTGCTTAGACTCACACTACGTGCTCATGACATGATTTTGGATAATCAAATGCTAATATTGACTTAATGATATATTGAACCTGTTTTGGAAAAGTATCATGTGATGTTGATGGCACGTGGTGCATGGTAATCAAGCGGGGTTTGATAAACGGTTTTCGGCCAGGGCATGTGGCAAGAGTAATCAGGTGGGCGGTTGTGGCGTTGGGAATGTTGATTTGGTTCTTGGGTAGTCTTGCCCTGGTCACTCTAAGGACTTAACCTTGCAAGCCTTTGAACTGGGTCATACTTGCAACCACATGGTCGGAATGGGACGGCCCTAGTTGACTAAGTCGCTAAGGACTCACTTGTGGAGCCTCGGGTGTCAATTACACCGTTTGTGTGATTGTGCGGGGAGCGTATCGTGGCTGTGGCCGAGATACCCATCTAACGGTGTGTTGGTCCCATACTTCGCCTTAGCTAAGGGAAGGGATGGTGTAGAGCACCTGAACCTGAGAGGACCACTGTGTTGTTTGAGGCTTCCAAAGGCTTTATTCTGAGGAACTTCGCCTTTGTGGTGTTTGACTGTATCTTGTGGGTAAAGTGCATAACCTCTGCAGAGTGTAGAATCTATTTGAATAAGCCGAGTCCACTGCATCTTGGACAAAGCTCGAGAATTACAGTCAAGGGTTAGACTTTCTGAAAATAACTTGGATTTGAAAAGTTGGGTTGGTTTCGTAATGAAGTTGATGGAAATGTGGTTTAGGATGGGAAAAATGTTTATTAAATTTCTTGAGAAGTTATTTATGCTTTACTTATTTCTACTGCTTTCGAATCTACTTTTATTACTTGTCAAAAGCTGTTTCGCAAATATACCTTGAGCTATTCCTTTGTACCAAGCCATGCATATAGTATATTAGCTTGCATTCAGTGCATGACTTGTCGAGTACCAAGTACTCACCCTTGCCTCAACACAATACCAATGAAGAGGAGATTACGCCCGGATTTGAGGAGGATTTCCAAGAAGACCCGTCTACTTAGGGATGCGAGCCCGATCGGTTACTGTGGTATCTTTGGATGGCGCCACGGGTTATTTGATTTTCATTTGCTGTTATTTCTCTTTTAATAAGTTTCGCCTTGCGAGGCATATATTTGTAACTTGGCCATAAGGTCGAGTAACCCTTTGATTATTTAAATAAAGTACTTTGATAGTATCGTTTGGTATGATTGTGATATATACCGATGTTAAGACTGTGTGCACTAGCGCGTTCCTGGACTAGTGCTGAATACACAGAGGGTCCGGATTTGCAAATTCGGGGTCCCGACACTTTTGTATATATAGATTCATGATACGCGAAGCGAGCAATACATCGGTGGGTTTCCTCGACCCACTCTTAGTCTCGCAGCCAACAATGAACCAAGATGCAAAAGCAGTAGAGGAATACGTACGACATGCCTTGGATGCTCAGAAAGATAAAAGCTTCATACTTTTACCCTTTAACCCAGGGTAAGTGCTGCCCGACTTGGTATACTCTCATTTGTAATGTGCACACAATACTTTGGTGCTAATTGACCATGGCAACATACCTATGCAGGTTTCACTGGGTTCTAATTGTAATTCATCTGGCCAAGAACTGGGTTATTTACGTTGATTCCTCACATACCGGCAACCACGACTTGAACCCTATCGCACGGTTAATCACCAGGTAACCACGTTGTTTAAGGAGCTTGTTGCTCCTGGAATAGCTGAGGCTAACCTTTCAAATCACGTAGGACGGTCAAAGCTTTGCGAGATCCTTCGCTCAAGGCGAGGATAAGGCGTTGCGGACGATTTCAAGTTTCCGGTATCCTCTATACAAGATAATCCTATTTCAAACTCCGTAGCCATGATTCTCGAACTAAGCAATTCTATTTTTCCAAAGGCCACCAACAAGGACAGGCAATAACCGATGTGGATTTTACGTTTGCCATAACATGCATCTCCTCGTCAATGCAACACAAATGAGTAAGGATAAAACTTCGTTTGCAAGACAAGGAATCAAGGCGTCCATTCGAGGAAAACTTTGTTTTTTCCTAGTCACTGAAGTCATTAGTAAAAAAGGCGAGTTCTACGCAGGTGCCTAACTGCAAGAGTTAGGTTTATCTCTGTATTGCCACTTGTACTGTCATTAGTCAAAGCAATTCTAATTTTCCAGTTTATTTGCTGAAATGGATGTACGGATAGTGCTTGTGATGATCTGTGATCGCTGAAATGGATGTAATGTCTCTGTCTCTGATGAACTGTGAAATGGATGTAATGATGCTTGTAATGTCTCTGTGATCGATGAAATGGATGTAATAATGCTTCTGTGCTGATCTTCGATTGATGGGCATGAAGGAGTCAACATATCTCATATCAAGAGCCATCTTCGTGTAATACATAGGATTTTCCAAGTATACATATGCCATACTATATCTTACCACTAGTGCGGACATATATCTTCTTCAGATATCTCAGTGCTTTCTTTTTCAGATACATATCCCTAATAGGTCACTAGTGTGCAACCTTCTTCTTTTTTCTAAAAAATGATGAAGTCTATGCATTTCTTCTAGTGCCTAATCCCTGCTCTTGCACGATCAAATACAGGCTGAAATAGAGAAGGTTAAGAAAAGAAGAGAGGAAAGAGCAATTGAAAAAGCACACCATGAGGAGGAAATGGTATGTATATATCCCTGGTTATCATAAATCATATATTAGTTTCAAGTAATATTGCTTGTGGAACTAAAGGTCTAATTTATTCTAGTTGTGGTTATTTTCATTGTGTGGATACTATTTCATCCAACAATAACTTGTATATAGTAATGTGGTGGAAGTGCATCATTTGATAACTTTATTTAACGCTTTCAAGAAAGGAAATCCTCAATCTTTGCACACATGAGACATTGTTGTCTCTGTACAAGGTGCCGACCTTTACTTGATTGATGATTTCCTTGAAAGTTGCCACACTCGGGAAATTGAAAAAGGGTGGTATAGTGGATGTTGAAGTCATTGCCAAGAATTGTGCTTCATGACTGGAATGAGGGTAGGATATACTCTCTCCCATATCAACTTTGTTGATTCTTTATTTTTTCCGAGTCACCTGATCGTCCTGTTGTTTTAGGTAAAATACCCTATTATAAACTGCCACCTAAAAGGGATCTTTGTGGAGGACGCAGACGCCATAATTATTTTGAAGTGGGAAAGAATTTAATATTGATGAAATTTACACACCGAGTCTTCATTTGCTGAAATGGATGTAATGATAGTGCTATAATCAGCTTGGAACAATTGCTAAATGAATCCCAAATCATGATTGCTTTGAAATAATGCTTGTCTAATAACCGCAATGTAGCTTCGTGTTATGTCTGCTTTGAGAGGGCATGGCTAGCATTCCTGAGGCTAGCCAATAAACAGAAAAAGATGTATGTATGAAAACCATATCACAGACGGTTCACAACTAAGTACCGTCTGTGATATAAATATCACAGACGGTTCATACCTGTGGACCTTCTGTGATAGTTTGTATAACACGCAGCGGTTCATATCACAAACCGATCGTGATATACACTAACACAGACGGTTGGTATATGGAACCGTTAGTGATAGAATTTATATCACAGACGGTTCATATTACAAACCGTCAGTAGATTTAATATAGCACTGACGGTTGGTATATGGAACCGTTAGTGATAGGATTTCTATCACAGACGGTTCATATTACAAACCGCCGAGATTTAATATAGCAATCGATGGTTCTAAATAAGAACCGCTCAGAAATTATTATCACAGACGGTTAATAAAACCGTCTGTGAAGTGGTTATATTATCACTGACCCATTGTTAGAGACGGTTCACAAAGCCGTCTCTGATGATATTTGTGAACCGTCTCTGATGGGCTTTTCTGTAGTAGTGCCTACCACTTCACTGCGAAAAGGATGATACTGGCGCATGCGCTTTAGGATGCTGCTAGAGAGGCGATCATCCACTTGGGGGAGAGATATCATGTTCAGCTGGATGACACCCCGTACCGCCTCTTTCCCCGACACTAGGTTGGGAGGTACCTCAACCAGTTTCGGAGCTTGGAGCTGGAGACTGACCCGATGGTGGTGCACATGGGTTCCCTCATTCGGGCGCAGGATGACGCCTATGTGCAAATTTCTTGCGAGCTCCAGGACATGCGCAAGGAGCTGGCTGCAGCAAGGGAGGAGAACCGTCAGCTCAAGAATGCTCAGATGGCCGCAGCTCCACTTCTCCTACCGGCCCCTGTGCAGGAGGCGTAGCCGGTAACACCACCACCAGCCCCAGTTGGAGAGGAGCTTCCACCTCGAGGTTTAACTCCCGAAGCTACGTGTCATCGAGGCCCGAAGCTACGTGTGACTGCACGCAAGTCTGTGCGTCGCGAACCGTCCCTGGGGATTTCCCTGGGATTCTTGGCTGGCCCTGGAGAGCTAGGACCTTCTTCAACGGCTAGTCCTTCTCTCAGCAGGAGTGAGGAGGATCCATCCTCGCGCATCTTCGAGGAGAGCAGTGGGAGTAGCTAGTTGATTTAGCCTAGAGAGCCCTCTTTTGGTTTCGATAGTTTGATTAATAAATGCTTGTGGTGGTCTGTATCGTGCTTTTAGGCAATTGTGATACAACCCTCTTTATAAAAACTATTTTGATTTGAATAAAGGGAAGTTCAGTTGGTTTTTCCTTTGTTAGTGTGCTTTTGTGTTGTGGATGTTGTTTAGTCCCCTGTCCTCTTATCTTTGTTTTTCTCTCTTTCCTTGTGCTTTGTCCGTCCTTGGTTTCAGATGGATAATCTTGGCAGAGGTCGTGGTGGAGGAAGAAGAGGAGGCCACAGTAGAGGCCGTGGTCGTGGAAATGGCAGAGTTCAGTTCCAAGATGAAGGACCCATAGAGCAGCAGCAGCAACCTCCAGTTGATGGGCAAGTGCCGCCACCTATGGCATAGCAAGAGCCAGTACCACCTCCACCCCCGAATCAGCCGCCGAATCTGGAGCAAATGATGGCGATGCAGCTTTAGCTCTTGCAAGCGTTGGCACAGAATGCTCTCAACCCGCCTCAAGCTGCACCAGCCCAAGCCGCAGCTGAGCTGCCCCAGTTCAAGTTTGGGGAGTTTATGAGGACTAGGCCTTTAATTTTTGCTCGGTCAGTTGATCCCCTTGAAGCAAATGACTGGCTTAAAGAAGTCGAAAGGAAGTTATACTTGGCCCAGTGTGATGGAGTGGAGAGTGTGCGGTTCGCTTCGCACCAACTCAAAGGTACGACAGCTAGTTGGTGGGAAAATTATTGTGCCGCTCACGAAGATGCCCAAAACATCGCTTGGGATGAGTTTGCTGAAGCTCGTGCTTCCCATATTCCCAAGGAGATTATGGAGATGAAAAGGAGAGTTTCACAAACTGTAGCAGGGAAATCTCTCAGTGTCATAATACTTAAACTGATTCACTCAGCTCTCACGTTATGCGACAACAGATGTTGCTACGGATGAAGCAAAAATATGGCACTTCATGGAGGGTCTTGACCCCAATCTCAAGGTTCAGCTAGTATCAAATGACTTCCCTTCCTTCGAGCATATGGTGAACAAGGCTTTGATTCAGGAAGATGCTCAGCGTCAACTGTTCGAGTCAAGGAAGAGGAAGATGATGTTCAAGAATCAGCGTGGTGCTAGCAGCTCTAGGCCGCGTACTTTTCAGCAGCCCAGAAGGCCTGCAGTCCCTAATGTTGCTAAGACTCCAGTGTCCACTCCTCGTCCGTTTGGTCAGGCTCCTGCTGGCAATGCAGGAAGTCAAGCTCAGAAGAGCAACCGCAACTGCAAGAGTTCAGTGCTTCAATTGCAAGGAGATGGGACATTACGCCAGTAATTGTCCCTAGAAGCGTCAGCTTGTGACCCCAGTTCAGTTCAACCTGGGAACCACACCAGCCCGCGCCCCAGCACCAGCTCAAGGGAGAGGTACACCACAGACTCTGCGTACCCCTCGGACCGTCGGAAGAGGACGTGTGAACCACGTCACAACTGAGGAAGTTTAGGACGCACCGGATGTGGTCTATGGTAAGTTCTTAGTCAACTCGGTGCATACTTCAGTTCTGTTTGATTCTGGTGCAACACATTCCTTTATATCAGAATACTTGGTTAGAAAGCATGGTTGGGATACAGTTCAGTTAAGAAACCCTTTATTAGTTCAATCCCCTGGTAAGGAATTAAGAACAACTGTTGTTTGCCCAAAAATGGATATAATTATAAAAGGAGTAAAGTTCCTAGTGAACTTAATTCTATTGGATACTAAGGGTATAGAAGTAATCCTTGGTATGGATTGGTTAACCAAGTACAAGGGTAAGATAGATTGTGCTAGTAGGGCTATCTCTCTTACCAGCCCTGAGGGAGTTCGAGTGGAATTCTTGTCTAGTCTTTCCTCTAAGGGGGTAGTACCCTGAATCGCCTGAAAGGTACATCGTTGGAAAATGTGCCTGTAGTGAAGGAATACTCGGATGTGTTTCCAGAGGATCTGCCTAGTATGCCACCAGACCGGGATATCGAGTTCGTAATCGAGCTTGTACCTAGTATAGCTCCTATCTCCAAGAGGCCCTACCGGTTACATGCCAATGAGTTAGTAGAAATGAAGAAGCAGGTTGAAGAACTGCAGGAGAAAGGATTTATTAGACCAAGCTCTTCACCCTAGGGTTCACCCGTCATCTTTGTTAAGAAGAAAGATGGTAGTCTGAGAATGTGCATAGATTACCGGTCATTTAATGAGGTGACAATAAAGAATAAGTATCCTTTGCCCAGGATAGATGATTTGTTTGACCAGTTGAAAGGAGCCCAAGTTTTCTCAAAAATAGACTTGAGATCAGGATATCATCAGCTTAAGATAAGGAAAGAAGATATTCCGAAAACAGCCTTCACTACCCGATATGGACTGTATGAGTTTACAGTAATGTCATTCGGATTAACAAATGCCCGTTCCTATTTCATGAATTTGATGAATAAGGTGTTCATGGAGTATTTGGACAAGTTCGTTGTAGTCTTCATTGACGATATTCTTGTCTATTCCAAGAGTAGAAAAGAACATGAAGATCATCTGAGGATAGTTCTGGAAAGGTTAAGAGAACATCATCTTTATGCTAAGTTCAGTAAGTGTGACTTTTGGTTAAAAGAAGTTTCTTTCCTGGGTCATGTCATTTCTGCTGGAGGAGTAGCAGTGGATTCGGCTAAAGTGAGGGATGTTCTGGATTGGATACCACTTGATGTAACACTGGGTGTCCCGATCTTTCGATGAGAGTGATAACCTTCGATTTGGGTGGAGACGACTTTGACGATCCGACTACAACGTACAACGATGATGCGCCTTAGCAATCGCTAAACCAACTCCAGATGGTAATTGACCTTGCCGCGGGCACGATCAACCTGATCACGAAGATCAATTCCAGCAAGCAATCGAAGAACAAGCAAGAACAAGGCAGAAGCTCTAAAATTGCAAATATAAATGAAGTATTGAAAAGTTGGGGTTCCGATACAAGGAGCTTGTTAGGCGGCCGTTGAGCACGTCTAAAAGACTCAAAATAGTAGCAAAAGGCTAAACTATCAAATAATCAAAACCCAAGTTATTTTGAGGGACTCCCTAGCTATATATAGGAGAAATAGGAGGCCAAAACCGTGCTAGGGGCGTCCAAAACACATCCATGGCCGAGTAGGACTCCTATTCCTAGTTTGACTCGGATTTGGAAAGATGACAGAACTTGTTTTGCAGATTCCTGTTGACTCGTAAGGAATTTGGACATGAGGCTGGATCCGGTGGAAATAGGACGACGAAACCTTTCAAACCAGTACTCATAGACCCCAAACACCCTTGTGGATCAAAAGTTATGGTCATTTTAAGTTGGTGTTGTCCCGGAGGATGAATCCGAGTTGAACTTGTGCACCGAAAGAATTGGCTTCATGCTTGACGTTTAGGAGTCCTTCTCCTTGGTTCCTAAGGACAATAAAATCATCACAAGGAGTAAATAGCATTCCATTCATTAAATTATTTGTATGCAACCCGAGGAACGCATTCACCTGGCAATTGAATTGACATGCGCGAGCTCGATTAATTGGCCCTTGTGTTACATTGTTGGTTTCAATTGGGTTTGTAGGCTTGGCCGTATCCATGGTAGTGATGTCCTCATCATCCTCCCCTTCTTGCATTTGAGTCGTCCTCGACTCAAGTTCATCATCTTCTTCCAAGTATGGCTTTAGATCTGATAATTGAGTTGACGGGCTCGAGCTCGAGTCAATGGTCCTTGAACCGACGAAGATGTAGAAGGATGGCCAAGGTGGGGGCCGATGAAGCCATGCAGATGGAGTAGAGGATGCTATAAAGTGTCGCCAACTTAATGGTCTTGGCCAAGGTGGGGGTCGATGAAGCCGTGCAGTTGATATAATTGCGGCAACACTTAGTGATGACCATATGTATGCATTGTTAGTTCTTTCCATGATGAGCATAGTCTCATCAGTTGTAGTCTTCATTGATGATATTCTTGTCTATTCCAAGAGTAGAAAAGAACATGAAGATCATCTTAGGATAGTTCTGGAAAGGTTAAGAGAACATCAGCTTTATGCTAAGTTCAGTAAGTGTGTCTTTTGGTTAAAAGAAGTTTCTTTCATGGGTCATGTCATTTCTGCTGGAGGAGTAGCAGTGGATCCGGCTAAAGTGAGGGATATTCTGGATTGGAAGCAACCCAACTCAGTCCCGGACATCAGAAGTTTCCTTGGATTAGCGGGATACTATCGGCGATTCATTGAAGGATTCTCGAGGATAGCAAGACCTCTCACCCAGCTTCTGAAGAAGGAGAAGAAGTTTGAATGGACGAAGTCCTGTGAGCAGAGTTTTCAGGAACTGAAGAAGAGGTTAACTTCCGCACCAGTGCTTGTTCTGCCGGATATTCATAAGGATTTTGAAGTTTACTGCGATGCCTCAAAACAAGGACTTGGTTGTGTTTTGATGCAGGAAGGGAAAGTAATAGCTTATGCTTCAAGACAACTGTGACCCTATGAAGAAAACTACCCAACTTATGATTTGGAGTTAGCCGCAGTTGTACATGCACTCAAAATTTGGAGGCATTATTTGATCGGTAACCGATGTGAGATCTATACAGATCATAAGAGTCTGAAGTAAATTTTCACTCAGTCAAATCTCAATTTGAGGCAGAGAACATGGTTGGAGTTGGTAAAAGATTATAACATCGGAATCCATTACCATCCTGGTAAGGCTAATGTTGTTGCGGATGCATTGAGCAGGAAGAGCTACTGCAACAATGTTACGGTATAGGAAAGCCAACCAGCACTTCATGAAGAATTCCAACGCCTTAACTTGGAGTTGGTGAATGAAGGTTGCATTTTCAATATAGAAGTGCAATCAACCCTGGAAGATCATATCAGAGAGGCTCAAAAGAATGATAAATGTATTGCGGACTTAAAGGATGAATTACAGAAAGGGAAACACCCTGGATTTTTCGAGGATCAGAAATATATTGTTTGGTTCGGGAAAAGAATAGTAGTTCCTAACCAAAAAGAAGTCAAGGATATAATTTTGAACGAGGCTCATGATTCTATTTACTCCATTCACCCGGGTAGTACTAAGATGTATACGGATTTGAAGGAAAAATATTGGTGGTCCAATATGAAAAGAGAAGTTGCTGACTTCGTGGCTCATTGTGATGTTTGTCAGCTGGTAAAAGCAGAATATCAGAGACCAGCCGGTCTGTTGCAACCTTTGCAAGTTCCTATTTGGAAATGGGAAGAAATAGGAATGGATTTCATCACTGGACTCCCCAGAACTAAGTCTGGATATGACTCTATTTGGGTCATTGTGGACAGATTAACTAAAGTTGCACATTTCATTCCTGTGAAGACCACTTATTCGGGTGATAAACTCGTAGAGTTATATATGACCAAGATTGTATTTTGCATGGTGTGTCAAAGAAAATCGTGTCCGATCGAGGTTCTCAGTTCAACTCGAGGTTTTGGCAGAAGTTGCTTAGGTTCTGGGCACGAATTTGAACTTCAGAACTGCTTACCATCCTCAGACCGATGGTCAGACAGAAAGGATAAATCAAATATTGGAAGATATATTGAGAGCTTGTGCTTTGACGTATAAAAGTTCTTGGGATCAGAATTTGCCCTATGCAGAATTTTCATACAACAACAGTTATCAGTCGAGTCTGAAGATGGCACCCTTTGAAGCTCTGTATGGGAGAAAATGCAGAACACCGTTGTATTGGAAAGAGATGGAAGGTGGACAAATCATTGGAACTGATATTCTGAAGGAAGCCGAAGAGCAAGTCAGAATGATCCATGAGAATTTGAGGATAGCCCAGTCAAGGCAGAAGAGCTATGCTGATAACCGTTGTCGGGAATTAAGTTTTGCACCTGGTGATCATGTGTACCTAAAAGTTTCGCCTCTCAAGGGAATGCGTCGATTCAGAGTTAGTGGGAAGCTAGCGCTTCGCTACATCGGACCTTTTCCAGTGGTTGCTAGAAGAGGAGAAGTTGCTTATAAGTTGGAATTGCCTCCACAGCTGTCTGGAGTGCATGACGTCTTTCACGTTTCTCAGCTAAAGAAATGTCTACAAGTACCCGAGCATCAGATGCTGTATGAAGAAATGGAAATAAAAGAGGATCTGTCGTATCCAGAGTATCTAGTCAAAACTTTGGATGAAGCTGAGCGTCGAACCCGAAGCCGTGTGATCAAGTTTTGAAAAGTTCAGTGGAGCAACCATTCTGAGAAGGAAGCAACCTAGGAGCGAGAAGAGGATCTTCGAACAGAGTTCCCCGATCTTTTTCTTTCTCCGTCCGAATCTCGGGGACGAGATTCTCTCTAAGGGGGGTAGGTTTGTAACATCCCCAATTTCGGTCTTCTGTCAAAATCTAATTTAAACTAATTAAATTCAAAATTCTATTCTTCCTTGGTGTTTAAATTAACCTAGCATCCTTATCCTTCCGAAATTGGAGTTCAATCCTCCTTCGTCCGAAAAATCGAATTTCCCACACAACGCAAGAGGGGGCTTCTATACTGGGTAGAGGGAACCCTAACAGCGGTGAAACCTCAGCGGGTGTAGTCAGGTTAGGCGTATACATTGTAAAGGCCTTGTCATGGTCTCTCTACAGACACACCAAAGGAAGTGTGTTAATTGCATGGCAACAACAGATTATCATGTCGTGTGGGTAAAGTTGTACACCTCTGCAGAGTTAAAACTATTCGAATAGCCGTGCCTACGGTCAAGGGCAAAGCAAAGAATGCTTTCATATTGGTAGACTTTGGTTTTGGTTTTACAAATAACTGTTTTGGGATTCGGGAGTGGTTCGAACTCTCAGATGTTTAATTGGCGGAAAGAGCCAACCAGGTAGATGGAACCTGTTTTATTTCATGACGGATAGAGTCATGTGTGCATAACCTTGATCTTTTAAAATGTGGCGGATAGAGCCTTTATACTAGTGATGGTGGATAGGACCCTCACTAAAATATTAAATAATTCAATTGTTAAAATAATTGCTAAAATATGCTTTGTGAAACTTATTATTAAGTATGGTTTGATGAAACTCAGCTTTATGCAAATGAACCATATTAAGTCTTCCTTGGAAAGCCCTACATGTGCATACTTTCCCAGACTTGCTGAGTACTTTTGTACTCATATGCTACACAAAATGTTGTCATCAGAAAACTATCAGGATGCCGTTGAAGACGGTGAGTTCTACGCGGAGGAGTTTGAAAAAGATCGCCAGGACAACTAATCGCGTTTCTAGTCGTCGCCTGTGGTGTTATTTGGGTTTCATTACTTGTCATTTTGTTTTCGCTATCGTGAACTCTGGTCATGTGACCATGTGATGTAATAAATAGCCATGTGGCTAATACTTTATGTTTATGTTACAATTTCGTTCTGTTCGGTAATGATTTATCACTGTCTGACTGTGTGTATTAGCAACTGATCTGGGACTAGTACGGAAATACACAGGAGATTTCAGATAGCTGATCCGGGGTGTCACACTTGCTCCCTTAATAGAAAATAGCTGAGAAGAGGAAGAAGAAGTGCATGAGGAAGCACCCCATGATGAAATGGCCATAAACTTTGTAACAACGAGAGAATATCTGAATAGAGCAACAGCCAATGTTGATGCACATTTTGCAAAGAAGATTGCCACAATGATTGATCATGGTCCCGAGCCTACATCTCTAGCAGAATGTAAGAAAAAGCTAGACTGGGAGGAATGGAAGAACGCAATCACTACAAAATTAATCTCTCTGAACAAAAGAGAAGTGTTTGGGCCTGTATGCCGCACGCCTCCCCATATACACCCCGTAAGTCACAAATAGGTCATTATTCGGAAGATGAATGGAAATAATAAAATTTTAAGGTACAAGGCAAGACTTGTTGCACAAGGTTTCACTCAATGTCTATGAGTTGATCATGAAGAAACAAATTCCCCGGTCATAGGAGGAATCATCTTTAGGTATATAATCTTAGTGGCAGTCAACTTGAAGTTGAAAATGAATTGATGGATGTTGTCACATCATATTTTTATGGAAACTTGAATTCGGACATATACATGAAAGTACCGAATGGTATCCCTGTCCTGAACCAAGACAAACAAAACATAAACCTATACAGTGTGCAATTAGAGAAATCACTGTATGGGCTAAACAAATTAGGAAGAATGTGGTATAATTGTTTGAGTGAATTTCTCTACAAGAAAGACTACACAAACAACGAAAATTATCCATGTGTTTTTATATAACAATCTCCAAATAGATTTTGTATAATCTCAGTCTATGTTGATGACTTGAACATCATCGGGACAAATGAAGAAATAGAAGAAGCTTGCTCATAATTGAAGTCTGAGTTTGAAATGAAGGACTTGGGTAAAAACAAGTTTTGTTTAGGCTTGCAGCTTGAGCATGTCTAAAGAGGAATCTTGGTACACCAATCATCCTACACGCAGAAAGTGCTAAAGAGATTTAGATTTGAAAAAGCACATCCTGCAAGGACCCCAATGGTCGGAAAGTCATTGTAAGCAGATCTAGACCATACAGGCTAAAATAAGAGGGAGAGGAAGTCCTGGGAGCGGAATTCCCAACTCTGAGTGCAATTGGAGCACTCATGTAACTCGTGAATAGCACTAGGCCGGACATTACATTCGCTGTGAATTTGCTAGTCCGGTACAGTGCAAACCCACCAAAAGGCACTGAAAGGGACCAATGACATCTTTCATTACCTCTAAGGAAGCAAAGTCCTTGGCTTGTTTTATAGAAGGAACCATGATTTGAATTTGGTTGGTTATGCCGATGCTGGGTACTTTTCGGACCCGTATACAGGCAAATCCCAAACTGGGTATGTTTTCTTTTGTGATGGAACATCAATTTCTTGGAAGTCGTCTAAGCAGACTCTTATCTCGACGTCGACAAACCACTCAGAAATTATTGTCTTATATGAAGCCTCCCGTGATTGTGCATAGCTTTGAAAAATGGTCCACCATATCCAGAAATCATGTGGTTTGAACATTGAGCAAACCCCTACTATCATTTATGACGACAATGAAGCTTATGTTTCTCAAGTGCAAACAGGCTATGTGAAAAGAAACTTCACAAAGCATATCAACCCCAAATTCTTTTATGCTTATGAAATGCATAAAATGAACGAGATCAAGATACTGTATACCAAGTCATGTGAGAACCTTGCCGATTTATTCACTAAGTCACTCCTAGCATCTACTTTTGAAAGGTGCATTCGAGGAATTAGGATGATGAGACTTAAAGAAGTGCAGATCTCAGGAGGAGAATCTTCACATGCTCCTAAATAAATCTTGAACACAAAGTTTGAGTACCCAACGTTGATCTCAAAGATTAACATTGAAGTTTGGGTGAATTGTACTATTTTCCCTTAGTAAGTTTTTCACCGAAGTTTTCTTATGTAAGGTTTTAATGAGGCAATTTATGCGACACAGTAAGCGTATGCTATGCACTCTTTCTCCAAGTATTTTTCTGTCATATCCCTTTGCCGTGTACAGACATCGGCGTGAGATTTCTCTTCGATCAGCAACTGGAGGGTGAATGTGAGGAAGAAGAAAGGGGAGAACAGAAGAACAACACAGGAAGAGAAGCAGAAGAAAAGTAAGTTTGTTTCAATATTCCTTTCGATAGTCTGTTACAGCACGATTCTCTGGTATATATAGTCTCTCCCATATTCTATTACAAGTGGGACCGGGCCAGGTATGACATTTTCTCACTGGGTTTTCTAGCGTTTTGATGAGGCATATGCATCTCACAGCGAAAGGCCCAAGGGAGAGTGTTGGGAAACCACCGTGGCCTATGAAGGCCCATCATGGTCTCTTTGCCAAAACCCTAAAAGGAGGCTATAAAAGCAGGAGGGATGTCCCATTGTATATATATCTGAAAGAAAATAATAGTTCAATATCTGTTTCTCCATATTGTATGTCTCTCTGTTCATAGTTTAGATTTGTTTGGGGAACCCTGGACTACACCTGGTAGCAAGGTTCCTCAACAGAAACAACACTAGTCCAAAGGCGGGCTTGCTGAGGAACAGTGGTGTCACCACAACCGGGACCAGGGTTCAACTTTTCGTTGGATTTCGCTCGAATTTCGCGAAATTCGACCTTACCGCTACGGTTCGAAAAAGCATTTCGTTGAAAACCGCTACTATTCAAGCAGTTTTCGAACGGTTTTTACCGATTTTTGAAGGTTAGTTTTTTTGAACGGTTTTTCGTTGACGAAAAGTGGAACCCTGACCGGGACCACACATGAAGTCCTTCTCAACTGAATTTTTGTACTGTATAGGCCCGTTGCAATCTTTTATATAAAATTATAAAAATAGCCTTTTTTACGAAGAGAAGACGGTACTTATAGTGGGATCCTGCTTGGACGGCGCTACAACCGGTGAACCACGCCTTCTAAGCGTTGCAATGGCGGCCCCGCGGAACGCTGCATGCAGCTGCCGTCAATTCAGGATAGGTAAAGTGCTAGCTGGAAATATACTATCTATTAAAGGGGGAGAATTGCTGCCCTCCCAGCTATGCCACGCCCCCCTCCCTGACATTTTGCAAATAGCCCCTTTCACTTTGTCTAATTACGGATTGGTCCTATTGCAAATAAGCCCTTCTACTTTCTCTAAATTACAAATTGGTCCCTGTAAATTACAAAGAGATCCTTTGTAATTTTTTATGTGTGCAAAAAATTTTTGTTCCAAATAAAATAAATTTTAAATGGTGCGGCGTTAGACGCACATTTTTCCTAGTTAGTGATACATGCCCACTATTTTGGATATTTCCCTCCATCAAGATATTTTCTGCTAGTGCCAACTCGGACCCGGCCTCCATTTTGCTATGACCTACCCACAGCGACATTGGCATAATTATGCAGTCATATTAATTATCGCTAACTTTATATGTGTTACTTTTGTACTACTATACAAGTGCAATGGAGAGTGTGTCATGATCATGCTCAGTGTTGCAGGTTTGCTTAACGTGTAACCAAAGACATGTAAGTGACGATAAGCGTGTTCTCACTCTATTTAGCCGTAAAATTTTAGAATTGGATGCTGTTGTTATCGATGATCTGTATATGTCGCTGAAACAGATTAAATGAATTTGTCCCTAGAATTAAACAGCATGAGGAGATCGGATCCAGTTTTGTCAGTAGCAGAGAATAGATTAATCATAATTTAATTACTTCCGTTTTCAGACAAATTAAAGACGTATGTCTGTTTTCACTGGATCATTGCTAGCAAGCACTTCTTATTTCCTTTTTTGTTAATAGCTAGCCAGATTCTCAAGTCATGATCATGCCCAGTGTTGAAGGATACACTCAATGTGTACGAGCTTGTCCAACAGACGTATTAAAATGATACATTGGGATGTGTGTAAAGCCAAGCAAATTGCTTCTGCGCATGATCACGACCTTCTAAATTTCTTTCATCTAAACTCGGATCACGCAATAAAGTCCGCGCCCAATAAAATGATATTATGATTAAGTGATCATAATTGCCGTACTGTATTAGTATGTGCGCATCAAGGTATATACCTAACCTGCACTGATGGTAGCAGCATGCAGCGCCTCTAAGGTGTTGCTCTTGCTTGATCGCGGGCCTGCCGTTGCAACACATGGGAGGCGCGGTTCAGTGGTTATAGTACATTTCAAGCGCGGTTTCACCATAAGCAGTGCCCCCACTTCGTGAAGAGGGCTATTTTTATATATATTGTTGAACGAAGACCATTTTCATAATAAAAGATTGCAATGGGCCAGTACAGTAAAAATTCTTTTC
This sequence comes from Rhipidocladum racemiflorum, assembly GCA_036346355.1. Lineage (NCBI taxonomy): Eukaryota > Viridiplantae > Streptophyta > Magnoliopsida > Poales > Poaceae > Rhipidocladum > Rhipidocladum racemiflorum. The sequence goes on from CM070586.1 coordinate 23,624,095, forward strand.
GGCTTGCCAATGGTATCTCAATATTACTATATACTAGGGATGTGATCGGATCGGATACGGTCGAATATCGTCCTATTCATATTCGTATCCGTATTTTTTATCGAATACAGAATCGAATATGAATAGCGTCGAATACAGAATCGAATACGAATTATACAGGATAATATCGGTTACGAATACAGATCGAATACGGATCGGAATCAACATGGATACGAATAATATTAGTCGAATATTTTAAAATCCAATTTCAGTTTTTTTTCCAAAATCGGTCCAAATTTAAATTCAAAATTCCAAAAGAAATATATTTGTATGTCTTTTTTTTTTGCATTTTTATCCCTAGCTTGTCATACATGTGACTCTGTGAGTAACAATGTACCCCATTGCAATAATTGAACCAAATGATTTGCAGCTGGCATATGCTGCTGAATCCTAAGTAGCCCTCCTGAAACGCCACTTGCCAATTTCTGTACCACCTTTACCCAAATATCTCCAAATTAGCATCTAGCACACACGAACACATTATATCTTGTCATACAATGCAGACCCCAGTCTCTGAAACAGTGAAACATGTTAAATTGTTAATGTGTTATTCTGAAACGTGTTATTCGGATAATATCCGTATGTCATATTCGGATATTATCCGAACAAAAACTCGGATATTTCGTATCCATCGGATAATCAGTGTTCCATATCCGTATCCGTATCCATGTAAATTATCTGTATCCATATCCTTATCCGAGAAATCAACTGGATATCTGTGAAACTATCCAAATCATCATCCAAATCAATTCGGTCGGTCGGTCGGTCGGAAAATATCCGTACCAGTTCCATCCCTACTATATACGTAGGCGCAACGCCGTGCCGTGCAAATGCGTGACATCATGCGAGGGAGATTTTATGGAAAACAGTAATAAAAATAAATACATCAGTACCATTGTCCGAATTTTTAGAAATCGCACAAATTTAACGTCGCGCGAGAGTGATTTTACAGAAAACAGTGAAATGTAAATGTATTAGAACTATTTTTAGAATTTTTTTAAAATCGTACATGTTTGATCATGATCTAAAAGTTTTATGGTAGGTTCGGTATGCTCTTAGAACCCTTTTTAAAAGTTTCAAAAATTTTCAACATGATTTAATAGCTCAATTAAATCAGTGAAGCTATTTTAAATGCATTAGTAGCATTGTCATGATTTTTTGAAATTGCACAAATTTGATCATAACTTAAAATTTTTATGGTAACTTAGGTATGCTCTCCAGACCCTTCTCAAAAAGTTTTAAAAATAAAATTATTTTTATGCCACTAGAAAACCAGAAACAACAAAATCTAAATGCATTAGTAGCACTGTCAGAATTTTTAAAAATCGCAAAAGTTTGATCATGATTTGGAATTTTTATAGTAGATTAATCATACTCTAAGGACCCTTTTTAAAAAGTTTTAAAATTTTATAACATGGTTTAGCAGCTCAATTAAATCAATAAATTTGCTTTAAATGCATTAGTATCTAGTAGCATTGTTAGATTTGTTAAAAATTGTATATGTTTGATCATGATCTTAAATTTTTATGGTAGATAGGAATTATATTGGCAACCTTCTCAAAATGTTTCAAAATTATAACATGATTTAATAGCTCAATTAAATCAGTGAATTTTCTTTAAGTGCATTAGTATTTAGTAGTATTGTCACATGTTTTAAAAATTGCAAAATTTGATTATAATCTAAAATTTTTATGGTAACTTAGAAATGCTCTCAAGACTCTTTTAAAAAAGTTTCAAAAATTTACAACATGATTTAATAGCTCAATAAAATTAGTGAAATTAACAAAAAAAAAATAAAAAAAAGCTTTTGACGAGACCTATCGCGCGCGACGCAAGTCCTCTGCCATCTGAGCTACGAAGGTGTGTTGTGATATTATATGTAAGAAATATATGAGGCTATCATCGAGGTAGGCGTGAGCGACGGCAACCCGCGCCAGACGTTGCGCGAGTAGGAAGCCGAGGCGATGTGGTCGTGCGACTGGCCAGGAAATCTATGAAATGTAATATAGGGACTATGTCTAATAGCCACCACTTAAGTCTCATTATCCACATGTTAGGTAGTCCCTCCTCCGTCCAAATTTATAAAGTGTATTTTTTATTGCTCTTGTCCATAAATATAGGATATATTTCATATTTTAATACAAAATTAGTATGATGTTCTTTTTATACATCTAATATATACGCATATATACATATATATGTATACGTATATATACATATACACACTTTATATTCTCTAATGCATGTATTAAATATAGTGCCTAGTGATAACAATTAAGGGTAATATAGTTACTTTTAGTATTTTTTAGTCTATGTAAAAAAATGCGACCTGTAAACTTGAACAGAGGGAGTATATTTAATTGTGTATCTTTGAGGATTTGATTCTACCACCTTTGTAAGACGCCCATGATAAGATAAGTACCAGTCAAAGGCATGATGAAACAGGGTAGGCGTGCTTAGGCCCTGTTTGGTAGAGCTTCAGCTCCACTAGATCTGTGGATTTGTTGGAGCTAGGTATGTCTAACTCCAACAAATCTGTAGAGTTAGAGCTGTGGGTATATGTGAGACCCCGGATCAGCTATCCGAAATCTCCTGTGCATTTCCGTACTAGTCCCAGATCAGTAGCTAGTACACACAGTCACAGTGATACTTTATTGCCGAACATAACGAAAATTGTAACATAAATATTCAAGTATGGGTCACATGGCCACTTATTACAATACTCGGTCCAAAGACCGGAGACACGCAGCGGAAAAACATAAGCAAAAACAAGAGAACGCCAAAACGCCACAGGTGACGACCAGAAACGTAACTAGTTATCTTGGCAACCCTCCTCGAACTCCTCGGGGTAGAACTCGCCCTCCTCCGCTGCGTCTTGATAAATCTCTGATGATGACAAGTTGATGTAGCACGTGTGTACAAAAGTACCCAGCAAGTCGGGGAAAGTATGATCATGTGGGGCTTTCCAAAGGAAGCTTAATAGGGTTTGTTTGCATAAAGCCACATTTTACTAAACCATACTTAAGTAATAATATTTCATAAAGCATCTTTTTACAATTCTTTTTAACAATTGAATTATATAATATTGCAGTGAGGTTCTATCCACCATCACTAATATAAAGGCTCTATCCGCCAACTTTTAAAAGAACGAGGTTAATCATGTGACTCCATCCGTCAAGTATAAAACAGGTTCTATCCACCTGGTTGGCTGTCGGGACCCCGAATTTGCAAATCCGGACCCTCTGTGTATTCAGCACTAGTCCAGGAACGCGCTAGTGCACACAGTCTTAACATTGGTAAATATCACAATCATACCACTCGATACCAATAAAGTACTTTATTTAAATAACCAAACTAGTTACTCGACCTTATGGTCAAGTTACAAATATATGCCTTGCAAGGCGAAACTTATTCAGAGAAAAATAATAGCAGCGGAAAATCAAATAAACTTCGTGGCGCCATCCAGTATACCACAGGCAATCGATGGGCTCGCATCCCTAAGTAGACGGATCCTCTTGGAGTTCCTCCTCCGGGCGTAGTCTCCTCTTCAACTGGTGTTGTGTTGAGGCAAGGGTGAGTACTTGGTACTCAGCAAGTCATGCACAGAATGCAAGCTAATATACTACATGCATGGCTTGGTACAAAGAAATAGCTTAAGGTATATTTGCAGTAAACAGCATTGACAAGTAATATAAGTAGATTCGAAAGCAGTAGAAATAAATAAAACATAAATAACTTTTCAAGAAGTTTAATAAGCATTTTTCCCCATCCTAAACCACATTTCCATCATCTTCATTATTAAACCAACCCAACTTTTCAAATCCAAGTTATTTTCAGAAAAGCTAACCCTTGACTGTAATTCCCGAGCATTGTCCAGTACCGTGGACTCGGCTATTCAAATAGATTCTACACTCTGCAGAGGTTATGCACTTTACCCACAAGATACAGTCAAACACCACAAAGGCGAGTTCCCGTAACAAAGCCTTTCGGAAGCCTCAAACAACACAGGTGGTCCTCTCCGGTTCGTGCTCTACACCATCCCTTCCCTTAGCCAAGGCGAAGTATGGGACCAACACACCGTTAGATGGGTATCTCGGCCCACGACCACGATACGCTCCCCGTACAATCACACAAGCGGTGTAATCGACACCCTGAGGCTCCACAAGTGAGTCCTTAGCGACTTAGTCAACTAGGGCCGTCCCATTCCAACCATGTGGTTGCAAGTATGACCCAGTTCAAAGGCTTGCAAGGTTAAGTCCTTAGAGTGACCAGGGCAAGACTACCCGAAAAACCAAATCAACATCCCCAGTGCCACAACTGGCCCACCTGATTACTCTTGCCACATGCCCCGCCGAAAATCGTTTATCAAACCCAGTTGATTACCATGCACCACGTGCCATCAACATCACATGATACTTTTCCAAAACAGGTTCAATATATATCATTAAGTCAATATTAACATTTGATTGTCCAAAATCATGTTATGAGCACGTAGCATGTCTAAGCAGTATACTACAACGATCTAAACCCATGTTGGCAATTTAATAATGTCCAACTAGTAATCCACAACTAGGGTGACAAGGGATCATGGCACATACTTAGATAATCAAGGTGTCATACAGCAAATTGGTATTTATCTAACCCCATGTTTAAACAAAGTATCTTTCTAATTGATCTAGCATGCAATAGTTTAAATCAAAATAGATTTCGAAATAGGATCAACATGGTCAAAGCACAACTTGCCTTCAAAAAGTACTTGCTCTTGGTCTTGAGTTGGATCCTGAGTCAACACTTCTCCTTCGAATCCTTCCGGCACTTCAACGTCTACTCGTAAAGCGTGCAAATAGCAAAACACAAATAAACAATAGGCAAAAACATCCCAAAACTCCAAATAAAATCCATGAACAGAGAGAACATAATTTTCTGGATTTTTAGAAACTGGAATCGTCAAATTTGGAGTTAAAACGCAAAAGTTATGATTATTTAAAGTTCAAATAATCAATTAAATAATTTTGCAGAGAAAAACTTTAGTCCAAAAATTAAATAAAATTCATATATAGGTAGATCTCAATTTTATACAAATTTAGAAATTTGAATCACTCCAATCGGAGTTGAAGCATAAAAGTTATAAGCGTTTGAAGTTTGAATCTAAATTTGAATCAATATCTCGAATTAATAAATCATTTTCTTTTCGAAATTAATTATTGCGTCCGCATGGACACGTGGCTGTCTCTGATTGGTCCACAGTGTTTTGCTGACGTCAGCACCGAACGGCTCCCACGATGACGTCAGCATGACGTCATCATGCCACGCGGCATCACCCGGGTGATGACACGTGTCCCGCATCGCGGCCGTGGATCGGCGCACGGCAGACGGCTTGGTCCATCTGCGAATCCGTCCACCGGACCGTGTCACCACCATGCGGACCCCACTTGTCGGGCGGCTTGGGCTCATGCGGGCGCGGCGTGGGCCGACGCTGCGGCCCCTCGAGACGCGGCCCAGTGTCGAGACACGCGCCACGCCGCGAGTGTACGCAGCTAGAGTACACGTGGCGCTATCCTGGCCGTTGGTTTGAAATCCGGCGGCTCGGATTGGATCTAGGCTCATGTGTTGGAAGCGGGCGTGGCGATCGTGGGCCGTTGGATCTTAATCCAACGGTCGAGATCCGATCTGAGTTCCGAGGTTTTGGTTACACGTGGCTCACCTGGATCGTTGGATTTCGATCGGACGGTTGGCGTGCTTGGGGTTGACGATGGTGTTGCGGCGGCGCTGCTCCGTCGAGTCGGGAAGGCGACCTCCCACACGGCGTTGAGGGCGTCTCGGCGAAGTGGCGCTACTCCCAGACGCGCCTCGTCCTTGCGGTCTCGGATCGGCCACCAACACGACGGAGAAGCGGTGGGCGGCGAAACGACGCCAAAACCTAAATTAACCCTAATCAACTCCGGCGAGAATCGCGAGCACGGAGGAGCTCTCGAGTGGCGGCGGCTAGGGCAAAGGTGCGCCGCGGTGACGGTGATCCTCGAGCACGCGCCTCACGCCTTAAATCTGGCTCGGACGTCGAGATGCGCCACGGTTTCCATGGCGAGGCGGTGCAGGCGGCGAGTCCGGCTTCCGGACACGGCGAGGCGACGCGGCTCAATCCTAGCCGTCCACGCAGCGGCACGACGGACGGCCACGATCGCGGGCACGAACGGGTTCGACTCGGTCTCGACTAGGGGCGTCGTGGCGCAATCACAACCGTTGGATCTTGATCCAACGGTCGCGTGGCTAGGGTTCGGGGCGAGCGGGTTCGGCTCGACCACGTGGCTCGGGTCGGACTCGAACTCGAGTCTGACTCGGGCTCGGTCGGATGAACAGTAACCGACTCGGTTTGGATTTCCAGCGATTTAATATTTAAAATAATTCCCAGTAATTCATTTAATTCATTAAAAATAGCAAATGACTCAGAAAAATTCCAGAAAAATTCTGGAAAATATTTTAGGGTATTTGGGACTCAAATAAAATATTTCCAACAAAATTTTATTTGCAAAATTAAATTCTTTAATTATTTCAAAATGGAATAAATTCAAATAAATTCCAAATAAATCCAAATAAATTCCAGAAAATTCCAAAAATTCACCAAAGTGCCAAATCACACATGAATTTAAGAAAAGCAAAATTTTGGGGTGTTACAAACCTCCCCCCCTTAATAGAATCTCGTCCCCGAGATTCAGGGCTTACTAAAGGAATAGGTTTGGAAACTCCTTCTTCAAATCCTCTTCGCGCTCCCAAGTCGCTTCACTTTATTCATGGTTGCTCCACTGAACTCTACAGAAACGGGTTGACTTGTTTCTAGTTTCTCGATCCATTGTGTCTAGAATCCTCACGGGATGCTCCTTATAAGTCAAGTCCTCTTGCAACTCAATTGACTCTAGCGGTGTCCGTTCCTCAGGAACTCAGAGGCACTTCTTTAACTGGGACACATGGAATACATCATGTACTCCTGCTAACGACTGTGGCAACTCCAGCTGATAAGCAACTTCGCCTCTGCGGCTCAAAATCTTAAATGGTCCAACATAACGGGGTGCAAGTTTCCCTTTGGCATGGAACCTCTTAACTCCCCTGAGAGGCGTAACCCTGAGGTATACAAAGTCTTCTGGTTCAAAACTCAAGTCTCGGCGACGATTGTCAGCATAACTCTTTTGTCGTGATTGGGCTATCTTCAACCTTTCCCTAATCATGGCGATCTGTTCTTCAGCCTCTTGAAGAATATCAGGCCCAAAGACACGGCGCTCGCCGGTCTCATTCCAATTCAATGGCGTCCGACAGGGTCGACCATACAGTGCCTCAAAAGGTGACATCTGTAAACTAGCCTGATAACTATTGTTGTAACTGAACTCGGCATACGGCAAACTCTTATCCCAAGAGGTAGCATAAGCCAATGCACAAGCTCTCAACATATCCTCCAGAATCTGGTTGACTCTTTCGGTCTGTCCATCCGTCTGTGGATGATAAGCTGTACTGAAGTTCAAACGGGTTCCCATGGCTTCATGCAACTTATTCCAGAACCTTGAGGTAAATTGGGTACCTCTGTCCGATACAATCCTCTTTGGCACTCCGTGCAAACAGACAATCCTGATCATGTATAATTCTGCTAATTTATCTCCCGAGTAAGTGGTCTTCACGGGGATAAAATGGGCTACTTTAGTCAAGCGATCCACTATAACCCATATGGAGTCATAACCTCCTTGAGTCTTCGGCAAACCGGTAATGAAATCCATTCCGATTTCCTCCCACTTCCACTCAGGTATTTTTAGCGGCTGTAGCAATCCTGCTGGTCTCTGATGCATTGCCTTGACTCTCTGGCATACATCGCACAAAGCAACATGCTCGGCAACTTCACGTTTCATACTCGGCCACCAGAATCTCTCCTTCAGATCCTGATACATCTTGGCGCTTCCAGGATGAATTGAGTACTTGGAGTCATGGGCTTCTTCCAAAATCAGCTGCTTTAACTCCTTTTCGTTAGGCACACAAATGCGATCCTTCATCCACAACGTGCCCTGCTCATCCAACTTGAAGTCCTCTGCCTTGCCTTCCTCCTTGATGGACTTAATCCTGCGGATCTTGTCATCCTCCTTCTGTCCTTCTCGGATCTGATCCTCTAGGGTAGGCTTTACTTCCAATGCGGCCAAGAATCCGCTAGGTACAACCTCAATCTTCATCTTTTGAAAATCCTCACATAACTCATCCTGACTTGTGGCTAGCAACGTACTCACGGTATGGCTTTTCCGACTCAGGGCATCGGCTACTACGTTGGCCTTCCCGGGATGGTAATGGATTCCAACATTGTAGTCCTTGATCAACTCTAACCATCTCCTCTGCCTCATATTCAGATCCGACTGGGTGAATATGTACTTAAGGCTCTTATGATCCGTATACACCTCACATCTGTTCCCGATCAGATAGTGACGCCATATCTTCAAGGCATGCACTACGGCAGCCTAACTCCGTGTCATGTGTCGGATAATTTTCCTCATGCGGCCTCAAGCGCCTTGATGCATAAGCGGCGACCTTTCCATCCTGCATCGGCACACATCCAAGTCCTTGGCGCGATGCGTCACAATAAATATCGAAGCTTTGAGCAACATCCGGAGAACTAACACCGGTCTTGATGTCAATCGCTTCTTCACTCCTGAAATCCTTTCTCACATTCTCAAGCGTCCATGCAAACTTCTTTTCCTTCTTCAAAGAATTGCGTAAGAGGTTTCGCAATTGTCGAGAAGCCTTCAATGAAACGGCGGTAGTATCCTGCCATTCCAAGGAAACTCCGAATGGGTCACGATCTTCGGCTTCTCCCAATGTAACACGGCTTCTACTTTGCTTGGATCTACTGGCGACTCCTTCTGCAGTCATTACATGTCCAAGAAACTCCACCTTGTCCTTCCAAAAATCACACTTGCCGAACTTGGCGAAAAGTTCTTTGTTCCTCGACTTTTCCAAAACTCGCCTTAAGTGTTCGGCATGTTCATCCTCTGTCTTGGAGTAGATTAGGATATCGTCTATGAACACGACGACAAACTTGTCCAAATATTCCATGAACACCTTATTCATCATATTCATGAAATAATTTGGCGCGATTCGTTAGCCCAAAGGACATAATCAGAAACTCGTAATGTCCATATCTTGACGAGAATGCGATCTTGAATATCTTACGATCGGATCTTCAATCGATGGTATCCCGATCTCGAGATCAATCTTGGAGAAAACTCCGGCTCCTCTTAACGATCAAACAAATCATCAATCCTGGTAGCGGATACTTATTCTTCACGGTGACCTCATTGAGTGCACGGTAGTCAATGCACATCCTGAAACTCCCGTCCTTCTTCTTGACAAACAAAGCGGTGCTCCCACGGCGACTAACTTGGTCTCGATAAATCCTTTCTCCATTAACTCTTCCAGCTGTTTCTTCATCTCTACCAACTCCTCGGTAGACATCCGATAGGGTCTCTTTGCTATCGGTCTTTGTGCAGTACAAGCTCTATCACAAACTCTATGTCCCTGTCTGGCGGCATACCAGGTAGATCCTCGGGAAAAATATCGGGGTACTCATTCACTACTGAGACATCCTTTATGCTGATTGCCTTGGTACTGTTAACCATCAACTGTCCATCTCTAACTGCAGTGGCTTGAAATTCCACTTTCTTCCCACACGGGCTCTCAACTGAGATAGTCCTTCGTCCACAATCCAATACGGCCTTGTGCTTGGATAACCAATCCATTCCCAATTGTAGGATCGAAGTATATGAATATAGCAATCAGAGGGGGGGTGAATGATTGTGCGGAAGCTAAAACCAAATTCTTGATCTATTAAAAGTTCACCCCAAAACAGAACCAAATAATTGCTTCGTTTTCGACAAAAACAGAATGACAGAGGTTTAGTAAAACGAGAATTCCCGGAGACCCAACCGTTAGATTGATCTGAAATTTGGACACGAGAAACTAGATTCCAATACGAATCGAACCCAAAAAGAATCAACTCGATCGGACTTACAGATCAAAAGTTATAAGCTTCGCAAGCTTGCTGATCCAGAACTTGACGAGAATCAATCTAATCAAAACTTCAAGATTAAACAAGAACGACAAAAGATTGATCAACTAGACTTTGAGAAACACTAGATCAATACCCTAGAACGGTTTTTGATGGATCAAATCAAGATGAAACTCAACGATCAATAACCAATCTAGAATTAGAACAAGCATGCAAACAAGAACCAAAACAGAAAACATTGTAGCGACGTGGTTACTGTAGCACGCAAAAATCTTGGAAGAATTGATCTTTATTTCTTTTGTCTAAAATACTCTCATCAAAAGAGTACAAACCCTAAAACCAAGCTCAAGGCTTGATGCGCTCAGCTCTACTTGATTGGATTGCCCTTCAACAGGAGACACCCCTCCTATTTAAAGGAGCAAAACACAAGGAGTTCTGAATACAATTCCTAATCTAGAAGGAGTCCGTATTCAACACAACTCCTCTTGGCCCAACCTGGCCGAATACAACTCTTGCACGCGTATGGCAACCCTACCATACTCACGTGACTAACACTTTGCACGCGTATGGCCACCTGCCATACTCACGTGACTAACACTTTGCACGCGAATGACCTCCTGCCATTCTCACGTGACTAACCATTCTTCATGTGCACCATTCTCTTAGCCCGAACGTCCCGCATGACATCCTTGACCACCAAGACCTCAGTTCCTCCCTGAACCTAGTCCCGAACCTCAGCTCCTCCATGAACCTAGTTCCGGTCCGTCATCGACCACGTTCGTCTTCGAGCAATACCTGCACATGAACAAACCACAAAATAATTCCGAGCACAAGTCCACGACTTGACTCACATTAATCCATGCAACTACTCACACGAGCATTGCATAAAATCCACTTCAAAATAAGCATCATGAAATTCTCACAAATTTCATAATCTCAAAATCAAAATCAAATTTCAATCTCAAAATCGCTCAAAAACCCATTCACGACGGACCAAAAATTTGGTCCGCGTATGTAAAACTTCTTGTTTTTCAATAACTTGGTTTGGCACAACAACCTTCAAAAACACATTTACTGACGGACCAAAAAGTTGGTGCATGGTACATGGGAAAACGAGGTTGTCAAAAGCATGTTTACAAAGGACCAAGAAAGTTGGTGCATGCGTACATGGGAGAATGAGGTTGTCAAAAACATGTTTACAAAGGACCAAGAAAGTTGGTCCGTTGTACATGGAGAATGAGGTTGTCAAAAGCATGTTTACAAAGGACCAAGAAAGTTGGTCCGTTGTACATGGGAGAATGAGGTTGTCAAAAGCATGTTTACAAAGGACCAAGAAAGTTGGTCCGTTGTACATGGGAAACTTACTGTTTTCTTTAAGTTTGGTCGGCGCCAAAGCGAAACTTATTGTTTCTTGTCAAATTGTCAAACACATGCACAAGCACATTTTGCAAATCCAATTCTAAGTTAATTTTTCAGTTCAAAGCCAATTTTTCAGCACATGATTTCACAATCTCCCCCTTGATGAAAACATTGGCAACACTACTTAGAATTGAACATTTGGCATTCACTTTACAAAAGATTTTGAAATCCAAAGGATCAAAGACCAAAGTAAGAAAACACAGAATTCCCCTTTTTACCAAAAGCAAAACAAAATCTCCCCCTGAGAATGAAAAAGTGTGTGAATGTGCAATGCGCCCAAAAATTCCAAAATTCTCCAAACTTCTCCCAAAATTCCCAAATTTCCAAACACAACTCCCCCTTTTTCTTCTCCCCCTTTTTCATTAAACTTTTCAACAATTCCCAATTTTCTCCCCCTTTGACAATGGATTCATCAAGAGTACAAAAGAGAGAACATGTTTAAAATTTTCTTGTAGCAATGATTTCACAAGGAGAAACAAATGAGTGCCAAGATAGAAGAGGATGAGCTCATTTGATCATATAACCTTATATATCACATAATATGCAAAATACATGATATTAATGTGATTTTTAACAAGTTAAGGGAATGACATGTATCTCAACCTCAATTACATCAACTATAGCCAAGTACGAAGCAAGATCTCAAGAAAAGAACAAAAGCTCAAAAATTGAAGCAACTAACAACTCAGGCGAGCAAGTGATTTCAACTCCAATCTAGTAGACCAATTTAATCTTTAAACAAGAATCGCATGTGGCATGCTTGAAGCATACTTCTTTTATTTCCTTGGATTGGCATGCTTGAAGCATACATCTTGTTTTTGAGGGAATGACATGCTTGAAGCATATATCTTATCTTTTAGGAAAGCATTCACGAAGCTCATAACTTGAGGCTTTTGCTTTTAACAACCCTTTTATTGATTCCCTTTTCTTTTCATTTTTCTTTGAAAACATGCAAAAGTGATTAAAAAGTCTTATGAAAGAGTAAAGCTAAAACAGACTTGCTTCATAGCCCAATTTTGTCAAGAAGATTCAATATCAAGCCTAGAAGAGTAAGATATCACAAAGTATTTAGCTATAGGCAATCAGACCAAGGAATTTCGCAATGTCATTTTTAGTTCAAGTGGAACAATTTAGATTATCATATATTAGCACAATTACACAATATATAAAGAAATATGATAAAGTGAGCTCATAAAGTGAAAGAACTTGGCAAAGAAACTCCCCCTCAAAACAAACCCATTGGATGAACAATCCCAAGTTCTCCCCGAATAAAAGCAAAACGAGAAGAAGACAAAGGTTTTGTGAAAATGTCTGCCAATTGATGTTCAGTATCCACATGATGAAGCACAATATTTTCTTTTTCAACATGATCTCTAAGAAAGTGAAATCCAGTATCAATATGCTCAAGAAAAGGGATTACTCAAGAGGTGGCACAAACCAAATCAAATCAACATCCTCCAAAGTCAACATCAGAAAAAAGCTCTTAAACTAATCCATGAGGAAGCAGAAAGCCAAATGCCAAAATCTTGAGTTCTATGAAGATACCTGAAGATAGCTTGTCGATGTGAAGCACGTGGGAAGCTTGAAAACAAGCACACAAGCACACACAAGCACGTGGGAAGAGTCTCTCATGTAAACCTCTAATTATCTCGTCCTCAACAGCATTATCATCATCTTTATGAACAAAGACACTCTCCCCCTGAACATATGTACTTGTACCTGCATCATTTGAACTAGTGCCTCTTGCGAAAACAGAAGTGAAAGAAGCATCTCCAAAGGCAACACTTTCAGCATGAGATGCAGTGAAGGAGAACCAAATTTTATCACTGAACATATGAAGTGAGCATCCGAAATTCACTAGCCACATGTTCTCCCTCCTCGCGTGAGAAGCCTACATAGAAGCAGAAAGTGTCGAGGTCTCGGTACTGGGGTTAGAAATAAGATGTTTAGGAATCCAGTACTGAGACACACGACGCACAATAGTAGGCACAACACGAGTATTCTTATGCACAAAATCAGATTTGCCTTTTCCCATGTTTTTAGCATCAAAAAGTGTTTGTTTCACCCTAGGCACATAATGAGAAGTAGAGTGTGCCTTTCTGAAATTAGACCTAGCATTAAACCTTTCTCTCTTTTGTTGTTTAGCTAGTCTAAAGCAAAAGTCTACTAAATGTCCATCTCTACCACAATGAGTGCAAGTGTACTTAACATGATGTTTTGCTTTGATAGTAGAAGCAACATTTGCATTCATCATAGTAGAAGATAAAAGGCCAGCAGATTTGAAGATAATTTTCTTAGGCTCATTTGAAATCTCAAGTTTGTCATTGCAAGGAGCATAAACAACAGAGCGAGGTTTAGTTTCATATGAAGCATGAAGATCAAAACCTAAACCTTTCTTGTTTGAGCTAACCTTAGATTGATCCAAAATCATGTTTAGGTTTTTCTTTCCTTTAGTGAAACGTTCTAATGACTTTTCCAAGTAATCAATTTTTCGAGAAAGAGTTAAACAATTATTACAGGGAACGTCCACTTTTTCTTTTGCTTGCGACAAGTTGAGCATGAAAGAATCTCATGTGTAAGCAAATCTTACATCATTTGAGAAACCTAGCATTTGCATCATGCAACTTCAATTCTAGTATGGAGCATATAGAACATGGAGTTGTATCATGTAAATCAATGGTAGAACAACTAGCATGTTTAACAAGTTTCTCATTTTTCTCATTTTCAGCATTGATTTGCTCTAACAAGGTAACATGTTCTTTCCTAAGCAAAGTAAGCTCATTGTAAATTAAGTCACATGATTTGCAAGCATCATCATCAGGAATCAAGGTTTTAAGTCTAGCAATTTCAGCATTCAATGACTCCACAACAAAATCATGTTTCTTAATTTTCTTGTCACGTTTATCAAGCAATTTACCAAGTCTAGCAACAGCAATAGCTAATTCATCGTAAGAAGGATCTACCTCATTGAAGTCACTGTCATGATCGTCCTCGGTGAAACTGTTGCTGCTTTTGGCCATGAGACACAACCCCGTCAACTCATGCTTGCTTGGAGTTGCATCATCCTCGCTGCTCTCCGAATCCACATCGCTCAAATTGACTTGTTCAAGAGCGGAAAGAACCCGATGGACAACTTTGCGGTTGATGAAGTTCTTCTTCTTTCTATCACTTGGAGAGAACTTCTTCTTCTCTTTTCTTCTATCGTTGTCCTTCTCCTCCCTTGATGCTTTACTTGCAAGTTTTGGACAGTTTGGACGAATATGGTCGAGATCACCACACTCATAGCATCTTGGAGGATCACCACCACCTCTCTTTCTCTTTATCACAATTTGCAAAGCTTTGTTAAAGCGAGAAGAGAGTAGTGATAAGTCTTCTTCTGGGAATTGCTCAATCTGTTCATCGGTTAATGAAGACAAGAAAGATAGAGCAAAACTTGAAGCAGCACCATTATGAGATATGCTCGATTGAGATGTCAAAGCAATTGATTTATAATCATTCTTTCTAGCAAAAACATCTAATTCATGAGTTTTCAACTTAGAATAAAGAACATCTAAAGTAAGTGTACTCATGACAGTAGATTCTCTAATGGATGTAACTTTCATCTCCCAAATTGACATGTCTAAAGCACCAAGCAATTGTCTAGCATTAGCAGCATCATCAAAGCTAACTCCAACAGCACGAAGATTACTAAGAATTTTATTGAAACGTGCAAAGAAGTCATCTAGCGACTCACCGGGTTTCATCTCAAATCGCATGTATTCTTTTTTGTAAAGATCTTGATGAACCTCTTTAATAGTGTTAGAACCCTCATGGTAATCACAAAGAGATTTCCATACCTCATATGCGGACTTGAGATGGATCACACGGTCAAAGTCGCTGCGTCCCAAACCTTGAATGATCAAGTTGTGCGCCTTGCTGTTTGCTTCAACATGTGTGCGATTGGTGTCGTTGACGTTGTCGTTTGCAGGGACTTCATATGGCTTGTAGACCTTCTCCCAAATTGTGAAGCCTTGCGCCTGGATGAATGCCTCCATCTTGGCCTTCCAAAACTGAAAATCAACACCATCGAACACACATGGTTTTGTCGAATAACGATCCATTGATCTAATCACCGGTTAAGATAGATTAGAAAGACCTGGCTCTGATACCACTTGTAGGATCGAAGTATATGAATATAGCAATCAGAGGGGGGGTGAATGATTGTGCGGAAGCTAAAACCAAATTCTTGATCTATTAAAAGTTCACCCCAAAACAGAACCAAATAATTGCTTCGTTTTCGACAAAAACAGAATGACAGAGGTTTAGTAAAACGAGAATTCCCGGAGACCCAACCGTTAGATTGATCTGAAATTTGGACACGAGAAACTAGATTCCAATACGAATCGAACCCAAAAAGAATCAACTCGATCGGACTTACAGATCAAAAGTTATAAGCTTCGCAAGCTTGCTGATCCAGAACTTGACGAGAATCAATCTAATCAAAACTTCAAGATTAAACAAGAACGACAAAAGATTGATCAACTAGACTTTGAGAAACACTAGATCAATACCCTAGAACGGTTTTTGATGGATCAAATCAAGATGAAACTCAACGATCAATAACCAATCTAGAATTAGAACAAGCATGCAAACAAGAACCCAAAACAGAAACCATTGTAGCGACGTGGTTCTTTGTAGCATAAAAATCTTGGAAGAATTGATCTTTATTTCTTTTGTCTAAAATACTCTCATCAAAAGAGTACAAACCCTAAAACCAAGCTCAAGGCTTGATGCGCTCAGCTCTACTTGATTGGATTGCCCTTCAACAGGAGACACCCCTCCTATTTAAAGGAGCAAAACACAAGGAGTTCTGAATACAATTCCTAATCTAGAAGGAGTCCGTATTCAACACAACTCCTCTTGGCCCAACCTGGCCGAATACAACTCTTGCACGCGTATGGCAACCCTACCATACTCACGTGACTAACACTTTGCACGCGTATGGCCACCTGCCATACTCACGTGACTAACACTTTGCACGCGAATGACCTCCTGCCATTCTCACGTGACTAACCATTCTTCATGTGCACCATTCTCTTAGCCCGAACGTCCCGCATGACATCCTTGACCACCAAGACCTCAGTTCCTCCCTGAACCTAGTCCCGAACCTCAGCTCCTCCATGAACCTAGTTCCGGTCCCGTCATCGACCACGTTCGTCTTCGAGCAATACCTGCACATGAACAAACCACAAAATAATTCCGAGCACAAGTCCACGACTTGACTCACATTAATCCATGCAACTACTCACACGAGCATTGCATAAAATCCACTTCAAAATAAGCATCATGAAATTCTCACAAATTTCATAATCTCAAAATCAAAATCAAATTTCAATCTCAAAATCGCTCAAAAACCCATTCACGACGGACCAAAAAATTTGGTCCGGCGTACATGTAAAACTTACTGTTTTTCAATAACTTGGTTTGGCACAACAACCTTCAAAAACACATTTACGACAGACCAAAAAAGTTGGTGCATGGTACATGGGAAAACGAGGTTGTCAAAAGCATGTTTACAAAGGACCAAGAAAGTTGGTCTGTCGTACATGGGAGAATGAGGTTGTCAAAAACATGTTTACAAAGGACCAAGAAAGTTGGTCCGTTGTACATGGAGAATGAGGTTGTCAAAAGCATGTTTACAAAGGACCAAGAAAGTTGGTCCGTTGTACATGGGAGAATGAGGTTGTCAAAAGCATGTTTACAAAGGACCAAGAAAGTTGGTCCGTTGTACATGGGAAACTTACTGTTTCTTGTCAAATTGTCAAACACATGCACAAGCACATTTTGCAAATCCAATTCTAAGTTAATTTTTCAGTTCAAAGCCAATTTTTCAGCACATCCAATATAACATCTAAGGTCTGGGTCTCCAAAATTATAAGGTTTGCTAGGAACTCTATTCCATCTATTAGTATTCTCACCCCGGAACATCCTACTTCCGTTCGGAGTTCGGAACCAGGGGTTTGAACTAAAAGCATGCACTTAAGTCTTGCAATCCTTAAATCATTTCTAGTAGCAAAGCCTTGCGAAACAAACGAATCTGAAGCTCGAGTCAAACAAAGCTGTGCAGTCTTGAGTTAACAAGTAACTTACCCAAGACGACGTCAGTAGCATTCTGCAGTGCATCTGCGGTGACATGGTTGACTCGGCCTCTCACCACGATGCAGGGTGTGGCTCCTGGTCTTTGGCGTCCTAGCTGGGTGGTTCCTAGGTTGAAGCGAATCGGGTCGCTCTGCTGTCTTCTTTGGACAACTGTTGGCAAAGTGTCCTGGCTCGTTGCGATTGTAGCAGCGTCTCACTATTCCTTCTTGTTGCACAGGGTAGCGTTTCTAGCGGTGAAGTGCAGTAGTTACGATTGGCAGGTCTTGGTGCTTTGAGGATGGTGCCCTTGTTGCATTACGTGGTTGGAATCAAGAATTGATTTGGTGCAACTCTCGGTATTTATTGCGTTCCACTGGCGTGATCCTTCTTTGTTGCATCCTGCGCTTCCTGTTCTCATCCAGTTCCTTGCGCTTGTCCTCAAGAATAAGCGCTTTATTCGCCAACTCTTGGAAATCTGGAAAGGTGTGGGTGATCAACCCTACTTGCAATCCTGAGTTGAGTCCCTTCATGAAACGATACTGTCTGAATTTATCTGTCGCTACATCCTCAGGTGCGTAGCGTGCTAGCTGTGTGAACTTGTTCAGGTAGTCGGCCACTGGCTGATTACCTTGCTTCAGTGCTCTGAACTCCTCCTTCTTAAGGTCCATGATTCCTTCAGGCACGTGATACTATCGGAATGCAGCTGTGAACTCTTCCCAAGTGATATCTTGAGGGTTCTCCTGCGTGGCACAGAAGTTCTCCCACCATTCGGCTGTTCCTTCCAACTGATGAGAAGCGTAAAGTACCTTCTCATTCCCTATGCATTGAGCTATGTGTAGCTTCCTCTCAATTGATCTTAACCAATCGTCGGCCTCCAATGGATTGGCATTCCCAGAAAAAGTGGGTGGGTGAGTCCTCATGAACTCTGACAGCCTTGTATTCTGGCGTGGTCCCTGATTAACTTGATTAGCAGTGGCCTGAGCAGTGACGTGCTGCATTTGTTGCATCATAGCATGCATCAACTGAGTCTGAGCAGCAAGAAAGGCTCCAAAATTCTGCATATCAACTGGCGGTGCTGGTGCTCCATCATTGGGGTTTTCTGCTGGGCGAGAACCACTCCCATTGCCTCCAAAGTTTCCACGGGTGTTCACCATCTGTCGATTTGCTCCAGGTTCAGAGATGAGGGGGAATCAAGAATGGACAAGTAATATGGAACTTATGCGGGGCGAAAGGTGTAGCCTTAAGGTCCAACTTTATTATTAATAACTTGGTATGGCTGCTTACAATGCCTAAGGGCCTTGCAACACATACTGCACACTCAGCAAACAAAGCAAATCCAAATCGAACTAACTCTGGAGTCTAACGCCTAAAGGGTGACTCTTTATTCTATGACTCGACTCGGCGAAGGAGTCTCACTATAGAACCTATGCTCACTCATCGAGAAAACCTCCACGGCCTGAGTGCAGGTCTTTGTGGCATAGGCGAAACGATTGCCATGTCCAGAAGCTGTGTCCTCTATGGTAGTCGAAGAAGCGGTGTCCTCATCGAGATCGACTCCTCTGGATCTGGCTCGTGTAGCTCAATCTTGGCTCTGGAGTGCAGTCCGTACAAAGTCATCTCCAACTCGTCAATCCTTCGTAGAAGGTGTGCCACATACTCTTGAGCTTCCCGCCATCTGTTCTTCTCTGCCGTGATCTCCTTGCGGGCCTTCAGAGCTCCTTGCTTGTATTATCTAGTACATCCTCCTGGCGGCGACAAATCGTGCCAAGCGTGTAACCGTGGCATCCTCATCCTGAATCTCCTTCGGTCAAGAAGGTTATCGCCTTGCGGATGATAACGGAACACCGTGCTCTCCAATTCCCTGGCGTAGATACGGGTAATGTGCGCATTGCGGCGTCGTGATACTTCTTGGATACCCATCTGCATTGTAGACCTCCTGGCGGTCTGGTGTATCGAGCGATTGCACAGGCCCTTCTTCCTAGCAGTACCTCAATCCTCACGTCACAAGCCTTGATCAATCCCGCTTGTCCGATCACTTCCACTTGGTATTGGGGCTTCTCAAAATCTCTGGCGTCGTAGCATATGCCAAAGTTCCGCGGCGTGACCAACTCCCGAGATCAACGTAGTTGAACTCTTCCTCCATCTGTCACCCAGTGCTTTACGTAAGAACTCGGAATTTTTAAATTGTGACAAGGTAAGGGAAAATTTCAGCAAGAGACAAGAAAAGAGAGAAAGGGGTAAGTCGAGATGTCATTTCTTGTCTTCACAAATTTTTTTAGTTTTAGAAAATAGGTTTTATCCTCACTACGACCATTCTAGCTTAGGGTTGAGCCTACAGTCAAGTATGGCTCTGATACCACCTCTGTCGGGACCCCGAATTTGCAAATCCGGACCCTCTGTGTATTCAGCACTAGTCCAGGAACGCGCTAGTGCACACAGTCTTAACATTGGTAAATATCACAATCATACCACTCGATACCAATAAAGTACTTTATTTAAATAACCAAACTAGTTACTCGACCTTATGGTCAAGTTACAAATATATGCCTTGCAAGGCGAAACTTATTCAGAGAAAAATAATAGCAGCGGAAAATCAAATAAACTTCGTGGCGCCATCCAGTATACCACAGGCAACTGACTGGGCTCGCATCCCTAAGTAGACGGATCCTCTTGGAGTTCCTCCTCCGAAGCTGGCGTAGTCTCCTCTTCAACTGGTGTTGTGTTGAGGCAAGGGTGAGTACTTGGTACTCAGCAAGTCATGCACAGAATGCAAGCTAATATACTACATGCATGGCTTGGTACAAAGAAATAGCTTAAGGTATATTTGCGATGCTTGACATTGACAAGTAATATAAGTAGATTCGAAAGCAGTAGAAATAAATAAAACATAAATAACTTTTCAAGAAGTTTAATAAGCATTTTTCCCCATCCTAAACCACATTTCCATCATCTTCATTATTAAACCAACCCAACTTTTCAAATCCAAGTTATTTTCAGAAAAGCTAACCCTTGACTGTAATTCCCGAGCATTGTCGATCACAGTGGACTCGGCTATTCAAATAGATTCTACACTCTGCAGAGGTTATGCACTTTACCCACAAGATACAGTCAAACACCACAAAGGCGAGTTCAGTAACAAAGCCTTTCGGAAGCCTCAAACAACACAGTGGTCCTCTCCGGTTCGTGCTCTACACCATCCCTTCCCTTAGCCAAGGCGAAGTATGGGACCAACACACCGTTAGATGGGTATCGGCCACGACCACGATACGCTCCCGCATAATCACACAAGCGGTGTAATCGACACCCTGAGGCTCCACAAGTGAGTCCTTAGCGACTTAATCAACTAGGGTCGTCCCATTCCAGCCATGTGGTTGCAAGTATGACCTAGTTCAAAGGCTTGCAAGGTTAAGTCCTTAGAGTGACCAGGGCAAGACTACCCGAAAAAACCAAATCAACATCCCCAATGCCACAATGGCCCACTGATTACTCTTGCCACATGCCCCGATCAGCGTTTATCAAACCCAGTTGATTACCATGCACCACGTGCCATCAACATCACATGATACTTTTCCAAAACAGGTTCAATATATCATTAAGTCAATATTAACATTTGATTGTCCAAAATCATGTTATGAGCACGTAGCGTGTCTAAGCGTTACTACAACGATCTAAACCCATGTTGGCAATTTAATAATGTCCAACTAGTAATCCACAACTAGGGTGACAAGGGATCATGGCACATACTTAGATAATCAAGGTGTCATACAAAGCAAATTGGTATTTATCTAACCCCCATGTTTAAACAAAGTATCTTTCTAATTGATCTAGCATGCAATAGTTTAAATCAAAATAGATTTGAAATAGGATCAACATGGTCAAAGCACAACTTGCCTTCAAAAGTACTTGCTCTTGGTCTTGAGTTGGATCCTGAGTCAACACTTCTCCTTCGAATCCTTAGGCACTTCAACGTCTACTCGTAAAAGCGTGCAAATAGCAAAACACAAATAAACAATAGGCAAAAACATCCCAAAACTCCAAATAAAATCCATGAACAGAGAGAACATAATTTTCTGGATTTTTAGAAACTGGAATAAATCAAATTTGGAGTTAAAGCATAAAAGTTATGATTATTTAAAGTTCAAATAATCAATTAAATAATTTTGCAGAGAAAAACTTTAGTCCAAAAATTAAATAAAATTCATATTTAGGTAGATCTCAATTTTATACAAATTTAGAAATTTGAATCACTCCAATCGGAGTTGAAGCATAAAAGTTATAAGCGTTTGAAGTTTGAATCTAAATTTGAATCAATATCTCGAATTAATAAATCATTTTCTTTTTCGGAAATTAATTATTGCGTCAGCATGGACACGTGGCAGTCTCTGATTGGTCCACAGTGTTTTGCTGACGTCAGCACCGAACGGCTCCCACGATGACGTCAGCATGACGTCATCATGCCACGTGGCATCACCCGGGTGATGACACGTGTCCCGTACTGTGCTGTGGACTGGGCGCACGGCACGGCTTGGTCCACGGTGAATCCGGTCCACCGGACCGTGTCACTGACATGCGGACCCCACTTGTCAGCGGCTTGGGCTCATGCTGGCGCGGGCGTGGCTGACGCGTGGGCCCCCACGAGCGCGGCCCGCGTGTCGAGAACGCACGCTCACGCGAGTGTCTGCAGCTAGAGTACACGTGGCGCTATCCTGGCCGTTGGTTTGAAATCCGACGGCTCGGATTGGATCTAGGCTCATGTGTTGGAGCGGACGTGGCCGATCGTGGGCCGTTGGATCTTAATCCAACGGTCCAGATCCGATCTGGTTCCGAGGTTTTGGTTACACGTGGCTCACCTGGATCGTTGGATTTCGATCGGACGGTTGGCGTGCTTGGGGTTGGCGATGGTGTTGCGGCGGCTGCTCCGTCGAGTCGGGAAGGCGACCTCCCACACGGCGTTTGAGGGCGTCTCGGCGAAGTGGCGCTACTCCCAGACGCGCCTGCGTCCTTGCGGTCTCGGATCGGCCACCAACACGACGGAGAAGCGGTGGGCGGCGAACGACGCCAAAACCTAAATTAACCCTAATCAACTCGGCGAGGAATCGCGAGCACGGAGGAGCTCTCCGAGTGGCGGCGGCTAGGGCAAAGGTGCGCCGCGGTGGACGGTGATCCTCAGGCACGCACTCACGCCTTAAATCTGCGGCTCGGGACGTCGAGATGCGCCGCGGTTTCCATGGCGAGGCGATGCAGGCGGCGAGTCCGGCTTCCGGACACGCAGCGGCGACGCGGCTCAATCCTAGCCGTCCGCAGCGGCGACGGACGGCCACGATCGCTGCGAACGCGAGCGGGTTCGACTCGGTCTCGACTAGAGGCGGCGTGGCGCAATCACAACCGTTGGATCTTGATCCAACGATTGGCGTAACTAGGGCTCGGCGACGGGTTCGGCTCGACCACGTCTTTCGGTCGGACTCGAACTCGAGTCGACTCGGGCTTCGATCGGATGAACAAGATGTAGGCTTCGGTTTGGATTTCCAGCAATTTAATATTTAAAATAATTCCCGATAATTCATTTAATTCATTAAAAATAGCAAATGACTCGAGAAAAATTCGTAAAAATTCGAAAATATTTTAGGGTATTTGGGACTCAAATAAAATATTTCCAACAAAATTTTATTTGCAAAATTAAATTCTTTAATTATTTCAAAATGGAATAAATTCAAATAAATTCCAAATAAATCCAAATAAATTCCAGAAAATTCCAAAAATTCACCAAAGTGCCAAATCACACATGAATTTAAGAAAAGCAAAATTTTGGGGTGTTACATTGGCTCTATCCGCCAAACAACATCCGAGAGTTCTAACCACTTCCGAATCCCAAGACAAAACCTTTTCAGTTTTTAAAACCAAAATCAAAGTCTACCAATATGAAAGCGTTCTTCGCTTTGCCCTTGACCGTAGGCACGGCTATTCGAATAGTTTTAACTCTGCAGAGGTGTACAACTTTACCCACAAGACATGATCAACTCTTAATGCCAAGCTATTAACACACTTCCTTTGGTGTGCTGGCAGAGAGATCATAACAAGGCCGTTACAATGTATCTACCTAACTCGACCCACCCGCTGAGGTTTCACCGCTGTTAGGGTTCCATCCGCCCAGTACAGAAGCCCCCTCTTGCGCCGTGTGAGAAAAACGACATTGCCTCTATCCGGCACTCACATTCAACCGAGTGGTGAGTCTAAGCTAGGCTTCTACAAATTAGTTGGCCAGGTCGTACCATTATAGACATGTGGTAGTACGGTTATGCTTAGAATGGACAATCACAAGCGTCGGTCCTTAATTGACTTGGGGCGGTACTTGCACAAGACAACTAGTGCTCCATCCGAACCCACCCGACAAACCAATCCGCCCAAGTCCAAACCATTTTCCTTTTCTTTTTATTTTAGAAAATCAGTACCATAATCATAATAATAATTTCCAAATCATACTTGAAATCATTCTTTTTGAGTAATCCCACCCACGGGTTGTTTTCATCGATAAAGTCCTAAGCAATTCTACCGTACTATGTAGCAAAGGATACCATATAAGCATAAGCATGGTATAAACAATGTCCTAGGGTTACAAGTAACAGGGGTGTCAATCACAAAGGATGAATTTACAATTTGGATTAACTACGCCCTTATATTTGACATACGATTAAATATAGCATGCAAGTTTCGAAAACAATTAAAACATGTTTATAAACTTAGGTTCAATATGCGTCAAAGAGACTTTCCTTCGGTCGCGGGAAGGTCGTCGTACGCGGGAAGTCCGGCGGCGGGGTCGGCGGTCGCGTCGGAATCCTCGGCTACGCGCAAATGGAGGCAATAAATAAATACCAAAAAATAAATAAAATCTAAAAATTACAAAAATAGTACTGGCAGGTAGATCTTGATTTTAGATGAATTTAGAAATTTGAATGGAGTCAAACGGAGTTCGGACGGAGAAGTTATGAGCTTCCGAAGTTTGAAATTCGAAAAATTGGAAAATCGGGAATATTCCCTGGAATATGCCTTTGTTGACTGCTCTGAACTTTGACTCTATGGAAGGTGGGCCCCACTTGTCATCCCCTATGGGCCTTCTTCATGCTTTAGACTCATGCCATGGCCATGGCTAGGAGAGAGAGAAGCTTGGGGGAGGGGGCCATGGCCGGCGGCGAGGGTTGCGGCCACGGCGGGTGACCAGCGCCAAAGGCGGCGGGCGAAGCGCCAGGACACGGACGGGCAGCGCGCGACAGCGCGGGCGGGACCCGGCGGGCGGGCGGGCGACGGCGGCCGGCCGGCGAGCACGGCCACACGCACGGGCACATCACAGTGAGCCCAAAAAAAATGAAACAGAGGCTTGCTTTTTTGCTCAAAATCCTGATTTTCTCACTAATTTTGCATGGAAATGACCCAAATAAAATCATGGCATCACTAGATAACAACCTTAGGAACACATAGGAGGAAGGAATTGTGTTGAATCTCACCGGAGGCGATGAATTTGACGACGGACGAAGCTTCGGCCGAAATGATAAAACCGAGAAATTCATCGCCAATTCGCGAGGGATCCTAAAATTGATTGTTGGGTTAGACTCTAGACTCAATCACGGTCACAAGGAACCAATAAACAAGTAGAATGACCCACCGTGGAGAGATCTATAGCCAAGAACACGAAGAACACCGAAAAAGAAGACCCGGCGTTGGTTTTCTTGCTCTAGTGGATGAATGAACAGGAGAGGCCAAAGAAGGCTCATACCACCGGGACGGGGGTTCTTATACGAAGAGAATGGAGGTGGTGGTGCGCCGTTTGGAGTAGAAACGGCCGAGATAATGGCATTAAAACACAATTCGGTTTTTCTTTAATGCGGCCGTTTCCGGCGAGATTAGCGGCGAGTGATGGTGGGGAATGGCAAGAGATCGCCGCTAGGAATCCAACAGAACCGGCCGTGATCAATTTGGAGTTACGTGGAGGGAGTTGTGGTGGATCAAAGAGAGGACCTCCATTGTTGAGGCTTGGAGTTCTTCTCTGTTGTTTGCCATGGCCCAAGGTAGAAGAAAGGTCCTGTAGCAGTGACACGTGGCGCTCCCTCATTGGTTCTCAATTACGCGAATAAACCGCCCTAGAGAAAAATTAGGAAAATGGTCTAAAAATTCCGGAAAAATTCCTATAGCCATTTTAGAATATTTGGGACCCAATAAAGTTGGTTCTGTTGAATTTGGATGAAATTTGTGGAATTAAATATTCGGGCGCGGATCGCAGGCATTAAACAAAAGCCGCGCGAGATAAAATAGGAACGGAGGTCCAAATATCCGGGGAATGATTCCTAAAATCATTTTAGAATATTTGGGACACAATTGAAGTGATTTTGGGATTTTTGGACTCGGGTGAAATTTCGGGTACCAACGGGAACTGGAAATTCGATTTTTCGATCGGAGGGGAATTAAATCCCAATTTTGGATAGGAATGGATGCCAGGTTAATATAAACACCATGGAAACTCCAAGTTTTTGAATTTAATATATTTAAATTAGGTTTTTCTCCAGAAGGCGAAAATGAGGATGTTACAAACCTACCCCCCTTAGAGAGAATCTCGTCCCCGAGATTCAGACGGAGAAAGAAAAAGGTTTGGGAACTCTGCTCGAAGATCTTCTTCATGCTCCCAGGTAGCTTCCTTCTCAGAATGGTTGCTCCACTGAACCTTGCAGAACTTGATCACTCGGCTTCGGGTTCGACGCTCGGCTTCATCCAAAATCTTGACCGGATACTCTGGATACGACAGGTCTTTCCTCAGCTCCATTTCCTCCAAGGGCACCTAATGCTCGGGTACTCTGAGACATTTCTTCAGCTGAGACACATGAAATATATCATGCACTCTTGACAGCTGTGGAGGCAACTCCAACTTATAAGCCACTTCTCCTTTTCTGGCAACCACTGGGAATGGTCCGATATAACGGGGTGCTAACTTTCCACTGACTTGAAATCGTTTCATTCCTTTCAATGGGGATACCTTCAGATACACATGATCTCCCGGTACAAAGCTTAATTCCCGTCGACGATTATCCGCATAGCTCTTCTGTCTTGACTAGGCTGTCTTCAGATTTGCGTGGATCTGTCTGACTTGCTCTTCGGCTTCTTTTAGGATATCAGGTCCTATTATCTGCCCACCTTCGGTCTCCTTCCAATATAAGGGTGTCCTGCATTTTCTCCCGTATAGAGCTTCAAAAGGTGCCATCTTCAGACTGGCTTGATAACTGTTGTTATACGAGAATTCAGCATAGGGCAAATTTTGATCCCACGATCCTTTATATGTTAGAGCACAAGCTCTCAACATGTCTTCTAGGATCTGATTGATTCTTTCCGTTTGGCCATCTGTTTGGGGATGATACGCCGTACTAAAATTCAGATTTGTGCCCAATACTTCATGCAATTTCTGCCAAAACCTCGAGGTGAACTGGGAACCTCGATCAGACACGATCTTCTTTGGCACACCGTGTAAACATACAATCTTGGCCATATACAACTCGGCAAGCTTATCACCGGAATAAGTTGTCTTCACTGGGATGAAATGAGCCACTTTGGTCAATCGGTCCACAATAACCCAGATGGAATCATAACCGGATTTAGTCTTGGGGAGTCCGGTTATAAAGTCCATGCCAATTTCCTCCCATTTCCAGATAGGAACTTGCAAAGGCTGCAATAGACCGGCGGGTCTCTGATGCTCTGCTTTTACCAACTGGCACACATCACAACGTGCCACGAAGTTCGCAACCTCTTTCTTCATATTGGACCACCAATATTTCTCTTTTGGTGCCTCCTGGGTGGATGGAATAAACTGAATCATGAGCTTCTTTCAAGACCACATTCTTGATTTCCTCTTGGTTAGGCACTACTATCCTTTTCCCGAACCAAACCGTGCCTTGGTCATCTTCTGAGAATCCTGGGTGTTTCCCTTTCTTCAGGCCCTCTTTTAGGTCGGCAATACCTTTATCATTCTTTTGAGCCTCTCTAATCTGATCCTCCAAAGTTGATTTTACTTCCAAATTGTAAATGCCACCTTCATTCACTAATTCCAGGTTAAGACGCTGGAATTCTTCCTGAAGCACTGGTTGGCCTTCTGGTATCATAACATTGTTGCAGTGAGCTTTCCTACTTAACGCAACCGCAACAACGTTCGCTTTTCCAGGGTGATAATGGATTCCCACATTATAATCTTTTACCAATTCCAACCATCTTCTCTGCCTCAGGTTAAGATCGGATTGGGTGAAGATGTACTTCAAGCTCTTATGATCCATATATATCTCACATCTATTGCCGATCAGGTAATGCCTCCATATCTTGAGCGCATGCACAACTACGGCTAACTCCAAGTCATGAATGGGATAGTTTTCTTCGTGTGGTCGCAGTTGTCTTGAAGCATAGGCTATAACCTTTCCTTCTTGCATCAAAACACATCCAAGGCCTTGTTTTGAAGCATCACAGTACACTTCAAAATCCTTATGGATATCCGGCAAGACAAGCACTGGGGCTGAGGTTAACCTCTTTTTCAACTCCTGAAAACTCTGCTCGCAAGCTTTAGTCCATTCAAACTTCTTCTCCTTTTTCAGAAGCTGAGTAAGAGGTCTGGCTATCTTCGAGAAACCTTCAATGAATCTCCGATAATAACCAGCTAATCCAAGAAAACTTCTGATGTCCGGGACTGACTTAGGCTGTTTCCAATCCAAAACATCCCTTACTTTCGCTGGATCCACTGCTACTCCTGCAGCAGAAATGATATGACCCAGGAAAGAAACTTCCTTCAACCAAAAGTCACACTTGCTGAACTTAGCATACAGCTGATGCTTTCTTAACGTCTCCAAGACTATCCGCAGATGGTCTTCATGCTCTTTTCTGCTCTTGGAATAGACAAGAATGTCATCGATGAAGACTACGACGAACTTGTCTAAATACTTCATAAACACCTTATTCATCAGGTTCATGAAATAGGAAGGAGCATTGGTTAATCCAAAAGACATGACTGTGAACTCGTACAGTCCATATCTGGTCATGAAAGCTGTCTTCGGAACATCTTCTTTCTTGATCTTCAGCTGATGATATCCCGATCTCAAATCTATCTTGGAGAAGACTTGAGCTCCCTTCAACTGATCAAACAGATCGTCAATCCGAGGCAGTGGGTACTTGTTTTTGATTGTGACCTCATTCAAAGACCTGTAGTCTACGCACATCCTTAGACTACCATCCTTCTTTGACACAAAGATCACGGGCGATCCCCAAGGCGACGAACTAGGCCTGATGAATCCTTTCGCTTGCAATTCTTTGATCTGCTTCTTCATCTCGACCAACTCATTGGAGGGCAACCGGTAAGGCCTCTTTGAGATTGGAGCCGTACCAGGAACAAGCTCAATCACAAAATCCACATCTCGATCTGGTGGCATACCGGGCAACTCTTCCGGGAACACATCTGGGTACTCATTGACTATTGGTACTTTTTCCAACGAGGTACCTTTCAAACGGTTTAGGGTGCAACCCCCCTTAGAGGCAAGATTAGATAAGAACTCCACTCTAATCCCCTCAGGGCTGGTAAGAGAGATAGCTCTACTAGCACAATCTATCTAACCCTTGTACTTGGTTAACCAATCCATTCCAAGGATTACTTCTATACCCTTAGTATCCAATAGTATTAAGTTCGCTAGGAACTTTACCCCTTTTATTACTATATCCATTTTCGGACAAACAGCAGTTGTTCTTAGTTCTTTACCAGGGGATTGCACTAACAAATGGTTTCTTAACTGTATTGTGTTCCAATTATGCTTTTTAACCAAGTGTTCTGATATGAAAGAATGGGTTGCACCAGAATCAAACAAAACTGAAGCCGGTACTGAGTTCACATGGAACTTACCATAAACCACATCTGGCGCATCCTGGGTCTCCGCGGTGATATGGTTCACGCGTCCTCTTCCCGCCGTCCTTGGCATGCGCAGTGTCTGTGGGGTTCCTCTTCCTTGAGCCGGCGCTGGAGCGCGGGCTGGCGTCGATCCCAGGTTGAACTTCACCGGGGTAATGGGCTGCCGCTTCTGAGGGCAGTTGTTGGCGTAGTGCCCCATCTCCCGGCAGTTGAAGCACTGAACGCTTGCCATGGCAGTTCCACTCTTCTGAGCTTGAGCTCCTGTATTGCCGGCAGGGGCTTGTCCAATGGGGCGCGGGGTGGACATTGGGGTCCTTGGTGCGCTAGAGGCTGCTGGCTGAGGCTTCTTTCTTTGAAGCGTCTTGAGCCTAGAGTCAGCCGGCACCGCTACCGGTTCTGGAACAGCATCTTCCTTTTGCGCGACTCAAACAGCTGACGCTGCGCATCCTCTTGGATCAGCGCCTTGTTCACCATGTGTTGGAACGATGGGAAGTCGCTCGACACCAGCTGAACCTTCAAATTAGGGTCAAGGCCCTCCATAAATCGCCAGATCTTGGCCTCATCAGTGGTGACATCTGCGGCCGCGTAGCGAGACAGCTGAGTAAATCGGTTCAGGTACTCCGATACTGACAAATTTCCTTGCTGAAGCTTATGAAACTCTCTTCGCTTCATCTCCATGATGCCCTTGGGGATATGGGTAGCTCTGAAGGCTTCCACAAATTCATTCCAAGCAACGTTCTGCGGGTCAACATGTGCGGCACAGTAGTTCTCCCACCAGCTTGTTGCCGTACCTTTAAGCTGATGCGAAGCGAAATGCACACTCTCTATCTCATCGCACTGAGCCAAGTACAGTTTCCGCTCTACTTCCTTGAGCCAGTCGTCCGCATCCAGCGGGTCCACGGATCAAGCAAAGGTTGGGGGTCGAGTCCGCATGAACTCTCCAAACTTGGATTGGGCCGGTTGAGCTTGAGCCTGTGTTGCAGCGGCTTGAGGTTGGTTCAGAATGTTCTGAGCTAACGCCTGAAGAAGCTGAATTT
This sequence comes from Rhipidocladum racemiflorum, assembly GCA_036346355.1. Lineage (NCBI taxonomy): Eukaryota > Viridiplantae > Streptophyta > Magnoliopsida > Poales > Poaceae > Rhipidocladum > Rhipidocladum racemiflorum. Next base: position 23,654,651 of record CM070586.1, read on the forward strand.
GCATCGCCATCATCTGTTCGAGATTGGGCGGTTGAACTGGAGGTGGGGGCGGCGGCGGATCATGCTGAGCTGCCGGGTGCTGCACCTGCTCTTGTCCCTGCTGCTGAGGTGGCTCCACAAACTCTTCATCCTGAAAGTGCACTGGTCCACAGGCCCGTCCACGGCCTCTACCGCGGCCTCCTGGTCTTCCACGGCCACGACCACGACCAGGGTTCTCCATCTGCAACAAGGGTGGTCAAGCATAAGGAAAGAGGGAAAAGCACAGGTAAGAGTCAGGGGACTAAACCACATCCTCAACAACAAGAGCGCAACCACAAAAACACACAACAGAAGGGAAAACCAACTGAGCTTCAATTAAAACAAAATAGTTTTGGGGATGGCTGTATCACAAATGCCTAAGGGCACGATACAATCCAACAATCATTTATTCCACGTTCTAATCGAAACAAAACAAGATAAAGGTCCTCCGGGCTAGCTACTAAACGCTTGCGTCACTCGCGTAGACACGCGGGGACGGGTCCTCCTCCTCCTTGCTCCTGCTGCGGGAAGGTGTAGCTGCTGAAGATGGCCCTGCACCTCCAAGGGCGGCCAAGAAGCCCAAAGACACGCCCAACGGCGACGGGGCCGAACAGACTTGCGGCCGGTAGTACGAAGCCTCATGCCCTGATGACGCTTGGCTGGAGGAGCGTCCATCAGGATGTCGCGGATTGGGGGGTCCTCCAGAACCGGTACTGGAGCTGGTGGTGCCGCTGGCTGTGCCTCCTGCACAGGCGCTGGGGGTGGAAGCGACTGGGTGTCCCTCCTCTCCTCCTGGAGCTAACGATTCGCCTCTCTAGCTGCTGTCAAAGCCCGACGCAGATCCTACATCTCGTCGGTCATCCGCACGTAGGCCTCATCCTGGGCCTGGATGAGCGACCCCATGTGCACCACGGTCGGGTCAGCCTCCTCCTCCAGACTCCTGAACTGGCTGTACATCCTCCCAACCTGGAAGCGAGGAAACAGGCGGTACGGGGAGTCCTCCAGCAGATCGCGGTAGCTATGCCCCAACATGAGGATAGCCTTTCTGGCAGCGTCCTGAAGCGCGTACGCCAGAATCGATCTCTCGGCCGTGAAGTAGAGCGGCCGGTCCTCGTCGTGAACTCGGCTCCTCGCGAAGACCAACAAGCGAACCTGCCACAAGTCCTGGCCAAGACCCGCAACAGACTGGTAGCGATACTCAGGGCGATGGGGAAACCCCAACTCCTGTAGCATCAGCGACAGCTCCTCGCAAAAGCCTCCAGCCTGGGCGGCAAAGGTGGTGAAAGCCGGCATCTATAAATTTTGAAATAAGATGGGATTAGTAAACAAATTTTAAACAAAGGATAGGATAAGCACAAGACACTAAGATAGGGGAGATAGAAGCAGAGGAACTTAAACTTTTGTAAGTATATTTTTATAAAATATAAGTCCTTAAGGCTTTGCCATGCTAACTAGGTCACGTCCTACGGTCGTCCTGGCTCTGATACCACCGCTGTGGGACCCCGGATCAGCTATCCGAAATCTCCTGTGCATTTCCGAACTAGTCCCAGATCAGTAGCTAGTACACACAGTCACAGTGATACTTCATTGCCGAACATAACGAAAATTGTAACATAAATATTCAAGTATGGGCCACATGGCCACTTATTACAATACTCGGTCCAAAGACCGGAGACACGCAGCGGAAAAACAAAAGCAAAAACAAGCGAACTCCAAAACACCACAGGCGACGACCAGAAACGCAACTAGTTATCTTGGCAACCCTCCTCGAACTCCTCGGGGTAGAACTCGCCCTCCTCCGCTGCGTCTTGATAAATCTCTGATGATGACAAGTTGATGTAGCACGTGTGTACAAAAGTACCCAGCAAGTCGGGGAAAGTATGATCATGTGGGGCTTTCCAAAGGAAGCTTAATAGGGTTTGTTTGCATAAAGCCACATTTTACTAAACCATACTTAAGTAATAATATTTCATAAAGCATCTTTTTACAATTCTTTTTAACAATTGAATTATATAATATTGCAGTGAGGTTCTATCCACCATTACTAATATAAAGGCTCTATCCGCCAACTTTTAAAAGAACGAGGTTAATCATGTGACTCCATCCGTCAAGTATAAAACAGGTTCTATCCACCTGGTTGGCTCTATCCGCCAAACAACATCCGAGAGTTCTAACCACTCCCGAATCCCAAGACAAAACACTTTTCAGTTTTTAAAACCAAAATCAAAGTCTACCAGTATGAAAGCATTCTTTGCTTTGCCCTTGACCGTAGGCACGACTATTCGAATAGTTTTAACTCTGCAGAGGTGTACAACTTTACCCACAAGACATGATCAACTCTTAATGCCAAGCTATTAACACACTTCCTTTGGTGTGCCGGTAGAGAGATCATGACAAGGCCGTTACAATGTATCTACCTAACTCGACCCACCCGTTGAGGTTTCACCGCTGTTAGGGTTCCATCCGCCCAGTACAGAAGCCCCCTCTTGCGCCGTGTGAGAAAAACGACATTGCCTCTATTCGGCACTCACATTCAACCGAGTGGTGAGTCTAAGCTAGGCTTCTACAAATTAGTTGGCCAGGTCGTACCATTATAGACATGTGGTAGTACGGTTATGCTTAGAATGGACAATCACAAGCGTCGGTCCTTAATTGACTTGGGGCGGTACTTGCACAAGACAACTAGTGCTCCATCCGAACCCACCCGACAAACCAATCCGCCCAAGTTCGGTCACGCGGCCGGAGACACGACAGCGGAAGCAAAAGCGACAACAAGCGAACACCAAAAACACCACAGGCGACGACAGGACACGCGACTAGCTATCCTAGCACTCTTCAACGAAGTCTTCAGTGTAGAGCTCACCGTCTTCGGCTGCATCTTGGTAGTTCTCTGATGATGACAAGTTGATGTAGCACGTGAGTACAAAAGTACTTAGCAAGTCGGGAACAGTATGTGTATGTGGGGCTTTCCAAAGGAAGCTTAATAGGGTTCTCTTGCACAAAGCCAACTTTTATTAAACCATACTTAAGTAATAAGTTTCACAAAGCATCTTTTTGCAATTCTTTTTAACAATTGAATTATTTAATATTGCAGTGAAGTGTAACACCCCAAAATTTTGCTTTTCTTGAATTCATGTGTGATTTGGCACTTTGGTGAATTTTTGGAATTTTCTGGAATTTATTTGGATTTATTTGGAATTTATTTGAATTTATTCCATTTTGAAATAATTAAAGAATTTAATTTTGCAAATAAAATTTTGTTGGAAATATTTTATTTGAGTCCAAAATGATCCAAAATATTTTCCAGAATTTTTCTGGAATTTTTCTGAGTCATTTGCTATTTTTAATGAATTAAATGAATTACTGGGAATTATTTTAAATATTAAATCGCTGGAAAATCAACTCGGTCAAATCTTGTTCATCCGACCGAGCCCGAGTCGACTCGAGTTCGAGTCCGACCGAGCCACGTGACTCGGCCGAACCCACTCCTAAACCTAATCAATCCCAACCGTTGGATCAAGATCCAACGGTGAGATCCGCCGTCACGGGTTGAGCCGTGTCCGACCCGAACCCGTTCGCGCCCGGTCCGATCGGGGCCGCTGATCTGGACACGTGGGACGGTTCTCGTGCCGTCTTCCCGCCGAAGTCCGAGCCGGACTCCGCCCGGCCGAGCTTGCCAGCCAGAATGGCAAACTAGGGCTCATGCCCGAGCACGCCTCAGGGCTATTTAATGCCGGATCGCACCGAGGACCGCCGTGACCTTGCGCTACTTTTTGCCTTAGCTTGCTAAACCCTAGCAGCCGCCGCTTGCTCGGGATTGCTCGCCGTAGTGGCTTAGGGTATTGTGGTGGTTTTTCTCACCTTCCGCCGCCGTCCGCCGTCGCCCGAGGAGAAGGAGGCCAGAACCGGGATCCCCGAGCCAAGGCGACTCGAACGTGACCACGCCGCGTCGCGGAGGAGCCCCGTAGCGCCGCGCTCTTGGTCATCGTCCCCGTCTCCGGTGCCCAAGCCTCGCCGTGCCATCGCCGGACTTCGCGAGCTCGGTGAACCGTCAGATCCAGATCGGACGGTTGAGGTGAGTTCACGTGTTCCAAACCCGATTAGATCTGGACCGTTGGATCAAGATCCAACGGTTCACAATCGCCACGCGTCAGCAAAGCGTGCTATTATAGGATTAGATCTGGACCGTCCGATCTAGATCGAACGGCCCACGATCATCGAGTAGTTTTAACGTGTTAACCCTGGATCCAATCCGCGCCGTTGATTTTCAAACCAACGGCCGCGATTGCGCCACGTGTCGGGGAGATGGACCGACGCGGTCAGCGCCGTACGCGTGTGAGCGTGTGTCCCTGACACGCGGGCCCCGCATGTCAGAGGGCCCACACGTCAGCCGCGTTTGCGTGAGACCCGCACTGACAGGTGGGTCCCACCTGTCAGCCTCACGTGGAGCCGTGGACCGGGTCCACCGTGGACCGAACCAGCCGTGAGCCGAGCCCATGAGCCTGGCGTCGCCACCAGCCAATCAGGAGCTGACACGTGTCCATGATGACGCAATAATTAATTTCCGAAAAAGAAAATGATTTAATAAATCGGTTTAATAATTGATTTGAATTCCAAAACTTCAAACGCTTATAACTTTTGCGTTTCAACTCCGATTTGAGTGATTCAAATTTCTAAATTTGTATAAAATTGAGATCTACCTAAATATGAATTTTATTTAATTTTTGGACTAAAGTTTTTCTCTGTAATATTATTTAATTGATTATTTAAACTTTAAATAATCATAACTTTTGCGTCTTAACTCCAAATTTGACGATTCCAGTTTCTAAAAATCCAGAAAATTATGTTCTCTCTGTTTATGGATTTTATTTGGAGTTTTGGGATGTTTTTGCCTATTGTTTATTTGTGTATTTGCTATTTGCACGCTTTACGAGTAGACGTTGAAGTGCCGGAAGGATTCGAAGGAGAAGTATTGACTCAGGATCCAACTCAAGACCAAGAGCAAGTACTTTTTGAAGGCAAGTTGTGCTTTGACCATGTTGATCCTATTTCGAAACTTATTTTGATTTAAACTATTGCATGCTAGTTCAATTAGAAAGATACTTTGTTTAAACATGGGGGTTAGATAAGTACCAATTTCTTTGTATGACACCTTGATTATTTAAGTATGTGCCATGACCCTTGTCACCCTAGTTGTGGTTTACTAGTTGGACATAATCAAATTGCCAACATGGGTTTTAGACCGTTGTAGTATCTTTGCTTAGACACACTTTACGTGCTCATGACATGATTTTGGACAATCAAATGTTAATATTGACTTAATGATATATTGAACCTGTTTTGGAAAAGTATCATGTGATGTTGATGGCACGTGGTGCATGGTAATCAACTGGGGTTTGATAAACGATTTCGGCCAGGGCATGTGGCAAGAGTAATGTCAGTGGGCCAGTTGTGGCATCGGGGATGTTGATTTGGTTCTTCGGGTAGTCTTGCCCTGGTCACTCTAAGGACTTAACCTTGCAAGCCTTTGAACTGGGTCATACTTGCAACCACATGGCTGGAATGGGACGGCCCTAGTTGACTAAGTCGCTAAGGACTCACTTGTGGAGCCTCAGGGTGTCAATTACACCGTTTGTGTGATTGTGCGGGGAGCGTATCGTGGTCGTGGCCAGATACCCATCTAACGGTGTGTTGGTCCCATACTTCGCCTTGGCTAAGGGAAGGGATGGTGTAGAGCACCTGAACCGGAGAGGACCACTGTGTTGTTTGAGGCTTCCAAAGGCTTTGTTACTGAGGAACTCGCCTTTCTGGTGTTTGACTGTAACTAGTGGGAAAAGAGCATAACCTCTTCAGAGTTTAGAATCTATTCGAATAAGCCGAGTCCACTGTGATCTTTGGACAATGCTCGGGAATTACAGTCAAGGGGTAGACTTTCTGAAAATAATTTGGATTTGAAAGGTTGGTTTGGTTTAATAATGACGATGATGGAAATGTGGTTTAGGATGGGGAAAATGTTTATTAAACTTCTTGAAAAGTTATTTATGCTTTACTTATTTCTACTGCTTTCGAATCTACTTATATTACTTTTCAAATCATTTCACGGCAAATATACCTTGAGCTATTCCTTTGTACCAAGCCATGCATATAGTATATTAGCTTGCATTACTGCATGACTTGTCGAGTACCAAGTACTCACCCTTGCCTCAACACAATATCAGTTGAAGAAGAGATCGCACCAGCTTTGGAGGAGGAACTCCAAGAGGATCCGTCTACTTAGGGAAGCGAGCCCGGTCGGTTACTGTGGTATACTGGATGGCGCCACGAAGTTTATTTGATTTTCCGCTGCTATTATTTCTCTTTTAATAAGTTTCGCCTTGCGAGGCATACATTTTGTAACTTGGCCATAAGGTCGAGTGACCAGTTTGGTTATTTAAATAAAGTACCTTGATAATATCGAATGGTATGATTGTGATATTTACCAATGTTAAGACTGTGTGCACTAGCGCGTTCCTGGACTAGTGCTGAATACACAGAGGGTCCGGATTTGCAAATTCGGGGTCCCGACATGAAGGTTCTATCCACCATCACTAATATAAAGGCTCTAACCGCCAACTTTTAAAAGATCAAGTTTAATCATACATGACTTATTCCATCAAAGTATAAAACATGTTCTATGCACCTTGTTGGCTCAATCCGCCATTACACATCCGAGAGTTCTAACCACTCCCGAACCCCAAAATAAAACACCGTTTAATTTTAAAACCAAAAACAAAGTCTACCAATATGAAAGCATTCTTTGTTTTGCCCTTGACCGTAGGCACGGCTATTCGAATAGTTTTAACTCTACAGAGGTGTACAACTTTACCCACAAGACATGATCATCACTTGACGCCAAGCTATTAACACACTTCCTTTGGTGTGTCGGTAGAGAGATCATGACAAGGCCTTTACAATGTATACACCTAACCTGACCCACCCGCTGAGGTTTCACCGCTGTTAGAGTTCTAGCCACCCAGTACAGAAGCCCCCTCTTGCGCCGTGTGAGAAAAACAACATTGCCTCTATCCGGCACTCACATTCCACCATTTGGTGAGTCTAAGTTAGGTTTCTATAAATTAGTTAGCCAGATCGTACCATTATAGACATGTGGTAGTACGGTTATGCTTAGAATGGACAATCACAAGCGTCGGTCCTTAATTGACTTGGGGCGGCACTTGCACAAGACAACTAGTGCTCCATCCGCACCCACCCAACATTCCATTCCGCCCAAGTCCAAACCACTTTTCCCTTTCTTTTTATTTTTAGAAAAACAGTACCAAAGTCATATAACCATTTCCAAATCATACTTGAAATCATTACTTTTGAGTAATCCCACCCGTGGGTTGTTTTCATCAATATTGGTCCTAAGCAATTCTACCGTACTATTGCACAAAGGGTACCTTATAAGCATAAACATGGTTTAGCAAATGTCCTAGGGTTACAAGTAACATGGATGTCAATAACAAAGGATGTATTCACAAATAGGATTAACTATTCACTTATATTTGACATACGAGGATAAACATGGCATGCAAGTTTATAAAACATTTAAAACATATTTATAAATGTCGGTTCAACATGCGTCAAGGAGACTTGGCTTCGGTCGCGGCGAGGTCGTTGAACGATTGAAGTCCGGCGGCGGGGTCGGCGGTCTCGGCGGGGTCCTCGGCTACGCGCAAAACGAGACAACAAATAAATACAAGAAAATAAATAAAATCCAAAAATTACAAAAGTAGTACTGGCAGGTAGATCTTTATTTTAGATGAATTTAGGAATTTGAACGGAGTCAATCGGAGTTCGGACGAAGAAGATATGAGCTTCCGAAGTTTGAAATTTGGAAAATTGAAAAACAGGGAATATTCCGAGGAATATTCCTTTTTCATTTTTCTGAATTTTTGGATGGGTTTGGGTCTCTTGCAAGTGGGTCCCACATGTCATTCTCTAGTGGCCTTCTTCTTGCTTTGGCTCAAGCCATGTAACACCCCAAAATTTTGCTTTTCTTAAATTCAAATGTGGTTTGGCATTTTTGTGAATTTTTGGAATTTTCTGGAATTTATTTGGATTTGTTTGGAATTTATTTGAATTTATTACCTTTTGAAATAATTAAAGAATTTAACTTTGCAAATAAAATTTTGTTGGAAATATTTTATTTGAGTCCAAAATGTTACAAAATATTTTCTAGAATTTTTCTAAGTGTTTTGCTATTTTTAAAGAATTAAATGAATTACTAGGAATTAATTGGATTATTTAAACGCTGGAAAAAACTAATCGGTTTCACTGTTCATCCGACCGGAACCGAGTCCGAGTCAGACTCGAGTCCGACTCGGACCCGACCGAGCCAGCTGTTCCGGTCGAACCAAGTCACCAAGCCCTAACGCGCGTGACCGTTGGATCGAGATCCAACAGCCACAATCGTGCCACGTCGCCCGAACCCAAGTCCGACCGAGCCAGCCCAGTCGCCAGAGCCGGACCCGAGCCCAAACCCCGCACCGTTGGATCTTGATCCAACGGTTCGCGTTGAGCCACGTCACCCCTCTGCGAGTCCTCGTCGGACTCCGCCAACACCCGCGTGTGGGCCTCGGTCTCCGCGCTTTTCACGGAAGCCGAGGCCCCTATTTAAAGCGCCGCCGCTGCCACCGGGAAGTCGACTTCCGTGTGCACCCGTAGCCCTAGCTCACGTCACCTGAGCCGCCGCCGTTTGCCCGCTAGAGCTCGCCGTAGTTGCGCTAGGTCTCCGCCGCGGTTATTCGTCGATTCCGCCGCCGTCCGCCGTCCTCCGCCACCGTTGAGCCCAGATCCGGAACCGCAAGGACCAGCCGCGTCGGAGGGGACCTTTCACTTCGTCGGAATCGCGCCCAAACGCCGTTGGGCGTGTCGTCGTCCTCGTCTCCGGTGACCTCTGCTCCGCCGCGCGACATCGCCGCCTCGTGAACTCCCTCAGCCGTCCGATCAAGATCCGAGGGCCCAGATTCGTCCACGTTGCCACGGTAAAATCCCACGTTGTAATTTTCAGATCTATTTCCAACCGTTCGATCTAGATCCAACGGTTTAGATTGTGCCACGTAGCTAGAACCGCACCGTACTAGATCCAATCTCAGTCGTTAGATCTAGATCAAACGGCTAGGGTTAGCCACGTTGTAACTCTAGAGTTGATCTTGACCGTCCGATCAAGATCGAACGGTCCATACCAGCCGAGCGGTTTCCATAGCGCGTTAAGCCGGATCCGATCTGGGCCGTTGATTTTCAATTCAACGGCCGAGATCTAGCCACGTGGGCGGAAGTCTGACCGCCGCGTCGGTATGATCGCCGCCGATCACCGTGGCGTCACGTGTGGCGTCGGCGTGAACCAGCGTGTCGGCCGGCCCGACCAACGAACCATGACGTCATGCCGGCGTCACGGTGAAACCGGTATCGGCCGTCCCTCAGCCGTGCGTGATGACGTCACTGCTGACGTCATCCGAGGGGCCCACCTGTCAGTGAGGCACGTGAGCCGTGGACCGGGTCCACGGTGGACCGAGCCGAACCGTGCGCCGGGTCCATGGACCCGGGGCGACGTGGCGGCTCCCGATTGGTCCACGTGTCATGCTGACGCAATAAATTAATTTCCGAAAAAGAAAATGATTTATTAATTCGGATTATTGATTTCAAAAATGAATTCAAACTTCAAACGGTTATAACTTTTGCGTTTCAACTCCGATTTGAGTGATTCAAATTTCTAAATTTTCATAAAAATGAGACCTACTCAAATATGAATTTTAATTAATTTTTGATTATGAATATTTCTCTGTTTTTATTTAATTAATGTGTCCTTTAAACTTTAAACGGTTATAACTTTTGCATTTAAACTCCGAATTTGACGATTCCAGTTTCTAAAAATTCATAAAATTATGCTCTCTATGTTTGTGAACTTTATTTGAAGTTTTGGATACTTTTTGTCTACTGTTTATTTATTTATCTTTTGCTATTTGCACGCTTTACGAGTAGACGTTGAAGTACCCAAAGGCTTTGAAGGTGAAGTGTTGACCTAGGAGCCAGTTCAAGACCAAGAACAAGTACTCTTTGAAGGCAAGTTGTGCTTTGACCTTGTTGAACCCGTTTTCAAATTATTTTGGTTTAATTTATTGCATGCTAGCTTAAATAGAAAATGCTTTACTTAATTATGGGAAATTAGATATATGCCAAATTGCTGTATGACACCTTGGTTAATTAAATATGTGCCATGAACCCCTTGTCACCCTAGTTGAGGATTAAATAGTTGGACATTATTAAATTGCTAACATGGGAATTTAGATCGTTGCAGTATATTGCTTAGACCTGCTACGTGCTCATGACAGGATTTTGAACAATCAAATGTTAACATTGACTTAATCATATATTGAACTTGTTTTGGAAAGGTATTATGTGTTGTGATGTTGATGGCACGTGGTGTTTGGCTGTATCTTGTGGGTAAAGTGAATAACCTCTGCAGAGTGTAAAATCTATTCGAATAGTCGTGTCCGCGGTATTGGACATCGCTCGGGAATTATAGTCAAGGGTTAGATTCTCTTGAAAATAACTCGGATTTGAAAGGTTGGGTTTGGTTTAATAATGATGTTGATGGAAATGTGGATTAGGATTGGAAAAGATGTTTATTTAATTGCTGGGAATGTTATTGCTCTTAAACCTGTTTCTACTGCTTTTGAATCTACTTAAGTTACTTGTCAAATGCTGTTTTACTGCAATTACACCCTGAGCTATTCCTTTGTACTAAGCCATGCATGTAGTATATTAGTTTGCATTATGTGCATGACTTGCTGAGTACCAAGTACTTACTCTTGCCACAATACAACACCAGTTGAAGGAGAAGCTACGCCAGCTTTGGAGGTGGAGCTCCAAGAGGAACCGTCTAACTAGGGAGCGAGCCCAGTCAGTTGCCTGTGGTATACTGGATGGCGCCACGAAGTTATCTTATTTTCCGCTGCAGTTATTTCCTTTTTTTTGAGTTTTCGCCCTGCATGGCATATATTTGTAACTTGACCCTAAGGTCGAGCAACCCTTTTGGTTAACTATTTAAGGTACCTTATTATTTCATTAAGTATGATTGTGATATTTACCAATGTTGAGACTGTGTGTACTAGCGCGTTCCTGGACTAGTGCTGAATACACAGAGGGTCCGGATTTGAAAATTCGGGTCCCGACAGAGGTGGTATCAGAGCTATACTGACTGTAGGCTCACCCATAGTTAGATTGGTCGTAGTGAGGATGAAACCTATTTTCTAAAGATAAAATTTATCAAGGTAATGAATGAATTCTCGACTTACCCCTTTCTTTCTTGTTCATACCCTTGCTGAGTTCTTTTCGTTTTCCACATTGATTTTAAAATGTTGCGTTCTTACGCAAGCGTCTTTTGACAGATGATGATGAAGAACAACTACGCCGAGCGTGAAGGTGGCTACGCTACTGAGTTGTGGCGTATGCTTCAATTTCTTGGAGGTTTTGAGAGGCCGCTCTACCGAGGGACTACACTCGTGCAGGTAGGAGTGGTCATAGGATGGGATGTCCGGATCACGGTGTATGCCCGAGAGAAGACGAAGTTCAGACGCCCTTTCCACTTCACCGCCCGGAGGTCTACCTTTGAGATGGGAATCCAGGAGGTGTCGCATCGAGCAATGCAGCAGATCGCTCGCACCTACTCCAGGGAGCTGGAAGGCACAGTATTCCGTCACCACCCACGCCGAGACAGCATAGCTCAGCGGAAGCTGATAGAAGATGAGGATGCTACCGTCACTCACTTAGCCAGATTCGTCGTCGCCAAGGAGGAGCTTATCGATGACACAGTTCAGGAGTTGAAGAAGGCTCGCGAGCAGGTCGAGGAGGATAAGAAGCACTTAGAGAATGCTCATGAGTACGTCGCTTATGCTGCGGAAAGGATTGCAGAACTGGAGACCGCACTGTATGGGCAGGGCCCCGATCCAGTGTTGGAGTTGGAAGCCCCAGAGCCAGAGGAGGGACCAGAAGAGGCGCCACCTGCACCCGCGCCACAGCCACATCACCAGCTAGATCCAGAGCCAGAAGAGGACGCCGCGTCGTCAACCACAGCTGCAGTTGTGGGGCATGGCGATTGTTTCGTGCCGATGCCGCCGCACCCGCCGCGAGGAGGCAGTGGAGGTTTTCTTGACGAGTGAGCGTAGGTTTTGCTGTTAGGACTCCTTCGTCGAGTCGCGTTTTAGAATAAGAGTCACCCTTAGAGGCGTTAGACTCCTGTGTTGGTCGTTTTGGATTTTTCTTGCTTGCTGAGTGTGCAGTATGTGTTGCAGGCCCTTAGGCGTTGTAAGCAAACATACCGAGTTATTATTGGTTTAATTATTAAAAAGGAATTTGAGTTACACATTTCCCCGCATAGTTTCCCTACTACTTGTCTACGCTTGTTTCCCCCTTATCCCTAAAACTTGGAGCAATCGACAGATGGTGAACACCCGCGGAAACCTTGGAGGCAATGGAAGTGGTTCTCGCCTAGCTGGAAACCCCAATGATGGAGCACCTGCACCCCAACCAGCACCGCCAGTTGACATGCAGAATTTTGGAGCTTTTCTTGCTGCACAGACTAAGTTGATGCATGCTATGATGCAACAGATGCAGCACGTCATTGCTCAGGCCGCCGCTAATCAAGTCAATCAGGGACAACGCCAGAATTCAAGATTGTCAGAGTTCATGAGGACTCATCCACCAACTTTCTCCGGGAATGCCAATCCGTTGGAGGCCGATGACTGGTTAAGGTCAATAGAAAGGAAGCTACACATTGCCCAATGCATGGGAAATGAGAAGGTACTCTACGCTTCTCATCAGTTGGAAGGGACCGCCGCAGAATGGTGGGAGAACTTCAGTGCCACACGGGAGAACCCTCAGGACATCACTTGGGAGGAGTTTACGGCCGCGTTTCGCCAGTATCACGTGCCGGAAGGAATTATGGACCTCAAGAAGGAAGAGTTCAGAGCACTGAAGCAAGGCAGCCAGTCAGTGGCTGATTACCTGAACAAGTTCACACAGCTTGCACGTTACGCACCTGAAGACGTAGCGACAGATAAAGCCAGACAGTCTCGCTTTATGAAGGGACTTAACTCAAGACTGCCGGTGGGACTGATCACTCACACCTTTCCAAATTTCCAGGAGCTTGTGAACAAGGCGCTCATTCTAGAGGACAAGCGCAAGGAATTGGACGACAACAGGAAGCACATGATACAACAGCAGGGATCACGACAGGAAGCGCAGCAACGTTTGAGGGTTGCGCCAAATCAGTTTTTCAGATTCCAGCCACAAAATGCTGCAAGGACACAGTCGCCAACACCAAGACCCGTCAATCAGAATTATCAGACCCCAGTTCCAGCCATAAATGCCGCTTCAGGCAGTCAACAGGGGACAGTGAGACGCTGCTACACATGCAACGAGCCAGGGCACTTTTTCAACAGTTGCCCCAAGAAGACAGTAGGAGTGACCCCAGTCCGCTTCAATCTGGGATCCACACCAGCCAGGACGCCAGAACCAGGAGCAAACCGCGGGACAGCACAGCCAGGAGCAGCACCCTAGACCGTGGTGAGGGGCCGAGTCAACCATGTCACCGCAGAGGCACTTCAGAATGCCACAGACGTCGTACTGGGTAAGTTACTTGTCAACTCAAGACTGCACCTTGATTTTGTTTGACTCTGGAGCTTTGCATTCGTTTGTTTCTCAAGGCTTTGCTGGTAAAAATGATTTGGAGATTGCAAGACTTAAATGCATGCTTTTAGTTCAAACCCCTGGTTCCGAACTCCGAACTAAAGTAGGATGTTCTGGGGTAAGAATATTAATAAATGGGATAGAGTTCCTAGCGAACCTTATTATGTTGGAAACCCAGACCTTAGATGTTATTTTGGGAATAGATTGGTTATCAAAGCACAAGGCTGTGCTGGATTGTAGGCGAAGGATTATCTCAGTTGAAAGCCCGTGTGGAAGGAAAGTGGAATTTCAAGCTACCGCAGTTAGAGATGGACAGTTGATGGTTAACAGTGCCAAGGCAATCCGCATAGAAGATGTCTCAGTGGTGAATGAGTACCCAGATGTTTTTCCTGAAGATTTACCTGGTATGCCGCCAGACAGAGACATAGAGTTTGTGATAGAGCTTGTACCCGGTACAGCGCCGATAGCAAAGAGACCTTACCGGATGTCCACCGAAGAATTGGTGGAGATGAAGAAGCAACTTGAAGAGTTGATGGAAAAAGGATTCATCAGACCGAGTTCGTCGTCGTGGGGAGCACCAGTTTTGTTCGTCAAGAAGAAGGACGGGAGTTTCAGGATGTGCATTGACTACCGTGCACTCAATGAAGTCACCGTGAAGAATAAGTACCCGCTACCCAGGATCGATGATCTGTTTGATCAGCTGAAAGGAGCCGAAGTTTTCTCCAAGATTGATCTAAGATCGGGATACCACCAGTTGAAGATCCGATCAGAGGATATTCCGAAGACCGCATTCTCGTCCAGATACGGATATTACGAGTTTACAGTTATGTCCTTTGGTTTGACGAATGCGCCAGCCTATTTCATGAATATGATGAACAAGGTGTTCATGGAATATTTGGACAAGTTTGTTGTTGTGTTCATAGATGATATCTTAATCTACTCCAAGACATATGATGAACATGCAGAGCACTTGAGGCAAGTTTTGGAAAAGCTGAGGGAACAACAACTTTTCGCCAAGTTCAGCAAGTGTGACTTTTGGAAGGACAAGGTGGAATTCCTCGGACATGTAATGACCGCAGAAGGAGTCGTCGTTGATCTGAGCAAGGTAGAAGCTGTGTTACATTGGGAACAGCCGAAGACCGTGACCCAGATCCGGAGTTTTCTCGGTATGGCAGGTTACTACCGCCGCTTCATTGAAGGCTTTTCGACAATTGCGAAATCTCTTACGCAACTGTTGAAAAAGGAGAAGAAGTTTGCATGGACGCCGGAGTGTGAGAAAGGTTTTCAAGAACTAAAGAAGCGATTGACATTAGCACTGGTGTTGGTTCTACCGGATGTTAATCAGAGCTTCGATATTTATTGTGATGCATCGCGCCAAGGACTTGGATGTGTGCTGATGCAGAATGGAAAGGTTGTCGCTTATGCATCAAGGCAGTTGAGGCCGCATGAGGAGAATTATCCGACGCATGACCTAGAGCTAGCTGCCGTAGTGCATGCTTTGAAGTTGTGGCGTCACTATTTGATTGGAAACAGATGTAAAGTATACACGGACCATAAGAGTCTTAAGTGCATCTTCACCCAATCAGACCTGAACATGAGGCAGAGGAGATGGTTAGAGTTGATCAAGGATTATAATGTTGGAATCCATTACCATCCCGGAAAGGCCAACGTGGTAGCCGATGCTCTGAGTCGAAAAAGCCATACCGCGAACATGTTGATAGCCATGAGTCCGGATGAGCTATGTGAGGATTTTCAGAGAATGCAGATTGAAGTAGTACCAGAGGGATTCTTGGCCGCATTAGAATTAAAGCCTACCCTGGAGGATCAGATCCGAGAAGGACAGAAGGACGATGACAAGATCCGCAAGATTAAGTCCAAGATGGATGAAGACAAGGAAGAAGACTTCAAGCTAGATAAGCAAGGCACGTTGTGGATGAAGGATCGAATCTGTGTGCCAAACAGGAAGGAGCTGTAGCAGCTGATTCTAGAAGAAGACCATGACTCCAAGTATTCAATTCATCCGGGAAGTGCCAAGATGTATCAGGACTTGGAGGAAAGATTCTGGTGGCCGAGCATGAAGCGTGAGGTTGCCGAGCATGTTGCGCTGTGCGACATATGCCAGAGAGTCAAGGCAATGCATCAGAGACCAGCAGGATTGCTACAGCCGTTGAAGATACCTGAGTGGAAGTGGGAGGAAATCAGAATGGATTTCATTACCGGTTTGCCAAAAACCCAGGGTGGATATGATTCCATATGGGTCATAGTAGATCGCTTGACTAAGGTCGCTCATTTTATTCCAGTAAAGACCACCTATTCGAGAGATAAGTTAGCCGAGTTATACATGATCAGGATCGTTTGTTTGCACAGAGTGCCGAAAAAGATTGTATCGAACAGAGGTACTCAGTTTACCTTGAGGTTCTGGAATAAGCTGCATGAAGCCATGGGAACCCGTTTGAACTTCAGTACAGCTTATCATCCGCAGACGGATGGGCAAACCGAAAGAGTTAATCAGATTCTAGAGGACATGCTACGAGCTTGTGCATTGGCTTATGCTACCTCTTGGGATAAAAGTCTGCCGTACGCTGAGTTCAGTTACAATAACAGCTATCAAGCAAGTTTGCAAATGTCACCATTTGAAGCACTATATGGTCGACCTTGCCGAACCCCGTTGAACTGGAACGAGACAGGTGAACGCAGTGTTTTTGGGCCGGATATTCTTCAAGAAGCCGAAGAACAGATTGCCATGATCCGAGAAAGACTAAAGATAGCACAGTCAAGACAGAAGAGCTACACCGATAACCGTCGCCGAGACCTGAGTTTTGAGCCAGAAGATTTCGTGTATCTCAGAGTCACACCACTCAAGGGAGTTAAGAGATTCCATGCCAAAGGAAAACTCGCGCCGCGATATGTTGGACCATTTAAGGTTCTCAGCCGTAGAGGTGAAGTTGCGTACCAGCTGGAGCTACCGCAATCACTAGCAGGAGTACATGACGTGTTTCACGTGTCCCAGTTGAAGAAGTGTCTCCGAGTACCTGATGAGCAGACACCGCTGGAGTCAATCGAGCTACAAGAGGATCTAACTTACAAGGAACGCCCCGTCAAGATTTTGGACACCTTGGATCGAGAAATGAGAAACAAGTCAACCCGTTTCTGCAGAGTTCAATGGAGCAACCATGCGGAGAGTGAAGCAACTTGGGAGCGCGAAGAGGATTTGAAGAAAGAGTTTCCGAACCTATTCTTTAGTAAGCCCTGAATCTCGGGGACGAGATTCTGTTAAGGGGGGAGGTTTGTAACACCCCAAAATTTTGCTTTTCTTAAATTCAAATGTGGTTTCGCATTTTTGTGAATTTTTGGAATTTTCTGGAATTTATTTGGATTTGTTTGTAATTTATTTGAATTTATTCCCTTTTGAAATAATTAAAGAATTTAACTTTGCAAATAAAATTTTATTGGAAATATTTTATTTGAGTCCAAAATGTTCCAAAATATTTTCTAGAATTTTTCTGAGTGTTTTGCTATTTTTAATGAATTAAATGAATTTCTGGGAACTAATTGGTTTATTTAAACGCTGGAAAAACCTAATCGGTTTCACTGTTCATCCGACCGAACCCGAGTCCGAGTCAGACTCGAGTCCGACCCGGACCCGATCGAGCCAGCCGTTCCGGTCGAACCAAGTCACCAAGCCCTAACGCGCGTGACCGTTGGATCGAGATCCAACGGCCAGAATCGCGCCACGTCGCTCGAACCCAAGTCCGACCGAGCCAGCCCAGTCGCCCGAGCCGGACCCGAGCCCAAACCCCGCACCATTGGATCTTGATCCAACGGCTCGCGTTGAGCCACGTCACCCCTCTCCGAGTCCTCGTTGGACTCCGCCGCCGCCCGCGTGTGGGCCTCGGTCTCCGCACTTTTCACGGAAGCTGAGGCCCCTATTTAAAGCGCCGCCGCCACCGGAAGTCGACTGCGCACTCGTAGCTCCTAGCCCACGCCACTTGAGCCGCCCGCTTGCCCGCTAGAGCTCGCCAGAAGGCGCTTAGGTCTCCGCCGCAGTTATTCATCGATTCCGCCGCCGTCCGCCGTCCTCCGCCGCCGTTGAGCCCAGATCCGGAACCGCAAGGACCAGCCGCGTCGGAGGGGACCTTTCACTTCGCTGGAATCGCGCCCAAACGCCATCGGGCGTGTCTTCGTCCTCGTCTCCGGTGACCTCTGCTCCGCCGCGCGCCATCGCCGCCTCGCGAACTCCCTCAGCCGTCCGATCAAGATCCGAGGGCCCAAATTCGTCCACGTCGCCACAGTAAAATCCCATGTTGTAATTTTCAGATCTATTTCCAACCGTTGGATCTAGATCCAACGGTTTAGATTGTGCCACGTAGCTAGAACCGCACCGTACTAGATCCAATCTCAGCCATTAGATCTAGATCAAATGGCTAGGGTTAGCCACGTTGTAACTCTAGAGTTGATCTTGACCGTCCGATCAAGATCGAACGGTCCATACCAGCCGAGCGGTTTCCATAACGCGTTAAACTAGATCCGATCTGGGCCGTTGATTTTCAAATCAACGGCCGAGATCTAGCCACGTGGGCGGAAGTCTGACCGCCGCGGTCAGCGCGGTCGCTACGTCATCCGAGGGGCCCACCTGTCAGTGAGGCATGTGAGCCGTGGACCGGGTCCACGGTGGAACGGGTCCACGGTTGACCGAGCCAAACCGTGCGCCGGGTCCATGGACCCGAGGCGACGTGGCGGCTCCCGATTGGTCCACGTGTCATGCTGACGCAATAAATTAATTTCCGAAAAAGAAAATGATATATTAATTCGGATTATTGATTTCAAAAATGGATTCAAATTTCAAACGCTTATAACTTTTGCGTTTCAACTCCGATTTGTGTGATTCAAATTTCTAAATTTTCATAAAAATGAGACCTACTCAAATATGAATTTTAATTAATTTTTGATTATGAATATTTCTCAGTTTTTTTTAATTAATGTTTCCTTTAAACTTTAAACGGTTATAACTTTTGCATTTAAACTCCGAATTTGACGATTCCAGTTTCTAAAAATTCATAAAATTATGCTCTCTATGTTTGTGAACTTTATTTGAAGTTTTGGATACTTTTTGTCTACTGTTTATTTATTTATTGCTATTTGCACGCTTTACGAGTAGACGTTGAAGTACCCGAAGGCTTCGAAAGTGAAGTGTTGACCCAGGAGCCAGTTCAAGACCAAGAACAAGTACTCTTTGAAGGCAAGTTGTGCTTTGACCTTGTTGAACCCGTTTTCAAATTATTTTGGTTTAATTTATTGCATGCTAGCATAAATAGAAAATGCTTTACTTAATTATGGGAAATTAGATATATGCCAAATTGCTGTATGACACCTTGGTTAATTAAATATGTGCCATGAACCCCTTGTCACCCTAGTTGAGGATTAAATAGTTGGACGTTATTAAATTGCCAACATGGGAATTTAGATCGTTGCAGTATATTGCTTAGACCTGCTACGTGCTCATGACAGGATTTTGGACAATCAAATGTTAACATTGACTTAATCATATATTGAACCTGTTTTGGAAAGGTATCATGTGTTGTGATGTTGATGGCACGTGGTGCATGGTAATCAACTGGGGGGTTTGGTAAACAGTTTTTGACCGGGGCATGTGGCAAGAATGATCGGGTGGGCCAGTTGTGGCACCGGGAACGTCGTTTTGGTTCTTCGGGTAGTCTTGCCCTGGTCACCCTAAGGACTTAACCTTGCAAGCCTTTGAACTGAGTCAAACGTGCAACCACATGTCTGTAATGGGACGGACCTAGTTGACTAAGTTGCTAATAACGTACCTGTGGGACCTCAGGATGTCAACTACACCCTTTGTGTAGTTGTACGGGGGAGCGTACCGGGGCTGCAGCCAAGTACCCATCTAACGGTTGATTGGCCTAAACTTCGCCTTCGCTAAGGGAAGGGTTAGTGTGCAATAACCGGGGAGGCCCACTTGTGCTGTTAGAAGTTTCCGAAAGACTTTGTTACGGACACTCGCCTTTGTGGTGTTTGGCTGTATCTTGTGGGTAAAGTGCATAACCTCTGCAGAGTGTAAAATCTATTCGAATAGCCGTGTCCGCGGTATTGGACATCGCTCGGGAATTACAGTCAAGGGTTAGATTCTCTTGAAAATAACTCGGATTTGAAAGGTTGGGTTTGGTTTAATAATGATGTTGATGGAAATGTGGATTAGGATTGGAAAAGATGTTTATTTAATTACTGGGAAAGTTATTGCTCTTAAACCTGTTTCTACTGCTTTTGAATCTACTTAAGTTACTTATCAAATGCTGTTTTACTGCAATTACACCCTAAGCTATTCCTTTGTACTAAGCCATGCATGTAGTATATTAGTTTGCATTCTGTGCATGACTTGCTGAGTACCAAGTACTCACCCTTGCCACAATACAACACCAGTTGAAGGAGAAGCTACGGCAGCTTTGGAGGAGGAGCTCCAAGAGAAACCGTCTAACTAGGAAGCGAGCCCAGTCAGTTGCCTGTGGTATACTGGATGGCGCCACAAAGTTATCTTATTTTCCGCTGCAGTTATTTCCTTTTTTTTGAGTTTTCGCCCTGCGTGGCATATATTTGTAACTTGACCCTAAGGTCGAGCAACCCTTTTGGTTAACTATTTAAGGTACCTTATTATTTCGTTGAGTATGATTGTGATATTTACCAATGTTGAGAGTGTGTGCACTAGCGCGTTCCTAGACTAGTGCTGAATACACAGAGGGTCCGGATTTGCAAATTCGGATCCCGACAAGTCATGGCCATGGGAGCTTGGAGGGGTGGGGGTGGCCGGCGACCGGGGGGGGCGGCCGGCCGGTGGGCGGCGCACGCACGCCGGGAAGCCCCCAAAACAACAGAGCACCCCGTTTTCTCCAAAAATCCGATTTTTCGCACAAATTTGCATGAAACTTGACCAAACAAATTCATGGATCATCTAGAGGACATCCTTAGGGATCTATTGGAGCAAGGAATTGGATCCAAACTCACCAGAGACGACGAATTTGGCGATGAACGGAGCTCCGGCCGAAATGACAAAATCGCGAAATTCGTCTCCAAATCTTGAGGGATCCTAAAATCGATTGAAAGGTTAGATGCTAGACTCCCTCACGGTCACAAGGAACCAACTGGAGTTGAGAATGACCCACCGGAGAGAGAGTTATGAGGATGAACACGAAGAACTCCAAAAATGGCTACCCGGCGTGGGTTTTCTCGATCTAGCGGGCAAATGCGTGGAAGAGGCAAGGAATGAGTGCTCCCACCGGGAAGGCGACTTCTATACGGAGAGATGAGAGGTGGAAGTGCACGCTTTTATGAAGAAACGCCCGAGTTATGAGCAATCAAAGCCATTTCGGTTTTCGGCCAACGGTTTCAATTCTGGCGAGATCCCGGGCTATTGATGGTGGGGAATGGAAAGGTCGCGCCGTTACGGATTCAACGGATCCGGCCGTGATTGATTTGGAGTTGTATTGAGGGAGATATGAGCATTTGAAGGAAGAACACTAGCCATGGGAAGACTTTGGAGCTTCTCTTTCCATGGCAAGAGGTGGAAGATGAACAGTGCGCGCCACGTGGCAGCGCGGGATTGGCCGGGAATTACGTAAATGAACCGCCCTAGAGAAAAATTAGGAAAAATGGTCTAAAAATTCCGGAAAAATTCCTAGAACCATTTTGGAATATTTGGAACCCAATAAAATTGGTTTCGCGGAATTTGGATGAAATTTGTGGAATTAAATATTCAGGCGCATCATGCATTAAACAAAAGCCGCGCGAGATAAAATAGGAGCGAAGGTCCAAAAATCCGGGGAATCATTCCAAAAGTCATTTTGGAATATTTGGGACCTAATTGAAGTGATTTTGGGATTTTTGGACTCAGGTGAAATTTCGGATACCGGCGAGAATCTGGAAATTCAATTTTTCGAACGGAAGGGAATTGAATCCCGATTTTGGATGGAAAAGGATGCCAGGTTAATATAAACACCAAGGAAACTCCAATTTTTGAACTTAATTAATTTAAATTAGGTTTTTCCCGGAAAGCGAAACTGAGGATGTTACAATTTGGTTCCGCAAAAAATCGAGCGCAAAAAAGATTTTATTATAATCCAGTGAAGAAACAAATTTTTTTTTTGCTTTTTCAAGAATAATTAGTCTGGGGTGAAAATTGGGTGTGAAAACGTTTATTAGATTTTTTTGTTTTTTGGTGAGAAATCGGGCTCCGAAAATTTTCAAGGAGGTATTTTCGGGAAAAAAAAATTGAACTGGGACGAAAATTAGGCGTGAAAAATGTTTATTTGGTGAGAAATTGGGCCTACGAAATTTTTTGAGAAGTTATTTTCAGGGAAAAAATATGATCGGGAAGAAAACAGGGCATGGAAAATGTTTGCTAGATATTTTTTTGTTTTTTTGGTGAGAAACTGACCTGGGAAGGATTTTAATTCAGTTATGGGAATTTTTAGGGGTGTTTTTGAATAAAAATGGAGCTTCTAAAAAATGGAACGGGACGTATTTTTCAAATTTTTGGAGGGCCTTTCCGTTAAAAAGGATCTTTTTGTAAAACGTAGGACCTGTATGTAATTTCTAGAATTTTCAGGGATTTTTTCGCAAAAAACCGAGGGCCATGCGGCGGCCCGCACCACTCGCCATGCATCGTGCGCACTGCGGCCCACACAAGCTCGCTACGTGTCACGCACAAAAAAAAAAAAGCGCACCACGCACACGGGAGGGTGACTCTAACCCGCGTCTCGGGCGTGAGAGCTAGCAGTGCTACCGCTGCGCCACGTGGCCCTTGTAGCCGATTGAAGAGGAAAAGAAATCCATTTAAACCTATTGATCGGGAGAGCTGATCTAAACCGTTCGAAACCATGATTGGACGGCCGGGAAGCATTGGGCGACGTGGCTCGCCGAGAAGGCCGGAATCCGATGGAGTTTAATATATATAGTATTTGCATTTGCAACTCGTATGAGTTACATTAATTGATGTTACTTTGACAACTAAATTCTCTTATCATATATTTAAAAATGTATTAAATGTACTATTATGAAAGATTTTTTAATGATAAAGTCACTTGTATCATTTTTATATATCCAAACTATACATTTTAAACAATATATTTGAGCAAAATTAATACAGTTTGACAGTACGTATTTTAAGGCGTCATTTTTCTTAGCGGAGTATGTTAACACTGATTTCCAAAGAAATTGGCCAAATTGTGGTCTAGTCTTTCCAAGCAAACCTTGGAAATTCCTGTAGTGCATGTAATGCAGTGATGGTGCCCCAGAAGAATATCCCAAGCATCTCCGATCATCATGTAGACTTTCACCTGTCTTTGTTGCTTTCCTTTGAAGATACCATGTTGAAAAAAAAATGCTCTTGTGTTCTCGGTAGTGCGTCAGTGGGGACGACTTACGTAGACTCGCAAATAAAGTGGCTGTTGGATTATCACCATTTTGTTAGCTCCAATAACTGAAGTGAAATGTTGCTATATCGCATGCCATATGGCTTATCGTATCAAGAGATAGGATATAGAGGTGGCTGAAGTCAAACGAGGCATGGAAAATTATAGTACTATTTAGCCTAGTTGCCCTAATAATTAATGCACCTTTAGCCTAGGAGAAACTGCCGTCCAAAACGTCAAGTTCGAGAAAAACAAATGTACGTTGGCTGTGTGTGGTTTGGATTATAGGCTCCGAGAAGAGTTTGTTACACGGTGATACTCATGTTATACGCAGCAAGCCTCAAATCAGATCAGAGTTTTGAGATAAAACACAAACATGGATGATCTCAAGAACTAAGAGGATGAATCTCGTAGATAGAACAGAAATAATGACGTCGAAGTAACCACAATAAGAAAAAAAAAGATTCAGTGAAGTCGACAATAAATTTTTTAAGCACAATCTCAAAAGAGACAAGAGATTATTGCTCTATCACAATTTATCAAACCTTTTAGGACCTTTTGATCTTTGTCCTATACAAGAATCTAGTGGTAAAGAATAACCTAGCCTCTAATCTTCTTATGCACCTCTTGCTTTGGATGAGTTAGCTTGTGACTTCTTGGTTGCTTAGTTCTCCATGATCACCCCATAGGTTTATATAGCTCCTTTAGTCCTCCAAAATAAGTAGAAATCCTACCCTGAAAGAAAATAGGAATCATAATCCTACTAGAATTGATCTAGCACATATTTTAAAATCCTAAAAGGCTAAATATGAGTCACCATAATTAACAAGTCCACCTTGACTCTTATCTGTTGAATGTCATCGTGCTCCTCCAAGAACTCGCTTCAAGTTGACTCTATATTTTTTTCTTCCCACCTTTAGGATTGGCCTCACCACATGGGCTCATGCACAATACCGCAATATGCATGTTCGTGTTTGGGTTTTGCCGTCCAAACTCTCCACCCAAGAGCATTTTTATTGTGTAGTTTGGTTAACCACACCTTTTATTCTTATAACCTTCCATGTCATAGGTTTGTACCTGTAACATCCTCAATTTCGGTCTTCTGCTAAAATCTAATTTAAATTAAGCTAAATTCAAAATTTGGATCTTCCTTGGTGTTCTAATTAACCTGGCATCCTTATCCTTCCAAAATTGGAGTTCAATCCTCCTTCGTCCGAAAAATCGAATTTCCAGATTCCAGTCTGTACTCGAGAATTCCACCCGAGTTCGAAAATACTCCAAAAATCCCGAAACCTATTGCACTAGGTTCCAAATATTCCAAAAACATTTTGGGAATTTTCCAAGATTTTTGGACACTCTCTGGTATTTTATCGCTCGTGGCCTTTCGTCAAAAGCCCTTTATTCGTTCCGGAATTTTATAAATTCCAAATTTCATCCAAATTACATGGAACCAATTTTATTGTGTTCCAAATATTCCCTAGTACTTTTGGGATTTTTTCTGGAATTTTTAGACCCTTTTTGCTATTTTTTTTTCTCTAAGGCGTTGCTTTTACGTAATTTCCGGCCAATCCGGGAGTGACACGTGGCAGCGTCCCTGTTCATCGTCTTCAACCTCTGTTAGAATTCCAGCAAACACGAAACCTCACTCCTCCACCAATGGTGACCCACTTTAAACTCTCATAACTCCCACGTTTCAACACCAAATCACGAACGATCAGTTGCGTTTGAAAGAAGAAGACGAGGAGATCCCATCCCCCATGACCATTCGTTTCAAATTCCACCGGAAACGGCACAATCAACCCGAAACCTAAATTAGGTTAATGGAGATTACTCGGTCGTTTCAACTCCAAACGGCGTGCTTCCACCTCTCAAATCTCCGTCTTGGAACCCTCTACCCCGTGCTCTCACTCTCCCAAAGCCACTCCTCCTCATTTGGCCGCAAGCTCACACGAACCGTCGCCGTTCGTCCTCCATTGACATCCCCATGTCATCTTTCAATCCGGTGAGCCAAACTCGATTCCGATCGCGTCATTATATTCGCATCGTCGTCTAGATCAAAACCCCTCAATCAATTTCATGTTTTGTTGTAGGGTCGCAACGAATTTGGCTGTCGAAGTTCTTGCTTGGAGCTCGGTTTTTCGTCAACTACTCTTGATCCGGTGAGTTCCTCGCGAATCCGACCACACCGTTGGATTCGTCCCGTCGAGCCCTACATGGTGCTAATCTCCTTTTCACAAATACGTTCTCCGATTTTTTTTTAATATTTTGGGTGTCCTCGCCGTCGACATGACCGTGGCCGCCGCCGTTCCGGCTGAATCGGCGTGAGCGTCGCGTTCCCCATGCCTGGCCGCACCTTCTCCACCCGTTCCCCGGCGGTGCGCCGCCCCTCCCATCGCCGGCGCCACACGCCGCCCGAGCGCCGCTACGCGCGCCTCCGATCATAACTTCGATGAGTTTTTTTTCCGACGATCCGCTAGTCCGATCGTCCTACAAATTGAACCCCAGAATACTCTCATCATTGCCCACACAACCCAATTGGAGTTTCTCCAATCCAACCTACGGATCTCCCTGTAGAAGCCGTTCTTTCTGAAATTTCGATGAGCTCTCCCGGTCACTCCCGACCTCCGTTCGGCCTCAAATGTTTACTGGAGCTCCCTCTAGGTGTCCTCTACCTCCAGTAAAATCAGATTTTCAATTTGATTGACAGAGCTCTGCCGGCAGTCATTTCTTCCCCAAGTCCGGTGGGAGGTTCAAAACGCTCGTTCTCTTTCGTCGTAACTCCGAATCTCTCCGTTCAAATTCCTAAATTCATATAAAATCAAGACCTTTCTGCCAGTATAATTTTTATAATTTTTAGATTTTATTTTATTTTATTTATTTTTGTTGTACCATTTTGCGCGTAGCAGAAGAGTTCGTTGGAGCCATTGACGCTGTCGCCGACCTGCAAGACTTCGATGCCCTCGCTACGACTGAAGGCAAGTCCCTTGACACATTTCGATCCCATGTTTGCAAATGTTTTACAATGTTTTATAACGTGCATCGTTATCCTTATAACTGTATGTCAAACATAGACTGTTAGTTATACCGAATTGCTATCATCTCCTTGATTGTTGCTATCCATGCTTACTTGTAACCTTAGGACACTTTGTTATGTCATGCCTAATTTATACTATGACACTTGATGATTAGTACGATAGTTGTGCTTAGTTGCAAAATTAACTGAAATGACCCATGGGTGGGATTTTATCAAAGTTGTGTTTTAAAGTGTGATTTGAGAATTATTGTAAAGTATTTACTACTGTCTTTGGAAAATAAAAATAAAATGAAAAATGGTTTAGACTTGGGCGGATTGGAATGTCGGGTGGGTGCAGAAAGAGCACTAGTTTTTATTGTGCAAGTACCGCCCTAAGTCAATTAAGGACCGACGCTTATGATTATTCTCATTCTAAGCATTACCGTACAACCACATGTCTATAATGGGTACGACCTGGCTGAATAATTTGTAGAAACCTAACTTAGACTCGCTAGTTGGTGGAATGTGGGTGCCAGATAGAGGCAAGTTGTACTCCCCACACGGCGCAAGAGGGGGCTTCTGTACTGGGTAGATAGAACCCTAACAGCGGTGAAACCTCAGTGGGTGAGTCGGGTTAGGCGTATACTTTGTAAAGGCCTTGTCATGATATCTCTGCCGGCACACCTAAGGAAGTGTGCTAATAGCTTGTCATCAAGAGAATATCATGTCTTGTGGGTAAAGTTGTACACCTCTGCAGAGTTAAAACTATTCGAATAGCCGTGCCTACGGTCAAGGGCAAAGCAAAGAATGCTTTCATACTGGTAGACTTTGGTTTGGGTTTTAAAAATAAACAATGTTTTGTTTTGGGATTCGGGAGTGGTTAGAACTCTCGGATGTTTTGTTGGTGGACTGAGCCAATCAGGTAGATGGAACCTGTTTTGATCATGACAGATAGAGTTATGAGTTGGATTACCTTAATCTTTTAAAATGTGGCGGATAGAGCCTCTATACTGGTGATGGTGGATAGAACCTTCACTAGATTATTAAATAATTCAATTTGTTAAAATAATTATGAAAATGTGCTTTGTGAAAATTATTATGTATGGTTTGATGAAACTTATCTTTATGCAAAAGAACCATAATAAGCCTTCCTTGGAAAGCCCTACATATGCATACTTTTTCGGACTTGCTGAGTACTTTTGTACTCACATACTACACAATTGTTGTCATCAGAAAACTACCAGGATGCAGCCGATGATGGTGAGTTCTATGATGAGGAGTTCTTTGAAGATCGCCAAGACAACTAAGAGCGCGTTCCTAGTCGTCGCCTGTAGAGTTTTATGAGTTTTATCTCTTGTTGTTTTTATTTCCGCTGTTGTGAACTCTGGTCATGTGACCGAGTGATGTAATAATAGCCATGTGGCTGATACTTTATGTTTATTATAACATTTCATTCTGTTAAGTAATGATTCTTCACTGTCTGACTGTGTGTACAAGCTACTGATCTAGGACTAGTACAGAAATACACAGGAGATTTCGGATAGCCAATCCGGGGTCTCACAGTACCGCCTTCATGCTCCACCTACTCAATGGTACTTCGTGGTTGGTCCCGCCACATCTTCCTTCTTTAAACAGCTCGCACCTTCCTTTTTGCATCTACTATATTTTGTAACCGTCTTTGCAGTTTCGTACATAAGTGTAATTGAGATTTGATTACCTACTGTTGGTGACACAATTTTTTTCTCCTGGTCAGGGTTTTTTCAGATCTCCTATTGATTACCTTTCCTTTAGGTTTACCTATCAATTGGTGTCCTTCGTTGCCACAGATACTTTTCATGATCGCCTGCTCTTTGCAAGTAACTCACACGACCCTACCTCGATGTGATACCTCACAATTTTCGAGTTCAATCGACCTTACATATATTAGATTCCTCTTTATGTCAGATACATACCGAATTCATGTCAATGTACAATGTGCTCCATCATACATCTCCAATGTAATTATCCCCACCTTAGGACTTGCATACTCCTTGCAATCAGCCAAGTGAACAGTTCTATGCGTCGGGTGTAGAGATCCTTCATCAAACATCTCTCTCGTCAAACATATCTAGAAGCAAAAATATGAATCTAACATCCATCCATAAGAAGTACATGATTGACTGATGATAAGTACTTCTAAATCATCTTTTTCTACCTCCATTGACCACTCATTTTCTTTAAACCAGGATAGTCCTGTATCATATGACATTCGTTGTCTCATAAATAGTATACACGTGTGCCTTTGCACTTGCCCTTCTTCTTCTTGTAACTCTTGCTTTTACCTACAACACCTGCTGCAACCAATGCTTGATCACCCAAGGATGAAGATTCTTTTGGCTTTTCTAGGGCTTCGCCTTCAATAGATATGCAACTATCTCGTTGAAGTTGAGAGTGCCTTTTCCCGACAAGAATGTTCATCACTATAACACCCTAATTTTTTGCTTTTCATAAGTTTGAATGTATTTTGCACTTTGATGAATTTTTGGAATTTTTTGGAATTTATTTGGATTTAATTTGAATTTATTCCCTTTTGAAATAATTAAAGAATTTAAATTTACAAATAAAATTTTGTTGGAGATATTTTATTTGAGTCCAAAATGTCTCAAAGTATTTTCTAGAATTTTTCTGGGATTTTTCTGAGTGTTTTGCTATTTTTCTTTAATTAAATGAATTTCTGGAAATTAATTTGAATATTTAATCGCTGAAAAATCAACTCGGGTCGAGTACTGTTCATCCGACCGAGTCGGAACACGAGTCGGACTCGAGTCCGACTCGCGCCACCTGACTTGGTTAGGCCACGCCGCGTCGAACCCAAACTCAACCCTAGCGCCCGACCGTTGGATCCGCATCCAATGGCCGTGCGTGAGCCGCGTCGCACGCGTACGCGAACCGTTGGATCACGCCACGTGGATGGCTGGCCGTCATCGTCTCTGCCGAGTCTGAAACGGATTGCGCCGCCGTGTCGTCCGAGTTCGGTTAGGGCTTCGCGGATTTCATGCACGTCGAGGCACTATTTAATGCCCCGTCGCCACCCCGTTGAAGCTCTTTGCCGTGCGCACCTTTTGCCCCAAGTTTTCGAGCCCTAGCCGCTGCCGCGTAGCCGCTATTGCTCGTCGTAGTTGAAGCCTCGCTCCACCGCGGTTTTTCTTCGTTCCCGGCGCCGTCCGTCGTCCTCTGCCGCGTTCAAGCCCGAATCTGGAACCCTCGCGTCAAGCTGCACCCGTGGAGACCAGTCACCTCGCTGGAGTTGCGCCCAAACGCCGTTGGGTGTGTCATCGTCCCCTACTCCGGTGCCCTCTGCTCCGCCGCGCCATCGCCGGAACTGCGAAGCTTCTCCGCCGTTGGATCTTCATCGCACGGCTGAGGTTCGCCCACGTCATCTCCATGTATTTTTTCACGTTTCGGTTTTTAGATCTGATCTCAACCGTTGGAACTAGATCCAACGGCTTAGATTAAGCCACGTAGCTGTAGACTGCACCGTGCTAGATCCAATGTCAGCCGTTAGATCTAGATCGTACGGTTAGGGTTGAACCGCGTTATAGCAATAGATATGATCTCAACCGTTCGATCGAGATCAAACGGCGCTCAGCGTGCCACGCGTCGCCACCCGGGTCATGCCACGTCGACCCCCAACGACACGGTTAACTCGATCGGATCTGGACCGTCCCATCTAAATCGTACGGTCCAGATCAGCCACATTGCACCGCAACGTGCGAATTCCAGATCCGATTCGGACCGTTGATTTTCAAATCAACGGTCGAGATTGTGCCACGTGTCCGGTAGATGGACCTAAGACGGCCAGCCGGGCGTCGCTGCCGGCCGACGTCACGCTGACGCGTGCGTGGGGCCCGCGTGTCAGCGAGATAGCCAACCGCACCATGACATCACCGCTGACGTCACGGTGGGGCCCGCGTGTCAGTACCATGTGGCCGAGGCGTGGTGACGTCACGCTGACGTCACCCGAGGGGTCCACATGTCAGTGAGACATGTCCTCGTGGGCCGGGTCCACGGTAGACCCGAGCCGTGCCGTGCGCTGAGTCCATGGACCCGAGGCGACGTGGCGGCTCCCGATTGGTCCACGTGTCCTGCTGACGCAATAAATTGATTTTTCAATAGAATAATAAATGAATTAATTCGGTTTATTGATTTATTTGAATTTTCAAACTTCAAATGCTTATAACTTTTGCGTTTTAACTCCGATTTGAACAATTTCAATTTCTAAATTTTTATAAAATTGAGATCTACTTAAATATGAATTTTAATTAATTTTCGAATATGAAATTTTCTCTGTTATTATTTAATTAATAGATTCTTTAAACTTTAAACAATTATAACTTTTGCATTTTAACTCCGATTTGGGCGATTCAAATTTCTAAAAATTTGTAAAGTTATGCCCTTTCTGTTTGTGGACTTTGTTTGAGGTTTTGAGCATTGTTCATGTACTATTTTATTTATTTATTGCTATTTGCACGTATTACGAGTAGACGTTGAAGTACCCTAGGGCTTCGAAGGAGAAGTGTTGAACCAGGAGCCAGCTCAAGACCAAGATCAAGTACTCTTTGAAGGTAAGTTGTGCTTTGACCATGTTGAGCCCATTCTTTTGAAATTATGTTGTTTCAAAGTATTGCATGCTAATTTAATTAGAATTTATGTTGATTAATTCTGGGATTAGTTAAATTCCTAGTTGCTGTATAACACCTTGATGTATATAATTGTATGCGATGAACCCTTGTCACCCTAGTTGTGGATTACTTAGTTGGACCTTATTAAATTCCAACATTGGGTATTTAAACCGTTGTAGTATATTGCTTAGACCTGCTACGTGCACATGACATGATTTTGGACAATCAAATGTTAATGTTTGACTTAATGAGATATTGAACCTGTTTTTGAGAAATGTCATGTGTTATTGATGTTGTTATCGATGGCACGTGGTGCATGGTAATCAACTGGGATTTCATAAATAGATTTAGACCGAGTCATGTGGCAAGAATGATATGGTGGGCCATGAATGGCACCGGGGAAGTTTATTTGATTCTTCGGGTAGTCTTGCCCTGGTCAACCTAAGGACTTAACCTTGCAAGCCTTTGAACTGAGTCAAACGTGCAACCACATGTCTGTAATGGGACGGACCTAGTTGATTAAGATGCTAATAACGTACCTGTGGGACCTCGGGGTGTCAACTATACCTTTTGTGTAGTTGTACAGGGTAGCGTACCGGGGCTGCGGCCAGGTACCCATCTAACGGTTGATTGGCCTAGACTTCGCCTTTGCTAAGGAAAGGGTTAGTGTGCAATAACCGGAGAGGCCCACTTGTGCTCTTAGAAGTTTCCGAAAGACTTTGTTATGGACACTCGCCTTTGTGGTGTTTGGCTGTATCTTGTGGGTGTAAGTACAACCTTCATTAGGTTGATCCATTAAGTTGGTTTTGGTGATTAATGACAAATCCTAATATGAGACTAATGTTTACGTAATTACTATTTTCGTCTCATCAAGGATGATTGGTGATCATTGACAAATCTAATTTTTAATGAGACTAACATAGTTATTGAGCTTATGTTTAGTACCTCACATTTGGATGGAAAATGGAAAACCCAAGGTATGCATTGTATTAATGTTCATTATTTTATTGCATACTTCGGATTTAAGTTGAAGTATGAATTTCTCCACTGCTTTAACCAAAAATTGTGTATCATGTTTCCCAATCCATATATTACATGGATGCACACATTTAGGGGGAGTTCGCACTCTAACTTAATGTTTCATTGCATTGATCTATTTCTCATTACCACACATAAAGGATCAAGACATTGAAACTAGATCTTTGAGTATACATTTAACATGCATAGTTGTAGTATACTCGTGGTATCATAGGATATGCTCCAAAGAAATAAAATTGAATATGTGCATATCGATTCAAGATCAATTATATATATGCACATATCTTTGTGGAGTTCATCTTATAGTTGATGGCTTAGAGTAATGATCATTTTCATACATCCCACATATTATGGATCATTACTTTCTATCAACATGAGTATATGAAAACATGTGTAGTTATTATATACTCATATCAATTTAAATGAACATTTAAATTGAGGTCGTTTATCTCTTAATCATCAAAGAATGCTCATCATGTGTTGATGGTGTTCTTGTGATCGATTAAGGATAATCGATAGTTCTTGAGTATAACGAAGCATTAGATGCATCAATATACTTAAGACACAAATATTATTCATTAAATTGATTTAGGTTGTGCTCAATCATTATGGAGGCATTCATTAAGTGTTAATGGAGTGCAAGGGTGATTGAGATAACCATGCATCTTGGACTAACTATTTTCATAAGTGATGATTGAGCCAGGTTAGGTCCAATGATGGTTGAGAAGACAAAGAAACGGGACAAGGACGACATCATGAAGTGATGAACGTCAAGAGGAGATCCCGATAAGAAGAAAAGAAAAGAAGGTTCATCAAGAGGAGATGAACAAGATGTTGTGAGAGCCGGGTGATGATCCGGTAAAAGAGAAGTAGAGCTGGGTGACGATTGTAACATCCTCATTTTGGCTTTCTGGAGAAAAACCTAATTTAAATAAAGTAAATTCAAAATTTGGAGTTTCATTGGTGTTTATAATAACCTGGCATCCATTTCCCTTCGAAATCGGGAATTAATTCCCTCCCGGGCGAAAAATCGGATTTTCCAGTCCCGCCGGTACCCGAAAATTCACCCGAGTCCAAAAATGCTTCAAAAATCTCCAAACCACTTCTAAAATGTTCCAAATATTCCGAAATGATTTTAGGAATCATTCCCCGGATTTTTTGACCTCCGTTCCTATTTTATCTCGCGCGGCTTTTGTTTAATGCATGCGATCCGCGCCCGAATATTCAATTCCACAAAAATCATCCAAATTCAACCAAACCAGTTCCATTGGGTCCCAAATATTCAAAAATGGCTCTAGGAATTTTTCTGGAATTTTTAGGCCATTTTTCCTAATTTTTTTATAGGGCGGAGTGTTTGCGTATTAACCGGCCAACCGGAGGTCGCCACGTGGCAAGGCTACAGTGTAGTCTTCCTCCTCACGTTGGCAAATTCCAGGAGAAGCTCAAGCTTCCAACAATGGATGTTCTCCTCATTCAAATCCCTCTAACTCCTTCCATAATGCCTCAAATCGCGAACCGTCGAATCCGTTGGAATCACGACGGCCTCCTCTTTCCATCCATGGGGTTAATGCACCCTAAATCACGTCGGAATTTGAACAATCTTTCCAAAACCGAAAATCATCATTATGGCATTAATTCGTCCGTTTCTAATCCGTTTTGCGCATCTCCGCCTCTCAAATCTCCGTGAGGGAGTCCCCTTTCCAGAACACTCACCCTCCCTTTGCCTCTCATTGTCGTTTGCCCGGAGGATCAAGAAAACCGACGAAAGCTTGGTGTTCTTCGTGTTCTTCGGATTTTGGATCATATCTTCCACTCCGGTGGATCATTCTTCCTCCCGTTCGTTTCTTTGTGTTCGTATGGGAGTCTAGATTCTAATTTATCTTCCAATTTTAGGATTTCTCAACCGTGGGCGACGAATTTGGAGCTTTTGTGCATTCGGTCGAACCTCCGTTCTTCGTCGATTTCTTTGATTTTGGTGAGTTTTGGTTCAATCCCTTCCTCCTAGATGTCCCTAAGGATGTTATCTAGAGGTTCTAGGTTTTTGTTTGGATCAATTCCATGCAAATTTGGTAGAGAAATCAAGTTTTTGGGGAAGAACTTGTTCTCTGTTTTTGTTTGGGAGGCTACTGTGTTTGGGGCTCCTGTGCGTGTGAGGTTGGGTCGGCCCCGCCGCCGCGCCCCGCCGCCGCGAGCCGCCACCGCCACTGCCTCAAGGCGAGCACGCTGGCGCCGCCGCCGCCCCACCGCCTCACCGGCGACCCCGCCGCCGCCGACTTCGTCCGAGCCTCCACCCCCTCCTTCCCAAGCTTCCTAACCCATTCATGGTTGCCATGAAGCCCAAGCTAGAAGATGAAGTTCATCCCTATGACACATGGGCCCCATTGCCATAGACACAAGACCCAGTCAAAGTCCACTTTTGACCAGTCAACCCGAGAGGGAATATTCCGGGAATTTTCTCGGTTTTCTGATTTATTCAAAATTCAAACTTCGGAAGCTCATAACTTTCTCATCCGAAATCCATTTGACTCCATTCAAATTTATAAATTCATCTAAAATCAAGATCTACCTGCCAGTACTAATTTTATAATTTTTGGATTTTATTTATTTTCTGTTATTTATTTATTGCCTCGTTTTGCGTGTAGTCGACGATCCATGCGACCATGATTCCATGCCGAACTTCCCGCGTACGAAGACCTACCCAGGACAGAAGGCAAGTCTCCTTGACACATTTTGCTCCTATGTTTGCGAAATGATTTAAAATTGTTTATAAAGTTGCATGGCTATGTTTAATGAAATATGTCAAATATAAGTGTTAGTTATACCGAAATTGTTGATTCCTCCTTGACATTGTTAATCATGTCTGTTGTAACCCTAGAACTTTGTTTATACCATGTCTATGTTTATATGGTCTCCTTTGCTTCGTAGTGCGGTAGAATTGCTTAGGACCTTTTCCGACGAAAACAACCCATGGGTAGGATTATTCAAAAAGAATGTTATCAAATGTGATTTGATGATTATTAGTATGATTTTAGTATTGTTTTCTAAAATAAAAAGAAAAGGAAAATGTTTTGGACTTGGGCGGAATGGTTTGTCGGGTGGGTGCGGTTGGAGCACGTTTTGTCTTGTGCAAGTACCGCCTCAAGTCACATAAGGACCGACGCTTGTGATTGTCCATTCTAAGCAATACCGTACTACCACATGTCTATAATGGTACGACCTGGCCCACTAATTTGTAGAAGCCTAGTTTAGACTCACCATTCGGTTGAATGTGAATGCCGGACGGAGGCAATGTTGTTTTTCTCACACGGCGCAAGAGGGGGCTTCTGTACTAGGCGGTTGGAACCCTAACAGCGGTGAAACCTCAGCGGGTGGGTCTAGCTAGGTAGATACATTGTAACGGCCTTGTCACGATCTCTCTGCCGGCACACCAAAGGAAGTGTGTTAATCCGGAGGCAATAAGAGATGATCGTGTCGTGTGGGTAAAGTTGTACACCTCTGCAGAGTAAAACTATTCGAATAGCCGTGCCTTGGGTCAAGGGCAAAGCGAAGAATGCTTTCATATTGGTAGACTTTGATTTTGTTTTTAAACTGAAAAGTGTTTGGTTTTGGGGTCCGGGAATGGTTAGAACTCTCGGATGTTATTTGGCGGATAGAGCCAATCAGGTGGACAGAACCTGTTTTATATTTGACGGATGGAGTCACATGATTAACTTTGATCTTTTCACTATTGGCGGATAGAGCCTTTATGTTGGTGATGGTGGTTAGAACCTCACTATAATATTAACTAATTCAATTATTAAAAAGAATTGTAAAAGATGTTTTGTGAAATTATTTATTTATGGTTTAATAAAATGTAGCTTTATGCAAATAAACCCTATTAAGCTTCCTTTGGAAAGCCTCACATGATCATACTTTCCCGACTTGCTAAGTACCTTCGTACTCACGTGCTACACCAACATTGTAATCATCAGAGAATTTCCAAGATGCCGAGAAAGAGGAGGAGTACTTCGAGGAGGACTGCCAGGAGGACTAGTCGCGTCGCTTGTCGTCGCCTGTGGCGTTGTGGCGTTCGCTCGTTTCGTTTTGCTTTTGTTTCCGCTGCTTTGTGTCCGGTCGTTGAACCGAGTATTGTAATAAGTGGCCATGTGGGCCCATACTTGCATATTTATATTACAACTTTCGTCATGTTCGGCAATGAAGTATCACTGTGACTGTGTGTACTAGCTACTGATCTGGGACTAGTACGGAAATACACAGGAGATTCTGGATAGCCGATCCGGGGTCTCACAACGATCTTGAAGAGAAGATGATCGTAAATCATGAGGACTTCAAGAGAGAGAGCAAAGTGACAATCCCGGGAAAATGAGGTATGATTGAAGATCATAAAGACCCCAAAGGGGATTGATCGCATGCGGCGTCAAAGGTAACTAGATAAAGTGTCTTGTTATAGGCGTGCCGTACTATTAAGAGGGATGCAACGTGGATGATTTAGAAGTGTCTCTGTGCTCAAGTGTTATCTATCCTTAAATAGATGAGAGACACAATACACATCACGTACACCGGGATTGTTTGTAGTTTTGTCTGGATCGGATGTTCCGATCAGTGGATCGGATGTTCCGATCCATTGGTAAGTCCGGTGGTTTGTTGGTGAGAGTCTAGGACCTCTGTGTTGATCGGAAGTTCCGATCAGGGGATCGGAAGGTCCGATCCCTCGGAAAGTCCGAGGGTAAGTTGTCTAAGTCTCAGGTGCTCCTCTGTGAGGATCGGAAGTTCCGATCGGTGTGATTGGATAGTCCGATTAAGACTTAGAAACTTTTCGGGCTGGTTCTAGCAAGGGTGCGTCTCTAGAAGGATCAGATGTTCCGATACATGTGATCGGATGTTCCGATCCGTGTGATCAGATGTTCCGATTAGTACATTGGATTAGAAGGTGTGTCTCTGGATGGATCGGATGTTCCGATAGTGCGGATCGGATGTTCCAATCGTGCATATCGGATGTTCCGATGAGGCATATCGGATGTTCCGATATGTGTAAAATCCAATGTTGTGCTCAGTCGAGTTTTGGAGTTTTTGCCTGATCGGAAGTTCCGATGTTGGGATCGAAAGTTCCGATGTGTGTAAAACGGCTAGTTTTCTTGCTCCAACGGCTAGACTTTGGGTGTGGGGTATAAATACCCCCCTTGGCCGGTTGTGAGAGGCAGTTGAGGATATTTTTGAAGGGCTAAACAAGAGGTTGAGCTAGTGGAGTAGAGAGAATACCTTGTGATGCATTTGTTGCTCCTTGGTCATCTCATGAGCTAGAGAGAGCTCTAATCACAAGTGTTGTGATTAGGAGTGGATTGAGTATCCTCCTTGTCTCCTCCTTTGATCTTAGTGATCCCTCTTTGAGTGGGGTGTGGGAAGTGAGAGTTAGTGCTAAGAGTGAGATAGATTGAGATTCATCTTGAGCACTAGAGTTCATGTCCTAGATCATCCATTTGTTGGATTCGTTACTCTTGGAGTTTAAAGACTCCTAGATGGCTAGGCGTCGCTCACGAGCAACCAACGAGTGTGGTGTGCCGTGAGAAGTTTGTTGAAGGTCCGATTTTGCCTCCGAAAGGGAAGAAATCAAGAAGTGAAGCCACATCTCAAGTGTGACCGAGATTGGTGAGGAATAGGGTTGGAAAAGACCCGGCTCAAGTGTGACCGAGCCTCCTCAACGAAGACGTAGGAACCTCCTTGGAGGAAGTCCGAACTTCGGTAAACAAATCATCGTGTCAATTCTTTACATGTGCTTATTGCCTTACTTTGCTATCTTGTATTGAATTGATCTATCTAGGATTGATTATTTCTCTAGCTAGCTTTACTTCAAGTTGTTGATACTTGCTTGTGCTAGCTTCGAGTAGAAATCATTTTGTGTTTAGGCGTAATTAGTTTTGCAATTCACTAGACTCTGTTCTAATCGGATATTCCGACCTCGTATCGGATATTTCGATTAGACACCGGAACCTCCGACTCCATATCGGAAGGTCCGATCTCTTTTCTGCTGCGTAGTTTTAGAAAATTGTAAATCACCTATTCACCCCCCCTCTAGGCGTCCATCCTCGATCCTTTCAGTGGGTAAAGTGCATAACCTCTGCAGAGTGTAAAATCTATTCGAATAGCCGTGTCCGCGGCATTGGACATTGCTCGGGAATTACAGTCAAGGGTTAGACTTCCATGAAAACAACTTGGACTTGAAAAGTTTGGTTGGGTTTAATGATGACGTTGATGGAAATGTGGATTAGGAAAAAGGAGAGTGTTACTTAACTCCTGGAAATGTTATTGATACTACATTGCTTCTACAGCTTTCGAATCTACTTATGTTACTTGCTAATTGCTGCTTTGCTGCAAATGAACCTGTTAACCTGTCCTTTGTATTAAGCCATGCATATAGAATATTAGTTGCATTCTGTGCATGACTTGCTGAGTACCAAGTACTCACCCTTGCCACAATACAACATCAGTTGAAGAAGAGTCGGCGCCAGCTTTGGAGGAGGAGTTCCAGGAGGAGCTGTCTAACTAGGGAGCGAGCCCAGTCAGTTGCCTGTGGTATACTAGATGGCGCCACGAAATCTACTTTATTCCACTGCAGTTATTTCTCTTTTAATAAATCTTTGCCCTGCGAGGCATATCTTTGTAACTTGACCATGAGGTCGAGCAACCAGTTTGGTTACTATAATTAAGGTACTTTCTATTTCGTTAAGTATGATTGTGATATTTATCGATGTTGAGACTGTGTGCACTAGCGAGATCCTGGACTAGTGCTGAATACACAGAGGGTCCCGATTTGCAAATTCGGGTCCCGACAATCACCAATTGTTCTCAAGTTGAGATTGCCTTCAATAGATTGTTCTCACGACTTTATGTTTCTCCTTAATTTTCCAATTCACACTAATAAACTATGTGATAAGCTTGTTGAAGATATCGAAATGGTCAATGAATCGTATACCTTCCTCCATGCGCAACATAAATGATTGTCGCTTCAGCACCACATATTTGTCAACAACTTTGCTCTATACAATTTTTCTAAATCCTTCCATAATTTCTTCAATGAATTCTCCTTGATCACTGAGTACTTTAACATATCAGTGACATAAACAGATTGTACTGACAGCCTTCCACTCCACCACCTTACAGTCTTTTGTGGACATCTTTTCTAGTTTGTCCCATTCAAGAGAAACGATTAAGTCTTGCTGGATAAGGACATCTTCACCACACATCGCCAAATGTTAAAATTTCTTTCACCGTTAAATTTCTCTACTCAATTCTACATCATCGACATCGATCTTGGTTTTGTGCCACATATCTCTTTACCGATCTTCTCACAAATTTGATTAATCTGGCTTTGATTATGGTACCACTTGTTACACTCTGATACCTCTTCTTATGCGCAACATCCTCCGGATCGAATAAGAGTTTTGTGATATACAATATGAGCGTGCAAGATCTCAATAACTAAGGGGATGAATTTTGTAGAGAAAACTAAAATAACAACGTTGAAGCAGTTACAATGAAAGAGAAAAGATTTGATGAAACCGACCATAAATTCTGTAAGCACAACCTCAAAAAAATACAAGAGATTGTTGCTCTCTAACAACCTCCCGAACTTTTTAAGACTTTTTGATCCTTGCTTATACAAAAATCTAATACTAAAGAATAACTTAGACTCTAATTCTCTCGTGCATATGTTGCTTTGGATGAGTTGGCTTGTGATTTCTGAGTTGCTTGTTTCTTCGTAATTACCTTATGGGTTTATATATCTCCCATAGTTCTCTTTAAAAGCAAGTAGGAATCTTACAATCACTAGGATTTATCTAGTACACATTTTTAAATCCTAAAAGATTATATATAAGTTACCATACTTAATAGAATTCAAAGAGTTCAGAAGATGATATGATGCGGATCAAGAAATTCATACGATAAAAAAAAAAACAAATCGACTTAGAAGACACCTTATTAACGGTGAAATATTAGACATGCGACACTTGAATCTGCGCTTAAGTGGGGGAGGCATAGTAATTCACCATAGCAGTATAGAACATGACTATTTGTACATGTAGACAGGTACTATTTTAATCCCCAAAAATGTCTCAAAGAGTCGTACAAAGAACATTGCAATGATTAGAAGGTGATATGGTTCTCTGAATTTTGAAACGAAAGTCTTAATACCCTGGTTTGTTTCCATCCTGGTTGATCATCCGCCCATCCCAGTGAAGTGCTGGATAACTTATTCAAAGAATACGCTAACATGACAAAAAAAAAGTAACAAATAGTGTGGAGCAAAGGAGGCGTTGCTTCTCAGTTACACGCTTCACTGCTAGCGGTGGCGTCTCTACACCGAAACCGAATTACCGAATCCAATCGAATTGATCGACTACTTTAATATTTTTAATTTTCGATTTGTTTTTTGTATTTGGTTTTCTTTTTAACTCTCATAAACTGAATAGCTCAAACAAACCAAATAGTAGCACATGCCCCACCATCCCAGCAACCTCCTGTAGACACCCGTGCCATCTCGCTAGTCTCTAGCACCGCCTAGCCACCTGTCTCGACCATCTTGCCAGCCTCGACCACACCATTCGCCATCCCTCCTTCAAGCTGCGATTCACCATCCAGCCTTCAAGATGGAACCACTGCCACGCTTCTGTGCCGTGACACCTGAAATTTCAAAAAGTAATAATAATAAATAAATCCTTTTTCCCCCTTGGGCCAGCCCACCTACCGCCTCTCTTTTCTCTCTCCCTTAGGCTCGGCCCGGCCCACCTGCCCCCCCCCTTCCACCTCTCGCTCCTCCCTCTCCTTCTCCACACCCGGCCGTGCCCGCAGCCACCCTCCCCCCTCTTCTCGCGCCAACCTCCCTCCATTTCGCGCAAATGAGCTCCCCAACTGCCGCCACGCCTTATCCCCACCATTCCCGCGCCCTTACCCCCCCCCTTCGGTTGCCGACCCGCACAACCGCCACAGCCTCTTCCACGACCGTTGGCCGCCACCTGAGCACCCCCTAGCTATAAACCCACCTCGGCCCCCTCTACTCACCCCTCACCTTCTCCCTCCCTCCCTCCCTCTCTCTCTCTCTCTCTCTCTCTCTCTCTCTCTCCTCCTCTCTTCTCCCTCTCTAGCAGCCCCATCGCCCCTCTCACCCACTCCGGCGTCGCTCGTCGTCACCGATGCGCGCTGCCGCTCCCCTCCCCCGCCTTGGTTGCTGGCCGGCCGCGCTCATGTCGTGCCACCGCCCTCGAATGTGTGGACCCAGTCCACCAACCCTGAGCCCACCTGTCAGCGCCACCCCCCCATTTTCCATTCAAAAAAATTCTAGTCGAAAATTAATTATGACATCAGCATTGCGTCATAATTCAATTTTCTTCTAAAAATAAATCCAAAAATTCAAAAATTGCCACTATTGTCAGCATGCTCAATAAATCATATTTTTATTTTAAAAAAATAATTCCAAAAATCATAAAATACCTTTTCCTTTATTTTATTTATTTTTAAACTTTTGGGAGCCCATTTTCGTCCGTTCGAACTCCATTTGGCGTCGTTAATCTTTCTAAATTCATCTAAAATCCTAAATTTCTATTTTATGCTAGTTTGGTATTTTATTTGAATTTATTTGGATTTTAGTTGAATTTGGTTGATTTTTTTGTGTAGATTACGGAGAGTCCAAGGAGTACACAAGCGACGACTTTAAGCAGCTACCCGTCGAACCAGACAAGTCACACCTCCTTGATCACATTGATCCTAGTTTTCAAATTGTAATTTGAATTTCAATTATTGCATGCATAATTGTTATGAATATAATTTATGTCCCAATTTTAAATTCATAGTTATACTCAAAATTGTTATGCCACCTTTGAAAATTGAATTCTTACACCATTGTAACCTTAAGAAAATACTACTTATTAT
Source organism: Rhipidocladum racemiflorum (assembly GCA_036346355.1). Taxonomy (NCBI): domain Eukaryota; kingdom Viridiplantae; phylum Streptophyta; class Magnoliopsida; order Poales; family Poaceae; genus Rhipidocladum; species Rhipidocladum racemiflorum. Next base: position 23,696,461 of record CM070586.1, read on the forward strand.
ATGTTGGTGCTTAGAAATTGCTTAGACATGATTAGAACTGAATTTAAGAAATTTTGGGAAATTTGTGCCAATATAATGATCTATTAAAATGAGAGTCACGATGTTAGTATTATTTGGAAATAGTTAAAATAAAATTATGATTTATACCAGACGAGAAATGGTTGGGTGGTGATGTGGTTATGGTCTTGGATTTGTGAAAAGTCTCGCCTAGTCAATTAAGGATCGGTCTGAGTTTCGTTGAATATAAAGCCTAATCGTACTACCACAAGTCTAGAATGGGATAGATTTGGCTAGCTGTATTAAAACATACCATGGACAGTCATGCCATTAGGTGGTAGTAGTGTGGTGAAAGCGTGAGGCTGCCACTCTAGCGTAAGAGGAGGCTTCTGACTATATGGATTCTTTCAACGGTGAAACCTTAGCGAGCATAACTACATTGATGGGTTTTTGTAAGGGTCTTGTCGTGATTTTCTCTATCGCACACCAAAGGAAGTGTGCTAACGGAAGGAGACTATCATGTCTTGTGGGTGATGTTGTACAACCTCTTAAGAGTGTAAAACTAATCGATTAGTCATGCCCCTGGTTATTGGCATGCCGAGCAAGCCATTCACAAACGAATTTGATAATTTTAAAATTTGAGTTCATAAAAATATTGTTGGGGTGGAGTGAGTCCATCATAGAAAATTTTGGATAGATCTAGGAGGGATTCTTGAGTTCAAAATATTTAAAAATAAAATTTCCTTATAATTATGCAATTTCAAAGTTACTTAGAATATTTGGAAAATTGCTGCTTTATGCTAAAATCAACCATATAACTTCGTTTGTCAGCTTTACATTAATATTGCATTTTCTGGTGTAATTTGCTAAGTACGTTTGTACTCACCCTTACTTAATCTGCTGCTTCAGAGGAGAAGTTCTGCGATGGTGAGGACTAGTTGGACTAGGCCGTGTCCCCAGTCAATTGCCTGTGACAATTCAATTGAGCTTTTCTACTATTCTTTATTTTTGTTGCCTTTATTTATCTGTTTATTTATTTGTTGGCATGTGTGACATTCATTTTGTAACCTTCTATCTAAACTAATAAAAGAAGGAGTTTACCTGCTTATTGGATCGTCCACACACCCAAAAGGCCCAAAGCCTATTTCCCATCCCACGACCTCCCGCACGATCTACACAGCCCCGTCCTCTTCAGAGCCCCGCCGCCTACCGCCGAATCCTCCTCTACCTCGCCTCCCGCGACCCTCCGCCGCCGCCTCCTCCCCGCGCTCCCGCCCCACGCCCTCGCTGACCTCCTCTCCTCCTCTCCGCCCGCCCCACCCGAACCACCTCTCCCTCCTCCCGGTGCTCCTATCCCTCTCACCCTACTCCCTCCTCGCGCCCCGCGATTCTCTTCTCTCCTTTCCGCGCCCACTGTCCCTCCGCCTCCTCCGCGACCTCCCCGTGGCCTTCCGCTCCGGCTCCTCGTCTTCTCGCCAAAAATCCTCTCCTTCTTCCCAGCCTCCTCGCCTCAAGCGCTCCACTTCGCGCCCGTCCTCGTCGGCCTACTCCGCTTCTTCGCCGGCCAGCCTGCCCGTCGCGCTTGGCCCATCCTTGTGGCGAGTCGAGGGCCCCGTGGCCGATGCACATCGCCTTCGGCAGTCAAGCAGACCTGCGCCGGCAAGTGAGGTCGTGGTTGCCGTCAAGGCCGGCGTGAGCGCGCGCTGGTTCGCCGTGTGCGGTGCTTCTGTTCGGCGCAGCGTGGTAATGGTTGTTCAACGAGCGCCATGGGCGTGCTCGAGACGCATTGCCCGCACGCCACGGGATTATCGCAGGTCGAGGTGAGGGCATTGTTGGACGCTCGAGGTATTTAGTTTAGAAATTTGTTCTGGTTGGGTGGGTCCGTGGTTGCTAACTGGTGTCACTTAGGCGCTGCAAATGGTTGCCGGATTGCCTGAAAGTATTGAGTTTCCGTTGCAACGCGTGGGTACCCTAGATCCCCATGGCCGTGGCGGCGGGTGTAGGCCACGTCGTGGAGCGGTTCGCACGCACGAGGAGGCGGGAGAGCGCGCCGGCGCGGCGACGTGGGTGCGTGTGCACGGCGAGGTCCTCGCCGAGCTCACCTTCAATCGCAAGCCCATCATCACCGAGCTCACCATCATTAACGCGAGCACGCCACGCTTCAGTCGCCAGGCATCGCCCACGCCATCTGGTGTCGCATCGTGGAGATCGCTGCTCTTGCCGCTCCTCCCTCCTCTCCCACATGGCGGACGTTATGCGTTGTGTTTTTGGGGAAGAGAGAATCGTGATTTGAGGGTTAGGCTAAAGCTGGTCTATTTGCCGGCGGATGCTTGCTTTGTGGATTTGTGTGGTTGCTACGGTTTGGTGATATACGTGATTGTGGTGCAATTTGAGGAATTTTGTGGAATGGGTTTGATGCGCTTTGTAGATAGACGAACTTTTTGTACCTACAGTTTTGTAAGCGCTGCATTTATGCAGGATTTTTGTACGAATTGGTGCTCATGTAGTGCACAATTTCATAGTCCCTGATTGTAGATGCTTTGTTGCTTGTAAATTTGGTTGCTATGATTTGGTAAACAGAGTGACATTAAAGAGGCTTTGAAGTGAAATAATGGAAATGGAGTGTATAAGATTTGTGCTTAGCAGCCTTTGAAGTTAATTGTCCTATTTTTATTTTAATATGGAGTTTATGAGATTGCTGTATCGGTAGTAACGAGGTTAATTCCACCATGTGTGTGTCAGCGTGTAGGCATTACGGGTGCAAAATTTGGTTGCTAGGATATGATTACTGCTGCTTTAGATAGGAAGTTTGTAAGGCTTAAGCTGAACTAAATGAATAGTGTAAATAATAATCATTATGATTGGTCAGTTGCCTTGGAATAATTTATGTATGAGATTTTATTTGTTAAGATTTTTGAGTAGTTTCTTTGGTGAAGCAAGATTGAAGCTTGAAATGTAATTGCAGTCAAAAGGAGTTTAAAACTTTGGGCTTCTTGGATCGGATACTTGGGCAGTATGAGGCAATTAGATGTTCCTTAGTAGATATGATTTTGTTTAGTAATGTTCGGTAGTAAGCTATTAAGCTTATTTTTGTGTTTTGCTTTTCTCAAGAGGCCAATCTGCAATTTTAAATACAATAAATTAACTAACGAGAATAGTATGTTGTTATCCTGTCATGTTCTATTGCAACAATCTTATGCTATCAACTATAAGTTGACCCTCCCATGAAGGATAGACTATTCATTGTATATCCCTCGCTTAACTTGTGATCATATTTTTCAAAATTAAATGCCAAAACCTGGATTTCAAACTGATTCCCAAACTTCCCTTTTGTAGATGATGCCAAAAAGGCCATTCAATTTTGTTGCATGTTATTGTCCTTTTGTTTGTGGTAGAAATATTGAATGTCAATTTTTTTATAGTGTTCCTTTTTCGTTAATTAGCTCATTGGATTTTCAAATACTAAAACATTTTTCCCAATTTCTGAGTCGAAAAGGCACCTAATGCGTATTCCACATGTGGATGATAAATTGGATCAGCAAAGGGAGATTTCTAGACAAATAAGAGATGAGGTACTTCATTTCCGTGCCTTCATTTGAAATGGCACCTGCATGGAATGTAGCTTCATTTGAAACTACAAGGGTAGTTATACTAAGACAGCCATCCATGCTTGTTTAAATTTTTTTCCATGATTGATTTATAGTGAACTGAATTGTTCTTTTTGCATGCATCCACGGGATTTTAGTGTGCTGTACATAATCTCAAATATCTCCTTTTCTTCGTCTGTGTTATGGTGCACGATTGAAACTCAAGAACATTGGTTCGGGAAATGGAAAAGATAAAAAAGGTGGCTTGTGGTCCGTAAGATTATCTCGATCTACATTTGCACTATATTGATTTGATTGTCAGTCTTTCAGTTGTGTTAACATAAGTTTCTCTGTTGGTTCTCCTGAGGGTGGAAGGTTGGATTTAATTGAAGCAAAGCAAAAAGCTCCTTCACCGGAAGTGTTTCTTTCATTTTACTATCTCAACACCGTGGGAAGTAAAGGATTATGTGTATTGTTCCAGCTTGTGCACTCAGTACCATTTATGTCATGATTAGATCAACTTTAGTATACTTCTTACTTTCTTGAATCGGGGATAACCCAATTTAGTATGCCTATGATACTCTCCTTTGTTTAAAGATTATTTTTAAGAATATTGGTTGGACAATTTTTGAAGATGTCAAGGAACTTGCTTTTATGTAATTAGTTTGATATGTGTAAGAGAAAATTGATGTTCGTTGTACGGCTTGGTACCATGTTTAGATGGTATGTATCACCTTTTTTTGGAATCCGTTGCAACGCACGGGCACCCTACTAGTAATTATTAATAATAAAGTACGCTGGATATGCTGTGATTTCACTTCTACTGTGTGTAATAGTTTTTCTGGACTAGTACAAGATATACAGAGGATTTTAGAGGTATTTTTACTGGGTCCAATAAAGGTGGTATAAGAGCTATATCGATTGTAGGTCATGGCCATAGTTTGGTTTAAACTCTAGGACCTTACTTTGAAAAGATCAATATTTTCAAAAAAAAATTACTCCTTTGTTCTCTCTCTCCACTCATCCCCATCTATTTGTAAAATTTATTTCTAATTCGTGTATTTCTCAAAAATTGTAGATGACCGAGATTTTGACTGCTATTTCATACATGATTTACTTAGAGAGCTGGATGAAGATTTTGCTGGACATGACACAATATTTCGGGTTCACTCAGAGGTCTATCAATAGCGGCTTCAAGACACTGGCATTCTCATAAATTTGTAGTGGTGTTCATTGATGATATCCTCATCTATTCTAGAGATGAGAAGGAACATGAGGAACATCTAAAGTGGGTATTGAAAAAACTCAGGGATCACCGGTTGTACGCTAAGTTCAGCAAGTGTAAGTTTTGGCTGAAAGAAGTAGGATTTCTTGGACATATTGTGTCAGCAAGTGGACTTGCAGTAGATCTAGCAAAGGTTACAGCAGAGCTGGGTTGGGAGTAGTCCAAGTCTATCACTGATGTTAGAAGTTTTCTTAGATTGACTAGATATTATCAAAAGTTCATAGAGAGTTTCTCTAAACTTGCACGTCTGATGACTCAACTCCTAAAGAAGGAAAAGATGTTTGAATGGACTGAATCCTATGAGAAAATCTTTATAGAGCTAAAGGAAAGACATATCTCTGCACCAGTGCTAGTTCTACTAGATATTCATAAGAATTTTGTGGTCTTCTGTAATGCCTCCCATCAAGGTTTGGGATGTGTGCTGATGTAAGAAGGCAAAGTGACAGCCTATGCATCACGTCAACTAAAGCCTCATGAAGTAAATTACCTTACTCATGACTTGGAGCTAGCCGCGACTGTGAAGATGGTTAGAGCTGATAAAGGACTATGATCTTGGTATCCATTATCACCTGGGCAAGGCTAATATGATAGCCAATGCATTGAGCAGAAAAAGTCATGTCAACATGATCAGTGGAAGGGAAGATCTACCTGAGCTGTGTCAGGAAATGAAACAGCTGAATCTAGAGATAGTTGCTCATGGATCAGTGAACGCACTTGAGGTGCAGCTCACACTTCGAGATCAGATGAGAGAAGCTCAAAAATAGGATGCAGATATTCAAGAGAATAAGAAGATCATGATAAGAGGAAAATCTCTGGGATTTTCAGAAGATGAACAGGGTGTTATTTGGTTTGAGAATCGATTGTGTGTGCCATACCATAAAGAGATAAAGAAAGTATTTCTCTAGGAAGCACATGAGTCTTCATACTCCATTCATCCCAGCAGTACAAAGATGTACCAGGATTTGAAGGAAAAGTACTGATGGGTCAGTATGAACAGTGAAATTGCAGAATATATCGCTTGATGTGATGTCTGTTAGAGAGTCAAAGTTGAACATCAGAGATCAGCAGGCTTGTTGCAGCCATTATCGATCCCAGAATGGAAATGGGAAGAGATTGGAATGGACCTCATCACTGGACTTCCTAGAACCCAAGTAGGTCATGATTCTATTTGGGTAATAGTCGATCATCTCACTAAGGTAGCCCACTTCATACCGGTGAATACTAGGTACAGTGGTAATAAACTAGGAGAGCTTTATACTGTAGGATCAAAGTATACGAATATAGCAATCAGAGGGGGGGTGAATGATTGTGCGGAAGCTAAAACCAAATTCTTGATCTATTAAAAGTTCACCCCAAAACAGAACCAAATAATTGCCTCGTTTTCGACAAAAACAGAATGACAGAGGTTCGGTAAAACGCGAATTCTCAGAGATCCAACCGTCGGATCGATCTGAAATTTGGACACAAGAAAATAGATTCCAGTACGAATCGAACCCAAAAAGTATCAGCTCGATTAGACTTACGGATCAAAAGTTATAAGCTTCGGAAGCTTGCTGTTCCAGAACTTGACGAAAATCAATCTAATCGAAACTTGTAGATTGATCAAGAACAACAAAGATTTATTAACAAAACTTTGAGGAACACTAGATCAATACCCTAGAGAGGTTTTTGATGGATCAAATCAAGATGAAACTCAAAAAACAAAAACCAATCTAGAACTAGGACAAGTATGCAAACAAGAACCAAAAGAGAATATTGTAGCACACAAGGAACTAGAAGAATTGATCTTTATTTCTTTTGTCTAAAGTACTCCCATCAAAAGAGTACAAACCCTAAAACCAAGCTCAAGCTCCCTTGCGCTGCTCGCTACTTGGTTCGATTGATGCCCTTTAACAGAGACACCCTCCTATTTAAAGGACCAACCCACAAGGAGTTCTGAATACGATTCCTATTCCCTAGAAGGAATCTGTATCCAACACAACTCTACTTGGCCCAACCTGGCCGAATACAACTCTTGCACGCGTATGGCAACCCTACCATACTCACATGACTAACACTTTGCACGCGTATGGCCACCTGCCATACTCACGTGACTAACACTTTGCACGCGAATGACCTCCTGCCATTCTCACGTGACTACCATTCTTCATGTGCACCATTCTCTTAGCCCGAACGTCCCGCATGACATCCTTGACCACCAAGACCTCAGTTCCTCCTGAACCTAGTCCCGAACCTCAGTTCCTCCATGAACCTAGTTCCGGTCCCGTCATCGACCACGTTCGTCTTCGAGCAATACCTGCACATGAACAAACCACAAAACAAATCCGAGCACAAGTCCACGACTTGACTCAATGTCAATCCATGCAACTACTCACATGAGCATTGCATAAAGTCCACTTCAAGCATCATGAAATTCTCACAAATTTCATAATCTCAAAAACAAATCAAACACAATTCCAATTTTGCTCAAAACCCTAATCGAGCAAAAACGCATTCACGACGGACCAAAAAATATGGTCCGGCGTACACATGAAAAAGTCACTCAAGAAGCCATTCACGACGGACCAACAAAATCGGTCCGGTGTACAAGTGAAAGTATCGGTTTCAAGAAGAAATCATTCCGGCGAAAACACGTTCATGACAGACTAAAAGAAATCAATCCGTCGTACATGCGAAATCAATCCTCAAAAAGCCGTTCACGACTGACCAAAGAAATTGGTCCGACGTACATGCAAAACTTACTGGTTTGAGAGTTTGGTCCGGCACAAAAGATGACTTCACTGTTTCTTTGTCAAATTGTCGACACAAGCACTAACACATTTGGCAAATTCAATTCTAAGCCAAGTTTGCAGCACATGATTTCACAATCTCCCCCTTGATGAAAACATTGGCAACACCACTTAGAATTGAACATTTGGCATTCACTTTACAAAAGATTTTGAAATCCAAAGGATCAAAGACCAAAGTAAGAAAACACAGAATTCTCCCTTTGACCAAAAAGCAAAACAAAATCTCCCCCTGAGAAGGAACATGTGTGTGAATGTGCAATGTGCCCAAAAATTCCAAAATTCTCCAAACTTCTCCCAAAATTCTCAAATTTCCAAACACAACTCCCCCTTTTTCTTCTCCCCCTTTTTCCTTAAACTTTTCAATGATTCCCAAATTTCTCCCCCTTTGACAATGGATTCATCAAGAGTACAAAAGAGAGAATTTGTTCAAAATTTTTCTTGTAGCAATGATTTCACAAGAAGAAACAAGGGAGTGCCAAGATAGAAAAAGATGAGTTCATTCGATCATATAACCTTATATATCACATAATATGCAAAATACATGATCTTGATGTGATTTTAACAAGTTAGCGAATGACATGCATCTCAATCTCAATTCAGTCAACTATAGCCAAGTACTAAGCAAAACCTTTAGTAGAAAAAGGCTCAAAGTTGAAGCAACTAACAAATCAGGGTGAGCAAGTAGTTTCAACTCCAATCTAGTAGACCAATTTAATCTTTAAACAAGAACGGCATGTGGCATGCTTGAAGCATACTTCTTTTATTTCTTTGGAGTGGCATGCTTGAAGCATACATCTTGTCTTTTGAGGGAATGGCATGCTTGAAGCATACATCTTATCTTTTAGGGAAAGCATCCTGAAGCACATAACTTGAGGTTTTTGCTTTTAACAACCCTTTTTTTAATTGATTCCCTTTTCCTTTATTTTTTGATTGTAAACATGCAAGGAGATTAAAAGGTCTTTTGAAAGAGTAAAGCTGAAAACACACTTGCTTCATAGCCCAAATTTGTCAAGAAGATTCAATAACAAGCCTAGAAGAGTAAGATATCACAGAGTATTTAGCTATAGGCAATCAGTCCAGGGAATTCCACAATGTCATTTTTAGTTCAAGTGAGACAATTAGATTATCATATATTAGCTCAATTACATAACATATAAAGAAATATGATAAAGTGAGCTCATCAAGTGAAAGAACTTGGCAAGGAAACTCCCCCTCAAAACAAACCCATTGGATGAACAATCCCAAGTTCTATAATGCCTCAAATCAATCAAGACAAGGAAACAAACCCAATGTACAGAGCAAGAACTCAAGCTTCATCCATGGCTACCTCCTCTTTAATTCCTTCATAACTCCTTCAATAATGCCCCAAATCAATCAAGACCGGATCCGTTGAATCCGTATCGCCGCGACCTTTCCATCCCCCACGATCTTCAACCAGGGATCTCGCCGGAATTTGAACAATCCTCCTAAAACCGAAATTGCTTTGATTACTCATAACTCGGCCGTTTCTTCTCCAAACGGCGTGCTTCCACCTCTCATTGCTTAGTTTAAGGACCCTCTTCCCGATGGTAGCACTCACTCTTAGCCTCTCCACCTTGTTCATCCGCTAGATCAAGAAAACCGCCGAGGAAACACGTTTTCATGTGTTCTTTGTGTTCATCCTTGTTCCTCCCTCTCCGGTGGGTTAATCCTCATTCCGTTTGTTTCCTTGTGATCGTGTGGGAGTCTAGTTTCTAATTCATCCATCAATTTTAGGTTCCATCAAGAATTGAAGACGAATTTCACGTTTTTGTCACTTCGGCCGGAGCTCCGTTTTTTCGCCAAATTCATCATCTCCGGCGAGCAATCGATCAATTCCTTGCACGTGTAAGCTCCTCTAGATGTTCCCTCCATGATCCATCATTTTATTTTGCCAAGTTTCATGAAAATTTGGTGCAAAAATTCGAATTTTCGGGAAAAAACGGAGCCTCTGTTTTTTTGGGCTTGCCCGTGCTTCCGGCCGGCCACCGCCGCCGCCGCGCGCCGCGCCCCTGCGCGTTCGCCCGTGCTCGGCCGCGCCGCCGCCGCCGGTCGCCGACCACCCCCTCCCGTCGCCGGCCACCCCCCCTCCAAGCTCCATCCTTGCTTCATGGCCATGGCCAAAAGCATGGGGAAGAAGCCCCTAAAGGATGACATGTGGGTCCCACATGTAATAGACTCTAATAAAATCCAAAATTCAGAAAAATAATGAAAAGGGAATATTCCAGGAATATTCTTCCGTTTTCGATTTTTCAGGGTTTTCGAACTTCGGAAGCTCATATCTTTTCCGTCCGAACTCCGATTGACTCCGTTCAAATTCCTAAATTCATCTAAAATCAATACCTTCCTGCCAATACTACTTTTGTAATTTTTGGATTTTATTTATTTTCTTGTATTTATTTGTTGTCTCATTTTACGTGTAGCCGAGGAGCCGTCCGAGTCCGCCGACCCCGCCGCCGGACTTCAAGCGTTCTACGACCTCGCTGCGACCGAAGGCAAGTCTCCTTGACGCATGTTGACCCGATGTTTATAAATGTGTTTCCAAAGTTTTATAACTTGCATGCTATGTTTATCATCGTATGTCAGATATAGGTGAATAGTTAATCCAATTTGCGAATACCTCCTTTGTTATTGATATCCTTGCTCACTTGTAACCCTAGGACATTTGCTATGCCATGTTTACCTTATGTGGTGACCTTTGTTGAGTAGTACGGTAGATTTGCTTAGGACCAATATTGATGAAAATGACCCATGGGTGGGATTATTCAAAAATGATGATTTAAAGGGTGATTTGGAAAGGATTATAAAATTTTTGGTACTGTTTTTCTAAACTAAAATGAAAAGGAAAAATGATTTGGACTTGGGCGGAATGGAATGTCGGGTGGGTGCGGATTGAGCACTAGTTGCATTGTGCAAGTGCCGCCCCAAGTCAAATAAGGACCGACGCTTATGATTGTCTATTCTAAGCATAACCGTACTACCACATGTCTATAATGGTACGACCTGGCTAAATAATTTGTAGAAACCTAACTTAGACTCACCAAATGGTGGAATGTGAGTGCCGGATAGAGGCAAGACTGTTTTTCTCACACGGCGCAAGAGGGGGCTTCGGTACTGGGTGGATTGAACCCTAACAGCGGTGAAACCTCAGCGGGTGGGTCGGGTTAGGCGTATACATTGTAATTGCCTTGTCATGATTTCTCTGCCGGCACACCAAAGAAAGTGTGTTAATAGCTTGGCATCAAGAGAATATCATGTCTTGTGGGTAAAGTTGTACACCTCTGCAGAGTTAAAACTATTCGAATAGCCGTGCCTATGGTCAAGGGCAAAGCAAGGAATGATTTCATATTGGTAGACTTTGGTTTTGGTTTTAAAATTAAACGGTGTTGGTTTTGGGATTCGGGAGCGGTTAGAACTCTCGAATGTTTGATGGCGGATTGAGCCAACATGGTGGAAAGAACCTGTTTTATGCCTTGACGGAAAGAGTCATGTGTGATTAAACTTAATCTTCTAAAAGTTGGCGGTTAGAGCCTTTATATTAGTGATGGTGGATAGAACCTTCACTGCAATATTAAATAATTCAATTGTTAAAAAGAATTGCTAAAATATGCTTTTTGAAACTTACTACCAAGTATAGTTTGATGAAACTTGGCTTTACGCAAATGAACCGTATTAAGCCTTCCTTTGGAAAGCCTCACATATGCATACTTTCCCCGACTTGCTGAGTACTTTTGTACTCACGTGCTACCCATCTTGTCTTCATCAAAGAACTACCAAGACGCGGCTGCAGACGGTGAGTTCGATACCAAAGAATTCGAGGAAGATTGCCAAGATAGCTAGTCGCGTGTCTTATTGTCGCCTGTGGTGTTTTTGGTGTTCGCTCTTTGTCACTTTTTCTTCTGCTGTCGTGTCTCCGGTCTCGTGACCGAGTATTGTAATAAGTGGCCATGTGGCCCATACTTTATTATTTATGTTACAATTTCGTTATGTTCAGCAATGACGTATCACTGTTGACTGTATGTACTAGCTACTGATCTGGGACTAGTACAGAAATACACAGGAGATTTCGGATAGCTGATCCGGGGTCTCACAGCGGTGGTATCAGAGCCTGGACGACTGTAGGACGTGACCTAGTTAGAATGGCAAAGTCTTAAGGACTGATATTTTTATAAAAACATACTTACAAAGTCTTAAGTTCCTTTGCTTCTATCTCCCCTATCTTAGTGTTTTGTGCTTATCCTATCCATTATTTAAAATTTGTTTACTAATCTCAACTTGTTTCAAAATTTGTAGATGTCTGCTGTCACCACTTTTGCGTCACAGGCTGGAGGCTTCTGTGAGGAGCTGTCGTTGATGCTTTAGGAGTTGGGGTTTCCCCATCGTCCTGAGTATCGCTACTCGTTCGTACCCGGCCATGACCAGACGTGTGGCATGTCCGCTTGCTGGTCTTCGCGAGGAGCCGAGTCCGAGCAGAGGACCGACTGTTTTACTTTACGGCCGAGAGGTTGATTCTGGCGCATGCGCTTCAGGATGCTGCCAGAAAGGCTATCCTCCAGTTGGGGGAAAGCTACCGTGATCGGCTTGAGGAATCCCCGTACCGCCTTTTTCCCCGCTTCCAGGTCGGGATGATTTGCAGCTAGTTTAGGAGTTAGAGCAGGAGGCCGACCCGACAGTTGTGCACATGGGGTCCCTCATCCAGGCTCAGGATGAGGCCTATGTGCGGATCACCGGTGAGCTGCAGGATGTACGCCGGGCGTTGACTGCAGTGAGAGAGGAGAACCGTCAGCTCCTGGAGGAGAGGAGGGACGCCCGTTCACTTCCACCACCGGCTCCTGTGCAGGTAGCACAGCCAGTAGCACCACCACCACCGGTTCCAGTTCCGGAGGACCCGCCTACCCGCGATGTGACGATCGACGCTCCGCCAGCCAAGCGTCATCAAGGCCTGAAGCTTCGTACCACCGCGCGCAAGTCAGTTCGGCGCCAGTCACCTTTGGGGGTGTCTCTGAGCTTCTTGGCCGCCCCTGGAGGTGCAGGACCTTCTTCTTCAGCTACTCCTTCCCGCAGCAGGAGCGAGGAGGAGGAGGAGGACCCGTCCCCGCGTGTCTACGAGAGTGACGCGAGCGTCTAGGTGTTCTAGTTGGAGGGTCTTAATTTTGTTTCGATTAGAACGATGAATAAGTGCTTGTTGGATTGTATCGTGCTCTTAGGCATTTGTGATACAGCCATCCCTCAAACTATTTTGTTTTAATTGGAGTTCAGTTGGTTTTCCCTTCTGTCATGTGCTTTTGTCGTTGTGGATGTTGCTAGTCCCCTATTTCTTATCTTTGCTCTTCCTTTCTTCCTTGTACTTTCCTCGTCAGTAGTTTCAGATGCAGAACCCAAGCCGTGGTCGTGGAAGAGGAAGAGGCCGTGGTAGAGGCCGTGGACGCAGACGTGGACCGGTACACTTTCAGGAGGAGGGGTTTCTGGAGCCACAGCAGCAACAGGGATAAGAGCATGTCCAACACCCGGCAGCTCAGCAAGAGCCGATACCACCTCCACCCCCGGCTCATCCACCCAATATGGAACAGATGATGGCGATGCAACTTCAACTTCTTCAAGCATTAGCCCAGAATGTCCTCAACCAGCCGCAGGCGGCACCAGCTCAGGTCGCAGCGGAGCCGCCCCAATCCAAGTTTGGGGAGTTTATGAGGACCCGACCTCCCACCTTTGCGGGAGCAGTGGATCCGCTAGAAGTGGATGACTGGATGAAGGAGGTGGAAAGGAAGCTCCACTTGGCTCAATGTGATGACCTTGAGAGTGTCAGGTTTGCTTCGCACCAGCTGAAGGGTATAGCAACGAATTGGTGGGAAAAGTACTGCGCCGCCCATGCTGATCCTCAGAATATCGCTTGGGATGAATTCATTGAAGCTTTTCGGGCTACCCATATTCCGAAAGGAATTATGGAGATGAAGCGACGTGAGTTCCACAAGCTACAACAAGGGAACTTATTGGTGTCGGAGTACCTGAATCGCTTCACCCAACTCTCCCGCTATGCGGCTGCGGATGTCGCAACTGATGAAGCCAAGATCTGGAGGTTCATGGAGGGTCTTGACCCTAATCTGAAGATCCAGCTGGTCTCAAACAACTTTCCATCGTTCCAGCAGATGGTGAATAAAGCGCTGATTCAGGAGGATGCTCAGCGCCAACTGTTTGAATCATGGAAGAGAAAAATGATGTTCCAGAGACAGCGCTAGGCCCCGCACGTTCCAGCAGCAACCCAGTAGGACAGGAGCCTCCAACGCGCCAAGGACCCCAATGTCCACCCCTCGCCCAATCGGTCAAGCCCCTGCCGGCAATGCAGGAGCCCAAGCTCAGAAGAGTAGTACTGCAATGGCAAGAGTTCAGTGCTTCAACTGCAGAGAAATGGGACACTACGCCAACAATTGCCCGCAGAAGCGTCAGCCCATCACCCTAGTGAGATTTAACTTGGGATCTACACTAGCCCGTGCTCCAGCACCGGCTCAAGGAAGAGGTACGCCGCAGACCCCGCGCACGCCAAGGACTGCTGGATGAGGGCGTGTGAACCATATCACTGCTGAAGAGGCCCAAGATGCGCCAGATGTGGTCTATGGTAAGTTCTTCGTCAACTCAGTACCTGCTTCAGTTCTGTTTGATTCTAGTGTAACACATTCCTTCATATCAGAATACTTGGTTAAAAAGCATGATTGGGATACAGTACAATTAAGAAACCCTTTATTAGTGAAATCCCCTGGTAAAGAATTTAGAACAACTGCTGTTTGCCTGAAAATGGATATAGTAATAAAAGGGGTAAAGTTCCTAGCGAACTTAATATTATTGGATACTAAGGGTATAGAAGTAATCCTTGGAATGGATTGGTTAACCAAGTACAAGGGTCAGATAGACTGTGCTAGTAGAGCCATCTCCCTTACCAGCCCTGAGGGGATTAGAGTGGAGTTTTTGTCTAACCTTTCCTCTAAGGGGGGTAGTACCCTAAACCGTCTGAAAGGTACATCGTTGGAGAATGTGCCGATAGTCAATGAGTACCCGGATGTATTCCCAGAAGAGTTGTCTGGTATGCCACCAGATCGGGATGTTGAATTTGTGATTGAGCTTGTACCTGGGATGGCTCCAATCTCAAAGAGACCATACCGGCTACCTTCCAATGAATTAATCGAGATGAAGAAGCAGATTGAAGAACTACAAGAGAAAGGATTCATCAGGCCCAGTTCATCGCCTTGGGGATTGCCCGTAATCTTCGTGTGAAATCATGTGCTGAAAAATTGGCTTTGAACTGAAAAATTAACTTAGATTTGAATTTGCAAAATGTGTTTGTTCATGGGTTTTGACAATTGACAAGAAACAGTAAGTTTTGCCTTGGCGCCGGATCAATCCTAAAGAAAACAGTAAGTTTCCAATCTACGACGGACAAACTTTCTTGGTCCTTTGTAAACATGCTTTTTGACAACCTCTTTCTTCTATGTACAACGGACAAAGTTTTTGTGTCCGTCGTGAACATGATTTTGAGCGCATGAGCCAAACCCTATTTTCCAAGAATCCGATGAAGCTACGCATGTACGACGGACAAAGTTTTGGAGTGCATGCGTGAACGACTTTTTGAGGATTGTTTTCGCATGTACAACGGACAAAGTTTTTGGGTCCGTTGTGAACGTGTTTTCACCGGAATGTTTTCTTCTTGGAACTGAGAGTTTCACATGTACGCCGGACAGAGATTTCTTGTCCGTCGTGAATGGACTTTTTCTAGGGTTTTTATTTCTTGTCCGTTGTGAACGCATTTTGCTCAGTTTGGATGTTTTGCAAGAATTGAAATGGTTTGACCTTGAGATTATGAAATTTGTGATGATTTCATGATGTGTGTTTTGAAGTGGACTTTATGCAATGCTCATGTGAGTAGTTGCATGGATTTACATTGAGTCAAGTTGTGGACTTGTGCTCGGATTCGTTTTGTGATTTGTTCATGTGCAGGTATTGCTCGAAGACGAATGTGGTCGATGACGGGACCGGAACTAGGTTCATGGAGGAACTGAGGTTCGGGACTAGGTTCAGGAGGAACTGAGGTCTTGGTGGTCAAGGATGTCATGCGGGACGTTCGGGCTAAGAGAATGGTGCACATGAAGAATGGTTAGTCACGTGAGAATGGCAGGAGGTCATTCGCGTGCAAAGTGTTAGTCACGTGAGTATGGCAGGTGGCCATACGCGTGCAAAGTGTTAGTCACGTGAGTATGGTAGGGTTGCCATACGCGTGCAAGAGTTGTACTCGGCCAAGGAGAGTTGTGTTGGATACAGATTCCTTCTAGGGAATAGGAATCGTATTCAGAACTCCTTGTGGGTTGGTGCTTTAAATAGGTGGGGGGTCTCCTGTTGAAAGGCACCAAGTAGAGCTGAGCGCATCAAGCTTTGAGCTTGGTTTTAGGTTTTGTACTCTTTTGATGAGAGTATTTTAGACAAGAAATAAAGATCAATTCTTCCAAGATTTTTGCGTGCTACAGTAACCACGTCGCTACAGTGTTTTCTGTTTTGGTTCTTGTTTGCATGCCTGTTCTAATTCTAGATTGGTTTTTGATCGTTGAGTTTCATCTTGATTTGATCCATCAAAAACCGTTCTAGGGTATTAATTTTTAGAGTTTCTCAAAGTCTAGTTGATTAATCTTTTGAAGATCTTGTTTAATCTTGAAGTTTTAATTAGATTGATTCTCGTCAAGTTCTGCAACAGCAAGCTTGCGAAGCTCATAACTTTTGATCCGTAAGTCCGATCGAGCTGATTCTTTTTGGGTTCGATTCGTATTGGAATCTAGTTTCTTGTGTCCAAATTTCAGATCAATCTAATGGTTGGATCTCCGGTAATTATCGTTTTACTAAACCTCTGTCTTTCTGTTTTTGTCGAAAACGAAGCAATTATTTGTTTCTGTTTTGGGGTGAACTTTTAATAGATCAAGAATTTGGTTTTAGCTTCCGCACAATCATTCACCCCCCTCTGATTGCTATATTCGTATACTTCGATCCTACAAGTGGTATCAGAGCAAGGTTTCTCTAATCTATCTTAACCGGTGATTAGATCAATGGATCGTTATTCGACAAAACCATGTGTGTTCGATGGTGTTGATTTTCAGTTTTGGAAGGCCAAGATGGAGGCGTTCATCCAAGCACAGGGCTTCACAATTTGGGAGAAGGTCTACAGGCCATATGAAGTCCCTGCAAACGACAACGTCAACGACACCAATCGCACACATGTTGAAGCAAATAGCAAGGCGCGCAACTTGATCATCCAAGGCTTGGGACGCAGCGACTTTGATCGTGTGGTTCATCTTCAATCCGCATATGAGGTATGGAAATCTCTTTGTGATTACCATGAGGGTTCTAACACTGTCAAAGAGGTTCGCCAAGATATTTACAAAAAAGAATACATGCGTTTTGAGATGAAACCTAGTGAATCTGTAGATGACTTCTTTGCACGTTTCAATAAAATTCTTAGCAATCTACGTCTTTGTTGGAGTTAGCTACACTGATGCTGAAAATGCTCGACAATTGCTTAGTGCTTTGGACATGTCAGTGTGGGAAATGAAAGTAACATCTATACAAGAATCTACTACCATGAGCACACTCACATTAGATGTTCTTTACTCTAAGTTGAAAACTCATGAGTTGGATGTTCTTGCCAGAAGGGTAACATAAAATCAATTGCATTGATCACAAACCCTAACATGACAAAAGCAAATTCATCTACTAGCATAGCCTTGTCTTCCATCTCTTCGATAACAGATGAGCAACTTGAAGAGTTTCTGAAGAAGATCTGGCACTACTCTCTTCTCGCTTTAACAAAGCTTTGCAGATTGTGAGAATGAGAAAGAGAGGTGGTCCTCCACGATGCTATGAGTGTGGTGACCTCAACCTTATTCGCTCAAATTGTGGTAAGCTTGCAGGAAAAACCTCAATGGTGGAGATGGACAACGGCGGAAGGAATGAGAAGAAAAGGTTCTCGTCAAAAGATAGGAAGAAGAAGAGCTTCATCAACAGCAAGGAGTATCACCGAGATCTTTCAGCTATTTAACAAGTCAATTTGAGCTATGTGGACTCGGAGAGCAGCGACGATGATGCAACTCCAAGCAAGATTGATTTTATAGGATTATGTCACCTGGCAAGCTTCAAGGATTGCTTCACCGAGGATGACCACGACCGCGACTTCAATGAGGTAGATCCCTCTTATGATGAATTAGCTATTCTTTGTTGCTCGTCTTGGAAAATTGCTTGACAAACGTGATAAGAAAATTAAGAAACATGATTTCATTATTGAATCATTGAATGCTGAAATTGCTAGACTTAAGACTTTGATTCCTAGTGATGATACTTGCAAATCATGTGACTTAATTTACAATGAGCTCACCTTGCTTAGGAAAGAACATGCTCTTTTGTTGCATCTAAATGAGAAAAATGAGAAACATGTTGTACATGCTAGTCTGTTCCACTGATGATTTGCATAGTTCAACTTCTTGTTCTAAATGCTCAACTCTTGAATTAAAATTGAAAGATGCAAATGCTAGGGTTTCTCAATTAACTGATAATTTGCTTTCACATGAAATTCTCTCATGCTCAACTTGTCGCAAGCAAAAAGGAAAAGTAGATGTTCCCTACAATAATTGTTTAACTCTTGCTAAGAAAGTTGATTACTTGCAAAATTCTTTGGAACGTTTCACTAATGGCAAGAAGAAGTTGAACATGATTTTGGATCAATCTAAGGTTAGCACAAACAAGAGAGGTTTAGGTTTTGATCCTTATGCCACATATGAAACTAAACCTCGCCTTTGTTGTTCAGGCTCCTTGCAAAATTGAGTTATCTAATGAGCCTAAGAAAATTGCTTTTCAATCTTTGGTTTTTTATCTTCTACTATGATGAATGCAAAATGTGCTTTTACTGTTAAAGCTAAACATCATGTCAAGTACACTTGCACTCATTGTGGTAGAGATGGACACTTAGTAGATTTTTGCTTTAGACTAGCCAGACAGCAAAGGAAAGAAATGACTAAGGCTAGGTCTAACTTCAGAAGAGCACACTTTGCTTCTCACTATGCGCCTAGAGTGTTGAAAACGCATATACATCCCTATAAACATGGGAAAAGGAAAAGCCGATTTTGTGCATAAAAATTCTCGTCTTTGTGCCCTCTTGTTGTGCGTCGTGTGTCTCGATCTTTGGATTCCCAAAAAACTCATTCCTAACCCCAGTACTGAGGCCTCGACATGTTTTGCTATTGTAACACCCCAAAATTTTGCTTTTCTTGAATTCATGTGTGATTTGGCACTTTGGTGAATTTTTGGAATTTTCTGGAATTTATTTGGATTTATTTGGAATTTATTTGAATTTATTCCATTTTGAAATAATTGAAGAATTTAATTTTGCAAATAAATTTTTGTTGGAAATATTTTATTTGAGCCCAAAATGATCCAAAGTATTTTCCAGAATTTTCTCGAATTTTTACGAGTCATTTGCTATTTTTAATGAATTAAATGAATTACTAGGAATTATTTTAAATATTAAATCGCTGGAAAATCAAACTCGGGTCAAATCTTGTTCATCCGACCGAGCCCGAGTCGGACTCGAGTTCGAGTCCGACCGAGCCACGTGACTCGACCGAACCCACTCCTAACCCTAATCAATCCCAACCGTTGGATCAAGATCCAACGGTGAGATCCGCCCGTCTGCGGTTCGAGCCGTATCCGGCCGGATCCGATCGCGCCCGTCGATCGTGGCCGTTGATCGCGCCACGTGGGCGGCCGAGAGTCGCCGTCTTCGCGAGACCGAAGCCGACTCCGCCGCCGCCCGCCGCGTGTAGGATTAGGTTTCCGCTCTAGGGCACGAACGCCGAGGCTATTTAAAGCGTGAGACGCCCCCGAGGTTGCCCTCATCCTTGCGCACCCGTTCCCCGAGCCATCTCGCCTAAGCCGCGCCCGTTGAGCCGCAATCGCCGCCGGAGTTGTCTCTTCCCTCGCCAAGGTTTGCGCCGCTTTAAAGTCGTCGTCAGTCGTCTTCCGCCGAGAAGGAGCTCAGATCTGGGATCCCCGCGACGAGACGCACCCGAAGGGACCCTTCATCTCGCCGGAGCAACCCCGGAACGCCGTCGGGCTCATCGTCGTTCTCGTCTCCGGTGCCCAAGCCTCGCCGCGCCATCGCCAGACTTCGCGAGCTCGGTGAACCGTCGGATCTAGATCGGACGGTTGAGGTGAGTTCACGTGTTCCAAACCCGATTGGATCTGGACCGTTGGATCAAGATCCAACGGTTCACAATTGCCACGTGCCGGAGTAGTGTTATTATAAGATTGGATCTTGACCGTCCGATCTAAATCGAACGGCCCACGATCAACGAGTAGTTTCAACGTGTTAACCCTGGATCTAATCCGCGCCGTTGATTTTCAAACCAACGGTCGTGATTGCGCCACGTGTCGGGAAGTTGGACCGACGCGGTCAGCGCCGTCCACGCACGCCGGCGTCGTGTGGCCCGACACGCGGGCCGCGTGTCGAAGGGCCCGCATGTCGCTGGCTAATCGACCAAGCGCCGACGTCACCCATGACGTCATCGGTGGAGTCCCACTGTCGACCGCGTGGTGAGCCCCGACGTCGGCCGATGACGCGTTACCCGAGTGGTCCCACATGTCAGTCTCACGTAGAGTCGTGGACCGAGTCCACGGTGGACCCGAGCCGAGCGTGGACCGAGTCCATGGACCGGCTGACGTCAGCCAGCCAATCCGGAGCTGACACGTGTCCATGCTGACGCAATAATTAATTTCCGAAAAAAGAAAATGATTTAATAAATCGGTTTAATAATTGATTTGAATTTCAAAACTTCAAACGCTTATAACTTTTGCGTTTCAACTCCGATTTGAGCGATTCAAATTTCTAAATTTGTATAAAATTGAGATCTACCTAAATATGAATTTTATTTAATTTTTGGACTAAAGTTTTTCTCTGTAATATTAATTAATTGATTATTTAAACTTTAAATAATCATAACTTTTGCGTTTTAACTCCAAATTTGACGATTCCAGTTTCTAAAAATCCAGAAAATTATGTTCTCTCTGTTTATGGATTTTATTTGGAGTTTTGGGATGTTTTTGCCTAGTGTTTATTTGTGTATTTGCTATTTGCACGCTTTACGAGTAGACGTTGAAGTGCCGGAAGGATTCGAGGGAGAAGTGTTGACTCAGGATCCAACTCAAGACCAAGAGCAAGTACTTTTTGAAGGCAAGTTGTGCTTTGACCATATTGATCCCATTTTGAAAACTATTTTGATTTAAACTATTGCATGCTAGATCAATTAGAAAGATACTTTGTTTAAACATGGGGGTTAGATAAATACCAAATTGCTGTACGACACCTTGATTATCTAAGTATGTGCCATGATCCCTTGTCACCCTAGTTGTGGTTTACTAGTTGGACATTATTAAATTGCCAACATGGGTTTAGATCGTTGTAGTATCTTTGCTTAGACCTGCTACGTGCTCACGACATGATTTTGGACAATCAAATGTTAATATTGACTTAATGATATACTGAACCTGTTTTGGAAAAGTATCATGTGATGTTGATGGCACGTGGTGCATGGTAATCAACTGGGGTTTGATAAACAGTTTTCGACCGGGGCATGTGGCAAGAGTAATCAGGTGGCCGCTTGTGGCATTGGGAGTGATGATTTGGTTTTTCGGGTAGTCTTGCCCTGGTCACTCTAAGGACTTAACCTTGCAAGCCTTTGAACTGGTCATACTTGCAGCCACATGGTCGGAATGGGACGGCCCTAGTTGACTAAGTCGCTAAGGACTCACTTGTGGAGCCTCAGGGTGTCGATTACACCGTTTGTGTGATTGTGCGGGGAGCGTATCGTGGTCGTGGGCCAGGTACCCATCTAACGGTGTGTTGGTCCCATACTTCGCCTTGGCTAAGGGAAGGGATGGTGTAGAGCACGAACCTGAGAGGACCACTGTGTTGTTTGAGGCTTCCAAAGGCTTTGTTACGAACTCGCCTTTGTGGTGTTTGACTGTATCTTGTGGGTAAAGTGCATAACCTCTGCAGAGTGTGGAATCTATTTGAATAGCCGAGTCCACTGATGATCGACAATGCTCGGGAATTACAATCAAGGGTTAGACTTTACGAAAATAACTTGGATTTGAAAAGTTGGGTTGGTTTCAGAATGAAGTTGATGGAAATGTGGTTTAGGATGGGGAAAATGTTTATTAAATTTCTTGAGAAGTTATTTATGCTTTACTTATTTCTACCGCTTTCGAATCTACTTTTATTACTTGTCAAAAGTCAAATTTCGCAAATATACCTTGAGCTATTCCTTTGTACCAAGCCATGCATATAGTATATTAGCTTGCATTCTGTGCATGACTTGCTGAGTACCAAGTACTCACCCTTGCCTCAACACAATACCGCTTGAAGAGGAGACTACGCCAGGCCGGAGGAGGAGTTCCAAGAGGACCCGTCTACTTAGGGATGCGAGCCCGATCGATTGCCTGTGGTATACCGGATGGCGCCACTAAGTTTATTTGATTTTCATTCTTTGTTATTTCTCTTTTAATAAGTTTCGCCTTGCAAGGCATATATTTGTAACTTGGCCATAAGGTCGAGTAACCCTGTGATTATTTAAATAAAGTACTTTGATAGTATCGTTTGGTATGATTGTGATATATACCGATGTTAAGACTGTGTGCACTAGCGCGTTCCTGGACTAGTGCTGAATACACAGAGGGTCCGGATTTGCAAATTCGGGGTCCCGACAGAGGTGGTATCAGAGCCATACTTGACTGTAGGCTCAACCCTAAGTTAGAATGGTCGTAGTGAGGATGAAACCTATTTTCTAAAGCTAAAAATTTGTGAAGACAAGAAATGACATCTCGACTTACCCCCTTCTCTCTTTTCTTGTCTCTTGCTAAAATTTTCCCTTACCTTGTCACAATTGAAAAAAAATTCCGAGTTCTTACGTAAAGCACTCTGGTGACAGATGGAGGAGGAGTTCAACTACGTTGATCTGGGAGTTGGTCACGCCGCGGAACTTTGGCATATGCTACAGACTCTCGGAGATTTTGAGAAGCCCCAATACCAAGTGGAAGTGATCAGACAAGCGGGATTGATCAAGGCTTGTGACGTGAGGATTGAGGTACCTGCTAGGAAAAAGGGCCCAGGCAATCGCCCGATACACTTTACCGCCAGAGATCTACAATGCAGATGGGTATCCAAGAAGTATCACGACGAGCAATGCGGCACATTACCCGTATCTACGCCAGAGAATTGAGAGTACGGTGTTCCGTTACCATCCGCGCAGTTGATAACCTTCTCGACCGAAGGAGATTCAGGATGAGGATGCCACGGTTACACGCTTGGCACGATTTATTGTCGCCAGGAGGATGTACTAGATAATACAAGCAAGGAGCTACTGAAGGCCCGCAAGGAGATCACGGCAGAGAAGAACGAGATGGCGGGAAGCTCAAGAGTATGTGGCACATCTTCTGCGAAGGATTGACGAGTTGGAGATGACTTTGTACCGGACTGGACCCAGAGCCAAGATTTAGCTACACGAGCCAGATCCAGAGGAGTCAGATCTCGATGAGGACACCGCTTCTTCGACTACCACAGAGGACACAGCTTCTTTGGACATGGCGATCATTTCGCGCCTATGCCACAAAGACCTGCACCGTGCCGTGGAGGTTTTCTCGATGAGTGAGCATAGGTTCTATAGTGAGACTTCTTCGCCGAGTCGCGTCATAGAAGAAAGAGTCACCCTTTAGGCGTTAGACTCCAGTGTTAGTTCGATTTGGATTTTCATTGCTTGCTGAGTGTGCAAGATGTGTTGCAAGGCCCTTAGGCATTGTGGCAGCCATACCAAGTTACTAATAATAAAGTTGGACCTTAAGGCTACACCTTTCGCCCGCATAAGTTCC
This sequence comes from Rhipidocladum racemiflorum, assembly GCA_036346355.1. Taxonomy (NCBI): domain Eukaryota; kingdom Viridiplantae; phylum Streptophyta; class Magnoliopsida; order Poales; family Poaceae; genus Rhipidocladum; species Rhipidocladum racemiflorum. Next base: position 23,720,082 of record CM070586.1, read on the forward strand.
ATATTACTTGTCTATTCTTGTTTCCCTCTCATCTCTAAACCTAGAGCAAATCGGAGATGGTGAATACCCGTGGAAACTTTGGAAGCAATGGGAGTGGTTCTCGCCCAGAAAACCCCAATGATGGAGCACCAAAGACCGCCACTGGATATGCAGAATTTTGGAGCCTTTCTTGCTGCTCGGACTCGATTGATGCATGCTATGATGCAACAAATGCAGCACGTCCTTTGCTCAGGCCATCGCTAATCAAGTTAATCGTGACCACGCCAGAATACAAGGTCGCCGAGTTCATGAGGACTCACCCACCCACTTTCTCTGGGAATGCCAATCCATTGGAGGCCGATGATTGGTTAAGATCAATCGAGAGGAAGCTACACATAGCTCAATGCATAGGGAATGAGAAGGTACTTTACGCTTCTCATCAATTTGGAAGGAACAAATTACCGAATGGTGGGAGAACTTCGTGCCACGCAGAGAACCCTCAAGATATCACTTGGGAAGAGTTCACGGTGCATTCGACAAGCACCACGTGCTGAAGGAATCATGGACCTTAAGAAGGAGGAGTTCAGAGCATCAAACAAGGTAATCACCGGTGGTCGACTACCTGAACAAGTTCACACAGCTAGCACGCTACGCACTGAGGATGTAGCGACAGATAAATCCAGGCAGTCGTTTTATGAAGGGACTTAACTCAGATTGCAAGTAGGGTTGATCACCCACACCTTTCCAGATTTCCAAGAATTGGTGAATAAGGCGCTTATTCTTGAGGACAAGCGCAAGGAACTGGATGAGAACAGAAGCGCAGGATGCAACAAACAGGATCACGTCGAACGCAATAGCGGCGCTGAGAGTTGCACCAAATCAATTCTTCGATTCCAACCACGAGAATGCAACAAGGACACCATCCCCAAAGACCAAGACCTGCCAATCGAACTACTGCACTTCACTTCGCTAGAAACGCTTACTCAGTGCAAATAAGAAGGAACAAGTGAGACGCCGCTACAATCGCAACGAGCCAGACACTTTGCCAACAGCTGCCCAAAGAAGACAGCGAGAGCGACCCCGCCGCTTCAATCTAGGAACCACCCAGCTAGGACGCCCGGCACGAGGAGCCACACCCAGGCATCGTGGTGAGAGGCCGAGTCAACCATGTCACCGCAGATGCACCGCAGAATGCTACGGACGTCGTGATCGGGTAAGTTACTTGTTAACTCGATACACCTGCTTGATTTTGTTCGACTACGGAGCTTCGCGATTCGTTTGTTTCGCAAGGCTTTGCTACTAGAAATGACTTGAGAATTGCAAGACTTAAGTGCATGCTTTTAGTTCAAACCCACAGTTCCGAACTCCGAACGGAAGTAGGATGTTCCGGTGAGAATACTAATAGATGGAATAGAGTTCCTAGCAAACCTTATAATTTTGGAGACCCGGACCTTAGATGTTATATTGGGAATGGATTGGTTATCCAAGCACAAGGTCAGTATTGGATTGTGGACGAAGGACTATCTCGATTGAGAGCCCGTGTGGGAAGAAAGTGGAATTTCAAGCCACTGCGATTAGAGATGGACGATTGATGGTTAACGAGTACCAAGGCAATCAGCATAGAGGATGTCTCGAGAGTGAATGAGTACTCGATGTCTTTCCGAAGATCTACAGTATGCCGCGAGAAAGGGACATAGAGTTTGTAATAGAGCTTGTACTGGCACAAAGACCGATAGCAAAGAGACCCTATCGGATGTCTACCGAGGAGTTGGTAGAGATGAAGAAACAGCTAGAGGAGTTAATGGAGAAAGGATTTATCAGGCCGAGTTAGTCGCCGTGGGGAGCACCGGTTTTGTTTGTCAAGAAGAAGGGCGGGAGTTTCAGGATGTGCATTGACTACCGTGCACTCAATGAAGTCACCGTGAAGAATAAGTATCCGCTACCAGGATTGATGATTTGTTTGATCGATTAAGAGGAGCCGGAGTTTTCTCCAAGATTGATCTCGAGATCGGATACCATCGATTGAAGATCCGATCGGAGGATATTCAAGACCGCATTCTCGTCAAGATATGGACATTACGAGTTCTGATTATGTCCTTTGGGTATCGATTTAATGCGCCTTATTTCATGAATATGATGAATAAGGTGTTCATGGAATATTTGGACAAGTTTGTCGTCGTGTTCATAGACGATATCCTAATCTACTCCAAGACAAAGGATGAACATGCCGAACACTTAAGGCGAGTTTTGGAAAGGCCGAGGAACAAGCAACTTTTCGCCAAGTTCAGCAAGTGTGATTTTTGGAAGGACAAGGTGGAGTTTCTTGGACATGTAATGACTGCAGAGGGAGTCGCCGTAGATCCAAGCAAAGTAGAAGCTGTGTTACATTGGGAGCAAACAAGATCGTGACCCAGATTCGAGTTTCCTTGGAATGGCAGGATACTACCGCCGTTTCATCGAAGGCTTTTCGACAATCGCGAAACCTCTTACGCAATTGCCGAAGAAGGAAAAGAAGTTTGCATGGACGCCGGAATGTGAGAAAGGATTTCAGGAGTCAAGAAGCAATTGACATCAGACCGGTGTTAGTTCTACCGGATGTTGCTCAAAGCTTCGACATTTATTGTGACGCATCGCGCCAAGGACTCGGATGTGTGTCCGATGAATGGAAAGGTCGCCGCTTATGCATCAAGGCGATTGAGGCCGCATGAGGAAAATTATCCGACACATGACCTAGAGTTAGCCGCCGTAGTGCATGCTTTGAAGATATGGCGTCACTATCGATTGGAAACAGATGTGAAGTATATACGGATCATAAGAGCCTTAAGTACATATTCACCCAGTCGGATCTGAATATGAGGCAAAGGAGATGGCTAGAGTTGATCAAGGACTATAATGTTGGAATCCATTACCATCCCGGGAAGGCCAACGTAGTAGCCGATGCTCTGAGTCGGAAAAGCCATACCGTGAGTACGTTGCTAGCCACAAGTCAGGATGAGTTATGTGAGGATTTTCAAAAGATGAAGATTGAGGTTGTACCTAGCGGATTCTTGGCCGCATTGGAAGTAAAGCCTACCCTAGAGGATCAGATCCGAGAAGGACAGAAGGATGATGACAAGATCCGCAGGATTAAGTCCATCAAGGAGGAAGGCAAGGCAGAGGACTTCAAGTTGGATGAGCAAGGCACGTTGTGGATGAAGGATCGCATTTGTGTGCCTAACAAAAAGGAGTTAAAGCAACTGATTCTGGAAGAAGCCCATGACTCCAAGTACTCGATTCATCCTGGAAGCGCCAAGATGTATCAGGATCTGAAGGAGAGATTCTGGTGGCCGAGTATGAAACGTGAAGTTGCCGAGCATGTTGCATTGTGCGACGTATGCCAGAGAGTCAAGGCACTGCATCAGAGACCAGCAGGATTGCTACAACCGCTGAAAATACCTGAGTGGAAGTGGGAGGAAATCGGAATGGATTTCATTACCGGTTTGCCGAAGACTCAAGGAGGTTGTGACTCCATATGGGTTATAGTGGATCGCTTGACGAAAGTAGCCCATTTTATCCCCGTGAAGACCACTTACTCGGGAGATAAATTAGCAGAGTTGTACATGATCAGGATTGTTTGTTTGCACGGAGTGCCAAAGAGGATTGTATCGGACAGAGGTACCCAATTTACCTCAAGGTTACGGAATAAGTTGCATGAAGCCATGGGAACCCGTTTAAACTTCAAGATCTGACTTATCATCCACAGACGGATGGACAGGCCAGAAAGGTCAACCAGATTCGGAGGATATGTTGAGAGCTTGTGCATTGGCTTATGCTACCTCTTGGGATAAGAGTTTGCCGTATGCCGAGTTCGATTACAACAATAGTTATCGAGGCTAGTTCTGAGATGTCACCTTTTGAGGCCTTTGTATGGTCGACCACTGTCGGCGCCATTGAATTGGAATGAGACCGTGGCCGCCGTGTCTTTGGGCCTGATATTCTTCAAGAGGTCAAGAAACGGTCGCCATGATTAGGGAAAGGTTGAAGATAGCCCAATCTCGACAAAAGAGTTATCTTGACAATCGTCGCCGAGATTTGAGTTTTGAACCGTAAGACTTTGTATACCTCGAGTTACGCCTCTCGGGGAGTTAAGAGGTTCCATGCCAAAGGGAAACTTGCACCCGTTATGTTGGACCATTTAAGATTTTGAGCCGCAGAGGCGAAGTTGCTTATCACCGGAGTTGCCGCAATCGTTGGCGAGGAGTGCATGATGTATTCCATGTGTCCCGATTGAAGAAGTGTCTTCGAAGTTTACGAGGAACAGACACCGCTAGAGTCGAGCGAGTTGCAAGAGGATTTGACTTATAAGGAGTATCCCGTGAGGATTCTGGACACAAAGGATCGAGAAACTAGAAACAAGTCAACCCGTTTATGTAGAGTTCAGTGGAGCAACCAGGAAGAAAGCGAAGCGACTTGGGAGCGAAGAGGATTTGAAGAAAGAGTTTCCAAACCTATTCTCAGAGTGAGCCACGAATCTCTGGGACGAGATTCTATTAAGGGGAGGTTTGTAACACCACAAAATTTTGCTTTTATTTAATTTCATTTGTGATTTGGCTCTTTGGTTAATTTTTGGAATTTTCTTGAATTTATTTGGATTTATTTGGAATTTATTTGAATTTATTCCATTTTGAAATAATTGAAGAATTTAATTTTGCAAATAAATTTTTGTTGGAAATATTTTATTTGAGCCCAAAATGATCCAAAGTATTTTCCAGAATTTTTCTCGAATTTTTCTCGAGTCATTTGCTATTTTTAATGAATTAAATGAATTACTAGGAATTATTTTAAATATTAAATCGCTGGAAAATCAAACTCGGGTCAAGTATCGTTTCATCCGACCGAGCCCGAAGTCGGACTCGAGTTCGAGTCCGACCGAGCCACGTGACTCGACCGAACCCACTCCTAACCCTAATCAATCCCAACCGTTGGATCAAGATCCAACTACCGAGATCCGCCGTGCAGTTCGAGCCGTATCCGCCCGGATCCGATCGCGCCGGCGATCGTGGCCGTTGATCGCGCCACGTGGACGGGCCGAGTCGTCGTCTTCGCCGAGACCGAGCCGACTCCGCCGCGCGCCCCGGGCCGTGTAGGATTAGGTTTTCCGTCTAGAGGCACGAACGCCGAGGCTATTTAAAGCGTGAGACGCGTCCCGAGGTTGCCCTCATCCTTGCGCACCCGTTCCCAGAGCCATCTCGCCGAAAGCCGCCGCGTTGAGCCGCAATCGCCGCCGGAGTTGTCTCTTCCCTCGCCAAGGTTTGCGCCGTTTTAAAGTCGTCGTCCGTCGTCTTCCGCCGAGAAGGAGCTCGGATCTGGGATCCCCGCGACGAGACGCACCAAGGACCCTTCATCTCGCCGAGCAACCGGACGCCGTCGGGCTCGCTGCCGTCGTTCGTCTCCGGTGCCCAAGCCTCGCCGCGCCATCGCCAGACTTCGCGAGCTCGGTGAACCGTCGGATCTAGATCGGACGGTTGAGGTGAGTTCACGTGTTCCAAACCCGATTGGATCTGGACCGTTGGATCAAGATCCAGCGGTTCCTAATTGCCACGCGTCGAGTAGTGTTATTATAAGATTGGATCTTGACCGTCCGATCTAAATCGAACGGCCCACGATCAACGAGTAGTTTCAACGTGTTAACCCTGGATCTAATCCGCGCCGTTGATTTTCAAACCAACGGTCGTGATTGCGCCACGTGTCGGGAAGTTGGACCGACGCGGTCAGCGCCGTCCACGCGCGCGTGCGTGTGACGCTGACACGCGGGGCCCGCGTGTCAGAGGGCCCGCATGTCAGTGGCTAATCCAGCCAAGCGCTGACGTCACCCATGACGTCATCAGTGGGTCCCACCTGTCAGCACCGTGGGCTGAGCCCCGCTGACGTCAGCGATGACGTTACCCGAGTGGTCCCACATGTCAGTCTCACGTAGAGTCGTGGACCGAGTCCACGGTGGACCCGAGCCGAGCGTGGACCGAGTCCATGGACCGGCTGACGTCAGCCAGCCAATCAGGAGCTGACACGTGTCCATGCTGACGCAATAATTAATTTCCGAAAAAAGAAAATGATTTAATAAATCGGTTTAATAATTGATTTGAATTTCAAAACTTCAAACGCTTATAACTTTTGCGTTTCAACTCCGATTTGAGCGATTCAAATTTCTAAATTTGTATAAAATTGAGATCTACCTAAATATGAATTTTATTTAATTTTTGGACTAAAGTTTTTCTCTGTAATATTAATTAATTGATTATTTAAACTTTAAATAATCATAACTTTTGCGTTTTAACTCCAAATTTGACGATTCCAGTTTCTAAAAATCCAGAAAATTATGTTCTCTCTGTTTATGGATTTTATTTGGAGTTTTGGGATGTTTTTGCCTAGTGTTTATTTGTGTATTTGCTATTTGCACGCTTTACGAGTAGACGTTGAAGTGCCGGAAGGATTCGAGGGAGAAGTGTTGACTCAGGATCCAACTCAAGACCAAGAGCAAGTACTTTTTGAAGGCAAGTTGTGCTTTGACCATATTGATCCCATTTTGAAAACTATTTTGATTTAAACTATTGCATGCTAGATCAATTAGAAAGATACTTTGTTTAAACATGGGGGTTAGATAAATACCAAATTGCTGTACGACACCTTGATTATCTAAGTATGTGCCATGATCCCTTGTCACCCTAGTTGTGGTTTACTAGTTGGACATTATTAAATTGCCAACATGGGTTTAGATCGTTGTAGTATACTGCTTAGACCTGCTACGTGCTCACGACATGATTTTGGACAATCAAATGTTAATATTGACTTAATGATATACTGAACCTGTTTTGGAAAAGTATCATGTGATGTTGATGGCACGTGGTGCATGGTAATCAACTGGGGTTTGATAAACAGATTTCGACTGGGGCATGTGGCAAGAGTAATCAGTGGGCGGTTGTGGCATTGGGAGTGATGATTTGGTTTTTCGGGTAGTCTTGCCCTGGTCACTCTAAGGACTTAACCTTGCAAGCCTTTGAACTGGGTCATACTTGCAACCACATGGCTGGAATGGGACGGCCCTAGTTGACTAAGTCGCTAAGGACTCACTTGTGGAGCCTCAGGGTGTCAGTTACACCGTTTGTGTGATTGTACGGGGGAGCGTATCGTGGCTGTGGCCAGGTACCCATCTAACGGTGTGTTGGTCCCATACTTCGCCTTGGCTAAGGGAAGGGATGGTGTAGAGCACTGACCTGAGAGGACCACTGTGTTGTTTGAGGCTTTCAAAGGCTTTGTTACTGAACTCGCCTTTGTGGTGTTTGACTGTATCTTGTGGGTAAAGTGCATAACCTCTGCAGAGTGTGGAATCTATTTGAATAGCCGAGTCCACGATCGACAATGCTCGGGAATTACAGTCAAGGGTTAGACTTTACGAAAATAACTTGGATTTGAAAAGTTGGGTTGGTTTCAGAATGAAGTTGATGGAAATGTGGTTTAGGATGGGGAAAATGTTTATTAAATTTCTTGAGAAGTTATTTATGCTTTACTTATTTCTCGCTTTCGAATCTACTTTTATTACTTGTCAAAAGCATTTCTTTGCAAATATACCTTGAGCTATTCCTTTGTACCAAGCCATGCATATAGTATATTAGCTTGCATTACGTGCATGACTTGTCGAGTACCAAGTACTCACCCTTGCCTCAACACAATACCAGTTGAAGAGGAGACTACGCCCGGTTCGGAGGAGGAGTTCCAAGAGGACCCGTCTACTTAGGGATGCGAGCCCGGTCGGTTGCCTGTGGTATCTTGGATGGCGCCACGCGTTTATTTGATTTTCCGCTGCTGTTATTTCTCTTTTAATAAGTTTCGCCTTGCAAGGCATATATTTGTAACTCGGCCATAAGGTCGAGTAACCCTTTGATTATTTAAATAAAGTACTTTGATAGTATCGTTTGGTATGATTGTGATATATACCGATGTTAAGACTGTGTGCACTAGCGCGTTCCTGGACTAGTGCTGAATACACAGAGGGTCCGGATTTGCAAATTCGGGGTCCCGACAGCTATGTAGGCTTCTCGCGCAAGGAAGGAGAACATATGGCTAGTGGATTCCGGATGCTCACGCCACATGTCCGGTGATAAGAATTGGTTCTCCTCCCTCACTCGTGCATCTCGTGCTGAAAGTGTTACTTTTGGAGATGCTTCTTCCTCTTCTGTTGTGGCAAAAGGTACGATAAAGGTAAGTGACAAGTTTATGTTCAAAGATGTGGCTCTTGTTGAAAATTTGAAATATAACTTGCTTTCTGTCTCACAAATGCTTGATGAAGATCTTGAAATAAATTTTAAGAAAAGTGAATGCAAAGTGTTAGATGCTTCAGGTGACCTTGTTTTTAAGATCTCACGCTTTGGAAGAGTTTTTAAAGCTGATTTTGATGCTTCACCTTCTTCGAAACATAGGTGTCTAGTTGCCAATGTTTCTAAAGATTTATTCTTTTGGCATCGTAGACTTGGTCATGTTGGTTTTGATCATCTTACTCGTGTAAGTGGTTTAGATCTCATACGTGGCTTGCCTAAGCTTAAGGGTGATAGCAATCTAGTTTGCTCTTCTTGTAGACATGGTAAGATGATTGTAGGTTCACATCCACCTCTTACCATGATGATGACAAACGCTCCAGGACAGCTTCTACATCTTGATACAGTTGGACCATCTCGAGTTCAATCCTTTGGAGGCAAACGGTATGTGCTTGTGATTGTTGATGATTTTTCTAGATACTCTTGGGTGTATTTTATGGCATCTAAGGATGAGGCTTTTAGTCATTTTAGAAGTCTTGTTCTTAGGCTTTCTGTTGACCATCCAGGAGCTCTCAAAGCTATTAGAAGTGATAATGGAACTGAATTCAAAAATGCTTCCTTTGATCTCTTTTGTGCTGAAAAAGGAATTGATCATCAATTTTCATCTCCTAGAGTGCCTCAACAGAATGGTGTAGTTGAAAGGAAAAATAGAACGTTGGTTGAGATGGCTAGAACCATGTTAGATGAACATCACACTCCTAGAAACTTTTGGGCTGAAGCGATTTCAACAGCATGTTATGTTTCAAACCGTGTGTTTTTGAGATCAAAATTGGGTAAGACTCCATATGAGCTTCGGTTTGGACACAGGCCTACTGTTTCTCACTTTCGAGTTTTTGGATGCAAATGTTTTGTCTTGAAATCTTGAAATCTGGAAATCTTGATAAATTTGAAGCTAGATCAACTGATGGCATTTTTCTTGGATATCCTGCTCATACTCGTGGCTATCGTGTGCTTGTTTTGGAGACTAACAAAATTGTGGAAACTTGTGAAGTTACTTTTGATGAGGCTAGTCCAGGCACTAGTCCAAGTGATGCAGTACAAAGCATACATTCAGGGGGAGAAAATCTTTGAAGATGATGATGATGTTGAAGATGAGGTCTTGATTCTTCCTAATGCACAACAAGATGTAGCACCTTTGGCACCTACTACTACATCACCTACAGCTAACCATCCTCAAGCTACAACATCATCTGTACATGCTGAAAATGAAGAAGGAGAAGGAGAAGTCTCAAAAGCCAATGCTCCCTTGTACATTCAAAAAATGCATCCATCTGAACAAATGATTGGAGACCTAAATGAGAGAGTCACTCGATCCAGGTTTATTCATTCTGACACTCATGCTCATTCTGTTTTAGTTGCCTCTTTTGAACCCAAAGATATATCTCATGCATTATCTAACGAATCTTGGATCAATGCCATGCATGAAGAATTAGAGAATTTTGAACGAAATAAAGTTTGGAAACTTGTCTCACCACCTCCAGATTTTAATGTTATTGGAACTAGATGGGTTTTCAAAAATAAACAAAGTGAGGATGGTGTTGCTGTTAGAAACAAGGCTAGATTGGTTGCTCAAGGTTACACTCGAATTGAAGGCTTAGATTTTGATGAAACCTTTGCTCCTGTTGCTAGAATTGAAGCCATTAGAATCCTTTTAGCTTTTGCTGCATCCAAAGGTTTCAAATTGTATCAAATGGATGTGAAAAGTGCTTTTCTTAATGGCTACATAAATGAGGAGATTTATGTCAAGCAACCACCTGGTTTTGAAAATCCAAAGTTTCCAAATCATGTGTTCAAATTATCAAAAGCTTTGTATGGTTTGAAACAAGCCCCTAGAGCATGGTATGATAGGCTAAAAACATTTTTACTTGAAAGGGGGTTTTCAATGGGAAAGGTTGACAAAACTCTCTTTTTACTCAAGCAAGGCAATGATCAACTATTCGTTCAGATTTATGTTGATGATATTATCTTTGGTGGTTCCTCTCATGTTTTAGTGTCTGAGTTTTCAGAAACAATGAGGAAGGAGTTTGAGATGAGTATGATGGGTGAGTTGACATACTTTTTGGGATTTCAAATCAAGCAAACGAAGGATGGTACTTTTGTGCATCAAAGCAAATACACAAGAGACTTGCTACATCGTTTTGGGATGGAAAACAGCAAACCAATCATGACACCTATGGAAAGCAATTGCACACTTGATCCGGATGAAGACGGTGAGCCGGTTGATCAAAAGGAATATAGAAGCATGATAGGTTCACTTTTGTACCTCAACGCATCAAGGCCGGATATACAATTTGTGTGTGCTTGTGTGTTCGCTTTCAAGCTTCCCCACGTGCTTCACATCGACAAGTCATCAGCGAATTTTCAGGTATCTTCATGGAACTCAAGATTTTGGCTTTTGGCTTTCTGCTTCCTCATGCATTAGTTTAAGAGCCTTTTCTGATGCTGATTTTGGAGGATGTAGAATTGATAGAAAAAGTACATCTGGTACATGTCATTTCTTGGGCAATTCTCTTATTGCATGGTCATCTAGAAAACAATCTTCATTGCACAATCAATCACGAATCTGAATATGTGGCTGCTGCTAGTTGTTGTTCTCAAATTCTTTGGATAGTAGCTACACTTAAAGATTATGGGGTTAATTTGGATAGTGTTCCTCTTTTGTGTGATAACACTAGTGCAATTTGCATTGCTAAGAACCCCGTGCAACACTCTAGAACAAAACACATTGACATCAGATTTCACTTTCTTAGAGATCATATTGAAAAAGGCAACATTGTGCTTCATCATGTGGATACTGAACATCAATTGGCAGACATTTTCACAAAACCTTTGTCTTCTTCTCATTTTGCTTTTATTCGGGGAGAACTTGGAATTGTTCATCCAATGGGATTGTTTTGAGGGGGAGTTTCTTTGCCAAGTTCTTTCACTTGATGAGCTCACTTTATCATATTTCTTTATATACTATATAATTGAGCTAATATATGATAATCTAATTGTCTCACTTGAACTAAAAATGACATTGCGGAATTCCCTGGATTGATTGCCTATAGCTAAATACTCTGTGATATCTCACTCTTCTAGGCTTGATATTGAATCTTCTTGACAAATTTGGGCTATGAAGCAAGTGTGTTTTCAACTTTACTCTTTCATAAGACCCTTAATCACTTTTGCATGTTTTCAATCAAAGAAAAAGGAAAAAGAAAAGGGAATCAATATAAAAAAGGGGGCTGTTAAAAGCAAAAGCTTCAAGTTATGTGCTTCAGGCTTGCTTTCCCTAAAAAGATAAGATGTATGCTTCAAGCATGCCATTCCCTCAAAGATAAGATGTATGCTTCAAGCATGCCACTCCTAGAAAATAAAAGAAGTATGCTTCAAGCATGCCACATGCAACTTATTGTTTAAAGATTAAATTGGTCTACTAGATTGGAGTTGAAACTACTTGCTCGCCCTAAGTTGTTAGTTGCTTCAATTTTTAAAGCCTTGCTTTTTCTGCTAAGATCTTGCTTAGTACTTGGCTATAGTTGACTAAATTGAGGTTGAGATGCATGTCATTCCCTAACTTGTTAAAATCACATCAAGATCATGTATTTTGCATATTATGTGATATATAAGGTTATATGATCGAATGAGCTCATCTTTTCCTATCTTGGCACTCCCTTGTTTCTCCTTGTGAAATCTTTGCTACAGGAAAAATTTTGAATCTGTTCTCTCTTTTACTCTTGATGAATCCATTGTCAAAGGGGGAGAAATTTGGAAATCGTTGAAAAGTTTAAGGAAAAAGAGGGAGAAGAAAAAGGGGGAGTTGTTTTTGGAAATTGGAGTTGTTTTTGGAAATTTGAGAATTTTGGGAGAAGTTTGGAGAATTTTGAAATTCTTGGGCACATTGCACATTCACACATTTTACTTCTCAGGGGGAGATTTTGTTTTGCATTTTGGTCAAAGGGGGAATTCTGTGTTTTCTTTTTGGTCCTTGATCCTTTGGATTTCAAAATCTTTTGTAAAGTGAATGCCAAATGTTCAATTCCAAGTGGTGTTGCCAATGTTTTCATCAAGGGGGAGATTGTGAAATCATGTGCTGAAAAATTGGCTTTGAACTGAAAAATTAACTTAGATTTGAATTTGCAAAATGTGTTTGTTCATGGGTTTTGACAATTGACAAGAAAGCAAGAAGTTTTGCCTTGGCGCCGGATCAATCCTAAAGAAAGCGAGAAGTTTCCCATCTACGACGGACAAACTTTCTTGGTCCTTTGTAAACATGCTTTTTGACAACCTCTTTCTTCTATGTACAACGGACAAAGTTTTTGTGTCCGTCGTGAACATGATTTTGAGCGCATGAGCCAAACCCTATTTTCCAAGAATCCAGTAAGCTACGCATGTACGACGGACAAAGTTTTTGGGTCTGTCGTGAACGACTTTTTGAGGATTGTTTTCGCATGTACAACGGACAAAGTTTTTGGGTCCGTTGTGAACGTGTTTTCACCGGAATGTTTTCTTCTTGGAACTGAGAGTTTCACATGTACGCCGGACAGAGATTTCTTGTCCGTCGTGAATGGACTTTTTCTAGGGTTTTTATTTCTTGTCCGTTGTGAACGTGTTTTGCTCAGTTTGGATGTTTTGCAAGAATTGAAATGGTTTGACCTTGAGATTATGAAATTTGTGATGATTTCATGATGTGTGTTTTGAAGTGGACTTTATGCAATGCTCATGTGAGTAGTTGCATGGATTTACATTGAGTCAAGTTGTGGACTTGTGCTCGGATTCGTTTTGTGATTTGTTCATGTGCAGGTATTGCTCGAAGACGAATGTGGTCGATGACGGGACCGGAACTAGGTTCATGGAGGAACTGAGGTTCGGGACTAGGTTCAGGAGGAACCGAGGTCTTGGTGGTCAAGGATGTCATGCGGGACGTTCGGGCTAAGAGAATGGTGCACATAAAGAATGGTTAGTCACGTGAGAATGGCGGGGAGGTCATTCGCGTGCAAAGTGTTAGTCACGTGAGTATGGCAGGTGGCCATACGCGTGCAAAGTGTTAGTCACGTGAGTATGGTAGGGTTGCCATACGCGTGCAAGAGTTGTACTCGGCCAAGGAGAGTTGTGTTGGATACGGATTCCTTCTAGGGAATAGGAATCGTATTCAGAACTCCTTGTGGGTTGGTGCTTTAAATAGGTGGGGGGTCTCCTGTTGAAAGGCACCAAGTAGAGCTGAGCGCATCAAGCTTTGAGCTTGGTTTTAGGTTTTGTACTCTTTTGATGAGAGTATTTTAGACAAGAAATAAAGATCAATTCTTCCAAGATTTTTGCGTGCTACAGTAACCACGTCGCTACAGTGTTTTCTGTTTTGGTTCTTGTTTGCATGCCTGTTCTAATTCTAGATTGGTTTTTGATCGTTGAGTTTCATCTTGATTTGATCCATCAAAAACCGTTCTAGGGTATTAATTTAGAGTTTCTCAAAGTCTAGTTGATTAATCTTTTGAAGATCTTGTTTAATCTTGAAGTTTTAATTAGATTGATTCTCGTCAAGTTCTGCAACAGCAAGCTTGCGAAGCTCATAACTTTTGATCCGTAAGTCTGATCGAGCTGATTCTTTTTGGGTTCGATTCGTATTGGAATCTAGTTTCTTGTGTCCAAATTTCAGATCAATCTAACGGTTGGATCTCTGGTAATTCTCGTTTTACTAAACCTCTGTCTTTCTGTTTTTGTCGAAAATGAAGCAATTATTTGGTTCTGTTTTGGGGTGAACTTTTAATAGATCAAGAATTTGGTTTTAGCTTCCGCACAATCATTCACCCCCCTCTGATTGCTATATTCGTATACTTCGATCCTACACTTCGTCACAAAGAAGGATGGTAGTCTTGCGAGTGGCGTCACGATGCAATTTCCCACCCCGGCAGAGTGGGCGGAGCCGGCAGGCGCAGGGCCCGAAGCAAGGGAGAGGATGGCTGTGCTAGGGCATTAAGTGTGCTGCAAGAACAGTGACAGGTGCATTAAATGCGGCATGGCAGTGTATTCAATGTGCTGCGCTATTGTAAGCCCCATGCGCCCCAGCCAGCCCGGATATAAAAGGCAGCTGGGGTGCATGGGAGAGGGGGTTCGATCTTTTAGGTTAGTTCATTCTCCTTTGGGCTAGAGTCCTGGAGTTCTAGGTCCCTGGCTTTTTCAGTTTCCCCAAGAACACAAACAAGAATAAGACAAGCAGGACTAGGGCTATTACTCTCAAGGAGAGCCCGAACCTGGGTAAACCCTAGCGTCTTCTTGTGAGCTTCGCCTCTGTTTCCTTTCCACCGTCTCTCGAGCAATCTCCACGAAAGCCCCCGTTCGAACTTCATACACCCCGCTTCGGAAGGGGACTGTTAGCTCATACGCTGATAGTGGCGCACCATGTAGGGGGCTCGGTGGCTGGATTGCCAAGTGGTCTGTAGAGCTGGGGGAGTTTGGCCTCAAATTCGCCCCCCGCACTGCAATCAAAAGTCAAAGGTTGTCCGAGTTCGTATTCGAGTGGACTCCTGCTGAGTCTGAGACTGAAGAAACCCCCGCGCCCTCCCCCTGGACAGTCTACTTCGACGGCTCCTTCAGGCTTGAAGGCGCGGTGGCTGGGGTCCTCCTGGTTTCCCCAACCGGGGACCTCCTCAAGTACGTGGTCGTCCTGGACTTCAAGGCCACCAACAACGTCGCTGAGTACGAAGGCTTGCTGGCAGGGCTTCGCGCTGCCATGGCCATCGGAGTTCGGCTCCTGCAAGTTAAGGGCGACTCGCTGCTAGTCGTCAACCAAGCGAGAAAGGAGTTCTCCTTCTATGACCCTAACATGGCGGAGTACTTGGTAGAGGTCAGAAAGATGGAGCGACACTTCGACGGGCTGGGGTATACCCATATCCCCTGACGCGACAACTACTTGGTGGACGGGCTCACACAGCTCGCCTCGACAAGATCCCCTGTTCCGGTCGGAGTCTTTGAAGAAAGGCTTCCGCGACCATCCATCACAGCCCCCGTTTCTGGTGGGGACGATGGTGACGCTGCTCCAGCCCTCGTTTCGGAAGGGAGAGTAGTACCGGTAGAAACGTCTGGCCAGGCGAAGTACTCGGCCGATCACCGAGTGATCGCCACCCTTGACTGGGAAGGCACATGGATGGATCCGATCCTAGCCTACCTGCGGGATCAAGTGTGCCCCGACGATGATGGGTCAGCAGAGAAGATAGCGTGAAAGGCCAAGTGCTATACCTTGGTGGGCGGGGACCTGTACCGCCGGGGTAGAAACGGAGTTCTTCTAAAGTGCATCACTCGGGAAGAGGGGAGCAGTTTGCTCTCTGATATCCATGGAGGCGTGTGCGGGAGCCATATGTCCAGTCGAACGATGGTGGGGAAAGCTTTCCGCCAAGGGTTCTATTGGCCGACTGCCCTCCAGGATGCTTGCGAGCTGGTGAGGAAGTGCGAGGCATGCCAGTGCCACGCCAAGCAAATCCACCGACCAGCCCAGGCTCTGCAAACCATCCCGCTCTCATGGCCCTTTTTGGTATGGGGGCTGGATATCCTGGGCCCGTTCCCGCGGGCCACAGGGGGATACACCCATCTGTTCGTCGCCATCGACAAATTTACCAAATGGGTGGAAGCCGAGGCGGTCAGAGCCATTACCGCTGCCGCTGCAATCAAGTTCATGCAAGGAATCTTCGCCCGCTTTGGGGTCACCAACCGCATCTTCACCGACAATGGCGCCCAGTTCACCAGTGCTACCTTCTTGGGTTTCTGTGAAGAAATGGGCACCAAGATTTGTTTTGCCTCGGTGGCCCACCCAAGGAGTAATGGCCAAGTTGAGCGGGCCAATGCGTTGGTGCTGAAGGGCCTCAAAACCAGGGTGTTTGATCGACTCCACAAGCGCGGAGCCCAGTGGACTGAAGAGCTCCCGGCGGTGTTGTGGTCGCTTCGTACCACCCCACCGCCACCGGGAAACTTCTTTTCCTGGTCTCTGCCGCAGAAGCTGCCCCGCTTGAGTCGGCCTTAGGGTCACCGCGCGTGGCGGCGTTCACAGAGGAAGCCCAGGACGATCTGCGTCGAGAGGATGCCAGTCTCCTGGAAGAAGTACGAGATCGCGTAGCCTTGCGCGCTGCCCGGTACCAACAAAGTCTCAGGCGGTACCACGCCACCCGGGTCAGCGAGAGAACACTTGCAGTGGGCGACCTGGTCCTGCGCAGAATTCAGACGCATACCGGGTTGCACAAGCTGTCTCCCCAGTGGGAGGGCCCCTTTAAGGTGGTCTCAGTCTCTCGTCTCGGAGCGGTTAGGTTGGCCACTGAAGACGGGGAGGAGCTGGCAAACTCCCAAAACATAGAGTGTAACACCCCAAAATTTTGCTTTTCTTAAATTCATGTGTGATTTGGCACTTTGGTGAATTTTTGGAATTTTCTGGAATTTATTTGGATTTATTTGGAATTTATTTGAATTTATTCCATTTTGAAATAATTAAAGAATTTAACTTTGCAAATAAAATTTTGTTGGAAATATTTTATTTGAGTCCAAAATGCCCCAAAATATTTTCCAGAATTTTTCCTGGAATTTTTCTGAGTATTTTGCTATTTTTCTTGAATTAAATGAATTACTGGAAATTATTTTAAATATTAAATCGCTAGAAAATCGAACCGGGTCGGTTACTATTCATCCGACCGAGCCCGAGTCAGACTCGAGTTCGAGTTCGAGCCCGGTCTTTGGCGGTATTTCTCGACTGCGCAGCGTAAGCGAGGCTAAGAGTCGGGTCAAGTGTCCGAGTCGGAGTCGACCCTCGCCGGCGGCGGCGGCGGAAGGATCGGTGCATGCGAAGCTACGGTCGGAGCGACGTCGACGTCAACCACCTCGGCGGGAGAGGCTAAAGTCACAGCCGCAGCCACCGTGGAGCTCCCCGCCCCGGTCGAGCCGAGCAGTGCGGCTGATGTCGTCGCGCCCCCTGACGGGATGAAAGCCCTCTTAGGGCTGGCACCAGGGGCGCCGTCATCAGCAGGGCGCTTGCCCCTTCCCTGGTCGCCAGCTGGAGGAGGGCCCCGGATCATCAACGCCCCTTGGTGGGGCGTGTTCACCAGTCCCATGGCGTCCATGGTGGGCATGGCGCAGGTGATCGCCATGCGCTCCCGGGGCTCCAATTGGCAAAGTGGGAGCGCGCCCGCCAGAAAAGGCGGGACGGAGCTAGAGACGCCCAGTAGCCCCGTCCAGGAGTCGATCTTTGCGGGGGATAAGTCCCCTACGGTTGAAAAGAAAAAGGAAGAGCAAAACTGTCGTTAGCTCAGCGGTAGTCGCAAAGGGCACCAAAAAGAAAGAAAAACAAGTGGCCTACCTCCGGGAGCTGTCCGGGTCATGTCGTCGGGGCCCGTGTATTGCCAGGCAAGGCGGGCACGGTGGCACAGGGGGCTGATCCTCCGAGATATGTAGTCTCGAAGAACCATGCCTCCCGTTAGGCTCGCTGTCCGCAGCAGGCCCACGCGGGCCAGCATCGTCCGAAGCTCAGGCGTCTCATCAACGTGCACTCCACAGGTGGGGTCGCTGATCGTTGGCCCAGTCGGCAGCTCTAGGACTTCTACGCCGCTGTCGTCCGCGACGTAGAACCACTCGTTGCGCCAAGTCTTCCAGTTAGAACGGGAGTCCAGCGGAATGTAGCGCGAAGCCGCGCCGTCCCGGAGGCGGAGGTGGCAGCTGCCCGGCGGGGTGGAGGAGTCCTTGGCCGCGGGCAAGGCGTAAAAGAAGCGGAAGAGAGGAAGGTTGGGGGGCCACTCCCACGAACATTTCGCAGAAGTGGGCAAAGACAGCAAGGAGGACGACGGAGTTAGGAGGAAGGTGAATGTTGTGCATGCAGTAGAAGTTGAGGACGGCGAGGTAGAAGTCGGAGATCGGCGGGAGGAGACCCGCCAGCATCGTCTAGCCAAAGAAGATCACTTCTCCCGGGCGGCAGCCGGGTGCGGTGGTCCCGGCACGGGTGCGGATGGTGCCGCCGGAGATGTACCGGGAAAACCTCGCGGCATCGGCATCTTCAACGGTCGACGGAGGGAGCAGAGGTGCTGGAGGTGCCATGTGAGCGAAGAAGAGAAGGTGCAAGAGGGAGGCGATGCGCAGCGAAAAAGCAGTTCGCAAGAAGCAAAGGTTAGGGCTTAGCAGTTGGACGAGGCTGAAAGGAAGAAACGAACCGCTCCCCCAGTGGACACTTATATATATATAGGCGCATGGAGGAATGCTCCGGCGAGAGACCCGAAGGAGCGCAGCGGTTCGATGGCGGGAAACCCAAAAAATCAGTAAAGGTGCGGGCGTGTTCCCAAGGCCTGCGCAGGTTATGAGGCGGGAGCGGCTGCACGCTCCGCCTCGATGCCCGGAAACGGCGGCGGCATTTAAAGCCGCAGTGTTACGTGGGCATTTATGATGGACCCACCGGGGAGACTGAGCCGCTTTTTCCAAAAGGTATAAGGGCGCTCCAGGGTGGGTCCGGGGGCTACTGTCGGTGTATTCTACACCAGGGTGCCCACTACATGTGAGTAAGAGCCGCCTAGCGGACAAGTGGCGTCCAGGCCACACCGCTGGCGGTCAGTAAGGTGGCCGACCAGCGGATAGGTGGCGACCAGGCCACGCCGCTGGCGGTCAGCAGGGTGATCGCCCAGCGAACAGGTGGCGACTAGGCCACGTCGCTGGCGGTCAGCAGGGTGATCGCCCAACGGACACGTGGCGTTCAGGCATGATGATGATGCTGTTGAGGATGAGATAATTGGAGGTTTACATGAGAGACTCTTCCCACGTGCTTGTGTGTGCTTGTTTTCAAGCTTCCCACGTGCTTCACATCGACAAGCGTTCAAGTGAACTTTCAGGTATCTCCATGGTACTCAAGATTTTGGCATTTGGCTTTCTGCTTCCTTATGCATTAGTTTAAGAGCTTATTCTGATGTTGACTTTGGAGGATGTTGAATTGATTTGGGTCGTGCCACCTCTTGAGTAATCCCCTTTCTTGAGCATATTGATACTGGATTTCACTTTCTTAGAGATCATGTTGAAAAAGAAAATATTGTGCTTCATCATGTGGATACTGAACATCAATTGGCAGACATTTTCACAAAACCTTTGTCTTCTTCTCGTTTTGCTTTTATTCGGGGAGAACTTGGGATTGTTCATCCAATGGGTTTGTTTTGAGGGGGAGTATCCTTGCCAAGTTCTTTCACTTAATGAGCTCACTTTATCATATTTCTTTATATATTTTGTAATTGTGCTAATATATGATAATCTAAATTGTTCCACTTGAACTAAAAATGACATTGCGGAATTCCTTGGTTTGATTGCCTATAGCTAAATACTCTGTGATATCTTACTCTTCTAGGCTTGATATTGAATCTTCTTGACAAATTTGGGCTATGAAGCAAGTGTGTTTTCAACTTTACTGTTTCATAAGACCTTTTAATCATTTTTGCATGTTTACAATCAAAGAAAAAGAAAAGAAAAAGGGAATCAATAAACAGGGTTGTTAAAAGCAAAAGCTTCAAGTTGTATGCTTCAGGCATGCTTTCCCTAAAAAGATAAGATGTATGCTTCAAGCATGCCATTCCCTCAAAGATAAGATGTATGCTTCAAGCATGCCACTCTTAGATGATTTCTTTGCACGCTTTAATAAGATTCTTAGCAATTTGCGTGCTGTTGGAGTTAGCTTTGATGATGCTGCTAATGCTAGACAATTGCTTGGTGCATTAGACATGTCTATTTGGGAGATGAAAGTTACATCCATTAGAGAATCTACTGTCATGAGTACACTTACCTTAGATGTTCTTTATTCCAAGTTGAAAACTCATGAATTAGATATTCTTGCTAGAAAGAATGATCATAAATCAATTGCTTTGACATCTCAATCTAGCATATCTCATAATGGTGCTGCTTCAAGCTTTGTTCTATCTTTCTTGTCTTCACTAACCGATGAACAGATTGTGCAATTCCCAGAAGAAGACTTGTCACTACTCTCCTCTCGCTTTAACAAAGCTTTACAAAATGTGAGAATGAGAAAGAGAGGTGGTGGTGGCCCTCCAAGATGCTATGAGTGTGGTGATCTCGACCATATTCGTCCAAACTGTCCTCAACTTGCAGGTAAAGCATCAAGGGAGGAGAAGGACAACGACAGAAGAAAAGAGAAGAAGTTCTCTTCAAGTAATAGAAAGAAGAAGAGCTTCATCAACAGCAAAGTTGTCCACCGAGTTCTTTCCGCTCTTGAACAAGTCAATTTGAGCGGTGTGGATTCAGGGAGCAGTGAGGACAATGCAACTCCAAGCAAGCATGAGTTGACGGGGTTGTGTCTCATGGCCAAAACCAGCGACAGCTTCACCGAGGGCGATCATGACAACGACTTCAATGAGGTAGATCCTTCTTACGATGAATTAGCTATTGCTGTTGCTCGTCTTGGTAAATTACTTGATAAACGTGACAAGAAAATTAAGAAACATGGTTTTGTTGTAGAGTCATTGAATGCTGAAATTTCTAGACTTAAAACCTTGATTCCTGATGATGATGCTTGCAAATCATGTGACTTAATTTACAATGAGCTTACGTTGCTTAGGAAAAAACATGTTACCTTGTTAGAGCAAATCAATGCTGAAAATGAGAAAAATGAGAAACTTGTTAAACATGCTAGTTGTTCTACCATTGATTTACATGATACAACTCCATGTTCTATATGCTCCATACTAGAATTGAAGTTGCATGATGCAAATGCTAGGGTTTCTCAAATGACAGAAGATTTGCTTACACATGAGGTTCTTTCATGCTCAACTTGTCGCAAGCAAAAAGGAAAAGTGGACGTTCCCTGTAATAATTGTTTAACTCTTTCTCGAAAAATTGATTACTTGGAAAAGTCATTAGAACGTTTCACTAAAGGAAAGAAAAACCTAAACATGATCTTGGATCAATCAAAAGTCAGCACTCATAACAAAGGTTTAGGTTTTGATTCTTATGCTCATCATAAATCACATGCTCCCACTGTTGTCAAAACACTTGAAAGTGGAAAATTTGAAATTGTCAATGAGCCTAAGAAAACTGTCTTTAAATCTGCTGGTCTTTTATCTTCTACTATGATGAATGCAAAATGTGCTTCTACTGTTAAAGCAAAACGTCATGTTAAGTACGCTTGCACTCATTGTGGTAGAGATGGACATTTAGTAGACTTTTGCTTTAGACTAGCTAAACAACAAAAGAGAGAAAGGTTTAATGCTAGGTCTAATTTCAGAAAGGCACATTCTACTTCTCATTATGTGCCTAGGGTGAAACAAACACCTTTTGTTTCTAAAATCACGGAAAAAGGCAAATCTGTTTTTGTACATAAGAATACTCGTGTTGTGCCTACTGTTGTGCGTCGTGTGTCTCAAGATCGATTCCTAAACATCTTATTTCTAACCCCAAAGATCGAGGCCTCAACAATTTCTGCTTCTATGTAGGCTTCTCACGCGAGGAAGGAGAACATGTGGCTAGTGAATTTCGGATGCTCACTTCATATGTTCAGTGATAAGTTTTGGTTCTTCTTCACTCGTGCATTTCATGCTAAAAGTGTTGCCCTTGGAGATACTTCTTCCACTTCTGTTTTCGCAAAAGGCACTAGTCCAAATGATGCAAGTACATGTGCATATGTTCAGGGGGAGAGTGTCGTTGTTCATAAAAGATGATGATGATGCTGTTGAGGATGAGATAATTGGAGGTTTACATGAGAGACTCTTCCCACGTGCTTGTGTGTGCTTGTTTTCAAGCTTCCCACGTGCTTCACATCGACAAGCGTTCAAGTGAACTTTCAGGTATCTCCATGGTACTCAAGATTTTGGCATTTGGCTTTCTGCTTCCTTATGCATTAGTTTAAGAGCTTATTCTGATGTTGACTTTGGAGGATGTTGAATTGATTTGGGTCGTGCCACCTCTTGAGTAATCCCCTTTCTTGAGCATATTGATACTGGATTTCACTTTCTTAGAGATCATGTTGAAAAAGAAAATATTGTGCTTCATCATGTGGATACTGAACATCAATTGGCAGACATTTTCACAAAACCTTTGTCTTCTTCTCGCTTTTGCTTTTATTCGGGAGAACTTGGGATTGTTCATCCAATGGGTTTGTTTTGAGGGGAGTATCCTTGCCAAGTTCTTTCACTTAATGAGCTCACTTTATCATATTTCTTTATAGATTTTGTAATTGTGCTAATATATGATAATCTAAATTGTTCCACTTGAACTAAAAATGACATTGCGGAATTCCTTGGTTTGATTGCCTATAGCTAAATACTCTGTGATATCTTACTCTTCTAGGCTTGATATTGAATCTTCTTGACAAATTTGGGCTATGAAGCAAGTGTGTTTTCAACTTTACTGTTTCATAAGACCTTTTAATCATTTTTGCATGTTTACAATCAAAGAAAAAGAAAAGAAAAAGGGAATCAATAAACAGGGTTGTTAAAAGCAAAAGCTTCAAGTTGTATGCTTCAGGCATGCTTTCCCTAAAAAGATAAGATGTATGCTTCAAGCATGCCATTCCCTCAAAGATAAGATGTATGCTTCAAGCATGCCACTCTTAGATGATTTCTTTGCACGCTTTAATAAGATTCTTAGCAATTTGCGTGCTGTTGGAGTTAGCTTTGATGATGCTGCTAATGCTAGACAATTGCTTGGTGCATTAGACATGTCTATTTGGGAGATGAAAGTTACATCCATTAGAGAATCTACTGTCATGAGTACACTTACCTTAGATGTTCTTTATTCCAAGTTGAAAACTCATGAATTAGATATTCTTGCTAGAAAGAATGATCATAAATCAATTGCTTTGACATCTCAATCTAGCATATCTCATAATGGTGCTGCTTCAAGCTTTGTTCTATCTTTCTTGTCTTCACTAACCGATGAATAGATTGAGCAATTCCCAGAAGAAGACTTGTCACTACTCTCCTCTCGCTTTAACAAAGCTTTACAAAATGTGAGAATGAGAAAGAGAGGTGGTGGTGGCCCTCCAAGATGCTATGAGTGTGGTGATCTCGACCATATTCGTCCAAACTGTCCTAAACTTGCAGGTAAAGCATCAAGGGAGGAGAAGGACAACGACAGAAGAAAAGAGAAGAAGTTCTCTTCAAGTAATAGAAAGAAGAAGAGCTTCATCAACAGCAAAGTTGTCCACCGAGTTCTTTCCGCTCTTGAACAAGTCAATTTGAGCGATATGGATTCAGGGAGCAGTGAGGACAATGCAACTCCAAGCAAGCATGAGTTGACGGGGTTGTGTCTCATGGCCAAAAGCAGCGACAGCTTCACCGAGGGCGATCATGACAGCGACTTCAATGAGGTAGATCCTTCTTACGATGAATGGGGTAGATCCAAATTTCAGATCAATCTAACGGTTGGATATCCGGGAATTCTCGTTTTACCGAACCTCTGTCATTCTGTTTTTGTCGAATACGAGGCAATTATTTGGTTCTATTTTGGGGTGAACTTTTAGTAGATCAAGAATTTGGTTTTAGCTTCTGCACAATCATTCACCGCCCTCTGATTGCTATATTCGTATACTTCGATCCTACAATTTTTATAAGATAGTAGTCCTTAAGGCTTTTGCCATTCTAACTAGGTCACGACCTACAGTCAACCTGGCTCTGATACCACCACTGTGAGGCCCCGGATCAGCTATCCGAAATCTCCTGTGTATTTCTTTACTAGTACCAGATCAGTAGCTAGTACACACAGTCAACAGTGATACGTCATTGCCGAACATAACGAAATTGTATTATAAGTATAAAGTATTAGCCACATGGCTACTTATTACAATACTCGGTCACAAGACCGGAGACACGGCAGCGGAAACAAAACCAAAAGAAGCGGAAACCCAAAAACACCACAGGCGACGACAAGACACGCGACTAGTTCTCCAGGCGATCTTCCTCAAAGTCCTCAGCGTAGAACTCACCGTCTTCAACGGCGTCCTGATAGTTCTTTAATGACAACAGTTGAAGTAGTACGTGAGTACAAGAGTACTCAGCAAGTCTGGGAAATTATGCACATGTGGCCTTTCCAAGAAAGGCTTGTTACGGTTCTTTTGCATAAAGCCAAGTTTCATCAAACCATACTCGATAATAAGTTTCATAAAGCATATTTTAGTAATTCTTTTTAACAATTTAATTATTTAATGTTGCTGTGAAGGTTCTATCCACCATCACTAGTATAAGGGCTCTATCCGCCAAAAGTTTAAAAGATCATGGTTATCCATACATGACTCTATCCGTCATGACATAGAACAGGTTCTATCTACCTGGTTGGCTCAATCCGTCAAATCAACATCCGAGAGTTCTAACCTCTCCCGAATCTCAAAACAACTTTTTATTTTCAAAACTAAAACCAAAATCTACCAGTATGAAAGCATTCCTTGCTTTGCCCTTGACCGTAGGCACGGCTATTCGAATAGTTTTAACTCTGCAGAGGGTACAGCTTTACCCACAAGACATGATATTCTCTTGATGCCAAGCTATTAACACACTTCCTTTGGTGTGCCGACAGAGATATCATGACAAGGCCTTTACAATGTATACACCTAACCCGACTCATCCGCTGAGGTTTCACCTACTGTTAGGGTTCTATCTACCCAGTACAAAAGCCCCCTCTTGCGCCGTGTAGGGAGTACAACTTTCCTCTATCGGGCAGCCACATTCCACCAACTAGCGAGTCTAAGTTAGGTTTCTACAAATTATTCAGCCAGGCCGTACCATCATAGACATGTGGCAGTACGGTTATGCTCAGAATGGACAGTCATAAGCGTATGTCCTTAATTGACTTGGGGCGGTACTTGCACAATGCAAACTAATGCTCAAACAGCACCCACAGTTCAATCCGCCCAAGTCCAAATCCTTTTTCATTTTATTTTTATTTTATAAAAACAGTACCAAATACTTTACAAAATCTTCCAAATCATACTTTACATCAAAATTTTTGTATAATTCCACCCATGGGTCATTTTCATCAATATTGGCCCTAAGCAATTCTATCGTGCTATTCAACAAAGGTCACCATATAAGGTAAACATGGCATAGCAAAAGTCCTAGGGTAACAAGTAAACATGGATGGCACTAACAAAGGAGGTAATCGCAAATTGGATTAATTATGCATCTATATTTGACATACGATGATAAACATAGCAATGCAAGTTTATAAAACATGTTAAAACATTTGCAATTATAGGATCAAAATGCGTCAAGGGACTTGCCTTCGGTCGCAGCGAGGGTGTCAAAACCTTGGAGTGCGGCGGCGGGATCGGCGGACTCGGACGGCTCCTTGGCTACGCGCAAAACGAGACAACAAATAAATAACCATAAAATAAATAAAATCCAAAAATTATAAAAGTAGTACTGGCAGGTAGGTACTGATTTTAGATGAATTTAGGAATTTGAACGGAGTCAATCAGAGTTCGGACGGAAAAGATATGAGCTTCCGAAGTTCGAAAATCCTGGAAAATACGAAATCGGGGAATATTCCCAGAATATTCTTTTTCTGATTTTCTGATTTTCTTTGAATGAACTAGTGTCTATTACATGTGGGACATGTGTGTCATAGAAAGGTGAAGCTTCTTCTCCAATGCAAAGGAGCAGAGGAGCACTTGCTCGTCATGGGTGCCGGCGGTGGGGAGGCCGGTGGCGGCCGTCGAGCGACGGCAAGCGGCCAGCGGGCAGCGGTGCGGATGAGGGCAGCGCGCTGCGGCTCGGGCCAAGGCGTGGCGGCGCATGGCCCGGGCGAAGCGGCGAGGGCAGCAGCGACCCTGCGAAGCGGCGGCGGCGGCGCCGCAGTCGCAGCGCCGTGGAAACCGCAGCGGCGCCCGGCAGCGGTCGTTGAGGACCGGAAGGTCGGCGGGGCGGTGGCTGGCCGGCCGGGACGGCGGCAGCTTGGCCGGCGGCCACGCAAGGGTAGGGCCAAAAACAGAGAAGCTTCAAGTTTCTCCAAAAATGAAATTTGCAACAAAATTTGAACATGATGAGGCCAAACGAATAATGGATGACCTAGAGAACATCTAGATGGACTTAGGAGTGCGAGGAATCGAACCAAAACTCACCGAGAAAGATGAATTTGGCGAAGAACACGAGTTCGGCCGAAATGATTCAACACCGAAATTCGTCGCCAAATCTTGATGAAACCTAAAATTGATTGATGGGTTAGAAACTAGACACCCATACCAACACGAGGAAACAACCGGAATGAAGATTGACCCACCGGAGAGAAAGTTAGGACGAAGAACACGAAGAACACACAAAAACATGTCCCGATGCTGGTTTTCTTGATCTAGCGGGCAAATGAGTGGGAGAGACAACAAGAGGGTGCTACCACCAGAAAGAGGACTCTAATACGGAGAGATGAGAGGTGGAAGTGCGTGATTTGGTGAAGAAATGGCCGAGTTAAAGACATGGAAGGCGTTTTCGGATTTGTCTTAATAGCGCCGTTTCCAGTGAGATTTGGAGCAATTCGAGTCCGGGAATGAATTCCCCTTACCGTTTCCATTCCAACGGACCTGGCCTTGCGCGATTTGGGGCATTGAGTGGAAAGTTATGAGCATTTAGGAAGGTGATTAGCCATGGGAGAAGCTTGTTGCATGTGCCTGTTCGTTTCCACTCCAAGGTAGAAGAAGGTGCACTGTAGCATGCCACGTGGCGTTTTCCGGTTGGCCGAGCAATACGCAAAAGTGACGCCCTAAGGAAAAATTAGCAAAAATGGTCTAAAAATTCCAGAAAAATTCCTAGAACCATTTTGGAATATTTGGAACCCAATAAAATTGGTTTCATAGAATTTGGATGAAATTTGTGGTTTTGAATTTTCTGGGGCGAATAGCGGGCATAAACAAAAGCCGCACGAGATAAAATACCAGAGAGCCTCCAAAAATCTTGAGAAAATTCCCAAAATGTTTTTAGAATATTTGGGACCTAATGCAATAGGTTCCATGATTTTTGGAGCATTTTCGGACTCAGGTGAAATTTCGGGTACTCACGGGAATCGGGAAATTTGATTTTTCAAATGGACTGGAAATGTGTAACATCCTCATTTTCGCCTTCTCTTGCCATTCCCCACCCTTACTCACCGTCAATCTCGCCGGAAATGGCCCCATTCAAGAAAAACTAAAATCCATTCAAATGGCATTATCTCGGCCGTTTCACCTCCAAACGCCGCACCACCACCTCCATTCTCTTCGTATAAGTATCCCCGTTCTGGGAGTGTGCTCCTCTTTCCATCTACTCCACCCTTGTGCCCGTGAGATCAAGAAAACCGACGTCGTGTTGAACTTTTTCGGTGTTCTTCGAGTTCGTGCTTGTAGATCCTTCTCCGGTGAGCCATTCTTCTTGCCACTTGATTCCTTGTGACCGTGGATGAGTCTAGAGTCTAACCCAACCATCAATTTTAGGTTGCATCAAGGATTGGCGACGAATTTTGCATTTTCGTTGCTTCGGCCGAACCTCCGTTCTTCGTTGATTTCTCCGATTCCGGCGAGGTTTGGTTCAATTCCTTCCTTCTCTAGGTCCCTAAGGATGTAATCTAGAGGTTCTAGGTTTTTATTTGGATCAAATCCATGCGAAAACGGGCGAAAAATTGGATTTTTGAACTTTTTCGCGTTCTCTGTTTTTTTTTTGGAATGCACTGCGCGTGTGTGCTTGGGGCCGACCGGCCGGCCGGCTGGCCGCCGCGCCGCCACCGCCCCGCTTAGCACCGCTTCGCCGCCCGGCCGCCATCAGCGCCACAGCAGGCTTGCCCGCCCGGCTGATCGCCGCGCCCTCCGGCGAGCCCCCCCCCCTTGCCCCTCCTTCCCAAGCTCCACCTCTCATCCATGACATCCATGCCATGGCTTCCATGGTAAGCCAAGGAAGGAGATGACCCCATGACTATGACATGTGGGGCCACCTTGCCATAGAGAGGAGACCCAGTCAAAGTCCAAGTCTTCGGTCAACCGTGGACCAGTCAACAAGGGCATATTCCGGGAATATTCTCGATTTTCCAATTTTTCAAAATTCAAACTTCGGAAGCTCATAACTTCTCCGTCCGAACTCCGTTTGACCCCATTCAAAATTCAAAATTCATCTAAAATCAAGATCTACCTGCCAGTATTATTTTTATAATTTTTAGATTTTATTTATTTTCCGCTATTTATTTATTGCCTCGATTTGCGTGTAGTCGACGATCCCGCTGCGACCGCCGATTCCGCCGCCGAGCTTTCCGAGTTCGACACCTCCGTCGCGACAGAAGGCAAGTCTCCTTGACGCATTTTGATCCTATGTTTGTGAAATGATTTAAATTGTTTATAAAGTTGCATGGCTATGTTTAATGAAATATGTCACATATAGGTGCTAGTTATTCTGAAATTGTTGATTCCTCCTTGACATTGTTAATCATATCCATTGTAACCCTAGGACATTGTTTATACCATGCTTATGCTTATATGGTATCCCTTGCTATGTAGTCCGGTAGAATTGCTTAGGCCCTGTTTCGATGAAAACAACCCATGGGTGGGATTATTCAAAACGAATGATATCAAATGTGATTTGAAAGTTATTATTATGATTTTAGTACTATTTTCTAAAATAAAACGAAAAGGAAAATGATTTGGACTTGGGTGGATTGGATTGTCGGGTGGGTGCGGATGGAGCACTAGTTGTCTTGTGCAAGTACCGCCCCAAGTCATTTAAGGACCGACGCTTGTGACTGTCCATTCTAAGCATAATCGTACTACCACATGTCTATAATGGTACGACCTGGCCAACTAATTTGTAGAAGCCTAGCTTAGACTCACCACTCGGTTGAATGTGAATGCCAGACGGAGGCAATGTTGTTTTTCTCACACGGCGCAAGAGGGGGCTTCTGTACTGGGCGGATGGAACCCTAACAGCGGTGAAACCTCAGCGGGTGGGTCTAGTTAGGTAGATACATTGTAACGGCCTTGTCATGATCTCTCTGCCGGCACACCAAAGGAAGTGTGTTAATAGCTTGGCATTAAGAGTTGATCATGTCTTGTGGGTAAAGCTGTACACCTCTGTAGAGTGAAAACTATTCGAATAGCCGTGCCTACGGTCAAGGGCAAAGCGAAGAATGCTTTCATATTGGTAGACTTTGATTTTGATTTTAAAAACTGAAAAGTGTTTTGTTTTGGGATTCGGGAGTGGTTAGAACTCTCGAATGTTGATTGGCGGATAAAGCCGACCAGGTGGATAGAACCTGATTTTTACTTGATGGATGGAGTCACATGATTAACCTTGATCTTTTAAAAGTTGGCGGATAGAGCCCTTATGCTAGTGATGGTGGATAGAACCTCACTACCATATTACATAATTCAATTATTAAAAAGAATTGTAAAAGATGCTTTGTGAAATCTATTACTTAAGTACGGTTTAATAAAACGTGGCTTTATGCAAATAAACCCTATTAAGCTTCCTTTGGAAAGCCCCACATGATCATACTTTCCCGACTTGCTGAGTACTTTTGTACTCACGTGCTACATCAACATTGTCATCATCAGAGAACTTTCAAGATGCCACCGAGGAGGGCGAGTTCGTCCAGGAGGAGTACGAGGAGGATTGCCAGGAGAACTAGTTGCGTTTCTGGTCATCGTTTGTGGCGTTGTGGCGTTCGCTTGTTTCTGCTTTCGTTTTCCGCTGCTTTGTGTCCGGTCTTTGGACTGAGTATTGTAATAAGTGGCCATGTGGCCAGTACTTGAATATTTATATTACAATTTTCGTTATGTTCGGCAATGAAGTATCACTGTGACTGTGTGTACTAGCTACTGATCTGGGACTAGTACGGAAATACACAGGAGATTTCGGATAGCCGATCCGGGGTCTCACAAAATGATTTCCGATGTTGGAGGAATAAGGATGCTAGGTTAAATTAAACACCAAGGAAACTCCAAATTTTGAATTTATTTTATTTAAATTAGATTTTTCCAGAACGCGAAACTGAGGATGTTACAAAAATCTTATTGTGTTTATTTGGTATTGCTTGGAGCTATGTTTGCACGGGTTGCAAAAGAAGAGAGCTCAAGCAATTGTTTAGTGCATGGAGCTAGAGAATTGGAGGAGTTACAATTAGAGAGCTTATGCACTCAGATTTGATTTGAGTTGATTTGGAGTTTGGGATGAGGCTATGGATTTGCATGTGTTGCAAAAGAGAGATAGCTCATTCTTTGTGGTTTGATTGTTTATTTGCGAGTTCGTTGTGTGAATAAACGGGAGGTCTATGGGTTCCGGTCCTAAAAGCATGTGATACTTGCACTGTGGTTTTTGCAAGTCCGTTTGGTCGTGGTTTGACCATCACATGGCTAAGAGGATAAACCTTATAGACTCAGGGATTTATTTGCTTAATACGTTCTTGTAAATATAATCGTTGAGACGTTTGCGAAGAGTGTTTGTCACAAACGATTTGGAGTTTGGTTGAATTCTTTGAGCATGGTTTAGTGGTATTGCAAAAGTGTTTTGCAACTCAGTGTGATCGTGGTTTGATCACTCTTTGGCTCAAAGAATTGTTGTTGAAGTTTTGGAGAAAAGGGTTGAGTTTAAACCCTAGTTTTACTGATTTGCCAGCACTACCGCAGTGTTAATGCCGGTAGTACCGCGAGTCCGGCAGTACCGCCGTATGGGCGTCGATACTACCGCTCGGATGGTACTACCGCTATTTGTGAAGCGGTAGCTGTTTTCCAGAGTCAGGTTTGTGTTCTGGAAGTGGTTGAAGTTCGGCACTACCGCAGGTTTATTGGCGGTACTACCGTAGTTGCGGTAGTACCAGAGTTTTAATAACGGTACTACCGTAGGTGTGGTAGTACCGGTATTTGTTGTGCGGTAGTTATTTTCTAGACAGGAGTTTTTCTGGAGGTTTTTGGAGACCGGCACTACCGCTGGTGTTATTGCGGTACTACCGAGGTTGCGGTAGTACCGGGATTTGTATAGCGGTAGCTATTTTACAGAAGGGAGTCTTCTGCTGGTTGCTGGAGCGGCAGTACCGCTGGCTTAAGGCTGGTACTACCGGAGGAGCGGTAGTACCGCAAAATGAACGTCGGTACTACCGGATTGCCTGCGCAACGGCTAGTTTTCTAGTTGTTGGCCAGAGGTCGGTAGTACCGCAAAATGAACGTCGGTACTACCGCGATTGCTGATTTTTCGTGAGTTTTTCCCCCAACGGCTAGTTTTGGCTTGGGGGGCTATATAAGACCCCCTTGGGGGGCATTAGCATAAGGTGGCTGCACTCTTGAGTGTTCTTGAGCTTGGTTTGAGTTTGTGGGAGGGTTTGGATGGTTTTCTTCTCCCCAATTTGGTTTTGAGCTCAAGAGTGATCCTAATTGCATGAGTGGCAATTAGAGGGAGTTTAGAGGACCCTAGTTGCATGAGTCGCACTAGGTGATCACCGGAATCGCGGAGGTGCGATTGGTGAAGCTTGAGCGGAGTGCTCAATTCGTTACTCTTGGAGGTCAGTGCCTCCTAGACGGCGTAGGTGCATCGTGCGTGGGAGGTCTCAAGGTTTGTGAGAAGCCCCGGCGAAGTTTGTGAAGGTTCTAGTTGAGCCTACTCGAAAGAGTGAAAAACTACCAAGTGGATTTGAGGTGAAGGCTCAAGTGAGTGGGCCGGTCCAAAGTGAGTTGGACTTCCTCAACGTGGAGTAGGAGGGTTTGCTCCGAACCACGGTAAAAAGTATCGTGTTCCTTATCTCTTTCACCTTCAAGCATTTACTTTATTGCTATATTATCAATTGCTTGATTGTGAATAGAATTGCTTAGTGTAGCTTGCTTGATCAACTTATCAATTCTAGCTTAGAGACTTAATTTAGTTAGTGCACTAGTGAGCCTAGTTGATTTAGGCTTTAATTGTCAAAACCTTAGTATTCCGCTTGCGCATAATTATTGTGTAGGTTTTGACATAGGGGTAATATAAGGCGATCCTCGATTAGTGAGAAGAATTTTTAATAACGCCTATTTACCCCCCTCTAGGCGCCTCCTCGACCCTACAAGTTAGTTTACCTCGCGCTTCTGGAAGAGTTTGCATGAAGCCTTACGGACCTGACTGAATTTTAGCACAACATACCACCCTCAGACAGATGGACAGACAGAGCGGGTAAACCAAATATTGGAGGATATGTTGTGCACTTGTGCTTTGGACTATAGTGCCAGTTGGGATAAGTGTCTCCTATTTGCTGAATTTTCGTATAATAATAGTTACCAGGCCAGTTTGAAGATGTCACCCTTTGAGGCATTGTATGGAAGGAAATGGAGGACACCACTCTTATGGGATCAGGTAGGAGAGCGCTAACTGTTCGATCACAACATCCTCAATGAGGCAGAAGAGAAGGTCAAGCTTATCCAATAGAGACTTAATGTAGCCCAATCTACACAAAAGAGCCATGGAGAGTTGCCCTTTGAACCAGGAGATCATGTGTATCTCAGAGTCACTCCCCTTAGAGGTGTGAGACGGTTTGGAAATAAAACAAAACTTGCACCAAGGTATGTGGGCCCATACCCCATACTGTCAAGGAAAGGGGAAGTTGCTTACCAGTTGAGTCTACCTGCGGCATTGTCAGGAGTGCACGATGTTTTCCATGTGTTGTAGCTAAAGAAATGTGTTCGAGTTCCCACAAAGAAGGCACAATTGGATGCTACTGATCTGCAGGAGGATCTGACAAAAAGAGCATCTAATCAAGATTCTCAAGACTACCAAACAGGTCACTTGGAGGAAGACCATCCGCTTCTGCAAAGTTCAGTGGAGTCACCATTCAGAAAAGGAAGCTACTTAGGAAAAAAAGGAAGAGCTGAAGTCCGAGTATCCCCAACTCTTTGCTAGCCAATCAGAATCTTAGGGTCGAGATTCCTTTTAAGGTGGGTAGGTTTGTGACACCCAGAATTTCAAAATAAATAAATAAATCATTTTCCCTCCTGGGGCAGCCCACCCAGCCCCTCTCTTTTCTCCCTCCCTCTGGCTCAGCTCGGCTCGCCTCCCCCTTCTTCCACTCCAGCTCCTCTCTCTCCTTCCCCATGCCTGGCCGCGCCCACCGCCTCCATCCCCCTCTTCTCTCGTCAGCCACCCTCCATTGTCGTGCTGATGAGCTCCCCAACCTTCACCGCGCCTTATCCCCACCATCCCCACGCCCATATCCCCCCTCCGACTGCTAGCGCGTGCAAACACCGCCGCCTCTTCCACGGCTGTTGGCCACCACCTGAACCCCCCAGCTATAAAACACCCTTGGCCCCCTCTCCTCACCCTGCACCTTCTACCCCCTCTCTCCCACTCTCTTCTCCCTCTCCTACCGCCCCGCCGCCCCTCTCCCCCACCTCCGGCACCTCCCGTCGCCGCCCTCGTCCGCCTCCAGCACCATCATCGCCGCTCCGCCGCCTCTCTGCACTGTCGGTGCGCACCGCCGCTCCCCTCCCTTGCCTCAGCCACCGACCGGTCATGCCCTGTTCGCGCCCGCGCCGTACTGCCGCGTGCCGAATGCGTGCACCCAGTCCACCACCCTGGACCCACCTATCCAACGACACCCCCCATTTTCCATTCAAAAATAATTCTGGCCAAAAGTTAATTATGATATAATCATTACATCATAATTCAGTTCTTTTAAAAATAAATCTGGAAATGCAAAAATTGCCATTGACATTAGCATGCGCAATAATTCGGATTTTCCTTTAGAAAAATAATTCTAAAAATTGAAAATTCTTTTTTATTTATTTTATTTGTTTTTAAACTTCTGGGAGCCCATTTTCGCCCGTTCGAACTTCATTTGGCTCAATTTTTCTTTATAAGTTCATATATTTTATGCTAGTTTGATATTTTATTTGAATTTTTTTAGATTTTATTTGAATTTGGTTGATTTTCGCGTGTAGATTAAGAAGAGTCCGAGGAGTACAGGAGCGATGACTTTGAACAGCTACCCGTCGAACCAGGCAAGTCACACCTCCTTGGTCACATTGATCCCAGTTTTTAAATTGTAATTTGAATTTAAATTATTGCTTGCAAAATTGTTATGAATGTAATTTATGTCCCAGTTTTAAATTCAAGTTATACCCAAATTGTTATGTCTCCTTTGAAAATTGAATTCTTAAACCATTGTAACCTTAAGAAAATGCTAATTATTATATGTTGGTACTTAGAAATTTCTTAGGCATGCTTAGAACTGAATTTAGGAAATTTTAGAAAATTTATGCTAAAATATTGTTCTATTAAAATGAGGCATGATATTAGTATTATTTAGAAATGGTTAAACTAAAAATGTGATTCAGACCGGGCAAGAAATGGTTAGGTGGTGTTCTGGTTATGATTCTGGGTTTATGAAAAGCTTCGCCTAGTCAATTAAGGGCCGGTCCGAGTTTCGCTAAATGTAAAGCCTAACTGTACTACCACAAGTCTGGAATGGGATAAACCTGGCTATCTGTATTAAAACATACTATGGACAATCATGCCATTAGGTGGTAGTGGTGTGGTAAAAGCGTGAGGTTGCCACTCTGGCGCAAGAGGGAGCTTCTGACTTGGGAGATTCTTTCAGCGGTGAAACCTTAGCGGGCATGCCTACATGGATGGGTTTTTGTAGGGATCTTGTTGTGATTTTCTCTATCGCACACCAAAGGAAGTGTGCTGATGCAAGGAGACTATCATATCTTATGGGTAAAGTTGTACAACCTCTGCAGATTGTAAAATTAATCGATTAGCTGTGCCTGCGGTCATGGGCACGCATAGCAAGCCATTCACATACTAGAATCTGATTATTTTAAAATTTGAATTTATAAAAATGTTGTTGGGATATATTGTCGGGACCAGAATATGCAAATCCGGACCCTCTGTGTATTCAGCACTAGTCCAAGATCATGCTAGTGCACACAATCTCAACATTGGTAAATATCACAATCATACTCAGCGAAAGAATAAAGTACTTTATTTAATTAACCAAACTGGTTGCTCGACCTTATGGTCGAGTTACAAAAGATACGCCTCGCAGGGCGAAAACTTATTAAAAGAAATAACTGCAGCAGAAATCAAATCAACGACGTGGTGCCACCTAGTATACCACAAGAAACTGACTGGGCTTGCTCCCTAGGTATACGGCTCCTCCTGAAGTTCTTCCTCCAAAGCTGGCGTCGCTTCTTCTTCAACTGCTGTTGTATTGTTGCAAAGGGTGAGTACTTGGTACTCAGCAAGTCATGCACAGAATGCAAGGCTAATATTCTACATGCATGGCTTAGTACAAAGGATAGGCTCATGGTTCAGTTGCAGTAGAACAGCATTCATAAATATAGTAATAGATTGCAATGCAGTAAAAGAATAGTAAGGATAATAACTTTCACAATCATTTCACAAGTAAAGCATTCCACATCCTAAGTCCAATTCTCAGTCCCAACCCAACCATTTACCAAAACCAAGTTATTTTCATGAAAATCTAACCCTTGACTGTAATCCCCGAGCAGTGTCCAATATCGCGGGCTCGGCTATTCGAATAGATTTTACACTCTGCAGAGGTTATACACTTTACCCACAAGATACAGTCAAACACCACAAAGGCGAGTGACTGTAACAAAGCCTTTCCAAAGTTACTTCTAGACCCGGTATTGACCGCTAAGGTTCCAACACTGAAGGGACTGGTTACCACACTTAGGGCCCCCCTCTTGCACCATGTGAGCCTACCCATAAACTCGGCCTCACACCACCGCGATAGTACCAAAGACTAGACATCATAGTTTACTCAGCTAGGTCTGTCCCATTCCAGACTTGTGGTTGTATGATGAACTCAGTTCAAAGGCTTGCAAGATTAAGTCCTTAGGTTGACCAAGGCAAAACTACCAAAGTATCCACAAGTATTCCTAAACTAGTAAAAACCAAATCGACCGCCCAGTTGCCACTCTTGGCCCACCAGAAACAATCTTGCCACTTGCCCCGGTCTAAACCATTTTATCAACCCCCAGTTGATTACCATGCACCACGTGCCATCAACATCATCATCAATAACACATGACACTTTCCAAAATATGTTCCATATCTCATTCAGTCAACGTTAATAATTGATCATCCAAAATCATGTCATGACTACGTGGCAGGGCTAAGCATTATACTACAGCGGTCTAATTAACCCATGTTGGCGAATTAATAATATCCAACTAAATAATCCACAACTAGGGTGACAGTTCATAGCACATAATTAAATAATCAAGGTGTCATACAGCAACTAGGCATTTATCTAATTCCCAGAAATATTTAAGGCATTTTCTAATTAAAATAGCATGCAATAAACTGAATCAAAATAATTTTCGAAAGTGGGAACAATATGATCAAAGCATAACTTGCCATCAAAAAGTACTTGTTCTTGGTCTTGAGCTTGCTCCTGGGTCAAAACTTCTCCTTCGAAGCCTTCGGGTGCTTCAACGTCTACTCGTAACGGATGAAAATAACAATAAATAAATAAAACAGAGAGCAACTCAAGTACAAAAATCAAATAAAATTCAGAATCAAATATAGCTTGATTTTACAAAATTTTAGAAATTAGAATCACTCAAATCGTAGTTAAAACGCAAAAGTTATAGACGTTTGAAGTTTGAAAATCAATAAAAAGAATAAACCGAATTAACACTTTTTTTTAATTGATAAATCGGAAATATGACGTTAGCCTGACGTTAGCGCCGATTTCTATTTCGGCCGGATTATTCTTCCAATGAAAAATCCGTATTATGACATCAGCATGACGTCAGCAATGTAACCATAAAAATAAAAATATATTTTTTGGAAAATAATGTGTCGCTGACAAGTGGACCCACCGATGACGTCATTATGACATCATCACTGACGTCATGCACGCACGGGCGTGCTATTCCATCTAAACCGTTGATTCAAAATCCAACGGTCCAGATCCAATCAAGATCGGAGCGGTCCGAACTGAACGTTAGATCGGAGCGGTTTGAACTTACGCTAAATCGTAGCCGTACGATCTTAAATCCGACGACCAAGAATGAACGTGCTACGGCGTGCTAACCTTCCACGCGCGACGTGCTATTTGTGACGTGGCCCAATCTAGGTAATCCAATCTAGATCCGACGGTTGTTAATAGATCTAATCTCGTGAAATAACAAAACTACGCGATTCGATCTAACCGTACGATTTTGATCCGACGGTCAAAACAAATGTGCTATGGCGTGCTATATTGCTTGCTGCGGTGTGCTATTCAATCTGAACCGTTCAACCTAGATCCCACGGTCACGATCAAACTAGGATCGGACCGGTCCGAACCTATCGAGCCTACGTGGCCTAATCTGATGCGTTGGATCTGGATCCAACGGTCCAAATTGCATCTAATCTCTACGGGGATTAGGGCGACGTGGACTCACCGTGGTGATAGGATCTTGATCGGACAGTTGAGGGAGTTCGTGGGTGACGATGGCGGCGCGGTGGCGTGCGGCTGCCGGCGCTAGAGACGATGACCACGGCAGCGGCGTTTGGGGCGGGTTCCAGCGAAGTGAATGATACCCCCAGATGCGTCTCGTCGCGATGGTCTCGGATCTGGGCATCAACGCGGCGGAGGACGTCGGCAACAGCAGGAAACGGCGAAAAACCATGGCGGAACCCTAGCACAACTTCGGCAAGCGATTGCGGCAGAGCTACAGCGGCTAGAGCTCGATGACCTAGGGCAACGGGTGCGCACGGAAACAGGTGTCACGACATGGGTGGCGGTGCATTCAATAGCCCTATCGACGTCCGTGAAATTCGCGGAAAATAAGGCCCACCCGCACGCGGCGGCGGAATCCGGCGGCGATACGGAGAGGTGACGTGGCTCAATCCTGGCCGTTGGATCAAGATCCAACGGTCACGCGGTTAAGGTTTGGGCCCGGTTCGGTCAGGCTCGAGTCGGACTCGAGTCCGACTTGGTCGGTTGAACAGTACTAACCCGCTAGGTTTTCCAGCGTTTTAATATTTAAAAATAATTCTAGAAATTCATTTAATTTGGGAAAAATAGCAAAATACTCGAAAAAATTCCAGAAAAATTCTAGAAAATACTTTGAGACATTTTGGACTTAAATAAAATATTTCCAACAAAAATTTATTTAAAACTTTAATTATTTAATTATCTCTAAAGGGAATAAATTCAAATTAAATCCAAATAATTCCAAATAAATCCCAAAAAATTTCAAAAATTCTCAAAAGGGCAAAACATCATTTAAATACATGAAAAGCAAAAATTGGGGTGTTACATATATTGAGTACATCATGGGAAATTTTGGATAGATATAGGAGGGATTCCTGAGTTGAAAATAATTAAAAATAAAATTTCCTTAAAATTATGCAATTTCAAAGTTACTTAGAATATTAAGAAAACTGCTGTTTTGTGCTAAGATCAATCATATAACCTTCCTTTGTCACCTTTACATTAATATTGTATTTTTCGGTATAATTTGCTGAGTACGTTTGTAATCACCCTTTCTTAATCTGCTACTTCAGAGGAGGAGTTTTGTGATGGTGATGACCAGTTGGACTAGGCCGCATCCCTAGTTGATTGCCTATGGCAACTCAATTTGGTTTTTTTACTATTCTTTATTTCCGCTATCTTTATTTATCTGTTTATTTGTTTGTTGGCATGCGTGTCATTTATTTCGCAACCTTAGATAATTATTAATAATAAAGTACGCTGGAAATACTATTATTTTACTTCTACTGTGTGTACTATCTTTTTCTAAACTAGTACAGGATACACAGAAGATTTCGAAGATATTTTTCCGAGGTCCAACATGCGCCAATTCACCAGATCGTGGGTGGCGACTTGTGACTAGTATTGGGCTTCTAGGCCACCAAGTGGAGTGATCTAGGTGGCCGATTGGCTGTTCAGACTCTGGAGTGAGGGGCTCTCATTTTCGACAATGGCGACAACAACCGAACAATCTATGGTTTGCTTGGTGTCTTCACTGAATCACTATCTTGTTTGATTTCTTTTTATTTCAATCACCAACAACTAGTGTCTTGCTCGAGTTGTAGATGTTGAAACCTGAAGAAAATGTTGGAAGTCGTGATACCCAGATGGCTGAAACCAAGACTGCAGAGATGGAGAAGGAGCAGCGGCGGCAACTACAGCAGGAGGTTAAGAAAAGAAAAGCAATGACATTAGGATCAGATGTTTGGAGAAACTATACAAAGATCAAAGTTGGAGATGTGTTCGCGCTAAAAACGTGAAGCGGGGTTTCTAGCCTCGAACATACAAGACAATCACCGAGTTTGCAAGGCGTGCCAGTCAATTTGACCATAAATTGACAAGGTAGAGATTATAAGCAATCAAAGCCGATAAAACAAAGGTTGTCGGCTTAACGCTAGTCGGCTAAAAGCCGATCAAGAGATAGCTAGATCAATCCTAGCGGTTGATCCGGGTACAAGGTAAAATCGGCTTTGAGAAGGCGATGCGCAAAAAACAAAGCAGATCGAACCTGGGGCGAAACCAACCAAAACCAACAATCGGCGATGCGCAACTCTGTTGGTTTCGTCGACTTTCAGAGAAGTGTTTGTAAAACTAAAACGATGTAAAAGGAGCTGTAAAAAGTAGATGTGTGTTGTGTTGAGATTGATGCCTCTATCGCCCAAAGTTTACCCCTTTTATAATATTCTGGCCGATCCGAGTTGCACATGGATACGGCAGCCTTACCCGTATCGGCTTCTGATTCGATTTCCTTTCCTTGTTAGGAACAGATTCTCTTCCTGATTCGTTCGATACCGGTCTCTTTCCATAAAAACACTTCTATCCGATTTAGACTGATTTTACTAAAAACGCCGAATTTTGGTGCAAACATATGCCCCCCGTTTTTGGAAGATAACTTGTTATTTTCCAAAAAACTCTATCGGCTTTACGTTCATATCGGCTTTATAGAAGGATCTTTCTCGGGAACCACCCCATTAACTGCGCCGTAATAATCTCGGTGCGTTTTAAATGCACAGTCGTTCCCGCCTGTTTGCCTCCTTTTATTGTCGTATAAATAGGGGGTCTCCACACGGTCATTTTCACATCTTCGAGCTCTCGAATTGCCAGCGATCGGCTTTTCTCTCCCTTTTCTTGTCAAGTTCTCCTTTTCTCCGATCGGCTGTCATGGATCCGACTCAGGTATTTAAACCAATCCCTCATAGTTCAGATCAGTTCTTCCTAGGACCAATAGGAACCGTAACTTCCGATTCTGTGATCAAGGAAGAAATCCCTAGGCTTCTTTTGTCGGCTGCGGGTTACAATATAAAAGAATGGGACAAAAGTTTTAGAGCTTGGCCCACGGCCCTTAAGGGGTGGCGATCGTGGTATATCAGGGTATTGGCTCAAAAACGAGCAGAGTGGGAAAGGTCGGGTATAGCCGAGTGTCTTCCCCTAAGTTTGGCCAACCCTGAAGCTAACGAGCCTTTGGTAGCATCGGCTTCTTATTTTTGGTCCGACTCCTTCAATGCTTTCCTTTTTAGAACTGGTCCAATCGGCCCAACTCTCCTCGATGTTGCCCAGTTGTGCTGCCTTAGGCCAGACGGAGACCAATTATTGGCTTTTAGCGGCAAGCCCCATCATAAGTTGATCCGCAAGAAAGGTGAGGGTTGGCGCAAATATATTCAGAATAATAACAAGGTCAATGGGCGTGTATCGGATGAAGAGCACGTCACCTTCCTCAACCTCTGGCTAGATAGGTTTCTTTTCTGCGGCGCTTCCCTTGGCCCGACCCAGACCTACCAGCTGGTAGCAGAACAACTGGTAGAGGGTCGTCGGCTTGCATTAGGAAAACTGTTTCTAGGGGCCGTGTTCCAAATGATGCATATTATTCAAAGCCGATTGTTTTCCGGCTTTGCCGATTTTGTTGTTGGTAACATAGGGGGCCCTTTGTGGTTCATCCAAACTTGGTTGTATTGCATGTTCGGCCGATCCCTCCTTGCTCAACCCGTAGATCAATCGGCTTTTCCTCGTGAAGATTACCCAGAAGACACAATCCCCACTTATATAGCTAGCCGATCTTACGGGGAGAAGTTCATAATGTGCTCCGCTGACGATCAAAAAGCAACTCCTGCTGGCATGCACAAATATCTTTCTTTCTTCCTGACCTTAGACCGGTCGTCTTTTGGCCAGCATGATTTCTTCAGTTACCTTGATGTAGCCGATTATCCTTGGCCCTCTTTCTTGCATTTGGATGCTGATAGTGCCCAGATGCCTCAATCGACTTTGGATTTGTACAAAATCTTCCTCTCCCCTTGTATTTTTCATGCCGGTTTGGATACCAGAAATCGAACTTTCCAACCGTCATACGAATTCTACCACCCTTCTGTCTATGCCCGACAATTGGGCTTCGGTCAATCTATACCCAGCTTCTCTTTGCTTGAGCGTATTGAACCTCGCACCAGGGTGACCAATCTGACAGCGGCTGAGGTAGTTCTTGAGCTCGCCGATGAGTTCCAAATTGTCCACATGCCACATTTTGTCCTAAACAACCGTCGGTCGAGTTCATTTTCTCACTGGTGGTCCTTGGTATCCGATGCCCTTTTGATGGATAGGACACCAGCGGTTATCATTTCCCAATTTTTGCCTAACTTCCATAAGCCGACTGTAGCGGCTACCAGCAGCTCGAGTGAGAGTTCAGGCTATACCAACTCATCGATAGCCGAGGTACCGGCGTTTATCCTCTTGTTGTCCATTTTGCGATCGGCTTTTTACTGAATTTTCGTTCTTTTACAGGAACGGACCGTTACGGATGTTGGGGAACCCGCAGTTGACCCGAACATTGTCGCCGAAAGTAGCCGACAGAGGCGGCCGGGTCAGTCGGTTGGTACTACGGGCTACGCCTCGGGTACCTTGGGTATCCGCAGCCCGCCTCTGTCGGACCTAGCTCGTCAGCACCGCCCAAGTAAGTTGCTTTTCCCGTATTGGTTTCTATCTTCCTTATCTTGCCCAATGTTAACCTGGTGTTTTTAGAGAGGAGGAAGAAGTCTACCAGGCCATCCCCTAGACCCGCGACGCGTTCGGCCGATCATTCCCCGGAGCAATCGGCTACTGATGTAAATTTGATTCCATCTTCTTTTTAAACGATACCCTTTTCCTGTGATGCTGATTTTTTTGTTTTTTCAGCAATCGCCCTCAGTACAAGTGGCGGGGGTACTAGCCGATCTTCACGGAACATCATCGGCCCTTCTGCCCGTGTTGTCTCCAACAATTCCCGTTGTGCCGCCATCCGCAGACGTCGTGCCGATTTCTCCTGATTCTGTCGATCCCGCTAACCTCCTTGGTTTCACCCTGGATGAGCTGAGTGATCCTGAGGTGATAGCCACGGACGACTACCCGGCCGACGTTCGGCGGATTCTTGATGCTTCCATCACCGCGTCGGCCGCTGTGACTTCCGAGCCGAGTATGCAGGAAAGATTAAATCATCTCCTCCATGAAGTCATGCAGCCCTAGGCGAAACTTTTGGAGGACACTCAACCGCTCAGGAACGCCATGGCTGCCGTTCAAGCCGATCTACCTCCAGAGGCTATGAATGTTTTACTTGATGTTTGCCACTTGGATAGCCGGAGAGAGGCGGCGGAAGCGGCCAGATCTAGGATCGCCCGGAGAGAAGCACAAAAAGCCGATCAGAAGATTCTGGACGAGCTATTGGCCAATGCAAAACTTCAAAAGAGGGATTTTGATCAAGGTGATGCCGCCCTCAGACTAGGCAAAGGCAGGTCTCAAGAGTTGGAGGCAGCCAAGACCAAACTAGAGGAGCAACTAGCCCAGGTGACGAAGGAGTTAGCCGATTGCCAATTAAAGAACGCTGAATCGACTTCTTCTCTGGTGGCCAAGAAAAAGCAGATAGGTGAAGTTTTCGCTCAAGTCAAACTTCAGTCGGCCAAAGTAGCTCCAATCCCGGGCGACGCAACGACCGATGAAAAGCTTGTCGACAGCATTCAAACCACCATCGGGAAAGCGGCGGCAGCACTGTCGGGTTTGGGTGCCCATTTGTTCGGATCAGGGCTGTAAATTTCACTCGTTTAAACTTGCTGTTATTTGACTTGTTGGAATCGTTGATACTATCGGCTATGTAGCCGACCTTTTGTGGCGTGATCCACGAATGATGTGAATGTGTTATGACTCGACCGATTGTCTACTGGTCTTTTATTTCAAGCAACTTTGTATATGTGATCGACTTATCTTATAAGTTTTATTTGTTAGGTTCCGACCCAAATGCTAGGGTGGTAAGCTTTTAGGTATCTTCCATTGATAGCTTTAGGTAGAACGAATCCGTCTAGGGTCTCAATTATATACGAGTTTCCGTCGATCGGCCGATTTATCTTATAAGGCCCTTCCCAAGTTGGAGACCATTTGCCAAATCGATTATCTTTTGAACCGATCGGTAATATAGTTTTCCAGACTAAATTGGCTTGACTAAAGGACTTTGGTACAACTTTCTTATTATATGACCTGGCAACCCTTTCTTTGTTTTTCTTGAGCCGGTCTAGGGTAATTAGCCTTAATTCGGTCAAGTCATCTAGGTTGTCCAGCATTACCTGCTTATATTCGTCGGCCGGCAATTTGTCTTGTTCAGATAGCCTTACCGAGCCGATGTTGATTTCCACAGGCAAAACGGCTTCTTGTCCATATACTAGCTGAAAGGGTGATAATTTAGTCGACCCATGATAAGATAGCCGACAAGCCCATAAAGCCTCCGATAGCGTTGAATGCCATTTTCTTGGTTCTTCCTCGATTTTTCTCTTTATCAGTTTTATCAATGTCTTGTTCGATGACTCGGCCTGCCCATTGGCCTGAGCATAATAAGGGGATGAGTTAAGCAGTTTTATCCCAAGACTTTCTGCAAAATCTCTAAATTCCTTGCACATGAACACCGTTCCTTGATCGGTTGTGATCGTCTGCGGAATTCCAAACCAATGGACGATGTGTTCGTTCACAAAGTCGATTAGTTCCTTGGCTGTCACTTTCTTGAGCGGTACGGCCTCAACCCATTTCGAAAAATAGTCTGTGGCTGCAAGGATGAACTTATGGCCTTTACTGGATGCTGGGAATATCTGGCCGATGATGTCTATACCCCATCCTCTGAACGGTCATGGCTTGATAATCGGGTATAAAGCCGATGACGATGCTGTTTGTACGTTGCCAAACTTTTGACAAGTTTGGCATCCCTTGTAGTACTTGAAACAGTCTTCTAACATTGTCGGCCAAAAGTACCCTGTGCGTCTCAGCATCCATTTCATTTTATGGGCCGACTGGTGTGATCCACAGATTCCCTCGTGGACTTCTCCCATTGCCACCTTGGCTTCTTCTGTTCCCAAGCATCTTAACAACAAACCTTCCATGGTTCGAAAATATAACACATTATCCAAAAACACATACTTCAGTGCCCTATGTTTTACTTTCCGCTCAGTCGGCTTAGAAGGATTGAGCAAATACTCCCTTATTTCGGTTCTCCAGTCGACAGGATGAGCACACATAATCGGCCAATTGCCTAGCTCGATTATTTCTTGTCGGCTTTTATTCCTATAACTTGATGCACATTGTGCCAGCATGTTGGCCTTGTCATTGGCTCCTCTAGGGATATGTTTTATGGAGAAAGTTGTAAGTGCCTCAATAATTTGGA
The DNA here is from genome assembly GCA_036346355.1 of Rhipidocladum racemiflorum. Taxonomy (NCBI): domain Eukaryota; kingdom Viridiplantae; phylum Streptophyta; class Magnoliopsida; order Poales; family Poaceae; genus Rhipidocladum; species Rhipidocladum racemiflorum. The sequence continues at coordinate 23,764,950 of CM070586.1, forward strand.
GGCATTGATGCAGATATTGAGCCAACGTATCGTCATTGCATCGGTATTCCCCTTTGACCTATTGCACGACCAACAATGAATCTCCGAAGGCTTCGACGTCTTTTACCCCGATGCTGTCTATCAATTGCAGCCCTTTTAACAGTGCTTCATATTTTGCTTGATTGTTAGAGCATCGGCCATTTAGCCGATACATGAACTCAAAGTTTCGTTTCTTTGGCGAAACCAGAATTATACCGATGCCTTCTCCCTCTTGACAAACAGATCCGTCAAAGTATAATTGCCAAGGAGTCACATCGATCAAGCTTTCGCCAATGTAGCATTCCTCAGAATGAAATCGGCTATGACTTGCCCTTTCACAGACTTAGCCGATTCGTATGTCAAGTCGAACTCGGTTAAAGCATACGCCCATTTACCAAGTCGACCTCGCAAAATTGGTGCGGATAGAATGTATTTGACTACGTCGGTCTTGCAGACTATAATGCATTTTGATGCCAAAATATAATGTCTTAACTTAGTGCAAGCAAAATATAAAGACAAGCATAATTTTTCTACCTGGGGATACCTGGTTTCTGTGTCTAAGAGACGTCGGCTTAAGTAGAATATGGCTTGTTCCTTCATATCGGCTTCCTGTGTTAGAACTGCCCCTACTGTATCTCCTTCAGCCGATATGTATAATTTAAAAGGTATACCATGCTTAGGCGCGGCTAATAGTGGCGGGCTCATCAGATAATTTTTCACATCATCGAAGGCCTTCTGTTGATCGACTCCCCATTTGAACTCTTGGTCGTCTTTAATCTTCAATAGTGGTGTGAAGGCCCGAATTCGCCTGGACAAATTTGAAATGAAACGTCGCAAGTAATTGATTTTCCCTATCAATACTTGTAACTCCTTTTTATTTGTCAGCGGCTTAGTATCGGCTATAGCTTTCACTTTAGCTTGGTTTACTTCAATCCCTTTTTCATGTACTGTAAACCCAAGGAATTGTCCAGCCGATACTCCAAAAGCGCATTTGAGCGGGTTCATTTTTAATCCATGCGCCCGTGTATTCTCGAACATCTTTTCCAAATCGGCTAAGTGTTGCCAATCCTCTTTGGATTTTACTACTACATCGTCAATGTATATTTCCACGGTATTGCCGATTAAATTCTGGAAAATATGGTTCATAGCACGCTGATAAGTAGCGCCGGCATTTTTTAAACCGAATGTCATAACAGTCCATTTGTATAGCCCTAAGGCCCCTGGGCATCTGAAGGCTGTTTTGGGTATATCGGCTTCTGCCATGAATATTTGATTATATCCGGCATTTCCATCCAAAAAACTTATGATTTTATTCCCAGATGCAGCATCGATAAGCATATCGGCTATTGGCATCGGATATTCGTCTTTTGGTGTGGCTTTGTTTAAATCTCTAAAATCGACATACACACGTAGTTTGCCGTTTTTCTTTCTTACAGGAACGATATTCGAGACCCACTCAGCATATCGGCAAGGCCGGATAAACTTGGCCTCCAGTAATCGTCCTACTTCTTCCTTTATGGCATCGTATAATGTAGGATTAAATCGTCTAGGATACTATTTAAATGGCCGATATCCAGGTTTTATGGGTAGCCGATGTTCAACCAACTGTCGGCTTAAACCTGGCATTTCATAGTATTCCCATGCAAAGCAATCCCTATATTTTTTGAGTATTTCGACCAACTTTGCTTTGTAATTGGGTTCTAATTTAGCACTGACAAATGTTGGTCTTTTTCCATCGCCTTCTCCAATGTTGATTTCTTCAAGCAAATCGGTAGAGGTAAATCCTAACCCTTTCCTTTCTTCTTCGAAGTCTTCGACGGCTTCCTCGTATTCTTCTTGCCGATAGCTTCTCACCTTTTCCTGTAACCTCGCTATTGTCTTGGACTCCATCTTCTCACTACTTCGCTTGTCCGATCAAACGTGGTCTAACGCTGATCGGCTTGAATCCTGTTTTCTCGATGCAGATGAAATCACAATCGTCCAAGGCTTTTCCTGATATACATTCAGCTTCTTCATGTGGCCAGTTGGTGTCAGGGCTTGCCATGGCGATATGAGCCGATGTATCAGCAGGCACGACTTCAACCGCATCATCGTTCCACTGTACCAACTTCTGATGCATGGTTGATGGTATGCAGCAATTAGCGTGGATCCAGTCCCGCCCAAGGAGCACACTATAGTTGCCTTTTGCTTCTATCACGAAAAATGCAGTTGGCAAGGTCTTACTGCTGATTGTTAATTCCGACATCATCACTCCTTTAGCTTCCGTCGGATCTCCCGTGAAGTCATTTAACACCATGTTTGTCTTGATCAAATCTTCGTCGGCTTTACCCAATTTTTTAAAAGTACTTAACGGCATTAAATTAACTGTTACCCCACCATCGACCAACATTCTTGATATTGGTCGGTCATTAATATACCCCTTGAGGTATAATAGCTTTAGATGCCGATGCTTATCTTGCGGCTTCTCAAACACGGCATCTGGTGCTCCGAGGCACAGCTGGGCGAATACTTCTTCAACCGATTCCTCAGTTTTGAATTCAGCGGGTAGAGTAAATACCATGTTTATATCTATTGGCGGTGTATCGTCTCGGATCATTGGAGATCCGGATTTGACCGATTGATCTGAGTCACTGTCGGTTTGTTCCTTTTTCCTCCATTCCTGTTTTGCGACTGGTATAGGCCTTAGCCTGTCGAATACCCGATCTCTTTCTTTCTCCTTTTCAGCTTCCCTTTCTTCTTGTGTCTTTAGTCGCTGAAGCCGTCTGCGCTGTGATTTGCTAAGACCTGAGGGGCACCACCTAGGTTTAGGTTCTATCGGCTTTCTGATTTTTCCAGCCAGGTTACTCATTTCACTGTCAGATTCTGTCCTGATTATGTTGTGAGAAACCGACATTTCTTAAATTCGGGAGGGCTCGCCTTGTTCTGATGTCGACAATCTTTCATGGATCGGCCTCCTGTTTCCCACTTCTAGTCGATCATGCACTGGTCTGGACAATCTGTCTTTTACCGACTGGTTTGGACAACGCATGGATGAGTGTTGTATAGGGCATGATAGTGCTGTTGGTAAAACCATCCCCTTCTCCCAGCAAAATTGCCAAAAGGGACATTGCCGGTGTTTTTCTTCCTCGGTGGTTGGCCGATGTGGCACATCTGGCCGCCAATATTCATTTATCTTTTGATCTGGCCGATGGAAATTATTGGATTGTCGGGTATTGCGTCTTTGACTTATCCTTTCATACTTTCCCAGGAGTTGTGAGAAAGTTGGTTTTGGCTTGAAGTTGGCTTTCCTTAGGGCTCTCTCTGCTCTCTACCATCTCCCGACTTCCAAATCTCCTCTTGGTTTTACTGTTCTTGAGTTCTGCCCATTTTTATCGACCTCTATTTGTATAGAGCCGATAGTAATTTGCACTGTTTCGTCTCCTTTTGACCTCATCTCCACTTTTTTAGTCGGCTTGACATCCTCTTCCATGGATTCCTTTCCTTTCTGTGAACACTGGACCATGTTGATTTGGAAGGGATTCATATCTATCTGCATAGCCGATTCTTCTTCGAACTTCAACCTTCCATCGGCAATAGCCGATTGGATTTGCTGTCGGAAAATATTGCAATAGTTAGTGTTATGTGAAAATGAATGGTGCCATTTACAATACCTTCGCTTTTTAATCTCTTCGGCCGATGGGATAACGTGCCCTTCTGGTAGTCTTATGAGTTTTTCTTGCAGCAATAAATCAAATATCTTGTCACACTTCGACACGTCATATGAATGCTTAACCTCTGCCTTATTTTTTGTCGGCTTGAGCAAAGAGCACACGAGCGACCTTTTGGAACCTTTGGTCCACTCGGCTATATTTATTCCCGCTTCTTCGTCCTCAGAAGTATCGCTTGAATTATACTCTACCATGTTTACTTTGGCCTTTTCATTACCATTTGATTTAAATATATCTTTGAACCCCTTATTTTCTGTATATCGGCTTTCATGCGCCGATACGCGATGGAGTAAGTGGCCTAGATCAGGGAATTCTTGGCCTGACAGTTTCTCCTTCAATGGCGGGATCAGCCCTTGGAATGCTAGATCGGCTAATTGATCATCGGGTAGTGTTACACTAAAGCATCTATTTCGTACGCCTCTAAACCTTCTAATGTAATCGAAAACCGATTCGCCGTACTTCTATCGGACTGAGCTAAGATCAAAAATTCTAAGTTTCATAATTCCCGAGAAGTAGTACTCATGAAATCGGCTTTCCAAATCGTTCCAGATATGAACTGAATTTGGAAGCAAATTGGTAAACCAAGTAAACGCTGCACCAGATAGCGATAAAGGAAATAGCCTAATTTTTAGTCCGTCAGAATGTGCAGCTTCCCCACACTGAGCCATAAATCGTTCGATATGTTAGATGGTGGTAACGGAATCATCACCCGAAAATTTGGCGAAGTCTGGTATTCTGAAGTTGTGCGGATACGGCATGAGATCTATGTAATCGGGATACGGTTTCCTATAGCCGATTACCCTTCCTTTAGGCTGTAAGCCAAACTGTTCTCTTAAAACATTAACAATTTGTTCCGCCTAATTGACATTGTCGGCTTGCGGTGCAACCGGACATTGCCAATTTTCATTGTTCACGCCCTGCCCCCCGAGTGCGAACTCGGGTCGTTGTCCAAATCGCGCCATAGGGGGTCTTGGCACTTGATCATAATCGTGGTTTCTAAAAACCAACGTATCGGGTATAGGTGCAAGAGGCTCAACGTATGGCACTACCCTATATGGCGCTTGGTTTCTGACCGTAGTTACTTGCGATTGTGCAACTTGATCTGTTTCAATCAGCCGTGAAGCCGATAAACCGATGCCACTATCAGAGGGTCCGTTCGGTGGGCTTGATATACTTATTTTTGCTCCATCCGTGTGTCCATGGTAGTGTGCAATCCCACCTTTTTGCGAACTGGGTTTCAAAATAGTAGGCTGAATCGGCATCATGATAGGTGTTGGGGCCGACACGTTTACTGTGTTAGTATTGGGCGTTATGGAGTATACTGGGTATGTAGGGAGGGTTCGCAATGGATCCAGTAGGCTCCCAGATACAACCAATTCCTGAGCGATTGTTTTGACACTATTTTCTATCATCGGCTTCAATGTAGACACTAGAGCCGATGACTGATTAATTAGTGCATGATGTACGGACTGCTCAATCATATTTGACAGATCGACTTGAGCGGGTGCATATCGGCTTACCGAATTAGATGGTGAGTCGCCGATAGGGTTGATTATTGGAAGCGTAGCTTTTTGAGTAACACCTCGGCGTGCAACATTATTTCCTCCAGAGCCGCCTTTCGGTCTTCGATCTCTTTCCGCTGCTCGGGGGTTAAATCGGCCATTTTAGGCGCGATTATAGCATCCGCGTTGATATCGGCGGTGACTGCAGGCTTATCAGTTGATGACATTTTGATTTTCTTGGTCCCACTGGGCGTGCCAAAATATGTTCGCGCTAAAAACGTGAAGTGGGGTTTCTAGCCTCGAACATACAAGACAAACACCGAGTTTGCAATGCGTGCCAGTCAATTTGACCTGAAATTGACAAGGTAGAGATTATAAGCAATCAAAGCCGATAAAACGAAGGTTATCGGCTTAACGCTAGTCGGCTAAAAGCCGATCAGGAGATAGCTAGATCAATCCTAGCGGTTGATCCGGGTATAAGGTAAAATCGGCTTTGAGAAGGCGATGCGCAACAAAACAAAGCAGATCGAACCTGGGGCGAAACCGACCAAAACCAACAATCGGCGATGCGCAACTCTGTTGGTTTCGTCGACTTTCATAGAAGTGTTTGTAAAACTAAAACGATGTAAAAGGAGCTGTAAAAAGTAGATGTGTGTTGTGTTGAGATTGATGCCTCTATCGCCCAAAGTTTACCCCTTTTTATAATATTCTGGCCGATCCGAGTTGCACATGGATACGGCAGCCTTACCCGTATCGGCCTCTGATCCGATTTCCTTTCCTTGTTAGGAACAGATTCTCTTCCTGATTCGTTCGATACCGGTCTCTTTCCATAAAAACACTTCTATTCGATTTAGACCGATTTTACTAAAAACGCCGAATTTTGGTGCAAACAAGATGTCGTTAAGATGACCAAGTGCAAACATTGAGTCCGTGAGCTTTGTTGTAATTCAAAAACTAATGGTTTATCCTGCTTAAACTCTCGCATGAAAATCTTCAAGCGTAATCCTAATAGGAACATAAACCCAATGCAAGGTACTTTGCAAGTACAAGAAATCAAGAGATAGTAGTCATTGTGTTATTTCCACTCAGAAGTTTGATCCGGAAGGATTTAGGGAATCATTTGCTGAAATGATTATTAAAAACGAGTTTCCTTTTGTATTTTTTGAACGTGATGGCTTTAAAAAGTTTATGTCTAAAGTTTGTCTATGTTTCTATGTTCGCACTTCAAATAATGAGAAAGCAGAACACAAATATTTTTTTTAGCTGAAGGTATATGTGAAGCAGTTTCAGGACTAAGGAGATTTCCTAGATGTCCTGGTTCGGTTCGGGGGAATGGTTCACCACATATTGGTACTCTGGAACAAGTCATTGAGTTATACATTGTTGCTTTCAACTTTCAAGGACTGAACTGATTGAGATTGTGCCCAACCGCTCATGAACTGTTGTTAAGCACTTAATTTGCAACTAGTGTTTATTATGCTTATTTTAAGCCATCATTTGTGAAGGATGGACATTCGGTTGTCAAGCTGCAACAAAGTTCAATACCACACCCGTGTGATTCACATGATCACATTTGACACCATCTCTCTGCAGTACTGCTAAATTGCTAATGAGCACTTGTTTAGTTGTTTTTCGGTTCTAGCTGCTTGAGATATGGTTATTTCGGTTTCTGAATAATCGAATTAACTGCTCAAAATATTTTAGATAATTCGGTTCGATTTTTCATTTTTGTTAGAGAAATTCGGTATAGACTTCCCAGAAACCAAATTATTTAAAAACCGGATATAAACCAAACCAATTTAACCGAAAAAACCAAATGCCCACCCTATTCACTACTCCATAGAAATGCCAACTTTATTTATTCCTGCGGATTAAATCACAACCAGCTTTTATTCATTTTTTTTTTTTTTGATTGGCAAAACCATAAACACCTGGCATCCAGAAAACAATAATCGCTGTACAACACCGGTAATAACTCAATAACGCAAAAAAAAAAATAAAAACGTTACCCAATGTGCCTATTCAAAACAGATAACTGCCCAGAGTCACCATTGAACAAATAAACCTCCAATGGGGAATATGACGACGTGAATGGTGACGATGACAGCCTCGTCGACGGCTGCAAGATCCTGCTTCCCTTGGGGCATGGGATGGCTAGGAGGCGTGGCCCAGTACGCATCTGCCAAATCTGACAACACAACACAGAAGAACACAAAATTACGGTAAGTTTGTGCCTGGAAACTAACAGCTCATATTGACCAACTTGTGTAACACAGTTTGTCTATTTCCAGATTCTTCTTCCTTGTGACTAAATAAAAAACTAACCAACCACCGGAATGCTAATTGTTAACACATTGAGCACTGGGTATGAATTCTAAGTAACATGTTACAAGTATGGTCAAGAAAAACCTGAAGAAATCAAGAACGGGCAGGCATGAAACTACCTCAATTATGCCTTTCCGTGGGGCATGGATTGCTAGACACAGGCAATAGTCACTCTTTTTATATCCTAAATGTGTTGAGCTTGATGCTGTCTTCTCTTTGTTCAGAAGCATCTCCACAAAAAGGCAAGAAGCATCCCGATAACCCTGAAAAGTTGATACATTACATGTTAGAAGACACAAAAAGACAACCCAAAAAGTAGAGAATGATTACAAGATTCTGCAAAAGGAACTATTCGGTGCATTATTACTGTCCACAACAGTGTGAAGGACCCAACCCATATTGCACTGCTGCGAAGCAGTAGACCTGAGTTATTCATGCGCAACGTGACAGAAGTAGAGATGAGAATAGTCAGATATTTACTAAGCCACATCCGGATCCATACTTTTTATTTCTGATTTGGAAACTAAATGGATTATCCACACTGATTCAAATATGAGCAAATACACATGTAGTTATGAATATACAATAAAATATCATGAGTTTTCCATATACAGATATTGCACCATATGTTTATTCTCGGGGAAAGGATCCAAAGCAAAACTATAAAATCTAGATGTCGTGAGGAACTGGGCCAAACTCAATAACCACCCCATTTTAAAGTTGTATTTAGGTTACATTTAGGGTATACTTGTATGTGAAGTTTCTACCTTGCCTTCTTGAAGCCATCATCTAATTTAAATTAGGAGTTTGTAGATGACACAGTTTTGAGGTTTAGGGTTTCTAAATTTAGGCTTTTGGTCAAGATTTTGCATTGAATTAAAAACCAAAGTTCTTATCCTGTGACTACTCCGGTGCCAGAACATTCTGCCACTTGTCAACAGCAAATTGACTCAAATATTGCAGCTGAGATGTCGATTACACCTATGTGAATGAAGTGTATAGAAGATTGGTAGGGTGCAAGTGCTGCTACAAAGGATAAGTTGCAATGCATTTGGTCTACTCGTACCAAACATGTCATTCCAACTAAGTAGCCACGTTCAGGTGTGGTATTCCAACACTTTTGTGACGAGCATTTTCAAGCACACACTAAATTTCCTCAAAAGTAACCACGGTGTCATACTCATTGTGGCACCAAGGGTTTTAGTCACAAACCAAAAAATGGTATGCTGTACCATTTGTGGCTAGTTTTGATGGTACCATGTCACTTGCTTGTGCACTGCTAAGTGCTAACTGAGCTGCATATAACTTTCCAGACACATCGCAGTATCTTCAGTAGAACCATCAAAATTATCAGCCGGTATCTCAGCACTCGAGATGCACACATCAAGATATATAGCAAGCCTTGCAGGCGTAGGATCAGAGTGTGTCTGTCAACTCTAGGAACATATAATGTCAAACTGCGGTTGTGAGAATGGCTATGGTTCATCTGGTTAATAAACTCGATGTAGAAGGAACAAAAATGCTGTGATAGGACGGTATCATTTTTTTATAGCATCATCACCATTTCAGTACCTATGACATTGCTAAACAAAATAATGTCAACCATCAGTAACACAACAGATGTTTTCAGTATAGTCCTAGTCCATGCGCTTGCTGTTGTAGGGATAAAAGTATGCCCTAAAAGGGTGGGCAGTAATTTTGCATGAAGGCATGAAATAGTACATCGCTAAATAGTGGTAAATGGTCCAAGCTACACATGATGAGTTAATCTTGTGCAAACCCATAGGTGCTATCATGCAAACTCATTGGATGAGGTTGGATGCATCTGATTTATATGGACTTGAGGACCAATGGATAAGCAATTTGCAAACAATCCCTTGCAATTGAAAAAATTTAGAGGAAATTCCTTATTTGCCACTGGAGGTTGGCCGGTTCCTGATATGCCACTCAAAAATTTGTGTTTCCTTCTATGCCCACTACCATCCATCTCCCGTCAAAAAACTATTAGTCGCAGAAAGACCAAAATGCCCTTCCTTCCTCATTTCTTCTTCAATCTCCCTACCTCCCAGGCTGCCCTAAGCTCCTAGCAGTAGAGATGCTCGGAGGGGGAGAAGCACCGGATCTGGAGCTTGTAGGTGGGGAAGAAGCCGGTTGTTGCCTGCTCCCCAGCTACCACTAGCGTTGCCGTGCTCCTCCCTGTAGCTAGCCGGCAACCTCCCTAGCTCTCGCTGCAGCCCTTCTTAGCTCCCACCGCCGCTGTCCTCCCCATGGTTCATTGCTGTCCTCCTTAGCTCTTGCCGCTGCCACCGCGACCATCCACCCGTGCCTGTCGGCCTCCTTCCCATGGCCTGCTGCCTGCCGGTGCCCTCCTCCTCATGTCCCGCCAGTTGTGACCCTGTTGTGGGTCCTGATCGGGTTTATTATAGAAAAGGGGCAAGAGGGCCAGCTGTGGCCTAATCTTTGGGCCTGTTAAGGCCAAGTTATTACTTTCCTTATTATGCTACCATATTTAGGAGTCTATTTCCTTTGTACTAAGAAACAATCTATATAAAGGGTTAAGATATGCAGAAAAGGGCACGTTTTGGTTGCCAACAAACCTAAGTCTCAGGCGCTGCTGTCGAGAACCGACCGGTGGCGTCGTACCACCAACTATCCGGGTGTGGCCGCCGCCAGGCTCCACTCCCGCTTCCTTCGTCTTCTCGTGCAGGAAGCCATCCTGGAACAAGAGCTTACCAGCGGGAACACTCACAACAATTGGGTATCAGATTCCGACGATCCTCCAGCAGCAATGGCATCGTCTGAGGAGCGGCTAGCGTCGGTGGAATCCGCCATCGAGGAAATTCAGAAGTCGCTGGCTGATATGCGCACGATGGTGGCAGAAGTACTTCGGGCTGAGAGGGGCAAGGGCTCAGCAGCAGATATGGGACGCCAGGATGAGACGATGGCCAGTGAAGCGCACAGAGTAGTCCCAAGTCATCCAGCGCCGTTCCAGCCACGACAATACGACCGTGATCTGCACCGCGCAAGCAGGGATAGGGGTCCGGACAGCAAACAAGGGGAACGCCGGTGGACACCACGTGCACCTAGATATGAGCTGCCGATGTACGATGGTACCGACGATCCACTGTTGTGGTTACGTCAATGCGAACGATTCGCGCGAGTGCATAACGTGCCGCCGCACGAATATGTGGAGATGGCAGGTCTGCATCTGCGAGGCAAAGCACAGGAAGTTTTGGATAATTGGGAGCAGGAGGGAGGTCCCATCTCCTGGGAGGAATTCTATAACATTTTCTTGCTCCGGTTTACTCGTCATCCTAGCGTTGGTCCGTTGGGCGATCTAGTGAATCTGAAACAGGGGGACCGGCGAGTGGATGATTACAGCCGGGAATTCCAGCGGCTGTTGGCTCGAGTATCGCGCATGAGGAAGGATGACCAGATTGAGACGTATATGGCTGGGCTGTCCATTACCGTGGCCGTCGACGTCCGTCGGGACAGACCACGCGACTTAGCAGAAGCGATGGGGCTGGCTCGGGAGGCGGAAAGAAGGGAAGATGCGTGGATCACAAAGGCTGCACAAGGGCTGTCTCAACCGGGTCGACATAAACCTGCTTTCAGCCGTGGCGTAGCAGCAACGGCGGCTTCAGGGCCGGCGTGGTCTCCTCCGGGGGTTGCAGCTCGAGCTTCCCTCCCTACGACCAGACCATCACAACCAACAATGTCGGTGACCGGATCAGGGGCCAGTCGCATGTCCCCAGTGGCAGCCCCTGCGTCGTCGAACAAGTCCTCAATGGCATCTTCGCCATACAGGCTCCGTTTGAGTCCCGATCAACTGGGAACGCCGTGCCAAAGGCTTATGCTACAACTGCGATGACATTTATACTCGCGGCCACCGCTGTAAGCGTTTGTTTTATTTGGAGGTGGTAGATGAGGGCGAGGACGACACCGAGGGGGTCGGCCAGGAAGAAGAAGAGCCCTCCCTATCGACAATAGCGTTGAGGGGGCCCCAAGTGTGCAGCACCATGTAGGTCGAACTGGAGATGCATGGTTGTCGCCTTCTCGGTTTGGTGGATAGCGGAAGTACTCACAACTTCATTAGTGGATATGCTGCCAAAGTGATGGAAGTACCTCTGGAAACAGGATTGGAGCAACAGGTGAGGGTGACGAATGGGGAACAATTGCCCTGCTTGGGAAGGATTGAGGCTTGTCAGTTCTGCATTGGCTAACAAGCTTTTTGTGCGCTCCCTTCTTGGTGATTCCATTACAAGGGTTTGATGTTATTCTTGGTGTACAATGGTTACGCACTTTGGGAGATATCCACTGGAATTTTGATTCCCATTGCTTGTCCTTTGCGGATGGGAACAAACTGGTCACAATTAAGGGCATTCTCAGGGAGAAGGGTACCAACATTTTCCTTCTCCAGGAGGAATAGGAGGAGCAGCTGAAGGCTCTTTTGGCTTCATTTGAGGAAGTCTTCCAGGATCCCCAAGGGCTCCCTCCTCTGAGACCTTGTGACCATCGTATATGTCTTCAGGAGGGCACTGACCCAGTGGTTGTCCGACCATATCGATACCCCTTCCGGCAAAAGGATGAAATAAAGAAGCAATGTGAGGAGATGTTGGCCCAGGGCATCATCAGGCCAAGTCGATCTCCTTTCTCGTCGCCGATCCTTCTGGTGAAAAAGGGGGATGGCTCTTGGCGCTTCTGTGTTGACTACCAAGAACCAAACGCTAAAACAATCAAGGACAAATTTCCGATTCCAGTGGCAGAAGAGCTCTTTGATGAATTACACAGCGCAAAATTTTTTCGAAATTGGACTTACGCTCGGGTTATCATCAGATCAGGATGTATGAGGACATCGCGAAGACAGCATTTCGCACTCATCAGGGCCACTATGAGTTTTTGGTGATGGCCTTCGGACTGTGTAACGCACCCTCTACTTTTCAAGCATTGATGAATACAGTACTGGCTGAATTCCTCCGCAAATTTGCTTTCTTCGATGATATTTTGATTTATAATCCGTCGTTGGAAGAACACCTGGAACACTTGAGGAGGGTCTTAGAGCGATTGCGCTCCCACAAGCTTTTTCTCAAACAACCCAAGTGTTCTTTTGCCTAGCGGGATGTTCTTTATCTGGGGCATATTATCTCAGCACAAGGTGTGGCTGCGAACCCTAACAAGCTTCAAGTCATAGCCGAGTGGGCAGTACCGAAGTCAGTCTCGGCCCTGCGCAGTTTTTTGGGTCTTGCTAGATATTACCGTCGGTTTATACAACAATATGCCACCATTGCTGGTCCTTTAACCACTTTGCTTCGACGACAAGGGTTTCATTGGACCTTGGACGCTGAGAGGGCCTTTCAGCAACTAAAGGAAGCTTTACAATCTGCTCCTGTTCTTCGCTTGCCAGACTTTGATGCTCCATTCGTGGTGGAGTGCGATGCTTCAAGTTATGGGGTGGGGGCTGTGCTTCAACAGGAAGGACATCCAATTGCATATTATAGCCAGCAGTTGGCCGAGCGCCATCGGAAGCTTGCCGCCTATGAAAGGGAACTCAAGCTGCCAACCTCCTCCCCATTGCCGGTCGCCGCCCTCGGCTCCTGCTACTGCCGCCGTGACCCTCCAACACTACGCCCATCAGCCTCCTCCTCATGGCTCGTCGCTACCCTCAGCTCTTGACACTGCCCTCCTCGGTTCCCACCACTGCCGCCGTAACCCTTCAGCACTATGCCCGCCAGCCTCCTCCTCATGACTTGCTTTGACCTCATGAGCTCCCTCCATTACCGCTAACGTGGCCCTCAACCTAGAACCAGTGGGCCTCCTCCCTATCGCCCTCTGCTGGCTTCCCTAAATCCTGCTGGTGCTACCACCCTCATCCCCAATGAAGCTGATCCAGACACAAGAAAGTGAATATTTCTTTTTTCATAGAACTCAAGATGACATGAGGGTCCTAGGGGTAGTATGGTCATTTGGATAAAAATTAGACACCTTTACAGGGTTTAACGGGAGCTAGGCCTAACGGAGCTAACGACAGTGGCATAGAAGGGATGAAAATTGAATTCCAATGGCATACAAGTAAATGCAAATTTTTGATTGGCATATTAGGGAACCGGCCAATTTCCAGTTGCAAATAAGGAATTTCCTCGAGATTTATATAATAGGGATCCCATCATCTCAAGTTTCAACTCTAAAGTCTCCTTAAAATCAGATGGAGCCATGCTCGTTGTGTAGCCACGATGTTCGGAACAGTACTGGCACTGTACATGTCACATAAATGTAGCATGTGTTATATTATTCGCTGGGTCCACCGGAGTATGAAATTAGATTAGGAATAATTATTTTTCTTATCAATTGGATTTATGTTCTTTTTAGATATATTCCAGATATTAGGGATAAGTTTAGAGATAACCTTAAGGGTGAAGTTTTCTTGACTAACAACAGATACAACGCTATCCCTTTTATGTGACAACTCGACTTGACCCCTAAGAAACAATCTATAAACTTAAGGAAACTTATCCTTGATACATGGAATATATATAAAGAGAAATAAATCCAACTTACGTGTAAACTGATCATTCTTATCTCAAATCTCCAGCTAATACCGGTGAACAGTGCCATGCATGCTACAAGACCGTGCAGCATCACTACAGGATTGACCGCTATCTTAAGGTGGTGCAACCCGGTCAACAAATAATGTGACTGCAGATCCAGAGAGCACATCAAGGATGCTTCACTCAGTGCTACAGCCCATTAAATGTTTGATCAAAATTGACCTGTAAGAGTCCATCAGGTGATACATCCTTCACCCAAACATTGTTATTCCAATACTGATACTGATACTACAAATATCCTAGTAATGAATTTCTTTACCTTACATTATGTGGCATGGTTATCTAGATCATTATTGATTGCCATGTTAAAGTAGTGGAGCTTGCTGTAAAGACCACGACTAATAGATATTTTGAGGACAGTCTTAGTCACTTTCTGCTTGGTTGTGGCAGGGGTCGAAGCTCAGTATGCCTAGAAGTGCAGGCACTCATCTCGCATGGTGGCATGGGATGGCACCATGCGATGTTAGTGGTAAATGGGGCTAAGGTAAGAGGACTGCACATCAGTATCCTGGTCTGCTACTCCCACAAAAGCCATAAATTATCTGCTGTGGACTAGCGCTCAATGGACTAGTCCACAGTGGGCAAAGCAGAATATTTTCTATGTACATCCTCCTAATCCTAGCACAAGTCACCACTATCCTGGGGTGGTGCAACCCAATCAACAAATAAAATTGGTACCAGCACGTCTGGAGCACAGAAAGATGTTCCATCCAATGCTACAATCAATCAAATGTTTGATCAAAATTGGCCTGTAAAATCCATCAGGTGATATGTTCATTAACTTGAATCCCATGATAAAATATTTCTCTGCCTTATTTTTGGCCTTACTTTCTGCAGTATGGTTCTCTAGACCATTATTGATTGCCACGATAAAGTAGTGGAGCTTGCTGTAAAGACCACAGCTTAGATATTTTGAGGACAATCTTAGTCACTTTTGACTTGGTTGTGGCAGGGGTAGAAACTCAGTATGCCTAGAAATACGGGCACTCATCTCACATGGTGGCATGGGATAGCACTATGCTAAGTTAGTGGTAAATGGTCCCAAGGTTAGAGGACTGCACATCAGTATCCTGGTCTGCTACTCCCACAAAAGACATAAATTATCCGCTGTTGACTAGTGCTCTATGGACTAGTCCGCAGTGGGCAAAGCAGAATATTTTATATGTGCATCCCCCTAATCCTAGCACAATCCACCACTATCTTAGGGTGGTGCAACCCAATCAACAAATAAAAATGGTACCAACAAGTCCAGAGTACAGAAAGATGTTCCATCCACTGCTATAATCAAATGTTTGATCAAAATTGGCTTGAATCCCTTGGTGGCATATTTCTCTGCCTTATTTTCTACAGTCTGGTTACCTAGACTAATATTGATTGTCATGCTAAAACAAACCTAAACTAAAACTGGAAAGCATGGTTATCACGGCGCCCTGCCTAGGCGCCTAGGTGACAGTTAGGTGACCAAATAAAATGCCCCTGCCCCTCCTGCCCCTGCCGTCGCCGCCCTACTGCTGCTGCCCCTGCCCCTAGAGCTGCTGCCCCTGCCCATGGAGCTGCCGCCCTTCTACCGCTGTCCCTGCCGCCACCGCTGTCACTAGAGCTACCGCCATTGCGCCAACCGCAGCCACTGCTGCCGCTGGAAAGCCCTAGGTGACCGCCCAGGCGACGGCAAACGAGGCTTAGTCACCTAGGGCGACACCTAACATGGCCAGGCGGGCGACTTGCCGTCACAAAGCGAGGCAAGCCCCCCTGGAGGTCAGTGCCCGGCGACTAGACACCTAGGCGACGACTAGGTGACACCGTGATAACCATGCTGAAAAGCATGACAAAAAAAACTAATAAAATCCTACATATAAACCTAGACATAATTAGAACCCAAAACCTACCTATTTTGACAAAATAGACTAAATCTTAAAGAGAAATATGGTTTTGGAAACTGAACCAACAACCACACTACCAGCCTGACATAGTCATATTTCTTTCGCCTAAATCTGTAACTTTTGGAAGTTACACTCCAAGTATGCAGTTTACTATCTCTTGTAGATTATTTGAAAAATAAAAAAAATGAAGTTGTAACTCAACTGATTTACCTTCCATAACCGTACAGCCACAAGGGCATGGGTGTCCAGCAGTAGAATCCGGCCAAGAGAATCAGTAATGGCAGCCAACGTACCACTTGGGGATAGCGTAAGCCGTTCTCCTTTCCTTGGTGAGTCCTTCAAGCAAGTGAGAGGTGACGCTGCAGCATATATAACCATAAGGAACAAATTCAATATTTTTAAAGATAATTGAAACTTAACTATTTAAGCCATTACTTCTAGCAAATGATTGAGGCCTTGGTCGTGATTTCTTAGATGGTGATGGTTCACTCCGCCATAGAATTTTGGACAAAGATGATATTGTCGAAAATGTTGCAGATACACCTCTTGACAAAATTGCTCCAACAATTGACCTGCTTCTGTCTTCTGATAGCCTGCAGAGCCACCCAATGTTAGGATATAGGAAAGTCTGAAAAGGTAAAATAAACAACAATGAGGTATCACCTTCCCACCTTTCACTGCTAGCATTCAGAGCAGATATTATTCTGAATCAACTGAATTGATTCAAATCTGATCATCTGAATCAAAGATGTCATGGTAGTTTCACATTGCAATATAATTTCGATTGGAAACATACGTGTCTATAAATTATAGTTGTCATGCAGGACAGACAGGCCCAATCATGTCTTGGCTAAACCAAAACCATAGAACTCATGATGGAAGAGCAAATACTGCATGCATACAGACTACATAAAAGCTAGTAGAATGATCACCCTGATCAGAAATGGTCAAGCAAATGAGTAGTGGAACTCACCTATATGCTGAAACTACAGCATCCTCTCCAACTGTAATGGCACAGTAGTGGCGCTGACTCGACTGCCCAGCAATATAAAAGCAGCTGAATTCAATATGGTAGTAACTTCAGAAAAGTTCCATTAAAGGTAACTTTTTAGATGAAACAGGGTACAAAAATTGAAATAATAATGATAAAAGACAAACTGGATCTATATAATAATTTCTGACATGTAGCAGCACTACGGCAGGCAAAGAAAGTTGAGAGGACAAGTCACCTGAAGTTCTAATAAGGGAGGTGGCATTAGCCCAACAATTGCAGCATCAGCACAAGAACCGAACTTGCTTACATTCCAAACCTGAAAAGGTATCCTTCCAAAGGAACTCTCGTCCTCAGCATCTTCATGTTCAAACTTATCTTTCCACAGACGTGATTTAACTTCTTGGAATGATTTTTGAAGCATGCTCTGCAAGTAACCAAAAAGGCAAGAACTAGTGTTGAACATACACAGAAAGACTGATAATTACAATGCTGGCTTCTGAGCATTGAAATGTTCTATGTATGAAGTACGCACTATTGGAACAAGATTTATCATGACTGTAGAAGCTAGATGCCATATACTGCTTACGGATCAGTGACTTGGTTTAGTTGAAAAAAATTGATATCACCCTTTATGACTGGAATACAGATATGTACCCCTCCAATATAAAACATTGGCGGTGTTTCTCGAAAACAAAATCTCACTCCAAATATATTCCTACCATTGATGAACAGCTAGTTGATAGTGTTTGAAGTTATTACCGTGCCCTTCTGTACTCATTTACTTAAAACATTGTCCGTTGCAATTAATACAAGGTTGCATCTCTCGAAAGCTTCTATAGTTGGTGGAGATGGTTACTGTAGACAAGCAAACTATAAACTAAAAGCAAGGGTATAAATATAATAGTATTTTGGGGGAACAAACACAAATGGAGCATACCTAGCAGAAGCCAGACTTAAAATAGCATAATGAAAACTCCAATCTCGACCATCAGATCAAATTTGGATGGCGTGAATGAAAGAAATTTTCCCATGTCTCTAGAAGGAGGCACGGATTGGGTGTAGAGTGGAACAATTCAGGAATTTTTTTTAAGACTGTTAGAGGCTTTTAGTGGCTGACCTGATCCATCTAGAGTGGAACAATATGATATCTTAAATTCTTATAGAAAAATAAAGGAAGATTTGTAGAAACCTGAAGGTCAGCACCATCAAAACGTGCAATAATACCAGGAAAAACCACAGCAAGCTCATCTGAACCAGAATCATCCCAAGTGTTTTCCTTCCTCTCACGAAAGTTAAGTTTCAGTATCTTTGCAGGGTAGATACTCTAAAATAAGCAAATACAAGGATCACACTATTAGCGATAAGAAATAAAGAAATACCAAAAGAAATATGCCTGTCTGCTTAAGGAAAACGACAACATAATAAATGGAAGTAGAATGAGTAGACCAATCTTTTAAGAGGGGTATCTTTTGTCCGTAAGACCAAACTGTAGTTAAAGAATGTTTTCCCGTGCAATTATGTGGCCTGTTCTTGTTTTTACAAGAAAAAATAAAAATATATGCTACCAACCATATTGGATTCAAATTCTAACTCTCAGAGAGTGTATTGCAATTTTAAAAGAAGAAATCTAACCGTTACCAAAAGAAAGTGTATGTGGTGCCCTCTTTTCATCAGTGCATTCTTTTTCTTATGATAACTCAAACCTAGCTTAGGAACTAGGAAGCCTCCATGTACATTCTAATATCGTCCAAAAAGCACTACCTGAAAAACTAATCATACACAAACCCTGCCAATTCCTAGCAAAAATACTATATTTGCAGTTTACAGCACCTACCTAGCTACGAACTGTAACGATCGCTGAGACTTCAAGAGTCGAGACTTCGGGTGGGACCTGGCTGTGAGAAAGGGGTATATAATACCTTGTAACCGAATGGAGAGGGGAGAAAAAAATGAAATGAACTCTGTTATCTTCTTCTTCGTATCCCTTCTGTTCCTTCTTGTCTTCTCTAGCCTTCTTCTCTGAACTCTTCCTCTGTTCTTCCCATGTCGTAAGCAAAGTCTCACGCCCCGATCTCACCGGTAGCTAGGGGACGTGACAGTTGGTAACAGAGCAAGGCTCGATCGGAGTGATTGCTCCCGCGCCGCCGCGTCGTCGACGTCCTCGCGTTCGCCGCCGTCGTCCGGATCTGCACCGCTCCCCATCATCGAGCAGTTGCCTTGCTCGTTCACCGGCAGCTGGGTTGGAGGTGATCTGATTTCTCAGTCCCTCTGTAAAATCCCCAAATCCGGTTGGCAGGGATTCGATCGACATCACAAGGCCGTCGTTGGGTTCCCCGCGGAGCTTGCCGGCGCCGAGGTCGAGCTCGCGCCCTACTCCTTCGACTCCTTCGACATCGCCACCCGCATCGACTACGGCACGAGACATGAGAACTTCGCCGCCGTCCTCTACTGCCTGGCGCAATTCGGTCTCATCACCGACAGATGAGGAGAGATTGGCCTTAATCAAAGGAAGGCTCGATCTATTGCGGGCGCGGATTGAATCCATGGATGTCGTGCAGCAAAAGTTAGTGGCTCGATCGGAGCTCATGGCAAGGACAGTTGAGCAACGGGCGAAGGAACAGCAGCTATTGGCCAAGCAAATGGAAGCCACAGCCCAAGCGGTGGCACGACTGACCGCCGCATCGACACCCCGCACCTCCACCTCGGCTCCCGCATCCGGTCTAGGGTTTGGGGCCATCACTAGCTCAACGCTGTTTGGATCCAATATCTCGGCGCCACTCTTCAAAGACCACCACTGCTCCGCCTCCAAAGAACTATTACCTCTCGCTCCGCTGCCCTGCTTCACGCCGTCATCAGCAAGCACGACGAAGGCGAGCACCGTCTCTTCCATGCTCTCTCTAATTGACACCAGTAGCTCCTATGTGGAACACTGTGAATCGACTGAAATTGGGAATTCTGTGGAAAGTGATGAAAAGAATGAAGCGTCGTCTGGTGAATTCCCCTTCAAAAGTGTCATTGCTCTTGAATTGCAGCAGTCATCTGATGGTCAGGAACTCAAGGCTCAGGAAATTGTTAAGGATAGGAAGAATACCAGCACACCTCATTGTCAAACAATTTCAGAAACTTCATCGGATGGTGTACTGTTGGAGGAACCAAAGTCCGTGCTAATTGAACCAAGTGGTTGTGCTGTGCAAATTGATGACTTAGCAAGTGGCAATATTGATGGCACAAAATATGCTCACAAGGAATTGGAGATAACCACATGCAACTTGGAAGATGCTTCTAATGATTCTGATATTGCTCAAGAAAGTAGCCAAAATGGTAACTCTGTGAATGTTGGAGATGGAGTTAAAGAGAATAGACAGAATGAAAACATTAATGCAGCTATTACTTCCCTTGAGATAAGTAGGGTGTGCGGCATTGACGAAGAAAAGCAGCAGATTGAAGGTATTACTGCATACACCACTTCTCATGAAACTAATGTAGCCCAGAACTCCAGTTCACTACCCACCAATTCTTTCCACTATCCTCAGCAGTACAACCAATGGTCAGTGGTGAGCAAGGTAACTCTGTTCCAAGAAGTTAATAATGTGAATTCAACTAACCTAATTCAAGCAGCAAGGATAGTTTCTCTTAAAAGGCCTTGGGATCCGGGTGTTCAACAATTTAATTTTGAAACTGCATTTGATTTGAAGAGTTCACCGTTCTATCGAATAGGCCATGTCATCTCACATGTTGTTAATGAGCTACATGTTCCGCTTTTATCATTTGCGGCAACTGATCCAACTCTTTCTGTATCCGAAGAATCTTTGTTCACGCAAATGATGGTTCAGGCATATGGGACCTGGCTGGAAGAAACCTTGATTGGAATTAGCTTGATTCTTGACATTTTGTTTCTTGCTTTCTATGATAACTTTTCAAGAGAGTCAGATGGTCCTATTTCTGGTTTTCGGGGTATATTGAGAACATTCATTTCAGCCTTCATTGCTTTATACGAGATCTCTTATCAGACGAACGACAGTTCTCTTGACATGACTTTAAATATTCTACGTGAAGTTTCTGATGGAGAGGAATCACTGTATGCAATTCTGGGACGAAGATAGCTTTGTTGATGGTCCAAACAGATCTGTTCTTCATATGGTGGAGAAGGAGTATACTTTTCACAAAGTCGGAGTTGATTCGCTTCTTATCAGCAGTTTTTCATGGGACGTGGCCTGCTCAATATATAATTACTTAGAGAGAATGAATGGGGTAACGACATTGTATGCAATCCCTAGTAGTGTTGCTGACAGTGTGAACTACTTGTCAGAGGTTGGCAGCGAGAGGAAGGGGACCGCGGACAAGTCTCAGATCGCACCGGCCGCCTCAGAGATGGCGAAGTTAGAATTCAGTAAGGAGGCCGCGCGCACTGAGTCCTTCTCAAACCATAGCGCGGAGATGCGTATTCATTGCCAGGTGTTCACCTACGAGGAGTTGTATGCAGCAATAAGGGGCTTCAGAGCAGATCGCTTCCTGGGAGAGGGCGGATTTGGCAAGGTGTATATGGGCGTGTTGAATGGCACCAACCAGGAGATGGCTATAAAGACCCTTAATCTCCAAGGAAAGCAAGGCAACAGGGAGTTCCTCACAGAAGTTCTAATGTTGAGCACGCTGCATCACCCAAATCTTGTGACGCTTGTTGGCTACTGCGCTGATGGTAATCAGAGGCTTTTAGTTTATGAAAACATGCCTTTGGGTTCCCTGAAAAGTCATCTCCATGGTCCTTCCCCTGGTAAGAAGACCCTTGACTGGAATACAAGGATGGAGATACTAGCTGGGGCAGCTGAAGGTCTGCAGCATTTGCATGTCATGGTTGACCCTCCTGTCATAAAACGCGACGTGAAATGCGAAAACATTTTGCTTGGAGAGGGATATCATCCAAAGCTGTCTGACTTTGGCTTGGCAAAGCTAGGTCCGACTGGTGACGATACTCATGTTTCAACTAGAGTGATGGGTACACCTGGATATTGTGCGCCGGAGTATCTTGGGAGTGATCAAATTGACATTCCTCATTCAATCAGCATTCCTGGTATGGAAGGCATTACAATTTCCCATGGAAGCCATGGTTACATTTTGAAAGTGCTTGAAGATCATGTTGCATTAGTTCGCTGGGAGTTTCTGCATTCAGAGGCAATGGACATGCTGCAAGGAATCAACAATTGTTCAAAGACACCTCTTACACCTGCTACAAAGAAGTGCTACCTTGTGCTGATGAGGCAATTTCCATTTTCCCATTGCTTGGGGACAAGCAATGATTCCAGGGGGGAGTGATGTAACGATCGCTGAGACTTCGAGAGTCGAGACTTCGGGTGGGACCTGGCTGTGAGAAAGGGGTATATAATACCTTGTAACCGAATGGAGAGGGGAGAAAAAAATGAAATGAACTCTGTTATCTTCTTCTTCGTATCCCTTCCGTTCCTTCTTGTCTTCTCTAGCCTTCTTCTCTGAACTCTTCCTCTGTTCTTCCCATGTCGTAAGCAAAGTCTCACGCCCCGATCTCACCGGTAGCTAGGGGACGTGACACGAACGTGCTAAAAATTTCCTAGATGTCACCAAAATCTTTGCTAATTCTCCAATCGTAGTACGAGCATCCGATAACACCACCAAAAGCAAGAAATTCCTAACAACAAACTTCTCTGATTCTACAAACCCTATAAGCCCTGTAAATCTAAAATTCTACGAATAATTACTAGTGTTTATAGAGTTTATAGAGAGGGAGGGGTCATAACAGAAACCTGCTTGTGCAGTAGATCGCCCGCGAGGGAGTAGAACAGGAGCCACCCGGCGTCTGTGCCCACTGCCACGGCCACCCCATCCTCCCAATCCGCGTCCTCTCCGGCGAGCGGGACCCAATCCACGGCGGAGATCCGGCCCTCGTCGGGCCCCAGCGCGGGCTTCACGGTGACCCCCCTGCCGCCTCCGGCGATCGGGACGAGCACCAGAACGGACCGCGCCGCATTAGCCACGGCGAGGGCGCTCGCGCGGGGCCCGAGCGAGGGGAGTACGGCGGGGTCGTCCAGCCATCCCTCCCGCTCGCCAGCCCCCGCGGCGGCCAGATCTCCCGGGACGGACGAGAGGAGGGCCACCTCCGTCAGGTGGTGACCCCGCCGCGCCATGGAGGCGAGAGGGGATCGCGCGAAGCTTCGAGCCCGGGAGATAGCAGAGGAGACGTGCGCGTATGTTTTCACAGATCTACCCCTCGGCTGTCTACGATTTGTGCTTAGCAGCTTAGGTAATGAAGTTAGCCGCTGTGTCAGTGCGTTGTGGCCGAGCTTCACAAATTTGGTCGATTTAGGCGGTTTCCAATCTTATCGAACCTATCCAATGGTGCGATATATAAAATCATTGATAAATCGATTAAATTTAAAAGAAAAATTAAAAATATTTAAAAATTCAAAAACACCTATACGATGTAAAATCGCCCGGTTTTATATTAAAAATCGTAAGGCAATACGTCAGGCTTTAGTTAAAATTGGTCGGTTTTCGGTTAAAATTGGTCGTTTTTTTGGTAAAAACTGATCCGTTTTCGATTTTTTTTAAATTTTGAATTCGTAACTCTTTGGTTTCTTATGATTCTCTAGCAATTTTCCGCTTGATATTTTTAACTTTTGAATTTCGTTTTTCCAACGGTTTTTTTTATTTGGATATTATTAATCCTGGTTGTGGCCTTGAGGGTGTCTTGCAGTATACAGGGCAGTTGCTTTGATGGATGGATACGGACGCTTCAATTGGAAGGCCATTATGGTATAGTTATTAGTTTATTACCCATCTTTGCTACAATGCATCGTGACTTAGGGTGAAGTCGGAGCCAATTCAGACGGATTTTGTTTATTCTGTAATTTATTCTAAATTTGTTTCAAAATCGGAGTTGAATACGGATAGTGCCGAATTTGAATACGAATGTGGACTATCTCGGTCACGAATACAGAGCGAATACATGTCGTTCCAAATACGATTACTCTCGTTCACGAATATTTAGTCAAACAATGTGTGAAAACAAAAACCATATATGCCATACATATTAGGATTAATCAACCATATTATATGTCCAAAATGCAACTACATTAGTAGATTAACAAGTAGATTTAAATACATCACTCGATTATAGGGACTAGTTAAGCAAGCATATGACCGAGGCTAGTTAAGCCAATAGTGTCTGACAAGTAGCATTGCAGCAAGTCACAACTCTCAAACTTTAAATCGTTACATGGTCCAAAATTCATTCTTCTATACTTGTTGAAATGTGGTCTACTATACAAGATTTTAAAGATAGGGAATCACAATTGATGCGGACACTGAGCTATTGCAGAGTTCCTTTCAGTGATGATTATTACACTGCAACACGGGTATATAAAGAAAAGGTGATCTATTATAGTCTTAGGGATAAGTGATGGTAGTAAAACAGTGTGATAAAACAAGAAAGTATTCCAATCGCATGCACTGTGCTAACTGTAGCAAGTCACTAAAACATAAAACACTAAAAAAAGAGTCAATACTTGTTTTAAAATTTGAACTTTCTATGCCTTATCCATCATTTGATGGACTTATACTCTTGCGTGGGTATCTTAGAGCATTATGGACTACATAGTACATAGTACATACTAAACGATCTCGAAACATACTAAGATTCAGAACCATCAAAGATCCATATAAGCTACTAGGCCGAGTTGCATGCCATGCCGCGCCACACATAAAAATTTGGTTTTTTTTTTAGGAAAACGTAATTTCAGTTTTATGGTGGTGTTTTTTGTAAAAACTGGTTGGCTATGAGCTATCGGCGAATTTGTGTAACAATGGGTTATTTGTTTAAAATATTTGGTAGATAACTTGTTCGCGTTTTTCAAAAATTGGATAATTTTACGTAACCACGGGTCTTTTTTAGAGAAATTTAGTTGAAAGACTTATTCGTAATTTTGGTTTACCGGTGGATGACCCCTTCAAGATTATGCCGAACTACGGGTTTTTGCAAAAAAAAAAAAAAAAAAAAAAGGACCGACGAAAGGACATATCCATAATTTTGTATTTTTGGGATGGTCTCAACACGAAGTTGATGATGTGGCGTCGTGGTTGGGCTGGAAATGTGGCGCTTTAAGAGAGTAATATTATGCATAATAAATAAAAAAGATATGTACCACAGAACAAATGTTCACAGTAATTATGATAACATATAAGAGAAAAATACACCTTAACTCTTCTAAGAAGGAGAACTGCATAGATCTTAAAACATCCCAATTACTCAAAGCTTGTGCACTGTGTGAATCTATTGGATAGCGTGGAAACTCTTGCACTAAAAAACCACAAGCATTATTTGCAAGGGAAAAAATAACAATTTAGTGTGAAAACATATATGTGAAATCATGTGCTGCAAAATTGGCTTAAGAATTGAATTTGCAAAATGTGCATGTGCACGTGTTTCTCTTCTGTGCCGAACCAAATTTCCTTCTGCCCCGGACCAAAATTTTGGTCTATGGTGAACAAGATTTTGCGTTGTGAAATTCGCATGTACGCCGGACTAATTTTATTTGGTCCGTTGTGAACGTGATTTCGAGCTCTTTGTGCCGGACCAAAATTTCCAAAACCAGTAAGTTTCGCATGTACACCAGACCAAATTTTTTGGTCCGTCGTGAACAGGTTTTTGAAGGCTGTTTTCACGTGTGCGTCGGACCAAATCTTTTTTGGTCCGCCGTGAATGTGAATTTGATGTTTTTGCGCCAGACAAAGTTTTTTAAAAACCAGTAAGTTTTGCATGTACGTCGGACCAAGTTTTTGGTCCGTCATGTGTTGCGTCGGACCGAAGTTTGGTCCGGCGTGAATGGTTGTTCTCGGGTTTTGGTTTCCTGTGTGCGCCGGACCAATGTTTGGTCCGTCGTGAACGTGTTTTGCATGATTAGGGTTTTGAATTTGGGTTGATTGTATGCAATGCTCGTGTGAGTAGTTGCATTGACTGATCTTGAGTCAAATCGTGGACTTGTGCTCGGAAGTGTGTTTCTTTTTGGTCATGTGCAGGTGTTGCTCGAGGGCGAACGTAGTCGATGACGGGACCGGAACTAGGTTCATAGAGGAACTGAGGTTCGGGACTAGGTTCAGGGAGGAACTAAGGTCTTGGTGGTCAATGATGTCATGCGGGACATTCGGGCTAAGAGAATGGTGCACATCAAAAATGGTTAGTCACGTGAGTTTGGCAGGTGGGCCATACGCGTGCAGAGTTGTTAGTCACGTGAGTATGGAAGGGTTGCCATACACGTGCAAGAGTTGTACTCGGACAGGTTAGGCCAAGTAAAGTTGTGTTAAATACAGACTCCTTCTAGGATTAGGAGTGGGACTCCTTCTAGGATTAGGAGTGTTTACTGTGTATAAATAGGGGGAAGGTGCCTCCTGTTTAGCACACCATCTAAGCGAGGCTTAGAGCCAAGTATTAGGGTTTGTACTCTTTTGTTTTAGAGTACTATAACCATATCAAAAAGGAATAACGATCAAGTTCTTCAAGCATCTTTGCAAGCTACAGGTTTTGTTAGATTTATTCTCGTCATATTCTATTATAGCAAGCTTGCGAGGTTCATAACTTTTGATCCGTAAGTCCGATCGAGCTTATTCTTTTTGTGTTCTATTCGTACTGGAATCTAGTTTCTTGTGTACAAATTTTAGATCGAACCGACGATTGGATCTCCTGGAATTCGCATTTTACCGAACGTCTGTCAATCTGTTTTTGTCGAATACGAGGTAATTGTTTGGTTTTGGTTTGGGGTGAACTTTTAATAGATCAAAGATTTGGTTTTACCTTCCGCACAATCATTCACCCCCCCCCTCAGATTGCTATATCCGTGTATATCGATCCTACAATATAATCATAATAAGAAGTTAAAAGATTTTAGCTTTTATGAAGTGGTACATTTGGGCAATAAGAAAACATACCATTTGCTTAGCATTCACTGACCAATCACCAACATATCAACCTCATTCATTATGTCATTTTACAAAAAATATATCGGTTGACACACAAAAAAATATTGAAAAGGAACTCAAAATGAAAATAAAGACAAAAGTCAACTGCAAAGCCTACATAGTTCATACCAATGACAAGTATGTGATAATGGAATACAAAATGATAGGAAGGAATGGTTATTAGAAATGTGGATGGCAAGAAAAAATAGTAATACAATAAGTGGTCCATAACAAATTGACAATTATCAAACCTCCTCGGTCATGTATGTTGTGACAAACAGCAACAAAACCAACATAATAATTCACTGATCAGCACAAAATAAATAAATTTCTCAAGGTTCACAACATTCCCCTTCTGAATATATCACAATCAAACCTCCCACTACTACAGAAAGGCCTATATTAGGCATCTCATCACAGATGGTTTTTAAAAATCATCTGTGTTAAAACTAATCACATACGGCTTTGCTAGCGTGACCGTCAAAATTACAGGATATGCTAAGAATTGTCTATGATATCAACTTATCACATACGGTTCTTACCACGAACAGTCTGTGATAACTATCTCTACTAATATAAAAGGGAGGTTTGTCCGTCATCATGGATATGTAACCCATGCTCGGCCATTCCTCTCCTCACCTCATCGTATTATCTGCATCCAACGGTGCCACCGTGATGCGAACCCTTGTAGGGCGCCATCACTGGCACCAGCCGGTCACCTCCTATGTTGATCTCCTCATCCTCATATTTCTCCACCCCCCCACCCAGGAGAAAACATGGTATGTGCGAGATCTCAGCCTAATCGGTGTTGTGGATTTGGGGGCGAGATGGCGGAGAAGCAGCAACGCGCCAACGGGGCAAGGAAGGACGAGGTGGCCACCCACGAGTACATCATCAACCTCCACAAGCACCTCCACGGATGGTAACAGGACCTTCCTACCCATCCGCACTCTCCCCGCTCTTAACCTATATAGGTATTTCTTTACCCGTACCACTGCATGTTTCCTGTTTTTGGCATGTCTATATGGATGAATCTTGCTTGCTTTCCTACCTGTGGTAGCAATAGATTTTTTGGGTGTTGATCTTAGATCCTGATCGGCATAGTTGATTGTGTGATGGATCCTTGCTAAGATATTTGCTCATGTGTTATGTAGTTTTTTGACCGAGGGAACAGTAGGAGAGTCTCCTACTGAAGAGAACTTGCATTAATTTTAATAAAAATAAAAACACGCCGTGTCCCCTAGGAGCAGAGTTACAAAGTGTTAACCCACTAAATTATAGATGGTTATCAAAGTTCTTAAATCTATACGAGTGGAGTAAAACATCATCAATGAAGTTCTGTTTCCAAGTGTGAGTTGAGGGCTGCACTTGATCAAAGATCTTTTTGTTTCTTTGTTTTCAGATCTACCAGGCAACTATGAGAAATATTTTGTTGAAAAAGAGAAATCTTTGTTTAACCTATTGGATCATGTCCATGATGTTCACCATCAAATTCCAATGTAGACCGATCTATTTCCAACAGTTATGACTGAAGGTGCAACCAAACAACATGTGTGTGATTGTTTCTGTTTGTGATGCTTGGCATAGAACACATGTAGAGTCATTGTGGGGAGTCCAGTTTCTTCGCATAAGCATTGTTTTGTGTTTAGCGCTATCTTAGCATGAGCCAGCAGAAAACTCTCAGCTTGGGAGTACATCTGTTTTGCCATACCCATTTTAATGCGCTTGGATGTCAGTCGTCTGAAACTGGTGGTCATACTATCTTTTGGCTGTTGTGAGGCCTCCATTTTTGGTACAGAATATCAATAATAGGTTTCATATGCATACAATACTAGCTCATGATCAGTATCTAGTATGCATATTTACAAAGTTAAAATTGCATCCATACATAATTTATTACATATAATAGCTAAAGTATTTATACAATATGACCTGTAAGGTCGATTAGAATACAATGAAAAAAAAATCAAAAGTCTTGTAGTATGCCGCATAACCCTTAGGCAACTAACAATGTATAAACCCTAGAAAAGCTCATCATAATATCCCCCGTATCCTACGGTATAAATAGTATCATCGGGTTTTCTGCTCATTCACCTAAAAACAACAATTGTAGCAAGTTGAGTACAAAAATGTACTCACAAGACTTTTGCAAAACATATAATATATGTAGGTTGTATTAATAGAAAGGCCACTGCGGTTATTTTGCATAAAATTGACTTAAATTGTAAATACTGAATAGTAGATTAAAAGTGAAATTTAGTAAAAGCAATTTAACAGATATAAAATAACAAGTATGCAAGCATAAATATAACAACTCATAGTCCTCCATGACGTGAGCAACAAGTTTTCCATTTCCTACCAACACATGGCATAAAACCAATCTTTGCTTACACATGACACAACAGTTGAAAACAATCTTGCCAACACGTAGCAAAGTATTGAATAATCTGTAGGGTAAACTTTTCAATACCAAAATTTCCAATTGCAAACCATTTTATGAAAAATATGAAAACATCTAGCTAGTGCTAGTGCACCAAGACTTTCATGACTGTGGAAACGGCTTTTGAAAAAGATTTTCACTCTGCGGCTTTACCTACAAGATATGTCCTCTCTTTGCATGGCCTTTTAACACACTTCCTTTGGTGTGCCGCAGAGAGTCCATAACATAACTGTTACATTACCTAGCCCTAACTTTGCATCAGCCTGGTGACAACAAACCCTTACTAATAGCGGCAGAAGATATTTGTACAATCACTATATGATAGATGGTTAAACACCCCCATCGTCCCACTTCTCCCTATAGTAATGTGTACACCGTTGTATCAGCGAACGATATTCCCAACACCTCGGTGTGGGAGCTCCTCCAAGCAAATCCATATCGGAACAGCCTATACTACCTCAGCCTTTCAATGTGCAAAGCTAGTTCTAAATAACTTAATAAGTTAAGGCCGTCCCATACGGGCCTTATGGTCGTACGGTAACTCTTGGATTTAATGAACACTTAGTTCGGTCCTTAATTCGATCCAGCTGGGAAATTTCCCCTATCTACGTGGAAGTAACATGCACTTTCGGTTATTGCCAATAGCTCGCTGTGTCAAAATCATAGTTTTATTTTTCATAAAAAAATACCATTGATCATAATATTCCAACATGTCCAATAATTATTCCTAATATGTTAAATGCTTAAATTCATTACGAACAGTAAAACCATCTGTTCGTACTCCAATCTAAAGCATGGCTAAGCAGATGCATTTAATAATCGAGTATACCTATTTTCACATTTTTCATGTGTTCATCCACAATCTAGAGTATACCCACAAAATAGCAAATTTTATGAAACATAGCGCATGCATGCAAGTTTTTATCAATTTTGAAAAGCTGGGATCAATATGATCAAGAGGGTGCTTGCCTTGCTGGCTGTTGTCTACGACGAAGTTGAGGTCACGGCTGGTGTCATCAGTGTCTATGCGTCGCTCGTCGAGAAATAAAGCAACAACAACAATAATAAGAAGCAAAAGAAGTCAAATATAAAATCAATTTTTTTATTAAAGGAAGGTTCTGGTGATAAAATATCTTAGCTATTAGTTTCTCAATTTTTAAACTTATTTACTTATGTTATGAATTCTTAGTCCATATTATGAGATAGATTTTTAGTACGATCCAAGTGCACATCCAAAAACCTTTTGTAGCATCAGAGGGTCCTGACTTTTGGGAAATTAAAATACGTCCATCATATCATCAGAGCGTCCTGACCTCTAGGGTTCTTTTTAGTTTGATTTCAATCTCACTGGTCTTAACATTTATTTTGTGGACATCATTTATATTCAAATCTTAGCAAAGGGCCATAATATTATATTATTATTATCATCATCATTTTTATGAGGATCCACTTTTTTGTATTCTAACTTTTATAGTTCTAATAATTGAGAGCAAAAGTTAATGTTAGTTGTGTGCTGCTACTTTCGGATGAGCCACAAAAGAGAAAGAAAATCAAGGAAAGTTAGGAACAGAGCAAAGCTCACCAAGCAGGTGCCATGGCAACTAACTAATGATGCTATTGTACTCACCTTTGGATGGATGGTGGGCCACCTAATAGAGGAAGTCACAGCTCAAAGCAAAGGAGGTGCCATAGTTGTTGCTTCTAGAACTTGGGTCGGCGGCAGAGCATGCATGGGGGAGCTGAGGTGAGCACCGAAATGGAACTCTGAGACAGGGGCAGGCACGGAGTCACTCTGGTTTCCTGATTGGTCCTTAGGAATCGGTGCTCCTAACGTGGCCTCATCCTGACCGGATGATGCTGCCAACTTGGATGCTTCCGCTTCTGAAATGTACTCGGAATAGAAGTTACATGTACCTTCTTCTTCCTCCAAGTAGTCATCAGCGATAAGGTGTTAGTTTTCCTCATCCATGGCCTGCAACGATGCACATTACCTCTTGCAATGTTAAATCATGATGATGGGGCCCTCCCTCTAGTGCCAACTGTCGATGTTCAGGACTTGGGGGTCCCTAAACTGAGCTTACGATTATGATTTGGCTTGCTTTTGTGGGCTAGATGACAATGCAAGGTATAGAAAAAAATTGATGGGAATTGAGTTGCTCTGCTCTTTAGAAAGTACAAATGATGTTGATGTCTATTACACAGGTGAACATATATTGTTCTAGATGTCCTTTGCCCTTGGTGGGAGAATCCTATTTATAACATCAAATGGGTGCCAGTTGTTGTCTTTGGAGAGGTGTCTTTCCATCAGAAGACGTTGTTTAGTTAAAAGGTGTCTTCTCATAAAAAATGTGGCTTTTGTCAGAGAGGCACCTCCAAAATTTATGAAAAGTTTTTTTGGAAGGATTTGACGAGTTGCAAAGGTTTGTTTAAAATTTCCATAATTTTAACCATTCTGTAGTTTTCTCATAAATTCATTTATGGCCTCAGCTTTAATACAATATTTAGTATTTGATTTTTTAGAAGCATCAACTCAATCCCTAGACTCATAAAACTTTTTGGAGAAGCAACTTGGTTCATTTAGAACGTAAATATAATATTTTTGGACTTTTTGATTGTAACATCCTCAAATTTCAAAGAATTTAGTATGACTAATAACTTATATTTTTAAGAAAAAGATGATGAAGATGATGTTGAGATAATTCCATTTCCTACGAGGTGATAGAGAGCAACTAAGCAACTACAATTATTTAGTAATAACTAGTAAGTTAATATTATTCACTGCAAATATATGAATGGATTGTTTGCAGTGGTCCGGTCTGGACTGTTTGCAGAATTGCAGTGGCCCTGTCTCACAACAGTGTTGGCCCAATGGCCCATGCCGGATGACCCATCCAAATCAGCGTGATCTTGGTTGATCATGGTTATGAGTTGATGAAATATATATTATTTGCTGATCTTGGAAGTCTCAAAATCTCAAATGTTGACTGCTGGGATGCTAGTGCTAGAGACCTGAGTGCTGCCATGGCCTGGCTCGGCGAGCCAACGAGCCGGCTCGCGAGCCAGAACCGAGCCGCTCTTTCGAGCTCGTTGCTTCACCGAACCGAGCCTAGCTCGGCTCGCTACCTGACCGAGCCTAGCCGAGCCGAGCCGGCTCGGCTCATTTCCAACCTTAAATGGAACCATCCCATCATAGACCAAGTGATACAAATTTGTGGAATATTCCCTCTAGATGCTAAACGATTCCATTCACCCAAAATAATGGAACCAAATGGTACAGGACCATCCCATCCCATTCAGCCGCATCCCATCAACCAAACGCACCCTTACATCATGGAAACCGTGCCCATTGTTCTGGAAACCGTGCCCATTGTTCTGGTCCGACTTGCAACATTCCGAAGGACAGTCCGAGCCACTTTTGACCCCACCACCTTGTATTTCCCAGCACCTCCCAGTCCTAAATTGGTGATCATACGATCCCGCGGAAGGGACGAGGGAACACCGATTAAAATGTGTACATAACACCGATTAAATGTGTACATAGCATTGCAAATTTGCCCCTCCATCTGCCGCGAAACATGTGTGTACGTAGTGTGCTGTACGACCGTTCGATTCTCTGTTGGCTACGGTTATATCAGTTAGGCACCTTTTGGCAAGAATGAGATGAACTGGCTAGCTAGTCTGAGAATGGGAAGGCACAAATCTTAAGAGAAGAGTGAACGTACGTTGGCATTGTAGCTGGAGGCGGGAAATGGATCGATACAAGGAGTCGTGAGGTAGGAGTATATATATAAACGGCAAGGCTGGTCCCAGTATATATATGAATTCAATGTAGATGGGAATCGCCATTAATTAGTGGATCTCACGGTTTATTTTATTTTTAGAAACAGTACTGCTGATTTGGCATGTTTTTGTAGCGGCAGACAGCTCTTGACATTTGAGATAGCGCCGTGCTATTGCTAGCTACAGGCTAGTACCCCCTTTGTTCAAAAAAAAAAAAAACTTGTCAGTTTGGATACGTGCAGTTAAATATTTGAAAATTTAGCTAACGATATTACAATAGAAATTAGTAGTCATAGTTGAGTTTCGAAGACTGTGTCGATGCTCAAAACAACTACTATTGGTGACCGGAGGGAATAAATCGGTGTCATTTTTGTCCAATGGAATAACAACATTATCATGGACAGTTTAGTTTTTCCTGCCTTTAACAAAGTGTAACAAGTAGGTTCGTAGTACGTATGGTCTTTATCGGTCTCTTTCGATGCTAATTCAGGTCTTATGCCCATATCGACCGAGTCAAGTCGTGCGTTGATACCATCCTTTATTTTGCCCTTAATGTTTAGTAAGAGACCAATCACACTATCACAGACATTCTTCTCTACGTGTTTGACATTGATGAAGTAGCATACTTCTAGGTGCTCCCAGTAAGGTATGTCATAAAATATTGATCTCTTCTTCCACATGCTCTTCTCACGGGTCCTTAATTTACATCTCATTCCATGTGCAACATCCAAATCCTTAACAATGTCATGAACATCACTCCTTAAAGGCCTTGGAGCTGAACCGTTTTTGTTCCTTTCATCGAATAATTTCTTCATTTTGTGGTATGGGTGATTCCTCCGAAGAAACCTACGGTGATGCATGTTCACTGTTTTGCGCGAGTGATTCAGCTACACACTCTCGGTATCATCTAAGCAGTGAGTGCAGACTTTGGCTCCTTTTGTACTATGGCCCGACAAGTTAGCAAGAACAATAGGCAGTGCAAAGTGAAGTTCTCTCGTTTGTACGCATTCCATACCTGTAATCCAAGAACCCACGGTGTTTTTAGATCTTCCGCTAATGGAGCTAGGTACACAACAATATCGTTCCCAGGTTGTTTCGGTCCTTGGATAAGTATAAACAACAAAATATAGTTCCACTTCATAGACAATCAAGAAGGAAGGTTGTAGATATAGAGATTCACGGGACAAGTGCTATGCCGGCTGCTCATGTTACTGAAAAGATTCATTCCATCTGTACTTAATCCAAACTTTATATTCCTTGGATCCGCACCAAATTCTTGAAACCTTCAATCAATATTTCTCCACTGGGTGGAATCAACAGGATGCCTTAGCATTCCATCGTTCTTACGCTCCTCGGAGTGCCAACATAGTGGGTTTGCCTTCTTTGGGTTCGCAAACAAACACTTCAAATGGGGAATTATAGAAAGATATCATGCCACCTTAGCAGGAGGCCCTTTCTTCACCTTGATGCTCTCGCCATCATCATCTGAATGACTCTTACGCTTGTACCGGGATGTGTTGGACACCGGATATACATGCAAGTTTGAGTGCTCTTTGCGATACATGATACAGTCGTTCGGACATGCATGCATTCTTTCTACTTCCATTCCCAAGGGATAAAGAACCTTATTGGCTTTTTGGGTGGTTGTCGGCAACTAGTTTCTCTCTGGAAGCATGTCCTTCAATAGATGTAATAGCACCGTGAAACTCTTGTCGAACCAACCGTTGCTTGTCTTCAATTTCAGCAGTTCAAGCACGAATGACAACCTTGTGTATTTCAACTTGCAGCTTGCGAACAAAGGTTTCTCCGAGTCCTCCATCAAGCCTCAGAATTTACCATATTCCCTGTCATTATGATTTCCTTTTGCGTCATGCAGCATCTGATCCATATTGTCATCCTACAACCTATTCTTATCGGAAGCATAATCGATATGATCATCCAGCATATCGTTGACTTCGTCGAAGATGTTAACACTACCAGCTGCTTCCTGTATATTTTTCTCTTCACCGTGACTGGTCCAACATGTATACCCCATTTTGAAATCCCTCAGAATCAAGTGTACTTCAATCTGCGCTGAGTTTCGAAACATCCTCAGATTTTCACAGTCAATGCACGAACAAGACATAAATTGCACCCACTTATTAAACATATCCTCCTATGCAGCTCTTCTAACAGCAGAGATGCCATTAAGGTACTCGACACTCGTACGATTCTTAGCGTACATCCAGCTTCGATCCATCTATGCTACACATGTAACATTTAGTGCTAAATACTAAGTACACTAGGTGTGCACATGCACACATTCTTAAATTAATTATGCAATGCTAAACACAATTTTCAGTGATATACATAATATAATAATGCAATTAGAAACCATTACTAATCTTAGATCACCAAGAACAACTTGGTCTATAAAGTAGATCTAAACAATCTTTAAATTTTCTCCTTACCAAGCTATATCTTGAATATAATGCAATTAGAACCCATTACTGACCTTAGATCACCAAGAACATATGGATCTACAAGTTACATCTAAACACACTACAAAAGGACACCCCTTTTTGCAACGCATATATGCGTTGCTAAAAGTCTGCATATGCGTTGCTAGGGTCTATACTAACGCATTATTATGCGTTGCCTATGCTGCCGTTGCTAGGGTCTATTGCAACACATATATATGCGTTGGTAAGGCCTAGAATTAAGCGTTGCTAAGCTGCAACGGATATCGAGTGGTTACAACAATGCTTACATATGTTGGTTCTAGGCCTTACCAACGCTTAGGAATGCTTGCTTCTCATATGGTTCATGGTGAATTTGCATGCCCGCCCTGTGGTGAAAATGCATGGTCGAAACGTCTGAAGCACGGTCTTAAATCTTGTTTTATGGGTCATCGTCGATTTCTTCCTCTTGATCATCCTTATCGTTTGGATGCAAATTCATTTGATGGAACGACAGAGCTTGGAACAGAGCCTATAACCTACTACGATCGTCTGATTTTGCCTGAAATCATTGCGCTTGGTAATTTCAAGAAATCAAAAACTTACAAGTCAGTAAGTACTCTGTTCACATTGCCTTATTAGGACGATAATATTCTTAGATACAATCTTGATGTGATGCATATAGAGAAGAATGTGTTTGAAAATTGTTATGGTACACTATCCGGTTTAGATGGAAAGACAAAAGATAACCTCCAAGCTCGTCTAGATCTCGTAGAGATGAACATCAGAGAGGACCTCCACCCACAAGAAAACCTTCAGGAAAGTTGTACTTGCCACCAGCAAGATTTGCTATGTCAAAAAGTGAGAGACAAGCATTCTGTAAAGTTCTTCGAGACATAAAAGTTCCTGATGGTTATTGTAGAAATATATCAAAATGTGTTAATGTTGCTGAAGGGAAAATTGTTGGTCTCAAAACACATGATCAAGTCATGTCTTGATGCAAGAACTCATGCCTATTGCTTTGAGGGGTATTCTTCCAGATGATATCATAGCGGTAATATTTGAGTTGTCTGCTTATTTTCGAGGAATATGTTCAAAAGTGCTTCATGTTGATGAGTTGGACCGTTTGGAACAATCAATTAAAATTACTCTGTGCAAAATGGAGATGATTTTTCCTCCTGGATTTTTTACGGTTATGGTTCATTTAGTAGTCCATCTAGCAGCTGAATGTAAGATTGCTGGACCAGTTAATTATCGATGGATGTATTTTATTGAGAGGTACTGATTCTGACTAGTACAAGCTTCATCCTCTGAATCTTATATTTATACAACCTAATAAATCGTGTTGCAGGTACCTAGGGAAATTAAAATCATATGTTCGCAACAAAGCGTATCCAGAAGCTTCAATGGCAAATTCATTTTTGGCAGATGAGTGTATGGTGTTTTGTTCTAGGTACCTAGAAGGTTTCTCCACGAAGCATAATAAACCATCAAGGAATGATGATAGTCTGGATCATACTGAGTCCAACTTATTTGGACAGGATTCGTCTTTGTTTCCTCCTATAGGGAAACCATTGGGAAAACCATCAAATTTCATTTTAACTGATCTAGAGAAATTGCAATCACATAGATATGTACTATTCAACTGTGAAGCTGTGATTCCGTACCTGAAGTAAGTGTTGCTGCTTATTTATGTAATTTATATAGTGTCTTTAAACTAATTACATGTCAATTCTCATTTTAGGAAACATGCTGCTCATCTCAAAAGGAAGAGACGTGACCGTCGCCTAACTCCGAAAGCAATTGAACAAATGCAGAATATAGAATTTCCCAATTGGTTTAGAGAACATGTAGGTATCCTAATTTGTTTTTTCTGTTGCAAGGAAAATTTTGTCTTAAATACATAAATATATATATTGGGTGGATACAGATCATGCAGTTGGAGCAAATAAATGGTAGCGACAGCATCGATGAGGACATTAGATGGTTGGCTCGAGGGCCATTGGATGCGGCAAGAAGACAGAGCATTTAACATTCGTGGATTCAGATTTAGAGCCAAACGGTATGATAAGGCGACTCAAAAATAGTGGAGTTGTTGTTAATGCAAAGACGTCTAGTTATTCTTCTGCAGGTGATAGTAAACCTATACTTGGCGATATTATGTACTATGGTAGGATACTTGATATAATAGAGATAGACTATTATGGAAGATTTTCAGTGGTACTATTTAAATGTGAATGGGTTGATGTCACTCGAGGAAAGGGAGTACAAACAGATAAGTATGGCTTATCACTTGTGAATTTCTCACATCAAATTCACAAAGGGGATAAGATTGAGCATGAACCATTCGTATTTGCCAATCAAGTTGACCAAGTGTTCTATGTCAAAGACCATGTAAATCAAGGGTGGTCAGTTGTCTTGAAGATGAAGCCTAGAGATGTATTTGACATGGGAGAAGATTGGAATGAATTAGAATGCGAACCTTATCATGTCAG
Source organism: Rhipidocladum racemiflorum (assembly GCA_036346355.1). NCBI lineage: Eukaryota > Viridiplantae > Streptophyta > Magnoliopsida > Poales > Poaceae > Rhipidocladum > Rhipidocladum racemiflorum. The sequence continues at coordinate 23,803,115 of CM070586.1, forward strand.
TACACTTGGGGGCCTTTTTGAAAATGCACATGACAGTCATTCATGGAGTAGAAGAGATGTAGTGGGAATTACTGTAGACGCAGTAGCTAAAGATCATAGTCCAAGTTATCTAGAAGACGAGTACTAAATTAAATGGTGAGGCATGTTTGATTTTTTTCTTGTAACAGTTTTGCTATGATTATGTGGAATCTGACATTTTCCATTATCCTTATGTGTACTACAGCCTGCTCACAAATGCTTGAAGGAATATCTTTTTGTTATGTCTTTTCTTGGTCCAGAAGGATAAAGGAGGCGAGGATTTTCTGGTTTGAGTGAACGATTGTGACAAATAATACTTGTATTGATATCTGGACAAAAATGGTGATTTTTTATTTTAGTTTGGAACTTCAAGCAAGATTTTTGAAACATGATGTTGTCAGTGGATAGAGAAAGTTTATTGTTGTAATCCATGTTCATTTCAATTCAGATCTGCTACCATGTCAAGTCCAGGTTGTGGCTCATGGGAGAGGTCATGAAGAGAAGCTCATGTGGATGCAAGCACCAGGCTGACAGTTGGGATGAGAAACCAAAACTCACGTGGATGCAAGCACCTGAGCAACATGAAATATTTGTTTGTGGGAAGAAAAGCTCACGTGGATGCAAGCACCAGGCTGACAATTCAGGAGACACCAAAACTCAAGCAACGACAGCACGCTGACGAAGCCGTCGGTTCTGCAAGTTCTCGTGCTGCCGAGAAGGACCACTGTAGGCTGACAGTTCGATCTGCTAGTGCTGCCGCGGTTCTGCAAGTTAATATTCTAGTCTAATGCACAAATTCTCGTGCTAGTGCAGCCTTGTTGCGGTATCATAAGACCCATGCAAGTTAATATTCTAGTCTAATTCATCTTTGGAACTGGTATTTGTAAGAGTGGGTTGTTCCTTCCGAAAAGAATGATCAAAACGTTCTCTTCCCATTCCTTAAACTTTGCACCTGTAAGCATAGGAATTGAATTGATGCTTGCAGAAATATTAGAAGAATTAAGGATTTGCAGCTGAACATAACGAAATAAAATAAGACTCACATCAGAACATGAATTATATTATTACTACTAATGCCCATACTCCTCTCGGTGATTCAACTTCCATAATACTAATGCCCATACTCCTTTCCGCACGCTGCCACCTCTGATCGACCCACCCACGGAGAAGACAAATTTTCGCGCAAGGGGACAGATCCAAGAGCCTTAGTAATAAAACTAAGGTGATCGATGGATCTAACCACACGAGTTTATTAGTTTTATTACTAATAAACCTGGCTCGCATGGCGTCATCACCATCAGCTGCTCCAAGGATGTTCTCCAAGGCTGGTGCGTTCTTGGAGCTGGTCGCAGCTTGCTCATCGATTGATGTCGAGGATCATCACCTCTTCTTCACTACCATAGACTGAATAATCCTCCATAAGCTGAAAAGACCAGAGCGTTTGTTATATTGGCATGTATATCATCAGCGATCTACTAAAAAAAACATGAACACATTATTAATCATATTAATAATTACAAAAAGTTCATATGGATACACACCTCTTTGGAAGGGCAATCCGACAACTTTGGCGATCTACAGATGATTCTTGCAACAGTTGACAAATGTTGCCACTGGTTGTTTAACCCCACGGATGACGGTGGCAACGCTTTGCAAGCGTTGCCACCTTGTTGCTTGCAATGCATAACATCATGTGTTGCTATGTATCCGTTGTTAAAGGGGTGTTCCTGTTGTAGTGACAATCTTCAAATTCTTTCCTTACCAAGCTAGATTTTGAATATAATACAATTAGAACCCATTACTAACCTTAGATCACCCAACAACACATGGATCTACAAGCTAGATCTAAACAATCTTCAAATTCTCACCTAACCAAGCTAGATATTGAATATAATGCAATTAGAACCCATTACTAACCTTAGATCACCAACTATACTTGGATCTACGAGCTAGTTCTAAACAATATTTAAATTATCACCAAACCAAGCTAGATATTGAATATAATGCAATTAGAACCCATTAGTAACCTTAGATCACCAACTACACTTGGATCTACGAGCTAGTTCTAAACAATCTTTAAATTATCACCAAACCAAACTAGGTATTGAATATAATACAATTAGAACCCATTACTAATCTTATATCACAAAAATCAAATGAATCTATATTCACCCTTCGAAATCAATTTTCTTTTTTCACAATATCGCCTCACAGTTGCAGCCAGTCTCAAGATAGATCCCAAACCCCTAAAAAATATGAAGTGGCTCAGGACGCTGTATTATATATTGCTAGAATTTATCACAAATGGTTATATTCATAAACCATCAGTGATATACATAATATCACAGACGGTTTTAGTATAAAACCATCTATGATGCCTCTAATAGCTATCAAAGACGGTTTTAAATTAGAACCGTCTATGATGTACATCAATATCACATATGATTTTACTATATAAACTGTTTGTGATATCTATAGGAGTAATCATATATGGTTTTATAATAAAATCATATGTGATATTAATGTACATCACAGACTGTTTATTAATATCAGCGTTTGTGATGTTGTCACTGACGATTGCACTATAGTACCGTCGGTGATGTTCCTCATTACCGATGGTTTTTTAAAACCGTCTGTAATGAGGCGTCTAATATAAGCCTTTGTGTAGTAATGTGAAGACCTAGATGAGGTGCCGACCACTTACTCCTGCAGCCGTGCCTGCATCCTCAACCAGAGAGGAATGAACATAGAGGAGAAAGATGATCTGTGATGCACGGACGTGGATACATCGACATGATACGATATGAGATTCATTATTTTTCAAAATACACTGACATGGCAACACATGTATATTTAAATAATAATAATATAAGTATGTATTATTTTCTATTTTTTTATGTATCTGTCAAATTGAAATAATGCAAAATGTAAACTAAGAATATGTACATTAACCTTTGCAACTTTACTGCTAAGCTGAGCAAAAATATGTACCATCACCTTAGGACATATCCTTCGATCATCATTAGTAATTTTCAGCAAATGCCCTTTAACTCTAGAGTACCTACTAGTGTCAACATATTTACTATACTTACATCTTCATTTCACATTTCCTCTAGACAGACAACCCTCATCTAGGTTCTACAATGGAGCCTTGATGTTGGTATTTTGCTCCTCTCAGGTGGCTAGTGTTACCTTTTAGGTGGCTAAGGTGGGCTGGATTGTGTCATTATATGTGTTGGATATGTGTTAATGAAGTGTCGAAGCCATATCGAATATTAAAATTATTTATTTTGACTATATAATTATCCAATATGTGACCGATACATATCGAGCAGCGTGTCGATGCCGTATCCATATCAAACACGTGTCAAACACCGATACGATGTCAAATCAATGTGTCTGCGCTACAGAGCTGATGATGCAAAGCTGCCGCAGAGGAGTGTGGGATCTCAAGTCATCAAGTTAACTAGTTTAAATTCCATGCGTTGTCGTGGACGGTCTATTAATTCTAACATAGGGAGAAAATCGTTTTAAAAGATTTGGAATGAAAAGAAAATTTATTTCCTTCAAAAAAACTATACAAATATTCTTGTGAGAGAAATAAGAATTTAAATTTTTTTGGAAAAATAAAAACTGGAAAAAGAAAGAAAAAAAAACTGTAGCTTAGACACTGTAGTTTCTAAAGTGCCCCGAGCGACACGTGGCGGCCTGGCGTGCATATCACCGATAATAGTAGTATACTATTTGCGCCGTTAGTCCGCGCGTTGCTGCTGGCGAAAAGAATTATCGAGACATACAGAGATTTTAACAGAGAGAGAAAATCTTTTTTTGGGAATACCTAAAAAATATGTGTTCAAAAAAGTTTTAAAATTATTTTAAAAATTAGGAAAAATTTTTTGATAAAAATTTGGGGGGATATAGTTTTTTAAAAATAAAATCTTGATAGCTCAGGTCTAAAAAAGTTCTAAACTTTTCTTAAAATAATTTTTTTGAAGAATGAAATCATTGGTTTTATATGATATATACTTTTGTGTGTTGTTACAGGTGATTTTGAACTTTTAACAAAGAGAAAATTTTTCTAAAAAAACTGAGAAAGTAAGAAATAAAAACTATCATTTTTAATAATTTTAAAAAAAGTTACATATTTTATGAAAAATATTTTTTTCAATAAAATGTTTTTTTGAAAATAATGCATCGTAGAAGTTCCCTTTACAAAGTCTTAAGGAAATCAAAAAGTGGTGGCAAAAAAAAATTAGAAAATAACTTTTTTCTAACTCTTTCTTTACAAAATAAATTCACTATAGCAGCGCTATTGTTGTGCTACAGTATTCACGAATGAACAGTAGACAGCGCCATCTAGATGCGAAGCTAAGGTGATAAATGCCTTGGAATCAGCTATAGCCTGACTATAAGTTAGTAGTCAGTCTATATCTCTCTCTTCTTTTTCTCTCATCCACCTAAGCAAAATACTGAGTTGGCACCCTTATAGTAAACTGAAGTGGCACCATTGCACATGACCTAACCAACCGAGCTACAGTGTGGTTGTGAAATATAAGGATTACTAAATATATGAGGCTATATAGCAGTACCGTAGAAACTAGAGAAAAAAAAAGACACATGTCGGACAAGCGGGAGATACGCCGTACACAATAAAAACTATGTATGTATGTATGTGATATAGATCGGATGGAATGACAATTTTACATCAGTACATGTTTTTTGTTTAAACTTTAAAGCGCTGTGAGCAACTGTGCGGCCGGCACAGTACCATGGGCCCGTACGTCGGGAGAGACGAGAGAGAGAGAGAGAGAGAGAGAGATGGATCAACCACTGTAATTAATTTGAAGGCATCGTGAATGATATGAAAAATCGACAAATCTCTCTCCCGAGTTCTTCCTCTTGTTCTTTCTTCTTCCCCATCTGCGGAAAATTGTCTCAAATCGGCGATACAAAACTTGTTAGATGTTGTTAATGGTAGTTCAAAAATAATAGAAGACTCGAAAGGAAATCGCATGGATGCATGGATGCTTTGAGCTACGTACCCGACGCAAGTTTATGACATGTCTGCAATAATGCAACCCATGCAATATATGATGAAGTTTTGTGGTGGTATCTCGCCATATCCTTTTGTCTGGATAAAACATTACAAGTATATATCAAGCTACTACTTGGGTTGGTATATATGTAATGACCAGGCGGCCATGCATCCATGGGGTGAAATTTATGGGGGGAAATAGGAACCCATGCCTTAAACAAGCATCATATATGGCGGAATTAGGTCAACAAAAATAGGAAACGCAAGAGGAAGTAGCCAATTAACTAATTCAAGCATACTATATAGAAGATCGAGGGAACACAGATTGGTTCTCTTTTTGGTTCAAATTAATGCGGTGCGTATTTAGACGTGTACGACAGGCTTTGGAGGCATCTGGAATTCCTTGATGACGTGAGTTCTATTTGACAATGCATGTTTGCAGTCGTAATTCAAACTCTCCTACCAGGTTTCTTGGCGTTTGGAGTAATTTATACCTTCTTACCTTAAAATTTACACACGCGTTCCTCTATTTCAATGGCTGTCTTTCCTCATTCTTTTTTTGTTTTTGGCTTATGCTATTTTGCAGCATCATCAGCTCTGCTTGGATCGTTAGAAGTGTAAAACGCAGTTGCAAACCAATCCATCGATCTGCGGGAGAAGTGAAAAGGCAAGCAGACTCTCCAGTTTCACACTTTCACTTTACTGTTATCATCTCTGATGGCCATGGCCTAGCTTGACCAAGAGCGGTGTCTCCCATGAAGTATTTCCTGACCTAAGTTCTAAACACTGGAGTACCACGGCTAATTTCACTAGCTTGGAATACATCATGCAAGCTAATGGATGGAGTGCTGCCTGCTCATCATCATGGATGCGCAGACATGCCAAGGAACACGTCTTTGCTGCATGCAACCACGAGATTTTGACTACAAACTCGCGAGTACATCGTTATCGTTTCCGTGTACATATGCACTGCATTTGAAGCAAACGGATGAATTCTTGTAATCTTGATTGTGTGAGCTATAGAAGTCTTCTAGTACATCTTTCTCGATCTCCCCTATTCTTTGTCAGGCAATTTATATTGGAATTAATCTTGTAAATAGAGTAGAGTCCGAAATTTACGAAAGTTTATTTTAGAAAAGTTTATTTTGGAAAGTGTTTGGAGTCCGAGTCGAACACATGAGTAGTTACCTAATCTGGTACTTAATGTTCTGCTATATAAGTAGAGGCATTGTACCTATATATTTTGTAAGCAAGCCAATAAAAGCAAGTAGCAATAATACAAGAGAAATTGTCACAAAATTTCTGAGTGTCCAGTTTTAACAATTGGTATCAGAGCGAGATTCTAATCTTAATCGCGCTTGCCCCAAGGTAGGCCACCACTACTGGGGCAGGTTATTATCGTTGAGCGATACAATTCTTGTGAGGTGAGCCACGGGCCGCTGGTGCGAAGCAGAAGCTGGTGGTGGCGCTCCTACGGGGCGACGACGGGCAAGGGCGCGGACGGCCGACAGGACCTCGTGGCTTGTCGCGCACGGCCGAAGACGCTGTGGGCACGAACATGGCCGAAGAGGGCTTGAGCGCGCGGTGCGGAGTCACGGATTGCCGGCACGGGGGAACGCGGTTGTGGGCGTCGGTGCCGATGCAGGCGCAGGCAGCGTCAAGCTGTGGGCACTGGAGATGTGCAGAAGCAGTAGGACAACCTCTAGGCGGCGCAAGAAATCAGATCAGCGTCGATCCGTTCGGCAACAGGAGAATACGTTCGGGTCTTCGGGAGGAAGCTTTGAGCGTGTCTCGACTCTCGAGCTCCGCGTGGAGGACTGTGAGCGAAGCTGAGAGGGAGCTGCTGTCCTTGGGCTTGGGAATGATGTAGTATGGCCTGTGCAGGGACTTATTATCAAGCCAGAGCTGGGAAGGAGGATTCGTGAGAGCACGTGTTCGTGCGGTAGAGCAAAGAAAAGAGGAGCTATATACGTACACTAGTATGTGCAAGCAAACAAGAAATCAATCGAGAGTTTATAGGAGGAAAAAAAGAAAAAAAGATAAAAGAAAGAGTGGAGAAGGCGTGTCTTCGATATCTGTTATTGGTAAGTGTCATTGATAATCAGCGTGATAAGATGGCATTATCAGTTATCTGCGTGTCTCGTCGAAGGGCATTGAGGAGTTGTCGTCGTTATTCATGTTGTGTCTGTGCACGCTAGTTCTTGTAGGTGTGTCCAAGTTTCTCGTATGTAAGTTCTAATACGAGTCTGCGTATCACCGTCAAATTGAATTACCAGTGAAAAGACAATTGGAACTGGTAAGCTCTAATGCGAGTCTGCAAGGGCGGAGCTAGCCCAGGCTTAAGCCCCGGGCTGGATCAGCTGATCTTAGATTAAATATCTGTTTTTTAATGTTTTTTCAATAATTTTTCGTAGAATTTTAGTGGGCTTTCGGTACCAGGCCCCGGGCTCCAGCCTACTCTGCCCGGGGCCTGGATCCGCCCCTGCGAGTCTGCGTGTCACCGTCAACTTGTGTTATCGGTGAAAAGACAATAGGAGCGGAGGCAAAAGGTCATGATTGTCGACGAGGTGTGTCACCGGTGGTATGACTAGCAAGAAGAAGACAGAACTCCTTGGAGGTACGTCAAGAGATTGGACGTCGATTTGCGAAGAGGTGTGTAAGATCAGGGGGTGAGTGTTAGATGTTACAAGATTAAGGGGGGTGAATGTTGGAATTAATCTTGAAAACGGAGTAGAGTCCGAGTCGAATACATGAGTTGTTTTAGAAAAGTTTGTTTTAGGTAAGTTTGTTTTGGAAAGTGTTTTTAGTCCCGAGTCGAACACATGAGTTGTTACCTATTCTGGTACTTAATGTTCTGCTATATAAGCAGAGGCATTGTACCTATTTTCTAAGCAAGCCAGTAAGAGCAAGAAGCAATAATACAAGAGAAAATTGTCCTAAGATTTCTGGGTGTCATGTTCTAACAATGCTCTTGTTAGCCGGACCGCCACACTAGTGTTTCAGGGTCCCAGATCGTTGGGCTGCATTACACTCGCAGGCCCAACCAGAGCAGCTGGCCAAGGTCTCTTGGGTCATCTCCCCCCAAAAAGCTAGCTCAATGAGGGAGGTGATCCCTCACCCTTATAAACCATGCTCAAGCCCTCCCAATAACCGATGTGGGACTATTCCCAACAATCTCCCCCTCACACATCGGACTGAGATTATCTAGGAACCACCTAGGCCACCTAGGCTCTGATACCACTTGTTAGCAGGGCCGCCACACCTAGTGTGTCCGGATTCTATATCGTTAGGCTGCATTACACTCGCAGGCCCAACCAAAGCAGCAGGCCAAGATCTCTTGGGCCATCTCCCCCCAAAAAACTAACTCAATAAGGAGGTGCTCCATCACCCTTATAAACCATACTCAAACCCTCATAACAATCGATGTGGGACTATTCCTAACAATTCATTCGTTCTCATATTTGCACAGACTGTTTTGGAATAGGCTTTTATCGTGTCATTTCAGAGTTATGAATGGATATTAGTACTTTTCCACTCTCATCCTTGCTTTTAGAATTTTTTATCATCTTATAGTGTCTATATATATATATATATATATATATATATATATATATATATATATATATATATATATATATGGAAAATGGTTGTATACTCTTGGGAGTATGTACTCCCACTCTCAATATACTGCATAAATGATGTTATTATACTTCTTTATCTTTCTGAGTATATTCTAATACTAATTATAAGATACTCCAAAGTGAGTTTCACGAAAAATTTCATCAAAACCCACACTTTATAGCATAATTTGTTTATATACTCTTTTTGTACATGTAAAACGGTATATAGCAAGAAATAAATGGCTCCGATGAATTTTTTTCAACAATGTCGCATTGTAGTATCTTAGAATTATTATTGGAGTATACTGAAAGTGATAAAAGAGTATAACACATTTGTTTAAGTGGTATACTAGATGTGGGAGTACGTACTCCCAATAGTACAGAAAAGGTTTCCTATATATATATATATATATTTCCTACACTTAAGTGTAGCTACAAGCACTATCTGCACCATACATATGTCTTTGAGATTTGTGCAGCAGTTTGCCATTAGTGATTTGATGACCTGGATGTCACGTCAATCCATGACCTGGATGCTATGTAGATTAGAGATAGGTATCTATACATAGGAACAGGTCATTAGTGATTTGAATATTTGAACCCAGGATGTGTTGAAATGAAGAGGTAGGAAGGCAGCAAAGTATAAGATCTCCATCCCCTTGCCAATGAAGAACTATTTCCTGCTCTTCATTTTCGCTAGCAAGCCAGCAAACTAGTACATCTCCATCCGGTGTTCTTCCATTTTCGCTGGAGCAACCCAGCTTGTTAACCAACAGGTTGGCATCTACTTGCATTTTGTTTGTACCGATGTACTACCAGCTCTTGTTCTAACCATTCATTCTCTATTGTACAACAGAGAAAAGTTCAATCGCCTGGAAACTACATATCGAATGGAGGATCAGGTCGATGCATTCACTTCTGGTACGTCATTCAGATGCACAAGTGATGAATCAAGACGATCTTCACAATCAGGGAATACATTGAACGAGGGCCGAAATGATGCCTGTCCGCTCATTCTTGTAGAGGATGACTATCTGCATCGAACCTCAGAGGCGATTCCTATGGCAGTTATGAGATGTTCAGCTGGTGGTTATGATTCAACTGGTAGTTCTGGGCTGTCCGATGTTGCAGGGTATACTAAAAGGTTAGTAAGGTCAAGTTGATCCTCTAGCAGCACATGGTTAGTTCATACTAGTTTGGTCTTAGGTGTAAGAAAGCTATCAAGAAGGGAATCTCAGTAACAAATTGGTCTGTGGAACAAGTATTATCATTAACATATGGGATATTACAAAATTCAGAAAACAACCTGGTTACTTGTTCTTTCAATTTTGAACAGCACACCTTTCCCCATGATTTGAACGCATATATCGTAGCTTTGTTGTGTTAACGAACATTATGTATTACTTGTTTCAGGAAACGTTCCCAGCGAGGTCCAGATTTCCGTGAGCCGCTACCTGATCGTACGAGCGCTATTGAGCAAGCAATGCTTAATTTTGCGAAACATGGTGAACGACCTGTTTTTAAACCGAATGTTGGAACTGAGTTTGATTCCATAGGGGAGGCGCTTGATTACTGCAATCTGTATTCATGGGAAGTAGGCTTTGGAATACGTTTGGGTAACAGCTATACAAACCGCTCAAAGGAGTACCAAACAATGCAAATGATTGTGTGCAGTAATGAGGTCCGTTAAGGCAATCAGCGTACTGGTTGGATGTACAACATTATAATGGCCGACAGTGATGTAAAACATTTTTTCCTTGCAGGGGTTTGAACATGCAGAGAATACATCATCAAGACGGTGTGGATGCAAGGCAATGGTTCGATTGCATCGTACTGATGATCATGGATGGTATGTTAGTGAGCACAGGGCTGTACACAACCATGCATTATCTGAGACTTGTGCAGAAAAGAGGAATTGGCATTGCCACAACAAGATCGACAAGACTACTAGGGATCTTGTCCGCCATCTGCGACAGAATAACCTAGGTTTAACAAAGGTGTACTCCATCATTTCAAGCTTCTTTGGTGGTGCACAACAGGTTCCATTCAACAAGAGGTCTCTTAGGTACCTTTGTTCTAGAATCGCAAAGGAAGAATGTGACCAAGATGTCCAGAAGACTATTGAACTATTGCAGAAAATGAAACAGGAGGATCCAAACTTTGTGTACAGTATAGATGTGGACAAAGAAAGTCGAATCCGCACACTACTTTGGACTCATGGTAGCAGCCGATTGGATTACATCTACTTCGGTGATGTGGTCACATTTGACACAACATACAGAACAAATTTATATAACTTGCCCTTTGGTCTGTTCGTTGGTGTTAATAACCATTTCAGGAGCACAATATTCGGGGGAGTTCTTTTTCGGGAAGAAACTGTTGAGAGCTTCAAGTGGGCATTCAAGGAATTTGTGAATCAAATGGCAGGCAAGATGCCGCAAACAATACTCACAGGTAACTTCAATAGCCACTCTTTGGCAAATTCAACCTAAACAATGAAAATGCTAACATATGTAGAAATTAGCAGATCAGTGTCATCAAATGGAGGTCGCAATTGCTGATGTCATGCCAGACACTATACACAGATGGTGCAAGTGGCATGTTCTTCGGAAAGCAAAGGAAAATCTTGGGCCGTTGTATAGCAAGGATAGTCCTTTCAAAAGAGATTTTCATAATGTCGTGAGCAACATGCTCAGTATTGACGAATTTGAGCATGAGTGGGAAGTGTTGCTTGCAAAATATGGGCTGCAAGACAAGCCTTTCATGATAAACATCTATGAATCGAGGAAGCGTTGGGCCAAGCCTTTCTTCAGTGGAGTTTTCTGCGCGAAGCAAACTAGCACACAAAGAAGTGAGAGTGCCAATCATATGCTAAAGACTTACATACCGCCTTCTGCACCAATGCACCTGTTTTTAACGCAGTACAACAAGTTGGTGGCTGACAGGATTTCAGATGAAGGATGGTGCGAGCACAACACAAAACAGGTAGCGCTAAATACATTCATTTGGACAACTTGTACTGTACCATTGTTATAGTATATTTGATGACAATTCCATCTATTATTGTCATAGTATATTTGACGACAATTCTATGTTTCAGCGGACATCAATTCTTAGTACTCGTTTTGCTATTGAGAAGCATGCATCAGAGCTTTACACGGCTGGATCTTTTAAGATATTTGCGGATGAGTTCCTTGAGGCTGGAAAGTTTAATGTTAGTGGAACCATGGATACTGACATATATGTTGTGAAGCCTGGTGTTACACAAGGGGACAATCTTTGGTTAAGGAAATTATACGAGGTGCGATTTAATCTCAAGGCTAATAAAATTATTTGTGAGTGTGGGCTGTATGAGCACATGGGGATATTATGTCGACATTCTATCAGGGTAAGTAATTGAAGATTAAGTTGCTACTGCAAAGCTTACATGACTTCAAGTGTGTTATCACCCGTTATGTTTATTACAGGTTCTCATTCACATGGGTGCTCCTGAGATACCGGCAGGCAATATCCTCAAGCGGTGGACCAAAAAGGCCAGGGAGGGAACGCCATCTCATTTGCTGGAGCAGGTCAATGACAAAGGCCCCATGCAGTGCAAGATTTTTAGGCATAATCTGCTATACATGGCTAGCGCTGAAGTTGTAAGACTTGGTGGCCGGAGCTTGGAATCATTCAACTTAGCAATGTCCCTGATTGCCTCTGTGAAGGTGGAACTAACTAATATGAAGGATGGTATTAATTCCTTTGATCATCAACCTATTGGGGAAGAACATTATGGTGAACAAGTGAACGATCTATGTGGTGACATAGACTTTACTGAGAATATTCCGTCGCAATTATTGCCACCTGAACATCGACGATCAAAGGGACGGCCTAAGAAAAATTGTGTGCTACTTCCTCCACAGAAGCCTACAAATATGGGACGTCCTACTAATGCAAGGTTTCGGTCCCCAATTGAGCCAAATAAAACTATAAAAAAGACCAGGTTTTGCACAATTTGCCATAGTGCTTGCCACACAAGGGCGAAATGTCCGGAGAGACCAACCTTGGTGACAAAGAAGGTGCATATCAAGGTGTGCAGCACATGTGGCAAGCCTGGTCACATGACGACCACTTGCGGGAAATTGTCTAGCTACAAGAAGAAGATTAGTATAGATTGATGGTGAGGAAAGCTTAGATTAGTCTGAACTTTTTGTTTTCTTTTGCTGTCGACATGAATGTCAATAAAAACTAAGTTTAGTTTGAACGCTGGTTATACAGCATGCTTGCTATGACATTTAACTATTGTGCTTGATGTGAGGGAATTCTAACTGCATATGTATTTATGGAATTGAATTAGTTATCTAACTGCTTTTAGGGGTGATATCATGTTTGTGTTTTAGTGGTAAATGCCTTATCACATTACAGCCATGGGGCATCCTCTGGCAACCTGCATGTAATACACAGCGTAAAACACTGCCCAGTGTGGCCTTTGCACGATGTAAGACACTGCCCAGTAACCAACGAAGTGGAACTTTGCACTTTGCAATAACGCATTAAATGCAGGCTCTCTCCCTTGGACAATCCTATGCGCTGGACAGCAAGATGCATCGTTCCATGTTCTGCTGCAATGATGAGAAAGTATTAAGTGCTAACCACGAAAAGTGTGCTTTGTAATCCTCCCTATAGTTTTAAATTTGAATTGTTGAAGGGAGTGAATTGTCTTTTGCAGGGATTGTAGTGCTATAAAAAGGAACTTTACCTTACTGCCAGGCAAAGCCCAGCTTGAAGCTTACCCAGGTGACGCCAGTCTGGCAATATGGCGGCAAGCACTGATAGCCAATCTAGGAATGCATCCACCCTTACTGATATATCACTGGCGATTTTTGTGCCAGGAACTCCATTGAAGAGTGGCACGGTATTTATCGCACCCATTTTATTTATGTACCAGTGTGAAAGCATATTTTGACGCATATTTTGACGGCAATGCTATGTTTTGAGGCAACAACTTCATTTATGTTGTAGTTTTCTTATTGTAACATTCTTCTTTGCGGTAACATAAGTTATTGCAATTGTTCACTTGCTAGGTATCGGATTTTCTCTCTGGCTATCTGGCTGACGACGAGGTCGGCGAGTCATCCGGATTTGAACTTCTGCAGTCCTTGAGTGGACAGTCGTCTTCGATTGAATCTTCTATGGGCATGTCTTATGGGCAGCTGCCTGTCAACATGACAGTCAAGAATGAAGAGGAGGGAAGAGTGGTACGTAGTTAGATCTTCTCTGCTATTCATTTCATCAATTAATGCAACATCTCAGACTGTTAGTTAAATTCGTTTCATCCAGTATTCAATCAAACAATTGATATCTTCTCTGCTGGCAACCTTTTCAGTTTCAAACTTTGATTCCACCAGTTCGTCAGGAACTTGCTTTTCATCATCAATGGGTGAGGCAATAACAAATTATATTTACGTCGAAATGGTCTAGAGAATCATTAACTGATGCTTTGACAACTACAGGTGCCTGAGGGGGATGAGACCGGTGATCATGATCCTGCTATTGTTGAGGCCAACATTGTCCAGGTTAATGTTGATGATGGCGACGCTATTTCACAGAACAAAGGTTTCGAGGATAAAGAGGACATTGATGCAGTAGAAGATGTTCCGACGAAGCGCGTCAAAATAGTGTAGGCTCCCACTGTTCCTCTTGACGATGTTCCGACGAAGATGATTTTGACTGCAGTGTTCCAGCGAAGTATGTTCATGATGTATTTTGTTGTACGAATGAAGGTTGGTAGGACTTGCAAATGCGACATTTGCTTAGTGCTATAATTCTCATTGTAGCATCAGCTATTCAGATGACTAGTAATATGCAATTGACAATGTTGAATGCTCTAAGGTTACTCTACATTCTTGGAGTGGCTAGATGACTATGGAGTTATGGTGTTTATGTACAAAAGGGCTATGTTGTACATTGAATGGTGAGACTTAGCAACTATTAAATTAATCCTGTTCTTTGCTTACTGAACAATGTGTTGTGTTACGAAGAGGTCAGTGGTATGAAAGTGCTATTGCTATCAGTTGCCGTGCAATAAATTGTCACAGTGTATACGCATTGTTATGAAATCAGTGTGACGATTGTTGATGTGTTCTCTGGATGTATGGTTGTAGAGTGATTCGGGATGTTGAATGGTATGTCGGTGGTTAGCTTGTGATTTCCATGTATGGACAATGTTGACACAAATAGTTTCGGTGTTTCAATTCATGGTAGAGTATGCAAACCACCAAGAGAATGTGCCAATTGACACGCTTGAAAATTCTATAAGTAATCCTTAACATTACTATTGGCTACTTAAATTATCTCGATGCACTTATTGTCCATACAACATATCTATCCTGTAGCACTGGCTAATACGAATCAAAATATCCAAGCTTTGTAGTGGCCTATTGTGTAACACAAAGCTATTCGTACTAACAAATCCATTAATATTGACAAGTTGTGCTTCAATGTAGTAGTGATCAATTAATATTGACAAGTTGTGCTTCAATGTAGTAGTGATCAATTAATATTGACAAGTTGTGCTTCAATATAGTGATGACGTGTAGTTGAAACACACAGTTATCCTAGCTGGATATGTTTGTAGGTGGCACATAGGTTGTACCAGCTGTGAAGTGTCAATGTAGCAGGTATGGAATCTCATTAATGCTGTGCAGTGTTGCAGGTCTCTGCACCATATTTTTTTTTTACTTTTTTTGGTTCCATCGGCTGCAACATATATACAGTCAATACACATGGAACAAGTTATTAGTGATTTGAAGGTTTGAACTGACCGGGCCTGGAGCGACTTCAGTGCGTAGTTGTACCAGCCAACAGTGTGTACTACCATCTAGCATATCTACTACCATCTAGCATCCCTGCTTTCGCAGTCTCCACGAAGTGCACCTCGAGCCCTACGACGCAGTGTTTGCAATGATATACCCCGCGCACGACTCTCGGAACAAAGGGTGGAGAGGAAGTGCATGAACCAAGAAGACATGCAAAGGCACTCAGCAAGAGATGACAAGGCAAGGTTAGTATTCTGATGTGGGTTTTGGTTCATCTATTTGTTCCATCAGTGGTTGTAGATTTATTTATCGCTGATATGTTGCAATTGGGTTATATTGCGTAGGTTTGGATTGCTGCATATGGACTATTCTACTTCTCAGTGCGGAACGAAAGATGTTCCTGTATGTAGCAGGGATAAAGATTTGGGCAGATTTTCAACCCAAGGAATTCGAACAAGGAGTATGAGTTCCAGAAATGAAAGGGGCTATGTGGGAAGCTCCCAATTGGAATTCAGAACGGCATGCTCTCCAAGTACAGTATATAATGTCTTTCGTAAATTTGACTCCGTCAAGGTTGATTTGGTCAGGTCGTTAGGGTTTGAGGGTCTTTTGTGCCTTCCGTTCCATGAGAACATAGATTTGAGCTTCTCCGCTTGGTTGTTGAGTAAAATCAATACAGATACAATGGTACTTGAGCTCGGCGATGGGAGCGAGGTCAAATTACTGGATGAAGATGTCCAGACTGTAATGGGTGTTCCTTATGGATGTCGTCCAGTCGTAGCAGAAGATTATGTCGAACATGATGATATCAAAAGGGCAATTCGCAGGTATCTTCACGTTGATGAAAATCACGGGACAATAGACCTTTCTGTTGCTGAATCAATATTGACATCTGAAAAGAAGGGGGGCATGAGTCATTTTGAATGTGACTGCTTTAAGGTTGCATTCATGTTATTTGTGTTTGGACACTTCCTTGATCCGAAGGGATTAACAGCAGTTGTCCCAAAGGAGATCATGTCGGCTATTATTGAACCAGGACGCATCAGAGAATTCAATTGGGCATCAGTTGTGTTACAATCAATTAGGGCTAGTGCTAACAAGCTACAGGAAGCACTTCGTTTGGGCATGAAATGCATAATATTGTCAGGCTGTTTGTTGTTTATTCAGGCAAGTTTGTTGTAGACAATTACATAGCACATACAATTCCAATTGAAAGAGTTCTAATCGACATCATTGAATATGTTGGCAGGTATTCTACATGGACAACATTGACATAGGCCATAAGATTAGCACGTTATTTGTGCACCCTAGATTAGCGGTTTACACAAGACAACTCCTCATGTTTCTAATCGAGTCAGACAAGGTTAGTCTGACCAAGAACATGATGCAAGGATATGGGCTAAATAAGGTAATTTCTTTAGTACTTCTATCTTTCAATATTAAATGACCAATTGACTTAGCCAAAATTTCCAGGGATTCTTTCCTCGCCAATGTTGGTACAATAGAGTCGACAGAGGTACTTGGGCTCTATGGTACATGTGGTCGTGGAACGTGAACCAATGCAAAGGCTACATCAAGACTTAATTGATCTAGTTGAGACACAGAGTGTTAAGTGGAAACAAAGTATAGAGTTTGAAATATCAAAAATGTTTTGTGATAACACAATGCAGTCACCATTTTGTACTAAAAGGATGCAAAAAAGCGAATCAAACATCAACCTGGAAACAACACCAGAGGGTAATTGAGTAGTCCATATCTATGCTCTTGTTAGAATACGTTTTCATACTTCATAGTTTGAACCTAATAATGCTACTAAAATAGGTCCCGAGTTTTGGAGTGACAAAATTGGAGTTATTGGGGATAACAGTTCAGGTGGGTTACACATGACAGGTAAGACAAATTTAGAAGACAACAATGTTTTCATAGATGGATATGTAAGTGATACGCCAATGAGCTCAGTGGTACAAAGAAATGTATTAGGATACAGAGGTATTACGTGGAAGCTTCATTTTTAACCATTCTATCGTCTGTTATAGATAACATAATTCTATGTGTACCATTGCAAGGTTTATATTCTACTGGAACAATAGGAGTGAACACCATTGTAGTCCCGAGCTAGGTGGACCATGTACAATCCAGCTTGATTCCTACGAATAGATATATATGCACTAGTAATTTGTATCATATCTAATGAAAATAAAGTATATCAATTTGATTAATAGTACAAACTTTGGTATGTTTTTGTATGGGAGCTGTGGAATGTAGTTGCACCATCCACCCCACCCAGGCACCCAATCCAGAAAGAATGTATCAATGCAACGACCAAGATTAGCGTGCAACTTGTCTGCTATTACACTAAGTAGTGCTTCTTTTTCCTCGGTATATAGTGGGTCAAGGATGTGGATCAACTTTTGCTTGAAATCCCACATGAAGCAGCACCATGTGTTGTTGACAGATGCAGGGACAACCAACTGATAGAGAATTACAAATTATAACTATATGTCTTACCGAATGTTAATGTTTGCAATTCAGTTCAAAACATTTTACCATCTGACAACGTGCAATGTTGTATGAGATGTGGTCTCCTACAAATTGCTGCTTTATTGGGACGAATGTCACAACATCATCATTTTCGAAGGTCCTAAGCTGCATAGAACTGAAAGTTAGCATGAAAAAATTGCTCACTTTAAAGGAGTTCGAATGTTTACCGCGAAATCAGTTTCAATGAAATGCCTCCAACGTAGCTGGCTACTGGCAGGATACATGTCATCATCCATCTCGGTAAATCGCCGGAATATTAGGTCACATACTTCATATGACATTGGTTCGTCAGCCATAAATTGAGCTCGCATCTCACGAACAGTTAGCTCAATGTACTTGGGAACGTAATGCCGCACGCAACATCTACACATAAATTATAACCAGATTACAAATTTATTCCAACAAGTTAATTACATTAAAATTCACATATATTATATGGATCACCTTGTGATGGATGTTGTAGAGGAGATCCACTCATTAAGTTTATGGAGGATAATAGGGTCATGGCTGTGGTGTTCATATCCCAGGCGCCAATGCGGCGGCGCAATGTGACCAGCCTTTCTGCTAACCTTCTCTCCAATGAACAAGGAAATATTTTCATTCTTTTCATAACGGTCCTTTCGTATGCGAGCAACAACAACATGTCAGCCCAATAACTATTAACTGATATTGCGTCATAGGAAGATAGAGTCGTTACCATGTGTTTTGATTCCAAAGAATGGGCAACATCATTTTTAATCTCTTGGACAGGACTTTCGAAGTTTATTTTTTGTGGTTCAATGCATTTGACACGTGACCTGACTTTGTCATCTAACCCAGTTTTTGGCTCGTTGTTGCGAATTGCTGAGAATATTCCCTTGGGCAATGGACTAGTATCTAAACCAAGATCAAAGGATGGAGCATCCGGTGCACTACTCCCTTCCCCTGTAGAATGCTATATTAGTCCATTGCATTCGCAACAATACATGAAAAATATTACAAAATCAACTTCATATGTTTATCACCTCGCAATTTAATATTAGGAGTAGAACTTCCAAGCTTACGAACACTTGTTGGACCTGAAATGGTAAAGAATAATATTGTTTGCTTAGAACTCACTCGTCAGTTCAAACATCACAAGCCAAAGAGATAGTGCGTATCTCTGCCCAACTTACTAGCATCCGATGTAGTACCGACTAAAGTTGTTTTACGTTGGGGGATCCTCAAAGTATCCTCAGACAATGTCTTGGCTCTTACCTTCTCTGCATGGAATCTATCATTGTTAGCACCAAAATAATTCTACAGGGACCTCACATACTGAATTCTCTAATTCAATAGTGTCACTATTCGCAATGTGTGAAAAACAACACAAAGGAATTGTTACCTGTGATTGCAGCTAGAGGAGTATGGATCTCCGAGCCCAAAATTGTGACGAGTTTGTCAGCCATAACCATGTGTTCCTTCTTAATGGAATCCTTTACGTCATGGTACAAGTTATCAATCTCAGCAAGAAGAGATGTATTCATAAAATTCATGTGCCTGATACACCGGGCATGCGAATATTTGATTGCATCGATGAAGGGCGTTGCATTCTGCAATGAGATAGGGGGTCAAAAAAAACAATGGGCATGGTCTACAAATGCAAATTAAATTTAATTATTAATGTTCACCTACCAGTGAAGGGTACTTTACGCGTAGTGCCGCACAGAAATCCACTGGACCATCATCAAACAACTTGTGTCGATCCAATGATTCAGAATTAGTAATTGGCTCAAGGTAACGGCGCATGTAACACACATCAAATGATGGGCGAACCTGGTTAGGGAGAAAACTCATTTTTATGTAACATTACATGCAACCAGAAATTCTACTTTGAGAAAATTACACCGCACGCACATTGCTTGCACCGTACAACTCATCGTAGTCATTTTCCAAATTTTTGTTCATATCAGCTGATATCATTTTCTTTAACGTTTCAGCAGTAAACACCTTGGCACGCGGGAAGCAAACATGAGGCATGTTCAGCTCCCCCATGTCCATATTGTCAAGGTAAAAAATCTACATTGTAGTAAAAAAACAGTCGTTACTAAATAAAAAACATGGTTTTTGGACCAAAGCACGATATCAACCAAAACCCATTATCAGATAAAAAACATTCAAACATGCACCTGGAGGAATAAAGGGCAACCAATGATATTACTGACAAACTTTTTGGTCTTCATGTCGTAACGAACCTTCCTTGCAGATTCGAACAGATGGTCAAGTACAAATGCAGCCCAGTTGAATGATGGAATAAGCTCTGGTTCTTTGAGAGCGCCCCAATAGGTGGTGCAAATGTAGTCATACTTTGTGGTGGGCGTAAGAAGATTACCCATCACAAATACAACAAAAGCAGTCTTAAAACATCCAACCTCTGTGGATGTCATGGGCTCCTTGTATTTCCTCTCCAATATGGCCTCTGCAGACTTCAAGCTACGTGAGATCTTGTCGGTCACGCCAATACGTTTCTTGATGGTCTCAACAACATGACCGGATGTCCCAGCGTTAAATCCAACAACATTCTTAGTACCACAAGGAATCCCAAATACAGTACGGATATCCTCTGGGTGTACTGCGAGCTTCTTTGATCCTTCAAATACGAGTGCTTGTGATTCCTCTTGCAGTTTGGACAGAAGCCAAACTGAGAACTTCTGATTAACCTTTGTCAGAACTGGAAGCTCAAGTAATCCACCAAAACCAGTAGACTGCACAATAGACTTCTTCATATCATCGAATTCACCAAGTAGTGTAATAATCTTATTCACAGAGCTTCTTGACAGAGGTGACATCCCTTCACCACGCTCAGAACCGGAATGCACATCTCCCACAGTGTTAACACATTCATCTTCCATTTCTTTAGCAGAAGATTGTGAGCGTCGGTCAACAATTGGTGCAGATGAAGTCCTCTGCTTAGAGGAAGGACGTTCAGAGCGTCGTCTCTTGTATGTTTGTGGTACAGTCTGCAAAGTACCAGTATTGGTCATATTCCCTACAAACATAATTACCGAGTGAGCCAGTGCAGAAAACATCAAATCGTGGCTACCATGCACATCAAAATCTCCAGGAATTATGAAACGTATATTTGGTTCTCGCCTATCGGACCAAGCATACATGCCCTCAAAAATCTAACGGACGGTTAATCGCCACGATTTTATAATTGATAGCAATTAAAAAAATTAAGATAACTATCAATGAATTGGAAAATAAACTATATCAAAATGACGGTTAATCACTATATATATAGCTGACATCCAGCCACTAGTACGATTGTTCTACTCTTCCGTCCTAGAAATCTACTGATGAAGCAACAACTAGTGGTAATGAGTAACCTGCTAAGGAAGAACATCTAATCTGAAACGTGAACAGCTATTTCTAAACCAAATCTACAACCTCAAAACAAAACCCAATAAAAGAACATGCTCAGCAAGAATATCTAACCACAAAACAATACCCAAGAACAAAGATTTATAACAAGTCGGTTTGCAAAAAGATGATCAAGCACATAAACAAGCAGATCTAAGATGAGCACCTGACTCTATAGATAAGATGAGCAAGCGAATGAATAACCAGCAACCATCTAGGTCTAAAGCCCATTTATCAACAGCATGACCATCGAGATGTAAAAAACATGGTGAAGAAATTACTTAGCTGTGGCTTAACCGAGGGAACAAACGATGGCTCTTCGTGCCTTCTTGTACTATGAATGCGCCCAGAGCAAGAAATTGTTTAGCCGTGGCTTCACTGAGTGAACGGAGGAAGGCTCCCTCGTGTCTTCCTCTACCATAAATGCGCCCAGGCAGAAGCAACGATGCTCCCAATGCCTTGTACTTGGAAGTCACTAATTGGAGAAGAATTATGCAACCAGCAGAAAAGGTGTTCGGTGTCTTGTGCCATCAATGAGCCCTGCAAAAAAGTCCATTAATGCGGTCTGCTAAAAGTTATTGCCTGGTTTCTGACCACATCTCAGCATATTTCACTTGAATACATAGCACATATCTCGAAGCGAAAATGAACGGCACAGATAGTATGAGTAGCTACACTTATGTGTAGAAATGACTTTTCCTATATATATATATATATATATATATATATATATACCCAAATTATCACAGCCGAAGTCCGTGTAGTTTGACCTCTCAAGAACATTTTCCTCTTTAAACCAAGGAGAGTGTTGTACCATATCAAACCACGTGCCTAAATCGTGCTGTGTCAGGTGATCCATTAGGCTACCTCCAACGCGCGACGTGAAGAAGACGCTAGAGAAGAGAGACGAACCAGCGTGGAGGAGAGAGAGAGAAAATCGTACACAAAAGCAAAACAGCGACGTCGGCCGCATCGTCTCCCTCGCGCCTGCCGTTGGAAGAAACGTCAAGACGCTAGCATCCGAAGCATGCATGCAATGTATATGTTGCATGCAATGTATATTTTTGCATGCAATGTATATGTTGCATGTATTATTATTATTATTATTATTATTATTATTATTATTATTATTATTATTATTATTATTATTATTATTATTATTATTTCGAGGTGAGTTAAAGAGGTAAAAAAACCGTTATAATTAAAAATGGTTTTGAGAGAATTAAAAAAAATTAAAATCTTTTAAAAGTCGGGTGAAAAGATTCAGCTTAAATTTTATATTTTTGTATAAGTCATACGTTGTATCATTTCGCCACCATTTTTTCGAGGCTTTCAACGTTTTTTCTTAAATATTTGAAAAATGTATTCCAATAAATTGTTTAAGCCTCTCTAATAATAGATTTAACTAAGAATAATAAATATATATAAATGTTTTGGATCCACTGCTACCACCTCTATACTGCCTCATCATTGGAGGGATAGGAGCTAATGGAGGTGCTAGTGAGATGTGGGTCCACACTAACACCTCTCTCCCACCTCCACCATTGAAAAGGGTGGAAGCTAGTGGAGGTGCTAGCTGACGTGGCGTCTACGTGACACCACTACCGCCTCCACTAGCTCCCCAACCATTGGAGACAGCCTTATACCCACCATACCGTGCCGTGCCCGCCGTCCTATGCTTCGGCCGTGCCGTGTTTGCTGTGCCATAGGCCAACTCAAAAAAGCCCAGCCAAACGCTTAGGTCTTGACGTGGTTCTCCTCATCCATTTAGCTCATCCAGGGCATAGGAATAACTAGTAATCGTTGCATGCATTTTAATTCCTTGCCTCCAAAACGTAGTTCTGTCACTGCTACAAAATAATACATTTGTGATATTTTATTTGTGGTGGTTTTTTTGAAATAGAATTATTAGTGGTAGTTTTAAAATTCAAAATGACGGAAAGAATATTTGTGACGGTTTTTATTTATAACCGTCACAAATAATTCATTTTTTGTGATGTTTTTTTTTTCCATGGAACCATCATAAATACTTTTGAAATTTTTTATAGAGGTTTAGTCAAAACCGTCGCAAACTGTCTAATTATTTATGATAATTTTTAGCTAAATCTACCACTAAAAATAATAAATATTTACGACGATTTTAACCAAAAAAATGGTCACTCGTAATGCGAGTTCATATGATCGCGTCGCTCCCAGCCGACGGCCCAGATCGTTTATCGCCGCCCCCGCGCCACATGCCTAGCTCGTGCAGAGCGGCTAGGGGCCTCGGCGTCGTCGTCGTCGGGTGGTCACCCTGCCACCGTTGCCGAGCTCCTCCTGCTTTCAGGCCCCTCGCCATCGCGATCCTGGGGAGGACGCGGGCTGGGACGGCATCGCGACGGAGCCGGACGATGAGGGCTTACGGCTGCTCAAGGAGGAGCCCTCACTGCTGCCAGAGCTCCACGCGGGGCCGCCTCTCCGCCTCGACGAGATGTCTCTGTTGTTTCCATTCATTGATGTGCTAATTCCGTGAAGCTACCGTGGAATCGGCGTAAGGTCTCTTGAAATCCTAACAAAATCGGCTTCCGATGTGATGTGGGTTCAAAACTCCAGACAAGGTTGCGCGCGTTTCCACGTCGTGCGAAATTTGGTCCAAGTTTTCTATTTGAAAAAAAGGTAGGAAGATCTAAGCGTTTTTTTCTTCGTTTGGATTTTCTTTTTTAAAAAATACGCTAGATCGGAACCGTCGACGAATTTGGGCAACAACGGGTCTGTCGCAAAAAAAAAAAAAATGAATAATACATTTTTCGAAAAATGTTAGATTTCGAGTTGACAAAAAAATTATATATGCCGAGTTTAACACTCTATGCGTTCATCGGGTAATAATATATGTTTTGGAAAATATTTGATATCGTTCCAGAAAATATTAGATTTCGAGTTGTCAAAAAAAATTATAGATGCAGAGTTTAACACCCTATGCGTTTACCGGGCAATAATACATGTTTTGAAAAATATAAGAGATCGAGTTGCGAAAAAAATTACAGATGCCGAATTTAACACCCTATGCGTTCAGCGGGTAATACATGTTCCGAAAAATATTAGAGCTGCTAACCTTCTTTCGTCGAGTTTAACGCTCTATGCATTAACCGAGTAATAATACACGTTCTGAAAAATATTAGAGATCGGGTTGGGAAAAAAGTCTAGATATTAGAGATCGAGTTGGGGAAAAAAGTCTAGAAATAGAGATGTACACATATTTCTGTTGACGAAAATATTTTTTTCCAGGAAAAACGGAGAAAGGATCTGAACGTAAAGAGCGGGGACCTATTTGTTATATTTTTGGACCTGGTCGCTATCCTGAAAAATTAGAAAATGGTTCGTTCGAGATTTGTATTTAACAGGGGGCTTTTCCATAAAGTAACGAAATAAGGGACCTAAACTCAAATTGAAAACGATTTTCTTGCTCTCATAAAAAATCGCAAAGGACTTTTTGTAATTTTACAGAGATCCTATCCGTAATTTAAAGAAAATGGAGGGACTTTTTCGCAAATTGGGGGAGCTGACGTGGGTGACTGGAAGGGCTACAAATCTTCCATGCATAAGGGTGTTGATATTAATGCCCCGTTTGGCAACTTGGAACCGAGCTATTTTTACTGGAATCTGAGAGAAACCCAGCCAAACGGGTTAAAGCTCGGAACGTTTCTTCTTTTTCCACGCCGTGACTGAATCACCCTCAGCCTCGTTTCTACTAGTTTCTACTAGAATCTAGAACCGTACCAAACGGTTTCCAGATAGTGATTCTAATTTTACTTGAAATGTTTCTACCAAGAATCTGGAATCGTTTTCGTTTTTGCTAGAATCTAGAACCGTACCAAACGGGGCCTAAAGCACGGTTTACACTGATGTCAAAGGGGACGGTCAGTGTGCAGCATCGCCACTTCACATTTTTCTTTTCCGAAAAGGCTAGCTAAACTCAGTTTTTATTTATTAACATTAACAGGGTTACACAGTGCTGGTACAGTCTGATACAAAACTCAACAGTAGCTTTTAGCGAGTGATGCATGGCATGGGAGGCTGGGACAACAAGCAAAAGGATGGTTTCTTCAGCTCTTTGCTGTTAAAACTCAAATTTTAGCCTCAACAAGGCTGCGTATATTTGGCACAACTGAATCAACACCATAAGTAAGACCAGCCAATGGTATCGCCGGACAGACAATGAGAGAGTATGAGACTGTGCAGATGATAGGGATAGGATTGGGTGGTACCAGGAATTGACTTGCGACAAGCCGACAAGTTCCATCGTAGGCTTAGCAATTTTCCACCCCACTGTTTGCCGAAGCAAGATTAGTTCTTGACGACAAGAGACTGCATCGCCGTTGAGTGTTGTGCCTTGCATGCAAGTGACAGCTCGTTCCCCCAATCCCGTGTCCCGAATCCTGAATTGAAGCTCATCATGGAATCGCCGAATCGGTGCACAGTAGCCACCTCGCCACACCGCTGTGCGAGATCACATGCACGTCCACCGTAACAAAAATATATCCTCCCTCCGTCCCCGCAAAGAGTGCATTTCTAGTTTTTTTAAGACATGTTAGTGTGCAATGTAAATGACTAATGTGATCCTTATTACTTCATGCATAAGCGTATAAGCGTGCTGCTGCTTTGGTTTCCGCCGGCACTTAAATGCGCATGCATACATTTACAACTTTGTATGCAGAAGATTAGTGGGATATTGCTCCACGCCAAGTCACTAAGCATGCAAAGGAGTAAAAAATTTTCAAATCTTGGAGTGGAGTTATGGGAATTAATGGGTTTTGGGTGGGCCCTACGGACTAAAGATACACTCTTTGTGGGACAAATTTTGAACGCTAGAAATGTATTTTTTGTGGGACACAAGAGTAGCATACAACTCCCTATTAATTATACTGTGTTCTTCGAGGTCCCAAAGATGTTACCAAAGATGGTTATTACATTCAGGAGAATGTCGCTGAATATGTTACCAAAGATGGTTATTACATTCTAAACAAAATAATACGTATATGTTTAGTGTGTCAACTGCAAAAGTTTTTTGTTTTACTTCTGAAAAGTAAGCATAAGTTAGGCAATACAGCCTTCATGGATGAAACATAACTTTTATTGCAACACTGACAAAAGCTGAGCCAATCGCTATGCAGAGTTATGACCATGTGGTGTGGGTGAAAATAATGTTTCATGTATGAAAGTATAAGAAGCAGAAATTGGAAGTGGAGATATCAAATGATCGTGTACTCACTGAAGGGTGTCCATAAATCTTTTGTTAGCAATAAAATTTTTTGTTTTTTTTTTCCTTCGACTCTGTGACTCCTGAGACAGCAAAACAGAAGAAGGAAGACAGTAGCTGATAAGGCTGCGTTTTTACACTGCTGCTTGTGATGGTGACTCGAAGCATGAGGAATTCTGGCAAGCGAAGAATGATATTTTGGTATATCCGTGCTTTCTAAGGGTGAAAATGGAACAGATACGAGTGGATATTGCTCTTTTTATATTCTAACCTATATTTTTTCTTGGATTTAGAACCGAATATTGGCTAGCCGGATACGGATACAAATCAAAGTTATTCGAGATACGGACATGTGACAGATTCAGATAGGAAACGGATAAAGATACATGGATAATGCACTCATATATAGAGTAATATAAGTTACAATCAAACCACTTGACTACATGACCATAATAGCATGTTATATATCAACCAAACAACATTACAATTAATTCAGTAATCACTTAATTCACATGGAATAATTACCCATGTAATTGTTAAGATAAATGGAACCCAGTGCAATAGACCGCTGATGCAGTTGTTACTGTCTCACAAAATACAGTACAACCATGCAATTGATAGGCATACTAAGCATTAACACATACTACTAGCAATTACTATTACTTCAAAAGAACCCTGACATACTTATACGCAACCGTTTTTCCGCTTGAGCTAACCAAAGCAGCAAATGTGTTCTTTTATTAAAAAAACAAAACAAATCCTATTAGTTCACTAACAGGGAATAAGAAATGCCGTAATGAAATGACAGATATACGGCAAAAAACTATGATTCGTTTCTAACCCACCAGGTTTCTAGCGTCTAATTTTATACCTAAACTAAAAACAAAGTGTGCCTTAAATTTATCGATGCCAATTTATATTTCAAAAGTACTTTTAAAAATTAGGGTGTTACCCTTGGCATCTAGGCATCTAATGATGAATAGATTAGCAATTGGAAGGACAGAAAACTACCATACCAAATTGAAGAATCAGGGACATTTTAGGAAATGAAGTAGTGGATTCCCCAAGATTTCAATCCGTAAATCTAGCAACACTTTCATTCCGCATTTGATTCCCTTAGCTTCTAGGCATGTTGTAATGCCCGATTTTTTCTTTTTCTTCCAAGGATCTAAAGTAAGGGAAAAGGAAGTAAAGAAGAGAAGGGGGATCGGATCAAGTTGGGGAGCTGGGCTGAGCTGAGATCAGGGTTTACAAAACCGAATCGAGATTGAAAATCAAATACCCGGTGGCACCGATTTATCACAAAATTTGAATGAAAATCACCAAAAATCGAAGGGTTTCACAATCAAACCTTTTTTTAAAAAAATCAACTGGTTTTCACCAAAAGCGGTCAATTTTGACCAAAAATCGATTGGCCAATTGAAACTTTTTGGCGGATGATTGTTTGAGCGATTTTTGTAAAAAAAAAAAAAACGAGCAATTTTCATCGATTTTCAACTAATTTATGGTGCATAAATGTTTTTGAATTATTTAAATTTTTTAATTACACCAGTTTAGAGTTTCGATACGGTCAATTTTCGCGAAAATTGACAAAAATCGACCGGTTTTATGAACCCTAGCTAAGACTTCCTCAATCTAAGCTGAGAAGGAGGCAAGCCGCCGCTCCCCTAGTTGTTGCCTCCTGCCCTTGCGTTGCTGCCGCTGTCGTGTCCTTTTGCCACCACCCTGCCAAGCTACTGCCGCCTCTGGCACTGCTGCTCTGATGCCAGTGCCCAATGCTACTACCGGGAGGTTGCGGCAAAGGAGAAGAAGAGGGGAGGGGCCAGGAGGGGAAGAAGTAAGAAGACAAAGGAAGGGTAGAGCTGCATCCAGATGAAGAAGAAGGAAGAAAGAGAAGGGAAGGGACAAGCAGGAGAAGGCAAAACGTGGAGAAAGAAGGATTTTTCTCATTTGACTCATCTGATTTCTATAGTAACGACCTAAAACATTTATTGCAGTGATACAATAACATTTATATCAAGGCTTACTAATAGTTGAGTAGTAGATGCCATAGGTTGATTAAAGAAGTTAAGTTATTTTCTTTTTTGTAGATTTAATCATCAACATAATTTGTGGTCCTGCTTTTTTATCTGTATCTTGTTGCATATCTTTACTATATTATGAATAATGTATATACTTGTTTAATTTTTCCAATGAGTGTAAGAACACTAGATTTGTGTGGGCACCCAGAAATATGAATCGAACCTTACTCGTGTGTTGGACTAGAAGTAACACCCATACTCCACTTAAGTGTATGCTCACTGCCACCAATAGTCCCATGCATGGAATATTAACCAGATGGCCCTCACTCAAATAAAGATGAGACACCCAATTGCACCGTACACACTTACGAGTCCAATAGAGTTTCGATTCTTTTCCAAATAACTATACTGAGATTGAGACCAACCCTTTCGGGCATAGCTCATACCAGCCATCTTAGAACCTTGGTATCACCCACACCCACCAAGGGGTGTGCGTCGCAATAGAGAAGGAACGATAGTCGCACATGACCACGCATTAGACGGTTAAGAAAAATTTCGAGTACTTGGATATGTGGCTGGCGCTAGTTCCCAAGATCAAAGCCTGGCATCCACATATCCCGCATTTGAGATGTATCATTATACACACACACATGTGTAAACATTGACATAGCATAAACATAGACTACAAAGCTATTACATCTACTTAATATTACAAGTATGCGGCCAACCAGCCAAATATTACACACAAAAGTAGATTGCATCAGAAATTAAGCATAAAAAAATAGGACAGTAGTATGCACATCCAAACCCAGAGGCAACCAACTAGGAAGATCCTTAGTTCATTCATCCAAACAGTCGTCAGACCCTGGTGCGAAGTAAAAGTCATCGGGGACATTGTCTGTACCTTCGTTTAAATATTATAAATTAAGCATCGGTGAGTACACATATGTACTCGCAAGACTTTAGTGTATGAAAATAAATGTACATGCAAGGTTAGTCCAAAGGAATATGCTTCTATACCAAGTTTTAATTTCAGCATAAGGCAGATTTTATTTGCAAAAGAGTAGTTCATCAAACGGTATCAAAATTTGAAATGAGCATTTAATACAAAACTAATAATAGTATGTAAAGTGTATTCCTAACATTTAATGACCCTCCATGGCCATGAACAATGAGTAAATCACAACCAACCTTTGCTTAAGAACATACCAACCCATCGCAACGTATTTCTTAAAATCTTCGCAAAAACAAAGCTATACTTGACATTACTTTCCCAAGTTGCTCATGACCATGAGCATCGCTAATTAATTAGATTTTAAATCTCTACAGAGGGTGTACACTTTACACACATGATATATTCTAGCAATCATGTCAACCATGCCTCGTGATACTTACAGTAGCTGATTTGCCAGATTGTGGTAAAACTGTTCGACTAGCTAGAGCCTAGCCTTGCACCAGCCAGGTGATGACAAACCATTGCTATGACGCTGGAAATCCAGACCCGTACATACAGTACTAATGATGGTTTATGCCCCATCTCGTCCTTTCCCCCATGGCAAGGAATACACCATTGTATTGGAATGCTATAGTCCCAATGCATCGGTGAATGGAGCACCTACGAGCGACACCGTACCCCTAGTTCGCACTTACTACTTCGGCCTACCAAAATGCAAGGATAAAACCTTGACTAATTTACTAGGCTAGGCTATCCCATACTGAAAGTGCGTCTAGGCACTTATGTTGTTTTGGTGATTAATGACAAACGATTAATGACAAACGCATGTAATATCAATCAATGTAATTGTATAAATATTAACTTAGTGCTTAACAAATGACAAATCTCTAATATATTTATATTGTTATGAGACTAACATTTTTATTGCCTAGTTGAATATTAGTCTCATCTATTTTGGAGGAAAATCAATTGGGATGGTTAAGCAAAAATGAGGTATGCAATCTCGGTATTCCTTCCATATTTGTCATTGCATTCCTCTTTAGCAAATGCATATTGAACTCTAAGTAACTTGTTGATCTCATATGTGCACATTGATTCTTGTCATAATTGCTTGTGCATATATATATTCATTTGAGTTCATTATGTGCTTTGTTTTTAATATGTTTGTGTTAACTAGAGTTAAACTTCATTGCTTCATATTGACTTGGTGCATACATGTCTTAGCTGTGTATCTTCTAATGCACCTCTCTTAGTGAAGTTTAATCTAGAATTGGATCACATTATTTACTCTCATTCCAAATATTGTTTGCACATGTGTAATTCGGGTATATTCTATCATGTGCTTCATTTAAGCAAAGTTTGTGGTCCTTACCATGATTTAATTGATTCTTCATATTGGCAATTATCTCTCTAGTGCAGTTAGATCAATCATATATTCATCATAATGCACTTAGCAGAGAATATTTCTATTGTCAAGTGTTTCCATTCATATTGTGCTTCTTGATATGAAACACTTGTTATTATCAATCTATTCAATATATCTTTTAAGCTTGTGGGACTAATATGTTTGCTGAGTGCTTTGATAAGAGTTAGGTCCCAAAGCTGTGTGTATGATGACCAAGATGGTTTGAAGGATGACAAGCGAGTCAAAGTCAAATAAGGCAGCGGTGTCACCAAGAGCTGAGGACTAAGTCAAGAACGACTTGGCGTGAGGATCGTCTTGGTGATGATCGAGGTCAAGGTCGGAGAGGACGAGAGTCTCATGAGGTGAATCGCGTCGAGGTTGACAAGACGAAGGGCGTCATCAATCTTTGTGGAAGCATCATCATGCACCGTGCATCCGGAAGAAGTCGGCATGTAAGCTTAGTGTAAGACTTAGATTTTGTGTTAAATTTGAGTCTAAGGATTGCCGTACTATTAAGAGGGATGCAATCGTTGAAATCACTTAGACAAGTCTCAAGTGCTCAAAAGTGGTCTATCCTTGTCTAAGGTTAAGTAACCCAAGTCACACTTTGTTCACCTAAGTGTAGGTGGGTTGGTGTGAGGGTTAGAAGTGTTGGTGGTGCCGGAAAGTGAGAATTTGAGGTCTCCTTGTGGATTCTTTGTGCAATCTGATTTTATCCTTTGGGATTTGGGTAGTGAGACCTTGTTAGTTGTGTATCCCTCGTTCTTAGCTTTCCGAAAAGTCCGAATTAAATCGAAATCGAGTCCGATCAAAAGTTATGCCCGTTTTAGTCGAGCTTGAGTCTTGCCTGGGAGATCCGGAGTATCCGGACATTTAACCCGGAGTCTCCGGGTTATCCGGAGTATCCGGACAATCCAGAGTGTCCGGATGATCCGGAGTGTCCGGGTTAAATATCCGGAGTCTCCGGGTTGTCCAGTTCGGTCCCAACGGCTACTTTTTGGGGTTCCTCTATTTAAAGCCCCCTTCTTGCCCACTTCAAAAGAGCGGTTGGGGGATGTTTTGCTGGGTATTAGAGGTGTTCTTTGTGAGTGTTTGAGCCCCCAATACTCCTCCCTACTCCTTAGATCTTAGTGATCCCCTTTTGTGAAGGGTTGGGTAGTGGAGAGAGGTGTTTGGATTGAGGATTGATTTGAGAAGTGGAGCTGGTTCCTTGGTGCTTTGAGGTGTTATTCTTAGTGATCTTGAGCTCCCAAAAGCCCCTCTAACCCTAGATCTTAGTGATCCCTTTTGAGTGAAAGTTTGGGTGTGAGAGTGGGTAGTGATCGGATTGAGTGTGATTAGTGTGTTGAGCACTTGAGGTGGACTCTAAGTGAGTTCTTCGAGAGCATTTGTTGCTCTTGAAGGTTGAGGTCTCCTAGATGGCTAGGAGTTGCCGGTGAGCTTCCAAGCTTTGTGTGGAAGGCCATCGAAGGTTTGTGAAGGTCCGATTCTGCCTCCGCAAGGAAAGGAATCAAAGAAGTGAAGACCGGCGAGTGCATTGTGCAACACCGGGAGGAAGAGGGTTGAAAGAGACCCCGGCTCAAGTGTGACCGAGCCGCCTCAACGGAGACGTAGGATCCCCTCAAGGATCCGAACTTCGGGATAAAATCTTCGTGTCTCCATCTTCATTTCGGTTTCATCTCTTTCATTACTTGCTTGAATTCATTCCTATATGTGTGATTGAGTTGATTGTATAGGGTTGATTTATTTAGGAGCCCCGATCTATCTTGTTTTTTGTGCTTGGCTCCCGTTCTCTACTTGATATAGGTTCTTGGTAGTATTTACTTACTTCTTGTTCAAGTGGATTGCTTCTAGATTGCTCAGATCTTGAATTCTTGGCCGAGACACTCAACCCGGAGTATCCAGTATTTTATCCGAACTATCCGGATCATCCGGAGTATCCGGTACATTGATTCGGAGTATCCGGATAACCCGGAGTATCCGGACTAAATATCCGGAGTCTCCGAGTTAATTGTCTCGGGCTAAATTGTTTAAGTTGCAAAACTTAATTATGCCCTTCGCTTCCGCATTATCTCTGTTTGTTTAATTTTAATTGGGTATAATTTTGTAATCGCCTATTCACCCCCCCTCTAGGCCAACATCCCGGTCCTTTCACATACTAACACATGT
This sequence comes from Rhipidocladum racemiflorum, assembly GCA_036346355.1. Classification (NCBI taxonomy): domain Eukaryota; kingdom Viridiplantae; phylum Streptophyta; class Magnoliopsida; order Poales; family Poaceae; genus Rhipidocladum; species Rhipidocladum racemiflorum. The sequence continues at coordinate 23,836,296 of CM070586.1, forward strand.
GGTCGCACATATTTACTTAGGTAATAGCATCAAGTTCGGTCCTTAGTTTGACCCAGGCGAGAATCTCCCACTATCTACATGCAAATCCATTCCTCGTACAACCAGCTATACTCATATCCTCGCCCCTGTGTAAATCATAAATTTTATTTGAATTTTTACCAGAATATCAACAACCTTTAATCATGTCCAACATATTTCAAATTTGATTAAATAGCATACCCATCTATTTGTCCTCTCAACTTCTATGGCATGACTAAGCAAATGCAATAAATGCTCGATTATACCCATATAGCATTTCATATAATGTTAATACCTAGCTTGAGGTTAACAAGATTCTCATGTCAATATTATTAAGTCAATCCCACAATTTAGGAATACAACTACCGATTCCCACAATATAGCGACTTTAAAGAAATTACACGTATACATAATAGTTTGATAAAATAACATAGGAAACTTAAAATAATGGGATCCAAATGATGAAAGGAGAGTGCTTGCCTTGTTGATTGTTGACCGGCATGTAATTTAGATCTTAGGTGAGGTTATCTTCAACGGATTCAAAAACATCGGCGTCTGCGCATCGTTCGAAAAGAAGCACTACAAATAACAAATAACAAGCTTTTAATAAGGACAAAAAAAGTCAAATATAAAACCAAATTGAAATATACTAAAGGAGATAAAGGTGGTTTTAGGATTTTAGAGTTATTATTTTGTGCATGTTGGTTCCATTAGTTCTCTATTCGTGATTTGGTCCTTTTCATTTTATTCGGCCAAAAAAAAACTCTAGGTTAATTCTAAGGTATGACTTCTTGATTCTTATGTATATGTTATTCTTATTTCTTGAATTCAAGAATCTAAAATAATAATTATGTATAAGAGTAATTACGAATTCAAGACACTAAAATTATTTGGATTCATTAGGATGTGGTATCGAGTTAACATGAAGTGGTGTGTGTGTGCAAAGCAATTCTCAAGGGTTTATGCATAATGGAACCTACCAAGGCACATTAAAACTAGGATTATGCTAATATTATAGGGCTCCATTTTATGATTTTTAAATAAGTTGGGTTTTATTTCAAAGGTTTTGGAAACTATTTGCATTATTTACAATTATTTCATATTTTTAACACTATTTGACCCTTCCTAAGTCATAAACATGTGTAAACAGAGCATAAAACATAATTTTTTTGCATAAATGGAATGAGTATCATTTTTAAAGAACATAGGAATTAATTTCACTGAATTTGAAATTTATTTGCACAAATTATGAACATTTGAATTTTTGAATGTATTGAAAATAAACTATGTAAGCATTTGATTCAAACTAAGTCCAAATCTAAATATTTTTGTATAGATGGAGATCTTATGATCTCAGGAACATGATACAATTTGTTTCATCATTTTTGGAGTTGATTTGTGAACACATAGTACATATTCTAAGCCTATAGCTTAAATTTGAGCTCATTTATTATACAGTGACCAAAACTAAATTATTTTTGCATATTCAAAATCTACATGAATTTAGAGACTTGTCTAGCTGGATTTGGAGTTTTTTAGCAAAATTTGTAAGCATTTGAATACAATCGATTTCATAAAATACCCTTAAAATTGCAAATACACTTTATGACTTCAAAAGCGCATTTTACCAGTTTGTGAGATATTGAATTAAACCTCCGGCTGACAACGTGGCCCCAAACATCAATGGGCATGTGAGTGCGTGTCTCCGATAGCTCAGTCCCACCCATCGGTGATAGTGAGTAGGGGAGCTCTACTCGAGGATCGCCGACAGCAAAGCATGGCCAGCGAGGTCCGACCAGTGGCTTGGTGAGCACCTGCGAGCTGAGGGGGTACCAGGGCACTAGTTTGTGGTAGCCGAGTGGTAGCATGGAGAGCTAGCATCGAAGATGGGTGGCGCACGGTGGTGGTCGTGGCCGTGGATGAGGAAGAAGGCCGCTTGGGCTTAGATGAGTGCGTGGTGAGAATAAGGGAGCTAGGGGGAGTCGAACAAGCTACCGTGGTGGAGTGAAGAGGAACTTAGGCAGCTTATCAATGTACGACCAGAGCGAAGGAAGACGATGACCATGGTGGCGGTGCTACGGTCAGAGCATGCTAAAATTAAGGAGAGGGATTAGGGGGTCGAATGGGGACCCATTGTGGGCGGAATCGGTTAATGAGCTCACTCGGTGAACATTTTCACAAAAAAGCACTCACCGGCCTCATCCTCGAGCTCAACGTGCTCTCAGTGATGGGGGTGGGGTACAAGTGAGCAGGGGCATTAGGTGGGCTAACGAAGGGCTTTAAAGCACTGCATGGCGGAGCTGGCGAGGTGTGATATGGGCGCAGTGGACTCGATGAGGCGCGGCTGGCTGCGGCTATGTGGCGCGTGTGCTCTACCGTGCCTGTACGTGGCCTGACCGCGTCTCGTCGGATGGGCAGTGAGGGAGAGAGCGAGAGAGAGAAGGACAATGGCGTGAGGCTACTGATGGGGTTCCAAGCTCATGCGACCCATAAGTAGTGACATCATGGTGATGGTAATTCGTCGAGCACTCTTTATGCACACTGTAACGATGTCTGGATTTCAGAGTTCCATTTAACCCAACTTGGCTATTTGTGAATGTCTTCTTAGGGATTTAAGTGTTTTGCAAATTTCTATAAAATTTGGTGGAGATAGCCCAATGAATGAGGTTTCTAATGCCTCTAGTTTCACTTAGTTTTATATAGTATATTTCAAATTAAAATTCTTACAATATTGTTGTTTCTAATCTTTGTTTGAATTTTTAAGGAACTTTGATGCTATGCAAAAATTGTGAAAAACTTATATTTATTCATCTAAAATATTTTTGTATTTTATAAAATTATTTCTAATGTTGGGTTATTTAGAGTTTTTATAAGTTCCTTTTGGATTCTCAAACTTGATACAAAAGGGTTTAAATGTAGTTATTAAATATTAAAACAAACAAATCTAGTAGAAAATCCAAAAAATACATTAAAAAGCATACTTAGTCACTTTATACTATTTTTACATTTTCCTTGGGGTATTACAATTTGGATGTGCGGTTTAAAAGTTATAGTTGTTGTCCAGTAATAAAATAGAACAATCCTTGGGTTAAAAATGATGATTTAGTTAGATTAATTAGGATTTTTGGTCAACTAGAAACTTGTATGAATTTTTGTGTAGTGATACGGGATTGCCCAATCTTTATGGTGTAGAATTCAAATACTCACATCGTGAAGACCAGGCAACACCATATCATCTTGGTATCATAGCCAGGTTGATACAATACGATTATTTACCCCCTAGCTAATATCTTATTTATTTGCAGTCCCATAATCCAAAAAATTGCCTCAATAAAATCATCATCATATACCAAGATCTTTCTACTTAGATTTGTTATTAGTTTTGCATTATCAAATTTTAATCCATGTGTTTGATTGTTCTTAGTTGCTATCGCATTACTTCTGCTAAACTAGAAAAAGAAAAAGATCCTTCATCATCGTCCATCTATTGCATCTATTTGCCATGATGATATTTCTGTTGTAACATTTTTCCTTGTCCAACCTCGATCACAAGCATTAAAGATATGCTAAGTGGGTGGAATTAATCGAATATTTTCCATATATTACAAAATACAAGGAAGGTAAAGAAAATGCGTTGCTGATGCATCATCTAGAAAATCAATTCTTTTGACTTAATTAGAAGTTACAGTGTCTAAACTAGAGTGTTTAAAAGAATTGTATACAACTAATTATGAATTTTCAACACCATATGGTAATTGTAAAGATGGAAAAGGTTAGGATAAGTTCTATATTCATGATGGGTGTCTATTTCGAGCTAACAAACTTTGTCTTTTAGATTTCTTAGTTTTTTCGTTATTGTTGTAGGAATCTCATGCAAACGATTAATAGGATATTTGGAAGAGAAAAGACATTTTTCAACATTAGCTGACCTCTCGTACTTGCAAGAAAGAGACGTGATGTTGAAAGATATGTACAAATATGTGTCACTTGTCGTAAGGCAAAATTAAAATTCAATTCACACGTAGCTAACTTGTTTTTCAGGGAAATTATGAGATTGCATGGATGCCCAACACCATTGTTTTCGATCGTGGCGTCAAATTTATGAGCTAATTTTGGAAGACTTTGTGGGCTAAGCTTGGGATTAAGCTCTTATTTTTAACAACTTGTCACCCATAAATGAATGGACAAATGGAGATGGTCAATAGAATACTTTCTATGTTGCTGCAAAAAATGATAAAGAGGTGTTTACAAGAGTAGGAAGATTAATATCTACCTCATGTGGAATTTGCTTATAACAGGGCGGTACATTCAACTACATTAATTGTGTTTATTTGAGGTGGTGTATGGTTTCAAACCAATCACGCTACTTGAGTTATTGCCTTTGCATTTGAGAAGAGAATTAATATGGAGGCTTCAAAGCTTGTAGATTATGTAAAGAAGTTTCATGCAAAGACTAAATAAGAAATTGAAAATAAAGCACGTTATTATGCTGACTAAATGAACAAATCAACAAAGAAGATGCTATTTGAACCGGGTGACTTGGTTTGGGTGCATCTGTGTAAAGAACACTTCCTGATAAAGCGTAAATCAAAATTGATGCCTCGTGGTGACGGTCCATTCAAAGTGCTAGAAAAGATCAATGAAAATTCATATAAAATTGAACTTCTGAGTGATAAGTATGCGTAAACTCTACTTTTAATGTCACTAATCTTTCTCGTTTCTTTGGTTATGATGACACCGAGTTTAGGATGGCTCCCTTTCAAGAATGAGACGATGATGAGGACATCCTTAGCACTACTGCAAGAGCTATACAACAACAATGAATCTTGTCATTCGTCAATTTCCCTTACTACATGAGAATTGTATACTACATGATAGTAAGTGTTTGCTTGTTGTTAGGTATGAAGGTATCGAAGATATTTTATGGAGCCATCACATACTATTGTGCCATGATGGAAACCTGGGAGAGGTGTGGGAGGACGGCGACCACATGAAGCACAACAAAGATAAAGAAATGCATATGGCGGATAAGGAACAAGATATCACAAGGGTTTAGGCCATGCTGGCCTCATGCCAAAACCTTCGTAGGCCGTACGGGCCATTGTAACACCCCAAATTTTTGCTTTTCATGAATTTAATCAAGATTTGGCACTTTGGTGAATTTTTGGAATTTCCTGGAATTTATTTGGATTTATTTAGAATTTATTTGAATTTATCCCCTTTTGAAATAATTAAAGAATTTGATTTTACAAATAAATTTTTGTTGGAAATATTTTATTTGAGTCCAAAATGCTCCAAAATATTTTCTAGAATTTTTCTGAGTGTTTTGCTATTTTTAATGAATTAAATGAATTTCTGGAAATTTATTTGGATTTTTTTAATCGCTGAAAATCGAGTTGGTTTGTACTGTTCATCCGACCGGACCCGAGTCCAAGTCAGACTCGAGTCCGACCCGAGCCAGCCGTTCCGGTCGAACCCAGTCGCTTAACCCTAACGCGCGTGACCGTTGGATCGAGAACCAACGGCCACGATCGCGCCACGTCACCCGAACCCAAGCCCGACCGAGCCAGCCAAGTCGCCCGAGCTGGACCCGAGCCCAAACCCTCGCACCGTTGGATCTTGATCCAACGGCTCACGTTGAGCCACGTCACCCAATCCGAATCCAATTCGGATTCCGCCGCCGCAACTGTGTGGGCCTCGGTCTCCGCGAGTTTCACGGACGTTGAGGGCCCTAATTAATGCGCCGCCGCCGCCACCGGGTAGCCAACTTCCGTGCGCACCCGTAGCCCTAGCCCACGTCGCCTGAGCCGCCGCCATTTGCCCGCGCGAGCTCGCCGTAGTTAGTCTTGCACTCCGCCGCGGTTAATCGCCGATTCCGCCGCCGTCCGTCGTCCTCCGCCGCCGTTGAGCTCAGATCCGGAACCACAAGGTCAAGCCGTGCCAGAGGGGACCTTTCACTTCGCCGGAATCGCGCCCAAACGCCGTCGGGCGTGTCACCGTCCTCGTCTCCGGTGAGCCAGCTCCGCCGCGCGCCATCGCCGTCGATCGAGCTCCCTCAGCCGTCCGATCCAGATCCAAGGGCCCAGAATCGTCCACGTCACCCCCGGTGAGATCCCACGTTCTAATCCTCTAGATCTATTTCCAACCATTGGATCTAGATCCAACGGCTTAGGTTGTGCCACGTAGCTAGAACCGCACCGCACTAGATTCAATCTCAGCCATTAGATCTAGATCGAACGGCTAGGGTTAGCCGCGTTGTAATCATTAGATTGGATCTTGACCGTCCGATCAAGATCGAACGGTCCAGATCAGCCGAGTAGTTTTCTACTGCGTTAAGCCAGATCTAATCTGGACCGTTGATTTTCAAATCAACGGCCGAGATCACGCCATGTGGCGAGGAGACTGACCGTCGCGGTCAGCGCGGCCACGCCGGTCGCCGCTGACGTCAGCCGTGACGTCACGCGGGGCCCGCGTGTCAGCGACCGAGCCAAACCGCACCATGACGTCACGCTGACGTCACGGTGGGGCCCGCCTGTCAGCCCACTCGGCTGAGCCGTGTGCTGACGTCATGCTGACGTCACCGGCAGGGCCCACTTGTCAGAGACACGAGCCGTGGACCGGGTCCACGGTGGACCGAGCCAAACCGTGCGCCGGGTCCATGGACCCGAGGCGACGTGGCGGCTCCCGATTGGTCCACGTGTCATGCTGACGCAATAAATGAATTTCCGAAAAAGAAAATGATTTATTAATTCGAATTATTGATTTCAAAAATGGATTCAAACTTCAAACGCTTATAACTTTTGCGTTTCAACTCCGATTTGAGTGATTCAAATTTCTAAATTTTCATAATAATGAGACCTACTCAAATATGAATTTTAATTAATTTTTGATAATGAATATTTCTCTGTTTATAATTAATTAATGTTTTCTTTAAACTTTAAACGGTTATAACTTTAGCATTTAAACTCCGAATTTGACGATTCCAGTTTCTAAAAATTCATAAAATTATGCTCTCTCTGTTTGTGAACTTTATTTGGATGTTTGGACACTTTTTGTCTACTATTTATTTATTTATTGCTATTTGCACGCTTTACGAGTAGACGTTGAAGTGCCCGAAGGCTTCGAATGTGAAGTGTTGACCCAGGAGCCAGCTCAGGACCAAGACCAAGTACTCTTTGAAGGCAAGTTGTGTTTTGACCATGTTGATCCCAATTTCAAATTAATTCGATTTAAACTATTGCATGCTAGTTTAATTAGAAAATGCTTTATTTAATTATGGGAAATTAGATAAATGCCAAATTGTTGTATGACACCTTGGTTAATTAAATATGTGCCATGGCCCCTTGTCACCCTAGTTGAGGATTAAATAGTTGGACATTACTAAATTGTCAACATGGGAATTTAGATCGTGGTAGTATATTGCTTAGACCTGCTACATGCTCGTGACATGATTTTGGACAATCAAATGTTAATATTGACTTAATGACATATTGAACCTGTTTTGGAAAGGTATCATGTGTTGCGATGTTGATGGCACATGGTGCATGGTAATCAACTGGGGTCTGATAAATAGTTTTCGACTGGGGCATGTGGCAAGAATGATCGGGTGGGCCAGTTGTGGCACCGGGAACGTTGTTTTGGTTCTTCGGGTAGTCTTGCCCTGGTCACCCTAAGGACTTAACCTTGCGAGCCTTTGAACTGAGTCAAACGTGCAACCACATGTCTGTAATGGGACGGACCTAGTTGAATAAGTTTCTAATAACGTACCTGTGGGACCTCAGGATGTCAACTACACCCTTTGTGTAGTTGTACGGGGGAGCGTACCGGGGCTGCGGCCAGGTACCCATATAACGGTGGATTGGCCTAAACTTCGCCTTCGCTAAGGGAAGGGTTAGTGTGCAACACCGGAGAGGACCACTTGTGCTGTTAGAAGTTTCTGAAAGACTCTGTTACGGACACTCGCCTTTGTGGTGTTTGACTGTATCTTGTGGGTAAAGTGCATAACCTCTGCAGAGTGTAAAATCTATTCGAATAGCCGTGTCCGCGGTATTGGACATCGCTCGGGAATTACAGTCAAGGGTTAGACTTTCTTGAAAATAACTTGGACTTGAAAGGTTGGGTTTGGTTAATAATGATGTTGATGGAAATGTGGATTAGGAGTGGAGAAGATGTTTATTTAACTCCTGGAAAAGTTATTGATGTTATACTCGTTTCTACTGCTTTCGAATCTACTTATGATACTTGTTAAATGCTGTTTACTGCAAATATACCTTGAGCTATTCCTTTGTATTAAGCCATGCATGTAGTATATTAGCTGCATTCTGTGCATAACTTGCTGAGTACCAAGTACTCACCCTTGCCACCATACAACACCAGTTGAGGAAGAGTCTACACCAGCTTTGGAGGAGGAGCTCCAAGATGAACCATCTAACTAGGGAGCGAGCCCAGTCAGTTGCCTGTGGTATACTGGATGGCGCCATGATGTTATCTTACTTTTTCCGCTGCTATTATTTCTCTTTTATTAAGTTTCGCCCTGCGAGGCGTATATTTGTAACTTGACCTTAAGGTCAAGCAACCAGTTTGATTATCTAATTAAAGTACTTTATTAGTATCGAGTGGTATGATTGTGATATTTACCAATGTTGAGACTGTGTGCACTAGCGCGTTCCTAGACTAGTGCTGAATACACAGAGGGTCCGGATTTGCAAATTCGGGTCCCGACAGCCATTGGACCACGATTAGCCGCAAGGCGCTTGGATGTGCTGGCATGTGGGCCATATGGTCTGTGCCAGATAGGAAACAGAGCCACTGCAGCTCTTATCTTGGAAAAGAAGAAAGAGAGCGGTTTTTATTTTCACAAGAAAAAGTAAATCTGTTTCTGAGAGGATCTCACAAAAACTAACTACAAAGGGATATATTAGAGATAAGGTGGGAGGAATCGACCACATCCACCAATCACCGACTCTCACAATTAGCCAGGATGTTGACCGCACGTTCCCTTCTCCCCTCTTCCCATGTATTTTCTTATATATATATATATACACGTATATATACGTATATATATACATATATACATACATATATATACTCCAGGTGTATGTATTTGTAACATCCTCATTTTCGCCTTCTGGAGAAAAAACCTAATTTAAATAAACTAAATTCAAAAATTGGAGTTTCTTTGGTGTTTATATTAACCTCGCATCCTTTCCCCTCCAAAATCAGGATTTAATTCCCCTCCGGTCGAAAAATCGAATTTTCTAGTCCCGCTGGTACCCGAAATTTCACCCGAGTCCAAAAATGCTCCAAAAATCCCAAAACCACTTCAATTGTGTTCCAAATATTCCAAAATGATTTTAGGAATCATTCCCCAGATTTTTGGACCTCCGTTCCTATTTTATCTCGCGCGGCTTTTGTTTAATGCCCGTAATCCGCGCCCGAATATTTAATTCCACAAATTTCATCCAAATTCAGCGGAACCAATTTTATTAGGTCCCAAATATTCTAAAATGGCTCTAGGAATTTTTCCGGAATTTTTAGACCATTTTTCCTAATTTTTCTCTAGGGCGAATCATTTACGTAATTCTCGACCAATCGCAAGCCGCCACGTGTCACTGCTACAGTGTCGTCTCCTTCCTCTAGCCATGAAGAACAGAGAAGCTCCAAGTGGGTTCCAATGGCTAGGGTTCCATTCAAATCCTCGTAATTCCCTCATTTCAACTCCAAATCGCGAAGCGCCGGTTCCGTTGGATTCGTATCGACGATCTCTTGCCATTCCCCACCTTCATTAGCCACTAATCTCGCCGGAAACGGCCGCATTAAAGAAAAACCGAAATTGACTTAAATGCTCATAACTCGGCCGTTTCAACTCCATTCCGAGTGATTCCACTTCCATTCTCTCCGTATAAGAACCCCCGTCCCGGTGGTATGAGTCTCCTTTAGCCTCTTCCACTCTTGCGGCCGTGAGATCGAGAAAACCGATGCCGGGTTGGAGTTTTCGGTGTTCTTCATGTTCTTGGTTGTAGATCTCTCCACGGTGGGTCATTCTTCGTGCCACTTGGTTCCTTGTGACCGTGATTGAGTCTAGAGTCTAACCCAACAATCAATTTTAGGATCCCTCGCAATTTGGAGACGAATTTCGCATTTTTCTCGGTTCGGCCGGAGCTCCGTTCGTCGCCAAATTCGTCGCCTCCGGTGAGAATCAACTCAATTCCTTCCTCCTTTGTGTCCCTAAGGGTGTTATCTATGTGATCCATGCTTTTATTTGGTTCGATTCCATGCGAATTTGGTGAAAAAATCCGGATTTTCGGGTTTTTCGGGTTCTCTGTTTTGGTTTGAAGCTCTCTGTGTGCGTGCGTGCATGTGTGCATGGCTGGCCTGCCGGCCGCCGCCAAGCTCACCGCCGGCTCCGCCTGGCGTCGGCCCGCTTTGCGCTGTCGCCGGCCACGCCGCGACCATTTGCCGCATTGTCGGCCCCCCTCCCTCAAGCCCCTCAAGCTCCTCACACTCCTTGCCATGGCGATGGCATGAGCAAGCTTGAAGAAGACCCCATGTGTATGACATGTGGGGCCCACCTTCCATAGAGACAAGTCAAAGTCAAAAATTCAAAAAAGTCAACAAAGGCATATTCCAGGGAATATTCCCTCGATTTTATTTATTTTCTGGTATTTATTTATTGCCTCGATTTGCGCGTAGCAGAGGAATCCGACGCCGATCACGACTCCGCCACGGACTTCCCACGCATTTACGACCTTCCCGCGACAGAAGGCAAGTCTCCTTGACGCCTATTGAACCTACGTTTACAAACCTGTTTTAAATGCTTTATACAATTGCATGCTATGTTTTATCGTATTTCAAGTATAAGGGTATAGTTAGTCCGAATTGTAATTTCCTCCTTTGTGATTGACATCCCTATTACTTGTAACCCTAGGACATTGTTATACTATGCTTATGCTTATATGGTATCCTTTGTTACATAGTACGGTAGAATTGCTTAGGATCTTTATCGATGAAAACAACCCATGGGTGGGATTACTCAAAATTATGATTTCAAGTATGATTTGGAAATTATTATTATGATTATGGTACTGATTTTCTAAAATAAAAAGAAAATAAAAATGGTTTGGACTTGGGCGGATTGGATTGTCGGGTGGGTGTGGATGGAGCACTAGCTGTCTTGTGCAAGTACCGCCCCAAGTCAATTAAGGACCGACGCTTGTGATTGTCCATTCTAAGCATAACCGTACTACCACATGTCTATAATGGTACGACCTGGCCAACTAATTTGTAGAAACCTAATTTAGACTCACCACTCGGTGGAATGTGAGTGCCGGATAGAGGCAATGTTGTTTTTCTCACACGGCGCAAGAGGGGACTTCTGTACTGGGCGGATGGAACCCTAACAGTGGTGAAACCTCAGCGGGTGGGTCAAGTTAGGTAGATACATTGTAACGGCCTTGTCATAATTTCTCTACCGGCACACCAAAGGAAGTGTGTTAATAGCTTGGCATTAAGAGTTGATCATGTCTTGTGGGTAAAGCTGTACACCTCTGCAGAGTTAAAACTATTCGAATAGCCGTGCCTACGGTCAAGGGCAAAGCGAAGAATGCTTTCATATTGGTAGACTTTGGTTTTGGTTTTCAAAACTGTCGGGGGGTCGGGTAGACCCCATGAAATTACCTCGGGTGCCACGAGGGGCGCGGGCTCACTGTTGCCCGAACCACCGGAAGGCCGTCCCCCGGGACGACCTAGCCAGGCGCCACGAGCAGCACGAGGTCGTTCCCGGCCTGGTCACGAGGAGGTTGTTCCAAGGAACGGCCTAGCCAGGACCTTTTAGGAGGTCGCATGACCTGGTGGACCGATAGCTCGTGCTCGGGCCGAAGTGGCCGAGTTCAGAGTTAGACGGTAGCCGACCTGACGTGATCCCGAGGTCGGTAACCACCCGCTGCGTAACCTCCGCTAGTTCGTTGCGATCTTCGCGGGAACGTGGCAGGAATGTAGGATCCGTTAGTTACCACGTTGGACCTGGTCGGACGTGAAGTTAGTGGGTTTGAACAAGCACACCCCTTTGTAAGCTATAAAAGCATCCCCACCATGAAGGGGACAAACAACTTTTTCTGCACAAAGATATACACAAGCTGGAGTAGGGCTATTATCTCCTTCTTGAGAGGCCCGAACCAGGGTAAACTACAGTGTCCCTGCCCGTTGAAGTCCAGTGAGTCACTCCTCTGAGTATCCCATCACGTGAGAAGGGGTCGCAGTTGGTCCCTCCACCAACAAGTAAGCTCGGCGGGGGCCTGCTCCCCAATCGTCGACAGCTGGCGCCGTCCGTGGGGACCGACTTTCCCTTTCGTGAGGAATCCCGGAGGATGACAAGTTCCCAAAATCGCCAGGGCCTCGGCGCCCCCGGAATCGAGGAAGAAGACAAGCAGTTCTTCGACAATGGGGCCGCCGACGTCGCTGGCCTTGAGAATCATGACGGTTCCCGGAGCTTCTCCATGGAAACCGCCGCACCGGAGCAGTTCTTTCGCTCCCAGCTCGACGCCCTCTCGGACGACGAGTATGACGGGCTCTACGATGGTCTGGACATCCCCGACCTTTTCGAGCTCGACCAGGGGACCGCGCCACGGGAGACACCGTGATGTCACCCTCGCGATCCGTCCAATCCCGTAACATCTTCGTTGCGGAGGAGGATGGAAATGTCGGGAGCAAATCCCCGGCCGAACGCGTCTTCACCGCTACGAAGCGGCCAAGGAGCACCTGCAAGCATCTCTGAATCGGACCGGTCAGCTTACGCCAAGAAGTCCGTGGTGGCCCGACCGACAAGACCCGGGCCGAAGTTCGTGAGAATGTCCACGCGGACGGGACTCCGGAGCCCGTGTGACGACGAACGAGCTCGGCACCCCACGTTCCCCCGAGCGGGGAACGCCTTCAAGCCTTGGCCACAGTGGTGCGCAACCTCAGAGAGTTTCCTGGCGCAGTCGACCTAGAAGCCATGGAGTGCGGTGTGGCCCGGCGACCTCGAGGAAATTGCCACAGACATAAAAGCGGCGAAGCTCTCCCGACAAAGGGACGCCCGAGCAATTCCTCGAACGCCGCCGCCAGCGTCGAAGCGCCTCCACCCCGACGACTCGCGCAGCCGTACCCGGAGTGACCGGCGCGAACGCGACCGGGCTCGGGAGGGCACCCGGAGCAATTCCCGGGGGCTCCCTCGGGACCAACGGAATGCGAGTCACCCAGGCGAGCAGGCCGAACATTCCTCTTTGGGCCACTCTCCATCCTACAGGCATAGGGAGATATTCTCTCGCCTGGGCCCACTAACCTCGGGCTCGGCCGGTGGGCATCGCCCTGACCGCCGCGCTCGCAATGACCATCCCGACAGTCCCGTTTTTGGGTGCAGGGCGTTCGCGACGTCGCTACGACGTGTGACCTGGCCAATAAGGTTCAAGCCGGGTCACATCGAGAGATTCGATGGGACTCAGAACCCCGACGAGTTTCTCTCGATCTACACCACGGCCATTCTAGCCGCCGGAGGTGAGGAAAGGGTCATGGCTAACTTTCGCCACAGTCTTTGGGCCGATGGCTCGGGCGTGGCTATTCAACCGTAAGGAAAACTTCGATCCGGTCCTGAGCACTTGAGCGGCACCCTCCGCCAACTTCCAGAGTCGCTACGCCCGCCTCGGGAAGGAGCGCGACCTCGAGCGTCTGACATGCACGGAGGGCGAGACCTTGCGCCGTCTGGTCCAGCGCTTCATGCAAATACGCAATTCCATCCCAAGCATCTCGGATGAGGCGGTTGTCCGGGCTTTCAAGTTTGGGGTCCGAGACGTCCGCTTTACTCAGGACCTCGAAATTCATCCGGACATCACGGCCAACGAGCTGCTCTGCATGGCCGACCGTTATGCCAACGCGGACGAGGCAGTCCAATGGAAGAAGCTGTTGGACGAAGGAAAGCTGCCCCCTCAGCCCGGACTCGAAGGGGCGTCAAACCGAAAGAGCGTGAGCTCGATCGAGAAAAAAATCAAAAAGAAGAAAAAACCCTCCGTCTCCGACATGGTGGCGGCCATCGAACGACAACGACAACGGCCAACCTCGCAATCGTATAAAGGAGGAGCCGCGAAAGGAAAAGGCCGACCGATTCAGCGGAACAGCGAGCAAAACCGGGACGACCAAGACCGCGGCGACCAGCGCGGACGGGCTAGCGCCTATTTTTGCCCGCTCCACCAAAGACGGGCACGACCTGCGGAATTGCAGAACATGGGCCTCCCGCCTGGAGCAATTCTACAGCGGCAAGGGTCCCATGCCCACGCTCCCAGAGCAAGAAGGAGACATCAAGGGCAAGAAGCCCGCCGAGGAGGAAGATACAGACATGAAGTACCAGGAGCCGAGAAACCACATCGCCGTGATATTCGGGGGCTCCGCCGCCTATGGGTCTCGACGGGAGCTGAAGGAGGCCGCACGCGAGGTACTCCGTGTCACCCAGGGGAAGCCTCCCGTTCAACAGCTCAAGTGGTCCGAGCTGCCCATCACCTTCTCCAAAGACGACTGCCCCCTGGGGATGACGAAACCCCAGAGGCTCCCGATGGTCGTTAGCCCGACGATCTGCAATACCGCGGTAGGACGAGTGCTTGTGGATTGCGGGAGTTCCCTGGACCTGATATCGGCCAGGGTCCCGACGAGATGCAAATTCCTCGGTCCAAGATCAAGAGCGTCGTAGTCCCTTTCTACGGATAGTCCCCGCACCTCGGCCAAGCCGCTCGGGCAGATCGTCCCGCTCAGAACCTTCGGAAGCCCGAGCAACTTCCGAACGGAATTAATCACCTTCGAGGTGGTCGATTTCGAGTCGGCCTACAACGCCATCCTGGGCCGACCAGCGCTCACCAAATTCATGGCCGCCACGCATCACGGTACCAATGCCTGAAGGTTCCGGCCCGGCTGTGATCTCGATGAAGGGAAGTCCGGCGGCCCTAAATCGCGACGAGAAGGCTCTAGACATGGTCGGGCAGCTGCCCTGGCCGGACCCGACCAAGAGCCGAGGAGTTCCCGACCAGGCTACCCTCCGTGCCGGGGAGAAACTAAGGCCATCCCGCAGACGACGCAGAGCCAGGCAAGGTCGTACACGTGGGGCTTCCTGGACCCTAAATAGGAACTCGAGCTCGTGACCTTCCTCCGAGAAGCGGACACGTTCGCTCGGGAACCGTCCGACATGCCCGAGTCCCAAGGGAGGTCGTCGAGCACAAAGCTAGCGATTCGGCTCGACAAAAAGCCTGCATGCGGCGAAGCTCAGCGCTTCTCCCGGAAAAGCAAGCCATCATCGAGAGGAACCGGACAAGCTCCTCAAAGCCGGTTTCATACGGAGGTCGACCATTACGATTGGTTGGCCAACCCGATTATCGTGGAAGAAAAAGGGGGCAAGTGGCGCATGTGTGTCGATCACACAGATCAATGCCGCATGCCCAAAAGACAATTTCCGCTACCTCGGATAGACCAATGGTCGACGCAACGGCCGGCTCCGAGGCGATGAGCTTTCGGGCGCCTACTCAGGCTATCACCAGATCGGCATATCGCCCGACGACGAGGAGAAAACTTCCTTCATCACGCCGCTTGGCACATTCTCGCTACACGACCATGTCCTTCGGTCTAAGGAACGCTGGAGCGACCTTCCAGCCGCCTCATGCGTAAAACCTTCTCGACCAAATAGGCTCGGAACACTGAAGTATATGTAGACGACATAGTCGCCAAGAGCAAGATGGCCTCGGGTTATGTACCCGATCTAGAGGAGACCTTTCATAACCTCAATAAGCATCGAATAAAGTTGAACCCTGAAAAATGTGTGTTCGGGTCAAGGTAACAAAGTACTCGGCTACATGATCGGTCCACAAGGAATCGGGGCCAACCCCGAGAAGATAGAGGCTATCGAGAACATCGGCCACCCGCTTGCACGCTGGAGGTTCAGTCCTCGACCAGGAAGGATGGCGGCCCTAAGTCGCTTCATCTCGCGGCTCGAGGAACGCGGTCCGCCTTTCTTCAAGGCGCCCTAAGCACGACGGTTTCGCTTGGACAGAGGAAGGCATCGCTCTTTCAAGAATTAAAGTTATATTTGTCAAGACCCCGGTCTTGACCACGCCGAGAATGGGAGAGGTTCTCTTACTCTACCTGGCCGCCACACCCCAGCGGTAAGCGCCGTCATAATCAGAGAACGGGACGGGGTGCGCCGCCGATCTACTACATCAGCGAAGTCCTACACGGACCAAAGGAGCGTTACCCCGAGGTCCAGAAGCTCCTTTATGCGCTCCTCGTGGCCTCGAAGAAGTTAAGACACTACTTCCAGGCCTACAAAATTCGAGTCCCGACCAACTTCCCGCTTAGAGAGATTCTAGGGAATCAGGACGCAAGCGGACGGATCGCAAAGTGGGCCATGGAGCTCGCCGAATTCGAGATCGAATTCTCGGCCAGGACGGCGATCAAATCCCAGGTCCTAGCGGACTTCCTAGCCGAATGGACAAATCCGACCCCTTCTAAGTCCGAACCCGACCAGACCGAGCACGGTCGCTGGGTCATGCACTTCGACGGATCCCGAGCTTACAATTGCTCTGGGCCGAGTGGTCCTCGAATCCCCTGTGGGGAGCGGATCCAAGACGCCCTCCAACTACATTTCGCGCAACGAACAACGCAGCGAATATGAGGGTTCGCTAGCCGGACTTCGGGCGTCAGACGCCGAGTCCAACAACTAATCGCTGAAGGGCGACTCGCGGTGGTTGTCAACCAGGTTAACAAGGAGTATCGCGTTCGATGACTCAATGGCGCTTTACCTGGTTGAAGTAAGGAAGATGGAAAAGTACTTGAAACCTCAAGTACTATACATCCTCGTGAAGGACAATACCCTGGCCGACCATCTATCGAAGGTCGGTTCCGCCAGCTTTCCGCCCGTGGTGCTCGTCGAGCACCTCTATAAGCCCTCCATACCCACCGAAGAGGAGGCAATCGAGACGGGTGGTACCGTCTCCTTCCTCTAGCAGGTGCGAGTTGGATGACGCCATTCATCCAATACCTCGTGCACGGACACCTTTGCCGAGGAGGAAGCGAGAAATCCGGCTAGTAAGACGCTCCTCGGCCTATAAAATGGTCGAGGGCCTCTTATACATAAGGCGCACTTGGCGCCCTCTCCAAGTGCATCACCCAAGAGGAAGGCAAATATCTCCTCAAAGATATCCATGACAGATGTGTGGATCTCACTCGTCCCTTAGGACCTTGGTGAGCAAAGCCTTCCGGTTGGGTTACTATCGCCGACGGCCCTGGCCGGCGCTCAATAGTGACCGCTGTCGACCTTGCCGCTCCATGCCCGGAAAGTCCATCACCGGCATACGCCGGAGACCATGCCCCTAACCTGGCCGTTCTCGGTTTGGGGCATCGACATACTCGGTCCATTTCCCAGGAAGGAAGGGTTGTAAATACTGCTCGTCGCAATCGACACCTTCACTAAATGGATCGAGGCCGAGCCTATATCAACCATCTCAAGCACAAAGCGGCTAAAAGGTTCTTCCGCAATAATGTAGTAACCCGCTTTGGCGTTCGAGTCGCCTCATCACGGACAACGGCACTCGCCACAAGCGAGGTGTTTCGTGCTTATTGCGAGGAGGTCGGGACCAAGATATGCTTCGCATCCGTGGCCCACCCGCGAGCAATGGGGCGCCGAGCGCGAACGGGCAGATCGTCCAAGGAATCAAGAAGAGAGTCTTCAAGAGCCTCGATCGGCATGGTCAGGCCTGGGTGGACGAGCTACCTCCCGTCCTCTGGTCGGTCCGCACCACGACGAGCCGAGCTACGGGTGAGACCCCCTTTCAGCTCGTATATGGCGCGGAAGCCGTCCTACCCGCCGAGGTTGTCCTAGGATCCCCAAGGGTGAACCTAGCCGATAGCATCGACACAGAAGGCGAGCGCCTCCTCGACCTCGACCTCGCGGAAGCAACTCGTGAACGGGTTCTGTTGCGATCCGCGGTTTACCTGCAACCTCTCCGCAGGCACGCCGCTAAATCGATACGACCAAGGACCTTGCACGTCGGCGATCTCGTTCTGCGACGGGTCCAAGACCTGTCAAAAGCCACAAGCTAACGCCAAGATGGGAAGGTCCTTACACGGTCGTCTCAACAGCACGCCCGGGGGCTGTCCGCCTCGCGATGGAAGATGGTCGAGAACTAGCTAGCACTTGGAACATCGACCAACTGCGTAAGTTCCATATCTAACTAAACCAACTTTACTCCTTTAAATAAAAATTCGACACTTGGCCTCCCGGTCTCCCTCGTTCTCTCTCGCTTTCTCTTTCTCTCTTTAAACCTCCCGCGAAGTGCCGTGATCAAACTCGATCCAGATCAAAGAGCGGGCTCGGACGTCAGGGCGCAAACGGACGAGCATCCTACCGCCTAACATCGGACCACCAGAGCTCGACCCCGAGGGCTTTCTTCTCGTAAGACGACCATCTTTTCACGGCAGGCCTCCGCCGCAGACAAAGGGTCGCATGAACACCCCTCGGACGGTTCCTAGCTCAGGTCGGCCGGTGAGCGGCGTAGACGCACCGTATAAAGTCACACGGTCCCCGCAGGGCTCTATTCCGTCAACAAGGTCGTGTTTGCAGCCTACGCCCACGACCTCCGTTGGCGGCGGGGGCTATAGGGATACCGCGTGGCTACGACCTAGAGGAGCTTCGTGGCTACGACCTAGAGGAGCTTTCGCACGAGGTAGTCACTCCCTAGTACGATCATTCGCTAGATCGCGTGACTATCGAACTCCGTCGAATAGGAAGCAACGGATAGGGCATATCGTTGTCGTTCCGAGGGAGACAAAACAGAGAAAAATAAAAGACATCTATCAAACACGATCATATTGTGCCCAACTTGGCAGCTTTTTCGCTAAAGTCTTTTGCAGGAATGAATTACAGAAGGAACGAGTTACAGGAGGCCGGCACGCTTCTCGTCCTGCAGAGCGACGAGCTCGCCCCGCACGGACTCAAGCTCGACTCGAGGTCAAGCACCACCGACGAAGCTTCACGACCTCGCTTGCCGCTTGACGGCAGCTTGGACTCCTCCCGTTCCGGGTCGATCGTCTGCCTGGCTTCGCGAGTCACACAGGGCGCCACCGTCGCCTCGAGCCCCGACCTCGCCGCTCACTCTGTTCGAGGCGCTCCTTGAGGAAGAGCGCGGACTCCTCCATCTTCTGCCGAATCTCGGCCTCAGAAGACCTCAGCTCGGCGACCAGGCACTCGAGCTCCGCGATCCTAGCGTCTTGCTCGGCCTGGTGCTTCGCGACAACCACGGCGGCACGGCGTGGAAGTCCTTCATGGTGGTCTCCAACACCTACGCAACAAGGCATCTCGGTCGCAATGATTTTTGGGACAAAAACACATAAGTGTTAGGAGACTTACCCAACAAAGCCGAGCCTCCAAATTCTCCTCGAACAGCTCGGCAGGGTCCTCCGTCCGCTTTACTCCCTGGGCGGGGCTTGAGCTCCTTCTCCTTGGTCGAGCGCAGGTCTTGAGCTCGAGCCTCCCCGCCCCTGGGGCGGAGACCTTGCCCCGAGGATCGACCCCCATCTCCTGCAGAGGGACGGCCTCGAGAGCAAGGATCACCACCCGCTCCTCTTCCTCCCTGGCGGGAGTTGCGCTCGGGGCTCCTCCTCCTCGGCATCCGGCTCATGGGGTCCTCCGCCGAGCACGAGGTCTACGGCCGGGGAGCTCCTCCCTGAGGGCCCTTCCTCCTCGCAAGCCTGGACCATGGCGACGCCTCCGGCGCAAGGTCGACCGAGGCACTGGTCGGCGGCCGGAGGTCGGGTGCCCGAGGTTGGGCCATGGCGGCGTCTTCCAGACGAGATCGACCGGAGGCGCGGTCGGGCGGCCGGAGGTCGGGTGCCTGGTTGGGCCGTGGCGGCGTCTTCGCACGAGATCGACCGAGTCGCCGTCGGCAGCCGTGAGGTCGATCTCGCCAGCGGCCTCGGCACGCTCCCTCGGCCGAAGTTGGCTCGGACCACCTGACGTGATCGGGCTCATCCCCATGGCGAATGGGGTGGCCGGCTCTTCCTCGCCCGGCGAGCCCCCGTTCGGGTTAGGGTTCCCTGATCCCGGGCCGACGTTGATGTCCGGCGGAGCATCGCGGGATCGGGGAGAGATCTCGGCGATCTCTTGGAGCGTGGCGCTGATGATGTCGCTCGCACCGGCGGAGTCCTCGCGAGGAGCTTCAGCGGCATGCTCGGCACCACCGTCCTCCTCCTCGTCGTCGTCTTGAATTATGATGTGGGGGATGCCCTCCGCCGCGGCCCGAGCGTCGGCAGCCGCAATCTTCCTCCGCGTCTCCTCCTCAGGAGAGACGAGCTCTGGGGCCCGGATCTCCGGGGCAGCAGGCTCCTCTACCTCGGCATCCGCACCACCAGCGGCCCGTGGGAGATGGGCCTCCATGGCCTCAGTTCCCACCTCGGCCTCGTCGCCCACAACGGCCTCGGCAGCACGGGCAAGCTCCCTCTCTAGCACGAGGTCAAGAATATCGTCAGCCATTGCTCCAAAATCCCATAACTCCGCACCAGCTGCCACACCCACTACAGACGATGTGGGGTTAGTGTGGTGCCGGAGGGGGAGTGAGACGAACGAGATAGGGATAAGAGGCTGACCTCGTTCGGCATCTTTCAGCTGGCCTTGAGCGCGATCGAGGAGGGCAGCCATGTCCTCACGTGCCTTGTCGGCCCTGGCAACGGAAGGGTCGACCTCTCCCAAGTCGGCCTCGGTGATGGTCGGCGTTGGGCGTGGTTGGGGCGCGGCGGGCGACTGCGGGACCTCGGGACCAGGGGCGGGTCCAGCTTCGTCCTTCTCCTCCTCGTCATCCAGAGGGGCCGAGCTCGAGCTCACCCGCGAGCTCTGCACGAAGAACCGCGATCGGCTCTCAGTGCCTCCTTTCGCTGGACCCGCGGCCTCCTTCTTCGCCGCGCGAAAGTCGACGCAAATGAGCCATCGGCTGGTTATCCCTGGTGTACTCATCCATCCACGATTTCAGTTCGCTCACCTCCCGCCGTCGGCATACTCCAAGTAATGGTGGGGTGGCGGTCGCCGAACCAGGGTGCTGCGTGTCGCGCTTAGCGAGGCTGCGTGGCCAGCGGAGATTGGGCGCGGCGCTTATGACCACTGTTCTTTGGTCTTTCGACCTCGTCCCGGTACATGGCGACGCTTAGTTGGGCCACAGCGACCTCGAGGGCGACCTTCTCCCTTGAGTGGGTTCGATTAAGTCGGGAAATTTCGAAGAAACCGGCTGAATGACCTTCGGAAAGGGTCCGGATAGGACTTACCGCCTCGGTCCATTAAGGGCGTTGTTCGATCCGCGGCCCTCTAGGATTTCCTTGGCCTTGGGAGTGCCGAACATCTCGGACACCCTCATATCCACCCAGTCCTCCGGCGGAGCTGCTACCGGACAAGGAAGGACGGTGAGCTCGAATGTCCCTTATTTTAAAGTAAAAATCCAAGGCGGTAATGTACCTGAGCGTGATTCCCGGTGATGTCCTGCCACCCTTCAACCTTGAAGAAGGGTGCACCCTCCGCTGAGGGGCAACACCGGTTCTCGACGTAGTCCCGGCAACATCCGGCCGGACAGCCCGAGCAAGTAAGCTCATTGATCAAGCATGAGCACCTTCTCCTCCCTCGGGTCAGTACGGGGACTGGGTCTCAACCACTGCTTCCTTCCTCGAGATAGAACCAAGAGTCGGCCACCCGACACACGGAGTCCTTGAGCGTGAAGCTCGGGTACTGCACGGGCGGGTAGGTCGAGGCGGAAGTAAAGGCAGCCGACTGCCGGGGGTGCCGGTGCGAGAGGGTGTAGAAGTGAAGAAAGAGGCTAGGAGTAGGCTCGACGCCCACGAACCCTTCACGAGAGATGGGCGAAGATGGCCATGATGAGGATGGAATTTGGGTGGAGGTGCACGATCTCGCACTCGCCAGGCGGCCTCGATGAACTCACTTTCGGGCGTTCGAAGCCCGTTTATGGCATAGAGCTCGGTGGAGACGATCTCTCCTTCCTCCGGCTGTGGGCTCTCCTCGGCACCGGTGGCTCTCCATGAGCCGACGTCGAGGTATTTCGCCCGCTCAAGGATCTCCAGCTTGCGCCTATCAAGCTTGCTCACGCCGAACTTTGCCATGGGAATAGAGAAGGCGATCAAGGAGAAAGACGAGTGGTATAGTGAAGAAGTATGGGGCGCGCTAATCGATTGAAAGGACAAGTGAATCTAGGGCTCCTCTTCTGGGGTTTAAAAACCAACCGAGAGAACGAAGAGGTTCCCGCCGTTGTGGTCGAGGAAGCCCTAAAGGCGCAGGGGGCAGTCGAGACGTCCACCACACAGGGAGCGACGCGTGGACACGCAAACCGAAGCTCGCCTGGCCAGCGACTGGTTCCCAAGGGGAGCGGTTCAGATCGACCAATGAAGCTTCCAAGGAAGGAACCGCTCGGTAGGATGGGAACTAGTTCGCACGCCTAAGGCACGGCGGGACCGAGCCCGCCTCTGCGGACTAATAGCTCGGAGGTCGGGCACTGTTCCGCGACCAACCTGGTCGGTCGGGAGACGGTAGGCCCGAGAGGAAGGTCTTTTCCTAAGGCCTTCTTCCACTCGAACCTCGGGGGCTAGCTGTCGGGGGGTCGGGTAGACCCCACGAAATTACCTCGGGTGCCACGAGGGGCGCGGGCTCACTGCTGCCCGAACCACCGGAAGGCCGTCCCCCGGGACGACCTAGCCAGGCGCCACGAGCAGCACGAGGTCGTTCCCGGCCTGGTCACGAGGAGGTTGTTCCAAGGAACGGCCTAGCCAGGACCTTTTAGGAGGTCGCATGACCTGGTGGACCGATAGCTCGTGCTCGGGCCGAAGTGGCCGAGTTCGGAGTTAGACGGTAGCCGACCTGACATGATCCCGAGGTCGGTAACCACCCGCTGCGTAACCTCCGCTAGTTCGTTGCGATCTCCGCGGGAACGTGGCAGGAATGTAGGATCCGTTAGTTACCACGTTGGACCTGGTCGGACGTGAAGTTAGTGGGTTTGAACAAGCACACCCCTTTGTAAGCTATAAAAGCATCCCCACCATGAAGGGGACAAACAACTTTTTCTGCACAAAGATATACACGAGCTGGAGTAGGGCTATTATCTCCTTCTTGAGAGGCCCGAACCAGGGTAAACTACAGTGTCCCTGCCCGTTGAAGTCCAGTGAGTCACTCCTCTGAGTATCCCATCACGTGAGAAGGGGTCGCAGTTGGTCCCTCCACCAACAAGTAAGCTCGGCGGGGGCCTGCTCCCCAATCGTTGACAAAAACTAAAAGGTGTTTTGTTTTGGGATTCGGGAGTGGTTAGAACTCTCGGATGTTTTTTGGTGGATAGAGCCAACCTGGTGTAAAGAACCTGTTTTGTACTTGACGGATGGAGTCATATGATTAACTTTGATCTTTTAAAAGTTGGCGGATAGAGCCTTTATACTAGTGATGGTGGATAGAACCTCACTGCCATATTAAATAATTCAATTGTTAAAAAGAATTATGAAAAGATGCTTTGTGAAACTTATTACTTAAGTATGGTTTAATAAAATGTGGCTTTGTGCAAATGAACCCTGTTAAGCTTCCTTTGGAAAGCCCCACATAATCATACTTTCCCCGACTTGCTGAGTACTTTTGTACTCACGTGCTACATCAACTTGTCATCATCAGAGAACTTTCAAGACGCAGCTGAAGATGGTGAGTTCTACCCTGAGGAGTTCGAGGAGGATTTCCAGGATAACTAGTTGCGTTTCTAGTCGTCACCTGTGGCGTTTGGTGTTCGCTTGTTTTCATTTTTTGTCTTCCGCTGTCGTGTCTCCGGCCTGTTGACCGAGTATTGTAATAAGTGGCCATGTGGCCCATACTTGAATATTTATGTTACAATTTTCGTTATGTTCGGCAATGAAGTATCACTGTGACTGTGTGTACTAGCTACTGATCTGGGAGTAGTACGGAAATATACAGGAGATTTTGGATAGCTGATCCGGGGTCTCACAGCGGTGGTATCAGAGCCTGGATGACCGTAGGACATGACCTAGTTAGCATGGCAAAGCCTTAAGGACTTATATTTTATAAAAACATACTTACAAAAGTTTAAGTTCCTTTGCTTCTATCTCCTCTATCTTAGTATCTTGTGCTTATCCTCTCCTTTATTTAAAATTTGGTTACTAATCTCCTCTTATTTCAAAATTTGTAGATGCCGGCTTTCACCACCTTTGCCGCTCAGGCTGGAGGCTTCTGCGAGGAGCTGTCGCTGATGCTGCAGGAGTTGGGGTTTCCCTATCGTCCTGAGTATCGCTACCAGTCTATTTCAGGCCTTGGCCAGGACTTGTGGCAGGTCCGCTTGCTGGTCTTCGCGAGAAGCCGAGTTCGCTTCACGGCCGAGAGGTCGATTCTGGCGTACGCGCTTCAGGACGCTTCCAGGAAGGCTATCCTCATGTTGGGGCATAGCTACCGCGATCAGCTGGAGGACTCCCCGTACCATCTGTTTCCCCGCTTCCAGGTTGGGAGGATGTACAGCCAGTTCCGAAGTTTGGAGCAGGAGGCTGACCCGACTGTGGTGCACATGGGGTCCCTCATCCAGGCTCAGGATGAGGCCTATGTGCGGATGACCGACGAGATGCAGGATCTGCGTCGGGCTCTGACAGCAGCTAGAGAGGCGAACCGTCAGCTCCTGGAGGAGAGGAGGGACACCCAGTCGCTTCCACCCCCAGCGCCTGTGCAGGAAGCACAGCCCGTGGCACCACCAGCTCCAGTCCCGGTCATGGAGGACCCACCTATCCGCGACATACCGATGGACGCTCCGCCAGCTAAGCGTCATCAGGGCCTGAAGCTTCGAACTACCGCCCGCAAGTCAGTTCGGCCCCAGTCGCCGTTGGGAGTGTCCTTGGGCTTCTTGGCCGCCCCTGGAGGTGCAGGACCGTCTTCAGCAGCTACGCCTTCCCGCAGCAGGAGCGAGGAGGAGGAGGAGGACCCGTCCCCGCGTGTCTACGCGAGTGACACGAGCGTTTAGTAGCTAGCCCGGAGGACCTTTATCTTGCTTTGTTTCGATTAGAATGATGAATAAGTGATTGTTGGATTGTATCGTGCCCTTAGGCATTTGTAATACAGCCATCCCCAAAACTAGTTTGTTTTAATTGAAGTTCAGTTGGTTTTCCCTCCTGTTGTGTGCTTTTGTGGGTGTGCTCTTGTTGTTGAGGATGTGGTTTAGTCCCCTGACTCTTACCTGTGCTTTTCCCTCTTTCCTTGTGCTTGACCGCCCTTGTTGCAGATGGAGAACCCTGGTCGTGGTCGGGGCCGGGGAAGACCAGGAGGCCGCGGTAGAGGCCGTGGACGTGCCCGTGGACCAGTGCACTTTCAGGAGGGAGAGTTTGTGGAGCCGCAGGAGCAACAGGGTGCTGCTGGATAGTTGCCGCCCGCCCCTCAGCATGATCCGCCGCCGCCCTCATTGCCAGTTCAGCCGCCCAATCTCGAGCAGATGATGGCGATGCAGATCCAACTTCTTCAGGCGTTAGCTCAGAACGTTCTGAACCAACCTCAGGCTGCACCAGCTCAAGCAGTAGAGCTGCCCCAATCCAAGTTTGGGGAGTTCATGAGAACAAGGCCTCCCACCTTTTCGGGGGCAGTGGATCCGCTTAAGGCGGATGATTGGCTGAAGGAAGTGGAGAGGAAGCTCCACTTAGCTCAGTGTGATGACCTGGAAAGCGTCAGGTTTGCTTCTCACCAGCTAAAAGGAACTACAGCTAACTGGTGGGAGAACTACTGTGCTGCCCATGCTGACCCTCAGCACGTTGCCTGGAATGAATTCGTGGAAGCCTTTCGAGCCACCCATATTCCGAAGGGCATCATGGAGATGAAGTGTCGGGTGTTTCATAAGCTTCAACAGGGGAATTTGTTGGTGTCAGAGTACCTGAACCGATTTACTCAGCTGTCACGCTACGCGGCCGCAGATGTCGCGACTGATGAGGCCAAAATTTGGCGCTTTATGGAGGGCCTTGACCCTAACTTGAAGGTTCAGCTAGTCTCGAGCGACTTCCCGTCGTTCCAACACATGGTGAACAAGGCGCTGATCCAAGAGGATGCTCAGCGTCAGCTGTTTGAGTCACGCAAGAGGAAGATGCTATTCCAGAACTGGGCCACAAGGCCAAGAGCTCTAGGCCCTCGCATTTTTCAAAGAAGAAAGCAGCCAAAGAGCCAGCAGCCTCTAGTGCACCCAGGACTCCAATGTCCACCTCGCGCCCAATTGGACAAGCCCCTGCCGGCAATGCAGGAGCTCAAGCTCAGAAGAGTGGGACCGCCATGGCAGGAGTGCAGTGCTTCAACTGCAGGGAGATGGGCCACTACGCCAACAACTGCCCTCAGAAGCGGCAGCCCGTCACCCCAGTGATGTTCAACCTGGGATCAACCCCAGCCCGTGCTCCAGCGCCGGCTCAAGGAAGAGGAACCCCACAGACCCCGCGCACGCCAATGACTACCGGGAGAGGGTGCGTGAACCACATCACCGCGGAGGAGGCCCAGGATGCGCCAGACGTGGTCTATGGTAAGTTCTACGTGAACTCAGTACCTGCTTCAGTTCTGTTTGATTGCAGTGCAACACATTCTTTCATATCAGAATACTTGGTTAAAAAGCATAACTGGGACACAATACAGTTAAGAAACCCTTTGTTAGTACAATCCCCTGGTAAAGAACTAAGAACAACTACTGTTTGTCCGAAAATGGATATAGTAATAAAAGGGGTAAAGTTCCTAGCGAACTTAATACTATTGGATGCTAAGGGTATAGAAGTAATCCTTGGAATGGATTGGTTAACCAAGTACAAGGGTCAGATAGACTGTGCTAGTAGAGCTGTCTCCCTTACCAGCCCTGAGGGGATTAGAGTAGAGTTCTTATCTAATCTTGCCTCTAAGGGGGGTAGTACCCTAAACCGTCTGAAAGGTACCTCTTTGGAAAATGTCCCGATAGTCAATGAGTACCCAGATGTGTTTCCGGAAGAGTTGCCTGGTATGCCACTGGCTCGAGAAATGGAGTTTGTGATTGAGCTTGTACCGAGTACCGCTCCAATCTCAAAGAGACCCTACCGGCTACCTTCCAATGAGCTGGTCGAGATGAAGAAGTAGATTAAAGAATTGCAAGAGAAAGGATTCATCAGGCCCAGTTCGTCGCCTTGGGGATCGCCAGTGATCTTCGTCACAAAGAAGGATGGTAGTCTAAGGATGTGCATAGACTACAGGTCGTTGAATGAGGTCACAATTAAGAACAAGTACCCGTTGCCTCGAATTGATGATCTGTTTGATCAATTGAAGGGAGCTCAAGTCTTCTTCAAGATAGATTTGCGGTCAGGATATCATCAGCTGAAGATAAGAAAAGAAGATATTCCGAAAACCGCCTTCACCACCAGATATGGGCTGTACGAGTTCACAGTCATGCCTTTTGGATTAACCAATGCTCCTTCCTATTTCATGAATTTGATGAATAAGGTGTTTATGGAGTATTTAGAAAAATTGACGACATTCTTGTCTACTCCAAGAGCAGAAAAGAGCATGAAGACCATCTGCGAATAGTCTTGGAGACATTAAGAAAGCATCAGCTATATGCCAAGTTCAGCAAGTGTGATTTCTGGTTGAAGGAAGTTTCTTTCCTGGGTCATATTATTTCTGCTGCAGGAGTAGCAGTGGATCCAGCGAAAGTAAGAGATGTTCTGAATTGGACGCAGCCCAAATCTGTCCCGGACATCCGAAGTTTTCTTGGATTAGCTGGTTATTATCGGAGATTCATTGAAGGTTTCTCGAAGATAGCCAGACCTCTTACTCAGCTTCTGAAGAAGGAAAAGAAATTTGAATGGACTAAAGCTTGTGAGCGGAGTTTTCAGGAGTTGAAGAAGAGATTAAACTCAGCCCCAGTGCTTGTTCTGCCTGATATCCACAAGGACTTTGAAGTGTACTGTGATGCTTCAAAACTAGGACTAGGATGTGTTTTGATGCAGGAAGGTAAGGTTATAGCTTATGCTTCAAGACAACTGCGACCTCATGAAGAAAACTATCCCATTCATGACTTGGAGTTAGCCGCAGTTGTGCATGCACTCAAGATTTGGAGGCATTACCTGATCGGCAATAGATGTGAGATCTATACAGATCATAAGAGTTTGAAGTACATCTTCACTCAATTCGATCTTAACCTGAGGCAAAGAAGATGGTTAGAATTGGTGAAGGATTATAATGTGGGAATCCATTATCACCCTGGAAAGGCTAATGTTGTTGCGGATGCATTGAGCAGGAAAGCTCACTGCAACAATGTTATGGTACAAGAAAGCCAGCCCGCGCTTCATGAAGAATTCCGGCGTCTTAACCTGGAATTGGTAGTGGAAGGTTGCCTTTATAATTTGGAAGTAAAATCAACCTTGGAAGATCAGATCAGAGAGGCTCAGAAGGATGATAAAGGTATTGCCGACCTGAAGGAGGGCCTGAAGAAAGGGAAACACCCGGGATTTTCAGAAGATGACCAAGGCACTGTCTGGTTTGGGAAAAGAATAGTAGTGCCTAACCAAGAAGAAATCAAGAATGTGGTCTTGAAGGAAGCTCATGATTCAGTGTATTTCATTCACCCAGGAGGCACCAAGATGTAGGCAGATTTAAAAGAGAAATATTGGTGGTCCAATATGAAGAAAGAAGTTGCTGACTTCGTGGCACGTTGTGATGTGTGCCAGTTGGTAAAAGCAGAGCATCAAAGGCCAGCCGGTCTATTGCAGCCTTTGCAAGTGCCTGTCTGGAAATGGGAAGAAATTGGAATGGATTTTATAACTAGCCTACCCAAAACTAAGTCCGGTTATGATTCCATCTGGGTCATCGTGGACCGATTGACTAAAGTAGCCCATTTTATCCCGGTGAAGACGACTTATTCTGGAGATAAGCTTGCCGAGTTGTATATGGCCAAGATTGTGTGTTTACACGGTGTGCCAAAGAAGATCGTGTTCGATCGAGATTCCCAGTTTACCTCGAGGTTCTGACAGAAATTGCATGAGGTGTTGGGCACAAATCTGAAATTCAGTACTGCGTATCATCCCCAAACGGATGGACAGACGGAAAGAATCAATCAGATCCTAGAAGACATGTTGAGAGCCTGTGCTCTAACATACAAAGGTTCATGGGATCAGAATTTGCCCTATGCTGAGTTTTCCTATAACAACAGTTATCAAGCCAGTCTGAAGATGGCACCTCTTGAAGCTCTGTATGGAAGAAAATGCAGAACACACTTATATTGGAAAGAAACCGAAGGTGGGTAGATAATCGGACCTGATATTCTAAAAGAAGCAGAAGAGCAAGTCAGACAGATCCGTATAAATCTAAAGACAGCCCAGTCAAGACAGAAGAGCTATGCGGACAATCGTCGAAGGGAATTAAGCTTTGTACCTGGTGATCATGTATATCTGAAGGTATCCCCGTTGAAAGGAATGAAGCGGTTTCGAGTCAGTGAAAAGTTAGCGCCCCGCTACATCGGACCATTCCCAGTGGTTGCCCGAAAAGGATAAGTGGCTTACAAGTTGGAGTTGCCTCCGCAGCTATCAGGAGTGCATGATGTCTTTCATGTGTCTCAGCTGAAGAAATGTCTCAGAGTACCCGAGCATCAGATGCCGTTGGAAGAAATGGAGCTGAAAGACGACCTGTCGTATCCGGAGTACCCAGTTAAGATTTTGGATGAAGCCGAGCGTCGAACCCGCAGCCGAGTGATCAAGTTCTACAAGGTTCAGTGGAGCAACCATTCTGAGAAGGAAGCTACCTGGGAGCGTGAAGAAGATCTTCGAGCAGAGTTTCTAGACCTCTTTCTTTCTCTGTCTGAATCTCGGGGACGAGATTCTCTCTAAGGGGGTAGGTTTGTAACATCCTCATTTTCGCCTTCTGGAGAAAAAACCTAATTTAAATAAACTAAATTCAAAAATTGGAGTTTCTTTGGTGTTTATATTAACCTGGCATCCTTTCTCCTCCAAAATCGGGATTTAATTCCCCTCCGGTCGAAAAATCGAATTTTCCAGTCCCGCCGGTACCCGAAATTTCACCTGAGTCCAAAAATGCTCCAAAAATCCCAAAACCACTTCAATTGTGTTCCAAATATTCCAAAATGATTTTAGGAATAATTCCTGGGATTTTTGGGCATCCGTTCCTATTTTATCTCGCGCGGCTTTTGTTTAATGCCCGCAATCCGCGCCCGAATATTTAATTCCACAAATTTCATCCAAATTTAGCGGAACCAATTTTATTGGGTCCCAAATATTCTAAAATGGCTCTAGGAATTTTTCCGGAATTTTTAGACCATTTTTCCTAATTTTTCTCTAGGGCGAATCATTTACGTATTTCTCGACCAATCGCAAGCCACCACGTGTCACTGCTACAATGTCGTCTCCTTCTTCTAGCCATGAAGATCAGAGAAGCTCCAAGTGGGTTCTAATGGCTAGGGTTCCATTCAAATCCTCGTAATTCCCTCATTTCAACTCCAAATCGCGAAGCGCCGGTTCCGTTGGATTCGTATCGATGATCTCTTGCCATTCCCCACCTTCATTAGCCACTAATCTCGCCGGAAACGGCCGCATTAAAGAAAAACCGAAATTGACTTAAATGTTCATAACTCGGCCGTTTCAACTCCATTACGCGTGATTCCACTTCCATTCTCTCCGTATAAGAACCCCCGTCCCAGTGGTATGAGTCTGCTTTAGCCTCTTCCACTCTTGCGGTCGTGAGATCGAGAAAACCGACGCCGGGTTGGAGTTTTCGGTGTTCTTCGTGTTCTTGGTTGTAGATCTCTCCACGGTGGGTCATTCTTCGTGCCACTTGGTTCCTTGTGACCGTGATTGAGTCTAGAGTCTAACCCAACAATCAATTTTAGGATCCCTCGCGATTTGGAGACGACTTCGCATTTTCTCGGTTCGTAGAGTCTGCTCGTCGCCAAATTCGTCGCCTCCGGTGAGAATCAACTCAATATTCCTTCCTCCTTTGTGTCCCTAAGGGTGTTATCTATGTGATCCATGTTTTTATTTGGTTCGATTCCATGCGAAATTGGTGAAAAAATCCGGATTTTCAGGTTATCTGTTTTGGTTTGAAGTTCTCTGTGTGCGTGCGTGCATGTGTGCATGGCCGGCCGCCGCCAAGCCCGCCCAGCGCCCGCCCCTGCGTCAGCCCGCCTTGCGATCGCCGGCCGCCGCCCCTCGCCGTGGCCCCCTCCCTCAAGCCCCCCAAGCTCCTCACACTCCTAGCCATGGCCATGGCATGAGCAAGCTTGAAGAAGACCCCATGTGTATGACATGTGGGGCCCACCTTCCATAGAGACAAGTCAAAGTCAAAAATTCAGAAAAGTCAACAAAGGCATATTCCAAGGAATATTCCCTCGATTTTCCATTTTTCCAAAATTCAAACTTCAGAAGCTCATTACTTCTCCGTCCGAACTCCGATTGACTCCATTCAAATTTCTAAAGTCATCTAAAATCAAGATCTACCTGCCAGTACTAATTTGGTAATTTTTGGATTTTATTTATTTTCTGGTATTTATTTATTGCCTCGATTTGCGCGTAGCCGAGGAATCCGACGCGACCGCCGACCCCGCCGCCGGACTTCCCGCGTACGACGACCTTCCCGCGACAGAAGGCAAGTCTCCTTGACGCCTATTGAACCTACGTTTACAAACCTGTTTTAAATGCTTTATACAATTGCATGCTATGTTTTATCGTATTTCAAGTATAAGGGTATAGTTAGTCCGAATTGTAATTTCCTCCTTTGTGATTGACATCCCTATTACTTGTAACCCTAGGACATTGTTATACCATGCTTATGCTTATATGGTATCCTTTGTTACATAGTACGGTAGAATTGCTTAGGATCTTTATCGATGAAAACAACCCATGGGTGGGATTACTCAAAATTTATGATTTCAAGTATGATTTGGAAATTATTATTATGATTATGGTACTGATTTTCTAAAATAAAAAGAAAATAAAAATGGTTTGGACTTGGGCGGATTGGATTGTCGGGTGGGTGCGGATGGAGCACTAGCTGTCTTGTGCAAGTACCGCCCCAAGTCAATTAAGGACCGACGCTTGTGATTGTCCATTCTAAGCATAACCGTACTACCACATGTCTATAATGGTACGACCTGGCCAACTAATTTATAGAAACCTAATTTAGACTCACCACTCGGTGGAATGTGAGTGCCGGATAGAGGCAATGTTGTTTTTCTCACACGGCGCAAGAGGGGACTTCTGTACTGGGCGGATGGAACCCTAACAGCGGTGAAACCTCAGCGAGTGGGTCAAGTTAGGTAGATACATTGTAACGGCCTTGTCATTATCTCTCTGCCGGCACACCAAAGGAAGTGTGTTAATAGCTTGGCATTAAGAGTTGATCATGTCTTGTGGGTAAAGCTGTACACCTCTGCAGAGTTAAAACTATTCGAATAGCCGTGCCTACGGTCAAGGGCAAAGCGAAGAATGCTTTCATATTGGTAGACTTTGGTTTTGGTTTTCAAAACTAAAAGGTGTTTTGTTTTGGGATTCGGGAGTGGTTAGAACTCTCGGATGTTGTTTGGCGGATAGAGCCAACCTGGTGGAAAGAACCTGTTTTGTACTTGATGCATAGAGTCATATGATTAACTTTGATCTTTTAAAAGTTGGCGGATAGAGCCTTTATACTAGTGATGGTGGATAGAACCTCACTGCCATATTAAATAATTCAATTGTTAAAAAGAATTATGAAAAGATGCTTTGTGAAACTTATTACTTAAGTATGGTTTAATAAAATGTGGCTTTGTGCAAATGAACCCTGTTAAGCTTCCTTTGGAAAGCCCCACATAATCATACTTTCCCCGACTTGCTGAGTACTTTTGTACTCACGTGCTACATCAACTTGTCATCATCAGAGAACTTTCAAGACGCAGCTGAAGATGGTGAGTTCTACCCTGAGGAGTTCGAGGAGGATTTCCAGGATAACTAGTTGCGTTTCTAGTCGTCGCCTGTGGCGTTTGGTGTTCGCTTGTTTTCGTTTTTCGTCTTCCGCTGTCGTGTCTCCGGTCTGTTGACCGAGTATTGTAATAAGTGGCCATGTGGCCCATACTTGAATATTTATGTTACAATTTTCGTTATGTTCGGCAATGAAGTATCACTGTGACTGTGTGTACTAGCTACTGATCTGGGACTAGTACGGAAATACACAGGAGATTTCGGATAGCTGATCCGGGGTCTCACAGTATTCCCTAGCTCTATTTTGGTTAAAAACAACTTTCTAGTCAGAAGGAACCAATCAATAACTTCCACTTATGTAACATCAATTAATATACAGGGGAGTAGGGAGTACGTACTCCCAAGAGTATAAAACCATTTTCATATACACACACACATAATATACATATACATACATACATACATATATATATATACATACATATATATATATATATGTATATATATATACATACATATATATATAGACACACACACATATACACATACATATATATGCATTCTTCTTTATGGCAAATTCAGACACCATATTAATAAGATAAGATATCTATTTGCATCTATTAGTGTTGTTTTTTCATTCTTCCTCACTGCATACGTATAGAGAGAGGGAATTGGGTAACTTCTTTCAAAGATCGTTCTACCTTTCCACTCGGTATCGGTGAAGTTCAGCACGCATGTGATCTTAGCGAATCAAAGAGTTGTAAGCACATTGCATTTGGTAGCGGGGGATCAGTTAGCATTCATCAAGAGAGCTCGTGGGTATTAGAATCCTACATAATGAAGATCGGGCAAACCCATATAATATAGTTTTTAAAACTCATACGGTTTTTTATGTTTAGATTCCGAAGCAAAAGGTTATGTTCATTTGACCACTGAGACAGCGGAGGGGATTGTCCGGAGATATCATTTTGTTTGATGTTTTGTGCACTGTTGTGGCATGTAACATCCCAAAATTTTGCTTTTCTTAAATTCATGTGTGATTTGACACTTTGGTGAATTTTTGGAATTTTCTGGAATTTATTTGGGTTTATTTGGAATTTATTTGAATTTATTCCATTTTGAAATAATTAAAGAACTTAATTTTGCAAATAAAATTTTGTTGGAAATATTTTATTCGAGTCCAAAATGATCCAAAATATTTTCCAGAATTTTTCTGGAATTTTTCTGAGTCATTTGCTATTTTTAATGAATTAAATGAATTACTGGAAATTATTTTAAATATTAATTCTGAAAAGGACCGACCGGTCGGTTATTATTCCTCGGTCCGAGTCGGACTCGAGTCCGACCAACCCGACCGAGCCGCTTGACTCGACCAACCCACTCTAAACCTAATCAATCCCAACCGTTGGATCAAGATCCAACGGCCGAGATCCGCCTGCACGGCTCGAGCCGTAATCGGCCGGATCCGATCGCGCCGTCGATCGTGGGTTGATCGCGCCACGTGACGGCCAAGATTTCGTCTCGCCGAGTCCGAAGCCGGACTTCGCCGCCGCTCACGCCGTAGCGAACTAGGTTTCCGTCTAGTACCTGACGCCGAGGCTATTTAAAGCGTGAGACGCCCCGAGGTTGCCCTCATCTCTTGCGCACCGTTCCTCGAGCCATCTCGCCGGAGCCGCCACCGTTGAGCCGCAATCGCCGCCGGAGTTGTCTCTTCCTCCGCCGCGTTTGCCGGTTTCGCTGCCGTCCGTCGTCTTCCGCCGGAAGGAGCTCAGATCCGAGTCCTCGCGACGAGACGCACCGGCGAGGCTTCATCTCGCCGAGCACGCCCCAAACGCCGTCGGGCTCGTTGCCGTCCCCCGCCTCCGGCCAAGCCGCCGCCGTGAAGCCATCGCCGTCGCGAGCTCGGAGGGACCGTCGGATCCAGATCGGACGGTTGAGGTGAGCTCACGTGTTCCCAAACCCGATTAGATTCGATCGTTGGATCAAGATCCAACGGTTCACAATTGCCACGCGTCAGCGGCGCGAATATAGGATTAGATCTCGACCGCCCGATCTAGATCGAACGCCCACGAGCAACGAGTAGTTTCAACGCAGTTAACCCTGGATCTAATCCGCCGCTGATTTTCAAACCAACGGCCGAGATTGCGCCACGTGTCGGGAAGATGGACCGCCGCGTCAACGCCGCCCACGCCTGCGCAGGACGACGCCGGCCCGCGTGTCGAGGGGCCGCATGTCGCTGGTCGACTCGCCAGCGCCGACGCCACCCATGACGTCACAATGGGTCCCACCTGTCCGACTGCGGTCGAGCCTCACGACGCCGATGACGCTACCCGAGAGGGCCCACATGTCGGCGACACGAGTCGTGGACCGAGTCCACTGTGAGACCCAAGCCGAGCGTGGACCAAGTCCATGGACCGGCTGACGTCAGCATGCCAATCAGAGGCTGCCACGTGTCCATGCCGACGCAATAATTAATTTCCGAAAAAGAAAATGATTTATTAATTCGAAATATTGATTCAAATTTAGATTCAAACTTCAAACGCTTATAACTTTTGCGTTTCAACTCCGATTTGAGCGATTCAAATTTCTAAATTTGTATAAAATTGAGATCTACCTAAATATGAATTTTATTTAATTTTTGGACTAAAGTTTTTCTCTGTAAAATTATTTAATTGATTATTTAAACTTTAAATAATCATAACTTTTGCGTTTTAACTCCAAATTTGACGATTCCAGTTTCTAAAAATCCAGAAAATTATGTTCTCTCTGTTTATGGATTTTATTTGGAGTTTTGGGATCTTTTTGCATAGTGTTTATTTGTGTATTTGCTATTTGCACGCTTTACGAGTAGACGTTGAAGTGCCGGAGGGATTCGAAGGAGAAGTATTAACTCAGGACCCAACTCAAGACCAAGAGCAAGTGCTTTTTGAAGGCAAGTTGTGCTTTGACCATGTTGATCCTATTTCGAAATCTATTTTGATTTAAACTATTGCATGCTAGTTTAATTAGAAAGATACTTTGTTTAAACATGGGGGTTAGATAAATACCAATTTGCTATATGACACCTTGATTACTTAAGTATGTGCCATGACCTTTTGTCACCCTAGTTGTGGTTTACTAGTTGGACATTATTAAATTGCCAACATGGGTTTAGACCGTTGTAGTATCTTTGCTTAGACACACTACGTGCTCATGACATGATTTTGGACAATCAAATGCTAATATTGACTTAATGATATATTGAACCTGTTTTGGAAAAGTATCATGTGATGTTGATGGCACGTGGTGCATGGTAATCAACTGGGGTTTGATAAACAGTTTTCGACCGGGGCATGTGGCAAGAGTAATCAGTGGGCGCCGTGTGGCATTGGGAGTGTTGATTTGGTTTTTCGTAGTCTTGCCACTGGTCACTCTAAGGACTTAACCTTGCAAGCCTTTGAACTGGGTCATACTTGCAACCACATGGCTGGAATGGGACGGCCCTAGTTGACTAAGTCGCTAAGGACTCACTTGTGGAGCCTCAGGTGTCGATTACACCTTTTGTGTGATTGTACGGGGAGCGTATCGTGGTCGTGGCAGTACCCATCTAATCGGTGTGTTGGTCCCATACTTCGCCTTGGCTAAGGGAAGGGATGGTGTAGAGCACGTGGGAGAGGACCACCTGTGTTGTTTGAGGCTTCGAAAGGCTTTGTTATGATCGCTCATTCGCATACTTTTGTATGGCGATTCACTACCGACGTGGTGAGTGGATCGTATCTTGTGGGTAAAGTGCATAACCTCTGCAGAGTGTAGAATCTATTTGAATAGCCGAGTCCACTGTGATCGACAATGCTCGGAATTACAAATAAGGGGTAGACTTTCTTCAAAATAACTTGGTTTTGAAAAGATGGGTTGGTTTAACAAGGAAGATGATGGAAATATGGTTTAGGATGGGAAAAATGTTTATTAAACTTCTTGAAAAGTTATTTATGCTTTACTTATTTCTACCGCTTTCGAATCTACTCATATTACTTGTCAAAAGTCACATCGCAAATATACCTGAGCTATTCCTTTGTACTAAGCCATGCATATAGTATATTAGCTTGCATTCAGGCATGACTTGCCGAGTACCAAGTACTCACCCTTGCCTCAACACAATATCGCTTGAAGAGGAGATTACGCCACTTTGGAGGAGGAACTCCAAGAAGACCCGCTCTACTTAGGGATGCGAGCCCGATCGGTTGCCTGGTATCTTGGATGGCGCCATGGTTTATTTGATTTTCCGCCGCTATTTCTCTTTTAATAAGTTTCGCCTTGCAAGGCATATATTTGTAACTTGGCCATAAGGTCGAGTAACCCTTTGATTATTTAAATAAAGTACTTTGATAGTATCGTATGGTATGATTGTGATATATACCGATGTTAAGACTGTGTGCACTAGCGCGTTCCTGGACTAGTGTTGAATACACAGAGGGTCCGGATTTGCAAATTCGGGGTCCCGACATGGCACCTTATTGAGGTTGGATATTTACTGTCAAAGGAGTAGTAACTTCACGGTTGGTGTCGACTTCACACCAATATATTCTACATGGTTAAAAAGACAAGTGCATTGTAGAATGATAGACGGTTTATTTGCATTGACGCTTTATGAATATAATTACTATGTTGCTGATATGAATATTGTTGTTACTAATATTGTTTGAATGTTGCTGATTATATTATGATTATTGGAAATGGATAATACTTAATGGTAAATGGTAAATAAATAAAATAAATTATGACATCAAATGCATTCATAACATAGAAATAGATTATCTCTGTGGGCATCTAGGCCTACTTTGGTAGGTACTTTACGAGAGTGGAGATAAGATCCCCATATGAAGATGAATGTGTTTGAGGTCCCTGAATGAAAGAAATCGGGTTTGAGTTCACACTGACGGGTGTCGCACTTCGCTATACTGATATAAGTTAAAAAGATAATGAGACAAATGCATGAACATTCGTAATAATGAAACATATAAGTAATAATGAGTTATGTGGAAGATATGATTATGTTAATGTTTATTGTTTCATTAATGTTTATTGTTTTATTATGTACTTGTTGAGTTATTGACTCTCGCTTGCTCAATTGTTGTTTTTAGCTGATCGTTGATGGCGATATGCATAGGATGGGAATAGCATATACGCATCATATAAACCGCCGTTGATGTAATGACCATTTCTAGTCATCTTTAATCAACCTTAGTGGTTTTTTTTTGTTTATATGGAATTTAGTTAATGGTATATTTAGAGAATATTGATAGTTGTTTAGAACAAGATTAGTCACAAGTTTTGTTGGATAAGGCTGAACTATTTAAGTTATCTTGGTTATTGTTTAATTCTTTTTATCATAACCGAAAGGTAAGAATATTCTGAGGCGCATGGTTCTGGACATCCTTGAGTGCGCAGTCTTGAGCGTTCTCGAGCTTGTGTTTCCGAGCGTGAGGTTCGAAGATTGTATTTACGAAATGTTGTATTTTTACTCTTACCATCAATCATGTTTGTTTTTGAATCGTTGCTTCACGGAGAAATAGTTAAGAAAATTGTTGTGAAAGTTTAGGGTAAAGATGGTTTTTAGTTCAGCGATAAAAAAAAGGGGTATTTGGATATTTGCCACTCTAGGAATTGGAAATTCGATGGCATGTTAAAAATCATGCCATTGAGTGGCATTTTTTACACATGCCGTCAAATATTCAGATTGAGGAGTGGTATATATCAGATTATTCCAAAAAAAATGGGTAGAGGTAATATCGGGGTGTTACACGTGTAATAATTTATAGTTTAGCAATTGGATGGACAGAAGAAAAGAGTACCGGATTGGATCAAATTGAAGAATTGGGGAAATTTGGGAAAAGAAACAGAGGAGCAGAGCTACCAATACTACTGGACAATCGGTTGTGGTAGTGTTCGATGCCTATCTGTGGTGGCTGGCGTGGTAGTGTTGGATGGCTATCTGGGGTGGCTGGCGGCGGCCGACGGCCGGCAAATGCGAAAGTACGACAACGACGACGGCCTCCCACTGTGACGCACGTTGCACGCAACGTAGAGCTGTAGGCGGAGCGGTGCCCAGACCGCGGCAGGAGGACCAGCACCAGTGACCACCCTTCTTCCCTCCTTCCTGCAGTCTCTCGATGACCTCTCTCCCTGGTGCGCGAATAGAGGAGTGCAGCGACGCTGCTTCCATGATAGAACAACATACTGCTCGAACAGGGAAATAGATTATATGAGTATCTTTGACTAATTGGAACAATAGATACACACCTAAGCCGTTCCAAAGTAAGGTAATAGATCTTTTTTTTAAGATAATGGAATATTAGATCTCCTAGTCTCTGCATCTAAAGATGTACACAGCCAAAAAATTATTACAATGTTAGAGCAATGCTTTTATGTTTTTCCTCCTAATACAAGTTGCATAAATCTTGAAGCAAACGAAGGGGGTAAGTAATCCTCATCTACCCTTCATTCATGCTTTAATATTTGTGCAACTTTAAAAAGAAAGAGCATAGAAGCACCTCTCAATAAAGAAAGTTTGCAACAAGCTAAAATGAAGATGAAACCAAATGTCTAAATCAACATAAATCTTGTGACTAGTTCTCCACCCATGTTTGCAGAAGAAATCCTTGACTACCAAATTTAGCGCTCTGCAACCAGATAAAACCGCTTCCTTAGCCTCCGTAGATTGCAGCAATGACCACGAGCTAACCATCAGATACACGCAAAGATAACCTGCAATTCTGTCAAGGCCCCAAGTTCCAAAAATTCTGGGACGTCCGGAGAGTCCGGATTAAACATCCAGAGTATCCGGATCAGACCCGGAATGTCCGGACAAAATGTCCGGAGTATCCGAGTTGAAGTGGCCGAACACCCCAACCCGGAGTGTCCGGACCAATTGTCCGGAGTGTCCGGGTTGATTCCACCGAAGACCCCAACCCGGAGTCTCCGGGTTGAGCATCCGGAGTGTCCGGATCGTGCGGGATTTTATATAAAAGTCCCATTTCGTGGTCCCCCATTCACTCCACCTCACTTGGTCTCTTTCCCACCTCTCCCGTGCGTCTCCTCCACCCCGAGCTCCTCTCCGGCGAGCCCCACCGGCCGGTGGCCTCCCCGGCTGCTCCTCCACCTCGTGGAACTCCTCCTCACGCCGGCATCCTCCTTCCTCCTCCCGGCATTGTTCTCCTCCATCATCCTTGGAGGTAGGTCTTTCTCTTGGGGGTTGAGTCGTGGGTTTTCTTGGGTTCTAAGACCATCCATGGTGGGTTTAGGGTTTAGGTTTGGATTTGGGAGTTCGGGGATGAACTTGGAGTTCTAGGGTTTTGTGGTGTGGTGATTCTTGGGGTTGGATTTAGACATTGTGGATGCTAGGGTTAGAGATCGGGGGTAGATAATGTCATCCCTAGCTTTGGATTGGGTTTTAGTTAGAGATGTTAAGAGTGAGCCTCCATCGTTGTGGTTCGAGCTAGCTCGGAGCTTCTCCATGGCTTGCATGGTGTAGAAAGTTGTAGATCGGGTTCTAGCGGTGTCATAGGACTTGGCGGCACCTCGATCCGTCGAGTCATTGGGTAAAACTCGCCAGGCCCGGAGTGTCCGGACTAAAAGCCCGGAGTGTCCGCCCTAGGCCGGAGTATCCGGACACCCGGTCCGGAATGTCCGGGTTAGCCGGACTGTCCGGATGAAATACCCGGACTGTCCGGGTTCACCTGTTCTGTCCGGCTTGAGGGGTCTGTCCTATCGCGTCGTTTCGTCGGGGGTTTTCTTTCTAATTGTTTTCATTGCATTGCATGCCTCTTATTATGCATTGTATTCGTGTAGAGAGCGATCCCGCGGGACTTGACGCCGCGGTGACCGAGGGTGCGACCGGAGAGCCAGTTACTACCGACCCACAAGCAGAAGAGCAAGGCAAGCACCTATGCATCTTGAACCCGTATTAATTGTATTTTTGTGAATAAACTGCTTAATTGGTGAAATAAGTCTGCATTAGGAATTGAATTGGGTTAGGGTTAGATCCTATTTGCTGCACATTCGTCCCTTGGATTTGTAAATACTTCCGTTGGAACTAGTATGGGTATTAAATGAGTCACTGCTTAGAATTGCTTAGAGGTCGGGGTTTGGGCCAAGTAGCGGAAGGTTCCGTCGCTTGAGGTCGTTACCTTACCCATGATGAAAAGAGTGGGCATGGATGGGTGGTTGGAAAAGAAAAGATGAATTGGAGACCGGGCGGGAAGGTTGGGACATTGGGTAAGGAGACCTGATGTGGTAGTTCCCGTCTGAGTCGATTAAGGACCGATTCGATGGTTGCCCTTTGATTGAGCACACCCCGGTTGGTCGCATGCCCGATTATGGTACGGTAAGCCGCTCTTTCTCTCATACGGAATCGATGGACTGTAACTTCCTGTGGTTGGGCATGGTTGAGGGCGAGGCTTAGGCCGACTCTCGAGCGCCAAGCCGGGCTTGGGGCTGCTCGAAGGGGTGCTAGGTTTTTGGGCCACAGGAGGACGCTTCAGCGATTGGGTATGATTGGGAGGGGGTTGACACTAGGCCCTTGTGGTAAGTGTCGTGCGATCAATGCTTCCCTGCAGGGTTAATTAAGCGATTCGAATTGCCGCGCTCTCGGATATGAGCAAGCTCTTTCATCGCACAGTCACGTAGTAAGAACTTGAACCGAGGTTCGCCGTCGAGCTTGAGCCCAAATAAATTGATGATGAGAATAATTGTTGTGAATTAATGATTGCACTTCATTTTGGAAGTAGGAGCTGTTACAACTGCTTAACTTGTGATTTGAGTAGTTGAGTGACTAAATAATAAACCTAAGCATTTCCGCAAATGTTACCTCTAGCTTATTCCTTGCTACATCCAATTGCATGTCCTTTGGAGTCGGTCATATATGGACCACGGGTAAGACTTGCGAGTACCTTTTGTACTCAGGCTTTGCTTTGTGGTTTTGCAGGTGAGGATCCAGCGGGGTGCGAGTTTTGCCCCTACTGCCTATCGGTGACCGGGCGGGGCACCGAGTAGAGGCTGTCGACGTTGTACGCCCGGAAGTGTTCAGGGCATGACACTTCCGGAGGTGTTTTACTTTTGTTTGTATAGAGTGGTTGGTCTTACTTTTGTGAACAGCTGCACTTTTATTTCTACAATAGAACTGTCTACCCCTTTTCGCTTGGTCGTTTCCTTCGTGGGTTGTTTTTGTTGGGCTTCCGTGTGCCGTGTTGTTTGTTGGTTTGCTTCCGCGTTTTTTTTTTGCGTCTCTGGTAGTGAGTTTGGGCTCGATGCCCTTTTGTGCGAATTGATGTTTGATATGGCATTGGGAACCGGTATGTGGGGATCCTGGGCGAGTTTCGGATCGCATACCGGGGGAATACCGGGGTTGTTGTCGAGTCGTTGGAAGTCGTAGAGTTGTCTCGTTTGGGCTTGGGTATTAGCATCGGGATCACCTCCGGTGATTCGTTGCTAGAATCCAAATC
Organism: Rhipidocladum racemiflorum; assembly: GCA_036346355.1. Taxonomy (NCBI): domain Eukaryota; kingdom Viridiplantae; phylum Streptophyta; class Magnoliopsida; order Poales; family Poaceae; genus Rhipidocladum; species Rhipidocladum racemiflorum. The sequence goes on from CM070586.1 coordinate 23,878,766, forward strand.
CGACGGGAGTAACTGTTCATCCAACAACTCGAGGACGATCTGGGCAGCTCCTCTCAAATTCATTATAATTCTTTTTCTTACCAAACACCATATCATTCCAAAGTAACCAAATTGACCAACATATTGAAGTAGCGCCCACTACAATGTGAGACTGTAAATATTTACTCATCCTGTTCAACCAGTGTCCAAACCTATTAGTTATACTTCTAGGAAGTGTTAGATTAAAAGCCATTTGAATGATACGCCAAACTAAATGGGCGACGTGGTAATAAAAAAAAAAGATGTTGTATAGTTTCAACATTGTTGCAAAAGCAAGTCTTCAACATATTACCAACAAGTAAGGTAATAGATGGTTGTATCTTTTCCTTTCTTACATATTTTACCTAAGAATTTTCTATAGTAAAGATATAAGCCAACCTCCATCAGATAGATGGTAAGATCTTTTTTGTTAATATGAATTTTTTCAGAGTATCTAATTAATGTGTATATATAAAAAAGAATTTTAGATGGGAAATGGTTCCATACTCCTGGGAGTATGATCTCCCACTTTCAATATACCATTTAAATGATGTTGTTATACCTCTTTATCTTTTCAACTATACTGTAATAATGATTATAAGATATTTCAAACTGAGTTCTATAAAAAAATTCTATCAAAGACCACATTTTATAGCGTAATTTATGTATATACTCCTTTTATATATGGACAAGGTTATATGCCAAAAATAAAGGGCTTGATGAATTTTTTTTTACCAAATCGCATTGCAGTGTCTTAAAATTATTATTGAAATATAATAAAAGTGGTAAAAGAGTATAACACGTTCATTTAAATGGTATATTAGAAGTTGGAGTATGTACTCCCAAGAGTATTTAAAAGGCTTCCATATATGTGTGTGTATTTGAACGTGTATGTGTATGGGTATGTGTATGTGTATGTATATTTATATGTACATGTATATGTCTAGTATAGTTACTTGGGACACCATGATCTAAAACGGGTATTTTCCCTATATATTTGCATGCGATTTTTTTTTGAAATTTTACAGACATCGAGTTTAGCTAGTTTACTAGCTAGTTCAAATAAGTTTGAACTGAAATTCAAACTAGGGTTTGCTCTTTTAATGGTAGTTTGATTGTAGATATGTGTTGATTTTATATATAAATCAGCAAAGCATGTGATCCAAATTCGTTCAAATCTTTGAATTCGAGTATATTTTTTCAAAGCTATGTGTTTCATTTGAATTGTTATAGTGTATATACCCTAAAACTGAGATTTTCAAAACATATACCCGAATTTGGCTTGAATTTGTGCATTTGAAATCATGGTTATATATATGAATTTTTTATGACATGTTCAAAACACTATTTATTTCACTTGTAGTTAGGTTGATGCGATTTAATGACATTTTTACTGTGTTAGGATGTTAGGTTGGGACTAACAATTCTTCTCCAATATTTATGTGTCTAGATTGGGGCTTGAATCAGCGTCAAATCTTATTTAATATATATCATTAGTAGGGATTAATTCTTCTCCAGTGTATATGGGCATAGCTTGGGGGTTGAATCAGCTACAAATCTTCCTGTTTTTAAGATATCAGTAGAGTTAACTACAAAGGAACCGGCCTTTCGGCAAATAAGAAAATTAAGATACAAGGCACAGATGAACCACCATCTCTGTATGGTTAGAACAAAATTAAATATGAACCGTTTATTCTTTTCAATCTAATGGACCAGATTAACTAAATTGAAGAGTTCTTTTACAGTACACTAAATTGAATATGAACCGTTTATTCTTTTCGATCTAATGGATCAGATTAACTAGAGTTTACTTATACTTCACCTGGTAGTAAAGTAGTAGAAACACCCTTAACAAATCAACGATTAAATGTGATTTCTACTATACATTATATACTACTAGAGTATAATGCACCATAAAATTTATCTAGAACAAACAGGTAGGGGAAATGAACAATATCTGGTGCAACATGCTAATTGTTACCTGGGTTCACTGAAATTTCGATTACTTATTTCTTTAATTCTTATGTCAAAATTAAGATCTCCTAATTATATCTAAGAAACAGCCTATGATCTCTGGGCAGACATATGGAGACATATATGAAGGCCACGCATTTTTTTTTACGAGCCAATATTCTCTGTTATATTATTAGCCGAATTCTCCCATGTATTACCAAGCAATGGGAGTTGTTTCATATAAAATGATGGTTGGGTCATATCTTGGCTCGAAATTTAGAATTTTTTCCGGGAAAATCTAAGCGTTGGTTACTCTCTCACACGATTTATAATTATAGGCTCAGTTGGTGGGAGGTGGTTTAAGTTTTCTGACTCCGATTTGGGTATCTATTTCTTCTTAATTAGATCGATACCTAGTTCTTTCTAGGCAGCCCACATATTTTTATCATAATTAATGACTGCATTCTCCAATTAGGTACTTTGATTGATGTGATGTACAGTAACCTGGTTGGATAATTATGAGGGGCGTGACTAGGCACCAGGTGCATCTCTTCGTCAGTAGAACCCATGTTCATATCAATTATAACCTACCGTAATATGCTGGTGAATAATTGGATTGCAAAAGCAGGAGCTATAAAAACAGCTGAAAACCAAGGTTGTAGAAGACATAGCCGTGTACCCGAGGATCACAAGATGCCAAGATGGAGGAATCTATATTAATCAGTTCTGGTTTATCAATATGTCAAACAAAAACAAAGAAGTTGACAGTGAGTATAGTATAGGACTGGGAAGCATGAGGAATCGAGCTTTGCTGCTATGCCTACTATGTTGGGTTAATGGCACTGACACGGTATGATCAATATATATATTAGTCTCTTGATACTAAAAACAAGGTTTTCCGGTCAACCCAGATTGTATGATCTGTAATCAGGTCATTTGGGTATGAATAAAAACAAGAAACACAGGAAAAAAATATTTTTATATATAGCCCAGTGGTTGGTCGTTGAGTGCACAGATTGGAAAGAGCGTCCTTGAAACCAAAACAATAAAATGAGAAATGCGAGAGAGAAGAAGGAAGTAACCATCCAATGTCAGTTGGTTAATATGCCAGAGGTTTCTGTCTCTCTCCTGAGGAGCGTAGGCTTGGAAGGCATCAGGAACTCGTGCCTGTAGCGAAGTGAGTTTTGTCACCCTCCTTTGTCCCCATTAACTAAGGTTTTGTTGTTCTTGCTCCTATGTAGCTCCACAATTTCAGTTGTTACATTCACTGATATTGTTTGTTTTGTTTTATGCTAATTCTTAGGTCAAAATGGTGGGGTGGTAGTACAACAAGGTTTGTTGTTTCTTCTAAGACAGTTCACGGTGGATGAGCAGCACCTTCTCAGATAACTCCTAGGTTAAAATGTTGGGGTGGTAGTACTTGTGTTCTTCTAACTTGTATGTTTTTGGTACATAATGAATCTATAATCATGGCAAAAAAAACAAAAAAAAACAAAATGCTCTGTTCCTATCTGGTGCTCATTGTGCTTCATTTTGCTGGAGTATTGCATTGCTTAATTAAACACTCCATAACCTTGCCAGTGTTGAAAACAGAGTTTACACAAGACTGGCTTGTTTAGGGTTCTGTCGGGTGGTAGAGAGTATAGACCATAGCATCTTCTCCTCTCTTCTTTTATCTGAGAATCCTGAGATGCTTGCCAGCCCCATTGTTTCAAGTCGCTCCATCAAATGAAGATCACAGCTTCAACAACAATTGTTCAGTAGTACACCTCTTTTGGCAGTCGACGACGTGCAGCCGGCTAACATCTGGAGGACCTACATTTTGTTAATTTGAACACTGTTTCAAGTCTTGTTTGGACAATATTTCGAAACATACTTCTCTGTGGCCATATATAGTCCCCACTTTAAGGTTAAAATACAGTGAGAAATACAGTGAGCCAGTTTAGTACTTGAATTAAGTATATGTCCAACGTGATCAAAGCAGATCCGTACAGCAGGACTTCAAACTAGGGCACGTTTAGAGTGGTTTACTTGTAAGTGCCAAAGTGGAGTTATGAGCGTGATTGTTATTACTGAAATGGCATATTCATATACACCGAGTGGATCAGATTTACATCTAAGTTGGGGTTGGAAAAAGCAAGCATAAGATCGATATACATCTTAAGTTTCATGAATGTGTAAAATAATGTCCTCATGAGCCTAAAAACAAAATGAAAAACTACCTATGGAATGTTTTTTGTTGTAATGCTGCAGGTTTTCGATGGAATCCTGAATTTGGAATTTTGAATCAGAGTTTGAAGTTTAAATCTTCATTTTGAAATATGTAGCTTAGTTTGAGAATCCATGGTTATATATGTGTGGGGCTCGTCGAGATGGTCGAAATCGAATATTTATTTGCGGCTCGTTGAGATGGTTGAAATCGAATATTTATTTGCCCGATTTGGTGCTGAAAGCGAGATGTTGTGGGTACTAGTAGTAGTAGTATGTAACATCCTAATTTTTTATTTTTCTTGAATTTATTGTGCCTTTTGAATTTTTATGAATTTTCTTAATTTATTTGAATTATATGGGATTTATTTGAATTAAGCCTTTTTGTTGAAAGTATTTAAAAGCTTGAGAGGTTTAAATAAGGTTATATTGGAAATATTTTATTTGAGTCCCAAATGCCCTAAAATATGTTTCAAAAATTTTTCTAATATTTTTACTATTTATTTTGGTTTAAAATATTTTTGAGAATTGTTTTAATTGAAAAATTCGGGGAAAACATTGAACAGTGTTTGGGCCGAATCAGTAAACCATGGCCCAGTACTATGCACCGGTCCGGCTCATTTCTGCCGCAGCCGGTCCAGTCGCAAACCCTAGAGTCTAGAGCCGTCGGATCAGGGCTATGCGGTGGAGATTAACCGAGTTTGATGAAAGCCATAGCCGGCTATGGCCGTTGGATATCGTGAACGTCTTGGATGGAGCCACACTCGTGTGCATCTTGACTGTCCCTTACTCCACGTGTACAACGCCTGCTCATCTTCTCCGAGCCGTCTCTGACCCGGACTCTGTCCGCTCGTCCCGTGCCCGCCATGGACATAGAGTTCATCCCCGGTGAAGCACAGACTCCTAGGCCTTTATCAGGTGAGCCCCGGATACACGGAATTCCATGCAAGTCGAACCCTAGGTCCATCCGCCAAGAACCGCCTCCGATTGCCCCAATTTCCTCGTTTCCTCTATGCGACACCGTGAGATAGGTTTCGTCGATTCGTCGTCACTCAAGGTCTATCCAAACCGTGAGAACTGAACGTAGCTCAGTTAGTTGGGAGTACGGTTGTGCGCCCCACCCACCCGGGTTCGAGTCCCGCTCGATCCGCGTGCTCGCATGGAGTCGGAGACAGGCGCGTGTGTGTGGTGGGTGTGTGTGAGATGTGTGTGCGTTTGTAATCCGGTTGTTGTTCTCTTCTTTTTTTAATAAAATGCTAGAACTCTGGCCAAATTTTCAAAAAAGAGTCTATCCAAACCATCAAGAGCATCTATGAGTTCGCCGTTGCAAGGTGCATCTCATGCGCACACCAATTTGTCCAGATAACTAACAAGATGCCATAATCCCTTGAAACAAGCCGCCCTTAGAGAAAAGAAACTCATCACCATTGAACCAGTGCCACTGAGCGTGAGGTAAGGGGATAACCAGATTCGCGACTCTGTGAGTACTCGATAACGCCCATGTCTCATTGTGTGTCATGTAATATCAGTAGGGCAGACGTGTGGGGCCCTCACGTCGGTCTCTACAGGAGTTTTTTCTTTAGAAATTTAATTCAACCAAAAATCTAAATAGCCCGTGACATCAGCTGATTTCATAATTAGGTTTTTCCATAAGAGAATAATTCGGCCAAAATTAAAATTAGCAGTGATGCCATCATTACGTGATAGATAGATTTTTCAGTGGAAACGTAATTTGGATAATTAGTTTCATTCTTTTTCTTTTATTTAAACTTTCGAGAACTCGTTCTCCCTCATACGAACTCCGATTGAGGTGATTCTAATTTCTAAAAATTTGTACAATTGAGCTCTATTTAATGGTGAATTTTATTTATTTTTTGGATTTTATTTGCTCTCTATTATAGAATTTATTTCTATTTATTTTTGTTACGCGTAGACATTGAAGTGTCGGAAAGTGTTTGAGAGCGAGAACTCAACTAAAACTCAAGGTCCAGAGCAAGAGCAAGAGTGATTCTAAGGTAAGTTGTGCTTTGATTATATTGAGATTATGTTTTAAAAGTTATATTGTTTTAAACTATTGCATGCTAATTCAAATATAACTATTTCAATTAAATTGGGATTAGTTATTTAGCCTAATTGAACTATGCCTACCTTGACACTTGTATGCCATGATTCATTTGTCATTATAGAATGGTTCATTACTAGTTGGTAACTATTAATTGCCAATGTGGGTTGGTTATAATGTGTGTAGTTGCTTAGCCATGCCAACAAACTCATGTATTTTGGAATATCAAAATTAATCTTGATTAATGGAATATGGAACGTGTGTTATAACAAGGGTGTGTCAGGTGTTGTCACATAATGTTGCTGACGTTATTGATGGCACGTAGTGCATGGTAATCAACTGGGGTGGTAAAATGATTTAAGTCGGGGCATGTGGCAAGAGTTGTGAGCTATGGTGGGCCAGTGTGGTATTGGGTTGATGTGACAACATGATATATAAGTGATGGTGAAGTGATTTTCTATGAGAGATGAGATGGAAGACCTGCCTTGGTCAATTAAGGACTTAACCTTGCAAGCCTTTGAACTGGGCACAACATACAACCACATGTTTGGAATGGGACAGATCTAACTAAGTTACTGATGTCTTGACATGTGATACCTCAAGTGGATAGCCACACAGGGGTGTGGTTATGGGAGAGGATCTGGTGTACTATGGTCTCACATCGGTCTAATGGTATGTCGGTCCTATACTTCAGCTCCAATAAGGGAAGGGATAGTGTATGGCAACTGAGAGGGTCATGTGTTAGGATAAATTTTTTTGAAAGGTTTTGTTACGATCTACTAGCTACATGTTGAAGGGTATGTGACATTATATGATAGTATAGCTTGATCATATCTTGTGGGTAAAGTGTAGAACCTCTGCAGAGTATCAAACCTATTCGAATAGCCGTGTCCATGGTATTGAACAATGCTCGGGAATTATATTCAAGGGTTATATTTTAATAAAATAAACATGGGAATAGAGGCAGTGTGTCTGTGAAAGTATGGAGATTGATTTAAGGTTGTGAGTCAGTTTATTTGAGAAAGAACTGAGAAATTTATTATCATTATTATTTGTTTTCCTATTTTCAATCGAATTATTTGATTCTTTTGTAAACGTTGCTTTATTGCAAAATAACCAATTCAACCATTCATTTGGAATAAGCCAAGCATGTAGTATAATAGACTTGCATTATGTGCACAACTTGTTGAATGCTTTATGTACTATGCCCTTGCAAGTTGCAACAACCAATCACCAGTTGAGAAGGAATCTATATCTGCGTTGGAGGAGGAGTTCCGCGAGGAGGTGAATATATAGGAGTTAAACCTTGTTAGATGCCTCTGGCATATTGATGGATTCACCAACGTTCTTCGTTCCGCTTGTGTTTAATTATTTTGAGTTGAAGCCATCAAGGCCTTACAAGTGTAAGGTTGACCTTAAGGTTATTCAATAGTTTTATATTCAATAAATGAGTCTTTTATTATATTTTTCTGTGTATGATTGTGATATTCATCTATATTAAGACTGTGTGTACTTGCATGATCCTTGACTAGTGCAAAATACACAAAGGGTCCACTACTCGAGTCCTGACAGAGGTGGTATCAAAGCCATACTCACTGTAGATCTTTACCCTAGATAGACTGGTCGTTCTTTAGGAGCTTCGAAACTATTTTCTAAAGAGAAAATTTAACTTAAAAGAGTAACAAGTTCTTGACTTATCTTATTCATCTATTCTTTCCACTTTGCTGAAATTTCTATCTTTCCCCGCCAGTTTAAGCTGAAATCTTACCTGAGTTATTCTGAATAGATGACGATGTATCACACCTAAGGAGAAAAGTTATGGGTGCCCTACCACTTAACCTGAAGGTCGTGAAGAGAAGAGTCATCGAGCTCGAAGGAATTCGATTGATGAAGTGTTTCAGAAGCTAGAAGAACCAGTGCTTGCGTAGCCAGTTGAGACTCATATGTGAGAGTCGCGTCTGTCTAAGTTAGAAGTGTTGCCCTTTAGACATTAGAATATTGTGTGCTTAGATTGATTTGGTTCTTTCATAATTGCTAAGTGTACAATATGTGTTGCATGGCCTTTAGTCTTTTGTAAGCAACCCTACCAAGTTATTAATAAAGGTTGTATGATTTGAGGTTTTTGGGTTAAACCTATTTTCTCCGTATTAATTCTTCATTATTCATCTACATTTTTCTCTCTTACCTAAATCTTGGAGTGATGTCAGGATCCGAATGTACAAATCAGGACCCTCTGTATATTCAGCACTAGTACAGGATCATGCTATTGCACACAGTCTCAACATAGATGAAATATCACAATCATACACAGCAAAAATAGGATAAAGTACTTCATCTATTAATATAACCTGTTTGAACGATCTTATGGTCAACTTACAATAATATGCCACGCAGGGCAAAGTCTAAGAAATAAAAGAAACTGCAGTGGAAAAGAAAACTTGTAGTAACCCATCAATTTGCTACAGACAACTAATTAGGTTCACACTCTAATTAATCGTCTCCTTGTGGAACACCTATTCGTGAGCAAGTGTAGACTCCTCCTCAACTAGTGAGTTGGGTGTGCAAGGAGGTGAGTACATAAAGCACTCAGCAAGTCATGCACAGAATGCAAGTCTATTAACTACATGAAAGGCTTTTTCCAAATGAATGGCTGAAGTGGTTGTTTTGCATAAGGCAACATTTCAAATGATTAATATGTATAGTTTAAAATGATTGTACATCAAATATTATTACTAAGTAACTTTCTCCTTTATTTTCTAAGATTCACTAGCACACAGCATAAACCAAATTATCATTTCCAATGGCACACAGCCTCTCTTCCCTAGTTTTATTTTTGAAGATCTAACCCTTGACTGTAATTCCCTAGCATTGTCCAGTAAATGAGCTCAAATTTATGTTTTAGGCTGAAAGTATGCCTTATATAAAATTTTCACAAAACAATTCAAAATTTGATAAGACAAATTTTATTACAATTTTGAGCTCAAAAGCTCTCCAAATATATAAAAATATTTAAATTTGGACTTAATTTGTAATAATTGCTAAAATAGGTGAATTTCAATACATGCAAAAAAAATCTAAATGTCTATAACTTGAGCAATTTAAATTCAAATTTAGTGAAACCAAATCCCAGTGATTGATGAATTTTTGTATGCAAAATTCATTAAATAAGACAAAAAATTAGGGGCACATATGTCAGCGAAGAGTATGTGACTTAAGAGCAATATGCAACATTCAAAATAAAACTTATGATTTAGACACGGGCGAGATATATTTATAACTGGTTGTGTAAGGGATTGACTTGCACTGTGCAAGGGATAGACATGCACATAGATAGGGAGACATTCTCACCTAAGTCAACCTAAGGACCGAACTTGATGCTATCGCCTGGGTCAATTTGTGCAACCACATGTGCAAGTATGGGATAGCTTTAATTAGTAAATTAGTTAAAGTTTAGCTTTGCATTTTGGTAGGCCAAAGTAGTAAGGACAAATCGGGTGTACCAAGACATTGGGACTAAAGCATTCCAATACAACGGTGTATGCCTTGTTATGGGGTAAACCACTGTTAGTACTGTGGTACGGGTCTGGATTTTCAAATGACGCGATGGAGCATAAACCGTCGTTAGTACTGTGTGTACAGGTCAAGATTTTCATCACCATAACAAGGGTTAGACATCACCAGAGCTAGTGAAAGGTTAGGCTCTAGCAAGTTGAACAATTTCATCACAATCTAGCAAAATGGGTACAGTAAATATCGCGTAGCATGGTTAATATGATTGTTAGAATGTGTCATGTGGGTAAAGTGTACATTCTCTACAAAGATTTAAATATAATTATTAGCCATGCTCACGATCAAAGGAAACTTGGGAAAATAATGTCAAGTATAGTTTTGTTTTTGCGAAGATTTTGAAAAAAAGTGTTGTAACGGGTTGGTATTGTACTTAAGTTGGTTAGCTGAATTTTTCTCATTGTTCATGACTATGGAGGGTTGTAAAATGATGAATTTAAACTTTATTTACTATAATTAGTCTCATATTAAGTGCTCTTTACAATTCCGATACCGTTTGGTAAACTGCTCACTTGCAAATAAAATCTGCCTTATGCTGAAAATGAACTTAGAGTAGAAGCTTAAGTCCTTTGGACTAATCATGCATGTATATTTATTTTCATACGCTAAAGTCTTGCGAGTACATACGTGTACTGACCATTTTCTCAATTTAAAATATTTAGACGAAGGTAATGGAGAGATTCCCGATGATACTTACTTCGCACCGAGGACAGACGACTTCTTAGATGGATAAACTGGGGCTTTCCCCAATCGGTTGCCTCTGGGTTATGGATGGGCATACCACTGTCCTGATTTTGGTTTACGCTTTATTTTCACTACATTTTACTCTTATGTTTTATATTTGGCCGATCGGCCATGGACTTGTAATAACTAAGTAGATGTAATAGCTTCTAGTTTATTTTTATTCTATGTCAAGTACATGTGTGTATGTGTAATGAATCATCTCAAATGCGGGATATGTGGGCTCTAGGCTTTGATCTTGGGAACTAGTGCTAGACACATATCCGGGTACTCGAAATTGTTCCCAACCGTCCAACGCGTGGACGTGAGTGGCCGTCGTTCCTTACTTACTGCAACGCACACCCCTCGATGGGTGTGGGCGGTACCAAGATTTTGAGGCGGCCGTCATGTGCTACACCCAGAAGAGTTGTTGATAACTTTATTATCTTTCCAACAAGATAAATCTCACTAATATCCATTGGATAGATTAAAATTTATGGCCTTTGGAAGTCTTTTGTTCTGTAGATCATCACCAGTCAAGTGTGTCACAGTTTTGGATATTTTAGACATTGAAGATGATTGAATTAGATATGTACAATAGATATATATTTTTAGGAAATTTAATTATATTTAAAAGAGTTTTTAAAAACTTAAATTGGTTGGATAGATTAACAGATATAGGATTTGAAAGCTTGTTATCCAAGAACCATCATGATTGGGTAGTGATGTGATAATTTATATATTGAATATAGTAGAGTTGAATTAGGATTTTTGATAACTATGAATTATGTAGATAGTCATTAAGGTTTGTATAGAGTGCATGAACATTGAATTTGGTTGGACAGTTTAAAAGTTATGGCTTTGATAAGTTGACTATCCAGAATTTGGTCGCGATTGATTGCAGTTATGTTAATCTACTTATTTTGTCAAATAGATGGAATCTAATTGTGACTATAACTAGGTAAATCTAGATAATTTTCTACACTTTCTAGAAGCTGTATGGTTTGTTGCTTTTAGAGTTTTATAAAAATAGATATTAAATTGACATGTCTGTTGTCCAATATCTTAACAAAACAGTCTTCGGTATTGAAAATGAAGGTTTAATGAATTAATCAGAACCTTTGGCCAACTATAAAGTTCTAAGAAATTTTTTTAGTTTATGGAACCTATATGGATTAGGTGGTTTGGGTTACTAGATGAAGCGATATGGTCGCTTGATCACCAGGACTGCGGAAGGGTTGTTCGTTGAAGGAAGATTAATTAGTCCGGGAATGTGCGTAGGTGCGATATGGTATTGTTTGATGTTTATGTACTGTTGTGGTACCTTGTTGAGGTTGGATATTTATTGTATGAAGAGGAGTAACTTAAGGGCTGGTGTCGACATCACATCAATCCACTCTACGTGGTTAAAAAAGAAAGTGAATGGTAGAACGGTAAATGAATGGTTTGATATTGTTGTTTATGTTTGTAAATATCTTATCATGTTGATTTATATTATTACTCTCATTTACTATTGTGCCTATCCGGTATGTTAGATGTTAATGAAAACCATTGCATTTTCATAATAAGCATTCATGGTGAAAATAGGTGACATGTGTGGGTCTCTATGACCCATTTTGTGTGGGCATGAAAGACCTACGTCAGTAGGCACCTCCACGGGATAGAGGGAATGAGAGGGTGGTACATCGATAGGTGTTTCACTCAACTGTACCGATATAAGCTATGTGATATGCATGATGAGCATGTAGTATAGCCAAACATTGCGTTAATGAATGAACAAAGAAAGATGATGATATTAAATGTACAAATTGCATGCTATGTTATTGTTTTATTATGTACTTATTGAGCCTTGGACTCAGCCTTGCTTTATTTGTTGTTTTAGATGACCATTCGAGGACATCATGCATGGGATGGGAGTAGTACTTGCACGAATATCACATACATGACGGATTTATCGAATAGTTTTTGTTGTTCTTCATTCACTCTTAGATTTTATTCATTCTTAGAACTTAAATTATATATTATGAACTAGTCGGTGAACAATTATAGCATAATAATAGATGTGTGGAACCCGGTTATTAAATATATATAAATGTTAGTACACCAGGATTTAAACAATTTGATTTATCTTAGATATTATTTATTAAAGTGTTGTCATCACCAAAGGTAAGATTGTTCCCAGACGTATGGTTTCGGGCGTTCTTGAGTGCTCTCAGGCGCATGGTCCCAGGCATTTTTGGGTGCGAGGTTCCAAATTTATTAATGTGCACTGTTTATTCTACTTGTTATTATTTGGTCTCTATTTATCATTATACCTTGTTTTGAGAAGTTATAGTTAGAAAATTGCTATCAATATCATTGCTAAAGTGGTTTAAATTTAGAGGGAAAAATGGTAGTAGTGACATCCTAGGCACTTGGTTGTGCTAGGGTTTTACAGGTGGTATCAGGGCATCAGTTTTTGCTGCATAGGCATGTGTTGGACAGGAGCGCGAGTATATGGTGCATGGCGTGTGTGGGCCTAGAGTGGATACATGGTATGACATATGCATTGGCACTAGACGCATAGTTGTGTGCCGAGGGGTGGTTTTGGGCATTTTGGCGTGTATATTGTTTGCTGCCGAGAGCGTCAACGCCCTTAAGGGGTGGTGAATGTAATATCTTGATTCATTAGTGTGAAGGCCCATGTGGCCCATATGAGATAGTGAGATTAGTCCCACATTGCTTGTCTAAAGTAAGTTGTAGTAGCATATAATGTCTGTTGGGTCCAAACGTAGTACCTTCGGGTTAACCCTTTTATATAAAGCTTAATCAAAGTGTAAGTGAAGTGCTATGCATAAACGGGCCGGGTCCACCTCAAGGTGGGTTGGGCATTAAACGGATTTTGGACCAAGTGTTATAGCTTTATAATAAAAAAAACTGTTAGGTTAATTGGGCATTGAGTGGATTTATACAGCACGCAGCTCAACATTTTCAAATTGTTAGGTTTCACAAAATTAGTCTGTTTCACTGGCAAACGTGGTTTTGTAATGTATAAATCCATTGAAAAAAATATGTAACGACATAAATGCAAAAGATTCAGTGTGTCGAGAGCAAGAGAGATCCATGTGCTCTCTCAAGTACAGTTATGACTTATGAGTATGTGGTGAACCATAATATGAACAAGAGCCATGCATGGTCTATAAATAGCTAGCCAGGGTGTACCAAAGAGACCATGAAACATACGCGATTATTGGTAAACCAAGACAGCTGTCTATTTTTACTCTGGCATTCATTGATGTTAGGCCTAGGAGGCATCGAGAAGCCGTTTATTATATGCCATACTTATGATTTATGTTCCAAATCTACTCGCTGCGTACTTGCTCAAAGATATATAGGTAATAACTTAACCTTGTTTTTGCTCCTTGACCTGATTTTTTTTAAAGTTAATTTGCTCAAAGCAATGCGTATGTAGAACCTAGAACAAAGCCCTGATGACCTTCTTCTTCGTTATGCTTCTGAAGTACTTGTTGCTCAAATTTCTATATCCCGTCTTCTTAATAGGTAACACCTACCATCCTATAATTGCTTAGCACTAAATGAGTGATGGCCAAAGAAAATCCTTATGCTCCCAATATGTACGATTCCGTCTAAATGTATCACAGCTGTAAGTGAGTGTGATGTCCAAGACAAGGCAGAGCATATGCGATTTCTATTTCCCAAATTCATCAATTTTCTCTCCGATTCATTCCGTAGATTGTTAGGATCGTAACTAACTGCATTTGTGCGCTTCTTTGATGATTAATGAAAGGGACTAGCTAGGGATAATCTCATCTTTGATTGCCGTTTAGTAAAAGATGCTAGCACATGTCGAGGATCTTGTAAAGAATGGTTGCAATAGTACATGAGCTAATTGATGCCATTTGAACCGAAAAGTGCGCACTTGGTTTCATTAGAACTCTAGATTTGACCTTGATACAACAATGACAACATATGGTGAATTCCAGGAAGGTTACAGTACTTCTAGTTAAATGGGTAAAAATATGGAAAAATTGGTATTCTAGACAACAGTTGATCCGTATTTACAATTGTACACAACGTTTTGGAATATTTACAGAAATCTCAACCATACCCGAAATTAGGAATTTCGTTTTCCCATACCCGAAATTACAAATTTCGTTTTTGCTGTATTTGAAAACGCGAATTTCGGGAAACGCATAAACGAAAATACCATTTTCGGGTATAGCCATACCGAATTATAATTTCGGTATGAGGTGGCACCCCCATACCCGAAAATGGGGATTTCGAGTATGAGGTGGCACCCCCCATACCCGAAAAGCCAGCCAACCGAATCCCAAGAAATGGCCCAAGAAATGGCCATGCATGCATGCCTTACCCGAAAATTGCAATTTCGGGTATGAGGGTGCCACCTCATACCCGAAAATGGGTATTTCGTGTATGGCTATACCCGAAAATGGGTATTTCGTTTATGCGTTTTCAAATACAGCAAAAACGAAATTTGTAATTTCGGGTATGGGAAAACGAAATTCCTAATTTCGGGTATGGTTGAGATTTCTGTAAATATTCAAAAAAGTTGTGTAGAATTGTAAATACGGGTCAACAGTTGTCTAAAATACCAATTTTTCCGTAAAAATATATATAGCCTGTAAAAGGAGGAGATGGAAATGATAAGTTTACCATGTGTCCTCTGATCCAGAGTTACGTGGGCATATATACGTAGATCTTTTACATGAGACAGCAGAGATGGCCTTCTAGTAGAGCCTCACAGTAACACAGCATTGATCATAGGAGAAGGGTTTATATCACCGAATCGAGCTCAGAAATCGCTCCACAACGGTTTCGAAACTCGTCGAAAATCGGTAGAAACCGAACGAGTTTGAAGTCAAAGTTTTTAAAATTGGTGGTCAAACTTCATAAAAAAAACGAAAATCGGTCAGCTCGGATATCGCCCCTTAGTGGTTTCGAAAATCGGTAGAAAATTTTTGAAATCGGCGGTCAAACTTCGTTGATAAAAATCAAAAATCAACCAATTTCGATCGGTTTTACATCAAAAATCAGCAAACTACGTGAAATAATTCGAAAGGCAATTTTCCACTGGTTTTGCCGATTTTTGATCTGTTTTTACCGATTTTTGAACAGTTTTTCATGCATAAAATTTTTGGAATTTTTGGAACTTGAATTGGACCAGTTTATTGACTGGTTAAGTTTATCGAGTTGGTTTGATACGGTTGAAAATCACGATTTTCGATCGATTTTTGTTAGTTTTTGACACCCTGCGTAGGAGAACACGAAGCAAAATATGGCACTAGGGGAGAGAGAGAGAGATGTTTTACAACTGAAACTGCATCTGGTTCTTCATAGTACAGTTGTTCATTACATTCCGAGCTTTCAAGGCTCCTCAAGCCATCCAAGTGTCATCCTCTCGATTTTGCGAAAAAGTTCCTCTATTCCTTTAAATTACGGATAGATCCCTGCAAAATTACGAATTATACATATATTAAGTTCCCAAGGATTGGAGCTCCCTCCAGCCATCCAGCTGGTAGCCCGCGCAAAGCGAAAAAGCCCCTCTATTTCTTTAAATCACGGATAGGTCCTTCCAAATTATGAAAAGGTCCTTCGCTATTTTTTGTGAGGGCAAAAAAACTTTTCTAAATCGCGTTTAGATCCCTCACTCGTTACTTTACGAGAAAAACCTCCCGTTAAATACAAATTACAAACGAGCCCTTTTCTACTTTTTTGGGATAGCGATGAGGTCCAAAAATATAACAAACCGGTCCCCGTTTTTGTCATCTAGGTCCTTTCTCCATTTTCCCAAAAAAAATATTTTCGTCATAAAAAATATGTGTACTTTTTTTTTAACGCGATCTCTAATATTTCTCGGGCCTCCAAAAATTTTGAAAATACATCTAGGTCTATTTTTCTTCTGAAAAAATAACACAAAATTATTTTTTCGTTCATGTGCGCGGCATGGGCCGCGCTTATTGGCCTAGTATGATGTTAGGCTTGGGAGGCGCTGGGATCTTTGGCTATGTTACTTCTCTACCAGACATAGGGGCTCGTACTCCCACTTGGTTTCGCACACTGAGCTACTGATTCTATTAATGCTTTGAAGCTCGAGGTTTTCTTTTGCATCTTGATCAAAATAGAATGGACGCTAGGGGCATGCCTCGTTGAAAGAGTTTCCAGCTTTCAGATAGATTTCCACTGTGTGCTTGATTGATGATGAGTACGTTGGCTCTCGCAGGGGCGGAATTAGATATAAAATCATCAGGTTCATCACTTTATCATATAAGTGATAACAACTTATTATTCTTACTATTTATTTGTTATTTGCCTCTTGGTGTCACAAGATTTAGATTAAGGGGGTTCACATATACTATATATAAACTAATATACACTAAATTTTTTTTGATCCAGTGTAAAAAATTTTTTTAACCCGGTGTCCTGTGATACCGGGTATTCTAATCTACTTCCGCCACTGTTGGCTTGTATCGAGTTTATAGGATTTGGAAAGCTGTACTATAATATTGAGTTCTATACGAATCCTAATATGATTAAGATTCTTACTTTTTTTAGAGTAGGATTTCTACTTTACTTTAGAAGAGGATTAAGAAGACTATATAAACTTATAGACAGTGGTCATAACGAACCCAAGCAATCAAAGAGCAAGAAGCCACAAATCAACATATCCAAAGCAAGAGATGATTAGATGCTAGATTATTCTTTAGCACTATATCCCTGTATAGGGTAAAGATCTAAGGATCTTGATAGGCTCGAGAGGTTTTTTAAGAGAGCAACAATTTCTTATACTTTTTTGATGTTATGTTTAAAAAATTTACAGTTGGCTTCGCTAAATCTTCTCTCATCATGCCATCATGTTACTTCATTATCATTATTTTGGTTCTCTCTACAAGATTCAATTTCTTTGTTCTTTAAACCGTACACGCTCGTGTTGTACCTCACAAAACTTTAATCATATTCGAAGCTACTGAGCATAAGAAGGGGTATCAAGAGTGTAACAATTGACAGCAGACGGAAGAAACTAGGAATCATCTTTTCACGAGATAGTGAGAACAGACAAGTCATTGATGCAGTTCCTGATCATTGTTTCCAACATTTGTGCCAATACCTATTGCGAGAATAGCATCTAATGTTGTGAAGAGATAAAATATTTAACGTCTCTGTGTTACTGCTTGCTTGGATAACTTGGCTTGTAATGTTATGCAACTTTTTCCCTTCAAAAGATGTCACACACCTTGATGCGTATAATATATTAATAAACATATATATGCCATTCTAAATTAAACAATGTTATTAATTGCACCCATAGCATGACGAACAAATCATTTACCCTCGACCTCCTGAGTAGTTCAAAGGACTTGGTACCTAAAGCTAAACGCATAAGATCAACACAATGTATATATGTTTCAGTTCTGACAAAAGTGGAGCCTGCTGATGAGGTGGAGTTATGACCATGTGGAAACTATTGCAACAAGGACACCCTCATGTACATGCAAGATATGTATGAAAGATTAGAGAGGATGAAGAGATTCATGTGATGGATTACAATTATTACAAGGACCAATGCCCATGATTTTAAGGTGGCCACCAAGAGTGTGGTGGGAGGCTGTGAAACAAGATATGGGAATGGGAGTCAGAAAAGATACTTAGTGAAACATGGCAGCCACCTTTTGTTGGTCTAAGATCGATGGTATGCTTGGGAGGCAATGGGAACCTGTTCATTATATGCTATAGCTCTGATATCTACAAAGAAAGCCTATGAAGCATACTTACTAGAAAGCTCTATTTAAAATGATTTTAGCTTCGATTTCTCTCCACTAAAAATCGAAAGTTGTTCCTAATGATTTGTTTCTTCGTAGCCCAAAACTAAAAATCAGCGGATTATTTCTATTAGGAGAAGAAAAATCAGCTGTGACTTCGCTCACTCCCACTCACCAGTGCCCCTGCGCCGCCTCCGTCTACGTCGGCCGAGCTCGTCCACCAAGGTCATCCTCCCGTCGACTCCCCTGTCCCCTCTTCGCTCGCCGACCTCTCCCTCTGCCGGCAGATCTGGCCCAGTGTCGGCTTCCTCCCGTCGGTTGCCCCCTCCGCCTGCCGAGCTCACCCACCGACGCCCCTCCCCAGCGCCTGTGCTAGATCTAGATCCAGCTCATTGGTGTTCATGTGTTTTCATCAGTGTTCACGTATGTTGATCAGTGTGTGTGTGTGAACCACAAATTTTTCTGACTGACGAACATTTCATATTCAGGATTCAATGTTCAGATTTCGATTAAATGAACCATTGTGAGTTTAGATCCTCCTGGATCAGTGTTCATGAGTATGATCTGCTTAGATATCTGCTTAGATCAACAGACTAGCACTATTGCTTGGTCTCTCGATTTGGAGATCTGTATCCAAGTGATTTGCGGTAAATTGTTGATGTTTGATGACTTTGAAATGTGGATTGGGTGCACTGCTTTCGATGTGCTTCTCATTCTTGCTTGTGTCATCGTACTGTAGAGCAATTACTTTTTGTTTTTAGTTGTATTGATACCAAGTGAGATTAGTAGATCAATTTGCTTAAGCCTAAGTGAAAATAAAAAGCTCAAAACATTCTCATATGTGAACTTGAAAATAGTCTTCTATCTGCATCAAACAAATTGCCATTTGACTCATGGTATTTCAGACCAAATTGCAAAATATCGAACCTCTTCAGCTCGACTGTTAAGAGGTACCGCCATGCAACCTAGCTAGAAGATGCTTTTTAGAATAGCTACTGCTGTGCCGAACAGGATACGTAACCTTGTCCTGGCCATGTTATTGTGTTCTTACAGTCCTTGTTTTATGTTTTTTACAATAATTATATGCTGTTTGCATTTGATTCTTCCCCCGAATTGTGTGTGGCTCCTTCATATGACACTAAGGTGGTGTTTGGTTGCCTGGATGAGGTTGGATGGGATATAATCTTCCAGCCTGGATGGAATCGAGCCATCTAGGTGGCTGTTTGGTTGGTTGGATAGGGATGAGCTAATTTTTTATTTGGTTGGAAGGATGAGGATGGATAGAATGAGCTAATTTTTAATTTGGTTAGATGGATCGGCTAGTTGTAACCAAGGTTTCGAATTTTCATTTGAAAATTTTGGACAAAATTTAACCGAAGTTTGAATTTCTTTTTGATAAAATTTGACCAAAAATTGATTTTTTTTTGAACGAAATTTGAATTTTCAAATAAAATATCATCAACAATTAAATTTTTGGACAAAATTTGATTTTTTTTATATAAATTTTGACCAAAAAATTTGTACTTGATTGACTTAATTTCTATCTCCCATTATTCGCATTAGGCCTAAATATGCTCTTCCTAATATAGATCGGTTTCTTAACCGATTTGTCGACAAATTCCCCTCTTGCCGATTGCATGATCAAATCGGTTGGCACGTCCGCAATTCTAGACCTGAACCCGGTGTTCGCGTATGCTGAAAACAATAAATTCTTTGTCAAATTTCATGCGCCAACAAATTCTTTACTCAAACGTAAATAATTTAATATATAACACATACCACCTTCGTGTAACACGAAAAGATCCGGACAACACGGAAGTCAGCCGGGCCTAAGATGTTGCCACGGCCGGGCAGTGCAGACCAGCTGCCGCACATGGCAAGCACAAGAATTTTTTTTGCGCGATAGTACAGGTGGATGGGATGGCGGAAGGGCTGTCGGGCCAGGCACCATGCCACGCATGGCCAGCGTTGCCATGTCTTGACGAGCACGCCCACGACCGGGCATTCGACATGATGGGTAGTTTTTAAAAACAGAAAGAATGAACTGTAGACCCGCTAAAGCTGCACCAAGAAAAATGGCTCTTTCGGCACCCTCGGGTTAGTTAAAGCGTGCATCTGTTTCCGTGTTTCGAGGTTATTTTGTGGTCCATTTAGATGGGTGTTGCGTTCTGTCGGCATTAGTGCAAGGGAGCATATCTTGTGTACATAGAGCTCATGTGCACATATGCAAATATTAAATTTGGGTTATTCAAATCTCATCTAACGGTGGCTCGAAATCACATGTGCAAACATTTTGCAATTACCCTCTCGATCGAGTCACCGTTGGATAGGATTTGGACAGTACAGATTTAATATTTGCATATGTGCACAAGAGCTCCATGTGCACAGAATATGTTCCCTTAGTGCAAAGAGCCTAGGTTTATTAGTGGGATTTTCTCTAAAACAACACTAGGGCTCAAGGCTGAGAAGAAGACTGAAACGATCCAAAAATTCAAAATGAATTTTATTTGGGAGTTCTTTCAAATTTCGGATTCAAATTTTTGAATTTGAAGTTTGAATTTGCTTTTGTTTTGGTTTTGGATTTTCTTCTGTTTTTGTTTTTTGCTTTGGGCCTCTTCTCCTTTGCCTTGTGGGCCTCGGCCTGCCTCCCCTTCTGGCCTTCGGCCTGCCCCCATTTCGGCCCAGCCAGCCCACGGCCTCTCTCCTCCGTGGCCCAGCCGCTCCCGACCGGACCCGGACCCGCCGTCCGACTCGGCGCCCTTGCCGCTGCGCCCGACCTTGCCGCCCGCCTCGCATGGGCCGCTGGCGCCGCTTGCCCGGTCTTCCGGCCTCGCCGCTTCACGCCCTTGCCGTTCGCACGCGCCTCCGCCGCGCCCCGCCGCAGTCGCGCTGCTCCTCATAGCGGCTATAAAAGCCGCCCCCGAGCTCCTCCTTTCCTCGCCCCGCTCCCCTTCGCTCGTCCCGGGTGAGCTCCTCCCCCGCTCGTCTCGCTCGACGCCCGCTGACCAGCGCGCCCGCCAGCCTCCGCCAGTGCCCTAGCCCTCCCTCCCAACTCGCCGCTCACTTTGGCGAAGCCAGCTCGCGCCCGCCTCCATGATGGGCCTTAGCCCACTTAGCCGGCCGAAACCAGCCCAACACTGTGTGAACAGTGTTTTCGATTTTCGGATTTAATAAATCATTTTTATTAATTCCGAAAAATCGTTTTTAAATTCCAGAAAACCCCCAAAAATTCCCGAAAAATTCCAGAGACCCCAGAAACCCACCAAATACACTATCCGAACCGTTTCGATCCACTGAGTCCAAAAATGCCCTCCGTTCCTAAATCCGGAGTTCCCAAAATTCCGAATTGCCCAATTCGCCCTTCCTTCTCTCTCTCGGCTCGGTTCCGGTTTTCGGTTTCGTTTTCAGTTTCCGTTTCTTTTCCGTTTTCGTTTCTTTATTGTCGTTCGTTCTTGTCGCACTAGATCCGGATGTTGGACAGTTCCAGGAGCAGACGCAGATCCCGGAGCAGACGTTGGACCCGACAGGAGCCCCGAACGACTACGTCGACTACAGTTCAGCCGATCCGATCGCCGAGCAAGGCAAGCCGTACACCCTTGATCATGTTGATCCAAACATGCCATGCTATAGTAGTAATTATTTTATATCGCATTATTTTACTATATGTTGAATTATTGAAAACAGTATTTTAGAATGACATGATACCTAGGTAATGCCTAAATTGCTCGTGAAACTTCCTTGAAAAATATTGAGCCTTATTATATCCTTTGTAACCCTAGATGTTGATATTATCGGATAAATTACTGTTATTCCTTCCTTGAAAAGTAAAATAAAGTGCTGCCAAATCTCGGATTCGGGTGTTTGTGAAAGCGCTACAGTTTGGGGGACAGAATCGGATAAATCCCGGAGTGGATGTAACTCCGATCCCCGGCTGATGATTGATGCCTTGGTTTGACTGATGACCGGTAGAGTGGGATGCCGGAATAAGTGGTGAATGAAGGCTTGATCTTTGGCAATGTAAGGTAATAAACCCCCTTGAGCAAAGTAAATAACTTAGTTCCCGTTCAACCACAGGTCGGACTGGTCGGTGGACCCGTATCCGACATAGCTCAGTAGGTTAGTCATTCCTGATATAATAAATTGACTTCTGGTGGTAACTATTCTCGTGAGAGGATAGGGACCGGCCTTCCCGGCAGGGAAGTATACCGGGGGAGAGGTGGAACAAGAATAGTCAGTGGTGTCATTCTTGGTTCTCACAACGGTAGGTGCTAATGAGGACTGTGAGTCCAAAGTGGCTTTATACCTATCGGTTAACAACTAAAGGACAGGAATGATTAAACGAAATGCTGTGATAATCTCGGCCCGGCCACACGCATTTAAGTTGTGTGTTAAACTCGAGCTGGCATTAACGGTCGTTGATATCTTGTGGGTAAAGTTGAGCACCTCTGCAGAGTTAATGATGGTATTCGAATACGCCGTACTTCCGGTTAACGAAGTTAAGTTGGAACTGGGGTGATACCCGTAGCCAAGCTCAAGTAACTGTTTTGATAAATTTGGTGAATGTGATTAAGTGGTGTTGAACCTGTGAACCCCCTTACTACCTTATTTGTGGTCTGTGCTTCAAATGTAAAATGAGTTGAAAATAAAATTGCATCCAGATACTTAACCCTATTTCCATCCTTTGGAAAATTTCCCGCATATAGTATTCAGTGGTTCCGTACGACTTGTTGAGTACTCTGTACTCACCCTTGCAAACCCCCCCTTTCAGAGTTTGAAGAAGCTGGAGCGTTCCAGGAGATCGTAGATGGCGATCTTGTTTGGTTTTGAGGTCTTAGTCTTTTGCTCAGGCCTGCCTGTGCGGTGTTTTGGTAATGTACTTAGGGCCCTGCTGCGCCCTCTTTTGTAAAAACCCTGGCCGTTAGGCCCTATATTGAATAAAAAGAGTCGGATTCGCTTTTGCCCGGCAAATATACTCTTGTTTTCCAACAGTTAGTCTTCCTGGGTAACTGTTTTGAGGTTTCGCACTGCCCCTAAAAAGGCGGTCCGTCACAAAGACACCTGTCCGGAGAGGTGCAAAGGAGAGCTGCGAGAGGAAATGCAATTCAAAGGCAATCCTGGCTCCGCTCCGTAAACTTAGGTTGGCTCAGTCAGCTCCTCGTATCAAGACTGAAGTCTGTCAAGCGGTCCAACCTTTTGTGTGCATCGATTAAATAGCGATACCACTTGGTTTACAGTCAAGTTTAAATTCAAATCTAAAAATTCAAAAAAAATTTAAAAAATTATCCAAAAATTCTCTAAAATTAATATTAATAGCTTTATGACTTCTAGCGTGAATATTTTTTTTGAAAAAAATAAAGTTTGGAGACATTTCTGAGCCATTCGATTATATTTAGTAGTAATATTTGTTGAATTATATTTAGTAGCAATATTTGTTGAAGTATATTTAGTACCAATATTTGTTCAATTATATTTAGTAGCAATATTTATTGAAGTGTATTTAGTAGCATGGACAACTCCCAAAAATGATACTATTTGTTCAAGGAGAGATAGTTATATGAATAAAAATTATCTTGCTATGGTATATTTTTAATATGTTAATGTTATCTAACATTGAAAACCTTCTCGTTGTATGCATGCATGAACAATCAAAACTTTAGTATGGAAGTTATACTCTGTACCACTAGCTATATTATTATGTACTTATTTTATTGTACAGCGTGCAATTTGACACAAGCAATTTCTTGCAAATTATTTACACAAGCAATTTTTGTAAGGTACTGAAATGTAAATTGTGTTGATATGTGAATGGTGTTGATATGTGAATTGTATTGGTATGTCATTATGTGAATGCTTATGTTTGCACTTGTTGGATTGGTATGTGAGTAGTTTCAAAATGAAAAATTATTTGTTGACATATTATTGCTAAATGCCTACTTTACAACTTACAATTGTCAAAAATATAGCAAAGATTATGTCAAAAAAAAATTCATATTTAGGAAAGATCATGCTAGAATTTTTTTTTGTGTTTTTTCATACTTTTTATATATTTCTTATGTTTTTTCTATTTTTGGATCTTTAATTGCTTCTTACAAATTTTACAATATTTTTTTTTTGCAATTGTCCTAATTTTTTTACATTTCTTTTATTATTTCAACTATCGTCGGTTTTCGCCAAAATCTGCTTGAAACTCAAGCGCTTTTCGTCCATTTCGTTCAAAATTCGCTAAACGGTTTAGCTAAATTTTAAATTTGTTTAACTTTCCAAATCGTTTAATTTTGAATGGATTTTAATCGGGTTTTTTTTTTGTTGTGAATTTTGATATGGTCGAGTTATTGTTAACGCTGTGATGAGCAAGCGCGTAATGGACGGACCGACGTGGACGGCCGCTCGCTAAGCTAGTTAAGTACTCCTCCCATCCCAGCCGATTCTCTGGATGAATACTCATCAAGGGCACAAAGGTCTTTCTGAAAAAGGGATCGCAAAGAACCAACCATTGGGACTTCATTGCATTCTAGCTGTGCATTGCAGTGCCCAGGTTTAATTTCTAGCTAAACCTCTGCCCTGCCCTGCTGCGAACTACTCATTTATCTAGTCTTTCTTTCTTTTTTCAAAATAACTTCCTCTTACAAAAAAAATATATAAAAATAGTCCTCTTACCCACTGTCAGGGAGCCGTCCAGACCGTCCTCGGGTTATCGAATGTCCCGTCGTCCACATCGGATTTGGAGGTTAGCAACGGATCGCCGATGGCGCTCGCAGTGCTAACACCCAAGTCCAATCAAGACAACGTCATCTCCATTCGATGAACTCGACAACCGTCCTGGTATTCCCCCGGTATGCGACCCGAACTCGCCCAGGATCGCCCCGCATACCGGTTCCAACACGATATCAACTCAATTTGCATAAAGGGGGCAACGAACTCGAAACTTTCGAACCAACACGCAAGCGGAACACAAACGGCACAAAGACAAACTCGACAACCACCAAACCAAGGTCAAAAACAACGCCAAGACTCTAAACTAGGCAAGAACGGGAAAAAGACCAAGACTCCAAAAATCAGAAAATTTCGGCATGACCTTTCTAGATTCTACGGACATCCACTCAGCAGACAAGGAAACAACAGTTCATATATGAATATCCAAAAGTAATGCATCAACCACAACAGCCATACAACCACAAGTAGAGAAAACAACTCACGGGACGACGATAGAGACTTGAACAACGACGAAACACAAATTAAAAGACTAACTATACAACAAAAGTGAATCAGATCGCAACACATAGCAAAATAAAACTACTCCGGAAGTGTTCTGCTCCTGAACACTTCCGGGCGTGTGCGATGCCGCGCTAAGCCTCTACTCGGTGCCCCGCCCGGTCACCGAGAGGCAGTAAGGGCAGAACTCGCATCCGCCAACCTGATCCTCACCTGAAAACCACAAAGCAGAAGCATGAGTACGAAAGGTACTCGCAAGACTTACCCGTGGGTCCATATATGACCGACTCCAAAGGTTATGCATTTGGATGTAGCAAAGAACCAGACTGAAGGTAAAAGTGCAGAAAGCTTAACATTTGTTATATTAATTGCCTAACTACTCAATTCACAAGTTAAGCAGTTGTAACAGCGCCTACTTCTAAAATGAAGTTGCAATCATTAATTCACAACAATTAATCTCATCACCAATTTATTTGGGCTCAAGCTCGACGGCGAACCTCGGTTCAAGTTCTTACTACGTGATCGTATGCGATGAAAGAGCTTGCTCATATCCGAGAGCGCGGCAATTCGAATCGCTTATTTAACCCTGCAGGGAAGCATTGATCGCACGACACTTACCACAAGGGCCTAGTGTCAACCCCCTCCCAATCATACCCAATCGCTAAAGCGTCCTCCTGTGGCCCGAAAACCTAGCACCCCCTCGAGCAGCCCCAAGCCCGGCTTGGCGCTCGAGAGTCGGCCTAAGCCTCGCCCTCAACCACGTCCAACCACAGGAAGTTACGGTCCATCGATTCCGTATGAGAGAAAGAGTGGCTTACCGTACCATAATCGGGCATGCGACCAACCGGGGTGTGCTCAATCAAAGGGCAACCATCGAATCGGTCCTTAATCGACTCAGACGGGAACTACCACATCGGGTCTCCTTACCCAATGTCCCAACCTTCCCGCCCGGTCTCCAATTCATCTTTTCTTTTCCAACCACCCATCCATGCCCACTCTTTTCATCATGGGTAATGTAACGACCTCAAGTGACGGAACCTTCCGTTACTTGGCCCAAAACCCGACCTCTAAGCAATTCTAAGCAGTGACTCATTTAATACCCATACTAGTTCCAACGGAAGTATTCACAAATCCAAGGGACGAATGTGCAGCAAATAGGATCTAACCCGACCCCAATTCAATTCCTAATGCAGACTTATTTCATCACTTAAGCAGTTTATTCACAAAAATACAATTAATACGGGTTCAAGATGCATAGGTGCTTGCCTGATGCTTCTGCCGGAGTCTCAATAGCCACTTGCTCTCCAATATCCCCCTCGATCACGGTCACGTCACCATCCGCTTGAGCGTTCTCTACACGATATCAATGCACATGGAATGAGATGCATGCTATGCATATGGAAATGGAATGACAATTAATGCAAAAAGGCAAGCATTTTATTACACAAAAATGGAGAAACAAGGTTAACACTACACATTAATAGCCAATCCACAATTTGAAATGCTTAACACTAAACAATTCATCAACCTTATAATGCAACTAACTCGAACCCATAACCTCCTACCTACTAGATATTCTATCAAACCCATGGCATGCACAAAATACGAGCCCACCCATTTTACTCCTCCTAGGCATTTCAACAAACCTGTAGCATGCACTAAACTCAAGCCCTCCATTCTCCAACCACAAGAGCATACACGGATACAATCTAACACATGAACAAAAATCCCCAAACCTATAGCACCAACCCGCCATCCACTATGTTCACAAACCTAGAGTGACATCCATGAATCATACAACCCCATCCATTCTTCATGCACTTGCAAGAACACACAACCATCCTTCTAGTCCTTCTAGCCATTTCATCAAACACCTAGCATGCAAGAACATCCACCTCCTAGCCATTTCATCAAACACATCCCATGCACCCAATTTGGAGCAACCATTCCCTAACACCCAAACCCTAACCATGCCTTGGAGAGGTAGAGGGAGAGAGAGAGAGGGAGGGAGGGAGAGGGAGATGTACCTTGGAGAAGCGACAGGAGCCGGCCGGGGGAGGCGGCCGGCCACGGCCTGGGAGTAGGGAGGAGGCGGCACCGGCAGAGGCAGAAGGAGGAGGCGCCGGCTTCAGGGGGGTGAGGGAGAATGGCGGCCAGGGTGAGGGCGCAGGAGGAGCCACCACGAGGAGGGAGAGGTGAGGGAGTGGGGGGGCGTCGCCAGGGGGGAGATCGGGCTGAGAGGGAGCCGGGTGGGTATAACACCCCAAAATTTTGCTTTTCTTAAATTCATGTGTGATTTGGCACTTTGGTGAATTTTTGGAATTTTCTGGAATTTATTTGGATTTATTTGGAATTTATTTGAATTTATTCCATTTTGAAATAATTAAAGAATTAAATTTTGCAAATAAAATTTTGTTGGAAATATTTTATTTGAGTCCCAAATACCCTAAAATATTTTCCAGAATTTTTCTGGAATTTTTCTGAGTCTTTTGCTATTTTTAATGAATTAAATGAATTACTGGAAATTATTTTAATTATTAAATCGCTGGAAAATCAAGTCGGGTCAAGTACTATTCATCCGACCGAGTCGGAACCCGAGTCGGACTCGAGTCCGACCCGAGCCACGTGACTCGACCGAACCAGCTCTAAAACCTAATCGATCCCAACCGTTGGATCAAGATCCAACGGTCAGGATTTCCCCGTACCGCTTCGATCGGATCCGGCCCGGATCCGATCCCGCGCGCGCATCGTGGCCGCTGATCGTGCCACGTGGACGGCTGTCCGTCGTCGTCTCCGCCCGAGTCCGAGCCGGACTCGCCAGCCCGCGTCGCCCGTGGGGAACTAGGTTTCCGTTTTCTGCGCGGAAGCCGAGGCTATTTAATGCCCGGATCACACCCCGAGGATCGCCTTGACCTTGCGCAGCCGTTGCCCTAGCCGTCGCCGCCGCAGTGCCCCTGACGCGCCTGCAATCGCTCGCCGGAGTCGTAGCACCCCTCCGTCGCTTCGCTTGATTCACGCTGCCCCCGCCGCCATTGACCCCAGATCCGGACTCACCGCGACGAGACGCACCCGAAGGGACCTCTCACCTCGCCGGAGGAGGCCGCCAAACGCTGCCGTTGCGTGTCGCCGTCCCGGCTCGGCCGGCCGGCTCCGCCAGACGCCATCGCCGTCGCTCGAAGCTTCTTAGCCGTCTGATCAAGATCCAACGTCCCAGATCACGCCACATCATCTCACGGTGAGATTCCGTCCAAAACCACTAGATCCAATCTTGACCGTCCGATCTAGATCCAACGGTCCAGATCAACCGCGTTCACCCCAAACGCGTGAGTCCAGATTCATGCGGACCGTTGATTTTCAAATCAACGGTCGAGATCTAGCCACGTGTCCGGGAAGGCTGACCGCCGCGGTCAGCGCCGTCCACGCGCGCGAGCGTGTGACGCTGACACGCGGGGCCCGCATGTTAGCGGCCCGGCCAAACTGCACCATGACGTCACGCTGACGTCATGGCGGGCCCGCATGTCGCCAGAAATGTCCCAGCCTGCGGCGCCGACGCCAAGAATGACGCTACCCATGGGACCCACCCGCCAAGACTGCGGTCGAGCCTCACTGACGCCAAGAATGACGTCACCCGAGGGGGACCCACATGTCAGTGACACGTGGAGCCGTGGACCGAGTCCACGGTAGACCCGAGCCGAGCATGGACCAAGTCCATGGACCGGCTGACGTCAGCCAACCAATCAGCGGTTGCCACGTGTCCAGGCTGACGGAATAATTAATTTCCGAAAAGAAAATGATTTATTAATTCGAAATAATAATTTTGATTTTGTTTCAAACTTCAAACGCTTATAACTTTTATGCTTCAACTCCGATTTGAGTGATTCAAATTTCTAAATTTGTATAAAATTGAGACCTACCTAAATATGAATTTTATTTAATTTTTGGACTAAAGTTTTTCTCTGTAAAATTATTTAATTGATTATTTAAACTTTAAATAATCATAACTTTTATGCTTTAACTCCAAATTTGACGATTCCAGTTTCTAAAAATTCATAAAATTATGTTCTCTCTATTTATGGATTTTATTTGGATGTTTGGACACTTTTGCCTATTGTTTATTCGTGTATTTGCTATTTGCACGCTTTACGAGTAGACGTTGAAGTGCCGGAAGGATTCGAAGGAGAAGTATTGACTCAGGATCCAACTCAAGACCAAGAGTAAGTACTTTTTGAAGGCAAGTTGTGCTTTGACCATGTTGATCCTATTTCGAAATCTATTTTGATTTAAACTATTGCATGCTAGTTCAATTAGAAAAATACTTTATTTAAATATGGGGGTTAGATAAATACCAATTTGCTGTATGACACCTTGATTACTTAAGTATGTGCCATGACCCTTGTCACCCTAGTTGTGGTTTACTAGTTGGACATTATTAACTTGCCAACATGGGTTTAGACCGTTGTAGTAAACTGCTTAGACCTGCTACGTGCTCATGACATGATTTTGGACAAACAAATGTTAATATTGACTTAATGATATATTGAACCTGTTTTGGAAAGGTATCATATGATGTTGATGGCACGTGGTGCATGGTAATCAACTGGGGTTTGATAAATAGTTTTTCGACCGGGGCATGTGGCAAGAATAATCAGTGGGCCATTGTGGCATTGGGGATGTTGATTTGGTTCTTCTGTAGTCTTGCCCTGGTCACCCTAAGGACTTAACCTTGCAAGCCTTTGAACTGGGTCTAACGTGCAACCACATGTCTGTAATGGGACGGACCTAGTTGACTAAGTTGCTAATAACGCACTGTGGGACCTCGGGAGGTCAACTACACCCTTTGTGTAAGTTGTGCGGGGAGCGTCTGGGCTGAGGCCAGGTACCCATCTAACGGTTGATTGGCCTAAACTTCGCCTTAGCTAAGGGAAGGATTAGTGTGCAATAACCGGGGAGGACCACTTGTATTGTTAGAAGTTTTCGAAAGACTTTGTTACGGGAACTCGCCTTTGTGGTGTTTGACTGTATCTTGTGGGTAAAGTGCATAACCTCTGCAGAGTGTAGAATCTATTCGAATAGCCGTGTCCGCGGTATTGGACATCGCTCGGGAATTACAGTCAAGGGTTAGATTTTCTCAAAAATAACTTGGATTTGAAAGGTTGGGTTGGATTAATAATGATGTTGATGGGAATGTGGATTAGGATGGGAAAGATGTTCATTAAACTCCTTGAAAAGTTATCTATGTACACTTGTTTCTACTGCTTTCGAATCTATTTATGCTACTTGTCAAATGCTGTTTACTGCAAATATACCTTGAGCTATTCCTTTGTACCAAGCCATGCATATAGTATATTAGCTTGCATTCTGTGCATGACTTGCTGAGTACCAAGTACTCACCCTTGCCACAATACAACACCAGTTGAAGAGGAGACTACACCAGCTTTGGAGGAGGAGCTCCAAGAGGAACCGTCTACTTAGGGAAGCGAGCCCAGTCAGTTGCCTGTGGTATACTGGATGGCGCCACGAAGTTATTTGATTTTTCCGCTGCTACTATTTCTCTTTTAATAAGTTTCGCCCTGCGAAGCGTGCATTTGTAACTTGACCATAAGGTCGAGTAACCAGTTTGACTATTTAAATAAAGTACTTTATTAGTATCGAGTGGTATGATTGTGATATTTACCGATGTTAAGACTGTGTGCACTAGCGTGTTCCTGGACTAGTGCTGAATACACAGAGGGTCCGGATTTGCAAATTCGGGGTCCCGACAGTGGGTTCGGCTGGGAGGATGGGGAGGTGAGAGAGAAAAGGAGAGGGAAAAAAAGAAAAAAAAATAGGAAGGGGGAAATTACCTATTTACCCCCATAACCACACACTTGGAAGAATTTGGACCATGACACCCACTGTAGAAGAAGCATGGGGGACACCTAGCTCCTTCTATGCCAAAAAACCGTGGGAGGCCGAGTTGCCACGATGCCACAGTGCGGAAAGCGGGCGACACAGGAGCTGGCATCGAGCGCAGGAGGAGGCGATTTGCCGCGCTCCAGAGGCACAGGAGACCGATTGCTGTGGAGCTACGACGCGGGAGGAGGCTTGGCGTGCGCGGGAGCAAGCAAATCGTGGGCGGGAGGACTGATACCATTGGTAATGTAGCACGGGAGGTCCTTTCCATGGTACTATAGCGCGAAAATGGGCTATTTTTGTAATTTTTTGGGAGGGGTCATTTTTGCAAAAAAAAAAAAAAAAAAAGGAGGAGATCAGATAAGTGAACAGTTCCCCTACTGCGGCAGATGTTGCCGCACTGCCCCGCTGCGACAGGTGTGCGGTGCTACGGTCCGAGTTGCACCTACCTATTGTGGTACCATAGCGTAGAAGTGGATAGATGTTCTGTACAAGCTCTTCCACGCTTAATGGGGGTGCTATTTTTGTAAAAAAATCCACAAGGCTAGATTGGCAAAAATAAAAGAAAAGATCTACAGGGCAGTTTGACGAATAGTTCGCGCATTCACAGGAGAAACAACCATCGTGTAAACTCGTCACACATCCAATTTACAGAGAAACAAAGTAGCCGTTTTGCCGTCTTCTTCCTACTCCCTTTGTCCAAGTTTATAAAGCGTATTTTTTAATGGTTTTGTCTATAAATATAAAATGTATTTCATATTTCATGTAAAATTATTGTGATGTTCTCTCTATACCCCCTAAGAAATATCGATATTTAATTTATATTATTTACATGCATGCATTGATATAGTGCTTAGTGATGATAATTAGGGTAATCTAGTTATTTTTAATATCTTTTAGTCTATATACTAAAAAGAAAAATGTTTTATAAAATTGAACAGAGAGAATACTTGTTTTATCCAACTTTCTACCCTTGCTTAGATAATGCTATAGGTACTGAAAGTTCACCCTACCTGCTGAATTTTCTACCAGCTTTGACGAACATCAGCTTGTAGCAAATTAAATAAGAAAAACACAATTTGTCCACAATTTGTACTCTCTTCGGGCACAAATTTAGGTTTTCACGGTCTCTGCGCCGTAGTTTCTTTGTTTTTTTCCGGGGGACTGCGCTGTAGTTTTAGTCGTTTGTATCACTTGATCCGGGATGGGATGATTCCATTCAATCAACCAAACGCATAGATAATTTTTTTCTTAAATCATCTTATACATGTACCAGTTGGTACAGGCAACCAAACACACTATACATGGTTCAGCTATTTTTGTGAATGAAATAGTTCAACATCTAGAAAGAATACTACTTAAATTTATATCCACCATTCAAGATCAGACTATTCAATTCAACCAACCGAACACGTAGATAACTTATTCCTTTAGAGCTATCTCCTACATGTATCACTTTATACAAGCAATTAAACACACCCTAAAAAATTTGACCACACACTCTGTAGGTGACAAAATTTTGTAACTAAAGCGACTAATGTGAAATCATATATGTGTTAATTTTCGAGAAATTTTACAACGCATTATACTGTAGGATACGGTGGATAGTAAAAATGACATCTAGATCATTGATCTATTAAGTGTATTCCTACTACTCTACAACCGGAGGAACATAAATAAATACTAGCTAATTTGATCTATTTGATTGAAAATAATTAATTGAATTTAGTGTACCGTAAAAATGCTATAATTTTTCTTAGTCTAAAAATGAAATAGTATATATATAGAGAGAGAGACGACAAAACTTCAACTACTTATGGGAAAATATGTTGTTGCATATTTCTTTTACATCAATTTCTTTAATTTTTTATCGTATTATGTATTTTTCTTTAACACATATATTGGACTCTTCCGCACAAAAATTGTAAGTTAATTAACCCATGGCCTCAAGCGTGGCTTCGTCGTGACAATTATGTTGGGAAACCAGGCCCATCAAAGTCCATGTGGACTCTAACCGAAATCCTAGCTGTAGGTTATAAATAGGAGGCAGGGGGTCCCCTCCATTGTACAGAAGCAATCAGAAATAATAGATTGATTCCTCCACATACTGTCTCTCTCTCTCTCTCTTTCTCTCTGTTCTCCACTTTTAGATCTGTTCGGTGACCCCGGACTATTCCATAGCAAGGTTGTCTAACACATTATCAGCATGATCTCTACCGGTGGACAGATTGAAAGGTGAGAAAAGGTGAGATGCGAGGATTGAATCTAATCGTTCGTGTGAATATATGTATGCTTCTAATCTACGATTTCTACGTGGCAAGAAGCAACGTATACAAGTCGTGGCACGAAGCTGCAATACAGATCTGTATGCATCCGCAGTATACAAACCTACTGTACATGAAGCTACAGTACCATGTCGTCCGGCACGAAGCCGACGTCAATGCAACCACGGCACGAAGTCATCACATATCGCGTCCATGCCCGCCGGCCGTTTGCAGCCGTATCGGCCGAAGGACTATCGCCGGCTAGAAGCCCGTGCACGAAGCTCGGAGCACTCGACGCAGCTGACTCGGCCTCCGTGCGCACGCAACATGCCGCGCCTAGCCGACGGCGACCCGGTCGGCTCCGCCCGCCCCGGCTGACGGCTCAGCCTCACCACCCGAAAAGGCTTGGCCTCCCGTTGCGCCGCCCTCGGCTCGCACCGAAGCACTGCCGGCCCGCGCGTTGAAGCCGTCAGCTTGGCCCAAAGCGCCGCCGGCCTATGTGCTCAAAGCTACTCCGCTAGAGCGTCACCAACCGGCTAGAAGCTGCGCTTGCTGATCGCCGCTGGCCCCACCGGCAGCTCTGCCCCGCGCATGCGCCCAAAAACCACTTCGCCTCCTCGGAGCCGGCGCCGCACCTTGAAACCACATCCGTGCCGGCCACCGGTTCGCCCGCTTGGCTCGCCGCCGCCGCCTGCTTGGCCTCAAGCGCCGCTGGCCGCCAGACGCCGCTGCGCCATTGGCTCGCCGTTGGTACCTCGCCGAGCGCCGCCGAAAGCATCACCAAGCGCCAGCCTTATTGTTATTAGCAACTACACAACTACACAAAAGGTATAGTTGACACCCCGAGGTCCCACAGGTACGTTATTAGCAACTTAATTAACTAGGTCCGTCCCATTACAGACATGTGGTTGCATGTTAGACTCAGTTCAAAGGCTTGCAAGGTTAAGTCCTTAGGGTGACCAGGGCAAGACTACCCTGAAGAACCAAATCAACGTTTCCGGCGCCACAACTGGCCCACCCGATCATTCTTGCCACATGCCCCGGTCGAAAACTATTTATCAAACCCCAGTTGATTACCATGCACCACGTGCCATCAATATCATCATCAATAACACATGACACTCTTCAAAAACAGGTTCCATATCTCATTAAGTCAATGTTGTCATGTAATTGTCAAAACATGTTACGTGGCAAGGCTAAGCATACTACATCGGTCTAATTACCCATGTTGGCAATTTATTAATGTCCAACTAATAATCCACAACTAGGGTGACAAGGAGTCATGGCACATATTTAATTAACCAAGGTGTCATACAGCAATTTGGCATTTATCTAATTTCCCAAACTCAAGTAAAGCATTTTCTAATTTAAATAGCATGCAGTAATTTCAAATCAAATTAATTTGAAAATGTGATCAACATGGTCAAAGCATAACTTGCCTTCAAAAAGTACTTGCTCTTGGTCCTGAGCTGGCTCCTGGGTCAACACTTCACCTTCGAAGCCTTCGGGCACCTCAACGTCTACTCGTAACGCGTGCAAAAAGCAATAAATGAATAAAATAGTAGACAATAAGTGTCCAAACATCCAAATAAAGTCCATAAACAGAGAGAGTACATTTTTATGAATTTTTAGAAACTGGAATCGTCAAATTCAAAGTTGACACGCAAAAGTTACAAACGTTTAGAGTTTAAATAATCAATTAAACATAAATATAGAGAAAAACTTTGGTCCAAAAATTAAATAAAAATCATCATTAGGTAGATCTTAATAGTATGAAAATTTAGAAATTTGAATCACTCAAATCGGAGTTAAAACGCAAAAGTTATAAGCGTTTGAAGTTTGAATCTAAATTTGAATCAATAAACCGAATTAAATAAATAATTTCTTTTTCGGAAAAAGATTTATTGCGTCAGCTCGACACGTGGACCAATCGGGAGCCGCCACGTCGCCTCGGGTCCATGGACCCGGCGCACGGCGCGGCTCAGTCCACCGTGGTCTCGACCCACGGCGCTCGTGTTACTGACACGCGGGACCCATACTGACGTCAGCGGTGACGTCAGCATGGCTCGGCCGAGGACGGCTGACACGCGAGCCCCACCGTGAAGTCAGCCGTGACGTCATGGTGCGGTTGGCTGTCCCGCTGACACGCGGGCCCCACGCTGACGTCACGCGTGACGTCAGCGGCGACCGGGCGGCGACCGCGCTGATCGCGACGGTCAGACTACCGCCCACGTGGCTAGATCTCGGCCATTGATTTGAAAATCAACGGCCCAGATCGGATCTGGGTTTAACGCGCTAAAATAGCTCGGTCCACGTGGACCGTTCGATCTTGATCGGACGGTCAAGATCCAATCAAGAGGTTACAACGTGGCTAAACCTAGCCGTTCGATCTAGATCTAACGGCTGACATCTCACCAAGCACGGTGCGGATTTGGCTACGTGGCACAATCTGAACCGTTGGATCTAGATCCAACGGTTGGAAATAGATCTAGGAATTACAACGTGGAGTCTCACCGGGGTGACGTGGCGCGATCTGGGCCCTTGGATCTTGATCAGACAGTTGGTGGAGCTCGAGCGACGACGATGGCGTGTGGCGGAGCTAGCTCACCGGAGTCGAGGACGACGACCACGGCAACGGCGTTGCGGGGCCCCTCCGGCGAAGTGATTGGTACTCTCCGACGCGTCTCGTCCTTGCGGTTCCGGATCTGGGCTCAACGGCGGCGGAGGATCGACGGCGGCGAAACAACGCTAATCATGGCGCGGAACCCTAGCGCACTACGGCGAGCGATTGCGGCGCAACCACGGTGGCTTGAGCTCGGCGGGCTAGGGCTACGGGTGCGCAAGGAAACGACGAACACGATGGCGGCGGCGACGCATTAAATAGGCCCCTCGACGTCCGTGAAATTCGCGGAAACCGAGGCCCACACGGCTGCGGCGGCGGAATCCGAATCCATTTTCGGATTCGGTGACGTGGCTCAACGTGGACCATTGGATCGAGATCCAACGGCACGGGGGTTTGGGCTCGGGTCCGGCTCGGGCGACCTGGCTGGCTCGGTCGGCTCTGGTTCGGGCGACGTGGCGTGATCGTGGCCGTTGGATCTCGATCCAACGGTCACCACATCCAGAAGTCGTGTGGCTTGAACATGGAACAAACTCCCAATATTATCTATGAAGATAATTCAGCTTGTGTTGCTCAAGTGCAAATGGGATATGTGAA
The DNA here is from genome assembly GCA_036346355.1 of Rhipidocladum racemiflorum. Taxonomy (NCBI): domain Eukaryota; kingdom Viridiplantae; phylum Streptophyta; class Magnoliopsida; order Poales; family Poaceae; genus Rhipidocladum; species Rhipidocladum racemiflorum. The sequence continues at coordinate 23,915,657 of CM070586.1, forward strand.
AAACAACCTCACGAAGCATATCAACCCAAAGTTCTTTTATGCTCATGAAATGCATAAGATGAATGAGATCAAGATACTGCATACTAAGTAGTGTGAAAATCTCACAAATTTATTCACTAAGTCACTTCCAGCATCTTGTTTTGAAAGGTGTGTTAGAGGAATCGGGTGATGAAACTTAGAGAAGTGTAGATTTCAGGGGGAGAATTTTCACATACTCCTACATAAATCTCGAACATGCAATTTGAGTACCCGACGTGAATCCCGAAGATTCAAATTGAAGTTTAGGTGAATTGTAGTCTTTTTCCTTAGTAAGTTTTCACTGAAGTTTTTCTTACATAAGGTTTTGATGAGACAATTCGTTCAACACAGCAAACGTATGCTATGTACTCTTTCTTCAAGTATTTTTTCCACTGGATTTTTCTGGAGCTTTGATGAGGCATATGCATCTCGCGGTAAAGGGTCTAAGGAGGAGTGTTGGGAAACCAGGCCCATAAAAGCCCATGTGGACTCTTACCGAAACCTTAGCTGTAGGTTATAAACAGGAGGCAGAGGGTCCCCACATTGTACAAAAGCAATCAGAAATAATAAATTGATTCCTCCACATAGTCTCTCTTTCTCTCTGTTCTTCACTTTTAGATCTATTCGGTAATCCTGGACTATTCAATAACGAGATTGTCTAACAAATTAGACACACATCGAATACATACAGCAGCCTATGAAGGTCGGGTCTGGATGCCTAGAACATAGCTCGGGTGGTGTTTTAATTAGGGAACACGGCTGCTCTTTATTTTATTTACGTTAAGGCCTTACTACTTTTGACTCGTAATATCCTTACATTCTAACCCGAAATAATCATTCCGCAAGTACGTTTTTCAGTGCCACATCCTTGTATCCAAATGAGTAATAATAATTAACTGACTAACCAACCGTGCATATTTCTGGTCACACTCTGGCTGTCCTGGCAGGTCGCAGCACAAAACCCGGGTGCCCGCATCCTCCCGGGAACTCCGCACGTCAGCTCAGCTGTCCGTAAGTTCATACCACGTAGAATTTCGCTTAATATGAAAAAAGAGAAAAATATTGTCTATTATTTAATAAACGGTTTTATAGACGGTTTTAAACTGTCAGTACATTTATATAAACAGTCTATTAATTATATGAAAAATTATTACATACAATTATATAGATAACTTGTTATATAAATTATCTTTTAAATCTTCTATAAATAATACGAAAATATATTATAAACAGCAATTATCTAGCTAGGTACCAACGACCAGTGTTCACAAAACCGACGAAAACCGGTCGAAAACCGCGGTTTTCGACCGTATCGAGCCGGTTTGAAATCCTAAACCGGTCGGTAAACCGGTTCAATTAAAAAAATAATTTGAAAAATTTGGAAAATTTGAAAAAATTTATGCGATGTAAACCGATCGAAAACCGGTGAAAACCGAGCGGTTTTTCGAAAAAACCGATGAAAACCGCTCAAAAAACCGATCGCCCAAAATGTTCAATTCGCCGATCGGTTTTTCGAGGAAACCGATCGGTTTTTCGAGAAAACCGATGGGTTTTCGAGGAAACCGAATGGTTTTCGTTTTTTTTAATTTGTTTTGAATGTTTTTTGTTCAAATGCTCGGTTTTGAAATTCTTCGGTTTCTAACGATTTTCCAGCGATTTTTGGCTCGATATTTTCGAATTTCCAATTTCGAATTTCCATCGGTTTTTTCGGTTTCGGTTTGGTTAACCCCGCCAACGACTCGCCAATCCAAAGACCGGCCATCCCGCCAGCCAGCCTCCCCCTCACTCTCTCTCCGACTCTGCTGATCCGGTCCATGCCCTGATTCCGCTGCTCTGCTCGGCTGTTCCTCCCCAATCAGATCAAGACATCGGATTAGATTAGGGCTCCTTGGAGCGACAAAACAAGTTACTTATTGATTGTTTAACAGCTGGTTACTGCTCACCTCCGTTTGAATACTGGACGCCTCCTTCTGCAGCTGCCCAAGAGCCCAAGAGTCCAAGAGAGAGGTATCTTTCTTGAACAATTTGCTCTTCTTGTCTCGTTCCATATTTCCACACTTTGGCCGTTTCTTGACTCCACTGTGTTGACTTGTGCCATCTCTCTCTCTCTCTCTCTCCTTGCCCTGTTTCTTTCAGCAAAGAGAAGTGCACGAAGATTAAAGAGAGGAGAAAAGAAGGTCCTTGGTTCGTTCTTGGCTGCGAAAGGAGAAGAAAGATTAGAGGGAGGGGAAAAGGAGGTCCTTGGTTCGTTCTTGGCTGTGAAAGGAGAAGAGGAGTGTGTGTGTGAGAGAGAGACAGAGAGAGAGAGAAATAAATGGCCGGAGGATTTGCCGGCGGCGAGGCCGGCGCCGGGAGGGCGGAGTTCTACGAAGGGAAGATCACCGGCTACTTCATCCTCGCCTGCATCGTCGGGTCGTTTGGTGGATCCCTCTTCGGCTATGATCTCGGAGTCTCCAGTGAGTATTCTGAATTTATGATTACTCTCTCTTCCTGCTATTGTTCTGTTGTTGTTCGTCTGTTCTTGGATTCTTGTCATGTCCATGAATGATCTGGTCTTAGATGTTTCGTTCTAGTATGAGATCTTTCTCCCGAAAAATTGTTCTTTTTTGTTTCTGCTTTTGCAAAAGGTTCTTCCAGCTGATTGGGGGTTGAATAGCTTTCTTGCACGAGTTTTTAATCATTTGCCCTCTTTTTCACGGTGCAATTGATCATTTACCCATTTATTTCATGACATATGGTCTCAGAACCCGTATGTAGTGAGACTTCACAGGGCAAATGGTTAATAGCACATGTAAGTGAGGACAAATCATCTATGGATCCTTTTTAATCAACTGTATAAATTTCCTGCGAACATTCTGATCCAAATTGTATTGATGGCATCAATCATGGTTAATGCTTTTCTTTGAAAAAAGAACAGATTGCCAAGGCCAAAAGCGAAAGCAAATCTATGGTGTCTCTATCTTGATTCTCTGCGGAGAGAAGCAAATCTGTTTTTTGACTCTGTTTTTGGGAGGCAATTATTTCTGTATAGCCTCTTAGCATCCAAATACAATGTTATCATCTATTCATCTGTTTAGCCCTATCACTTTCATCGAAGCTTGGGTGAACATGGCACCATATGTGCTCGCATTTTCAGTAGAGATATCTTCTCCCCTATACAGCGCATTTTAAACGAAGATTACGACAAGAAAAAGAAATGTCCACAATAAACAACATAAAGTTCAAATATATGGATTTCAGCTATTTCATTCTAACACACCCGAACTAAATTTTGGTGTAGAAAACAGATTTTCATGAAAGGACAATGTAATAGAATGAACGAAATCGCCGAGAATCAGTCGATCACATAACTTGCGTTTTTCAGCTTGTTCCTACCAGTTTTCAGCTTTTCTCATTCTGAACCAATGAATTAGCCTGATAACTAGCAAACAGTTGGATCACTCAAAACAAGGAATAAAAAAACGCAACACAATCATCGTTTTTCTAACATTGTGCAATAATCTTGAAGCTTTGCAATGGAGACGATGACAAATTAAGTAGTAGTAGTAGTAATCTCTCTTGACGATGATGACAAATTAAGTAGTAGTAGTAATCTCTCTTGATGACGATGATGATGATGACGACGACCAGGTGGTGTGACCGCCATGGACGACTTCTTGATCAAGTTCTTCCCGGACGTGTACGCGCGGAAGCACGCGCACCTGCGCGAGACGGACTACTGCAAGTACGACAACCAGGTGCTGACGCTCTTCACGTCGTCGCTCTACTTCGCTGGCCTCGTCTCCACCTTCGGCGCCTCGTACGTCACCAAGCGCCGCGGCCGCCGCGCCAGCATCATGGTCGGCGCAGTCAGCTTCTTCCTCGGCGGCGCCATCAACGCGGCCGCCGCCAACCTCGCCATGCTCATCGTCGGCCGCGTTCTCCTCGGCGTCGGCATCGGCTTCGGCAACCAGGCCGTCCCGCTCTACCTCTCCGAGATCGCGCCCTACAAGATCCGCGGCGCCGTCAACCAGCTCTTCCAGCTCACCACCTGCCTCGGCATCCTCGTCGCCGACATCATCAACTACTTCACCGACCGGATCCACCCCTGGGGGTGGCGCCTCTCGCTCGGCCTCGCCATGGGCCCCGCCACCGCCATCTTCGTCGGCGCTCTCTTCCTTCCCGAAACGCCCAACAGCCTCGTCGAGCGAGGGCGGCTCGACGAGGCCCGCGCCGTGCTGGAGAAGGTGCGCGGCACGCGCAAGGTGGACGCCGAGTTCGAGGACCTCAAGGAGGCGAGCGAGGCGGCGAGGGCGGTCCGCGGCACGTTCCGGAACCTGCTCGCCGTGCGCAACCGGCCGCAGCTCGTCATCGGCGCGCTCGGCATTCCGGCGTTCCAGCAGCTGTCCGGCATGAACTCCATCCTCTTCTACTCCCCCGTCATCTTTCAGAGCCTCGGCTTCGGCTCCTCCGCCGCCCTCTACTCCTCCATCATCACCGGCTCCATGCTCGTCGTCGGCGCGCTCGTCTCCATGGTCGTCGTCGACCGCCTCGGCCGCCGCTTCCTCTTCATCGAGGCCGGCATCCAAATGATCGTCTCCATGGTACAGCGACATCCATGCATGCTTCTTGATTCAAATTTGAATGATTCATGACACCAGCCGGCGTTCTTGCAGGTGGTGGTGGCGGCGATCCTTGCGCTCAAGTTCGGTCACGGCGAGGAGCTGTCCAAGGGCGTGAGCACGGTGCTGGTGATCGCCATCTGCCTCTTCGTCGTCGCCTACGGCTGGTCGTGGGGCCCGCTGGGGTGGCTGGTGCCGAGCGAGCTCTTCCCGCTGGAGATGCGGTCGGCTGGGCAGAGCGTCGTGGTGTGCGTCAACCTGTTCTGGACGGCCGCCGTCGCGCAGTGCTTCCTCGCGGCCTTGTGCCACCTCCGGTGGGGCGTGTTCATCCTCTTCGCCGCGCTCATCGTCGTCATGTCCATCTTCGTCATCCTCCTCCTGCCGGAGACGAAGCAGGTGCCCATCGAGGAGATCTGGCTGCTCTTCGACAAGCACTGGTACTGGAAGCGCATCGTCACGAAGGACCCCAAGTACCAGGGACACTATCAGCAGCAAGACATGGCAGCTGCTGCTGCCGGTGTCAGGTCCGGCTCGTCGGATGTTTAGAGTTCCTTCTGGAGATGATGAGATGATTCATGCTTAGATGAGAATTTAAGGGATGGTTCTTGTTTGATCTTGTTCGTGTGGGGAGAATTAATGCTTTGATCTTGATGCAAACAAGAGGTGGGGTTAATGTTGCTGCTTTAGATTGTGCTTTTGTCCATAGTTTCGTGTTATTAAAAATTCAATGAAGACACCGGGCTCAATGGGCTAGACCGGGGCTGCACTGTGCCGGTCAGACTCGCTTGTGACGAGGCCTAGGGCATGCCGTGTCATCGTTATGTCGTGCTAGTTTAGGCCTTGTTATGTTAGATGTATGGAGTCGTGGATACCGCCGTCATCGATCTGTTGCCATGGACAGCACCAAGAACGATGAGCGAGGTTCGATCGTCGGTGAGGATTCAATACACAATTATTTGGAGAAAAAAGACTAAATTTTATTTATTCATTAGAGAAAAAGACTACTTGGTGCCGAGGGGGGTGAGGATCGTCGAAATCCAGCACCGAGGCGGTGAGGATCATTGGGATCTGATGTCATCGCCCTCTTCTTCCTCTTCGATCGTCGCCATTTTCTTCCTCAAGACGGTCGGCAATGCTAATGGTGCGGTGCCGCAAGGCTATATCCGATGGCAGTGTGACCTAAGGCCGTTGTATTTGGCACTGAGGCGGCGGGGGACAGTGAGGATGGAATGGTGGGTAGAGGTGGCAGTGCAAGGAGGAAGCAAAGGTGGAGGAGGGCAAGAGGGGAGAGAGAGAGAGGAGACGACGGAGGTACGGGAAGATAATGACTACGCTGGATGGGTTATGGGAGGAGGGAGAGGTAATATTTGATGGTGGACTAAGCCATTAGGGGGTAAGAGATAGTTGATGATGAATTGGGTTGTAGATATGATTTTTTTTTTCTTTTTTACAAAAGAACCACTTTTGTGCAGGGCCGCCCAAGCACGGTTCAGTCGGTTATGCTGTACTGTGCGCCTATCATGCCAAGCTTCTAGGCTCGATACAGTTTATTATTCGTGCCGTTCCGGTCTGAAGATATTCGTGCTGTATCGTGTTTTGGGCCATGCTCGATGGTCATATCATACCGAAAAAGGCACGGTTCATTGTCAACAAAGCCTTTTCGGAAGGTGTAATTGATGGCTGGTTAATGAACCGGGATACAAAGAGATGCAAGGTTGTGTATGACGTTGCTTTTTGTTCTGAATTGTTTCAGATTGCTCTGAATTCAGACTCTCTGGTTAGAACATATCGACAAGCTCTCAAATCTTTTAGTGACATTTCGAATTTTCACACGCTCTAACTAGACATGTTTTCCTTTTGCGACGAAACAAGACATGTTTCGACTGGCATTATTTGCTTCTAAAACACATCATCTTATCATGTTACCAACTTTCAGGCCTCAAATTAGCAAGCTGCATACATCGAGGTCATTCTGTACTTCATCTCTGATGAACTCTATCTCCAAGATCAGTATCTGACGCAATGCTGAAGCTCTAGTTATTTGTTATATATTTATCTGAACACCATTATAACAAAGCCTTGCAGTCCCTTTCACGAGTCAAATCTTTCACCAGTCAAATGCTCGTGCGATGATTTAGGAGCAGTCAGACTCTGAGTTTTCCAAGTCAAATGATCAGACGTACGTCTCACTCGTTAGTCATCGCCGCAGTTTAGTCAGAGCTGCTTATCTCTAGAGGCCCCGCCGTACTCATGCTTGTCCTGGTAGAATTCTGAAGCGTCACGATCCCCGATTCTCGCCGTTCATTCTTCGATAAGGAAACAGCAATCAGTAATCGGGCGTCGGTAGCATACTTGTGATGCAATTGACGTGTACATAAAGGTTTTCATACCACCGGTCACTTTCGGTTCTCATTTAATTTAGAGATCATTGGAGCTGAGGAAGATGCCAACACCGAGAACTGGTAATACAATTGAGGCAGCAGTATTAGCTGTAATATCCTAATTTTTGGTATTTCTAATTTATTTGGTTATTTTGAAGTTTTTAGAATTTATTTGCTAATTAATGCTTATTAGGGAATCTATTTGTTCCAAAAAGGATTTAATGTGATTAAATTTTAAGTGAACGGGTGTTGAAAATATTTTATTTGAGTTCTAAATGTTTCAAAGTATTTTTCTAGACTTTTTCTAGATTTTTCTTGAATTCCTAGCTATTTATTTGAGGCTATTTATATTTTGGGGTGTTTTCTAAAAGGAAAAGGATATTTAAATTTGGTTTATTCTTTTGGGCTGTTTCCTGGTGCTCGGTCCGGCCCAAGCCATAGCCCGGCCTGCCATCACGCATGGCCTAAGTCACCGGCCCGGTCCACCCTGCCAGCGAGGAGCGGGACACTGACAAATGGGATCCACCTGTCAGCCCCATCTTCCTCACCGTGTCTGAGCCAGACATGAATGTCGTGTCTACCACAGTCACCTTGTGGTGTGCCGGCCAAGGCACGGACGTCGAGACTGTTATAAGGAGCGCCCCGAGACCGTTTTGGCTCAAGCAACAAAAGCCCTAGAGCTATTCTCTCGAGTTGCCGAGATTTGGCTTGATTTTGGGATTTTCGCGAAGCACTTCCGTCAATTTGCTATGTAAGGTGAGCGATGAGACCCGTGGCCTAACCTTCGTGATCGCCTCGAGCCATTCTACCCTGTGTGTGACGTCAGACCTTGCCATAGGTGTCAACCGCCGCCGTTGCCGATGACCATAGGGCTGTGAGCGCCGTTGGGTGACGTGGCATGATCCAGCGAGTGACACGTGTCCCTGACGTCAATAGAGGCCTGACATGTGGGGCCCACATGTTAGCCTCTCGGTCTTTTTCTTTTCTAGCAATTAATTTAATTCAAAAAATGAAAACCAGTAGGCCCACTGTTAGAGAATATTCTAGGAATATTCTAGTTTTTTCTTTTTCGGAATTTATTTTCTAGTAAATCTTTCGAGAGTCCCTACTCCTTCATACAAACTTCGATTGAACCAATTCAAAATTTTAAATTTATCTAAATTAAATATATTTATTTTGGTGTATTTTATTTTATTTTTGGAGTTTGTTTGGTACTTGGCTTTATAACCCAACAGCTATTCAGCCTAGCCGTAGCCCCCACAAACAGGCACTAAGACTGCTGCGTATAACCCGCTGCATCAATAATTCACAATAACTGTGATGGTTTAATGAATGTATAATTCTAAGTCGGCATCCAGACAGGTTGTTTGTGCTTACTAAAATTCACGTCTTCAAGAAATTTATGAATTTCAGTTTCGGTGCAATCCTTACCGCATAATAACTTTGATGCCTTGCTTCATCAGCTAGTCACTGAGATATTTATTGTATTATAAGTTTCTAACCCTGTAATATAAAGTTGTTTGATTAATCACTCTCATTGGCAAAATACTCGACTGATCATCTCTCTGAAGCTAGCAAAATTTGACCTTTCTGAATCAGATCTCCATTTTATATGTCACACATAGTCATGATCACATAGTTTAGTCAGTGCAACTTATCTATATGCAGGTACTTGTCCTACTCATGGGTCCAAATTCCGGTGAGATTTCGGAAATCTCGGCCGAGATTTCGGATTTCGTACCCCCTCAAGATCCTAAATATCGGTCGGGTAAAAAAATTCAAAATACTACAGTACCCATCCAAATCTCGATAAGATCTCGGTGATTTCGGCCGAAATCTCGATGTTTTTACCGGATTTTCATTTTTCTTGGCTAGATATGATTGGATATAGGATCAAGACCCTGCACAAAAAAAATTTGATGTGTTTTTTTTACCATTTTTCGGTCAAAACAAGTTGACCGAAATCTCGGATTTCCTGGTTGAAAAAAAAATCGGATTTGAAATTTGGTTTTCGGATTTCATCCATATTTTGTTTAAAATTCCGAGATCTCACCGAGATTTTGGATTTTGGCCATCCCCGAGATTTCTACCAAAACGAAATTTTAAACCTGGTCCTACTACAATTCTGAACATCGAACAGAATACCCCCATTTTTGCCAAGTCCTTGCCCACGGGATGGAAGCATCAAACACTTCTCATGAGATAGACATGAAGACTTCCGTAATAGCATCGGTGACTTTGACTTCTCATTTTGAGAGTCCCTTAGAACTGAATAAAAATTATAACACTGGACTGAAGTGACTGACAAGAACAAAGGTAATTTCACATGTATCTAACTGTCAAGACGAGTGACAACTTGACAAGGAACATGATTCAAGGCTACAAGGAACATATTACACATTTTAAACCCAGTACAACATCCAGGATTTTGCACTTTTTGAAGACATGTAGTAGACAGTACAAACTTAGTATATTACATGCAGATTTTTCTGAAATAGTACTACTGTGCAACATATATTTGGACAACTCAACATAACGATATCGCTCTGCATTTTCGATACTTTGCATTTGTAGCAAGCACTAGTTTCAGACACCACATGTTTCAAATGACTCTGCATTTGTAGCATGCGCTAGTACACAGAAGCATCTGAATTGCAAACTGAAGCTTTTGACCAAGTGAATAGAATAGCTAGAGTTTACTTACCAGGTCCAAGCGTGACGATCCTGCTTCCTGGGCTGCCATCACCCTGCAAATACTCAGCACTGAACAGCACCTGGGATTGATCTTCCCCAGTATCTCATTCAGGGGTGGATCCAGGGGGGTGCCGGGTATGCCCCGGCACCCTAAAAAATTTGAGAGCTTGGCCTCCACCATCCCATGTGGCGCACCTGTCGCGCGTCTTCCTGTTCGCCGCCATGCACTCTTAGGTGCGCCACGTGCTTGTGGAAGCTCCGGGAGTTCGACGACGAGGCTCCACCCAACTCATGGAGATGTTATAGTACACCATGTTCTAGCCCCTCATGCTCATGTGCTTTGGCGAGTGGCTCGATAAGGGCGTGATTAGCTCATGTACGTCACGCACAAAACAAGTGTCTTCGCATTCTGCCCGGCAGTCACCAAGCACCTCTTCTGCGGGCGCCTCCAGATGGGGCTCGCCTTGTGGCGGCGGCACAAGGCGGGACTCAACCAAGGTGGCGGAGGCGTTGAGATCCACGTCGATTGTCTGACGTTGAGTCACTGACATGTGGGCCCAACAACACGTGGGGTCCACATGTCAGTGACTCAACGTCAGAGGACACGACGTCAGAGGATACTCTCCCGTGGCGGAGGAAGGACACGACATTCGAGCACTCGTATGTGGACACACTACTGGACATCAAGCTGACTGACTAGGGGGACGCGAGCTTACCACGAGCTTGGCAACCCATAGAAATTTTTCTAGTTCCGTGATCTCATTGCAGCCGAGCATCTTCCATGCCTTGCTTGCAGGCATGTTGAGAAGGATCTCGCTTTGCAAGCTCTTCATGTATTTTTTGTCAATGTTAATCTCAGTAGTTACTACTGCTTTCCAGTTCCCTGTCTCTACCTCCACTCTACTGAGTTATCTGGTCTCATACAATGGTAGGTGAATCGGGACCTTTGTGTGTGTAGCTATTGAAATACTGGTTTCATAAGGATGGCCACGTTGGGGGATTGGAAATGGATTGATTCGTCTAGCTAACAATCGACCTAAACTTAATCAAGTAGCTTGTTCGAATGGTGCGAAAACCACAGCAATCGAATCAGAGGCAGTAACTGATTGCACTGAATGTATTCCTGAAGCTTTAGACTCTCAGACAAAATCTAAAGCTGTGAATTTATAAAGACCTATGGCACAAACAACAGATTTTTCTAAGAACTGCCTGTGCAGTTTCCTGCAAACAATAAGGACCGACTGATCATATGCAACAATAAGGGAAAACCTGGGGATTCAAATCAGAGGCTGGATTTTGATACCTTGGATGCGCAGTGTAGCTTTTTTACCTGGACAAAATATAAAGCTGTAAATTCATGTATATATGCAGATCAAGTATCAAACTTACCAAAAAGTCACCATATGCTGTAGCCTATTTATACAGGTTGAACCGTGCAAAGCTTGTATTACATGCCATCCCTTATTACAATTCATAAGCCTCATTAGACCAAATATTCCTTGGTTTTCAAATCTCAAGCAAATCTAGAGAAAGAACGGATAAAGTGATAGAGAAGGGATTATCATACAATGATACATGCTTTAGACTGTTCTTCGTTCTAATTTAAAGTCTGTATCCAGGAAATTCCTTGAACATAGTTCAGAGAGTAAATGTAACATCTAAATCCTATGTCCATGATGATTACCAAGACATTTTAGTAAATGCAACGTCTAAATCCTATCTCCATGATTTTACTAAGACATTTTTTCTGCAACTCGACGTCTAAATCCTATCTCCATGAGTTAAATGCATACCGGATTCCCATAAAATTAACATACCAAAGGATATTGACTAAAGCCCTGTTTGGCAGAACTCTAGTTCCACCAGGTTCGTGGATCTAGTAGAGCTAGGTATTTTTAACTCCACCAGATCCGTGGAGCTAGAGCTATGGGTATATTAGTGTTTATGTGTGTCATCTTGTTTACATTTTAAAATAAAAATATAAATTTAATTCACTTTATTTTAGCTTACAAGTTTCATATCTAAAGTGAAATTGAGATCTGGAGCTCTGCCAAACAGAGCCTAAATGCTATATAGAGCTAATGTCTCGGTTATGATGATACAAGCTGTCTAAAACACACTTTCAAATGGTTGCATTTTTTTAAAAGAATGCAAGTACTCAACTCTATAATGTCGAAACAGAACGAGAAGTTCAGAGCATTCGTAAAGATTTTGCAAAAAAATCTCTAGGACGTTGATGAAATGAAATGAAATACCCCAAATTTTCAAATCAGGTTTAAATTAGACTTAATTGGCATTTTATGATTTTTTTTGAATTTATTTGGTTTGATTTGGAGTTGATTTCGCTTTTTGCCATTTTCGGAAAATTCCGGCGCCAGTGCGCTTTCCTCTTTTGGCCGTTACGCCTCCCCGCGCTCGCCCGCGCCCTCGCGTGAGTGCCGCCACCCGCCCGCGCCCCCGCGTGAGTGCGCCACGCACTGTGCTTCTTCCCCGCGCGTGACCCCTGCCATGGCAGCCTTGCCAGCTGCCGCGTCCCCTCCGTCGCCGCCCTAGCCCCCGTAGGGCACTCCATGCCCTACCGCTGCTCGCGCCGCGCCCCGCCCCGAGGCCCATGCCGCCGTCCCGTCCCGTCGCCGCAACCCTGCTCCAGTCTCCGCCGCAATCATGAGGCCCCGCCGGCTATTTAAAGCCCTCCCGGCCGCCATTTGTGGACCACCGAGCTCGCCTCCACTCCCTCTTTCGATTCCTCTCTCTCTCCAGCTCTTCCGAGCCCTCCCGTGGTCGCTCCACGGCCACCACCTTCATCTCCGGCAACCCGCCGCCGCCCGCTCTCCCCGCCGCCGCTCGGTCTCCCCGAGCCGTGCCCTAGCTTCGCGGTGAGGCCCCCTCCATTTTCCCCTAAGCTCGTGCGCCCCCGTGCCCTAAGTCGCGCCGTCTCCTTCTTCTCCCACTCGGCGCCCGGCTCGTCTCGCGCCCGCCCGGACCACGCCACCCGCCGCCCCTCGTGTCGGCGCCAGCGGCCCCAAGCCGACCACTCTCTCTCACTCTCCGCCCCTGGCCGACTCCGCCGATCCCTCCACGCCAAGGCCCACCGTCGACCCCACAACCGCCTCCACCCACCGCCGCTGGGCCACTGGTCGGTGCTGGCCGCCATTTTGGGCCGGCCAGAGCCTCCCAGCAAGACGTTTCTTGGGCCGGGTTCGATTTTGGTGCGGCCCAGCATGAACAGTACCCCTTTTCTTTTTGATTTTCAATTTCCAAAATCCTTTTTATTCTTTTTAATATCCAAAAATGCTCCAAAATTATCCGAGAGCCCAAAAATGCCCCAAAAATACTTTTTCGAACCGTTTCGACCCACTGAGTCCAAAAATGCCCTCCGTTCCTCAATCCGGAGTCTCCAAAATTTCAAAATGCCCAAATCGCCCTTCCTTTCTCTCTCGGCCCGGTTCCGATTTCCGATTTCCGTTTCCGTTTTCGTTTCAGTTTCTTTTCGTTTTTCGTTTCTTTATTGTCGTTCGTCCTTTTCGCGTTAGATCCGGACGTTGGACGATTCCAGGAGCCGCCGCAGTTCCCGGAGCAGGACCCGGATCCGACAAAGAGCTGATTTCGACCGCGTCAACGACACTTCGTCCGATCCGATCGCCAGCAAGGCAAGCCGTACACCATTGATCATGTTGAACCTATTCATGCCTTACCATAGTTAATTACTATTTTCTACCGCATTACTTTACTGTATGTTAAAATATTGCAAATCTGTTTAGTTTAGAATGACATGATACTTAGTTAATGCCGAATTGCTCATGGAACTTCCTTGAAAATTATTGAACCTAATTATATCCTTGTAACCTTAGGTTAATTAATATTCCGGTATTAATTATTATTATCCTGTTAGTTTAGTCAAATGCTTTTGAGAATGGAAATAAAGGTAGAACCTTTGGTCTTGCTCGGTTTGGAAAAGTGCTACGGTTTGGGGGACAGACTGATAAATCCCGGAGTGGATGAGTTCCAATCCCCGGCTGATGATTAATGCTTTGGTTTGTCTGGTGGCCGGTACCGTGGGTATCGGAATGGGGTTGTGGATCGGAAAAGGCTTGGTCTTTGGCAATGTAAGGTTAATAATCCTCTTGAGCAAAGTAAATAACTTAAGAACTCGTTCAACCACAGGTTGGGCCGGTCAACTTCGTTGGCTTGACTCAACATAGCTCGGTACATTGTACTTTCCCTCGGAATACCTATAGGAGCAGGGTTACCTTCCCAGGTGTGGGAGATGGTCCAAGGTTATGGGGGTGAAACGGAAGTGTGCACGAGGAAAATGTGGCATTCCGGGTTCACAACGGTAGGTGTTCACAGTAAGCGGGATCAAGAACTCCACACTGGCCAGTGGGGGCCCCGGGTTAATGTGGACCAAAACTCTACCGGATAGGGACTAAAGAGGGAAATGTCCAACGAAAAGCTATGATAACCTCGATCCGACCGCACGCATTTAAGTTGCGCATTAAACTCGAGTTGGCATTAACGATCGTGGAATCTTGTGGGTAAAGCTGAACACCTCTGCAGAGTGAATAAATGGTATTCGAATACGCCGTGCTTCCGGTAAATGAAGCTAAGTTTAATTGGGGTGAATCCCGAAACCTAGCTCAAGTAGATCTTGGTGCATGTTTGAGAATGTGGTTTAATGGTGATGACTTTGTGAATGAAACCCCCTGGATTACTATTATTATGGATTGTGTTTTAAATGAAAAATGAGGTTACAAATAAAACTGCATCCACAAATACTTTAACATTGTGCCAATATTGTGCTACACCCTTGCATGTAATATTCAGTGTTTTCCGTACGACTTGTTGAGTACTCCCGTACTCACCCTTGTAACCCCGACCCCCTCTCAGAGTTTGAAGAAGTTGGAGCGTTCCAGGAGTGCGTAGATGACAATTTGGTTTTGAGGTCTTAGTCTTTTGCTCAGGCCTGCCTGTGCGGTGTTTTGCTTGTAAGTTATTCGGGCCCTGCTGCGCCCTCTTCTGTAAAAACCCTGGCCGTTAGGCCTTAAATTCAATAAAAATGTTGGAATTTGACTTTTTGCTTGGCAATAATATGCTTGGTTCCTGGCAGCTAATCATCCTGGGTAGCTGTCGAGGCGTACGGATCTGCCCCTAAAAAGGCGGGCCGTCATATGAAACACCAAGCAGTAGTTTGTCACTAGAATTCTTCCAACGACTCTACTGTCTACATAATATCCTTTCAGCTAGTTTATCACGCTTACCACCTGTCCGAATCTGAGTCAGTGGCTCTATAAAATCACTTGAATTGTATATAGATGAGCAGACCTGCAACCACAGATTTGGAATAAGGTGTACTCTACCGCCACATGAATCCACTCGGTTCCAAGGTTGGAATTTATTTTTGTTTAATATTTATTTAATATTTTTTTTCAAAAATAATCAACGGATTTTTTTTTTGCAAAAATAAGCTCACATCGCCTGAATTCAGGACGATCGTCTCATATTGGGGCATAGGTACTTGAATGCAAAAAATACAATTGCAAAAATGAGCTCTCGAAGGAGTGAATTTATCAACATTTTTTGCATTCAAATACCTCTCGCCTAAATATGAGGCGATCGCCCTATATATTCGGGCGACGGGGTCTATTTTCGTAAAAAAAAAATTCTGTTGATTATTTTTGAAAAAAGATTTAAAATAAATATTAAATAAAAATAAATTCTCCAAGGTTGCAACTTGCATTGATGCAGGGCTAGCCCAGTGGACTGCACAAACCGACTATTCGTTCAGACCAACCCAATCTGATAAGGTCAAATGCACAAATTTTAGAATTCATAAGGATTTTCTCCACAGCACATGCAAAACGCACCATACCTACGGAGGCAAATAAATATCACATAACGGCAACAAGATAACCTTTTGTCAAGGATAGTTCGATTCAGACTTACGGTTGCCGCGTTCCAAACATCATTTGACTTTTCAGCCTAAATACAGGCCAGTTTTTGCTGCTAATTGTTACCAGGTTTCTTCAAGTTACATGATTGCAGTACATTCCAACCAAGCATCATTAAACTCATATGCAATACAAATGTGACAGTACTTGAGCATGCCACATTGTTCAGATTGTAAAACTGGCATCCAGGGTAGGGTGGGCAGAAGCCGAACATAGAGGACCACCAAACAGACCTTAAATACACCTTGGGAAATGGATGTTGTCAACATAGCCTCCCGACATTGCCATTTGAACATTTCTCTGGAACTTTTGTGGGTTGTCTGCGAGGACAGCCGCGGCATCATGATTCAAGGGATCCTCATCATTGGGTTGCTGCAGATAACGGTGAAGATGGTTAGTAATTACTAAGTACGTAACTTAGTTTAAATTACTAAGTACGTAAGAAAGCAAACACAAATGGTGAGTTCCATTCCTTGAAGACAGTTAGAACCTTTTACTTGTAATGTAAAACAATAAGCTGACAGATAAAGGAGTTCAGGTAAATATGTACATGACATTTCAGATGGAAAATCAGCTACTGAGCAGTTAATCTAATACAGTACTTACTGTGAAAAGAAGATTCAAACCATATATAATGGTGTTGATATTCAAGACAGGCTTCCAGTCTTCACGCAGAATGTTCAAGCAGACATTTCCTTCCAAGTCAATATTAGGATGATAAACCTGAAAGGTCGCTACATTAGCACCATGAATGACAACTTTCAATGATAAAAGGAGTAGGCAAGGGTTAATACAAGCTGTGTTACCTTAGTCTTGCACTTCACCTTGGGTGGTTCGTGAGGGTAAGCAGGAGGTACTTGGAAGGTGAAAACAAAGGTCCCACCTCTACGAACAAAAAAACATACTGGATGTTAGAAGAATAATTTTTCGATTGAAAATGAACTGAAAGGGTAACTAACATCCTTATCTACACTGAAAACATACAGGTGATCCATTTCCACATTTCCGTAACTTCTATTTTTTAGGGTAAATGTTTCCACAATATTGTTCAATTTTAAAGGGAGTAAAGAAAAATATTTAACCTTTTCTCTCCATTAAAAACAAATTGGTAGAGAAAAGATGAAATTCAGTGATCTAGTGAGAAAGAACAGGAAACGACTGAAAAATTAAGAAAGCAATTGTCACTGGTTCCTCTTACTTCAATTTAAATGTTATGGATTAATCCTTTCCTGCTATGTCTAGAGAAATTGGTAGGTGTGTGATGTAAATGTAAATTAAAAGCTAAACCTGAATCCTCTTAATCCATATTCATCAACAAATATCTTTTCATGTACACCAATATGCAGGATTACAAGCTGTTAACAGGCATCCAACGCTTCCAATCCTTCCATCTATGTGGCAAACAGTAACAATGCAAAATTTTGTAGTTCAAATGCTCAGGCAATATTAACTGCGTGAAATCTAAATTAACATAACATGATTTAAGGGTATATTAGGAGGATAAAACATTTCAAGAGGAAGGATGGACTTCAAAGAAGAATATATAGATACTGACACATAGTATCCTTCGTCAGGTCGTAGAGTAGCCTCAAAGTTCATCAGATCATCCTTACCATTAGGAAAGGATATTTTAGTTGTCTTTGGAAGGTTAAGCTCAGCAATATCTGCAAGATAAAATGTTAATGGTCAACAAGATCCATGTTCTAAAACTATTCAACTGGAAAAGGAAGTGATATTCATCACATGCATAAATCGGAAAGACAATAATGGATAGGCATGTGCATGATGTTAATATTTAACATAGATATCTAGATGAGCAGACAGATTTGTAACAATAGAATCTAATTGTGTTTGACTTTCAATATGGCAGGATTTCAGATGAGTCCAGCTAGTGGATCCTAAGTATTTCTCGTGTTCAAATTTGAGGTGAAACAGTTGAATTTGGTCAGATTCAGATTTGGATATCATATATATATATATATATATATATATATAGAGAGAGAGAGAGAGAGAGAGAGAGAGAGAATGGCTAGCGTGAACTCGAGTGCACGGATCACTCCTGTGAACTCGACGGGTTTATGAAATCTAGCACTTTTTAGATCGATCCAAACCGTTCATCTTATTCGTCTCATCAAAATCAATCTAGTGACCAAATTTCGTATTTTTTTAGTATTTGTTTTCTATTTTTGAAAATCAGCTTTTTTGGACGCTCCACAACTAATTAGAAGGCTGATTTTCAAAAATACAAAACAAATACTAAAAAAATTCAAAAAAATACAAAATTTGGTCACTAGATTGATTTTGATGAGACGAACAAGATGAACGGTTTAGATCGATCTAAAAAGTGCTAGATTTCATAAACCCGTCGAGTTCACGAAGAGATCCGTGCACTCGAGTTCACGCTAGCTATTCTCTCTCTCTCTCTCTCTCTCTCTATATATATATATATATATATATATATATATATATATAGGTTCATGCTCCTAACTATATAAAAACCATTAGTTCCATCATCACAACGCTCCGGCCAGTTACGACAACCTGGGAGCCAGGATGCCTAGGCAACAAGTATACGACTCTAATCGCATACATTTAGCAGCAGGAAATGACTAAATCCACCGCACAAAAGACCAAAAAACAATGGGCCCAGTACCCCACTCAAGCCCAACAGTCCATATCTACACACCACCCTCTCGTGCCCTACCAGGCTACCGCCCACTACTCCCACCACACCGCCACCTCCCCGCTTTTGCCACCTCATCCTCTCATCCACTTCCCTTTCGTGCCTCCTCTCTTGCCCTTTCTCGGTGGCTTCTGCTACTGCTCCGCCTCATCCTCAACCTGTGATGAGCAACAGCAGAGACAGGACTGACTACGGGAGGCAGCTGTGGCTCCCTTACAGCCAGATTCAGCGGCGATGGGGTGAGGGACAACAAGGTGGCCCAGATCAACGCTCTCCCTCACGTCTCTCTCACTTTCCATCTCTCTAGGCTAGGCGAGGGGCCATAGCATCCCTCCTCCGGCACTGGGACAACTAAGCAGGGCCTGGGTGACACCATAACAACTATAGCTGTTCTGCAAGTTAAACAAGGCAAAAACAAGCACACCTTTATCATTGGCAGCAAGATTACCCTAGTTAGTCCCACTCGTCAACCATGATTTATACAAAGGTAGGCAATAGAACCAGTACAAGCTCAACCTTACATATATTGTACGCAGTAACCTTACATGGCAAGGAACCTTATATATATTGTAGGAAGTAATTAGTACTCAATCCTCATTTAAATCTGCTTTAAATTCAAGTGCTCAACCAATACATGTTCATATTTTCGTTTTAGCAATTACCTTGACCAAATTCAACCAATCATACCCATATTTACTCTTTTGCATAATCACATCAAAGTAAAAACAAAGGGTTTAAGATGTCTATACCTTACTCAAAATAAATGTTAATAAATCAGTTAACTAACCCATTTAAGAACAACAGTTCATCTGTAACAAAGAAACCAAAAGCCAAGAGGGCGTAGGGGAGTCGCTGACACTGAAGGAGACGCTAGATCCGGTGGATCCGACGGCAGCGCCCTTAGGGCTTGGTGGCGATCCGGTGGTAGACAGCGGCAGGGCTAGCCACAGGCGGAAGGAGGTAGAGGAGGCCAAGGCAATGGCCGGTGACGACGGAGGCTGCCAGATCTGGCAGCAGCGCGGATTTGGGTGATAGCGGCGCAAGTGAGTGGGAGAGAAGGTAGAGAGAGTAGAAGGGGAACCAAAGGAAGCCGCCGGCGGCAAGAAAGGCCTCCGGAGGCGGCAGATGTGAGAGGACGGCGCCGTCAGTCGGGGAGAGAGAGAGAGAGAGAGAGAGAGAGAGAGAGAGAGGTGTAGGGTTATAAGGGGGAGCGAGGGAGGTGGGCTGGACGGCTAGGCTGAGGCTGAAATGGGCTAGCCTGGTTGAGAAAGGATCTTCTGTGGTTAAATTCTGTATATGCAATACCATGTGTGGTGTGTATGGCGTCACCTCGCCGCGCGCCTTAGCGCTTTGGCAGTAAAAAGGTGGCGAGTCACCTCGCCTCACCTTATCGCTTTAATAGCTATGGTTGCAAAGAACTAAATATATCTTGATGTAATAAATACATAAAGTACAAATCAATACACATTGTGTAACATATTTAGTACTAATCAATACACATATTTTGCGAGAAAAAGAACTTCAATTTAGTAATAATACACATTGTATACCATATTAGCATATGCAACATCAGAAAGTAAGAAACCGAATAACTCAAGTAACATAAAAAACCAAATCACTTCTGCGAAAACAAACCTTTATGGAGACGTAATTCCCCTGGACTTTGCTTCTTAGCAGGAGGCCCCCCCTTCGCATTTGCTGCCTCTTCCTTCTTCTGTCCCTTTATCTTAAAAAGGTTTATCATCTTTCTGTAAAACAAGAGAAAGAAAGCTAATAATGAAGAACTAAAGAAAGCAGTTTTTTTTGTGGGAACTTGAACAAAACGGACAAACAGAGGAAAAGTATGACTTCTAACCAAAGGATGATTTTACATTCAAACTGGTACTATGTACTAACCATACAATCAAAAGTTAACCGCTTCTCAAATTCTTTTAAAAAAGCAACTGAAAATATACTAATCCGCACAGGCGTCTAAACATTACACCATTACAGTATGTAAAACACCCTTAGTCTAAAGAAGCAATTGGAAATTCTCAAAATTTCAGAATCTACAAACACAAGAACACTTCATAAGCTCCAATTGTTTCCAGCTGCATCCTCCTTGCTCATACCAAACAAGGTAAAACAAGAAAAAAAACTAATCCAACAAAAGTAACAAAAGACACTAACCCTACAAGGTACATTAAAAAAGACTACCAAGATAGTTTAACTCCAACTACAGCCAATGAAGCTGCCACAAAAAATCATATCTTTTCCCTGGATTCTTAATCACGAACCAGCAGCCAATCAGCAAAGGAACAGGGCAAAAAGGAAGCGATCGTCCACCATGATTACAAATCGCACCAAAACGATCAACACTACTACGATTTACGACATCCCTAACAATTCCTATTCCTAATAATACGACCACATCTCCAGCTCCTAGTGCGCCATCAACTTGCAAAACCTAGATTCTTAGCAGCATCCACCAATTACCCCAAGTCCCCAACAAGTACAAGGAACAATTTTTGCAGGTCAAACACACCAAAAGATCATCTAGAACCAAGATAATAGCAGATTAAAACCCTCCTCCTTGGTTTCTCCACCAAGAACCCCGCACACGATCGATCAGCCAACCAAAAAGGAATAAACTTTTCGCAAGAACCGGAAAGCACCGTACGTAGAATCAGTCCCCCTGGGGGCAACGAAGGGAAGAAGAGTATGCCGGGGTCCGCAGCGGCGACGGCGGCGGCGATCGGTGGCGGCGGGTAGGCTCTGCGTCGGAGGCACGCAGAAGCGCAACAAAGGCGCTGCCTTTTTAGGTGGGTTGGGCAGGACAGGAAGAAAAGAAACTAAAAGGAAACATTTTTCTCTCCTTTTTCTTTCTCTTGGATTATGTTTGGGTTTAGGGCTTTAGGCTCTAGGTTTAGTCTTTTATTTATATCTTAAAATCATTTTTTTTGTCTTAACTAGCTTAAAATATTTCCCTTTGATACGCAATAAAGATGTGTAATTTATCATAATTTTAATGATATTGTCTAAAAATCAAATCTCAATAAATCAAAAAATACCTCTTCGGTGGTTTTTAGTTTTTAATTATAGGAAACTTGTAACTTTAAAATAATCCCAATTGAAAGGCCATCTCATTGTTTAGACTTTGGTTTTTTGGGGTTTTAGGCTTGAGAAAAAAAATCTAAACAAATAGAGTCTTAGACTATGTGTGATGTGACCTGATAATATAGTTAGACTATGTTTGGATCTCTGGACTAATTGTTAGCTAGCTAAAAATTAATCCTAGTCTATCCAAACAGGAAGACTAATAGGTGGGCTAATTTTTAGCCAACCCCTCAGCTAACAATTAGTCCATTAGCTGGTGCCGAGGAGCTAATTTGGGCTAATAGTAGGTAACAAACTGAAAAAAGTCTGAAATACCCTCGCACTGGCCTTATCCTCACTTCCTCACCCATGCGTCCACTCCTCAGTCCGTTATGAGGGGTAAACATGACTTTTTTAAGAAATTAGCCCAACCATTAGCCATGTATTCAAACAGTCCTAGACGAATTTTAGATGAACTAATTATTAGCTGGCTAACAATTAGCTCTAGCCATTAGTCAGCTAACAATTAGTTTTAGCTCATCCAAACATGGCCTTATTTAATTTATCCATGTTGGATGTATTTTCGATGATTTGGTACTGTAATTAGTCTTTTGACCTATCTTTCGTTTATCCCTCTCTTTTTTTGGCTTTTTGAAGAATAATGCTAACTTTGACGATATGTTCTTCCTTTCTTCTATACTTGAAAGAAAGAAAGGGGAGAAGAGAAGACAAGGGTAAAAATGTTCAAAGTGACATATATACTATTGACTCTTCAACTATGTAGCAAATAAACTATTATAATGAAAATATTTCCAAATGATTGAAACCACATTAAAGATGAGAGACAGATGATCGATTTTCTTTTATTTATACAGACGTGAACGTGATTTAACAATTGGAGACGACGTGGAACTCATCCGAAACTGGGGGTTGAGTCAGATGCAAACAAGTCGCCGTAATGTCACTGCTTTTTTCTTGTTTTTTGACGATGATTTGATGGCGATTTACTGATTATTGATTGAACGTGCCCGTCTTGTACGGTTGGGAAATATTTTATTTTGGAGTTGTTAACGGGTCCCGATCATGTTCTAAACACGCTTGTACCTTGCCGTTACGAAAAATAGAATAGCTCGATTTATCGGTGAAATTTAAATTTAAAAATTTTAAAAAAAAATATTTAATTTTAAAAAAAAATTAGTATTAATAGTTTTATGATCTCTGGTGTAAATATTTTTTGAAAAAAATAAAGTTTGAAGACATTTTGAGCCATTCAAAATGTAGATAATAGAAAAATAAAAAAAAGTAATATTTGTTCAATTATGTTAAGTAGCAATATTTATTGAAGTGTATGTAGTAGCAATATTTTTTCAATTATATTTAGTAATAATATCTGTCGAAGTATATTTAGTACCAATATACTTTTAGCGTGACCTAGACAGGACGAGGGATAAAAAGAAGAACAAGAAAGAGAAGAGGCTGAGAAAAGGAGCAGCTAGAGATTCCCCGCCGAGGTCCAACATGGCGTTTGTGTGGGAAGGGTGACGAAAATATGCCTAATTTATAACCTTAAATGAAATATATCGAAATGTGAATGATATTGATATGTGAATGCCTATTTTTTTTGTAATTATTAGATTGATATGTGAGTGTTATTGAAATAAAAAGCTTATTTGTTGACATATTATTGCTAAATGTCTACTTTACAACTTCATATTGTCTAAAATATAGCAAAAGTCATGCAAAAATTTTATTTCATTTGTATGTTTTATTTCATTACAACTCAATTTTTTACTAACATTCTGTTCATGTAGGTTGAATATGGCATATGTGATAACGGAAAAACGACGAAGCTATGTCTATTTCACAACTTCAAATGAAAGTATTAAAATGTAAATGGTGTTAATATGTGAATGATATTGGCATGCCATTATGTAAATGGTGTTGATATGTGAATTGTGTTGATATGTAAATGGTGTTGATATGTGAATGGTATTAATAAAAGATTATTTATTGACATATTATTGATAAATGTCTACTTTACAACTTATAATTGTCTAAAATATAACAAAGATCATATCAAAAAAAATTTCATATTGAGGAAAGATAATGCCGAAATTTTTTCGTGTTTTTCGTACTTTTTATATATTTATTATATTTTTTTCTATTTTGGGGCCTTTAATGATTTTTTACATATTTTACAATATTTTTTTTGCAGTTTTACTCGGTTTATTTTACATTTTTCCCCCTCGAGCCTTTTCGATACCATTTCATTCCATTTCATTCCAAATCGCTTGACGGTTTGACCAGATTTCAAATTTGTTTGACTTTCAAAACCGTTCAATTTTAATCAAATTTTAAACGATTTTTTCACTATTTTCGATACCATCGAGTCGTCGAAATCCGAGCTCAAAACGATATTGTTAACCCTAGGTCCGATTTGTCACCAGAACGTCTGGATCGAACTCGATGATGAATTGGCTTTTTAACCCGTCCATGCATGACCATTGCAATTTTGTTATAAAAGTGTGGTATATAAAATTTAACAAATAAGTATGTTAAGCACAGGCACTTGGTTTGGCAGTAGAGCGAGGGTGTTGTGAGAAGGCAAAAGATACAACCGGTTGTATCACAGTCTATATCTATATTATTGATTGTGTATTGAAATTTATGCTGACCATTGAGTAAAAAAGTACTTGTTTCCCTGTCAACTCATTTGAAGTTTCAAATTTAAGTGCACTCATCTTGAATCTTGATGCAAAGATAAACAATACAGATATAGGTTGTATTCACAACTTGTTGTACATGATCCATACTCGGGTGTTGTTCTCGTTATGGTCTGCCTTATGCAGTTCTCGGGAGATTTCTTAGAAAAAGTATGTTGTTGGCATAGTTTATCCGATAAGATATTGGTATTATCTTTTGGTCACACCCAAGGCTGGCAACATTAGGTTCGATTCGTTTTAGCTTCTGGATTATATATTCTGGATTACGGGAAAAGCTGCTTCTGATTGTGGGAGAATCGGGTCGGGCCGGCCGTGACTTCTAGGTTTCGGACCGAGCCAGCAAGAATCAGTGAGAATCAAGTTTCAGCCGGATTATGGCCCCCTTCGGGACAGCTTCTGGATTATGGATTCTGGATTATGGGAGAAGCTGCTTCTGATTATGGGAGAATCGGGTCGAGCCGGCTACAACTTCTAGGTTTCGGACCGAGTCGGCGAGAATCAGTGAGAATCAGGTTTCAGCCAGATTCTGATTCTATACGAATCGACCGATTCTCAAATAAGCTATCCGAATCTTCCCATTCGGCAAATAATCGCCTTTTTCTAAAGCGTCGTCCGGAAATTTGAAGCGAGCAGGGCCATGATTCTATGTAGAGGGCAGCTTCTGATTATCAGAGAAGCTATCCAGAATCCTCCCGTTCGGCAAATAATCTGTTTTTTTAAACAGAAGCTGTTCAGAAGCTGAAATGAACGGGCCTTAGTGTCACGCCAAAAAATTAGTTAAAATTCAAACAACACTCGTTTTTTTGTTTGGAATCATAATGCAATCACAAAAATCACAAGAACGAGGTATGAAAAATGTTTCATGCAAATGTGCATGAATAGGATTCATTTGGAACACATGAGTTTTTTTTTTTCATTTTTAGGGAATTAAAATGTTTCCTATTAAATTATTGTGTTTCAAACCGAGCCTAAGGACGTGAGAAAAGAATATCACTGTATGACGAATTTGGAGGAAGACAAAATTGTGCCTTCTCATGCATTCATTGCAACATGCAAAATGTCAGTGCTGATGTCATCGGTGGGTCCCACAGGTCAGCGACACATTATTTTTTGAAAAATATATTTTTATTTTTATTATTTTATTGTTGATGTCATGCTGACATCACAATTCGATTTTTCTTTAGAAAAATAATTTGGTAGAAAGTCAATTCGATGCTGACGTCATTATTCCAAATTTCCAGTAGAAAAATAATTTAGTTAATTTGATTTCTTTCTTTTAAATGTATTTTCAAACTTTGAATCATTATAACTTTTGCGTTTGAACTCAGATTGAGGTGATTCCAATTTCTAAAAATTTGTAAAATTGTGCTCATAGACCGAATGTAGTATGCTTAGTCTTGCAACGTGTCGATGACATCAATTTGGATTATTAAATGTTGAATTTGACTTAATGAGATATGGAACATGTTTATGGAAATATTACATGTGTTATTGATGTTGTTGATGGCATGTGGTGCATGATAATCAACTGGGTGATAAAATGATTTAGACTAGGGCAAGTGGCAAGAATATTTAAGGTAGGTCAGGTGTGACACTTGGGTGGTTGCATTTGGTTTTTAATGATTTGGATATTGTGGACTTTTCTGGAAGTCTTGTCTTGGTCACATTAAGAACTTAACCTTGCAAGAATTTGAACTGAGTCTATCATACAACCACAAGTCTAGAATGGGACAGACCTAGCTGATTAATTTGTAATGTCTAGATTTCGGTACTGTCATGGTGGTGTGGGTTCTGGGTGTACGGGAGAAAACTCACATGGCGCAAGAGGGGGGCCTGTTGTGGTGGTGTAACCCTTCAGTGTTGAAACTTTAGCAGGCAGTACTGGGTCTACAAGGAGCAATGTAAAGGCTTTGTTACGATCACTCGCCTTGGTGGTGTTTGATTGTATCTTGTGGGTAAAGTGTATAACCTCTGCAAAGTGTACAACCTATTCGAATAGCTGAGTCCATAGTATTGGACATTGTTCGGGGATTACAGTCAAGGGTTAGAATTTCATAAAATGAACCTTGGGATGGTGGACACATGATATGCAAGTGCTAAAATTGATTAAGGAGGATAAATGCTTTGCTTGGAAATTAATTGTGCAAGTTACTATTCTTCTTCTTCTTCTTCTTCTTCTTCTTCTTCTTATTATTATTATTATTATTATTATTATTATTATTATTATTATTATTATTATTATGGTTTTACCGCTTTCCAATCTACTATTATTACTTGTGAATGTTGCTTTATTGCAAAAGAACCACTTCAGCCTGTCATTTGGAATAAGCCATGCATGTAGTAATAGCTTGCATTCTGTGCACAACTTGTTGGGTGCTTTATGTACTCACCCATTCCAACAATACAAACATCAGCTGAGGAATAATCAATGCCAGCTCTGGAGGAGGAGTACCAGGAGGAACTCGCGAACTAAGGAGCGAGCTCAGCCAGTTGCTCTTGGCACATTGATTGGACACCACAAGTCTTCTTTATTTTTTCGCTGCAAGTTTATTCTTGAGACTTAGCCCTGCGAGGCGTATTTTTGTAAGTTGACCATAAGGTTAACTCAACTAGTTATACTTTAAATAAAGACTTCATTTATTATTCCACTGTATATGATTGTGATATTCATCTGTGTTGAGACGGTGTGCACTGGCGTGATCCTGGACTAGTGTGAAATACACTGAGAGTCCGAGTTTGCACATTCGGGTCCCGACAAATTCAAAACCTACAGTTTTGATTGCACCGCACACCGATCCAATCCCGTACTACCGTGTGTCCCACAGTCCCTAAACCGTCGCGAGACCTCAGTCGTCCGATCGGATGAGCGGCTGAGTTCGAAGCATGTGGCCATCACCTCGCATCCCGTGACAGCTTGCATCAGCAATATCGTCAAAGCGTAGCAGTCCAACCTATCAAGGGCACTGTGTCATGGACCAAGTCCATCGTAGACTTGCATTGAGCCGTGGACCCGATCTATGGACCATGGGCCCACATGTCAGCCCAATAAGATTTTTTTAGAAAAGATTTTATTTTGTTTTATTAGATTTATGACGTCATAATTGTATTTTTCCAACAGAAATTTAATTCAGCCGAAAATTAGAAATAGAGGTGACACGTGTTACACTGTGATTGGTCCACGTATCATAGTGACATCATAAATATGTTTTCAATATAAAAATATTTTGGCCAAAACTCAAAATAGTTGTTGACGTTACCATGAAATCATAAAGGAACATATCTAGTGAAAACCTCTTTTACTGTGAAAACTCTGTGAAACCCATGTGTAAAAGTTTTGAAAAATTCTCAAAAAATTACCATACGTAGGGGAGGTGAGGTTCTACAACCCTGTGAAATTTGAAGACCAAACTCAATTGCATTTGGAAGATATGAAAAAGACAAATTGCAAAATGAATAGTGCTAAACAGAGAAATCACTATTCATACTAAATTTGTCTTTTTTATATCTTTCAAATGCAATTGAGTTTGGTCTTCAAATTTTACAGGGTTGTAGAACCTCACCTCCCCTACATATGGCAATTTTTTTGACAATTTTTCAAGACTTTTACATGTGGGTTTCACAGAGTTTTCACAGTAGGGGGTTTTTAGTGGATATCCCCCCATCATAAATAGTATTTTCCGGTACAAGAATTGTCGGGGATTAACTATTCGCTGAAAAGACCATTTTACCACCGAAGGTTCAAAAAGCTACCGACCTCACGGTACCCTCGGAGGATGCTCGGGAAAGCGCTCAAGAAACCCAACGCCCGAGCATACATGCCCGCCCATTCGCCTACGATCACGCCGGGCAAGTACGAGCAACCATGCTCGCGTAGCCTGTGCGGATTCCCGGGTGAATGGTCAGGGGGACTCGGTCAAACCGTCAGGGGGAAAGTGGTAACCAATCCACTGGAGATCAAGGGAAGGTGCGTCGGAAATTCAAAATAAGGCACAAGTCAAGGGATCCGGATCGTGGACACCACGGATATGGCCGCCGTGGCGTAATTATAGGGGGTACTTACCTTTTGTACAACATAGGATTCTGTATTTAAACCCCCCAAAAAACACCTGGAGGGGGGGGACGACTAGACCAATCATAAACACAATACACTGGAGTAGGGCTATTATCTCGGGAGTGAGAGGCCCGAACCAGGATAAACACCGCGTGTTTCCCCCATCTAGACATTGCTCGGACGCTTCCCCCCGCTCGTACGAAGGGGCCCCTGTTGATCCCCCATTCAACAAGTAAGCTCGGCGGGAGCCCGTTCTCCAATCGTCGATAGCTGGCGCCGTCCGTGGGGACGACAGTGTCATCTCCGTTCGAGAAGGGTCCCCGAAGATGTCGAATTCCGGAGATACTCGGAATCTCTGTGCCTTCAATGATGTTGAGGACGACGACATGTATTACGCCGGTGATGGCGAGCTCGGTGTGACCGACCCAGTAGGCCACACCAAGCTCGGGAGCTTTACCCCGGAGTCTGAAGTGCGAGGGCGAACCCTTTGTTCCCCACGCATTGCCCTCGTTGATGACGAGGATGACTACGACGGACTCTATGATGGGTTGGATATTCCAGATGATATCGAGTCCTATCGCGAAACAGCGTCTCAAGGGGATACGATGATGTCTCCCTCGCGCTCCTTTCACCTTCGCGATGTTAACATGGCCGGAAGCCATGCCGAACACGAGGTGAGGTCCTCGGGAGCTGCTAAGCATGATCGCTATGAAGCAGCCAGGCACCACCTGGAGGCGTCCTTGGGCAGAACGTTGGCAAGCATTCGTCGCCATGCGCGAGAAAGGCGCGCTTCCAGGGAGAGAAATTCCTTCCGAGGAAATTCTCATGGGTGTCAAACCCCTGACATCGTCCGCGGGCACCGCCCGAGTTCTCCGCCGCCCGTTCTCTGGAACCAAGAGCGTCTGCAGGCTTTAGCGGCGGTCGTACGCGACCTCCGCAACTTTCCTGACCAAGTGGACTTGGAAGCAGTTGGCACGGTCGTGGCTGAAGATCTGGAGAGGCTTGCCGCAGACCTGAGGGTCTCGGCCCCTCCTCATGACCAGGGCGCCCGGAGTACTTCCCGGGGCCGTCAAGGGCATTCTCCCGTACGCTCACGCAGGGACGAATCTAGGAGCCATGCACGGAGGATGCCCCAGACGGCCAACCCGGTCCGCGAGAACCCTCAGAGTAACTCCCGAGCTACCTCGAGACGACAAGCGTATGTTCACCCGGATTACGGACGTTCCGAACGCTCCACGACCGAGCGATCGTCAACACACCATCCTCGTGAGGTCTTCTCTCGGCTTGGCCCACGTGTGGGGCGGTGGACGGGAGACACCCGTGAAGACCTTCGCGACCAAGGATACCGCCATGAGACCCCGAGCTTTGGCTATCGGGCTTTCACGAGCTCTCTTCGGAACGTCACATGGCCGAACAAGTTTAAGCCCAGGCATATTGAGAGATTCAACGGGACCCAAAACCCGGACGAGTTCCTCTCAATCTACACTATCGCGATCCTAGCCGCCGGAGGTGATGAGGGAGTGATGGCGAATTATCTCTCGACAGTCCTGGATGGGGCTGCTCGCACTTGGCTCTTCAACCAAAAAGAAGGGTCCATCCGATCTTGGGGCCAGCTCAGTGCAGCACTCCGTGTGAACTTCCAGAGCTGCTACATTCGCCCAGGAAAGGAACGCGACCTTGAGCGCCTGATTCAAACAGAAGGCGAGACTCTGCGACAGTTTGTCCAGAGGTTTATCCAAGTCCGAAATTCGATCCTGAACATATCGGATGAGGCCATTGTCCGGGCTTTTAAGTTCGGGGTGCGAGACTTGCGTTTCACACAGGACCTAGAGATCCACCCAGATCTAACGGCCAACGAGCTCTTCCGCATGGCCGATAGGTACGCTAATGCTGACGAGGCAGTCCAATGGAAGAAAATGCTGGACGAAGGAAAGCTGCCACCTCAGCCTGGATTAGAAACCTCCACCA
Organism: Rhipidocladum racemiflorum; assembly: GCA_036346355.1. Taxonomy (NCBI): domain Eukaryota; kingdom Viridiplantae; phylum Streptophyta; class Magnoliopsida; order Poales; family Poaceae; genus Rhipidocladum; species Rhipidocladum racemiflorum. The sequence continues at coordinate 23,945,799 of CM070586.1, forward strand.
GCAAGAAAGGCTCGAATTCTGTGGACAAGAAGATCAAGAAGAAGAAGAAGAGACAACCCTCGCCGGGCATAGTCGCTGCGGTAGAACAGCAACAGCCCCGAACATCCCAGCCACAGCGCCGGGGGTTCAATGCTCAGGGCAGAGGGCAACAAAACCGACCCTGCGATCGAGGCGATCCAATGGAGCAGCGAAATGGCCTCTACTGTCCGCTCCATCAGGCATACGGGCATGATTTGCGGAATTTCCGAACATGGACTTACTGCTTGGAGCAGTTTTACAGCGGCAAAGGTCCCATGCCGTCGCTCCCGGAACCAGGAGAAAACAACAAAGGTAAGGAACCCATCGAGGATAAAGATGATGACATGGAGTACCAAGAACCCCAGAATCACATCGCGGTTATCTTTGGAGGGTCCTCCGCCTACAAATCTCGTCGGGATTTGAAGGACGCCGCGCGGGAAGTAAACCATGTCACCCAGGGTAAACCCCCTGTATAACAGCTCAAGTGGTCCGAGCTATCTCTCACGTTCTCCAAGGATGATTGTCCCCTTGGAATGACCAAACCACAGAAACTTCCGATGGTTGTGAGCCCGACCATCAGCAATACCGTCGTTGGCCGGGTGCTCATAGACTCCGGAAGCTCCTTGGATTTAATCTCCACCAAGGTACTGGACGAGATGCAGATCCCTCGCTCCAAGATCAAAAGTATTGCGGTTCCTTTCTTTGGGATAGTCCCGGGCACCTCGATCAAGACTTTGGGCCAGGTCGTTTTGCCTGTTACCTTTGGCAGTCTGAGTAACTTCCGTACGGAATTGATCACCTTTGAGGTGGTCGACTTCGAGTCGGCCTACAATGCCATTCTCGGCAGACCAGCTTTGGCTAAGTTCATGGCCGCCACGCATCACGCGTACCAATGCCTAAAGGTTCCTGGACCCAGCTGGGTCATAACCGTAAGGGGGAGCCATAAGTCTGCGTTAAACTGTGACAAGAGGGCGTTGGACATGGTCGGCCAACTGCCTACACGCGGCCTCGACCAGGAGCCGAAGCACTCCCGGCCCAAAGTTGCCCTCCAGCCTGGAGGAGAGACCAAGGCCGTTCCGCTCAATGAGTCGGAACCCACCAAGGTCGTGCATTTGGGATCTTCCCTAGATCCCAAATAGGAACTCGAGCTCGTCACCTTCCTCCGAGCAAACCCGGATGCGTTCGCCTGGGAACCATCCGACATGCCCGGAGTCCCAAGGGAGGTGATTGAGCACAGGCTAGCGGTTCAGCCTGATAAAAAACCAGTGCGACAAAAACTCAGACGATTTTCCCCAAAAAAACAGGTGATCATCCGGGACGAACTCGACAAACTCCTTAAAGCTGGCTTCATCAGAGAGGTCGAGCACTCAGAATGGTTGGCCAATCCTGTCATAGTCAGGAAGAAAGGAGGCAAATGACGCATGTGTGTCGACCACATGGGCCTAAACGCCGCATGCCCAAAAGATAACTACCCACTGCCTCGCATAGACCAGCTGGTCGACGCAACGACGGAATCACAGGTCATGAGCTTCCTGGACGCTTATTCGGGATATCATCAGATCAGCATATCGCGTGAAGACGAAGAAAAGACTTCCTTCATTACTCCGTTCGGGACATTCTGCTACACGGCCATGTCCTTCGGTCTGAGAAACGCTGGAGCAACTTTTCAGCGACTCATGCAGAAAACCTTTACGTATCAAGTAGGCCGGAACCTGGAGGTCTACGTAGACGACATAGTTGTCAAGAGCAAGCTCGCTCCAAATCATGTCGCCGACCTAGAGGAAACATTTTATAATCTCAATAAGCATCGAATAAAGTTGAACCCATAAAAATGAGTTTTCGGCGTAAGAGTCGGCAAGGTGTTCGGCTACATGGTCGGCCTACAAGGTGTCGGGGCAAATCCAGAGAAAATCGAAGCCATCGAAAATATGAGACCTCCCATGTGTGTGAAGGAGATACAAGCCCTGACCGGTCGGATGGCCATTTTGAGCCGCTTTATTTCCCGGCTAGGTGAGCGAGGGTTACCCTTCTTCAAAGCCCTGCACAAACACGACGGTTTCACTTGGACAGAGGAAGCTGATCGTTCCTTTGAGGAACTAAAGCAGTAACTATCCAAGCCACCCATCCTGGTCACCCCCAAGATGGGAGAAGCACTGCTGCTATACTTAGCAGCAACTCCGCAAGCTGTAAGCGTGGTGCTGACAGTGGAAAGGGACGGAACCCAAAGACCCATTTACTATGTAAGTGAAGTACTACATGGACCAAAGGAGCGTTACCCTGAGGTCTAGGAACTCTTGTACTCACTACTAATGGCTTCCAGAAAGCTGCGCCACTACTTTCAAGCACATAAAATTGTAATCCCGACCAGTTTCCCGCTCAGGGAGATCCTGAAAAATCAGGACGCCAGTGGTCACATAGCAAAGTGGGCCATGGAGCTCGCTGAATTCGAAATAATATTCTCGGCTCGCACGGCGATCAAATCCCAGGTTCTGGCAGACTTTGTAGCAGAATGGACAGCTCCACCACAACCGACGAATGAGCCTGCCAGATCTAAAGAAAACCACTGGACTATGTATTTTGATGGGTCCCGAGCATATGAACGCTCAGGGGCTGGTGTTTTGCTGATCTCCCCGGAAGGAGAACAGTTACAATACCCCGTCCAGCTGCACTTTGCTGCCTCCAACAATGCGGCAGAATACGAAGGCCTCTTGGCCGGACTACGAGCATGCAAATCGCTCGGAGTCCAACGGCTTACGGTGAAGGGCGATTCACAGTTGGTCGTGAACCAGGTTAATAAGGAGTATCAGTGTTTCGATACCTCAATGGCGCTTTACCTGGTCGAAGTAAGGAAGATGGAGAGGTACTTCAAGAATTTCGAGGTACTTTACATTCCCAGGAAGGATAATACCTTGACCGATCAACTTTCCAAGGTCAGTTCCTCCCAAACCACCGCTCCGGCAGGGGTGTTCGTTGAGCACCTGTACAAGCCCTCCATTCCCTCTGTAGAGGAGGCACCAGAGACTAACGGTATGATCTCGCTCGAGCAAGGCGCAAGTTGGATGACGCCATTCGTCCAATACCTTGCACATGGGACACTGCCCAAGGAAGAAGCCGAGCATTCCCGGCTCACAAGGCGATCTTCTCAGTACAGACTGATAGAAGGCAACTTGTATCGCAAAGGTGCATTAGGGGTCCTCTCCAGATGCATCTCTCAGGAAGAGGGCCAGTACCTTCTTCGGGACATCCATGAAGGAATGTGCAGAGCTCACTCCTCGTTTAGAACACTTGTGAGCAAGGCCTTCCGATTGGGTTACTACTGGCCTACGGCCTTGGCGGATGCACGGTCGATCGTGACAACCTGTCGAGCATGCCAGTTTCATGCTCGCAAAGTCCATCAACCAGCATATACGCTACAAACTATACCACTCTCATGGCCATTTTCGACATGGGGGCTCGATATCCTCGGACCTTTTCCCTGAGGTCGGAAAGGCTGCAAGTACTTGCTCGTGGCCATCGACACTTTCACCAAGTGGATCGAAGCCGAACCCGTGTCAACCATCTCGGCTCAGGCGGCCAAGAGGTTCCTCCAAAGCAATGTGGTAACACGGTTTGGGATACCCAATCGTCTCATCGCAGACAACGGAACTCAATTCACCAGTGAATTGTTCCAAGCTTACTGCGAGGAGGTCGGGACCAAAGTCTGCTTCGCCTCAGTGGCACATCCACAGAGCAATGGGGCAGCCAAACGAGCAAATGGGCAGATAATCCAAGGCATAAAAAAGAGGGTCTTTAAGAACATCAGCCAGCATAAGCAGGCGTGGGTTGACGAGCTCCCCTCTGTTCTTTGGTCGGTTCGCACCACGCCAAGTCGGGCCACGGGTGAAACCCCGTTCCAGCTTGTCTACGATGCAGAGGCCATTTTGCCTGCAGAAATCGTGCTGGGTTCCCCAAGGGTGCAACTGGTCGATTCCGTCGACCAGGAGATTGAGCGGCTCGTCGACCTAGACCTCGTAGAGGCAACACGAGAACGGGCGTTACTCCAGTCTGCGGTTTACCTACAAGCACTTCGTAGGCACGCGGCCAAGTCAGTTCGACCAAGAACCCTGCAAGTTGGCAACTTGGTCCTACGACGGGTTCAGGACCTGTCAAAGGCCAACAAGCTCACCCCTAGGTGGGAGGGACCCTACACGGTCGTATCTACAACACGCCCGAGGGCTATTCGCCTAGCGATGGAAGACGGTCGAGTGCTCACCAGCACCTGGAACATTGATCAACTGCGTAAGTTCCATGTTTAGGCACCTTTTTAACTCAAATATCTATTTTTTCGCGCCATCAGCGTTGCCTTCGCCACGGTACCCCTCTCGCTCTTTCTAAAAGTCATGTGAGTCGCGGTACTTGCCCCCTAGTAAGAAGAGCAAGTCTCGCACAGGCGGCACACTTTTAGCTCACGTCCTCGAGGATCGAGCGAACGGGCCAAGGACTAGAATAAACGCTCCACTCTATTTCTGGGTGTGGCGAACGGGCACAACCGTCAAAGCTTGTGCACCATCCCCTTTGGAACTAACCTTGAACACCAGCGGGCTGTCTACTCACGCCGACTATCTTCCGCAGTAGCTCTTCGCTGCACGAACGATCGCGCGTGGACACCCTCAAAGCTCGATTCAAACTCAGTTTCGATTTGGGCTCGGTGACCCTGCACGAGCATTGCCGGCGCAAGGCCCGTTTGTCTTGGACCACGCGCGCGACTGTGCTCGCAAACTAGGAGCACGACTCGACCACGCAGGAGACGATAGAACCGTGCGTACTCGTCGCTTTCACAAGCCTAAGTTCGTAGCCGGGACTTGTGGTGGTTTCGATCATCTACGAAAGGGCAAGCGCGCAGCTTTTTTATTTTCCTATGAACAAACCCATGCTCGCAACATTAGGTGCACGACCTTTGCCCATAACGGGGGCTAGTATGGTAGGGCCGAACAATCGTGCCTTTTTCAAATTTTACTCTCGTTCTCTCCCGTGCTTGCCTTCCCTTTTGCAGGACGACCTTCGAACAAACATAAGAATATCCAGCACAAAGTCAGGAAAAAGAGGACGAAGATCGGCATCCCTATTTTCAAATTACAAAAATTTAAAACATCTATAGAAGAACATCTACGGGTGGCCCCGACGATCGGCCTGGAGGACGGCAAGCTCTTCCTTAATTGAGTCAAGCTCAGCCTCGAGATCCAAGACCTTCCTCCGAGCCGCGCGACCTTCGGCAGCGTTCTCGCGGAGGCGTTGTACCTCCTTAAGCTGAGCATCCTTGCAATCTCGAGCTTCTTGCACGACGCGGCGAAGGTCGGGGACCTCCTGCCGTAGCTTCCCCAACTCCTCCTCAAGGTCGGCGCGCCTTAGCTCTACGGTGGCCTTCGCCGTTTCGCTTTGGGAGAATTGGTCCCGAAGCTCGATAACGAGGCTCTTCATCGATTCCAGCTCCTTCCGGTCAGCAGCGTGCACCTCGGAGATCCGATGCTTGAGGTCGGCGATCTTGACGTCCTGCTCGCGGTGGTATCCCCAGTACTCCTCCGCAGAGACAGTAGAGGCGTCGATGTCCTCCATGGCCTTGGCAGCGAACTACAAAAGGGGAGAAGGATCGAGCCACCTTAGAAGTTTTGTCATAAGAGAAAGGACGAAGCACGGTATAAAGCAGAAAACTCACCAGGAGAGCGCGACTGACCAACTTATCCTGGAGCTGCTGGCGGTCGGTCGCACCAGCTCGGAAGAATGGATTGACCCAGGCAGGGTCATCTTGGCTCCGGGCATGCGCGTCACCCGGGCGGAGGTCTTGCTCCTCTTGAGCACTTGATGTACCCAAGAGGGCAAGGGCAGCTTCCTCCTCCATCGCCTCCTGAGGACGTTCGCCCCCCGAGGCTTGCTCGCCCTGAGGATGATCTTCCCCCAGGGTTTGCAGCTCGCGGCGATCGTCCCCCAGCTCGTACTCCATGCTCGAGGGCTGAACGTCGGCTGCAGCCTCCCCCGCCTTGGGGCTTACCCCCTGAAGACCCGCCGGGTTAGGGTCCGCTCCTTGGTATCCGGGCAATGGCGACTGTCTGGGGGTGACCAACTCTTGGGCCTCAGAGCTCGTCTCCTGAGTTCCCCCCATGCCCGATGCCGTGCTCGTCCCCTCGAAATGGACCAAGGCCAGAGCCCCGGGCTGTTCGGTCCCTTGGGGCCCCTGCTCCTTTGCGACCGGCGCGAGCTCAGTGGTCGCCACTAGGTGCTCGGAGGCCTCTGGAGGGTCTGCTCGTGGTGGTTCCTCTGGGCCTTCGGACATCACCAAGTCAGCAATACGCTCGAGCTCGGCGTCAACTGCAGAGTCGACAATCCTCTCAGCCATTTGCTGGAGATCCAAATACAACAGTCGAGCTATCACGCCCACGCTAAGCGGGGTGGGGGTTAACCCGAGAAATCAAAAGAAAAATAACAAGGAAAAACATAGGGACTATGCGAGAATCACCTTCCGTCAGAAGAGCTCCCTCGTCTTCGGCTTCCTCGCTTTGAACCGCGGGCGCCCTGCCCGCGGCGGCCTCGTAGGCTTCGGCAATGGCCTCGGTACGCTCCGCGGCTGCGTCGCTGGCCCTTGCCATCATGGGGTCGACCTCATCCATGTCAGGTCCTCTCCAAGGCCAGGGCCGGACGAGCTGTCGACCTTCGGCTCCTCCTGGTCAGAGGGACGATATCTTCCTCCTCATCCTCCTCGGCGGGGTCCTCGACCACCTGCGCGAGCCAAGCCTGAAGGGCCCTGATATGCTCCTCCAGCTGCTCCTTGCTCACAGTGGGCTTGGCCGCCTCCTTGGCTTTCTTCGCCTCCTTGGCCAGCTATTGCAAGCGACCCATCAACTCCGGCTTCTTCTGCTTGAAATCAGCAAGCCACTGACGGAGCTCCCTTACCTTCTTACGGTCGGCATACTACAAGTAGTGCTTGGTTGGAGGTTTGGTCGAGACCTGGTGCTTTGAACGCCTGGCGGGAGGAGGCGAGGAGGAAGGTCGGCGGCTTCGACCCGCCGTTTTCTTGCGCGAACCCCTGGTCGGGGTGTCTCCTTGCTGCGGTGACTCGGCACTCGAGACGGCGAGCTCGAGGGTGACCTTCTCCTGCAACCAGGAACAAACTAAGGTAGGCTCGGGAATAAGCCTCTTGGGCAAAAAAGCAAGCGGGCATGCTAACCGCATCGCCGTGGTCGAAGATGTTCCTAGGGAAATAACGGTTGGGTTTCAGCTCCTTCTCCTTCGGGGCGCCGAACATCTCGGTGACCCTTTCCTCGACCCAGTCCATCCTCGGAGCTGCAATACGAATAAGGTATAAGGATTCAGGCTCATGCTCGGCCGACGAGAAAGAATAAGAAAGGGTCCAAAGGGCGTATGTAACACCCCAAAATTTTGCTTTTCTTAAATTCATGTGTGGTTTGGCACTTTGGTGAATTTTTGGAATTTTCTGGAATTTATTTGGATTTATTTGGAATTTATTTGAATTTATTCCATTTTGAATTAATTAAAGAATTAAACTTTGCAAATAAAAATTTTGTTGGAAATATTTTATTTGAGTCCAAAATGATCCAAAGTATTTTCCAGAATTTTTCTGGAATTTTTCTGAGTCTTTTGCTATTTTTAATGAATTAAATGAATTTCTGGGAATTATTTTAATTATTAAATCGCTGGAAAATGCGAGTGGGTTTGTACTATTCATCCGACCGAGCCCGAGTCAGACTCGAGTTCGAGTCCGACCCGAGCCACGTGACTCGACCGAACCAACTCCAAAACCTAATCGATCCCAACCGTTGGATCAAGATCCAACGGTCAGGATTTCCGCATCGCTTCGGTCGAATCCGGCCCGGATCCGATCGCGCCCACGCGATCGTGGCCGTTGATCGTGCCACGTGGACGGCTGTGCGTCGTCGTCTCCGCCCGAGTCCGAGCCGGACTCCGCCGCCGTGGAGAACTAGGTTTCCGTGTCCCGCGCGGAAGCCGAGGCTATTTAAAGCCCGGGTCACGCCCCGAGGTTGCCCTCTTCCGTGCGCACCCGTGTCCCCGAGCCATCTCGCCCGAGTCGTCGCCGTTTGCCCGTACGAGCTCGCCGGAGTTAGAATCCTGTTTCGCCGCGGTTAAAAGCCGATTCCGCCGCCGTCCGCCGTCCTCCGCCGCCACCGAGCACAGATCTAGGACCCCCAGGACGAGACGCACCCGAAAAGACCTTTCATCTCGCCGGAGCGCGCCCGGAACGCCGAGACCGTGGTCATCGTCTTCATCTCCGGCCAAGCTAGCGCCGCTGTGAAGCCATCGCCGACCCCGAGCTCTACCAACCGTCCGATCAAGATCCAAGGGCTCAGATCGCGCCACGCCACCCTCGGTGAGTTCCCCGTTGAAAATCCTAGATCTAATCTCAACCGTTGGATCTAGATCCAACGGCTTAGGTCGTGCCACGTAGCGGGAACTGCACCAGGCTAGATTGGATCTGGACCGTTAGATCAAGATCCACACGCCCAGATCACCCAGTGCGCCCCAAGCCCTTGAGGCCCAAATCCAATCCTAGCCGCCGGTTTTCAAACCAATGGCTACGATCATGCCACGCGTGTCCAGGGAGCCGAACCGCCGCGCCACGCGGGCGCAGTACAGTCACCGACACGCTGGGCCCGCTGTCGGGCCGGATCGCACCGTGACGCCACCCATGACGCTATCGGAGGGACTCCACTGTCCGCCGACTGGGCCGAGCCTGCCGACGCCGCCAGCGACGCCACCCGAGTGGTCCCACATGTCGGCCTCACGTGAGCCGTGGACCGGGTCCACGTAGACCCGAGCCGGCGTGGACCGAGTCCATGGACCGGTGGCGTCAGCAGACCAATCCAGTGCTGCCACGTGTCCATGCTGACGCAATAATTAATTTCCGAAAAAGAAAATGATTTATTAATTCGAAATAATGATTTCAGATTTTGTTTCAAACTTCAAACGTTTATAACTTTTGCGTTTCAACTCCGATTTGAGTGATTCAAATTTCTAAATTTGAATAAAATTGAGATCTACCTAAATATGAATTTTATTTAATTTTTGGACTAAAGTTTTTCTCTGCAAAATTATTTAATTGATTATTTAAACTTTAAATAATCATAACTTATGAGTCTTAACTCCAAATTTGACGATTCCAGTTTCTAAAAACTCATAAAATTATGTTCTCTCTGTTTATGGATTTTATTTGGATGTTTGGACACTTTTTGCCTATTGTTTATTTGTGTATTTGCTATTTGCACGCTTTACGAGTAGACGTTGAAGTGCCGGAAGGATTCGAAGGAGAAGTATTGACTCAGGATCCAACTCAAGACCAAGAACAAGTACTTTTTGAAGGCAAGTTGTGCTTTGACCATGTTGATCCTATTTTGAAATCTATTTTGATTTAACCTATTGCATGCTAAGTTCAAATAGAAAAATACTTTATTTAAAAATGGGGAATTAGATAAGTACCAATTTGCTGTATGACACCTTGATTATTTAAGTATGTGCCATGACCCCTTGTCATCCTAGTTGTGGATTACTAGTTGGACATTATTAAATTGCCAACATGGGTTTAGACCGTTGTAGTATACTGCTTAGACCTGCTACGTGCTCATGACATGATTTTGGATAATCAAATGTTAATATTGACTTAATGACATATTGAACCTGTTTTGGAAAAGTATCATGTGATGTTGATGGCACGTGGTGCATGGTAATCAACTGGGGTTTGATAAACAGATTTCGACCGGGGCATGTGGCAAGAGTAATCAGTGGGCCGATTGTGGCATTGGGGATGTTGATTTGGTTCTTCTGTAGTCTTGCCCTGGTCACCCTAAGGACTTAACCTTGCAAGCCTTTGAACTGGTCTAACGTGCAACCACATGTCTGTAATGGGACGGACCTAGTTGACTAAGTTGCTAATAACGCACTGTGGGACCTCGGGAGGTCAACTACACCCTTTGTGTAAGTTGTGCGGGAGCGCATCGGGCCGAGGCCAGTACCCATCTAACGGTTGATTGGCCTAGACTTCGCCTTAGCGAAGGGAAGGGTTAGTGCTTAATAACCGGGAGGACCACTTGTATTGTTAGAAGTTTCCGAAAGACTTTGTTCACTGAACTCGCCTTTGTGGTGTTTGACTGTATCTTGTGGGTAAAGTGCATAACCTCTGCAGAGTGTAGAATCTATTCGAATAGCCGTGTCCGCGGTATTGGACATCGCTCGGGAATTACAGTCAAGGGTTAGATTTTCTCAAAAATAACTTTGGTTTGAAAGGTTGGGCTGGATTAATAATGAAGTTGATGGAAATGTGGTTTAGGATGGAAAAGATGTTTACTAAACTTCTTGAAAAGTTATTTATGCTTTACTTATTTCTACTGCTTTCGAATCTACTTATGTTACTTGTCAAATGCTATTTACTGCAAATATACCTTGAGCTATTCCTTTGTACCAAGCCATGCATATAGTATATTAGCTTGCATTCTGTGCATGACTTGCTGAGTACCAAGTACTCACCCTTGCCTCAATACAACACCAGTTGAAGAGGAGACTACACCAGCTTTGGAGGAGGAACTCCAAGAGGATCCGTCTACTTAGGGAGCGAGCCCGATCGGTTGCCTGTGGTATACTTGGATGGCGCCCACGATGTTACCTTCTTTGATTTTCATTTGCTACTATTTCTCTTTTAATCAAGATCGCCTGCGAGGCGTACATTTGTGACTTGACCATAAGGTCGAGTAACCAGTTTGGTTATTTAAATAAAAGTACTTTATTAGCATCGAATGGTATGATTGTGATATTTACCGATGTTAAGACTGTGTGCACTAGCGCGTTCCTGGACTAGTGTTGAATACATAGAGGGTCCAGATTTGCAAATTCGGGGTCCCGACAGCGTACCTACGTCATCCTCGTGGGTGAGGTCCTGCCACCCGGTCACCTCGAAGAAGGGATGCTCCCGATGCCGCAGGGGAGATACCCGGTTGAAGACGAAGTCTCGGGCAATGTCCCGACCAGTGAGCCCCATCTGGGTGAGCTCACTGATGGCCCTGAGGATCCGCTCTTCCTTGGGCTGCACAGGCGGGCGCGCAGTCTCGACGGCCGGGGCGACCTCCTCGGTGTAGGTCAGCTGGCTCCCCTCCATCTTCTTCTGGTAGAACCAGAGGTCAGCCCAGCCCGACACCAAGTCCTTTAGGGAGAGAAGGGGGTACTCGTATGGTCGGTAGGCCCGGAGGCGAAGGTAGATGCAGCCGACGGGGGTATTCTCGCCGGTGCGAAAAGGAGAGTAGAAGTGGAAGAAGAGGCTGGCCGTGGGCATCACGCCCACATACGCCTCGCAAAGGTGAGAGAAGACCGCAAGGGCAAGGATGGAGTTTGGATTGAGATTAGAGATCTCGCACCTGCAAAAGGCGAGCACGGAGACAAGAAACTCACTTTCGGGCAATCGAAGCCCGTTGACGGCGAAGAGCTCGCAGGAGACGATCTCTCCCTCCCGTGGCGCTGGTGTCTCATCGCGCCAGGGCACCCGAGCGGTGTTCGGGTCGACATAACGGTCATCCATGAGCGCCTGGAGCCTTCTCCGGTTCATTTGGCTAACACCAAAGCGCGCCATTGCTACGGGGAGGGGAGATCGTGAAGGGCGCAGAGTCTCTTGGGGAAAGATTGAGCGGAATCGAGCAAAGCGCGAGTGGCTTCGCTTCTTGCGGTGGTTGGGTTTAAAAAGGTTCGCGAAAAGATGCATTTGACACTGCCGTGACCTTTCACGGAACGACATGTGTCCGTCACGGTGAAACTGCGCAGTAAATACATGTACACGTCTCCCAAGAGACTGCGTTACCGTTACAAAGAAGCTTCTCGGAGAAGGAACCGAAGCAACCAAACGTCGTATTACCACGGCATGGTAGTTTGGAAGGTGAGCAGATCAACACTCGCTCCCAAGACGACAAGCTCAAATTCCGTCACAGGATGGTCAGATACCTCGACCAAACATCACTACGAGGATCCAATCCCTCCTTCGAGTCTTTTAGGCTCAAGGGGAAGCCCGAGCCCAGGTAGCTCCCCACTTAAGCCCCGGGGGCTAGCTGTCGGGGATTAACTATTCGCTGAAAAGACCATTTTACCCCCGAAGGTCCAAAAAGCTACCGACCTCACGGTACCGTCGGAGGATGCTCGGGAAAGCGCTCAAGCAACCCAACGCCCGAGCATACATGCTCGCCTATTCGCCTACGATCACGCCGGGCAAGTACGAGCAACCATGCTCGCGTAGCCCGTGCGGATGCCTGGGTGAATGGTCAGGGGGACTCGGTCAAACCGTCAGGGGGGAAAGTGGTAACCAATCCATCGGAGATCAAGGGAAGGTGCACCGGAAATTCAAAATAAGGCGCAAGTCAAGGGATCCGGATCGTGGACACGACGGATATGGCCGCGTGGCGTAATTCTAGGGGGTAGTTACCTTTTGTACAGCATAGGATTCTGTATTTAAACCCCCCAATAAACACCTGGAGGGGGGGACGACTAGACCAATCATAAACACAATACACTGGAGTAGGGCTATTGTCTCGGGAGTGAGAGGCCCGAACCAGGATAAACACCGCGTGTTTCCCTCATCTAGACATTGCTCGGACGCTTCCCCCCGCTCGTACGAAGGGTTCCCTATTGATCACCCATTCAACAAGTAAGCTCGCCGGGAGCCCGTTCTCCAATCGTCGACAAGAATAATTCAATTAATTCGATTTATTCTTTTTATTTTATTTTTAAACTTTGAAAAGCTCATTCTTACTCATACGAACTCCGATTGAGGTAATGTTAGAGCCTAAAAATTTGCAAAATCATGCTCTATTTAATAGTACATTTTATTTAATTTTTAGAGTTATATTTACTCTATATTTTTTATATTTTTTATTTATTTATTTGTTACGTGCAGACGTTGAAGTGCTCAATGGTTTCGAAGGAGAGTTGGTACTTCAAGAGTAAGGTCCAGAGCATGAGCAAGAGCTTTTCCAAGGTAGGTTGTGTTTTCACCATGTTGATCCCATGTTTCAAAATTATATTGTTTCAAATTATTACATGCTAATTCAAATTAAAAATAATTTAAATTAATTTGGGTTAGTTAATCAACCTAATTGTTGTATATCCACTTTATCATTTGTATACCATGTTCATTTGTCACACTAAGATTGTTTTAATGTTAGTTGGATGCTATTAAATTGCTAACATGGGTTGCTAGATCGTGACTAGTATGCTTAGACATGCAACATGTTATTGATAGCATTTTGGAAGTACAAATTTAATATTGATTAATGAAATATGCAATGTGTTTCTAAAATGGTGTGCTATGTGTTGCCACACGATGATGTTGAAATGTAGAGGCATGTATTGTTCCACATGGATATTGACTTGTTGATGGTATGCGTTGCACAATAATCAATTGGGGTGGAAAATGATTTAGTCTGGGGCAAGTGGCAAGAGGCTTTGTGGCATGGTGAGCCTGTGTGGTAATGGGTTGATAAGTGTGAGGGTTGTGTGCCAATGTTGATAGTTTGGAAGACTTGCCTTGGTCAATTAAAGACTTAAGCTTGCAAACCTTTGTATTGGGCCAAACATACAATTAACCACATGTCTAGAATGGGATAGACCTAGCTAAGTACGTTACATTTGTCGTAGCATGTGATACCTCATGGTGATAGTCACACAAGAGTGCGGTTATGGGGGAGGATGTCTGTGCTTATGCTTGACGTCGATCCAACGGTATGTCGGTCATATACTTCGGCTTTGTGTGAGGGAAGGGATAATGATTATTAGAGAGGTTCATGTGTTAGGATAGAAGTTTCTAAAAGGTTTTGTTATGATCACTCATTCGCATACTTTTATATGGCGATTCACAACAGACATGGTGAGTTGATTATATCTTGTGGGTAAATGTATAATCTCTATAGAGTGTGTCGAACCTATTACAATAGCTATGTCCACGGTATTAGACAATGCTTGTGAATTACAGTCAAAGGTTAGATCTTGAAAAATAAAACTTGGGAATGGGAGGTTGTGTGCCCATGAAAATGATAATAAAATTGGTTAGGTTGTGTGCCAGTGAGTCTTGGAAAATAAATGAGAAAGTTACTTATTAATAGTATTTGTTTTACAATCATTTTAAGCTATACATGCTAATCTTTTGGAAATGTTGCTTTGTGCAAAATAACCACTTCAGCCATTCACTTGGAATAAGCCATGCATATAGTTAATAGACTTGCATTCTGTGCATGACTTGTTGAGTGCTTTATGTACTCATCCCCTTGCAACACCCAACTCCCCAGTTATAGGATCGATGTGAGCCTAGAGGGGGGTGAATAGGCTTTTTCAAAAATTCTAGCACTATAAAAGATCTTTAGAAAGTCTTAAGACAGAAAACACAAATCTTACGGAAGAGTAAACTATGTTTTCAACAGAGAAGGTCTAAAATATCTGGTCTTGTCCAGTACAAAGACAAGAACAGAACAATGGAACAGACAAGCAGATAAAACAAAGCAACAAAGTAAGTACAACAAGAAAAAGTAGGAGACACAATTGTTTTTCACCGAGGTTCAGAGAAAATCTCCTACATCCCCGTTAGAGCACTTCACCAGAAGTGTTGCTCCACCAATAGCTATTCTCAATAGCTTTGGTAACCACTAGGGTGACTCTTTCACCACTCCGGTGAGGTGAGTCCCAAACCTCTCACAATCTGTGGTGGCCTTCCACAAGCACTTTGGATAGGTCGCACCAGATCACTCCAAAGCTATCTAGGAACACAAAGTTCCAAGAGTAACAGACTGTCCACAAGTCCTAACCCTTGGTTCACTAGCTCAACACAGTCTAGACTAAGCTTGGAGCAAAATCATTTTGGAATTTTGATCAAACAGTGAAGTTCAGTCTCTTTGAAAGCTTATGAGCTCAAGAATGCTAAAATGTCAAAGAGATGCAAAAGTTCTTCTAAAAGAAGGCCCTGGCATAGCTTATATAACCCCCAAACAGGAAATGACCGTTACAGGCATTTACTAGCCGTTGGGCTTTGTCAGAATGACAAAATAAATTATTCTAATGTGCCACGGACTTAGGTTAAAAAGATTTTCAATATGATCAAGGCACGACGGACCAATTAGCGAAGAAGTCCTATTTGTGCTGGACCGAAACACTTGGTCCGTTGCAAAACACAGAGAATCAACATTTGCACTGGATCGAAAAAGTTGGTCCGGCGTACACATGCTTTTAGCAAAAGTTAGTCCGTCGTGAAACAATCAAAGCATCAAATGTGCAGGACCGAAAAACATGGTCCGGCGTACATTGTAAACTTACTGGAAGTTTATCCTATGTACCAACTGATAAGTACATGAACATAGACATATGATATAATCATCTCACATGATTGCCTCTAGGGCATATCACTAACATCTACGCCTTGTCCACCGCACGGATAAGCATGACTTTGATGAGTGCCAAGTGAACGGTAAGAAAGTCGAAGAAAAACTCAAGGCTGCCCTAACCGAGTGTGGCATCGAGCAAGCCAAGGAGAAGATCGACGACGATACACCTGAGTACCACGGGGCCGAACACAAGCTGGCTCATATCTTCGGGGGATCTGCCACGTACAAGTCCAAATGACAATACAAGGCAGTCGAAAGAGAGGTTAGTCTAATTGCTCCACCCCTTCCCCATTTTCTTAAATGGTCAAAGGTACCAATTACCTTCGACCAGCAAGATAACCCAGCTGTGATCCCCAAACCTGGTCGATACAATGTGATGGTCAAACCCACCATACTCAACATTCGGGTGGCCGAGCCCTAGTCGATGGGGGCAGTTCGTTAAACCTCATCTTCGCCAAGACATTGGACAAAATGGGTGTTTCTCGAACAGAAATAAAAGCCGGAGTAGAGCTTTTTTATGGCATAACTCCGCATTCTTCATTGATGCCGCTTGGCCAGATCGAGTTACCAGTCACGTTCGGCACGCCGGAAAATTTCCACACAGAAAAGATTCTTTTCGATGTGGCAGATTTCGAAACCGCGTACAACGTGATCCTGGGCCGACCAATGCTGGCCAAATTCATGGCTGTAGTGCACTACACCTACCAAACCATCAAGATGCCAGTGCCCAAAGGAATCCTTACCGTGAAAGGTGACCCACGCTCCATGGTCAAATGTGACAAGAAAAGCTTGGAGATGGTCGAGGAAGTTCGCACCGATGGTCCCGTCAGCCAGGGCAAGAGTGTAACACCCCAATTTTTGCTTTTCATGAATTTAAATAAGATTTGGCACTTTTGTGAATTTTTGGAATTTTCTGGGATTTATTTGGAATTTATTGGAATTTATTCCCTTTTGAAATAATTAAAGAATTTAATTTTGCAAATAAAATTTTGTTGGAAATATTTTATTTGAGTCCAAAATGTTTCAAAATATTTTCTAGAATTTTTCTGAGTGTTTTGCTATTTTTAATGAATTAAATGAATTTCTGGGAATTAAATTGATTATTTAATCGCTGGAAAAACCCAAACCGGGTTTTACTATTCATCCGACCGGACCCGAGTCCGAGTCAGACTCGAGTCCGACCCGGACGCGACCGCGCCCAGCCGTCTCAGTCGAACCGCGTCACCGAACCCCAACGCGCGTGACCGTTGGATCGTGATCCAACGGCCACGATCGCGCCACGTCGCCCGAGCCCGAGCCCGACTGAGCCAGCCAAGTCGTCGAGCCGTACCCGAGTCCAAACCCCTCAACCGTCGGATCTTGATCCGACGATCCACGTTGAGCCACGTCACCGAATCCTAATTGGATTCGGATTCCGCCGTTGTAACCGGGTGGAGCTCGGTCTCCGCGCAATACACGGAAGCCGAGGCCCCTAATTAAGGTGCCGCCACTGCCACCGGGTAGCCGACTCCTGTGCGCACCTGTAGCCCTAGCCCACGTCACCTGAGCAGCCGCCATTCGCCCGCTAGAGCTCGCCGTAGTTGAGCTAGGTTTCCACCGCGGTTAATCGTCGATTCCGCCGCCGTCCGCCGTCCTCCGCCGCCGTTGAGCCCAGATCCGGAACCACAAGGTCAAGCCACGTCGAAGAGTACCATCCACTCCGCCGGAGGGGCCCCGCAGCGCCGTTGCCGTGGTCGTCGTCCTCGTCTCCGGTGAGCCAGCTCCGCCGTACGCCATCGCCGCCTCGCGAACTCCGTCAATCATCCGATCAAGATCCAAGGGCCCATATTCGTCCACGTCATCGCCGGTAAAACCTCACGTGTTAATCTCTAGATCTATTTCCAACCGTTGGATCTAGATCCAACGGTTTAGATCGTGCCATGTAGCCGTAACTGCACCGTGCTAAGATAGATCTCAGCCGTTTGATCTAGATCGTACGGCTAGCGTTAACCCACGTTATAGCGTTAGATTAGATCTTGACCGTCCGATCAAGATCGAATGGTCCGGGTCAGCCGAGTAGTTTTCCTATTGCGTTAAGCCAGATCCGATCTGGGCTGTTGATTTTCAAATCAACGGCCGAGATCTAGCCACGTGCCTAGGAGGCTGACCGTCGCGGTCAGCGCGGTCACTCCGGTCGCCGCTGACGTCAGCCGTGACGTCACGTGGGGCTGCGCGTCAGCGACTCAGCCAAACCGCACCATGACGTCACTGCTAACGTCACGGTGGGGCCCAGCTGTCAGCCGTCCCTCAGCCGAGCGTGATGACATCACCGCTGATGTCATCCGATGGGGCCCACATGTCAGTGAGACATGTATTCGTGGACCGGGTCCACGGTGGACCCAAACCGAACCGTGGACCACGTCCATGGACCGACTGACGCAATAAATCGATTTTTCAATAGAAAAATAATTCGGTATGGTGTGACATTCACTACAGGAAAAACCATTAACCTCGACAGCCAAAACCGTCCACCCTAGACATAAAATCGTCCACCATATGTAGGGTCGACAGCTGGCCATCCACCCTAAGCCGCCGAAAGTAAGTGGTCGACCATAAAATTAAATTCGACGGGCTAGCCGTCCACCCTATTAGGGTCGACGGCCAAATATAGGCCCTCCACCATAAATACTTTAGGGTGGACGGCCAGTGGCAGCTGTCCACTCTATGTCAGGGTGGACGGTCTTTTTATGCCGTCGACCATAATAACCTTAGGGTGGACGGCTTTTTCCACGTGGCCGTCCACCCTACACCTTAGGGTGGACGGCCTTTTCCACGTGGCTGTCCACCCTAATTAATCAGGGGGGGTAAAAAAAACGATTCGATATCCATATTCACATCATTTAGAATCACAACTTACAAACTCAATATATATACTCACAATTCGACAGCATACATTCATATCCATATTCACAGCATCCATATATATACTCACAATTCATATCCATACATTCACAAATTACAAACTCATCACAATTCATATCCATATACATTCACAACTTACAAACTCATCACATGTCATATCCATGCAACAGAAGTTACTATTATTTTTTTCTCACTGTAGCAACACTCCCTGATCACTAGAAAATCAACTTGAAAGAAATATGGAGCAAGAAGCTAAAAGAAAGAAGCATGCTGTTGGAAACATAATCTGAACTAAAATGAGGTTGCACAAAGCTCATCTCAAGACTAATTCATCCAATTACGTATAATCTGAAACATGCCAATTTATTATCCAAGAAGAACATAGCAACCTTGATATACCAGTACGGCTCTAACAATCATTGGACCAAACAACCACAACCTAATTAATTAACCCATCACACTTTGAAGTTGAAATCAAAAGTAGGGTCAACTCATCGAAGTGAACTCATGTCCCAACCACAACACCATGCATTCAGCATCAGTACACTAAATCACCAAGTGATACCATATTGAGAGCCTCCTAGACAATTAATCAAACACCTAGCATGCACTTTGAACCCATACACCTCAATCAACTTTGTGCTAGAGTGCTCACCACAGGAGAGGACAAGGGGGGAAGAAGGGCGCCACCGGCTAGAGGGACTCGCCATCGGCCGGCTGGAGCTCGCCGGTCGGGAGGCGCTCGGCCTGAGGGAGAACAGGAGGACAGCGACGCGGCTTCGGCCTGGGGAAGTGCCAAGGAGAGCGGTGGCGTGACGCCGGCCTGGGGAAGCACCAGGGAGTGGCGGAGCCGAGCTCGACCGGGAGCAGGGCGGCGGCGCCGACCGGGGTGGAGAGGCGGCCTGGCCGGCCACGCGCAGGCTCTGGCGCAGGCGGTGGCATCCTCGGGCGGCGGCCTCGTGGAAGCGGCAATGGCGATCGAGAGGCGGCGGTGTCCTCGGCGGTGGCGAGCCTCGGGGAAGTGGCGGTGAGCCTCGAGGCGACGGCGGTGGTCGTCTGGGAGGTGGTGGCCGGGCCACCGGCGGGTGAAGGGACCGGCTGGGCCACCGGCCGGAGCGGCGGAGGCGAAAATCGGCTCACTGCAGTTTTTTGGATCTGTACCGAGGCCAATGGGATCGAGTGGGTCAGGTAGGGGATGATGCCCTTTATGGTCGACGGCCAATAACAACCGTCCACCCTACGTAATTAATGTCGACAGCTGACTTTGTACCGTCCACCCTAGTGCCCAAATAAGGTCGACAGCCCCTTAATGCCGTCCACCCTAGTGCTGAAATATGGTCGACGGCCACGTAGGCTGTCCACCCTATATTATGGTCGACGGGGTATCTGTAGACTGTCGAGCCTAATGCTCCCGCACTTTTTTTCGTAGTTAGGGTAGAGAGCCATTATTGGGCCGTCGACCTTAAGCTACTTATGGTGGACGGGTTATTTTGGCTCTCTACCATATATTTGGCCGTGGACAATAACTGCTTTTCCTGTAGTGATTATAAAATGTGAAATTAGAGATTAAAACCTTACGGCTTGAGGTTTACTCGCGTTTTTGGGCCTTATGAAGAATGTGACACCACGGAGTGTCGTAACCTTATAAAAAGTGAATGTTGAGCTCAAAAACATTATGAAATGTGGAATTAAGGTTAAAACCATAGGGTATGGAGGTTAATAGTGTTTCCGGGCCGTTTCCGGGGTTTTGGGCCGTTTCCGGGGGAGTTTGGGCCTAAAAGAGGGGGTTGTGGGCTTTGGTGGGATGGACTATGAGTCTATTTAGGATTAGGAACATGTTTGGGGCTGGTAAAAGGGGGCTTTCCTGCCCCTTGTGCGCCCCACCCCTCTCATTGTGCGCCCTACACACCTCCCCTTGGCCCTAGCCGCCCCATCCCCTTTCCTCCCCCTTTGGCCGTGCGCCCCCTTCCCTTGCCCCCTTTGCTCTCCCACCTCTCCACCACCTCTCCTCCACCCCCTCGCTGCCCTAGGGTAGCCTCCCCACCCGCTGCACCTCGAGGATCCATCCGTTGGAGCGAGGAGCGAGGAGCGATCCGGGAGGAGATCTATTGGGTTTTCGTGCGTCGGGCGAAGGTATGGCCATGGGACTCCTTGGGGTTGGGTTAGGTACTGTTCTAAGGATCAATATCATGTTTTTAGATCAATTAGTGGTGCTGTATTTGATTAGATTAGATGGATTCTTGAGTTGGCCACGTTCTCTGTTTTGGACAGCATGAGCAGTCGACCTAGGGTTCAGTTTTTCGCCAATTTAGAGTCGGAATTTGGTCGTACGGCTGTTGAATAAGTTGTAGATAATTTCAATATCTTTCAGTGGGTATAAAGAACGTTAAATTCCGATCAGCCGTTTGAAAGTTATGGCTGTTTTACCGAGCGTGTAAAAATCAGTGACGTGATTGGAACAGATCACGATAATCTGTAGATTAAACAACTTTAGAGTCCGAATCAGTCTTTCCATATACTTAGAAAAAGTTGGGAAATTTCCTAAGCTACGCAAGGATGTACTCGTTTAATTGATTCGGAGTCCCAGAACTCAAGTTATGCCTTTTGGAAGCACTACTACAGAAAGGGCTTCCAAAAGCGGTTCAAAACCACTTCCAGAAGCGGTTTTACAACCGCTTCTAAGCAACCGCGAGTGATACCCCGAAGGGTATCACAAGCGGTTGCTAGAACCGCTTGTGGTGGTGTGACACCAAGCGATAAAAGACTACCAATAATATCGTAGGAATGGGATTCGAACCCACGACCAGCACTCCATCCTCGTGACCCGCTTCATCCATCTAGCCAACCCACCCACGCGTGCTCTCTGATAGAATAGGACACGCATTCCTTTTATTATTTCTAAAACTGGGCTTCTACAAGCGGTTCGTGACACGAACCCCTTCTGAAGGGGGTCTTTAGAAGCGGTTCGTATCACGAACCCCTTCTAAAGCCCCACCTTTAGAAGCGGTTTGTGACACGAACCCCTTCTAAAGCTTGTAAAGATCTTTAGAAGGGGTTCGTGTCACGAACCCCTTCTAAAGGTGGGGCTTTAGAAGGGGTTCGTGCCACGAACCGCTTCTAGAGATCCCCTCCGGCCTGTTGCCACGAACCGCTTCTGGTGTGAGCATTACAACCGGTTCGCGCCAAACCGTTTCTAATAGGCCGCTTGTGATGCCCGATTTTGTAGTAGTGAAGGCTGCTGTCCCGGCGGGACAGAACCTCTGTTTTTGGTTATTGCGAGTAGTTGGCAATGTCGGGGTAGATGAGGGTTTGCGTACTATTTTGTGGGCATGATTGTGAGTGTGTGGTACCTATGTGCAGGTGGTGTGACCCCGGGAGTGCCTTCTACTTCCCGCCAATCCGTTGCTCGTGGTTGAGGTAAGTGTATTGTAATGGATAGCGATTTGTAGGTTGCTTGTTGAGAATAGATGAAATTGACTATATGATATGATCACTTGCCATGCTTTAATGATTGCCAATGAGATGATGAGCATGTTTATTATGTTATGATGTCATGTGTTAATGTACAAGTTAAATATGATGTTGGCATAAATGCATACATGGCATGTTACATGGCTCGGGCGGTGAGAAAGTCATAACTAGTCCGGGGAAGGTCGGTGAGAAAGTTATGACTAATCCAGAAAGCCAATGAGTAAGTCCTACATCGTGATTCCATCCACCGCGGTGTGGGGAAGCGAGGAGTAGGCACCCTCCATGTTCGGGATGGAAGGGGGGAGAGGGTGCACACCGACGGGTGTGTACTCAACCATACCGGTATGAGTTTCCAAGGAGACATGAGCATAACATCACATTGCATACATAATGATGATGATAATGATATGTGATTATGAATGAGATGGTTTACATGATGTGAGATATTATTGCCATGTAATTGTTCTTGTTGTACCATTGCAATATGCTTGCTGAGTTTTGAACTCACGATTGTGTTTTCTTGTTGTTTTAGGTACCATGAGATCGGCATGCGGGGAAGGGAAATAGTCACACGTCCGCACATAGCTTAACTCATTTGATTCCACAAGTCATTCAATTAGTCTTTGATAATAAACTGCGTGTGATGATTATTGCTTTAAGGTTTAGCTTTGCTATATGAAAGTCTTATTGTTCGTTTGACTCTTGGATACATTAAATGCTTGAAGCTAGACTTATATGGTTGTTAAGTCGTTAAAAATTGTTGTTTTAGTTGTCTCTCATATTGCCGTATATTGCTTTACTGTGTTGCTCCTTCAAATCATGTTAAAACAAAGGAGATGCTGCCGAAATCTCGGTTTTTAGCATGTGCGCCTTTGCTGGAATTTATGTTTAATTGTGGTATTTAGATGTTGTTTAGCTTATGCTTGGTAGCATTCAAGCATATTAAATGCCGGGGTATTTAAGCTTTGATGTTGAATGCTAAAGTTGGTAATGTATGTTGCCATGTTATTGAGAGATTTGATTGAATTGTTCTTGTGGTGGTGATAAAGTGGGGTTGTGGTGCCGAAGGATTTCGGTCACATCTTTTTGTTCATAGTAAGGGTGTGGTTTGACGGTGTGGCCGGTTAGCGCCATCACCGAAGAACTATTAACCCCTATAGGAGAAGAGTGCTTACCCTTTCTGTTGTAGATCGAGTAGTTGACTGGAGTCAAATAGAAGAGTTTGGTGGTGGATTCCTTCGTATGATCTTTACCGTTCTGACGGTCGGTTTTGGGTGTTTTTCTTGATTTTAGTAATTGAAATCAAAAGAAAAGTGTTTGGAATTGAATGTTTCGCGGAGAGTCCCTTCGGTGTTTCTTGGTTTTGTCTTGGGTGAAGACGAAGAAGAGGAATTTAGCATTGCGCCTTTTTAGTCGCCTTTTGCTTTGACACCCAGTTTTGCTGGTTATTGTGGAGTGTCTTAGGGAGGAAACATATGTGGTTGTTGTCCTCCCTATCTAAGAAAAGAGTTGAAGTTCTCCTAGTGCCAACCTTAGGTTGGGTGGAGCTAAGTTTTGAATCTTTATCGGAAAAGGTTTGGTTGAACATTTGGTTTTCCCTAGTGCATCCTTCTTCCTTCTTGGAAGTATAGATCTTGAGATTTCTTGAAGAGTTTTGTGGGCAAATTTGGGAACTTGAGAGTTGAGCTCTCCTGCATTTCTGTTGGAGTTTTGTTTTCTTCCTTGCGTGGAAAAGGAGAAATTGTCTATCGGTGTTCGTTCTGGTTCTTGAGTTGTGGTTATCTTTAAAAGTGGAGTTGCATTCTGTTTGTCAAAAGTGAAAATGGTTGTTAGCATGTCATGTAGTATGTAACAATGTGGTTTATGGAAATGATTTGTTCTTAAGTTAATTGGTGAGTTGAATTAGTTAAATGTAATATTTGTGTTTAGCTTAAGATTAAATGAACTTCTAGTGTTGTAGATTACTCTATAGCGAGAATGATTAAATGTGTTAATGTACATGCTTAGAATCTGTTGCCTTGTTTTGAAAGTGCTTATAACCCTCGATAATGTTTAAAGTTGTAAACCCTGATGCATAGTTAGAACATTAAGGTGATGTAAACTACTGAGATTGTTAAAGAGACCTTGCTGGTTGTTTAAAGATGTTCTAATTTAACGTGTTAATAGAGAAATTTAATCATGCTGGCTTGTGACCTTAACTTGGTAGCTGATTAGAGTTGCTTTCTATGTTGTTGCAAACCATTAGTATATTTGGAAGTATGTGTATGTGTTCCTATAAAGGCTAGTACCGATGTCAATTGGGAAAATATAGGTTTTGTTGTTGTTTTAAGAACATTATGTTGGTCTAACTTATTAAATGTATTCTAATAGTTGGAGTATGTTATGTAGTGACAATTTGTTATGATATATGAATAGAGTAATTAAAAACATTGCAGTCGTCCTTATGATTTTGCTCATTTAATGATATTGACGACTTAGTAGTGGTGGTCATTGTTTAGATTAACTATTGAAAATCCTTGTTAAAAATGGAGGTTATTGTAACATGCTGTGATGGAGTGGACCATGGATAATTAGCATGATGTAGGATTTTATGCTTGATGAATGTATATCCTAGAATCATACGCACAAATTTTATCTTGTAGAGATAATACTTATTTGTTGAAATCATTTTATTGATTGAACAAGTTTTAATTGTCAAGACGTTGAAGTATGGATGAAATAAAATTGATAGGTTGACCATGCTCAAGTAGCTGTTGAAGTACTATGTTGGAAATATAGAATACGTTGTTATATGATTTGGTGATCCGTGGGGATCATGTCAATGTAGTCTTGGTTGGGTGCCTTTGTGATAAGCATCTTAAACCTTAATTAAAAGTGTTGAGAATGATAACTAGAGAAAGAATTTGTTATGTAAATTTTGTTAAAACCAGTTGGACTTTCTCAATGAGTAAGTAGTGAATTTTGAAGTCTTTAATGGAAAGCGTAGTAGAACACTAGAGATGATTGTATTTATGCTAAGATGGTGTTTAAAACCTTCTGGACTGGTTTGGTTGTTTGCTATCTTGGTTGAATGCTTTTGGTCAAAAGTGTTCCTTATGTTGAATTTCAGAGATTCCCTAAAACTCGTAGAAATTGGTGCCAATCTTTGGTTTTGGCGAATTTGTTTAGTTTGTGTTGTGAGTATGAGTTGACACCCAAAAGTTGTTGAGTGGATCGCGTTTCTTCGCGTTCTCACTGAATTATCTTTGGAATAAATTTTTACGGAAGCATATGGACATAGTGGGTTTTGTTGGAAACTCTTGAGATTTAATTTGTAACTCTTTTTGACTGGAGTTGGATTTATTTGCATACCGTGTGTGGTGTTTACAAGTGCTCCAAAAGATGGTTTTTATGGATGTTTCATCGGTGATGTTGTTAGCTGTAACACCCCAAAATTTTTGCTTTTCTTAAATTCATGTGTGATTTGGCACTTTGGTGAATTTTTGGAATTTTCTGGAATTTATTTGGATTTATTTGGAATTTATTCCATTTTGAAATAATTAAAGAATTAAACTTTGCAAATAAAAATTTGTTGGAAATATTTTATTTGAGTCCAAAATGTTCCAA
The DNA here is from genome assembly GCA_036346355.1 of Rhipidocladum racemiflorum. Taxonomy (NCBI): domain Eukaryota; kingdom Viridiplantae; phylum Streptophyta; class Magnoliopsida; order Poales; family Poaceae; genus Rhipidocladum; species Rhipidocladum racemiflorum. Next base: position 23,971,199 of record CM070586.1, read on the forward strand.
AATATTTTCCGTAATTTTTACGGAATTTTTAAAGTCTTTTGCTATTTTTAATGATTTAATTGAATTTCTGAGAATTTAATTGGATTAATTAAATGCGAGTGGGTTTTACTGTTCCTCCGACCGGACCCGAGTCCGAGTCAGACTCGAGTTCGACCCGCGCCAGTTGATCCAGCCGAACCCGCTCGGACGAACCCAAACCCGCGTGACCGTTGGATCTTGATCCAACGGCCACGATTGAGCCACGTCACCCGAGCCCGAGCCCGACCGAGCCACCACCGCCGAGTCGACCGAACCCAAACCCACGCACCGTTGGATCTCGATCCAACGGCTATGCGCGTGCCACGTCACCCTCTCCGTGTCGCCGTCGGACTCCGCCGCCGCAACGGAGTGGGCCTCGGTTTCCGCGCGTTTCACGGACGCCGAGGGCCCTATTTAATGCGCCGCCACCCATGCCGTGACGCCGACTTCCATGCGCACCCGTAGCCCTAGACAACATCGCCTGAGCCACCGCCGTTTAGCCGCAATCGCTCGCCGTAGTTGCCGTAGCGCTCCGCCGCGGTTAAGTGCTGTTTCCGCCGCCGTCCGCCGTCCTCCGCCGCCGTTGAGGTCAGATCTGGAACCGGGAGGTCAAGCCGCGTCGGAGGAGACCTCTCACTTCGCCGGAGCACGCCCGAAGCGCCGTTGCCGTGGTCGTCGTCCCCAACTCCGGTAAGCCAGCGCCGCCGCAAGCCATCGCCGGACCCCGAGCTCGCTCCACCGTCCGATCCAGATCCAACGCTCCAGATCACGCCACGTCACCGTCGGTGAGATCCCAATCCAAAACTCCAGATCCAATCTCAACCGTTGGATCTAGATCCAACGGTCCAGATCAAACGCGTTAACCCAAACGCGTGAAAGCCAGATCTAATCTGGGCCGTTGATTTTCGAATCAACGGCCGAGATCGTGCCACGCGTCCAGGAAGGCTGACCGCCGCGGTCAGCGCAGCCAGCGCACCCACGCGCGTGACGCTGACACGCCGGGCCCGCGTGTCAGCGGCTTAGCCGTAACCGCACCGCGGACGCCGACGCGCCCGCATGTCGGCCGCCACCTCAGCTGCGGTGGCGTCGATGATGACGTCACCGATGGAGTCCCACTGTCGCCAGCTGGTGAGTCCCCGCCGATGTCGGCCGATGACGTCACACCCGAGGTCCCACTGTCGATCGCCGCGTGAGCCGTGGACCGAGTCCACGGTAGACCCGAGCCAAACCATGGACCACGTCCATGAACCGACTGACGTCAGCAGACCAATCAGAGGCTGCCACGTGTCCTCGCTGACGCAATAATTAATTTCTGAAAAAGAAAATGATTTATTAATTCGAAATAATGATTTCAGATTTTAATTCAAAATTTCAAACGCTTATAACTTTTGCGTTTTAACTCCGATTTGAGTGATTCAAATTTCTAAATTTGTATAAAATTGAGATCTACCTAATGATGAATTTTATTTAATTTTTGGACTAAAGTTGTTCTCTGTAATATTATTTAAAACTTCAAAATGCTATAACTTTTACATTTAAACCCCGAATTTGACGATTCCAGTTTCTAAAAATTCATAAAATTATGTTCTCTCTGTTTATGGACTTTATTTGGATGTTTGAACACTTTTTGTCTACTGTTTTATTTATTTGTTGTTATTTGCACACGTTGCGAGTAGACGTTGAAGTGCCGGAAGGATTCGAAGGAGAAGTGTTGACCCAGGAGCCAGCTCAGGACCAAGAACAAGTGCTATTTGAAGGCAAGTTGTGCTTTGACCATGTTGATCCCATTTTGAAACCTATTTTGATTCAAATTAATGCATGCTAGTTTAATTAGGAAATACTTTGTTTAAAGTATGGGGAATTAGATAAATGCCTAATTGCTGTATGACACCTTGGTTAATTAAATATGTGCCATGACCCTTGTCACCCTAGTTGTGGTTAACTAGTTGGACATTATTAAATTGCCAACATGGGAATTTAGACCGTTGTAGTATATTGCTTAGACCTGCTACGTGCTCATGACATGATTTTGGACAATCAAATGTTAATATTGACTTAATGATATATTGAACCTGTTTTGGAAAGGTATCATGTGATGTTGATGGCACGTGGTGCATGGTAATCAACTGGGCTTTGATAAATAGCTTTTGACCGGGGCATGTGGCAAGAATGATCGGGTGGGCCAGTTGTGGCACCGGGAATGTTGGTTTGGTTCTTCGGGTAGTCTTGCCCTGGTCACTCTAAGGACTTAACCTTGCAAGCCTTTGAACTGAGTCAATCTTGCAACCACATGTCCATAATGGGACGGACCTAGTTGATTAAGTTGCTAATAACGTACCTGTGGGACCTCTGGGTGTCAATTACACCCTTTGTGTAAGTTGTACGGGGGAGCGTACCGGGGCTGCGGCCAGGTACCCATCTAATGGTTGGTTGGCCTAAACTTCGCCTTAGCTAAGGGAAGGGTTAATGTGCAACAACCGGAGAGGACCACTTGTATTGTTAGAGGTTTCCGAAAGACTTTTTTACGGAAACTCGCCTTTGTGGTGTTTGACTGTATCTTGTGGGTAAAGTGCATAGCCTCTGCAGAGTGAAAAATCTATTCGAATAGCCGTGTCCGCGGTATTGGACATCGCTCGGGAATTACAGTCAAGGGTTAGACTTTCTCAAAAATAACTTGGATTTGAAAGGTTGGTTTTGGTTAAATAATGATGTTGATGGAAATGTGGTTTAGGAATGGGAAAGATGTTGATTAAACTCCTGGAAAAGTTATCGATGTTACACTTGTTTCTACTGCTTTCGAATCTACTTATGATACTTGTTAAAATGCTGTTTACTGCAAATATACCTTGAGCTATTCCTTTGTATCAAGACAAGCATGTAGTATATTAGTTGCATTCTGTGCATGACTTGCTGAGTACCAAGTACTCACCCTTGCCGCAATACAACACCAGTTGAAGAGGAGACTACACCAGCTTTGGAGGAGGAGTTCCCAGAAGACCCGTCTAACTAGGAGTCGAGTCCCAGTCAGTTGCCTGTGGTATACTGGATGGCGCCACGAAGTTATCTTATTTTTCCGCTGCTATTATTTCTCTCTTAATAAGTTTCGCCCTGCGTGGCGTATATTTGTAACTTGACCCTAAGGTCGAGCAACCAGTTTGACTATTTAATTAAAGTACTTTATTAGTATCGAGTGGTATGATTGTGATATTTACCGATGTTAAGACTGTGTGCACTAGCGCGTTCCTGGACTAGTGCTGAATACACAGAGGGTCCGGATTTGCAGATTCGGGTCCCGACATTAGCAAAGTGTTCTCTTTTGGGATATGAGTTTTCCTTTCTTTGGAGAAAAATATGTGGCGGTTGTTTGTGCAGATGTTTAACTTTGGAGCCGATGTCCTTTTCCAAATGTTGATTTTTGGTTAAAACGCGATGTTTTGCGAGTTTAGCTTTCTATCATTGGTGGGATTCTAGTATGATGTGGTGCCTTATTGTTAACTATGCTGCCGTCATAGTTTTTATGAATTAGCGCAAATCTCGATGTTATTTGAGATTTATTCATGAGATACCGAGGAAGAAGTCGTCATGAGAATGACTTTTCGGTAGTGTTGTTACATGATGAAGGAATGGTGAAAAGTAAGCATGACATCGTTTTTAGATGTTAAATGATAAAAGAGTCGTTGAGCCAGGTCGGTGAGAAAGTCATATATGGAGACATGATTAATCCGGAGTGCTCTTGAAGAGTGTGCATTTATGTCATGAAACGAGATTTTCCTTACTTTCTAGTATGAAAAGAATAGAATGAAGAAATTCTGGTATGTTGGTTGTGGTGTAGGGGATTTATGCTTCATTTGTGACTTGCCTTGGATGTTGCCGAATTATTTCCAAAAATGGTTGTTAACGCTTTGGGTTTGAGTTGTCGTGTGTGGTCCACTTGGGCTTCATAGCTAAGTGTTTTTGGTGTGAGGGCGAGACCCTCTTAAGAAAGGAACCAATTGTGGTTTGGTAAGGTTTTACGATCCTAGCTTGGGGCTAGGTGTCGAACCTTAGTGGTATAAGGGTGGTTTGTGATGGAGGTTGATGATGTATGGGTTTAACCTTTATTAAGAGTAGCGATGGGTGGAAGTGAAGATGACGGTAGTTCGGTGATAATTGTCCTGCCGTGAGCAATTGTCTTCACTAGTTGTTCTTGGATTTGAGTCTTGCCTGGGAGAGGATGGAATGAAATGTTAGTATGATCGTGTATCGGAAGGGCTAGTGTGCCTTAATGAGTTATTTCCCTCGATGGAAATTTTCGGGAATGTAGAGAGGTCGTTAAAGGAATTGTGACTTGCTTTGATTATATCATGTTGAGTTTAATGGAGTGTGGTAGTCAGGTTGGTTGTGATAGAAGTGTGAAGAGTTTGTCGTGAGGATTCGAGCGTTTTGGGTTGATGGAGCCCTTTGTGGTTGAAACGCAGATTCTGGTTGGGAATTGAAGTGAAGGTCGAACTGTGAGCGGTTGCCCTTAGTTGAGCTAGATCAACACTTTTTCGCTAAGTGTTGGTTTTGGGAACTCGTTTGTCGTTTGTTCCGGTTTTAGTCGTTGTGCGAATGTTTTGTGCTGCAGAGAAGCCTTTTGTCCCTTGGGGACTTTGTTGTTGATTTTGGCATCCTTCGGATTCGAGGTCGAATCCTGTTGAAGGGGGGTAGAATGTGACACTACGGTCTGGTGTGACATTATAAAATGTGAAATTAGAGATTAAAACCTTACGGCTTGAGGTTTACTCGCGTTTTTGGGCCTTATGAAGAATGTGACACCACGGAGTGTCGTAACCTTATAAAAAGTGAATGTTGAGCTCAAAAACATTATGAAATGTGGAATTAAGGTTAAAACCATAAGGTATGGAGGTTAATAGCGTTTCCGGGCCGTTTCCGGGGTTTTGGGCCGTTTCCGGGGGAGTTTGGGCCTAAAAGAGGGGGTTGTGGGCTTTGGTGGGATGGAGTATGAGTCTATTTAGGATTAGGAACAGGTTTGGGGCTGGTAAAAGGGGGCTCCCCTGCCCCTTGTGCGCCCCACCCCTCTCATTGTGCACCCCACACACCTCCCCTTGGCCCTAGCCGCCCCATCCCCTTTCCTCCCCCTTTGGCCGTGCGCCCCCTTCCCTTGCCCCCTTTGCTCTCCCACCTCTTCACCACCTCTCCTCCACCCCCTCGCTGCCCTAGGGTAGCCTCCCCACCCGCTGCACCTCGAGGATCCATCCGTTGGAGCGAGGAGCGAGGAGCGATCCGGGAGGAGATCTATTGGGTTTTCGTGCGTCGGGCGAAGGTATGGCCATGGGACTCCTTGGGGTTGGGCTAGGTACTGTTCTAAGGATCAATATCATGTTTTTAGATCAATTAGTGGTGCTGGATTTGATTAGATTAGATGGATTCTTGAGTTGGCCACGTTCTCTGTTTTGGACAGCATGAGCAGTCGACCTAGGGTTCAGTTTTTAGCCAATTTAGAGTCGGAATTTGGCCATACGTCTGTTGAAGAAGTTGTAGATAATTTCAATATCTTTCAGTGGGTATAAAGAACGTTAAATTCCGATCAGCCGTTTGAAAGTTATGGCTGTTTTACCGAGCGTGTTAAAATCTGTGACGTGATTGGAACAGATCACGGTAATCTGTAGATTAAACAACTTTAGAGTCCGAATCAGTCTTTCCATATACTTCGAAAAAGTTGGGAAATTTCCTAAGCTACGCAAGGATGTACTCGTTTAATTGATTCGGAGTCCCAGAACTGAAGTTATGCCTTTTGGAAGGCTGCTGTCCCGGCGGGACAGAACCTCTGTTTTTGGTTATTGCGAGTAGTTGGCAATGTCGGGGTAGATGAGGGTTTGCGTACTGTTTTGTGGGCACGATTGTGAGTGTGTGGTACCTATGTGCAGGTGGTGTGACCCCGGGAGTGCCTTCTACTTCCCGCCAATCCGTTGCTCGTGGTTGAGGCAAGTGTATTGTAATGGATAGCGATTTGTAGGTTGCTTGTTGAGAATAGATGAAATTGACTATATGATATGATCACTTGCCATGCTTTAATTATTGCCAATGAGATGATGAGCATGTTTATTATGTTATGATGTCATGTGTTAATGTACAAGTTAAATATGATGTTGGCATAAATGCATACATGGCATGTTACATGGCTCGGGCGGTGAGAAAGTCATAACTAGTCCGGGGAAGGTCGGTGAGAAAGTTATGACTAATCCGGAAAGCCAATGAGTAAGTCCTACATCGTGATTCCATCCACCGCGGTGTGGGGAAGCGAGGAGTAGGCACCCTCCATGTTCGGGATGGAAGGGGGGAGAGGGTGCACACCGACGGGTGTGTACTCAACCATACCGGTATGAGTTTCCAAGGAGACATGAGCATAGCATCGCATTGCATACATAATGATGATGATAATGATATGTGATTATGAATGAGATGGTTTACATGATGTGAGATATTGTTGCCATGTAATTGTTCTTGTTGTACCATTGCAATATGCTTGCTGAGTTTTGAACTCACGCTTGTGTTTTCTTGTTGTTTTAGGTACCATGAGATCGGCATGCGGGGAAGGCAAATAGTCACACGTCCGCACGTAGCTTAACTCATTTGATTCCACAAGTCATTCAATTAGTCTTTGATAATAAACTGCGTGTGATGATTACTGCTTTAAGGTTTAGCTTTGCCATATGAAAGTCTTATTGTTCGTTTGACTCTTGGATACATTAAATGCTTGAAGCTAGACTTATATGGTTGTTAAGTCGTTAAAAATTGTTGTTTTAGTTGTCTCTCATATTGCCTTATATTGCTTTACTATGTTGCTTCTTCAAATCATGTGCGCCTTTGCTGGAATTTATGTTTGTGAAGTTTAGTACTGTCGGTTACAGTGTAGTGGAGTGTTAAGTTAGGGTTAATTGTTAGGATGGTAATAGAAAAATTAGTTCCATGGTATTAGAAAATAGTACTAGCCCGGTATTAGCAACATTTGAAAGAACGGTAGCACTGTCGGGACCCTGAATTTGCAAATCCGGACCCTCTGTGTATTCAGCACTAGTCCAGGAACGCGCTAGTGCACACAGTCTTAACATTGGTAAATATCACAATCATACCATCGATATTATCAAAGTACTTTTTTTTAAATAACCAAAGTGGTTACTCGACCTTATGGCCAAGTTACAAATGTATGCCTCGCAAGGCGAAACTTATTCAGAGAAAAATAATAGCAGCGGAAAATCAAATAGCTTCGTGGCGCCATCCAGTATACCACAGGCAACTGACTGGGCTCGCTTCCCTAAGTAGACGGATCCTCCTGGAGTTCCTCCTCCACAGCTGGCGTAGTCTCCTCTTCAACTGATGTTGTGTTGAGGCAAGGGTGAGTACTTGGTACTCAGCAAGTCATGCACAGAATGCAGGCTAATATACTATATGCATGGCTTGGTACAAAGGAATAGCTCAAGGTATATTTGCAGTAAACAGCATTTGAAAAGTAATATAAGTAGATTCGAAGCAGAGAAATAAGTAAAGCATAAATAACTTTTCGTGAAATTTAATAAACATTTTCCCATCCTAAACCACATTTCTATCATCTTCATTACTAAACCAAACCAAACTTTCAAATACAAGTTATTTTCAGAATGTCTATCACTTGACTGTAATCCTCGAGCATTGTCCATTACCGTGGACTAGTCTATTTAAATAGATTCTACACTCTGCAGAGGTTATGCACTTTACCCACAAGATACAGTCAAACACCACAAAGGCGAGTTCCGTAACAAAGCCTTCTAGCCTCAAACAACACAGTGGTCCTCTCCGGTTCGTGCTCTACACCATCCCTTCCCTTAGCCAAGGCGAAGTATGGGACCAACACACCGTTAGATGGGTATCTGGCCACGACCACGATCGCTCCCGCACAATCACACAAACGGTGTAATTGACACCCTGAGGCTCCACAAGTGAGTCCTTAGCGACTTAGTCAACTAGGGCCGTCCCATTCCACCATGTGGTTGCAAGTATGACCCGATTCAAAGGCTTGCAAGGTTAAGTCCTTAGAGTGACCAGGGCAAGACTACCCGAAGAACCAAATCAACATCCCGTGCCACACCGCCCACCTGATCATTCTTGCCACATGCCCGGCCGAAAACTATTTATCAAAACCCCGCTTGATTACCAAGCACCACGTGCTATCAACATCACATGATACCTTTCCAAAACAGGTTCAATATATCATTAAGTCAATATTAACATTTGATTGTCCAAAACCATGTCATGAGCACGTAGCAGGTCTAAGCAGTATACTACAACGGTCTAAGACCCATGTTGGCAATTTGATTACGTCCAACTAGTAAACCACAACTAGGGTGACAAGGGTCATGGCACATACTTAAATAATCAAGGTGTCATACAGCAAATTGGTATTTATCTAACCCCCATGTTTAAACAAAGTATCTTTCTAATTGATCTAGCATGCAATAGTTTAAATCAAAATAGATTTCGAAATAGGATCAACATGGTCAAAGCACAACTTGCCTTCAAAAAGTACTTGCTCTTGGTCTTGAGTTGGATCCTGAGTTAATACTTCTCCTTCGAATCCTTCCTGCATTTCAACGTCTACTCGTAAAGCGTGCAAATAGCAAATACACAAATAAACACTAGGCAAAAAGTGTCCAAACATCCAAATAAAATCCACAAACAGAAAGAACATAATTTTATGGATTTTTAGAAACTGGAATCGTCAAATTTGGAGTTAAAACGCAAAAGTTATGATTATTTAAAGTTTAAATAATCAATTAAATAATTTTTGCAAAGAAAAACTTTAGTCCAAAAATTAAATAAAATTCATATTTAGGTAGATCCCAATTTTATACAAATTTAGAAATTTGAATCACTCAAATCGGAGTTGAAACGCAAAAGTTATAAGCGTTTGAAGTTTGAATCTAAATTTGAATCAACATTTCGAATTAATAAATCATTTTCTTTTTCGGAAATTAATTATTGCGTCAGCATGGACACGTGGCGGCCTGTGATTGGTCCACAGTGACCCGCTGACGTCAGCATGACACGTGGCACCACCCGGGTGCTACCACGTGTCCTGGCCCATGGATCGGGTCCACGGGCGACGCGGTCCACGGTGGATCCGGTACACGGCCAGACGGCCGCCGACATGCGGGCCCGCCATGTCGGCACGCCTCACGCTGATGCGGTGGCCTGGCTACGTGGCACGATCCGAGCCGTTCGATTCGGATCGAGCGGTTGAGATTGGATCAATCCACCGCAACGTGGATTTCGTTGCAGTGACGTGGACGAACGAGGGCCGTTGGATTTTGATCCAACGGTTGAGATCTAACCTGGGTTCTACAGGGTTGGGGCGCACGTGGCTAACCTGGACCGTTGGATGAAGATCCGACGGCTATCCGAGCTTCGAAGCGGCGATGGCGGTCTGGCGGCGCCGGGTTTGGCCGGAGAGGAAGGAGACGACCTTCGCAACGGCGTTTCTTCGCGATTCCGGTGAGATGAAGTGTGCGCCCAGGTTCGTCCTGCTCCTGGAAGTCCAAATCCGTCTTCGGTTTCGACGGAGCGGCGCTGGTTTGCGGCGGAGAACGAAGAACACACAGCGGCTGTTCTTGACTTCGGCGAGCAATAGCGGCTAGACGGTGGGGATCCTAGCGGCGCGAGCTAGGGTTTCGGGACCGGCGTGGGATGGCGTTCCTCGGGCACCGATCCCCTCTTTAAATAGGCTAGGTTTCCGAATCCAACACGGCGGCGGAGATGAACAGTCTCGCCGGGGAAATTGGAACGAGCACGATGCACTGGTGCCGTACACGTGTCATGATCCACGGTTCCGATTCGAACTGGCGCTACGCATCTACTCGGTCACCCACGGCGACGCTGACCCACGCGGGCCGTTGGATCTTGATCCAACGGTCGCAGAGCTAGGGTTTCGGCCGACACGGTTGGGTTCAAACGTGGTTCGAGTTGGGTTCGGGTCGGACTCGAGCTCGGGTTCGACTCGGGCTCGGTCGGATGAACAGTACAAACCCACTCGCATTTTCCAAATGATTTAATATTTAAAATAATTCCCAGTAATTCATTTAATTCATTAAAAATAGCAAATGACTCAGAAAAATTCCAGAAAAATTCTGGAAAATATTTTGGATTATTTTGGACTCAAATAAAATATTTCCAACAAAATTTTATTTGCAAAATTAAATTCTTTAATTATTTCAAAATGGAATAAATTCAAATAAATTCCAAATAAATCCAAATAAATTCCAGTAAATTCCACAAATTCACCAAAGTGCCAAATCACACATGAATTTAATAAAAGCAAAATTTTTGGGGTGTTACAAGCACCAAAACATAGTACCACGGTAGTAGCAAGTAATTAGTATGAGTAGCACGGTGTTGGAAAGAAATTAGTACCACGGTAGTAGCAAATAATTAGTACGAGTAGCACGGTGTTGGAAAGAAATTAGTACCGTGTATTAGCAAATTTTAGTACAACGTAATTAGAAAAAATGAGTACATCGGTATGATAAGAAAATACCATGATTAGCAAAACTAGTACGACGGTGTTGGCGCTAATTAGAAAAAATAGTGATAGGAGTATTGGCAATAATTAGTAGGATGGTATTAAGGACAGTGTAGTATTAGTGAGCATGCTGTTAGGTTAGAGATAAGTATTTACGTTTGTGCAATGTATTATCAAGTGCATAAAGGCGAAGGTAGTGTTAGCTTAGGGTTAGCACAAAGTAGTAAAACTAATTAGCAAAAAAAAATGAGTTCAATTAGTTTTGGTTAGCGTTAAATAACTACAAATGTTTTTTGTAGTACACGTGAGGAGAAGACAGTACGCCGGGAAACAACTTGCGGAAAGAAACGTCTTTGTGTGCTGCGTTTGAACCACATAAAAGGTATGTTTTTTGAAGAGCAGTAGCATGAAATATAAGAGTAGGGGTAAACTTGTTAGCTTAGCAATAATTAGTATGTACATATCAGTAGAAAAAAGCACCGAGAAATTGAGTACCACCCGATTGGGATGAAATAGGGTCGTGTGGTTCCATAATTTAGTTGGAAATTGGATGAGAAATGTTACAATGGTGTTAGTACGAATGTTATAACGATATTGAATTAAGTGTTGTGAAACAAATATTTTGTGTGTATTAGTGACCATCTTGTTAGGTAAGAGTGTAGTATTTACATTTGTGCTATTTATTATTTATGTGGACAGTGTAGGAAACGTTAGTAGCATGCTACTCCCTCCATTCTGTTTTAAAGGGCGTCTAATTTTTTCTTGCCGATTCCGTTTTACAGGGCACAAAAGACGTTTAGCATGCACTGATTCCCGATTTGCCCTTTGCTTTGGCCCATGCACCAGCGGCTTACATGTGCGATTAGCATGCACAGGCGCGACTGGAAACAAACGGACATGCATGCACCATGCATGCCACACGCTGGAAACAAAAGAACACCCTGTTAATTAAGCTGCGCAATTAATTAGGGGCAGCAGCGGAAAAACTCCCACCCCAACCCTTCGCTCACTGCGTCCTTGGTATTCGTGCAAATTTTTGTGCGCCCTGTAAAACGAAACGGAGGGAGTATTAGAAAATATTAGTAAGACTGTGGTAGAAAAAATGCTAGAATGTTAAAATAGTACGTAATACAGTTGGAGAAATTAAAAATATGAACTGGTGTTGGTATGGGAATGTTGCATGAAATGTTTGTTATTTTACGTGTATTAGCATGAAATATAATATTAGAACATTTTCCCTTCCCTCACTTGAATGAAATGTCCGAACAGCGGTGGGAACAAGGTAAAAAGAGCTATGAAATCAAGTATAGATTTTTCAAAAATTTTACTACAAGTCGCCAACTGAGTTACCCAGATTGTGTAAAAATTTGAAATGAAATTACCCTATATTTGTTTCTATAAAATTCTGACAATAGCATAAGCTCCAATTTCATAATTTCGGTTTTCAATTTATCAGAGGGGTCAATAGGTCTTAATAATTTGTGAAATTTTTTGACAGAGGTCCTCAAGACAGCAATAAGTTCCAGTTAAATTTTGAAGTCAGAAGGATAAGTATTTTTCTTGTAGAAATTCTTTTAGTACAAATCTCAGATTTTTTAAAAACATTTCTTTTAATTTCTAAGGGTATTATAACACATTATTATTTTCTGAAATTTTTACTAAAGGTAGATAACGTTAAGTAGAGTAACTAGTAAAATTTGTAGCTCTGGACAAGTTACCAAACTTTGTAATAAATTCTAACATTGCTGTGTTTTGACAGGATTTTAAAGAAATTTACTTTATGTAAATTTGTAAATTACTTTTAACTGAAGTATAATCTTTTCACTGGTCATAGTACGAGATGATGTGCATTAACACGAAATATGAAATATGACCTCAATGAAATGTTCGAATGATATTTCGTTAAATGTTGTCGGAGAAATATTTTGTGTGTAGTGACTTTGAATATTATTTGTGTGCGACAGACGGACATGCATGTAAAAATTTCTTTCGAAGAGCGTCCCACAATGTTGCATGGGAGATTTGTGAGCATTGACAACTGCCTGCACGTAGATAGCAGTATAGCCACCCCGAATGAACTGTGGGAGCTGAAATCACATGTCGTCGCTCGGTTCGGTGCGAGCCTTGAGAAGCACAGAGTTCGTCTAGATGGGATTCGTCCACGGTTGGTCCCCAACACCTTGATGGTTGTGCACACGCTCTACCCGTTATGAAGCGAAAGCGCGTGGGCTTTGTATGTCCGCAAAGCGGGTGAAGAGAATTTTGAGGTGGGAGTGTACGTGGAGATATTGCCACGGCACGATGCCGGAGCGGTGGCATCTACCTCCGAAGCAGTAGAACATGAGATATCACATACACCACCCGAACCAGACATTGTGGAGGAGGGGACATCAGGGGGAGGGGAAGAAGAAGCCGAGGCGGTGGAGGTTGATGGAGAATGCATGGATGATGAAGGCGGCGGAAGCGGGGATGAAGAAGCGGCGGACAATGATGACCCAAGACCGGCTATACAGTACTTCCGGGCCATGGGTCAGGTCAATTGTGTCATGGCGGATTACAGTAAGATATCCGCATCGGGGCACTCCCAGAACGATGTCCAAATTGGACAAGAGTTCGCTAACAAGTTGGAGGCCATTCACTTTCTTAGCAACTATGCCGTCGTGACAAGACGGGAGCACACTCTTCACCGTTCGGACAAGACAGCGTATGAGGTTAGGTGCACGAAGTATCCGGGTTGTCACTTCTTTGTGCGAGCTCACAAGCCCAAGCACGAAGACCACTTTAAGATAGCTACATACACGCCTCATACGTGCACAGAGGAGTCCATAAGGAACATGAGCGGACTTATGTTCGCGAGGTTCATAGCCCAACTCCTCTTGACCGTCGTTGGGAGCGACATAGAGATGACTCCCCGTAAAATTATGGAGGAGGTGCAGAGTAGAAATGGGATGGTCATCACGTACCATACGGCCTGGAGAGCGAAGCAGAAGGCATTGAAGATGCTGTTCGGGAGTTTGGAGGAGTCTTTCAACTATGCCCCTAGGTTGCTACGGAAGATAGCCATGACGAACCCGGGCACGCAGTTCGCAGTGGCCGATGAGCCCGTCATGCTGGAAGACGGGTCGTTCAGCTCGACGGACCGGTACCTCTTCAGGGTATTCTGGTCATTCGGGCAATGCATCGAAGCTTTCAGGTACTGCAGGCCAGTCCTATGCGTGGACGGGACATTCATGAGCGGGAAGTTCCACAGGACGCTGCTAACTGCTCTCGCTGCAGATGCAAATAACCAAATCCTCCCGGTGGCATTCGCTCTCGTGGAGAGCGAGAACAATGATAGTTGGTTGTGGTTTCTGGCTCTGGTGAAGAGCCGGGTCGTCGGTTCCCGGGAGCGCGTATGCATTGTCTCAGACCGGAACAAAGGCCTTCTCCACGCGTTGGATGTCATGCACGACGACACTTCCTCCTCGACGAGCTGGCCCGATGTCGAGAGAAGATGGTGCATGCGCCACCTTGGTGCGAACCTGTACACAAGGTACAAGAACAAGGCGCTGGTGAAGAGATTCAAAGCTATGTGCCTGCAGAACCAACAACACAAGTTCAACGCGATATGGACGCAGCTGAACGAGGCCACAGAGAAGATGATGGAGGACGACCAATCCCAGCAACAGCAACTCCTTTCGCAAATGGTGGGAGGACAGACCGTGTCTTCTAGAACCCGGCCCACCTTCAGCCAGTGGATCGCGGGGAAGCCAGCGGAGCGGTGGGCGCTACTCCATGACACGAACGGAGCGAGGTATAGACGAACCATAGCTTAATGCAGATCATCTCACCTCCTTGTATTCATTTCCATACAAGCTAACATACACCACGACAGGTACAACGTCATGACAACGAACATAGCGGAGGCGTTCAACAACGTACTTAAGGGTGTGCGCGCCCTGCCGTTGTGTTCAATCATTGAGCTCACATTCTACCGGGCAGCTGATTACTTCCGAGATCGCGAAAATGCGGCCGAGGCGTGTGTCACCACGTATGCAGCCAGAGTGGAGAAGATCCTCACGGAGAGAAGGAGGAAGGCGCACTTCCACCGCACAAGGATTTATGACCTAGGGGCGAATAAATTTGAGGTCATGTGCAAGCGCAGACATGCATCCGGGTATCTCGCGGGGGACACCGTGCAGCAGTGCCAGCTAGGGGCCGAGGAAGTGGCGTGCACGTGCAACAAGCCAAAGCTTCAGCACATCCCGTGCTCCCATGTGTTGGCGGCATGTCGCGATATGGGTGGGAACGATGCATCACAGTACATCTCGCCTTACTACACCGTGCATGCTTTGAAGAACACCTGGCATCCGAAGATGAGTTCGTTTTCAATCGGAGCGAACTACAAGCTCATAGAAGGCCCAACCTAGAAACCATATCCCGTGAGTAGGCGCACACAGCAAGGTAGGCCAAGGGCCAGACTGCAAGGTGACATGGATGCGGCTGATGCGGTGGACGGCTTGCGAAGGTGTAAAATATGCAGACAACCCGGACACGACCGTAGGAGGTGCCCCAATGCACCCAATACCTAGTTATCTGCCTTCGATTATGTTTGAAATGTTCCACGCTGCTTTGTTACGTCACGTTTGAACTTGTATTGGTAATTTTGAGCTATCGAAATGTACCTGTGTTTGCCGGCATTGCATGCATGATGCTTCAAGCTTGTGTAAACGTACTTTCATGTCATGTATCATTTGTTTCAACAGCGCGTGATGGCCGCCAATGCAGTTCCAGAGCTTCTCCGTGAGTCAGTAGATGCCCCACATCGTGCGAGGGCCATTTCTGCTGGAGCTATGGTAAGATGCATTACTATATTACTTGCCATTAATTTGTCCAGACATGGCTAACCAATTTGTTATTAATCTTTCAGTTGCCCCCTCTCTTCTGTCGGTCGTTGCATAAGATAAAGAAGTTGGACTATCGATTCCACTATCGACTAGGTCGTGCGGGTCTACTACCCTTTGCACTTCTCATGGATGGGGCTCAGCTTGGAGGAGGGCAGAACACACCCATGCCTCCCATTGATCGTGCGCTCCTTACAGGTCTCGTGGACCGATGGCGGCCGGAGACACACACATTTCACCTACCGTTTGGTGAGATGTCCATTACTTTGAGGGATGTGGCCATGCTAACCGGCCTCCCCATCAGGGGACATCCGTTGGTTCTTCGTCGTCCCAATAGGCAGCACTGGCAGCAGTACATAACGGGAAGGTATTACAACCACTCGTCTGTTTTATGTTCGTAATGTGCACGCTATTATCAACTCTATTAATCTGGAGTTCTCGCAGGTTTGGTGTCCCATACGAACAGAAGGAAAACGGGGTGTCCATGACCTGGGTGCAGACATTGTAGGAGTACAATCCCTGCCCACCTGATGCCGACGAAGATACAGTGCTACGCCACTACGAGGTCTACCTGTACTACTTGCTGGGTGGTGTGATGTTCACGTCCACCGCAGGAGACTTGATCTTCCCGCACATTGTGTGGATTGCTCGTCAGTTGGCTGGTGACCTCGACGACATCCCAGCCTACAGCTGGGGATCTGCGGTCCTGGCGGACACGTACCGTGGATTGTGCGATGCATGCCATCGCCAGACTTACAGGAGCAGTATTACCGGATGCCTGCAACTCCTTCAGATGTGGAGTTGGGAGTACCTTCCAATCTCTCGGCCAGAGATCCGTAGGAGCTACTACCCTGTTGCCGTCAACGCTGCCATGCCAGAACCCAATCGGCCTACAATGGGGTACCGTTCGCTGCACGCACGACTCCGATGGTCGCCGGAGGGTGACCACTCGGGGTACACGCGTGTTGTCGCCGATCTAGACCTGCTGACCGCAGCACATGTGAACTGGGATCCATGGTCACCGCAAAGAGCCGCAGAGCTTGCGACGGATGCCCAAATATCTAGCTGGTGCACGGTGGACTACCCCCTGTGGATGACCACATGCTTCCTACTGTACATGAATGTGGTTGAGGTGTACTCGCCCGAACGGATCCAGAGGCAGTTCGGTTTCCGGCAGGTAGTCCCTGTTCCACCACTGCGGGACGGCGGGAGATCTCACAGGTATGCATTTACTTATTTTCAATGTTTTCCCACTCTACGCAAACTTGAGAATCTAACGTCCTTGCATTTGTAGGAGAAGCGTGAAGGGCAGTGCGGCCGCAGCGGACTGGATGAACGTCTATGCCGCCCACATTATGCGGTGGAACGAGAGTGCATTTCAGGAGGTTGTCCTTCCCTCTGTGCCATACGACCCCCAGGAGTATGACAACTACTTGACATGGTACCGTCCGCGCACTCGCGCCACATTGCTTAGCAACGAGGTCGAGGAAAGAGCAATGTCCTATCATGAGGACCGATCTCGTCAAGTCCACATTATGGTACTTACAATACCGTACTAATTTCCTCTGCAAATTCGTTAACCCAAGTTCTAATACCACAGTAATGCTACGCAGACGCAGGAGGGATCCGAGCTGTACACCGAAGCCAACCGACTTGCGGGCCAAACTGAAGGCACCTCTGGCTCCTCATCAGCAACAAATCAGATGAGAAGGTACCTCGCGTCCAGGGGGCACGATTCATGTCCGCTATCCGTGGCCTTGGAGGATGGTCACGGACACACGGCCGAAGCTACAGCTCATCTCCCATGGAACCTATCGCTAGCTCACAGCCGAGGAGATCCTGCACCGTCCGTCCGTCTAGTGCTGAGGCGGCCGATGTCGCTCGACATGCATCCATGTCACATGCACCGAGCCATTCGTCGCGATGTCACTTCGTCCTACCTATTGAAGTACCAGCTGATGAAAGATCGGGCCCTACACAGCATGACGACATACCCGGTCCTTCCAGTCATCACCCTCCCACAGACATGCCCCATGTATCACAGTTCTTTGGGGCAGAGGTCACTCCCACACCCCAATGGAGCGGGCCCGAAGTTTTTGACGAGGACTTCTTCAATGCGCCTACCTTCACTAGCCTACTAGGCGCGCAGCTACAGGGGCCCCCTCCGCACCAGGCGGGGACGTCACAAGCATCGACATACGTACACCATACGGGTCCCTTAGGGACCGTTGATCCAGAGGCGTGGTACAACGCAATCAGCGCAAGCGGAGGAGGATACTCCATCGCAACGGGCCCCCCTCCGCGAGACGAGGATTTCGATGTACCAGCAGCCACGGGGAGGGTTGGTCCGTCACAAGCCGTGGGACAAAGGGAAATACGTCCACCAATGGTGTTCAACCCCGAGGACCAGATCAGAAGGCAGGCTCAACGACGGAGAGGGGGACGGTGACGCTTCGAGCTTGTACATGTGTGCTCATTTGTTAATTGGTTTAGGAGGTATGAGCATGTTATTGATTTGAATTCGTTCATTCATATTGTCATTGCTATTGGTTGTACTTGGCTGAGTATTGGAGTAACGCTTGTTTGTCTATTGTTTGTAGGTACCTTGGAGCCGACATGCATGGATGGGAGTGCTGGCTTATCGCTTGTAATCTTAAAGAGTTTGTAATCTTAATGAGTTTATGTCTTGTAATCACCCCAAATTCGTACTAAGTTATCGCTTGTAATCTAATGAGTTTATGTCTTGTAAATAATTTGTGGCAGTTGCATGTGCTTAGTTGGTTATCCTAAGTTGCTTTGTGTTGTTGTTATGTTAAATGTTGTCTTTTGTCTGCTGAGTGGATGTCCTAGTTTTAGGGGAGGTGCTGCTGAAATTTCTAGTGATTTATGCAACTTGCTAGTATGTCCTAGCTTGGTGGTAGTTGATGTTGTAATATGTAGTCTAATATGTGCTCGTGCAATATTATCTAGTACACGGACTATCATATCATGTACAAATATGTTATGGACACCTTTCCTTGCTTGTAATATGAACTCGCGCAATACCCCTAATTATTAGTCGCGGCCAAACCATGACGACGATGAGTTTTCGGCCGCCCGTTCAAAATTAATGTTTGAAGCTATTTTCGAGGTCCGACGCAGCGGACTTGCTCATTGATATATGGACTACCGTATCCAGAAGGAAAATTCCATTTACACCTTTCATTGCAGGTTATACGAACTCGCGCAAAACCCCTAATTATCATAGTCGCGGCCGAACCATGACGACGAAGGGTTTTCGGCCGCCCGTAAAAAGGATTGTTCGAAGTTTTTTTTTGGCCCGACGCAGCGGACTTGCTCATTGATGTATGGACTACCATATCCAGAAGAAATATTCCATTTACACCTTTCGTTGCATGTAATACGAACTCGCGCAAAACCCCTAATTATCACAGTCGCGGTAGAATCATGACGATGAAGGGTTTTCGACTGCCCGTAAAAAGGATTGTTCGAAGCTTTTTTTTTGGCCCGACGCAGCGGACTTGCTCATTGATGTATGGACTACCATATCTAGAAGAAATATTCCATTTACACCTTTTGATGCATGTTATACGAACTCGCGCAGAACCCCTAATTATCATAGTCGCGGCAGAGTCATGACGACAAAGGGTTTTTGGCCGCCCGTAAAAAGGACTGTTCAAAGCTTTTTTTTTGGCCCGACGCAGCAGACTTGCTCATTGATATATGGACTACCATATCCAGAAGAAATATTCTATTTACACCTTTCGATGCATGTTATACGAACTCGCGCAAAACCCTTAATTATCAGTCGTGGCCGAACCATGACGACGAAGGGTTTTCGGCCGCCCGTGAAAAAGATTGTTCGAAGCTATTTTTTGGGTTGGACACAGCGGACTAGCTCATTTATATATGGACTACCATATCCAGAAGAAATATTCCATTTACACCTTTCGATGCATGTTATACGAACTCGCGCAGAACCCCTAATTATCATAGTCGTGGCAGAGTCATGACGACGAAGGGTTTTCGGCCGCCCGTGAAAAGGACTGTTCGAAGCTTTTTTTTTGGCCCGACGCAGCAGACTTGCTCATTGATATATGGACTACCATATCCAGAAGAAATATTCTATTTACACCTTTCGATGCATGTTATACGAACTCGCGCAAAACCCTTAATTATCAGTCGCGGCCGAACCATGACGACGAAGGGTTTTCGACCGCCCGTGAAAAAGATTGTTCGAAGCTATTTTTTGGGTCGGACATAGCGGACTAGCTCATTTATATATGGACTACCATATCCAGAAGAAATATTCCATTTACACCTTTCGATGCATGTTATACGAACTCGCGCAGAACCCCTAATTATCATAGTCGCGGCAGAGTCATGACGACGAAGGGTTTTCGGCCGCCCGTGAAAAGGACTGTTCGAAGCTTTTTTTTTGGCCCGATGCAGCAGACTTGCTCATTGATATATGGACTACCATATCCAGAAGAAATATTCTATTTACACCTTTCGATGCATGTTATACGAACTCGCGCAAAACCCTTAATTATGATAGTCGCGGCCGAACCATGACGATGAAGTGTGCCGAGGTGGCGGGAGTGAGTGTGCCGAGGGAGGGGGGCTGGCACATGAAATGCGGGCGGGAGTCTGCCGAGGAGGGGGGTGGGGGTGGGAGGCACAGGTGGCGGGAGGGAGTCTGCCGAGGAGGGGGGCTGGCACATGAAATGCGGGAGGGAGTCTGCCGAGGAGGGGAGGGGGGGCGGTGGGCGGCACAGGTGGCGGGAGGGAGTCTGCCGAGGAGGGGGGCCGGCAAAGGTGGCAGGAGGGAGTGTGCCGAGGCGCGGGGGCCGGCACATGAAATGCGGGAGGGAGTCTGCCGAGGAGGGGGGTGGGCTGCACAGGTGGCAGGAGGGAGTCTGCCGAGGAGGGGGGCTGGCACATGAAATGCGGGAGGGAGTCTGCCGAGGAGGGGGGTGGGGGGTGGGCGGCACAGGTGGCGGGAGGGAGTCTGCCGAGGAGGGGGGCTGGCATATCCAGATTCGGGAGGGAGTCTGCCGAGGAGGGGGGTGGGGGGGTGGGCGGCACAGGTGGCGGGAGGGAGTCTGCCGAGGAGGGGGGCTGGCAAAGGTGGCGGGAGGGAGTGTGCCGAGGGGGGGGCGGCACATGAAATGCGGGAGGGAGTCTGCCGAGGAGGGGGGTGGGCGGGTGGGCGGCACAGGTGGCGGGAGGGAGTCTGCCGAGGAGGGGGGCCGGCACCGGTTCCCTCGCACCACTAGCTCCATTATTGCCGCTCGGTGATGCATGCATTCTTCTCGCTATAAATTGACAACGCGAGGGGTTTGACAACCCAAAGAGAAAACATTGAGCATACATATCCTCACTGAACCGTCCAGCATTTCAGCAAAAGCAATGTCTCACGCGTCAAGATCATTGGTTCCCAATGCAGTGCGGGTAATTTGCCCTAACTGCCATGTCGAAGCTCAAGTGCTCTACTCCACCACTGCACCAAACAACCTACGGGCATTTTATAGATGCCCTAATTTCTCCGTACATCTAAATCTAATTCTATTTCTTCATGTTTTGATGATTACTCTCCTGCTCGAGTTTGATATAACCATGCTTACACTGTCGTGTAGCCTACCGGATGCCAATATTTTTAGTGGGCTGACCGCCTGCATACGTCAAGAGAGCATCCTACTACTCCAGTAACAGACAGGATGCTGCCCAGGGTACAGGAGATGATGGCCCTCGGGCGGGAAGTTAATAGGCTATCGTTACGTGAATTACCGCAAGCAGACGCCGTACAGCCTCAACAAGAACATGACCCTGCAGCTTACGACCGCTTCCTTCAGCGCGCCATAGAAGATAACCACGAAGCTGTAGACCCTAATTTTGTTATCCCCTGTGACTACCAGAAGGATGATGACGGCCAACGTGACCGTTGGCAGTTTCTCGAAGATGAGGGTGTTGACATTGACAGTGATGATTCCGGAAAGTTCTAATGCTGTTATGAGTAGGGTGTTATATTATAATGAATTTCGTACTGCAATGAAGCTTTATGTTATGTTTACCAAGTTATTTCGTGTATGGACTACCTCGGGTGCTATCCCGAACACGCTGAGAAAGGTGATATGACAACACGCTGAAAACACTGATATGACAAAATGCAGAAAAAGCTAACATGACTTGTCTTCACATGGGCTTGAATGCCTGCCTGCTCGCCAGTCTGCCACGTGCCCGGTGAGTGGGGCCTGAAGGATAGCCTAGTCGCCATGGCGCCACGTGGGCCGGTTGCCCCGCCGCGAGTGGGGCCTGAATGCCCGCCTGCTCGCCTGGCTGCCATGTGTGCTGATCGCCCGAGTGAAGGGCCTATATATACCCCACTCCATGATCAGCGGTCTCAAGGTCTTACTGGCTACTTCGGACATTGGTTTTTGCCCTTTTAGCTCCTCCATCTGAAACCCTTGGTCTTGCTCCAATGGCGCAATCCTTCCCATCTTCCTCTGTCGACAGGGCTAGGGCGACTGTGCTCTCAAAGATAGCGACCGAGGGTTCCCTCCAACTCCGCCATGGAACCCTCGCACCGCGGTGCGAACCCCGGGAGATCGTCGTCTTCGCCTGGGGATTACTGGCGGGCCTGGTGCCGCCCTTCTCCGAATTCTTCTTCACCGTCCTCCACTTCTATGAAATTAGCCACCTTCACCTCACTCCCAACTCTGTCCTCACCCTCGCTATCTTCGCACACCTATGCGAGATGTTTGTAGGGGTAATGCCCAATCTTCCACTATTCCGGTACTTCTACACCCTCCGCGGCGTCGCCGATGTTGGGGCCGTGGGGAGTTGCCATTTTCGCCTCCGCGATGGGTCGGCTGCCCGCTACATTTCGTTCCAGGTGAAAACAAGCTAGAAGGGGTGGCGGAACGACTGGCTGTATGCCGGCGATGACAGTGGGATCGATGCTCTGGCATTGCCCAGCGCCCCAGCGAATGCCTGTGACAATTGGGGCTCGCTTGTCGAGGAGACAACAGTCATCTTGGCGATGGCGGCCCGCATCAACCGGCTCCGAGATGCTGGCCTAACCGGCGCGCTGGTAGTTCGGGACTTCGTTGGACGGAGGCTTAGCCCCCTTCGTCGACGTGCCCGCCCGGCATGGCAGTACTCTGGTGACGATGACTTCACCCGCACGCACGTGGGCCGTGAGTTTCCCAGTCTCCTTATGAATACGTATCTTCTATTGTGGTCGCCATAACCGACAGTCTTGTCTTCCTTTTTTCGGCAGGTGAAGGGAACTTGGACGGTCCTGCCATCTCCAAATGGCTGACCGGACTGCTCCCGCCAATACTGGGTGGTCTGGATTTTCCCACCGGGGTACAGCCTCTCTGCCATCTACAGTTCGCAAAGCGCCTCCGGATCATCAAGATGTTTCCTGCGATGGACTCCACCGGCCCTGCGGCGCTGCAGGCCCGCAATCCCTTGATAACCATAGAATCCGGCTCTGCTGATGGTCGGAGCGGCCGTAAGCAATCGGTCCCTCTGGACGCCTCGGTTACTACCCCGAAAAGGCCTCGCACCGAGGACTGCACTCCCGCCGCCGCCTACTCCGCCGCGCACACTCCGTCATTACCGGCGGGGACTTCGTCTGCAGTGATGACATCCGCTGCCCGGGATTGGACGCCGCCTCCACCGACGCCAACTCCTTCGGTGCCGTCCTCGTCGGTGCCAACTCCATCGGCATTCGCTCTGCCCACGCCAACTCCTCCGGTGCCGACCACATCGGCACTAAGGCTCGCTGCCACTGTACGTCAGGGCGTGCTTGCTCTCCCAACAGCTGCATTCAGCTTTCAGTCGCTTCCGAGGGCGGCCGCCCAAGTTGCTCCACCCGGCGCCTCCGGAACCTCCCAAGTAGACATCGTCGGCGCCAGCACTCATGCCCAGCCGGCTTCTGTCAGCCCCAACGCTTCAACCTCCCGCCTTGGCACGTTGTTCGCCGAACTTGGCGAGGCACACGCAGCCTCGGGAGCCCTCCTCACGGCGGCCATCCAGCACGAAGCGCAACTGGCCGAACATGTCATGGCGCTGCGCGAGGAGAAGGAGAAAGCGGAGGCACTGCT
Source organism: Rhipidocladum racemiflorum (assembly GCA_036346355.1). NCBI lineage: Eukaryota > Viridiplantae > Streptophyta > Magnoliopsida > Poales > Poaceae > Rhipidocladum > Rhipidocladum racemiflorum. The sequence goes on from CM070586.1 coordinate 23,994,748, forward strand.
AGCCCAGGAGAGGGTGACTGGGGCGGCCCTGCTCAAGCAAGCACAGGAGGCCAAGGCGGCGCAGGAGGAGGCGGTGGGGGAGCTGCGCCGCACGCTGCACAACATCACCGTCATGCTCGGCCCAGCTTACCAGCGCATGGCGAGATGCCTAGGGCCGTTAGGGGTGGACCTGCAGTATGCCCATAGCATTACTCGGGTCGCTGAGGCACTCGGCGGCTTGTCAGCCGCCTTAGCCGCTCGCTCCGCCCGAGAAGGGCAGGAAGTCGCGGTAGCCACAGCGACGTTCGTGCTGGCTTGCTGCGCTAGCCGTGACGCCTCATTTGATCCGATGGTTGTCGCCGCCGGTATTGAGGGAGACGAGGCCCAGGTGCACGCGCGTGTGCGCGAGGCAGCGGCGCACGTGGCCGGGCTGATGGAGGTTCAAAACCCGGACATCGCCGCCGCACCGCCGGAGGACGAGGCCGAGGACACCGCAAGGCAGATCCAAATCATCGACGACGAGTGACTGCCGGGGCCACCACCTTTATTTTTGTTCGCTCCTTCTTTTGCTTCTTCCTGTACGCGAAAGACTACATCGGTAATATCAATGAAATTACCACTTAGTCCGTTGTCCACTTCTCATCCCGTTCAGTTGCGCTGTGTAGAAGCTCAATAAAGTACCCATCGGTAGGCGTGTCATGAACGAATGCATCCATTAAAATGAGATAAAATAGACCACACAAACTGAACCGTTCCATTGCACAACATAGATAAAGATGTAAACATGCATGAAGCGTACATCACGGACTAGTGCACAACTGCAGAAAAAACTAACACAAGGATAACTGCATACATCATCTTTTCTAACCACTTTATGTGATCTAAAATGCGATCCACCTTAAACGTTAGCATGTTAAGTTTTTGCTCGACGTCCATCCTCTGCTCTACCCGGCCAGAGTCCTCTCTGGTACTATCGTAGTACCATGCTCCCTCGGTGTATTCAAGTTGTCTGCCCACTGAAAATATTGGCATCCTGTAGACTACATGACGGTGCGAACATTGTTATATTATCACCAACTCCTGCAGGAGAGTAAGCATCGAAAAACCTAAAGAAATCGAAATATATTTTCACTTACAGAGAAATTAGGGCACTTATAAAACACCCGACCGTTATTTGTCGGAGTGGTAGAGTAGAACACATTAGATTCTACGTGGCAATTAGGGCAATTGACCCGTCTGGCGTTGGCAAGCGCAAGGGCCCTCCGATTCGTTGAGCTTGATGTCTGAGACATGGCCTTAACAGAAGAGACGAAGTGGGAGAACGGAGAAGAAGTTTTCAGCAAGAGAAAGAAGAGGATATGAAAATTCTCAGTGTGGAATGTATGTGCTGGGTGCCTCCGTATTTATAGCAGCCCACATGGTTGTGAAAGTGGCCTATCAAAGCTGCTGCCAGTGTGTTCAATTCGAGCTGATAAATTAGTAGACAGCGTGTTGTCATTTCACTCTTACAAAGCTGGGCGTGCGCGTGTTGTCATCTTTTCTAGCTTTTTGTCAAATCACTTTTCCAAATGTGTTGTCATGTCAACTATTTCATCTTTTGTCATATCAGCTTTTGCAACCTTATGTCGTATCACATTTTCCAGCTTTTGTCATCCGCAAAACCGTAGAAAGCATTCTAGCAGACCTTGTCGCTTTGTTCCGGGATTGCTAGTGTTTTGTTGCTTGGTGGTGTGCAGAGTGTTGTCCAATCAGTCACTTTTACTTTCTCATACGATGTCATAACACAACACGTCCGCGTCTGCTTTTCCGACCTATTGTATGCACGACACAGCATTGGTGTGTCATAAATGAAAGCACCCATCACCTTTGGGACAATTTGTATAGTATTCCAGTAAAAATTACAGTGTACTTGGGCAGTTAAAAATAATGTGACATGCTTGTATGGGACCCCAGGAACACGATGACGACACTGGTATGATAAAAGCTGACAACACTGGTATGATAAAAGATGGAAAAGGAGCTCACAATTCTCCAGGATGGAAAGCGTGACATGACGGCCTATGCAGCTTTGCCAGGTGGGGTGTCAAGTCGGTCAGCTTTGGCAAAGGGGTGATAGGTATCACAAGCTGCACACCCTATCACCCTCAATCAAAGTTGCACGCCATGTCACCCTCAATCAGAGCTGCACGACCTGTCACCCTCAATCAAAGGTGCATGATCTGTCAGCTTTCTCATATTGATTGGACCACACTGTCGTGCATCCCAATGCGTGGCAGGTCGTGTAGCTTTGCCAAAGCCATGACAGGTCGTGCAGCTTTCCAAAAGGGGCAACAGGTCATGCAGTTTTGCCAAAGGGGTGACATGCCATATAGCTCTCCAAGAGGGACAAGTGTTGTAGTTAGGTGGAGAAGCCCCTCACCAGCACTATAAAAACTGGCGGAGGGGGGGATAGATGCATCACACTGCCAAACCAGCAATAAACTTCAACCGACTTTACACAAATCAGGCCACGATGTCATTCTACCGTCGCCTCTTCAGCAAGCAAAACTTAACCCCCTCCATATACCCGGATGCGAGTAGCATTGACGCCCCAGTTCTACCGGTCCTGCCCCTGCCGAAATGCGACTGCAACCTTCTGGCGAAGATGATGCAGTCTACGCACGGAGATACGGCCGCCCGCGCTCACTATTGTTGTGGCCGCGGCTACGAGGTAAACCAATTGGTGTCCACACACAAATTAGGGTAACACAACCATTTCATGCATCGTTCTTTATTTTTTAAGCACGAGGACCGGTGCTGCTTCTTCCAATGGATCGATGGCCCCGAACGACGTGACTACGAATTTATGTACAACTGCCACGACGCCTACCCCACTTCGCCCCGAAAACTTCACCCGGTGGGAGAGGCCACCGGGATATGTCCCCTATCTACATCGATCGGACTTAAGGGCTGGTCGGCAAGGGACCAATCAATCGGTGAGTTTCATGCGACATGCTCATGTTTCACTCATAAAGCGTTCATTCTAAACCAAATCATCCCATACAGGACTTCAAAAAGAATCTTGCGAAATTCCTCAAGTCAAAGGACAAACCTCCACAAGGGCCACCCGAAAGGCCAGAATTGTGCGAACACGGCTGCAGTGCTGGTGGACACCTGCCACGAGGATCTAGCGGACCGAAGGTTCTACCGGTGCCCTTTGCCGGAGGATGAATGGTGCTGGTACTTCAACTGGGTGGACCCAGAGACATACCACCCACATCTCAAACTTCCCGTCTCGGATGACTGGGGGGACCAACCCTCGCCGTGGTGCTACTACCTCCCAGAAAATCCAGACCCCGAGTACGCCTACGGTATTCGACAACGACCACAGTGGGCATATTGCATTGACTGCAGGGAACGCCTTCGGTTGTATAACAACAAGCCCAACACACACCTCCTGCACCATATAGTGGAGTGCGAGTCGAAACAGAGGAGGCGTGTCGGCAAGTCTCCGGAAGTGCATCAGGGTTCCTCCTCCCGAAGAGAAAGGGATAAGGGGAAGCAGCCGGCCGAGGTCCGAACTACGCAACAAATCCTTGACGGATTACAAAGACCATTCGGGAACCCGGGTGGTATTAAAATAGGGGACGCGAGTAATCGGGAGGGAAGAGATCAACAAAAAAAAGACAAAAAATTATGTTTTATACCCCCGAGACATTCGGCATAGGCTGCCCATTCGGCGACAGCTGGGAGCACTGCGCACGGCCATGGAGCTCTTTCATAAGAGAGATTGAGCGGTGTCCAAGAACAAATCGCAAAAGATTGACGGGTGATGTAATATGTAGAAAATGTTACGCGTCATTCCCAGTCTACGAACATAGGTGGAATGGTCACTTGTTCCACCATGACAATCAGTGTTTTCGTCGGTTCTTGTAGCAATGTCGTCACTATTGTAAGGATGTAGTTCTAGCAATTCCGTCAGGATTGTAATGCCCCCGTAATATCTGTTGCCCTCCAGTTGCACTCTGTAGAAGCTAAATAAAGTACTTCGCTTTAACTCTACCGTAGTGAGGTAATGCGATCAAGAACCTTCATGTGAATTATGACCATCATGCACGGTAAATGACAAAAAACTGAAAAGCTGATATGACAAAAGCTTGAAAAAGATGATATGACAAAAGGCTGGAAAAGGTGATATGACAAAAGCCTGAAAAAGCTGATATGACAAAAGGCTGGAAAAGGAGATATGACAAAAGCCTGAAGAAGCTGATATCAAAAGGCCGATTGGACAAAAGCTGATAACATAAGCCCCGCCACGCCACTGCCAGGCTCATTGTTGTGTTGTTGGGTGAGTGATATACTGATGGATATTGATGGGTTCTTCGGGTTTTGTGGTCATCTATTTCGTTTTTATGTTTTTTTAGGCTCAAATATATTGATGGGTTCTTAACGTCTCCAAGACTATTTGCAGATGATCTTCATGTTCTTTTCTGCTCTTGGAATAGACAAGAATGTCGTCGATGAAGACTACGACGAACTTGTCTAAATACTCCATAAACACCTTATTCATCAGATTCATGAAATAAGAAGGAGCATTGGTTAGCCCAAAAGACATGACTGTGAACTCGTACAGTCCATATCGGGTGGTGAAGGCTGTTTTCGGAATATCTTCCTTTTTTATCTTTAACTGGTGATATCCCGATCTCAAATCTATCTTGGAAAAGACTTGAGCTCCCTTCAACTGATCAAACAGATCATCTATCCGAGGCAACGGATACTTGTTCTTAATGGTGACCTCATTCAAAGACCTGTAGTCTATGCACATCCTCAGACTACCATCTTTCTTGGTGACGAAGATCACTGGTGATCCCCAAGGTGACGAACTGGGTCTGATGAATCCTTTTTCTTGCAGTTCTTCAATCTGCTTCTTCATCTCGACCAACTCGTTAGAAGGTAAACGGTAGGGTCTTTTCGAGATGGGAGCTGTACCAGGTACAAGCTCAATCACAAACTCCACATCTCTGTCCGGTGGCATACCGGGCAACTCATCCGGGAACACATCTGGGTATTCATTGACTATCGGTACCTTCTCCCACGAAGTACCCTTCAGACGGTTTAGGGTGCTACCCCCCTTAGAGGCAAGATTAGATAAGAACTCCACTCTAATCCCCTCAGGGCTGGTAAGTGAGATAGCTCTACTAGCACAGTCTATCTGACCCTTGTACTTGGTTAACCAATCCATTCCAAGGATTACTTCTATACCCTTAGTATCCAATAATATTAAGTTCGCTAGGAACTTTACCCCTTTTATTACTATATCCATTTTCGGACAGACAGTAGTCATTCTTAGTTCTTTTCCAGGGGATTGCACTAGCAAAGGGTTTCTTAACTGCATGGTGTTCCAGTTATGCTTTTTAACCAAGTACTCTGATATAAAAGAATGGGTTGCACCAGAATCAAACAGAACTGAAGCTGGAACTGAGTTCACATGGAACTTACCATAAACCACGTCTGGCGCATCCTAAGCCTCTTCCGCGGTGATGTGATTCACACGCCCTCTTCCTGCAGTCCTTGGCGTGCGCGGAGTCTGAGGGGTTCCTCTTCCTTGAGCCGGCGCAGGGGCGCGAGCTGGCGTCGATCCCAAGTTAAACCGCACCGGGGTGACGGCCTGACGCTTCTTGGGGCAGTTGTTGGCGTAGTGCCCCATCTCCCTGCAGTTGAAGCACTGCACTCCTGCCATAGCAGTCCCGCTCTTCTGAGCTTGAGCTCCTGCATTGCCGGCAGGGGCTTGTCCAGTGGGACGCGGTGTGGACATTGGGGTCCTGGGGCCACCGTCGGCCGCTCTGGATCGCCGCCGAATAGTGCGGGCCTGGAATCGCCGGCACCGCTACCGACTAAATCGCATCTTCCGCTATGGACTCAGATACCGACGCTGGGCATCCTCTTGGATCAGCGCCTTGTTGATCATGTGCTGGAACGACGGGTAGTCGCTTGAAACCAGCTGCACCTTCAAGTTGGGGTCAAGGCCCTCCATGAATCGCCAAATCTCGGCCTCATCCGTGGCGACATCTGAGGTCGCGTACCGGGACAGCTGAGTGAAGAGGTTCAGGTACTCCGATACGGACAAATTCCCTTGTTGAAGCTTGTGAAACTCACGACGCTTCATTTCCATAATCCCCCTTGGGATATGGGTAGCCCTGAAGGCTTCCGCGAACTCATTCCACGGAATGTTCTGCGGGTCAGCATGGGCAGCACAGTAATTCTCCCACCAGTTGGCTACCGTACCCTTCAGCTGATAAGAGGCAAAGTGCACACTCTCAGTGTCATCGCACTGAGCCAAGTGAAGTTTCCGCTCAACTTCCTTGAGCTACCATCCGCATCCAATGGTCTCTGATCCAAAGAAAGTTCGGGTCGCATCCTCATGAACTCCCCGAACTTGGAAGGGGGCTGTTGAACTTGAGCTGGTGCTGCAGCGGCTTGGGGTTGGTTCAGGACATTCTGAGCTAACGCCTGAAGAATCTGAAGCTGCATCGCCATCATTTGTTCCATATTCGGCGGCTGAGCTGGTGGTGGGGGCGGCGGCGGATCATGCTGAGCTGCCGGGTGTTGAACTTGCTCCTGCCCTTGCGGCTGGGGTGGCTCCACGAACTCTTCTTCCTGGAAGTGCACCGGTCCACGGGCACGTCCACGGCCTCGACCACGGCCTGCGGGCCTTCCACGACCACGACCACGACCAACGTTCTCCATCTGCACAAGGCGATCAAGCACAAGGAAAAAGGGGGGGAAAGCACAGATAAGAGTCAGGGGACTAAACCACATCCTCAACCACAAGAGCACAACCAAAAGAGCACACCACAGAAGGGAGAAAACCAACTGAACTTCAATTAAAATCAAAATAGTTTTGGAGGTGGCTGTATCACAAATGGCTAAGGGCCCGATACAATCCAGCAATCACTTATTCAACGCTCTAACGCGACAAAATTAAGATCCTGCAGCTTAAAACCAACTAAGAACTCGCGTCGCTGCCGAAGACGCGCGGGGACGGGTCCTCCTCCTCCTCGCTCCTGCTGCGGGAAGGCGTAGCTGCTGCCGAAGGTCCTGCTCCTCCAGGGGCAGCCAAAGCACTCAGAGAAAACCCTGGCGGCGAAGGGAGACGAACGGACTTGCGCGCAGTCGTCCGAAGCCTCAGACCTTGATGACGCTTGGCTGGCGGCGCGTCCTCTGGGATGTCGCGGGTCGGCGGGTCCTCCCGAACCGGGGCTGGTGGCGGCGGCGCCACGGCCGTGCCTCTGCCGCAGTCTTTGGCGGTGGAAGAAGTGCACGCAGGTCTCCTCCTCCTTGAGCCGACGACTCTCCTCCCGAGAAGCAGCCAAACTCTCATACTGATCTCGGAGCTCATGGAGAGTGCTGACATAAGCTTCATCTTGGGCTCGGACGAGTGCTCCCAAATGCACCATCACTGGGTCCTGCTCCTGCTCCGTACCCCGGAACCTGCTGTGGTACCTTTCTTCATCCAAGCACGGGAACAGGCGGTACGGCGAGTCCTCCAGTCGGTCATTGTAGCTGCTGCCAAGCTGAACAATGGCCTGTCTCGCCGCATCCTGGAGCGCATCACCCAACTTCACCCTCTCCGAAGTGACGTAGAACGGGCGCTCATCCACAAACGGACTTCGGGCCTGCACCATCAGTCTAACCTTCCACGTGGCATGGCCTAAGCTCGACACGGAGGTACAGCGGTACTCCGGCCGGTGGGGAAACTCCAGCTCCTGGAGCATCAAGGACAGCTCCGCACAAAAGCCTCCCGCCAACGAAGCAAAAGTGGTGTAAGTCGGCATCTACAAATTTTGAAAGAAGACAGGATTAGTAACCAAAATTTAAATAAAAGAGAGGATGAGCACAAGATACTAAGATAGAAGAGATAGAAGCAAGGAAACTTAAACTTTTGCAAGTACATTTTTATAAAATATAAGTCCTTAAGGCTTTGCCATGCTAGCTAGGTCACGTCCTACGATCGACAGCTCGATACCACCGTGTGAGACCCTGATCAGCTATCCAGAATCTCCTGTGTATATCCGTACTAGTCCCAGATCAGTAGCTAGTACACACAGTCACAGTGATACTTCATTGCCGAACAAAACGAAACTTGTAATATAAATATTCAAGTATGGGCCACATGGCCACTTATTACAATACTCGGTCCAATGACCGGACACACAAAACAGCGGAAGCAAAAGAAAGCAACAAGCGAGCGCCACAACGCCACAGGCGACGACTAGGAACGCAACTAGTCCTCCTGGCAATCTTCCTCGAAGACCTCCTCCTCTTCCTCGGCATCTTGATAAATTTCTGATGATTACAATGTTGGTGTAGCACGTGAGTACAAAAGTACTCAGCAAGTCGGGAAATTATGATCATGAGGGGCTTTCCAAAGGAAGCTTAATAGGGTTTATTCGCATAAAGCCACATTTGATTAAATCATACTTAAGTAATAAATTTCACAAAGCATCTTTTACAATTCTTTTTAATAATTGAATTATTTATTATTGTAGTGAGGTTCTATCCACCATCACTAACATAAAGGCTCTATCCGCCAACAGTTTAAAAGATCAAAGTTAATCATGTGACTCCATCCACAAATGTAGAAACGGTTCTTTCCACCTGATTGGCTCTTTCCGCCAAACAACATTCGAGAGTTCTAACCACTCCCGAACCCCAAAACAAAACACTTTTCGATTTTAAAACCAAAACCAAAGTCTACCAATATGAAAGCATTCTTCGCTTTGCCTTTAACCGTAGGCACGGCTATTCGAATAGTTTTACTCTGCAGAGGTGTACAACTTTACCCACAAGACAAGATATACCCTTGTTGCCATGCAATTAACACACTTCCTTAGGTGTGCCGGCAGGGATATCTTGACAAGGCCGTTACAATGTATCTACCTAACTAGACCCACCCGCTGAGGTTTCACCGCTGTTAGGGTTCCCTCCACCCAGTACAGAAGCCCCCTCTTGCGCCGTGTGAGAAAAACAACATTGCCTCCGTCCGGCATTCACATCCAACCAAGTGGTGAGTCTAAGCTAGGCTTCTACAAATTAGTTGGCCAGGTCGTACCATTATAGACATGTGGTAGTACGGTTATGCTTAAAATGGCAATCATAAGCGTCGGTCCTTAATTGACTTGGGGCGGTACTTGCACAAAAGGATCAAGACTTGATCCGCTCCCACCCGACATTCCATGCCGCCCAAGTCAAAATCATTTTCCTTTTCTTTTTATTTTAACAAAACAGGACCAAAACCATAACAACACTTTCAAATCACATTTGATATCATTCTTTTTGAATAATCCCACCCATGGGTTGCTTTTATCGAAAAGGCCCTAAGCATTTCTACCGTACTACTTAGCAAAGGGTACCACATAAACATAGGCATGGTGTAAACAATGTTCTAAGGGTTACAATGGATATGATTAACAATGTCAAGGTGGAATCAACAAGTTCGGAATAACTAACACTTATATTTGACATATTTCATTAAACATAGCCATGCAACTTTATAAACAATTGAAATCGTTTTGTAAACATAGGAGCAAAGTGCATCAAGGAGACTTGCCTTCTTCGACGGTGGGAGTGTCGAACTCGAGAAGTCCGGCGGCGGAATCGGCGGTCGCGGCGGGATCGTCGACTACACGCAAAACGAGGCAATAAATAAATAACAGAAAATAAATAAAATCCAAAAATTATAAAATTAGTACTGGCAGGAAGGTATTGATTTATGATGAATTTAGAAATTTGAATGAGGTCAAACGGAGTTCGGATGTGAAAGTTATGAGCTTCCGAAGTTTGAATTTCGAATAAATCGAAAACCGAGAATATTCCCGGAATATTCCCCTCGGATTTGACTGGGTCAAAGTTTGACCGGCTGACTTTGACTGGCTGACTTTGACTAGGCTTTAGGTGTATGACAGAGGGCCCCACATGTCATAGACATGGGGTTGCTTCTCCTAGAAGCTTGCCATGGCCATGGCAATGGCCTCCATGGAAGAGAGAGAGAGCTTGGAGGGGAAGGAGAGGGAGGGGGGCTCGCCGGCGGTGAGGGGGCGGCGGCGGCGGGTCGCCGGCGGTGTGTCAGCGCCACAATGGACCGGCCGGCGACGGCGAGGCGGCGGCGGAGCGTCTTGGCAGCGTCTTGGCGCGGCGGCAAGCGGCAATGAGCGGCCCGGCGCATGGGGCGACGGCGGTCCGGCGGTGGTCCGGCCGGCCGGGTACGGGCAAGGCCCAAGCTCCCTATGGGAGCTCCAAAATAGAGAGCTCCAAAAAAACATGCTCCATTCCAAAAAATTGGATTTTTCACTCATTTTTGCACGGATTTGATCCAAATAACATCCTTAGGAACCTATAACCGGAAAGAATTGAACCAAAACTCACCGAGCAAGATGAATTTGACGAAGAACACGAGTTCGGCCGAGGTGAAGCAAACGCGAAATTCGTCGTCCACGATCGAAGAAACCTAAAATCGATGGATGAGTTAGAATCTAGACTCCCTCATGAACTCAATGAAACAAGCGGAATAGAAATTGAACCACCGAGGAGGGAGATATGATCCAAAACCCGAAGAACGCGATGAACACCCCGAGTTCGTCGGTTTTTCTCGAACTTCCGGTGGATTGGGTTGGAGAGGCAAAGGAAGGGTATGCTCCCTGGAAAGAGGACTCCCCCACGGAGATTTAAGAGGCGGAATCGCGGGAAACGGACTAGAAACGGATGATTTATTGCCATAAATGCGATTTTCGGACTTGGAAGGATTGATCAAATTCCGGCGAGGTTTAGGGTGCATTAACCCCATGGATGGAAAGAGGAGGCCGTCGTGATTCCAACGGATCCGACGGTTCGCGTTTTGGAGTTGTAAGGAGGGAGATACATGAATTTGGAAGGAGGAGATTGGAGTTGAACACTCTCTGTTCTTTCCTCCCAAGCAATCCACGTACAAGACCATCCCAAGGTTAGGGATGACACTGTAGCGCCACGTGGCGACGCCTCATTGGCTCCCTTTTACGCAAATGTTCCACCCTAGAGAAAAATAAGGAAAAATGGCCTAAAAATTCCGGAAAAATTCCTAGAGCCATTTTAGAATATTTAGAACTCAATGGAATTGGTTTGGTTAAATTTGGATGATTTTTGTGGAATTGGATATTCAGACGCGGATCGCAGGCATTAAACAAAAGCCGCACGAGATAAAATAGGAACGGATGTCCAAAAATCCGGGGAATGATTCCTAAAATCATTTCGGAATATTTGGAACATTTTAGAAGTGGTTTGAAGATTTTTGGAGCATTTTTGGACTCGGGTGAATTTTCGGGTACCGGCGGTACTAGAAAATCCGATTTTTCGCCCGGGAGGGAATTAATTCCCGATTTCGGAGGGGAATGGATGCCAGGTTATTTTAAACACCAAAGAAACTCCAAATTTTGAATTTACTTTATTTAAATTAGGTTTTTCTCCAGAAAGCCAAAACGAGGATGTTACAAAAGCATATTGGATTATGTTCACTCTAATTTGTGGGAAGAACCTAGTGTCCCATTTCTTGGGGGTGCTAGTTACATGTTGATCATCATTGAAGATTATTCAAGAAAAGTTTGGGCTTATTTCATAAAGCACAAATCAGATATGTTCAAAACAGTCAAGGAGTGAAAGATTATGATTGAAAAACAAACGGGCTAGCATGTAAAGAAGTTGCATACCGATAATAGCTTGGAGTTTTATTCTAGAGAATTTGATGCTTTATGTAGATCAGAGCGTATTGTGAGACATTACACCGTCCCTGGCATTCCTCAACAAAATGGTGTGGCCGAACGCATGAACAAAACCATCATAGAGAAGGTACATTGTATGTTATCTAACTTTATCTTATCTAGGATTTATTAAGCTAAAGCCGCTTCTACTGCTTGTTATTTAATCAATCGATCACTAAACCTAACAATTGATAAGAAGACTCTAATTGAGGTATAGGGTAAATTGGAGCCTAAAGCCATTAAGTGTATTTTTCTTGATTATAAACCTAGTGTGAAAGGCTATAACTTATGGAATTCTAAAACTAGATACGTGGTTATTAGCATAAATGTTACCTTTGATGAATATACTATATTACATGATAAACCATCTATTGATGTTCCCATTGAGGAGCTGCAGAAATTAAGCGTGCAGGAGGAGCATGTTATTGATTCAGGATATACACCAAAAACCGATAAGAAAAACATACAGCATATTCCTGTTACTATACAACCACCACAAAGTTCCATTGCAGCCGATAGACCTAAGAGAAATATTCAAGCTCCTAAAGGATTGGTTGAAGAAGCCAATACTATGGCTTTTTGTTTGAATATGGCAGAAGAAATTAGAGACACCGAAAACCTTTAACTTTTTCGGGCAATCTCTTAAGAAAAATAGCACTTAGAAGTTGGTCAAATTGCTAATTGAGAAAAAGACTATTCACTGTAAATGGTTCTTTAAGAAAACCAAACGTATTGTCGCTGTGAAGTCACAAGATTCTGTTACTGGTTCGTGTTGCTGGTGCCTGGGTGTGTGTATGAGTTGTTTCACGCACGGTAGATTTGGCCCTAGGTGCTGCTCAAAAGAGAGCAAGCTGTTCGATCAGTAAACCTGCCATTTTTTCCTATTTTCTTTTAGAGGATAAACTGCCATTCCTCTGTAAAAGAGCTGTGAATTCGTGTGGTAAAATGTCATGCTGATTTACGCGGCCGCTTCCCGGACGTGTACGAGCTTGTTCATGTCGCATCCGTGAATCATTTAGCTGTGCATGCGCCATGGCCATCAGTCACAACTAATCACAACATGGCTCAATGCTCACAACATACAGGCAGAACAAGGAATAAAAAAACAGAGCAAAGGATGGGAGCAACATAGCAGGAAAGACAAACAGCAAAACTATTGGTACACGATGAAGAGAAACAGAGCCTGAAATTTGCGCGGTTATAGTAGATTCCAGTTAAAATGCTGAAAAGTATTCTGCGAACAGCATCATTAGGAACCACCACTCGTCACAATGTACGAAACAGGAGCTTCCAAGATCGGGATGCCATCGACCTGGACTCCTGTCCTGTTGGCCTTGGATGAAAGAATCCAATTGTTAGTAAATGGACGAGTCCGTCAGTTATTGCTTACATTGGCATTAAGAACTACGGTGTAAAACTTCAAACTTGAATTCTGCTGCATTAGAGTGCACTCGGGGTTCAAAACAGAGCCAGATTAAAATTATACAAAACATTTGGAATTTCTTCTACAAACTAATAACCGGTATCACAAGCAGCCTGACCAATACTACATAAAGAAACAAGTCTGATCCAGACCTGACTAGACACCATGCATAGATAGATAGCGGAAAAGTAACAAATCATCTGACAGTTTTAACAAAAGCAGAGTTCCTTTTATTCTATCTATGCCCCCTTTCCTCAGAAAATCCATCACTCCCCTTATTCACCTAAGACAATGCACAAAAAAAATAACAATTCAAGAGATAGCAAATGTGCCTGTACTGAGAGTAAATTATGAATTCCCATGAAACAAATTTATTATGATGTACAACCCTTCTGTCTTACTCCAAGAACTCAGCGGCAACCTGTCTGTTTGAAAAAGTGAACAGTAGACGGCACCCCTAAGAACAATCACCACTCCTCAAGCTTTGCAGCAGCTTCAGGTACCCATGACAATCTGGGTTTATAAACCTGCAAGGCAAGATTTTTATGTCAGCATCTCAGAAAGAATTGTTCTTGAAATTGCACAGTTTGGAGAATAAGAATATATGATGCATGCAGTACCCATGACGGAAGAGGAAGTCAATGATCACAAGGTTGCAATTTGGCTTGAAAAAATCTGTCCGCCGGATAATGTTTGCAGCATGTGACACGGGGATTAGTCTGAAGCTATCAACCTCTCCATCTGCAAGAAGTTGGCAACAAAATTAGTTAATATCCTGCCTGCCAGCATGCCATTTGTATCAATCGGAAAACAGAAGATTAGCATGTTGTCATATATGTGTAAATATTTACCTTCATTATTAGGAACGAAATGTGCAGGAAGTCTAAGGTCATAGCAGAAGAGAACATCCCTTTTGTATCTAAACCCATCAATATCCGAGTAAGAAATCGCTCCAACAGAAGTAGCACTAGCAAAACAAATGATAGTTATCAGTTACATATTTCACACAGCAAGCATAACAAAGCATTACAATACAGAAAAACTAGAACTTCTCATACAACAGTTTAGCATGTTACTTGATTGACATTGATCTTGGGATTCCTGCTTCCTCTTCACATTCCTTGATGATATTCTCTTTACATGAGATTCCGTATGGCTAACAATTTCCAAGCAGAATCAACGTAAGTTACGAGCTATTCAGTTCCATATGAGAAAAACAAGGGACCAAAAAAAGAACAGTGTGCAGCACATTTGGAACCAAAGGCTTTGAGCCTGTTTGGTCAAACATGTAACCTTTTTTCCGCACAAGTTGAAGGCCTTTTAGCAAAAGTTTATTAACTTACAATCCCTAAAAACTCCCACCTTTTTAAGCAGACTAACTTTATACATATAGAGTCACCTCCAAGTAGCTACTCCCTCTGTCCCACAAAGAATGCATTTCTTGTGTTCAAAATTTGTCCCACAAAGAGTGCATCTTTAGTCCGTAGGGTCCACCCAAAGCCCACTAATTCCCATAACTCCACTCTAAGATTTAAAATTTTTTTGCTCCTTTGCATGCTTAGTGACTTGGTGTGGAGTAATATCCCACTAATCTTCTGCATGCAGAGCTGTAAATGTATGCAGAGCTACTATTTATCCCCAAAGCCAGCTGAAGCCATAGTTACCGGATTCACTGTAAACCCCCATGAATCGCAAATTGGATTCGTCGATCCTGAACCGATTTAGGGTACGGGTTCGTGTTCGCAGTGGAAATTGGAAGAAAAAGTGACGAACCGTGAACCCGAATCCCTTACCGCAACTCAAACGAACCACGTTTCTCGTAACTATGGCTGAAACTTCTTATCATTTACACAACACCAGATATTTTTTTTTGGCTTGACTAACAAGGAGGAGTTCAAGACCATTTTGGAATGCAGGAATTTTGTAGGAAAAAGAAAAACCTGGTAAGACTGGATGTTTTCTTTCATAAAAAAAGTACTACATTAAAACATTAAGATAGACCAAACAGGTACCTAAAAGTCTAAATTCTTATAATTCTGATGTGGGCAGATAGTCAGTGACAATCTAAAAGATAGTCTAACTGGGAGAATTCATCATATTTTCATAGCATGCTCAAAATTGATGCAGATCTCTGGTTAATGAAACAAAATGTGAAGTACTCGTATTTATATTAGTTTGTGATTTAATATTCTCAAATGGGAGTTTCAAGATTATCATCTCTTTTAGCTGTAATTGGGCTTGCCCAAAACAAAGGAACATTGGTGTGAGAACCCACCCGAGTTGGTAACCCAACGTTTTCATCTACGATTTCTCCCTCGTCTTGCGAGAGGTGTAAACACCTGCGAGGTGTGAAGCGACCTTCTCGATCTCGCCTTTTTGGTTGGAAAGTTCCATTCATTTAGTACAAGATCACTTCACACCTCGTGGTGCCGAGTCTTATCTTACCGCTTGAGTAGGTGCGATGGCAGCGCTGAACTGAAAGGAAACCCCAAACATACGAACCAGTATTGTTTGTTGGCCATAACTCATGAACCCAATCAGCATTCCTTACTACCTCCCTATTGTGGCTGCATGTCGTAATCGAACATAAATCATCAGCAATGCAGTTCATCCAGGCGCGAAGCGTTGTGGGACTGCGCTAGGGGAGCATAGGGAGGAAAGGGAGCCCAGACGGGTTTACTTTAGCCCTCATGGAAAGGACCTATCTGAACGAAGCGAATGAACTCATTTGGAGGACTTGACCAAACTTCATCTTTTGGTCAAAACGACTAAGCCGATAGAAGGAACTGATAGAGATTGGGTATCCGAAGAGGTTTATGAATGGCCCAATGAATCTGTAATCTTTCTGTCTTGTGAGAGAGAGAGTCACTTGCTATATTGAATACCTCGACTACCTAATCCTTTCATTTCTTGACTAAAAGAAGCAGAACCATCAAAATGCGGCAGCGGATTTTCGCCTTCTCTTCGCTTTGGACAGGAGCGCTAATGGACACGGGGAGGGAGCAGACGAAGCGTGTCGTTCGCAGTGATGTCAAGGCGCCGCCTAGGCGTCCTGGCGCCGGAGGCGGCTCGCTCGTCCGCCGCCGCTCGGGTTCGCTTTCCGCTCGGGCGGCAGCGGCCCCTCTCCGCACCGACCTCCTCCCTCTCCTTCACCTCCCGCCGCCTCGCGGCCCCCCTCCGCGCCAACCTCCGCACTCTTCCGCACTGCCGCTTAATCACCTTTCTCGCGCCGCTGCCGCCTGTGATCGGGCAACGCGTAGAGGGGGCGCGAGGTCGACGCTGGCGGGTGGATCGCGCTGGCGGGAGGCACGGAGGAGGGCACCATCGCTGCTCTGATGACCCGAGCAGACCAGCGCGGCCGAGCCGAGATGCTACTGATTTGCACATCTCTAGTCTGCTTTGCTACTCATCCGTTTGATGCTTGCTTTGCTTTGTTGCTCATCTATTTGATGCTTGATTGCTTGGTATGCTGCTCTACTGCTTGCTGCTCTGCTGCTTCGTGGCTTGTGTTGATGCTCATGTGTGTGGCTATCTACTTGTTTAAGACATATTTGCTTCTCTACAGGTATACATGTATTGGCGATAATGTGATATACTGAAAATGCTGACCCTCGCCTAATCCTCGCCTAGGCGTCTAGGCGATGGGCTGGCGCCTCGCCTCGTCTTGTCGCCTTGTTGCCTTGACAACCATACTTGTTCGTAATGGAATGTTGATGACATTTGAGAAAGTGGGTGGTGCAATGGTGAAATTGAAGATGCACGAGGCACACTCTATTTTTCTTTGCCAAATAAGCTAGCAAGCGTTGACATTTTCCCAAAAGTCTTCGTAGACCTCTTCCGATGAAAAATCTTTTTTTGCCTCTCCTTTCGGTTCGACTCTGACTGCTTTAGTGACTGTCTCAGTCTTGGTACCTTGACCGTCGACTGTATCAGTTAATGAATATAGGATTCCAGTTTAATTGTTTCAGAATGAAAATGGCATCAAAGGTCATATGGTGATTGGTGCACATAAAAACAATGTTGAAAAATACAGGAATTATTGCCACCCATCTTCAGCAGAAAATAATTTTTGCGTATGCAAAGAACTTAAAAGGAGAAGAATGAAAATGCATACCAAACCGCCAGCAACAAGATGATCAAGCATTCCTGGGTAGGTTTGCTTCACATCACTTCTCTTACCAATCCAAAGAAATTTTTCACCGTCCTGCTCGACAAAGCCATTCATATGAACACCATAAGCCTGCCATAGATATCATTTCATTGATAAGGATCTAAAACTCAAAGATAGGCTAAGCTGCTTACGAAGATAAGATTGATAGTGAGCACCACTATAAGTGTAGAATACTTCATGGGCAACATATTAAAAAAGAAGCTGTACATGTAAGCAAACCTTTATACCAAAGTAGGGAGCAGCAGCACGTTCAAGAGAGAAATACACGGGCATGCCATAAGATGAGGTTACAGGATAGAGCTGTCAGATTGCAAAAAATATTGCAGACAAGGAAAACAAAGAGAAAATGTGAAACTATGGTTATTTGTTATGTATTAAAAACATCCTCTGAAGAAAAGCAGGAGAAAAAATATGCAAAGCTCAAAAGATATGACATGAAAAACAAACACACTGCATGGGGAAATATGTAAAGAAGAGCCCTAGCTTAGCAATAAAATGCCATCTTGAGGTACACTGGTGATGAAGAAAGAATGGGGGATAAAACATTATACATTGTTCCACAACATTATTGTGACATATGAAGTTTGAGAAGTGCTTCTATGCTTTTCTTTTTAAAAGTTGCACAAATATTAAAGCATGAATAAATGTAGGTGGTGATCACTTAGCCTTTCGTTTGTTTCAAGATTTGTGCAACTTGTATTGAGAGGGAAAACATAGAAGCACTGCTCAGTTAGTTATGAACAAGTTTCAACTTAGAGAGGTGCTTCTATGCTCTTCCTTCTAGTACAAGTTGCACAAATCTTGAAGCAAACGAAAAGGTAAGTAATCACCATCTATCCTTCATTCATGCTTTAATAGTTGTGCAACTTTTAAAAGGAAGAGCATAGAAGCACCTCTCTTCAACTTATTGGAAGAAGCATGAACAAGTTCAAAAATATTTATCATTAGAAGCGAGACTAACCGATAACAAAACCATCTCAAACGGTTAGTTTTAGATGACAACTAAGTGAATATTTTCACTACCAAGGTCTTCTACGAAGATAACCACATTGGGTATCTGCGTTGTGCCAGTGGCTCTAACAGGGGTTTATTTCCAATACTTACGAAAAGAGCATACAACTATCTCCAAAAAGTCAGACCAATCTGCTAATTTGCATCTTATGATAGCTGAACATTACATAAGTATATTACCCTTAGCTTATCAATCTATTTACTGTATTCATGAAGTCATAATGTTTGTCTGAATCTGATAAATCAGCAAATCTGCTATTTTAAAAGAAGAAAGTTCAAAAAACAGTTGAATAATTCAGATATCCAATTCTGGCAAGTACCTCATCTCGAATGCCTGGAATGAGTTCTCCTAGGCTTTTTATGACATTTCCAATGGCGTTTGTTCGATCCTCTGGAGTCCTAAGCGATGAGTGGAGAGTCACATGCTCCACACTGTTGTTGCCATTGTTGCCCGAGACAATGGTAAAAACATCATGGAAGTCTCTGAGGTGTTCGGTAAAACTGAAATTGTCACCACTGAGTTAAACATCTCATACGACAAATCTCACCCTACAAATGTGCTTTAAATCACGAGTGGTGTTACTATGACCAGAAGTTCAATATCCTCGTAGACTTCCACCTGGCAAATCTGAAAGCTCAAACCTAGCTCTAGGCTGCCATATATGTTTAGCTACAACTCTAATCCTTTGAGCCAATGCAACATCTGTTCGTCATATCATGTTGAATCCACGATTATTGTTTCTGGAGATGATTTGTCTTGTTGAAGAAACAATGTCTAAGGGCCTGGGGCAAACGAGAGTCTAGAATTATTGGACCTTGACATGTCACTTGAACGCAGCAAGTAGACAGCAAAAATCTCGAAATTAAATAGAAAAATATATATTCACGCAATTATTTTATGAACAAAAAATTAGATAGATGCAGAGAGCCTGTGAAGGTTCTTTAACTACAGCCTTCAGCTAAACTGAAAAAAGAAGGTGCTACATAGAGCAATTTCTCAATTTGACTTTGCTAGGATGGTTGCTTTAATATCCTCGAGGATCATAGACCGACATGGAGTTGATTCGATGGTAAGCTCCTCACACAATTCACAGAAATTGGGGCAACACAAATTGAAACATGCGCATATTATACTGTTTTTTGTGTTCGCAGGGTAGATGTTACCCTCACCCCTTGTGGATGTACCCCACGACTTGGTCCTCCACCAAGAACTCCACGAACTCCCCCTTCTTGTCCTGCCAAATCCCAAACAAATCCGCACATCTAAACCTGAGGCATTTGCACACGTACCCTACACATACAGCTGACCGCACGTGAGAACGGAAGAGGAAAAACTACCATTCCTCGGTTGCAGATGTCGATCTTCCGGAAGTACCCCGAGAGGTCGGACTCGTCGCCGCGCCCACCGTCGCTGGCGACTCGGAGGGCGCCGGCCCAGCCGAAGCCTGCCGCGGCGGCCGGTGGCGCGGCCGAGGGGAAGGAGGCGGCAGCGACGGAGAACCGAAGGCGGCGGCGAGCGATGAGCTGGAGGTGGGCTGGGGAGCTCCAGCAAGCGGCGGCGGAGAAGGAAGCGGTCATGGTGGGCATGGTGGATACCGCTTGTGGTTAGCTCGCGGCTTGCTCGTTATTTCTACCGAGGGAAACGTCAATGACGAAAAGGAAATTTCGCGGTTGGGTCTTACCAAGGTTAACAATACGGATTTATAGGTAAAAATCAAATACCTAGCGGTATCGAGGTTTCGTGAAAATTATTTAAAATTAAACGGTTTGTAAAGTCAAATTCGGTGATCAAATCGAACCAAAAATTTAAAAATCGGTTGGTTTGCACGATTTATCGAGCGGTTTGTATGATTTATCAAGCAATTTTTTAAGAAAAAACGCAAAAACCAGTGATAGAATAAAAATAAAAATAAATGCAAGAAAAATAGAAAAAATTATAAAAAAATTGTGAAAAATCGTAAAAAGTTGTAAAGTACATATTTAGCAATAATAGTATAACTATGAAAAATTTTGGTATAACCTTTGCTATATTTTAGACAATGTGAAATTATAAAGTAGGAATTTAGCAATAATATATCAACAAATAACATTTCATTTCAATACCATTGACAACTCAATTCAACAAATCTATATTTCAACACCATAACTTAGTTGTACGTGATAGATGCTATAGCTTGGTTCTATTAGACAGATGCCAAATCATTTCCTTTCCTCGATTAATTGACAAAAAAAATTAGTTTATAATTAGTACATGTAATAGATATTGTTATAAATTTTAATATTTTTTCAATTTAGCATTTTAATATAAACTTTTCTTTTAATCTAAACCATTATAACTCAGGTATTTTTTATTCTGAATTTTATTTAATTTAGCTTATAATTGATATGAACTCTTTGTTTTAATCAGATAATTTTTATTTAATTATTATTATAAATTTTAGTTATTTATATATTTACTTTGAAAATTGTACGAAAGTTAATTTGCTAGTTTTCCTTAATTGTCTATTCTGAATTTCACAATTTAGATTGTACTTGATATTGATTCTTTCTTTTAACATAAGCCGTTATAACTCTAATTTTTTATTCCAAATTTTAGTTAATAAAAGGCATTACATCAGTGAATGCTACAAATAAAAATTCTCATAATCCTTATCTAAATTATCATCTAGTATTTGTGCAACATCATATGTGAGGATGGTCGGCGCGGGCGAATCTGGACGGAGACGCTAGTGACTGCGAGAGCTCAGCGCGAGGAGTATCAAAAGTGCAATGAATGTTTCTGAAGCTTCACAGAATGGGGTGTATAGCGTGTAAACTTTAAGTGGGTCGGACTGGGTTTAATGGGCATGGTAGTATTTTTTATTTTGTACCCTTTTCAATTATATAAATTCAGTTTTGTGTCAAAAATATCTCACAAATTTGGTTTTCAAATCATTTTGATGTCGGATGTCATAAATCTATTAATACTAATTTTAAAAAACTAGGACAAATTTTTGCAAAATTTTCAAAAATTTTCAATTTGAATTTAAATTAGACCGGTTTGTCGATAAGTTTCTATTGTCAAACCAGCTCGGTAAGATTGGTTTTCGCAAAATTCGTTCGATTTTCATCGGTAAGGCGAACCCTAGTCTTACGCAACCAGAGTCTAAAGTTGTGCATACATACAATTAGTAAATATAGTTTTTAAAATATGATACTATGTATATCGAGTAGAACTTCGGTTCAGTATCACATAATATTTTGGTTCGGTACCAATAAATACCATATTTATCAAACTAACATAAATTGTTCTTTTTTGCTTGTCGTTCTGAACATCGATACGGTTTTTAATACACACATTTGACCATTACTCTATCAATTATACGTTAGTGAAATTTATTAGACATATTTGACCATTACTTTGATAAATCTAGCGATATTATTTTAATATGAAACCGTACTTATACATATTTTGCCATTACTTTATCTAATTATACTTGTATTTTTTTATTTCAGTTTACTCGCGGTTTTTACTGAAAAAATTGTATCCAAAAAATTATATTTTTTTTCATTCTGAACCAAATACCGTATACCAGTCAAATCGAGTTCATAGTTCAATTCAATTTTTTGGCATGATTTTTTCGATTCGATGAACCATGCACAGCCCTAATTTGAACATGTTCCATCACAATTTGTATATGAACGTGTAGAAATTCATCTATAGCTACAGTACCTTTTTGCTTAAATCTGATGAGAGTAAATTTCGTAACACTACAGATTTGGTGTAAAAAATATCAGAAAATTATATATTCTAGAACTTATTTTACAAAACTACATATTTTAAAAAATCTTATATTAAATTACAAAATTACAAGTTTTAGCTTGGATCATTTCTAAGGGCACATGCCCCGGTGAGCGATGGATTGAAGGTGGCTTTTGGTTGTCTACATGAGGTTTGATGAGATATGGTTATCTATGAATTTAGAGTCATCCAATTGTTTGGATGAGCTGATAGATGGAATATGGTCATCGAGTTTTGGGGAATATTCTTCTAAGATACTGAATAGAGCCATCAAAAAAAGACCAAACGGGCTCATCCAGTTTGTTGCATGAAGAGGTGTACTCTATCAAATTCAAATTTCGTCGAAGCGTACTCGGTCAAATTTAGTCTAAAAATTCAAATGTTGGTCAAATTTTGTCGAAAAGTTCAAATTTTGTCCAAAAGTTTCAAACCAAAATTCAAAACCTTGATCACAACTAGCCCATTCATCCTCATCCATCCAACCAAACAAAAAAATTATATCATCCTATATTCACTCAACCAAACAAGCACCTGGATGGCCATCCCATCGAGCCTCATTCAGGCAACCAAACTCTACCTAAGTGGATGGAGCCTACGCGCATTGTTGCATTCAGAGTGAAATAAGCAACAATTAGGGACAAGTCACAGGGGCACCAAGCCAAATGCTATCTTATATAGCATAGACTGAATGGGACATACGGCGAAATGTTTACTGTGCTAACCCTCGAAACGTTTTTTTTTTTGCGAAAATGGCCTCAACGGGAGAGGAATAGCGAAAATAGCCCTCTGCAGTGGAGGGGTGCCATTGCAGGCCACCTGCAGCAGGGTGGTGGCGCTACAGGCCGGCTTGCAGCGGTACGGTGATGCTGTAGGCCGTCTGCAGCAGGGCCATGGCGTTGTAGGGCGTCGATTGCTTTTTGTTTAATCTTTTAGGCTTGCAACTCCGTGGTGGAGCTGCAAGCTAATTTCCTTTTTTTTATTTTTGTACTTTTGTTTTTTATTTTTTTATTTTTTTTAGGCTTGCCGGTTTCTTTTTTATTTTCGGTTGCTTTTTTGTTTTTTATTTTTTATGTCGGTTACTTTTTTCAGATTCTGGTTTCTCAGTTTACTGGATAAATGTTTAGTTTGTGGTTCAGATTTACTGGATGAATGTTCACTTTTTATTTTTATTTTTTGAAAAAAAAGTAGGGGGAAAATAGAGCAAAACCAAAAGCGAATATAACCGGTTAGACATGTCATGGCATATCAAAATCTGGCTTATAACCTTGCACACCATGTGTAAACGAGAAACTTTCATCGGAGATAAGCATGCAAATGGCAGTGCAATAGGAGTTTTACATAACAATACAAAACTAATCAGAGGCATGAGAAATATAATAAGAGAAAAAAAAAGAGTTGTGAGTTGAGTGAGAAAAATGAACTGGGTGAAAATGGCTCTTATAATGTTTTAATGCCTCAATTACAGAATCAAAAAATATAATAGTTACCATGCATTTTCATTCTCCATCACTGCTTAAGACTCCTTGGAGGGCCCCTTCGTAGCCTCTTCAAAATAGGGCAAGGGGTACCAGTCTCAGTTTGTAAAGACCCACCTTCGAAATCATCTGATAGCAAATTATTAGTTCATACAAGAAATCAACTAACAAGTACATATAAACTTTAGATTTCTAGTTACCTTTACATCTTCTTCATCATAAGTAAATCTTTGAACCTCATCGTTATCATACCTCATTTTCTTCATTTTTCCCATAGTTGTTTCTTCCTGCTGGGCAACCCTATCATATCCATCATAACCAAATCTCTTCTCACATATCACGATGACACCACACCCCATTTATTGCTCTGAAACCTCACAGTTGCCATTGAAGGGTGGCATGTAGCAAAACCTAAAATTCAGAACATCAACACTTCAAACCTGTTGAAAAGCATGGAAAGAAAAGCTATCCTATGTATACACTATACTAAATCAAGATATTTTTCCTGTCTAGCTGTTTCTTTAAGTCCTATAACTGTGATGACACAAGACAATAAAAGTGCTACAATTAGCATAGAAAAAAGCAACCGAAATAAAGAAAACAAAAAACAAAAAAAGCAACCGAAGTCAAAAATAAAATAAAAAAGAAATCGGCTTGCAGCTCAACCACAGGGCTGCAAGCCCAAAAAAATTAAAAAAAAGAGCAACCGGCGCCCTGCAGCACCGTGGCCCCCCTGCAAGCGACCTGCAGCACCACCCCTCCGCTGCATAGGGTTATTTTCGCTATTTCTCCCCCGTTGAGGCCATTTTCGCAAAAAAAAACGTTTCAGGGGTCAATACAGTAAACATTTCACATACAGCCACGGGCGCACGAGACTGGTAGGCGAGCCCAATATATCTAACCTGTCACAATAAATAGTTTAAACTAAAACCTGTAATTTTATAATACAAGATTTCCTAGAATACGTAGTTCTGTAAAATATATACTAAAACCAATAGTTTTCTAAATAGTTTGTACAACAAATCTGTTGTTTTGAGAAATTTACTCATTTGACAAATTACCTTTTCTATTAGAAAGTAAATATAACAAATTATCTTGATATGTTGATCCTTTGGCAATTGTGTTTCTCTTGGGAAAATTTCATAACACCCTCATAAGTTAGGGACCATATCATAAACCCTCTGTAGGAGTCACTAACAAAAATGTACAGTTGTACACTATATAACACAATGCAAACATTGCAGTATTGCACCACTCCCCTAATAAAATCCTAATTTTTGGCTTCTATTGAATTTATTTGGATTTTGAGAATTTTATTGAGTTTATTTGGATTTTAATTAATGCTTTTGAGTTAAACCTTTTCAAATGTTATTATAATTTTGAAAATATTTAAATAAAATTTTATTGAAAATATTTTATTTGTGTTCTAAATATCTTAAAATATTTTTCAGATTTTTATGAAATTGTTTTGCTATTTTATTTGGCTTAATCTATTTTCTAGAATTAAATTAATAAAAAGGGCTTCAAATAGTATTAGGGCTAAAACCCTAGTGGGCCTAACCCACTAGAGCCCAGCCAAATTCGCACCAAATCGAAGCACAACTGACAAGGAAACGTCATTTTGAGTGTCGTTGTCGTCCTCTCCAGTGAGTGCCGCCGTCGAGCCATCGCTATTTCTCATGGTGCGACTTCGACCGTCAAATCCGATGGGGACTGTCACATGTCCGCTGCATGTTAGCTCGCGTCAACAGGCGGTGGGTCCACCAGTCAGCCGCAACTGTGCGCCGAGATCACCATGAGCAAAGGTGAAGGCGTGGACTGAGTCCACCACTATTGGTCCCACCTATCAGTGGGCATGTGCCGTGAGCCCAGTCCACCGTGGACCTAGTCCATGGACCAAGGCCCACCTGTCAGCCTCTAAGGATTTTTCTAGGTTTATTTTAATTCAATAAAATAGTGTTGCTGATATCATCATGACATCATTAATCCAATTTTCCAGTAGAAAATTAATTAAGTAAATTAGGATTTATTCTTTTTTCTCTGGATTTAATCTTTCGTGAGCCTATTCTCCCTCATAAGAGGGGGCTTTCAACTGGACAGACGGAACCCTTCAGCACTGAAACTTTAGCGGGTGAGGTTAATAGCGGGGTTATATATTGTGAAGGTGTCATGATACGTTGGGAGCGGCTGTAATGGGTCGAGCAAACCCCCAATTGAAGCCAGCTCCTGAGCAATCGTCTTGACACTATTCTCAATCATCGGCTTTAAAGTCGTAACCAAAGCCGATGATTGGTTGATCAACGTGTGGTGCACAGATTGCTCGATCATAACAGACAACTCGGCTTGAGCTAATGCGTATCGGCTTACCGAGTTTAATGGGGCGCCATCATTGCGATGGGGTTGAGCGTTGGGAGTGCGGTCTTTTGCGTGACCCCTCGTCAGGTTTTTTGATAGCAACCCAGCATCATCTCTTCCAGCGCAGCTTTTCGGTCCTCAATCTCCTTGTGTTGCTCTGGGGTCAAATAGTCCAGCGTCGGGACGATGATAGCTTCGAAGTTGACGTCGACTGGAGGGATTGACTTTCCTGTGGCCATCTTTTCTGATTTGTCCCACCGGGTGTGCCAAAATATGTTTGTGCTAAAAACTTGAGGTAGGGTTCTTAGCCTCAAGCACAAGACAAACGCCGGGTTTGAGCATGCCAGTCAATTTGACCTGAAATTGACAAGGTAAAAAGTCGTAAAATCAATCGAAGCCGATAACGAGCAATTATCAGCGTAACTCTAGTCGGCTAAAAGCCGATTAGGGGATAACTAGATTAGCCGATTAAGGCTATGAAAGTGCATCTAGGCCCCTCATTTTATTTTGGTGATTAATGATGACACAATTAAAGTGATATAATGCTTCAACCAAGAATAATGCAGTTATCGAGATCACTTCTAGCTTGGAACAAGATTGAACACTCCTAAGTGCGTCAAATTTCGACAAAACGGCATCAAGACGAAGACTTGTAATTCTTATATTGCTTTGAGTCTTAAGGATAGCCGTACTATTAAGAGGATGCGACGGAAAATCAATTTTAGGATATGCATGTGCTCAACATCAAAATTTGCATTCAAACTAGCACTCAAACACTTGCATTTTCCAAAAACTGGATTTCAAACCGAGCCAGTTAACTCGGAGAGTCCGGACACTAAGTCCGAAGTATCCGGACTCAGTCCGGAGTATCCGGACATTTGGTCCGGAGTCTCCGGGTTAACCCTCTCGCAAAACGATTCGAGATAGTCCGAGTGTCCGGACATTTTGTCCGAGAGTTCGGACAACCCGAGTCTCCGGTTAATTGTCCTGAGTCTCCTGACAGTTCAAAAAGGGGACAAACGGCTAGTTTTCAAAAAGACTATTTAAAGCCTCCACTCCCCTCCAACGGCCAGAATCTCTATTGAGCTCATTCATAGCAGCATTCAAGCCATTCCTAACCTCTTCCAAGCATTCAATAGAGCTCATACTTCCTCCCACCATTAGATTTGGTTGTTGATCCATTTTGGTGAGGAGAGGAAGAAGCAAAGTGCTAGGTGCATTCATTTCTAGTTGTTGAGCACTAGTTCATCCTCCAAGCGATTCTTCGTGGCATTATTACTCTTGGAGGTTGAAGGTCTCCTAGACGGCTAGGAGTCACCGGGAGCTACCAACGTGTGTGGTGAGCCCCGGTCGTTTGTGAAGACGAGTCTCGCCTCCGAAAGGAAAGAGACAAGAAGTGAAGCCGGCGAGTGCATTTGTGCAACACCGGGA
This sequence comes from Rhipidocladum racemiflorum, assembly GCA_036346355.1. Classification (NCBI taxonomy): domain Eukaryota; kingdom Viridiplantae; phylum Streptophyta; class Magnoliopsida; order Poales; family Poaceae; genus Rhipidocladum; species Rhipidocladum racemiflorum. The sequence continues at coordinate 24,022,142 of CM070586.1, forward strand.
GGAAAGCGGGTTAAAAGAGACCCCGGCTCAAGTGTGATCGAGCCACCTCAACGGAGACGTAGGATTCCCTTCAAGAATCCGAACTTCGGTGAAAAATCGCTTCTCTCGCTCTCTCTTTTACTTCCTAGTCTTGCTTATTTGGATTTGAATTTGTAAAGTTAGATCTAGCTCTTCGCTTAGCTTTAATTCAAATCCTTACTAGCAATTGTTCTAGGTTGTTCTTGCTATCTATTTCTAGTGGTTTATTGTGCTTGCTAGAGTAGTTTTAATTGCGCTCCCGAGCCAGCTAACCCGGAGAGTCCGGACACAAGACCGGACACTCCGGACAAGCCGGAGTATCCGGACCAAAACCCGGAGACTCCGGGTTGACCAGCTCGGCCTGTTTTAATTCCGCTGCGAATTTTTAATCCGCCTATTCACCCCCCCTCTAGGCGACATCGTTGGTCCTTTCAATTGGTATCAGAGCCAAATCTCCTTTATTTTGGCTTAACCGCTTGGAGAAACAAAGATGTCAGACATAGAGAAAGTTACCGAAACCCATGCCCAAGACAAGGCCACGGGTTCCGGTATAGGGGTTGCAATTCCTTTAGATTATTCCTCTTTTGGAGTCTCAAACTCCTCATCTTATGTTTCCGTCTCGTCTGGTCGAGCGCCTCATTTCGATGGCACTCGCTATGCGGCATGGAAACACAAGATGAAGATGCATTTGAGATCACTTCACCCTTGCATTTGGAAGATTGTTGAAACAGGTTTCAAGCCCGCAAACCCCAACAATCTCACCTCCGAGGAAGACAAAGCTCAACACTTCAACGACTTGGCCGTTAATGCCTTGTTCAATGCTTTGAGCGACTCCGAATTCAACCGGGTCGATGGCCTTGACAATGCCAAGGATATATGGGAAAGATTGATGGTATCTCATGAAGGTGTATCAAGTGTTCGTGAATCCAAGATCGAGCTTATCATTGGAGAACTAAGCCGATTCACTTTGGAAGAAGGAGAGTGCTACACCAAGATGTTTGATCGCTTGATGGTTCTAGTAAATCAAGCTAAAGGACTTGGAAGCACCGAGCTCACCGACAAAGCAATTGTCAAGATCATCCTTCGAGTGATCACCCCCACCAACCGCAATCTTGTGCAACTCATCCGCGACCGGCCAAACTTCGACACTCTCACTCCTCATGATGTGATTGGCCGGTTGATGACGGATGAGATGATGGTCAAGGAAGCGGAGGTGGTGGAGGAGCTCAAGTCCGGCAAGAAGAAGGGCATCGCCTTGAAGGCCGTCAAAGTGGCACAAGAAGCCGAAGAGAGCTCAAGCGATGAAGAAGAGTCGAGCGGCCCCTTGACAAATGAAGATATGGCCTTGCTCGTAAGAAGATTCAACAAGTTCTTGAAGAAGAAGGGCTACAAGCCGGGAAGTCACTCCAAGGGCTTCGGCAACAAATCAAGAGGGCGGCACTCTTCAAGAAAGTGCTATGAGTGTGGGGAACCCGGTCATTTCATTGCCGAGTGTCCTCACAAAGAAAAGAAGGAAGACAAGCCCTTCAAGAAGGACAAGTTCAAGAAGAAAGACAAGGACAAGAGCAAGAGGTACAAGGGCAAGGGTCATGCTTACATCGGCAAGGAGTGGAACTCCGACTCCGACTCCGAGTCCGAGTCCGAATCCGACTCTGACAATGAAGGAGGACTTGCCACCGTCGCCATTGCCACACCACCGACTAAGTCAAAGGGTCTCTTTGACAACCTAAGCGACGGCGAAGGAGATGCTCCTATTTGCCTCATGGCAAAGGGGCACAAGGTATCATCTAAGAGCCCCATTCACTCTATTGTTGATTATGGCTTAGATGATTGTGATAGTGATAACGATGAAGTAGTGTTTAAGTCTATGAATGACTTTGATCTGAGATCGGGATACCATCAGTTGAAGATCTGATCAGAAGATATCCCGAAGACTGCATTCTCGTCAAGATATGGACATTACGAGTTTACAGTTATGTCCTTTGATCGATTTAATGCGCCAAAGATATTTCATGAATATGATGAATAAGGTGTTCATGGAATATTTGGACAAGTTTATCGTCGTGTTCATAGATGATATCCTAATCTACTCCAAGACAGAGGATGAACATGCCGAACACTTAAGGCGAGTTTTGGAAAAGCTGAGGAACAAAGAACTTTTCGCCAAGTTCAGCAAGTGTGATTTTTGGAAGGATAAGGTAGAATTCCTCGGACATGTAATGACCGCAGAAGGAGTCGCCGTAGATCCAAGCAAAGTAGAAGCGGTGTTACATTGGGAGTAGCCGAAGACTGTGACCCAGATCCGGAGTTTCCTTGGAATGGCAGGATACTACCGCCGTTTCATTGAAGGCTTTTCGACAATTGCGAAACCTCTTACGCAATTGCTGAAGAAGGAGAAGAAGTTTGCATGGACGTCAGAATGTGAAAAAGGATTTCAGGAGCTGAAAAAGCGATTGACATCAGCACCGGTATTAGTTCTACCGGATGTTGCTCAAAGCTTTGATATTTATTGTGACGCATCGCGCCAAGGACTTGGATGTGTGCTGATGCAGAAGGGAAAGGTCGTCGCTTATGCGTCAAGGCAGTTGAGGCCGCATGAGGAGAATTATCCGACACATGACCTAGAGTTAGCTGCCGTAGTGCATGCCTTGAAGATATGGCGTCACTATCTGATTGGAAACAGATGTGAAGTGTATACGGATCATAAGAGCCTTAAATACATATTCACCCAGTCGGATCTGAATATGAGGCAAAGGAGATGGTTAGAGTTGATCAAGGACTACAATGTTGGAATCCATTACCATCCCGGGAAGGCCAACGTAGTTGCCGATGCCTTGAGTCGGAAAAGCCATACCGTGAGTATGTTACTAGCCACAAGTCAGGATGAGTTATGTGAGGAATTTCAGAAAATGAAGATTGAGGTGGTACCTAGCGGATTCTTGGCCGCATTAGAAGTAAAGCCTACCCTAGAGGACCAGATCCGGGAAGGACAGAAGGATGATGACAAGATCCGCAGGATTAAGTCCATCAAGGAGGAAGGCAAGGCAAAGGACTTCAAGTTGGATGAGCAAGGCACGTTGTGGATGAAGGATCGCATTTGTGTGCCTAACGAGAAGGAGTTAAAGCAACTGATTTTGGAAGAAGCCCATGACTCCAAGTACTCAATTCATCCTGGAAGCGCCAAAATGTATCAGGATTTGAAGGAAAGATTCTGGTGGCCGAGCATGAAGCGTGAAGTAGCCGAGCATGTTGCATTGTGCGACGTATGCCAGAGAGTCAAGGCAATGCATCAGAGACCAGCAGGATTGCTACAGCCACTAAAAATACCTGAGTGGAAGTGGGAGGAAATCGGAATGGATTTCATTACCGGTCTGCCTAAAACTCAAGGAGGTTATGACTCCATATGGGTTATAGTGGATCGCTTGACCAAAGTAGCCCATTTTATCCCCGTGAAAACCACTTACTCAGGGGATAAATTGGCAAAGTTGTACATGATCAGGATTGTCTGTTTGCACGGAGTGCCAAAGAGGATTGCATCGGACAGAGGTACCCAATTTACCTCAAGGTTTTGGAATAAGTTGCATGAAGCCATGGGAACCCGTTTGAACTTCAAGATGACTTATCATCCACAGACGGATGGACAGACCGAAAGAGTCAACCAGATTCTGGAGGATATGTTAAGAGCTTGTGCATTGGCTTATGCTACCTCTTGGGATAAGAGTTTGCCGTATGCCGAGTTCAGTTACAACAATAGTTATCAAGTTAGTTTACAGATGTCACCTTTTGAGGCACTGTATGGTCGACCCTGTCGGACGCCATTGAATTGGAATGAGACCGGCGAGCGCCGTGTCTTCGGGCCTGATATTCTTCAAGAGGCTGAAGAGCAGATTGCCATGATTAGGGAAAGGTTGAAGATCGCCCAATCACGACAGAAGAGTTATGCTGACAACCGTCGCCGAGACCTGAATTTCGAACCAGAAGATTTCGTGTACCTCAGAGTCACGCCTCTCAGGGGAGTTAAGAGGTTCCATGCCAAAGGGAAACTCGCACCCCGTTATGTTGGACCATTTAAGATTTTGAGCCGCAGAGGCGAAGTTGCTTATCAGCTGGAGTTGCCACAGTCGTTAACAGGAGTACATGACGTATTCCATGTGTCCCAGTTGAAGAAGTGTCTCCGAGTACCTGAGGAACAGACTCCGCTAGAGTCAATTGAGTTGCAAGAGGATTTGACTTATAAGGAACATCCCGTGAAGATTCTAGACACTATGGATCGAGAAACTAGAAATAAGTCAACCCGTTTCTGTAGAGTTCAGTGGAGCAATCATGAAGAAAGCGAAGTGACTTGGGAGCGCGAAGAGGATTTGAAGAAAAAGTTTCCAAGACTATTCTGTAGTGAGTCCTGAATCTCGGGGATGAGATTCTATTAAGGGGGGGAGGTTTGTAACACCCCAAAATTTTGCTTTCGTTAAATTCATGTGTGATTTGGCACTTTGGTGAATTTTTGGAATTTTCTGGAATTTATTTGGATTTAATTGGAATTTATTTGAATTTATTCCATTTTGAAATAATTAAAGAATTAAACTTTGCAAATAAAATTTTGTTGGAAATATTTTATTTGAGTCCAAAATGATCCAAAGTATTTTCCAGAATTTTTCTGGAATTTTTCTGGAATTTTTCTGAGTCTTTTGCTATTTTTAATGAATTAAATGAATTACTGGGAATTATTTTAATTATTAAATCGCTGGAAAATGCGAGTGGGTTTGCACTGTTCATCCGACCGAGCCCGAAGTCGGACTCGAAGTTCGAGTCCGACCCGAGCCACCGACTCGACCAAACCACGCTCAACCCAAACCCACAGGGACCGTTGGATCGAGATCCAACGGTCATGATCGACCGACCAATTCGAACCGAACCGACCGGACCGGTCGCGCCGTCGCGATCGTGGGCCGTTGATCGCGCCACGTGGGCGGTCCACCATCATCGCCCCCGTCGAATCGCCGGATTCCTCCGCCGCCGCCGCCGTGCACCGATTAGGTTTCCGCCCCGGCGCGACGCCGAGGTTATTTAAAGCCCGGTCACGCCCGAGGTTGGCTGCCGTTCCGTCGCACTCCATTGCCCTAGCGCCGCCGCTGTAGCTCACCGACGCTCGCAATAGCTCGCCGTAGTTGGGCTTGCGCGCGTTCGGTTTTGTGCACGCTCCGCCGCTGAGCCGCCTCGCCGCCACCGAAACGCAGATCTAGGACCCCCAGGACGAGACGCACCAACCGGAACCACCCACGTCGCCGGAGGAGCCCCCAAACGCCGCATCAAGTGTCGTCATCCTCGATTCCGGCCGCCGCTCGCCGCCGCACGCCATCGCCGCCTCGCGAGCTCTGTCAGCCGTCCGATCAAGATCGCACGGCTAGGATCTCGCCACGTCACCCCACCGGTGAGATCTCGCTTTGAACTCCAGATCCAATCCCGACCGTTGGATCTAGATCCAACGGTCCGAAATCAATGCGTTAACCCAAACGCGTCAACACTAGATCCAATCCGCGTCGTTGAATTTCAAATCAACGGCCGAGATCGAGCCACGCGTCCGGGAAGTTGGACCGACGCTGCCGGGCCAGACGCTGCGTGCTGACACGCTGGACCCGCATGTCAGCGGCCCAGCCAAACTGCACCATGACGTCACGCTGACGTTATGGCGGGCCCGCATGTCAGCGGTTGTCCCAGCCGAGCGCTGACGTCAGCAGTGACGTCACCCGAGGCGGACCCACATGTCAGCGACACGTGGATTCGTGGACCGAGTCCACGGTAGACCTGAGCCGAGCGTGGACCACGTCCATGGACCGGCTGACGTCAGCAGGCCAATCAGAAGCTGCCACGTGTCCTTGCTGACGCAATAATTAATTTCCGAAAAAGAAAATGATTTATTAATTCGAAATAATGATTTCAGATTTTGATTCAAACTTCAAACGCTTATAACTTTTGCGTTTCAACTCCGATTTGAGTGATTCAAATTTCTAAATTTGTATAAAATTGAGATCTACCTAAATATGAATTTTATTTAATTTTTGGACTAAAGTTTTTCTCTGTAAAATTATTTAATTGATTATTTAAACTTTAAATAATCATAACTTTTGCGTTTTAACTCCAAATTTGACGATTCCAGTTTCTAAAAATTCATAAAATTATGTTCTCTCTGTTTATGGATTTTATTTGGATGTTTGGATACTTTTTGCCTATTGTTTATTTGTGTATTGCTATTTGCACGCTTTACGAGTAGACGTTGAAGTGCTTGGGAAGGATTCAAGGAGAAGTATTGACTCAGGATCCAACTCAAGACCAAGAACAAGTACTTTTTGAAGGCAAGTTGTGCTTTGACCATGTTGATCCTATTTTGAAACTTATTTTGATTTAACCTATTGCATGCTAAGTTCAAATAGAAAAATACTTTATTTAAATATGGGGATTAGATAAGTACCAATTTGTCATATGACACCTTGATTATTTAAGTATGTGCCATGACCCCTTGTCACCCTAGTTGTGGTTTACTAGTTGGACATTATTAAATTGCCAACATGGGTTTTAGACCGTTGTAGTATAACGCTTAGACACGCTACGTGCTCATGACATGATTTTGGACAATCAAATGCTAATATTGACTTAATGATATATTGAACCTGTTTTGGAAAGGTATCATGTGATGTTGATGGCACGTGGTGCATGGTAATCAACTGGGGTTTGATAAATAGTTTTCGACCGGGGCATGTGGCAAGAGTAATCAGGTGGGCCAGTTGTGGCATTGGGGATGTTGATTTGGTTCTTCGGGTAGTCTTGCCTTGGTCACCCTAAGGACTTCACCTTGCAAGCCTTTGAACTGGGTCTAACGTGCAACCACATGTCTGTAATGGGACGGACCTAGTTGATTAAGTTGCTAATGACGTACCTGTGGGACCTCAGGAGGTCAATTACACCCTTTGTGTAAGTTGTACGGGGAGCGTCTGGCCGAGGCCAGGTACCCATCTAACGGTTGATTGGCCTAGACTTCGCCTTAGCTAAGGGAAGGGTTAGTGTGCAATAACCGGGGAGGACCACTTGTATTGTTAGAAGTTTCCGAAAGACTTTGTTACAGGAACTCGCCTTTGTGGTGTTTGACTGTATCTTGTGGGTAAAGTGCATAACCTCTGCAGAGTGTAGAATCTATTCGAATAGCCGTGTCCGCGGTATTGGACATCGCTCGGGAATTACAGTCAAGGGTTAGATTTTCTCAAAAATAACTTGGGTTTGAAAGGTTGGGTTGGATTAATAATGATGTTGATAGAAATGTGGATTAGGATGGGAAAGATGTTTATTAAATTCCTTGAAAAGTTATCTATGCTATACTTGCTTCTACTGCTTTCGAATCTACTTATGCTACTTGTCAAATGTCAAGTTTCGCAAATATACCTTGAGCTATTCCTTTGTACCAAGCCATGCATATAGTATATTAGCTTGCATTCTGTGCATGACTTGCTGAGTACCAAGTACTCACCCTTGCCATAATACAACACCAGTTGAAGAGGAGACTGCACAAGCTTTGGAGGAGGAGCTCCAAGAGGATCCGTCTACTTAGGAAGCGAGCCCAGTCAGTTGCCTGTGGTATACTGGATGGCGCCACGAAGTTATTTGATTTTCCGCTGCTACTATTTCTCTCTTAATAAGTTTCGCCCTGCGAGGCGTACATTTGTGACTTGACCATAAGGTCGAGTAATCAGTTTGACTATTTGAATAAAGTACTTTATTAGTATCGAGTGGTATGATTGTGATATTTACCGATGTTAAGACTGTGTGCACTAGCGCATTCCTGGACTAGTGCTGAATACACAGAGGGTCCGGATTTGCAAATTCGGGGTCCCGACAATCTCCGGTGGAACGAGTTGGATTTTGGATAGCGGTTGCACGCATCATATGACCGGAGAAAAGGCAATGTTCGCCCACTTGGATGAAAATGGATCAAATAGTGAAAGCATTGTCTTTGGAGACAATGGAAAGGGAGAAGTAATTGGTTTGGGTAAAATCTCTATCTCAAATGATTTTCACTTAAGTAATGTTTTACTTGTTGATTCATTAAGCTACAATTTGTTGTCCGTTGCACAATTGTGTGAAGCGGGTTACAATTGTTTGTTTAATGAAAAGGGTGTGGAAGTCGTTAAGAGGCTTGATGGTTCAATAGCTTTCAAAGGACGTTTGAAAGGTAAGCTCTATCTCGTAGACTTCAATACGGATAGACTTAATCTTGAAACGTGCTTAATGGCTAAATCTAGCATGGGTTGGCTATGGCATCGCCGACTAGCCTATGTCGGTATGAGGAACCTTCACAAACTCATCAAAGGCAACCACATCCTTGGACTAACCAATGTTGTCTTTTAGAAAGATAGGGTATGTAGCGCTTGTCAAGCGGGCAAGCAAGTTGGTGCCTCTCATCCCGCCAAGAATGTGATGACGACCTCAAGACCGTTGGAAATGCTCCACATGGACTTATTCGGTCCCGTAGCTTACATAAGCATCGGGGGAAGTAAGTATGGTTTGGTTATTGTTGATGACTTTTCTCGATTCACTTGGGTGTTTTTCTTGCATGACAAGGGAGAAGTCCAAGTGACGTTAAAGAAATTCATGAGAAGAGCTCAAAATGAATTTGAAGTGAAGATCAAGAGAATTCGAAGCGACAATGGTACCGAGTTCAAGAATATAGGCGTGGAGGAGTTTCTCGATGAAGAAGGAATCAAGCACGAATTCTCGGCTCCCTATTCTCCTCAACAAAATGGGGTAGCCGAGAGGAAGAATCGAACCCTCATCGAGATGGCGCGGACGATGCTTGACGAGTACAAGGTTTTCGATAGCTTTTGGGCGGAAGCCATCAATACCGCATGCCACAGCTCCAACCGCCTCTACCTTCACAAGATCTTGAAGAAAACGGCATACGAGTTGCTCACCGGGAAGAAACCAAATGTCTCCTACTTTCGAGTCTTTGGGAGTAAATGCTATATCCTTAACAAAAAGGCTAAGTCTTCTAAATTCGCTTCTAAAGTAGATGAAGGTTTCTTACTTGGTTATGGAACTAATGCTTATAAGGCATCGAAGTTTTCAACAATACCACCGGTGTCGTTGAAATCTCGCGTGACGTAACTTTTGATGAGGCTAACGGTTCTCAAGTAGAACAAGTTGATCGTGTTGTGATTGACAGGGAAGAACCCCCTTGTGAAGCTATCAAGAAAATGGCAATTGGGGAGGTGAGACCTCAAAATCTGGAATCTCACCCGAGCACCCCAACCCGGAGTCTCCGGCCTGAAACCCGGAGTGTCCGGAGTCTCCGGGTCAAATACCGGAGTCTCCGGATGGGTCAGATTCTAGTGTTGTTCCCACCTCGTCCAAGCAAGCTCAAGATGGTTCCAGTGCCACCCAAGATGATGAAGGCCCTATTCAAGCTTTGGACTCAACCGTTCCTCACCCGAGAGTCCATCAAAGCATTCAGAGGGATCATCCAGTCGACAACATACTTGGAGACATTAACAAGGGAGTATCTACTCGATCTCGAGTTGTAAACTTTTGTGAATTTTACTCGTTTGTTTCCTCTCTTGAGCCTCTTAAGGTAGATGAAGCACTTGAAGATCCAGATTGGGTGATGGCCATGCAAGAGGAGCTCAACAATTTCAAGAGAAATCAAGTTTGGGAGCTTGTCCAAAGACCAAATCAAAACGTGATCGGCACAAAATGGGTCTTCCGGAACAAGCAAGATGAGAATGGAATCATGACAAGGAACAAAGCTCGTTTGGTTGCTCAAGGGTACACTCAAATCGAAGGTTTGGATTTCGGTGAAACATATGCTCCAAAGAGCTAGGCTTGAATCCATTAGAATATTACTTGCCTTTGCTACTCACCATGATTTCGAGCTTTATCAAATGGACGTGAAGAGCGCTTTCCTGAATGGACCACTCTCCGAGATGGTCTACGTCGAGCAACCACCCGGCTTTGAAGATCCAAAACACCCGGACCACGTCTACTATCTACACAAAGCCCTTTATGGACTTAAGCAAGCACCAAGGGCTTGGTTCGAGTGTTTAAGAGATTTCCTTCTCGGACAAGGTTTTGTAGTCGGAAAGGCCAACCCTACTCTCTTTACTAAACACATTGATAATGATTTATTTGTATGCCAAATATATGTCGATGACATCATATTTGGATCTACTAATGAGCATTTGTGTAAAGAGTTTAGCAAGATTATGACAAAAAGGTTCGAGATGTCCATGATGGGAGAAATGAAGTTCTTCCTCGGATTTCAAGTGAAACAACTCAAGGAAGGAACCTTCATCTGTCAAACCAAGTACATCAAGGACATGCTCAAGAAGTTCGGAATGGAAGACGTCAAGACTATAAAGACACCTATGCAAGCCAACGGGCATCTAGACCTCGACAAAGAAGGTAAACCGGTCATCCAAAAGGTATATCGTTCAATGATCGGTTCTCTTCTTTATCTTTGTGCATCTAGGCCCGATATCATGCTTAGCGTTTGTATGTGTGCACGTTTTCAAGCCGCTCCAAAAGAGTGCCACATGGTGGCCGTTAAGAGAATCTTGAGATACTTAGTGCACACTCCTCATTTCGGACTTTGGTATCCGAAAGGATCTTCCTTTGAACTTGTTGGCTATTCCGATGCGGATTATGCCGGTTGTAAAGTGGATAGGAAGAGTACCTCGGGGACTTGCCAATTCTTGGGTAGGTCTCTAGTCTCGTGGTCTTCCAAGAAACAAAACTCCGTAGCCTTATCCACTGCCGAAGCCGAATACATAGCTGCCGGGAGTTGTTGTGCCCAACTACTTTGGATGAGACAAACCTTGAGTGATTATGGCCTAAACTACAAAAGTGTTCCACTACTGTGTGACAATGAGAGTGCCATAAAAATTGCCAACAATCCTGTCCAACACTCCCGTACAAAACACATAGATATTCGCCATCATTTCCTAAGAGATCACGCAACCAAAGGCGAAATTGATATCCAACATGTGAGTACAAATGATCAATTAGCCGATATTTTCACCAAGCCCCTTGACGAGAAAAGGTTCTGTGAATTGAGAAGTGGTCTAAATATTCTAGATTCTCGTAACGTGGCTTGATAAGTGTTCACATATTGGTTGGTGAATGAAAAATGAATTTCAAAAACTTATTCATCTTTTTCTCTGAATTTATTCTGTGTTTTTGGCTTTTTGATCCTTCGATCTTGTCATTTGCTATGTGACCATAGTTTGCTTGATTAATTGTTCGCTGGTCATATATCAAGTTGACATCTTAGGGTCTCTTTCTCCCTCTCATTCCGCCAAATTCCTAGATTCTTCGTGCGGTTTCCCTTTCTCCTAACCGAGCTGGGGAACCCGGAGTATCCGGTTTTCTATCCGGACTGTCCGGGTTAGCCCGGAGTCTCCGGACACTTTGTCCGGAGTGTCCGAGTTGGACCGGAGTATCCGGACTGGAGTCCGGAGTCTCCGGGTTGGGGCGGTCGGTTAAACCCCAAAAAAATCCCGCGCGGTTCAGTTTCTTTTTCCTATTCCCACCGTGCGTCTCTCCCTCTCCCGTGATCGTCTTGTGGCTAGGGCTTGATCCTTCCCTCATCTCCTTCTCCAAGGGTTCTTGGACTCCTCCTCTCCCTCGGTTTGGAGATCTTGGTAAGAATCTTGGTGCCCTACCGTTTTTCCTTCCGGGATTGATTTCGTTTCTCATCTTAGGGCCTCTTCTTTCTCTCCTATTTCTAGGGGACGTGGTCTCTATTCCTTTGGCCCTCAAGAATCAGAGAATCGTTCACCCTATCTCACCCGTGTTCTTCGTTTCAAATCTCTTGAGGTGAGTTCAATTCCGTGCCCTAATCCCGCGAAATCTTTTGCTAGATTGTGTCCTAGACTTCATTCCTACTTTCTTGAGGCAATCTAGATTCCTTTCGAGTTGTTGCGGTGATTGGATTCCCCAATTTTGGCCCGCCCGTGCGCGATTTCTGGCACATCCGGAGTATTCGGACTTTTGGTCCGGAGTCTCCGGGTTGGTCCGGAGTATCCGGACATTTTGTCCGGACTCTCTGGGTTGGGTGGCTCGGCCAAAATTTGTTTCTCGCTGAATTTCAAGTTGCCTCGCGGCTAATCCTTTTCTCTCGCTTTGTCTGGTCAGATGGATCCTTCTCAGGGGTCTTCTGCTGCTGGTGGTGGTGATCTGCCGAGGGACCCTCCGTCTCCTGACAGTCCCTCCAGTTCACCGTCTGCTCGTCTGGCACCCAAGAGGCCGCGTTACGCCGTGGCAAAGAGAAGGGGTGGTCTGAGCATTGGGACATCGTCTGCTCAGCAGCCTCCTGTCCAATCCTCCTCCCAGCCTCAAGCTCAGCCGTCTCAGCAGCCGCAGCAGCCTCAGCCTCAGGCTCAGTCCTCTGCTCAGCCTCAGCCTCAGCCTGATCCAGATGAGCATCCTGCAGATACTCATGCCAGGCTGAGAGATCAGAAGAGGAGAGAGTTCCGTGCTTCAGGTCATTTCATTGGTCCCTTCGCCAAGGCCAAGCCTGTGTGGAGGTATCCTATGTTAGTCAACCCCATGAGAGTGATTAACTACAGGACGGGTTCTGGCAAGGGCAAGGCTATAGTTGAGCACAGAAAGAAGAATCCGCTCGACTTCCATCAAGATGAGTATGTGGACCGCCGGTTCTGGAACCGGTTTCAATCAGACTTCTATGAGACGGTCCTCTACCCTCTTGAGCACCCAGTGGTCAGGATGAAGACCATTGACTGGGAGTATATGGCAGCTGCTGAGCATCCAGTCTTCGCTCAGGTTCTTGAGATTTGTGAGCTGCATGAGGTGAAAGACATCATGTCTTTCAAGTGCGATTGGAACAACGAGATAATCATGCAGTTCTACGCCACCCTGTATTATGACAAGACTGAGGATGCCATTTGGTGGATGACAGATAGGGTGTGGTACAAGGCCAACAAGAAGAGATTTGCTAGAGTCCTCACTTTCTGGTACAATGACAGTCCTAAGCTTCATGACAAGAAGGTGTTGACTCCCGAGCAGATGGAGTCCTTGTATGATACATCGAAGAGCTTCACAGTGGGGACCATCAAGGGACTAAAGGATGTGCCTGCCGTGCTCAACAGGATGCTGAGGGTCACTCTTTGGCCCAAGGAGGGAGATGCTTCTGCCATCAGTTCCTATGGACGGAACCTGCTATATCACCTGGTTGAGCGTACTCATCCGTTTGACATTGCTGACTTCATTTGGGAGACGATGAGGCAGAACGCGCAGAGCAACATGGCCAGCTGCAGTTATGCTCCTTTTGTGATGGCCTTGATCACATATATCAGCGGACTCAAGTTTGTCAGGGACGAGGAGCACCTTTCATACAAGGTTCGTCCTCTGTCTGCTCCAACTGTTCCCGCTGCCCCTGGTCCTACTCCTCCTAGGACTCGACGCGGTCGTGCCTCGAGTTCTACATCTGCTCCGGCTCCTACTGTGCCTTCGGGTACCCCTTCTAAGCAGACTGAGGTTTCGAGTAGCGTGCTTCAGAGGATGTTGAAGCATGTTTTCTGTCTGTGCCGCGACATCTCCACCAGGCAGAAGGAGATGAGCAGGCAGATAAAGAAGAATGGTCAGGACATTCGCGACTCGTGTCCTGACCCCGAATTTGCAGGACCCTACTGTGTATTCAAAGACTAGTCCAGAACGCAGCTAGTGCACACGGCCTTAACATCGGTAAATATCACAATCATACCAATCGATATTATCAAAGTACTTTATTTAAATAACCAAAGTGGTTACTTGACCTTATGGCCAAGTTACAAATATATGCCTTGCAAGGCGGAACTTATTAAAAGAGAAATAAGCGCAAATGAAAAAATCAAATAAACCATGGCGCCATCCAAGATACCACAGGCAACCTGCCACTGGCTCGCATCCCTAAGTAGTCGGGTCCTCTTGGAGTTCCTCCTCCAATGTCGAACTCCTCTTCAACTGGTATTGTGTTGAGGCAAGGGTGAGTACTTGGTACTCAAAGAAGTCATGCAATGTAATGCAAGCTAATATACTATATGCATGGCTTGGTACAAAGGAATAGCTCAAGGTATATTTATGTAAGCAAAGATTTGACAAGTAATATAAGTAGATTCGGCAAGAAAAACAAGTAAAGCATAAATAACTTTTCAAGAAGTTTAAATAACATTTTTCCCCATCCTAAACCATATTTCCATCATCTTCTTTGTTAAACCAACCCAACTTTTCAAATCCAAGTTGTTTCTAAAATCTAACCCTTGACCTGTAATTCCCGAGCATTGTCCAAAGATCGTGACTCCGCTATTCAAATAGATTCTACACTGCAGAGGCTATGCACTTTACCCACAAGATACAATCCACTCACCACGTCGCCCGCGAATCGCCATACAAGAGTATGCGAATGAGCTGATCATAACAAAGCCTTCTAGGAAGCCTTAAACAACACAGTGGTCCTCTCCCAGACGTGCTCTACACCATCCCTTCCTTAGCCAAGGCGATATGGGACCAACACACCGTTAGATGGGTACTGGCCACAACCACGATACGCTCCCCTGACAATCACACAAACGGTGTAATCGACACCCGAGGCTCCACAAGTGAGTCCTTAGCGACTTAGTCAACTAGGGCCGTCCCATTTCCAAAGCCATGTGGTTGCAAGTATGACCCAGGTTCAAAGGCTGCAAGGTTAAGTCCTTAGAGTGACGAGGGCAAGACTACCCGAAAAACCAAATCATCATCCCCAATGCCACACCGGCCCACTGATTACTCTTGCCATGCCCCGGTCGAAAATCGCTTATCAAACCCAGTTGATTACCATGCACCACGTGCCATCAACATCACATGATACTTTTCCAAAACAGGTTCAATATATCATTAAGTCAATATTAGCATTTGATTATCCAAAATCATGTCATGAGCACGTAGCGGAGCAAGTTATACTACAGCACGATCTAAACCCATGTTGGCAATTTAATAATGTCCAACTAGTAAACCACAACTAGGGTGACAAAGGGTCATGGCACATACTTAAGTAATCAAGGTGTCATATAGCAAATTGGTATTTATCTAACCCCATGTTTAAACAAAGTATCTTTCTAATTAAGCTAGCATGCAATAGTTTAAATCAAAATAGATTTAGAAATAGGATCAACATGGTCAAAGCACAACTTGCCTTCAAAAAGCACTTGCTCTTGGTCTTGAGTTGGATCACGAGTCAATACTTCTCCTTCGAATCCTCCCAAGACTTCAACGCTCTACTGTAAAAGCGTGCAAATAGCAAATACACAAATAAACACTATGCAAAAGATCCCAAAACTCCAAATAAAATCCATAAACAGAGAGAACATAATTTTACGGATTTTTAGAAACTGAATAAATCAAATTTGGAGTTAAACGCCAAAGTTATGATTATTTAAAGTTTAAATAATCAATTAAATAATTTTACAGAGAAAACTTTAGTCCAAAAATTAAATAAAATTCATATTTAGGTAGATCTCAATTTTATACAAATTTAGAAATTTGAATCGCTCAATCGAGTTGAAACGCAAAAGTTATAAGCGTTTGAAGTTTGAATCTAAATTTGAAATCATTATTTGAATTAATAAATCATTTTCTTTTTCGGAAATTAATTATTGCGCCAGGCATGGACACGTGGCAGCTCCCGATTGGCTCTTGCGACGTCAAGTCCATGGGCTCGGGTCCACGCCAGCCGTCCACGGTGGACTCCGGCCCACGGCTCACGTGAGGCCGACATGTGGCCCCTGCTAGCGGCGGGTTTCACGCACGCGTACAAGCGGTGACACGTGGGCCCTCGACTCGCGGGTCCCGCTGTCGGGAGACACGCTCCCCACGCCAAGCGCTGGTGAGCACACGTGGCACAATCTCGTAGTTGATTTGAAAATCAACGGTCAGTTGATCTAGACCTCACGTTCAAAACTACACTGGGCGATCCAAGGCCGTTCGATCTAGATCGGACGGTCGAGATCTAACCCTATCGCTACAACGCAACTAACCACAACCGATCTAAATCTAACGGTTGAAACCTAATCAAGAACGGAAACAGATAGCAGGCGACGTGGCCTCACTCGTGCGTTGGATCTTGATCCAACGGTGCAGAAGCTCGCGGCGACGATGGCTTACATGGCGGCGTTGCGACTGCCGGCGGGCGGCGACCCTAACGGCGCTCGGCGTCCGGCCAAGTGAGTGCACCGCAGTGCGCCTCGACGCAAGGTTCTCGGTCCGGCTTGAAGGCGGGATGACGAATTCACGGCCGAAAAAGAAACCTCGTGGCGGCACTTCCCCAAACTTTGGCGAAATCGCGGCGGCAATGCCAAGGCTTGGGCGTTGAAACTAGGGCAATAGGCGCCAAGACACCTAATCCGATCCTCGGCGATAACCCACGCCTTAAATAACCTCTAAGCGGCGACACCTGGCGGAAACCTAATCAGACGCGCGGCTCTGCGGCCAAGGCGAGTCCAAATCGGTTACGGGAAGACGACGAATCGCGTGGCCGCCCACGTCGCGCTCAGCAGCCCGCGATCGCACGCGATCGCGTCCGGTCGGACATCGCGGCTTTCGGTCGCGGATCTCACCGTTGTGGATCTTGATCGCGGTTGGATCGATTAGGTTAAAGGTGGGTCGATCAAGCTGCTCGGTCGGACTCGAGTCAGGTCCGACTTTCGGATGAACGATGCCAGACCCGAGTTGGATTTTCCAGCTGGAATTAATATTTAAAATAATTCCCAAGAATTATTTAATTCATTAAACATAGCAAATATTTCGAGAAAAATTCGAGAAAATTCTGGAAAATATTTTGGATCATTTTGGACTCAAATAAAATATTTCCAACAAAAATTTATTTGCAAATTTAAATTCTTTAATTATTTCAAAATGGAATAAATTCAAATAAATTCCAAATAAATCCAAATAAATTCCAGAAAATTCCAAAAATTCACCAAAGTGCCAAATCACACATGAATTTAAGAAAAGCAAAATTTTGGGGTGTTACAATCCGCCGCCACAATGGCGAGGCAGTCTCTCCCAGCGACTCCTCCGGGTCTTCCGAGGAGAGTAGCGATGCCACTTCCACAGATCAGCTTTTCGGCATCACCTCTTCTGCTGCTCCTCCTCCTCCTGTAGATGATCCTGACAGCGAGTATTCAGCGTCCGACGACGAAGGCGACGACGAGTGATCTCCCTTGTCCTCCATTCCTTTTGGTGTATTGATGCCAAAGGGGGAGTGATTCCTTTAGAGTCGTTTCCTTAGTTGTCCCTTTTGTTTGCTGTCGCTCGTGGACTTATTTTGGGTTGCTTTTCATTATTGTGTTATGCTGTCGTAAACTCTGTTATTTGTTCTCTCTCCATGTAATGACATTATTGCTTATCTTATGCATGGATTGCTTTCAGTTACTTGTGATGTATTCTCTGGTGCAAATGTTTGAGGGGGAGCTCTCGGTTATTTCTCGTTAAATATGTGCATTTGATTCCACTCAATACTTCTAATGCACACATTTAGGGGGAGCTCCACCTTTCATTTGAATTGCTAAAGTCAATTTCATATCCTTTTATTTGCTGTTAATTGTGTTGTCATCAATTCACCAAAAAGGGGGAGATTGAAAGTGCATCTAGGCCCCTCATTTTATTTTGGTGATTAATGATGACACAATTAAAGTGATCTAATGCTTCAACCAAGAATAATACAGTTATCGAGATCACTTCTAGCTTGGAACAAGATTGAACACTCCTAAGTGCGTCAAATTTCGACAAAACGGCATCAAGACAAAGACTTGTAATTATTATATTGCTTTGAGTCTTAAGGATAGCCGTACTATTAAGAGGATGCGACGGAAAATCAATTTTAGGATGTGCATGTGCTCAACATCAAAATTTGCATTCAAACTAGCACTCAAACACTTGCATTTTCCAAAAACTGGATTTCAAACCGAGCCAGTTAACTCGAAGAGTCCGGACACTAAGTCCGGAGTATCCGGACTCAGTCCGGAGTATCCGGACATTTGGTCCGGAGTCTCCGGGTTAACCCTCTCGGGCAAAACGAATTCCAGATAGTCCGGAGTGTCCGGACATTTTGTCCGGAGAGTCCGGACAACCCGGAGTCTCCGGGTTAATTGTCCGGAGTCTCCGGACAGTTCAAAAAGGGGACAAACGGCTAGTTTTCAAAAAGACTATTTAAAGCCTCCACTCCCCTCCAACGGCCAGAATCTCTATTGAGCTCATTCATAGCAGCATTCAAGCCATTCCTAACCTCTTCCAAGCATTCAATAGAGCTCATACTTCCTCCCACCATTAGATTTGGTTGTTGATCCATTTTGGTGAGGAGAGGAAGAAGCAAAGTGCTAGGTGCATTCATTTCTAGTTGTTGAGCACTAGTTCATCCTCCAAGCGATTCTTCGTGGCATTATTACTCTTGGAGGTTGAAGGTCTCCTAGACGGCTATGAGTCACCGGGAGCTACCAACGTGTGTGGTGAGCCCCGGTCGTTTGTGAAGGCGAGTCTCGCCTCCGAAAGGAAAGAGACAAGAAGTGAAGCCGGCGAGTGCATTTGTGCAACACCGGGAGGAAAGCGGGTTGAAAGAGACCCCGGCTCAAGTGTGATCGAGCCACCTCAACGGAGGCGTAGGATTCCCTTCAAGAATCCGAACTTCGGTGAAAAATCGCTTCTCTCGCTCTCTCTTTTACTTCCTAGTCTTGCTTATTTGGATTTGAATTTGCAAAGTTAGATCTAGCTCTTCGCTTAGCTTTAATTCAAATCCTTACTAGCAATTGTTCTAGGTTGTTCTTGCTATCTATTTCTAGTGGTTTATTGTGCTTGCTAGAGTAGTTTTAATTGCGCTCCCGAGCCAGCTAACCCGGAGAGTCCGGACACAAGACCGGACACTCCGGACAAGCCGGAGTATCCGGACAAGCCGGAGTATCCGGACAAGCCGGAGTATCCGGACCAAAACCCGGAGACTCCGGGTTGACCAGCTCGGCCTGTTTTAATTCCGTTGCGAATTTTTAATCCGCCTATTCACCCCCCTCTAGGCGACATCGTTGGTCCTTTCAGGCTAATCCAAGGGTAAATGTAGATTGGCTTTGGGAGGCGATGTGCAAAAAAAACAAAGAAAACCAAACCTGAGGCAAAATCAGCAAAAATCAACAAATTGGCGATGCGCAACTCTTTATTGATCTCGTCGACTTACAGAGGAAAGCTTACGAAACTAAAAAAACGAAAAAGACTGTAAAAGTATGTTTGTGGGTGTGTTGGATTCCCTTCTGCTTCTCCTGGCTCGACCCCTTTTATATGCCTCGGCCGATCCGAGTCCTCTACGGATACGGCCACGTAGTCCGAGTCGGCTACGATCTAATCTTTGTTTTCCAAATCACAGCCGTCGTATGCTTATCAAACTCTTCATATTCCGTATTGGGCTGGTGCTTTCCATACGTGTCGAATTTTGGTGCAAACAAGGGGTAAAACACAGTGGATCCATATGCAACCTGATGCATATACATGATGAATTTGGAGCATTCACCATCATCAAATATCCACAGGAATTTCAGAAAGAATATTCCACTCGATCGGATGAGAACCACCTTACAAGATGGACAACCACAACTATACAGAATTAATGCGACCACAGGAGCGTTAACAAGGACAAGATATGTAAAGCATACGAAAAACAACACTAATCTTATTCTGGACTGCCGTTTCAGCACAGAAAATGTGTACCACTCGCATTTGATATTCACATGAGCAATACTTGTACATGCCCCAGTGAAACGTGACGAAAGTACAACACCAACAGCGTTAAACTGAATGTATTGCTGTAGTTCCGTCCATTAATGTTACAGACACAAAAAAAAAAAGATTCGTATAAAGCTGCATTTTCTGT
Organism: Rhipidocladum racemiflorum; assembly: GCA_036346355.1. Taxonomy (NCBI): domain Eukaryota; kingdom Viridiplantae; phylum Streptophyta; class Magnoliopsida; order Poales; family Poaceae; genus Rhipidocladum; species Rhipidocladum racemiflorum. The sequence goes on from CM070586.1 coordinate 24,042,087, forward strand.
GATCAAGCACTGTGCAAGGCTATGCAACTCAATTAGCCGTAAAAGAATCGAACTAGCTGGTTGACTATAGCGATGTTCCTAGGACAATTTTGATGAGTTATTTGCAAGTGGAAGATAGATTTATACCAATACTGGACAACTTAAGCTAGGGACGAACAACAGAACAATATTTTCTAATGCTGTAAAGTTTCTCTGTATGACTGACCGACTAGATCTACATCAATCCAAGCCAGTAGGTTCTACCTCGCATGTACAACTTATGCTAGGGACGAACATACTGTTTGTTGCACTTGCACATTCGAACAATCAATCCCATACAAATTTCTAGTTTCTTATATGATGAATTCCAGAAGTTTCACACACAACTACCGGTAACAAGCATGAAGGGCTCTAAGCATCATACAAGTTTGTTCATCAGAATAAGTACTGGCTACTCCATGTTTGTACTAAGAAAACTGAATGGTGTCAAAAAGTCAATGTAGCAGCTAGTTCCTGATCCCAACTTGCTTGTGCAATTGTCAGTTGCCAATTTGTCAATAGTATCAGCTTAAGCCTCTAAAGTGCTACATAATCTTCTGGATAAATCCAAGGGTTGCTTGCATACCATTACAGTTCAGCAGAGTGGAGTTGCAAATTTGTGGGATAGCTAACCAGCAAAAGATACCATAGAAAAAATACAGGGGTTAGACATGTCCACAACTCAAAATATATCAAATCAGACATACCTTTCCAGAAGCCTTCTCAAATGCATTGACTCTCCAACACTGATGTCCCCTTTCCAGTTCCAAGGTTGTATGCTTCACATCCTGCAAGTAGAGTTGCATTTTAGAAAAAGATTCAAGTCATTCAGCTAAAAAACAGAGAGAGTTTTGAGCATCCAGCATGGCCCTCTTTTTGCATCACTACAATTTTTTTTCTTTTACCAATCTCCTCAGTTGCCGGGGAGGCACTGAGAAGTAGAAGAAATAGGATTTGTCGGTTTGAGCACTCAATTATTTGCATGGACTCCACAGTTAAAGAATCAAATAAAATGAACATTCTTTCTCTATATTGAATGGCTTGGGAAAATGCAATGCAGAGAGTAGTTAGTAGTTCCAATGTTACATGCGTACATGATCTGGAAAATGGTCTAAGCAATTGTGATGAAGTATTTGAGAGCAGTCAATTGTGCAAACCTATCTTAGATGGGTTTTCAAAAAGCTTCCGCAATGCAGCAATATGTCCCTCAGCAAGGTCAACCACATGAATATAATCTCGTACCTGCACAACAGGCAAAACGTGCAGGTTTCACAATAATATTCCCAAAATGGCTTTGCTAGCATTTGGAGCTTGCAACAGCACTTGGGAAGAAAGTCCAAGAGACTATACGAATCTGCTTCTTACAAGATGCCAACAATATTTTGGAGCAGTTCCATGTACTCATAACTGAAGGCAACGATGAAGATAGCAGACGCAGAGGATTAATATATACGCGCGATGATAATCTTGGCCAGACCTTCAATGCTACTACTGCAAATCAATGAAGTACAAACAGATCAAAACAACAAAATTAATTTATGGTTAAATGATATTTTTGGTCTTGAGGATGCTAACCAAGTAAATGCGATTTTGCTCCGAGCAATGGGAGAGGTCAGAATTAACTAGAGATTGTATGGCACGCTTGACGCCCTCGTCAACCCATTCCAACCTCTCCAGCCATTTCATCTGAACGAGGGGAATGCTAATATTGTGCAATTTCTGCGGCATGCTGTGCTTCAGAAAAGGAAGTCTCTTCAACTTTGGACAAAACGATATCTCCATGGTTTCTAGGGATGGGAATGTCACCTCAGGATCGCATATGCTTAGCAACTCAGGAAGACTTTGCAACTCGAAGTACCTGAGGCAAGGAAAGGTATCCGGTGATGTCTTCGGACTCTCTTGCCCTCCATATTCAACCTTAACATCGTTGCTCTTTGCACTTCGAACGATCTGATTCATGTTGGCACAACCATTTACAAGGATTCGCTGAAGACAAGGCAGATGCATTGCCCATGAAATGTGTTTAAGCTTGTGGCAGTGTATAATTGCCAGGTAAGTTAGCCTTGGAAAAAGAGATTCTGGTGCTACTCCATTCCAAATTATTTCCTTCAAGTCGCGCAAGCTGTCAAATGTGAGCGAATCGAGTATGTCAAAATGGCAATTCGCCCCTTCCATGCTCCTTCCTATCATTATTTGCTTCATGGAACACTTACGAATTGTCAGATCATATAAGCTCATTTGCACCGAGGAGCTTGAGAAACAACCATCTAAGAAGCAAAATGATGGTGTCGCCATCAGCTTGCTTAGATGAATGTATCTAATAGGGAGGCTAGGAAACTTGCTTAGCAATTCATATGTGGCATCACCTTTGATCCCAATTCCCACATATTTCAGGTTAGCTAGGATGTCCAATTCTTGAAATAATGGAGGAGTATAGTTTACACGGGCTGATATCTGAGAAGACAACAAGTCTAGTACCTGCAATTCTTCGAGCCTGGATATGATGCCCTTTGGTATCGTGTGTATGTGATTGCCTTTTAGATATAGGAATTTGAGTTTGATGAGGTGTCCAAGCTCCTTAGGCAACTCACTGATATGATTATATGACAAGTTGAGGTACTCCAGATCTGCCAACGCACATAGTGCCGTAGGTATAACACCAATTCGATTCCGACTCAAATCAAGGTATTTCAATGCAGGGAAAAGGTAAATAATATTTCCAAGTGCCTCTTCATTCAACTTATTATCTTGAAGAAGCAATGCCCTGAGTTCTGCTGAACAGGTTCCTAGCCAACACCTAGATCTGACAACACTACCCAGACTATTTTGGTTCACACCACCACCAAGAGATGGAAGTTCTTCCAGTTCATTGCCCATCAATGACAAAAATTCCACTCTACTCCAAGGGATACACTTTCTAGACACAGTTTTGCCGATTGCTGCATGAACAACCCATTTATTGTTGTTCTCACCACAACCGCAAGATATCCATATTGCCATATCACGGATCACATCATGCATTTTAACGTGCTGACTACTGTCTTCAGTAGCCAGCTCTAGCAATGATGCTGCTTGAAGGTGACCTATTAGATTGTACCCTTCGTTGTAAGAACTTTCTATGTCACATTTATTGAGTAGATCTAAACCCATCCAACATTGAACTAACTCGTCTTTAGGAATAGGAGAATCCTCTGGCCACAATGAGCAAATCAAGAAACAACGCCTCATCGTATCATTTCCTAAGCTGTCATAACTAAGTTTTAAATTGAGGAATATTTTGTTTTCCAGAGACGTGGGATCATCCGCATCATGGACAGATCGTCGCAGTAGATGAATAGCTGTTTCCCATTCCCCTGGATTTTTCTTTGGATACATTGCCTTTCCAGTAGCTATTATAGCCAATGGCAAGCCCTTCAGCTCCTTCACAAGGTCTTTTGCAAGGGCTCCAATGTGAGGATTCGAAAGAAGAATCTCTTGACCAACATTTTCTTGAAACAGCTGCAATGCCTCATCTTCTCTCAAGCAATCCACTTTTATCTATTTTCTGACCATCATTGCACCACATACAACTCGTGACCTTGTTGTGAGTACCACTTTCCTCTTGAGTAGGCCTACAAATCCAAGAGGATATGGGACACCAGTTGCCTGCAAATCCAACTGCTCCCAGAGGTCGTCCAATAACACAAGAAAACTCTTTTTGCCAAGGAAGTCAGAAATGATATTAGCTTGAGCTTCTACATCATCATCTTTTCTTAAGCTGAGCTTCTTTACTATTTCAGCTTGGATCTTTTCCACTGAGCAATCTTTTGAGGCTGTAACAAAGATAACAACATCAAAGAAAGAGTCTCCAACAAAGGAATTGTTGATCTTCTTAAGGAGATGCGTCTTTCCCACTCCACCTAGCCCCCATATCCCAATAATTCCCACCGGAGCATTCCTAATGCACCGGAGAGCCTCTTGTGTGTTAAGCTCTTCACTGAGCAGTCTGTTGGATGGGATAGGCATTTCTCGGACAGATGGCGGCAGTGGCTGGATTGCAACCGCAGTAGTTTCAATTTTGGCATACTCTTGGGCTTTCAGAAACTTCTTGTCTGCACTCCTGCTGATTCTGTAGTTTGACCAGCAATTTAGAGAGAAGCACCCAAAAACTTCGCATCTCTGATCATACATTTGGCTAATTGCTTCCTCATCGGACCTGATGGTATCCACATTTTCAAGCCACCTTTGCACTTCATTCTTTGCTGTCATGCCGTTTCTCTCAGCAATCTCAATCTGGTACCGGACATCACTGCTCTTCGCGATCAAACCCTGGGTTGCTTCCTTGAGATTCTTCACGTTTCGGCTGGCTGTGAAGGGGTACATGACATGCTTGAATACGATGTTGTAAAACGGTGCAATGACAGTGTTGACTATGCCAACCAAATATGCCATTCTTGTAAAAAGCAAAAGAAAAGCACCCTTGAGGAAGCACTGAAAACAGAATATTTTTCGTAGTTAGTTCTTAGTCAGCGGCACTTAGAGATGGTAAACAGGTTGAATAATAAGTACTTACCTTCTCTTTTGGCCTTAACAGTTTTAGAAAATGTAAAAAAAAAAAACTATTAAGATTCTTGTGATATAAGCAAAGATGGAGTCTGCGAGGATGATCTTTGTATGTTCTTCACAACATTCAAGATTGAAGATGGATATAAGGTAGAGAAAAGCGTTCAAGCTGCAGATGGATATACAAAGGGTGGAGGAAAACCTGCAAGTATGAACAAAGGTAAGAATAACGTAAACATGTTCACTTTCTTTTGTGGAAAAGCAAATCAAAGGATTTAATCAGATATTAATTCCTGGGGTGAATAGGTTTAAGTGAGTTGCTAATCACACTGACAAATCTGTCGCACGGATAAGTTGCATTTCTGTATGCTATTTATTTGTGATTTTCCTGCACTAATCATTTGTTTCTTTTGCTATGACTAGATTGTAACTGGAGGATTTGCCGCATCCATTTTAAAAAGAAAAGCATAGATAATGGATGGTTGTCTTGTCTTACCTCTCGGCTGTTCATTTAGAATAAAAACCAAATACAGTATTATATAACTTCAAGCAGATAAAAATACACACGATCACAAGATTTAAAGCTGGGAAGTTTCAACCTTTTTTTAAAGAAATTTTATAGTGTATTGTACTAATCGTATATTAAAGGTATTTCTACTACTTTACTACCGGATGAAGCATAATTATATATTAGCTAATCCGAACTATTGGATCAACAAAAATACAGAGTCTAAATTCCGTGAAAGAGCTCTTCTTTTAATAGGTGGAGATGCAGTATATGTAGCTGCAACCGACAATTGTGAATTAGAGTTTGATAATGTACAATGAGTGAATGAAATACATGTTCACGGACACAAAAATCCAATGTACCTTTTATGTTAAATGAATGTGTTTTATAAAAAAAACTACCAAAATGGAGGCCCTTGATAGCATTTTTCCTTTTGATAGAATGGTGATGCACTAGTTTTTCCACACAAAACTTCACTTAGAGCTTTGGCATGAAAACAGAAGACACTGTTGAAAAGTAATCAAGACTTTTCATTATTGTTTTGCTATGTTATGGAAGGAAATAAGAGATTGAAAAGTAATCAAGACTTTCCATTGTAGGCTTGCTATGTTGTAAGGCAGGTAGAGATCACGATGCAATTAGCAATAAGATCAAATCGATTTTATTTCTTTCTTTTAAATTATTTTTTAGATAGGTCTATGTATGTAGTATAAATACTAGCCTCGAGGTTGAGATGAATAACACAAAAGAAAGTTGCCCAAAAACTTCTGTGTTCACTTGCATGTGTTTCTTTCATCTATTATGCAAGTATGTAGCTATTTCTAGGGCAAAAACCAACAAGTGGTATCAAAGCATGAGAGCATGTTGAAGCAGATGCCAAGGTACACGCAATCTAAATCGCCGACTCAACATCTCGATGCGGGAGCTTCATTGTCAACTCAACTCCTCGGTGGAGGTGTTGTCAATGGGGTGATGGCGAAATAGGATAGCAACATCTCACTGCATTATCCATTGCTCACACAGAGCAACTATGGGACATGGTCATTGAAGATGTGCGTCAACTTGTAGTCACAAGGTGTGTGGGAAGCCATGACGGATGACGTCATCGATTACTAAAAGGATAGAATGTCCCTTGCCACCATCTATCAAAGCACACCAGAGGACGTGCTTCTGACGTTGGCTGAGAAGGACTATGCCGAGGATGCGCAGGAGACACTCAGAACAATGCACATGGGTGCAGATCGCGTCAAGGAGGCAAAGATCCAAGCCTTGAGGAGTGACATCAAGGTAATTCGCATGAAGAAAAGTGAGCTGGTGGATGATTTCGCCATGAAGCTAACAATGATCGCCAATGGCATCCGAGCATTGGGCGAGAAGGTGGAGGAGACCACCGTCGTCCGCAAATTTTTTTGAGCGGTTTTAGTGAAATTTTTACTAATCATTACGTCAATTGAGCAATTTAGCAACCTAAAAACCATGTCCATTAAAGAGCTGGTCAGTCGCCTCAAAGCCTTTGAGGAGGGGGTTCGAAGCTACAGGGACAAGGGGGAGCAACAGCACCTGTTGCTCATGCATTCGGAGTGGATGGCACGTATGAAGAAGAACAGGGGAGAGAAATCTTCCTTAGGCTAGAAGGGACGTGGCAGTAACAATAGTGATAGCAGTGGGCATGGAAAAGGACATGGTAGTGGCCGTAGGCATGGCAAGGATGGCCGTGATGACAGCTCACCGTCGGGTGATGCGAACCGTGGCTCTAGAGGTGACAAGAATAAAAGCAAGATCAAGTTCTTTAACTGTGATGTTTATGGTCACTATGCATCATAATGCTGTAAACCTCACCGTAATTGTGATCAAGATGAGGAAGCTAATCTCACCTGAGCACATGACGACAACCGCACCCTACTCCTTTTTCTTATGCGTGTAGGAGGCGTGTGACATGGTCCTAATGAATGAGGAGAAGGTAACACCAAGGCTACACATCGATGGCGTGGCACATCACATGTCTAGTGAGTGGTACCTAGACAACGGTGCCAGCAACCACATGACAGTGCACAGTCTATGTTCAATGAGCTAGATGAAAGCATCTACAGACAGGTCTGATTCGGTGGTGGAACCACAGTGGAGATCAAGGGGAATGGATCAATCCTTCTCTAGTGCAAACATAGAGAATAGTGTGTACTCTTGGTGGTATACTTCATACTAAGTCTTTGCAATAACATTGTAAGCCTTGGGCACCTTGTAGAAGATGGTTGCAACATCGTATTGTACCATGCACAATTGTGGGTCTACAAACGCAGTGGCAAACTTCTCATGAATGTGAAAAGAACCAAAAATAGGCTATACAAGATTCAGTTAGAGATAGCAAATTCGGTGTGCCTCACGACCTATTTGGAGGATCCTGCATGGCAGTGGCATGCGCGGTTAGGGCACATGAATTTTCATGCCCTAAAGTAGATGGCAAAGAAGGAGATGGGGCTAGGGTTACCAAAGATCGACTACCCAATGCAACTGTATGAAGGTTGCTTGGTAGGGAAGCAAACCAGAAACCCATTCCCTTCACAGGCACACTATTGATCATAGAAGCCGCTGAAACTTGTACATGTGAATTTATGTGAGCCCATAACTCCACATACACCTGCTGGTAACAAGTACTTCATACTCTTTGTTGATGATTTCAACAGATACATGTGGGTGAACATGTTGAAATCCAAGGATTAGGCTCATGGTGCAATCATGAAGTACAAAGTGCTCGTCAAGAACGAGTGTGAGCTCAAGCTAATGGTCCTCATATTAGACCCTGAAGAGAGTTTCTGTCACGCAAGTTTGGTGCATTTTGTCACATAGAAGGGATAGCGTGGCACCTCACGGCACCATGTTCACCACAACAGAATGGTGCTTTGGAACACCGTAATCTTACAGTGTTGTCTATGGTGAGGAGTTTACTCAAGAGCAAGTATATACCTGTAGTGATGTGGGGGAGGTAGTATGGTATGTGGTGTACCTCTTTAACAATGTGTCAACCAAAGCCTTAGATGGATCACACCATATGAATCCTAGACCGAAAAGAAGCCACGTATCAAGCACTTGCGAATGTTTGGGTGCATCGTGCACGCCAAGGTGGTAAAACCGCACTTGAAGAGGCTCGAAGATCGCAACACTGCCTTAGTGTACCTAGGCATGGAGCCTGCCAGCAAGGCTCACCGACTTTATGATCCTCGTCAAGTGAATGAAACTTCACATCAATCGTGATGTGGTGTTCGAGAAAGGATAGGAATGGCCATGGAATGATGACATCATTGATGAAGTAACTAACATTTCTTAGACGACATTTAGTATCTCTAGCAATACAGACATTGGCGACATGGGCCTAAATGAGGGGTAGCACAAGGCCACTCCACACAACACAACAGCATCGGGGTCGTCGGGCTTGACACCGTTTGACTTACCATGCATGGTGACATCAAACACTATCCCTGGCATGGAGGAGCCAGAGAGCATGGGTATGGTGACACCTGTGGGTACACCAACATCCACTAGAGGTAGAACAAGCGTGGGTCTATCTCTCCTACATCAGCAGATGACAAGAGTGGGCCTCACAAATATTGGAATCTCAATGACGTCTACGCAGTGACCGATGAGATTGAGTGTATGGGTGAGCTATACCTCCTAACTGCAGAAGAGCCAGCATGTTATCATGGGCTGCACAATAGTAGCAGTGGAAGGAGGCGATGAAGAGCGAGCTTGATGCCATCAAGTTGAACAAGACTTTGAATCCCACCGAGTTGTCACCTGGTCATAAAGCCATTAGGCTTAAGTGGGTGTACAAACTGAAGAAGGACTCGGATGGCAACATCATAAGGTACAAGGCAAGGCTAGTCACCAAGGGGTACGTGCAGCGATACAGGATCAACTTTGATGAGGTGTTCGCTCCTATGACATGGCTCGATATAGTGAGATTTCTGCTTTCTCTTGCAGTGCAAAGTGGATGGGAAGTCCACCACCTAGACATCAAGTCAGCATTCTTGAATGGTGATCTCTAAGAAGAGGTGTACGTTGCTTAGCTAAAAGGATTCATCAAAGAGGATGAGGGGCACAAGGTGTACAAGCTCTCAAAAGCGCTTTATGAAGATGTGTCAAGCCCCGAAAGCGTGGAACATCTGACTTGACCAGAGTCTAAAGAATCTAGGGTTTGTGAAGTGTCCACAAGAGCAAGTCATCTACAAAGAGATGTAATAAAGGATATGTACTTGATGTTGGTGTATATGTAGATGACCTCACTGTCACCGGCACAAGTGCACATGAAATTAAGCAATTCAAACACCAAATGAAGAGGGAGTTTGAGATGAGTAATCTCGGGTTGCTTTCATACTACCTTGGGATTAAGGTAGAGAAGAACACGAGATGCATCATCCTCAAGCAGATGGCGTATGCAAAGAAGAACTTGTTGCAAGCTAAGATGAGTTAGCGCAACCTAGCAAGGTATCCCATGGAGTCAAAGCTTAAGCTCGGGAAGGATGAAAATGGAGTCCGATTTGATGCTACCAAGTATAGGAGCATCATCGAAAGTCTGCGATACCCAACTCACACTCGGCAAAACATCGCGTATGCAGTTGGGATGGTGAGTCGGTACATGGAGAGGCCTACTCAGCTACACATGCAAGCCATAAAACAGATAGTGTATTCCAAAGGAGGAGGTGCGATGAAGATTGTAGGATACAGAGATAGCAACTAGGCAAGTGATGTAGATGATAGGAAAAGCACAAGCGTTATGGCATTCTACTTCAATGGGAACATAGTTGCTTGGGCATCTCAAAAATAGAAAAACGTCGTCTTATCGCAATGTGAAGTTGAGTTCATGGTTGCCACAGCAGCAGCATGTTAAGGCATATGGTTGTGAAGCGTGCTAAGTGAGGTAATGGGAGAAGTCCCAATTCCAGTCATCTTGTACTTTGACAACAAATCAGGAATCGCATTGATGAAGAATCTGGTGTTTCATGGGAGAAGCAAACACATTGATACCTGGTTTCACTTTACCAGAGAGTGCGTGGAGAAGGGACTGGTTGTTGCCAAGCACGTATGCACAAGGGAGAAGCGTGCGGATATCCTCATAAAGGCACTTGTTCGAGTCAATTTCGCAAATATGCATGATCTGCTAGGCGCCAAAGATCTCTCGCAACCAAGTCTAGATTAGAGGGGAGATTGATTGTTGCCTTCCCATGTTATAGAAGAAAATAAGAGATTGGAAAGTAATCCAGACTTTTCATTGTAGGTTTGCTATGTTGTAAGGCAAGTAGAGATCACGATGCAATCATGAAGGATCGTTGGCGCTAAATACCCCTGAACACACTAATCGACACTAGACAGCGGAAGAAATAATTGAAACAAAACTAAACCAAGCGACTAAACCATGAGAATCAATCACAATAATTAAACTGAAATCCACACTTTTGCATTAAAACAATCAACGTGTCAAAGCATGAATTTCATCACATAAAGTTCAATCTAGAATTTATACCCTCATGCGCCTGCTCGTTGTTGCTCCGTCTGTTGTGCAGCTCCAAGCGCTACCGACGCCGCTTGATCTTTGCCGACCCGCCACACTGCACCATCAAGCATCTGCAGCCGAACGCCGTCTCCTGAGAGCAGCCGGCCTCCTACCGAACTTTACTCGCCGTCGCCTGGAAAGCCCTCACGTGCCTTCTGTTCCTGCGCTTGATCAAGCTGGGCGCATCTCCGATCTGCGCCACCAACGCACCTTTTCTTGTCTCTCTATCCTCACGTCGCTTCTGATCATGTGCGCCGCCGCCTCCTAATCAATTCATTGGAAACCCTCGTAGCGCTCTATCTTTGCGTTGTCTCCCAGGACTGCACAGGAAGCCCTCACGTTGCCATCTATTTAAACTATGCAGCCAACCCGTTTTGCTTTCTGTTTCCGACTTGATCTCCAGCCGAAGCTTGTTTCCGATTGGACCTCCAGCTGACCCGGCCCGCTTGCCTCCGTGCGCTTGTCCGCTACGCTCCTGCATGCTCTCGGCCCACCTGGCTCCTGCATGCACACACGCACGCGATGCAACACATGCATGCTAGGACTCAACACACATGCAACACACATGCAATTTTTCTTTTTTTTTCTTTATACAAAATTATTAATGTTTATTAATCACAAATATTAAAATCATATTTCTTCAAATATTTCTCTCTTGTTGTCAAATCAACTCAGCACAAAAACTAGAAATTAACAAATCAGCAATCGGATCAAATCGATTTACTACTTCTTTTAAGTTATTCCATAGATAGGTCTATGTATGTAGTATAAATACTAGCCTCAAGGATGAGATGAATAACATGAGAGAAAATTATCCTAAAACTTCCTTGTTCGCTTGCGTGTGTTTCTTTGATCTGTTATTTACATGCAGCTATAGTTCCTAGGACGAAAACCAACAGACACAACAAGATGCTCATTGAAAAAAAGTAAATTAGGAAAGTGAAGCTTCAAGTGGATCTTAATGCATAAAATATATTTATTGGGAAAAAGCACATCTATTACAGGATGCTTGTTTCTCAAAAATATTGCAGGATCTTTCCCCCGTTAATAGATTAACAGTTCATAGCTAGAAATTGGAAAAGAAAATGAAACTAACCATACATAATTTATTCTGAAAACGAGGGTAGGAGCTCTGCCTTCATTAAGATGAAAGAATAAAATCAGCTACAAGACTAAAGCCATAAACAAACTGCAATTAGGAGTAAACAGTGAGCAGCGACCTTACTTAACAGCTTGCGCAGAACTAAGTTGATCTCTCTTTTCCCTCGCTCTTTTATGGCAAGGGACAGTGGTCACAGATTTTTTTTTTTATTTGTGGGGAGGTAGAAGTGTAGAACAAAGCTTGGATGGGAAACTGCACAGGAAGTTAATTTGGAATGCAGGAAGGAACTAGGAAGAAAGCTAAGAACATAGAACACGCAGGTTGGCAAAGCAAGCAATCAGGAATGAGCAGCCAAGTTTGAGAGATGAGCTTGGAGAGGAAAGCACCAAAATGCTACACAAGATCGGAGGATGAATGGAAGCTTGAATGGGGGAGAAGGTGCTGCAAATCGATCAATGATTAGCTTAGACAATGCAGCAGGTTACAAGAATGTTTAGGGGAGCTAGCCAACAAATGAGTGAGCCTAAATTGGGTACCCCGCTTTGTCCTCTACTGTAGTCCTGATCATGTAAAAAGCATTACCTGTATATCTCTTTAGTTCATTGCTCTCTGAAAAGGAATCTCCCATGCATCATGCAGGACGTCATTGCATTGTTCCTAGCGATCAAATCCTGAGCCCCTTCAGATCCTTGACGTTTTTGCCTGTCTTGAAGGGATACATCACATGTTTGAACAAAATATTGTAAAATGTTGTGATGATAGATTGCTAGTGGTGACCAGGGATCACATTACCGAATCGTCCCCAGTCCGGTAACGATTTTCGTCGAAAATCGCTCAAAAATCACCAAAAATCAAAGAGTTTCAAATTCAAACTTTTTTAACAAAAAATCGGAAAAAACGATAATCGCGATATTTTCTTGATAATCGTTCGATATGGCTCAATAATCATGATTTTCGACCGATTTTCGACGATATTTTGAACCCTGGTGGTGACTATACCATGTCTTTTTTTATACCACTGGTTTGAGGTTACTTTTAAATTAAAAAAAAAATCTAAAGATACCACTATCATCTTATCCATCCACTTCTATATTTCCTGCTTCCCTTTTCCCTACTCACTTCCCTCACCTCTCTTCCTTCCTCTCTAATATAAAAATTAAAAAAAAAATTAACCTTGAAAATTTTAAATAGGAATTTTAAACTCAAAAAAATTTAAATTAGAAAGTTTCAGCTATAAAAATTCAAATAAAAAAGTTTCAAATTAGAAAGTTTCTATTCTGAAGTTTCAATTCAAAACATTTTAAATAAAAATTTTTCAAATTAGATAGTTTTAACTCGGTAAGTTTCAACTCAAAATTTCAAATTGAAAAGTTTCAAATTAGAAAGTTTCAACTCAAAAAATTTAGAATTAGAAAGTTTCAACTCAAAAAATATTTAATAAAAAATTCTTATATTAGAAAGTTTCAGCCCAGAAAATTTCAAGTTGAAATTTTTTTTAAAAAAATTAATTCTGAAAACTTTCAATTGAAAAACCTTTGGATCAAAAACATTCTATTCAAAGGACTTTCGGTTCGAAAAGCTTCAATTAAAAAAAACCTTCTGTTTGAAAATATTTGATTCAAAAACTTTCTTAAGTGGTTAAAAATACTTCTTATTTAAAAACTTGGGGGGAAATGCTGAGAAGCAAAATCTATTTTGAGTTTGGAGGAAAGGGAATGAGGGAGGAAAAGGGATGGAGGAGATGGCACCAAGCATCACAACGAATGAGCCTTGAGGGGGGAGAAAAGCGGAGAAAGCAAGGGGTGCTATGGCTTGTCAAAACGAGATAACGTTTTTTCTTTGTGCGTCGCTTCGTTCGCTTCGCATGCAGAGAAATAAAGAGCTCAAATCTTTTTAAATTATTGTTTAACTCTCTTTTTTCTCCTGTTTCTCATTCTCCTAGGATTGTCAGAAGAATTAAGGATTTCCATCCTAGTCTGTCCTACTTGGTACCAACTCTTTGCACGGACTTGTTTTGGGATCTTACTTTTTCACTAACATGTGATTGACTTATCTTGTAGTAAGAGAGATTATTAAGTTTTGTCAAAAAAAAGTGAGAGATTATTAAGTTGGAATCGATCTTTGAATAGAGTAAAGAGTAGGATCAGATTTGGATGGGTTAGCGCAGATGGATGGGGTGACAGCCCGCTTTTCTAGGCCGTCTGGAAATTCCTTGAAATAGGGTTTTAATAGGGCAAAAAAATGTCATTTCATGGCATTAATTTTTATTTCATGTGCATCAGACCAAAAGTAATAATAATAATTTTTGTTTTAAATTGTAATGCAGTGCAAATAGTTAGCGTATTAAAATTTTACTACAAAATTTATAAGTTTTGTAGTAAATGGCGGCGGTAGACAACGGCGGTAGACCTGGATTTTAGGTGTTGCGAGATAGTAGAATTTTTCGGTGTGTTCTTTCGATTTAGCTGCGCATGTCGTCGCTCACGGTAAAATGCTAGCTAGTGCCAGATGCATTCCCATATGCATGGACTAATTATCACGCATGTCATCTCATTTCATAACCATAGCATATATGTAACATCCCAAAATTTTGGCTTTTATTCAATTTATTGAGTTATTTGAATTTTTGGAATTTTATGGAATTTATTTGGATTTAATGTGAATTACTTCCTCTTTTGAGTAATCTAAATATTTAAAAATTTCAAATAAAGTTTTATTTGAAATATTTTATTTGAGTCCAAAATGTCTCAAAGTATTTTCCAGAATTTTTCTGGAATTTTCTGAGCATTTTGCTATTTTTTTCTCGATTTATTTGAATTTCTAGAATTATTTTAAGTATTAAAAATGAGAAAGAAAAATCGAGAAACCCTAATGGGTTTGTATTGTTGCACCGGACCGAGCCCACCGCGCCGGACTGAGCCGTTTGTACTGTTGCGCCAGACCGAGTCGCGCCGCGCCGGACCCGAGCCCTAATTCGCGCAAACCGTTAGATTTCGATCTAACGGCTGTGATTGTGCCATGTCATCTCAGTTTCCGAGTCGGAGAGCGCCGCCGCGTTTTGCCATGTGGGCCTAGGGTTCCGATTTCCGCGCGGACGCTAAGGCTATTTAATGCGTGAACTGGACCCCGAGGACAAGGTTTAAAATCTCGTTTTGAGTCAAATCCCGGAGGTTCCCGAAATCCGAAATTTCGGCGAGATTCGGAAATTTCGGACAAAATCCAGACGAATTACAAAAACCAAATTTTAAATCCGGTTTTTTTTCAACCGGGAAATCCGAGATCTCGACCGAGATCACCGAGATCTTGGCCGAAATCACCGAGATCTCGGCCAAATTGAACCCGCTGAAAAATGATCCAAAATACGTCAAAAAATTTTGAAATTTTTTTTGGATGGTCCTGACACATCACTAATGTTTCCATAACAATTTGAGATGATGATCAATCATGAGGAATTTTTTTAAAAATGTAACAGTGGTAAAGTCATCGTAAAAACCGTATGTAAAATCAGTTTTTTATTTTTCAAATGTAACAAATGAACTTCAAGTCATTTAAAAAGTTTTATATATGTTCCTATCATGATATTCTGCAACGGTATACGTATGATCTTGAGCTAACAATCATCTAGAGCTAACACGAATTAATAACTAATGTGACATACATACAAGAAGTAATAACCTACAAGTATGAAACCTTTATGTCATGAGCAGTTCGTACATTGAATTATGCATGCATGTCATATGAAATACCTACTATCACCAAGCCAAAAACTAATCACTTAACACTTAATAGCATACTAATCACTTAACCTCATTCCTTCACTGGTGTCTACACTCCAAGGATTCAAAAATCGTTTTGGGTAAAATCCCGAAGGTCACCGAAATCCAAAATCTCGGCGAGATTCAGAAATTTCGGACAAAATCCGGAAGAAATAAGACGAGATCTTGGTATTGGACGGCGAGATCTCGCTATTTGACGGCGAGATGCAAATATAACTCACCGGAGATTGCCGGAGATGGCCGGAGTTTGCCCATGTCGACCGAGTTAGCTATGAGGAGTGAGAATACTATGTGTTTCTGTCTTAGCTGTGAGGAATCGGGTTTGGTTTTAAGTTTCTACTCTCCACATTGGAACAAATATACAAATACTAACTATCTATACCATATGATAGGAAATATGATTGGGTGAGTTGGTCAGTGCGGCAGATTTAAGCATTTGGTGGTAGTAGAGTTCATGGGTTTGAATCCCCTTCGGCCATAATTTTTTTTCTTTTTCTTTTTCATTTTTTTTCCACTTGATAGTTGTTCGTGTTAATCAATGAAATGCTCCAGGAAAAAGTTTACTTTGGAAATGATTTAGTGCTTGTCACCTTAATTTTACGTGTGTTCAACCTTTTCTTTGAAAATGAAAAATAGTTCAAACCACTTTAGAAAATTTTGAAATTTTTTGTCAATGGTCCTAACACATCCATAATATTCCCATAAAATTTTTAGATGATGATCAATCTTGGGAAATTTTAAAAAATTTGGACAGTGCAAACCGACCAAAAAATGGTTAAAAACACATCAAAAAATTTAGAAATTTCTTGTGGATGATCTTGACCCTAAATACAATCAAATACAGTGCACAAAAATCAAAATTCGGCAAAAAAAACCCTGAGATCTCGCCCGAGATACACGAGATCTCACCGAGAAATTCGAAATTTGAATTTTTTTTGAATTTTCCGGGATTTCGAATCTCGGAGGGGTCCGAAATCCGAAATCTCGGCCGAGATTTCGGATTTCGGTCCAAAATTTCAATCCTTGCCCGAGGATCGCCTTTGCACGAGGAGCGTTTTACCCTAGCTTGCGCTGCCAGGACTATCGCCGCTTAGTCGCGATTACTCGCCGTAGTTGATTAGCCACCGCCTTAGATCTTGTGGATTTCCGCCGTTTTCCGCCGCGCCCCGCCGTCGCCGGTCCCAGATTTGAAGTCCTCGTGCGAAGACGCTTCGGGAGGGATTACTCACTTCTCCGGAGAGCCACGGAAATGCCGTCACCCGTGTCATCGTCCCTAGCCCCAGCCAGCCAGCTCCGCCACGACATCGCCGGAACCCCGAGCTTCGTGGACCGTCGGATCTCCATTGAACAGCTCAGGTTCGTCCATGTCGCCATCCCCGTGCAAAATCCCAAATTAGATCTAAACTGTTAGATCTAGATCGTGCGTTATAGGTTAGATCTAGTGTTGCCGTTCGAATCTATTTTCAGCCATTAGATCTAGATCTAATGCACCAGATTAAGCCACGTAGATCCGTACTCCCGCAGTTTGGATCGATCTCAACCGTAGGATTCGATTTGGACAGTTTAGATTGAATCGTGTGGTTCGGTTTAGATCCATTCTTAACCATTAGATTTAAATCCTAAGGTCGGGAATGCGCCACATGGCAAGCGTCGGGTGATGCCACATCACCCCCAGTGACGCGGCGAACCAGATCCAATCTCAGCCATCTGATCCTAATCGAATGGACCGGATTGATTCGCGTAGATCCAATACGTGCGGGATTAGATCCAATCATGACCGTAGGATTTCAAACCAATGGTCCAGATCATGCCACATTGCGGGAAGCCAAAGCGACGCGGGTCAGAGCCGGTTGTCGCTAACGTCACGCGTGACGTCAGCAACGGGCCCGCATGTCAGCCGCTGCACCCATGCGTGATGACGTCAGTCGTGACGTCATGCTGATGTTACGGTGGGGTCCAGCTGTCAGAGCCGTTCGGTCGAGCTGCGATGACGTCATGCTGACGTCATAATTCTGAATGTTCAATAGAAAAATAAATGAATTAATTCGGTTTATTCTTTTTAGTGTATTTTCAAACTTCAAATGGCTATAACTTTTGTGTTTTAACTCCGATTGAGGCGATTCCAGTTTCTAAATTTTTGTAAAATTGAGCTCTATTTAATGATTAATTTTATTTAATTTTTAGATATGATTTTTTCTCTATTTTTATTTATTTATTGTTTATTTATCCGATTCGCGTAGACGTTGAATTGCCCAAAGGCTTTGAAGGAGAGATTTTGACCCAGGAACAAGTTCAAGACCAGGAATAGGACCTTTTCCAAGATAAGTTATGCTTTGACCATGTTGATCCCACCTTTGAAAATTATGTTTGTTTAATCTAATGCATGCTAGTTTAATTAAAAATGTTTTGAATTAATTCTGGGAGTAGTTATTCGACCTATTTGTTGTATGTCACCTTGTCTATAATATTGGTATGCCATGAATCATTTTGTGACACCACGGAATGTCGTAACCTTATAAAAAGTGAATAATGAGGTTAAAAACATTATGAAAGATGGTATTGGAGGTTAATAGCGTTTCCGGGTCGTTTCCGGGCCGTTTCCGGGGTTTTGGGTCTTCCCGGGGGAGTTTGGGCCTAAAAGAGGGGGTTGTGGGCTTTGGTGGGATGGAGTGGGAATCTATTTAGGATTAGGATTGGGTGTGGGGGCTGGTAAAAGGCCTCCCCCTGCCCCTTGCGCCCCACCACCCCTTTGGGCGCCCTCCCCCTCCCTTGGCCCTAGCCTCCCCTCCCCTTGAGCCGTGCGCCCCCCTTGTCCCCTTGCCCCCCACCTCTCCACCACCTCTCCTCCACCCCCTTGCTGCCCTAGGGTGGCCTCCCCACCCCTGCACCTCGTGGATCCATCCATTGGAGCGAGGAGCGATCCGAGAGGAGTTTCGTTGGGAATTCGGTCGTCGGGCGAAGGTATGGCCATGGGATTCCTTGGGTTTGGGCTAGGTACTGTTCTAATGGTGTTTATCAAGTTTTTAGATCAATTGGTGGTGCTGGAATTGAGTAAATTGGAATAGATCTAGATGTTGCCTCGTTTCTGTTTTGGGACAGCATGAGCAGTCGACCTAGGGTTGGAGTTTTCGTCAATTTAGAATCCGAATCTGTCCGTACGGATGTTGAAGAAGTTGTATATAATTTCATTATCTTTCCGTGGATATAAAGAACGTTAAATTCCGTCCAGCCGTTTGAAAGTTATGGCTTTTTTACCGAGCGTGTTAAAATCTGTGACGTGATTGGAACAGAGCACGGTATTTTGTAGATTAAACAACTTTAGGGTCCGAATAAGTCTTTCCCTATAGCTATACAAAGTTGAGAAATTTCCTAAGCTACGTGAGGATGTACTCATTTAATTGATTCGGAGTCCCAGAACTCAAGTTAAGCCTTTTGCAAGGCTGCTGTCCCGACGGGACAGAACCTCTGTTTTTAGGTTTTGCGAGTAGTTGGCAATGTCGGGGTTGATGAGGGTTTGCGTACTGTTTTGTGGACATGATTGTGAGTGTGTGGTACCTATGTGCAGGTGGTGCGACCCCGGGAGTGCCTTCTACTTCCCGCCAATCCGTTGCCCGTGGTTGAGGCAAGTGTATTGTAATGGATAGCGATTTGTAGGTTGCTAGTTGAGACTAGATGAGATTGATTGTATGAGATGATCACTTGCCATGCTTTAATGCTTTCCAATGATATGATGAGTATGTTTATCATGTTATGATGCCATGTGTTAATGTACGAGTTAATTATGATGTTGGCATAATAGCATACATGGCATGATTACATGGCCCGGGCGGTGAGAAAGTCATAACTAGTCCGGGAAGGTCGGTGAGAAAGTTATGACTAATCCGGAGAGCCAATGAGTAAGTCCTACATCGTGATTCCATTCACCGCGGTGAACGGAAGCGAGGAGTAGGCACCCTCCATCTTCGGGATGGAAGGGGGGAGAGGGTGCACACCGACGGGTGTGTACTCAACCATACCGGTATGAGTTTCCAAGGAGACATGAGCATAGCATCGCATTGCATACATATTGAGGATGAAAATGTTATGTGATTATGGATGAGATGGTTTACATGATATGAGTTATTATTGCCATGTAATTGCTCTTGTTGTATTCATTGCAATATGCTTGCTGAGTTTCGAACTCACGCTTGTGTTTTCTTGTTGTTTTAGGTACCATGAGAACGGCATGCGGGGAAGGGAAATAGTCACACGTCCGCACGTAGCTTCACCCATTTTTGATTCCACAAGTCATTCTATTAGTTTTGATAATAAATTGTGTGTAATGATTATTGCTTTAAGGCTTAGCTTTGCTATATGAGAGTTTTATTGTTCGTTGACACTTGGAGACATTATGTGTTTGAAACTAGACTTACATTGTTGCTAAGTCGTTAATTATTGCTGTTTTAGTTGTCTCTCATATTCCATATATTGCTATATTGTTGTTGTTCCTTCGTTTCATGTTAAAACAAAGGAGATGCTGCCGAAATTTCGGTTTTTAGCATGTGCGCCTTTGCTGGAATTTATGTTTAATTGTGGTATTTAGATGTTGTTTAGCTTATGTTTGGTAGCATTCGGGCATAATAAATGCCGAGGTGTTACACATTTGTCACCCTAGATTATGGAATATTAGTCGAACATTAATAATTTGCCAGCATGGGTTATATAGATCGCATGTAGTATGCTTAGCCCTGCAACGTGTCGACAACATCATTTTGAATGCTAAATGTTAATCTTGACTTAATGAGAGATGGAATCTGTATTTGGAATTGTGACAGGTGTTATTGATGTTGATGATGGCACGTGGTGCATGGAAATCAATCGGGGTGATAAAATGATTTAGACTGGGGCAAGTGGCAAGATTATTTTCAGTAGGCCAAAAGTGGCACATGGGAGGTCGTATTTGGTTTTTTGCTGGTTTTGGATACTTGTAAATTCAACTGGGTAGTCTTGCCCTGGTCAACCTAAGGACTTAACCTTGCAAGAATTTGAACTGAGTCCAGCATACAGCCACAAGTCTGGAATAGGGCAGACCTGGTCGAGTAAACTGTGATGTCTAGATTTCGGTGCTGTCATGGTGGTGTGAGCCCCGGGTTTACGGGTAGACTCATAGGCTCAAGAGGGGGGCCCTGAGTGTGGTAACCAGTCCCTTCAGTGTTGAAACCTTAGCGGGCAGTATCAGGTCTAGAAGTAGCTTTGGAAAGGCTTTGTTATGGTCACTCGCCTTGGTGATGTTTGATTGTATCTTGTGGGTAAAGTGTATAACCTCTGCAGAGCATACAATCTATTCAAATAGCCGAGTCCACGGTATTGGACATTGCTCGGTGATTACAGTCAAGGGTTAGACTTTCACGAAATTAACTTTGGATACTTGGTATGGAACTGATGACCTTATTTTAGGTTGGTGAATGCTTTACTTGTGAAATTATTTATGAAAGTTATTATTGTTACTACTGCTTTACTGCTTTCAATTTATTATTGTTATTTGTGAATGATGCTTTACTGCAAATAAACCACTTAGCCTATCCTTTGTAATAAGCCATGCATATAGAATATTATACTGCATTCTGTGCATGACTTGCTGAGTGCTTTAAGTACTCACCTTTGCCACAACACAACCATTAGTTGAAGAGGAATCAACGCCAGCACTGGAGGAGTTCCAGGAGGAGCCAACGAACTAGGGGCGAGCCCAGTCAGTTGCCTGTGGCATAATGGTTGGCGCCCCACGTTTCTTTATTTTTCGCTGCAAGTTTATTTGAGTAAGACTTAAGACCTACGAGGCGTACTTTTGTAACTTGACCATAAGGTCGATCAACCAATTATATTTCCCTTTGAATAAAGTACTTTACTTTTTCGTTAAGTATGATTGTGGTGTTTACCGATGTTGAGACTGTGTGTGCTAGCGTGATCCTGGACTAGTGCTGAATACATAGAGGGTCCGGATTTGCATATTCGGGTCCCGACAATATGCATGTATGAGTAGTAAATTTAGATGATGTTTCACGATCAGAAATAACCATATGTTGTATCTTAATTGTGTGGTATAATGCAAATAGATGGACAGTAGCTTGTCAGTTCATACAAATGTTTCCAATAATGAGGAGTGATGTGCTTGAGTGAATGGTGGATGACAAGATATTCAATTTGATGAATTGTTGGATCACATGCAAAGATTATTAGTGCCACATGAAAATAAGATATGTATTGTATGTTAAATCTGTAGGATTATTACTTTCAAGTCAGCTTGGTGGTTAATGTAGGATGGTGAGTAGATGATATTTTGGTGGTTATTTGAGATGTTCTAATAGCGAGGCAATTATGTGATTAATCGGATGGATGCCAATGAGATTGAATTGTAGGATTTACTAGTCATGGGTGTCGGCAGTTGATCTATATGATTGTGTTGGATCGGTGGAATTCTTCCTTTTAGTATAATTGCACTAGTATAATGATGGATTGGTCCTAAGATGTGTGCGTGACTTGGTTAGTGCCTAGCATACGAGGTTAAATTGGTGGTGATGGTGCTAGGATGGTATATCAATGATTGAGGGATATTTAACTGACATATGTGCAATTGGATAAATGCCTTAAATGATAGTTATATGTTCATATGTATTAAATATTTAAAGACTTAATAACTAATTACTTAGCTACATGTAGTTAGTTGCGGTACTGTGCAATTAGAGTATGAGTCATATGTGCCAAACTATGGAATGTGGTGCCCTCAAATTGGATGAATAAAGATATGAATATGAGATGAGAAAGATGGGCTACACGTGGCTATATTGGCAGATATACTAGATGATTGATAAGAAATGAAGACTGGTGTGGTCGATCATGAGTTATTGAATGATGATTATGGGAATAAATCTTGAAGCTCATTAAGAGTTAGATAATTAAGTGCACTTAGACTGGTGGGATTTTAATCTGTATAGCTCCATATTGATGTTGTGAGATCGGTACATGTAACAGCCCCAAAAATTCCTTAGGATATTAAGTCATGCATGTCATATTCATGTCATTCATATTTGCAATAAAATCTTCACTCGTTTAAAATTTCACAAGTGATGAACCATTTAACTTGAAGGGAGATCAATTTCATGAAACCTTAAAAATCATTCTCCAACTACACCAAACTTTCTCTTACCCATAATCAATGACATGCGGACCATGCTTGCAAGAGAGAGGAGTGGGCTGCACATACCAACCTTGTCTTTTCTCACTTTACTCACCTCTACCCACTCCCCCACCTACTCTATGACATGTGAGACCTTACCCCACATGTAAGGGAGAAAGGTGGCAACTATAAAAACACCTCCCACCTTGGTTTCTCCTCCCCATACCCCTCATTTCTTCCTCCCTTAACCAGGAATTTTTGCAAGAGGAGAGCAAGAACTCTTCTCCTCTACCTTTCTATCCTCCCCCACAAAATCCATCCAAAAATCAAGTTTTAGCTTGTGCATGTCCCACCATTTTGACCCTTAGATCAAGGGCTTCATTTATATCCGAGTGGAATTTTCATACACCAAGTTTTGGGTAAGTTCTAACCCATTCTTCATCACCCCCCTTGTTCTGAAATTTTGGCTTTTAGAGCTCATCCAATCTTTTGCATTACCTTCACTTGCAAGTGTTGGTTCGGGTCATGCATGTCATGTTGCTAGCTTGAGGAGGAGGAGGCCAAGCTATTGCAATCTCAAGGGAAGGAAGACATCACCTCCATTAGCTAGGGGGAGGAGGTGAAGTCGATACCGAGAGAAGAACCGAAGATCATCTTCACGGCATTATTCTTGAGTCTTTCATCGAATCGAGCTACCACCATGAGCAAGTGTTCTCCTTGTTGTAGTAAGGCTCCCTCCTAGCCCATATTTCCTATAATGTTTAATAAAAATGGAGTTAGAGTTAGGAGCTAGGTCTTGCATCTATCTCACACGCATAACCATCATATGCATTATGTAGCTCTCATAAGCATCAGTCTCATGTGCATGACCTTGTATAGTACTTGTATGAATGTTGTTTGTATCAAAGGATAATAACTTCAGATTTGTTTGCTTGTATATGTGTTGATGTTGGAGCATACGCGCGAATCGTGGGACTATATGAGAGGTCCGGAACTAGGTGACGTGATTGATACTCCGATCAACCACGACAAGACCAATTTTCAACAAGCAAGGCAAGCACCCTCCTTTGATCATATTGATCCCATATTTTACGTCGTCTATTTTGTTTGTCAAACTATTATGCATGCGTGTAATTTCTGTAAAGTTGCTATGTTGTGGGAAATGGTAGTTGTATTCCTAAATTGCGGGATTTCCTTAATCATATTGACATGAGACCCTTGTTGAAACATAGGCTAGGATTAATCATTCTATGAAATGAAATATGGGTATAATCGAATATTAAATGCTGTAACACCCTAGTTTTCGCTTTCTGGAGAAAAACCTAATTTAAATAAAGTAAATTCAAAAATTTGAGTTTCTTTGGTGTTTATATTAACCTGGCATCCATTTTCCTCCAAAATCGGGATTTAATTCCCCTCCAATCGAAAAATCGGTTTTCCAGTTTCCGCCGGTACCCGAAAATTCACCCGAGTCCAAAAGTGCTCCAAAAATCTCCAAACCACTTCTAAAACGTTCCAAATATTCCGAAATGATTTTAGGAATCATTCCCCGGATTTTTGGACCTCCGTTCCTATTTTATCTAGCACGGCTTTTGTTTAATGCCTGCGATCCGCGCCCGAATATTCAATTCCACAAAAATCATCCAAATTCAGCGGAACCAATTTCATTGGGTCCCAAATATTCTAAAATGGTTCTAGGAATTTTTCCGGAATTTTTAGACCATTTTTCCTAATTTTTCTCTAGGGCGAATCATTTGTGTAAAGACGGACCAATGAGACGTTGTCACGTGGCAAGTGAATAGTGGAGCTTCTTCAACCTCCAGCCAAGGGAAGTTACAGAGAGCTCCATGTGAGGCATCAATGGCTAGGGTTCCACTCCAACCCTCATAACTTCGTCGTTTCAACTCCAAAACGCGAACGGCCGGTTGCATTGGATCCGCAACGGCGAGCTCTTGCCATTCCCCACCTCGGTGAGCCATCAATCTCACCGGAAACGGTCTCATTCAAGAAAAACCGATTTCCACTAAAATGCCAATAACTCATCCGTTTCTCGTCCAAACGCCGCACCACCACCTCCATTCTCTTCGTATAAGTACCCCCGTTCCGGTGGTGTATCCCTTTTTCCCTCTACTCCACTCGTGCGCCCGTGAGATCGAGAAAACCGAAGCCGTGTCACACTTTTTCGGTGTTCTTCAAGTTCATGCTTGTAGATTCTTCTCCGATGAGCCATTCTTCATGCCACTTGGTTCTTTGTGACCGTGGATGAGTCTAGCTTCTAACCCAATCATCAATTTTAGAATTTCTCAACCGTGGGCGACGAATTTGGAGCTTTTGTGCATTCGGCCGAACCTCCGTTCTTCGTCGATTTCTCCGATTCCGGTGAGTTTTGGTTCAATCCCTTCCTCCTAGATGTTCCTAAGGATGTTATCTAGAGGTTCTAGGCTTTTGTTTGATCCAAATCCGTGCGAAAATGGGGCAAAAATCCGTTTTTTTGGAAGCAAAAAGGGGCTCTGTAACTTTGGTTCAGTGCTGGAACAAATTCTCGCGAGTTACTGTAGCAAACAGTAACTTTTTCTTTTTCCTTGATTTTCCATCATTTTCCAACTTCGAACGCTTATATCTTTTGCGTCCGAACTCCGATTGACTCCGTTAAAGTTTCTAAATTCATCTAAAATCAAGATCTACCTGCCAGTACTAATTTTGTAATTTTTGGATTTTATTTATTTTCTTTTATTTATTTATTGCCTCGTTTTGCGCGTAGTCAACGATTCCGCCGAGTCCGCCGACCCAGCCGACGGGCTTCAAAGAGTTCAACCTTCTCGCTGTGACCGAGGCAAGTCTCCTTGACGCATATTGATCCCATGTTTTATCACTATTTTACCCTGTTTTAACAATTGCATTGCTATTTATATAAAATGATGATGTCAAACGTTAGGTTGTTAGTTTTACCTGTTGTTTATACCTCCTTGAAATTGCTATCCGTAACCCTTTGTCGCCCTAGAACAGTGATCCACCATAATAAATGTTTTTAATAAAATACCCTTTGATTAGGAAAATGACTATTTGGAGGATAGTTTGAATAGAACCCATAGTATGGAATGTAATTGGAGATGGGTGAGTAGTAGTGATAATGTGGGGGTTGTTAATATGAAATTGAGCTTTGAATGATGATCGTTGAAATACTAAGGAGATGGACAGTGATAGTAGTTCTCAATTTAAACAATATAGTCGTGGGAGATTTTGGAAGATGTATGGGATTGTAAAGTATTCAGGGTGGATTGAACGGATCATTGCAAGTAAATAATATGTCGACTTGGATTCTTGGGTTGATAAACTAGTAGGAGGTGAGAATCGAGTTAGTTGGATTATTAGTGTTTGTTGGGGTTTATTCTTATGATTGATTATGAAATAGATGGTTATGAAGATATAGATATGTACTAATCATTTATGGAGAATAGTGAATGATCCAGAATCTTTGGGGGTTTAGTCAATGATAATATTCCGTATTCTTGATGGATTAAAGTTGATGATCTAGAGGTGATGATGTGAAGGATTAGTCATATGCCATTATGAAGTAATATCGGTGGATTGTATTCTAGATGTTTAGAGGTGTGATATCGTGAAGTATTCTCGGTGGTTTAGTAGATGACCTTGTGAAATATTCTTAGTGGATGATAAGATTGATCGCCGTATGATTGGTGGATAAATCAATAATACAAGTTCGAGTTCAAGGGAAAGATTTCCTATACAAATATGATTGTAGTTCCATAAGGTTTTTGAAGTTATAATAGTACCATGATGTACTTCCTACTTGGTGGATACTATATCGAATTGGATTATTCTTATGATTGTAGAGTTATGGCAATAGAGGGATTATTGGAGAATACGCAGTTGATTATAAGGATTGTAATCAAACCCGGGTATTTGTATTTTATAAAAATAAACTATTGGTGGAATAGAATAGTACGGTAGAAATGCTTAGTCTCGTTGTCGGTCAATATTCACCTATGGGTGGGACTTTCAATTATCTCTTCAAAACTTGTATTGGAAGTTATAGGCAAGGAGTATTGCCAATGGTTTACAAAATAAAAATAAAATGAAAAATGATTTCGACTTGGGCGGCATGGAATGTCGGGTGGAAGCGGACCAAGCCTTGGTTCTTTTGTGCAAGTACCGCCCCAAGTCAATTAAGGACCGACGCTTATGACTGTCTCCATTCTAAGCATAACCGTACAACCACATGTCAAAGTGGGCACGACCTGGCTGAATAATTTGTAGAAACCTAACTTAGACTCACCACTCGGTGGTTGTGTGAGAGCCGGAAAGAGGCATTGTTGTTGTTGTTGTTGTTGTTGTTGTTTTTCTCACACGGCGCAAGAGGGGGCTTCTGTACTGGGTGGAAATAACCCTAACAGCGGTGAAACCTCAGCGGGTGAGTCAGGTTAGGCGTATACATTGTAAAGGCCTTGTCATGATATCCCTGCCGGCACACCCAAGGAAGTGTGCTAATAGCTTGGCATCAAGGGAATATCATGTCTTGTGGGTAAAACTGTACAACCTCTGCAGAGTTAAAACTATTCGAATAGACGTGCCTACGGTCAAAGGCGAAGCTTGCTAAATGCTTTCATACTGGTAGATTTTGGGTTTTGATTTCAAACTAAACAACAGTTTGTTTTGGGATCCGGGAGCGGTTAGAACTCTCGGGTGTGCTTCTGGCGGCTAAAGCCAGGTAGGTGGAAAGAACCTGATTTTGTGAACCATGGCGGACATAGCCATGTGATTGGATTGAACCCTGATTTTGTTGAGATGTGGCGGATAGAGCCTGTATATTAGTGAGTGGTGGTTAGAACCTTCACTACAATATTACGTAATTCAATTATTAAAAAGAATTGCTCAAATATGCTTTGTGAAATTTATTAACAAGTATGATTTGATGAAACTTGGCTTTATGCAAAAGAACCATATTAAGCCATCTTTGGATAGCCTACATTGTGCATAATCTCCCAGACTTGCTGAGTACTTTATGTACTCACGTGCTACATTCTAATCCTCTCTCAGAAGTGAAAGAAGCTGTTCAAGATTTCCATCGACTAGGGTGCGTTCTCCACTCGATTGCCTGTGGGCATTTGGATGGGTCGCATTGGCGTTTTCGTCTTCCGCTGCAGTTGTTCGAGTTGTTCAGCCTGTCCAGGCCGTAATGGTAAACCTTGACCTTAAGGTCTTTGCTTTTATTTGGTATTATTCTTACTTAGTTATTTGTATTCGTGATATGGTTGTTGATTCATCACTTTTGACTGTGTGTACTAGCTACTGATCTGGGACTAGTACAGAAATACACAGAGGACTCCGGATAGCCGATCCGGGGGCCGACAAATGCTTACGCTTAGCCACGCTTTAGATAAGGGTAGAATGATATTCTTGAGTCTTATTAGAAAATTCAAAAAGGTTGGATATGACAGTAAAGGATACTGATATGTTGGTATAAATAAAAAAAATTATGATTTAAACACAGGCGAGTTCTGGTATAACTGTATGTACAAGCGATTGACTTGTACCATACAAGGGACGTATTTGTATAGTATAAGAGATAGACTTGTGCCACAAGGGATGTACTTGCGCGTAGATAGGGGGAGATTCTCGTCTGAGTCAACCTAAGGACCGAACTTGATGCTATCAACTGAGTCAAATGGTGCAACCACATGTGCTAGTTATGGGATAGCCTTAACTTTGTAAATTAGTTGGAGTTTACCCTTGCATGTTGGTAGGCCGAAATAGTATGGACGAACCGACGGACTTGTGTCGTTCGAGGGTGCTCTCTTCACCAAGGCGTTGGGATCAAAGCAACCCGATACAATGGGCATGCCTTGCTATGGGGAGAACAAGGGCGATGGGTAGCGGGACCATCGTGAGTACTAAAATGTACGGCTAGTGACTTTTGCCGCCATAGCAAGGATGGTCATACACCGGGCTAATGCAAGGTTAGGCTCTAGCTAGTTGAAAAGTTGCGTCATAGTCTAGCAAAATGGGTACTTGTGTATCACATGGCATGGTTGATATGATTGCTAGAATATGTCATGTGGGTAAAGTGTACACTCTCTGTAGAGATTTAAAACTAATCGATTAGTTGTGCTCACAGTCAAGAGGAGCTTGGGATATAATGTCAAGTATAGTATTTTTGGTTTTGATTTTGCAAACACTTTGAAAGAAAAATGTGTTGGTACGACAAGTTGGATAGTTGATATGAAAGGTTGGATTAATGGTATCGCGATGAGTTGGTTACAATATACTTGTTGGATTGGTTATAAATTGATATACAAATGCTCTATATATTGTTAATTACTTTCTTACTAAAGTGCTCTTTACAATTCCGAAATTGTTTTATGTATTATTCTATTGCAAATAAAATATAGCTTTATGCTGAAAATAAACTTAGTGTAGAAGCTTGATCCCTTTGGACTAACCCTGTACATATATTTATTTTCATACACTAAAGTCTTGCAAGTACATACGTATACTCAACGTTGCTTGTTGACATTTATTCAGAGAATGAGAAAGAAGACCGTCGCTTGGATATCCTTGATTACGACAGTGTTGACGTTTAAGGTCACGGTCACACTCAGGCCTTTCTTGTGGGTTTGATTTCAATTGATGGTTCGTAATTCAAATTTTAGACCGGCGGCCTACAATTTTTTTTAATCTCTTCTAAATTAGCCATAATTACATATCTGACATTATTTCGCTGTTATTTGTTGATGTAAGCAGATGATATTCAATCTATGTCCGAAGCCGAAATCCTAGGCGGTTTCGGGTCGTGGCAGATGGATTGTACCAAGCGTAGCCATTGTTAGTATAGAGCAGGAAGAGGCATATGCAATTTTATGTTTTGCCGCAAGGAATATAAACTCCCCTTATAGGGGAAGAAATTGGGAGCCAACCGGCCACTCCACGTGTCACCGGTTTTTTTGCGAAAAGCCCCCCCGGTTTCTTCGAAATTACGTCCAGGTCCTTGCACGATTTTACGTGAGAGGAAAATATTTTTCCCGGTTCGCGTTTAGGTCCCTGGTTTGCCGTTTTGCATGGAGGACCTCCGGTTAAGTGCGAATCGCGAGCGAGCCCTTTCCTAATTTTTCAAAATAGCGAACAGGTCCAAAATTATAACAAATAGGTCCTCGCGCTTTACGTTCGGGTCCTTTCTCCGTTTTGTCCGAAAAAAATGTTTTCGGGGTCCGTTTTTTCTCCAGAGTATGCGAAAAATATTTTCGGTAGCCGTTTTTCCAAAAAAAAAATGTAAAACCGTTTCCTTTCTCCGTTTTGCCCGAAAAAATGTTTTCGTGATCAGTTTTCCCTCCGAGGCATGGGGGAAATATTTTCGGTGGCTATTTCCTCCAAAAAAATTTGGGAGACCGTTTTCTTTATCCGTTTTGCTCGAAATTTTTTTTTTCGTCATCCGATTTTTCTCCAGAGCATGGGAAAAAAAATTTCGTTGGTCGTTTTTCCAAAACAAAAAATATGGAAAACAGTTCCCTTTCTCCGTTTTGCCCGGAAAAAATATTTTCGTGATACGTTTTTCCTCCGGAGCATGGGGAAGATGTTTTCGGTGGCTATTTCCCCACAAAAAAATATGGAAAGCCGTTTTCTTTCTCCGTTTTGTCTGAAAAAAAAATATTTTCGTGAACCGTTTTTTCTCCGGAGCATGGAAAAAATGTTTTCGTTGGCCATTTCCCCCCAAAAAAATGTAAATTCGTTTTTCGTCCGTCGTTTCTCCGTTTTTTTCCGCTTTTCCTCATTTTTCACGGGAAAATAAGCACATAGGGTGTTAAACTCGGCATCTAAAATTCTTTTTGCGGCTCAATCTCTAATATTTTTTAAGACATGTATTATTGCCCGTTGACCGCATAAAGTGTTAAACTCGGCGTCTATAGTTTTTTATTTTGGTTTGGGATATAATATTTCTCGGAACATGTATTATTCTTTTTTCCCCAAAAAAAAAGCCGTTGTTTCGCTGGTTCGTCGATGGTTCTTACCTAGCGTCTTTTTTTCAAAAAATACCCAAGCGAACAAAAAAAAACTCGGAGATTCCTGCCTCTATTTAGAGATAAAAACTTGGATCAAATTTCGCACAGCGCGGCGGAGCGCGGCTCTCACTAGTCTTATACATGCAAACTGTTTGATGGATGCAATGAGTAGCGGAACGGATTTTGTGGCTAATATGTCTGTTAGATCAACGCCAAGGGCATGCAGGTCCAACAAGATGAAAGCATGTGTGATGCCTTGTATCCTTAAAAAAGAGTCACGCCGAATGTAGGTGTAGTAACAAAGTTTTAGCCGTTCAGAGCAGGGTTCAAAATAACGGCCGATAATCGTGATTATCGAGATAGAACGAAATTTAAAACTGTATGGTATACCGTTCAAAATAAAATTCAAATTTAAAAGATTCATAAAATTTAGTAAAATTTATTCAAAAAATCCCTAAAATTAGAATTAATAGCTTTATGATATATTATAGCAAAAAATTTCAAAAATCGAATTTATGAGATGTTTTTGAGCCAAAAGTGAATGTACATAATTGAAAATAGAAAAAAAAAATCATAAAACAGTGTTGGGCTGCAGGCATACTACATTTGGGCCAAGAAACCCGGTCCGACCCATGAACATTAGTGAGGTGTCTTAAGACATTAAAAAAAGAAAGATAAATTGCCTTAATTATCAAGGATGGGATCTTGGACTATTGAGGTCTGGGTTAATTTCTCATACCCATTTCTTGCATGATAGATTGATTCATTCTATTGATGTCATATGTTGCCGTAGGTACACATTTTTGTGGGTCTCATGTTGGCCTATAAACGAGAACCTAGAGAGAGCCTATCGAGAAAAACTTGAGTCGAGCTCAAACGAGTTTAAGTTAGGATTTGAGTCTGGATCTAGGCTTAAGCTTGAGTAGCTTTAAGTTATGTTTCTAGTAGTAAAATGATGAATTTAGTAAAATGATGTGAATTTGCGGTATTGATCAATGCTCATCATGTTGATACTACTGCTGTGTATATCAAAAAACACATCCAATATTTTTTGTATATGGTCTCTTATGCATATTTGAGCTTGTTAGGTGGCATCATGTTAGGGATTGATTTATCAGCTTCGTACGTAGTGATGGTTAATTAGCTGCTATATTGTTTTTGTGTATGGTTTAATAGTATTATGGTGACGTACAAGGTGATTATTATTTTTTGTTACATATGTATTCTTGTTGTTTTGTATTATCAGATGGCAGATATGGCCAATACGATTACGCCATCCTGGATGCTCTTACACAACCTCCCACCGAATGGGTTTACGAGTGGCAAGACACAGAATTTTATACCATGTTGTATCAACAGTGGGAAACGACTAGCCCATTGTGAGACCCCGGATCGGCTATCCGAAATCTCCTGTGTATTTCTGTACTAGTCCCAGATCAGTAGTTAGTACACACAGTCAACAGTGAAGAATCATTGCCGAACATAACGAAATTGTAACATAAGTATAAAGTATTAGCCACATGGCTACTTATTACATCAAATGATCACCTGACCAAAGTCACGGTAGCGGAAAAAAAACGACAAGAGGCGAAACCCAAATAACACCACAAGCGACGACTAGGAACGTGCTACTTGTCCTAGTGATCCTCTTCGAACTCTTCCGGGTAGTACTCACCGTCTTCAACGGCGTCCTGATAGTTTTCTGATGACAACAGTTTATGTAGCACGTGAGTACAAAAGTACTCAGCAAGTCTGGGAAAGTATGCACAAGTGAGGCTTTCCAAGGAAGGCTTATTAGGGTTCTTTTGCATAAAGCCAAGTTTCATCAAACCATACTTAATAATAAGTTTCACAAAGCATATTTTATCAATTCTTTTAATAATTGAATTATTTAATATTTCAGTGAGGGTTCTATCCACCATCACTAGTATAAGGGCTCTATCCTTTACATTTTAAAAGATCAAGGTTATCCACACCTGACTCTGTCCGTCATGAAATAAAAACAGGTTCCATCTACCTGGTTGGCTCAATCCGCCAATTAAACATCCGAGAGTTCTAACCGCTCCCGAATCCCAAAACATCATTTCTTTTCAAAACCAAAACCAAAGTCTACCAGTACGAAAGCATTCTTTGCTTTGTCTT
The DNA here is from genome assembly GCA_036346355.1 of Rhipidocladum racemiflorum. Classification (NCBI taxonomy): domain Eukaryota; kingdom Viridiplantae; phylum Streptophyta; class Magnoliopsida; order Poales; family Poaceae; genus Rhipidocladum; species Rhipidocladum racemiflorum. The sequence goes on from CM070586.1 coordinate 24,074,888, forward strand.
TGACCGTAGGCACGGCTATTCGAATAGTTTTAACTCTGCAGAGGTGTACAACTTTACCCATAAGACATGATCATCTCTTAATGCGTCCGGATTAACACACTTCCTTTGGTGTGCTGGCAGAGAGATCATGACAAGGCCTTTACAATGTATACGCCTAACCTGACCCACCCGCTGAGGTTTCACCGCTGTTAGGGTTCAATCCACCCAGTACAGAAGCCCCCTCTTGCGCCGTGTGAGAAAAACAGTTTTGCCTCTATCCGGCACTCACATTCCACCATTTGGTGAGCCTAAGTTAGGTTTCTACAAATTATTTAGCTAGGTTGTACCATTATAGACATGTGGTAGTACGGTTATGCTTAGAATGGACAGTCATAAGCGTCGGTCCTTAATTGACTTGGGGCGGTACTTGCACATTGGAAACTAGTGCTCAATCCGCACCCACCCGACATTCCAATCCGCCCCAGTCCAAATTCTTTTTCATTTTATTTTTATTTTATAAAAATAGTACCAAAAATATTTATAATAATTCATAAACCACATTATAAATCACAATTGTGATATAATCCCACCCATGGCTCATTTTCATCAATTCAGGTACTAAGCATATCTACTGTTCTAACCAACAAAAGTCACAATATAAGATAGACATGACATAGCAAAGAGTCCTAGGGTTACAATTAAGCATGGATAACAATAATCAAGGAGGAAATCGCAATTTGGATTAACTAATCATCTATATTTGACATACGATGATAAAATGTAGCAATGCATGTTTATAAAACATTGTAAATCATTTGCAAACATGGGATCAAAATGCGTCAAGGGACTTGCCTTCAGTCACAGCGGGGATGTCGAACTCTTGAAGTCCGGCGGCGGGGTCGGCGGGATCCTCGGCTACGCGCAAAACGGTACAACAAATAAATAACAATAAAATAAATAAAATCCAAAAATTATAAAAGTTATACTGGCAGGTAGATATTGAATTTAGATGAATTTAGGAATTTGAACGGAGTCAATCGGAGTTCGGATGGAAAAGTTATGAGCCTCCAAAGTTTGAAAATCCTGGAAAATACGAAATCAAGGAATATTCCAGAGCATCTTTATTTTGGGCTGATTTCCAATGGGCTAGTCAATGGTAGGTGGGGCCAAGGCGTCATAGGCTTGGGGTTCTTCTCCATTGGCTTGCCATGGCCAAAACAGAGGAGCTTGGGGCTCCTTGGGCGCTTGCGGGAGGGTGGCCGGCGGTGACACGCACGGGCATGGGGCAAAAACAGAGGCGCCCAAAATTTTCCAAAATTTCAGAAATTTGCAACAATTAACATATGACATTGCAACACTTGATGATGGATCATCTAGAGGACATCCTAAAGAGCTTAGGTTAGCAAGTAATTGAAGAACGGATTACCGGAAACGATGGAATCGGCGAAGAACGATTGTTCGGCTGGACAAGTTCAAACACGAAATTCGTCGTCCCCACTTGATGAAACCTAAAATTGATGGAGGGGTTATGATCGTGTCTTCCATACGAACACTAAGAAACAACCGGAATTGAATTTGGCTCACCGGAGAAGAAGATGTGATGATGAAACCAAAGAACACGAAAAAATGGTGTTCCTCGCCGGTTCTTGCAATCTCACGGACGGATGAGTTGGAGAGGCAAAAGAAGGGTGATACCACCAGGAAGAGGGCTCTAACACGAAGATTTGAGAGGTGGAAGCACGCCGTTTGGAGTTGAAACGACCGAGTAATTGCAATTTGAATGCATTTCGATTTTTGGTAGATTAAATCGTTCCCGGCGCGAATTAGGGCTGAAGATCATGGGGGATGGAAAGGTTTCGTCGCTACGAATCCAACAGATCCGGCCGTTCGCGATTTGGTGCATTGATGGAGGAATTATGAGTGATTGAATGGGAGGAGCCAAGTATGGAAAGCAAGAAGCTTGCCTCTGGTAGAACACCATCGGGAGGTTGAAGATGACACTGTAGCATGCCACGTGGCGCCTTTCGGTTGGCCAGAAATTACGTAAATGCAACACCCTAGAGAAAAATTAGCAAAAATGGTCTAAAAGTTCCGAAAAATTTCCTAGAACCATTAGGGAATATTTGGAACCCAATAAAATTGGTTTCGCAGAATTTGGATGAAATTTGTAGTTTAGAATATTCTGGGACGAACAGCGGGCATTTAACGAAAGTCGTGCGAGATAAAATACCAGAGAGCTTCCAAAAATCTTGGGAAAAATTCCCAAAATGTTTTTAGAATATTTGGAACCTAATGCAATAGGTTTCGGGATTTTTGGAACATTTTTGAACTTAGGGGGAATTTCGGGTACGGACTGGAATCTGGAAATTTGATTTTTCGGACGGAGGAGAATTGAATTCCGATTTTGGACGGATAGGGATGCCAGGTTAAATTAAACACCTAGGAAAATCCAACTTTTGAATTTAGTTAATTTAAATTAAATTTTGACAGTAGACCGAAATTGAGGATGTTACACCCATAGACGAGGCAAAGTTGGTATGAATACAAAGAGGAGTTGTTAGCTACACGAAGATTAGCGCTTATGTCCACAGGGGAGTACAACATAGCGAAACAAGTGTAAACCCAACATTACTACCCGTAGTTCTGAAGGTAATATTTTATTTGTATGTTTCATTTCATTGCAATTTAATGTTTTTTGGTTGCCTCGGATTGATGATCTGTTTGATCAGTTGAAGGGAGCTCAAGTCTTTTCCAAGATAGATTTGAGATCGGGATATCACCAGTTGAAGATAAGAAAGGAAGATATTCCGAAAACAGCCTTCACCACCCGATATGGACTGTATGAGTTCACAGTCATGTCTTTTGGTTTGACCAATGCTCCTTCTTATTTCATGAATCTGATGAATAAGGTGTTTATGGAGTATTTAGACAAGTTCGTCGTAGTCTTCATCGACGACATTCTTGTCTATTCCAAGAGCAGGAAAGAGCATGAAGACAATCTGCGGATAGTCTTGGAAACACTACGAGAGCATCAGCTGTATGCCAAATTTAGCAAGTGTGACTTCTGGTTGAAGGAAGTATCTTTTCTGGGTCATATCATTTCTGCTGCCGGAGTGGCAGTAGATCCAGCGAAAGTGAGAGATGTTTTGGATTGGACACAACCCAAGTCAGTCCCGGAGATCCGAAGTTTTCTTGGATTAGCTGGTTATTATCGGAGATTCATTGAAGGTTTCTCGAAGATAGCCAGATCTCTTACTCAGCTACTGAAAAAGGAAAAGAAGTTTGAATGGACCAAAGCCTATGAGCAGAGTTTTCAGGTGTTGAAAAAGAGATTAACCTCAGCCCCAGTGTTGATTTTGCCAGACATCCATAAGGACTTTGAAGTGTATTGTGATGCTTCAAAACAAGGACTTGGATGTGTTTTGATGCAAGAAGGACAGGTAATAGCCTATGCTTCAAGACAACTGCGACCTCATGAAGAAAACTATCCTATTCATGACTTGGAGTTAGCCGCAGTTGTGCATGCGCTCAAGATATGGAGGCATTACTTGATCGGCAATAGATGTGAGATCTATACGGATCATAAGAGTTTGAAGTATATCTTCACTCAGCCTGATCTTAACCTAAGGCAGAGAAGATGGTTGGAGTTGGTGAAAGATTATAATCTGGGAATTCATTATCACCCTGGAAAAGCGAACATTGTTGCGGATGCTTTGAGCCGGAAAGCTCACTGCAACAATGTGAGAGTACAACAACGCCAACCAGCGCTTCATGAGGATTTTCAGCGCCTTAACCTAGAATTGGTAAATGAAGGGTGTATTTATAATTTGGAGGTCAAATCAACCTTGGAAGATCAAATCAGGGAGGCCCAGAAGGAAGATAAAAGTATTGCCAACCTGAAGGAGGGCCTAAAGAAAGGAAAGCACCCCGGATTTTCAGAAGATGGCCAAGGCACTATTTGGTTCGGGAAAAGAATAGTGGTCCCTAACCAGGAAGAAATCAAGAATGTGATCTTGAAGGAAGCTCACGATTCGGTGATTCCATTCACCCAGGAGGCACCAAAATGTATGCTGAGTTGAAAGAGGAATATTGGTGGTCCAATATGAAGAAGGAAGTTGCTGATTTTGTGGCACGTTGTGACGTGTGCCAGTTGGTAAAAGCAGAGCATCAGAGACCCGGCCCGATGCATTCTGGCCGTTACCAAGTGCCAGTATGGAAATGGGAAGAAATTGGAATGGATTTTATAACTGGATTACCCAAAACTAAAGCCGGCTATGATTCCATTTGGGTTATCGTGGACCGATTGACCAAAGTGGCCCACTTTATCCCGGTAAAGACGACTTATTCTGGAGATAAGCTTGCTGAATTGTATATGGCCAAGATTGTGTGTTTACACGGTGTGCCAAAGAAGATTGTGTCTGATCGAGGTTCCCAGTTCACCTCGAGGTTTTGGCAGAAATTGCATGAGGTGTTAGGCACCAACTTGAATTTTAGTACTGCTTACCATCCCCCAGACTGATGGTCAGACAGAAAGGATCAATCAAATCTTAGAGGATATGTTGAGAGCTTGTGCTCTAACCTATAAAGGCTCGTGGGATCAGAATTTGCCCGATGCAGAGTTTTCCTATAACAACAGCTATCAAGCCAGTCTGAAGATGGCACCTTTTGAAGCTTTGTATGGAAGAAAGTGCAGAACACCACTGTATTGGAAAGAAACCGAAGGAGGGCAAATCATTGGACCGGATGTTCTGAAAGAAGCCGAAGAGCAAGTCAGACAGATCCGTGCAAATCTGAAAACCGCTCAGTCAAGACAGAAGAGTTATGCGGACAATCGTCGACGGGAATTAAGCTTTGTACCTGGAGACCATGTGTATTTGAAGGTATCCCCGATGAAAGGAATGAAACGGTTCCGCGTCAGTGGAAAATTAGCACCTCGCTATGTCGGACCATTCAAGGTGGTTGCCCGAAAAGGAGAAGTGGCGTATAAGTTGGAGTTGCCGCCACAACTGTCAGGGGTACATGATGTCTTTCATGTGTCTCAGTTGAAAAAATGTCTCCGAGTGCCAGAGCATCAGATGCCGTTGGAAGACATGGAACTGAAAGAAGACTTGTCTTACCCGGAGTATCCCGTCAAGATTTTGGATGAAGCCGAGCGTCGGACGCGAAGCCGAGTGATCAAGTTCTGCAAGGTTCAGTGGAGTAACCATTCTGAGAAGGAAGCCACTTGGGAGCGTGAAGAAGATCTTCGAGCAGAGTTTCCTAACCTCTTTCTTTCTTCGTCTGAATCTCGGGGACGAGATTCTCTCTAAGGGGGGTAGGTTTGTAACATCCTCATTTTGGCTTTCTGGAGAAAAACCTAATTTAAATAAAGTAAATTCAAAATTTGGAGTTTCATTGGTGTTTATAATAACCTGGCATCCATTCCCCTCTGAAATCGGGAATTAATTCCCTCCCGGGCGAAAAATCGGATTTTCTAGTCCCGCCGGGACCCGAAAATTCACCCTAGTCCAAAAATGCTCCAAAAATCTCCAAACCACTTCAAAAATGTTCCAAATATTCCGAAATGATTTTAGGAATCATTCCCCGGATTTTTGGACATCCGTTCCTATTTTATCTCGCGCGGCTTTTGTTTAATGCCTGCGATCCGCGCCCGATATTCAATTCCTCAAAAATCATCCAAATTCAACCAAACCAGTTCCATTGAGTCCCAAATATTCTAAAATGGATCTAGGAATTTTTCCGGAATTTTTAGGCCATTTTTCCTTATTTTTCTCTAGGGCGGATGATTTGCGTATTAGCTGGCCAACCAGAGCTTGCCACGTGGCAAGTGAATAGTGTCATCTTCAACCTCTTGCCATGCATGAACAAAGGAGCTTCAAGCAAGCAAAAATGGAGGGAGCTCTCTTTAAATCCTTCTAGCTCCTCCCATTCAACTCCAATTCGCGAACCGCCGGATCCGTTGGAATCACAATGGCCTCCTCTTTCTATCCATGGGGTTAATGCACCCGAGATCTCGCCGGATTTTGAACGGTTGCAAGGAAACCGAAATCGGCATTTATGGCAATAATTCGCCCGTTTCTAATCCGTTTCGCGTGATTCCGCCTCTCATCTCTCCGTATAAGAATCCCCTTTCCGGTGGTCTCATCCTCCGTTAGCCTCTCAAACCCAATCGGCCGCAAGATCAAGAAAACCGACGAACTTTTGTTGTTCTTCGCGTTCTTCGTGTTCTTGCTCATATCTTCCACCTCGGTGGTTCAATCTTCCTTCCGTTTGTTTTGTTGTGATCGTGAGGAAGTCTAGTCTCTAATCCTTCCATCGTTTTTAGGTTCCATCCACCGTGGGCGACGAATTTTGAGTTTTGGTGCTTTCGGCCGAACCGCCGTTCGTCATCGATTTCTCCAATTCCGGTGAAGTTTAGGTTCAATTCCTTCCTCCTAGATGTTGTTAAGGATGTTATCTAGAGGTTCTAGCCTTTTGTTTGGATCAAATCTGTGCAAAAATGAGAAAGAAATCAAGTTTTTAGGAAGTAGTGTGTTCTTTGGTTCATGTTGTGCTCTCTGTTATTCATGGTCATGGAGTTTGCTCACTGTGTTTGGGGAGCTTGGGCCTTGCCCGTGTCCGGCCAGCCGCCCGCTGCCGGCGACCTTCCCGCCATGCCGCCAAGATCGGCCGCCCGCCATGGCGCTGGCTGGCCAGCCGTTGGCCAGCGCTTGCCGCCACGCCGCTGCCGCTCGGCTCGCCCGGCGCCTGGCCGCCTCGCCCCGTCGTCGACCCCGCCGCCACACGCCACTTGTGCTGTCGCCGCCCCCTCCGGCCGGCTCCCCCCCTCTCCTTCCCTTCCAAGCTCTCTCTCTCTCTCTCATGGTGGCCTTGCCATGAGCTCAAGGTTGAAGACAACCCCATGTCTATGACATGTGGGGCCACCTTGCCATACACCCAAAGCCTAGTCAAAGTCTAGTCAAAGCTCGGTCAAAGTCCTTCTTTGACCAGTCAAACCAGAAAGGAATATTCCGAGAATATTCTCGGGTTTTCGATTTATTTGAAATTCAAACTTCGGAAGCTCATAACTTTCTCATCCGAACTCCGTTTGACCCCATTCAAATTTCTAAATTCATCTAAAATCAAGATCTACCTGCCAGTACTAATTTTATAATTTTTGGATTTTATTTATTTTCTGTTATTTATTTATTGCCTCGTTTTGTGTGTAGTCGACGATCCCGCCGTGACCGCCGATTCCGCCGCCGACCTTCCCGCGTACGAAGATCTACCCAGGACAGAAGGCAAGTCTCCTTGATGCACTTTGCTCCTATGTTTGCGAAATGATTTAAAATTGTTTATAAAGTTGCATGGCTATGTTTAATGAAATATGTCAAATATAAGTGTTAGTTATACCGAAATTGTTGATTCCTCCTTGACATTGTTAATCATATCCATTGTAACCCTAGAACCTTGTTTATACCATGCTTAGGCTTATATGGTATCCGTTGCTATGTAGTACGGTAGAATTGCTTAGGATCTTTTCCGATGAAAACAACCCAGGGGTGGGATTATTCAAAAAGAATGATATCAAATGTGATTTGAAGGTTATTACTATGATTTTAGTACTGTTTTCCTAAAATAAAAAGAAAAGGAAAATAATTTCGACTTTGGCGGCATGGAAAGTCGGGTGGGAGCGGATCGAGCCTTGATCCTTTTGTGCAAGTACCGCCCCAAGTCATATAAGGACCGACGCTTGTGATTGCCCATTCTAAGCAATACCGTACTACCACATGTCTATAATGGTACGACCTGGCCCACTAATTTGTAGAAGCCTAGTTTAGACTCACCACTCGGTTGTTGTGTGAGAGCCGGAAGGAGGCATTGTTGTTGTTGTTGTTGTTGTTGTTGTTTTTCTCACACGGCGCAAGAGGGGGCTTCTGTACTGGGTGGAGAGAACCCTAACAGCGGTGAAACCTCAGCGGGTGGGTCTAGCTAGGTAGATACATTGTAACGGCCTTGTCACGATCTCTCTACCGGCACACCAAAGGAAGTGTGCTAATAGCTTGGCGTTAGGAGAGGATCGTGTCGTGTGGGTAAAGTTGTACACCTCTGCAGAGTAAAACTATTCGAATAGCCGTGCCTACGGTTAAAGGCAAAGCGAAGAATGCTTTCATATTGGTAGACTTTGTTTTTTGTTTTAAAAACCGAAAAGTGTTTTGTTTTGAGGTTCGGGAGTGGTTAGAACTCTCGGATGTCGTTTGGCGGAAAGAGCCAACCCAGGTGGATAGAACCTGTTTTACATTTGACGGATGGAGTCACATGATTAACTTTGATCCTTTAAAAGTTGGCGGATAGAGCCTTTATGTTAGTGATGGTGGTTAGAACCTCACTACATTAATAAATAATTCAATTATTAAAAAGAGTTGTAAAAGATGCTTTGTGAAATTTATTTCTTAAGTATGATTTAATCAAATGTGGCTTTATGCAAATAAACCCTATTAAGCTTCCTTTGGAAAGCCCCACATGATCATACTTTCCCGACTTGCTGAGTACTTTTGTACTCACGTGCTACACCAACATTGTAATCATCAGAGAATTTCCAAGATGCCGAGGAAGAGGAGGAGTTCTTCGAGGAGGACTGCCAGGAGGACTAGTTGCGTCGCTAGTCGTCGCCTGTGGCGTTGTGGCGTTCGCTCGTTTCGTTTTGCTTTTGTTTCCGCTGCTTGGTGTCCGGTCGTTGGACCGAGTATTGTAATAAGTGGCCTTGTGGCCCATACTTGAATATTTATATTGCTAGTTTCGTTTTGTTCGGCAATGAAGTATCACTATGGCTGTGTGTACTAGCTACTGATCTGGGACTAGTATGGAAATACACAGGAGATTCTGGATAGCCGATCCGGGGTCCCACATAAGCTCTGATACTACTTGTTAAGGTTAGCACAACACATAAAAACTAAAGACACAATTTAACGTGAAAACACCCTTACAGGAAAAAATAATGGAAAACAATCACTATAATGGTTCAAGGATTACATGTACAGGGGGTTGGCTTATATAGCCAAAGAATCCGAGTATGGAAGGGATTGGACTCCTAACAAACTATTTGGATAATAACAAAAGATATGGTAAGTTGATATATTAATTTATCTCTAATAAACCTCCCCTTAACTCAAAGCCGGTGACTGCGAAAGCTCAGCACGAGGAGTGTCGAAAGTGCAATGAATGTTTCCGAAGCGTCATAGCATGGGGTGTATAGCGTGTAAACTTTAAGTTGGTCGGACCGGGTTTAATGGGCATGGCACTATTTTTTATTTTTTACCGTTTTCAATTATATAAATTCAGTTTTGCATCAAAAATACCTCACAAATTTGGTTTTCAAATCATTTTGATGTTGGACATCATAAATCTATTAATACTAATTTTTAAAAATTATGACAATTTTTTGCAAATTTTTCAAATTTTTTGAATTTGAATTTAAATTAGAACAGTTTGTCGATTAGTTTCTATTGTCGAACCAGCTCGATAAGATTGGTTTTCGCAAAATTCGTTCAATTTTCATCGGTAAGGCAAACCCTGGTCTTACGCAACCATAGTCTAAAGCTGTGCATACGTATAATTAGTAAATATAGTTTTTAAAATATGATAATTATAATATGATACTAAGTATATCGAGTAGAACTTCGGTTCAGTATCACATAATATTTTGGTTCGGTATAAATACCATATTTATCAAACTAATATAAATTATTCTTTTTTACTTGTCATTTTGAACATCGATACGGTTTTTAATACACACGTTTGACCATTACTCTATCAATTATATGTTAGTGAAATTTATTACACATATTTGATCATTACTTTGATAAATCTAGTGATATTATTTTCATATGAAGCCGTCCTTATACATATTTTGCCATTATTTTATCTAATTATACTTGAATTTTTTATTTCAATTTACTTGCGATTTTTACTGAAAAAAATGTATCCAAAAAATTATATTTTTTCATTCTGAACCAAATACCGTATACCAGTCAAATCGAGTTCATAGTTCAATTCAATTTTTTTGCATGATTTTTTCGATTCGGTGAACCGTGCACAGCCCTACCACACTCTTCTTGTTGAGACTCACTCCGCTTCAGTTTAGGCTCCGTTTTAAACATACAAATTATTTTCGATTCTTTCGAAGGAACTGAACCATTTGATGTGAGATCCCTGCGTTGCAAACGGGTCTTTAATACTGAAAAGCGAAGGGTAGCAATAATTTGAACATGTTCCATCACAATTTGTATATGAACGTGTAGAAATTCATATATAGCTACAGTACCTTTTGCTTAAATCCGATAAGAGTAAATTTCGTAACACTACAGATTTGGTGTAAAAAATATCAGAAAACTATATATTCTAGAACTTACTTTACAAAACTACAGATTTTAAAAAATCTTATATTAAATTACAAAATTACAAGTTTTAGCTTGGATCATTTCTAAGGGCACATGCCCCGATGAGCGATGGATTGTTAAGGTGGCTTTTGGTTGTCTACATGAGGTTTGATGAGATATAATCATTCATGGATTTAGAGTCATCCAATTATTTGGATGAGTTGATAAATGGGATATGGTCATCCAGTTTTGAGGAATATTCTCCTAAGATACTGAATAGAGCCATCAAAAAAAGACCGAATGGGCTCATCCAGTTTGTTGCATGAAGAGGTGTACTCTGTCAAATTCAAATTTCATCGAAGTGTACTCGGTCAAATTTTGTTTGAAAATTCAAATGTTGATCAAATTTTGTCAAAAAGTTCAAATTTTGTCCAAAAATTTCAAACCAAAATTCAAAACCTTGATCACAACTAGCCCATTCATCCTTATCCATCCAACCAAACAAAAAAAATTGTCTCATCCTATATTCACTCAACCAAACAAGCATTTGGATAGCCATATTCCATCCAGTCCAGCCTCATTCAAGCAACCAAACTCTACCTAAGTGGATGGAGCCTGCACGCATTGTTGCATTCTTTAGAGTGAAATAGGCATCAATTAGGGACAAGTCACAGGGCAACAAGCCAAATGCCATCTTATGTAGCGTAGACTGAACGGGACATACGGCGAAATGTTTACTGTACTAACCCTTAAAATGTTTTTTTTGCGAAAATGGCCTCAACAGGAGAGGAATAGCGAAAATAGCCCTTTGCAGTGGAGGGGTGCCATTGCAGGCCACCTGCAGTAGGGTGGTGGCGCTGCAGGCTGGTTTGCAGCGGTATGGTGACGCTGCAGGCCGCCTGCAGCAGGGCCATGGCGCTGTAGGGCCACCTGCAGCGCCGCTGTATCGCTGCAGGCCGGCCTGCAGCACCACCCCTCCACTGCAGAGGGCTATTTTCGCTATTTCTCCCCCATTGAGGCCATTTTCGCAAAAAAAAACATTTCAGGGGTCACTAACAAAAATGTAAACATTTCACATACAGCCACGAGCGCACTAGGTTGGTAGGCGAGCCCAATATATCTAACATATCACAATAAATAGTTTAAACTAAAACCTATAATTTTATAATACAAGATTTCCTAGAATACGCAGTTCTGTAAAATATATACTAAAACCAATAGTTTTCTAAATAGTTTGTACAACAAATCTGTTATTTTGAGAAATTTACTCATTTGACAAATTACCTTTTTCTATAAGAAAGTAAATATAACAAATTATCTTGATATGTTGATCCTTTGGCAATTGTGTTTCTCTTGGGAAAATTTCATAACATCCTCATAAGTTAGGGACCATTTCATAAACCCTCTGTAGGAGTCACTAACAAAAATGTACAGTTGTACACTATATAACACAATGCAAACATTGCAGTATTGCACCACTCCCATAGTAAAAATCCCATTTTTTGGCTTTTTATTGAATTTATATTGCCATTTTTTATTTTTTGTGAATTTTGTGAATTTTATTGAATTTATTTGGATTTTGATTAACGCTTTTGAATTAAACCTTTTCAAATGTTATTATAATTTTGAAAATATTTAAATAAAATTTTATTGAAAATATTTTATTTGTGTTCTAAATATCTTAAAATATTTTTCAGATTTTTTATGGATTTTTTTGCCATTTTATTTGGCTTAATCTATTTTCTAGAATTAAATTAATAAAAAGGGCTTCAAATAGTATTAGGGCCAAACCCTAGTGGGCTTAACCCACTAGAGCCCAGCCAGATCCGCACCAAACCGAAGCAAAATCGATAAGGAAACGCCGTTTTGAGTGTCGTTGTCGTCCTCTCTAGTGAGCGCCGCCGAGCCATCGCTGTTTCTCATGGCGTGACTTCGACCGTCAAATCCGACGGGGACCCTCAGATGTCCGTTGCATGTTAGCCCGCGTCAGCAGGCGATGGATCCACCCGTCAGCCGCAACTGTGCGCCGAGATCTCCATGAGCCAAGGTGAAGACGTGGACTGAGTCCACCACTATTGGTCCCACCAATCAGTGGCCATGTGCCGTGAATCCAGTCTACCGTGGACCTAGTCCATTGACCAAGGCCCACCTGTCAGCCTCTAAGGATTTTTCTAGGTTTATTTTAATTCGATAAAATAGTGTTGCTGATGTCATCATGACATCATTAATCCAATTTTACGGTAGAAAATTAATTAAGTAAATTAGGATTTTATTCTTTTTCTCTGGATTTAATCTTTCGTGAGCCTATTCTCCCTCATATGAGCTCTGATTTAATGTTGAATTGTATTTGATTTTTAGTGTCTGTTTGCTCTCTTGATTTGGGGAAAATATCCGGTGCAACCACCGTTTTCGTGCAACCACCGTGCAACCCTACTAAAAAAAGTTTCAAAAAATTTTGAAAAAAATCATGGATGTACATCTCAACTTACCCCATCTACGCATAAAATTTCTTGATCAAATACGTCCTATGCTAGAAGTTACAAAAAAGACAAATTTTCGCTTGGAATCTTGCTACAGTAGACAACACAAAATTTGTCTTTTTTGTAACTTCTAGCATAGGACGTATTTAATCATGAAATTTTATACGTAGATGGGGTAAGTTGAGATGTACATCCATGATTTTTTTCAGAATTTTTTGAAACTTTTTTTAGTAGGGTTGCACGGTGGTTGCACGAAAACGGTGATTGCACCGGATATTTTGCCCTAGATTTGTATTTATTTATTGTTCTCTCTTGATTCACATAGACATTGAAGTACCGGGAATGTATGAGTAAAGCGTTGACTCAAGATCAAGGTTCAAATTCAGAGCAAGGGTTTTTTTCAAGGCAAGTTGTGCTTTGATCATGTTGAACCCAATTTACAAAAACTATATTGTTTTAAATAATTACATGCATACTATTATACAATGTACTTTAATTCGGTCTTAAGGTTTAGCTAAATTCCCGAAGTTGTTATGACCTCATTGACATTGATCATTCTGTACCATTGTCGCCCAAGTTAGTATTAGCTATTTTATTTAGTGATAATTAGCTAGTAGCATAATACGGTAGAATTGTTTAGTCCAGCTTAAACACTTCGGTATTATTCCATTATTGGGTATTACTTCAAAACCTTGTTTAACTCATTTGTGAAGTTACGGCAACATGTATTGCTGCTGTTTATAAAATAAAATAAATGAAAAAATGGTTTTAGACTAGGGCGAATGGAAAGTCAGGCGGGTGCAGGATGCACGAGACCTTTTAAAGTGGTTGTTCCTCCCTAGTCAATTAAGGATTGAGGCGTGCGTTATCTTGGACCAAGCACTATCGTACAACCACAAGTCTATATGGGTACAAGCTGACCAATTAATTTGTGTCTCGTTATTGGCTTCGCCAGTTGGAGGAATGTGTGTTAGATGGAGACACTCGCAAGGTGCAAGAGGGGGCTTTCAACTGGACAGATGGAACCATTCGGCACTGAAACTTTAGCAGGTGAGGTTAATAGCGGGGTTGTATATTGTGAAGGCCTTATCATGATCTCTTTGCCGTACACCAAAGAAGATGTGTTAATTTTGCATGGCAATAAGAGACGATCATGTCTTGTGAGTAAAGTTGTACACACTTTGCAAAGTTAAAACTAATCGATTAGCCAAGCTCACGGTCAAAGGCGGGCAAGGTGCACTTTCACATTATAAATCTTCTGGTTTTATTTTTTAAAAATGATGGTTTGGAAATCCGTGAGTAGTTGGAACACTCGAGTTATATATTGGCAGTTGGAGCCAATCGGATAGTTGGGACTTTCGGATTACTGGTTGGTAGTTGAAACCAGTCAAATGGTTGGAACTCTTAGATTATTAGTTGGTAGTTGGAGCCAATCAGGTGATTGGAATATTTACTAGTTGTCTAATTTCAATTATTGCAACTATATTTGATCAAATAATGCTGGTGTAATTACTAGTTGTATTTGAAGTTAAAATACTGCTTTATGCAAAGTAGCTATATCAGTCATTCTTTTGGAATCAGCTTTGCATTAGTTATAATAGACTTGCATTCTGTGCACAACTTGTTGAGTGGTTTATGTACTCACTCTTACCACAAAAAATCCATCAGTCAAGGAGTCTACAACTGCTTTGAAGGAGGAGCTGTACGAGGAGGCGAGTCTCTGAGAGTCGAACCTTGTCAGATGCCCGTGACATGATGAGATTCATCGATATTCTTCATTCCGCTGTTGCTTATTTACTTTGGTTTGGAGCCATTGTGGCCTAACAAGTATAAGATTGACCTTAAGGTCTTTCAATATTTGTTTATTCAATATACGAAGTCTTTTATTATGATTCTGTTGTGTATGATTATGGTATTTTACCCATGTTTCAACTATGTATCTCTACTATTCTAAAGCAGCACTTGGTGGCAGTGGTCCGTTCTTCCCACGTCATTAATTGCCGCTTAATTGCCCTGCTTAATTGCCCTACGCAAGAAACGAAGCGTTGCTTTAATTAGCCAGCTTTCGCAAGAAACGAAGCGTTAAAGATAGATGTTTGATTTTGTGAAATAATTTTTTTTATTTTTTAATCTTTATTTTTCGTTATCAATTTTGTTTTTCGTAGCAACGCACGGACATGTAACTAGTACTAGCGTGATCTTAAACTAATGTAGAATATACAGATGATCCCGGCACCCCCAAGTTCCATACTGGCCTGATTGATGCAAACGCGCTGGTAGCAACCTGATGCATACACATAGGGGTAAAACACATTGGATCCATATGCAACCTGATGCATATACATGATGAATTTGGAGCATTCACCATCACCAAATATCCGCAAGAATTTCAGAAAGAATATTCCACTCGATCGGATGAGAATCACCTTACAAGATGGACAGCCACAATTATACAGAATTAATGCGACCACAGGAGCGTTAACAAGGACAAGATATGTAAATCATACGAAAAACAACACTAATCTTATTCTGGACTGCCGTTTCAGCACAGAAAATGTGTACCACTCGCATTTCATATTCACATGAGCAATACTTGTACATGCCCCAGTGAAACGTGACGAAAGTACAACACCAACAGTGTTAAACTGAATGTATTGCTGTAGTTCCGTCCATTAATGTTACAGATACAAAAAAGACTCGTATAAAGCTGCATTTTCTGTGATCAAGCACTGTGCAAGGCTATGCAACTCAATTAGCCGTAAAAGAATCGAACTAGCTGGTTGACTATAGCGATGTTCCTAGGACAATTTTGATGAGCTATATGCAAGTGGAAGATAGATTTATACCAATACTGGACAACTTATGCTAGGGACGAACAACAGAACAATATTTTCTAATGCTGTAAAGTTTCTCTGTATGACTGACCGACTAGATCTACATCAATCCAGGCCAGTAGGTTCTACGTCGCATGTACAAGTGACTCCACACAGACCAATCGGCGTTGTTCAGTGTGAATTACCATTCTGCTTGGTCGAGTCAGGTGACGCATATCCGTCAGGGTTCTTGCTAGCCCAGTTCCACTGGTCCCTGCACATTTCTGCGATGCCGTATTTTGCTCTGTAGAAGATTGATATTAAGTAACCAAAGAAATGTTATCATTCATAAAAACAATAAATTTATTTTCATGTCTTACTTCCAGTTGAGTTCTCTCTCTGCTTTAGCAGTTGCTGCAAAGAGAATCTCGGCATCACCAGGGCGTCGCTGACCGATGACCGGCGGGATTTTCTAAGAAAGGAAACAAGAACATATGGATAAGGAAAGAAGGCACAAGAAGGAAACACCTCATGCAAGTCTTGCAATCATTGGCATTTGGCAGGCGAGTTACAAAATAATTAACATACTGTTTGTTGCACTTGCACATTCGAACAATCAATCCCATACAAATTTCTAGGTTCTTATATGATGTATTCCAGAAGTTTCACACACAACTATCGGTAACAAGCATGAAGGGCTCTAAGCATCATAGCAGTTTGTTCATCAGAATAAGTACTGGCTACTCCATGTTTGTACTAAGAAAACTGAATCTTGTCAAAAAGTCAATGTAGCAGCTAGTTCCTGATCCCAACTTGCTTGTGCAATTGTCAGTTGCCAATTTGTCAATAGTATCAGCCTAAGCCTCTAAAGTGCTACATAATCTTCTGGATAAATCCAAGGGTTGCTTGCATACCATTACAGTTCAGCAGAGTGGAGTTGCAAATTTGTGGGATAGCTAACCAGCAAAAGATACAATAGAAAAAATACAGGGGTTAGACATGTCCACAACTCAAAATATATCAAATCAGACATACCTTTCCAGAAGCCTTCTCAAATGCATTGACTATCTCCAACACTGATGTCCCCTTTCCAGTTCCAAGGTTGTATGCTTCACATCCTGCAAGTAGAGTTGCATTTTAGAAAAAGATTCAAGTCATTCAACTAAAAAACAGAGAGTTTTGAGCATCCAGCATGGCCCTCTTTTTGCATCACTACAAAAAAAAAAAATCTTATACCAATCCCCTCAGTTGCCGGGGAGGCACTGAGAAGTAGAAGAAATAGGATTTGTCGGTTTGAGCACTCAATTATTTGCATGGACTCCACAGTTAAAGAATCAAATAAAATGAACATTCTTTCTCTATATTGAATGGCTTGGGAAAATGCAATGCAGAGAGTAGTTAGTAGTTGCAATGTTACATGCGTACATGATCTGGAAAATGGTCTAAGCAATTGTGATGAAGTATTTGAGAGCAGTCAATTGTGCAAACCTATCTTAGATGGGTTTTCAAAAAGCTTCCGCAATGCAGCAATATGTCCCTCAGCAAGGTCAACCACATGAATATAATCTCGTACCTGCACAACAGGCAAAACGTGTCCTTAGTAGATGAATAACATCTAAACTGCAGGTTTCACAATAATATTCCCAAAATGGCTTTGCTAGCATTTGGAGCTTGCAACAGCACTTGGGAAGAAAGTCCAAGAGAAACTCAAATTGGCAGGATGAAGCACATTGGTCGAAACAAATGAAACAGGATTACAAGAACCATTGTCATCAAGAATGCCCATCTCTAAAGTAGGATGTGGGTTTATTTTCTGTCCTCTGCTTTTATCTTCTTCTTCTTTTTGTAACCCATGCATTAGGAGCCTAATGGTCCTGCTCTCAGGGGGCTGTGATTTGCCCTTTACTGTAAATTTTAATAACATCAGTCCACATGATAACATATTTTATTAGGATATCATCTGGTGGCTCTGTGGACAGCCTCCGAAGGAGAAGCTGGTAACTAATGCATCATGCATTAATTTATTCACAACACTGAACCAGACATGTAATACAGGTCCAAGCATTAGCCACATGCAAACTTGGGAGCTTCTCAGACACACCCATAGTTGATGGTACTGAGATACAAAGATGACCAAAAGCGCTGAGTTGCGTGATCAAACAGAGACTGTGGTAAGCCTTTTCTAGCTAACAACTTGTCTCAAGTCCTGTGATTCCTTTTCGTCAGTTATTTGCTTGCAAGACTGTTATATTCCAATAAGCACTACATAATTCCATTAGTACTACAGAAATTTCAGATTGAAGGGACCCAATCTTAAGCATCCGTCAGCTGATATTACTGCTTCTAGTGTTGATCTCTTTATATTTCCGTAAGACGTCATCTAGAGAAAAGAGCTACTGCATAATATGTGGTTCTAATATCAATAACTAAAATCTAGCAACTGATGGAACATGAACTGAATGAACCAAAATGGTTGAACCAAGTTCAAATGGCGAGCTAAAGTAACAAGTAACTGATAATAGCATGATGGAAAAATACCCCTGTCCCATCTTTCGTTGCATAGCTATTTCCAAAGATTGTTAGTGATGGCCTCCTCCCAACAGCAACTTGCTGAACGAAGGGCATTAGGTTGTTAGGAATTCCACATGGGTCTTCACCAAGGTATCCACTGGGGTGAGCCCCGACCGGATTGAAGTACCTAAGTAAAATGATCCTCCACTCAGAATCTGTGTGGTAGATATCACGGCATATCTCCTCGGCTATAAGCTGCAATTAATATGTATGGTTGCAATCAGTTATAAAACTTAGTGCAAAGGTTTATGCATGGGAAATGACGAGTAGCATACCTTGGTTTTGCCATATGGATTGTGTGGAGTGAGAGGAAACTCCTCTGTGCAGGGTGAGTTCTTAGGTGACCCATAAACTGCAGCTGATGATGAGAACACCAACTACAACATTTGAACACATAAGAAAACAAACATGCATGTCATTATCGGTCTGATATGAACAAAAAATAATCAATTGACTTAACCTCAAAAAAACTGTTGATGGTTGACAGAACTATTAATGCAAGGAATTTCAGCTACATGTATCAAGAAAATTATTGAATGTGGTGACCATGTCTAGTAGGTGCATGGACGAATTGTTGCAATTTTTATAAAAGTTGGAGCTAAGACCAGATTGGAAAGTAGAGAAGCATAGATTTTCCTTTAAAATGACATGTGTAAATCGAAATTTTATTCAGAACAGAAAGAATATGAAGTTCTGAATTATTAGCATTTAGCAATGATATATGTTAGAGGTTACTACTGTTCATAGCACTAAGTAGAAATTTAGAACAGAGTCTAAGTAATGAATTAGAAGACATATCAATTAAGCATGCTTATGCATAAGAAAACATCCTCAAGGAATACGAGGTACCCTACATATATAGGAAGGGTAAATACCTTCTTACATCCATGGGCTGCCATAACTTCCAGAAGATTTATCGTGCCAGCAACATTATGGTCGTAATAAAGCAATGGCTTCTGCACACTTTCACCCACAGCTTTCAGTCCAGCAAAGTGAACAACAGCATCAAATCTGAAGAGTATTTTTAAGAACATAAAAAAGTTCTCAGTGGAGATGCCTTTACACATAACAAAACAACCGAAGCATTGAACAAGTAAAGAATGAACATAAGTACGTTGAGACATTGATTACTATTATATATTGTGCTTTACCTTGTTGAAGCAAAAACCTTTTCCAGTGCATCCTTGTCACGGATGTCAACCTGCAGGAGCAGAAAAGTTAATAATGTTGCATTTATGTCCCTAAAGGCCTTTAACAATTACATGACTAAGATCAAGATGTCTAGGGGTTAAATACATAATCTAACATTGACTTCCAGATCCATCAGTGGCACATGAAGCAATAAATTTTCTTTTTTTGCGAGGAAAAGAGAGCTTTATTAATTATGCAAGAACTGAAATACAATAAATTTGCAGAATGCTGTTGCTCATGAAGCAAAAGATTTGCCTAAGATATACCATAAAATGTTTCATATAGTAAGGACGATACCGATTTAACAAATAAAAATTAGAACATGTCACACATACTCTAACGACTTATTCCTTATCAGGTAAAAGGGTACCAACATTATGTTGTGGCAACATCACTCGATAAACTCATGCAAATATTTCTGAGAGGAGTTGGAAGAACACAATTGCACAACTATGAACTGACAAGTGACACTGCAAGTGCGCTGTCCTCCATAGCAACAACCCAACCAACAACATATTTGTATATTTTCCCAAAATGAAAGATTTTTATCAACTTAGTACTTGGGTTTGGGTAATAACTGCAAGATGAAATAAAGTCATCTGGTAAGTCATTTTTCGTCAGGAACTTGACGGAAAAAAGGAAGATCTATTTATCAACATGGAAAATACTTTGCTAAGGAAACATTCACTTCATTAATGCTTTGAATGCAAGAAAAAGGTCATCCCAAGCAACAGTCCCATCTATGCTACCACTTATACTTGCACCACACAAGCACATAGCATGCAGCCAATATCAATGCTACGGTCTAACTTTTGACTTAGAATCCTTCAGTATAAAGAAGTTTGGTTAATCCTTGTGTTAGTTCTTTCTTTTAACATACACGTGGGTCCAGAAACTCAAAAAAAATGTCCTTGCTTCCACAAAAAAAAACCATACATGTATTTATAAGTCGTGTTCAGCATACTGTGTAGGAAAGGACCAATTCAGCACAATCATCCACCTTTCTATAAAGATTTTCATAGGTTGCATCACACGATAATAATTTCATGGAATCTCCTACAATCCTTGAGTAAGCTCAAAATCAGCACTAAGAAATATTTATCATATTATCAGAAACCTCTATAGGCTCCAAGTACCAAACTTTGTGTCTTTACAAGACATAGCCTATATTATTCTGACAATTGCAAGAGAGAAGCCAAATCTTCAATGGATCTTACCAAATGTCACAACTCTATCCAATTATCCATCACGTAACAACTGCATTTGGGAGATTTTCGCCTAACCCATTCCTTCTATTTCGGAAATTGCCAGAGGAAGCCCAAGAAAATACTCTTTGAAGCTGTCAGTGAAGACATGCCAACAAAAGGAGAAGTGCTTCTATGCTCCCCAAAAGAAAACGGCATATATCCTAAAGCAAACTAGCAAATTAGGAGATGAGGAGCTAAGATGCACCAAGCTGTTACTAATCACAAATGTTTTAGGATCAGTACAGTTTTCTTTCAGGGACCATGCACAATCATCTCCAACAGAAGAGTAGAACACGGAAAAACAGGATACACATATCATGCCCCTCAAAACACCTAGGTCTAAACTTAATGAAGAGACAATATTTTTACACGGTCAATGTCCAAGACAACAAATTGTCAACAGGTAGAAGAATTTGGCAAATCTTGCAGCTGACTCAATCAACTACTTGCAGTGACTGAAAAATCCAGATAGAAGAAAGGACTTATGTGTTGTTACTCTAATTGCATAAACCAAGCCCTCAAGAACAAGGACATGGCATTTGTTTATGAACCAACCACTTTGATTTTGTCAATGACAGTAGCAGATAAATCAGAATATTGGATTCATTAGACAACCATCCTGATTTTGTCAATGACAATAACAAATAGATCAGATTATTGAAGCCAACTGTGCAATTCCGTAATGAAGATGTGATACAAGTTCGTGCATTGACCAATGAGGGCACTGACACCACGCAAACCTTCCCAATTGGACACTTGTAAATGCATTCCTCAATAAACCCCCTAAATGTCAACTCCATTCCTTAAGAACTGCAGCTCAGACTTCACAACTAACCAAAAAAACCAAATTTGAATAACCACAGTCATGCAAAAAATTACCAAAGGTTCCATTGTTAGCACAGAATTGCCCCTGATGCATCACTTAAATTATCCAAATCCTTAGGACCGTGGAAGAAAACTTTTGATACACAAGCACGCCATCACACTAACCTGACAAGAACCGACAAAGCAGAGCAAAGTGATACCGGATACATACAAGGTCCAGTCACATTGCACAGACAATCCCTTAGATAGGATAAGATAATAATCCTTTTCCTTCCTCACCGTCTTCCCTCTACCACGATCAAGTAAAGCATCGGGCAACCAAATGAAAATTACAAAAACACATGATTTTACCACATAGTCTGAAAATCTGCAGCCCAGATCATCAACAGATATCCCTACATTCACCACACCAAACGAATTCATAGTTCCACAGAGCCGTTAGCCAAAATGACTCCAACTTTTTTCTTACCCTACATTGTTACCCCCACCATCTTGGGTAACATAGCAGCCAAATAACCAAAAGGGAAAAAAAAAAAAACCAAATTTCCTTCGGCAATTCTCATCGTTACCCATAAAACAATCGAACTTAACCACGAAACAATCAGAAAAGCACAGGCGGTAGGCTCCACAGCTGCTGCAGGGAGATCTGCATAATACCCCGAAAGCGATGTAGGCGTGGGCTAACACACATCGTCTTAGCTAATTCTTAGACTTAACTAAATAAATCCAAATTTGCTCACGAAACCAACAAAATTCGCACTAATCCAGCATAACAGTACGCAGCACACCGTGCAGGTGATCCGTGATCTATCGGTCCCCGCGTTACGGAGAAGGCCAGAGCGAGCACCGACGATACCTGGAGGGATCATCCAAGGGGGCACGCGGGATCGGTGGTGGCAGCACTACTAGTACTACCGCATTGCCTGCCGGTGCCCGCACGTACCTTGTGGAAGGAGAGGTTGCGGGCCCGGTCCCCCGCGAGCGCGGCGGCGCGGCGGACAGCGAGCTCGGAGGAGTTGCCGAGGCTGTCGACGACGACGGCGCGGAAGCCCGCCGCGAGCAGCTGCAGCACGGCGTGGCTGCCGATGTACCCCGCCCCTCCCGTCACCAGCACCGTCCTGCTCGGCCCCGCCCCCGCCGGCTCGTCAACCGCCATCCCCCGCCCCAATCTAGCTCTCCCCCGAGACTTCTGGGCCCCCGAGGCGCGGATCGACGACGAGACGTGCGGGAGGCGAGGAGTGGGGGAGGAGCTGAGCCGAAAGGAATTTGAATGCGAAGGTGGGGGTCGCCGCATGCAGGTGGACGGGAGTGCATGTCGGTGGGGCCCGCGCGACAGTGAAGGGGCTCCTTCGGTGTTGCGTCGTGAATTCGTGCTGCTTATTTCCGAATCGGTCGAGGAGTCTTCTTCGTCGCCATGGAACTGGAATCCATCGGTCGTTGCTTGCTACGTTTAGCTTTGTTTATTCCATAGGCCTAGGTGGGGTGCCGGGTATACGTTGGTATTTTAAAATTTTGAGAAACATAAAAAATTTATTTTTTTAATAGGCTAAAATATCTTATTGAATTAGTTTTGATTTTGATGGTTTGAGATTTTTAAGACTTTAGAACTATTTATGTTATATTTTTAGTAAATTTTAAATATAAATGTTAGATTTATTACGGTATAAAATCATTATACAATATTATAGAGTTTCACATATAGAGTGTGCACCTCATCAAAAAAAATTTAGTTCTGCCACTGATTTATTCCTATACATGTTTGCTTACTTAGACACATTTTATGGTGGTGTACGACAAGCTCTAGCGAAACTGCTGTAGCATATGATCCTCGCTTTTATAGTTTTAATATAGTTTTGTTTAGAAATATATATATATATAGGGTTTATATTAGAACTAATAAGGTTTTTCTTACTGTACCTCTGTTTGTTCTATTTTAACCATATGTATTTATTCATTACCACTCACACAAAATATTATATATTATCTTTCAAGATAATTAAGTGTAGTATTACGTTATTTTTTTTCGTATTTTTCTTAATTTCACCACAATCTTAATTATTATGTAAAGTCAAAATATATCTCTTATATTGTGAACGGATGGAGTATTTAGAAACTTGTTGACCCAAAAGAAAAGTAATATGTTCTTTCAAGAAATAAGGCTATTTTACCCTATGAAATTTTGCAAAACGTCTGATTAACCTGTGGAGCTACAAATCCAAATATTGAACTCCTTGAACTTTGAAAACCTAGTCGATCTACACATCAATGACATTTGGGAGGACGATTTCGCCAACATGGAGGTTGTTAATGTGAAATCAAGTGATGAAAATTTGGTTTAATGTTGAATTTGGCATTGCAAAGTGGTTGTGCTCATGGCATGTGTGGTGCATGTGCATGTATTGTTTCAGGTGATTAAGTGATATGCTTGTGATAGCATGACAGATGTTTTGTTTGATGCAATCCAACTCGTGTGAGTGGTTGCATGGACTGATCTTGAGTCAAGTCGTGGACTTGTGCTCGTACATGGTTTGTGTTTGTTCATGTGCAGGTGTTGCTTGAGGTCGAACGTGGTCGGTGACGAGACCGGAACTAGGTTCATGGAGGAACTGGGGTTCGAGACTAGGTTCTGGAGGAACCGAGGTCTTAGTGGTCGAGGATGTCATGCGGGACGTTCGGACTAGAGAACGGTGCACGTGAAGACGAGCGAGTCACGTGAGTGCGGCAGGTGGGCCGTACGCATGCATATGTGAATGTTGGGCTATATGCATGTATTAGGCCATGTGTTATTAGGCCAGATATATATGCATATAGGTTTCTAATTAGATATGGGAAATTAGAAAGTTGTTGTTTGGAAACTGGCATCTGGCCTCTTTCTGTGCGTGAGTACGTTGTGGAGTCGGATCGTGACTCTGCATGCAGTGTGACGGCCCGCCTTTTTAGGGGCAGATCCGTACGCCTCGACAGCTACCCAGGATGATTAGCTGCCAGGAACCAAGCATATTATTGCCAGGCAAAAGTCAAATTCCAACATTTTTATTCAATATAAGGCCTAACGGCCAGGGTTTTTCTGAAGAGGGCGCGGGGCCCGAATAACTTACAAGCAAAACACCGCACAGCAGGCACGAGCAAAAGACTAAGACCTCAAAACCAAATTGCCATCTACGCACTCTGGACGCTCCAGGCTTCTTCAAACTCTGAGAGGGGGGTCGGGGTTGCAAGGGTGAGTACGGGAGTACTCAACAAGTCGTACGGAAAACACTGAATATTACATGCAAGGGTGTAGCACAACATTGGTACAAGGTTAAAGTATTTGTGGATGCAGTTTTATTTGTAACATCATTTTACATGTTAAAACACAATCCATAATAATAGTAATCCAGGGGGGTTCCATTCACAAAGTCATCACCATTAAACCACATCACCATTAAACCACATTCTCAAAACATGCACCAAGATCTACTTGAGCTAGGTTACGGGATTCACCCCAATTAAACTTAGCTTCATTTACCGGAAGCACGGCGTATTCGAATACCATTTATTCACTCTGCAGAGGTGTTCAGCTTTACCCACAAGATTCCACGATCGTTAATGCCAACTCGAGTTTAACACGCAACTTAAATGCGTGCGGCCGGATCGAGGTTATCATAGCTTTTCGTTGGACATTTCCCTCTTCAGTCCCTATCCGGTAGAGTTTTGCTCCACATTATCCGGGGTCCCCACTTGGCGGTGTGGAGTGCTTGGTCCCGCTCTTTGTGGCACCTACCGTTGTGAACCCGAAATGCCACGGTTTCCTCGTGCACACTTTCGTTTCACTCCCATAATCATTGGACCATCTCCCACACAGGAAGGTAACCCTGCTCCTATAGGTATTCCGAGGAAAGTACAATGTACCGAGCTATGTTGAGTCAAGCCAGCGAAGTTGGCCAGAAGCCCAACTTTGTGGTTGAGCGAGTTCTTAAGTTATTTACTTTGCTCAAGGGGATTATTATCCTTATATTGCCAAAGACCAAGCCTTTTCCGATCCACAACCCCCTTAGGTATCCGCGATGCCCACCAGTTAAACCCAAGGCATCAATCATCGGTAGGGATTGGAACTCATCCACTCAGGATTTATCCAATTGTCCCCCAAACCGTAGCACTTTTCCAAACAGGACCGAACCAAGCGTTGGCGACCTTTCATTTCCATTATCAAAAGCATTTGACTAAACTAACAGGATAATAATAATTAATACAGAATATTAAGTAACCTAAGGTTACAAGGATATAATTAGGTTCAATATTTTTCAAGGAAGTCTCATGAGCAAATTGGCATTAACTAAGTATCATGTCATTCGAACATACTAGATTTGTGATATTTCAACATACAAGAAAGTAATGCGGTAGAAAATAATAATTAACTATAATAAGGCATGAATAGGTTCAACATGTTCAAAGGTGTACGGCTTGCCTTCTTTGGCGTCGGATCGGACGAAGTGTCGTTGGCTGGTCGAAATCGGCTCTTTGTCGGTCCGGGTCTGCTCGGGAGCTGCGGCGGCTCTGAAATCGTCCAACGTCCGGATCTAACGCGAAAAGAATGACGACAATAAAGAAACGAAACTAAAAGAAAGCGAAACGAAACAGAACTAAACCTAACCTGCCGAGAGAGAGAAAGGAAGGGCGATTTGGGCATTTTGGAATTTTTGAGTCTCGGATTGAGGAACGGAGGGCATTTTTGGACTCAGTGGCTCGAAACGGTTCGGAAAAGTATTTTTGGGGCATTTTTGGGCTCTCGGGTAATTTCGGGTATTTTTGGGGGTATTTTTGGATATTAAAAAGAATTAAAATGGATTTTAGAAAATAAAATCCGAATAGGAAAATTGAAAATGGCTACTGTTCATTTGGGCTGTGCTGGACCGAATTCGGCTGGGTTTTGAGGAATAGCCATCAAGTGACCCAAACTTCAGCTGGCCAGCTGACAAGTGGCGGGCCAGCGTGAGAGAGAGAGAGGGTGGCGAGTGGGGCCGGGCGCAGAGAGGAGGAGGTGGTGGCGGCGCGTGGGCGAGGGTGGCGATGTGCGGGCTCTTGGCATGTGGGGCAGTCTTTGTCTGTGAGGGAGCGGAGAGAGGCTGCCAGTGGAGCCAGAGTGAGGGCAAAGCGGTGAGTGGGGTCCGCGTCGGCCAGCGGTAGTGGCGTGGCCGGGGTGGCCTGCGCAAGGCCAGCGGGGCCGGAGGCTGGGGAAAGCGGTGGGGACTTCGCGAATTAGGGCATGGGGTGGTTACGGGCTTGGAGCAAAGGAGAGGGTTCACTGGGGTTAGGCACCTGGCTCGAAAGTCTGAGCGGCGGAGAGTTGTCGGCCTTGGCCGGAGAGCAGGGGAAGACGCCCGTGAGATGAGCTCGGGAGGCCACGGAAGCGAGGAGAGATGGGAAAGCTTGAGAGAGAGGAGGGCACGGCGAGCTCGTGGGACCTCAAATGGTGGCCGGAGGGAGCTATATATAGCCGGGGAGGCGGCGGGGTCGTTAGGGCTATCATGGCGGCGCGACCACTGCGCTGTGGCAGCAGACAGGGCGAGCGGCAGCGCGAGGCTCGGAGGCGGAGTGCTAAGCGGCGATCTGAGAGTGCCCTAGGAGCTAAGGCTGCGGCGGAGGGAGCAATAGCGCGGCGGTAACAAAGCTGCCATGGCGAGCTCACGGGCGGGAGGAGGAAGCCTGAGCAAAGGCGCCACTGGCGCTGGCGCGCAGGCGAAAGCGGCCACGCGGCTGGCGCGGCGGCGGGAAGCGGCAATGCAGGCGAGGCGCAAGGAGAGGAGGAAAGCGCAAAGCCGAAAGAGGAAAGTGCACAGTATTTGAAACTTTCCCAAAACGGCAAAAATCAAATCAGTTCAAATAAATCCAAATAAATTCGAAAAAATCCAAATAAATTCAGAAAAATCATAAAATGCGAATAAAGTCTAATTCAAACCCGTTTTGAAAATTTTGGGGTATTTCAACCTACCCCCCTTAAAACAAATCTCGTCCCCGAGATTTATTCCTCCTGGGAGAAAGGTTGTGAAACTGCTGCTGCTAACCTGATTCCTTTTTCCAAGGTTTCCTTGAGTACGTGATTCTTCCACCGTACTCGGTAAATTCTGACAGTCTTGAATTCCAAATCTGCTTTGCATGATTTTCAAGATCCTGACCTGTCTCTTATGGAGAATCGTACTGGGAATCCAAATCCTTTGGGTAGCACTTGTCCTGACTGCTGATGGAAATGTCCTCTCTGAGGCATACTGTGAATTTCCAGACAAATCCCGAACCAACTGTAACTTGCATGCCATTCCTCTGATCCTGTCAGAATCTTCGTATGGTCCAGTCTATCCGGTCTTAGCTCCTTTTCATCCAAAATGGCGCGGGTTTTGATGGTCGATATTTCTGACATAATTCCCTTCTGAGCCAATGTAACCTTTACTGTTACATTGGAGCTTACTCAATTCATTGGTGGTGATCATTTTATGGACTTACGTATCTGAGCAATTTGGGTTCCACTTCTTTGTTTAATCCTAGTCCTTTATTCTGTCCCAAGGGTTTAATATTTCCTTCCGTGATGTCTGGGCTGTCTTGGTAACCGAGGTGGTGTGGAGGCTTTTGTGGACAGCAATAGGTGGCTTGATTGGGAGTGTTTAGAGCGTAGGTTGTCGACATTTTCTTCAGACTTAGTCGTTTCTTCTCTGCTTGTCTACCTGGCGGAGGGTGGAGTACTGTGTCGAAGTTCAAACCTGTCCTTGTAGCCTTATTCAGACTTTCCCTGAACATTGAGCTAAACTAGCTCACAATCATCGAGGGGATTCTTTGTAGTCCGTCAATCTGGGTTGAATCTAATTCTTCTAATTGGTTCTTCCCAAAAGATCTCCTTGGTAGGTCAGTCCATTAGTGATGTTCTTTCTGTCGTCCATCCTTGCTGATTCTTTAGGTAACCTGGCGGCAAAGTCCTTTCTTTCCTCTCCCATTTCTATACGGGTACTGTAAGTGGTGGTGGTAGTCTGGCTATTATTTTGGTGGTCCATCTTATCTTTCTGACATACTTTACATCCAAATCCAACCACGTGTTTATTCATTACTTTCTGTCAGTATTCCTTTCTTCAACACTGGTATATCCTTGCGTTTAGTAGAGCGTCGACCATTTGGGTGGGTGAATTTTGTCAAAATCAATCCTCTTATATCCTTGTCTCAATAAACCAGTCTGTCTTTCAAGGAAGCCTTCTGGCCTTTCTGACACTATCTGGCGGTCTAAGCTGCGCAACTTCAGTTCTAGTAGGAGCGTGTCCTTTTTCTTAAATTATTTAATGGCGTTCCTTCTTGTGCAAACCTTAGCCATCATGTTTACTTTTCCTCTGGGTGATTCCGATTTTGATGTTGAAACTCAAGTCCAATTATTTTCCTTTATTGCCTATTCGGACTCTATTGTGTTCATCTGTAGAAATTTGCCATTCTAGGAGTCTTTGAGCTAAAGGTTGGTTATTTCTGGAATAATTCTTTGGCTAATTCCTTGTCCTATTATTCTCGGAAAACTTCTGACTTCTGTCACTGACATGGGTTGCTTCCATTCCATCATTACTTTGTTGTTGAGATCCATTTTTATTCCACCTCTCAGTGGTGATGTGTCACGGGGAACGAATCTTATTTAACTCGGTAGTCACTATATATATATTTTTTTTTGTTCATCATTCGCACAGCTCATGTGTCAAAAACAACTACTTTATTACCAATATATTGTCCAGACCTTACATTCTTGATAGTACAAGTCGATCCTAATCTTTATCCCTTGGATCTCCATATCCAAGTTGCCACATTCAAGTCTGGCTATTAGTCTACTTCCAGTTGCTTGGAATTTTCAGCAATTCCTTATTAACGGTACTGGTTGCGATTGTTGTTCCTTTGGACGTGACATGATTGGATATCTTGGTGGTGTCTTTCCTTTGTCCCATCTTGTATCTTATTCCTTGGGTATCTCTGCCTGGCATTGCGGTGGGCCGGGTCACTAGTATCGGTTGGTGGAGGTGAGGTCTATCACTCGCGTCTGGGCTACCGAGTCGGTAGACTTTTCTTTGGGCAATTGCGTCTGAAATGTCCCATCTGTCTGCAATGATAGCATTTATCCCACCTCGTGGGACAATTGCGGGCGAAGTGGTCTCCATTGCAGTTGTAGCACTTAACTAATTTGGGCTGAGGCTTCGCAGGTGTTGGTTGCTCTTTTTCTATTGAATGTTTCTTGTTAGAGAATCCTTGGGTGAGGACTGGGGTCTTTCCTCCGATCTGGGTGGGAGTCGGTATCCATGTCGGTTGAATTTCTTTCTTTCTCTTTTTCATCATTTTTAATTCATTCCGGGCTTCTTCGATTGCTATCCATTTGTCCATTACTGACGACATGTCCTTTATGGCTGAGGTGTGGAACTTCAGGCTCCTCTGTAATTCTTCCAATGATTCTTTCATCCTACTAGCTTGAGGGTCCATCTCCTTGGGAATATCACTGGTAAAGTAGTCGGATTCGTTCGTATATCCCATCGCTGTACTTTCCTCTTGTCTATCCAGATTTCCTTGGGTGTGTTCTTGAGGTTTTTCAACTAGCCGTTCGAAAATTCTTTCCAATAACTGCGTATGGTGCCTTTCCGTTTGTTGTCTGTTTCTTTCCATTATGGTCGATGAATTGAGCTAGGTTGGTAGGTGATTCTTGACTCTTCATTTCTGCTCAGTGTCATGCAGAATTTTGATCCAAAATATGCCATGGTCTCAATCGACTTTCTTTTCGGTCTGCGGCAGGTTTTGAGGAAAGCGAAAAAGACGAGTAAGAATTTAGGGCATGGGGTGAGAATAGCAAGAATAGATGGGGCTCAGATGAATTGAGGGAACCTTTGAATTAGACGGGGATATATAGATAGTTTAAGCAATCAAAATCACAGAGAATAGAGAACTTAGCAATTTTTATAAGACATGGATCATGCACAAAACCATTTTAAGGTTCGGCATAACCCATTTTACATTACAAAAGCCTAAAACAAAGAAGGGCACAACTTCTACGACTAACGGTCTACTACTGCTGACGGCATCATCTCCAAGCTGCTGGCGGAGATCGGCGGGGAAATTTTGAAATTTAGACGGGCAGGTGAAATCTTAAAACAAAACTGAGAGAGATGAGAAGCTCTAAGGAAGACAAGGTAGCAGGGGGAGAAGGAGACAGCAATAATACTTATATTTTCGAAACTCATTTTGTTTGTATATCAAAAATAAGTTTTGAAAGGTTTCCTAATCCAACCTAAGGTCTTAATCTATGGTCAAGCCAAGGCTCTGATACCACTTGTGACGGCCCGCCTTTTTAGGGGCAGATCCGTACGCCTCGACAGCTACCCAGGATGATTAGCTGCCAGGAACCAAGCATATTATTGCCAGGCAAAAGTCAAATTCCAACATTTTTATTCAATATAAGGCCTAACGGCCAGGGTTTTTCTGAAGAGGCGCGGCGAGGCCGAATAACTTACAAGCAAAACACCGCCTGCAGGCGGGCTGAGCAAAGACTAAGACCTCAAAACCAAATTGCCATCTACGCACTCTGGAACGCTCCGGCTTCTTTAAACTACGAGAGGGTCGGGGTTGCAAGGGTGAAATGCAGGAGTACTCAACAAGTTAAATCTGGAAAACACTGAATATTACATGCAAGGGTGTAGCACAATATTGGTACAAGGTTAAAGTATTTGTGGATGCAGTTTTATTTGTAACATCATTTTACATGTTAAAACACAATCCATACTAATAGTAATCCAGGGGGGTTCCATTCACAAAGTCATCACCATTAAACCACATCACCATTAAACCACATTCTCAAAACATGCACCAAGATCTACTTGAGCTAGGTTACGGGATTCACCCCAATTAAACTTAGCTTCATTTACCTAAGCACGCAGCGTATTCGAATACCATTTATTCACTCTTGATAGGTTTTCAGCTTTACGCACAAGTTTCGAAGATCGTTAATTCCAACTCGAGTTTAAGACTCAACTTAAATGCGTTCGGCCTGATCGAGGTTATCATAGCTTTTCGTTGGACATTTCCCTCTTGATCCCTATCCGTAGAGTTTTGCTCCACATTATCCGGGGTCCCCACTTGGCGGTGTGGAGTGCTTGGTCCCGCTTCTTGTGGCACCTACCGCTGTGAACCGAAATGCCACAGTTTTCCTCGTGCACACTTTCGTTTCACTCCCATAATCATTGGACCATCTCCCACACTGGGAAGGTAACCCTGCTCCTATAGGTATTCCGAGGGAAAGTACAATGTACCGAGCTATGTTGAGTCAAGCCAACGAAGTTGACCAAGCCCAACTTTGTGGTTGAACGAGTTCTTAAGTTATTTACTTTGCTCAAAGATTATTATCCTTATATTGCCAAAGACCAAGCCTTTTCCGATCCACAACCCCTTAGGTATCCATGATACCGCCACCGCACAAACCCAAGGCATCAATCATCGGTAGGGATTGGAACTCATCCACTCAGGATTTATCCAGTCTGTCCCCCAAACCGTAGCACTTTTCCAAGCAGGACCGAACCAAAGCGTTCGGCGACCTTTCATTTCCATTATCAAAAGCATTTGACTAAACTAACGAGGATAATAATAATTAATACAGAATATTAAGTAACCTAAGGTTACAATGATATAATTAGGTTCAATATTTTTCAAGGAAGTCTCATGAGCAAATTGGCATTAACAAAGTATAATGTCATTCGAACATACTAGATTTGTGATATTTCAACATACAGGAAAGTAATGCGGTAGAAAATAATAATTAACTATAATAAGGCATGAATAGGTTCAACATGTTCAAAGGTGTACGGCTTGCCTTCTTTGGCGATCGGATCGGACGAAGTGTCGTTGGCCAGTCGAAATCGGCTCTTTGTCGGGTCCGGCTCCTGCTCCGGGAACTGCGACGGCTCCTGAAATCGTCCAACGTCCGGATCTAACGCGAAAAGAATGAATGTCAACAAAGAAACGAAAAACGAAAAGAAAGCGAAGCGAAGCGAACTGAAGCGGGCCGGTAGAGAGAGAAAGGAAGGCGATTTGGGCATTTTTGGAATTTTGAGTCTCGGATTGAGAGCGGAGGGCATTTTTGGACTCGATGGCTCAAAGCAGTTCGGAAAAGTATTTTTGGGGCATTTTGGGCTCTCGGGTAATTCGGGTATTTTTGGGGGTATTTTTGGATATTAAAAGAATTAAAATGGATTTTAGAAAATAAAATCCGAATAGGAAAATTGAAAATGGCTCTTGTTCATTTGGGCTGTCTTTGGACCGAATTCGGCACAGGTTTGTGAAGGAATGGCCAAACTTCAGCGACAGGCCACTTTGACAAGCAGGCGGCGGCGTGAGAGAGGAGAGGGTGGCGAGTGGGGCCGGCGCAGAGAGAGGAGGGTGATGGCGCGTGGGCGAGGTGGCGATGTGAGGCTCTTGGCATGTGGGGGCCGATCTTTGTCTGAGAGGCGGAGAAGTCGCGAGTGGGCCAAGTGAGAGGCAAAGCGGTGACGGGTGGGGTCCGGCGTCGGCGGTAGGGGTGGCGTGGCGAGGCTGGCGCAAGGCAGCGGAGGCCGAGGCCAGGAAAGCGGTGGGGACTTCGCGAATTAGGGCATGGGGTGATTCTGGGCTTGGAGCAAAAGGGGAGGGTTCACTGGGGTTAGGAGCCTGGCTCGGGAGTCTGGCGGCGCGGAGAGAAAGTGTCGGCTGGCAGGAGACAGGAAAGACGCCCCGTGAGATGAGCTCGGGAGGCCACGAGCGAGGAGAGATGGGAAAGCGAGAGAGGAGGCACAGCGAGCTCGTGGGACCTCAAATGGTGGCCGGAGGAGCTATATATAGCCAGGGAGGCGGCGAGGTCGTTAGGGCTATCATGGCGGCGGCGACCTGCGGCCAGCAGGGCAGGGCGAGCGGCGGTGAGGCTCGGGCGGGTGCTAAGCGGCGATGCGAGAGTGCCCTAGGGCTGAAGGCTGCGGCGAGCGGAGAGACAGCGGCGGTAGCAAAGCTGCCATGGCGAGCTCACGGCGGGAGTGAGGAAGCACGAGGCAAGCGCCCTGGCGGCGTGGCCTTGGCGGCGACCACGCGGCGGCGCGGCGAGGAAGCGGCAATGCGGGCGAGGCGCAAGGAGAGGAGGAAGGCGCAAAGCCGAAAGAGGAAAGTGCACCAGCGCTGAAACTTTCCCAAAACGGCAAAAATCCGAAATCAGTTCAAATAAATCCAAATAAATTCGAAAAAAATCCAAATAAATTCAGAAAAATCATAAAATGCGAATAAAGTCTAATTCAAACTCGTTTTGAAAATTTTGGGGTATTTCATGCAGCTCATGATAAAAGGGGCAGGGACATGATCCCTGGTCATGCATTGTTTTTTGTTTAGAGATGGGAAATTAACAGTGCATTTGATGAGCCTAAATTAGTCTAGGCAATCACGTTTCCGTCCGATTCCTTTTCTGAGCAGTATAGCGATCAAAACCGACGTGAGCTTCTCACCGAAAGCAACAGCAACGGCGGCCAAACACGTGCTACAGTGATCTGCGTAGCACTGTAGCAACAGTATTTTCGCGAGGTACTGTAGCTTTCACGGTCGTTTGATCTCCTCTGTTGCTCATTCTGATCGTTCTGATTTATACATTGATTGTTGCTTTACTGTAATAATTATGATTTGATCTATTTCAAACCTTCCTAGGGCATCAAGTTATTGATCTACAAAGTTTAATTAGTTAATTCCACATAGATTTTGTTTAATCACGAAATTAGGGTTTAATTTATTTTCGTCATAATCTGCACAGTCAACTTGTGAGGCTTATAACTTTTAATCCGTAGATCCGATTGAGGTGATTCTTGTTGGGTTAGTTTATAAATTGAATCTAGTTTCTACGGTAAAAGTTTCATGTCAATTGGATGGTGAGATCTCCGGGAATTCGTGATTTAGTGAACGTCTGTTAATCTGTTTTTTGCGTGGAACCAAGTCAATCTTTTATATTTTGTTTAGGGGTGTTTTGATAGTCAATAATATTTTGTTTTAGTTTCCGTGCAATCATTCACCCCCCTCTGATTGCCCTATTAGTCTATATCGATCCTAAGTTAATTTCGAGCTTACATCACCAATAAAAAAAAACTCTTCAACATAATGGATTAATGAATCGTCAAAGTCGACCTTGAAGAATGAATCATACAAAAAAAAAATCACATCTTCATATCCTAGTAGCAAAAAAATCAGTGGCGTACTTACCCCGTATAATGCGCTATTCTAGTCAACAAATTGCTAGCAGCCACATACCATCCCACATGGGGGACTTCCAAGGTTGGACCAGTAGGAGGCAGGATGTTGACATTCCTTAATTACACTTCTCCCACGTTTCTTAAACTAATCAGTCTGCACGATAACCAACACAACAGCAATGGCTGGCGTATTGGCGTATGACCGTGTGAGACATTAGCTGGAATTG
Organism: Rhipidocladum racemiflorum; assembly: GCA_036346355.1. Taxonomy (NCBI): domain Eukaryota; kingdom Viridiplantae; phylum Streptophyta; class Magnoliopsida; order Poales; family Poaceae; genus Rhipidocladum; species Rhipidocladum racemiflorum. The sequence goes on from CM070586.1 coordinate 24,109,802, forward strand.
GGAGATTGCTCCCTGGCAGACTGGTCCGGCATGTTGCTGTGGACTGCAGATTTTTTTTTTCTGCTTTGATAACTGAGAATATTTGTGGGTGTTGACCATATTCAAATTGGCATGCATTCGATAGATGCATACCTATGTGCGGCATATCATGCGAAGAGGCCTAGCATCCACGTACTCATTTACAAATATAGCCCCTTGACCGACCCCTATTGCGCATGAGGATGAAGTTACCTTCCGCGCCCGGTAAAGGAGAGCTTTCGCGCTATCCGCCCGCTGCACCGTGCGCTCCCACGCTCGACCGCCGGCCAACGCGAGCTCATGCCCACACGCGCTCCCCGTCCACAGCAACTTGGTGGGCCCACCCTTCCGCGCTACCAAACCACATTAGGTGAACGCGTCACCTGCTGAGTCTTCCGCGTTCAAACAGGAAGCCATTTTAGCCATTTTTGTCACAAGGGGGATAGTTTTGGGGAAAACGTGGGAGACCACTCACACAGCAAACCTAAGTCCCTACTCCCTCACACAGTCACACGTCGTCGCCGCCCCTCTTGTAGTTGTTAGTGTTATGCCATTGAGACAGTCATATAGATGATTGTAACATGACTATGTTTATGAATAATAATATGATTATTGGTCCAATGAATGTATATCATTATATTGATCAGCAAGTATGTGACTTGCTTATGAAACTCTCTGCTCATTGATATAGTTCGGTAAGTATTTCTGATTGGGTATCATCGTAAAGGACAACGATGAATAGATCAGCGCATGTATTGATCAATGATCTTGTTTCATAGATCATGGGATATGGAGATATCATCAATACATTGTGAACGCGTGTTGACGAACATGTGTTAGACCCGCAACGGGACACTGCGAGAATGTTACATTCTTATATGTCATCAGTGTATCTGAAAGTACATCTAGGCCCCTAAATTGAGTTTTGGTTGATTAATGACAAACGATTAAAGGGACTAATGTATTCAATAAGCTTGTGAACAGGTAAAAGTCCCAAAATGAGATCATCTACGCGCGACGGATACTCTCAAACAGGATCACGCAAGAAACACGGCATTGCTTATTTACTTTTTATATTTCGAGTCGTAGGAATGCCGTACTATTAAGAGGAATGCATCGTAATTGATCTAGAGTAGTCTCTATGCTCAGATGAATGTTAATTTAATCTACTTAGAGACTCTAAGTCACCGCACTCGCACCGGAATATGTGTTGCTTTAAGTTCAAGTCGGACATTCTGATTTCACATCAGAAGTTCCGATAATACCAGATATTTCGATGTGCATGTGTGCTTGAATCCGATGCGTGTAAACTGGGTCGGACATTCCGATATTTTTGGATCGGAAGTTCCGATACAAGTTTGACACCATTTCAGGATGCTCTCTGTAAAGATCGGAAGTTCTGATATCTTAGACCAGAAGTTCCGATGCGTTCAAACCTGAAAAAGGGTACTCTCTGGAAACATCGGAGATTCCGATACTCATATCGGACAGTCCGATATGGACTTAGAAGTTTTTGGCAAAGTGACTTTCTGAGAACATCGGAAGTTCCGATTCCAACATCGGAAGTTCCGATACATCTTGTTTCGACCGTTGGAGTGCGCTTGAGTTCTGAAAGTTTACACATATCGGACATTCCGATGTTAAGATCGGAAGTTCCGATATGTGGCTGAGTGGGGGTATAACGGCTAGTTTTTGCAAGAATCTATAAATACCCCACTCCTCACCCTTTGAAGGGTGACACACTCTTGTTGGCAGAACTCTAGAGCACTTTGAGCACTTTCTAGTTTTTTTTTCTTGAGCCCTCCTTTTTGATCTTAGGGATCATCCATAGAGTGAGGACTAGGATTGAGATCTTGAGCATTAGAGTGTTTCTCCAAGATCGATCAAACGGTGCATTTGTTACTCTTGGAGGTTGAAGGACTCCTAGACGGCTAGGCGTCGCTCACGAGCTCCCGAAGGTTGTGGGACGCCGTGAGAAGTTTGTGAAGGCCAGTTCCGCCTCCGAAAGGAAAGGATCCAATAGTGGAACCAAACCTCAAGTGTGACCGAGGTTTGGGAGGAGAGGGTTGGAAAAGACCTGGCTCTTTGGAGCCTCCTCAACGGAGACGTAGGATTCCCTCAAGAATCCGAACTCCGGGAACAAATCTTTGTCGCTCCACTTAATTTACTTTAGCTCTTGGATTACTCTTGAAGCACGTTGCACTTAGTAGGTCGTCATCATTGTCAAAGTCTATCGGACATTCCGAACAAGTATCGGAAGTTCCGATTAAGTCGGAAGTTCCGATATTGCACCGGAAGTTCCGATACTCTTTCCGCTGCGACGATTTCAGTTTTAATTTTAAAATTACCTATTCACCCCCCCCCCCCCCTAGGCAACTTTCTCATCTTTTCAGTATCTTATACATATTAGATGTATGATCCTTAGACCTGAGTGTCACATTCCCTACACATGTAATAGTTTACCTTGGGGTTACCAAACACTATTTTCTAACCGGATAATTATAAAGGTAGCTTTCATGTTTACTATGAAACATGCAGAGGGAAGTGAGCAGTCAAGATAGAATTTGCCACTCCAGTGTAACAGAGATATATGTTTAGGCCACTCGTGTGATATGATTAAGGAAGTGCATAGCCATGCGTGATTGAGAAGTCAATCACAACTTATTAATATATCACGGATACAAGAGATGGATTGAACTGTCAAAGGATGACATGCTTCTCGCCTTGAGTTCGATCTTCATATAGTTTGGCAAATGGATTATTACATCAGTACTTTGATCAAATGCATTTGGGAGTTGGCAAGCTCTGCAAGGAGCCGCTACCGACTATTGGATTAGAAAAGAATTTTCCGAATCTATGTCCAAATGCATATGAACCTACAAGGTCACACACTTAACGGGCTGGGACGCATTAATTCGGATTGGATCCGTAATTAATGGACCTCGTGGGCTTAACGCGCTGATGGACCCTAGCTTAGGGTTTCGTCGCGTGGCTATATAAGGAGAGGAGAAGGGTGGGCGTCAAACAGATCTTTCGTCTAGAACCCTAGCCTCCACCTCTCGCTGCCCCTACCGAGCGACACAGTGCTTGCACGCCGACGCACGACGTTCTATCCCTGGACATGTGGACTGATGTGATGACGCTGCTGCTACTGCGGCGTGGAGAGGACGATCCGCGGTGAGGACGATCTAAAGCGAGGACGATCCACTACATCAACGCGCGAAAGATTCCGCAACTGCACGTCTAGTGGTAATCTAATCTGTGATCCACTTCTTGTGAGTAGCTTTCTAGTTATGCGATAGAAATTTTAATTTACGCTAAAGTAGCATACCGCGTTCCTCTACAATAGTCTCGCTCACCAAGCGTGATCCCGTCGCCGGCCGCCCTCTCGACACCCTCTTGTCACCATCTCGGCTCCTGCCTCTGCCGCTGCCATCCTGTCTCCATCCCTCACACTGGCCGCCGCCCCGCTTCCCGCCCTCCCCGCGAACTACTTCTTTGCCATCTAGGTTGGGTAGCTGGGCCCGCATCATAGTCATTGTCCTCTTCGTCTTACCTCTCCCCTGGGCTCTCGATGGCAAGAAGCCTCGGCCGCCACCTCGATCGATACCCATAATTCGTATGTACAACCCCCTCCATGAAGTCAGTACCAACCGCATGTGCCACAGAGCCAAAAAAACTCACCGCATCCTCATGAGTCACAATGACCGAAGGAGGAAGGACGAGAACGCAGGGTTCACAAAACCGCGAAAAACCGATTGAAAACCGCGGTTTTCGATCTTACCGCTCCGGTTCGAGATCCAAAACCGCTTGGTAAATCGGTCTAATTAAAAAAATTTGAAAATTTGAAAAAATTTATGTGTCCGGTTTTTCGTGAAAAACAGCTGAAAACCATTTTCGAAGAACATTCAATTGGTCGCAAGCGATTTTTCGTGAAAACCGAGTTGTTTTTCGTGAAAAACCGCGGTTTTCTCGTGTGAGTTTGACCCGAATTCAAACTAGTTTGGAATTGCACACCGTTCGGTTTTTCGTGGTTTTTCGCGAAAACCGGTACCGCCGGACTAGCGAAATTCGCTTTCGAAACGTTTTTGTGAACCCTACGAGAACGTCCCACAGATCACCGAATCTCCCCGCCACTTGAGAACCCTAGAAGATACCCTAGGGAACCTTATTGTGATTATGCTCTCCTTATTGTGATTGTTTTCTTCTTGGATTGCTCGCGTTTAACCTATGTTATTGGAAGAATTTTATGACCTACATTGATTTAGATGCTATCGCTTGTCATCAATTGTTAGCGGAGGGACTGTAGAGATCGTGCGAGTTTGTTGTGAAGAACTTGACGTGTACTTCAAATTAGCTTTTCTTGTACTTTACTTTCTATGAATTGAGGATGCCTGATAGACCTGAATTTTACATTCTAAACGACAGCCGTGCACTGTTTCCTAAAGTTAAATTTGTAAGCTTATATATAATCGGTTCATGAAGTGGCATATGTGTGGCCGTGGGGCAAGCACATAAGCCAACATGATAGGCAGTTTGGAAGAGTAAGGGCATATCTATAGTGGAAAAATCATATAAAGTGAGAGCTTGAATATTTTCTAAAGGTGCGTGACTGTTTGCTTGCGCCGCTATTGGACCCATCCTTTAACGATCAGCTAATGACATAGTTGCTCTTCAGACTTCAGTAAAAAGTACCTAATTGGCAAGTATGGAGGTTGTTGAGATATTTTAGCACATGTTGCGCTGGCTGTTGTTGCATGGCATAGATTTGATATAGGAAAATTTTGTCTGATATATGAAAATTTTCGTATGTTTGTTTCTAATATTGTATATTTATCTTATTATTTCTTTCATGAAAACATAGTCATAGTCATGTTATCGTGAAATTATTTATGTATCATTTTATGTTCCGTTACTTTTCGCTGTGTACCGTTGAAATTGAACATACTTTTGCAACTTTGTCGAAATTACCTAATAAAAATGACTAGTTAAATTGGGATAATCCTGTTGCATATCAAACTCATACGATTGATTAATTATTGATGTATGTGTCCTATATGTGGTAGCTGTTTTCGTGCGATATCCGACAAAATTATTCGATACCGTATCGATTCCACTCCATATTTGCTTCTGACTCTGAGTCCAAGAAAAAAAATGGTTTAGGTATGAAAAAAACGATACCCGACCGAATCTGAACCGATTGCACCCTAATTAGGTTTCGCAAAATCCCATGAACATCAGTCAAATTTTCAACAATTCTTAAAAATTTATAGAACACGCAACGTACATACATGGGAGCAGCTCTCTTCATCTGCTCGACTTACTTGAAGGCTTTGATGCTCTAATGCAGCCCAAGTTCAGATTACCAGTAGCTCCTGACCTCTTGCAGCTGCACTTAACAATACAAGCGTCAGTACAGGACCAGAAGAACTCAGGGCAGTAGTGGCAGCCACAATCCGTTATATGCTTACCTGACATCATGTAGAAATCAAGAACCAGCAAAACCGCATGTGACGATGGTCCCAGATTGACAACATGTCAGAAATGAAAGGGCATCTGGGAGGATCTCACCTGTGAGGGTTGCCCATGACGCTTCTTCCTCCAGGATAATTTTCATCGTTGCTTACGGTTTAATTCTTGAGCTTCTAGCCATCCATGAACAAAAATAGCATTTCTCCTTTCCAGGACTGCAGCATATGTACATACTCTGATGAAAACTTGCCCCCCTCAAGTTCTCAGATGTCAGCAACAATAGGTTTAACACTGAAACGAAACAATATAGCATCTCCAAAGCAACAAAATCCTGAAAATGGTGGACAATAGCTCCACAGACGGCGCTTCAATACAACAGGCCATCACTTCATCTCACATTTGGCAGAGCATTGGGTACATTGTGCTAACAAAGAGAACTTCAAAGTACTGGCAGTAAACAAATACTGAGATCAATGATAGCAAACAATAGAATGCCAGAAAAGTTGCAACAAATTATATCATCCTTTCCCATGCCCATGCGGATATACACCTCAGAAGCGAGCTTTGTGTTCTTTGTTCACAACCTTAGTCAAATTTTACATCAGAATATAGCATCATCTCCACTGTAAAACAGAAACCGGCCATTACAAGCACCAGGTCTCCACTCGCTGTCATAACTTTGGTGAAGTCAAGCATGACGGAAGCAGTTTATCGCTTTACTTAAGAATCAACCCATCGCAATACCATGAGCAGTGTTCTTTATGTACATAAGAAACAAGTGAAACAAAGCAAGCATGCTGGAGCAAAAGAACGTGTTCTATACAGTAAATCTCAAGCTAGCTACACCTCTTCCTGCCATCCTATCAACACGGCGGCGACCAAAGGGCAAGCCAAATAATGATCGAACCACACCCCCAATCTCTGTCTTGCAGAGTGGGCATACTGCATTTATCTTGAGCCATTTATCAACACATTGCACATGAAAGAAGTGGGTACAAGGAAGCTCGCGGAGCTCCTCGTCATCTCCGTACTTAGAAAGACAAATGCAGCACACCTGCATCAATATCAGTAGAGTTTGACAGTTATGACTTGTCAATCATGCTGAGAAAGAGAATAAATGTGCCCTATGTGAATGATAACGGAAACAGCTATAGTATAGTGTTTGGAGAACTTGGCCTCAAGTCACTAGTGGCAAATTCCAATGATTTAACACACCAACAAATAATAATCCAGCAAAGTGGCATACAGAATATAACTTGGAATAACCTAAGAGGGCCCATGTCATTGAATAAAGAAATACCAACGCATGGAAAAGGAGTTCATATATGCAAGCGAGCTTAACTACATTGGTTTGAAGGTTCATGAGAAGAATACAAGGCTGTAGTATAATTGTAAGGACCCTGAAAATTCAATTAACCAAATAGAGTCCTGAAAATTCAATTAACCAAATAGTCATTAATCATTTAATCAGGAGAATAATGGGTAAATAGTCTCATTAGCTAATGTGCCGCATAGTGACCAAAGTATGCCATGGTAATCTGGTAAGAAGGGTTGGGTAGAAAAGTAAAAGTGAGCACAGTAGAGAGGGGATAAGACCAAGCCACAGTGAGTCACTTCCCTCTGCCTAGGCCAAAACCGAAGTCAACCCGTGAGCAGCCAGGCAACAGCACATTCCTTCACTTTCCCCATTCCAACCGAAACACAGCCAAGCAGCAGCAAAAGTTGAGTCATTTCCTAAGCTCAGCCCCAAACTAAAAGGCAACCAAAGCACAGCCAAGCAACCCATTCATCTCCATTCCTGCCACACTCCCCAAACTGAGAGAGAGAGAGAGAGAGAGAGAGAGAGAGAGAGAGAGGGAGGGAGAATCAGCAGCTCCGGCCGAAGTTAGGAGCAAGGAGAAGGCCACCCCAGTAAGGAGCTTAGCCAAAAGGAGCCAGCCAAAACTAGAGGAGGAGAACCGAATGAGCTGGACCAAGCACCAAGACCTCGGACCACTGTTATTAAGTCATCGACTAGTCGCCGACTAATCCACGATTAGTTGTCCAGTCGGTGCATGGAGCATGACTAGGACGCTCGACTCGACTGGAGCGACTAGTCGGGCGACTGGACGACTGGAATAGAGGGGCCGAACCCTAGACGCCTCTAGTCCATATCATCATCATGTTTATGTTGTTCTTCTCTTCATTTTATGCTTTACAATATGTATATGTGCTTAATTATTGCTATAACTTAGTGTGTGACATGTCCTACTAACATACTTCCTAATCTAGAGGCTAAGTCGAGACTAGTCGCCCAAGTCGGCAAGTCACCCCTCTGGCGACTCGACTTTACGACTTAATAACATTGCCTCGGACACCTCCACCCCAACTCTAACCCCTTCTTCCCCACCGAACCAAGCTTCAGGAGCACAAGTAAGGCAGTAGAATAGAAGTAAATAGAGTGTAGTATGCAAATGAGTAGATCAGGTAGTAGAAAGTAGAGTGGGGAAGAATCACCGTGGTCTCAGTAGGGGAGTCTCGCTAGGGGCTCGCGAGGAGCGTCCCAACTGTTCCCTTGCTCTCATTGGAGTGCAGGCCAGCCAGTCTCATCACCTCGCCTCCCAAAACCTAGGATCTCTCACCCCCAGGATCATCATCGACCTCACTTACCTCAAATCGCAGCACATACCCACTTTAGAACTCACCTTAGAGTTCAATCGAAGCCTCCGCACAACAAAGAACCAAATCCGAATGGCAAAAGTAGCAAGAACCCTAGAACCAAATCGTAGAGCCTCGAGTAGAAGCAGGCCGGAGCTGAGTGCTGCTGGGTCAAGGGCCGCAGGGGAGAGAGGGACGGCGGACTAGTGAGGCCGCCCGACTGTGGGGCTGCCGACCAGTAGAGGGTGGTGCGGCCAGAGCGCGACTAGGGAGGAGTAGAGAGAGGGAAGAGAGAGGAGGGGAGGCACGGTAGTAGGGAGAGCCAGGGAGTCGGCCGGGAGGGAGACCGGCAGAGGGAGGAGAGGAGGCCAAAGGAGTTCGGCTCCAGAGAAGAAAAAGAGAGAGGAGAAACCGAGAGGTTTCGACTGAAGAAAAGAAAAAGAAAAAGAGGGAGAAGAGGAAAAGAAAACATGAGAAACAGAGAAAAGAAAGAGAAAAAGGAAAGAAGAGAAGGAAGAAAATTGAAAATTGGGTTAATTGTCACGATTTGTGGTTAGTGTAGTTAATTAGTCAGTTGTTCGTTTAAAAATAAAAAAGGGTGCTAAATAACAGGGACTAGTTAAATGAATAGCTCAAAATAAGAATTAAGTCCTTAAATTAATATTGCTACTATTAGAAATGGTTGGAAGCCATGAATCATGTTCAAAATTAATATGCTATAATTTTCAGGACAAAAATTGAACCAATCAGACCACCAGCTCCAACTTTTGAGCGAGGACGATTATATTTACCAGAATTCAGGCAATATCCCTTTGATCATGTCTTATTAAATATTTCCAATACTTTCATTAATTACATCACTGCATGGGAAAATTTATATTGAAAACAAAACCTTAATTCGGATGCGGATGGATGGATATAGTATGGATTGAGAAATGGATGGATGGATGGATTGATAATTGGATTGGTTTATCTAGTGAATGGATTAGTTGGTGTATGGTTATTATGGTGAGTAGAGGGCGCCAATGAGATGAGAATAGCCGGCGGGGTTCTCTATATATGTTATGATATAAGGATGAACAACTAACACTCGGGTAATGAGCCGTATTACAGTACCAACCATAGTGTATGAAATCGGTCAGGAAAGATAGTCCTGGGAAGGTATTATGATCTCCACATTGGTGCTTAGGTAGTTAACTAGGAGTGTGATGCTGGGTATGACGGGAGTCCTAGTAAAGGACACAGAAATCAGCTGTAGTTGATCAGGCGCTATATTTGAAGCCTAGGGAAGTATCAGTGCTGTTGCGGTAACTTGGTATAACTGGTACGCTGAGGGTAGTGGGGAACAGTCGAGAGCACCACTACTCGTTGGCTATCAGGGTTGGAGATCAAATACTGGATTAGTGATTAACATTCTGGGGGTCTCATGGGATTCATGCCTGTCTTCTTGATTGGAGGCTACGGAAGCTAAGTCTGCCTCATATACGGGTGCTAGTAGCTATTTTTAGAAAATTTAAAATAAACAATCCTTAAAGAAAACCTACTTTCTATAAAACTGTATTTTGAGGGAATGTGGTCATTAGATGGACTTTGGTTGGATTGAGATAAATTCATCTATTGCATTTTGCTAATAATGCTTGCAGAGTATTTTTGTACTCACTCTTGCTAAACCTTCCTTTTCTAGAAAATGGCTCCGTTGCTCAAGCGTTTGGTTGATTTGACGAAGTGGCTGAGTTCTACCAGGAGGGATAGAAGGGATGAGTAGCCGTGCATCGACTTCGTTAGTATTTTGGTGTAATTAGTATCTCTGTATTATATTTTTGTTGTATTTGGATCTGATGTATAATTATGGTATTGGACATATAATCTTGCGTGGCTTGGTTTATAATATATTTACATTTAGTCTCTAATCATTGTTCTGTTGCAATACACTGAACACAGTGTACTAATTGATAAAATATCGAGTGCGCTTGATGTTTTGATTAGTTAGTATGCCGAGATTCATGTGATTATCTCAGTGTAATGGCAGTGGTTAATGCCGTTACCCTAGGCTAATTGCGCGGTTCGCCACAATAATATAGGTGTTCCTTACCAACCAAGAATATTCCCCAAATAACTTTAGATCTATATGTGTTACACATTGAAAATAAAAGTAAATGCTCATGCTTCTGTGGAGAAGATGCGTAGACACATCATCACCGACTAAATTATTTATCAATAAATATTGTAAAATAAAATAGGGAATGAATGTTACTACATTGCACTGAACGTTTATACTTTCACTTCTGTTGAATAGAGCTATTGTTATTAAATGTGAAGTATATGAAAGTCGATAAAGCAAATCTTTACAGTACTTGTAGAATATCATCGGACAGGAGAACGATGTGAAATATACTCACAGCATCTTCAGCTGAAACAATCCTTTCCTTCTTAGTTCCTGGGCCCAGTATGCCACCCTCACTAAGATTCTCTGAGCTCGAAGCATGGTCAAGCCCCCAGTTTTTGCTTCGTTTTGGTTTGAATTTGTAGGTTGGCAGTGCATCTATTAGCTCTTGAGTAGCTCCTCTACTTTGACCCAAATCCTCTTGAAGGCGCAAAATGGAAATTAAGCATGGAAAGCAGCAGCATATCGCCGCACACATGATAAAAGGAATGGCATACCCGACACAACTAAGTGCAAGGAATGCTAAACATAACCTAGCAAGAGGCAGCTAAGTCAGGTGGGAGTTCAACAAATAATGAAAGAAATTGAGAGCAATGCAGGTACCTATACATATTTGGAGCGTCCTGAGCATCTGAAGAAATGCTGTGCCCACCAAAAATCCACACATTGCCAACAACAAACCATACAGCAAAGAAACAGTCTACAGCTGTCTTGAAATGATAAGCCAATATGCTAGGCCTGTAATGCATAATCAATTCAGATAACAGCATTCATTTCAAATATAACATACAATTAACTAATATAAGACCTCGCATCCCCCAGTTCTTCAAGAAGTTACTAGTAAAATTTGAATACTTCAGGCTAGAGTACTAAAACTATCACAGGTCCAATTCCAGTTAAAAAGAACATGTTATGTTCCACATTGCTGCATGCTTCTGTCAAGCACAACAACACATAAAGGGACCATCCTCCCACAACTCTAATGAGACATTTGAAGCAGACATGATAATATTATGCCACGATGGTCATTACAATAGTCCATGCTACATACTTCCAATTCCCCAGTTCAATGAATACTAGTATCTCCTCCATACTTCCAGAGTATATGAGGAAACGGATACAAATCAGAATATATAATCACAGAATTTGTAGAATCCTTCCAGTGGTACTTATATGCTAAAAGATAAAAAAAACTCAACTCAACAGCATGTGAATGTACTGTCGTTTGTTGTGCCTATTATATTTTTAAACTTTGAAGTGATTGCTTATGGTGCACTAAAATTGATTCCAGGCATGCCATTAGAGTGACAGATACGAGTAACTAGATTGGTCCATGTTAACTAAACATATCAACATGATTTTGCTTACACTGTTTACACAAGTGGATAATTCTACAAGTATTTGCTGCATGCACTCAAAAGACCTATGAAGTTCTCCTTTCCAACAACACACTTGGACAACCATTTAAACGTGTTTCTTTTGCCCAGTTCTTAGAACTGACCAAGTTAAACTGGCAAAAGATTGTATAATTGCAACTTAAGCAAAGAAAGGGAGCAGTTTTGAAAAATAAAAGAAAAGAAAAGAGGAGATGCTGCAATAAGCAGTGTTACTTGGACACGGACACGGGAATCCGAATCCGACTCACATTGGAGTGTCCGATTCAGCAAAAAAAATTGGACACAGAAAATGCTACTTAGAATCGGACACGGGAGTCGAAATCCGACTCGGATTTGAGGTGTCTGATTCGGCAAAATTTGTTGGACACAAGTGTCCGAGTAACACTTGCAATAAAACACCCCAAAAGCTAATCCCACAAAATTCCCGCACTAAGTTAAATAAAATATTGTGGTAGCTATGGACGATGATACAATGTAAAATAAAACTGAATATATCTCTATATTGAGAGTTTCATTTGCTTATTTTCAAAGTTGGCATCTTCTGTTACGAGTTTTTTTTAATTCTTTTTACAGATTTGTTTTCACACTGTAACATTTTTTTATAGCGACAAGCCGGCAACAGAATTTTATTTAAATCAATGTACAATCATTCAAAAATAAACTAATTCTAGGATGCCCTGAAGTTAATAATTTCATTCAATTCAACTATCAATTTGTCCATTGCATCTTTCAGATTTTTGGATATTGCATATAGGATTATAAGATATACAATGCATACGAGTAGGACTGCATAGAAGGATTCCACAACATGTAGAAGCTTATGAAATTTAAATTGAAATATAACATGGAGTTAAAAGTTACCTTGGACAAGAAATTGTGATACATCCAAGATGCAAGACAGTACCACTGGTACGCTGATTGCGTCCTTCTGATGATTGAGAGGAAGTCAAAGTAGGATAGGTTGTAGGTGGCTGTTCAGGATCTTGCTCCGAAGGTCTGTTTCTATGGACATAGCGCCAATAAATAAGAGGAAGACTTGCAATACAGCCAACTGTATAACCAATTATCCATGCAGATAAAGGGGCATGGGGATGTTCATTTCTTGAAAAGATGAGGATGACAACAGCAGCTACAATCTGCGCTACATATATGACAAGTTCAAACGAGATCCATAAACCAGAATTCCATGGACTTCTTCCATGACCATAGAGACTATCTCTTCTAGGAAAGGATAAACTTCGGGAGTTATATGCAGTTGGCGATGTTGATGCTGAAGACTGTGATGATGGGGTTTGCGTGCTTGTTGAAGGCCTATCTTCCTGATGTGGTTCATCTGTATCACTGTGCAGATCTTGATGACTGGTTGATGTTGATGCAGTTTTCCCATGTGCTACGTTTATAACAAGCTCATGTGCGTCATCACAGGTAGCATGCTCCATCAATAGCTTGGATTTATCAATTTCCAGCTTAGTTATAATCACAAAAGAGCACGCACATACTCATCATGGCTAACCATATGTGAATCACCACTTTTAACGAGGAGCCACCAATGACCGTGTCTTAGTGCAAATACAGCTGAGCAGAATGCTGATTCTCAATATGATCTACTGAACTTTAGTTTGTGCATTAGGATAACTTCATTTGCTTCACGGAAGAGCCCAACAGAAGCAGCCCAAGCTACAAGTTTCAAAACAAAGAACGTCTCATACATCGTTTTCCATATATACCAAAAAAATGAAGACTTATTCATGCGCATAGTAGACCGCCATATGAACAACAAAGTCAAAACAGTAAACGTTCAGCATATGAGCGTACTATGAGTCTGGAAACTCCAATTCTTTAAGAATACCAATCCTGTTTATTCCTTTAAAAAAAAAAAAAGAATACCCATCCTGTTTGTTCCTTTTTAAAAAAAAGAATACCCATCCTGTTTAATATACCATGTGCATCAACACATCCCATAAACATTTCCTTACAAAAAGAAGTGCCCCATGATTTCCAAGCTGCATCCTTACTAGAGTTTTGTTATGCAGCGTGACACAAACGGGTGGAATTATTTACTGAATTTTGTACAACTTGTTGAATACAAGAGTAAAAAACATTCACCAATAACAATAAGGCTCTTAATTTCTGTATCATTAGTTGGCATACAAATATTGGTAGGGTATTGGGGAGAACTGCAAGACCTTGACTCCTGAATCCAAAACCAGTGTAATCCTATCAGAAAGTGTCTAAACAGTTCTGCTGAATACCACTGTTCTCCAGGAAAAAGAAGATTTGCTATAGTTTAGTTTGATGTTAAACCAATGTATGTAATGGCAAGCAACAATGATTTAACCAATATAGTGTTGGAAAATAATCAAGACTTGCCAAAAATTGTTGATTTGCCGTGTCATGAAAGGCAAGAAATCATGATACAATAGGCAATCAAATCAATCAATAGGTTTGTTTCCTTAGTTAGACTTTTTATGTTTAGAATTTGCCTTGGTTACCAAGTTGGTTAGGTGATCCGTCCACTATATAAGGGCATGTAACCCATGAGTTTGAGAACAACACAAGAATATAATACAAGAGAAGTTTCTGAGTTCTTTGTGTTCGTGTGCGTGTGATCATGATCTTGGGATAGTTCCAACATTTGGTATCAGAGCAGGTGCTTGAGTTCTTGATCTGCTGCCCAAGAAGATATCGTAATCTCTGGGAAGTGGTGACACCGGTGATCAGGCGATATCAAGTGCGATGACGAAGGAGAGTTCCGCTATGTCGCTGCATTATCCGATGCTCACGAAGAGCAATTATGCAGCATGGACAATCAAGATGAAGGTGTACATGAAGGCTCAAGACTTGTGGGGAGCGATCGAGGACGACAAAGTTGATGTGCGCAAGGATCAGATGGCATTGGTGGCCATCTTCGGAGGCATCGGAAGAAGCGCTCTTCCCTCTTTGGTGAAAAGAGCGACCAAAGGCTGCGTGGGAGACGTTGAAGACGATGCACCTTGGCGCTGATCGTGTGAAGGAGGCAAAGGTACAGACCCTAAAAGCTGAGTTCGAGGGGCTGCACATAAAAGAGACAGAGTCAGTCGACGATTTCGCCATCCTGTTAACGACAGTCGTCAACAAAATCAAAGGGCTTGGTGACAAGATGGAGGAAAGCTATGTGGTAAGAAAATTTCTTCGTGTTGTGCCTGCCAGGTTCCTACAAATTGTCTCCACCATTGAGCAGTTCAGCAACCTCAAGGTGATGACGATCGATGAGTTGATCGGTCGCTTGAAGGCATACGAGGAACGGATTAAGGGATCCGATAGCGGTGAAGAAGAACACCTCCTTCTGACGCGCGCCGAGTGGGAGGCCCGATCGTCGAGGCACGACGATGAGGGTCTCTTTAGTGGCTCGAAAGGCGATGGTGAACAAGGCCGCAAGAATCGGAGATTCGACAAGGCTAAAGTGAGATGCTATAATTGTAATGATTATGGGCATTTTGCTTCAGAGTGCCGCAAGCTAAAGGAGGAGAAAAAAGCACTTCTTGCCGAAGCTCAAGGTGATGATGAACCGGCGTTAGTTTGAAGCTATGTCAAGTAAGAGAGTCGACTCCAGGATGTAGAAGAGATGTGTTCGCCATCCAAAAAGTCATGTCCGTCAGAGTCGAGTCCGGGGCATTGAAGAGGTGCGTTCGCCGTCCAAACTCATGTTCGTCGAAGATGAGTCCAAGACGTAGAAGAGGTGTGGTCGCCGTCTTGAATTAAGTAAGTTAAGTATAGGGTGTCGAAGAGATGCGTTCTCCATCCAGTGTCGAGCAAGAATCGACAAACCTCGATTAGGGGGGAGATTGTTGGAAAATAATCAAGACTTGCCAAAAATTGTTGATTTGCTATGTCATGAAAGGCAAAAAATCATGATACAATAGGCAATCAGATCAATCAATAGGTTTGTTTCCTTAGTTAGGCTTTCTATGTTTAAAATTTGCCTTGGTTACCAAGTTGGTTAGGTGATTCGCCCACTATATAAGGGCATGTAACACATGAGTTTGAGAACAACACAAGAATATAATACAAGAGAAGTTTCTGAGTTCTTTGTGTTCGTGCGCGTGTGATCATGATTTTGGGATAGTTCCAACATATAGGTGCTAGCTATTCTAGTTACAGCAACGGCAACTCAATCCAAGAACGTCCCCCAATCAGATTCAAGACTACAAAGTAAATAATACTCCACTCTTTTGCCTTGCACTCAAAAGAGCCAAAGATAAACTCCATTGTACAGTAACGCCCGCGAACTTAAGGCAATAAATTATCACACAAGGCAGTAGAAACTATGAACAGGTGGCGTGAATCATGAACAATTGTGGGGGGGGGGGGGGGATAACTACAGTAAACCAATAAACTCTCGCCGACACCCATTCCTGACAAGATCGCAAGGACATCCATACAAAACCCTACAGATCTCTTCCCAACAACGTGGTCACTTACCAATAATTCCCACCACATCAGACTTCCCCCAGCAAAATCAAAACTCCAATAATTTGCCAAGAACATCCCACCCTAACACACCTCAGCACAGGTCCTGACATCTCGTTTGCAGGAAAAGAAAAGAAAAAGAAGCACGCGCAAGATTGATTCAAGAGCGCAAGAACCGAACAGGAGAGGAAACGAGGAGAACTCACCGAACCGCCGGTTCCTTGGATCGATTCGGCGCCGAATCGACAGGTTCCCGCGGTCTCTGCCTCTGGGGCGTGGCCACGGCGCGGGGAGGCAGAGCAGGGGTCGCTTTCGCCAAAGCTACTCAAAACTCATTTCCTCGCCTCATCTCATCTTCAGTGAATGGTGGATGTCCCGGCCGCAAATCCGTAGCCCTGGTCCATGGACAGGGGCCAGACGGATTGGCGGATGCGTCCTGACTCCTGAGCCTCCTGCGCGGCAGGACCTGCTGGATCTTCCATGGACCTGGTCTATACAAGCGAGGATGGAGAGGGGAGATCGGCTTGGTGTACGAAGAGCGTGTCGGTCCGGGCTCTTTTCCCTTTTATATATTACCCCTTTACTTTTGGCATTAAGTAAGCCTTTTTTTGGCTTGATAAAAACAAGATCGTGATTCGTGATGTACAGGAGTGCCATGCTGCTCAATATTATTATTGTTCTGTGATTATAGTTTTTTTCGACCAAGGAAAACTCATATGAGTTTAGTTGTATGCATCTCATAATTCAAAGGCTGGAGATTTAATTGAGGTTGGGTGATTTAATCTTCTATTATAAAAAAAGAAGAATAAAAAGTCACGTGAATGCATACCATTACACACGTATAAGGGAGTACGTTGTCTAAACTTATGTTTATACATAAGGAGGCGGAAGATTGTCGATGTCCAAAATATGGGGCTTCCTAGATGGAGAGCACAAATATAAATTTGGTTATCATTGTCTAGAAAACAAGATTAAAAGAAGTAGGAAAGAAATTATGATTACTTTTTTTATTGAGTTCACAAATGTTTACATAATACAGACTATTCTTAATCTTTAACTCTCTATCTATTCAATCACTACTGCGTATTGCTTTAATTATTACGGACGTATCATATTTATAGCGTCGAAGGGATGACAGTTGTCATCTTCGAAAAGGTGTCTTCCCATCAAAAAGTGTCTTCTGGTTAAAAGGTGTCTTCTCACAAAGATGTGTTTTTTCTTCAGAGAAACGTCTCTTTATAAGAATAACTTCCAAGCGGTCGTACGTACCTGTCAGAGAAAACGTCTTCCGCACGTTATCTTTGCATAGATATTCCTTGCTGACTTGAATCAGGTCGAGTGAGAGTTATCTTTTACCGGATTTTATCTAAATTGGTGTGATAAAGGGATTATGTCCGATCTACAAAGGTTCATAGACCGGACCGTTCCCGACCTGATAGAAACTCAGTTCAGAAGCACAAGGTAAGTTTTTATTTGACTTATATTGCAAGTCGGAGAGTTGTTTACGTGATCAACTGTAATTTTGACCAAATAATCATGTTTTATAGGCTACATTTATGAGGATGCGACTGGCTTTTAAAAAACCGTAACCATTTATAAATCTTAAACAGATTAATCATCGTTAAAAATAAATTCGTAAGCTCATAAAACTTTTAATAAAGTGCATCCGTATATACGTAATACATCAATATTAAGATTTAAATATGAAAACATAAAGTCGTACACACGCAACTTCATCATCTCACTAACAGCCGTTCCATTTTGTGATTGTAGTTTTATGTATTGAATCTAATAACTGTTGTTAAGTTGCAGCTTTCACGTGGGAGAGTTTTTTATTCTTTTTTTCTCTATTTGTGCGCAGCAAGTGCTGGTGCGTTTCAACTTTCAACTACCAACTGTAGTTGAGCACTTGCGCTAATTACTTGTTTAAAAAAGACTAGCTAGGTACTTAGGCCCTGTTTGTTTGCCCTATGGATTATATAATCCAGCTTATATAAGTTAATGTGGCAAACAAACAACCTAGATTATAATCTAGATTATATAATCCAAAGTAGCAGATTATAATAATCTATAAGCAGCCATTAGGGTGCTTATCTTTTCATAATCCAGCTTATTTTATTACTACATTCTCAAATACCCTGTAAAGTTCAGGTATATTACCCACCATTGCCATTATACCCTGTAAACTCAGCTTGAGCACGAATCGTTTTTCCCACAAACTCGCAACAACTCCACCACATGGATCCGATGGGTATCGTTGGCGGCGCGGGGGAGATGGGAGGCGACCGACCCGGCCCGGCGGA
Organism: Rhipidocladum racemiflorum; assembly: GCA_036346355.1. Lineage (NCBI taxonomy): Eukaryota > Viridiplantae > Streptophyta > Magnoliopsida > Poales > Poaceae > Rhipidocladum > Rhipidocladum racemiflorum. The sequence goes on from CM070586.1 coordinate 24,128,242, forward strand.
GATCGGACACGGCGGCCTCGGCGTCCTCGGCGCGGCGGAGATGGGAGGCTGCGGTCTCGGCGCTGCGGAGATGCAAAGCGACCGTCGAGCGGCAGCGCAAAGGCGGCGTCCTCGAAGCGGCAGCGCAAAGCGTCGGCAGCGAAGCGGCAGCGAGGGCGGCCGCCCCATCCATGGAGCTCGAGCGGCGGCGCCATGGGAGGAGAAGCGCTTGGGCCAGCGGCATTGGAAGCGATTAGCAGAGGCGGAATCGGGCGGCGGCCGCGGCGTCGGCCTTTCACGGCTGCCGGGAGGTGGTGGCGGCGGCTGGAGTGCGGCCTCGCTCGAGCGCGGCATGGGAGGACAGGCTGTCGCTCGGCGCCTCTGGAAAGCGCCAACTGCGTCGCAAGCACCAAAGGGCGGGGCGAGGCGACCTCCTTCACATGTTCCATACAAGCACCAACGATCAAATCAAGCAATTGATCTTGATGGTGTGCATGTTGGTGTGGATGAGGAATCTGATGACGTGCCGGAGCCTACTGGAGTCCTTGGAGGAAACTTGGTGAGTAATATTCATCTCAAATATGTACTGTTTTGCTGTGTGCTTACTGTTTGGTATGAATTGCTTAATATCTGGTATGAAATGTTTTGCTGTGTGCTTACTGTTTGGTATGAATTGCTTAATATCTGGTATGAAATGTTTATCTGTCAAGATTACTGTTTGGTATGAATTGCTTAATATCTGGTATGAAATGTTTAGCTGTCAAGATAGGGATTAGTTTGGTATGTGTATGTTTTGCTGTGTGCTTGGACTTGTTGCTTTATTTGTTCACAAATCTAGAAAACATTTGGTGTTTACAAATTGGTTCAGTGACCAGTTCAATAGGTTTACTGGATACTTTGGTGTTCTGTTTCTCTGCATGTGAGTTGCTTATGCCAATCTCTTGGTCTTTTCCCCAGTTATAGTATTATTGGAAGGACTGTACAAAGGGCTGAATACATTCTTGCTGAATATGGCCAGACTCTCAGTCTTGTAAAACCAGGCGATCTTAAATCGATTCTAAATATGGCAGACTCTCGATCTTATGTAAACAGGAATTAATAATAGGAAACATTATGGATCTACCCCAACCTATTCCACTAAGCGTATTCCACTTTCATGTTCTGTATTGAATCTGGGTACCTTGAAAAACCAAAGATTGAGCTATTGTCTTTCAAATTGATGCTTCTATCCACTTTTACAAATGTGGCACCATTGCAAATCTGAGACACCATATCAGAAGATAATTTAGTTCTGGGTACCACACCAACTAGTTGTTCTGTTTGTTCTGATCAAGTAAGCGTCCCAACAACAAGCATTTCATTTGTACTTTGTTATCAAACTACATTCTTACCTAAAAAGGCCGAACAAAGGAGGAACCATGGATAGCATGTTCTTTAGTATTAGTGCAACCAAGAAATTCAGATGGACCAGCATGCAATGCATTTTGCTGAAAGAAAATCTCCCGAATGGACACATGGGAGATTGGAAAATCAGGAAGTTTTTTTTTTGCTTTAGAAGTATACGTGGAGAGAATACACGAGAAGCAAGATACATTGTCATTTAGTAAGGTTCTGAAGCAGAATCATCCTTTCTCTCACTAAGAACTGAAGTAGATAAAAGCAAACAGTTTTTCTTCGTATCCAATATACTCTCTTATTTCCATTCCTTTTATCTGTGCAGAAGCAATAAGTAGCAACTTTCTAGCTTTCATAAGAAAAAGGTGGTGCTATAGTTGTCAAATAGGATAACTCTTGCAATTACCTGATATATCCCCTTTGCTCTAACAAACCTAGCTCTCAATTTAACGAAATTGAATGGTTTCGAGTTTTTGTTGTTTTTTATGCATGCTCTTCGTATCATCCTTTTGTAGCAGATGTTATTGTTGACAACATTTACGCCTTTTCCTTATTCACTTTTACGATTTTTGTTACTGTATAACATGAGTTCAGATAGAAGGAGAGTTTTGCCAAGTAGAAGCACATGTTATTACTTTCTCACTATTTAATTCATCATGCATTTAATGTATCATGTACATCAGTTTAAATTTGTGTGTATATGTCTATATATCGGCCAAATAGAAGGAGAGTTTTGCCAAGGCAGAATGGTCGTCTTCGAACACCACAACATTTTGTGAGATTTGTGTTGAGGAGGTTCATGCTGGGAATAGGGCTAATGGAGTTATGACCATCCGAGGATACAAAAACATAGCTGCTAAGTATTTGCAAAGGACAGGTCTTCGTCACTCAAAAACACAATTGAAGAACAAGTGGGATTTGCTGAAGGGGTTGTACAGCTTCTGGCTAAGCATTAACAAAGATTTAACTGGTCTTGGATGGAATCCAACTTTAGGAACTGTGGATGCAAGTGATGAGCAATGGAAACGTATGACCAAGGTATCATACAGTTTGTTTACTTTGTAATTCCGAATGTTGTGTATGTGATGTATGTAAGACTTACTATTTTTTAAAACTGTCTTTTCAGGGACACCCTGAATGGAAGAAGTTGAGGACAGGGCCACCAGAGAATGAAGATCTGATGCAGCAGATGTTTGAAAATATTGCAGTGGATGGCTCTTCTTCTTGTGTCCCTGGTGAAATGCATGGAGATCCTGGTGGAATAGGGGGCGGTGATGATGAAGCTTTTGTGGATGGGTTCGAGGCCGCTTTTGAAGAAGATATTGGTGATCCAAAAGCCTCACCTGCTGGTAGTGGTACCAATTTGAAGCGATCCTCTTCATTGAAGAGAGGAAGTCCTATTGCAATTACTAGCCCATTGAAGAAAACAAAAAATCCCATGGTTAAGGTTATGAAAAATATACATGCCACCTTAGACTTGAACTGTAACATTGCTAATCAGGTGATGAGAGGTGACATGATGTTCAGCTCAATTAAAGAATGCATGGATTTGGTAGTCGAATGTGGAGCGAAAGAAGGATCAGCTGAACATTTCATGGCAGGACAACTATTTGTCAAAGCCGAACAACGTGGTGTATTCAAGACAATTACTTCCAAAGAAGGAAGGCTTCTTTGGCTGAAGAGGTGGTGCGCCAAGGAAGGGTTGATGTAGAAGTTATATTTTGGATTGTTGCATGAATCGTTGTTTTTGTCATGTTGGCACAAAACTATTTTGTGTCGTTAAGTTTGCATGAACTATGTTACAATGATGTTTACATTATATATGGATTGGTTTGCATGAACTATGTTACAATGATGGTTACATTATATATGGATTGGTTTGCATGAATTTGTATCTATGGAACACTTTGCCTGATTGTATACGTTGTATGTTTGTAGATGGATATGAATGGGAATGAGGAGGATGAGGACGAAGCTTTTGTTCTTACTGCAATCGAGTCCACATGATGAGAAATTTTGGAGCCGTTATATCTGCTTGTGGTATGTATTATGCTGAAACTTATTTGAACAAGTCAAAGAGAATACAACCTATTTTATCAGGATATGAATGGGTTATGAGAACACTTAGCGTTCCACAAGATTGTTATGACATGTTCAGGATGAGTAGACCGCTGATTGAGAGGTTACATAATTTGTTGGTCATATACTATGGTTTGAAGTCAAGTAGTAATATGGACTCTATGGAGGCATTGTGTATGTTTCTATGGACGATCGGTTCGCCCCAATCTTTTGTTCAAGTGAAGAACCGATTTGGGAGGTCAAAAGAAACAATTAGTAGGAAATTCAGTGAAGTGTTGCATAGTGTATACCTCCTATCGAAGCTTTTGTGAAACCTAGAGATCCACAATTCTCAACAATCCACCCTAGACTTCTAGGGGCACTGATTCGAGCCTCATTTCAACAATTGCATTGGTGCAATAGATGGCACTCATATACCGGTGGTTGTGCCATCCACAAAAATAGTCCAACATGTGGGTCGCCATGGATTTCCAACTCAGAATGTGTTAGCCATATGTGACTTTGATATGAGATTCACTTTTGTTGTTGCTGGATGGCCTGGATCGGTACATGACATGAGGGTTTTCAATGTCGCTTTATTAAAATACGATGATAAATTCCCACATCCTCCACCAGGTATAATCAGATTTGCATTGTCTTCAATTTTTTAACAATAATTAAGTTGTCTTATGTTTTGTACTAAATGTGTAGGGAAGTTTTATCTTGTTGACTCGGGTTATCCGAACCGACCGGGATATCTAGCACCATACAAAGGGACCAAGTACCATTTACCGGAGTTTCGAGCGGGTCCTCGTCCAAGTGGCAAGAATGAGATATTCAACCACTTACATTCATCTCTTCGCAATGTGATCGAGCGCTCTTTTGGTGTTTTAAAGATGAAGTGGAGAATTTTGTTGCATCTGCCAAGCTATCCAATGCTTAAACAATCTAAAATAATACATGCATGCATGGCTCTTCATAACTTTATTAGAGATAGTAAGTTGGCAGATGAGGAGTTTGATCTGGCATGGATGAAGATGAAAACTATATGCCTATGCCTGCATCACAAGGGAGTGCAAGTCAATTGGGAGACGAGGAAGGTGCCATGAATGACTTCCGTGATAATATTGCTACTGCTTTATTTGCTAGAAATTTATAATTTTATTATGAGACTGTGTTTATATGGATCAAATATTGTCTTATTTTTTTTAGTCATGGGAACATATTCTATTTTGCTCGTTACCTTTGTATGGTAAAGTTGATTAATGAGCACTTTGAAAAAAGACGAATTGCTAAATTTATTTTGTGCATGTCCGGATGATGAAAAAAAGAACGGTGAGAAAAAAATACGATGCAAAAAAAACAAACAACCCAGAGAATGTGTGCAAGGCCCATGGCATCCTCTCAAAAACGGCCCAAAACAGTCAAGGGTACTAATGTCTTTTACCAGCTCGAACTAATAATCCAACACACTAATAATCCAAGAAAACAAACAACCCACCAGCTTATTTAATGGCAGCTTATATAATCCAGCTTAAATAATCCAGCACCAAAAAGCTGGATTATATAAGCTGCAAAGGAAACAAACAGGGCCTTAGTTATTTAATGGTATATTGAAGATTTTTATATATATATATATATATTCTAAGGCCAATAGATTTGTGTAAATACCATGCATGTGATGTTTACAGATGGAAACGAATGACAAACCGGGGCTCAAGTGTTACACGCATCATCGAATTGACGGCAACATGTACAATTCAATCGAACAATTAGAATGGAACAGTTGAAGAAATATCACCTCTTAAGCATTTGCTGAACTAACCAGGCTCTACGGGATGCGTCCGACTCATGGCTTTTTAAGACCAACTCCGTTTAAAAATTATTTTGTTTGGAAAAGATTTTTGTATACCCACAAAAAATCGTAAAAGACCTCTTTGTAATTTACAGGGATCAATTCGTAATTTAGAAAAAGTGGAAGGACCAATTCATAATTTAGAGAAAAATGGGAGGGCCTATTTGCAAAACGCCATGGGGGTGGCGTGGCCTCTCAGGCCGGCAATTCTTCCCCCTTAATATATGTAATATTGGGCCGGTGTTCGAAACCAAAAAACCACAATCAACACTAGGTTTGTTTACTTTTATTATTAAAGTCGTATTTGGTTGTCTTTACCAAGTGATACATGTATGAGATGGTTCAAAAAAAAGTTATTCATATGTTTGGTTGCTTCAATGGAACCACCACATCCTAAATCAAGTGATACAAATTTGAGAAATATTCTTTTTAGATACTAAATAATTTCATTCACCCAAAATAATGGAATCAAATGGTACATAACTATTCTATGCTATTTAACTTCATTCCATCGACCAAACACACTGTGTGCATCACCAAATGGCTTTGTTCCTTACCAGGGGCGGATCCAATGTATTTGGATGGTGTCAACTGACACCAGTGTCTTCTAATTAAGACCATGTAATTAGCTAGGTATATTAGTATATGACCCCACCGAGTAATTTTGATGACCCCAATCATGGGCCTGATGTTCTTTGACGCTCCTCCCGTGACGTTTCGTTTGCCAAGGCCAAAGGCCCAAGGTGGAGGTTCTTTTGCCGGGCGTTTCGTTTCTTCTGGCCACGTCTTCCATGTCGTTGCCGATCTCGCCCCCTGAGCGCCGATCTCGCCCAGCCCTAGGTTAACATCAATCCCATTCTCGCACGCCCTTTAATTTCTTGCATCTTCTTCATTTGATTAGTGGACTCGGTGCGTCGTGCGGCAGTGTGGCGGGCAAAGGCACACCGCGTAAAGTCGTGGTCTTTGTGCACCGCTCACGGGACCTAGTGAAAGCGCTCGTCAACCTCAGGCTGTGACGGCGGCCGAGCAAAAGAAAAAAAAGTGGCCAGAACGTCAAGCTCGTGGAGGTTGGAGTCAGCCGGCACCGGCGCGTCGCGCGTGCTGTCGTGCTTGCAACTTGCTGCTTGCACGTTTGTTGTGACTTGAAGAGTTGAAGTCTGTGGTACTGGTAATTATGCAATACGAATCATCTTGATTAATTCATCTTGATAGTTTAGGGGTGTTTTGAGAATCACTAAAGTTTTGTCTTTGTTTTGAGAATCACAAGTAGTAAAAAATTTATGGAGCGATATTTAAAAAGAAAGCTTCCACCAGCAGCAGACAGTGACAATCATGGTGGTGGAGCATCAAGTAGTGATGGAGGGGGATCTAACATAAATAGCAACATTCCCTCTTTGCCGCTGTCATCGAGAGATGTAAATTTAGATGACCTTCCATATGATCCAGTTGATAGGAAGAGAATATCGGAATACATAGGACCAAAACTACAAGATGAGATCAGGCGAAAATATTTGATTAGAGGTCCGTATAGGCCAAAAGATGGTTTCATGTATCCACAAAGAAGCATATCAAACCATTTACGTCGGTTTAATCCAGAATGGTTCACCAAATATGCTTGGCTTGAGTACAGCGAGAAAATCGATAAAGCATTTTGTTTATATTGCTACTTGTTCAGAGATTGCATTAAAGGCCAAGGTGGAAATAATGCATTTGTAACGGAAGGTTTTTGTGGATGGAACAAGTCAGATCGGCTTCAAACTCATGTTGGTCAGTGCAATAGTTTCCACAACGTGGCAGTGAAAAGAGCCAACAGTTTGTTGAAACAAGACCAGTCAGTTGTTGTTGCTCTCAACAAGCAGAGTCAAGTCACTAGAGAGGAGCATCGTATTCGATTGAATATTTCCATTAATGCAGCTAGATATTTGTTGCATCAAGATTTAGCTTTTCGTGGCCACGATGAATCAGAAGGCTCTAATAATAGGGGAAATTTTTTGGAGTTGGTCAAACTTGTGGTAGAACAAAATGATAAGGTGAAGAGAGTTGTGTTGAGAAATGCTCCTTTAAATAAACAAATGGTATCTCCAACAATTCAGAAGGACATCGCTAATTGTTTTGCTGAGGTAATAAAATAAAAAGTCTTGTTTATTCTTATTCTACTTACAAAATTTTCCAATCTTAGTATCATTATTGAATAATGTTTATTGTGTTTTCTATAGATCATAGTGAAATCTATCATCAACGAAATTGGTGGTGATGTCTTTTGTTTGATGGTCGATGAGTCTGCTGATATTTCTGATAAGGAACAAATGGCTGTTGTTTTGCGATATGTTGACAAGCATGGATTAATTAAAGAAAGACTTATTGGTATTGTTCATGTAAAAGAGACATCAGCTTCTTGTCTCAAATCTAATATTGATCATCTCTTTTCTAAGTATGGATTGAGCATAAAACAAATTAGAGGCCAAGGTTATGATGGAGCAAGCAACATGAGAGGTGAGTTTAATGGCTTGAGAGCTTTGATAATGAGAGAGAATAGCTCAGCATATTATGTTCATTGCTTTGCCCATCAACTTCAGCTAGTCATTGTGGCAGTAGCTAAAAAGAATGATGATATTAGTGACTTCTTTGACATGGTGAATCTTTTGCTTAATATAGTTGGAGCTTCTTGCAAGCGGAAAGATATGATTAGAGAAAGTCAACAAGAGACTGTGAGAAAAGCCATTGGCAGTGGTCAGCTTAGTAGTGGAATAGGATTAAATCAAGAGCAATCTCTTCAAATGGCGGGAGACACTCGATGGTGTTCTCACTATAAAACCCGTAAGAGCATCAACAATCTATTCCTTCTATTATTGAAGTGCTCCAATATGTTGAAAAAGATGGCCCAAATGATGGCAAAAAACGGCAAGCCTGTGGACTCTTAAATTATCTAAAGGATTTTGACTTTGTGTTTCATTTGAATTTGATGCTGCTTATCTTAGGACATGCAAATGCTTTATCATTGTGTTTACAAAGGAAAGATCAAGATATCTTAGATGCTAGGTTGGAGGTGGAGAAAACTAAACGAAAATTTCAGCAAATTAGAGATGATGGTTGGGAATCCCTATTGGAGACAGTGTACTCCTTTTGTGATGAACATGGTACTCTAAAGTTGGATATGGGAGAAGGATTTATAGATAGACATAAACCAAGACAAAAAAAAAACCAATCGTACTAACTATCAACATTATAGATACGATTGCTTGAATGTTGTCATGGACTTGCAACTTTTAGAGTTTAATGATTGTTTCAATGAGATTAATTCTAATTTTGTCGGGGATTGGCTATCTGGCAAAAGACCACGGTACCCCCGTGAAAAGCTAAACCCGCCGACCAAGCAACACTGAAAGGAGATGCTCGGGAGAACGAAACGAGCATCCCTCCTTCTCCTCCGAGCATACGCATTTGCACCTTCGCTCGCAGAAGCACCAAACACACCCCACGAGCAAGCATGCTCGTGGGGCCACGACCGCTCGGGTGTTTTGGTCGGAGTGCGATCAATGCCACGAGGAAGGAAGGTGGCAACCAATCAGCCAGGAGATCAAGGGAAATCATACCCGAAATTTAAATAACGCCGGATCAAGGGCGGTAGTTAAATAATCTGATTGCTGGCGCAATCCCAGGAGGTAGTTACCTTCTATGTACCTCTAGTCATAGTATTTAAACCCCCCTGGAGATCTGTAACAGGAGAGGGACCCCAAGATAGAACACAATATACTGGAGTAGGGCTTTTATCTCGACGGTGAGAGGCCCGAACCAGGATAAAACACCGTCTCCCCCTTTTTCCTCTTCTCCCCGACCTCGCATCGCTCGACCGCCCACTTCGGTTCGCACGACGGGGCTCTGTTGATCCCCCATTCAACAAGTAAGCTCGACGGGAGCCCGTCCTCCAATCGTCGGCAATTTGGCGCCGTCAGTAGGGGCGGCAGTTTGATTCCGTGCGGATCAAGATCCTCGAGGATGCCAAACTCGGGAGACACTCGGGACCTTTGTGTTTTGACCACGTTGAAGATGACGGCGTGTACTACGTCGCCGACAGCGTGGCGGAGTGGCCGATCCTATCGGTCACACCGAAGTGCTGAGAGCCTTTCCGGACACGGGAATGCGAGGACAGGTCCTCCATTCCCAGACATTACCCTCGGGGACCCCGAGGATGATCGCGACGAGCTCTACGATGGCCTGGACATACCAGGCGACACTGAGCTCGGCCAGAGAGATCACGTCCCAAGGGGACACAATGATGTCCCCATCGCTTCGTCCGCTCTCGTCAGTCAGCGTGGCGGGAGCCGTGCGGGCCGGAGAAGGATCCTCGGACGCTGCCAGGCACGACCACTACGAGGCGGCCAGACTCCACTTGGAGGCGTCTTTGGGAAAGACCCTTGCGAGCATTCGCCGCCAGGCAAAGGGGAGGTGCGCTTCCACGGAAAGGAACTCTCGCGGGTACCGAACTCCCGATCGCACTCCGGAGCACCGTCTAAGCTCACCGCCGATTCACGGAAAGCGAGAGCGATTCTGAGGCCTTGGCGGCGATGCGTCGTGACTCTTGTGATTCCCCGAGCAAGTAGACTTAGAGGCCGTGGGCAGGGTCGTAGCCGAAGATTTGGAAAAGCTTGCCGCCGAGCTAAAAGTCTCGGATCCCCCCCGTGGTCGGGATGCCCGGAGTGTTTCCCGGGACCATCGCAAACACTCCCCGTGCGCCATGAGAGGTGAATCTCGAGCCATGCTCGGAGATCGCCCTGCATCGCTAACCCGATCCGGAAAGGCCGGAGCGATCCGCAGAGCAACCTCGAGGCGATATCTGTACAATCGCCCGACATTTAACGCTCAACGCTTCCACGACCAAGCGGTCATCGGCACGACCATCACATGAGGTTTTCTCCGACTCGGCCAGCGCGGGCGTTGGAGTGGAAGACCAGCGTGGAGGCCGCTATGACCGGGGTTTCACCGCGAAACCCGAAGCCGGTTGTCTTAGGGCCTTCACGAGCTCCCTCCGGACGCGTCGCATGGCCGAACAGATTCAAGCCCGGCCACGTCGAGAGATTCAACGGGACCCAGAACCCGGACGAATTCCTCTCGATATATACTACCGCCATCCTCGCCGCCGGAGGCAATGAGGGGGTGATGGCAAATTACCTGCCGACGGTTCTGGACGGAGCCGCTCGTACGTGGCTTTTCAATCAGAAGGAAGGATCCATACGGTCCTGAGGCGGCTCAGCGCGCGCTCAGAAGCAAATTTCGGAGCTGCTACATCCGCCGGAAAGGAAGCGCGACACAGGCGCTTGTCTGACGGACGGGGAAACCCTGCGACAATTCGTCCAGAGGTTCATCCAGGTCCGGAACTCGATCCCGAACATATCGGACGAGGCTGTCGTCCGAGCTTTCAAGTTCGGGGTACGAGACGTGCGCTTCACGCAGGACCTGGAGATCCACCCGGATCTAACGGCGAACGAGCTTTTCCGAATGGCCGATCGATACGCCAACGCAGATGAAGCCGTCCAATGGAAGAGAATGCTGGATGAAGGGAAGCTGCCGCCTCAGCCTGGTCTAGAGACCTCAGCTAGCAAAAAGGGCTCGAATTCTGTAGATAAGAAGATCAAGAAGAAGAAGAAAAAGCAACCCTCGCCAGCCATGGTAGCCGCGGTGGAACAACAACAACCCGAAAGCAACCCGGTAGCGGCACGGGGCTTAATGCTCGAGGAAGAGGACAACCACCCCCAGGCCTCGAGGGCGAGGCGACCAAGCGGACCGACGAGGCGACCAAAGCGGGACCGACGGCGACCTCTCATCGCCCACTTCACCAGCGCCGCAGGCACGACCTCACGGAATTGCCGAGCGTGGACCTACCGCCTGGAAGCGATTTCTGGCGGGGGTCCCATGCCGACGCTTCGAGCGAGGTGAAAATGACAAAGGAAAACAGCCCGCCGAGGAAAGTGAGGATGACATGGAATACCAAGAACCAAGGAATCACATAGCGGTCATCTTCTGGCTCCTCCGCCTATAAGTCCCGGGACTTAAAGGAGGCCGCAAGGAAGTGCACCATGTTACCCAGGGTAAGCCTCGGTGCAGAAATGAAATGGTCGGAGGTATCCCTCACCTTCTCCAAGGGCGATTGTCCCCTTGGGATGACCAAACCCAGAGGCTTCCGATGGTCGTGAACCCCACCATCGGCCAATACCGTCGTCGGTCGGGTCCTCATAGACTCAGGAGCTCTTTGGACCTTATTTCAGCCAAGGTTTTGGGCGAGATGCGATTCCTCGTTCCAAAATCAAGAGTGTGGCCGTGCCCTTCTTCGGGATAGTCCGGGCACCTCGATCAAACCTCAGGGCAGGTCGTCACGCCTGTAAGTTCAGCGGCCCAAGTAACTTCAGAGCGGAGCTAATCACCTTCGAGGTGGTAGACTTGAGTCGGCCTACAACGCCATCCTCGGCAGGCGGCCTTGGCCAAGTTCATGGCCGCCTCGCATCACGCTGTATCGATTACTGAAGATTCCCGGGCCAAAGCGGAGTCATAACCGTCAAAGGAACCACAAGTCCGCACTCAATTGCGGCGAAAGAGCGGCCTGGATATGGTCGGTCGATTGCCCACTCATGCCACGACCAAGAGCCGAAGCATTCCGGCCTAAACTTGCCCTCCAACCTGGAGGAGAGACCAAGGCTGTTCCACTCAACGAGTCGAACGGCCAAAATCGTTCATTTGGGATCTTCCTTAGATCCCAAATAGGAACTCGAGCTCGTCACTTTCCTCCGAGCAAGGTCGGATGTGTTCGCCTGGAGCCGTCAGGCATGCCCGGAGTCCCAAGGAGGTGGTCGAGCACAGGCTAGCTGTCGACGACAAAAAACCGATGAGACGAAACTTAGGCGCTTTTCCCGGAAAAGCAGGCAATCATCCGGGAGGAACTTGATAAACTCCTAAAAGTGGCTTCATCGAGAGATCGAGCACTCAGAGTGGCTAGCCAATCCAGCCTAGTCGTGAAGAAAGGAGGCAAGTGGCGCGTAATGTCGACCACCTGCAGGTTTGAACGCAGCGTGCCCAAAAGACAACTATCCGTTGCCTCGCATAGACCAATTGGTGGGCGCGACGGCGAGTCACTGAACCATGAGCTTCCTAGACGCCTATTCAGGCTATCATCGAGATCGGCTGTCGCGCGAAGACGAGGAAGACTTCCTTCATCACCCGTTCGGTACCTTACGCTATCTGACCATGTCTTTCGGTCCGAGAAACGCGGGAGCAACCTTTTCAACGCCTCATGCGAAGACTTTCGCAGACCAAATAGGTCGAAATTTGGAGGTGTATGTCGGCGACATAGTTGTCAAAAGCAAGAGTACTTCGGTCACGTTCTTTGACTTGGAAGAAACCTTCAGAACCTCAATAAGCATCGAATAAAGCTAAATCTAGAAAAATGCGTATTCGGCGTGAAGGGCAGCAAGGTGCTCGGCTACATGGTCGGGCCACATGGCGTTGGGGCTAACCAGGAGAAGATCGAAGCCATTGAGAACATGAGGTCGCCCACATGCGTAAAGGAAGTACAAGCTCGGCCGGAAGAATGGCCGCCTTAAGCCGGTTCGTCTCCATTTGGGGAGCGAGGACTACCTTTCTTTAAAGCCCTCCGCAAACATGATGGCTTCACGTGGAGCGGAGGAAGGCGATCAGCGCGTTCAAAGAGCTAAAGCAATACCTCTCCAAACCGCCCGCCCTCGTCACACCCACTGGCAGGAAGAGTTGCTATTATACCTGGCGGCAACCCCGCAGCGGTAAGCTTCGGTGTTGGCGATAGAGAGATGGTACCCGGCCGACCTATCTATTACGTCGGCCGAAGTACTTCATGGACCAAAGGAGCGTTACCCGAGGTCCGAAACTCTGTACTCATTCTTGATGGCCTCCGGAAGTTGCGTCACTACTTTCAAGCACACAAGATCGTAGTGCCGACCGGCTTCCCACTCAGGAAATCCTGAAAAATCAGGGCGCCCGATGGTCGCATAGCCAAGTGGGCAATGGAGCTCGCCGAGTTCGAGCCGGTGTTCTCAGCCCGCCGGCGATAAAATCACAAGTCTTGGCTGATTTCGTGGCGAATGGTCGGCTCGGCACCACCCCGGCCAGTGACCAATGATTCGAGGAAACTCCTGGACCTTGTATTTTGCGGATCCCGGCGTCTGGCCTTCGGGTCGGCGTCATCTTGGTCTCCCGGATGGAGAGCAGCTACGATGCGCCATCCAACTACATTTATTGCAACTAACAACGCGCGAATGCGAAGGCCTTTTGGCCGGACTTGAGCATGTAAATCGCTAGGAGTCCAACGGCTCACCGTGAAGAAGGCGATTCACGCTTGGTCGTGAACCAGGTCAACAAGGAGTATCGGTGTTCGATACCTCAATGGCGCCATGCACGGCCGAAGTAAGGAAGATGGAGAAATACATCAAGAATTTGAAGTAATCTACATCCCCAAGAAGGATAATTCACTGGCCGACCAAATGTCTAAGGTCGGTTCCTCTCAAACCACCGCTCACGTGGTGCTTGTCGAGCACCTACATAAGCCCTCCATTCCCTCTGAAGAGGAGGCACCAGAGACCGGCGGTAGGGTCTCATTCCTCGAGCAAAGTGCAAATTGGATGACGCCATTCATCCAATACCTTGCGCATGGGACATTGCCCGAGGAAGGAGCCGAGCGTTCCCGGCTAACAAGGCGATCTTCTCGATGCATCGATCGAAGGCGACCTATCACAGGAAAAGGCGCACTAGGAATCCTTTCCGGATCGTCTCCAGGAGGAAGGCGATCACCTTCTTCGTGATATCCACGAAGGAATGTGCGGAGCTCATTCGTCTTCGAGCAGCTTGTGAGCAAGGCCTTCCGATTGGGTTACTACTTGGCCTCACGGCCTTGGCGGGACTTACGGTCAATCGTAACGACCTGCCGAGCATGCCGGTTCCATGGTCGCAAATCCGTCAACCAAAGATACGCCCTACAAACCATACCGCTTTCGTGGCCATTCTCGACACTGGGCTCGGCGTCCTTGGACCCTTTCCCGAGGTCGAGAAAGGCTGCAAGTATTTGCTCGTGGCCATCGACACTTTCACTAAGTGGATAGAGGCCGAGCCCGTCTCGACCATCTCGGCCCGAGCGGCCAAGAGATTCCTCCGCGACAGCGTGGTAACTCGGTTCGGGATACCCAACCGTCTTATCACGGTTTCAACGGGACCCAGATTCACTAGTGAACTGTTCCAAAGTTATCATGCGAGGAGAGTCGGGACCAAGGTCTGTTCGCTTCATGGCACATCCACGAGTAACGGAGCGGCCGAAGCGAGCAAATGGGCAGCTAGTCCAGGGCATAAAAGAGGGTCTTTAAGACCCTCAACCCGGCCTAGCGGCGGTGGGTGGATGAGCTTCCCGCCGTTTCTATGGTCTGTCCGCACCCACGACCCGGTCGAGCCCACAGCGAAACGCCTTTCCAACTCGTCTACGGTCGCGGAGGCCATTACGCTGCCGAAATTGTCTTTGGGTTCCCGAGAGTGCAACCGATCGATTCCATCGATCAAGAGGTTGGCGCCTCGTCGACCTGGACCTCGTCGAGCGACACGCGAGCAGGCGTTGCTCGTCTGCGACTTACCTACTGAGGCTCTTCGTAGGCATGCAGCCAAGACAATCCGACCTAGGGCCCTACAAGTTGGCGACATGGTCTTACGAAGAGTTCAAGACCTGTCGAAGGCCAACAAGTCGACCCCAAGGTGGGAGGGACCCTACACGGTCATGTCTCAAAGACGTCAGGCTGTTCGCCTCGCGATGCCGGATGGTCGGGAGCTCACCAAAGACTGAACATCGATCAAGCTGCGTAAATTCTACGTTTAGGCAGTACTCCTATCTCGCGCCCCTTGCGTTCTTTCAAATAAATCATTTTCCTCTTTCTCGTGTTTTCGACCTCGCTTTGTCGAGCGAGCATCGTCGTCTACGGCCTACTGACGAACTTATCCGACAAATATGTGCGCACCATTTCCCTTGGCCCCGTACGGATGCTCGCCCAATCGTTCACTTTCCACAAGAGCTCTTCATCTTTGTATGCGTGGTCGGGCGCGAGCATCCACTCTAAGCCCGATTCGGTGACCACTCGGGTATGGTGGCTCTACGTATTGTTGGTTTAAAGCTAAATGCGCTCAGTGCTCACACTTCTCTCAACACAACCGATCTATCTAAGTCATTCAAAAAAATCGTCACGACCAAAGCGACCCTTAAATTCTCCCATGAACAAACTCGTGCTCGCAACAGTGAGGGCACGACCTTTGTCCATGGCAGGGGGGCTCCGTATGATAAGGCGTTCCGTCCCTTCTTACCAAGGATCCTTTGCTCGAATCCATGCTATATGCTCTATGCAGGAACTTGTTTCCTTTTCAGAAGCAGAGATCATATGGGCATATGTTGAAGGCAAACTCAAGAAAAAGCAGGCAAGGACCAAACACTGCGAAGTTTGCTCATTTAACCCGGCGTTGTTTTTTTTTACAGGGTTTACACGAGCTAAAAATAAAGAGGAGCTAAGTCCCTCGCTCGGCCTGGAGGCGGCGAGCCTGCCCTTAAGGAGTCGACCTCCGCCTCTAGGTCCAGGACCTTCCGCCAGACCGCGCGACCTTCTGGCCAAGCGCTTTCCGAGGCGCTGCGCCTCCTTGAGCTGGGCCTCCTCGCGCTCCGAGCTCATTGAAGGTCCTGCCGAAGCTTCACCAGCTCCTCGTCAAGCTCGGCGCATACGCTCTGAAGTGCTCTTGGCCGATCTCGCTCTGGAAGAGCTGGTCCTGAGTCCGGCGATGAGGCTCCTCGCCGATTCTAGCTGCTTCAGTCGGCCTCGCGCACCTCGGAGACTCGGCGCTCAAGATCGGCGATCTTGGCGTCTTGCTTCATGGTGGAATCGACCGGTACTCTTCTGCGGAGACCGAGGTAGCGTCGATATCCTCCATAGCCTTCGCGGCAAACTTGAGGCGAAGAGAAAAGAGAAGGAAAAAGTGAGCAGACTCCCGGAGGATCGATCCACAGAAAAGAAGAAGAAACATGAAACTTACCGGAAGAGCCCGGTGACGGCTTGTCCTGAAGCCGCTGGCGGTCGGTCGCGCCAGCCCGAAAGAAGGGATTGACCAAGTCATCCCGGGCCGGCGCGTCGGGGTCTTGCTCCTCCTGAGCACCCGGTGCTCTCAGGAGAGCAACGACGTCATCACCCTCGACCAACCCCGGGTCGCCCCGAAGCTGATCCTCTTCCACAGCAAGCGGCTCATGGCCACCTTCCCCCTGGTCGGGCACCACGCTCGGGGGCTGTACGCCAGCCACGGGCGCTGCCACTCCTTGCTCCGCGGCTGGAGGCAGTTGGTCGTTAACGACCACCTCCGCCTCTTGTCCCTCTGCAGCCGGAGGCGACCAATGCTCTGCGACCGGAGGGATTGGATCGAGGGCGATCACCTCCGCCTCTTGTCCCTCCATAGTCGGAGGCGACCGATGCTCCGCGGCCGGAGGCGATTGATCAAGGACGATCACCTCCGCCCCTTGCACCTCCGTGGCCGGGGGCGCCTGGTGCCCCAAGACCGAAGGAGTTAGGCCGGGGACGGCCTCCTCCTCTCCTTGGCTCACGGCCAAGGGCGTTGGTCAGCGGCGACCAAGCCCCTTCCTCGGGGCTCGGCGCTGAGCCTCGCCTTGCGATCGTCTCTTCGCAAGGGACCAAGGCCAAGGAGTCTGGGTCCTCGGTCCCCTGCGGATCCTGCTCCTCCGCGGCTGGAATAGGTTACGCGTCCGCCGAAGAAAGAACGGGTCCCGCCGAGGGAAGCTCGGGCTCAACTGAACCGTAGGCCGGGCGCCGGCCTCCTCCGTCTCGGCCATCACTCGGTCGACGACGCGGTCGAGCTCGGCGTCCACTGCAGAGTTGATGATCTCCTCAGCCATCTGGCGGAAGTCTAAAAACGACATCCGAGCTATCACGCCCACGCCAAACAGGGTGGGGTTAGCCCGAAGAAAATCGCAAGACAAGAATAGAATAAGAGAATAAAGTAAGAACTTACCTTCTGCCCGGTGAGCGGCGCCGTCCTCCTCGGCCTCCTCGCTACGGGCCATGGGCGACCTGCCCGCGGCGGCCTCATAGGCCTCGGCCACGACCACGACGCGCTCCTCCGCGGCATCGCTGGCACATGCCATCGCCGGGTCGACGTCGTCCATGTCGACCTCTTCCAGCGTCGAGGCGGTCTGAGAGGTCGACCTCCTGCTCCTTCTCGACTGCGAGAGCATAAGTGGCCTCCTCTTCTTCCTCCTCCTCGGGGGCATCGACCACCCGAGTGAGCTGGTCCTGGAGGGCCTTGATCTGCCTCTCCAGCCGCTCTTTGGTCGGGAGAAACCTGGCCTCCTCCTCGGCCTTCCTCGCCTGCTCGGCGAGCTGTTCTAGTCGGCTCATCAGCTCCGGCTTCCTCCGTTTGAAGTCATCAAACCAAATTGAGTTCGCTTACCTCCTGGCGGTCGGCGTACTCAAGGTGCGGCATGGGGTCTGGTCGAAGCTTCGGCGCCTCGGCCAGCTTAGCGCGAGGCGAGGCGGATGCCTGGCGACCTCGACTTCGCCGTCCTCTTATGTGAGCCCTGGCGGTGATCTTGGCTTGCGGCGGTGCTGCGGCGCTCGACACCGCAAGCTCAAGGGCGACCTTCTCCTGCAAACAGAAATCGGGAGGAATGAGCTCGGAAAACGTGCCCCCGAGCGGGAGCAGAAAGATGTACTTACCGCGTCACCGCGGTCGAAGATGTTCTTGGGAACCTGACGATTGGGCGTCAGCTCCTTCTCCTTCGGGGCACCGAACATCTCGGCGACCCTCTCGTCAACCCAGTCCGTCCTCGGAGCTGCGTCACAACCGAAGACTAAGACAAAAGACATATATATATATGCATAACACCGATCACCAGAAAGCAGCGATGCTCGGGAAAGAGGTCCGGGAACATACCTGCGTTGTCCTCGCGGGTGAAGTCATGCCACCCGGTCACCTCGAAGAAGGGATGCTCGCGGCGCCTCAGGGGACACCGGTTGAAGGTGAAGTCGAGGCGATATCTCGACCGGTGAGCCCCATCTGGGCAAGCTCACCGATCGTCCGAGCACCCGCTCTTCCTCGAGGTTACCGCGGGCGCGCCCGTCTCGATGGCGGGCGTCCTCCCAGTATAGACCAATCGGGACCCCTCCGCCTTCTTACGGTAGAACCAGAGGTCGGCCCAACCCGACACCGAGTCCTTGAGCAACGAAGGGGTACTCGTATGGTCGGTTGGGCGAGGCGAGATAAACGCATAACAGGCGAGCCATCCGGCCGGTGCGGAAGGGGGAATAGAAGTGAAAGAAGAGGCTAGCCGTGGGCATTACACCCACGTAAGCCTCGCAAAGATGGGAGAAGATTGCGAGAGAAAGGATAGAGTTGGGGTGGAGATGAGAGATCTCGCACCCGCAGAAGGCAAGCACGGAGGCGAGGAAGTCGCTCTCGAGGCGACGGCCCGTTGATGGCGTACAACTCGCGAGGAGGCGATCTCCGTCTCCATGATGCAGCGCCGCATCATCCCCGGGCACTCGACCCGAGCTTGGGTCGACGTACCCCTCGTCTGTGAGCACCTGGAGCCTCCTTCGGGTCATCTGGCTAACCTTGAAACGCGCCATGGCCGAAGAAGGAAGGGGAGCGAAAAGGGTTCTTGGGCGCTAGGGCTTTTGGAAGATTTTTGGCCGAAGATGAGCAAAGAGACAATGTAACTCCGACCTCTCCCGGTAGAAAGGGTTAAAAAGACAGCGAAGGGGTAGGTTAAAATCGCCGCCTATCACGTAGCGACACCTGGCTGGAGAAAGCGCGCTTTCCGAGAAACTGCCGTACCGTTGCAGGGAGGCTTCTTAGAGAAGGAACCGCAGAACAACCAAACGACGCGCCCACGCGGAGCAAGCACGCGGCGGATAAAGAAGTTCGTCTCCCGACGAAAAATAGTCGTGAGCTACGACCAAAGGAAATTCAATCCCCCCTCAAGTCTTATTAGGCTCAAGGGGAAGCCCGAGGGTTCCCCACTTGAACCTCGGGGGCTAGCTGTCGGGGATTGGCTATCTGGCAAAAGACCACGGTACCCCCGTGAAAAGCTAAACCCAGCCGACCAAACAACACCGAAAGGAGATGCTCGAGAACGAAGCGAGCATCCCTCCTTCTCCTCCGAGCATACGCATTTGCACCTTCGCTCATGAAGCACCAAACACACCCCACGAGCAAGCATGCTCGTGGGGCCACGACTTCTTTCGGGTGTTTTGGTCAGTGCCCGATCAATGCCACGAGGAAGGAAGGTGGCAACCAATCAGGGAGATCAAGGGAAATCATACCGAAATTTAAATAACGCCGGATCAAGGCGGTAGTTAAATAAATACGATTGCGCGGCGCAATCCCAGGAAGTAGTTACCTTCTATGTACCTCTAGTCATAGTATTTAAACCCCCCTGGAGATCTGTAACAGGGGAGGGACACCAAGATAGAACGCAATATACTGGAGTAGGGCTTTTATCTCGACAGTGAGAGGCCCGAACCAGGATAAAACACCGTGTCCCCCTTTTCCTCTTCTCCCCGACCTCGCATCGCTCGAACGCCCTCTTCGGTCCGCACGACGGGGCTCTGTTGATCCCCCATTCAACAAGTAAGCTCGACGGGAGCCCGTTCTCCAATCGTCGACAAATTTGCTTACACAAATGGCTGCTTTCAGTCCCAGTGATTCGTTTCTTGCTTTTATCCTTGAGAGCTTAATGGAGTTGGCTAAGTCCTATCCAGATGATTTCAATTCAATGTAGCTGAAGGATCTTAGTCTTGAGCTTCCTATCTACATTGATAGTGTGAGAGCTGATGAAAGATTTGCCAATTTGAGCACTATTTCTGAACTTGCTAAATTGATGGTGGATACAAAGAAACATCTTTCTTTTCCTTTAGTTTATAAGCTCCTCAAGCTAGTGTTAGTTCTACCAATTGCAACTTGTCGAGACCCGAATTTGCAAATTCGGACCCTCTGTGTATTCAGCACTAGCCCAGGATCACGCTAGTGCACACAGTCTCAACATCGGTACATATCACAATCATACTCAAAGAATAATAAAGTACTTTATAGAAAGGAAATATAACGGGTTGCTCAACCTTATGGTCAAGTTACAAAAATACGCCTCGCAGGGCTAAAGTCCTATTCAAATAGAGTCTGCAGCGGAATATAAAGAAATTGCATGGCGCCAACCAATATGCCACAGGCAACTGACTGGGCTCTCCCCCTAGCTTGTCGGCTCTTCCTGGAGCTCCTCCTCCGATCTTTGGCGTTGATTCTTCTTCAACTGGTGTTGTATTGAGGCAAGGGTGAGTACTTGGTACTCAGCAAGTCATGCACAGAATGCAACTAATATTCTATATGCATGGCTTAATACAAAGGATAGGTTAACAGGTTCATTTGCAGTAGAGCAGCAATTAGCAAGTAACATAAGTAGATTCGAAAGCAGTAGAAGCAATGTAGTATCAATAACTTTTCCAGGAATTAAGTAAATACTTTCCCTTTCCTAATCCATATTTCCATCAACGTCATCATTTAACTCAACCCAACTTTCCAAGTCCAAGTTGTTTTCATGAAAGTCTAACCCTTGACTGTAATTCCCGAGCAATGTCCAATGCCGCGGACACGGGTATTCGAATAGACTTTACACTCTGCAGAGGTTATGCACTTTACCCACAAGATACATCCAAACACCACAAAGGCGAGTGTCCGTAACAAAGTCTTTCGGAAACTTCTAACAGCACAAGTGGGCCTCCCTGGTTATTGCACACCAGCCCTTCCCTTAGCAAAGGCGAAGTCTAGGCCAATCAACCGTTAGATGGGTACCTGGCCGCATGTCGGGACCCGAATTTGCAAATCCGGACCCTCTGTGTATTCAGCACTAGTCCAGGATCACGCTAGTGCACACAGTCTCAACATTGGTAAATATCACAATCATACACATCGTTAATAATAAAGTACTTTATTTAATATAACCAAACTGGTTGCTCGACCTTATGGTCAAGTTACAAAGGTACGCCTCGCAGGGCTAAGACTTATTCAGTAAAATCTGTAGCGGAAAATATAAAGAAAACGCGTGGCGCCAATCAATATGCCACAGGCAACTGGCTGGGACTCGATCCCTAGTTAGACGGCTCCTCCTGATATTCCTCCTCCAAAGCTGGCGTCGCCTCATCTTCAACTGGTGTTGTTTTGTGGCAAGGGTGAGTACTTGGTACTCAGCAAGTCATGCACAGAATGCAAGCTAATATACTACATGCATGGCTTAATACAAAGGAATAGCTCAAGGTATAATTGCATAAAACAGCATTTAACAAGTATCATAAGTAGATTCGAAAGCAGTAAAAACAAGTATAACATCAATAACTTTTCCAGGAGTTAAATAAACATCTTCCCATTCCTAATCCACATTTCCATCAACATCATCATTTAAACCAAACCCTTTCCAAGTTCAAGTTATTTCCATGAAAGTCTAACCCTTGACTGTAATCCCCGAGCAATGTCCAATACCGCGGACACGGCTATTCGAATAGGTTTTACACTCTGCAGAGGTTATGCACTTTACCCACAAGATACAGTCAAACACCACAAATGCGAGTGATCGTAACAAAGCCTTTCGGATACGGCTAACTACACAAGTGAACCTTTCCGGTTTTTGCCCTACACCATCCCTTCCCTTATCAAAGGCGAAGTATGGGACCGACATACCGTTGGACGGGTACCATGCCTCAGCCCTGGTACGCTCCCCTTTCAAGCTACACAAAAGGTGTAGTTGACACCCGAGGTATCACATGCAAGTTATTAGTAACTTACTCAACTAGGACCGTCCCATTCCGGTCATGTGGTTGCACGATTGACTCAGTTCAAAGGCTTGCAAGGTTAAGTCCTTATGATGACCACGGCAAGACTACCCGAAGAACCAAAACAACGCTCCCGATGCCACAACTGGCCCACCCGATCATTCTTGCGACATGCCCCGGTCGAAATCTATTTATCAAAACCCCAGTTGATTACCATGCACCACGTGCCATCAACAACACAACACATGATAGCTTTCCAAAACAGGTTCAATATATCATTAAGTCAATATTAACATTTGTTTGTCCAAAATCATGTCATAAGCATGTAGCGGGTCTAAGCAATATACTACAACGATCTAGATTCCCATGTTGGCAATTTAATAATGTCCAACTATTTAATCCTCAACTAGGGTGACAAGGGGTTCATGGCATTCAATTGTCTATGTCAAGGTGGCATACAACAACTAGGTAATTAACTAATCTCCCAAAATTAATTAAAGCATTTTATAATTGAACTAGCATGCAATAATTTAAATCAAACTAATTTCAAAATGGGATCAACATGGTCAAAGCACAACTTGCCTTCAAAGAGTACTTGATCTTGGTCCTGAGATGGCTCCTGGGTCAACACTTCACCTTCGAAGCCTTCGGGCACTTCAACGTCTACTCGTAAAGCGTGCAAATAGCAATAAATGAATAAAACAGTCGACAAAAAGTGTCGAAACATCCAAATGAAGTCCATAAATAGAGATAGCATAATTTTATGAATTTTTAGTGTGAAATCATGTGCTGAAAAATTAGCTTTGAACTGAAAAATTAACTTAGAATTGGATTTGCAAAATGTTCTTGTGCATGTGTTTGACAATTTGACAAGAAGCTTGATGTTTAAGCTTTTGCGCCGGACCAAGCTCTCAAGAAAGCGATAAGTTCCCCATCTGCGCCGGATCGTTTTAGTATGTCTGACGGACCAATTTTGTTGGTCTGTTGTAAACATGTTTTTGGCAACCTCTTTTTCCCATGTACGTCGGACCAAGTTTTTGGGTCTGTCGTGGACGTGCTTTTGAGCTCATGAGCCGAACTCAATTTTCCAAGAAACCAGTAAGTTTTGCATGTACGTCGGACCAATTTCTTTGGTCAGTTGTGAATGGCTTTTTGAGGATTGATTTCGCATGTACGACGGACTGATTTCTTTTAGTCCGTCGTGAACGTGTTTTCGCCGAAATGTTTTCTTCTTGGAACAGAGACTTTCACGTGTACAACGGACCGATTTTGTTGGTCCGTCGTGAATGGTTTTTTGAGTGACTTTTTCTTGTGTACGCCGGACCATATTTTTTGAATCGTCGTGAATGCGTTTTTGCTCAATTAGGGTTTTGAGCAAACTTGGAATTGAGTTTTTGGTTTGATCTTGAGATTATGAAATTGGTGAGAATTTCATAATGCTTATTTTGAAGTGGACTTTATGCAATGCTCGTGTGAGTAGTTGCATGGACTAATGTTGAGTCAAGTCGCGGACTTGTGCTCGAAATCGTTTTATGGTTTGTTCATGTGCAGGTATTGCTCGAAGACGAACGTGGTCGATGACGGGACCGGAACTAGGTTCATGGAGGAGCTGAGGTTCGGGACTAGGTTCAGGGAGGAACTGAGGTCTTGGTCGTCAAGGATGTCATGCGGGACGTTCGGGCTAAGAGAATGGTGCACATGAAGAATGGTTAGTCACGTGAGAATGGCAGGAGGTCATTCGCGTGCAAAGTGTTAGTCACGTGAGTATGGCAGGTGACCATACGCGTGCAAAGTGTTAGTCACGTGAGTATGGTAGGGTTGACATAAGCTTGCAAGAGTTGTACTCGGATAGGTTGGGACAAGAGGAGATGTGTTGAATACATACTCTTTCTAGGAATTGTATTCGTAACTCCTTGTGTTTTGCTCCTTTAAATAGGAGGGGTGTCTCTGTTGAAGGGCATCAATCGAGCCGAGCGCATTGAGAGCCTCAAGCTCAGTTTTAGGGTTTGTACTCTTTTGATGAGAGTACTTTAGACAAAAGAAATAAAGATCAATTCTTCTAGATCCTTGCGTTACAAGAATCGCTTAGCGTTGCTACAGTGTTTCCTGTTTTGGTTCTTGTTTGCATGCTTGTTCTTTTCTAGATTGGCTTTTGTTCTTTGAGTTTTATCTTGATTTGATCCATCAAAACCTTTCTAGAGAATTGATTTAGGGTTTCTCTAAGTTTAGTTGATTAAACTTTTGTCGTTTCTGTTAAACCTTCAAGTTTACGTTAGATCAATTCTCGTCATCTTCTGTTACAGCAAGCTTGCGAGGTTCATAACTTTTTATCCGTAAGTCCGATCGAGCTGATTCTTTTTGAGTTAGATTCGTATTGGAATATAGTTTCTTGTGTCCAAATTTCAGATCGTTCCGACGGTTGGATCTCCAGGAATTCGCATTTTACCGAACCTTTGTCATTCTGTTTTTGTCGAAACGAGGCAATTATTTGGTTCTATTTTGGGGTGAACTTTTAATAGATCAAGAATTTGGTTTTAGCTTCCACACAATCATTCACCCCCCTCTGATTGCTATATTCGTATACTTCGATCCTACATTTAGGAATTTGAATCGGCGAAATCGGAGTTAAAACGCAAAAGTTATAAGCGTTTAAAGTTTAAATAATCAATTAAATAATATTACAGAGAAAAACTTTGGTCCAAAAATTAAATAAAATTTACCATTAGGTAGATCTCAATTTTATAAAAATTTAGAAATTTGAATCAGTCAAATCGGAGTTGAAACGCAAAAGTTATAAGCGTTTGAAGTTTGAATCTATATTTGAAATCAATAAACCGAATTAAATAAATAATTTCTTTTTCGGAAAATGATTTATTGCGTCAGCATGACACGTGGACCAATCAGAGGCCGCCACGTCGCCTCGGGTCCATGGACCCGGCGCACGGTTTGGCTCGGTCCACCGTGGACCCGGTCCACGGCTCGTGTCTTTGACATGCGGGCCCCACGGGTGACGTCAGCGTGACGTCATGGTGCGGTTTGGCTGGGCCGCTGACACGCGGGCCCCACGCTGACGTCATACGTGACGTCAGCGGTGACCGGGCGGCGACCGCGCTGACCGCGGCGGTCAGACTTCCGCCCACGTGGCTAGATCTCGGCCGTTGATTTGAAAATCAACGGCCCAGATTGGATCTGGCTTAACGCAATAGGAAACTACTCGGCTGACCAGGACCGTTCGATCTCTATCCTAACACGGTGCAGTTACGGCTACGTGGCACGATCTAAACCGTTGGATCTAGATCCAACGGTTGGAAATAGATCTAGAGATTAACACGTGAGGTTTTACCGGCGATGACATGGACGATTCTGGGCCCTTGGATCTGGATCGGACGGTGGAGGGAGCTCGAACGACGGCGATGGTGCGCGGCGGAGCTGGCTCACCGGAGACGAGGACGGCGACACGCCCGACGGCGTTTGGGCGCGATTCTAGCGAAGTGAAAGGTCCTCTCCGACGCGGCTTGTCCTTGCGGTTCGGATCTGGCTCAACGGCGGGAGGACGCGGACGGCCAGCGAAACGGGCGATTAATCGCGGCGGAACACCAAACCAACTAGCGAAGCTCAAGGCGGCAAACGGGCGCGGCCAGGCGACGCTGTTCAGGGGCTACAGTGCGCACGAAGTCGGCTTTGGCGGCGGGCGGGCAAGATTAAATAGTGGCCTCGCTTCGCGGAAAAGCGCGGAGACCGAGGCCCACACGCGGCGGGCGGCGAGTCCGACGAGGACTCGGAGAGGTGGCGTGGGACGCCGCGAGCCGTCCACGTGGCGCGATCGACGGCCCGGATCACACGGGCGCGATCGGGACCGCACAGGAAACAAGCTCGGGTGACGTGGCGCGCGCACAGCCGTTGGATCGTGATCCAACGGTCGCGATCCTAAGGTTAATTTGGGCCAAGGTCCCGGCTTGGGCCTTGGCCTTGGGTTGGGTTCGAGTCGGACTCGGACTCAAGTCCGACTCGGGCTCGGTCGCATGAACAGTAAAACCGATTAGGTTTTTCCAGCGATTAAATAATCCAATTAATTCCCAGAAATTCATTTAATTCATTAAAAATAGCAAAACACTCAGTAAAATTCCAGAAAAATTGTAGAAAATATTTTAGGGCATTTGGGACCCAAATAAAATATCTCCAACAAAACTTTATTTGTAAAATTAAATTCTTTAATTATTTCAAAAGGGAATACATTCAAATAGACTCCAAATAAATCCAATTAAATTTCAAAAAATTCCAAAAATTCACCAAAGTGCCAAATCTTATTTAAATTCATGAAAAGCAAAAATTGGGGTGTTACACCGCAGCCCCGGTACGCTCCCCCGTACAACTACACAAAAGGGTATAGTTGACACCCCGAGGTCCCACAGGTACGTTATTAGCAACTTAATCAACTAGGTCCGTCCCATTACAGACATGTGGTTGCACGTTTGACTCAGTTCAAAGACTTGCAAGGTTAAGTCCTTAGGGTGACCAGGGCAAGACTACTCGAAGAACCAAAACAATGTTCCCGGTGCCACAACTTGCCCACCCGATCATTCTTGCCACATGCCCCGGTCTAAATATTATTTATCGAACCCCAGTTGATTACCATGCACCACGTGCCATCGATAACAACATCAATAACACATGACACTTCTCAAAAACATGTTCCATATCCATTAAGTTAACATTAACATTTGATTGTCCAAAATCATGTTGTGACCACGTGGCAGGTCTAAGCAACATACTACAACGGTCTAATTACCCATGTTGGCAATTTAATAATGTCCAACTAAATAATTCCACAACAATGGTGACAAGGGTTTATGGCACATAAGTAATTAATCAAGGTGTCCTACAGCAACCAGGTATTTAACTAATCCCAGAATTAATCAACATACATTCTAATTAAATTAGCATGCAATACTTTGAAACAACATAATTTCAAAACAATGGGCTCAACATGGTCAAAGCACAACTTGCCTTCAAAGAGTACTTGATCTTGGTCTTGAGCTGGTTCCTGGGTCAACACTTCTCCTTCGAAGCCGTCGGGTACTTCAACATCTACTCGTAATGCGTGCAAATAGCAATAAATAAATAAAATAGTACATGCACATTGCTAAAAACCTCAAACAAAGTCCATAAACAGAAAAGGCATAATTTTACGAATTTTTAGAAATTGGAATCACCCAAATCGGAGTTAAAATGCAAAAGTTATAATTGTTTAAAGTTTAAAGAATCTACTAATTAAATAAAAAAAGAGAAAATTTCATATTCAAAAATTAATTAAAATTCATATTTAAGTATATCTCAATTTTATAAAAATTTAGAAACTGGAATCGTTCAAATCGGAGTTAAAACGCAAAAGTTATAAGCGTTTGAAGTTTGAAAATTCAAATAAATCAATAAACCGAATTAATTCATTTATTTTTCTTTTTGAAAAATCAATTTATTGCGTCAGCAGGACACGTGGTGACGAATACACATACCATGGGTACCCCCATCAGCCCGGAACCATTTAACGGCCGACTTCCACAAGCTTGATTATGGCGAAAGGCCCGTGGGCCGTAAAGAATGGGCCTGGCCCTGTCTAGAACCAGCCCCAGGCGGCCGGTAGACTCCGAACTCTTAGGTCGGGGTGCGCGGTCGGTCGACTCCACCGGCCCGAGGTTCAAGCACTGCTGGCCGACGCCAGCAATCGCTTTGCATGCGCGACGTCCCCTGACGTCCGTACCAAGGTAGGCGGTCCCTTCCCGAGGATGTCAGAGGACGTGCCAAGAAGTCAAGCCCAAGTCCCGTCATCCTGACTCATCGTGGAGGAGAGCGCCCCCTCCCGAGGCCAAGCTGAGGTCACATACGATTAACTGCCGGAGCTGACGTTCGTTCAGAGCAGTGCGTCATCCTGTCAGCACGGCCGAAGACCCCTGCTGCGGGACTACCAACCCCGCGTGGGGTTAGGCGGAGCCCGGTCGGACGACAAGACGGAAGACTGCACTCCAAGGCGTCTGATGCCCCTTCCTTTTTCTCTCCAAACTCCCATGTAACCTGCCACCTCCGAGTATATAAGGAGAAGCAGGACTCCGGAGGGAGGGATCGGCCAATAGAACAAAAAACCAACTGAGCACAAGGGAGGTCGATCGAACCCCTACCTCTGTAGTCCCTTGACCGCCTCACGAATCAATACATCCCAATAGCACGAACTGGAGTAGGGACATTCAGCCCGAACCAGTATAAACCCTGGCTTCCTGAGTCAACCATTCGAGGAGAGGGAGCGTGCGACCCCCACTAACCAAAAATTCGTATTGCCGGTGCACGAAACACCGACACGTGGACCAATCGGGAGCCGCCACGTCACCTCGGGTCCATGGACCCGGCGCACGGCATAGCTCGGTCCACCGTGGACCCGGCCCACGGGAACATGTCTCACTGACATGTGGGACCCCTCGGATGACGTCAGCGGTGACGTCACCACGCTCGGTTGATGGCACTGACACGCGGGCCCCACCGTGACGTCAGCGGTGACGTCATGGTGCGGTTGGCTGTCCCGCTGACATGCGGGCCCCACGCTGACGTCATGCGTGACGTCAGCGGCGACCGCGGCTAACCGCGCTAAACGCGCCGGTCTAACTCCCGGACACGTGGCTAGATCCTGGTCGTTGATTTGAAAATCAACGGCCTAGATCGGATCTGGATTGCGCACGTTTGGGGTAACGTGGCGCGATCTGAGCCGTGCGATTCGAATCGGACGGCTACGAGTGGACCGGGTTTCACCGCGTCATGGGGGCGACGCGGCAGGTCCCGGGTGGCGACGCGTGGCACGATCTACGCCGTTCGATCTCGATCGAACGGCCGAGGTTGCATCTAATGCTACAACGCGGTTAACGCTAACCGTACGATCTAGATCTAACGGCTGAGATTGGATCTAAGCACGGTGCGGTTACGACTACGTGGCACAATCTAGGGCGTTGGATCTAGATCTAACGGCTGAGAATAGATCTAAAGGATTAACACCTGAGGCTTACCCATGGTGACATAGACGAATCCTGGCCGTGTGATGAAGATCCAACGACGGAGAAGCTTCGCGGTCCGGCGATGGCGTGCGGCGGAGCTCGGTGGCCGGGGACGAGGATGACGACACGGGGAACGGCGTTGCGGGCGTGCCCCGGCGAAGTGGATGGTGCTCCCAGGTGCGTCTCATCGCGGCGGTTCCGGATCTGGGCTTGGTGACGGCGGAGGACGGCGGAAGAAAACCGCAGCGGATGACAAATCCAACAACGGCGAGCTCTCGCGGGCTAACGGCGGCGGGTTAGGGCTACGGGTGCGCAAGGAAGAGAGCTTCACGATGGCGGCGGAGGCGCATTAAATAGGGGCCTCGGCTTCCGTGAAACTCGCGCGAAACGAGGCCCACTTGGCGGCGGTAGTGGAATCCGACGAGGGCACGGAGAGGGTGACGTGGCGCAATCTCGTCCGTTGGACCGAGATCCAACGGTCGAGCGGTTAGGGCTGGGTCGGGTCGAGCCGGACTCGGACTTGAGTCTGACTCGGGCTCGGTCGGAGGAACAGTACAAACCCACTCGTCATTTCCAGCGATTAAATAATTAAATTAATTCTCAAAAATTCATTTAATTCAAGAAAAATAGCAAAACAATCAGAAAAATTATGTAAAATACTTTGGAATATTTTGGACTTAAATAAAATATTTCAAACAAAATTTTATTTATAAATTTAAATTCTTTAATTATTTCAAAAGGGAATAAATTCAAATTAAATCCAAATAAATTAAATCCTCCCCGCGACCCCGTTGCCTCCGTCCTCCCCCAAGCTCCCTCCTCCCTCCTCCCTCCTCCCCTCCAGCGGCAGGCAGCGCGGTGTGGCAGTCGAGGCGCAGCACGGCGTGACGCGGTGGCGATGGCTGTGCTCGAGTCAGAGGTGGCCAAGCGAGCGGAGGCCGGGCATGAGTTGGAGGTGGCTGTGCGGCCGTACACGAGCGAATGCAGAGGCATCCGTGCGCGACGACGGCGGCGACTGCAGCAACAGGTGTGGCACGACGCAGGTACGCCCTCACCCCACTCACCCCTACCTCCCTATCGCCGTTGCCGGCTACTCTGCTGCAAGCCCACGGCAGTATCGCCTTGCTCCTGTCGTAGGCCCGCGGCATTGCCGCTGTGCTACGCGTGTGCCCTGTGCCTGGCACGACCGACGTGCCGCTGCCA
The DNA here is from genome assembly GCA_036346355.1 of Rhipidocladum racemiflorum. Classification (NCBI taxonomy): domain Eukaryota; kingdom Viridiplantae; phylum Streptophyta; class Magnoliopsida; order Poales; family Poaceae; genus Rhipidocladum; species Rhipidocladum racemiflorum. The sequence goes on from CM070586.1 coordinate 24,158,631, forward strand.
TGCTGTCGTGCTGTGCCAACACGGGGCACGGCCCAATCTATAGTGATGTGCCGGCATGGCACGCCCCGCCTTGTGCCGGGCAGGGCCGGGCCCTTCGTGCCTCTAGTCGGCCCAGAAAAGCACTGCCCGATGTCCACCTCTACTTGTAGGTAATCAATGGCGTCACCAATCATGTTGTTCCTCGTTTAATTTTCTATTTATAATATATTTATAAGATAGTTTTAACTACTAATTTTCTATTATAAATGTATTTATAAATCTTAGTAAAATTATAATATTATAAAAGTATTTTTTTGTGACAAATCTACATTTATATATATAATTTAAATTTTTAAAAAGATATTAAAAATTAAATTTTTGAAAATTTAACTATACAAAACAACAACTGTATGTGATCCGATGGAGTGCTTCGTAACACAAACAATGACCCATCCTCTCTCTCAAAGGAACATTGACTCGTTTTGAGTTCCGTGGAGAGCACGTACATCCATTCATACATTGACTATGCTCCAAATCGTGTCGGCCAAGTGTACAACAACGCGTGCATTCAGGCCATCTATGATAGCCCATGAAGCTTTGAGTATTTAAATGGGGGCATAGCATATATATATACTGCTCGCAAAAACCAGTCACAAGTAGTCACTACTAACTACCGAAGGATAGGTTAAAGAAGAACGGAGCTCATTTCCATGGCGAAGGAAGCACGCCGTCCGCGCAAGAACAGGCTCGACAGAGCGTCGAGGAGCGAGGTCCCGGCAGGCCCAACCAGCGCGCACGATATACCCAACCACCTTCTCGAGCTCGTCGTCCTCCGCGTGGGCTCCTCTCTGGCCCTCCTCCGCGCCGCGTTCACGTGCAAGCGCCGGCGCCGCATCGTCGCTGACACCAAATTCCTCGGCCGGTTCCGCTCCCTAAACGCGCCGCATGTCGCGGGTCACTACCACGTCGTCGACCCCCACTTAGAGGTGGGCATCGTGTCGTGTCGGACCGGTTCGGTACGGATCTATTGTGCTTTCTGTCTAAACCGTGCCGGGACGTGACGGCCCATTATGCCTATCGTGCCGTGCCGTGCCGGTTCGACTCGCCTTCGATAAGCTCAGGCACGACCTATTTGCATTTCATGCAATGCTAGCCCAGGCCCAATCCATTTACACTATTGTAACGAGAAGAAAGGAGACGAAGACACACATTGCTCAATCTCTTTCAATTCTCTATTGCCCGTTGCTCCCTCTCTCTCGACTGTTCCTCTCAATCTCTCTCTTGCTTGTTGCATCTCTCTCTCTCTCTCTCGTTCATTGGCCGACGAGAGAACGAGATATGATCATCTATAGAAAGCCCAACAGCACTTTTTTTCTCAAAAAAAATCATCACTCATAACCTCAACAATATTAAAAATCTAGTGAAATAAAACCATTATAGATAAGTAACATAATATGGCCATCAACAACAATAAAATTGTGACAGTGGATTTGTACCCGTGCCTCCGCTGTGCTGCTCGTGCCTCCGTCGTGCCGGGCCGTATCGCCCATCGTGCCTTGATCTCAGGTTCGACAAGGCCCGTGCTACAGTATCATACCGGTCCACCCCGTACCGTGCTGGGTTTTGGATCAGACCGAACCACCGTGTTTCGGATCGGCAAAAAAACCGGACCTAAGTGCCCACCTCTACCCACACTACGCGCAACCGCCGTCCGATGGCAACCATGTCTTCGTACCGGCCTCCTCGCCGGAGACAATGGTCGACTTCCTTCCGGACGGCGGCAGCACGTGGCAGATCGCTGACAGCCGCGGCGGCCTCCTCCTCCTCTACAAGAGGACAAACTGGTCTCGGCAGCTATACTTCCCTGACCTCATCGTCTGCGAGCCGCTCACGCGGCGGTACCAGGGGTCCTTTACCCGGCGGAGATGCAGTCCCACCTATGCTTCGGCGTGCTCCTGTTCGACGCCAACGCTGCCGACGAGACGGGCGGCTGCATCGGCATGTCAAACTTCAGGGTGATCTCCGCGGTCTACGAAGACAACATGTGGGAATACGGCCGCGGCGCGCCGCGAGCCTGCGTGTTCTCCTCGGGGAGCGACGGCGGATGGCGCGCGGTGCAGAGCGCGTCCGGCAGCTACATCGTCCTTCCGATGTTTGGCTTAATTAGCTTCGTAGGGCGCGCGCGTTGCTCTCTACTGGGTGGTGGAGCACGACGGCGCCGTGCTGGTCCGCTTGATGGCCGATTTCCCCATGGTCCTCGCACAGCTCCAGGGCAGTGACGAGTGGGTGGTGGAGAAGCTCGTGAGGCTGCCGGAGGCGGCCAACGGGCTGCGGGGGCGCAAGGTGAGGTACTTCCGCCGCGCCGCGCTGATCGTGGCGGCAAATGAGAGCTACGTCCTCGTAACACCGAAGGAGAAGACGCGGCTCTTCTCCGTCGAGCTCGATACAGTAACGGTAGAGCGCCAGCACGAGAGGAACAAGTACGCCGGCGCAGCCTACCCGTACGAGCTGCCCTGGCCACCGGCCTTGCAGGCCTGTGCTGATCACCGTCGCAGGAGGAGATGCCGCTGAAATTTGTACATGCATGCAGGTTCGCAGCAGGTTGCAGACTTGCAGCTAGTACTACACAATACATGTGCTTGAAGTATATGAGAAAATTATCTGCTTGGACGAACAAGGGGATAGGCCGGCAAGGCGGCAACTCTGGTACGTAGAAGAAATCAAAATATGCCGATCAAATAAAAGTAAATACTTAGCAGTGATCAAAGTACGTACCTTCTCTTTCAGAATATGCCCGCCGTACATTCATAATTTCATATGCACTCTGACAGTACAAAAGAAACCAGCTTCAGAAATATTCATGAACTTGGCCCAGTGGACCAACTCACCAACATATATATTTCTATCGAGTAAGCTGATCAAACTGAATGAACTCTCAGCCACACAATACACGAACAAACTGAACTTTGAACAGTTTTCGGTCAAAAAGGGCATTCTTACCCATTACATCTTTGTTATCTTTACTACTTGGAAGCTCCTCCAATAGCCTCCATGCACGTTAAGATAAAAGGTTAAAAATTTCTACATTAATTAATCGAAGAAAAACAAAAGTAGTTAGAATTCTCACGTTAATTGGAGATTTGGAGGGGAAAAAAAAGGAATCAATCTTATTTTAAGGGGAAGACCAGACCTTGGTTCCAACATTTCGGATCAAATTTCACTCTATAGACCTAGCTTGACAACGCAAGCATACTTTCCATACAAAAGCTATACGGATATGTCCTCTTTCCTTGTGTTCTTACACGTATTAGATGAGGACAGACTCTTAATTAATGTTTTAATCTAAACACATGGATTAATTAATAGGAAACAGATAAGGCAAACAATCCGACTGCCACTATGCATCCATTGCATCCGTGGGAAGAAGCTGGCCAGTGTATACGTAGCTGGCCTGATGGCTCAAATTAACAAACAGACATGCAAAGAAGGATAAAAAAAATCACAGTAGGTTACTTATGTTATTTGGAGCATGAATGATAATGCAATATAACTTAGGAATACACATGTCATGTTTAAGGTTTCATACAGAACTTCGAACTGAAAACTAGAAATTACAACATTATTTAGGCAAAGAAAGGTGAGAACTCCCAAGTTCATCGTAAAAAAAGAGAACATCTGGCCATTAGAATTATGGATTTTGTATAATTTAAGGTTAGGATTAAACATGAAAGGTCGATAACTGCGATTAGATGTACGCTAACACATATAGCAGCTACAGTTGTTTCGGACAAGAAGAACATATGGCAATGTTGAGTAAAAACAGCTAGGACGGTCGATTAATTGGCGATTCTGGCTAAATCGTCACGAAACTGTTGTAATTGTTGTTGTTTAATCATTAATTCAATTAATGTATGAGCCTCCAAATAAATCTTAGGTGGGAAAAAAATCTAGAAAAAATTCCTCCATTAATCGAAAAAAAAGAGAAAACAGCTACTAATTCTCAAATTAATCAGAAAAAGTAAAATGGAAATAAAGGCTTAGATCAACGCTAGAGTTCGATACAAAGTGATGTTGAAAGTCCGTGTTGAATTTAGAATTCGAATTACATTCCAAATATACAAATTTGGAACTAAAAAAGCATAAGAAGGCATAATCAAGATTAAATTAATAAAAACATTGGAACTACAATTATTTCCAGAATAAAATTAAATTTTACAAAAAACATCATTTTAAAATTCCAAAATATATTTATGAAATGGGACTTAATATGAATTATTACTAAAATAAGCTCCAAAGAAATAGAGATGCAAATTATGAACTAAAATTAATTTAAATTCGGAATAAATAATTCAAAATTAGGAACTTGACTTAATTACAGGAAAAAAAGTAAACTCAGAAATAAATTATTTTTTAATTTCGGAGATAGAATTAGTTTCAGAAAAATCTAATCATGGAATAATTATTGAATTTGGAATATCTACAGGTTACAATTCCAAAAAAATCAAAATGGAAATCAAAATCAAGTTTGGAATATAGAAATTCGTAACCACAAATAATATATATAATAATATTAAATTTGTAAACATAATTAACTTGAAATCGAGTATATACGCAGTGGGGCAAGGGCGGCTAGGAGTTTGGCGTCAGGCGGCTATTTGGCGGCGCGGATGGAAGCGGCGAGGCGGCCGAGCTGGAAGAAGGCAAGGAAGGAGCTCACCGGCGGGAAGCGAGGGCGAGGAATGGGGCGGGGTGGGGGGCACTTTTATAGCACGGAGAGGGAGGAGAGAGGTGGCCGGGGCGGCGGCCAGCGGCGGGCGGGGCCGGTAGTCGGCGGCGACACGGAGGCGGTTAGCGCTTGTGCCAGCCAACACAGCAGGCCGGCGGCCGCTGCCGGAGGCGATGTGGACGGGTCGTGGTCAGCCAGGTGGGTTGGGCCGGTTGGGAGTAGGCCGACCGGCTGGGCCGGGAAAGGAAATGGGCCCGGAACGGGCCGAAAAACAAAATGAGGCCCAAAAATCAAACAAAACAGAAAAAAAGAAACTCCAATAAAAAAAATTCGAATAGACTCGTTTTGAAATTTTGGGTTATTTCAATGGTGTTGACGTCGTCGTTGAATTGCATACTTTTTCGTTGAATTTTTTTTTAAATAATACATTTTTTATAGGAATTGCGGATTTAATACGCAAGCCTAAAAAATTGCAGAAATAATATATATTCGCCACACCGTTGGACGAATACACTATTTTCGCCGTACGGTTCGACGATTACTAGTAGTCGCCATACGGATCGGCGACTACTAGTTAAATACGCACTTAACAGCGAGGCGTCAGGTTTAACGGTATACGAGGCGTTATTCGACGTACGGTTCGGCGATTACTAGTAATCGCCGTACGGTTCGACGATTACTAGTAATCGCCGAACCGTACGGCGAAATAAATAGTAATCGCCGAACCGTATGGCGACTACTTCGCGATATAAATCGAGCGCTTGCTCGACAGAACAAGCGAGCGAGCGCAGAGAGAGCAAGCAGAGAGAAGAGAAGGAGAAGGGAGGAGAAGGAGGAGAAGGAGAAGGGAGGAGAAGGAGAAAGGGAGGGAGAGGCTTCAGGCTTCAGAGTAGGTAAGTGTTGTCTGCTATTTTTTTAGATTAACTTTTTTATTTAGGTTAGGGATACAGGTTAGCGAATCAGACTAGCGATCTAGGTTAGCGAATCAGACTAGCGATCTAGGTTAGCGAATCAGACTAGCGATCTAGGTTAGCGAATCAGACTAGCGGTCTAGGTTAGAGTAACGATGTAGAATGCTGGTTTATATTAGACGTTTGGAATAGGTCTACGGAGTAATGTTCTAGGTTATCGATTGTACTTGATTCGAATTTGCATGTTTAATTTACCTGTTTATAGTAGCATTTGAGTACGAAATCCTTTTGCTTCAAATTGCATGTTTAATTTAGCAATCGTTGTAGGTGTGCGGAGTATCGATTTAACATGTTTGAGTGAATGTAGCACTGTTTAATTTAGCAACGAATGAGCGCTGTTACGTAAGTAACTTTAGGGGTTACCAATGATCTAAAGAAGTATTTGGTCTGTGTCGTTGCAGTAATGTCGGATGAAGTGACATTTAGGGTATATTATGGCGATGGTGTAGTAAAAAGTACACAGAATGGGGTTGATTTAAGCAGCTTCCCGGTCACCATTGTTCGACCCGTCCCGAGAGTGTCAGCATTCGTGATATAAAGCTCTGGTTGACCCAGTATTTTTCCCTCAATCCAAGTGTTTACTCCGTCAGCATCAAAGTCCTATTCACGCGTAGCCAGGGTGACCCGGCCATATGGGAATTGGAGACAGTGGATCGATCGTACTTATGGAAGAGATGGTTAAGGTGGTGCAAGGGATCTCGCCTTGAATGTGTCATGCTGGTGCAGGCTTGCTCCAGAGAAGATGCAAATAATACCGATGTCAGCGAGGGCAGCACATCGGCTACAGCTGAACAAGTTCAGCCAGTCGGGCGGGTGGAGGCAGAAGCTGGGGAAGATCACACGGGTGCAACAGGCGCAGAAGGTCGCGCTGATGAAGGGGAGGAGATCGAGCAACTTGTGGATCAGTTGGATTGGGTGGACCGTATGGCGACAGAGCAAGCTGAAATGTTGGAGCATGATGATAGCATCGACGACGAAGATGATGAAGGGGACGAAGATTACGAAATGCATGGTAGTAGTAGTAGCTCAGCAGAGGTACCCACCCCCGATGAGTGGAACAAACAAGACAAGGCCGGTATGAAGGTTTTGTGGGGTCACGACTCGCATTGCGAGTACGGTAGTAGTGCCGTCCGGGTGAATCAAATATTCCCGAACAATTCCGAAGTGAAGTTGGCAGTGAGGTATGGGCACTATCGCTGCGAGAGAATTTTGGTTGCGTTGTCAAGCCAGGCAATTACACATGAAGTGCAGGACCGTTGGATGTGAATTCGAGTTCATGCATACAAGCCGAAGTGCGAGACGTATTGGATTGTATCACGAGTAGTGGAGCACACATGCAGGCTTGAAAATGTTCTTGTCAAACACCGCAACCTGAATGCATCGGTGATTGCTAGCGTGATGTTCAACGAAATCATTGAGAAGCGGGATATTGAGTGTCCGTATATTCAGAAAGCAATATTGAGAACATTTAAGTACCAGATAAGCTACTCGATGGCTTGGCGTGCGAAGCAGAAAGCATTAGAGAAGAGGTTTGGCACATACGAGGCTTCATATTGCAACCTACCTCGCGTGCTTGAAGTATTGAAGCAGACCAATCCGGGCACATACACCGCTTTCAAAGAAAGTGAAGCAGATGGAAATGGGATCTCCACATTTCGTCGCGCGTTTTTTTCATTGGGCCCTTGCATTGCGTCATTCATGTACTGTCGACCATTGCTTTGTGTGGACGGTACATTTCTGACCAGAAAATACAAGGGACAGATTCTAACGGCCATTGCAGTCGATGCGAACAACCACATACTTCCATTGGCCTTTGCATTTGTTGAGGGTGAGAACCGGGATAGTTGGCTGTGGTTTTTCAGACATCTGAAGGTGGGTGTAGTTCGCGATCGGCCCAACACGTGCATAATTCATGATCGTCACAAAGGTATCATTTCGGCAATTAAGACCCTACAAGAGGACCGTGACGAGCCATTTGCATGGCCGGACTTGCAGAACAGGTGGTGCATGAGACATTTGGGAGCAAATTTCTTCAGACAGTTCAAGAGTAAGAAACTGATGAACCTATTTAAGAGGTTATGCAAACAGAATCAGGCACGTAAGTTCAACGCGCTATTGGTCGAGTTGGACAAGCACACAACTGCACATGTCGAAGAGATGAAGAAGCAACCACCTAAGCCGAAAGATTGCCCACCCAAAAGGCTAATACCCCTTGGGGAGCTCGATCCTCCTAATGTCAGGAGAAGAACGTCAAGGAATATCTTCTGCTTCTCGCAGTGGATAGAGGCGGAGCCTCTAGAGAAGTGGGCATTGCTCCATGACACCGGAGGCGCCAGGTTAGTACACTAAAGTAATATATTCAATATATGGGGTTGTTGTTCGCTGTTAACTGTTATTTGTTGAACAGGTTTGGTGTAATGACAACAAATATAGCTGAGGTTTACAATTGGGTCATAAGAGGCCTCCGTCCGCTACCACTCCTGGCCATCTTGGAAGGCATGTTGCATGGCATCATTGGCTACTTCCAGAAAAGGCATGCGGAGGCTGTTCTTCATGCCACGACATTGCAGATGCCGTATTGTTCACGGATGATGACCTACATGGAGGAACGAAGCATGAAAGCCCAGCAGCATATGGTGCGTAGCTTCGGAATCACTGAGTACCGCTTCGAAGTCACTCTTCGATGCAAAAGCGGATTGGGAACCGACACATCAGTTATTACGCATGAGGTGAATCTCGGTCAGGGTGCCACTGGATGGTGTGAATGCACTTGCAATAAGCCTAGACTTCTTCATATCCCTTGCTCACACGTGATGGCCGCCAGGTCAAATTGGGATGAACACGGCACAATACATGTCCCCTTTCTACTTAAAGGATCATGTTGTCCAGACGTGGTCCGGTGAGTTCCGTGGATTCCGTGCACATGGTGATTTCACTGCGATTAACAGAGATGACCGCATTTGTCTCCCGGATCCATCATTACGGAGGTGTGCGGAAGGGCAGTCTGGTCGTCCACAGACTAGGCGCATTCGCAATGACATGGATGAATCCGAAGTTGGTGGCCCTCTTAGGATGTGTTCTGAGTGTGGTCAGTACGGCCACAAGGCAAACCAATGCACGTAGGCCACAAGGTGTTGCGGGTGTGCTGTGATCAGTCAGTTATGTATCGAATTATGTATTTTGAGTTTTCACTTCATGCTGTGTAATCTTTTTGTTTGGACGTCCTTCTGTTTGTATCGAATTATGTATGCAACTATGTATTGAGTTATGTATCGAATTATGTTTGGAACTATGTATTTATATTGATGTTGGATGCTAAGAAATATCCTTTTGTTTGTATGTCTTTCAATTCAGATCTGTGCAATATATATTTTTTATTGGAATGTCTTTCGAATGCGTATGTGCAATAAAATATTTTTCTTGTATGTCTTTCCATTTACATCGATATATTTAATAGATCTTTCAATTGTTTCCATGCAGGGATGGAGCAGATCGACTCACTTTTGGACCGCGGCGCTAGATGTGCGGCACCGGCGCACATCCACAGGACGAGGGCAGCGATGCGGTGCCCCTCATCGGATCCGTGTGCCCAAGAGGCATGGTGCGTTCACGCCCGCTTCCACACCAGGTTAGTTACAATACATTTACATGTGTCGTAGGTTCTCACACGCACATTTTACTGTACATTTACATGTGTCGCTTCCTTTGCAGGTTGGCACGTGTTGGCCTGCTCCCGCTGGTACGGATGGTGGAGGGTTCACCTGCCGACCCTGTTGAGCCGAGGAAGCGGGCCGAGGGTGACGACGGTCCACGGCCAGTCACGCCGTTTCCGTTCGACACTCCTTTGTCATCCTTGGTTGACGGCGGAGACCGGAGACAAACACTTTTCACCTTCCTTCGGGAGGTGACGGTAACAACGCCAGGGCGTCGCGCTGCTCACAGTGGTTGCCGATCGCGAGGACACCGGTCGGGCCATCGGTGACTCCAGCCGGTTGGGCGGCGGACTTGGAGGAGCGGTTCGCCGGCGTGGCGGGCGTTGACCCGGAGATCCAACTAGACAAGAAGCACGGGCCATCCAGGAGGTGGTTGGCGCAGTTCGAGGTGAGTGGTTCTAAAAAATATCATATTGTTAATATGCATTCGTCCTGCATTAAATTGATATTGTATATGTGGTTGAAATTGTTCGTAGGTGCAGCAGATGGTGGCTGAGCCCACCGACTACCAGGTAGCTAGGCATCTCGAGGCCTATCTGCTTTGGTTGTTTGGATGGGTGATGTTCACATCCACCCACGGCGACAGCGTCGACGCACGGTGGATAGCCTATGCAAGGGCTATTGTCGATGCCGAGCCAGACGACATACCGCAGGTTTCCTGGGAATCGGCGGTTCTTGCTGCCACGTACCGCGCCCTTTGCGACGCGTGCGTGAAGAGAAGCAAGACCGCCAATCTTGCCGGGATGCCTCTACTACTGCAGCTTTGGTCGTTCGAGCGCTTCCCCGTGGGTCGACCCTTCGTTGACCCCCGTCGGTACACCGCCGACATGTACGGTGGTGATGCGCTCGACCGACCGACGATGGGTTCACTCTGGACCAGGCGACGGGTACATGTTCCGAACTCATTTTTTTAATTGTGATTTCATTGTCATGTCTCGACGGTTTTGTCCTTTGCAGCCGCGATGGCGAGTGCAGAAATGCGTTCGGCGTACCGCTCCTTCACGGAGGCCTTCGACCACCTTCGGCCGGAGCAGGTCGTCTGGGACCCCTACAGCGACCAGCGTGTGGCGGAGAGAGCCTCAGACGGCCTCTCGGACCTCTGCTACAGGGACCACGCTTACTGGCTGACGCGGAGGAAGCTCGTCTTCGACGTCTTCGTTGAGGACTACGCGCCCCAGCGGGTCCTCAGGCAGTTCGTGCTTCGTCAGCTGGTCCCTGTTCCTTTCGGGGACCGCGTTCCGCCAGCAGTGCACTCGTGAGTTACTCGTCACTGCATTCATGCTACACGGTTATAGTGCATTGCTAACAACGTCGATTTATGTGCAGGTTCTCCACGCACGGACCGAAGACGATTGTGACCCTTCTTCGTGAGGATGGCGCCGTGGCTCGCGCAGTGGGAGGGGGCGCTGGAGGACGTTGTTGACGAGGACGCCCCGTACGACGACTCCTCCTACCAGCAGTACCTGGCGTGGTACGTGCCCCGGACACGTACTCGTCTCTTGCTTGTCGAGGAGGCACCGGCCCAGAGGTACGCTGCTAGCGTGGCTGACTTGTACCCGGGTCAGGCAGCAGTGGCGATGCACGCCATGGTAAGTCCTATTTCTGAGCATGTAACCATATATTCACTACCATATTTAATTATTCTTATCGTTTGTTCCTACGTGAAAGGTGGACGAGGCCAGGGAGCTGCACCGAGATGCCACCGCCTACTCGATAGGCTACCGACACGGAGGAGTCGGCGGAGCTCGTGAGGCGTGTCTTTGGCTCAGACTCGGCGGATCGTGTGGAGCTTGGGTCTAGTCACCACGTGCCAGCCGCGCCGCCGCCTCCAGACGCGGGCACCTCGGCTAGACCGCCACGACCGCCCAGCTCCTGGACGCCAGCTCGTCCAGGCTCACTCCAGCCGGACTACTTCTACAGTCCCGTGCCTCCGGCCCCAGACATGGCTGGAGGATCCAGTTGGCAGGCACCACCACGCGGCCCCACCATGGTGCCCACACCAGGTATGTTGAGCAGTGCCCAATTGTTCATGTTTGCAATGTATTCACCTAGCTATGATTAAATGTCAATGTGTAAACTGCAGGTTTCACTCCGGGAGGTGGGCAGTCTGTGTCGCCGCAATCGTCAGGTTACGCCGATCCTGGGCACTGGACGGACCAGTTCTTCTCAGGCACGCAGCCTCCACCTCCAACGCAGCACACGCCTCCTCCGGCTACGCAGTCCACGGCGACACCTCTCGGTACGCAGCGATGCGTCTTGCCGCCCGCCGACCGCCGGTGGTGCAGATGCCTCTTCAGACTACGACCACCGCACGCCATCAGCAGCCTTCACCCACGACCACTCGGCGATGCACCCTCGACGCTTCGGCAGAGGAGTGGTCACGTTTGGGGTTGGGGTGGGGGTGGGGGTGGAGATGGTGGTCAGGATTAGTGTGTTTGATGTATATCGTTCTTTCCATTTTGTGTAATCACAGCTTGTTATTATTGCTTTGTTTTATAATTTTGCACCGCTACTTGTCCTGTCATCACTTCTACTTTTGCTCGTGGCAAAGATGCAGAGAATCAGATGCTCCTGCACCTTTGCCAAAGATCCAAGACAAATACATTTATGACATCTCATGCAGCTTTTATCATGTCTATCATGACCCGTCGATGTCATCTGCAAAGCAATGGACTCAAGTCGACTATGGCGGAGATTCCTGTATGAAGTCGTGTCCCTAGCCGTGCTCATGTCCTACCATGAGGAATCCGATGCTTGCGGATTTCAATTTCTCTTAAGTCCGCCGCTCTCCCTACGCCAGCGCCTGGCTATTTAAGCCCGATGGTCTCCTCGCCATTCACCCAAGCAAAGGTCGATGGAGTTCCCCTCGCCCCAAGGACCAAAGATTGTCCAAACCATCCCCGAAGGCACGGAGGTCCCAGTGTGCCTATGCGGGGATCCTTGCCGCTCCGTGATCTCTAGACAACTCGGACACATACGGTATGAGGTACTGGAGCTGCCGCAACCACGACTCCGAGCCAACGCTGGGGATGCGCATGCGGCGGAGAAGGCCGGTATGTTTGTACTCGCATTTGGTGTTGCGTCAAACCGTGCTAACCACCTTAGTACTTTAATACCATCTGCTATCGCCATTTGCAGCCTCTATTGTGCGAGTTCGTCAAATTTTACGACGCGGAGCAGACTCCTGAGATGGAGAGAACGCGGGATCGGGAGTACTCGCACCGCAGAGCCATGGTAGAGCAGCAGTGGTATGAGCATGAGCAGGAGGAGAAGCGCATGAAGGCTGCCGAAGAAATGCGTCACGAAGAGGAGGCCGAACGCCACGGCAGCGCCGAGCAGGATGCCGAGCGTGAGAGGAAGCGGGAGAGGGCGGCAAGGGCTGTGGCGGCGGCGCTGATGGAGTTGCGCAAAGGGAAATATCCGGCGCACTCAATAGTTTAGCACAAGGGCCCTTCTTGCAATTTTATGTTGTAATGTTTATTTTCCTAAGGCATGTTAGGTTTAGTCCCAGTATACTCGGTAGAGTGAGCCGTACATGCCATTGCAATTTAGTAGATTCTTATTTCTGCCCAACTATCGTATTTTCTTATATTCTAGCGATTTAGGGTCTCACTTTCTTCGATTACGAGTCTCAACCTTTCTTGCTCGACTCATTTGCTACGATGCATTATTCCAGAGTATGCTAGTCTATGTATCAAAGATGAAATCTGGTACATCCCTTCATACAGGAATCACTTCAAATCGGTACATGATATTTCACGGCCTTAGAAAAAGTCTCAAGTTTTATCGTTTGTAAAACTTAGGGTATTGCGCTTGACAAATTTATAACTAATGCCGGTTGTAAGTTAAATATTTTCGCATAACAGCAGGTACAATATATGTTCAACAAGAAATCTGATAAATTCTTCATGGTAAATAACATCAACCATGATATTTCACGGCCTTCCGAAAACGCTTAATTGTTTCGTACAAGAGAGGCTTGTTTTCATCGTTTCGTTTATCAAACTGCGATCATTTCCACATTTTTTCCCAAAAAAGGGCCATGTAACAATTAAGCGTGGTGGCAATATTTTTTTTCACAAATTAATCTCTTATTTTACTTAATTTCGCCATACTGTACGACTACTACTAGTAATCGCCATACGGTTGCACATTAACTAGTAATCGCCATGCGGTACGGCGATTACTAGTAATCGCCATGCGGTACGGCGATTAATACCCATTATACCTGACGAGTACCCGTACCATGGGTACCCCCATCAGCCCGGAAACGCGAACGGGCTGACCAACCGCGGCGAAGGCCCAGCACTGCCGAAAAGTACTTGGGCCGTGGAGAGCGAACCCCGACTGCGGCAGATCGACCTAGGCGGTCGGTGGGCTCCGACCGCCTAATGTTAAAGCTCGCGGTCAGCAAGCTCCACTGCAAGCACGAGCAGCCAGGCCACGCCGGTGTCGATACCGCTTGTGCGCAGCGTCCCCGGCCTGGTACCAGGCGACGGCTCCTTCCCAAGGCTGTCGGAGGAGCCACCAAGAAGTCAAGCCCCGCCCCATCGCTGGCACACCGCAGAAGAATACGCCCACTCCCGAGGCCAAGGCAAAGTCAAGCGCCATTAAAGCCACCGAGGCCGACAGAGCACCACGCGATACGTCATCCGTGACAAAGACTACGCAAGACCACTCATCACAGAGCCACCAACCTGCCTCGGGGCCAGGCGAGGGTCGGTCGGACAAGACAGAAACCAGACTTCGAGGCGCACAGGCCCCCTTCCTCGTGGTTTTCCGAACTCCGTGTAACCTGCCTCCTCCGTCTATATAAGGAGAGGCAGGGCCCGAGAGGGAGGGGCGATGGAAAAAACAGTCTTCTAGGTAGCCGCAACTCCCTAGCAAAAACACCGAGGGATCGGTCGACCGACTCCCTGCCTCGCTTGTATACCTCTCGTTCATCGCCCAAAGATCAATACACTCACACTGAACGAACTGGAGTAGGGACGTTCAGCCCAAACCAGTATACATCACCTGGCTCCTTGAGTCGACCATTCGGGGAGAGGGAGCGCGCGACCCCATCCGACCACAAATTCGTATTGCCGGTGCACGAAACACCGACAGTTGGCGCGCCAGGTAGGGGGCTTCTCGCGCGTCTTCACCGACATCCTCATCTTCGGGTTCCCATTCTCCTCCCTGATGGCCTCCTCCCACTACGATTAGCCGATGTCGAGGGGCTGGATCCGCTTCGGCGCCCTCGACTTCATCATCACCACGGCGGGAGAGCTTCTCCTCATTCCCGCCGCCGTCCGGGACCGGGCGCCGTCCGCAAGCCTGGATGCCGTTGCTGATGTCCTCAGCAACCTCCGCCTCGAGGCCCCCTCATGGGCCACGCAGCGGCCTGCCGCGCCGCAAGATCGCTCTGGCGACGCCGCCTACGAGCTGCGGCGAGCGGCGGTTCCACCCTCCACGGGCTCTCAACTCGTGGCCATGGCGCTCTGCACGCGGCTTCCTCCACGACCTCTTTGGCGGATTCCTCCGACCACGGCTCTAGCTCGACAAAGAGTATCCCCTCGCAGGCGTACTCCGCGAGTGCAACATGACGCGCGGCGGAACCGTCCTCCACCCCGCTACCCTCGGGACCCTCCTCCCGCGACGAAGCGGCGGGAGGAATCCTGCGGAAGACGACGACAAGACTGGCTAACGCCGACCTTCGGCAACAGCGCGAGGAGCTAGAGGCCCGAAAGGCCGAACTCGACAAGCTCCAGGCCGAGCTGGAGCGCCGTCAGCCTGACCCACCACTCGCCTCCGGCGCGCGCGCGCGTCAGGTGCATCAGCAGTTGGCTGAGGAGACGAACGACCTTCCGTTCTTCCCTCACGCCAACCAGAACATTGCTGCGGCGGCGATGCTGCTCCGAGGGCTGCCCGAGCCAACAGAGCCAGAAGCCAAGGCCACCTATCAGAACCTCCGGGGACTGGTAGAACGTGCTGTCGTTCAGCACGCCCAAGGCTCCGGCTCCCGACGGACGGGCGCCACTTCGGGCCGCCTGGGCCACTCCCCCTCACAGGGCCGACGGAGCCCAGCCAAGACGGCCCCGCTCCACGAGCTCCCCCAGGCATCATACACCCCGGTGCGCCACCGCCTGGGGGACAAGTATGATCTTCGCACCACCCTCGAGGCGCGAAGGAGAGCAACCGAGGCAGCACCGCCCTCGCAGGTCACCGATAGCGGGCGACGCAACCATCCCGACCCGGGATTCGACGGTCCCGGGCCGCGTGCGTTCACCCGCCTCATCCGCAACGCCGACTTCCCGACCAGGTTCCAGGCCCCGACTAACATAGCCAAATACACAGGGGCCACCAACCCCAGTGTCTGGCTAGAAGACTATCGGCTCGCCTGCCGAGCTGGGGGAGCGACGGATGACTCCTTCGTCATCCAGTATCTCCCCATCTACCTTGCGGACTCAGCTCGAGCCTGGCTCGAGTACTGCCACAGACACCATCGGCACTGGCCGACTGACGAACCTTTTCGTCGGGAACTTCCAGGGCACCTACAAACGCCCTGGCAACTCCTGGGACCTGAAGAGCTGCAAGCAGCAGCCAGGGGAAACCCTCCGAGACTACATCCGCCGCTTTTCCCAACAGTGCAACGAGCTCCCCGACATCCGTGACACCGACGTCGTCGGGGCGTTCATCTACGGCACCACGTGCGAGGCCCTGGTCCACAAGCTGGGCTGTGAGAAACCCCGGACCACCAAGGAGCTCCTCGACATCGCCACCAATCACGCCTCCGGCGAGGAGGCCGTGGGGGCCATCTTCGAAAGGAAGACGGCCCACAAAACAGCCAGCCTTGGGGCCAGCGCCCCCTCCGACCGCCCTGACAAAAGGAAGCGGAAGGGGAAGCAAGGTCATGAAAGGCGAATAGTCGCCACGGCGACCGACTGCCAAACAAAGCAGTTCGGCAGACGCCCGACCGATTCGAGAAACTGATGGATAGTCCGTGCCCGAACCACGACTATCCCGTCAAACACAAGTATCAGGACTGCGAAGTCTTGAAGCGGTTCCTCTCCGGAAACCCCACGACATCGCGGGGTAAGGGGAAGAAGCGCGACCCGGCGCCCGACGCCGGGGCGAAGGGCGATGAGCCAGCCGACGAGTTCCCGCAGCTCGACGGCTACCTCATGATCTTCGGAGGGGCAGAGTGCTATGCCGACAAGCGACGGTTGAAGCTCGCCCACCGAGAGGTTCACACGGCTACCCCCGCCGTGCCCTCCTACTTAAGGTGGTCGGAGTGCCCGATCGCCTTCGATCGGACCGACCACCCCGACCACATCCCGCACCCGGGACGCTACCCGCTCGTCGTCGACCCCATCATGGGGACGAAGCGCCTGACTAAGGTGCTCATGGACGGCGGCAGCAGTCTCAACATCATGTATGTTGAGACCCTGGATGCCCTGGGAGTCCCTCGCTCCGCCCTCCGGCCGAGCAGGGCGCCTTTCCACAGCGTCGTACCGGGCCAACAGGCCCACCCCCTCGGACAGGTCGGCCTGTCCGTCACCTTCGGGAGCCCGGACAACTTCCGCACCGAGAGCCTCACTTTCGAGGTTGTGGACTTTCCCGGCTCCTACCACGCCATCCTGGGACGACCTTGCTACGCGAAGTTCATGGCCGTCCCCAACTACACCTATCTCAAGCTGAAGATGCCAGGATCGCAAGGTGTTATCACCGTGGCCGCATCCTTCCAGCTCGCCTACAACTGCGAGCGAAGCAGTTGTGAGCTGGCTTCTTCCGCGATATTGTCTACCGCTTCGGGGTGCCCAACTCCATCATCACCGACAACGGGACGCAGTTCACAGGGAAGGAGTTCCTCGAGTTCTGCGACGACTTCAATATCCGAGTCGACTGGGCGGCAGTGGCGCACCCCCGGGCCAACGGCCAGGCCGAGCGAGCCAACGGCATGATCCTCCAAGGACTCAAGCCGCGAATCTTCAGTCGACTGAAGAAATTCGCGGGACGGTGGGCCGCCGAGCTACCGCCCGTTCTTTGGAGTCTACGAACCACACCAACCCGGTCGACCGGGTTCACACCTTTCTTCTTGGTGTTCAGAGCGGAGGCTATCCTCCCGACCGACCTTGAGTACGGTGCGCCAAGAGTGCAGAACTACGACAGCGCACGGGGGACCGAGGAACAGCAGGATGACCTCGACCAACTCGACGAGGCTCGAGATGTCGCGGTCTTACGGTCGGCTAAATATCAGCAGGCGCTGCGTCGCTACCACAGCCGACGGGTCCGCGGCCGCTCATTCGAAGTCGGTGACTTAGTACTGCGTCAAGTCCAATCCGCGAAGGACAGGCACAAGCTCTCCCCGTCCTGGGAGGGCCCTTTCACCATCGCGGAAGTCCTCCGATCCGGCACCTTCCGCCTCAAGGACACTGAAGGAAATCTCGTGGCTAATGCGTGGAACATAGAGAAGCTGAGAAAGTTCTATTCATAGTCAACCTCTCCCCTCTTTGTTACCACTCGACAAATACTTGAGAAAAGGAAGCCGCAGCCCTCGGACGACCGACCGAGTGCTCTCTCTCTCTCTCTCTCTCTCTCTCTCTCGTCTTTGACCTACCGTAGGTACTACGACCTCCGCCCCGAAAGCCGAGGTCCCGAAGTAGTACTCTGCCCGTTGCAAAGACCACGAATACAAGGACAACCGACCTACAGTTGGTCGGGCCGTCCCATTCCAGTAACAAACACACATAAAGTCCCGCCTCCAACCTACGCCGGATCCGTTGCGATCCCAAAAGACTACAGATATGGGCAAATCGCAAGCGCAAAATCCTCGAAGAAGAAAAAAGAAACAGGGAGCAAAGAAGCGCTTTTATTTATTCATGGAGGAACATCGCCCCAACCAAGAACGAACCGCCCGTCACGATCTTGGTGTGCGCCCCGCCAGCCGAACTCCGCGCGACGTCCCTCGACCACCGCCCACACCAGCGGCGCCCTCACTTCCCGAAGTCGGGGAACGCCCACGACGAGGACGCCAACTCACCGTACGTCCTCACGAACAGCCTCAGCCTCAGCCTCCGCCGCCTCCTGCAGCCAGGCCTGATGGGCGACCACTTCCTCGCGGGGCTGAGTGTTGCGGTCCGCCATGGCGCGCAGAGAAAGTTCGTTTGGTGGCGGTCCTTGCCAAAGTAACGGGCGCACCGGCGCACTCTCCTTTTATAGCCAAACAGTGCGGGAGGCGAGGAAGACGAAGCGCCTTGGGGTCACGCGACACGGCTGAAGACGAAAGCACCCAACACCAGTTGAAGCGGACGGTCCCCAGCGAGTTAATCCGCCCTTATCTCCAAAACTTAAAATCCTTTTTTTCAAAAATATCACACGCCTGCCACGGGCTCAAGCGGTGCGTGGCGACTGCACCCTCAGTCCCCACACACCACTCGGGGGCTGCCCTGCGACCTCAGGGGTCAGCGACCTAGATCAATGACTGGTAACCACTCCGACCGGGCTACCCTCCTCATAGTAACCTCTTCAAACCCAAAATGCTACAGCCCACGCCCCGCTGCGTCGGCTCGAGGTAGCACTTTGCGCAAAAGGAGGCTACTTGAGCAAAGGGCCAAGCGGTCGGATGGAAACCTTCGATTTAGGTCGGCCAGTCGACCGATCAAACAATCTCCCTCGTGGCGACCTCCTCGAACCGAATGCTACAACTTAAGCCCCAGCGGCTACGGCTCCCGAGTAGCATTCCGCGCAAAAAGGAAGTTGCCCGAGCAGAAGATAGCTTGATCGATCAGGGCAGACCGACCCGGGCCGTCGTTAAAAAAGCGTACGAGTCGCTAACCTAAGCCGTACTCCGACCGACCGAGCTATCTACCTCGTGGCTATTTCCCCCGGCCCAAAGTACTACGGCCTACGCCTCCGCGGCTACGGCTTCGAAGTAGCACTCTGCGGGGGGAAACAAGTCCTCCGAGCAAGAGACGCTAGGGACGGTCGAAGCACCCCCACTCAGGTCAGCGTTCCAACCCATCAAGCGCAAGCTTCGCGAAGGAGGCGGTCCGACCTAGGCACCTCTCCTCCACAAAGCCATCGCTCGAGATAGCTTGTCCTATCCCGTGATCTCTTCGGACGGAGTTGAGGCAACACCTACGCTTTCAGGCACCTCGCGGCCTCGTAGCTACGGACGTAAGATTGCCCAAATTCACAGAGGAAGCACGGGGTAGACGGGCAAAATAACTTAAAGCAACCCGACACGTCGAATTCGATTAGGGCAATCATGTTCATTACATGCACTACAAAAAAGCAAAAAATAGGGAAACTAATCATCTCCCTCCTTCCGATGGAGGATTTCTCGCGGCGAGATTCGGCGGGCAATCTCTTGGGCGCACGGATCGACCCGGGCCATGAATGCGTCGACTTCTTCGTCGCTTCGGTCAGAAGAACGCCGCCGCTAACCGCCTCACGGTCGACGCCGTCATAATAAGAGACGGTGTTGACCAGGGCCGAGGAAGCGCCAAGCACCGCCGCTTCCCGCACCGACGCCTCGACGCGCTCAGCGACCCATCCAAGTATGGTGGGGATGGCGCTGGGGCCCGGAGTAAGCCCGAACAGCCGGTCGCAGACGGCCTGAATGCCCACATGGAGGACCGACAGCTCGGACGTCGTACCGGCCGCATCCCTCTCCGCCACCCGCTTATCCATAAGGGCCGAGTCACGTGACTCGACCGCCGCATCCCGTTCCTCCACCGCCACCCTTCGTGACTCCAGCGCGTCGCTAAGGTTTCTTCGCAGCTCTGAAGGGACAAAAAACAGCGTCAGAAGACGCCCATCGTAGTGGCTCCCAAGGGGTTGAACTACTCACCGGCCACGGAGGCCTCTTTGGCGCGAAGTTCCTCCTCGACCTTGGCACGCGCTTCTCGATCGGACGCGGCGCGGTCGGCAAGCTCCTCGCCGTCGCGAGCTCCCCGAGCAAGATCCCGCCGCCCACGGCCGGTCGGCCTCCCTGCGGGCCGACTCGCATTCCTCTCGGAAGAGGGCGGCCTCCGCCCGAGCGGATCCTTCTGCGCGGACCGCAGAAGTCTTGGCCGCTTCAGCATCTGCCAGGGACGACCTGGCCCTCTCTCCCTCGACGGTCAACGACTCCACAAGTCGCTGAGCCTCCCGCAAGGCTTCTGACTTCCCCTACCACGACCACCGTGGCGGCCCTTCCTTGCTCGGCGACAAGCGCCCTCCGGGCGTCGAGCAGCTCTTCCCCTATGGCGCTCCCCCGGCTGTGCAAATGTCGGAGGAACATCGACTTGTCCACCGCTCGATGTCAAGCGCTGCAAGTACCGCCCGATCGATCTCCGTTTCGATCGAGAGATGCACGAAAGACAAATCCCCGACAGGCTTACCGATCTGGCCGAGCGGGACTCTTGAGCAATGGATTTTCTCGCCCTGGACGCAGCGTCAACGGCGCGATTGAGGTCGGCGTGGATCCTCCCCATCTCCTCCTCCAAAGCGTTCCAATCCGCTGCTCGCTTCGCCGCCGTCGTAACGAATGCGCCTCCGGCCGTCGTGGTCGGCTGTCAAGACGGCGGCCGACAACCGCCTGTCTCGATTTCCCGCCGGAACGTCTGCAGCAGCTTGGCCGCTGCCTTCCAAAGAACGCCGGACCGCGGCAGCGGCGCGGCCCTGGGCCAAGCGGCGAACTTCGTCCGCCGGTCGCGAACGCCGCGAATCGATACTTCCCGGCGGCAGAGTCGCGCCGACTTCACGGCCGACGGTGCGGGAAGGCAAGGATGGCGAAACGTCTCCGTCGATACTACGGACAGAAGCGGTCCCACCGGTGGCAGGACCTCGCCGGTCTCACCAGACGATTTGACGGCAGAGCGCACGCCAATGAGCTTCCTCTCAGCATTGCTCGGGCCGCAAGCCAGCGCTCCCTCCCAGGCGTCTGTAACACCCCAAAATTTTGCTTTTCTTAAATTCATGTGTGATTTGGCACTTTGGTGAATTTTTGGAATTTTCTGGAATTTATTTGGATTTATTTGGAATTTATTTGAATTTATTCCATTTTGAAATAATTAAAGAATTTAATTTTGCAAATAAAATTTTGTTGGAAATATTTTATTTGAGTCCAAAATGTTCCAAAATATTTTCGAATTTTTCTCGAATTTTTCTCGAGTATTTTGCTATTTTTAATGAATTAAATGAATTATCGAATTATTTTAAATATTAAATCGCTGGAAAATGCGAGTGGGTTTGTACTGTTCATCCGATCGAGCCCGAGTCGACTCGAGTTCGAGTCCGACCGAACCGACCTCGAGCCGTGGTTGAGTCGAACCCACTTACCAACTCAAACTCAGGCGATCGCTGGATCAAGATCCAACGGCCACGATTGAGCCACGCCACCGGACCCGAGCCCGACCGAGCCACCACCGCCCGAAACCGACCAACCTAAACTCACGCACCGTTGGATCTCGATCCAACGGCCGCGCGCTGCGCACGTAGCCCGGCCCGAGTCCTCGCCGGACTCGCCGCCAGAACGGAAAGGTGTCTCGGTCTCCGTGCGTTTACCGGACGCCGAGGGCCCTATTTAATGCGCCGCCACCTGCAAGCCGTGACGCCGACTTCCGTCGGCGCACTCAGTAGCCCTAGACAACGCCGCTCGAGCCGCCGCCGCTGCCTAGCCGCAATCGCCGCCGGAGTTGCCGTAGCGTTCAGCCGTAGTTTTCGCCGATTGCCGCCATCTCCGCTCCTCCTCCGCCGCTGAGGTCGATTCTGGAACCGGAGGCCAAGCCGCGTCGGGAGGACCTCTCACATCGCCGAGCACGCCCAAGCGCCGCTGCCGTGGTCGTCGTCCCCAACTCCGGCAAGCTGGCGTCGCGAAGTGGGCCATCGACGGACTTCAAGATCTCTCGGCCGTCGGATCTCCATCCAAGGGCCTGATTGCGCCCACGTCATCTCACGGTGAGATTTCGTCCAAAATCCCAGATCCAATCTTGACCGTCCGATCTAGATCCAACGGTCGAGATCAACTGCGTTCACCCCAAACGCGTGAGTCCAGATTCAATCCGATTTTCAAATCAACGGTGAGATCTAGCCACGCGTCGCGGAGATCGACCGTCGCGGCCAATGGCACGCCGTGGCGCGTGTCTCGACACGCGGCCGCGTGTCGGCCGGGACAACCAAACCGCACCATGACGCCACGGCGTCATGGCGGCCCGCATGTCGCTGGTCGTCGACCAAGCGCCGACGTCGGCAATGACGCCACCCATGGGACCCACCGCCGGGCCGGTGGTGAGCCCCGCCGACGCCAAAGAATGACGCTACCCGAGTGGTCCCACATGTCGGCCTCACGTGGAGCCGTGGGCCGGGTCCACTGTGAGACCCGAGCCGAGCGTGGACCGAGTCCATGGATCACCGACGTCAGCCAGACCAATCCAGTGCTGCCACGTGTCCTCGCCGACGCAATAAATGATTTTCCGAAAAGAAAATGATTTAATAAATCGGTTTAATAATTGATTTGAATTTCAAAACTTCAAACGCTTATAACTTTTATGCGTTTCAACTCCGATTTGAGTGATTCAAATTTCTAAATTTGTATAAAATTGAGATCTACCTAAATATGAATTTTATTTATTTTTTGGACTAAAGTTTTTCCCTGCAAAATTATTTAATTGATTATTTAAACTTTAAATAATCATAACTTTTAAGTCTTAACTCCAAATTTGACGATTCTAGTTTCTAAAAACTCATAAAATTATGTTCTCTCTGTTTATGGATTTTATTTGGATGTTTGGACACTTTTTGCCTATTGTTTATTCGTGTATTTGCTATTTGCACGCTTTTACGAGTAGACGTTGAAGTGCTTGGGAAGGATTCGAAGGAGAAGTATTGACTCAGGATCCAACTCAAGACCAAGAACAAGTACTTTTTGAAGGCAAGTTGTGCTTTGACCATGTTGATCCTATTTGAAATCTATTTTGATTTAAACTATTGCATGCTAGTTCAATTAGAAAAATACTTTGTTTAAACATGGGGTTAGATAAATACCAATTTGTCAGTATGACACCTTGATTATTTAAGTATGTGCCATGACCCCTTGTCACCCTAGTTGTGGATTACTAGTTGGACATTATTAAATCACCAACATGGGTTTAGACCGTTGTAGTACCTTTGCTTAGACTCACTACGTGCTCATGACATGATTTTGGACAATCAAATGTTAATATTGACTTAATGATATATTGAACTCTGTTTTGGAAAGGTATCATGTGATGTTGATGGCACGTGGTGCATGGTAATCAAGCGGGGTTTGATAAACGATTTCGGCCAGGGCATGTGGCAAGAGTAATCAGGTGGGCCGATTGTGGCATTAGGAGTGTTGATTTGGTTCTTCGGGTAGTCTTGCCCTGGTCACCCTAAGGACTTAACCTTGCAAGCCTTTGAACTGGGTCTAACGTGCAACCACATGTCTCGTAATGGGACGGACCTAGTTGATTAAGTTGCTAATAACGCACTGTGGGACCTCGGGAGGTCAACTACACCCTTTGTGTAAGTTGTATGCGGGGAGCGTCTGGGCCGAGGCCAGTACCCATCTAACGGTTGATTGGCCTAGACTTCGCCTTAGCGAAGGAAGGGTTAGTGCTTGCAATAACCGGGAGGACCACTTGTATTGTTAGAAGTCTCAGAAAGACTTTGTTACGAACTTCGCCTTTGTGGTGTTTGACTCGTATCTTGTGGGTAAAGTGCATAAACTCTGCAGAGTTTAGAATCTATTCGAATAGCCGTATCCGCGGTATTGGACATCGCCGGGAATTACAAATAAGGGTTAGATTTTCTCAAAAATAACTTTGGTTTGAAAGGTTGATTTGGATTAATAATGAAGTTGATGGAAATGTGGATTAGGATGGGAAAGATGTTTATTAAATTCCTTGAAAAGTTATCTATGCTATACTTGCTTCTACCGCTTTGAATCTACTTATGCTACTTGTCAAATGTTGTTTATCGCAAATATACCTTGAGCTATTCCTTTGTACCAAGCCATGCATATAGTATATTAGCTTGCATTACATTGCATGACTTCTTGAGTACCAAGTACTCACCCTTGCCACAATACAACACCGGTTGAAGAGGAGATCGCACAAGCTTTGGAGGAGGAGCTCCAAGAGGATCCGTCTACTTAGGGAAGCGAGCCCGGTCGCTTGCCTGTGGTATCTTTGGATGGCGCCACGGGTTATTTGATTTTCCGCTGCTATTATTTTTCTCTGAATAAGTTTCGCCTTTCGAGGCATATATTTGTAACTTGACCATAATGACGAGTAACCAGTTAGACTATTTAAATAAAGTACTAATTTAATATCTATTGGAAAGATTGTGATATTAAAAAAAGTTAAGACTGTGTGCACTAGCGCGATCCTGCACTAGTGCTGAATACACAGAGGGTCCGGATTTGCAAATTCGGGGTCCCGACAGAGGTGGTATCGAGCTCCATCTTGACCGTAGGCTCAACCCTAAGATAGAATGGTCGTAGTGAGGATAAAACCTATTTTCTAAAGCTAAAAAGTTGTCAAGATAAGAAATGACATCTCGACTTATCCCATTCTTTCTTTTCTTGTCTCTTGCTGAATTTTCCTTACCTTGTCACGATTTAAAGATTCCGAAGTTCTTACGTAAAGCACTCTTGTGACAGATGGAGGAAGAGTTCAACTACGTTGATCACGGGAGTTAGTCACGCGCGGAACTTTGGCATATGCTACAAACTCTCGGAGATTTTGAGAAGCCGCAATACCAAGTGGAAGTGATCGGACAAGCGGGATTGATCAAGGCTTGTGGCGTGAAGATTGAGGTACCTGCTAGGAAAAAGGGCCAGGCAATCGCTCGATACACCACCTTTGCCAGGAGATCTACAATGCGATGGGTATCCAAGAGGTATCACGACGAGCAATGCGGCACGTTACGTATCCACGCCAGAGAGTTGGAAACACGGTGTTCGATTATCATCCGTAGCAGCGATAACCTTCTTGACCCAAAGGCGATTCAGATGAGGATGCCACGGTTACACGATTGGCACAATTTGTTGTCGCCAGGAGGATGTACTAGATAATACAAGCAAGGAGCTCTGAAAGGCCCGCAAGGAGATCACGACGAGAAGAAATGTGATGGCGGGAAGCTCAAGAGTATGTGGCACACCTTCTGCGAAGGATTGACGAGTTGGAGATGACTTTGTACATGCGGACCCGGACCAGCGATTACTCGAGCTACACGAGGCGAATCCGGAGGAGTCGGATCTCGATGAGGACACCGCTTCTTCGACTACCACAGAGGACACGATTCTTGGACATGGCAATCGTTTCGCGCCTATGCCGCGACACCGTACTCAGCCGTGGAGGTTTTCTCGATGAGTGAGCATAGGTTCTATAGTGAGACTCCTTCGCCAGAAGTCGCGTCATAGAATAAAGAGTCACCCTTTAGGCGTTAGACTCGAGTTAGTTCGATTTGGATTTTCATTGTTTGTTGAGTGTGCATTATGTGTTGCAAGGCCCTTAGGCATTGTAAGCAACCATACCAAGTTATTAATATCAATAATAAAGTTGGACCTTAAAGTTACACTGTCAGCCCCGCATAAGTTCCATATTACTTGTCTATTCTTGTTTCCCTCTCATCTCTAAACCTAGAGCAAATCGGACCAGATGGTGAACACCCGTGGAAACTTTGGAGAGCAATGGAAGCGGTTCTCGCCAGCCAGAAAACCCCAATGAGGGAGCACCGGCCACTTGGATGTGCAGAATTTGAGCTTTTCTCGCTGCCAGACTCGATTGATGCATGCTATGATGCAACAAATGCAACACATCACAGCTCAGGCCACTTGCTAATCAAGTTAATCGGGGACCACGCCGAGAATACAAGACTGCCGAGTTCATGAGAACTCACCCACCCACTTTCTCCGGGAATGCCAATCCATTGGAGGCCGATGATTGGTTAAGATCAATCGAGAGGAAGCTACACATAGCTCAATGCATAGGAAATGAGAAGGTACTCTCGCTTCTCATCGGCTGGAAGGAACATGACCGCCCGAATGGTGGGAGAACTTACGTGCCACGCAAGAGAACCCTCAAGATATCACTTGGGAAGAGTTCACGGTACATTAAGCGTTATCACGTGCTGAAGGAATCATGGACCTTAAGAAGGAGGAGTTCAGAGCACTGAAGCAAGGTAATCAGCCCGGTGGCCGACTACTGAACAAGTTCACACAGCCTAGCACGCCACGCACCGAGGATGTAGCGACGAGATAAATCCGCAGTCTCGTTTATGAAGGGACTTAACTCAGGATTGCAAGTAGGATTGATCACCCACACCTTCCCAGATTTCCAAGAGTTGGTGAATAAGGCGCTTATTCTTGAGGACAAGCGCAAGGAACTGGATGAGAACGAGAAGCGCGAGGATGCAACGGCAAGGATCACGCCAGGGAACGCATATGGCGCTGAGTTGCACCAAATCAATTCTTCGATTCCAACAACGAGAATGCAACAAGGACACCATCCCGGCACCAAGACACATCAATCGAACTACCGGACCCAGCCCCGCTAGAAACGCTACTCGAGCGTCGGCAAGGAACAAGTGAGACGTGCTACAAGCGCAACGAGCCAGACACTTTGCCAACAGCTTGTCCAAAGAAGACAGCGAGGAGTGACCCGCCGCTTCAATCTAGGAACCACCCAGCTAGGACGCCCGACCAGGAGCCACACCCTGCACGTGGTGAGAGGCCGAGTCAACCATGTCACCGCATATGCCTTTGCGAAATGCTACTGGACGTCGTCTTTGGGTAAGTTACTTGTTAACTCGATACACCTGCAGATTTTGTTTGACTCTGGAGCTTCGCATTCGTTTGTTTCGCAAGGCTTTGCTACTAGAAATGATTTGAGGATTGCAAGACTTAAGTGCATGCTTTTAGTTCAAACCCTGGTTCGAACTCCGAGCGAAAGTAGGATGTTCCCGGTGAGAATACTAATAGGTGGAATAGAGTTCCTAGCAAACCTTATAATTTTGGAGACCCGGACCTTAGACGTTATATTGGGAATGGATTGGTTATCCAAGCACAAGGCCGTATTGGATTGTGGGCGAAGGACTATCTCGATTGAGAGCCAGTGTGGAAAGAAAGTGGAATTTCAAGCCACTTTGCTAGATTAGAGATGGACAGTTGATGGTTAATAGTACCAAGGCAATCAGCATAGATGATGTCTCGATAGTGAATGAGTACCCGGATGTTTTTCCGAAGATCTACGGTATGCCGCCAGACAGGGGACATAGAGTTTGTGATAGAGCTTGTACAGTACAAGCACCGATAGCAAAGAGACTCCTATCGGATGTCCACCGAGGAGTTGGTAGAGATGAAGAAATAGCTAGAAGAGTTAATGGAGAAAGGATTTATCGAGGCCAGAGCTGCGTCGCCGTGGGGAGCACCGCTTTGTTTGTCAAGAAGAAGGGACGGAAGTTTCAGGATGTGCATCGACTACCGTGCACTCAATGAAGTCACCGTGAAGAATAAGTATCCGCTACCCAGGATTGATGATTTGTTTGATCAGCCGAGAGGAACCGGAGTTTTCTCCAAGATTGATCTCGAGATCGGGATACCATCGATTGAAGATCCGTCGGAAGATATTCAAGATCGCATTCTCGTCAAGATATGGACATTACGAAGTTCTGATTATGTCCTTTGGATCGATTTAATGCGCCTTATTTCATGAATATGATGAATAAGGTGTTCATGGAATATTTGGACAAGTTTGTAAAATTAAGTGTTCATAGATGATATTCTAATCTACTCCAAAACGGAGGATGAACATGCCTAGGACACTTAAGGCGAGTTTTGGAAAAGGCGAGGAACAGCAACTTTTCGCCAAGTTCGACAAGTGTGATTTTTGGAAGGACAAGGTGGAGTTTCTTGGACATGTAATGACCGCATGAAGAAGTCGCCAGTAGATCCAAGCAAAGTAGAAGGCGTGTTACATTGGGAGCGACCAAAGCGTGACCCAGTTCGAAGTTTCCTTGGAATGGCGAGGATACTACCGCCGTTTCATCGAAGGCTTCTCGACAATTCTGCGAAACCTCTTACGCAATTCTTTGAAGAAGGAAAAGAAGTTTGCATGGACGCCTTGAGAATGTGAGAAAGGATTTCAAGAGTCAAGAAGCGATTGACATCGGCATCGGTGTTAGTTCTAGGATGTTGCTCAAAGCTTCGATATTTATTGTGACGCATCGCGCCAAGGACTTGGATGTGTCGATCTGAGAATGGAAAGGTCGTCGCTTATGCATCAAAGCGATTGAGGCCGCATGAGGAAAATTATCCGACACATGACCTAGAGTTAGGCTGCCGTAGTGCATGCCTTGAAGATATGGCGTCACTATCTCGATCGGGAACAGATGTGAAGTGTATCACGGATCATAAGAGCCTTAAGTACATATTCACCCAATCGGATCGAATATGAGGCGAGAGGAGATGGTTAGAATTGATCAAGGACTATAATGTTGGAATCCATTACCATCCGGGAAGGCCAACGTAATAGCCGATGCTCCGAGTCGGAAAAGCCATCACCGTGAGTACGCGTTGCTAGCCACAAGTCGAGGATGAGTTATGTGAGGATTTCAGAAAATGAAGATTGAGGTGGTACCTAGCGGATTCTTGGCCACATTGGAAGTAAAGCCTACCCTAGAGGATCGGATCCAGAAGGACGAGAAGGATGATGACAAGATCCGCAGGATTAAGTTCATCAAGGAGGAAGGCAAGGCAGAGGACTTCAAGTTGGATGAGCAAGGCACGTTGTGGATGAAGGATCGCATTTGTGTGCCTAACAAGAAGGAGTTAAAGCAATCGATTCTCGAAGAAGCCCATGACTCCAAGTACTCAATTCATCCCGAAGCGCCAAGATGTATCGAGGATCTGAAGGAGAGATGCAGTGGCGAGTATGAAGCGTGAAGTTGCCGAGCATGTTGCATTGTGCGACGTATGCCAGAGTCAAGGCAATGCATCGAGACCAGCGAGGATTGCTACAAATTACTGAAAATACCTCGAGTGGAAGTGGGAGGGAAATCGGAATGGATTTCATTACCGGTTTTCTTAGAAGACTCAAGGAGGTTATGACTCCATATGGGTTATAATTGGATCGCTTGACTAAAGTAGCCCATTTTATCCGTGAAGACCACTTACTCGGAGATAAATTAGCGCACTGTACATGATCGGGATTGTCTGTTTGCACGGAGTGCCAAAGAGGATTGTATCGGACGGAGGTACCCAATTTACCTCAAGGTTCTCGGAATAAGTTGCATGAAGCCATGGGAACCCGTTTGAACTTCAAGATGCCTTATCATCCACAGACGGATGGACAGACCGAAAGAGTCAACCAGATCTGGAGGATATGTTGAGAGCTTGTGCATTAGCTTATGCTACCTCTTGGGATAAGAGTTTAAAGTATGCCGATTTCAGATACAACAATAGTTATCAGTCTAGTTTACAGATGTCACCTTTTGAGGCATCAGTATGGTCGACCATGTCGGACGCCATTGAATTGGAATGAGACCGTGGCGAGCGCCGTGTCTTTGGGCCTGATATTCTTCAAGAGGCTGAAGAAGCGGTCGCCATGATTAGGGAAAGGTTGAAGATAGCCCAATCACGACAAAGAGTTATCTTGACAATCGTCGCGAGGATTTGAAGTTTTGAAACTGTAAGACTTTGTTTACCTCGAGTTACGCCTCGGGGAGTTAAGAGGTTCCATGCCAAAGGGAAACTCGCACCCGTTATGTTGGACCATTTAAGATTTTGAGTCCCAGAGGCGAAGTTGCTTATCACCGGGCGTTGCTGCCTTGATCGTTAGCGAGGAGTGCATGACGTATTCCATGTGTCCTAGTTGAAGAAGTGTCTCCGAGTTCTGAGGAAATGCAGACACCGCTAGAGTCAATTGAGTTGCAAGAGGATTTGACTTATAAGGAGCATCCGTGAGGATTCTAGACACAATGGATCGAGAAACTAGAAACAAGTCAACCTGCTTCAGAGAGTTCAAAGGAGCAACCATGAAGAAAGCGGTTTACTTGGGAGGGCCTTGAAGAGGATTTGAAGAAAGAGTTTCAAACCTATTCCTTTAGTAAGCCACTGAATCTCTGGACGAGATTCTATTAAGGGGAGGTTTGTAACACCCCAAAATTTTGCTTTTCTTAAATTCATGTGTGATTTGGCACTTTGGTGAATTTTTGGAATTTTCTGGAATTTATTTGGATTTATTTGGAATTTATTTGAATTTATTCCATTTTGAAATAATTAAAGAATTTAATTTTGCAAATAAAATTTTGTTGGAAATATTTTATTTGAGTCCAAAATGTTCCAAAATATTTTCCAGAATTTTTCTGGAATTTTTCTGAGTATTTTGCTATTTTTAATGAATTAAATGAATTACTGGGAATTATTTTAAATATTAAATCGTTGGAAAATGCGAGTGGGTTTGTACTGTTCATCCGACCGAGCCCGAGTCGGACTCGAAGTTCGAGTCCGACCCGAACCGACCCGAGCCGTGGTTGAGTCGAACCCACTCAGTAGAACCCAACCCCGTCAGGCCAGTTGGATCAAGATCCAACGGCCACGATTGAGCCACGCCATCGACCGAGCCCGACCGAGCCAGCCACCGCCCGAGTCCGACCGAACCCAAACTCACGCACCGTTGGATCTCGATCCAACGGCCAGGCGCTGCGCCACGTAGCTCCGGGCCTGAAGTCCTCGCCGGACTCGCCGCAACGGAAAGGTGTCTCGGTCTCCGTGCGTTTACTGACGCCGAGGGCCCTATTTAATGCGCCGCCACCCGTGCCGTGGACGCCGACTTCCGCGGCGCACTGCAGTAGCCTAGACAACGCCGCTGGCCGCCGCTGCCTAGCCGCAATCGCCGCCGAAGTTGCCGTAGCGTTCGCCAGTAGTTTTTCGCCGATTGCCGCCATCTCCGTCGTCCTCACTTGCCGCCGTTGAGGTCGATCTGAACCGGGAGGCCAAGCCGCGTCGGGAGGGACCTCTCACATCGCCGGAGCACGCCCGAAGTGCCGTTGCCGTGGTCGTCGTCCCCAACTCCGGCAAGCCAGCGCCGCCGTGGGCCATCGACGGACTTCAAGATCTCTCAGCTGTCGGATCTCCATCCAAGGGCCCAGATTGCGCCACGTCATCTCACGGTGAGATTTCGTCCAAAATCCCAGATCCAATCTTGACCGTCCGATCTAGATCCAACGGTCCAGATCAACCGCGTTCACCCCAAACGCGTGAGTCGGATCAATGCGCTGATTTTCAAATCAGCGGTGGATCTAGCCACGCGTGTGCGGGAGATCGACCGCCGCGGCCGTCATAGCCCACGCCGCTGCGTGGCGCGTTGTCTTCGACACGCGGCCCGCGTGTCACGTGACAACCAAACCGCACCATGACGTCACGCCGGGCGTCATGGCGCCCAAGATGTCGCTGGTCGTCTCGGCCAAGCGCCGACGCCAAGCAATGACGTCACCCATGGGACCCACTGTCGGCCAGGTGGCCGAGCCTCGCCGACGCCAAGAATGACGTCACCCGAGTGGTCCCACATGTCGGGCCTTCACGTGGAGCCGTGGGACCGGGTCCACAGTGACCCGGCCGGCGTGGACCGAGTCCATGGATCGGCCGACGCCAGCAGACCAATCCAAAGTTGCCACGTGTCCTCGCTGACGCAATAAATGATTTTCCTAAAAGAAAATGATTTAATAAATCGGTTTAATAATTGATTTGAATTTCAAAACTTCAAACGCTTATAACTTTTATGCGTTTCAACTCCGATTTGAGTGATTCAAATTTCTAAATTTGTATAAAATTGAGATCTACCTAAATATGAATTTTATTTAATTTTTGGACTAAAGTTTTTCCCTGCAAAATTATTTAATTGATTATTTAAACTTTAAATAATCATAACTTTTAAGGCCTTAACTCCAAATTTGACGATTCAAGATTCTAAAAACTCATAAAATTATGTTCTCTCTGTTTATGGATTTTATTTGGATGTTTGGACACTTTTTGCCTATTGTTTATTCGTGTATTTGCTATTTGCACGCTTTTACAGTAGACGTTGAAGTGCCTGGAAGGATTCAAGGAGAAGTATTGACTCAGGATCCAACTCAAGACCAAGAACAAGTACTTTTTGAAGGCAAGTTGTGCTTTGACCATGTTGATCCTATTTCGAAATCTATTTTGATTTAAACTATTGCATGCTAGTTCAATTAGAAAAATACTTTGTTTAAACATGGGGTTAGATAAATACCAATTTGTCAGTATGACAGCTTGATTATTTAAGTATGTGCCATGATCCCTTCTCACCCTAGTTGTGGATTACTAGTTGGACATTATTAAATCGCCAACATGGGTTTAGACCGTTGTAGTACACTGCTTAGACTTGCTACGTGCTCATGACATGATTTTGGACAATCAAATGTTAATATTGACTTAATGATATATTGAACCTGTTTTGGAAAGGTATCATGTGATGTTGATGGCACGTGGTGCATGTTAATCAACTGGGGTTTGATAAGCGATTTTCGGCCAAGGGCATGTGGCAAGAGTAATCAGGTGGGCCGATTGTGGCATTGGGAGTGTTGATTTGGTTCTTCGGGTAGTCTTGCCCTGGTCACCCTAAGGACTTAACCTTGCAAGCCTTTGAACTGGGTCTAACGTGCAACCACATGTCTCAGAATGGGACGGACCTAGTTGATTAAGTTGCTAATAACGCACTGTGGGACCTCAGAGGTCAACTACACCCTTTGTGTAAGTTGTACGGGGAGCGTCTGGCCGAGGCCAGTGTACCCATCTAACGGTTGATTGGCCTAGACTTCGCCTTAGCGAAGGGAAGGGTTAGTCTTAATAACCGGGGAGGACCACTTGTATTGTTAGAAGTCTCAGAAAGACTTTGTTACTGAACTTCGCCTTTGTGGTGTTTGACTGTATCTTGTGGGTAAAGTGCATAAACTCTGCAGAGTTTAGAATCTATTCGAATAGCCGTGTCCGCGGTATTGGACATCGCTCGGAATTACAATCAAGGGTTAGATTTTCTCAAAAATAACTTTGGTTTGAAAGGTTGGGCTGGATTAATAATGAAGTTGATGGAAATGTGGATTAGGATGGGAAAGATGTTTATTAAATTCCTTGAAAAGTTATCTATGCTATACTTGCTTCTCCGCTTTCGAATCTACTTATGCTACTTGTCAAATGTTGTTTATCGCAAATATACCTTGAGCTATTCCTTTGTACCAAGCCATGCATATAGTATATTAGCTTGCATTCTGCAGGCATGACTTGCTGAGTACCAAGTACTCACCCTTGCCAAAATACAACACCGCTTGAAGAGGAGATCGCACAAGCTTTGGAGGAGGAGCTCCAAGAGGATCCGTCTACTTAGGGAAGCGAGCCCGATCGGTTGCCTGTGGTATACTTGGATGGCGCCACGGTTATTTGATTTTCCGCCGCTATTATTTTTCTCTGAATAAGTTTCGCCTTGCGAGGCATATATTTGTAACTTGACCATAAGGTCGAGTAACTTGGTTGACTATTTAAATAAAGTACTTATTTAGTATCGAGTGGTATGATTGTGATATTTACCGATGTTAAGACTCGTGTGCACTAGCGTGTTCCTGGACTAGTGTCGAATACACAGAGGGTCCGGATTTGCAAATTCGGGTCCCGGCGTCCCCTCACCAACAAACCACTGCGCGGGAGCGATCCAAGGACCCCGCTCCCGACGCATGGCCAGCGCTCCAGCGGACGGAATCGAAGGGTGCGGTTCCTCACCGCCGAAGTGGGACTCGGCGCCCTCCAGGTGAGCCTCGCACACAACGGCTTGGCCGGAATTGCGAAGGAAGAAACACCAGAAAGGACCAAACTGGGGGCGCATAAATCACTTACCGAGAGGAGCGAACAACCGGCACCTGACGTGCCCT
This sequence comes from Rhipidocladum racemiflorum, assembly GCA_036346355.1. Lineage (NCBI taxonomy): Eukaryota > Viridiplantae > Streptophyta > Magnoliopsida > Poales > Poaceae > Rhipidocladum > Rhipidocladum racemiflorum. Next base: position 24,192,953 of record CM070586.1, read on the forward strand.
TTTTGCCGGGCCCCCGCGAGGAGGCGTGAGGGGTCTGCGCATCCTCAGATATACCTGCGCCCGCGGTTTTCCGAGAAACCACGGTCTCCGCCCAGCTGGAACCTGCGTCGCCGCCGCCGGAGTCGCCTCACCGCTCCCCTCGCTCGGCAGCGACTCTTCGTCGCCGCCGTCACTCAAAGTCTCGTCGAGACCTCCTCGCCGCTGGATCGGTCCGCGCTCTTTCCTCTTCCGCTCCTTAGCCTCCTTCTTCGCCAGGAGGCGGCGTCGCCAGCCGCTCCGTTGCGGCGCCGACCGCTCTCGCCTCCTTTTCCCGGATGCAAGGGGCGGAGATCGTGCCACCGAGCCCCTGCAAGAACGCTCGGATAAGGGGCGAAGGAGCAGAGCAAAGCAAAAGCAAACAGAGCCACCAGGCGTACCAAGTTCTTGGGTTCTGCGAGAACGCAGCGCAGCGCCTCGCCGTGGCTCGGTATCTCCCGCGATGGAAACTGCGGCCACACGCGCAAGGACCTCCGACGGGGGAAGCTCCCGCTCCGACGACCTTGCAGGGTCGGTCGGTCCGATGTACTCGAACATGGGGCGCAGCCGATCCTTGAGGGGTTGGATGCGCCTCTCCATGAACGTGCTGAGGACCACCTTGCCTGTCAAGCCCCGCCGCTTCAGGTCCACGAGCTTTCCAAGGATCTCATCCACCTTCGCCCGGTCCCTCGCGTCAGGACCCCAGCTCCAGCAAGGATGCGGCGTCGGTAAATTCCCACTGAAGGGCGGGGCACTGCTGCCGATGTTCCGGACGTAGAACCACTCGCTGTGCCACCCCCGGTTGGACGTCGGCAGCTTCACATCGATGTAGGACAACTTGCGGTGGTTGCGCAGTTGGATCGCCAGAGCGCCGAGGAGGCCGGTGGCATCCGACGGCGGCCTCGCGAAGAAGAAGTGGCGCCAGAGCCCCCAGTGGGGTTCGATCCCCAGAAAAGCCTCGCACAGCGTCATGAAGGCCGCGATGTGGAGGACTCCATTCGGGTTCAGGTGATGAACTTCCCCCCCGTAGTAGTGCAGTAGCCCCCGGACGAACGGGTGGAGTGGGAGGCCGAAACCCCGCTCGTAGAAGGCCGCCAGCCAGACTATCTCGCCGTCTTCCAGTTCGGGGACCTCGGTCCCGGCCGGCACTGGCCACTGAGGCCGCGGGGGAAGCAGCTCCTTCCTCTCCAAGCCGAGGTAGCGACCCGCCGCGGCCGAGTGCGGGGTCAGCAACATCCCCGAATGTGCGAAGGAAAGCGGAGGACGGCGCGATGAAGCAGGAAGCTTTTCTTCTTCCCTTGCGTTTTCTCTCCTTTTCCTTTTGCAGAGGATGCGAGCAGAAGGCTTTGCTCCCTCCACGCCGCCCGCTCCTTCCTTTATAGGCGCCTGGCGGGAACAGACGCGCCTCCGCACCCAACCGACGCCTCACGCGGACCGACGCAGATGCCAACCATCACCGCCACCACGCCCACTACTCCGTGAACGTGCCGCAGCCCGCTTAAATCCCACTAAGCATTAATCGCCCGACAGACGGCCGCGCCATACAAGACGCCGCGCAAAGACCGCAGACTTCGCCGGCCGCAGAACGGGCCAGGGCGCCCCATGCCAAGAACGGTATGAAAAACGGCCCACTGGGCCGCCCGGCCTCGGGAGAGCAAGCAGCCTACGGCTCGCGCGCCGAGGCCCGCATCCGCCGAGGGTTACGAAGGCCGAATCCAAACAATGGAATGAAAGCCGCCCCAACACGTAAAATAGAGCGAGGGCGGTCGCAGTGAGCCCCCAGAGGGCCTCTAGATGGGTCGACGGACGACCCAATCACTGCGGGCCCGCGCCCGAGACCATACCTCACACTCTCTCGCGAGCTCATCGATGAGTGGCGGTAGCCAGCGCCCGGTCGGCGGACGACCCGCAGCCCAACGCGGATGAGTAAGGAAAGGTTTTATGGAACGCCCGCAGCCGGCCGGACGCCCACGCCGAGCTACGCCCTCTGGAAACGATCCTCGTCGAGGAGATCGCCAAGGTTCCACTCGGATTGCCCGATAGTAGCTCGCACGAGCACGACGTTCAAACCGACGAAGGTAAACGCGTCGTTCGCTCAACCGACTCTAAAGGCCCACGAGCAGCGTAGCCCGCCGTAGTCCGACCAGGCTAAACCCCGATCGCTCTCCGACCGCTCGAGGGCTCGAGGTTACACCCACCGGGTGCGCTCGCCTTGCCACCGGAGCTCTTTAAAGCCGGGCGCGGCTCCCCAGCGATCGCGGCCACCAGCGCCACCGACCTCAGGGCCGACGGCTACCACCGGGCTAAACCCCGACCGCTCTCCGACCAGCTCAGGGCTACACCACGGTGCGCCGCACCGGAGCTCTTTAGGCTGGCGCGACTCCCAGCGATCGCGGAGGCCAAGTCTTGCGCCGACCTCGGGCGGCTACCACTGCCAAGGCAAAACCCCAGCCGGCTCTCCGACCAGCTTTCGGGGCTCGGGCTCTTGACGAGTACCCGCAGTACCATGGGTACCCCATCGGCCGGAACGCGAACGGGTGACCAACCGCATGGCGAAGGCCAGCCTTGAAAAGTACTTGGGCCATGGAGAGCGAACCCGACTGCGGCAGACCGACTTAGACGGCCGGGCGAGCTCGACCGCCTAATGTTAAAGTCATGGTCAGCAAGCTCCACTGCGCGACGAGGCCAGGCTCACGCCGGCAGTTAGATACCGCTTGTGCGCAGCGTCCCGGCCTGGTGTCAGGCAGGCGGCTCTTCCCAAGGCCGCCGAGGAGCCACCGAAGAAGTCAAGCCCCCGTCCCATCGCCTGGCACACCGCAGAAGAATACGCCCACTCCCGAGGCCAAGGCAAAGTCAAGCGCCATTAAAGCCACCGAGGCTGACAGGAGCACCACGCGATACGTCATCCAGACAGCACTACGCAAGACCACTCATCACAGAGCCACCAACCCTGCCTCAGGACGGGCAGGGGTCGGTCGGACAAGACAGAAACCAGACTTCGAGACGCATAGGCCCCCTTCCTCGTGGTTTTCCCGAACTCCCGTGTAACCTGCCTCCTCCGTCTATATAAGGAGAGGCAGGGCCCGAGAGGGAGGGGCGATGGAAAAAACAGTCTTCTAGGTAGCCGCAACTCCCTAGCAAAAACACCGAGGGATCGGTCGACCGACTCCCTGCCTCGCTTGTATACCTCTCGTTCATCGCCCAAAGATCAATACACCCACACCGAACGAACTGGAGTAGGGACGTTCAGCCCGAACCAGTATACATCACCTGGCTCCTTGAGTCGACCATTCGGGGAGAGGGAGCGCGCGACCCCATCCGACCACAAATTCGTATTGCCGGTGCACGAAACACCGACAATACCGTTTACTGCACTGTCAGTGCGGCAACGGGGTAATTAGGGAGTAGTCGCCGAGCCGTTTGGCGAAAATAGGGTATTCATCGAACCGTACGGCGAAAATAGTGTATTCGTCCAACGGTGTGGCAAATATATATTATTTCTGCAATTTTTTAGGCTTGCGTATTAAATCCGTAATTCCATTAAAAAAATGTATTATTTAAAAAAAAATTCCTTTTTCGTTAGCTACTTCGTTGGCATGCACGACTTCAAAACGTTCTTGCCAACACGGGCTCGCTTCAGGGTTAGTTTGTGGTTGCTATTGTCGTGTTTTGTAACAATCTAGTAACTTTTAATAATTCTAGCAAGATTATACTGCTATGGCTAAAAAAGAGGTGCTTCACAGGATTAATTATCCAAAAAATAGAAAAAATATATATATATATAGTACATGTTTGGCAAATCAGATTAATGTATTTTTATGAGACAACCACTTCCATATCTCCTGTTGTTATTTGTGACGCAACAATCTTCGCTTACAACGTGACTTAGAAAAGAGAAGAAAGAACAAAAAAACTCTAATGGCCAATCTGACGTGACGGCAACGGGCAGGGAGGGAGACGCGAGCTAGCGGACACGGCAGCGGCGAACTCGAGCAGGCGCCTGCAGTGAGCTGCATGCTACGGGCGATCGATGAGAGATCGTGACGGCAATTATGGATTTTGTATAATTTAAGGGTAGGATTAAACATGAAAGATCGATAACTGCGATTAGATGTACGCTAACACATATAGCAGCTACAGTTTGTTTCGGACAATTAAGAAGAACTATATGCATGTATATATCTGGATGGAGTGGCGCTAGCTCAAGCAAAGTACGTAGTATGTATACAATTCGTGTAGAATTAGAGAAAATAGACTGTTGAGATGTTTTCATATTTCATTGACGATGCAAAGTTCCCAGGCGACGGATTTCGGTTGCCCCTTTAGAATGCTTCCGCGATATAAATTGTGGTCATAAAACCACTATTTCGGTATTTCCAAAGCAAGCCAATGTTGAGTAAAAACAGCCAAGACGCTCGATTTATAGGCGATTCTGGCTAAACCGTCACGAAACTGTTGTAATTGTTGTTGTTTAATCATTAATTCAATTAATGTATGAGCCTCCACTGCTCCACATAAATCTTAGGTGGGAAAAAATCTAGAAAAAATTCCTCCATTAATCGAAAAAAAATAAAAAACAGCTACTAATTCTCAAATTAATCAGAAAAAGGAAAATGGAAATAAAGGCTTAGATCAATGCTAGAGTTCGATACAAAGTGGTGTTGAAAGTCCGTATTGAATTTAGAATTCGAATTACATTCCAAATATACAAATTTGGAACTAAAAAAACATAAGAAGACATAATCAAGATTAAATTAATAAAAACATTGGAACTACAATTATTTTCAGAATAAAATTAAATTTTACAAAAAAAACATCATTTTAAAATTCCAAAATATATTTATGAAATGGGACTTAATATGAATTATTACTAAAATAAGCTCCAAAGAAATAGAGATGCAAATTATGAACTAAAATTAATTTAAATTCAGAATAAATAATTCAAAATTAGGAACTTGACTTAATTACAGGAAAAAAGTAAACTCAGAAATAAATTATTTTTTTAATTTCGGAGATAGAATTAGTTTCAGAAAAATCTAATCATGGAATAATTATTGAATTTGGAATATCTACAGGTTACAATTCCGAAAAAAATCAAAATGGAAATCAAAATCAAGTTTGGAATATAGAAATTCGTGACCACAAATAATATATATAATAATATTTGTCGACGATTGGGGAGCAGGCCCCCGCCGAGCTTACTTGTTGGTGGAGGGACCAACTACCACCCCTTCTTACGTGATGGGATACTCAGAGGAGTGACTCACTGGGCTTCAACAGGCAGGGACACTGTAGTTTACCCTGGTTCGGGCCTCTCAAGAAGGAGATAATAGCCCTACTCCAGCTTGTGTATATCTTTGTGCAGAAAAAGTTATCTGTCTGTCCCCTTCATGGTGGGGATGCTTTTATAGCTTACAAAGGGGCGTGCTTGTTCAAACCCACTAACTCCACGTCCGACCAGGTCCAACGTGGTAACTAACGGATCCTGCACTCCTGTCACGTCCCCGCGAGGATCGCAACGAACTAGCGGAGGTTACGCAGCGGGTGGTTACCGACCTTGGGGTCACGTCAGGTCGGCTAACGTCTAACTCCGAACTCGGCCACCTCGGCCTGAGCACGAGCTATCGGTCCACCAGGTCATGCGACCTCCTAAAAAGGTCCCGGCTAGACCGTCCCTTGGAACAACTCCTCGCGACCAGGACGGGAACGACCTCGTGCTACTCGTGGCGCCCGGCTAGGTCGTCCAGGGGAACGGCCTTCCGGTAGTTCGGGCAGTAGTGAGCCCGCGCCCCTCGTGGCATCCGAGGTAATTCTGTGGGGTCTACCCGACTCCCCGACAGCTAGCCCCCGAGGTTCGAGTGGAAGAAGGCTTTAGGAAAAGACCTTCCTCTCGGGCCTACCGTCTCCCGAGCCAGCCAGGTTGGTCGCGACGAACAGCTGCCCCGACCTCCGAGCTATTAGTGAAAAGGTTAGAAGATTGCCTAGAGGGGGGTGAATAGGCTAATTTTAAATTAAAACAATTTAATGCAGCGGAAATAGGTCGGATATTCCGAATTAATATCGGAACTTCCGAAAACTTCGGAACTTCCGTAATTACTTCGGACTATCCGATTAGCACTTGACTGAAAGAGTCAAGTAGAAAGAGCAGTTCGACAACTAGCACTAGACAACTAACATTGCACTGAAGAAAATTAATAAGATTAATCAGGCAGCTAGAGACAAGAGAGAACACAATAGTTTGATTCCCGGAGTTCGGATCCTTGAGGGGATCGTACGTCTCCGTTGAGGAGGCTCCAAAGAGCCCGGGTCTTTTCCAACCCTTTCCTCCCAAACCTCGGTCTCACTTGAGACTTGGTTCCACTATTTGGTTCCTTCCCTTTCGGAGGCGGAGCCGGCCTTCACAAACTTCTCACGGCTTCCCACAATCGTTGGGGGCTCGTGAGCGACGCCTAGCCGTCTAGGAGTCCTTCAACCTCCAAGAGAAATGAATGCACTCGAATTTCGATCTTGGAGAGGTTCTCTACTTTCTCAAGATGAATACCAACTTAGCCCTTGACTTTCGATCACACTTGACAAACTCTCACTCACTAAATGATCCCTAAGATCAAGGAGGAGAGAAAGCTCAAAGGATGCTCTAGAGAATACACAAGAAGCTTAAATGAATAGCCCAAGCAAGTGTGTAACCAGCAAAAGGAGTGAGAGAGGGGTATTTATAGTTTTGGATCAAAACTAGCCGTTACCCTCAAGATTTCCTCACATCGGAATGTCCGAAAAGAACTTCGGAACATCCGATGTGTGCAAACTACCAGACTTGGAAAGCTTCCAACGGTCGAAAACAACACGCATCGGAAAGTCCGATAACAATATCGGAACATCCGATGACTCTCAGAGAGGGAACCCAACAAATCAAGCTAAGTCCACATCGTAATGTCCGAAAATAGACATCGGAACATCCGAAGAAAACAAAGGCTCCCAAACAGGAAAACAACCACTTCGTAACTTCCGAAGACGCAACTTCGGACAATCCGAACTAGACAGAGAGCACCTTTACACAAGAAGGCACACATCGGACCTTCCGATACTTAATATCGGAACATCCGAACCAAACAGAGCTCCCAATCTAAAACACAATGTATCGGAACATCCAAACGAGAACATCGAATGTCCGACCCAAACAGAACACATCGGACTGAAGCACAACTGCACTTCGGAACATCTGAACTATCGGAGTGTCCGATACAAATTCGGAACATCCGACCTGAACTTAAAACAAACTACATTCCGAAGCGAGAGAGAACACTTCTAGCCCTTGAGAGACTCGCCTAAGTTCATCTTGAGTGAGGAGAACATCTCTAAGTCAATTTCAATGCATCCCTCTTAATAGTACGGCATTCCTATGACTCAATAGATTAAAATTTCAAGCTTAAATACCGTTTTTCTTACTCAGCGCTACTAGGGGACACTTCACGTGCATAGACGATCTCTTCTTGAAGCATTTGCCTGTTCATAAACTAGTTGAACACATTAGTTTCTTTAATCGTTTGTCATTAATCACCCAAAACAAATTTAGGGGGCCTAGATGCACTTTCAATTAGTCCGCCCCGAGAGACGAGCTCGGTCCCGCCGTGCCTTGGGCGTGCAAACTAGATCCCATCCTACCGACGGTTCCTTCCCTTGGAAGCTTCATTCGGTTAGTACGAACCGCCCCCCCTCGGGAACCGTCGCCCGGCAAGACAGCCTTGGTTTGCGTGTCCACGCGTCGCTCTCCGTGTGGTGGACGTCTCAACTGCCCCCTGCGCCTTTAGGGCTTCCTCGACTATAACGGCGGGAACCTCTTCGTTCTCTCGTTTGGTTTTTAAACCCCAGAAGAGAAGCCCTAGATCCACTTGCCCTTTCAATCAATTAGTGCACTCCCTACTTCTTCATTTCGGCGCTTCATCCTCCTTTCCGATCATCTCCTCCATCCTCATGGCAAAGTTTGGCGTCAGCAAGCTTGATAGGCGCAAGCTGGAGATTCTCGAGCGGGCGAAGTACCTTGACGCCGGCTCATGGAGAGCCGCTGGTGCCGAGGAGAGCCCCGAGCCGGAGGAAGGAGAGATCGTCTCCACCGAGCTCTACGCCATAAACGGGCTTCGCACGCCCGAAAGCGAGTTCGTTGAAGCCGTACTCGCCTTCTGTGAGTGCGAGATCGTCCACCTCCACCCAAACTCCATTCTCATCATGGCCATCTTCGCCCATCTCTATGAGGGGTTTGTGGGCGTCGAGCCTACTCCCAGTCTCTTTCTTCACTTCTACACCCTTTCGCGCACCGGCACCCCCTCGCAGGCCGGCTGCCTTTACTTCCGCCTCCGACCTACCCGCCCGTACGAGTACCCGAGCTTCACGCTCAAGGACTCCGTGTCGGGGTGGGCCGACTCTTGGTTCTATCTGAGGAAGGCCGAGGGCGGCTCGCTTTCCTACTCCGGCGCCAAGGGTCGTGCCGTCGAGACCCCCCGACCCCCCGTACAGCCCGAGGAGGAGAAGGTGCTCATGCTGATCAATGAGCTCACTTGCTCGGGGCTGTCCGGCCGGGACGTTGCCCGGGACTACGTCAGGAACCGGGTGTCGCCCCTCAAAGTGAGGGTGCACCCCTTCTTCAAGGTTGAAGGGTGGCAGGACATTACCCGGGAATCACGCTCAGGTACATTACCGCCCTCGACCTTCACTTTAAAATAAGGAACATTCGAGCTTACTGTGCTTTCTCTGTCTGGTAGCAGCTCCGCCGGAGGACTGGGTGGATACGAGGGTGTCCGAGATGTTCGGAACTCCCAAGGCCAAGGAAATCCTAGAGGGCCGCCAGATCCCGAACAACGTCCTTAACCGGACTGAGGCGGTAAGTCCTTATCTCGGACCCTTTCCGAAGGTCCGTTCAGGTCGGGTTTCTTCCGAAATTTCCTGACCTATTCGAATCCACCTGCGCAGGAGAAGGTCGCCCTCGAGGTCGCTGCGTGGCTCAATCAAGCGCCGCAGGCGTGACGAGGCCGGAAGACCAAGGAACAAAGCGGTCGTAAGCGCCGCGCCGATCCGTCGGCTACGCCGTCCCGCCTAGGCGCACATGCGCATATCCCGGCCACGCGATCGCTCACCTCGCCGCAAGATTTGGAGTATGCCGATCGGCAGGAGGTGAGCGAACTAAAATCGTGGATAGATGAGTACACTCAGGGATAACCCCGAGCCGATGGCTCGTTTGCGTCACCTGCCGCTACGGGCGAAGAAGGAGGCCGCGGTAGTCCAAATAAGGAAGGAGGCACCGGAGAGCCGGATCGCGGTTCTTCAGGCAGAGCTCGCGCAGGTGAGCTCGAGCTCGGCCCCTCCGGATGGCGAGGAGGAGAAGGACGAGCTGGACCCCGTCCCCCTGGTCCCGAGGTCCCACAGGTCGTCCGTTGCGCCCCAACCACGCCCAACGCCGACCATCACCGAGGCCGACTTGGGAGAAGTCGACCTTCCGGTGCCAGGGCCGACAAGGCACGAGAGGCCCTGGCTGCCCTCCTCGATCGCGCCGAGGCCACCGAAGATGCCGAACGAGGTCGACCTCTTATCCTGCCTCGTTTCTCTCATCCCCCTCCAGACCACACTAACCCCACATTGTCTGTAGTGGGTGTGGCGGTAGTCTTGAGTTATGGGATTTTGGAGCAATGGTCGACGAAATTCTTGATCTCATGCTAGAGAGGAGCTTGCTCATAGGCCGCCGAGGCCGTTGTGGGCGAGGAGGTCGAGGTGGGAATCGAGGCCGCGGAGGCCCGGGCCCCACGAGCCGGTGGTGATGATGCCGAGGTAGAGGAGCTCGCCGCCGCGAGATCCGGCTCAGAGCTCGTCTCTCCTGAGGAGGAGACGCGGAGGAAGATTGCGGCTGCCGATGCTCGGGCCGCGGCGGAGGGCATCCCCCACATTATAATTCAAGACGACGACGAGGAGGAGGACGGTGGTACCGAGCACGCCGCTGAGGCTCCTCGCGAGGACTCCACCGGCGCGAGCGACATTATCGCCGTCACGCTCCAAGAGATCGCCGAGATCTCTCCCCGAGCCCGCGACGCTCCGCCGGACATCAACGTCGAGCTCGACCTCACGGCTGCCGACCCGGCGACTCCGGTCGATCTCGTGCCCAAAGACGCCGCCATGGCCCAACTTCAGGCGCCCGACCTCCCGGCCGCCGACCCGGCGTCTCCAGTCGCCCTTGCGTCAAGACGCCGCCACGCCCAACCAGCGCCGACCTCCCGGCCGCCGAGCCGGCGTCTCCAGTCGTTCCCGCGCCCGGAGACGTCGCCACGGCCCAGTCTTGCGAGGAGGCAGGGCCCACCGGGGAGGAAGCTCCCCCGGCCGTGGACATCGTGCTCCGGGCGGAGGACCTCAAAAGCCCGGATGCCGAGGAGGAGGAGCCCCCGAGCGCAACTCCTGCTCGGGAGGAAGAGGAGCGGGAGGTGATCCTTGCTCTCGAGGCCGTCCCTCCGCAGGAGATGGGGGTCGATCCTCAGGGGCAAGGTCTCCCGCCCCCAGGGGACGGGGGAGCTCGAGCTCAAGACCCAGCGCTCGATCAAGGAGAAGGAGCTCAAGCTCCCGCCCAGGGAGTAAGGAGCGGGACGGAGGACCCTGCCGAGCTGGGCCAGGAGGGGCGGGAGGCGCGGCTCTGTTGGGTAAGTTTCCTACCACTGATGTGTTTTTGTCAAAAGAACTGATCACGACCGAGATGCCTTGATGCGTAGGTGTTGGAGACCACCATGAAGGACTTCCACGCCGCGACCGTGCCGCCAGAAGTCATCGCGAAGCACCAGGCCGAGCAAGACGCTAGGATCGCGGAGCTCGAGCGCCTGGTCGCCGAGCTGAGGTCTTCTGAGGCCGAGATTAGGCGTAAGATGGAGGAGTCCGCGCTCTTCCTCAAGGAGCGCCGAACAGAGCGAGCGGTGCAAGGTCGGGCTTGAGGCGATGGTGGCGCCCTGCGTGACTCGCACGGCGCCGAACGGACGATCGACCAAAGAACGGAGGAGTCCAAATGGCTTCAAGCGGCAAGCGAGGGTCGTGAAGCTCGTCGGCGGGTGCTTGACCTTGAGTCCGAGCTTGAGTCCGTGCGGGGACGAGCCTGCCGCTCTGCAGACGAAGCGTCTGGCCTCCTCGTAACTCGTTCCTCTCAGAACTCATTCCTGCAAAAAACTTTAGCGAAAAAGCTGCCAAGTTGGGCATAATATGATTACTTTAATAGATGTCTTTTATTTTTCTCTGCTTTTGTCTCCCTCGAATGACAACGATATGCCCTATCCCGTTGCTCCCTATTCGACGGAGCTCGACAGTCACGCGATCTAGCGATAGTCACGCGATCTAGCGAACGATCGTACTAGGGAGTGACTACCTCGTGAAAGATCCTCTAGGTCGTGAGCCACGCCAGTATCCCTATAGCCCCGCCGCCAACGGAGGTCGTGGGGGCAGGCCGCAAACACGACCTTGTTGACGGAAAAGAGCCTCGCGGGGACCGTGGTGACTTTATACGGCAGTGCGTTTACGCCGCCACCGCCGACTGAGCCGGGAACCGTCCGAGGGTGCTCATGCGACCCTTTTTGTCTCATGCGGCGGAGGCCTGCCGTGAAAAGATGGTCGCCTTACGGAGAAGGAAACCTCGGGTCGAGCTGGTGGTCCGATGTCAGGCGGTAGGATGCTTGTCCGTTTGTGCCCTGAGGTCCGAGCCCGCTCTTTGATACCGGATCGAGTTTGGTCACGGCACTTCGCGGGAGGTTTAAAGAGAGAAAGAGAAAACGAGAGAGAACGAGGGAGACCGAGAGGCCAAGTGTCGAATTTTTATTTAAAGGAGTAAGGTTGGTTTGGTTTAGATATGGAACTTACGCAGTTGGTCGATGTTCCAAGTACTAGCTAGTTCTCGACCATCTTCCATTGCTAGGCGGACAGCCCCCGGGCGTGCTGTTGAGACGACCGTGTAAGGACTTTCCCATCTTGGCGTTAGCTTGTTGGCTTTTGACAGGTCTTGGACCCGTCGCAGAACGAGATCGCCGACGTGCAAGGTCCTTGGTCGTACCGATTTAGCGGCGTGCCTGCGGAGAGCTTGCAGGTAAACCGCGGATCGCAACAGAACCCGTTCACGAGTTGCTTCCGCGAGGTCGAGGTCGAGAAGGCGCTCGCCTTATGCGTCAATGCTATCGGCTAGGTTCACCCTTGGGGATCCTAGGACAACTTCGGCGGGTAGGACGGCTTCCGCGCCATATACGAGCTGAAAAGGGGTCTCACCCGTAGCTCGGCTCGTCGTGGTGCGGACCGACCAGAGGACGGGAGGTAGCTTGTCCACCCAGGCCTGACCATGCCGATCGAGGCTCTTGAAGACTCTCTTCTTGATTCATTGGACGATCTGCCCGTTCGCGCGCTCGGCCGCCCCATTGCTCTGCGGGTGGGCCACGGATGCGAAGCATATCTTGGTCCCGACCTCCTCGCAATAAGCCTGAAACACCTCGCTTGTGAACTGAGTGCCGTTGTCCGTGATGAGGCGACTCGGAACGCCAAAGCGGGTTACTACATTATTGCGGAAGAACCTTTTAGCCGTCTGTGCCGAGATGGTTGATATAGGCTCGGCCTCGATCCATTTAGTGAAGGTGTCGATTGCGGCGAGCAGTATTTACAACCCCTCCTTCCCTGGAAATGGACCGAGTATGTCGATGCCCCAAACCGAGAACGGCCAGGTTAGTAGCATGGTCTGCAGCATGCGTATGCTTACTGATGGACTTTCCGAGCATGGAATCGCAAGGTCGGCAAGCGGTCACTATTGAGCGCTGGCGCCGGCCGTGCCAATAGTAACCCAATCGAAGGCTTTGCTCACCAAGGTCCTAAAGGACGAGTGAGCTCCACACATCCCGTCATGGATATCTTTGAGGAGATATTTGCCTTCCTCTTGGGTGATGCACTTGGAGAGGACGCCAAGCGCGCCTTTGCGGTATAAGAGGCCCTCGACCATTTTATAGGCCGAGGAGCCGCCTCACTAGCCGGATTTCTCGGCTTCCTCCTCGGGCAAAGGTCCCGTGCACGAGGTATTGGATGAATGACGTCATCCAACTCGCACCTCGCCGAGGAAGGAGACGGTACCACCCGTCTCGGTTGCCTCCTCTCCGGGGTATGGAGGGCTTATAGAGGTGCTCGATGAGCACCCCGCCGAGCGGAAAGCTGGCGGAACCGACTCTTCGATAGATGGTCGGCCAGGGCATTGTCCTTCCCGGGATGTATAGTACTTGAAGTTTCAAGTACTTTTCCATCTTCCTTACTTCAACCAGGTAAAGCGCCATTGAGTCATCTGAGCACCGATACTCCTTGTTAACCTGGTTGACAACCACCGCGAGTCGCCTTCGCAGCTTAGTCGTTGGACTCGAAAGGCCCCGTGACGCCCAAGTCCGGCCAGCGAACCCTCATATTCTCGCCGTTGTTCGCTGGCGCCGAAATGTAGTTGGAGGGCGATCGATCCGCTCTCCTTGGGGGATTCGAGACCACTCCACCCGAGCAATTGTAAGCTCGGGATCCGTCGGCACATGACCCAAATGACCGTGCTCGATCTGGTCGGGTTTGGACTCGAGATGGGGTAGGATTTGTCCATTCGGCTAGGAAGTCCGCTAGAACCTGGACTTAATCGCCGTCTGGCCGAATTCGATCTCGACCGGCGAGCTCCATGGCCCACTTTGCGATCCGTCCGCTGCCCCGATTCCCTAGAATCTCTCTAAGCGGGAAGTTGGTCGACTCGAATTTTGTAGGCACTGGAAGTAGTGTCTTAATTTCTTCGAGGCCACGAGGAGCGCATAAAGGAGCTTCTGACCTCGGGTAACGCTCCTTTGGTCCGTAAGACTTCGGCCGATGTAGTAGATCGGCGCCGCGCCCGCCCCGTTTCTACCGTTAAGACGGCGCTTGCCGCCTGGGGTGTGGCGGCCAGGTAGAGCAAGAGAACCTCTCCCATTCTTGGCGTGGTCAAGACCGGGGGTCTTGACAAATATAGCTTTAATTCTTTGAAAGAGCGGTCCGCTTCCTCTGTCCAGCGAAACCGTCAGGCTTCCGAGCGCCTTGAAGAAAGGCAGCCGCTCCTCGAGCCGCGAGATGAAGCGACTTAGGGCCGCCATCCTTCCTGGCCGTGATTGAACCTCCCGCGTACAAGCGGGTGGCCGATGTTCTCGATGGCCTCTATCTTCTCAGGGTTGGCCCCGATTCCTTGTGGACCGATCATGTAGCCGAGTACTTTGCCAGCCTTGACCCCGAACACACATTTTTCAGGGTTCAACTTTATTCGATGCTTATTGAGGTTATGAAAAGTCTCCTCTAGATCGAGTACATGACCCGAGGCCATCTTGCTCTTGACGACTATGTCGCCTACATATACTTCCGTGTTCACCTATTTGGTCCGAGAAGGTTTTCTCGCATGAGGCGCTGGAAGGTCGCCTCCAGCGTTCCTTAGACCGAAGGACATGGTCGTGTAGCGTAATGTGCCAAACGGCGTGATGAAGGAAGTTTTCTCCTCGTCGTCGGGCGATATGCCGATCTGGTGATAGCCTGAGTAGGCGCCCGTAGCTCATCGCCTCGGGCCGGCCGTTGCGTCGACCAACCGGGTCTATCCGAGGTAGCGGAAATTGACTTTTGGGCATGCGGCATTCAGTCTGTGTGATCGACACACATGCGCCACTTGCCCCTTTTCTTCACGATAATCGGGTTGGCCAACCAATCGTAATGGTCGACCTCCGTATGAAACCGGCTTTGAGGAGCTTGTCCAGTTCCTCTCGATGATGGCTTGCTTCTCCGGGAGAAGCGCTGAGCTTCGCCGCACAAGGCTTTTGTCGCCGAATCATAGCTCAGTGCTCGACGACCTCCCTTGGGACTCCGGGCATGTCGGACGGTTCCCAGGCGAACGTGTCCGCGCTTCTCCGGAGGAAGGTCACGAGCTCGAGTTCCTATTTAGGGTCCAGGGAAGCCCCCACATGTACGACCTTGCCTGGCTCTGCGTCGTACAGCGGGATGGCCTTAGTTTCTCCCCCGGCCTGGAGGGTAGCCCTGGGCCGGGAACTCCTCGGCTCTTGGTCGGGTCCGCGCTGGGGCAGCTGCCCGACCATGTCTAAAGCCTTCTCGTCGCAGTTTAGGGCCGCCTTCGGACTTCCCTTCACTGAGATCACGCCGCCGGGGCCGGGAACCTTCAGGCATTGGTACCCGTGATGCGTGGCGGCCATGAATTTGGCGAGCGCTGGTCGGCCCAGGATGGCGTTGTAGGCTGACTCGAAATCGACCACCTCGAAGGTGACTAATTCCGTTCGGAAGTTGCTCGGGCTTCCGAAGGTTACCAGCAGGACAATCTGCCCGAGCGGCTTGGCCGAGATGCCGGGGACTATCCTGTAGAAAGGGACTACGACGCTCTTGATCTTGGACCGAGGAATTTGCATCTCGTCCAGGACCCTGGCCGATATCAGGTCCAGGGAACTCCCGCAATCCACAAGCACTCGTCCTACCGCGGTATTGCAGATCGTCGGGCTAACGACCATCGGGAGCCTCTGGGGTTTCGTCATCCCCAGGGGGCAGTCGTCTTTGGAGAAGGTAATGGGCAGCTCGGACCACTTGAGCTATTGAACGGGAGGCTTCCCCTGGGTGCAACGGAGTACCTCGCGTGCGGCCTCCTTCAGCTCCCGTCGAGACCCATAGGCGGCGGAGCCCCCGAATATCACGGCGATGTGGTTTCTCGGCTCCTGGTACTCCATGTCCGTATCTTCCTCCTCGGCGGGCTTCTTGCCCTTGACGTCTCCTTCTTGCTCTGGGAGCGTGGGCATGGGACCCTTGCCATCAGTAGAATTGCTCCAGCGGGAGGCCCATGTTCTCGCAATTCCGCAGGTCGTGCCGTGCGCCTGGTGGAAGCGGGCAAAAATAGGCGCTAGCCCGTCCGCGTTGGTCGCCGCGGTCTTGGTCGTCCCGGTTTTGCTCGCTGCTCCGCTGAACCGGTCGGCCTTTCCCTTTCGCGGCTCCTCCTTTATACGATTGCGAGGTCGGCCGTTGTCGTTGTCGTTCGATGGCCGCCACCATGTCGGAGACGGAGGGTTTTTTCTTCTTTTTGATTTTCTTCTCGATCGAGCTCACGCTCTTTCGGCTTGACGCCCCTTCGAGTCCGGCCGAGGGGCAGCTTTCCTCGCCCGCCAGCCTTCTTCCATTGGACGGCCTCGTCGCGTTGGCATAACGGTCAGCCATGCGAATACCGCTGGTCGTGATGTCCGGTGAATTTCGAGGTCCCGAGTAAAGCGTCGTCTCGGACCCCGAACTTGAAAGCCCGACGACCGCCTCATCCGAGATGCTCGGGATGGAATTGCGCACTTGCATGAAGCGCCGACGAATCGGGCGCAAGGTCTCGCCCTCCGCCTCAGACGACGCTCAAGGTCGCGCTCCTTCCCGGCGGACGTAGCGGCTCTGAAGTTAGCTCGGAGAGTCTTTGCCACCGGGCCCAGGACCGGATCGAAGTTTTCCTTCTGGTTGAATAGCCACGCCCGAGCCGCCCGTCCATCATCAGGCGTAAAGTTGGCCATGACCCTTTCATCATCCCCGGCTAGAATGGCCGTGGTGTAGATCGAGAGAAACTTCGTCGGGTTCTCGAGTCCCGTCGAATCTCGATGTGGCCCGGCTTGAACCTTATTGGCCAGGTCACACGTCAGAGCGACGTTGCGAACGCCCCGCACCAAAACGGACTGTCGGGACGGTCATTACGAGCGCGCTGGCCGGGCGATCCCCACCACCGAGCCCGAGGTTAGTGGGCCCAGCGAGAGAATATCTCCTACGCCAGTAGGATGGAGAGTGGCCCGAAGAGGAATGTTCGGCCTGCTCGCCAGGCTCGCGTTCACTGCCCCGAGGAGCCCCCGAATTGCTCCGGTGCCCTCCCGAGCCCTGCCGCTCGCGCCGGCCACTGGGTACGGCCAGTGAGTCGTCGGGTGGAGGCGCTGACGCCGGCCGGCGCGTTCGAGAATTTCTCTCGGGCGTCCCTTTCTCGGGAGGCTTCCACCGCTTTTATGTCTCAGAGTAATTTCCTCGAGGTCGCCGGCCACACCGCACTCCATGGCTTCTAGGTCGACCGCCAGAAACTCTCTCGAGTTTGCGTACCACCGCGGGCTAAGGCTTGAAGCGTTCGCCTCGGGGAACGCTGGGTGACGAGCTCGTTAAATGCGTCGCCGCGACGGCTCCGAGTCCCGTGACGCTGCGGAAATTCTCACGAACTTCGCCCTGGTCTTATCGGCCGCCACCTCGGACTTGCCGGCCAGGCGCTGTCCGATTCAGAGATGCCTGCAGGTGCTCCTTGGCCGCCTCGTAGCGGTGAAGACGCGCTTCGGCCGGGGATTTGCTCCCGACATTTCCATCCTCCTCCGCAACGAAGACGTTGCGGGATTGGACGGACCGCGAGGGGGACATCACGGTGTCTCCCCGTGACGCGGTCCCCTGGTCGAGCTCGAAAAGGTCGGGGATGTCCAGACCATCGTAGAGCCCGTCATACTCGTCGTCCGAGAGGGCGTCGAGCCGAGCGAAGAATCGCTTTGCGGGCGGTTTCCACGGAGAAGCTCCGGGAACCGTCGCGATTCCCAAGGCCAGCGACGTTGGCGGCCCCATTGTCGAAGAACTGCTTGTCTTCTTCCTCAATTCCGGGGGCGCCGAGGCCCTGGCGATCTTGGGAATTTGTCATCCTCCGGGATTCCTCACGAAAGGGAAAGTCGGTCCCCACGGACGGCGCCAGCTGTCGACGATTGGGGAGCAGGCCCCCGCCGAGCTTACTTGTTGGTGGAGGGACCAACTACCACCCCTTCTTACGTGATGGGATACTCAGAGGAGTGACTCACTGGGCTTCAACAGGCAGGGACACTGTAGTTTACCCTGTTTCGGGCCTCTCAAGAAGGAGATAATAGCCCTACTCCAGCTTGTGTATATCTTTGTGCAGAAAAAGTTATCTGTCTGTCCCCTTCATGGTGGGGATGCTTTTATAGCTTACAAAGGGGCGTGCTTGTTCAAACCCACTAACTCCACGTCCGACCAGGTCCAACGTGGTAACTAACGGATCCTGCACTCCTGTCACGTCCCCGCGAGGATCGCAACGAACTAGCGGAGGTTACGCAGCGGGTGGTTACCGACCTCGGGGTCACGTCAGGTCGGCTAACGTCGAACTCCGAACTCGGCCACCTCGGCCTGAGCACGAGCTATTGGTCCACCAGGTCATGCGACCTCCTAAAAAGGTCCCGGCTAGACCGTCCCTTGGAACAACTCCTCGCGACCAGGACGGGAACGACCTCGTGCTGCTCGTGGCGCCCGGCTAGGTCGTCCAGGGGAACGGCCTTCCGGTAGTTCGGGCAGTAGTGAGCCCGCGCCCCTCGTGGCATCCGAGGTAATTCTGTGGGGTCTACCCGACTCCCCGACAATATTAAATTTGTAAACATAATTAATTTGAAATTGAGTATATACGCAGTGGGGCAAGGGCGGCGGCGGCTGGCGCGGGACGGCGGCGGCGAGGCGGCCGGAGCCGGAGAAGGCAAGGGGAAGGGCTCACCGAGCGGGGGAGCGGGGACGAGGAATGGGGCGGGGTCGGGGGCCCTTTTATAGCGCGGGGAGGGAGGAGAGATGTGGCCGGGGCGGCGAGCGCGGCGATGGGGCGGGGCTAGGGCAGTCGGCGGTGACACGGAGGCGGTCGGGCGCGCAGCGCTCTGGGCACGGCGGACACAGCGGCGACGCTGCCTGAGGTGATGGGGACGGGTCGCGGTCGGCCAAGTGGGAGCCGGGGAAAGGAAATGGGCCCGAAACAGCATGAAAAACAGAATGAGGCCCAAAAATCAAACAAAATAGAAAAAAAATTCAAAAGAAACTCCAATAAAAAAAATTCGAATAGACTCGTTTTGAAATTTTGGGTTATTTCAATGGTGTCGACGTCGTTGAATTGCATACATTTTCGTTAGCTACTTCGTTGGCATGCACGACTTCAAAACGTGCTTACCAACACGGGTTCGCTTCAGGGTTAGTTTGTGGTTGCTATGTCGTGTTTTGTAACAATCTAGTAACTTTTAATAATTCTACCAAGATTATACTGCTATGGCTAAAAAAGAGGTGCTTCACAGGATTTAATTATCCAAAAAATAGAATATATATATATATATATAGTACATGTTTGGCAAATCAGATTAATGTTTTTTTTATGAGACAACCACTTCCAAATCTCCTCTTGTTATTTGTGACGCAACAATCTTCGCTTACAACGTGACTTAGAAAAGAGAAGGAAAAAAAAAACTCTAGATGGCCACACTACTACAAAACTGAGCATCACAAGCGGCCTATTAGAAACGGTTTGATGCGAACCGGTTGTAATGCTCACACCAGAAGCGGTTCGTGGCAACAGGCCGGAAGGGATCTCTAGAAGCGGTTCGTGGCACGAACCCCTTCTAAAGCCCCACCTTTAGAAGCGGTTCGTGACACAAACCGCTTCTAAAGATCTTTAGAAGCGGTTCGTGTCCCCAACCGCTTCTAAAGCTTTAGAAGGGGTTCGTGTCACGAACCCCTTCTAAAGGTGGGGCTTTAGAAGGGGTTCGTGCCACGAACCGCTTCTAAAGACCCCCTTCAGAAGGGGTTCGTGTCACGAACCGCTTGTAGAAGCCCAGTTTTAGAAATAATAAAAGGAATGCGTGTCCTATTCTATCAGAGAGCACGCGTGGGTGGGTTGGCTAGATGGATGAAGCGGGTCACGAGGATGGAGTGCTGGTCATGGGTTCGAATCCCATTCCCACGATATTATTATACCGTCTTTTAACGCTTGGTGTCGCACCACCACAAGCGGTTCTAGCAACCGCTTGTGATACCCTTCTGAAAGTGCATCTAGGCACTTATGTTGTTTTGGTGATTAATGATAAACGATTAATAACAAACGCATGTAATATCAATCAATGTAATTGTACAAATGCTTAACTTAATGCTTAACAAAAGACAAACCTCTAATATGTTTATATTGTTATGAGACTAACATGTTTATTGCCTAGTTGAATACTAGTCTCATCTATTTTAGAGGAAAATCAATTGGGATGGTTAAGCAAAAATGAGGTATGCAATCTCGGTATTCCTTCCATATTTGTCATTGCATTCTTCTTTATCAAATGCATATTGAACTCTAAGTAACTTGTTGATTTCATATGTGCACATTGATTCTTGTCATAATTGCTTGTGCATATATATATTCATTTGAGTTCATTATGTGCTTTGTTTTTAATATGATTGTGTTAACTAGAGTTAAACTTCATTGCTTCATATTGACTTGGTGCATACATGTCTTAGATGTGTATCTTCTAATGCACCTCTCTTAGTGAAGTTTAATCTAGAATTGGATCACATTGTTTACTCTCATTCCAAATATTATTTGCACATGTGTAATTCATGTATATTCTATCATGTGCTTCATTTAAGCAAAGTCTGTGGTCCTTGCCATGATTTAATTGATTCTTCATATTAGCAATTATCTCTCTAGTGCAGTTAGATCAATCATATATTCATCATGATGCACTTAGCAGAGAATATTTCTATTGTCAAGTGTTTCCATTCATATTGTGCTTCTTGATATGAAACACTTGTTATTATCAATTTATTCAATATATCTTTTAAGCTTGTGGGACTAATATGTTTGCTGAGTGCTTTGATAAGAGTTAGGTCCCAAAGCTGTGTGTGTGATGACCAAGATGGTTTGAAGGATGACAAGCGAGTCAAAGTCAAATAAAACGGCGGTGTCACCAAGAGCTGAGGACTAAGTCAAGAACGACTTGGCGTGAGGATCGTCTTGGTGATGATCGAGGTCAAGGTCGGAGAGGACGAGAGTCTCATGAGGTGAATCGCGTCGAGGTTGACAAGACGAAGGGCGTCATCAATCTTTGTGGAAGCGTTATCATGCACCGTGCATCCAAGAAGTCGGCATGCAAGCTAAGTGTAAGACTTAGATTTTGTGTTAAATTTGAGTCTAAGGATTGCCGTACTATTAAGAGGGATGCAATCGTTGAAATCACTTAGATAAGTCTCAAGTGCTCAAAAGTGGTCTATCCTTGTCTAAGGTTAAGAAACCCAAGTCACACTTTGTTCACCGAGGTGTAGGTGGGTTGGTGTGAGGGATAGAAGTGTTGGTGGTGCCGGAAAGTGAGGGTTGTAGGTCTCGCTTGGATTCCTTGTGATGTCAATTTTTATCCTTTGGGATTTGGGTAGTGAGACCTTGTTAGTTGTGTAGCCCTCGTTCTTAGCTTTCCGAAAAGTCCGAATTCGTCGAAATCGGAGTCCGGGATCAAAAGTTATGCTCGTTTTCGTCCGGCTGCTGCGTGCTGCCTGGGAGATCCGGAGACTCCGGATTAAATGTCCGGAGACTCCGGATGATCCGGAGTATCCGGGTTAAATATCCGGAGTCTCCGGGTTGCCCAGTTCGGTCCAAACGGCTAGTTTTTGGGGTTCCTCTATTTAAGGCCCCCTTCTTGCCCACTTCAAAGGAGCCATTGGGGGATGTTTTGCTGGGTATTAGAGGTGTTCTTTGTGAGTGTTTGAGCCCCCAATACTCCTCCCTACTCCTTAGATCTTAGTGATCCCCTTTTGTGAAGGGTTGGGTAGTGGAGAAAGGTGTTTGGATTGAGGATTGATTTGAGAAGTGGAGCTGGTTCCTTGGTGCTTTGAGGTGTTATTCTTAGTGATCTTGAGCTCCCAAAAGCCCCTCTAACCCTAGATCTTAGTGATCCCTTTTGAGTGAAGGTTTGGGTGTGAGAGTGGGTAGTGATCGGATTGAGTGTGATTAGTGTGTTGAGCACTTGAGGTGGACTCTAAGTGAGTTCTTCGGGAGCATTTGTTGCTCTTGGAGGTTGAGGTCTCCTAGACGGCTAGGAGTTGCCGGTGAGCTTCCAAGCTTTGTGTGGAAGGCCACCGAAAGTTTGTGAAGGCTGATTCCGCCTCCGCAAGGAAAGGAATCAAAGAAGTGAAGACCGGCGAGTGCATTGTGCAACACCGGGAGGAAGAGGGTTGAAAGAGACCCCGGCTCAAGTGTGACCGAGCCGCCTCAACGGAGACGTAGGATCCCCTCAAGGATCCGAACTTCGGGATAAAATCTTCGTGTCTCCTTCCTTACTTCTGTTTCCTCTTTTGCTCATCCGCTTAATTTGCTTTCGATTCTTGTGATTAGATCAATTAGATTGTGTCTACTACATCTATTCTTGCTTGTATCCTTACTTTGTTGCAGTAGAGTAATTTGTATCTCTTGAATCGAAGGAGTAATTAATTTTGTTGCACTCTCTCTATTCTGACCGAAACAGGCAACCCGGAGTATCCGACATATTGATCCGGAGTATCCGGACATACCGGAGTATCCGGACTAAATATCCGGAGTCTCCGAGTTAACTGTCTTGGGCTGAATTGTTTAAGTTGCAAAACTTAATTATCCCAATTGCTTCCGCATTATCTCTGATAGATTAATTTAAATTGGGTATAATTTTGTAATCGCCTATTCACCCCCCCTCTAGGCCGACATCCCGGTCCTTTCAATTGGTATTAGAGCCAAGGTCTCTCATTTTATTAGACTTAACCGTCTAGAGAGTAAGGGATGGCTACTAGAGGTTTAGTGCACTCACATGATCCACTTATGCTAGATGGCTCTAATTATGCTTCATGGAAATTAATCATGATTTCTCATTTTAAATCCATGAGCCCCCAAATTTGGTGGATCGTAGATGTTGGCTTTTCATCTCCATTGAATGAAGTTGATCCAACTAACGGAGAGATGAAATGCCTACATCTCGATGCTCAAGCTACTAATGCTTTATTTAATGTTGTGAGCGAATATATATTTGATGAAATATGCAATCTCAAGAGCGCTCATGATATGTGGACAATGCTTCAAGACAAATATGATGTGTCCACATCATCAAGTGAGGATTGCATTGAGGAACGGATGTCGGTTGATGATTCTTCAACCTCTACATCAAGTGATGATGAACCGACATCACCATCTACCTCCTCTTCCGCCTCAAGCAATGACGACACTCCTATTTGCCTCATGGTAAAGGAGAAGAAGGTATCACACTCATCCAAATCTAAAATTATAGATGATTTAGGTAAGAGTGATGATGATAGTGATACTGACTATGATGGTAGGTTTGGTGATATTAGAGATATATCACTACCTAATATGCTAGCATTGCTTGAAACGGTAGAAAAGCAAGAAGACACTCTCGAGAAGCAAGAGGATTTGCTAATCTTTGAAAAAGAAAGAAATCTTAAACTCGAGAGTGCTCTTGCTAAAGAAAAAGCGAAAAATGAATCTCTTGAGAAGGAGAAAACTAGATATGAGATTTTGAAGGTTGAGTATGACTCACTTCAAAAGAATTATGATGTTCTTAAGGAAAATCATGAAAGTATCCTTCTTAAGGAATTCATTAAGCCTAGAGTAGACATTAGTACTCAATGTGATTTAATTGATATGTCTATCTCTAGCATTGCTTTGCCTTGTTGCTCTAACATTGCTTCTAGTTCCTCTAGTTGTTTAGATGCTAATCTTGTAGAGGAAAACAATGAGCTAAAGGCACAAGTCATTCAATTGAAAAATGACTTGGAGAAGTGCTACAAGAGCAAAGCCGTCCTCGACAAGATCTTGAGCGAGCCTCGGGCATCTCAAGATAGAAGAGGACTTGGCTACATCTCCAAGAGGGAGAAGAGCAAGAAGAAGCACAATGCAAAAATGAAGACGATTGTGTGCTTCGGATGCAACAAGAAGGGCCACTTCGCCTCCGTGTGCCCCAATAAAGTGGATAACAAGGCCACAACTCCAACCTTGAGGCAAGCTGGCAAGAAGCAAGACAAGAGGAAGAGACGTTCAAAGCCCACTTGCTTCAATTGTCGGGAAAAAGGGCACATCGGTAAGGATTGCCCTAAAGGTACAATTCCTAAGCCTATTATTCAATTCAATAATTATTCGCTTCGGAAGGATAAGAATGGCAATGTAATTGCCAAGCTTGTCAAGTCCCCTATGCCTGCTAAAAATGATAATATTCATTTGCATAGGAAGAGTAAGTCTAGAAATGGATTTGCTAAAATTGTTAGGACTCCTAAGCCCACTCAAAGCAATTCCAACAAATTGCTTAGGAGAAATAACAATAGCAATCAATTTGCTAGACTTGCTAGATCCTCTAAGCTTTTCTATTATGATGATCATCATATGCTTAGAAGGGAGCAAACTAGAAATAGTTTTGCAAAGTATCATTGTCCTCCGAAGCCTTGTTATAAAAATGCCAATCAATTGCTTAGGAGGAACAATTATCGCAAACCTATTGCTAGTTATGTTAGTCAAGTCAATAATGCAAATATTAGGACCATTTGGGTTCCTAAGTCTATTGTGACTAACATTGTTGGACCCAACAAAGATTGGGTACCAAAGAGTGCCTAAAAGAATTATTAGGTACTAAGAGATGGATTGGATGCTTGATCTCCACAAGAAGAAAAATGAACTATCAATTGCAATCGGAGCCAAGCATGAAGATAATCAAGTCTATCTTAAGCCAATGCTATCTCGGTAACAAGTATTTAAATTGATTACGTTATTGCTTCTAGCCTTGTGTAGGTTTAGATGCATTAGTTTCATGCAAATTCAATTTAATTGCTTGTTGTGAGTACTTGCTCTTGCTTATTAGAATTGTGCCTTTAATTGTAATCTTGAGCAAGTTTAAAGTGGCACATTTAGGGGGAGTGCTAATTCATATTCATGTGTATCACATCCCTACATGTGCCCATATGTATATAAGTGCATAATATATATTTTTAAAATCAACCTTTTAGCCAAAACTCAACTTGTGTACTTACTAGTAATCTTTTGAAAAACTAGTTGAAATTGATATACAAATGTATTTAAAATGTTTTCCAAAGGTTTTGGCTTCTCAAAATCTATTTTGAAAAGAAAATGAGTTTCAAGCCCAAAATCTAGATAGTAGTATCTTGTTTTGGATTTAAATTTATAATTTTCATAGAATTAAAAGTAAAAGGATTTTGAAAATAATCTTAAAGCAAAAATCCTATTGTTGGTCATTCTTAATATCTTTTGTGTTCAAAAGTTTTTCAAAAGACCAACCAAACAAAAGCTATTTGCTTTCGAAATTCCCCGAAAATCTTAGTTTGACCTATATCGGTCAAAATATTGCACTTAATGAGTATTGCCATTTGGACCGGATCCTTTGCTATATCTAAGTCCAAAATGGTATTTCACACTCATACATAAAGTTTCAAATCTCTAACTCTTATCCCATTCTCTTAAGATGGATTTGATTCTTTGTGTTAATTGAATTTGACTTTGTTGATTTTCATTTGGTTCTTCATAAGGACCTCCTTTGGACAAAAGTCAAAATCTTGTTTAAAAAGGCCTAAATTTGCAAAAAGGTTGTAAAACTATCCTACTTTGTATTTGAAAGGTTTTACAAGCTTTGAAAATAAAATTTCCTATTCTAGAAAATATTTTGGCCTAAAACAATTTGTGCTTTAACTCAAACACACCTAATATAGGATTTTGGCTTTCAAATCGGATTCTATTGTTTTTATAAGTGGTCATGGCTTCAAAAATGTATTTCAAATCCTTCAAGCCATGAGGGTTCAATTGTGGATGAAATCCGAGTTGAAATTGCACTTTGAGGACTTTTCGAGTTTCGATTTCATTTTTTATGCCTCAAAGCGCATTTCGCTAAAATTGAGTTAAAAGAAAATTATTTTAAAGCAAAACTTGTTTCAAAACCTTCAAAATGTCCAAAGTTAGTTCCCTAAAAATTTCAAATCATTTGGACTTTAGTTGAATCAAATTTGATAATTTGCAAAAAGTTTCAGTTCAGTCGTGCCAAAGTCGGCACTATCGCACCTGACAGGCGGTAGTACCGGAGGTCGGCACTACCGCACCTGAACGGCGGTAGTACCGGATCCCCTGGCACTACCGGCGTTGTGTGCGCGGTAGTGCCGGTCTGGCAGACAAGACTGAAAATTATGAAAATTTCAAATTTTTCGAGTTTGGTTTTGGGATATCTTTAATTTGGTTCTTCCTTTTTTAAGAATTCTTTTTGGAAAAAGATTCTTGCAATCCCAAAGCATCTTTTTGCACAAATTCAAATGTTTTTGAAAATATTTGAAGGAGTTTACTAGTGGTATCAGTGTTGAGGAGTTATTTGGTTGCAAGGGGATTTGTTCTTTTCAAGTGGTTTCCTTGTACCCCTTTGCTTGTTCTCAAAATTTTTCAGCTCTGATACCTTTCTAAATCTTTGTGATTTAGATTTTCTTGTGTTTGCATTTGCCCTGTTAATCGTTGTTTATTGCTCTGATACCCTTCAAGCTTATCGATTTTCTTTTAAGTGGTGTCATTGGCTAGACAAAACTTGAGCAATTCAAATGCAAAATAGCTCCATGATTCTTTTATTGAATATCTTGAGGAGCGTATTTATGTCAAGTTTTGGGCATTTACATGTTTTAAAGTGGTATCCTCATTTGTTTGACTCTAAAGCTCTCAAGTTGCTCTTTGATACCCTTAAATGGTTAATTGCTCTGATACTCATCGATTCAATCGAATATCTTTTTTCTTTTGGTATCAATATCTTTGTGTTTTGATCCAATAAGAAGTATCAAAAGAGCGTTATTCATTTATCGTGTTTCCAAGGGGTTTCATCTTATTTGATTTATCCAATTGGTATCAATGTACTTCAAGTTTCCTACAAGTGGTATATGTTGCCTCTTTGTAGCATTGTTTTGATACCCAAAGTCTTTTGAATTGGATTCTCCATAAGCTTAAATTGTAAGTTCAATCGCTTAAGAACTCTCTATGTGAGATTCTTTATGAATTGAAATGCATAAAGAGGAGAAATTCCATTTGAGCATTGTTCGTTAATGAAAATTTCTTCATGCTCTTTCTCGAAAGAAGTTCAAGCATCTCCCTTGAGATAGTTTTTTCAATTGGTATCTAATTTCTTAAGTGGTATTTGCGTTGGGTTTCTCGCTTAACCCTATTAGGCAAGTTCTTGGATTCTTCAAAAGAATCACGATGTTTATTGTAAAGCCTAATAAAATGAAGTGAGTTATTTGAATTAGTTTCAAATAACCTTGAGATGCCTTCCTTTGCTTTGAGCTTTAGTTCTTTCATTTGGTATCTTGGCAAGCCTTTCAAGGATGAAAACTAAGTGAGCTTTTTCTTTGTTCCAAGCTTCTGAGTGGAGCTTATCTATTTAAGTTTTCATTCCATTGAAAGTGCATCCTTTGGCTAAGTTCTTTTAGAAACTGGATTTAATTGTATCTTAGCCTCAAAGTGATTTTTTCTCTTGAATGTATTGAAGATAATTGCTAAAAGAGGATTTCAAGAGTTAAAATTGAATGTGTTTCAATCCTTCTTGTAAGTTAATATTACAAGATCTTCAATTGGTATCTTAAATTTGAAAAATTGCATGCAAGTAGTACTATCATGCTTATCATCTATATCTTGCATATTGTATTTAGACATTATCAAACTAACTTGGGTCAAGTTGAAAGATATTTGTTCCCGGAAATCGTGTGCTTGTTTGTTGATGTTCAAAGTTTCGGAAAAGGTGTCAACTTCGACGGTGAGATGAAGGAAAGGAGTGTGGCTCCAAAGTCCGAGGGATCCGAGGCCGTGCGACTTGACCATGACCGATTCGAACATGCAAATGCATAAGAACCGATCAAGGGACGTATTTCTTTCTGACCATATTTAATAATGTCTTTGTACACCATTATGCTAATTGTCTTAAATTTTAAATGGTGTAATGTTTATCATGTTAAGTCTTCCAATTGATATCAATTCTTTCAATCATTATGTATTTCAATTGGTAATTAGATTGCTTTGATACTACTTCAATTGCTTATCAATTGGTATCCTCTCATTGTAAATTGCATTTTCTCTCTATTTAAGTGTCATCTAACTTTTTGCCATATTAGTATGATTGGTATGGATGACACCATTCTTAAGGAGGAGGAAATGTAAGTTCAAGAACACATTAGTAAGAGGTATACCTTACTCTTTAAATTGATCATAAGCATGTAATTCACTTCCATACAGTGGCTATATGATATTGATAGTTATTATTCTCTGATACACATATTTGCTATATGATCTTTGTCATGATTTAAGCATC
Organism: Rhipidocladum racemiflorum; assembly: GCA_036346355.1. Classification (NCBI taxonomy): domain Eukaryota; kingdom Viridiplantae; phylum Streptophyta; class Magnoliopsida; order Poales; family Poaceae; genus Rhipidocladum; species Rhipidocladum racemiflorum. Next base: position 24,221,137 of record CM070586.1, read on the forward strand.
TCTTACATTCTTGTGAATCATGACTTTATTTGAATTGGTATCATCGATTGGTATCTTATTCAATTGTCATGTTTGAGCTTCACTTATATGTTGTTAATCATGACAACTTTAAATTTGTTCAATTGGAACTATCAATCACCTAAATCTTGGATATAATTGATATCATATCTTGCCTAGATTTAGGGGGAGCTTAATATCATTGATATCATTGTCTTATTACTAGCTCCTCGGTTTTATTTTGTTCTTCCTAATCCTTTTATTGAGTGTTCAATCTAGAGGGAGAAAAGGTTATTCTTTTTGGGATTAATGACAAATGGGGAGAATTTATGGATTTATCAATTGCCCCCTAATCGATTGACAAAAAGAGGGAGAATATTTGGGGAGAATTTATGGACTTATCAAATGCCCAATAATCGATTGACAAAAAGGGACAATGAAAAAGAGGGAGAATATTTGTAAGTATGATCTCTTACTCATTCTCTGTGTTCATTTCAATGCTAAATATCTTTATATTGTCCTTTGGTGCATTTGTTAAATCGTTTGTCATAAATCACCAAAAAGAGGGAGATTGAAAGTGCATCTAGGCACTTATGTTGTTTTGGTGATTAATGATAAACGATTAATAACAAACGCATGTAATGTCAATCAATGTAATTGTACAAATGCTTAACTTAATGCTTAACAAAAGACAAACCTCTAATATGTTTATATTGTTATGAGACTAACATGCTTATTGCCTAGTTGAATACTAGTCTCATCTATTTTAGAGGAAAATCAATTGGGATGGTTAAGCAAAAATGAGGTATGCAATCTCGGTATTCCTTCCATATTTGTCATTGCATTCTTCTTTATCAAATGCATATTGAACTCTAAGTAACTTGTTGATTTCATATGTGCACATTGATTCTTGTCATAATTGCTTGTGCATATATATATTCATTTGAGTTCATTATGTGCTTTGTTTTTAATATGATTGTGTTAACTAGAGTTAAACTTCATTGCTTCATATTGACTTGGTGCATACATGTCTTAGATGTGTATCTTCTAATGCACCTCTCTTAGTGAAGTTTAATCTAGAATTGGATCACATTGTTTACTCTCATTCCAAATATTATTTGCACATGTGTAATTCATGTATATTCTATCATGTGCTTCATTTAAGCAAAGTCTGTGGTCCTTGCCATGATTTAATTGATTCTTCATATTGGCAATTATCTCTCTAGTGCAGTTAGATCAATCATATATTCATCATGATGCACTTAGCAGAGAATATTTCTATTGTCAAGTGTTTCCATTCATATTGTGCTTCTTGATATGAAACACTTGTTATTATCAATTTATTCAATATATCTTTTAAGCTTGTGGGACTAATATGTTTGCTGAGTGCTTTGATAAGAGTTAGGTCCCAAAGCTGTGTGTGTGATGACCAAGATGGTTTGAAGGATGACAAGCGAGTCAAAGTCAAATAAAACGGCGGTGTCACCAAGAGCTGAGGACTAAGTCAAGAACGACTTGGCGTGAGGATCGTCTTGGTGATGATCGAGGTCAAGGTCGGAGAGGACGAGAGTCTCATGAGGTGAATCGCGTCGAGGTTGACAAGACGAAGGGCGTCATCAATCTTTGTGGAAGCGTTATCATGCACCGTGCATCCAAGAAGTCGGCATGCAAGCTAAGTGTAAGACTTAGATTTTGTGTTAAATTTGAGTCTAAGGATTGCCGTACTATTAAGAGGGATGCAATCGTTGAAATCACTTAGATAAGTCTCAAGTGCTCAAAAGTGGTCTATCCTTGTCTAAGGTTAAGAAACCCAAGTCACACTTTGTTCACCGAGGTGTAGGTGGGTTGGTGTGAGGGATAGAAGTGTTGGTGGTGCCGGAAAGTGAGGGTTGTAGGTCTCGCTTGGATTCCTTGTGATGTCAATTTTTATCCTTTGGGATTTGGGTAGTGAGACCTTGTTAGTTGTGTAGCCCTCGTTCTTAGCTTTCCGAAAAGTCCGATTGGCCGAAATCGAGTCCGGGATCAAAAGTTATGCTCGTTTTAAATCCATTGCTGCGTCTTTGCTCGAGATCCGGAGACTCGGATTAAATGTCCGGAGACTCGGATGATCCGAGTATCCGGTTAAATATCCGAGTCTCCGGTTGCCCGGGCCGTCCAAACGGCTAGTTTTTGGGGTTCCTCTATTTAAGGCCCCTTCTTGCCCACTTCAAAGGAGCCATTGGGGATGTTTCTTTGGGTATTAGAGGTGTTCTTTGTGAGTGTTTGAGCCCCCAATACTCCTCCCTACTCCTTAGATCTTAGTGATCCCCTTTTGTGAAGGGTTGGGTAGTGGAGAAAGGTGTTTGGATTGAGGATTGATTTGAGAAGTGGAGCTAGTTCCTTGGTGCTTTGAGGTGTTATTCTTAGTGATCTTGAGCTCCCAAAAGCCCCTCTAACCCTAGATCTTAGTGATCCCTTTTGAGTGAAGGTTTGGGTGTGAGAGTGGGTAGTGATCGGATTGAGTGTGATTAGTGTGTTGAGCACTTGAGGTGGACTCTAAGTGAGTTCTTCGGGAGCATTTGTTGCTCTTGGAGGTTGAGGTCTCCTAGACGGCTAGGAGTTGCCGGTGAGCTTCCAAGCTTTGTGTGGAAGGCCACCGAAAGTTTGTGAAGGCTGATTCCGCCTCCGCAAGGAAAGGAATCAAAGAAGTGAAGACCGGCGAGTGCATTGTGCAACACCGGAGGAAGAGGGTTGAAAGAGACCCGGCTCAAGTGTGACCGAGCCGCCTCAACGGAGACGTAGGATCCCTCAAGGATCCGAACTTCGGATAAAATCTTCGTGTCTCCTTCCTTACTGTTTCCTCTTTTGCTCATCCGCTTAATTTGCTTTCGATTCTTGTGATTAGATCAATTAGATTGTGTCTACTGCATCTATTCTTGCTTGTATCCTTACTTTGTTGCAGTAGAGTAATTTGTATCTCTTGAATCGAAGGAGTAATTAATTTTGTTGCACTCTCTCTATTCTGACCGAAACAGGCAACCCGGAGTATCCGGCATATTGATCCGGAGTATCCGGACATACCGGAGTATCCGGACTAAATATCCGGAGTCTCCGAGTTAACTGTCTCGGGCTGAATTGTTTAAGTTGCAAAACTTAATTATCCCAATTGCTTCCGCATTATCTCTGATAGATTAATTTAAATTGGGTATAATTTTGTAATCGCCTATTCACCCCCCCTCTAGGCCGACATCCCGGTCCTTTCACCTTCGGGGTATCACTCGCGGTTGCTTAGAAACGGTTGTAAAACCGCTTCTGGAAGTGGTTTTGAACCGCTTCTGGAAGCCATTTCTGTAGTAGTGCCAATCGGACGTGACGGCAACGGGCAGGGAGGGAGACTCAAGCTAGCGGACACGGCAGCGGCGAACTCGAGCAGGCGCCTGCAGTGAGCTGCATGCTACGGGCAATCGATGAGCAAGCGAACGGCAGGGGAACGGTAGGGGTGAAAATGGGTCGGGTAATACCCGACCCGTATCCGTATCCGGGATAAATTTATCCGAAAATTCGGGTACGGGTTCGGGTATTTTTGGTTCGGGTACGGATTCGGGTACTACCCGGATAACTGTTGTTCGGATACGGGTCGGATACAGGATCGAATATACCCGATGAATACGGGTCGAATACGGGTACCCGACGGATAAAATGAATCGGGTACCCGACGCCTCCAGACGCTGGGCCAAAATCTCCAGGCAGCCCATTGGCCACTGGTCCACCGAAGGCCCAAATAAAGTGGCGAAGTACTCCCTGGCCCCTGAGAGTCTGCTTGGCTCTCTGCCTCAAACCCTCAGTGCAAACCTTGATCCTTGGAACTCTTCTCCACTGCGCAGCCGCCGCAGCCCGCAGCGCACGCCTCCGGCTCCAGCAGTCCAGCGCCTGCCCGGCAGCCGCCGTCGGCCCCGCCGGCCGCTGCCGGCCACATCTCCTGCCGCGGACGGCCCCATCTCTTGCCGCGGACGACCCGTCTCTTGCCGCCGCAAGCCCCGTCTCTTGCCGGCGTAAGGTGTTGCCGCGGACGGCCCCGTCTCCTGCCCCATCCGCCGACCCCACCTCCTGCCATGGACGGCGCTTCCCCACCGGTTCATACTCCTCCGTGCCCTAATACTCTTGAGTAGTTACATCATTGAGTTTGAGAAGTGAGAACTGATGAACACCTCTCATGTTAAGTAATAGTAGTTACCAGCTTACCAGATTACAGGGAGAAACATTAGGTGAATATGTTTAGTTTGTGCCAAATTTTACTCGATGACAAATAAATTTTCCAAAGAAAGTTGATTGTCTCGGATTTGACTGGGAATTTGCAAAAGAAAAGCGAATTACATGATATATCTGGTTTGAAACCAATGAATACTTGAATGTTATGTCGGTAGCATATGTATATTGACTAACAGTAACAAGCATTCTTCGATTCCGCAGACTGGGTCCTTGGCAAGGTAAGAAAAAAATCTTACAACATCAAGCTTTTCTTCAGTTCTGCATTAATGCTCAAGGACTGCAGTTGAATCTCTGAAGCCCAAGCTAAAGGTCAGTAGAACAATGGCAAGCTTAGAAGTTTTGGCTGAATGACTTTGATGACTTCGTCAGATTTCTTCAGTGTAAAAAGCTCACACGCTGTTTGTTTCTTTTTGTTTTCAGAGAACACCTCATCATCAACTTCCACCTCGCAAACCGACCTGAGCATCTAGTTGAGACATAAGGTGAGCTTACACCTCCAAAAATTGCCAGCTTTTCCCTTTTTGAGTAGACTGCTGTTTTTTGTTTCATTTATGTGGATTTATGTGGACTGTTTGTTTTAAGTGGACTATGTATGTTAATGGGACTATGTGTTGTATTATGTGTTATAAATAAGTTAGCTGTGTTATTTGATTATTTTCATCGAATATTTTGATTTTTAGGCAATATGCGTACTATCCGACTAAGTACCCGCTACCCGTATGGTAACCGTTCGTATAGTATCCGATACCTGTTTTCTACCCGTTCCGAAATACCCGTACCCGTACCCGTATCCTACCCGATTTTTAACTACCCGTACCCGTACCCATATCCGAAAAAAAATAATTAGGGTAGGATACGGGATCACCCACTACCCGACCGTATCCGACCCGTTTTCACCCCTAGGAAACGGTGGTGGGCTCGTGCGGCGGCGGCTGCATCCTGCATGCGGCCGGTGAGAGGTCGCGGGCTAGCTAGCATGGCAGCGCACGAGTAAGGCCGTGGGAGAGCGAAGTTGTTGCGGCGGAGCCCCGCAGTGACTCGTGCGATCTGACGGGCGGGCGTGCGGCCTATGGCCGGCGAGGTGGTGCAATGGCGTACACGTACACAGGAGAGATGTTCGCGAGAGAAAGCTAACAATAAAAATCGTACTAAAATATATGTAATTTAAAATACTTGGTGCAAGCTAAATTTATATGTAAATAGATAAGAGTCAATATATGTGTGTGAGTGGCAATATGTAATGAATATAACACCCTGAATGCCAATATATATATGTGTGTGTGGCAATATGTAGAGTAACAATTAGAAAAATTGTCAGCAATTACAAACAATAAAATGAAGAGAGAGAAGCACCTCTCTAAAATGAAATGCAACATACCGCAAAGACGCTAGCTATGACTAGGACCAGGGGCGGAGCTAGCCTGCACTAAGCCGGCCGACCAAATTGATCTTAGATTAAATATCTGCTTTCAATGGTTTTTAATAATTTTTAGTACAATTTTAATGAGGCTTTGGTGCAGGCCCTCTGACCTACTCGCCGGGGCCCTGGATCCGCCCCTGACTAGGACCAGAAAAAAAAAATCTATTATACGAGATTTTATTTTTTGGAAGCAATCCGTGATTGTTTTATCATCAATGCTTTTAAATATTTTTTTTGCTCAGCGTAGTACACCATCAATTCATTGAGCCAATCAATAAAGACTTTGTTACGCAATAGATGCAAAAGATGACATCCTTTAACACACGCTATATTTCAACCAATCAAATTCCTTAAACCATGATTAGTGCAGGCAATATTTCTCGTCGAATAGTCGGCTAGCGACGAGGCCAACATTGTCCGGTGAAAAATGATTTTTGGGTCTTATAGCAGAAGATCATTTTTGGTTTAGCGGTTTTGTTGATTTGTTACATGGTAGCAACTTGCTGTTGTCTTATTATGTGAAATTTGGTGAGCTTATTTTTGTTTTGTTGATTTTATGTTTATCATCGGATGAAATGATTGAGATCGATGTCTTTAAATAAAATATGATAGTTGAGGAGAGCGCATGATAGGAACGCTTCCAACGTACGTCCGGACGCTAGATGATCGATCCGACGATCCCTATTTGTTTTCCCGCGGAACAGATTAAAATTAGAGCTGGATTCTTGTTCAGTTCGGCCCAATAAAATCCGAACTTGCAATTGTGCATGCAGAATTAAAACAGCGCTTTGATTTTTTTTTTCTATTTTGAGGCAGATAAAAATAGGTGATTTGTTTGCATACGTGCAGATTTTAGGTTTGCCCACTGCCTCGTCCCTCTTCCACGGTGAACGACAAGCCTAAAATGCTCGCTAGAGATGAAGACGTAGGTGGTGAGGCACGAATCTTCAAGTCTATTCAACAGTGGTAAAACCGGTTGAAATCTAAAAAAAATTACTTTAGTGTTATGTAGCAATTCCAGTTTATATTTTTGAGAGGAGGTTTAATTTATTTGTGTTCTTTGGACTTTGGGAGAGAGAGAGAGAGAAAAACCAGTCGTGTAACTTACCATACCATGTTTAGAAAGTAACTTTGTATGACGAATAACTGAGCTGTTTCCTGGCCGTTCGTGGGCGGGCTCATTGCGTCATAGGCAGTGTCTGCATGCTGACGAATGACAAGGGAATCGTAGCGGTAATGCTTGGAAATTCCCACGATCACGCCTGGCCTGATACGCCAAAGCGTTGGCCCATATTATTATTATTATTATTATTATTATCCTCCATTACATCTGGGAGGTTTCAAGCCTCCTCAAGCCTTCACCTCACCCTCCTTTCAATTTTCCAAAAAAACCCATTTATTTCTCCAAATAGCGGATAGATCCTTTCAAATTATGAAGAGATCCTTTGCTATTTTATGTGAGGAGAAGATTTTTTTTCCCGGTTCGCGTTTAGGCCCCTCATTCGCCATTTTACATAAGGGGCTCCCATTAAATATGAATCGCGAGCGAACCCTTTTCTAATTTTTCAAAATAGCGAACAGGTCCAAAATTATAACAAATAGGTCCCCGCGCTTTACATCTAGGTCCTTTCTCCGTTTTGCCCGAAAAAAATATTTTCGTGGTCCGTTTTTTCTCCGGAGCATGTTTTCGTGGTCCATCCCCCCCCCAAATAGAAATTCGTTTTTCGTTCATCCTTTATCCGTTTTTCCCGAAAAAATGTTTTCGGGGTCAGTTTTTCTCACTTTTCCCGGGAAAAGTGTTTTTGGTGTTCGTTTTCCCTCATTTTCCCGGAAAATGTTTCCGTGGTCCGTTTTCCCTCGTTTTTCCCGAAAAAATTGTTTTCGTGGCCTGTTTTTCCCGAAAAAATGTTTTCGTGATCCGTTTTTCCTCCGAAAAAAATGTAAATCCGTTTTTCGTTCACGCGCGCGGCGTGCGCCGCAGATTTTCTTGGAAAAATGTTTTCATGGTCCGTTTTTTCTCATTTTTCACGGAAAAAATGTTTTCGTTACCCGTGAAAAATATTTTCGTGGCCCGTTTTTATTCGTTTTCCCCGGAAAAAATATTTTCGTGGCCCGTTTTTCCTCCGAAAAAAAACTTTTCCTTTTTCCCTGGAAAGAATGCTTTCGTAGTCCATTTTTCCTTGTTTTTCCCGAAATAAATGTTTTTGTTGTTCGTTTTTTCTTCGGAAAAACAACACAAATTTATTTTTCGTTCACGTCTTGTGGCGCCATGCACTACTTTCCTAGTGGCTATATATATATATATATATATATATATATATATATATATATATATATATATATATATATATATATATATATAGAGAGAGAGAGAGAGAGAGAGAGAGAGAGAGACTGTGACACACACCGTAGAGTGGAAGCGAGCCGAGCCGGCGGCTCGGCTCGTCTTGACTCGGACTAGTGACGAGCCGAGCCAGGCTCGGCTCGGCCCTGCGGCGAGCCCAAACATTCGGCTCGGCTCGGCTCGAGCTCGGCTCGCGAGCCAGCTCGTTGGCTCGCCGAGCCAATGCATTTTACACTAAAAAATATGAAGACAGCAATAATAAGGATGACAGCAATTTCTAAAAGGATGACAAAAATCTGAATCTGTCATATAAATAATAAGGATGTCAACAATTTCTAAAAGCCAGCAATAATTCATATAAAAACGATGAAGAGCATATTCATATAAAAATAAAATGACAGCAATGACAGATTCAAAGCAAGAAATGCTTGATGACATAAGTAATCAAGTACATAACAATAACATTGCTTCCAAGCCAAGGCTCAAAGTCTCAAACAAAATAGATGATCTCATCCAACCAACATCACATGCTCTAAAACTTAATGACAGCACGTAATACAAATCACAACAAAATAGATGATCCAACACAAATAATCATGAATTATGATCATCATGCATTTCTCTCCCTTCCTGTCCTCCATGCTCCATTTGACCATCTCCACTAATCCAAGTTTTGAACCTACAACCACAAGTCAAATAAGCTATCTAAAATTAAACATTTAAACAATAATTCATGGATTTGTAGTTAATAATATTAACTTACTAGTCACTACTAAATAATAGTAGTTGCTTAGTTGCTCTCTATCACACTTGTAGGAAATGGGATCGTCTCAACATTATCTTCATCATCTTTTTCCTAAAAATATAAGTATTAGCCATACCAAATTAATTCAAATCAAACCAGCCATGAATGAAAAAAAATTAATGCAAGATGAACATACCACAAACATAGGAGCCTTATTATCATCATGTCCACCTCTAATCCAACTAGAAGCACATATCAATGCCTCCACCATAGATGGACTTAGAGAACTGCTAAAATCATCTAGAACTCTACCCCGTCTTTGAAAGTTGATTCCGAAGACACGGAGGTCGCCAGATAGTCAAGAATTGTTTTGCCATCTTGGACACCACCGAAATCTATGTGAATTCAACTTCCACCATTGAAGCAAATCAAACTCTTTGTTACCTAAATCCTCATTCTCGCTTCATCCAAATATATGATCAACTCACTCTTTGATGGACTCGCAGTAGACGATAAGAATGATCAAATTCACTTGAGGCGGATGGTAAAGAGCAAGAGGTATTAGCAGATGAAGATGAAGCTCCACATGTCTTACTCATAGCAGTCTTCCTTTGACGATGTTCCTCTCATATTTTTCATATAGCCTATCTAACTCCTCACGAACATCTGCTACCTCGGTTTCAATTTTTGAGGCTTCAAAAATCTTACCAAAGCACCACTCCACATATCTCATCTTATACCTTGGGTCTAGGATGGTAGCAATAACCATCATATTGTTTTTGTCTTCCCAATACTTATTGAACTTTCCCATCATTGCATTGCCCATTTCTTTCAAATTGAAATCATCACAAACAATTGCTGCCCTCAAAGCAATCTTTACATCCACAATATGAGGATAAAATATATTTGTTGTTGGATATGTTGAAGCTGAGAATGCAGTGCTAACTTTAGCTAAACATGCAAGAATTGGCTCAATTGCTGCAAACAAATCCCATTCTGCAGCTGTAGGCTCCCATCTATAATTTGCATCTATATCGGCATATGATTGTATAGCTTCCTTGTATGCAATGCTAGTACTCAACATCTTATATGTTGAACCCCACCTTGTTGATACATCTAGTCTCAACCCTTCCCCAAGTGGCAATGCAAGAGATCTACAAATTTCGACAAATTTATGCAACCGAGAAGGGGACTTTTTGATGTACTTCACAGTTTCTCTTATATTACTTATGAGAGGTGCTAACACTACTGTCCCATCATTCACTACCAAATTGATAATATGACCACAACACCGAACATGAAAATATTTTGCGAGGAAAGCATTGCCTTGTCTAGCTACAAACTTTGCCTTTAAACTACGAACAAAGAACATCATTGTTCAAGCATTATCCAAAGTGATGGAAATGATTTTATCCTCTATCTTCCAAGCGACAACACACTCATAAACAAATTGAGCTATAACAGGTCCAAAGATGTGGAGGATCTAACTCAACAAAGTTCAACACACGGCATTGCATTTTCCAATCATTATCAATGTAGTGTGCAACTAAACACATATAGGACAATGTTTGGTTAGATGTCCACAAATCAGTGGTTAAAGCAATGCTATCCACATATCTAAGGACCTTTCTTAGTGATTCTTTTTCAGATTGAAACACCTTCATGCATTCAGCTCTAATTGTTTTTCTACCAATGAACTCATAGGCGAGGATTTAAATACTTCATTGCTATGTTAAACCATGTATGCTCAACCATCCTGAATGAGTACTCATGAACTATTATCATCTTCGCAAACAATTTTCTAACTTGCTCATGATTATAATCTCTAGGTGCAATAATAGTTGGGAGACCAGATCCAGTCACCGCCTTTGAAGGAGCAAAGTTTAGAAGGGCTTGATCTCGCTTCTTTGCCAAATACTTCAAGTATGTGTCACATTTCTTCGTATGTCTCAATAGATGTGACGTAGTTGACCCTTGCTTGTAAGAATACAACTTCTTACAAGACCCACATTGTGCCTTTGATACCATCACCCCTTTTCATTCAGAGATGGCACCTTCATCTTTGTAAAAATATCCCAAACACTAGATGATGTTTCACCTTTGACCTTCACCCCCTTTCGTCGCTTTTTCCCTCTTTGATGAGCTCTACCCACATTACCATCCCTGCACTATCTTCATCCTCCTGAGCCTTCAATTGTCATATGCCCACCCTCTTCTTGATCACCTGGCAATGGGTGCATTGCTATCTCGTCCTCAGACATCTCATCATTCATATCATAAGAGTTATCTTCTTCTTCAATTTCAGCCGTTTGTTCCCTTTCCTCGCATAAAACCTGAGAACATGTAACAAAAATCACGTCGCATACTAGCATATAGATTCTTAGCTAAGACTAAGTCTAAGCATGCTTACCGGCTTGGCTAGAGGGGCACCACTGACGCCTAGCAGTGGCCGGGCTGAGGGCCTCTTCCCCTTCCCTTTCGCCACAGTTGATTCCATCTCCATGCCTGCCAAATGCCAATTGCATTGAATCATTGATGAACTCAAGAGTGAGCACAACACACCAAACAATGAATCATTGATGAACTCAAGAGTGAGCAACACACCAAACATTCTCATATCATTTCTTTTCTGTTATTAGTCATGCACCAATGCATAATTCCATTGATGAAAAACACAAATTGCTGAAATTGTAGGTGAAATGAATCAATCTTTACATTCAGCATTTTGTAGGTGAAATGAATCAATCTTTACATAAGGAGATTCAGTAGAAGCATCAAGCATTTATATCATGGTAACAAATGAAGGATGCAAGACAGGACTGTGAAGGATACAACTTCAAGCAGCCACACATACACTGACTAAACTATGGAATTCAGCAACACAAGCAAATGAGCACAACAGTCAGCTGCACTAATGCACTATGGAATTCTCTACGTAAGTAGCCACACATACACTGACTAAACTATTTGATAAGCTGTTAATTCACCTATGCAAAACACAAACCAATCATTGAATAAATTGATTGACAAAAAATTCCATTGAATCATCTATTCATCTATGCAAAACACAAACCAAACGGTGCGGCTGGTGGCCTGGTGGGCGTCAAGGCGCGGCAGACGGGCGGCGGGGTTGGGGGCAATGGTCGGGGCGGCGGGGTTTGCCTCGGCGCCGGCGTCGGGGCGACGGCGAGTTGGGGCGGCGCGACGGCGTTGGCGGGGCGGCGAAGCGGCGACGCGCTTGGGCGGGCGGGCGACAGCGGCTTGGGGCGACGCTGTCAGGCCGGTGTGTCGCCAGGCGCAGCGCCAGCGCCAGCGGCTGCCGAGGGATCGACGGCGACGCTTAGCCCTAGCGAGTAGCGCCCCAAACACCCTAAGGTCCCTAAGTCCTAACCCAACCTACCGTGGTGGCCGGTGGCCTGGTGCGATTATAGATGGAGAGAGATCGAGTTTGAGTCTATTGACCGATCGAGGCACCGAGCCGCTCGCTCGCTGAGCCGCTTTGGCTCGAGCCGAGCCGGCTCGGTCCATTAACGAGCCTAACAAGTAGGCTCGGCGCGGGGTCGGTGCGAGCCACGAGCCAGGGCGAGCCGAGCCAGGCTCGGCCGAGCCCGAGCCGAGCCGCGAGCCACGAGCTTTCTGTCCAGCCCTACACACTGGTAGACAAAGCCCGAAATTCCGAATACAGTTTGGCAATTCGTCGTTTGTGCGCTATGTTCAGTGGTCCCGAATAGATGGCGCCAACCAATCTAGCGTCATGCTTAATTTATAGGGTAAATTTTATAAAACTATGAGGTCTTTTTTATATTCTCTCAGCAAATACAGCTTTTAGTTTCTATTTCGTAAAATTATAGATTTTAGAAGAACTTATGTCATAAAACTACGCATTTTAGAATTGATCGTTTCTTATAATGGCATACTCGTTACAAGAAACGATTAATTCTAAAATCTATAGTTTTGTGAATTAAAAGCTAAAACATGTAGTTTTTTTTTATAATTTGTACAAGATGTTGGGCTTTTGCCCTTGGGCCGTTGGCCCATATGGCCCACTCCGCCAGCCAACCGGTTGGCTTACGCCAACAAAGCCAGGGGCTGCCCTAGCTTTCGACGGAGAGAGAGAGCGAAGGGAGCAGCGGCAGCTGCGGCTGCGCCTTGCGCGGGCGCGTGGGGCGCGGGGATTTCGGCTCTCGGCCGGTCTTCTCGGCAGCCGTTGCTTCATCTCCCGTACGCCTTTTCCCTTCTTATTCCCGGTTGGTTCGCTTTCCACTGGTGAGTGCTCCCTCTGTCTACACCTTCTTCTCCGGTGATCCTCCGGCGACTTGCGCGGTTGTTCTTTCCTTTTTGTGCCCCCCTTTTCCTTCTAGTCTGCCTCGTGGAAGCCTCCTTCGAGTGGAACCCGAGGGTGTGGCTAGGGATAAGGGTTCGGTTTGGGTGAGGATACTCGGTTGCGCGGGCTAATTCCGGTGGGATTGCGCCGGTGGTGCGCCGGTGGTGCGCCGGTCCTGTGCCGTCCAGTGGGTTGATTTGCAATTGGGAGCTGGCTGTGGTAGCTTCGTGTGCCGACCGTGTCTTTGATCCCCTTTGGCCGAAGGGCTGTGCTTGTGGCTTTGTGCAGATCCGCTAGTGCATCTTGGGATTCTTGGTGATAATTTTGACTCAAGAATCAGCGGCATTGTATCTCCGAAAACTTGCCGGTAACTGCGACTTTGTAGCGGCAATATTGTTTTCGGGGACAGGTCTTCGACGTGCCTTGTCTGTTCTTCTTCGCTGGTTTGAATCCAGTGGCTCTGTGAGTATTCTGTTATTCCTATACTGTTCAATTTATCCTTGCATTTGTCAACCTGTATGCTGTGGATGAATTGTCGGTACTGTGGGTAATTCGGCTTAGTGAGACAAGGTTGTGACAGTATATGCAAAACCTGAAATTAGTTTGTTGTTACCTGCTTGTCAATTTCCTTTACTGGATGTTAGATTGTTTTATCTAATTTAGTTTACTTGTTCCTTCTCTAGCTTGTTATCTTCTGTCAACCTGTGACTTGTTTTGATCTTGTTCGTCTTTGTGGTAAATGCTGTACACGACTTAGAATTGAATGTTTCTGTTCTAGTAACTTGCTAATAGGAGGTAAACTGTATTGATAAGCTGAGAATTAATTTCAAATCCTTTGCTAGAAGAACTGTCACAACTAGTCTATGATCTAATTGCCCTTGTGGCGAGGAAGGCTAATCTCTTGATTAAGCAACCCGACATCTGAGAGAAATAATTATACAAACTACTTGAGGTTAATACCTAGTTGTTTAAATATGGCCAAACACATGATTTCATTGAGTAGTATGTATTTGTATGGTTACAAAATGCTCAATTTAATCATTGCTTTGAATGAGTTATATGCCATGTTGTACTGTTCATCGAATGTGGTAGATGATCAATCCACTGTGGTACTGTTCATCCTGTTAAACATTACATTTGGCTGTCATTTTGTCCATTTTATATTGGGAATTAAGCTAATAAATATTTTGCTAATATCGCATCTCATTCAACACAAGAAACATATAGTCCCATAAAAAAAAGACTTGAACATTGATATGGTCTCAAGAACACATCTTATATTATTAATTTCTATTGTAATATTTTTAAATGACATAATAAAATTACAATAGCATAAAATATTTCTCAGACATATCTATATGTATCATTTTTAACTAGAAGGACTATCTGTTACCAATACCGATCAGAAATATAATGCAACAGAGGTACCTTTGATGTCAAACATACACGAGAATGTCATTTCCTTACGGCAACTCCAAAAAATTTTCTATACATTCAAGGCTTTAAACATTTGCTACATGTCAAGCGATATCTATTCGTAGAGTCCCTCCTACCCCGATCCGACACGCCCTAGGAAAAAAAAATAGTGAGGGAGGCACGGAGGGATGGACCGGGGCCCCGCAATTCTCCCGCACCTGTCGCACGCTCGCATCACCCCCTCCCTCCCGTGCCGCCCCCGCCCTCGGGCTGGGCTGCCCATCCTTCCCGAGTCCCAACGCGTCACCACGTCTTTGACCCGTCTCATTGCGACGCACGCAAGCGGCCATGCCTCGCTGACTCGGACGCCGGCCGGTGGCTCGCGCGCGCACGTAAACAAGAAGCCGGCGCGACACGTGCGCTAGGCTGTCCGCCTACCGCTGCTGATCAGCCCGACATTTTTTTTCTTCTTCCAAATCTAACACCGGGTTGAATTGAGGTACTACCTATAGTTAGTTTCATATGCTGTGGAAGTTATGAAAATTATAAATTATTGTCTAAAATTTTATTTGAGTATAATAACGTGATATTTGATTAAGTGATTTGAAAGTTATGGCGCGTGGTTTTAAGGTTATTATTATTTTGTTGTGGTTTACATGGTTATGCAAATTATTGTTATTATTGGTTCAGCGATGGTGATAAATTGTTTATATTGTTTGATGAAATTATAACTAAAATCTTGGTAAAGCGATGAAAAAAAAAGTAAATGATAGTAATATCTTGAGCACATGAAGTGCTGGTGTGTTACAAGTTTCATCTATGACCATGAAAATAGCGGCAGGTATCACACTCCTGTATCACAACAAGACGCTGATAGTGGGTTAACGGCCTCTACTTGGCAGGTCAGGCGACCATCAAGCAAGGCGGGGCCCACTGGCCAGGTGTGCCATGGGACCACAACAGGTTACTGCTGAGCTCCTCTTCCTTGGTAGGAATTTTACCAATAACTCAATTAATTAGCCACTAATTAATCACTTAATTAATCAATTGTAAAGCCTGCCGAGCACTTGTCAATCGGCAGGAGCCTATGGAGCCACTAGCCCGTAGGACCTGCTACTGATCTCGGTGTACGTGATAGTTCTTTTGTTGCGGTATGCCCGTCCTACATACCACGATGGACTGTGATGCTAGGGTTATAGAGAGGTGCTGCGGTACCGAGTGGAGCACGTGATACGTGTCGTTTGTCATTGCTTTCATGATTAGGACAGAGCTAGCTTACAAATTCTTTACAAATTGAAGAGCTCAAATCCAATGGCTCCTCGTCGCCTCAACTGAATCACTCCCGAAATAGGGATGATAATGGCCTTGATCTCCATTTCTTTGCGGGATATTCCTATATTAGGGGGACGAGGACGGGGACGAGAAATCTCTTCCCATATAAGGGACTTATCAGGAAAAATGTTGTCCTAGTGATTAACTCATTACTCTAGTGATTTACTCAAAGTTTAATCACGCATGCACTATTACTCTAGTAATTCACTTATGTATCCTATGGTCTTTCATGTAGCATTTTCGAATATTAGTCTTTATCAGGGCCTCACGAACCTGTGAGAGATCGGGCACCCTGCAGGGATATTTTTCTCCTTGCCACCCCTACCCCGAGACCGACACTCGCGGTTTCCCCCGTTTGAACGCCGAGCGCGACCCTGACCGCGACGCGCCCACCGTTGCGCCCCGGCGGCCTGACGTGTCCAGGACCAGCTAGCCGCGGAAGGAAACAAAGCTCGTACCTTGCTGGGGCCTACATGATGATGGAGTATATATTTGAGCCCTCGATCGAGTGTCGAGTATTTCGTGGCTAAATGCGGCAAGACTCCTTTAATTTTTCGTATGCTCTAACGTTTATCTTTTACTTATAAAATTAGATAAAACACGTGCTCTAACACTTAAAAAAAAGGGTTTTGCTAGCGCTCAAATGTACGACGAGAAATTTGCTATCGCACACTTTAGTACAATATTATAACATCTAAGATAATTCATACAACAAATAATTAAGATCTCTTTATCTAAAAGGAGACTTCGTAAATCTATCAACAAAAATTTACTCGAAAAATACAGATAGTTCCCATATAAACATGACAAGATGTACTAGCATAAAATTTCAAAGCAAAACAAATTTACTTTGTTACACCCATCACAACATTTTGAAAAATGTTTATGCAAATACCCGATGGTTTCGGATCCCCGTTGCCATCTCCAATCCCTCAAGCTCGAGATGCCTCAAAGACCCACCGCTTTTTGCGTCGGGTGGAGCTTCCATCAGAGCTTCATGTAGGAGTGTAGGGCAATGGAAAGTATGGAGAGAGAGGGAGAGGAAGATGGAGGGGGAGGAAGGGAGGCGGGCGTGACTTGGTATGCTTGCAAGCCGTGGACTCGAGACATTGATGACGATGAGTAGCCGGATCCGAAGGAGGATGATGGGCAGTGGAGATAGACGAGGGAAATAAAACAGAAGAGAAAGAGAATAAATAATGGTGGAGTTGAATAACTTTCCAAATAACTTGAACATCATTTGTTACATTTGAAAAATCAAAAACAGAATTTACATAACGTTTTTACCATGATATTACCACTTGCACAAATTTTTAAAATTCTACAAGCTTGATCGTCATCTAAATTTTGTATGAAAATATTATTAATCCATAAGAATCATTCATAAAAAATTTCAAAAATTTTTAACGTATTTTCGACCATTTGTAAGTAGTTTTTTTTAAAAAAACTGAGATTTCGGTTATTTTTTGCGAAATCTCGGTTTTCAAAAAAGCTGAATTTGAAAATCTGTTTTTGTATTTTGTTCTAGATTTTTTTTTTCAAAATTTCTGAATTTAACCAAAATTTCGAATTTTGGTCTCCTCGGAGATATCATTTGAAACCGAAATTTCTAACCTCGGACGTGACCGTATGCTCGCATGACGTAGACTCGAGTCGAGACATTGATGATCGACGATGAGTCATCGGAGGAGGAGGACGAGGCAAACGAAACAGCAGAGAAAGAGAATAAATAATGGTGGAGTTGATTCGGCTAACTAAAACTTGGTCGCGAGTACCGGGGAAGAGGCGCATCTCCGTCGTAACGTCCTTCCGGCCTAAAACCTCCGGCTGGAAGCAACCAATACGCCGAAACCATTCAGCAACCAATACGCCCAAACCAATACGCCGAAACCATTCAGAATCCCTGCCGTGTCTCACTATCCCAAAACCACGCCACGTTTCCCCTGGTTTTAGTCACACGAAACAGGACGGGACACGGGTCCACCCCTATGGAAGCGTCCGAAGCCAATCCTGGGGGGAAGGCCAATGGGATCGCGGCACGCCGCGCTCGCTTTCCATCGCATCCAGCGGAACTTTCCTCCGAGTTAGCCGAGTGGGTGGACGAGTCTTATTTCTAAAGACTACTAGTAGTGGTACTATTAGACATACAAGAATAAAATTAAAGTAAAAGACTATATTTATCAGAGACCCCCTCGCGAAGAACGGCAACACGTCGCACTGTTCGGCAGCATCGGGCCCCACGCGATGGCCACGATCGCGTGCGTCGCTTGCAAACACGACACAGCGGTGCGGTGGCCCAATGGTTGGTCGCCATCGCCGAACGTTTACCCGCTCCTTGGATCGGCGATTAGATTTAGAACAGATTTAGTTAGATTTGATTACCCGTTACGCCCATACGTGTCGCGGTGGGAGGGAGGGGGCGAGGGCACGTGTCGGGGGCGGAGGGAGCTCGTGGACGGCCCAGATGCGACGTCGGGCGGTGGCGCCACCTTCTGTCGCGGCCCCACGGGCCTCAGAGATCGCGACGGCCACCACCATACCGGCTTTAAAATGCGGCACCGCGCGAGGAATTCCTTTCTTCCTCTCTCATTCGTGGGTGGTGTCGTAGCAAAGCAACGGCCATTGAGATTGAGAGGGGGTGCTTGGTGGTGGTGGTGCGGGGCGGGGGGTGTTTGATGTCGATGGCGCAGGTGTGCTGTGATTCGGCCGCAGCGGCGGTGGTGGTTGGGGCGGAGGCCGAGGCGAGGGTGAGGGCGCGAGCGGGGAGGCGCCGCCACGCCGGGAGGTGGAAGGTCGCGGAGGTGGCGGCCGGGAAGGAGGCCGCGGACACGAGGAAGCGGCGAGCGGCTGGGGGCGCGGAGGGGCGGGTGGTGGCGGCGCGGAGGCACGGGGTGGCGTCGGTCGCAGGGCGGATGAGGGAGATGGAGGACGCCGTGTCCGTCCGGGAGGCGTTCGCCTCGCCGCCGGCGGTCGGGAAGGAAGGGGAAGGGGGTCAGCTTGGCGCCGGGCGCGACTTCTACGGGGTGTTCGACGGGCACGGCTGCTCGCACGTCGCGGAGGCGTGCCGGGAGCGGATGCACCAGCTCGTCGCAGAGGAGCTGGACGGCGCCGACGGCCCGGCGTGCTGGACTGGCGCGATGGAGCGGAGCTTCGCGAGGATGGACGCCGTGGTGATGGCCGGCGGGCGCGGCGACAGCGCCAGCTGCCGGTGCGAGGCGCACAAGTGCAACCACGTGGGGTCCACCGCCGTGGTGGCCGTCGTGGAAGAGCGCCGCGTCGTCGTGGCCAACTGCGGCGACTCCCGCGCCGTGCTCTGCCGCGACGGCGCGCCTGTCCCCCTCTCGTCCGATCACAAGGTGCTTGTCGAAGATCCAAACGCGAAACCAGGAGCCCATTTCGATCTTCTCTCCTTTAACGTTTCTTCCTCTCTCTTCCCCTGCAGCCTGACAGGCCGGACGAGCTGGAGAGGATCGAGGAAGCCGGCGGCCGCGTCCTATTCTGGGAGGGCGCGAGGGTGCTGGGCGTGCTGGCCATGTCCCGCGCTATCGGGGACGGCTACCTGAAGCCGTTCGTGTCGGCGGTGCCCGAGGTGACGATGACCGACAGGGCCGACGGCGACGAGTGCCTGATCCTGGCCAGCGACGGGCTGTGGGACGTGGTGAGCAACGAGGCCGCGTGCGAGGTTGCGCGGGCCTGCCTCCGGAGGGGCAGGGAGAGATGGTGCGCCGAGGCGGCGGTCCTGCTCACGAAGATGGCCCTGGCCAAGCACAGCTCGGACAACATCTCCGTCGTCGTCGTCGATCTCCGGCGAAGGAATGCATCGTAGGGAGGGTCACTGGCTGCTGCGACTGTCCATAGCACCATGGACACCATGGTAGTAGTAAACTAGAAGATGCAAAAAGATTGGGGGGTGATGGTAACTAGCTAGCTAGTGATTCCACATTGTTTTTCTTTCTCAATTGTTTTTCTCTCTTCTTGAGATCATTTTGTTTTGCTATATTTCTCCCTGAATCAAGTTCAGTGGAGCGCGTAGGTTATTGGGGGGTGTGAAAAGAATTGGTGTAAACATAATTCAATCTGGATGCCATTTGAAATGAAATCGAAACAAAATTATCAGAAAGGATGGAGAAAGGGGAGACCTTCTCATAGCCATTTTCTTGAATTCCCTAGTATGATGATGCGACTCAAGAGTGGGGCAGCATGATTTGCATCAGATATTTAAGTCAATTCAGATTGGAAGGATGATATCTCAAATCTCAACTGAACGGATTATGGAAATCGCAATCTCCAGCCAATCTGGCTAGTTGGCTCATGTCTGGCTTCATGAAATTTTTCTTTCCCAGATTTCTCTGTGATTCCTTCCTTCAAGCTCACTGAAGCACATAGACTACGGTCCGGGATTAAAATGGTTTCGGTGTTACCGGACTACCGAAGAACTAATTTGGATGTCATTTACAGTGAAGTCAAAACCAAGAGAAACTCATCAGAAAAGAAGTACAACGAAATGAAATCAAGAGAACCACTGATCGTGGACAGGCTCTTCAATTCCAGAGAATTTTTCTCTGAGCAAATGCGAACGTGAAGACTCAGAAACTCCCAGTGAAGCTTAACATGACACGACATGCTTCTTTGATTCGTCTGGAAGGATGATATCTACCTGCCAGTTGCGTGACATACACGAAGAGCACCGTGGTCCAGCCAAAATCTTTCTAGCTGGGGTTCTCATGCCCGGCAAGATTCTCGACCGATCTTGGTGATGCACAGCTCGACGATTCTCATGGATCTCCTCTCAGGTTTTCTAGAGAGAGATTACTGTCTCTGATTGAAGCGATTAGACCATAAAAGGCATTGCCTGCTCCAAACATCTCGTGCCTTGATCTGCCGTTCCAACAAACAGCAAATCTTTTGCTTTGTTTGTCACTGATGAAGATAGTGGAGTGAGATGCAAGGAACCTCGTGGTTTGGTAGGAGATGTTCTTGTTCCAGGTGTCTGTCCCCGGTTCATTCTCTTACTGTGATGATTGAGTCATTGACTGACAACAGGTGGCGCTGGGCATTGCAAACGTGAGACACAACGGCAGTATCAACAAAACAGTTTACAATTACACGTATCCAGACGATTGGGCAGTATTGTAGGTGGTTTGGTAGGAGCGGCGGCTACCAAATGCAATAATCAACAAACAGATCACAGAAATCTCATTTTTCTCCTTGCCCTCTTATGCTTCTCTCCGAATTCAGAATTTTCCTCTTGCATCGGTCGTAAAGGTTCAGTCTTTCACTAGCAAAGTATAAATATTAAAAATAAAAGGAAATTCTCGTATAAAACCCTGAACTTTGATAGAAGGTCCATCAAACACCCCGAACTGTGAAATCGAATATTTAACCTCTTGAACTTTGTAATCTGATTCAAAAAACATCCTGACCACGAATATCTAACCCCTTGAACTTTGTAATCCGGTTCAAAAAACACCCTGACCCGATTTTATATAGCGGTATTGCCCACGTGGTGCAGTAAGTTGACGGTTTTACCATATAAAATAACACTGTAGCATAGTTAGATCAATGATAGATGGGGCCCATAGGGGCTTCTCCCCCATTGAGCTCCCTTCTTCTATGGCTGTTGGCTCTTGTAGCTCCCTCCCTCTCTGTTTCGATTTAGGGGAGAAGCTCTTGTGCTTCACCAGTTATTCGCCTAAACTTGCCCAACATGTTATCCTATATGGCAAAACTACCAACTCATCACGCTATGTGAGCACTACCAGTATGCAAAACCAGGTAAAGTGTTATTTGAGTTGAATTGCAAAGTTCAGGAGTCAAATATCCGGTTTCATATTTTGGGTATCGAACGGACTTTCGAGCAAATTTTAGAATGTTATATAGACTTTTTACCAAAATAAAATAAATGAAATGAAATGGCCAAAATTAAATAGACAATGTCTTGAACCAGGCTCGAATTGGGGACCATAACCACATACACCACCCAAACGAGTTGTTCAAGAAAAGATACACCATTTGTCAATTGAACTGGGTTTGATACAATCACGACCTGTTTATTTAATACACTTATTGAAAATATGCCCTAGAGGTAATCATATAGATAATTATTTTTTGAGAGGTGCCTCTATGATTTTCTTTTTTAAAGTTGTATAAATATTAAAGCATGAATGAAGGGTGGATGGTGATTACTTACCCCTTCACTTGCTTCAAGATTTGTACAATTTGTATTGAGAGAAAAAGCATAGAAACACTGCTTTTATACTTTCTTATGTTCATTATTTATTATCTTATTCCTTGAATAATAATATTATTATTTATTTGCAAGTGTGTGACTTATTTGTGAAACTTTATATATGACTCTGTGATGATTATTGTAGCGTGATCCCTAATCGATAAACATATGATGCCACATATGAATAGACTAGCATTTGTATTAGTTGATGACCATGTTTTATGGGCCATAGATATGGAGATATCAAACCAACAATATGGACACATGTTACAGAACATAGAATTGGATCGATTAACCTTGAGGCATTGCGAGAACGTCGTATTCTTACTTATCATCAGTTGATCTCATATACAATGTGTATGCTATATCTTTAGAATTGATGTTGATGCATGTACTCGAGAAGTGCAATGACTTACTTAGGGTAACCAAACGCTAGTCCGTAACTGGGTAGTTATAAAGGTGGCTTTCAGCTTTGTTGTGAAGCAGCTGTGAGGCATGGTCGATCAAGATGGGATTTGCCCCTTTGTACAATGGGAGAGATATCTCTAGGCCTCTCGAGTGGTCGGATTCTGGAAATGCATGGCCATGCTACTAGTAGTTAAAGAGTTAACTATAGTCAGGGATTCCGAGTCACGTAATCGAGAAAGAGTGGTCAAGCTATCTAAATAAGGATAATACATACTCGCCTTGAGTTTTACCAATATTATGAGGCAAAGGGAAATGCATATAATTAAGCATTATTGAGGTTTGTCCGATATGATCTTTATATATACTCGGGAGTCATAATGTTTTGCTAGAGACCGCTACCGATTAATTGTCGAGTAAAAGTAATCGGACCATGTCCAAGTATATGTAAACCTATAGCCCTATAGGGTCGCACGCTTAAGGGGTTGTAACATAATTCTGATGGTGATCTAAATTATAATGGGCTTCGAGTCCCTAATGGGTCTCTAATGTAGAGACCCATTATGTGGTGTCTATTTAAAAAAAATAGGTGCTGGGCTTTATGGTTACGAGACAATATAGAAATTCATAATTTCCAAAACCCTAGCCGCCACCCCTCCTTCGCCCAAAACCGGGCAGCGAGCGCTAGCACTCCAGCACATGGTGTTCCTACCCTGTACGTGTGGATATCTTGGAGGCGTTGCTGCGAGGCTTCAACGCTATAACGATCTGTAACTGTGACGGTCACAAGGTGTTGTTGGAGGAGACGCGATGCTAGTATGACTACAACTGCACTAACGTTCTATATTGACTCTACTTTCGCTACGGGTTTGCACGTTTAGTGGTAACTCCGTGATCTATAACCTGCAGTGGTTCCTTGGTTATGCGATTGAAAATTTTGAATTTATACTAAAATAGCCTACTCGTTCCCCCTTCAACACTTTGTGTACTTGAATCTCAGCATTAGGTGATGCTGCTTAATTGCTGACATCTCGTCCAAAGAAAATAACCTTGTCCGAACTCTGAACTTATCTTCCTACGTGGTTTGTGAAAATGGCACAAGTTGATCCATCACCAGTTCACTCCATATCAGTACATTAACACCGAAAGGCGAGGAATTGCCCAACGATGCAGCAATCCATCCTACGCAACAAGACAGTTCCTCAAACCAAACATCCTATTATTGTGTACTATACTAAATGAAGCGTGTGCCGTATCTCAATTTTTTTTATCCAAAGCTGCAAAATTCTACCCTAGATATGGGTGGTGTTATCCAAATGTGACTATTATTTGGTTAGCCACACAAACTCTAGCAACAATCTAGTCATATGATAATCCTAGTTTATATTTTAGCCAGTCACCAACTCACCTGTAAGAACTACTTGTTATGTCCGGAAAAGGACTAACAGTATAGTCATTAACGGACGTACGTAGGACTTGACACAAATTGGTTCCAGCCACCGTACACCTGAATTTCTGCCTGAAGTGCCGGTGCCTGCACCACCCATGACAGTACTGACATACCAATTTTCCGGTCACAAGAATTGGGACAGAAACTAGGGCAAAGAAAGATGCCTGTATTCCTTCCTCTGCCGTGCAATCCAGATCTCTCTCTCTCTCTCTCCTTTGAACAAGCTTTGCAACTTCAGAGAAGGCATCAGTTCAATCAACGAGACCTTCAAAAAATACAACCAACGAGACTAATTGCCAGAAGCCCAGGCCCAGGCCCAGGCCCAGACCCGCAAGTACAGAATCTCCTGGAGCCCCAGCCCCTGCGCGGATGTGCCTCGTGCTCGATTGCTCATGTCGTCGAGTTGAATAGCTGCTCCTGTGCAGAGTATAAGTTTACCATTTTGTTAAGTAATTTTGTCACGTTCAGCATTAATCTCCATGCCTTCTGCATCACCTCCACGCTGTTCAGGAAGACGAGCATTTGTTCCTTTCTGTACGCATTTCTGCAGGGTGAGGGCAGCAGGTCCAAAAGGCAGAATCTATGGGGAACAGGTTCACGCGCAGTTCAGCACTACGGTTGCAGCTATGGAAACCAGAAGAACATTGTCTGGGATCTTACCGCTGGCAGTGATGTGATTGTTGTGGTCATGGAGTAACGCATCTTGCATGTGTTGGGCTCATCTTATCAACCAGAAAGCTCAGCGCGGCGCACGCGATCGGCTATAGTTTCATTTTTTTAGGGTTTTTGTGGTTTTTTTTGGAGATTTTTTGCGAGTTTTTTTCGGAGGAAAAATGAGCCGAAACATATTCGAAAAATTTTGAGAGTCTTTTAAAGCGGACCTTTTTTGTAAGAAAAGTTTCTTCAGGGAAAAAACGGACCGGAACGGAAAAATGGACAAGCACACATGTTTTTGGGATTTTTTGAGTATTTTTTGGCGATTTTTCGAAGGGCCATGAGCTGAAATTATTTACAAAAACGTTTTTTTAAAGGGAAAATTGATCAGAGCGGAAAAATGGACTAAACCATATATTTTTTGGATTTTTCATTTTTTTTGCGTTTTTTGGAGGGTTTTTGCGCCGAGAAAGGGCTTTTTCGCCAAAAAAAGGACCTGCACTCAATTTCGAAAACCCTCAGGGTTTCTCGGCAAAAAACCGCCGGCGCCATGCGTCGCGCGCGCGAGGGCGCGGGCTCAGGCCACTTGTCGCAGGGAAAAAATGCCGCACACGCGCGCGCGATGGCGGGGTTCGAACCCGCGCCAGCGAGTAAGCAACGAGGGGCGTTACCGCTGGGCTATGCGGGGCGCTTGGGTGAGCGAAGAGCGCACAGACCCGTTTTATGGTATGGTTCGGCGCGCGCTGACGTGGAACGATCTCGGCTGCTCGCGCCCACGATCGGACGGTCGGGAATTCGGGGCGACGTGGCCACGGTGCGCTTAATGAAAACCTTCCGGCTTTGTTTTATCGAAGATTAGCTTTGTGTATATCATCATATGAAAAAAGAGAGGAAACAAGATAATATAATGTGCGAGAAATCGTTGGAGACCACCTGTCTCGATCGGCGTCACCTTTGTACCGAACCAAGATAAAGCAGGTTGGATTGATTAGTGGTTCTTCTTGCACACCGTATACCGAAACCGGTCACCCAGGAGCACATGATGTTGCGGTCGTCGTGGTCTTCGTCAGCCGGTTCAAACTCAAGGTCGGGGCGAAGCCAGTATAAAAATAGACGGTGCGTTTAAATGATTAGATTAAATTAAAGTAAATATATTAAATAGTTTGTGTTGTGTTTTCATTAATTCGAGAGTAATTCTTGAAAATATGTGAACGAGTTAACGATAATTAATCAAATAAATCGGCTATTGTCTTTATTTAACTCATTGACATAATTACATCGATAAAAAATATCATATATCAAAATAGGGCTCATATTGCCAATTTATTGTTATGATCATTCAACTCAGTCAGTTAAGCACTCGCTAACTCATGTTACCCATCTTCCCTGCCCGCTTATCGTCGTAGTGGTGGGTTGCCTGTTGCTGCATGACCTCGATGGCTCCTTGGCATCCACTCCATGCTATCACGATGCCCTTGCAATCGCCGACTCCCCGCGATGTGTATCAACTGCCTCCGACTCGGTGGGTTGTCATTTCCTCACAAAGGAGAGGAATCGAGCCGCCTCCTCGCTCTATGGTTTCTGCATGCGTCTAGGGTTCGACTTCAGTTTTGTAGAAAGTAAGTGAAGGTACCAATTGTTAAATTAGGTCTTCAACAAACAGTGGTCTATCAAGTTTATGGTCTACGAAGTAGCTCACCACTTCGTAAAACTTATTTTATCTCTAGCTGTGTCTAAGCGCAAGGGCAGAGCTAGGGCTCGGGCCAATGGGGCCTGGGCCCAAGGCCTAGCCCAAGTAACAATGCAAAAATCAGCTTTCTTTGAATTGGGCCCGAGACCATGGCGGCCCACTGGCCTAGCCGGCTTTACATGGCCAGCCAACTGAGCCACGCAGGAGCAACAAATGAGCAAACCCTAGCAAGCATCCCTGATCCAACTCCAGTCCCATGTCCCTGCACGCAGCAGCCGCCTGGCGCAGTGCCTGCTCCCGCCCAATAGCCGTCGGCCAACGCGCCGGCCGTCGGCCGCCGCTGGCCCTCGCCACCGCCCACTCAACCCCGCCTCGGCCGTCCACTGGCGCTTGTCGGCCACCGCTGCCCATCAACGCCGCTCGCTCCACCCGCCCGCCCTCACCTCGCCGCCGGCATGGCGGTGTTCGTCTAGGCTCGGCGCCGCCGGGCGCGGTGGCGCCAGCGCCGACCCCGCCCGACTCGGCGTCCGCCGCCGCCGCCCGCTGACGCCAAAGGCCACCGCTGAGCCTTGAGGTTGCTTCTAGTTCTTCTGATCTTCTCCCCAATCTTGATGCTTGACTGCTTGAGCAGACCAAGCAGTTGAGCCTTAAGGTTGCTATCTTTATTTGTTTCTGTTCTAGCTTCATCAGCTTCGTGGACCTCTTTAGAGGAAGTGTCAACTGCCAAATACATCTTATTCTGATGTCGTACACAACAACATACTCATACATCTTTTTTATTGCCTGTATTTCCATACTCTCCTTTTGAATCCCATTCGCCCAAAGTTGGCAAAAATGTTACAATGGAATTAATAACTTTAGGTATGTTTTAAGTAAGCTACTAGAAATTTCAACATCCTATGAGAAAAAGCCATTAGTTTCCGTCTGAATGTCAGGTAGCACTAATTATAGGTTTGCGTCAGAACTCTCAAGAGCACAACTGTGACTCCGATGGTTGTATGACTAAATGAACTGCTTCTTCTTCTTTGTAACTATTGCAAGGCCCCGATTTACTCAACATTATTTCTGCATGAGATTATGATTTACGAGTTATCTCACTTACTGATGATGGCATCTCTTATATATGAAGATTCTGTACATAAATATTTTTCACATCAGCCAGATTGATTTCTTGGCTCAGGAAGCCTGAGCATAGGGTTAATGCAACAGATAGGATTGACCTTGTCTCCCCTTCCTGTCTCCGTGTTACCCTACATAATATATATTTTCTATTGGAGTAATCTCGTAAATTCACTGTAATCTTATTTCTTGGTGTTGTGTCCATCCTTAATTTAATAATTATGTCTACCTTCCAGGTTGCAGATTTTGGCTTAACAAAGCTCACAGAAGTTGGTGGTACATCACAGCCCACACGTGTTGTTGGTGCATTCCGTTACATGTCTCCAGACTCCAGAGTATGTGTGTGTCCTGCACATTTATTTGTCGAATTTTTTTTAAAAATAATAATATTTTAATCAAAATTTACAGAAATAATATGCCGAAAAAGAAAATAGCAAAACTACCCCCCTGTGTCCATTTGAATTGGCGACAGGGTCTTGTCGCCATTTGAATTGGCGACATGAGCTCCTGTCGCCATTTCAAATGGCGACAGGGGGTAAAATCGGAATAGGAGCACCACACAGGCAGCAATGGGAAATGGTGACAGGGCTCCTATGTCCATTTCAAATGACGACAGGGGGTAGTTTTGCTATTTTCTTTTTCGGCATATTATTTCTGTAAATTTTGATTAAAATATTATTATTTAAAAAAAAAATTCTTTATTTGTCATTGCATATTTGTGCAAACTGCAGAGTATCCACCTGCGATGATTCATAAATGCTAACACATACATATGGAATGTGATGTTTGCAGGTATGCTCGATATGGTGATGTTTCTCCTAAGGTCGATGTTTATGCTTTTGGCGTTGTCCTTTATGAACTTATTTCAGCCAAAAAAGCTATTGTCAGATCAACTGAATCTGCTAGTGATTCAAATGGATTGGTTTATCTGGTAATTGTCCTGCTAAACCAACTAGTTACTTTCTGCTCTTGCGCTTTATAAAAAATTTATCTATTTTATTGAAATGTTAAGCATGTAATTTAAATTTATTTTGACATATTTTATCTATTTTATTAAAATGTTAAACATGTAATTCAAATTTATTTTTAATTGTGTATTTGTCCTGTACTTTTGTTATACCTAAATATCTGTATTCTTTGACGACAGTAATAGTTGCTTATTTATACAAAAACTAAACGCCGGTGGTAAAAGGAATACCTTCGGTCATATGTCCTCGTGATGCTCGGAGCCTATTCGCCATTCATCTCGCCGGGATCAAGGTTAACAAAACCGACGAAAACCGGTCGAAAACAACGGTTTTCGACCGTGCCAAGCCGGTTCGGCATCTAAAACCGGTCTATTTAAAAAAATTAAAAGAAATTAAAAAAAATTGAAAATTTGAAAAAAATTATCTGATGTAAAACCGATCGGTTTTCAATGCAAACCGACCGGTTTTGGGTCTAAATCATGTCTCAACGTTCAATCGGATGGTCAAAAACCGGTCAAAACCGATAAAAAACCGGCCAAAAACTGGTCAAAACCGATCGGTTTCCGAATTGTTTTGAATTTTTGATTTTTTTTTAATTCTTAAACCCTTCGGTTTCTAACGATTTTCCATCAGTTTTTAGCTTGATATTTTCGAATTTCGAATTTTGGTTTTCCATCGGTTTTTTCGGTTTCGTTTTTGTTAACCCTAGCGGGATCCATATTTTTGTGGATGAAGAACAACTCACTTCTCATAGGAGATCGACTTTGCCTACAGTCAATAAACTTCTCCCGGTGATTATTGGAAGTGAAAATTCGAAAATGCGGCAAACAACCATAACTAGAGGTGCAATCGAATCGGATAATTTCCGATCGGCCGACCGACCGGATAGCTTCGATTCGAATTTGGATAGTTTTTTCGGATTCGGATATTTTGTTTTGGATTCGAATTTGGTATATTACTATTGACGGAAATCAGCCGATCAAACACAAACAACTGACGGAAATCAGCCGATAATGCACTGTTGGAAATCAGCCGATCAAAACACACTTGCGAGCACCCGAAACATGAAGGATATTGGTGTGTCAGGAACCATCTCATTCTTTCAAACTCTATTCCACTTAAATAGCAAAAAAACAGAAGCATGCTACCGGCCATTAAGGCCATTATGTGAATAACTACAAGTAACTGGCCAACAAGTAACTGACCACTAAGCCATGACGTGAAGGAGAGTAAAAAAACTAGTAACCGAACATGCAATTGGTTAATGACTACAAATGCCAGGATTAAATAACAATCTCCCCCTAATACTGGCGTCGTTCATCTGAGCTTGGTGACGCCGATCCGCTCGTGAAGTTCCTGGAATTTGACCCTTCCAAGCGGCTTCGTCAAAATGTCCGCGAGTTGCTCCTGAGTACCCGCGAACTCCAAGCCAATTGCCCCGCTGTCAACACACTCACAGATATAGTGAAATTTGGTGTCGATATGCTTACTCCGATCGTGTAGATTGGGGTTCTTGCTGAGAGCGATTGCGGACATGTTGTCCATCTTCAGTTGTAGCGGGGACGACTCGATGCTGATTACGTCGCCAAGCACCCGCCTGAGCCAAACACCTTGGCAAGTCGTCGCTGTACCTGCAATGTACTCTGCCTCGCATGATGATAAGGCGACTACCCGCTGCTTCTGTGACTGCCAAGTCACCGGGTTGCCGCCGAGGAAGAAGATGATGCCAAATGTGCTCTTCCGGTCATCTACATCTCTTGCCATGTCGCTATCACTGTAGCCCACAAGATCGAGCTTGATATTGCCTCGCGTGTACACCAAGCCGTAATCGATTGTGCCTGCGACATACCAGAGCAAGTGCTTCATCGCCGCCATGTGCTCCTGCTTCGGGTCCTCCATGAATCGACTCAAGTATCCCACGGTGAATGCGAGATCAGGCCGAGTGTGCATCAAGTATAGCAGGTTGCCGATGAGACTGCGATACTCCGTCGCGTTGACCGCCAGCGATGAAGACTGCTTGGACAGCTTGAGGCGAGTCTCCATCGGTGTAGCGCACAGATTGCATCTGCCCATGCCTCCTTTCTCAAGTAGTTTCTTGGTGTAGGCAGCTTGACCCAGTTCGATGCCGTGCCTCCTTTGTTTTACCTCGATACCAAGATAATAAGAGAGGGTTCCCAGATCACTCGTCTGGAACATCTTCTTCATCTCTGCCTTGAATGAGTCGATTTCGTCGGCAAGCTCCCCCGCAATGATGAGATTGTTGACGTAGATGCCTGTCGGGACCCCGAATTTGCAAATCCGGACCCTCTGTGTATTCAGCACTAGTCCAGGAACGCGCTAGTGCACACAGTCTTAACATCGGTAAATATCACAATCATACCACTCGATATCAATAAAGTACTTTATTTAAATAGTCAAACTGGTTACTTGACCTTATGGTCAAATTACAAATATATGCCTCGCAAGGCGAAACTTATTCAGAGAAAAATAATAGCAGCGGAAAATCAAATAACTTCGTGGCGCCATCCAGTATACCACAGGCAACTGACTGGGCTCGCTTCCCTAAGTAGATGGATCCTCTTGGAGCTCCTCCTCCAAAGCTTGTGTAGTCTCCTCTTCAACTGATGTTGTGTTGAGGCAAGGGTGAGTACTTGGTACTCAGCAAGTCATGCACATAATGCAGGCTAATATACTATATGCATGGCTTGGTACAAAGGAATAGCTCAAGGTATATTTGCGATGCTTGACATTTGACAAGTAGCATAAGTAGATTCAAAAGCAGTAGAAGCAAGTATAGCATAGATAACTTTTCAAGGAATTTAATAAACAACTTTCCCATCCTAATCCATATTCCTATCACCATCATTATTAATCCAACCCAACCTTTCAAATCCAAGTTAGTTTTGAGAAAATCTAACCCTTGATTTGTAATTCGGCGATGTCCAATACCGCGGACACGGCTATTCGAATAGATTCTAAACTCTGCGAGAGGTTATGCACTTTACCCACAAGATACAGTCAAACACCACAAAGGCGAGTTCAGTAACAAAGTCTTTGGAAACCTCTAACAATACAAGTGGTCCTCCCGGTTATTGCGCACTAACCCTTCCCTTCGCTAAGGCGAAGTCTAGGCCAATCAACCGTTAGATGGGTACCTGGCCTCACTCCGATGCGCTCCCCGTACAACTTACACAAAGGGTGTAGTTGACCTCCTGAGGTCCCATAGGTACGTTATTAGCAACTTAATCAACTAGGTCCGTCCCATTACGGACATGTGGTTGCACGTTAGACCCAGTTCAAAGGCTTGCAAGGTGAAGTCCTTAGGGTGACCAGGGCAAGACTACCCGAAGAACCAAATCAACATCCCGATTGCCACAACCGGCCCACGATCATTCTTACCACATGCCCCTGGTCGAAAAACTATTTATCAAACCCCAGTTGATTACCATGCACCACGTGCCATCAACATCACATGATACCTTTCCAAAACAGGTTCAATATATCATTAAGTCAATATTAACATTTGATTGTCCAAAATCATGTCATGAGCACGTAGCAGGTCTAAGCAGTATACTACAATGGTCTAAAACCCATGTTGGCAATTTAATAATGTCCAACTAGTAATCCACAACTAGGGTGACAAGGGGTCATGGCACATATGTAAATAATCAAGGTGTCATACAGCAAATTGGTATTTATCTAATCCCCCATATTTAAATAAAGTATTTTCTAATTGAACTAGCATGCAATAAGTTAAATTAAAATAGGTTTCAAAATAGGATCAACATGGTCAAAGCACAACTTGCCTTCAAAAAGTACTTGTTCTTGGTCTTGAGTTGGATCCTGAGTCAATACTTCTCCTTCGAATCCCTCCGGCACTTCAACGTCTACTCGTAAAGCGTGCAAATAGCAATACATGAATAAACAATAGGCAAAAAGTGTCCAAACATTCAAATAAAAATCCATAAATAGAGAGAACATAATTTTATGAATTTTTAGAAACTGGAATCGTCAAATTTGGAGTTAAAATGCAAAAGTTATGATTATTTAAAGTTTAAATAATCAATTAAATAATTTTACAGAGAAAAACTTTAGTCCAAAAATTAAATAAAATTCATATTTAGGTAGATCTCAATTTTATACAAATTTATAAATTTGAATCACTCAAATCGGAGTTGAAACGCAAAAGTTATAAGCGTTTAAAGTTCGAAACAAAATCTGAAATCATTATTTCGAATTAATAAATCATTTTCTTTTTCGAAAATTAATTATTGCGTCAGCGAGGACATGTGGCAGCCTCTGATTGGTCTGCTGACGTCAGCCGGTCCATGTACTTGGTCCACGCTCGGCTCGGGTCTACCGTGGACTCGGTCCACGACTCCACGTCTCGCTGACATGTGGGCCCATTCGGGTGACGTCATTCTTGGCGTCGGCGAGGCTCACCCGCAGTCTTGACAGTGGGACCTACCGATGACGCCATGGGTGACGTCACGGTGCGGTCGCTGACACGCGGGCCCCGCGTGTCGATGTACCGCGCCTTGCCGCGTGGCGGCGGTTCGGCTCCCTGGACACGCGTGGCACGATCGTGTCCGTTGATTTGAAATTCAGCGGCGTGATTAGATCCGGGGTTAACACGTTGAAACTACTCGATGATCGTGGGCGTTCGATCTAGATCGGACGGTCCAGATCTAATCCTATAACAAAGACTACTACGGCGCGTGGCGATCGTGGGCGTTGGATCTTGATCCAACGGTCGAGATCTAATCGGGTTTGGAACACGTGAACTCACCTCAACCGCCGCGATCAAGATCGGACGGTCCACGAGCTTCGCGAGGTCGATGGCGGCAGCGGCGGAGCAAGACCACCGGAGATGAGAACGACGACGAGCCCGGCGGCGTTTGGGTTGCTCGGCGAGATGAGTCCTCCTTAGTGCGTCTCGTCACGAGATTCCGGATCTGGGCTCCTTCTCGGCGGAAGACGACGACGGCGGCGGAATCGGCGGTAAACGGCTGCGCAACAGGGTTCCAACTCCGGCGAGCTCAAATGCGGGCAAAGCGGCGGCGGCTCGGCGAGATGGCTTGGGAAGCAGTGCGCCGCGGATGAGGGCAACCTCGGGGGCGTCTCACGCTTTAAATACGGCCTCGGCGTGCGTGCAAATCGGAACCCTAAGCGTGTCTGCTCGGTCACGGCGGAGCTCTCGGCTTCGGAGTCGGAGCGGAGAGCGACGGCGCCGCGGCCGTCCATTAACGCGATCAGCGGCCACGATCGCGTGGGCGCGATCGGATCCGGGCGGATCTGGCTCGAACCGTCTGACGGCGGATCTCGGCCGTTGGATCTTGATCCAACGGTCGGGATCGCTTAGGGTTGGGAGCTGGTTTGGTCGAGTCAAGCGGCTCGGTCGGACTCGAGTCCGACTCGGGTTCGACTTCGATCGGATGAACGATACTCGACCGAGTTGATTTTCCAGCGATTTAATATTTAAAATAATTCCCAATAATTCATTTAATTCATTAAAAATAGCAAAAGACTCAAAAAATTCGGAAAAATTACGGAAAATATTTTGGATCATTTTGGACTCAAATAAAATATTTCCAACAAAATTTTATTTGCAAAGTTTAATTCTTTAATTAATTCAAAATGGAATAAATTCAAATAAATTCCAAATAAATCCAAATAAATTCCAGAAAATTCCCAAAAATTCACCAAAGTGCCAAATCACACATGAATTTAAGGAAAGCAAAATTTTGGGGTGTTACAATGCCCAACACCAGCCGGGTTTGCTCAACGCCGCGCGTGTACAGGCTGTGCTCGCACCCACTACGGGTGAACCCGAGTGTGTGCAGGCTCGCGTCTAGCTTGGCATTCCACGCCCGCTGAGCTTGTCGTAGCTCGTACAAAGCCTTGTGCAGCTTCAGAACCTTCTCCTCGTGTTCAGCGGTGGTGAAGCCAGGCGGTTGCACGATGTAGACCTCCTCTGCCAGCTCGCCGTTAAGGAACGCCGACTAGACGTCCATGTGGTGCACGAGCCAGCCACGAATCACAGCCACGGTGAGCACCACACGCACCGACTCCATCCTTGCAACAGGGGCGAACACCTCCTCATAATTGATCCCCTGGCACTGCACGTACCCTTTGGCGATGAGACGCGCCTTGTGCTTCACCACCTCTTTGTGTTCATCGTATTTGAGCTTGAAGACCCATTTCAAGCCAATGGCACGCTGCCCCTGAGGCAGGTCCACCAGCGACCAGGTCTTGTTCAGCTCGATGGAGGCCATATCTTCCAGCATCGCCTTTCGCCACTCCTCGCTTTGCTTCGCCTCTTCGATCGTTGCTGGTTCATCACCTATCGCCACCATGGGTTGTTCGACCAGCTCACGAACAGCGAAACCATGTGGCGTCACCGTGCCGAGGACATTGTCCACGTCACAGAACCAGAGTGGGGCGTCATCATGGTTGATGTCCAAATCCAGCTCGTTGATTGGTGGTGACATGAACTCGATCTCCTGCGAGTACGACGCAGGCGGTGTGCAGGGCTCAGACCCATGCGTGGGCATCGCCGCCCCAGCTGGTCTTGCCGGTGAAGTTGGTGTTGCTGCATGGCTGTTGGTGTTGCTCCGTCCTACGGACATCGTGATGAACTCGACGTGGAACGGCTCCGCGTCGTCGTTCAGTCAAACTCCCTTGTCTGCTCCCCAACCCCAGCCGCTATCTTCTTCAAACAACGCATCACAAGAGATGTGAATGCGGCACGAGGCTGGATTGTAGAATTGATAGGCCTTGGTCCCTGGTTCGTAACCCACGAACACCATGGGCACACTCCTGTCATCGAGCTTGGCGAGGTGCTTGCCGGCCTCCTTCACATGTGCAGTACACCCGAATGTGCGAAGGAAATGCACTAGTGGCCGTGAGCCATGCCATACCTCGTACGGTGTCTTCCCATCTATGCTTTGCGTCGGAGCGTGATTCAACACGAACACCGCCGTGGTCACCGCCTCCCCCGAAAACCAGCCTGGCATGGCCATCGCCTTCATCATGCTTCTAGCCATGCCTGTTGCGCCTCTCTACCACACTGTTTTGCTGGGGTGTGATCAGCATAGTAGTCGGCGAAGGCATGCACCGTGAACTCGCCACCACGGTTAGTGCACAGCATTCCCACCTTCCTCCCTGCTTCCGCTTCAGCTCCCACCTGGAACTGAACGAATGCTAACGACGCCTGATCCTTCGAGCCCTGCAGTACGAGCCACATGTAGCGGCTCAGGTCATCGAGGAGGAGGAAAAACTGGTTGCCGCTTGGCGTCTCCGGTGTCACAGGTCCGCAAATGTCGCTGTGGACGAGCTCAAGACGCTGCGTGGCTCGGTACTTCGCCTCGCTTGGAAACACCAATCTTCGTTGTTTCCCGGTGAGGCAGCTATTGCAGACTTGATCAATGTGATCAATCCGCGACAGCCCTCACACCATCGCCTCTTGCGCTAGCTTGCAGAGACCGCGGAAGTTGAGGTGGCCGTACCTCATGTGCCACTGCCATGTCGCGCTGGTGCCCTATACCGCTAGGCACACCAGTCTGTCAATGTCCACCGTGAGCACGTAGATGCGGCTGGGTGATCTATGCACCTTTGCCAGTAGTCAACGGCGTTCGTCCTGAATCCGAAGCACGCCACCG
Source organism: Rhipidocladum racemiflorum (assembly GCA_036346355.1). NCBI lineage: Eukaryota > Viridiplantae > Streptophyta > Magnoliopsida > Poales > Poaceae > Rhipidocladum > Rhipidocladum racemiflorum. The sequence goes on from CM070586.1 coordinate 24,257,139, forward strand.
CCGATATGGATGTCGATGCCATCCTCATCGAGCTGCCCCAAGCTGACGATGTTAGTGGTGAGACGCGGGATGTGGTACACCCCGGTGAGTGCCTGGTGCCCCCTACTCTTGCGTGTCAAGAGCACGGTGCCGCACCCCTCGATGCCGACCACTGACCCTCGTCGAACTTGACAGTTCCGCGCACTCCTGTGTCAAGCTCGGGGAAGGAAGACTTTGCACCGGTCATGTGGTTAGTGGTTCCTGTGTCGAGGATCCATCGGGTGCACGCATCGTCGCCCTTCTCACCCAACTGGACAAAGAGGCGATCTTCAACTAGTTCTACCAACTCCGTCGTCGCAGGTGCCAATGAAATTTGAGCACGCGTGAGCGGGGGTGCAGCAGCCATCAATAAAGTGGGCTCCTGGTCTTCTTCCATCTGAGCCACATGGGCCTGCTCGTCGCGCTTCTTCTTGCGACACTCACGGGCCCAGTGGCCCATTTTGCTGCAGTACCGGCACTGGTCGCTAGCAACCGTGCCACTCCCGCCATTGCCGCCGGCCTTAGACGACTTGGAGTTGCCACATCTTCCATCATCCTTGTCGCGACCGCGCCCACGGCCCCTCCATTGACCCGAGCCCGAGCTCTTGCCTTGCTCTGACGAACCCTCGCCGGAGAGTTTCAGCCGCGAGGTGATACGCATGAGCAGCTCCTCCTCCGTGAGGTTCAGTTGAGCAATTGTAACACCCCAAAATTTTGCTTTTCTTGAATTCATGTGTGGTTGGCACTTTGGTGAATTTTTGGAATTTTCTGGAATTTATTTGGATTTATTTGGAATTTATTTGAATTTATTCCATTTTGAAATAATTGAAGAAATTAATTTTGCAAATAAAATTTTGTTGGAAATATTTTATTTGAGTCCAAAATGATCCAAAGTATTTTCCGTAATTTTTCCGAATTTTTACGAGTCATTTGGTATTTTTAATGAATTAAATGAATTCTTGGGAATTATTTTAAATATTAAATCATTGGAAATCCAAACCGAAGTCGGTTCTTGTTCATCCGATCCGAGCCCGAGTCGACTCGAGCTCGAGTCCGACCGAGCCATGTGACTCGGCCAGAACCCACTCGTAGAGCCCTAGCAGCGTGTGGTTGGATCTTGATCCAACGGCCACGATTGAGCCACGCCACCAGAGCCCGAGCCCGACCAGGCGGCCCGGCTGCCGAGTCCGACCGGACCCAAACTCGCCAAGACCGTTGGATCGCTCTGACCGCTAAAAATACCTGAGTGGAAGTGGGAGGAAATCGGAATGGATTTCATTACCGGCTTGTCAAGACTCAAGGAGGTTATGACTCCATATGGGTTATAGTGGATCGCTTGACTAAAGTAGCCCATTTTATCCCGTGAAGACCACTTACTCGGAGATAAATTAGCGAAATTGTACATGATCAGGATTATCTGTTTGCACGGAGTGCCAAAGAGGATTGTATCGGACAGAGGTACCCAATTTACCTCAAGGTTACGGAATAAGTTGCATGAAGCCATGGGAACCCGTTTGAACTTCAAGATGCCTTATCATCCACAGACGGATGGACAGGCAGAAAGAGTCAACCAGATTCGGAGGATATGTTGAGAGCTTGTGCATTGGCTTATGCTACCTCTTGGGATAAAAGTTTGCCGTATGCCGAGTTTAGTTACAACAATAGTTATCGAGGCTAGTTCTGAGATGTCACCTTTTGAGGCATCAGCATGGTCGACCACTGTCGGACGCCATTGAATTGGAATGAGACCGTGAGCGCCGTGTCTTTGGGCCTGATATTCTTCAAGAGGTCAAGAGCGGTCGCCATGATTAGGGAAAGGTTGAAGATAGCCCAATCTCGACAGAAGAGTTATGCTGACAATCGTCGCCGAGATTTGAGTTTTGAACCAGAAGACTTTGTATACCTCAGAGTTACGCCTCTCAGGGGAGTTAAGAGGTTCCATGCCAAAGGGAAACTCGCACCCCGTTATGTTGGGCCATTTAAGATTTTGAGTCGCAGAGGCGAAGTTGCTTATCAGCTGGAGTTGCCACAGTCGTTGGCAGGAGTGCATGATGTATTCCATGTGTCCCAGTTGAAGAAGTGTCTCCGAGTTCCTGAGGAACAGACACCGCTAGAGTTAATTGAGTTGCAAGAGGATTTGACTTATAAGGAGTATCCCGTGAGGATTCTAGACACAATGGATCGAGAAACTAGAAACAAGTCAACCCGTTTCTGTAGAGTTCAGTGGAGCAACCATGAAGAAAGCGAAGCGACTTGGGAGCGCGAAGAGGATTTGAAGAAAGAGTTTCCAAACCTATTCCTTTAGTAAGCCCTGAATCTCGGGGACGAGATTCTATTAAGGGGGGGAGGTTTGTAACACCCCAAAATTTTGCTTTTCTTGAATTCATGTGTGGTTGGCACTTTGGTGAATTTTTGGAATTTTCTGGAATTTATTTGGATTTATTTGGAATTTATTTGAATTTATTCCATTTTGAAATAATTGAAGAAATTAATTTTGCAAATAAAATTTTGTTGGAAATATTTTATTTGAGTCCAAAATGATCCAAAGTATTTTCCGTATTTTTAGAATTTTACGAGTTATTTGCTATTTTTAATGAATTAAATGAATTCTTGGGAATTATTTTAAATATTAAATCATTGGAAATCCAAACCGAAGTCGGTTCTTGTTCATCCGACCGAGGCCCGAGTCAGACTCGAGCTCGAGTCCGACTCCGAAACCATGTGACTCGATCGAACCCACTTTGGCCGAAAGCCTAATCAGCGTGGCCGTTGGATCTTGATCCAACGGCCCACGATTGAGCCACGCCACCGAGCCCGAGCCGAGGCGGCTACCAACCGAAGTCCGACCCGGACCCAAACTTCGCGCATGGGTTGGATCGAGATCCAGCGGTGTGCGTGTGCCACGTCACCCTCTCTCGTCCGCCGACTCCGCCGTCAGCGAAAGTCGACCTCGGCCTCCGTATGCGTTTACCAGGCCGAGGTCTGCTATTTAATGCGCCGCCACCACGGCCGTGACCTAGACTTCAGCGCGCAGTGAGACCTGAACAACGTCGCGGGCCGCCGCCGTTCAGCCGCAATCGTTCGCCGGAGTTGCCGTAACGTTCGCCGCGGTTTTATTTGCGTTCCATCGCCGTCCGTCGTCCTCTGCGCCGTTGACCCCGGTCCGACTCACCGCGACGAGGCGCACCGAGATCTCTCACTTCGCCGGAGCGCGCCAGAAACGCCGACGGCAAGGTCGTCGTCCTCCGCGCCGGTGAGCCAGCGCCGCCGCAAGCCATTGCCGGACCGCGAAGCTTCTCAGCCGTCCGATCAAGATCCAACGCCGAGATCACGCCACGTCATCGCACGGTGAGATTGCGTTACGATTTTCAGATCTAATCTCGACCATCGGATCTAGATCCAACGGTCCGAAATCAATGCGTTAACCCAAACGCGTCAACATTGGATCTAATCCGCGCCGTTGATTTTCAAACCAACGGCCGTGATTGCGCCACGTGTCGGGAAGTTGGACCACGCGGTTGCGCTGGCCCACGCACGCGTGCAGCAGTGACGCCGACACGCGGGCCCGCGTGTCGAGGGCTCGCGATGTCACGGGCCGTCCCCGGAGCGCCGACGCCACCCATGACGCCACAAAGGTCCCACATGTCAAGACTGCGGGCCTGAGCCCCGCCGACGCCGGGCCGATGACGCCACCCGAAAGCGGGCCCACATGTCGGGCCTCACGTGGAGTCGTGGACCGAGTCCACGGTGGACCCGGCCGAAGCGTGGACCACGCCCATGGACGGTGACGTCGCCACCGACCAATCAGAGGCTGCCACGTGTCCATGCTGACGCAATAATTAATTTCCGAAAAAAGAAAATGATTTATTAATTCGAATAATGATTTCAAATTTAGATTCAAACTTCAAACGCTTATAACTTTTGCGTTTCAACTCCGATTTGAGTGATTCAAATTTCTAAATTTGTATAAAATTGAGATCTACCTAAATATGAATTTTATTTAATTTTTAGACTAAAGTTTTTCTCTGTAATATTATTTAATTGATTATTTAAACTTTAAATAATCATAACTTTTGCGTCTTAACTCCAAATTTGACGATTCCAGTTTCTAAAAATCCAGAAAATTATGTTCTCTCTGTTTATGGATTTTATTTGGAGTTTTGGGATGTTTTGCCTATTGTTTATTTGGGTATTTGCTATTTGCACGCTTTACGAGTAGACGTTGAAGTGCCGGAGGGATTCGAAGGAGAAGTGTTGATTCAGGATCCAACTCAAGACCAAGAGCAAGTACTTTTTGAAGGCAAGTTGTGCTTTGACCATGTTGATCCTATTTCGAAATCTATTTTGATTTAAACTATTGCATGCTAGATCAATTAGAAAGATACTTTGTTTAAACATGGGGTTAGATAAATACCAATTTGCTATATGACACCTTGATTACTTAAGTATGTGCCATGACCCTTTGTCACCCTAGTTGTGGATTACTAGTTGGACATTATTAAATTGCCAACATGGGTTTAGATCGTTGTAGTATCTTTGCTTAGACACACTACGTGCTCATAACATGATTTTGGACAATCAAATGTTAATATTGACTTAATGATATATTGAACCTGTTTTGGAAAAGTATCATGTGATGTTGATGGCACGTGGTGCATGGTAATCAAGCGGGGTTTGATAAAGCAGATTTCGGGGGGCATGTGGCAAGAGTAATCAGTGGGCCATTGTGGCATTGGGGATGTTGATTTGGTTTTCGGGTAGTCTTGCCCTGGTCACTCTAAGGACTTAACCTTGCAAGCCTTTGAACTGGGTCATACTTGCAACCACATGGTCGAATGGGACGGCCCTAGTTGACTAAGTCGCTAAGGACTCACTTGTGGAGCCTCAGGGTGTCGATTACACCGTTTGTGTGATTGTGCGGGAGCGTATCGTGGCTGTGGCGAGATACCCATCTAACGGTGTGTTGGTCCCATACTTCGCCTTGGCTAAGGGAAGGGATGGTGTAGAGCACGAACCGGAGAGGACCACTGTGTTGTTTGAGGCTTCCAAAGGCTTTGTTACTGAACTCGCCTTTGTGGTGTTTGGACCAGTATCTTGTGGGTAAAGTGCATAACCTCTGCAGAGTGTAGAATCTATTTAAATAGCCGAGTCCACGGTACTGGACAATGCTCGGGAATTACAGTCAAGGGTTAGATTTTCTCAAAAATAACGTTGGTTTGAAAAGTTGGGTTGGTTTAATAATGAAGATGATGGAAATGTGGTTTAGGATGGGGAAAAATGTTTGTTAAACTTCTTGAAAAGTTATTTATGCTTTACTTATTTCTACTGCTTTCGAATCTACTTTTATTACTTCTCAAATCTTTGTTTCTTTGCAAATATACCTTGAGCTATTCCTTTGTACCAAGCCATGCATATAGTATATTAGCCTGCATTCTCGTGCATGACTTGCTTTGAGTACCAAGTACTCACCCTTGCCTCAACACAACACCAGTTGAAGAGGAGACTACGCCCGGCTTGGAGGAGGATTTCCAAGAGGACCCGTCTACTTAGGGATGCGAGCCCGGTCAGTTGCCTGTGGTATCTTGGATGGCGCCACGAAGTTTATTTGATTTTCATTTGCTATTATTTTTCTCTGAATAAGTTTCGCCTTGCAAGGCATATATATTTGTACCTTGGCCATAAGGTCAAGTAACCCTTTGGTTATTTAAATAAGTACTTTGATAATATCGATTGGTATGATTGTGATATTTACCGATGTTAAAGACTGTGTGCACTAAGCTGCGTTCTGGACTAGTGCTGAATACACTGAGGGTCGGATTTGCAAATTCGGGGTCCCGACAGAGGTGGTATCGAGCCATACTTGACTGTGAGCTCAACCCTAGCTAGAATGGTCGTAGTGAGGATAAAACCTATTTTCTAAAGCTAAAAATTTGTCAAGATAAGAAATGACATCTCAACTTATCCCCTTCTCCCTTTTCTTGTCTCTTGCTGAAATTTTCCCTTACCTTGTCACAATTTAAAAATTCCGAGTTCTTACGTAAAGCACTCTTGTGACAGATGGAGGTTTTCTCGATGAGTGAGCATAGGTTCTATAGTGAGACTCCTTCGCCGAGTCGCGTCATAGAATAAAGAGTCACCTTTAGGCGTTAGACTCCAGAGTTAGTTCGATTTGGATTTGCTTTGTTTCTTTGAGTGTGCATTATGTGTTGCAAGGCCCTTAGGCATTGTAAGCGACCATACCAAGTTATTAATAATAAAGTTGGACCTTAAGGCTACACCTTTAAGCCCGCATAAGTTCCATATTACTTGTCTATTCTTGTTTCCCTCTCATCTCTAAACCTAGAGCAAATCGGCAGATGGTGAACACCCGTGGAAACTTTGGAGGCAATGGGAGTGGTTCTCGCCCACAGAAAACCCCAATGATGGAGCACCAAGACCGCTTGATTGATATGCAGAATTTTGGAGCCTTTCTTGCTGCTCAGACTCAGTTGATGCATGCTATGATGCAACAAATGCAGCACGTCCTTTGCTCAGGCCACTGCTAATCAAGTTAATCGGGGACCACGCCGTAATACAAAGGTGTCGAGTTCATGAGGACTCACCCACCCACTTTCTCTGGGAATGCCAATTCATTGGAGGCCGATGCTTGGTTAAGATCACTCGTGAGGACGCTCCACATAGCTCAATGCATAGGGAATGAGAAGGTACTCTACGCTTCTCATCAGTTGGAAGGAACAATGGCGAATGGTGGGAGAACTTCGTGCCACGCAAGAGAACCCTCAAGATATCACTTGGGAAGAGTTCACAGCGGCATTCGACAAGATCACGTGCCTGAAGGAATCATGGACCTTAAGAAGGAGGAGTTCAGAGCATTAAAGCAAGGTAATCGGCCCGGTGGCCGACTACCTAAACAAGTTCACACAGCTGAAGGCGCTCGCTTTGAGGATGTAGCGACAGATAAATCGAGGCAGTCTCGTTTTATGAAGGGACTTAACTCAGGATTGCAAGTAGGGTTGATCACCCACACCTTCCCAGATTTCCAAGAGTTGGTGAATAAGGCGCTTATTCTTGAGGACAAGCGCAAGGAACTGGATGAGAACAGGGAGCGCAGGATGTAACAGCAAGGATCACGCCAGGGAACGCATAGCGGCGCTGAGAGTTGCACCAAATCAATTCTTGATTCCAACCACGAGAATGCAACAAGGACACCATCCCAGCACCAAGACACATCAATCAAAACTATCGGACCCGATCCCCCGCTAGAAACGCTACCCCAGCGATCGGCAAGGAGCAGTGAGACGCATTACAATCAAGCAACGAGCCGAGACACTTTGCCATGATTGTCCAAAGAAGATGCGAGAGCGACCCGATTCGCTTCAACCTAGGAACCACCCAGCTAGGGCGCCCGGCACCAGGAGCCACACCCCAGGCCGTGGTGAGAGGCCGAGTCAACCATGTCACCGCAGATGCACTGCGAATGCTACTGACGTCGTCTTGGGTAAGTTACTTGTTAACTCGATACACCTGCAGTTTTGTTTGACTCACGGAGCTTAGCGTTCGTTTGTTTCGCAAGGCTTTGCTACTAGAAATGATTTGAGAATTGCAAGACTTAAGTGCATGCTTTTAGTTCAAACCCCTGGTTCCAGAACTCCGAGCGGAAGTAGGATGTTCGGTGAGAATACTAATAGATGGAATAGAGTTCCTAGCAAACCTTATAATTTTGGAGACCCGGACCTTAGATGTTATATTGGGAATGGATTGGTTATCCAAGCACAAGGCCGTATTGGATTGTGGGCGAAGGACTATCTCGATTGAGAGCAGTGTGGGAAGAAAGTGGAATTTCAAGCCACTGCGATTAGAGATGGACAGTTGATGGTTAACGCATGCCAAGGCAATCGGCATAGAGGATGTCCCAGATGGTGAATGAGTACCCAGATGTTTTCCGAAGACCTACCTGGTATGCCGCGAGGCAGGGACATAGAGTTTGTGATAGAGCTTGTACAGTACCGACCGATGGCAAAGAGACCCTATCGGATGTCTACCGAGGAGTTGGTAGAGATGAAGAAACAGCTAGAAGAGTTAATGGAGAAAGGATTTATCGAGACCAAGTTAGTCGCCGTGGGGAGCACGAGTTTTGTTTGTCAAGAAGAAGGGCGGGAGTTTCGGGATGTGCATTGACTACCGTGCACTCAATGAGGTCACCGTGAAGAATAAGTATCCGCTACCAGGATTGATGATTTGTTTGATCAGTTAAGAGGAGGCGGAGTTTTCTCCAAGATTGATCTCGAGATCGGGATACCATCGATTGAAGATCCGATCGAGAGGATATTCCGAAGGCTGCATTCTCGTCAAGATATGGACATTCTGAGTTTCTGATTATGTCCTTTGGGCTTAACGAATCGCGGCTTATTTCATGAATATGATGAATAAGGTGTTCATGGAATATTTGGACAAGTTTGTCGTCGTGTTCATAGACGATATCCTAATCTACTCCAAGGCAGGAGGATGAACATGCCGAACACTTAAGGCGAGTTTTGGAAAAGGCGAGGAACAAAGCAACTTTTCGCCAAGTTCAGCAAGTGTGATTTTTGGAAGGACAAGGTGGAGTTTCTTGGACATGTAATGACCCTTGAGAAGGAGTCGCCCAGTAGATCCAAGCAAAGTAGAAGGCGTGTTACATTGGGAGCAGCCAAGAGGCGTGACCCGGTCGGAGTTTCCTTGGAATGGCGAGGATACTACCGCCCGTTTCATTGAAGGCTTCTCGACAATTCTGAAACCTCTTACGCAATTCTTGAAGAAGGAAAAGAAGTTTGCATGGACGCCTTGAGAATGTGAGAAAGGATTTCGAGGAGTGAAGAAGCGATTGACATCGACAGGTGTTAGTTCTAGGATGTTGCTCAAAACTTCGATATTTATTGTGACGCATCGCGCCAAGGACTTGGATGTGTCTTGATGTAGAAGGGAAAGGTCGTAAACATGCATCAAGGCGATTGAGGCCGCATGAGGAAAATTATCCGACACATGACCTAGAGTTAGGCTGCCGTAGTGCATGCCTTGAAGATATGGCGTCACTATCGATCGAGAGCAGATGTGAAGTATATACGGATCATAAGAGCCTTAAGTACATATTCACCCGATCGGATCTGAATATGAGGCGAGAGGAGATGGTTAGAGTTAATCAAGGACTACAATGTTGGAATCCATTACCATCCGGGAAGGCCAACGTAGTAGCCGATGCTCACGAGTCGGAAAAGCCATACCGTAAGTGCGTTGCTAGCCACAAGTCGAGGATGAGTTATGCGAGGATTTTCAAAAGATGAAGATTGAGGTAGTACCTAGCGGATTCTTGGCCGCATTAGAAGTAAAGCCTACCCTAGAGGATCAGATCCGAGAAGGGCGGAAGGATGATGACAAGATCCGTAGGATTAAGTCTATCAAGGAGGAAGGCAAGGCGAGAGGACTTCAAGTTGGATGAGCAAGGCACGTTGTGGATGAAGGATCGCATTTGTGTGCCTAACAACAAGGAGTTAAAGCAAGCGATTACGGAAGAAGCCCATGACTCCAAGTACTCAATTCATCTGGAAGCGCCAAGATGTATCGAGGATCTGAAGGAGAGATTACGGTGGCCGAGTATGAAGCGTGAAGTTGCCGAGCATGTTGCCTTGTGCGATGTATGCCCGGAGAGTCAAGGCAATGCATCGAGAGACCAGCGAGGATTGCTACAGTAGCTAAAAATACCTGAGTGGAAGTGGGAGGAAATCGGAATGGATTTCATTACCGGTTCTTAGAAGACTCAAGGAGGTTATGACTCCATATGGGTTATAGTGGATCGCTTGACTAAAGTAGCCCATTTTATCCCCGTGAAGACCACTTACTCGGGAGATAAATTAGCAGAATTGTACATGATCAGGATTATCTGTTTGCACGGAGTGCCAAAGAGGATTGTATCGGACAGAGGTACCCAATTTACCTCAAGGTTCTGGAATAAGTTGCATGAAGCCATGGGAACCCGTTTGAACTTCAAGATGGACTTATCATCCACAGACGGATGGACAGACCGAAAGAGTCAACCAGATTCTGGAGGATATGTTGAGAGCTTGTGCATTGGCTTATGCTACCTCTTGGGATAAAAGTTTGCCGTATGCCGAGTTTAGTTACAACAATAGTTATCAGGCTAGTTTACAGATGTCACCTTTTGAGGCACTGTATGGTCGACCATGTCGGACGCCATTGAATTGGAATGAGACCGGCGAGCGCCGTGTCTTTGGGCCTGATATTCTTCAAGAGGCTGAAGAGCAGATCGCCATGATTAGGGAAAGGATGAAGATAGCCCAATCTCGACAGAAGAGTTATGCTGACAATCGTCGCCGAGATTTGAGTTTTGAACCAGAAGACTTTGTATACCTCAGAGTTACGCCTCTCAGGGGAGTTAAGAGGTTCCATGCCAAAGGGAAACTCGCACCCCGTTATGTTGGGCCATTTAAGATTTTGAGTCGCAGAGGCGAAGTTGCTTATCAACTGGAGTTGCCACAGTCGTTGGCAGGAGTGCATGATGTATTCCATGTGTCCCAGTTGAAGAAGTGTCTCCGAGTTCCTGAGGAACAGACACCGCTAGAGTTAATTGAGTTGCAAGAGGATTTGACTTATAAGGAGTATCCCGTGAGGATTCTAGACACAATGGATCGAGAAACTAGAAACAAGTCAACCCGTTTCTGTAGAGTTCAGTGGAGCAACCATGAAGAAAGCGAAGCGACTTGGGAGCGCGAAGAGGATTTGAAGAAAGAGTTTCCAAACCTATTCCTTTAGTAAGCCCTGAATCTCGGGGACGAGATTCTATTAAGGGGGGGAGGTTTGTAACACCCCAAAATTTTGCTTTTCTTGAATTCATGTGTGGTTGGCACTTTGGTGAATTTTTGGAATTTTCTGGAATTTATTTGGATTTATTTGGAATTTATTTGAATTTATTCCATTTTGAAATAATTGAAGAAATTAATTTTGCAAATAAAATTTTGTTGGAAATATTTTATTTGAGTCCAAAATGATCCAAAGTATTTTCCAGAATTTTTCTGGAATTTTTCTGAGTTATTTGCTATTTTTAATGAATTAAATGAATTACTGGGAATTATTTTAAATATTAAATCGCTGGAAATCCAAACCGAGTCGGTTACTGTTCATCCGACCGAGCCCGAGTCAGACTCGAGCTCGAGTCCGACCCGAGCCATGTGACTCGGCCAGAACCCACTCGGTAGAGCCCTAGCAGCGTGGCCATGGATCTTGATCCAACGGCCACGATTGAGCCACGCCACCGAGCCCGAGCCCGACCGAGCTACCACCGCCGAACCGACCGGACCCAAACTTCGCGCACCGTTGGATCGAGATCCAGCGGCCGTGCGTGTGCCACGCCACCCTCTCCGTGCCGCCCGGACTCCGCCGTCGGCAGTGTCGACCTCGGTCTCCGTGCGTTTCACGGACGCCGAGGCTGCTATTTAATGCGCCGCCACCACGGTCGTGACCTAGACTTCAGCGCGCACCCGTAGACCTAGACAACGTCGCCGGAGCCGCCGCCGTTCAGCCGCAATCGCTCGCCGGAGTTGCCGTAACGCTCCGCCATGATTTCGGCTGCGTTCCATCGCCCGTCCGTCCTCTGCCGCCGTTGACCCCGGTCCGGACTCACCGCGACGAGACGCACCCGAGGGGATCTCTCACTTCGCCGGAGCGCGCCAGAAACGCCGTCGGCAAGGTCGTCGTCCTCCGCGCCGGTGAGCCAGCGCCGCCGCAAGCCATCGCCGGACCGCGAGCTCTCTCAGCCGTCCGATCAAGATCCAACGCTCGAGATCACGCCACCACGTCATCGCACGGTGAGATTGCGTTACGATTTCGAATCTAATCTCGACCATCGGATCTAGATCCAACGGTCCGAAATCAATGCGTTAACCCAAACGCGTCAACACTGGATCTAATCCGCGCCGTTGATTTTCAAACCAACGGCCGTGATTGCGCCACGTGTCGGGAAGTTGGACCGACGCGCGCCACGCCGCCCACGCGTCGCGTGCAGGACGCCGACACGCTGGGCCCGCGTGTCGAAGGGGCTCAAGATGTCGGCCGTCCCAGCCGGCGGCCGACGTCACCCATGACGTCACGATGGGTCCCACATGTCGGCGCGTGGCCGAGCCTCGCCGACGTCGGCGATGACGTCACCCGAGTGGGCCCACATGTCGATCTCACGTGGAGTCGTGGGCCGAGTCCACGGTGGACCCGAGCCGGCGTGGACCACGTCCATGGGCCGGTGGCGTCGGCCACGACCAATCAGAGGCTGCCACGTGTCCATGCCGACGCAATAATTAATTTCCAAAAAAGAAAATGATTTATTAATTCGAATAATGATTTCAAATTTAGATTCAAACTTCAAACGCTTATAACTTTTATGCGTTTCAACTCCGATTTGCGTGATTCAAATTTCTAAATTTGTATAACATTGAGCTCTACCTAAATATGAATTTTATTTAATTTTTAGACTAAAGTTTTTCTCTGTAATATTATTTAAGTGATTATTTAAACTTTAAATAATCATAACTTTAACGTCTTAACTCCAAATTTGTGATTCCAGTTTCTAAAAATCCAGAAAATTATGTTCTCTCTGTTTATGGATTTTATTTGGAGTTTTGGGATGTTTTTGCCTATTGTTTATTTGGGTATTTGCTATTTGCACGCTTTACGAGTAGACGTTGAAGTCTTGGGAGGGATTCGAAGGAGAAGTGTTGATTCAGGATCCAACTCAAGACCAAGAGCAAGTACTTTTTGAAGGCAAGTTGTGCTTTGACCATGTTGATCCTATTTCGAAATCTATTTTGATTTAAACTATTGCATGCTAGATCAATTAGAAAGATACTTTGTTTAAACATTGGGGTTAGATAAGTACCAATTTGCTATATGACACCTTGATTACTTAATTATGTGCCATGACCCTTTGTCACCCTAGTTGTGGATTACTAGTTGGACATTATTAAATTGCCAACATGGGTTTAGATCGTTGTAGTATCTTTGCTTAGACACCTTTCGTGCTCATAACATGATTTTGGTCACTCTAATGTTATTATTGACTTTATGATTTATTGATCCTGTTTTGGAAAAGTATCATGTGATGTTGATGGCACGTGGTGCATGGTAATCAAGCGGGGTTTGATAAATGCATTTCGACCGGGGCATGTGGCAAGAGTAATCAGTGGGCGATTGTGGCATTGGGGATGTTGATTTGGTTTTTCGGGTAGTCTTGCCCTGGTCACTCTAAGGACTTAACCTTGCAAGCCTTTGAACTGGGTCATACTTGCAACCACATGGCTGGAATGGGACGGCCCTAGTTGACTAAGTCGCTAAGGACTCACTTGTGGAGCCTCAGGTGTCGATTACACCGTTTGTGTGATTGTGCGGGGAGCGTATCGTGGGCGTGGCCGATACCCATCTAACGGTGTGTTGGTCCCATACTTCGCCTTGGCTAAGGGAAGGGATGGTGTAGAGCACGAACCTGAGAGGACCACCTGTGTTGTTTGAGGCTTCCGAAGGCTTTGTTACTGAACTCGCCTTTGTGGTGTTTGACTGTATCTTGTGGGTAAAGTGCATAACCTCTGCAGAGTTTAGAATCTATTTAAATAGCCGAGTCCACGATCTTTGGACAATGCTCGGAATTACAATCAAGGGTTAGATTTTCTCAAAAATAACGTTGGTTTGAAAAGTTGGGTTGGTTTAATAATGAAGATGATGGAAATGTGGTTTAGGATGGGGAAAAATGTTTGTTAAACTTCTTGAAAAGTTATTTATGCTTTACTTATTTCTCTTTGCTTTGAATCTACTTTTATTACTTGTCAAATCTTTGTTTCTGCAAATATACCTTGAGCTATTCCTTTGTACCAAGCCATGCATATAGTATATTAGCTTTGCATTCTGCAGCATGACTTCTTGAGTACCAAGTACTCACCCTTGCCTCAACACAACACCGGTTGAAGAGGAGACTACGCCCGGCTTGGAGGAGGATTTCCAAGAGGACCCGTCTACTTAGGGATGCGAGCCCGATCGATTGCTGTGGTATCTTTGGATGGCGCCACGAAGTTTATTTGATTTTCCGCTGCTATTATTTTTCTCTGAATAAGTTTCGCCTTGCAAGGCATATATATTTGTACCTTGGCCATAAGGTCAAGTAACCCTTTGGTTATTTAAATAAAGTACTTTGATAATATCGATTGGTATGATTGTGATATTTACCGATGTTAAAAATTTGTGTGCACTAAGCGCGTTCTGGACTAGTGCTTTGAATACACAGAGGGTCCGGATTTGCAAATTCGGGGTCCCGACAGAGGTGGTATCAGAGCCATACTTGACTGTAGGCTCAACCCTAGCTAGAATGGTCGTAGTGAGGATAAAACCTATTTTCTAAAGCTAAAAATTTGTCAAGATAAGAAATGACATCTCAACTTATCCCCTTCTCTCTTTTCTTGTCTCTTGCTGAAATTTTCCCTTACCTTGTCACAATTTAAAAATTCCGAGTTCTTACGTAAAGCACTCTTGTGACAGATGGAGGTTTTCTCGATGAGTGAGCATAGGTTCTATAGTGAGACTCCTTCGCCGAGTCGCGTCATAGAATAAAGAGTCACCCTTTAGGCGTTAGACTCCAGAGTTAGTTCGATTTGGATTTGCTTTGTTTGCTGAGTGTGCAGTATGTGTTGCAAGGCCCTTAGGCATTGTAAGCAGCCATACCAAGTTATTAATAATAAAGTTGGACCTTAAGGCTACACCTTTCGCCCCGCATAAGTTCCATATTACTTGTCTATTCTTGTTTCCCTCTCATCTCTAAACCTAGAGCAAATCGACAGATGGTGAACACCCGTGGAAACTTTGGAGGTAATGGGAGTGGTTCTCGCCCAGCAGAAAACCCCAATGATGGAGCACCAGACCGCCAGTTGATATGCAGAATTTTGGAGCCTTTCTTGCTTTGCTCAGACTCGGTTGATGCATGCTATGATGCAACAAATGCAGCACGTCACTTGCTCAGGCCACTTTGCTAATCAAGTTAATCGGGGACCACGCCGAATACAAGGTGTCAGAGTTCATGAGGACACACCCACCCACTTTCTCTGGGAATGCCAATCCATTGGAGGCCGATGATTGGTTAAGATCAATCGAGAGGAAGCTACACATAGCTCAATGCATAGGGAATGAGAAGGTACTCTACGCTTCTCATCGGTTGGAAGGAACAAATTACGAATGGTGGGAGAACTTGTGCCACGCAAGAGAACCCTCAAGATATCACTTGGGAAGAGTTCACGGCGGCATTCCGCAAAGATCACGTGCACTGAAGGAATCATGGACCTTAAGAAGGAGGAGTTCAGAGCATTAAAGCAAGGTAATCAGCCGGTGGCCGACTACCTAAACAAGTTCACCACGGCTAGCGCTCGCACTTTGAGGATGTAGCGACGAGATAAATCGAGGCAGTCGTTTTATGAAGGGACTTAACTCGGGATTGCAAGTAGGGTTGATCACCCACACCTTCCCAGATTTCCAAGAGTTGGTGAATAAGGCGCTTATTCTTGAGGACAAAGCGCAAGGAACTGGATGAAACGAGGAAGCGCAGGATGCAACAAAGCAAGGATCACGCCGAACGCATACGGCGCTGAGTTGCACCAAATCAATTCTTGATTCCAACCACGAGAATGCAACAAGGACACCATCCCCGGACCAAGACCTGTCAATCAAAACTATCGGACCCAGTCCGCTTAGAAACGCTACCCCCAGGCAGTCAAAGAAGGAACGTGAGACGCCGTTACAAGCTGCAACGAGCCAGGACACTTTGCCAACAGTTGTCCAAAGAAGACAGCAGGAGCGACCCGATTCGCTTCAACCTAGGAACCACCCGGCTAGGGCGCCCGGCACGAGAGCCACACCCAGGACCGTGGTGAGGCCGAGTCAACCATGTCACCGCGGATGCACTGCAGAATGCTACGGACGTCGTCTTGGGTAAGTTACTTGTTAACTCGATGCACCTGCAGCTTTGTTTGACTCTGGAGCTTAGCGTTCGTTTGTTTCGCAAGGCTTTGCTACTAGAAATGATTTGAGAATTGCAAGACTTAAGTGCATGCTTTTAGTTCAAACCCTGGTTCCGAACTCCGAGCGGAAGTAGGATGTTCCGGTGAGAATACTAATAGATGGAATAGAGTTCCTAGCAAACCTTATAATTTTGGAGACCCGGACCTTAGATGTTATATTGGGAATGGATTGGTTATCCAAGCACAAGGCCGTATTGGATTGTGGACGAAGGACTATCTCGATTGAGAGCCCGTGTGGGAAGAAAGTGGAATTTCAAGCCACTTTGCGATTAGAGATGGACAGCTTGATGGTTAACAGTACCAAGGCAATCGGCATAGAGGATGTCCCAAAGTAGTGAATGAGTACCCAGATGTTTTCGAAGACCTACGGTATGCCGCGAGACGAGGGACATAGAGTTTGTGATAGAGCTTGTACTGCACAAAGACCGATGGCAAAGAGACCCTATCGGATGTCTACCGAGGAGTTGGTAGAGATGAAGAAACAGCTTGGTAGAAGAGTTAATGGAGAAAGGATTTATCGAGACCAAGTTAGTCGCCGTGGGGAGCACGGTTTTGTTTGTCAAGAAGAAGGGCGGGAGTTTCGTGGATGTGCATTGACTACAGTGCACTCAATGAGGTCACCGTGAAGAATAAGTATCCGCTACCAGGATTGATGATTTGTTTGATCGATTAAGAGGAGCCGGAGTTTTCTCCAAGATTGATCTGAGATCGGGATACCATCGATTGAAGATCCGATCGAGAGGATATTCGAAGATCGCATTCTCGTCAAGATATGGACATTACGAGTTCTGATTATGTCCTTTGGGCCGATTTAATGCGCCAAATTTATTTCATGAATATGATGAATAAGGTGTTCATGGAATATTTGGACAAGTTTGTCGTCGTGTTCATAGACGATATCCTAATCTACTCCAAGGCAGAGAGGATGAACATGCCGAACACTTAAGGCGAGTTTTGGAAAAGGCGAGGAACCGCAACTTTTCGCCAAGTTCAGCAAGTGTGATTTTTGGAAGGACAAGGTGGAGTTTCTTGGACATGTAATGACCGCATGAAGAGTCGCCAGTAGATCCAAGCAAAGTAGAAGGCGTGTTACATTGGGAGCGGCCGAAGACTGTGACCCAGTTCGGAGTTTCCTTGGAATGGCAGGATACTACCGCCCGTTTCATTGAAGGCTTCTCGACAATTGCGAAACCTCTTACGCAATTCTTTGAAGAAGGAAAAGAAGTTTGCATGGGCGCAGAATGTGAGAAAGGATTTCAGGAGTCAAGAAGCGATTGACATCGGCACGGTGTTAGTTCTCTGGGATGTTGCTCAAAACTTCGATATTTATTGTGACGCATCGCGCCAAGGACTTGGATGTGTCTTTGATGTAGAAGGGAAAGGTCGCCGCTTATGCATCAAGGCGATTGAGGCCGCATGAGGAAAATTATCCGACACATGACCTAGAGTTAGGCCGTAGTGCATGCCTTGAAGATATGGCGTCACTATCGATCGAGGAGCAGATGTGAAGTATATACGGATCATAAGAGCCTTAAGTACATATTCACCCAGTCGGATCTGAATATGAGGCGAGAGGAGATGGTTAGAGTTAATCAAGGACTACAATGTTGGAATCCATTACCATCCGGGAAGGCCAGCGTAGTAGCCGATGCTCTGGTCGGAAAAGCCATACAGTAAGTGCGTTGCTAGCCACAAGTCGAGGATGAGTTATGCGAGGATTTTCAAAAGATGAAGATTGAGGTAGTACCTAGCGGATTCTTGGCGCATTAGAAGTAAAGCCTACCCTAGAGGATCAGATCCGAGAAGGACAGAAGGATGATGACAAGATCCGTAGGATTAAGTCTATCAAGGAGGAAGGCAAGGCGGAGGACTTCAAGTTGGATGAGCAAGGCACGTTGTGGATGAAGGATCGCATTTGTGTGACTAACAACAAGGAGTTAAAGCAAGCGATTACGGAAGAAGCCCATGACTCCAAGTACTCAATTCATTGCAGGCGCCAAGATGTATCGAGGATCTGAAGGAGAGATTCGTGGCCGAGTATGAAGCGTGAAGTTGCCGAGCATGTTGCCTTGTGCGATGTATGCCGGAGAGTCAAGGCAATGCATCGAAGACCAGCGGGATTGCTACACCGCTAAAAATACGAGTGGAAGTGGGAGGAAATCGGAATGGATTTCATTACCGGTTGTTTGCGAAGACTCAAGGAGGTTATGACTCCATATGGGTTATAGTGGATCGCTTGACTAAAGTAGCCCATTTTATCCCGTGAAGACCACTTACTCGGGAGATAAATTAGCGTAATTGTACATGATCGATTATCTGTTTGCACGGAGTGCCAAAGAGGATTATGTCAGACGAGATGTACCCAATTTACCTCAAGGTTACGGAATAAGTTGCATGAAGCCATGGGAACCCGTTTGAACTTGATGACTTATCATCCACAGCACGGATGGGACAGGCCGAAAGAGTCAACCAGATCTGGAGGATATGTTGAGAGCTTGTGCATTGGCTTATGCTACCTCTTGGGATAAAAGTTTGCCGTATGCCGAGTTTAGTTACAACAATAGTTATCGAGGCTAGTTCTGAGATGTCACCTTTTGAGGCCTTTGTATGGTCGACCACTGTCGGACGCCATTGAATTGGAATGAGGCCGTGGCGCCCGTGTCTTTGGGCCTGATATTCTTCAAGAGGTGAAGAGCGGTCGCCATGATTAGGGAAAGGATGAAGATAGCCCAATCTCGACAGAAGAGTTATCTTGACAATCGTCGCCGAGATTTGAGTTTTGAACCGTAAGACTTTGTATACCTCGAGTTACGCCTCTCGGGGAGTTAAGAGGTTCCATGCCAAAGGGAAACTTCGCACCGTTATGTTGGGCCATTTAAGATTTTGAGTCGCAGAGGCGAAGTTGCTTATCAACCTGAGTTGCCACGATCGTTGGCGAGGAGTGCATGATGTATTCCATGTGTCCCGATTGAAGAAGTGTCTCCGAGTTCCTGAGGAGCAGACAGCTAGAGTTAATTGAGTTGCAAGAGGATTTGACTTATAAGGAGTATCCCGTGAGGATTCTAGACACAATGGATCGAGAAACTAGAAACAAGTCAACCCGTTTACGTAGAGTTCGATTGGAGCAACCATGAAGAAAGCGGCGACTTGGGAGCGCGAAGAGGATTTGAAGAAAGAGTTTCCAAACCTATTCCTTTAGTAAGCCCTGAATCTCGGGGACGAGATTCTATTAAGGGGGGGGAGGTTTGTAACACCCCAAAATTTTGCTTTTCTTGAATTCATGTGTGGTTGGCACTTTGGTGAATTTTTGGAATTTTCTGGAATTTATTTGGATTTATTTGGAATTTATTTGAATTTATTCCATTTTGAAATAATTGAAGAAATTAATTTTGCAAATAAAATTTTGTTGGAAATATTTTATTTGAGTCCAAAATGATCCAAAGTATTTTCCAGAATTTTTCCGAATTTTTCTCGAGTTATTTGCTATTTTTAATGAATTAAATGAATTATCGGGAATTATTTTAAATATTAAATCATTTGGAAATCCAAACCGAAGTCGATTCTTGTTCATCCGACCGAGGCGAGTCGGACTCGAGCTCGAGTCCGACCGAAAGCCATGTGACTCGATCGAACCCACGGCCGAAAGCCCTAGCAGCGTGGCCAGTTGGATCTTGATCCAACGGCCACGATTGAGCCACGTCACCGAGCCCGAGCCCGACCGAGCCAGCCAGCTCGCCCGAGTCCGACCCGGACCCAAACTCGCGCACCGTTGGATCGAGATCCAACGGCTGTGCGTGTGCCACGTCACCCTCTCCGTCTGCCGCCGGCGGTTTCGTCGAAACCGTGTCGACCTCGGTCTCCGTCGTTCCGCAGGCGCCGAGGTCGCTATTTAATGCGCCGCCACCACGGTCGTGACCTGAACTTCAGCGCGCACCGTGAGCCTGAACAACGTCGCGAGTCGCCGCCCGTTCACCGCAATCGTTCGCCGGAGTTGCCGTAACGTTCGCCGCGGTTTTATTTGCGTTCCATCGCCGTCCGTCGTCCTCTGCGCCGTTGACCCCGGTCCGGACTCACCGCGACGAGAGCGCGCGAGATCTCTCACTTCGCCGGGCGCGCCCGAAGCGCCGTCGGCAAGGTCGTCGTCCTCGCGCCGGTGAGCAGCGCCGCCGCAAGCCATCGCCGGACGCGAGCTCTCTCGGCCGTCCGATCAAGATCCAACGCCGAGATCACGCCCACGTCGCCATGCGGTGAGATTGCGTTACGATTTCAGATCTAATCTCGACCATCGGATCTAGATCCAGCGGTCGAAATCAATGCGTTAACCCAAACGCGTCAACACTGGATCTAATCCGCGCCGTTGATTTTCAAACCAACGGCGTGATTGCGCCACGTGTCGGGAAGTTGGACCGACGCTGCGGCGCTGGCCCACGCACGCTGGCGTGTAGACGCCGACACGCGAGGCCCGCGTGTCGAAGGGCTCAAGATGTCACGGCCGCCCAGCTGAGCGCCGACGTCACCCATGGCGTCACGATGGGTCCCACATGTCGACGCAGTGGGTGAGCCCGCCGACGTCGGCCGATGACGCGTCACCCGAGTGGGCCACATGTCGATCTCACGTGGAGTCGTGGGCCGAGTCCACGCAGTGGACCCGAGCCGGCGTGGACCACGTCCATGGATCGGTGACGTCGGCCGACCAATCGAGAGGCTGCCACGTGTCCATCTTTGGCGCAATAATTAATTTCGAAAAAAGAAAATGATTTATTAATTCGAATAATGATTTCAAATTTAGATTCAAACTTCAAACGCTTATAACTTTTGCGTTTCAACTCCGATTTGAGTGATTCAAATTTCTAAATTTGTATAAAATTGAGATCTACCTAAATATGAATTTTATTTAATTTTTAGACTAAAGTTTTTCTCTGTAATATTATTTAAGTGATTATTTAAACTTTAAATAATCATAACTTTTGCGTCTTAACTCCAAATTTGTGATTCAGTTTCTAAAAATCCAGAAAATTATGTTCTCTCTGTTTATGGATTTTATTTGGAGTTTTGGGATGTTTTTGCCTATTGTTTATTTGGGTATTTGCTATTTGCACGCTTCTGAGTAGACGTTGAAGTGCTTGGGAGGGATTCGAAGGAGAAGTGTTGATTCAGATCCAACTCAAGACCAAGAGCAAGTACTTTTTGAAGGCAAGTTGTGCTTTGACCATGTTGATCCTATTTCGAAATCTATTTTGATTTAAACTATTGCATGCTAGATCAATTAGAAAGATACTTTGTTTAAACATGGGGTTAGATAAATACCAATTTGCTATATGACACCTTGATTACTTAAGTATGTGCCATGACCCTTTGTCACCCTAGTTGTGGATTACTAGTTGGACATTATTAAATTGCCAACATGGGTTTAGATCGTTGTAGTATCTTGCTTAGACACCTTTCGTGCTCATAACATGATTTTGGACAATCAAATGTTAATATTGACTTAATGATATATTGAACCTGTTTTGGAAAAGTATCATGTGATGTTGATGGCACGTGGTGCATGGTAATCAAGCGGGGTTTGATAAGCAATTTCGGCGGGGCATGTGGCAAGAGTAATGTCAGTGGGCGATTGTGGCATTGGGGATGTTGATTTGGTTTTTCGGGTAGTCTTGCCCTGGTCACTCTAAGGACTTAACCTTGCAAGCCTTTGGTAGGTCATACTTGCAACCACATGGGTGGAATGGGGCGGCCCTAGTTGACTAAGTCGCTAAGGACTCACTTGTGGAGCCTCGAGTGTCGATTACACCGTTTGTGTGATTATGCGGGGGGCGTATCGTGGTCGTGGCCGAATACCCATCTAGCAGTGTGTTGGTCCCATACTTTGCCTTGGCTAAGGAAGGGATGGTGTAGAGCACTGAACCGGAGAGGACCACTGTGTTGTTTGAGGCTTAGAAAGGCTTTGTTACTGAACTCGCCTTTGTGGTGTTTATTTGTATCTTGTGGGTAAAGTGCATAACCTCTGCAGAGTTTAGAATCTATTTAAATAGCCGAGTCCACAGTCTTTGGACAATGCTCGGGAATTACAGTCAAGGGTTAGATTTTCTCAAAAATAACGTTGGTTTGAAAAGTTGGGTTGGTTTAATAATGAAGATGATGGAAATGTGGTTTAGGATGGGGAAAAATGTTTGTTAAACTTCTTGAAAAGTTATTTATGCTTTACTTATTTCTCTGCTTTGAATCTACTTTTATTACTTGTCAAATCTTTGTTTCGCAAATATACCTTGAGCTATTCCTTTGTACCAAGCCATGCATATAGTATATTAGCACGCATTCTCAGTGCATGACTTCTTGAGTACCAAGTACTCACCCTTGCCTCAACACAACACCAGTTGAAGAGGAGACTACGCCCGGCCGGAGGAGGATTTCCAAGAGGACCCGTCTACTTAGGGATGCGAGCCCGGTCGGTTGCTGTGGTATCTTGGATGGCGCCACGAAGTTTATTTGATTTTCCGCTGCTATTATTTTTCTCTGAATAAGTTTCGCCTTGCAAGGCATATATATTTGTACCTTGGCCATAAGGTCAAGTAACCCTTTGGTTATTTAAATAAAGTACTTTGATAATATCGATTGGTATGATTGTGATATTTACCGATGTTAAAGACTGTGTGCACTAGCGCGTTCCTGGACTAGTGCTGAATACACAGAGGGTCCGGATTTGCAAATTCGGGGTCCCGACAGCAATGAACCCATTGCTGAAGCCATTGCCACCGCCGAGATCACGGCGCTCCTCAGCTGCCTTGAGCCACCTGATGAGCTCCTCAACAGAAAGGTCCATCAGCGTCTCGATTGCCACGGCAATCTGCGTGTACTTCGGTGGAATGGCCTACAAGAACTTGCACACAATCTCCTCCTCATCGTAGTCATCTCCCAGGACCGCGAGCTGATTCGCGATCCCAGTGATCCTCACATCGAACTCGTCCACTGTCTCGCCGTCGCGGAACTTCAGGGCGTCGAATTCTCGATGGTGAAGGGAATATGCCCTAGATCAATCATGGTGATGACTGTAATACGTCTTTGTTCATGTCATTATGATAACTTTTTTTATGAGAACATTAGGGGAGAACACTACTATAATACACACAAGGGGCACACATATACTATTAATAATAAATGAAGTACAAAGGACCAACAGCAATGTTGTCATGGCGACAAGGCGAGGCGAGGCGCCAGCCGAGCGCCTGGACACCTAGGCGGGCGCCTAAGTGAGGATTAGGTGACAAAAAAATATCGGACTCGGCCCATGTGCCCGACCCATTCCTAGGCACCAGCCTCCCCCTCTAACCCTAACTCTTCCCCTCCCCCTCTCTCCATTCACGAGCTGTCTCTCCATCCCAGTCGCCACCCTCTCTCCATCCTAGCCACCACCGACTCCTCTCCCCTCTCCAGTGCCGGCGCCCTCTCCAGCTCCCTCTCTCTGCGGCTGTCAACTCCTCTCCCCTCCATATATGTGTGCTTTATGCGGTATATATTTTTACGCGATATCCTGAAGGACCATGTGGAGGTTCATCCATATTTGTGATGAGTATTTGACTTTATTTGAGCAAGGTGTGCTCAGGTTTGAGTTTGATTTGAATTGGAATTCAAAAGGAAGCAATTTGAGTTGTGTTAGCTTCTTACGGTACTACCGGCCTATGGCTCCCAGTAGAACCGACTGATGAATGATACATGATTAATTGTGAATATTTGTGATGATTATTGGACAATGCTATGTGATGGATTTTTCCTTGTCTTTGATGGTTGCAGGATGACGGTGCTAGGTCATGGTGAGGCGGAGGATGATTGGGACTAGGCGAGGTGCGTTGGAGGTCCAGACGGTCGAAGATCGCCGGAAGATGATCGGAGATGAAGTATGGGCAAGTCAAGAAGACAAGAAAAGGTGATGATACTAGTTAGATGCCGCGAGGATCGATGAGGGCCGTTGGATCGCGGTCTAGTTGATAGGTTAGCGAGTCTAGGTAGTATGCTTTGAAAACCATGCAAGAAAACCATTTATGTGTGTAGGGTTTTAGGTTGCCCTTGCATGGTTGTGTGAGTGGGTTAATCCTAGCCCTTGGTGGAGTGCTCTAGGGTTGAGGGACTCATCCAAGGGTGGTAGGTGGCCCAAAAGTAGTATAAATAGAGGGGGAGGGGTGCCCTCCCTCACTTGAAGGTTTGAATTGCTCCTCTGAGCTTTGACCACATAAAGTCAGGTTTTGTAAACCTTTCATCCAGAAAATACAAATATTTTCTTTACTATTCTTGTGAATTTAAATTGCGCATTTACATTATGTCTTTACTTTACGCAATTTAAACTCAGCATTTACTTTCTCGCATTTAAATTCCCACAATTTACTTTCTCATAATTTGGGTTTGCCTCTCCTCCTTCTAAATTCTGTTGATCAAGGATGTTTTGAGGGTGCTCATATGGTTTTACATCTCTCTTGCACGCTAGGATAGACTAGAGATCAAGTTTTTATCAAATTACAAATCTGTCCTGAACTTGTTCTTCGCGCAACAGTCAGTATTTGATTTTTAGAAAAAATATATAAAAATTATTTTTGGGTAATTCTTGTTGGATAACGTGCGTGACTTATATATCCATCTATGGAAAAATATAGGAGTGCACTGGTTTCACTGTTTGGGTGCTATGAGGTGAATACCGAACTCCAAACTTTCTGATCGAAGTTCCTGGCTGTTTGTAGTGCTTGATTTTTCCTGATTGTTCTACTATGCTTTTTGAGGGTTTTTTGATGGATTGTTTCAATACTCAATTTCTCATAGGGATAAAAATTCTCCAAAATTTTAGAGCAGCAAAAATCCACCAACCACCAGCTTCAAGTGAGGACAATTTCTGAAAAAGCTGCTTTTGCTTTTCTAAAAGAGACTTTGGTGTTTTGGCTTCATCTCTTTTAGAAAAGAAGTATTTAAATTGATTTCTTTTTATTTGAACACCTGACAACCAGGATTGTGATTGAAAAATTCCTCACATGATTCATAGTTCTCATCCAAGCAAGCTAGAGATACACATATTTGTCTAGTTGTTCGGGTTTTGGAGGGTTGGCAAATTTGAGGAGCACTGGTCTGAAGAAAAATCTTCGGGTCTTTTTAGATTTTTCTTGTGGGATTGTTTGGAGTATTTTGAGTGGGGAAAAAAATTTATTTGGGATCATTCACCCATCTTTGATTGCCATCTCGATCCTTCAATTGGTATTAGAACCAGTTTTGCTCTCTTTAGATCTTGACCAGTCTCGAAAGCCATGGCAATGGACAAGTACTCAACGAAGCCTCCAATTTTTGCTGGAGTTGATTATCCATTTTGGAAAATGCGTATGGAGTCATACATCACTGCCTAGGGCTTCCTGATATGGCAGAAGGTGAAACTCCCGTATGAGGTCATTGCCGATGAGGACATCAATGCCGTGAACATGGCTGACGTTGAGGCAAATGCTAAGGTAAGGAACATCCTCATACAAGGACTCCTCCGCAGTGAGTATGAACGAGTCTCTCACCTAGGATCCACTTATCAGATCTGGGTGACCCTCGATGCTTACCATGAGTGGACCACCAAGATCAAGAAGGTGAGGCAGGACCAGTACAAGCGTGATTACAACAAATTTGAACAGCACGCTGGTGAGAGTCTCGACGAGTGCTTTGCTCGGTTTTACAAGATCCTTAGCAATCTCCGATCAGTTGGTACCACATACTCTGATTCAGAGAACGCTAGGCACTTTCTGACAGCACTCGATTTGAGAGTTTAGGAGATGAAGGTGACCACTAACCACCATCAATGAATCTACCAATCTGTCGAGTTTGACTCTTGACGGGCTTTATTTCCATCTCAAGACTCATAAGCTCGATATCGTCTCTCGCAGGATGAAATCTCAGTCGATGGCATTGGTCACCGATCCCATTGGATCCTCCTCTAGACCACCTCTCGATTTTTCATCTTGTTTTTCTCTCTGCTCTTTGCGACGTAAGCGATAAAATTATGGAACGATTTCTAGAAAATGAGCTTGCTCTTATCGCTCGCAAATTTTTCAACATCTACAAGAGAGTGAGAGAGAGGAAGAGAGGTAGCACCGTGACTTGCTTCGAGTGTGGTGGCCCCAACCACATTCGAGCAAACTGCCCTAAGTTGGAGAAGGGCAAGAATGAGCAAGGCGGTTTGAACAAGAACGACTACACTGATAAGAACCGCAATAAGAAGCTTACAGTTCGCGAGCCGACGCAATAAAAGAAGTCCCGCAACTTCGCCAAGAACAAGAAGCTCTTCCACCATGTGCTCGCCGCGCTCGATGACCTCGACTTCTCCGACACGGAGACATGGAGTGACAAGGGCGAGGATGAATCGCAAGAGAAGACGAAGGGTGACGATGACTTCTCTGGCATGTGCTTCATGGCGGACGCCAATGGCGTCAACGACTCTAAGCTGTATAGCGACACGGATGAGGTACCCTCCTATGACCAGCTCAATGATGCCTTCTGCAAGCTAGAAAAAATTCATGCTAGATTGTACGGAGTTAGTGAAGGAAGTAGGTACCTTGTCTCGGGAGTTAGCTTTACTTAAATTATGTTCTTCCCAAGACTCTAATAGCTGTACTCTCTGTGATGCTTTGCTTGTGGAGTTGGAGAACCTAAGAACCTTGCATGATAGTGTGCTTTATGAACTTGATGGTCTTAGGTCAATGCAGTCTAGCTCTAGTTCTTCTGATGTCATTCCTGATGATGCTAGTTTTCTTCATGCTCACACAACTGCATCTTGTAATAATTGCCCTAAACTTCTTGCTGAGACTGATGCCATGAGCTCACACCTTAGGAAGCTTTCTGCTAGGAATGATGAACTTGAATTGCATGCTTTTAAGGACCCAGTCAGCTCATGTGAGGGCTATAAGCAACTTAAACTTGACAATGATGCTTTGAATGTCAAGTGTGCTCAACTTGCTAAGGACTTACTAGCTAAGTCACCAAATGGTTGGTTGCTGTGTATTGGGGTTAAGAATGATGTGGATAATGTCCACGAAGAGCTTAGGAAGAAGTTAGAGGCCCAGGTTGGTAGAATTAGAGATGTTCCTTAGGTTTCCTGTGAGTCTCTCAAAATTGAGGCAGCTGTGTATAGGGAGAGATATGCACGCACTGTTCGATCCTCTTCATCTGGCTCTTCTTCTACTCCTTCCCCTTGCTCTTCTTGTGCCTCACTTTTTTGGGAGTGTCAGTATCTTATTAGCACTCTCGAGAAGTTTGTTGGAGGCAAGAAGAAGCTCAATCTCATCCTAGACCAGTTCAAGATTAGCAGATTTAATCAAGGTCTAGGGTTTGATCAGTTGGAGCATGCACGGGCACATCCGCCTACTATTGTGCGTGCCCCAAGAGTGGAGAGATCGTGTTTGCTCCAAAGATGAGCACTACTGTATTTAGGTCAGCTGGAATGGTCTGCGGGATCTCTTATGAGAAGGTGACACCACCTGCTACTTCAGCTTCTAATGCGAAGTATACTTGCATCTTTTGTCAGAAGGATGTATACCTTGCTAATTTCTGCTTTAGACGCGCCAAGATCACTCGGCGTGAGCATGTTCGTGCCCTTAGGGGTATTCAGGGTCATCCCTAGACTCTGAGTGCTCCTAAGGCACACACTACTTCCAGACAAGTTAGAGAGTTCCTTGTTTTTCGACAGTGTATGGGCTTAGTTTTCAGGCTTCTACCTTTGGTTTTTGCCTCGGAGCTGTCCTGAGTCAATCCTTCCGCTGTCCTCATGGTATTCCTCGTTCTTCCCATCGAGGTAGATGTTAGCATTATGAGTTTCCTTCCTTCAGCAGGAGGTCTGGGCAGTAGCACCAGGATGGTCTGGCCTTTGCACGCCGGCGGACCAACTCTGCACATGCTTCTAGGCATCCTACAGGAGTTGTCTCTTAGCTTGTGAGAGTAGAGTCACGGAGAGGCGCTAGATTGCATTCTTCTACTCCATTGACTGTTTCTTCTTCTGCTTAGGTGACTTAGTATTGGGTTCCTAGATTTGCACTGATCTGTCCTAGTACTGAGACATCTGTCTTTTGCCCTCATTGATTCAGGTCCATAGGACAGGAAGGGGGAGGTTTGGACCGTAGACTCCGGCTGTTCATGCCATATGACCGGAGACTCCCGATGGATGTCTTCCCTATTCTAAGCTCCCAATGATGAGGTAATCACCTTTGGGGATGATTCGTCAGGTAGAGTCATCGCTAAAGGTACTGTTTGTGTGACATCATGGAATGTGATATTTTAGAATTTGGCATTACGGTACAAGGTTTTTATCGTGTTTTTGGGCTTTTCCGGGTGTTTAGACCTCTCCGGGGGAGTTTGGGCCTTGTGGGAGCTAGTTTGGGCCTCGAGGGAATTAAATGGGCCGTCGGTGGGGGGGGAATCCTACCACCCCCCTAGGGTTTCCATGCCATGCGCCCCCCACCCTTTTTGGTGCGGCCCCCAATCTTTCCCCCAAGCCGCCGCCGCCCCCTCCTCCTCTCCTCCATGCCGTGCGCCCCCCATGGCGCTTCCCCTCCCTCCCCTTCCCACACCTAGCCGGCCCTAGCTCCTCCCCCTCGTAGCCACTCCTATCTCGCTGTCCGGGAGCTCTTCGTCCAAGAAGATCAGGCGTTCCCGGCGATCGAAGGGGAGATCGGGCTGCGAGGAGGCGACGTTCGTCGATCGGGTGTTCCGCCAAGAAGAGGTATGCCTTGGAGATCTTGGTTATAGAGTGTTGGTGCTGGTTAGATGGGGGAAATTCATGGTTAAATTTGGTGTTTAGGTGCTGTGATTAGAAGGATTTAGGGAGATCTCAATTTGGTCTTGCGTTCTGTTCTCGGACAGATTAGGTTGTCGGTCTTTGGACATGAATTAGACAATTTTAGATGCACTTTATGGTGAGACGACTGTTGCAAAAGTTGTAGGTAATTAAATTACCTTTAATTGGACACCAAGAACGTTGAATTCTGTTTAGCCGTTTAAAAGTTATGGCTGTTTTACCGAGCACTGCCAAATCTATGACGTGATTGGGACATATTGTGTTCAACTGTAGATTAGGGGATTTTAGAGGCCGAATAAGTTTTCGCGAATACTAAGAAAAAGGTTGGAAATTTCCTAAGGTTTGAGAAAATATACTCGTTTACCTGATTTGGAGTTGTAGAACTCAAGATATGCTTGTCGGAAGCCCGCTGTCCTATTGGACAGATTCTCTGTTTTTTCGGGTTTTAGGAGTGGGTAGCGAAGTCGTTGTAGATAATTGTTCTTTTATTGTTGTGTGGGCATGTTTTGAGTGTGTTGTACCCATGTGCAGGTGGTGTGACCCCAAGAGTGCCTTCCACATCTCGCCACTCCGTCCCACACGGTTGAAGGTAAGTGTATTGTAGTGGTTATGTCTTGGGGAGCCGCAATGCTTTGCAATGTTCAAGTTTATATATGTGTTATGATAAGATGCCATGTTCGATTCTCGCATATGACATGATGAGTATGAGTTGTTAATTGGCTATGCAATTGTTAAATTGAGTTGAATTACATGTTCGATTCTCGCATATGTCGCATGTGCATGCATAATGGAAGATGTGACCCATTCTGATGCGGGCCTCTGTGTTCACACGTAGTGAACACGAAAGTCCTACCTCGTAGTCCCATCCACGATTGTGTATGGGAGCGAATTAATAAGAGTAGGCACCCTCCACGGGATGTAAGGGAAAGAGGGTGCACACCGATGGGTGTGCACTCGGCAATACCGGTATGTGCTAAGCAAAGAGGCATGATGCATCACATTGCATTGCAGAAATGAGAATGTGAATGAGAAAGTATATGAGAATGTGATTGAGGAAGTCTTCATGGATGGTTTTCCATGGTTGTTGATCGGTATGTCGTATGTATATGAATTATTATTGTTTTGTACCATTGCAATACACTTTGCTGAGTGATGAACTCACGCTTGTTGTTTGATGTTTTTTTAGGTACCTTGAATCCAGCATGTGGGAAATGGAGCTAGATTCACGTCATCACATAGCGACACACAATTAATCAATTCATACTTTTTCTTAGATGTGTTGGTTACTGACGAATACCCATACCATGGGTACCTCCATCAGCCCGAGACCGCGAGCGGGCTGACATCCCTCAAAAACCCAAGTTCTGGCAGAGGTTCGTGGGTCGCAAAGGTTTAGCTTGCCACCGACCAGAACCAGTCCCAGGCGGCCGGCTGACCCCGACCTCCCGAGTCAAAGCGCTCGGTCGGCCGGCTCCACCAACACTCGGAGGGCCAACCGCTCTGTGTAGGTGACGTCCTCTGGTATCCATACCGGGGTAGGCGGCACCTTCTCGAGGATGTCAGAGGGTTCGTCAAGAAGTCAAGCCCCGGTCCCATCACCGCTGACACACCGCAGAGAGGCGCCCCCTCCCGAGACCAAGCTAAGGTCAAATACCATTAAATGCCGGGGCTGACGTCCGTACGGAGCGGTGCGTCACCTCGTCAGCACGATCGAAGACTCCCCGCCGTAGGGCTACCAACCCGGCATGGAGGTAGTCGGAGCCTGGTCGGACGACAAGACGGAAGACCGGAGTCCAAGGCATACAGTACCCCTTCCTTTTTTCTCTGCAACTCCCACTTGTAACCCGCCGCCTCCGGATATATAAGGAGAGGCAGGGCCCCGGGGGGAGGGGAGCCCGATCAAGAAAGTAAAAAAACCCACCGAGCGCAAAGGAGATCGAACGATCCCCTTGCCTCGTCTGTAACCTTCGGATCATTTCTTGAATTCCATACACCCCAACAGCACGAACTGGAGTAGGGACGTTCAGCCCAAACCAGTATAAACACCAGGCCTCTTGAGTCGACCATTCGGGGAGAGGGAGCGCGCGACCCCCTCCGACCATAAATTCGCATTGCCGGTGCACGAAACACCGACAGTTACCATATTGAGTTACACTTTGGTTTATTGCCTCGTTGTGGGTCATGATTAAATGTTTATTCCTTATTGGAATATGTGATGGTTAAATTATGTGTTGGACTTGAATGGTTGCTGAAAATCATGGTCGCTATGTTATAGTTGTTTTCAATTATGCTGTCTTGCTATGATTATATTATTGATGCTTAAAACCATGAAAAACAGAGTATATGCTGCCGAAATTTTGTTAAAATCCATAGTGTAGTTGCTGTAATTTACTTCTAAATATGTTTTATGGTTGTTGTCTTTATCTGTTGTGGTGACATTCTGGGCATACTAGGTGCCAGGGTGTTACAGTTTGCATTAATGATCATTTCATTTTTAAAGTTGTTGCCTTAGTTAGTAAGCTGCAATACAACTTGCTCTCTGTTTCACAGCTTATCGATGATGATTTCAAGGTAAGCTTTAAGAGCAGCACTTGTAGGATCCTCGATTCTTCTAGAGAGTTGGTTTGCGGGATTTCTCGTTTTGGGAGTCTTTTGTGCTAATTTTTTCTCCTCTTCTGGAGACTCTCTCCGTTGCCTTATTGCTTCAGAGTCCCGTGATCTCTCCTTTTAGCATAGGAGACTTGGTCACATTGGCTTTCATCATTTGACTCGAGTTAGCGGCCATAATCTCATTCGTGGTCTGCCCAAACTCAAGATGGTCAAAGATGTCGTGTGTTCTCTTTGCCGGCATGGCAAGATGGTTGCTGCTTCTCATCTCCTAGTCACCCGAGTGATGTCTGACGCACTAGGACAGCTCTTGCACATGGACAAGGTTGGTCTGGCTAGAGTGCAGTCAGCGGGAGGGAAGTGGTACATTCTTATCATAGTCAATGATTTTTTAGGTATTCTTGGGTGCTTTTTATGACCTCGAAGGATGAGCCCTTTTCTCACTTTAGGAGTTTGGTCCGTAGGTTATCCATTGAGCTCCCAGATGCTTTATGAGTGATCTGCGGTGATAATGGCACATAGTTTAAGAACTCCTACTTTAGTAGCTTTTGTGAGGAGTTAGGCATAGAGCATCAGTTGTCTTCTTCATATGTCCCTCAACAGAATGGCGTAGTGGAGAGAAAGAGCAAGACCCTGGATGAGATGGCCAGGATGATGCTAGATGAGTACAATACTCCTAGGAAGTTTTGGGTTGAGGCTGTAGCTACGGCATGCTATGTTGCCAATAGAGTTTTTCTTAAGGTACACTTGCACCGCACTTCTTATGAGTTGAGATATAGGCGAAAGCCCAATGTGTCTCATTTTTGTGTTTTCGGTTGCAAGTGCTTTTTCTTGAAGTCTGGGAACCTAGACAAGTTCGAGTCATGCTCTGCTGACGGGATCTTTCGGGGTTACTCGACTTCTTGCCGTAACTATAGGATTTGGGCTGTAGACTTGGGTAGGATGATAGAGACCTGTGAGGTGTCCTTTGATGAGGCTAGTCCTAGTGACATAAATAGTTGTCGCCTCCGCACCATTCGTAAAAACATCATAACTTTTGACTCATAACTCTGATCGGGGCGTTCTTGCACTTTCTGGAATCAACACGATGAGCTCTCCATTTTGTCTTTTGGGCATTAAGTCTGTGATTCAATTTGCAAATAGGAAATCCGAGCATGTTTGGTAAAACAGCCAAAACTTCCATAACTTTTGACTCGTAATTCCGATTAGGGCATTCTTGTACTTTCTAGAATCAGCATGATGATCTCTCAAATTTGTCTTTTGGGCAACAAGTTTGATTCGGTTTACAAATAGAAAACCCGAACACGTTTGGTAAAACGGCCATAACTTTTGACTCGTAACTCCGATCGAGGTGTTCTTTAGCTCATTGGAAAGCTAACAGGAAAAGCTTCATCCAAAAATTAGCAGGTCTTTCAATGATTATTTGTGAGAGTGCAAGCACGGCGATAGAATTAAAAAAAACGTCATTTAGGGCCTCAAAACGGCCTCCGAAGTTTTGTAGCAGTTTCAGAGTATGACAACACTAAAATATATACTCTAACTGTGTTCAGAGTATGAGAACATTAAAATCGGTGTTCGGGTGCTCTGCGGGGTTAAGGGGAGAGGGACGCGTTACACATCACATACGATCATACCAACACTAAAGCACTGGAAGCGTGCTTGGGTGAGAGTAATAGTAGGATGGGTGACCTCTCGGGAACTTAAATCCGCTCGATCCTGTTATAACTTCGAAGTTAAGCATGCTTGGGTGAGAGTAGTACAGATACATTTTTTGTCATATTATTTGTGTCAGTTCTTGCAAAAACCTGACACACATAATACTATGTGTCAATTCTAGCAAAAAACCAACACAAATAGTCATATTATTTGTGTCGATTCTAGCCAAAAAACAACATAAATAATACTATGGCCCTGTTTGGCAGAGCTCCAGATCCCAGCTCCACTTCAGAGATGAAACTTGTAGACTAAAATAAAAATGACTTAAGTTTATAATTTTATTCTGAAATGTAAACAAGATGACCCACCTAAACATTCTTAATATACCCACAGCTCCAGCTCCACGAATTTGGTGAAGCTAGGAATACCCAGCTCCACCAACTCCAAGAATTTAGTGGAGCTGGAGCTATGCCAAACACCCCCTATATGTGTCAGTTCTAGCAAAAAACCAACACAAATAATAGACACAAATAGTCATATTATTTGTGTCGATTCTAGCCAAAAAAACAACATAAATAATATTATATGTGTCGGTTCTAGCCAAAAATTGACACAAATAGTCTTATTAGTGTCGATTTGAAAACCTACACGGATAATCCCTGATTATCAGTGTCGCTATATCTGTGTCAGTTTGAAAACCAACACAGATGTGTGTTCCAAACCGACACAAATGTAGGTTTTTAAGGTAGTGAATGGGTGTCCGCACAATATTATTAGTAAGTGTTCTAGCATTTTATGTGGTTTGTAAGTGTAACAATGGTTCCAAAGCAGTAGGAATTTAGGATCAAGAATGCTTTGCTTAAGACTCTGACCGTCTCAAAATAAGAATATTTTTAAAAAACAATTTATTTTTTATTAATATTATAAAAATAAAATAGTAAAAAAAGAATATAGAAATAATCACCTATCGCCATAAGCATGTTGCCAGATTCTGTTGCCAATTTATTTGGCGACAGGTTGATGTGGTAGCTCATGTCACTAATTCACTTGGCAATAGGTATGTCGCCTGTTAGGTTTAGATCGCACATGCACAAAATCAGGAGACACAAAGTTTTACGTGGAAACCCTTGTGGGAAAAAAATCATGGGAGATGAAATCACTATTTTTTAGTTCAAGGATTACAAATACATGGGGTTGGCTTATATAGCCAATTGAGATTCCGAGTAGTTAGAGATAAGGACTCCCATATTTGGATAAATCCAGATGTATGGAAAGATTGGATTTGAGGCATCCGAAATTATCTCCAACAAACCTCCACTTGATACAAAATCCATAAAGAATTGTCTCCATAAAACCTCGAATGGCAATTAAGCACAAGGAATGCCAACCAAGTCAAGGCAATGCTTGAACTTGGTATTAGAAAGTGTCTTGGTGAGCATATCTGCAAGATTATCATCAGTATGTATCTTTTTCACAATAATTTATCCTTCAACAACTATATCACGAATAAAGTGGTACTTGATATCAATATGCTTGGTCTTGGCATGATACATATCATTTTTGATTAAACAAATAGAACTCTAGCTATCACAATGAAAAATAAGAGTATCCTGTTTAATGCCAAGTTCAGAAATCAGACCTCGCAATCAAATAGTTTCCTTAACACCTTCGTTAGCTAAAATATATTCCGCTTTAATAGTAGGAAGAGCGGCAATATCTTGTAAGGATGACTTCCAACTGACTGTAGAACCACATCAAGAGAATATATCCATAAATTGACCTTCTTTTATCAAGATCACAAGCATAATCAGAATCAACAAACCCAAGAATATCATTTTTCTTCACTTTATTTTTATCAAACATCAAGCCAAAATTAGAAGTACCTCTCAAATAACAAAGATTCCACTTAACTGCATTCCAATGCTCTTTTGCCAGGATTATGCATAAATATGCTAATAGCACTAACAGAATGAGCTAAATCTAGTCTGGTGCAAATCATAGCATACATGAGATTACCAACTGCACTAGAGTAACGAACACGAGACATAGTCTTTGTCTTCTTCATTAATAAGATACTGACTTGAAGATAATTTAAAGTGTGAGGCAAAAGTTGTAGAAATAGGTTTGCAATCACTAATATTAAATCTGTCAAATATCTTCTCAATATAATTTTTCTGAGATAGAAATAATGTATTAGCTTTGCAATCATGCTGAATTTCCATCCCAAGAATTTTCTTTGCTGGACCAAGATCTTTCCTATCAAATTCATAATTGTTGCTCTATGTTGATGATATGCTTATTGCTTCAGCTATGAATGAAGAAATTTTGATATATGTCAACCACTTAGAAGATACTTGGTCCAGCAAGATTTCATATCCCAAAGATCTCATCAGAATAAGAAAATTCTTGGGATGGAAATTTGATATGAAAGGCCAAAATTTGATATGAAAGATCTTGGTCCATATGCTTGTGATTTTGGTCCAGATCTTTCACACAAAAGAACCATATCATCAAAATTTCTTCATTCATAGCTGTCAACCACTTAGAAATATTTTCACATGAGATAGCTTCAGAATAAGAAGAATGTTCAAAAGTAACACAAACATCTTGTGCAGCAAGAAGATCATAACAGGCCATATTATCAGTGTCACGATATCTAGCAACAATTGAATATTCCTTTTTGGTCTATCTCGAGCAATACAATGATCATTTGTACCAGAAGATGCTGAAACTGGTTGTGAAGTAGAACCATTAGGTGTTGAAATTGGTTGTAAAGTAGAACCACTAGAAAAGTCATTATCAATGGTAGGTAAAATTACCTTAAATTTTGCATTTATTTCAGCAGCTTTAGAAATTTTAGATTCATTTGTGGATGAACAACCATCACTATCACTACCAGATGAAAGTAATGCATCTTCATGAAAAGTAACATCACGACTAATGAACAATTTGCAAGAATCAGAACACCATAAATGATATCCTTTGACACCTAAACCATACCCAACAAATATGCATTTTCTTGCTCTAGGCTCTAATTTGCCATCACTAACATAAGCAAACATGACAATAAAAAATTCTCAAATTACAACAATAAACTAGTTTACCCAACCAAACCACTTCTGGAATATGAAAATCAATGGCTGAATTCGGAGAGCGATTAACCAAATAAGAGGCTGTAGAAATAGTCTTTGCCCACAGAGCATGCTTATTCTATAATCCTACCTTTGAAAGCATGCAACATGCTCTTTCCAGAAAAGTGTGATTCATATGATCTGCCACATCATTTTGCTGGGGTTTACTTGGAACAGTCAAATGTCTTGCAATGCCATGATTAGCACAAAACTGATTAAACTCATGATTGCAAAATTTCAATCCATTATTAGTTCTAAATTTCTTGATCTTTCTACCAGTTTAATTTTCAACCAAAACTTTTTCAATTCTTGAATGTTGAAAAAGCTTCATGCTTATAGTTCAAGAGATAAACCCAAACTTTGCGAGAAAATCATCATGAAGGTTATCATGTAGCTACATCATACAATAGAAAGAACTCTAGAAGGACCCCAAAGATCAGAATGGACATAATAAAGAATTACTTTAGATTGATGAGTTGAAACAATAAAATCGACCCTCATTTGTTTGCCAAAAACACAATATTAACAGAAATCAAGTTTGCCAATATCATTTAAATATCCTTTCTTGCATAAAAGATGCATACCTTTCTCACTCATATGACCCAAGAGCATATGCCAAAGCTTGGTGATATGAGGATTTGATATAATTGTAGAAGCAACTGCAAAACCTGCAACTATAGAACCTTGTAAGTAATAAAGACTATTGATTCGATTGCCTTTCATAACAGCAAGGTTGCATTTAGAAATCTTAAGAACACCATTTTTCATTGGTATACTTATAACCCAAAGATTCAATAGTGCCTAAAGAAATAAGATTTCTTTTCATTCTGGGAACATGGCGAACATTTGTAATGTTCTAACAATGTCATCATGAGTTTTAATTTGAATAGAACCGATGTCAATAATTTCAAGTAAAGACTCATCAGCAATTACAACATCACCACTACCAATAGAATCATAAGTAGAGAACCACTCTTTAAATGGATAGATATGAAAAGTGCAAGCTAAATCAATAATCCATGCAGTTCGATTCTTGAAGTTGGAAGTGATAGTTAGAGTCTCACCATTAGATTCATTTTCAACAAGACTAGCCTCAGCATTTATCAGATTGTGTCTTTTTGTCTTTATCTGTTTTATTTTTCAACTTCAAACAATTAAAAATATCATGACCAGGAATCTTGCAATAACGGCAAAAATTGCTAGATTTATATCCTCTTGATTTAGATCTAGACTTTAATCTATTAGAATTGACTTTATGCTGTGATCTACCTCTAACAATTAAACACTCAGCTTTAACTTCAAAACGAGAATCAATATCAAATTTCTCCTTGGACAATAAATTTGATTTAACATTATCAAAACTAAGGGTATCATGATTGCCATAAAACATAATTTCCTTGAACTATTTAAAGGTAGCAGGCATAGCGACGACCAACAGAATAGCCTTATCTACATCATCAATTTTTACGTCTAATTTCTAAAGATCAATGATGAATGAGTTGAACTCATTAAGATGAGACTGAATAAAGGTACCTTTCGCCATGCGAATTGTGTACAAACGTTATTTGAGGCGCAATTTGTTGACAAGATCGCCAGTTTAGCTGACAGTGCTTTTCTGATACCCACCTATGTGAGAACAACTTTCATTTGAACCTGCCATATCGAAAAACTGATCTTGCCATCAAACTTCTCAATGCCAAATTTAGTGGATGACATG
Source organism: Rhipidocladum racemiflorum (assembly GCA_036346355.1). Taxonomy (NCBI): domain Eukaryota; kingdom Viridiplantae; phylum Streptophyta; class Magnoliopsida; order Poales; family Poaceae; genus Rhipidocladum; species Rhipidocladum racemiflorum. The sequence goes on from CM070586.1 coordinate 24,295,164, forward strand.
ATGGAGAATAAATTTGCAGATCAAAAAATATATGAAGATTCTAGAGAGAAAAAACTTCCTAGTGCACACGCGCAGCAATTTTAGGTGCATTTTGGGTGCGCGTAGCACTTTTGAATCAGAAGGGCCGGAACCACCCTGAAGTAGAAGTCACGAAGCTAGAAAAAAATGGAGAAGCTGACTAGAAGCCGGAGCCAATTTCAAGTGTTCACTAGCGCAAGAAGCTGAAGCCAGTGACTTCTGCAGCTGGATGGGACCCAACTGGAGTGCAATCCAACTTTGGATGTGATTGAAGTCCAAGTACACGGAAGAACTTTTTCTTAGCTTGGGTCTCACCTGCTTCTTGCAACACGGACTTCGGGTTTTGGAGGGCGTCCCGCTACTAGCCCTTAGCTCGGGACGGGATGTAGTGTTCAAGGTTCGGGTTTGGTTGTCTGTATCAAGTGGTATATGTATGAGATAGTTCAAGAAAAAAGTCATCCATGTGTTTGGTTATTTGAATGGAACCATCTCATCCTGGACCAAGTGATACAAATTTAAGGAATATTCCCTCTAGATACTGAACAATTCCATTCTCCCAAAATAATGGAACTAAATGGTACAAGACCATCTCATCCTATTCAACCTCATCTATCAACCAAGCACACCCTTAGATTAAACCTTAACTCTTCATAGTAGAATAGGGTCAGCTGGGGTCGGATGGCACATTGATGGCCGACGCGGCGGGTGGACGGCGCTGAGTGCTGACTGAGGCAAGGGTCGAAGGGCGTAGAGTCGGCAGCCGGAGCGCGTTGGGCGGCCAAAAGACGGAGCGACGCGGGATGGCGGCCCGCGTGGAAGCCGAGGCGATGGATGTGGATTGATTGCGCGGAAGCCGAGACGGCCGACGGTATTGATAGCGCGTAGATTGGAAATCTCCTAGGTACTTAGATGCTCTGATACCACTTATTAGGTTTAGATTGCACACATACAAAATCTGGAGACACAAAGGTTTACGTGGAAATCCTTACGGGAAAAAACCACATGAGACGAAATCACTATTTTTTGGTTAAGGATTAAAAGTACATGGGGTTGTCTTATATAGCCACTTGAGATTCTGAGTTGTTAGAGATAAGGACTCCTATATTTGGATAAATCCATATGTATGAAAAGATTGGATTTGAGGAATCTGAAATTATCTCCAGCATCGCTAATTGAATTGGCGATGAAATCTTCAATGTCAACCTATCACCAAATCCTTTTGGCAAAAGGCCAATTGGCTGACAAGAGCCTTGTCGTCGATTTACTTGGCCGACAAGCCCTTCTCACCAAATCATTTGGCGACAGGACCTTGTTGCCAATGTCAAATAGTGACAGAAGATGCCTTCTCAACTTGTTGCCAATTCATTTGACAGAGCTTCTGTCCCCAATTGATACGAATTCATTTTGCGATAGGAGCTTTGTTGTCATTTCATTTAGCGACGGGAGCATGGTGACAAAGTATTATTTCTGCAAAAAGAATCGACTATTTATTTTTGTAATATTAATAAAAAAAGTGAGTTATTTGAAAAAAAAAGAATCCCCAGAACAACGTGTTTTGTTTGTATGGCCCAACTATGTTCAGAAGTTTGCAATGTAAAAAGAATCGACTATTTATTTTTGTAATATTAATAAAAAAGTGAGTTATTTCAAAAAAGAATCCCCAAACAACGTGTTTTGTTTGTATGGCCCAACTATGGTCCCGTTCGTTTCAGCTTCTGGACAGCTTCTGCTTAAAAAAAAACCAGATTATTTATCGAACGGGAGGATTCTGGACAGCTTCTTTGAGAATCAGAAGCTGATATCTATATAGAATCAGAAGCTGATATCTATATAGAATCCGAATTTGACTGAAGCCTGATTATCACTGATTCTTGCTGATTCTCGCCGGCTCAGCCCGGAACCTAGAAGTTATAGCCGGCTCGACCCGATTCTCCCACAATCATAAGCAGCTTCTCCCATGATCCAGAATGCATAATCCAGAAGCTGAAATGAATTGAGTCCATGTTCAGAAGTTTGTAATTTCAGTTTGGCATGAAAAATATAGAAGACAACGCAATATGAACACCTTGTCAAATGTCAAACATTGGCATGACTTTGTACGTATGCACATTTGGGCATGTCAAAAGATCAGCAAAGGGAAAAAGGCATTGCGACACAGGCAGTAAGTGCTCCAACTGTTGCTTTTCTTCTCAGTTATACAATCCTACATCTCAAATCATATGCTGCTTTTCTTTTGTTGCTTTCTCTTGTTTCGTTTTCTGTTTGCTTTGGCCATCATGGGGGTGTCAACGACAATATTCCGCCGGCACTCGCATCCCATTGGCTGCTAAGGAGACCAAAATGGCAGCGTCCAAGAACCCTAGTTGTGTAGAGGTGTCTTTTGTCAAGAGGAGATTCATGGAGCCCACAAGTATGCAATTCTACAATTTTCATCATGGGGGGAGCACGGCTGAGTTAAATTGTGCATTTTTGTTGTTGTTTTGCCATTTTATACTAGTATGCAGCAAACTATTTCAGTTCCATCTATATACTCCATTTGTATGAATCAGAAATGTATGATCTGGAAGTATAAACTTGATTGGACACATAATATCTGCATGTATTTGCCCCCCTAATTTGGCCATATACTTGTGCTGGATAGCGGTATGCCTGTATAAAAAAGGGTAGAAAGAACAACCAGGATTGAAAAGCACAAAAACCATAGAAAGCAGCATGAAACAGAAGAAGCTAAACATTGAGCACACAACCACAACATCATGTCAACTCATTCAATGAGAATTTGCAGAGTTAGATAAGATGTCTAGGTATACTGGTCCTACCAAGAACTGACAGACCACTGGGCTGCTCTGATGTCCTATGTTTTCTCTGAACATACGTTTCGAAACTAGTAAACCACAGAGCTGCATTCCAATCAATTGCTGTTAAAATGTGTACTAGTTACTTCTCCTTCCAATTTCCTATTACCAGATAAAAGAACAGCATATTCCCCAAAAAGATACTAGAACAGCAATGACAAATTTCAGACAAAGGCTGGGAGCTCACAAACTCTGATCGGTCTTGGCAAAAATCGGGATTTTTTTTCTGGAAGACCTAATGGAGTAACTGTGTACGTATAACTCTTCCAAATCAAACATGTTCAAGTTATAGTTGTGGTCCACAGTAAAATGGTCGTAGTCAGTACTCAGTAGTAGCGCAACCCAATGATTTCTGAGCTGCAAAAGCAGATGAAAAATCTGCTTCTCTTGGTTCCGCAGTGCAGGAAAAATAATACAGAGGCAGTGTTTTTTGCAGCTTCTGTTCTGTTTCTACTACAGTAGCCATGGAGTCTGAATATGATTCGGTGCATTATCTGCTCTTACTGGTACCAGGACAAAGAGGGCAGACCAAAGCAGCAACCAAAAGAAGACAGCATGGCTACTGAAATCCAATCGTTGTCACAGTTTTTTTTTGAACAAGTTCGCATTTTATAAGGAGAAAAAACATCTGTACTCAGCACTTGAGCTGCTGGGAGCTCAATCATTGGTTGGCACTTGAGCTATTGTAGCCTGATTTATATAGGACTTAAAAACTGGCAAAAGGTGGATAGCCAAATGTAAAGCAATATGCTTTCCATAGTCAGGTTCAGATTTACGAGTGTTCTAGCTCACTAAACATAGTAGCAATTCCATAAGATGTTCCAAAGTATCTTGCAGGATGGGAAAAAAATAACAAGCGCACCTTTCAGGATCAAAAATTGGCACAAAAAGTTGCAATTAGTCCCCTCAAAAAACATTAATTACTTATTAGCATCAAATCTCTGACAGGATAGATTGACAGCAACTGCGACATTTCATTCATTCAGAGCAAAAGGCACAGAGCTAAAGGTTTTAGAATTGACAGCAACTGCCACATTTCATTCATTCATTCAGTTCCAAGCTTTTAGAATTCACCAAACTGCCAAAGGTTTTAGAATTGACAGCAACTGCCACATTTCATTCATTCATTCATTCAGTTCCAAGCTTTTAGAATTCACCAAACTGCTAAAGTTTCAGAGCTAGCTAGCTAGCTGCTATTGGAGTGCACTTCTTAGGATCGGATATAATTCCCAATGGTTTTAAGTACATGATCCAAGAAGGGCACATGTTATTATTATTATTATTATTTGTGATTCTTCAGAAGGTTTTGCCCCGAATCAGACGGCAGGGGGCGCCTCCTTCCTCGTCTCCGGTTTGTTCTCTCCCCTGACCTCGAGCAGCATCTTCACCACAGACCACATCGGAGGGCGGTTGATTGGGAGGTTTTTGACGCACAACAGGGCGATGCTCAGAACCTTACACATCTCATCCTTGAACTGGTTGGCCAGCTTCCGGTCGAGCACAGATGCTGCCCCGTTCTGCTCAACATTGGCACACACCCACACCACCAGGTCCTGGTCGCCAATCTCCGGTGCCATGGGCCTCTTACCAGTGACAAGCTCCAGAATGACCACGCCGAAGCTGTATATGTCGCTCTTCTCAGTTACATGGAGAGTGTAGGCATACTCTGCAATGCAAAACAGGCCAATCACACATGAGAATGCAATACAGGTGAAATCTGACAGGTTGTTTGCTATGGCCATGGTGCACAAGTAGAAGAAATTGCAAGATTATACTGAGCATGTAACATAATCCTTGGACGAAATAAGGGAAAAAAACTGAGGCCAGGATCTTTTCTCAGTGTTCATCCCAGTACATCTCAATTCTCAACAACCACCTTCAATGCTCCATTGCAGTTAGTATAACAATGGCAGCATGTAACATATAGGAATATTTCTTACTTCTTAGAAAGAAGATTAGGCATCAGGAGCTCACCAGGAGCGATGTATCCACAAGAGCCAGGGATGACGGACATGGTGGCCGGCCCATCCCCAAGAGTCTTCGCAAGGCCAAAATCTGCAACCTTTGCGCCGAACTCCGCGTCAAGCAGGATGTTGTTCGACTTCACATCTCGATGGACGATCGAGGGCACGCAGTCATGGTGCAGGTAGCAGAGGCCCTCGGCGGCATCGACGGCGATCTTGTACCTCGTCGGCCAATCCAAGGCGCCACCTTTGGCTCCGTGGAGCAAGTCCCCCAGGCTGCCATTTGGCATGTACTCGTAGACAAGCAGCCGGCAGTCCTTGCTCGTAACGCAGCAGAAGAGCTTGACGATGCTCCTGTGCCTTACTCTGCTCAACGTCGCTACCTCGGCCTCGAAGGTGTCGACCTTCGTGCTCGCCGCGCCGCTTGCCCAGAGCTTCTTGACGGCCATGGCCTCTCTCCTAGGCCCGACGACAGCCTTGTATACCTTCCCTGCTGCACCCTTGCCGATCACATTGCTCTCGTCGAGGCTGTTTACCACGTCCCTCTCACTGAACTCCACCGTGTGGAAGGATGTGAGCGCCCAGCTTGGCTTTTCAGCGTCGGCTTCGGCGGCACGCTTCTCGTAGCTCCTATACCTGTAGGTGAACCATGCGAAGCCAAGGAGCAGGATGGCGGCAGATGCAACGAGGACGGAGACGACCAACTCGATGCGGGCGCGTCGGTTGGCGGTGGAATCGCCATTACCAGGACATATCCCATAGCACAGGCCGGGGTTACCCAAGAAGCTCTCTCGGTAAGCGAAGGTGTTGAAGAAAAGAGGCACAGACCCGGTGAGCTTGTTGTAGGATAGGTTTAGATAAGTCAGCCTAAGATCCTGCAGCTGCACCGGCACCTCACCGGAAATCTCGTTGTCCGACAAATCCAGCGCATTCATCCCGCGGATATCCCCAAGCTCTGCAGGGATCGTCCCGGTGAGGTGGTTATGTGAAAGGACCAACCGCGTCAGGTTCTTCAATCGTCCAATGCCCCGTGGGATCTCTCCAGATAGGGAATTGTTGCTCAAATCAAGCAGGAAAAGTTCAGAAAGCTCGGCAAGCGACGGGGGCACCGGCCCGGAGAAGTTGTTATTTGAAGCCAACACATCACGCAGTTCGGTCAAGTTCCCCAGCTCGTCAGGCAGGACACCAGTGAATCGGTTGTCCTGTATGAGCAGCTTGGATAGGTTCTTGCCACCAACAATGGCAGGGTCAACCGTCCCGGACAGAGCATTGCCGCAGAGCTCAAGCAGGTGGACACCCGGCAAGCCCCAGAATTCCGGCGGCACGGGGCCGGACAGCCGGTTGTTCTGCAGCCGGATCCTCAACAGCGTCCGGCATTTCCCCAACTCCACCGGAATGGCGCCCTCGAACTCGTTGTCCAGCAGCATGAGCTGCCTCAGCTTCCCGGAAGCGCACAGCGTCGCCGGAATCGGACCGGACATCCGGTTGTCCGACATGTCCAAGAGCCCGAGCGGGCAATTCTTCCCAAACCTCGGTGGGAACGGCCCTTCAATCTGGTTCCCGAAAATCCTCAGGTCGGCCAGCGCCGGCGCCGTCCCCAGCGTCGCCGGCAAGCGCCCGGTCAGGTTGTTCTCGTACAGGTGCACGCTCTCTAGGCTCGGCGCGGCGAACAGGTCCTCCGGTATCTCCCCGGTGAGCCGGTTCATGGAGATGTCCAGGAACCGGAGCTTCTTGAGCTCCCCTATCCCCTCCGGTATACTACCGGAGAGCTCGTTCGTGAAGAGCTCCAACTGGACCAGAGAAGTCAAATTCCCAATGCTTCTTGGTATCTCGCCGGAGAGGCTGTTCGACGAGAGGTCCAGATTGACGAGATTGCTTAGCTTTCCGATGGATGAAGGGATGCTACCGTTCAGGGAGCAGCTGGCGAGAAACAGCACGCGGAGGCCAGCGAGGTCGCCGAGCCTCTCCGGCAATGGCGACGGCGAGAACGCGTTGTAGGCGAGGAGGAGCTCCTGGAGAGCGGTGAGGTTCGTCAGGAACCCCGGGAACTCACCGGAGATGGAGTTCTGGACCAGGTTGAGCACGGCGAGAGACCGGAAGCCGCCGCCGTAGGCCGCCGGGAGCTCGCCGGAGAAGTTGTTCCCGGCGAGGTTGATGTGCACGAGCGCCGGGAGCGCGGCGAGGCAAGCGGGCAGCGGGCCCACGAGGTTGTTCTGGGAGAGGTCGAGGTGCTCCAGGGACCTCAGCGAGCAGAGCGCGACCGGGAAGACGCCGGCTAGGAAGAGCTTACCGAGGTTTAGCACGGCGACGGCGGTGGTGGAGTTCCCGGCGCACGACACGTGCGGCCAGCGGCAGAGCGAGCGGCTGGAGCGGGTCTCCCATCCGGAGAGGGCGCCGGCGGGGTCGGAGAGCTCGGACTTGGCGGCGAGAAGGTGGCCGGCGTCCGAGGAGGCCACGGTGTGGAGACGGAGCAGGAGGAGAGCCAAGAGGAGGAGGTGGCGGTGGTGGAAGGCAACCATGGTGGTCGGCTGGTGGGTGGAGAGAGTGGGGACTGAGGAGGGGTTTTAAGGAGGGAGGTTGGCTTGTGGTGGCAGATTTGGAAGGCTCCTTGGTTTTGTCTCTTTAGAAAGATGGAGAGAGAGAGAACACTGAAGACACTGAAAGTGAGAGTGCAAAGTGGATATTAGCTAAGGAAACCAAGGGAGCTACCCCGCGTAGGAGGCATCTCTCGAGATCATCTAGGTCAACAAGGAGGTTGGATGTAGCGCCACCTGAGAATGACCTAGTTTATATAGTCAAATTGTAAGATATTCTTTTCGGGGTTGAGTAACGTATAATGAATACGACAATGTTATTGATCGCCTTCCACAGATCTCGGATTGATGTATTTAGTTAGCATATTGAAAACATTTACGGATAGAGTTGCCTTTAAATGCTAGTTACGACAAGCGAATGTCAACGACAAACAATTAATTATATAAATATGCGTCGACAATATGGTGACGGATTTGGAATTTTGCAAATAACAAAGGATTCGATGTCTTGAAATAAAAATAGCTGACGTTGAAAGTACTTTTTAAAATACGTGTCAAAATGACAACGATTAGCCAATTTGCATTCTGCAGTTGCTTTAATAGCGAGGCCACATTTGTACTATCTTAGAAAAAAGCTACTCCCTCTATCCCAAAATATAAGATACAACTGTTTTTTTTTTCAAGTCTCAGAATACAGGGCGCGGCGCCTCCTCGGCTCCTGTTCACACGCGTAGTATTAACTCTCACGGTGGTACATCTCCTGTTCTGGCTTCTCTCCCATCTCTCATGCGCAGCATGCATGCATTAACCCCATCGAGCCCCGCGCAACGTAACTATTTCCTTAGTCTCTATGTTGGTAGGAGTTACGTCTTATATAATGAGATGGATGGAGTAACAAATAATGGGCTATTTTTTATGATTTCAAGATAGCAACAAATAATTTTTCCCAAAAAAACCTCATAAGTTCGTCTTGAAAAGAGTTTAATAAAAAGAAAAAGGATTACATCATTTAAGTTCAAAACCATCCCTTCAATTTTTCCAAACATAGCAACAATTTATCTTAGAAAACCGTCCTAATACTCAGAAGCTGTACTTGTAATTTCGAAAAGAGAAAACAATTATATGAAAAATTTTACTCTTTAAACTTAGCATAGAGAAATGCATTTGAGACTTTGCCGCTCCTTTTAACCGGCATAAACCTAAGTTGAAAACTACCCCTATTTGGGTGCGTCGCTCAAAAGAAATGTTTTTGGGGTTCACGGACCTGTGTGGCCAAAGCACCCTGCGGTAGCCCAAATCAGTTTTGAGCCTGAGAAAGCGAGGGAAGCGTGGTCGCCCTTGCTCCGCGCCGCAGCGCCTCGTATTCTCCAGCTCCCGCAGTTACTACTAGTCTCTCTCCCTCTCTCTCTCTCTCACCCAGCGAGAGCCATGCGTCGCTCCGTGGACGCCCAACGCCCGGTCCAGGAACGCGCGCGTGGCTCCAGGCTGTAGCGGCGATCCGTTCCAGCGTGCACGAGGAACGACGGGGGCCTCACGAGTTTCGAGGCAAATCATCGGCTAAACCAGAGCCCTTTTGTCCGGGTATAAGCTGCTCTAAGCGCATCTCCAATGGTGTAGTCAACTACTAGCTATAAGAAGTGTACATGTCATCGATAGATAGCTAATAGACAACCTCTCCAATGGACTAGCTATAGCATTGTCTACAAAATTAAATATGGGCCCATATGTAAGAGGTGATAAATGCATTGGAATCAGCTATAGCCTGGCTAAATAGTAGTCGTTTTGGACATCGGCACGGTCCCCAAAACTCAACTTTGACCACTAATTTCTATTGTAATATATTTGAAAAATTCAATAAAATTATAATATTATAAAAGTACGTTTCGAGACGAATCTACACATATGATTTTTATCCATCCAATCTAAATATTCAAAAAGATATAAATAGTTAAACTTTTAAAAGTTTGACTGCACGCATCCCAAACCGACTACTATTTGTGACCGGAAGGAGTAGTAAGCATATATCTCTCTCTTCCTTTTCTCTCATCCACCTAAGCAAAATGCTGAGTTGGCATCCTTATAGCTAGCTAAAGTGGCACCATTGAAGATGCCCTAATGAGCGTATATGTACTGTGTATATTATGCGCTCATCGCGAAAGGAAGTAAAGAGCGAGCAAAGATCATGCGCGCATGAGCGTTTTCAGGTTCCAAATTGTTGTCTTGTGCTGTACTGCTGTGCTTTTTGTCTTTGCGTCGTCATTGACCAAGTTTCTCTCTCTCTCTCTCTCTCCCTCTTTCTCTCTCTCGGCCCTTTCTGCAACCGAAGTGCTCCGGTGAGGAGTGGTGGTGTGGCGCGGAAGGGACAGGGCAGTGAGGCGTTAAAGCGTTTCTTGTTTTATTGCTGGGTTTTGGAATTTGGATGGTTCTTGAGGGAGTGCATGCACGCTAGAGGAGCGGCGCGTGAGGAGGAGGCGGCTTTTCTCGCGCGCGGCCGACGAGATTAGCTATGCAAAGCTGTAAAAAAATGTTTGTTTTTGGAAACTTCTAAAAAATTATTTTCAAGAATTTTGCAGCAATTATTTTTTTTAAAAAAAAATCAAACACTGTTGCCTTTAATAAGAAAATATTTGAAATAAGTAGCAAAAATATAAAAAAACTCATAAATACATAAAATATTATCTTAAACATAAATGAAAAGATAATGGAAATCTTTGGTCATTACATTTTCTACATGAATGTTTAGTCCAAAAGCAAGTTAACTTTTCGTTCTTTTTGTGGGTACAATTTAAATGATCTTCATGTTTCATAATAGTATTCGATTCGATTCTTATTTGCTTCATATATTTATTCAATATCATATGGCCTTTATTCGATATTTGTATGCACATCAGGAGAAATGTAAAAAGAAACATGGTAGAGCCATTATCCCTCGATATTTGAGCCTAACTGTAGAGCAGTTTGTTATGATAGGCAGGCATAGTGGTTCGATTAGTTTTAGAAATCATTAGGTTTATTACAAATTTGGTGAATGGAGTGAGAAACCGTTATTGACATAATAACTTTTGACGAAATGCTCGACCACCACCACAGCCAGACTTTACTAGGGCCACCACCACAGCCAACACTCTACCTAAGGCACCGCCACACCCAACACTATACCACACTGTCGGGGTTCAGGATGTCAGACTACGCAGTGATGCTTCAAAAGTGGAAGTAGGTTGCTAAGAAGGCAAGAACCTAGCTACCTAAATTATTCTTGCAAGGATGTACCTATAACACCGGAGTTTTCACACTCAAACTACGACAGTAGTACTTCGGCGTGGATCATTCAATCCATTACTTTTTTCGATATATAATTGAATATAATAGGTACCGCTAAAATGATCAAGCATGTAGATCATTAACCATATATATTGTCTCCTGGCATGCAGTTAGAGTTGCTCCATTACTATTTTCAAAAATAGCATAGATGACTTGCATTTAATTTCATGGAATGTTGCACCAAGATAATCTGGGACAAGGTTGTGAGAACTTATATTATCACAAGTCAGCAGCAAAAACCAATCTTGTTGCCTTGTAGATCTCTAGATCAAGGCAAGGGTAGAGATCTAGAGGATACTTCAAATTTTCAATCCAACCTTACCAGCTGTGCTGGCCGGAAGGTCGCGCACGGCAGTGGCACCACCAAGGATAAGAGGCGATCACCGAAGAGAAACAACAATACCAGAGAGGTGACGACAATGGATGGTAGTCGCCGGGTGGCGATAAGGGTGGAGGCTGTGAAGTTCGGGAGGAGGACGAGTGATTGGAGCATAGTTATCGAATTAGCAGTAAACTCGTAAATAGTGAATCGGATTTATTGAATTTGAATCGGTTTAAAATACAGAGTTCATATTTGCAATAAAAATTAGAAATAAAAGTGACGAACCACGAATTCGAATTCTATACAGTAATTTGGACAAACCCTATTTGTAACTATATGAATGGAAGGCTGTGAGGTTGGGGAGGCGGATGAGCGAAGTGCATCGTGAGGGAAGGGTTCGTCTGATGCAAAATCTTTTTTTTTGTGAGGTACGCCAGATATGAAATCTTGTTTGCAGTGTTATCTAAATTTTTACTTTGTGGGTTTCACTGTAATGTTTATCTCACTCTAACCACGTTTATAAATCACCTACGAAGGTAGGAGATGAAATTTATTGATTTCCCTTACAAGACTTAGGGTCTGTTTGGATCCATTAGCAGCTAATAGTTCCTAGCTAATATTAGCTAGGAACTATTAGCTAGTTAACTATTAGTTGGAGGGTTTTTGGATCTACCAGCTAATATGTGATTATGTGGCTAATAGATGCTATTGTCCAGAATACCCATGCTATTAAATGCTATTGGTGGTAGACGCGAAGGGTATTTTTGTTAAATGCCACCTATTAGCTATTATTAGCTGGGTTTGGCTAGCTAATGAGATAATCATTGGCTGGGTACCCAGCTAATAATTAGCTGATCTATTAGCTAGGGGTGTTTGGATCCACTCCAGCTAATTTTTAGCAGCTAACTATTAGCTGCATGGATCCAAATATGCCCTTAGAAGATATTTCAGAAAATTAGCTACACGTCACTCTAAAGACTAGAATATATAGAAAGGCCACTTTAAAATAATGGAATTCGCCCAGAGGCACTCTATACATGTTTAATTTTGGCATACCATGTAACATCCATTTCATGAACGATTAAGTGAATTTATTATCATCTTCAAACTATTTATGACCGCTTTGGCCTTGCAAAGGCAAATTCGTACAAGGGGCTCTATGGATCATATTATATTGACATTAACCCTACCTCAGTCACCTTGGGGCCAAGGGGGGTCCTAGTCTCCTAGCCCTTCCTTACACTGAAATTTTCGTAAGCATGGAAAAGTTAATTTAGTTGTTTTATAATGTGTTAAAATGAATTTGTATTGTTGCCTCAATAATAGAAATGGAAAAAATGATGAGGGCACCGTAGTAATGATCCTTAATGTATTTGGCAAGATGAAAGGGATCAATACTATTGAAACTTTAAGATAAAGAATGGACTCCCCCTAAATGTGTGCATTCAAGTATATATGGACTTGGAAACAACATGCACAACTTAAAGTAAAACTATGGTGGAGTTCACCTTTTTCATGAATCCAAGAAATGCATCTAGAAATAATAGAGTTGTATTGGATGCATACCTTTGGGATTTCCATTTTCCAATGAGATGAGACTAAACAAAAGTATATTCAATAAAAGAGTTAGTCTCATATACAATATGATCAAATGATATTATATCCAAGGGATGCAACAAGATATAGGGCCTGTTTGGTTTGTTACCAATGCTTGCCAATACTTGCCATGCCAAATATTGGTAGTGTTGACTAAATTTGGCAAGCATTTGGTTTGCAACCAAACTTTGGCTAGATTCTTTTCTCCATTGCCATGCCAAATTTTTCTAGTTCATTTTCTTGCCAATAGTTGGCCAAACTTTGGCCACCAATTTGAGCACCAAATTTTTGGCTAGCCAATTGAACTTGGCAATTTTGGCTTCAAACCAAACAGCCCCATAATAATATGAACTCGAGTGCATACCGTTGATATATTCATCTTTTTCATCCAAAAGAGACTAATAAAAATTACTCTCAATAAGAGTGTTAGTTTCATAAAAGATTTGCGATTAACACCAAAACCAAATGAATGGAACTTGAACTTTCAATCTCCTCAAAATAGATCAGCATGAACACCTTATACATCGAAAATCTAAATGACTAGTGAGTATTATGAACTAAGTGGAACTAGCTTTGTCAACATATTAGTTGGATTATCATGTGTACTTATGTTGCTAACTTTAATGTTCTACAAAAAGGGTCATCTTGATCAGTTCTTTTTCGTCATTTGGGTTAGTTTTAGTGGCAATACACAGTTCTTAGACAGTGATGATGAACAGCTATAATGATCGATTTTCGCTCGATAGAGATATAGCATCATCTGGGTTGGTTTCGATCTCAAAACCGACCCAGAATACCAATTATCTCTATTGGTTTTGAGCTAGGAACTGATAGATATAATTCAAGAATCTCTATCAGTTCCACGCTCAGAACTGATAGAGACGTCCTCCTGATCTCTATCGGTTCTTAGTGTGGAATCGATAGAGATTAGTACACATCTCTATCGGGTTCGGAGCGTGGAACCGATAGATATAATCACAGGATATTTTCCTAGAATAGCATCAGGAATTCACATATTCACAGTATACTCATATATTGATCAATTCATTGTATATTCACATATTGATAAATTCACAGTATATCCACAGATTGACAGTATATGCACGATTGACAAATTCACATTCACAGTATACTCACAGATTGATAAATTCACAGTATATTCACATTTACATTATACTCATAGATTGACAAATTCACAGTATATTCACATTCATTGTACTGTTAACAGTGTTAGTTGATAGATACATACTTAATACAAAAATCAGTAGCACAATCCTCTAATGTAACTCTCCTCAGGCAGCCCCAACGTCCTAGTAGAAGGCTCTTTGCCCCAAGCAATTTCATCTAGAGTGCCACAGAGATTGTCCACTGATATAAGGCACATACTGTAACACCCCAAAATTTTGCTTTCCTTAAATTCATGTGTGATTTGGCACTTTGGTGAATTTTTGGAATTTTCTGGAATTTATTTGGATTTATTTGGAATTTATTTGAATTTATTCCATTTTGAAATAATTAAAGAATTTAAATTTGCAAATAAATTTTTGTTGAAAATATTTTATTTGAGTCCAAAATGATCCAAAATATTTTCCAGAATTTTTCTGGAATTTTTCTGAGTCATTTGCTATTTTTAATGAATTAAATGAATTACTGGGAATTATTTTAAATATTAATTCGCTGGAAAATCCAACTCGGGTCAAGTACTGTTCATCCGACCGAGTCGGACTCGAGTCCGACCCGAGCCAGTTGGCTCAACCAAACCAGCTCCTAACCCTAATCAATCCCAACCGTTGGATCAAGATCCAACGGCTGAGATCCGTCCGACCCAGACCCGAGCCGTGTCCGGACCAGACCCGGTCGCGCCGCGCGATCGTGGCCGTTGGTTGTGCCACGTGGACGGCCACGATTGCGTCGTCTTCACCGAGTCCGAGCTGGACTCCGCCGCCGCGCCCGCCGTAGCAAATTAGGTTTCCGTCTAGGGCACGAACGCCGAGGCTATTTAAAGCGTGAGACGTCCCCCGAGGTTGCCCTCATCCTTGCGCACCTGCTCTCCCGAGCCATCTACTTTGAGCCGCCGCCCGTTTGGCCGCACGAGCTCGCCGGAGTTGGAAAGTCTGTTCCGCCAGGTTAAACGCCGATATTCTTTGCCGTCCGTCGTCCTCGCCGTCATCAAGACCAGATCCGGATTCCCCAAGGCGAGGCAGCGTTCGGAGTACTCCCTCACCTCGCCGAGAAACCCGGCGCCGTTGGACTCGTCGTCGTCTTCATCTCCGGTGGCCATCGCTCCGTCGCGTCGCCATCGCCATTCGCGAAGCTCTGTCGGCCGTCCGATCCGGATCGCACGGCTAGGATCTCGCCACGTCACCGCCGGTGAGATCACGCTTGAACTCCAGATCAATCCCGGCCGTTGGATCTAGATCCAACGGTCCGAAATCAATGCGTTAACCTAAAGCGTGTCAACACTAGATCCAATCCGCCGCCGTTGATTTTCAAATCAACGGTCGAGATCGAGCCACGCAGCGTCCAGGAAGTTGGACCGACGCGCCGGGCCAGACGCGTGGCGACACGCCGCCCGCTGCGTGTCGGGCCGCCTTTCGGCCAACCACACCATGACGCCACGCCGACGCCATGGCGGGCCCGCTTTGTCGGCCTGTCCCCAGGTGTCAGCCGACGCCGCAATGACGCGTCATCTGTAGGCCCACATGTCGATCCGGCCACGTGAGCCGTGGACCGAGTCCACCGTGGACCCGAGCCGGCGTGGACCGAGCCCATGGACGGTGACGTCGCCAGGCCAATCAGGAGCTGCCACGTGTCCATGCTGATGCAATAATTAATTTCCGAAAAAGAAAATGATTTATTAATTCGAATAATGATTTCAAATTTAGATTCAAACTTCAAACGCTTATAACTTTTGTGTTTCAACTCCGATTTGAGCGATTCAAATTTCTAAATTTGTATAAAATTAAGATCTACCTAAATATAAATTTTATTTAATTTTTGGACTAAAGTTTTTCTCTGTAAAATTATTTAATTGATTATTTAAACTTTAAATAATCATAACTTTTATGCTTTTAACTCCAAATTTGATTTATTCCAGTTTCTAAAAATCCAGAAAATTATGTTCTCTCTGTTTATGGATTTTATTTGGAGTTTTGGGATCTTTTTGCATAGTGTTTATTTGTGTATTTGCTATTTGCACGCTTTACGAGTAGACGTTGAAGTGCCGGAAGGATTCGAAGGAGAAGTGTTGACTCAGGATCCAACTCAAGACCAAGAGCAAGTGCTTTTTGAAGGCAAGTTGTGCTTTGACCATATTGATCCTATTTCGAAATCTATTTTGATTTAAACTATTGCATGCTAGTTCAATTAGAAAGATACTTTGTTTAAACCTGGGGGTTAGATAAATACCAATTTGCTATATGACACCTTGATTACTTAAGTATGTGCCATGACCCTTTGTCACCCTAGTTGTGGTTTACTAGTTGGACATTATTAAATTGCCAACATGGGTTTAGACCGTTGTAGTATCTTTGCTTAGACACACTTACGTGCTCATGACATGATTTTGGACAATCAAATGCTAATATGGACATAATGATATATTGACCCTGTTTTGGAAAAGTATCATGTGATGTTGATGGCACGTGGTGCATGGTAACCAACTGGGGTTTGATAAACAGATTTCGACTGGGGCATGTGGCAAGAGTAATCAGGTGGGCCAGTTGTGGCATTGGGAGTGTTGATTTGGTTTTTCGGGTAGTCTTGCCCTGGTCACTCTAAGGACTTAACCTTGCAAGCCTTTGAACTGGTCATACTTGCAACCACATGGCTGGAATGGGACGGCCCTAGTTGACTAAGTCGCTAAGGACTCACTTGTGGAGCCTCAGTGGTGTCGATTACACCGTTTGTGTGATTGTACGGGGAGCGTATCGTGGCTGTGGCCAGATACCCATCTAACGGTGTGTTGGTCCCATACTTCGCCTTGGCTAAGGGAAGGGATGGTGTAGAGCACGAACCGGAGAGGACCACCTGTGTTGTTTGAGGCTTCCGAAAGGCTTTGTTATGATCGCTCATTCGCATACTCTTGTATGGCGATTCACGGCTGACGTGGTGAGTGGATTGTATCTTGTGGGTAAAGTGCATAACCTCTGCAGAGTGTAGAATCTATTTGAATAGCCGAGTCCACGGTACTGGACAATGCTCGGGAATTACAGTCAAGGGGTAGATTTTCTGAAAATAACTTGGATTTGAAAAGTTGGGTTGGTTTAACAAGGAAGAAGATGGGAATATGGTGTAGGATGGGAAAAATGTTTGTTAAACTTCTCGAAAAGTTATTTATGCTTTACTTATTTCTACTGCTTTCGAATCTACTTATATTACTTGTCAAAAGTCAAGCATCGCAAATATACCTCTGAGCTATTCCTTTGTACTAAGCCATGCATATAGTATATTAGCTTGCATTACGTGCATGACTTGCCGAGTACCAAGTACTCACCCTTGCCTCAACACAATACCAGTTGAAGAGGAGATTACGCCGCTTTGGAGGAGGAACTCCAAGAGGACCCGTCTACTTAGGATGCGAGCCCGATCGGTTACTGTGGTATACTGGATGGCGCCACGAAGTTTATTTGATTTTCCGCTGCTATTGTTTCTCTCTGAATAAGTTTCGCCCTACGAGGCATACATTTGTAACTTGACCATGAGGTCAAGTAACCAGTTTGGTTATTTAAATAAAGTACTTTGATAATATCGATTGGTATGATTGTGATATTTACCGATGTTAAGACTGTGTGCACTAGCGCGTTCCTGGACTAGTGCTGAATACACAGAGGGTCCGGATTTGCAAATTCGGGGTCCCGACACATACTTATTGGTACAAGAGCAGTCATTTTTATAGTCAATTTTTGTTTAAAGTATTTTCTGTTAGGATACAATAAACTAGTTAAAATAATTTCAGGTGACAATACATTGAAAAGATATGATATCACAAAAATCAACAAGCATACATTAAGAAACAATATTATTTGATAGATCAAGACAAGGAGAGACCTTAGGGCTTTTTCATGTCTACCATAATATGTGCCACAGCTTCCGCAATAGAGGCTTTTTTTGTTCTCTATAACATCCTCGTTTCGGCTTTCTGGAAAAACCTAATTCAAATTAAGTAAATTCAAAATTTGGAGTTTCCTTGGTATTTAATGTAACCTGGCATTCCTATCCATCCAAAATCGGAATTCAATCCCCCTTCGTTCAAAAAATCAAATTTCTAGATTCCCGTCGGTACCCGAAATTTCGCCCGAGTCCGAAAATGCTCCAAAAATCATGGAACCTACTGCATTAGGTCCCAAATATTCTAAAAACATTTTGGGAACTTTCCCAAGATTTTTGGAGGCTCTCTGGTATTTTATCTCGCGCGGCTTTTGTTTAACGCCCGCTATTCGCTCCAGAATATTCAAATCTCCAAATTTCATCCAAATTCCGCGAAACCAATTTTATTGGGTTCCAAATATTCCAAAATGGTTCTAGGAATTTTTTCGGAATTTTTAGACCATTTTTGCTAATTTTTCTCTAGGGCGTCACATTTGCGTAATCATCGGCCAATCACGGAGTGACACGTGGCAAGCTACAGTGTCATCTTCAACCTCACGATGGAAGAACCAGAGAAGGAGCTCTCTCTTGCCTTTCATGCATGCATGATCTTTAATCTCTCATAACTTTCCAATCAAACCTCCAAATCATGCACGGCCGGATCCGTTGGAACCGTGACGGCGAAACCTTTCCATCCCCGGTGTCCTTTCCGCTTAAACCTCGTCGGAATTTGAGCAGTAACGTAAAAACCGAAATCGGCATAAATGGCAATAACTCGGCCGTTTCTAATCCGTTTCGCACGATTCCACCTCTCAAGTCTCCGTATTAGAGTCCCCTTCCCGGTGGTAGCACCCATCCTTGGCCTCTCCTTGTTGTTCATCTGGGAGATCGAGAAAACCGCCGCGGCAACGCCGTTCTTCGTGCTCGTCGCGTTCTTGGTCATATCTTCCTCTCCGGTGGGTCAATTGCCACTCCGATTGTTTCCTTGTGTCCGTGGGTTTGTGGTGCTCATATCCCCTCAATCAATTTCAGGGTTCATCGAGTTTGTGGTGTCCGGAGCCGCCGCCGTCCCCTAGTCCTGCATCGCCGCCACCCGTCGCCGGCGAGGTTGCCTCCCACGCCAGCCAAGCCGCCATGCCGCTGGCCGATCGCCGCTGCCGCTTCGCTGCTTCGGCTTGCCTCGCTGGCTGCTCATTGCCGCTGCCGGACTGACCGCCCGCTGCGGGTTCTCACGCTCGCCGGCACTTCGAGCCGCCGTCTCCCCGGCTTCGCCTGCGCCTCCGGCCATTGCGCTGTGCCGCTGGCCACGGCGGCCATCCCCGCCCCCACATCGCCGACGCCCCATGGGGCCTAGCTCCCTCTGTTTCATGGCCATGAAGCCAATGAGTGTAACACCCCAATTTTTGCTTTTCATGAAATTAAATATTATTTTGCACATTTGTGAATTTTTGGAATTTTCTGGAATTTATTTGGATTTATTTGGAATTTATTCCATTTTGAAATAATTAAAGAATTTAACTTTGCAAATAAAATTTTGTTGGAAATATTTTATTTGAGTCCAAAATGTTCCAAAATATTTTCCAGAATTTTTCGGGAATTTTTCTGAGTATTTTACTATTTTTAATGAATTAAATGAATTTCTGGGAATTAATTTGAATATTTAATCGCTGGAAAATGTGAGTGGGTTTGTACTGTTCATCCGACCGAGCCCGACTCAGACTCGAGTCCGAGTCCGACCGACCGACCGAAGTCGCTACCGAGCCTCAACCGCTTGACGCATTCCTAACCACGCGGAACCGCTGGATCAAGATCCAACGGCCCACAAGGTGCCACGTAGCCACGCATGCATCGCACCACTAACCAAAAGGACTCGCTCGATCTCAGCCGTTGGATCGAGATCCAACGGCCGAGATTCACTCGGACCCGACCGAGCCGTGTCCGACCCGAACCCGTTCGCCCGCATGATCGTGGCCGTTGATCGCGCCACGTGGACGACGGCGATTCATCGTCTCCATCTGAGTCACGGTCGGACTCCGCCGCCGCGTAGATCTAGGGTTCCGCCTCGGGCACGAACGCCGAGGCTATTTAAAGCCCGAGTCACGCCTCGAGGTCGGCCCTAACTTTGCGCACCCATAGCCCTACTCACCAAGGCAGAGCCACCGTCGTTTAGCCGCGATAGCTCGCCGTAGTTGCGCGCCGCTCCGCCACGGTTTTTGTTTCATTCCGCCATCAACCGCTGTCCCCAGCCGTCGTTGAGCCCAGATCCAGAACCCCCAGACCGAGACGCACCCGTGGAGCCAACTCACCTCGCCGGAGCCCCTCAAGCGCCGCGGCGGAAGTCGCTGCCTTCATCCCTGCACTTAGCCTCACCGCGCCATCGCCGGACCTCGCGAGCTCTATCAACCGCTCGATCTTCATCCGACGACGAGGTGAGGCCACGAGTCTGCCATCGCTTTCAACTCCGGATTCATTGGCGGTACCGTTAGATCTTGATCCTAGGGCTGAGATTGAGCCACGTAGGAGCCGTAGGCCAGATTAGATGCGTTTGGAGCCGTCCGATCCAAATCAAACGGCTCGGATCGAGCCACGTGTGCCACCGCGACCGCGTCGGCATGCGTGAGCGCGTGTCTCTGACACGCGGGGCCCGCATGTCAGCGGCCCAGCCAAACCACACCATGACGTCACGCTGGCGTCATGGCGGGCTCGCAAGTCAGCGGCCACCCCAGCCGTGTAGTGACGCTGCCGATGACGCCACCGATGGGTCCCACTGCCAAGACCGTGGCCGAGCCTCGCCGACGCCAAGAATGACGCTACCCCAGTGGAGTCCCACTGTCACCGCGACGCGTGAGCCGTGGACCGAGTCCACCGTGGACCGAGCCAAGCCGTGGCCGAGCCCATGGACCGTACCGACGCCACCGCCCAATCAGAGGCTGCCACGTGTCCTCGCTGACGCAATAATTAATTTCCGAAAAAGAAAATGATTTATTAATTCGAAATAATGATTTCAGATTTTGTTTCAAACTTCAAACGCTTATAACTTTTGCGTTTCAACTCCGATTTGAGTGATTCAAATTTCTAAATTTGTATAAAATTGAGACCTACCTAATGATGAATTTTATTTAATTTTTGAACTAAAGTTTTCCTCTGTAATATTATTTAATTAATTATTTAAACTTCAAAATGCTATAACTTTTGCATTTAAACTCCGAATTTGACGATTCCAGTTTCTAAAAATTCATAAAATTACGTTCTCTCTGTTTATGAACTTTATTTGGATGTTTGCACACTTTTTGTCTACTGTTTTATTCATTTGTTGCTATTTGCATGCGTTACGAGTAGACGTTGAAGTGCCGGAAGGATTCGAAGGAGAAGTGTTGACTCAGGATCCAACTCAAGACCTGCTACGTACTCATGACATGATTTTGGACAATCAAATGTTAATATTGACTTAATGATATATTGAACCTGTTTTGGGAAGGTATCATGTGATGTTGATGGCACGTGGTGCATGGTAATCAACTGGGGTTTGATAAATAGCTTTTGATCGGGGCATGTGGCAAGAATGATCAGGTGGGCCAGCTGTGGCACCGGAAACGTTGGTTTGGTTCTTCGGGTAGTCTTGCCCTGGTCACCCTAAGGACTTAACCTTGCAAGCCTTTGAACTGAGTCAATCTTGCAACCACATGTCTGTAATGGGACGGACCTAGTTGATTAAGTTGCTAATAACGTACCTGTGGGACCTCAGGTTGTCAACTACACCCTTTGTGTAAGTTGTATGTAACACACCAAAATTTTGCTTTTCTTAAATTCATGAGTGATTTGGCACTTTGGTGAATTTCTGAAATTTTCTGGAATTTATTTGGATTTATTTGGAATTTATTTGAATTTATTCCATTTTGAAATAATTAAAGAATTTAATTTTGCAAATAAAATTTTGTTGGAAATATTTTATTTGAGTCCTAAATACCCTAAAATATTTTCCAGAATTTTTCTGGAATTTTTCTGAGTATTTTGCTATTTTTAATGAATTAAATGAATTATTGGGAATTATTTTAAATATTAAATCATTGGAAAATCAACTCGGTCGAAATCGTTTCATCCGATCGAAGTCGGAACCCGAGTCGGACTCGAGTCCGACCGAGCCGCTTGACTCGACCAAACCGGCTCTAACCCTAGCGATCCCGACCGTTGGATCGGGATCCAACGGCCGAGATCCGCCGTCTGCGGTTGAGTCGCGTCCGAGCCGAACCCGGATTCGCCCGCGATCGTGGCCGTAGATCGTGCCACGCGTGTGCGGCCCTCCGTCATCGCCCCCGTCCGAATCCGGAAGCCGAGAGCTCGCCAGGCCGCCAGTGTGCGTTAGGGTTTCGCGTTTGGCGCACGCCGAGGCACTATTTAAAGCCCCGAGGCCACCCCGCCAAGCCCTTTGTCGTGGGCGATATTTTGCCCCTAGCCTTCGAGCCCTAGCCGCCGCTGCCGCTTATTGCTCGCCGTAGTAGGAGAAGTCCCCGCCGCGGTTTTATGTCGATCCTCGCCAGCTCGCCGCTCTCCGACGACACTCAAGCCAGGACCAAGATCCCCACATCACGCCGCGCTGGGAGTGCCAATCTTCACGCCTGGCCGCACGGACACGCCCGCGTGGGAGGTCGTCGTCTACATCTCCGGTGCCCAAGCCTCGCGCGCCATCACCGGACCAGCGAAACCTCTCCGCCGTCCGATCCGGATCCGACCGTGAGGTTCGCCACGTATTTCCTTTATCGTTTCAACCCTAGATCCGTTAGCAGCCGTTAGATCTAGATCGAACGGCCCGGATCAACCGTGTAGTTTTGAACGTGAAGTCTAGATCCAATCTGGGCCGTTGATTTTCAAATCAACGGTCGAGATTGTGCCACGTGTACCCAAGCCACGCCACGCGCGCGTGAGCGCGTGTCTCTGACACGCGGGGCCCGCGTGTCAGCGGGACAACCGAACCGCACCTTGACGTCACCGCTGACGTCACGGTGGGGCCCGCATGTCAGCGAGTTAGACCGCACGGGTTAATTGCGTGCGTGACACTGACATGTGGGGCCCACATGTCAGCGACACGTGAGCCGTGGACCGGGTCCACGGTAGACCCGAGCCGAGCGTGGACCGAGTCCACGGACCGGCTGACGTCAGCAGACCAATCCAGTGCTGCCACGTGTCCAGGCTGACGCAATAATTAATTTTCGAAAAAGAAAATGATTTATTAATTCGAAATAATGATTTCAGATTTTGTTTCAAACTTCAAACGCTTATAACTTTTGCGTTTCAACTCCGATTTGAGTGATTCAAATTTCTAAATTTGTATAAAATTGAGATCTACCTAATGATGAATTTTATTTAATTTTTGGACTAAAGTTTTTCTCTGTAAAATTATTTAATTGATTATTTAAACTTTAAATAATCATAACTTTTGCATTTTAACTCCAAATTTGATTTATTCCAGTTTCTAAAATCCATAAAATTATGTTCTCTCTGTTTATGGATTTTATTTGGATGTTTGGATACTTTTTGCCTATTGTTTATTCGTGAATTTGCTATTTGCACGCTTTACGAGTAGACTTTGAAGTGCTGGAAGGATTTGAAGGAGAAGTATTGACTCAGGATCCAACTCAAGACCAAGAACAAGTACTTTTTGAAGGCAAGTTGTGCTTTGACCATGTTGATCCTATTTCGAAATCTATTTTGATTTAAACTATTGCATGCTAGTTCAATTAGAAAAATACTTTATTTAAATATGGGGTTAGATAAATACCAATTTGTCGTATGACACCTTGATTACTTAAGTATGTGCCATGACCCTTGTCACCCTAGTTGTGGATTACTAGTTGGACATTATTAAATTGCCAACATGGGTTTTAGACCGCTGTAGTATCGCTTAGACTCGCTTTCGTGCTCATGACATGATTTTGGACAATCAAATATTAATATTGACTTAATGATATATTGAACCTGTTTTGGAAAGGTATCATGTGATGTTGATGGCACGTGGTGCATGGTAATCAAGCTGGGGTTTGATAAATAGTTTTTCGGCCTGGCATGTGGCAAGAATAATCAGGTGGGCCAGTGGCATTGGGGATGATGATTTGGTTCTTGGGTAGTCTTGCCCTGGTCACCCTAAGGACTTAACCTTGCAAGCCTTTGAACTGGGTCTAACGTGCAACCACATGTCTGTAATGGGACGGACCTAGTTGACTAAGTTGCTAATAACGCACTGTGGGACCTCGTGAGGTCAACTACACCCTTTGTGTAAGTTGTATGGGGGAGCGTACCGGGGCTGAGGCCAGGTACCCATCTAACGGTTGATTGGCCTAGACTTCGCCTTAGCTAAGGGAAGGGTTAGTGCGCAATAACCGGGGAGGACCACTTGTATTGTTAGAGGTTTCCGAAAGACTTTGTTACGGGAACTCGCCTTTGTGGTGTTTGACTGTATCTTGTGGGTAAAGTGCATAACCTCTGCAGAGTGTAGAATCTATTCGAATAGCCGTGTCCGCTGTATTGGACATCGCTCGGGAATTACAGTCAAGGGTTAGATTTTCTCAAAAATAACTTGGACTTGAAAGGTTGGGTTGGATTAATAATGATGTTGATGGAAATGTGGATTAGGATGGGAAAGATGTTTATTAAACTCCTTGAAAAGTTATTTATGCTTTACTTGTTTCTACTGCTTTCGAATCTACTTATGATACTTGTTAAATGCTGTTTCATCGCAAAAATACCTTGAGCTATTCCTTTGTACCAAGCCATGCATATAGTATATTAGCCTCAGATTCTCAGGCATGACTTGCTGAGTACCAAGTACTCACCCTTGCCACAATATAACACCAGTTGAAGAGGAGACTACACCAGCTTTAGAGGAGGAACTCCAAGAGGAACCGTGTACTTAGGGAAGCGAGCCCAGTCAGTTGCCTGTGGTATACTGGATGGCGCCACGAAGTTATTTGATTTTCCGCTGCTACTATTTCTCTCTTAATAAGCTTCGCCCTGCGAGGCATACATTTGTAACTTGACCATAAGGTCGAGTAACCAGTTTGACTATTTAATCAAAGTACTTTACTAATATCGAGTGGTATGATTGTGATATTTACCGATGTTAAGACTGTGTGCTCTAGCACGTTCCTGGACTAGTGCTGAATACACAGAGGGTCCGGATTTGCAAATTCGGGGTCCCGACAGAGGTGGTATCAGAGCCATACTTGACCGTAGGCTCAACCCTTAGCTAGAAAGGTCGTGGTGAGGATAAAACCTATTTTCTAAAAGAATAAAATTTGTCAAGATAAGAAATGACATCTCGACTTATCCCCTTCTCTCTTTTCTTGTCTCTTGCTGAATTTTTCCTTACCTTATCACGATTTTAAAAAAAAAAAAATTTCCGAGTTCTTACATGAGCACTCTTGTGACAGATGGAGGGAGAGTTCAACTACGTCGATCTGGAGGTTGGTCATGCCGCGGAACTTTGGCATATGCTTCAGACTCTCGGAGATTTTGAGAAGCCGCAATACCAAGTGGAAGTGATCAGACAAGCAGGATTGATCAAGGCTTGTGACGTGAAGATTGAGGTACCTGCTAGGAAGAAAGGCCCAGCAATCGCTTCGATACACCGTGCCGCCAGGAGGTCTACAATGCAGATGGGTATCCAAGAAGTATCACGACGAGCAATGCGGCACATTACCCGTATCTACGCCAGAGAGTTGGAGAGCACGGTGTTCCGTTATCACCATGAGCAATAACCTTCTTGACCAAGGCGATTCGGGATGAGGATGCCATGGTTACACGCTTGGCACGACTTGTTGTCGCCAGAGGAGGTACTCGATGATACAAGCAAGGAGCTGAAGGCCCGCAAGGAGATCACGACAGAGAAGAACAGATGGCGGGAAGCTCAAGAGTATGTGTCACACCTTCGCGAAGGATTGACGAGTTGGAGATGGCTTATGCGGACCGGAACCAGAGCCAGATTTGAGCTACACGAGCCAGATCCGGAGGAGTCGACCTCGATGAGGACACCGCTTCTTCGACTACCACAGATGACACAGCTTGCCGGACATGGCAATCGCTTTCGCGCTTATGCCGCAAAGATCCGCACCAGGCCATGGAGGTTTTCTCGATGAGTGAACGTAGGTTTTATAGTGAGACTCCTTCGCCGAGTCGCGTCATAGAATAAAGAGTCACCCTTTAGGCGTTAGACTCCAGTGTTAGTTCGATTTGGATTTTCATTGTTTGCTGAGTGTGCAGTATGTGTTGCAAGGCCCTTAGGCATTGTAAGCAACCATACCAAGTTATTAATATCAATAATAAAGTTGGACCTTAAAGTTACACCTTTCGCCCCCATAAGTTCCATATTACTTGTCTATTCTTGATTCCCTCATCTCTAAAACTTAGAGCAAATCGACAGATGGTGAACACCATGAAACTTTGGGAGCAATGGAAGTGGTTCTCGCCAGCAGAAAATCCCAATGATGGAGCACCAAAGACCGCCACCGGATATGCAAAATTTTGGAGCATTTCTTGCTGCTCGACTCGATTGATGCATGCTATGATGCAACAAATGCAACACGTCACTACTCGTGCCACGACTAATCAAGTCAATCAAGGACAACGCCGTAATACAAGACTGTCCGAGTTCATGAGGACTCACCCACCCACTTTCTCCGGAATGCCAATCCATTAGAGGCCGATGATTGGTTAAGGTCAATCGAGAGGAAGCTACACATAGCTCAATGCATAGGAAATGAGAAGGTACTCTACGCTTCTCATCGCTTGGAAGGAACAATGTACGAATGGTGGGAGAACTTCGTGCCACGCAAGAGAACCCTCAAGATATCACTTGGGAAGAGTTCACAAAGCATTCCGTCAAGATCACGTGCTGAAGGAATCACGGACCTTAAGAAGGAGGAATTGAGCATCAAGCAAGGTAATCACCAGCTGGTCGACTACCCGAACAAGTTCACACAGCTAGCACGCTACGCACCTGAGGATGTAGCGATGATAAAGCCGCATACCTCGCTTTATGAAGGGACTTAACTCAGGATTACAAGTAGGACTGATCACCCACACCTTTCCAGATTTCCAAGAGTTGGTGAATAAGGCGCTTATTCTTGAGGACAAGCGCAAGGAATCGGATGAAAACAGAAGCGCAGAATGCAACAAACAGGATCACGCCAGGAACGCCAGCATACCGAGAGTTGCACCAAATCAATTCTTCATTCCAGCCACAAATGCAACAAGGACACCGCCACCCGCACCAAGACCCGTCAATCGTAACTACCGCACTTTACCGCTTAGAAACGCCGCTCGAGCAAACAAGAAGGAACAAGGAGACATCAGCTACAATCGCAACGAGCCAGGACACTTTGCCAACAGCTTGTCCGAAGAAGACAAAGCAGGAGTGACCCTGGGCCGCTTCAATCTAGGAACCACCCCGCTAGGACGCCAAAGACCAGGAACCACACCCTGCATCGTGGTGAGAGGCCGAGTCAACCATGTCACCGCAGATGCACTGCGAGAATGCTACGGACGTCAGATCTTGGGTAAGTTACTTGTTAACTTTCGACTGCACAGCTTTGTTTGACTCGAGCTTCAGATTCGCTTGTTTCGCAAGGCTTTGTCGCTAGAAACGATTTGGGGATTTCTAAGACTTAAGTGCATGCTTTTAGTTCAAACCCCTGGTTCCGAACTCCGAACGAAAGTAGGATGTTCCGGTGAGAATACTAATAGATGGAATAGAGTTCCTAGCGAACCTTATAATTTTGGAGACCTGCACCTTAGACGTTATTTTGGGAATGGACTGGTTATCCAAGCACAAGGCCGTATTGGATTGTGGACGAAGGATTATCTCAGTTGAGAGCCCGTGTGGAAGGAAAGTGGAATTTCAAGCCACTACCGTTAGAGAAGGACAGTTAATGGTTAACAAAGCATTTCAAGGCAATCGGCATAGAGGATGTCTCAAAGAGTGAATGAGTACCCGTGATGTTTTTCCCGAAGATCTACCTGGTATGCCGCTTACAGGACATAGAGTTTGTGATAGAGCTTGTACCGCACAAAGACCGATAGCAAAGAGACCCTATCGGATGTCCACCGAGGAGTTGGTAGAGATGAAGAAACAAACTAGAGGAGTTAATGGAGAAAGGATTTATCGACCGAGTTCATCGCCGTGGGGAGCACCGCTTTGTTTGTCAAGAAGAAGGACGGGAGTTTCAGGATGTGCATTGACTACCGTGCACTCAATGAAGTCACCGTGGAAGAATAAGTATCCGCTACCCAGATTGATGATTTGTTCGATCACCGAGAGGAGCCGAGTTTTCTCCAAGATTGATCTAAGATCGGGATACCATCGATTGAAGATCCGATCGAGAGGATATTCCAAAGACAAGCATTCTCGTCAAGATATGGACATTACGAGTTTACGCTTATGTCTTTTGGATCGACGAATGCGCCAAAGATATTTCATGAATATGATGAATAAGGTGTTCATGGAATATTTGGACAAGTTTGTCGTCGTGTTCATAGATGATATCCTAATCTACTCCAAGACAGAGGATGAACATGCCGAACACTTGAGGCGAAGTTTTGGAAAAGCCGAGGAATAGCAACTCTTCGCCAAGTTCGGTAAGTGTGATTTTGGAAGGACAAGGTGGAGTTTCTTGGACATGTAATGACCGCAGGAGTCGCCGTTGATCCAAGCAAAGTAGAAGCCGTGTTACATTGGGAGCAACCAAGACCGTGACCCATCCGAGTTTCCTTGGAATGGCAGGTACTACCGCCGTTTCATTGAAGGCTTTTCGACAATTGCGAAACCTCTTACGCAATTGCTGAAAAAGGAGAAGAAGTTTGCATGGACGCCGAATGTGAGAAAGGATTTCAGAGCTGAAAAAGCGATTGACATCAAGACCGTGTTAGTTCTACCGGATGTTGCTCAAAGCTTTGATATTTATTGTGACGCATCGCGCCAAGGACTTGGATGTGTGCTGATGCAGAATGGAAAGGTCGTCGCTTATGCATCAAGGCAGTTGAGGCCGCATGAGGAGAATTATCCGATGCATGACCTAGAGTTAGCTGCCGTAGTGCATGCCTTGAAGATATGGCGTCACTATCTGATCGGGAACAGATGTGAAGTGTATACGGATCATAAGAACCTTAAATACATATTCACCCAGTCGGATCTGAATATGAGGCAAAGGAGATGGCTAGAGTTGATCAAGGACTATAATGTTGGAATCCATTACCATCCCGGGAAGGCCAACGTAGTTGCCGATGCCTTGAGTCGGAAAAGCCATACTGTGAGCATGTTGCTAGCCACAAGTCAGGAAGAGCTATGTGAGGAGTTCCAGAGAATGAAGATTGAGGTGGTACCTAGTGGATTCTTGGTCGCATTAGAAGTAAAGCCTACCCTAGAGGATCAGATCCGGGAAGGACAGAAGGATGATGACAGGATCCGCAGGATTAAGACCATCAAGGAGGAAGGCAAGGCAGAGGACTTCAAGTTGGATGAGCAAGGCACGTTATGGATGAAGGATCGCATTTGTGTGCCCAACAAGAAGGAATTAAAGCAACTGATTTTGGAGGAAGCCCATGACTTCAAGTATTCAATTCATCCTGGAAGCGCCAAGATGTATCAGGATTTGAAGGAAAGATTCTGGTGGCCGAGTATGAAACGTGAAGTTGCCGAGCATGTTGCATTGTGCGACGTATGCCGTGAGAGTCAAGGCAATGCATCGAGACCAGCAGGATTACTACACCACGAAAATACCTGAGTGGAAGTGGGAGGAAATCGGAATGGATTTCATTACCGGATTGCCTAAGACTCAAGGAGGTTATGACTCCATATGGGTTATAGTGGATCGCTTGACCAAGGTAGCCCATTTTATCCCCGTGAAGACCACTTACTCGGGAGATAAATTAGCAGAGTTGTACATGATCAGGATCGTCTGTTTGCACGGTGTGCCAAAGAGGATCGTATCGGACAGAGGTACCCAATTTACCTCAAGGTTCTGGAATAAGTTGCATGAAGCCATGGGAACCCGTTTGAACTTCAAGATGCCCTATCATCCACAGACGGATGGACAGACCGAAAGAGTCAACCAGATTCTGGAGGATATGTTAAGAGCTTGTGCATTGGCTTATGCTACCTCTTGGGATAAGAGTTTGCCGCATGCCGAGTTCAGTTACAATAATAGTTATCAGGCTAGTTTACAGATGTCACCTTTTGAGGCACTGTATGGTCGACCCTGTCGGACGCCATTAAATTGGAATGAGACCGGCGAGCGCCGTGTCTTCGGGCCTGATATTCTTCAAGAGGCTGAAGAGCAGATTGCCATGATTAGGGAAAGGTTGAAAATAGCCCAATCACGACATAAGAGTTATGCTGACAACCGTCGCCGGGACCTGATTTTTGAACCAGAAGACTTTGTATACCTCAGAGTTACGCCTCTCAGGGGAGTTAAGAGGTTCCATGCTAAAGGGAAACTCGCACCCCGATATGTTGGACCATTTAAGATTTTGAGTCGCAGAGGCGAAGTTGCTTACCAGCTAGAGTTGCCACAGTCGTTAGCAGGAGTACATGACGTGTTCCACGTGTCCCAGTTGAAGAAGTGTCTCCGAGTACCTGAGGAACAGACACCGCTAGAGTCAATTGAGTTGCAAGAAGATTTGACTTATAAGGAGCATCCCGTAAAGATTTTGGACACTATGGATCGAGAGACCAGAAATAAGTCAACCCGTTTCTGTAGAGTACAGTGGAGCAACCACACGGAGAGTGAAGCAACTTGGGAACGCGAAGAGGATTTGAGGAAAGAGTTTCCAAACCTATTCCTTTAGTAAGCCCTGAATCTCGGGGACGAGATTCTATTAAGGGGGGGAGGTTTGTAACACCCCAAAATTTTGCTTTTCTTAAATTCATGAGTGATTTGGCACTTTGGTGAATTTCTGGAATTTTCTGGAATTTATTTGGATTTATTTGGAATTTATTTGAATTTATTCCATTTTGAAATAATTAAAGAATTTAATTTTGCAAATAAAATTTTGTTGGAAATATTTTATTTGAGTCCAAAATGTTCCAAATTATTTTCCAGAATTTTTCGAAAATTTTTCTGAGTATTTTACTATTTTTAATGAATTAAATAAATTTCTGGGAATTAATTTGAATATTTAATCGCTGGAAAATGCGAGTGACGTCAGCCGCCCAATCAGAGGCTGCCACGTGTCCTCGCTGACGCAATAATTAATTTCCGAAAAAGAAAATGATTTATTAATTCGAAATAATGATTTCAGATTTTGTTTCAAACTTCAAACGCTTATAACTTTTGCGTTTCAACTCCGATTTGAGTGATTCAAATTTCTAAATTTGTATAAAATTGAGACCTACCTAATGATGAATTTTATTTAATTTTTGGACTAAAGTTTTCCTCTGTAATATTATTTAATTAATTATTTAACTTCAAAATGCTATAACTTTTGCATTTAAACTCCGAATTTGACGATTCCAGTTTCTAAAAATTCATAAAATTACGTTCTCTCTGTTTATGAACTTTATTTGGATGTTTGCACACTTTTTGTCTACTGTTTTATTCATTTGTTGCTATTTACACGCGTTACGAGTAGACGTTGAAGTGCCGGAAGGATTCGAAGGAGAAGTGTTGACTCAGGATCCAACTCAAGATCAAGAACAAGTACTTTTTGAAGGCAAGTTGTGCTTTGACCATATTGATCCCATTTTGAAACCTATTTTGATTTAATGTATTGCATGCTAGTTCAAATAGAAAATGGTTTACTTAATTATGGGAAATTAGATAAATGCCAAATTGCTGTATGACACCTTGACTATTTAAATATGTGCCATGACCCCCTTGTCACCCTAGTTGTGGATTACTAGTTGGACATTACTAAATTGCCAACATGGGTTTGTAGATCGTTGTAGTATATGGCTTAGACCTGCTACGTACTCATGACATGATTTTGGACAATCAAATGTTAATATTGACTTAATGATATATTGAACCTGTTTTGGGAAGGTATCATGTGATGTTGATGGCACGTGGTGCATGGTAATCAACTGGGGTTTGATAAATAGCTTTTGACCGGGGCATGTGGCAAGAATGATCAGGTGGGCCAGCTGTGGCACCGGAAACGTTGGTTTGGTTCTTCGGGTAGTCTTGCCCTGGTCACCCTAAGGACTTAACCTTGCAAGCCTTTGAACTGAGTCAATCTTGCAACCACATGTCTGTAATGGGACGGACCTAGTTGATTAAGTTGCTAATAACGTACCCGTGGGACCTCAGGTTGTCAACTACACCCTTTGTGTAAGTTGTACGGGGAGCGTCACAGGTCGCGCCAGTACCCATCTAACGGTTGATTGGCCTAAACTTCGCCTTAGCCAAGGGAAGGGTTAGTGTGCAATAACCGGGGAGGCTCACTTGTATTGTTAGAAGTTTCCGAAAGACTTTGTTACGGGAACTCGCCTTTGTGGTGTTTGACTGTATCTTGTGGGTAAAGTGCATAACCTCTGCAGAGTGTAGAATCTATTCGAATAGCCATGTCCGCGTATTGGACATCGCCGAATTACAGTCAAGGGTTAGATTTTCTTGAAAATAACTTGGACTTGAAAGGTTGGGTTGGATTAATAATGATGTTGATGGAAATGTGGATTAGGATGGGAAAGATGTTTACTAAACTCCTTGAAAAGTTATTATGCTTTACTTGTTCCTATTGCTTTCGAATCTACTTATGCTACTTGTCAAATGTCATGCTTTACCGCAAATATACCCTGAGCTATTCCTTTGTATTAAGCCATGCATGTAGTATATTAGCTGCATTCAGGCATGACTTGCTTTGAGTACCAAGTACTCACCCTTGCCACAATACAACACCAGTTGAAGAGGAGACTACACCGGCTTTGGAGGAGGAGCTCCAAGAGGAACCGTCTACTTAGGAGCGAGCCCGGTCGATTGCCTGTGGTATAATGGATGGCGCCACTAGTTATCTTATTTTTCCGCCGCTACTATTTCTCTCTTAATAAGTTTCGCTGCGTGCGTGTATATTTGTAACTTGACCATAAGGTCGAGTAACCAGTTTGACTATCTAATTAAAGTACTTTATTAGTATCGAGTGGTATGATTGTGATATTTACCGATGTTAAGACTGTGTGCACTAGCGCGTTCCTGGACTAGTGCTGAATACACAGAGGGTCCGGATTTGCAGATTCGGGTCCCGACAATGAGGAAGAAGCTTTCTTCCAATGACAAGTTGGTCCCACGCGTAATAGAAACAATCTATTCCAAAAATCAGGAAAATAAAGATTCCGAGGAATATTCCTCGTTTTTCCATTTTCCGGTTTTTCCAAACTTCGGCGGCTCATAACTTTTCCGTCCGAACTCCGATTGACTCCGTTCAAATTCCTAAATTCATCTAAAATTCAATATCTACCTGCCAGTACTACTTTTATAATTTTTGGATTTTATTTGTTTTATTGTTATTTATTTGTTGTCCCGTTTTGCGCGTAGCCGAGGATCCTACCGAGTCCGCCGACCCCGCCGCCGGACTTCACGAGTTCGACAACCTCACTGCGACCGAAGGCAAGTCCCTTGACGCATCTTGATCCTATGTTTGCAAATGATTTACATGGTTTTATAAACCTGCATTGCTATGTTTATCATCGTATGTCAAATATAGATGATTAGTTAATCCAAATTGCGATTACCTCCTTGATTATTGTTTTCCATGCTTAATTGTAACCCTAGGATTCTTTGTTATGTCATGACTATCTTATAATGTGACATTTGTTGATTAGAACGGTAGATATGCTTAGTGCTCGAATTGATGAAAATGACCCATGGGTGGGATTATACAAGAGTTATGGTTTAAAGTGTGATTTGGAAATTATTACAAAGTATTTGGTACTGTTTTTCCAAAATAAAAAGAAAAAGGAAAAATGATTTAGACTTGGGCGGATTGGAATGTCGGGTGGGTGCGGATTGAGCACTAGTTTCCATGTGCAAGTACCGCCCCAAGTCAATTAAGGACCGACGCTTATGACTGTCCATTCTAAGCATAACCGTACTACCACATGTCTAACATGGTACGACCTGGCTAAATAATTTATAGAAACCTAACTTAGACTCGCCAATTGGTGGAATGTGGGTGCCGGATAGAGGCAAGTTGTACTCCCCACACGACGCAAGAGGGGGCTTCTGTACTGGGTAGATAGAACCCTAACAGCGGTGAAACCTCAGCGGGTGAGTCGGGTTAGGCGTATACATTGTAAAGGCCTTGTCATGATATCCCTGCCGGCACACCTAAGGAAGTGTGTTAATTGTACATGGCACTAAGGGCATATCATGTCTTATGGGTAAAGTTGTACATCTCTGCAGAGTTAAAACTATTCGAATAGCCGTGCCTACGGTCAAGGGCAAAGCAAAGCAAAGAATGCTTTCATACTGGTAGACTTTGGTTTTGGTTTTGAAAATAAATGATGTTTTGGGATTCGGGAGTGGTTAGACTCTCGGATGTTTAATTGGCGGATTGAGCCAACCAGGTAGATGGAACCTGTTTTCATGTCATGACGGATAGAGTCATGTGTGGATATCTTGATCTTTTGAACTGTGGCGGATAGAGCCCTTATACTAGTGATGGTGGTTAGAACCCTCACGGAAATATTACATAATTCAATTGTTAAAAAGAATTGCTAAAATATGCTTGATGAAACTTATTAACAAGTATGGTTTGATGAAAGTGGGCTTTATGCAAAAGAACCATATTAAGCCTTCCTTGGAAAGCCCTACATGTGCATAATTTCCCAGACTTGCTGAGTACTTTTGTACTCACGTGCTACATAAACTGTTGTCATCAGAGAACTATCAGGATGCCGTTGAAGACAGTGAGTTCTACGCTGAGGAGTTCGCGGAAGATCGCCAGGAGAACTAGTCGCGTGTCTTGTCGTTGCCTGTGGTGTTTTTGGTTTTCGCTTTTTGGTCGTTTTGCTTCCGCTGCTGTGACTCTGGTCGTGCGACCGAGTGTTGTAATAAGTAGCCATGTGGCTAATACTTTATATTTATGTTACAATTTCGTTATGTTCGGCAATGATGTATCACTGTTGACTGTGTGTACTAGCTACTGATCTGGGACTAGTACAGAAATACACAGAAGATTTCGGATAGCTGATCCGGGGTCTCACAACTGTGGTATCAGAGCCTGGACGACTGTAGGACGTGACCTAGTTAGAAGGGCAAAGCCTTAAGGATGAATATTTTCATAAAAACTTACTTATAAAATGTAGGATCGAAGTATACGAATATAGCAATCAGAGGGGGGGTGAATGATTGAGCGGAAGCTAAAACCAAAATTTTGATCTATTAAAAACTTCACCCCAAAAGAAACCAAAAGATTGCCTCGGATTTGACAAAAACAGATTGACAGACGCTTGGTAAAATGAGAATTCCTAGAGATCCAACCGTCGAAACGATCTGAAATTTGGACACAAGAAACAAGATTCCAATACGAATCAAAACCAAAAAGAATCAGCTCGATCGGACTTACGGATCAAAAGTTATGAGCTTCTCAAGCTTGCTGATCCAGAACTTGACGAGAATTGATCTAACGTAAACTTGAAAGTTTTAACAGAACCGACAAAAGTTTAATCAACTAGACTTTGAGAAACTCAAAAACAATACCCTAGAACGGTTTTTGATGGATCAAATCAAGATGAAACTAAACGATCAAAAACCAATCTAGAATTAGAACAAGTATGCAAACAAAAAAAAACAAAACAGAAAACACTGTAGCGACGTGGTTACTGTAGCACGCAAAAATCTTAGAAGAATTGATCTTTATTTCTTGTCTAAAATACTCTCATCAAAAGAGTACAAACCCTAAAAACAAGCTCAAGGCTTGATGCGCTCAGCTCTACTTGGTGCCCTTTCAACAGGAGACAACCCCTCCTATTTAAAGGACCAACCTGCATCACGATTCCTATTCCCTAGAAGGAATCAGTATCCAACACAACTCTACTTGGCCCAACCTGGCCGAGTACAACTCTTGCACGCCGTATGGTAACCCTACCATACTCACGTGACTAACACTTTGCACGCTGCATGGCCACCGCCATACTCACATGACTAACACTTTGCACGCCGAATGACCTCCCCGCCATTCTCACGTGACTAACCATTCTTCATGTGCACCATTCTCTTAGCTCGTCCCGCATGACATCCTTGACCACCAAGACCTCAGTTCCTCCTGAGCCTAGTCCCGAACCTCAGTTCCTCCATGAACCTAGTTCCGGTCCCGTCATCGACCACAGTCGTCTTCGAGCAATACCTGCACATGAACAAACCACAAAACAAATCCGAGCACAAGTCCACGACTTGACTCAATGTCAATCCATGCAACTACTCACATGAGCATTGCATAAAGTCCACTTCAAGCATCATGAAATTCTCACAAATTTCATAATCTCAAAAACAAATCAAACATAATTCCAAGTTTGCTCAAAACCGCCAAAAGCATGTATATGATGTATCAAAACATTTGGTCTGGCATCATACGTGGAAGTATGAGTTCGCTATCAACATGTGTATGATGTACCAAAGAGTTTGGTCTGCATACATGGGCAAAATGAGTTCGCTGAAAACATGTGTATGATGTATCAAAGAGTTTGGTCTGTCATACATGGGAAAAATGAGATCGCCCAAAGCATGTATGATGTATCAAAAACTTTGGTCTCATATACATTGAAAAACGGTCACCAAAGCACAGGTATGATGTACTCAAAACTTTGATCTCATCATACATGGGAAAATCGAAGTTCGCTAAAGCGATGTGTATGACCAAAAACTTTGGTCTCATCATACATGGAAAAATGCGATTTTTAGTTATTTGGTTCGGCGCAAAAGCAAGGTTTCTTTTTTAATGTTCGGATGTTTGGTCCAACACACAAACAACTTTGCAAGATTAATCCTAATATTAACCAATTTCAGCACAAGATCAAACCAATTTTTCATCACATGATTCACAATCTCCCCCTTGATGAAAACATTGGCAACACCATTTAGACATGAACATTTGGCGCTTTTTTAAAAAGAACAGAGAACATAAAACTCCCTTTGACAAAAATGTGTGTGGTTTGTGCAATGTGCCAAAAACAAAACTTCTCCCAGATTACTCAACAACCGAAAGATACTACTCCCTCTTTTTCAACTCTTCCCAAACTTCTCAAAAACTTCTCCCCCTTTGACAATGGATTCATCAAGAAAACAACAAGAAAACATGTTCAAACTTTTTCTTGTATCAATGGTTTCGCAAACAGAAGCAAAGGAGGGCCAAGATACAAAGGATGAGCTCATTTGATCATATAACCTTATATATCACATAATATGCAAAATATATGATCTTAATGTGATGTTAACAAGTTAAGAAATGACATGCATCTCAACCTCAAATCTGTCAACTATAGCCAAGTACTAAGCAAGACCTTTAGTAGAAAAACAAGGACTCAAAAATTGAAGCAACTAACAAATCAGGGTGAGCAAGTGGTTTCAACTCCAATCTAGTAGACCAATTTTAATCTTTTAAACAATAAACTGCATGTGGCATGCTTGAAGCATACTTCTTTTATTTCCTTGGAGTGGCATGCTTGAAGCATACATCTTGTCTTTTGAGGGAATGGCATGCTTGAAGCATACATCTTATCTTTTAAGGAAAGCATGCCTGAAGCATACAACTTGAAGCTTTTGCTTTTAACAATTTTTTTATATTGATTCCCTTTTTTTTTCTTTTTCTTTGATTGTAAACATGCAAAAAATGATTAAAAGGTCTTATGAAAGAGTAAAGCTGAAAACACACTTGCTTCATAGCCCAAATTTGTCAAGAGGATTCAATATCAAGCCTAGAAGAATGAGATATCACAGAGTATTTAGCTATCGGCAATCAGATCAGGGAATTTCCGCAATGTCATTTTTAGTTCAAGTGAGACAATTTAGATTATCATATATTAGCTCAATTACATAGTATATAAAGAAATATGATAAAGTGAGCTCATCAAGTGAAAGAACTTGGCAAAGAAACTTCCCCTCAAAACAATCCCATTGGATGAACAATTCCAAGTTCTCCCCGAATAAAGGCAAAACGAGAAGAAGACAAAGGTTTTGTGAAAATGTCTGCCAATTGATGTTCAGTATCCACATGATGAAGCACAATGTTGCCTTTTTCAACATGATCTCTAAGAAAGTGAAATCTGATGTCAATATGTTTTGTTCTTGAATGTTGCACAGGGTGCTTAGCAATGCAATTGCACTAGTGTTATCACACGTAAGAGGAACACTATCCAGAAAAACCCCATAATCTTTAAGTGTAGCTACTATCCAAAGAATTTGAGAACAACAACTAGCAAGCCCACAAATTCAGATTCAGCAGCTTGATTGTGCAAATGTAAGATTGCTTTCTAGATGACCATGCAATGAGAGAATTTCCCAAGAAGTGACATGAACCAAGTGCTTTTCCTATCAATTCTACATCCTCCAAAATCAGCATCGTAAAAGATCTCAAACTAATGCATGAGGAAGCAGAAAGCCAAATGCCAAAATCTTGAGTTCCATGAAGATACCTGAAAATCCTTTTGACAAACTTGCCGATGTGAAGCACGTGGGGAAGCTTGAAAACGAGCACACAAGCACACAAAGAAATTGTATATTCGGCCTTGATGCGTTGAGGTACAAAAGTGAACCTATCATGCTTGTATATTCCTTTGATCAACCGCTCACCATCTTCATCCGGATCAAGTGTGCAAGCGCTCTCCATGGGTGTCATGATCGGTTTGTCGCTTTCCATCCCAAATCTATGCAACAAGTCTTTTGTGTATTTTCTTTGATGCACAAAAGTACCATCCTTTGTTTGCTTGATTTGAAATCCCAAAAAGTATGTCAACTCACCCATCATACTCATCTCAAACTCCTTCCTCATTGTTTCAAAACTCGGACACTAAAACATGAGATGAACCACCAAAGATAATATCATCAACATAAATCAACGAATAGTTGATCATTGCCTTGCTTGAGTAAAAGAGAGTTTTGTCAACCTTTCCCATTGAAAACCATTTTCAAGTAAAAGGTTTTTAGCCTATCATACCATGCTCTAGGGGCTTGTTTCAAACCATACAAAGCTTTTGATAGTTTGAACACATGATTTGGAAACTTTGGATTTTCAAAATCAGGTGGTTGCTTGACAAAAACCTCCTCATTTATGTAGCCATTAAGAAAAGCACTTTTCACATCCATTTGATACAATTTGAAACCTTTGGATGCAGCAAAAGCTAAAAGGATTCTAATGGCTTCAATTCTAGCAACAGGAGCAAAGGTTTCATCAAAATCTAAGCCTTCAATTTGAGTGTAACCTTGAGCAACCAATCTAGCCTTGTTTCTAACAACAACACCATCCTCACTTTGTTTATTTTTGAAAACCCATCTAGTTCCAATAACATTAAAATCAGGAGGTGGTGAGACAAGTTTCCAAACTTTATTTCGCTCAAAATTCTATAATTCTTCATGCATGGCATTGATCCAAGATTCGCCGATAATGCATGAGATATATCTTTGGGTTCAAAGGAAGCAACTAAAGCAGAATGAGCATGTGTGTCAGAATGAATAAACCTGGATCGAGTGACTCTCTCATTTAGGTCTCCAATCATTTGTTCAGATGGATGCATTTTTTGAATGTGCAAGGGAGCATTGACTTTTGAGACTTCTCCTTCTCCTTCTTCATTTTCAGCATGTACAGATGATGTTGTAGCTTGAGGATGGTTAGCTGTAGGTGATGTAGTAGTAGGTGCCAAAGGTGCTACAGCTTGTTGTGCATTAGGAAGAGTCAAGACCTCATCTTCATCATCATCATTATCTTCAAAAATTTTCTCCCCCTGAACATATGCGTCTGTACCTGCATCACTTGGACTAGTGCCTGGACTAGCCTCATCAAAAGTAACTTCACAAGTTTCCACAATTTTGTTAGTCTCCAAAACAAGCACACGATAGCCACGAGTATGAGCAGGATATCCAAGAAAAATGCCATCAGTTGATCTAGCTTCAAATTTATCAAGATTTCCAGATTTCAAGACAAAACATTTGCATCCAAAAACTCGAAAGTGAGAAACAGAAGGTCTATGTCCAAACTGAAGCTCATATGGAGTCTTACCCAATTTTGATCTCAGAAACACACGGTTTGAAACATAACAAGCAGTTGAAATCGCTTCAGCCCAAAAATTTCGAGGAGAGTGATGCTCATCTAGCATAGTTCTAGCCATTTCAACTAACGTTCTATTTTTCCTTTCAACTACACCATTTTGTTGAGGCACTCTAGGAGATGAAAATTGATGATCAATTCCTTTTTTAGCACAAAAGAGATCAAAGGAAGCATTTTTGAATTCAGTTCCATTATCACTTCTAATAGCTTTGAGAGCTCCTGGATGGTCAACAGAAAGCCTAAGAACAAGACTTCTAAAATGACTAAAAGCCTCATCCTTAGATGCCATAAAATACACCCAAGAGTATCTAGAAAAATCATCAACAATCACAAGCACATACCGCTTGCCTCCAAAGGATTGAACTCGAGATGGTCCAATCAGATCAAGATGTAGAAGCTGTCCTGGAGCGTTTGTCATCACCATGGTAAGAGGTGGATGTGAACCTACAATCATCTTACCATGTCTACAAGAAGAACATACTAGATTGCTATCACCCTTAAGCTTAGGCAAGCCACGTATAAGATCTAAACCACTTACACGAGTAAGATGATCAAAACCAACATGACCAAGTCTACGATGCCAAAAGAATAAATCTTTAGAAACATTGGCAATTAGACATCTATGCTTAGAAGAAGGTGATGCATCAAAATCAGCTTTAAAGACTCTTCCAAAACAAGAAATTTTGAACACAAAATCACCTGAAGCATCTAGCACTTTGCATTCATTTTTCTTAAAGCTTATCTCAAGATCTTCATCAAGCATTTGTGAGACAGAAAGCAAGTTATATTTCAAATTTTCAACAAGAGCCACATCTTTGAACATAAACTTGTCACTTACCTTTACTGTACCTTTTGCCACAACAGAAGAGGAAGAAGCATCTCCAAAAGTAACACTTTCAGCACGAGATGCACGAGTGAGGGAGGAGAACCAATTCTTATCACCGGACATGTGGCGTGAGCATCCGGAATCCACTAGCCATATGTTCTCCTTCCTCGCGCGAGAAGCCTACATAGCAAAACATGTCGAGGTCTCAGTACTGGGGTTAGGAATGAGATTTTTGGGAATCCAGTACTGAGACACACGACGCACGATAGCCACGAGTATGAGCAGGATATCCAACAAAAACATATATTTTAGAAAGATTGTGACTGATCTAACCTAGTTTTTCATCATTTGTTATAGGCTTTATAAAATGATATTTTATCAGATCCAGAATTCTAGATAGTTTCATGAATTTTGGGGGCTTACTCAATGAACTAAAGGCCATAAAATTCTGAAACACAATTAAACAAGGTTCAAAAGGAGACATCTAGATCATAATTATAATCTAGTTTATTCAGTAATCATAAGTAAAGCCATTCATCAGTAATCAAATGAGTATCAAACTAAATACTAAATATGATGATCAAGCTCAAAGACAATGAAATAAAAGCAATACTTTCTAGCATTAATAGGAAGCAACTCTATAGTTCAAAGCCACATTCACTACTTTAATTGTTTTAGTTCATCAATAGACCCATAGCATCATTAAGCATACAATTGGTAGCAATACAACCAGCAGCGATGTGACTGGCCTTAGCCTAACGTTGTAGCCGGTGACGACAATGGCAGAGGGAAGCTAGTTGGTAGGGGGTGGTACAGTGGTCAAATGTGATGATGGAGATGTCGATGGCCAGATCTGGTACTCCATCGTCGCGCCAATACCTTCCTTGTCACCAAGATGGGATGCGCCATGGGAGGTGGGGAGGCCAAGGGGCGACGCGGGTGAGTGGAGGCAGAGCTAGGGGCGACACAGGGGAGGCAAAGGGGTGACGTAGGCACTATGGAGACGGAGGGGCGATGCGGGTTGAATAGGTAGATGGAC
Source organism: Rhipidocladum racemiflorum (assembly GCA_036346355.1). Taxonomy (NCBI): domain Eukaryota; kingdom Viridiplantae; phylum Streptophyta; class Magnoliopsida; order Poales; family Poaceae; genus Rhipidocladum; species Rhipidocladum racemiflorum. Next base: position 24,336,966 of record CM070586.1, read on the forward strand.
AACGCGAGCGAGGGGAGGTGGAGGGGAGAGCCACGGGCGAGGGGAGGCAGAGGGGCGTGGGAGTGGAGAGGAGTAAACTCATTTTTTTATAGAATAGAGGGGAAGCCGAGAGGTTGTAACATCTCAAAAATTTACAAATGGGAAAAATAAAAATGTAAAATGTAAAATTGAAAAGTAAATACAATTTTTAATTGAAATCAAGATCTTAATGTAAAATTTATTATCTTTACCTTATTTTCTTAGACTCTAATAAATGATAACTCCAATAATGAAGTTCTTTTTAAAAATGAACAAACTATTAAAATGAATTTTTAAGATGATATTAATTTCAGAATTCCATCTTTCATGAATTTTCTTGAAAATCTTGGATGTTGAAACAATCATTTATATAAATTGACCTGTTGAAATAATCATTTATATAAATTGACCTCTTCTCCTTTAAAATGCAAAACTTAAAAACCTTAAGAAAATAAAATATGGAAAAGTTTACGTAACCAAAAATCTTCTTCAGATCACTTCCAAAAAGTTTTAAAGATTATTAATTCAATTTGGAACCTCAAACAAATCTTTTATAGAAAATGAAGTCTAGAGCAATCACTATTGTTAGATTTATTATAATTAATCAATAAGTGATTTGTACACCAATCTTTTACAGTGAGTAGCAAACATACACGGAACAATTAATAAGAAAATGTAAAAATATTGGTCCCTCAAATTATTGCTCAGACCATACCTTCGGGAAAGACCAATTTGATTTTCTCCTTTCTCTAACTTATTGGTGGGCCCTACTAATTAATCAGCTGGCCAACTTTCTCTTTTCTCCCCCCCATGGCTGTCAGGTGGGCCTCTTCTCTAGCCATACCCCTCTCCCAGTTAGCCCCACCGTCAACCCTTCCCCTCTCGATTTGTCCATGTCTTCTTCCACAGCTGAACACAACCCGCCAAGCATCACCGCTCATCGCCTCACCTTGCCTCCAGTCGAGCCACACAGCAGCATATGTGTCTCCTTGCATGCGCTCACTACTCTGGAGCTCGCCATGACGAGCTCTCCCTTCGCCCTCCATGCTGCCACGATGAGCCCTCCTCCCACCTCGTGCTGCCACGCCGAGATCTCCATTCCATGCGTCGTCCGTCCTCAATGCCAAACTTCACCGCTTTAGCCCTCTCTGTGCAGCACCACTTTCACCATATATAAAGACAACCTTGTATGAACTCACCACACATCACCATTTCACTCCCTACCAAGATAAGTTCCTAACTCATCCCCTTGCCGTTGTTGACAGAGAACTACAAATTTTCGCCAAAGTCCAAATTGGAACAACTCGGTGAATCTCCTTTCGATTCTTCTGCGCATTAACATCGTGGACCATTACTGATCTTTTCTCTTCACTTAATTGTGGCTATCTCAGCTTGTAGCTCCGCCACGACCAAACTCATCTTCCTCAACTCTAGCTTCCTGTCGATAGCTCCCCTTAGCTGCTCCATGTTGAGGAACGCGGTATGCTACTCTAGCACAAATTAAAAATTTCTACCGCAAAACCAGAAAAGCTACTTGCAAGATGGGGATCATAGATCAGTTACCACTAGACGCGCGGTTGCGGAATCCTTCGCACGTCGTTGTAGTGGATCGTTTTGGCCACAGTCGTGGATCGTCCTCGCCTCGCCGTGGATCCTCCTCACACGCTGCAGTCGCCGCAGCGTCACCACAGCAGTCCACACGTCTGGGGATGGGACGCCGTGCGTCGGTGTGCAAGCACCGGGTCGCTCGGTAGGGGTAATGAGAGGAGGTGGCTAGGGTTTCTAGCGAAACACCTCTAAAACGCATGAAAGTATGTTCTGCGCCCAGCCTCTTCCCCTCCTTATATAGCCACGAGGTGAAACCCTAAGCAGTCAGGGCCCATCTACACGCTAAGCCCACGAGGTCCATTAATTACGGATCTAATCCGAATTAATGCGTCCCAGCCCGTTAAGTGTGTGACCCTGTAGGTTCATACGCATTTGGACATAGATTCGGAAAACCCTTTTCTAATCCAATAGTCGGTAGCGGATCCTTGCAGAGCATGCCAACTCCCAAACGCATATGATTAAAGTACTGATGTAATAATCCCTTTGTCAAACTATATGAAGATCGAATTCAAGGCGAGAAGCATGTCATCCTTTGACAGTTCAATCCATCTCTCGTATCCGTGATATATCAATAAGTTGTGATTGACTTCTCAATCGCGGCATGGCTATGCACTTCCTTAATCATATCACACGAGTGGCCTAGACATATATGTCTGTTACACTGGAGTGGCAAATTCCATCTTGACTGCTTATTTCCCTCTGGATGTTTCATAGTAAACATGAAAGCTACCTTTATAACTATCCGGTTAGAAAATAGTGTTTGGTAACCCCAAGGTAAACTATTACATATGTAGGGAATGTGACAATCTCAGATCTAAGGATCATACATCTACTATGTATGAGATACACTGATAACATATAAGAATGCAACATTCTCGCAGTGTCCCATTGCGGGTCCATCTAACACATGTGCTGATCTATTCATCGTTGCCCACTATGATCTCCAACATGCGTTCACAATGTATTGATGATATCTCCATATCCCATGATCTATGAAACATGATCATCGATCAGTACATGTGCTGATCTATTCATCGTTGCCCACTACGATGATATCCGATCAGAGATACTTACAGAATTATATCAATGAGTAGAGAGTTTCATAAGCAAGTCACATACTTATTGATCAATATAATGATATACATTCATTGGACCAATAATCATATTATTATTCATAAACATAGTCATGTTACAATCATCTATATGACTGCCTCAAGGGCATAACACTAACAATCTCCCACTTGCACTTGAGTCAGTCAATTAAGCATCTAATACCAATAGACCTCGTGTGCGCCTCATGCTTAGGCTGTGGAGTTGGCTTCGTTAACGGATCAGCCACATTAGCTTCCATATCTACTTTGCATATCTTTACGTCACCTCTATTCACAATCTCGTGAATAAGGTGAAAGCGTCAGAGTATGTGTTTGGACTTCTGATGTGATCTAGGCTCTTTTGCTTATGCAATGGCACCACTATTATCACAATAGAGGTCCATTGGATTAGAGGCACTAGCGACCACACCAAGTTCTGAGATGAACTTCTTTATCCACACAGCTTCATTTGCAGCCTCTGAAGCTGCAATGTACTCCGCTTCTGTTGTAGAGTCAGCCACCGTGCTTTGCTTGGAACTCTTCCAGCTTACCGCTCCTCCATTTAGTGTAAAATACAAACCCGGATTGCGATCGGAAATCATCTTTGTCAGTTTGGAAGCTTGCGTCGGTGTAACCATTTACAACCAGTTCTTCCTTACCTCAAAAAACTAGGAACATATCCTTAGTTCTTCTCAAGTACTTCAGGATGTTTTTCACGGCTGTCCAATGACCATCACCGGGATCCGCTTGGTATCTGCTCGTGACACTTAGAGCATATGAGACATCTGGGCGTGTACAGATCATGGCATACATAATAGACCCAATAGCCGAAGCATATGGAATCTTGCTCATCCTGTCTCGCTCATCAGTTGTCGAGGGACACTGATTCTTAATAAGATTGATGCCATGTGACATTGGTATGAAACCTCTTTTGGATTTATGCATATTGAACATTTTCAATACCTTGTCAATGTACGTTTCTTAGCTTAATCCAATCAACCTTTTTGATCTATCTCTATAGATCTTTATGTCCAAGATATAACATGCTTCTCCTAAGTCCTTCATTGAAAAACTCATTTTCAACGAAGTCTTAAATCTTCAAGCATAGGAATATTATTCCCGATCAATAATTTGTCATCCACATACAAGATCAGAAACACAAGTGCGCTCCCACTAGCCTTCTTGTAAATACAAGAATCTTCTTCATTTTTAATGAAGTCAAATCCTTTGACTACTTCGTCAAAACGAATGTTCCAACTCCGAGATGCTTGCTTCAACCCATAAATGGATCTATAAAGCTTGCATACATTTTTAGCATATTTAGGATCAATAAAACCTTCAGGTTGTATCATGTATACATCCTCAGATAAATTCCCATTAAGGAAAGCTGTTTTGACGTCCATCTGCTATATTTCATAATCAAAATATGCAGCAATAGCTAAAATGATCCGGACAGACTTAAGCATGGCTACCTGTGAGAAAGTTTCATCATAATCAACTCCTTGAACTTGTTTGAAACCCTTTGCCACCAACCGTGCCTTATAGATCTGAACATTTCCATCCACGTCTATCTTCTTCTTGAAAATCCATTTGCATTCTATGGTTTTTACACCATGAGAAGGATCAACCAAGTTCCAAACTTGATTGTTATGCATGGATTGAATTTCGGATCTCATGGCTCCAAGCCATTTTTTGGAGTTTGGGTCCATCATCGCTTCTTTATAAGTCGTGGGCTCATCATTGTCCAACAATAATATGTCATGTCCATATCTTATGGGTTCATGATGCGGCCTCCCCGACTCCACGAGGGTCGGTGTCTCTTCCACAGGTTGTACAACACTTTGTACATCTTGTGAAGGTTCAGTGGCAGCTTGAACATATTCATGTGATTCTTGAACTTCATCGAGATGCACATCACTCCCACTGATTTCTTTGGAAAGAAACTCTTTTTCCAAAAAGACACCATTTCGAGCAACAAAAACTTTATTCTCATTTCTTTTTGTAAAAGTAATATCCTTTTGTTTCTTTAGGATACCCCACAAAGAAGTATTTTCTGATTTAGGTGCAAGTTTATCTGATTGCAAATGTTTTACATAAGCCTCGTATCCCCATATCTTGAGAAATGACAATATGGGACTTCTCCCAGTCCATATCTCATATAGCGTCTTCTCAACGGAATTTGATGGGACCCTATTCAATGTGAACGCAGCTGTCTCTAGAGCGAAACCCCAGAAGGATAATGGCAGATCTGTTTGGCTCATCATTGACCGAACCATATCTAACAAAGTTCGGTTTCGTCGTTCGGACATGCCATTCCATTGTGGCGTTCCTAGCGGAGTAAGTTGCGGAACAATTCCACATTGCTTTAGATGATCACCAAACTCTTGGCTCAAGTATTCGCCTCTACGATCTGATCGTAAGTGTTTTATTGATTTGCCAAGTTGACTTTGTACTTCGTTCTGAAACTCTTTGAACTTTTCAAAAGTTTCAGATTTATGCCTCATTAAGTAATGTATCATATTTACTAAAGTTATCGGTAAAAGTTACAAAGTACTGAAACCCACCTCTAGCACTCAAGCTCATTGGTCCACATACAAAGTATCTAAAAACTTAAATTGATGAGAAAAGACGAGCAATTCACTTGTATTTTAAGGGTGCGTTTGGTTCATGGGTTGAGATTGAATGGGATAGGATAGTCCTGTACCATTTGGTTCTATTATTTTGGGTGAATGTGATGGTTCAGCATCTAGAGGGAATATTCCTCAATTTTGTATCACTTGATCCAGGATGGGATGGCTCCATTCAAGCAACCAAATGCATGGATGACTTTTTTCTTGAACCATCTCATACATGAACCAAGTGGTACAGGCAACCAAACGCACCCTAATACTCCCCCTCACTTGTAGGTTTACTCAGGCCTAAAACGTGGAATAGAAGTGGATTGCAATTATTATTTTCTAATAGCACTAACCGGATTCTGATACTATATTGAATTGCATACACCAACTAATTTACCCAAAAATTTAAATAGATAAGAAAAGAGAACAACTCACTTGTACTTCAACATTTCCAACTATAGACGCTGTTGGAGATAGTGTCCTTCCCAATAGCCTAATGCCTAGTACACATTTAGGCATACAATATTTTCTAGGCTAGGGTGAATCATAAATACATTGGGTAAATGAGCTACCCTCCTTTTTATTTTAAAATCGTAAATGAATCCTTCTTTTTTAAGTCCTACTCTCCTAGGAGATTAAAAACCAAAATGGCATAGAAAAAACTAGGGTGTAATTTAATCGGATTCGGTGGGATACCATTTATTCCATATCCGAATCTATATTTTTCTCGAATTTAGAATTGGACACAAATAGTAGTACTAGATACAAATATGTGTGAGAATAAAATCGGTCACAAATATGGAACGAATATAGATCAAATTCGGTACGATAACAAATATTTAGTCGGATATCATGTGAAAACATAGGTCATACATAGTGCACATACAATACTAAAAATTACACAATAAAAGTTTTACCATATGTCCAAGATAAAGGACAGCTGTTTTACTAGCAACAGCAACTCCAATCACATATTGGAAACCACCATCGTGAAAATCTTGTCGAGCTGATTGACATGGATATATTATTTGCCTAATTTTGATTTCAGACGAAGAAGACACCACATATTAAAGATATCGAAATATACTGATATCCATATATCATCGAAACTATCCAAGGGAAAAATTGGATGTATCCGAGTCCGATAGATACATCTCTCCTAAATCCGATTTCGAATCCGACAAAAAAAATATCCAACATACAATCCGAATCAAAAATAATTTCCCGAATCCAACCCGAATGCGATAGGTCGGATAGTTAAAAGACTAATTTGCCCCTCCACCGTAAGCCTTTTTCCACTGTGCTCGGCTTCATCCATTAGCTAATTAATGCAAGGGTACAATGGACATTTCTACTCACAACTAAATTTCCAACCACCTATTAGCTAGTCCATCCAAACAACCCCAGCTAATAATTAGCTAGCTAATAGTTAGCCTACAGCTAATAATTAGCCAGCTAACTATTAGTGCTAATGGATCCAAACATGCCCTAAGAAATGGTTTAACTGTTTGTTCTAATCCCATCGTGTTTTCTGAGTCCATTAAGAAATGATCCAGTCGCCTCCTGATTCTCCATGCGGGCTAACGGGTTTACGACCCGTGCCAATACAATGGGATATGACCGACCCGTTCTAAATTTTGACGTTCCTATTCTGCTGGAAATGCTGTGTGCTAAACGTGTCGAACATTTTTGGTTTAGTAGATGTTTCCGTATGGATTGCCCTTAATTTGCAGAGTTTACAGCTGCGAAAACCACATCATGTAAAGAAAATTAAGCGAATTGGGGGGTTTTAATGGGAACTGGTTAACGGGTTTGGATTTCGAAATAACAAAGAATCTCCCAATAGCCCGCCAAGAGTGCATATGTCTCCCAATCCCGGCATTCGTTTGAAGCATGCAACATCTTAAATTTTGCTTCTTGTCATCTCTTGCAACCAAAGTCACAATTAGTTTTCCATGGAAACCCACAAGCAACTGTCAGCTGGGAGACGAGTTGAAAACAAGCGCCCATTACATTGCTTGGCAAGTAACACACAAATCTAAGCAATGGCGAGTACAATCTGTCATCATGCATGTTGCCAGCATACAAAGATAGATAAGCCCCAGAACACAAATCAAGAAATATTCATGTCAAGATGGAACAAGACTAGAACCAAGATTAAGTTGACAGGGCGGGGAAGAGATCAAGACGATTGACAGGAGCAAAATGGACTTGGCGCTGGTCCCTTGTGAGCTGGTGATCGATCATGCTCGGCCACCACCACCTCCTCCTCTACTGGATTCTCCGGCATCCGCACACCACCGTGATCGGCTACGAGAACCACAACAAGCTCGCCTGGGTCCAGCTAGTGCATGCTGCAGGTGAGGACAGTCTATGCTGGCTGTTCATCTCTCACCAGTTCATTGATTTTTCTCATTGATCGATCGATGTCGAGATCAAGAAGTGACCATGGTGAACAGGCGATGCCGGAGGAGACGGGGCTGGCGCTGAGCGTGATCTCGGACAACATCTCAGCGTCGACGACTTTGGCGTCGCTGTGCATTCGCGCTGGGCTCGCTGATCGGCGCATGGGGTGAGCCGCACTCATGGCCGGCGTCGTCTACGGCGACACCAGCGAGGCGACGGCGACGGTCAAGTTCATCTCGCTCCTCGTGTGCTTCCTCGTCTCCTTCACCTGCTTCATCCAGTCCGCGAGGCACTACGTGCACGTGAGCTTCCTGATAAGCACGCTGGGCTGGGCTCCGACGTGCCGGTGAGCTACGTGCAGCGCACGGTGATTCGCGGCGGCAACTTCTGGGCGGCGGGGCTCCGGGCGCTCTACTTCGCCACGACGATGCTCATGTGGGTCTTCGGGCCCGTGCCGATGCTCGCCTGCTCCGTGCTCACGGTGGCCGTTGCAACGCGAGCCTGCAGCCCTCCGAATCCGGTGATCAGTATCGCGTTGTTTTCGCCGGTTTCGTATCTCAGCTTATGATGGGGAAGATTTGTCATGTAATGCATGATCTTGGAGTTCTTGATGTGGCTGAAAATTGAGTGCGGAGCTGGTTGAGATTTCTGAATTACAAAAGAAATGGCTACAATTCTGTTGATACCATAATATAAAAATGCCTGAAGGATCGATGTGATTCAACTGATAGAATCATGATCTGATGTCTGCTTGGTGGTTTTGCTCTGCATTGTAGTGGTAGTTGATGTCAAGATCATCTATCACTTCAGAATGGCTAATAATTTGAGTTGCCCCAGCTGAGCCCAATTTTTCTCAAATAAGGCGAAAATGCAAGGGTATTAAAAAAATGGAGCTTGGTTACTGGAGAACTAAAAGATAATGCCACAAAGCATGCCCAGGAGGAATTCATTCTTGGTTTGCTGAAACAAGGCAGTTAGGTTGGTCATGGTGTACATGTATTCATCGTCTTGCATCGGTCCAAATTTTCACCAAGTAACAGACGCACACTCCTCATCAACCGTATTCCACCAAATCACACTAACTTTAACCAATACTACTATCCTTTTGATTATATTAGCAGTACACAGGAAGCGCCCGGCCAACGACTTGCAGAGTCTTTCATGCACGGACCATGTGTGCACGCAGATACAGCTGCAGCCCGCAACCAGGGTTAACAATAACGATTCAGCTCTGAAAATCGCCAACGCATCGACACTTGAAATCAAACACTTTAAACTTGACGGTCAAAAAAATCGAAAATCGACCGATTTTACCAATTTTAGAGCAAATTTTACTGATTTTTGATGCTTTTTCTCCAAAAATTTGGCAAACTAAGAAGTGTCATTTCCTAACCAATTTTTTATGACTTTTAGCAATTTTTGACCGATTTTATTCGATTCTTAGCACACTTAAGGAAAATTAGAAACAATTGCAGAAAATCATAACAAATCCAAATTAATCTATAAAACACTTTAGAGAAATGTTAATAATTTTTGAATTCATTTAGTACTTCGAGAAAATCAAAAATAGCAATTAATGGAAATGAATAGAGACACTGTTAGATTTTTTTTAATAAAAATTTACATGCTTGATCATGATCTAAAATTTTAATGTTATCATAAAGAGTCCTCAAGTAACATGTAGTAAACTTCTGAAAATATTAGACTTCATTTAGTGACCCTAGGAAATCAAAAATAGAAGACCATATACAAAGATAGCAGCACTGCTAGAATTTTTTTAAAAAATATACATATCTGATAATCATCTGAAAATTTACAGCATTATTAGCATTGTCTCAGGACCTTACACAAAAATTTTCAAAAAATGTTAGCACTTTTAGATAATTTTTTCTAATTTCCTAAATTATTTGAATTTGAATTGAACCGGTTTACCGACCGGTTTCAAAAGCCAAACTAGCTCGATACAGGTGATTTTTGCCAAAATCGCTCGATTATCGACGATTTTTGGAACCCTACCTGCAGCAACACGTCGGCCGGCTGGTGACCATTGACGACACCACTCAGGCCCACCATAGGCGTATCGCCTCTCCGAATATGTCAATTGCCACATTTTGATCAAATATGAAATTCAAATGATTGAAATGATTATCACGAGTCTGCTATGGAATAATGGTCTATAGTTTGATATTGAGATGTATTTAGCCAAAGTTCACCCGATTCGTGAGGTCGGCGGCCTATAAATAGCCCTACTCGACATTCGATTCATCTCCTCAAGTCTTCAATCCTAGCTATTCCTCGCTCACCGCAAGTCATCTCATCTGCCGCTCACCGTTTGAGTCATCTCCTCAAGTCCTCAATCCTAGCTCTTCCTCACTCACCATAAGTCATCCCGCATGTCACTCGCCTGCCACTCGTCGTTCGAGTCATCTTGCCTGCTCTCTCATAAGTCCTCAATCCTAGCTCTTCATCTCTCACCGTTCAAGTCATCTCGCCTAATACTCGCCATTCAAGTCATCTCCTCAAGTCCTCAATCCTAGTTCTTCCTCGCTCGCCGTAAGCATCTCTCCTACCGCTCGCCGTTCGAGTCATCTCCTCAAGTCCTCAATCCTCGCTCTTACTCGCTTGTCGTAAATCATCCATCCTACTTCTCGTCGTTCGAGTCATCTCGCCTGCTCGCTCGTAAGTCCTCGATCCTAGCTCTTCCTCGCTTGCCGTTCAAGTCATCTTGTATGCCGCTCGCCGTTCGAGTCATCTTGTCTGCTTGCTCGTAAGTCCTCAATCATATGTCTTCCTCTCTCGCCATTCAAGTCATCTCGCCTGCTCGCTCCAGAATGGAATCGTCGATGGTGTATAACATCACCATGAAGAATATTCTAGATAACCACTCCAAGATTGGCATTGGTTTCGTTATTATTGCCATTACTTTTGCACTTCTATTATTTGTTGGACTGGTTTATTGTTTCCCTCGCTATGCCCCCTCCTACACACCCCTACCTGTGGGCCTTCCTCCTCCAGCTGCACAGTAGCCGAGGGGCCAACCCCAACCCAAGGACCCTTAGACCACCAAAGAATTTTTTTTACTGTTCTAGCCTCCTGTGCGTTTTTTCAAATCTAGTCCCCTCCTAAATATTTTTTTTCCAAAAATAGCCTTCCCCCACTATGAAGGGTGCGGCAGGGGACACATGCCCCCTGCCGCCCCTGGGACATGTGCCCTCCACTCGCTCCTTTGTGTTCACCTCTCTGCTCGCTCCTCCTCCGCTGCTCGCCCCTCTACTCACTTCTACTAAATGTAAGCGCCGATGGTGTTCAACATGAGTATGAATAAACATTCTAAATAACAATTTTGAGGACATCCAAGCCGCAGTGTCACCTTCCTTCCACGATACTGCAGTGCAGTAGGAGACACATGTCTCATGCTGATTTTTCTACACTCATCAAGAGGGCCAGTTTTGTTATTTTTATTGCAAGGAGCTAAATTTGCAACAAAAAAAAGGGTATGTGGGGCTATTTGGGTCAACCATTTGCAGAATTCTTGTAGTTCCTTGGTGTGAGTAAAAACCAACAATGACTTGCTATTGTTCACAAAAGCTCAAGAGACGTCTCCAAGCGGTTATACACGCAGAAGCAACATACATGCAGAGAGGGACACACATGTGGGTCCATTTGGTTTAAGAGCAAACGGTGATAGAATAGGGCTATCCACCTATTAGGAATGAAGCATTCTAAATTCATGTTTTGTTGAAGAGATGAGAGATGGATGGAATGAACCAAATTTTTGTTTGGTTGGAGGAATGAGAGTTGGATCGAATGAGAGTTCAAATTTGGTTGGTGGGATGAAAGTTGGATGAGCTCATTCAGCCAATTTCATGGGATAGACTCATCCAGCATCTATGATGAGTATTCCTAAGAGTTAACGCCTCATCCACAATCCATCCAACCAAACAACAGGATATGTGAAAAAAGATGGATAGCACCATCCCATCTACCCTTTGCTATTGAACCAAATGCATAAGAACATAAACCTTATGTAAAAATAGGGGTGCAATCAATGGGAATATTTCCCAACTGACCAATCCAGTTTGGAGCGTATTCGAAAAAGGAAGTCGGTATCAGATTCAAAATCGAATATTTTTTCCTGGATATGAGATCAGATACGAAATAGAAGTATCTATCGGATTCAAAGCTATTTGGGAATTTAACCTTATAGTATCTGGTAAACATATCTTGAATATCTAGATATCAGACCAATAGACAAACACATGAGGCTATTGGCCCATGAATACATAACTAGCCTCTCACTTGCCCACGAGGTTTTTCCAATATTAAAATTAGTTTTTTATTTTTTAAAAAATATGAGAGATCCAAATAAACCAAGAAAAATAGTAAATGAACTCAGGATAATTCCAAACGATTTAAGAAATTACGACTGAACATAAGAAACTTAAAAACATACTTTTGAATATAATTGTTGTAGTAAAATTTGCTTATTAAACTCCTAATGAGTTCCATCTTTGGAGATATGGGTTATATTTTTATGCAATATCCAACTAAATATCCGTAACCGAGACTACCCGTATTCGGCTCGATATATATTCACTCCGCATTCTTGACTGAGATGATCTGTATTTATATTTGTATCCAGCATTATCCATACCCAACTCCGACTCTGAGGAAAAAAAATGAAATAGGATATGGAATAAGCGATATCATCGGTATCCACTCCGATTGCACCCATGTGTAAAAATGATGAAATCCGCTTATCTAAACAGGAAAAAAAGATCTGGTAGGCCAACCTGTCAGTCACAAACTCACAATCTGTAGCAAATTTCGCAAGATGGAGACAGGTAAAACGGATACACAGTTACCAACAAGAACCAATTCCAGCTGGTTTTGGGAACCTTGTCTACAAGAAGTTTGCATAAACTGACCAGCACATATGATGCTAGTTTAGAGATAGAAAAATAATGCCTGGAATGAAAACATGGTGAACACAAATAGGCTAAAAAATAGAGTCAGAATATGAAAACATACGCTGATAAGAAACATGAAGCTTTAATGCGAATTTTGTACATCTGTATGAAGTACACAATATAACCGTCTAAAACTTTTGCTGGCTACCAGTTACAGATGACATTTACCGAGAAGAACATAATCCCTCGCTATATGAAAGATATGATACCATCTTTGAAGGTTATAACATCGAAGCACCCTTTTGTCGGGCAAAATACCAAGAAAGATAACTCCAATTACAACTTTTTATCAGTTTACGTTGAGTAGCGAAATGTGGAGAGGATCCTTGTGTCAATTGATGTGGAACAAATACATCAATTAAGAAACCATAAAAGAAAACCATGAACATCACTGACATTCCAAAGTTAGTGTTTTTTTTCCCAAGCTGGGGTTAAAATCTCGACCTCCAAATGAATTTCTTGGTGTACCAATATAAGCTTGCAAACAATCAGGTTAGGCGGCAAAAGGAAGTCATGTTTTCAGTTACCCATCATGTAATCAGGTGGGCGTATGGTTCCTTTTCATGGTCATTTAGGATGAACAGCACCCCGACTTCTTCACAGCAGAGACATCATCCTTGCCACCAACGTTGATGGTTTGTCCTCTCGGTGGAGCAGCAGGATCATCGCCAATGTCAAGGGCCTTCTTGCTGACCACACGATAGATCTGAGTTAGAACCTCAGTGAAGGCACTCTCAACGTTCATGGACTCCAGCGCAGATGTTTCCATAAAGAAGGTGCTTTCCCTCTCAGCGAAGCCCTTTGCATCCTCCACTGATACGGCCCTAAGGTGGCGCAGATCAGCCTTGTTGCCAACAAGCATGACGACAATGTTTGCATCCGTGTGGTCCCGGAGCTCCTTCAACCACCTCTCCACATTCTCAAAGGTCACATGACGTGTCACATCGTACACGACAAGTGCGCCAACGGCCCCTCGATAGTACGCACTTGTAATTGCCCGATACCTATATAGGGAAACGGAACAAACTTTAGGTCCATGCTAAGCACTGAAAATTGCAAAATGCTGTAGAAAATGTGATAGTGAAACTTGAAATATGATTGAGAGCTGACCTAGTAAGCCATATTGGAGCAGGTTATACAGAACATTATCAGTAAAATTCCAACATCAGGATATATTTAAAAGGGAAAGGCAAATACATGTCAAACACAAGTGGCCCTTCGTGCCACATCAAGTGCATCTATTAGTCTGGAAATATTACAAGAATAATGCTGTAAACATCAACATATCAAACTATACTTGAACAAAGGAATATTCCATTGGGACAACAATTAGGGGAATTTTACTATTTGAAGCCGATAGATGGTCAACGGCGGAGTAAGGTCTAATTTAGAGCCAGCCTTGCAAACGTAAGGTGCCTACATATCTCTTACAGAGGTTGCAACAGGAGTTTTTTTTATACAATGGCCGAAGGACAGCAGGATTTAAAATCAGCTTACATATCCATACATCATTATCAAATATGACAATAACAAAACAACACTAATGCCAAGAATAATATTGCATAAAATTGGTTGGCAGCGATGGTAGGAAATAAGAATTTGAATATTCACCAGGACATTAGTATTGCAAGGCTTGTTCTTCGAAGAAACACAACGTACCCCCACGGTCCACATTCAAGATCAATATAAACCCAGGATTGTACAAAACAACATGCATAAGAAAGGTCATGATTTCCCTGCTTCTGGAATGTGGTCAAAACAAGGACAATGCTGCATGCGGCAGAATAAGAGTAGTCTTAAACTCTTAATCCAATGCGCCACTGCTAATCGTGAATCACGCATAAGAGAAAATAGCAGAATCAACCAACCAACCTACAATGGATCAATACAAGAACCACTGTGTGAGCGTTTCCAATACACCAAGAAAAATCTCCGCAATTTTTATTTAAACAAACCTCACCACCCGAGTCCTACCGAAGCGGATGGGATTTCTTCAAGAAACGGCAAGCTATGTACAATATTCACCATGCCTAACAGCAGCCCAACCAATCCAGGCAGATGAACCAAACAAGCCACCAACAAGACGATGGTAAGAAAAGGAATGGTTTCGCGGGGGCTCACCTCTCCTGCCCGGCGGTGTCCCAGATCTGGGCCTTGACGACCTTGTCGTCGACCCTGATGCTCCTGGTGGCGAATTCGACCCCGATGGTGGACTTGGACTCGAGGCTGAACTCGTTGCGCGTGAACCGGGACAGCAGGTTGGATTTCCCGACGCCCGAGTCGCCGATGAGCACGACCTTGAAGAGGTAGTCGTAGTCGTCCTCCGCCCGGTACGCCATCGCCCCGACCGACGACAACCCCTTCCTTCCTTCCTTCCTGGCGGTGGCGGCTGGGGAGGGGAGGCGGGGCCCCAAGCGCTTCCCGGGGCTGCGGCGGTGGGGAAGCGAGAGGAGAGGAGAGGCGAGGGGTGGGGAAGAGGAGGGAGGGTGGCGTATAAGAGAGGAGGGAGAAGAGGTGGGGAGAACGTTGAGGAGGAGAATAGAAAACGGGAAGACGGGGCGGGCGGGCGGGCTGTCGGCTTTGCTTTTCCTGGGTGCCTAACGGGCGTTTGCTCCTGTTGTAGGCCGCACGTGATGGTATAACTGATACCGGCATGCCATGTTCAGGTTGAACACACCTCCACATGAAGGGCTGTGGTCGCCGTAGAAATGAGATGGCTTCTGTCAGATAATGATTTCAATGGTTTTTTTTGAATGATTTCAATGGTTTCAATGGTTCGTACACACCTCCACATCAACCGATTTGTTGGTTGGGGGCGTGGTTGTGCGTCCCATCCACCCGGGTTCGAGCCCCGCTCGACCCGTGTGCTCGCTAGAGCCGGATGCAGGCGCGTGTGTAGTGGTGTGTGTGGGTGTCTGCGGGGTGTGTGTGCATTTGTAGTCCGGTTGTTGTTCTCTTCTTCTATAATAAACTGCCAGAGCTTCTGGTCAAATTTTTTTTTAAAAAAAATCAACTGATTTGAAAAGGCTACTATAAAGAAAGAGTAAAGTTAGAACTTACATCACTAGAAATATGCGCAGATTCTGGAGATACATCCACTCCTGTACGAACAAAATATTCAGCTTGACAAACACATACTCAACCGCCCTGCTCCTCGCCAGTTCCTCACTGATAACAACTCGATCATACATAATATGTTTCAGATCATGTCTTCTGCCAACTAGATAGCGGCACCTGATTGATCCTGCAAAGCCTAGCTGAATCAATAAAGAATCTTTACACGAGCACCAACTTGATAGCAGCCATGAAACGCACCATTTTTCCGCTATCATTAGTTTGACAGAGCTGGTATGACAAAATATCTCCCCAGATGCATCTTCAGGTTGGTTTGGCAACACCATGCATATTTGAGTTCGATATAGCATACTTCAGTGAATATTAATCCATCATCCTCTTGAACATTCCAATGCCATGCCTGGTAGCAGGAAAACAAATTAGTTACAAACCATATAATTCTTCATTGGTCACAAACTAAAACAATTATGACCATAGCTTTTCAATATTTCTCACTTAAACTTATATCGTAAGCTGCTGACAAGTTTTTAGGGTCATAACTTGCTGTCCAAAGTTCTTCCAACTGCACACGCCTATCAAACTTGTCCACAGAGACTGTTGAGCAAAGCTACTATCAGATGACATAGGAACTACGCTTTATGTAGAATTATTTTTTTCTCTAGGCATCTTCTACCTTGGTCAGAAACCAGTGAATTGCAAGCCTGAGATGTGGCAAAATCACCAACTCACATAATCTTTTTGAATCAGTATTTCAGTAGACAGTAGTAGGCCTAGTGGCTGAAATGGCCAGATTCAATCATCATAATGCCTACTAATTTTTATCTGTAGCCTGCATTGCACAATCATTGTTTTGTTGTCAACTACAACTCCGTCAGGAAGTCTTTGCACTAGATGTCTACTCACCAATCACCAGTAATCGCCACACGAACAAGAACCATCTCTAAAGTGGTGAAAGCGGTTAGAATCCCGCAATATGATCAGCCTGCCCTCAATTGCAGAGATATACTTGAAAGCGTTGTGACAGTCTCCGCATACCCTCAGGTTTTTTATCACTCGGATAGGCCTCCCAAGAGGAATATTTAAAATACCATAAGCAACAGCAAGCTTCTCACTATGATATTTGAGCATGTGTTCCTTCTCCTCCTCCTCCACATCATGCAAAACCGTATCTGTAGCTGATACAAAGCCAGCTTTTTTCATCCTCAAGTCAAGGTCTTCCAGGAAAGCATATATCTTTTCCTTCTCAGGGTGCACACAATCTCCAACTGAGAAAGTGTGGACTTTGTTTTGTACCTCAATCCAGCTGAATCCAGGCACCTTCTTCACACCCCGCTCCTCCATCATAACTCTCATCTTCCCCACATCACGCCATTTGCCAGAAGATGCATATATATTTGAAAGCAAGACATACATGCCAGCATTTCCAGGTTCCAACTCAAATACTTTCTCAGCTGCACTCCTGCCTAGTTCGGGATTGCGGTGGATCCTACTTGCACCGAGCAATGCACCCCACATGGTAGAGTCTGGCTCAAAAGGCATGTCTTTCATAAGATCATGTGCTTCATCCAACCGCCCAGCCCGTCCAAGGAGATCTATCATACAAGTGTAGTGTTCAGGTTTTGCTGTCACACCGAAATCACGGTGCATTGAGTAAAAGTATGAAATGCCCTTCTCAACCAAGCCAGAATGACTACATGCTGCTAGTACTCCAACCTGAAAGTCAAAATAAACAGAAAAGCATAAGCAGAGCACAAGAGAACAAGTATTCTTGTTTATTA
Source organism: Rhipidocladum racemiflorum (assembly GCA_036346355.1). Lineage (NCBI taxonomy): Eukaryota > Viridiplantae > Streptophyta > Magnoliopsida > Poales > Poaceae > Rhipidocladum > Rhipidocladum racemiflorum. The sequence continues at coordinate 24,354,530 of CM070586.1, forward strand.
CTTCTACTAAAGTTAGCCAACTCACTATGGGCTTTTCTTGTGAATGTTTTATCAAAAGAAAATGAAATTGATACAGATTTAATTCTAATCCACAATTAACTAAGAAGAGGAACCTATAGGATTTAAGCTGGAGTTCATTATCTACCAATTGGTGTGTTAGCAGCACTAATTGCATGTAGTGCAACTTTTCCCACCAATAGACTTAAAACAACAAAGTCCCAGGAAGGACATTCTTACCAGAGTAATATCATCTGGCTTGATGGATGTCGTCCTCATCTTATCAAAAACCTCAAGTGCTTCCTTGCCAAAACCGTGCCGTGCATAACCTGCAATCATAGTGTTCCATGAAACTATGTCCCTCTCCTCCATCTCCTCAAATGCATTGCGAGCGTCCTCCATGTTCCCACATTTAAAGTACATAGCTAGGAGTGCATTCCCAACAAAGCAACCCACCCCATACCCAGCCTTAATCAACCTACCATGCAGCTGCATTCCACACTCAAGTGCAGCAATGTCAGCACATGTGCTCAACACACAAGCAAATGCTGACCTATTCACCCACTCACCATACCGCCCCATTTCTATGAACAACTGCAGGGTTTCCTCACTGAGACCACCTTGTGAGTACGCAGCCAGCATTGCTGCCCACGAGACCGCATCCTTCTGTGGCATCATGTCGAAAACTGCCCTTGCCTCATCCAACATCCCTGACTGAGCATACCCTGTCAACATTGTGTTCCACGACGCCACATTCCTGCAGGGCATCACATCAAACAGCTCTTTTGCCTCCTCTATCATCCTCCGGTGGACATATGCTGCCACCATTGCATTCCACGACACTGCGTTCCTCTCTGGCATGGCATCAAATACCCTCCTGGCCTCCTCCAGCATCCCATTTTGTGCATACCCAGACACGACTGCTGTCCATGTAAATACATCCCTCACTGGAGCTACATCAAACAACCTTCTCGCCTCCATCATATCCCTTCCCCTTGCATAACCCGAGACCATAGTATTCCAGGAAACAATATCCCTCTCTGGCATCCTATCAAACAACTCCCGTGCTTCTCCCATCTGACCCCACTGGACATACCCGGCCATCAACGCGTTCCAAGAAATGGCATCCCACTCTGTCCTTGAATCGAACAACCCCCTAGCTTCCTGAATCCGTCCGTTCCTTACATAAGCGGCAAGCATGCCGTTCCATGAGACAGCGTCCTTCTCCGGGGCAAAATCAAAGTAGTGCCGTGCGAGCGAGACAAGTCCGTGGTTGGCATGAGACGAGATCATGACGTTGTAGGACACCGAGTCCTTCACGGGCATTTCGTCGAACAGGCTGCGCGCGTCGGCGAGGGACGATGAGACCGCCATCGCGTGGAGGAGGGTGTTGTAGGAGAAGGTGTCGGGGCGGGGGATGGAGCGGAAGAGGGATACCGCCAGCGGAAGGCGGCCGTTGGAAGCGTAGCCAGCGAGCATGGCGTTGTAGGTGGAGGTGGAACGGCGGGGCATGGCGGCGAAGAGTCGCTCGGCCTCGGTGACGCGGCCGGCGCGCATGTGGGCCGTGATGGCCATGTTACGCCGGATCACCTCCGCATTGGGCTTGTCTGAGCAGGATTCCCCGGTGGATCCTACGCGGAGGCTCCTCTGCCGCGCGGCGGCGCGGAGATGGCGGGAAGGGAGCATGAGTGTCTTCAAACCGTGGTCGTATGTTTGAGAAATGGTTTCGGGCAGGGAACATTAGGCTTATCATTGTTGTGAAAGACTGCGGACTCGCCGATCGAGAACATGAGAAATGTTTTTTTACATCATTCTTTCGATATAAATTATATAAATATTTAAAAAAATAAAAAAGAAGTAAGTAATCATTGTCCACTCTTCATTATTTTATGCATCATTCTCTTAATATAAAATATATAAATCTTGAAACAGATGATTAATATTTCTGTAACTTTTAAATAGTAATGTATACAAGTATCCCATCAATTGGTGGTAGTGACAGTGATTAAAACATCACAAATAGTATAATTATATAATAGTATAATTAGAACATAATTAACATCGTGGAACATTAATTGACCGTATGATTTGATTAATCTCGCTTTACGATTAATCATCCATTTTTCTGTACAATAAATGAATTTATAATGTTGTTCATAATATTTACCGTATGGAGAAGTACAATGTAAAACATGACAAATAATGTTTTGTGGAGAGATAATTTATAATAATTTTGGAAAAATAAAATGTGTGTAAATTTTTAAATATAAATAAAATATATTAATAAGAATGTAGTTTAATCGGTCGTATTTGCATTAATGTTTTGCGAATTTTTTAAAATAATATTATTTTAATGCAAATTTACAGAAATAATAGACCTATTAAAAGTAGCAAAATACCACTCTGTAGCGATTTGAAATGGTGACAGCCTGAGAGTTTGTCATTGTTTCAAATGGCGATTGAGGGTTGTCGCCAGTTGAAAGAGCGATAGCTCTCTGTCGCCAATTGAAATGGCGACAGAGAGCCCCCCTCAAAACAGAAAAGGGGGAGAAAGGAAGAATTTTTTTAAAATAATTTATGTCCTCATTTTTTTTAAAAGTGACGAGGAGAAGAAAAAGAGGAAAGAGGACGAAGAGAAGAAGAAAATGGCACCACATAATGTAGAAAGCACAGGCTCTGCCTGCGGAGCTGGTCATTCTCGTTCTTAACCTCAGTGAGTTCCTCTTTCTTTTCATAAAAGCGTACCAGTAATGTGGCGATGTAATGTTCAACTGCTTGTGGAAATGGTTTGTCCAGCCATTCAGTGTATTTGCAATCCTCGGTCTGTAAGTTAGAGTGCGTGTCATATAGCAAGACGTGTGGAATGGTATGTAAAAGTTGTAGTGGTTATCATGAATAGAGGGCACGACGTCATGGGCTGGAAAGAGGCCGCTCACAAACCTGGACAACAGCGTCGAGGTCGTGCTTGCATGTTGACCAGATCAGGTGGTCAAGTGGGCGTCCGTAGTGGATTGGATTTTTCGGGTTGTAGTAATCCCTTGTTCGAATGAGGAGATCTGCGCTGGGGGAACATGGTCATAGGGACAGTAGATATCACATTCCTTGAGTGAAGGGTCATGGCATCGAAACCATAAAGGATCGGCGGCTCGAGGTGTAGTATTACACTGTCTTCCCCGACTACCCCTCCCACGTCTTGAGGTGCTTCCTCTATCTGTTATTGTAATGTAGTGGAGGTTGGGATAGTGAAGAAGTGTTGCCTGGGTGGCTGGTGGTATTTATAGACCATGTCACTCCACTCTGGATGAGAGAGAAATAGATATTGTATTGTCCCTCCACGGTGCGCAGAGTGTTGTCAAATCTAACTGAAAATGTTGGTTGCAACGTGTTGTCATCTTGGTATGACAAAGCTGGTTGGAGCGTGTTCTCAAATCGCTCTGCAAAGCTGCTGGTGCATGTTGTCCAATCTGTAGGATCGAAGTATACGAATATAGCAATCAGAGGGGGGGTGAATGATTGTGCGGAAGCTAAAACCAAATTCTTGACCTATTAAAAGTTCACCCCAAAACAGAACCAAATAATTGCCTCGTTTTCGACAAAAACAGAATGACAGAGGTTTGGTAAAACGAGAATTCCCGGAGATCCAACCGTCGAAACGATCTGAAATTTGGACACAAGAAACTAGACTCCAATACGAATCGAACCCAAAAAGAATCAGCTCGATCGGACTTACGGATCAAAAGTTATGAGCTTCGCAAGCTTGCTGATCCAGAACTTGACGAGAATCAATCTAATCAAAACTTCAAGATTAAACAAGAACGACAAAAGATTGATCAACTAGACTTTGAGAAACACTAGATCAATATCCTAGAGAGGTTTTTGATGGATCAAATCAAGATAAAACTTGAAGAACAAAAACCAATCTAGAACTAGAACAAGCATGCAAACAAGAACCAAAACAGAAAATATCAGTAGCGACGTGGTTCTCAGAGCACGCAAAAATCTTGGAAGAATTGATCTTTATTTCTTGTCTAAAATACTCTCATCAAAAGAGTACAAACCCTAAAACCAAGCTCAAAGCTTGATGCGCTCAGCTCTACTTGATGCCTTTCAACAGAGACCCCCACCTATTTAAAGCACCAACCCACAAAGAGTTCTGAATACGATTCCTATTCCCTAGAAGGAATCAGTATCCAACTCAACTCTACTTGGCCCAACCAGGCCGAGTACAACTCTTGCACGCGTATGGTAACCCTTCCATACTCACGTGACTAACACTTTGCACGCGTATGGCCACCTACCATACTCACGTGACTAACACTTTGCACGCGAATGACCTCCTGCCATTCTCACGTGACTAACCATTCTTCATGTGCACCATTCTCTTAGCCCGAACGTCCCGCATGACATCCTTGACCACCAAGACCTCAGTTCCTCCTGAACCTAGTCCCGAACCTCAGTTCCTCCATGAACCTAGTTCCGGTCCCGTCATCGACCACGTTCGTCTTCGAACAATACCTGCACATGAACAAAACACAAAACGAATCCGAGCACAAGTCCACGACTTGACTCAATGTCAATCCATGCAACTACTCACATGAGTATTGCATAAAGTCCACTTCAAAAGAAGCATCATGAAATCATTACAAATTTCAAATTCACATTCAAAATTCAAATCCAAATCGCTCAAAACCCTAATTGCTTAAAACGCATTCACGACGGACAAACAAAGTTGGTCCGTTGTATAAGGAAAAGTTTCTGTTCCAAGAAGCCAACCAAACGCGGAAAAACACGTTCACAACGGACAAACAAAGTTGGTCCGTTGTACATGCAAAAATGGCTTCGGACATGAGCTCAAAACAAGTTCACAACGGACCCCGAAGCTTGTCCCGCCAAGCGTGCCACGCTCGGTTTCACAAAAGTAAAACCCTAGAAAAAGTCCATTCACGACGGACAAAAAGAATTAGTCCGTTGTACATGTGAAAATCTTGGTTCCAAGAAATTATCCAAACCGAAAAAGCTTGTTCACAACGGACCAAGAAAAATCGTCAGTTGTACATGTGAAAATGACTTCGGTCATGGGCTCAAAAACATGTTCACAATGGACTCAAAAACACCGTCTGTCGCGGATGGGAAACTTCTTGTTTCTTGAGAACTTTGTCCGCGCTAATGCGTAATTTATCAAGCTTTCTTGTCAAATTGTCAAACACATGCACAAGCACATTTTGCAAATCCAATTCTAAGTTAATTTTTCAGTTCAAAGCCAATTTTTCAAAGACATGATTTCACAATCTCCCCTTGATGAAAACATTAGCAACACCACTTAGAATTGAACATTTGGCATTCACTTTACAAAAGATTTTGAAATCGAAAGGATCAAAGACCGAAGGAAGAAAACACAGAATTCCCCCTTTGACCAAAAACAACACAAAATCTCCCACTGAGAAGGAAAATGTGTGTGAATGTGCAATGTGTCCAAAATTCCTAAAAATCTCCAAACTTCTCACAAAATGCCAGAAACAAATCCCCCTTTTTCTTCTCCCCTTTTTTTAAGCTTTTCAATGATTCCCAAATTTCTCCCTTTGACAATGGATTCATCAAGAGTAAAAGAGAGAACAGTTCAAAATTTTTCCTGAAACAATGATTTCACCAAGAGAAACAAGGGAGTGCCAAGATAGGAAAAGATGAGCTCATTCGATCATATAACCTTATATATCACATAATATGCAAAATACATGATCTTGATGTGATTTTAACAAGTTAGGGAATGACATGCATCTCAACCTCAATTTAGTCAACTATAGCCAAGTACTAAGCAAGATCTTAGCAGAAAAAGCAAGACTTTAAAAATTGAAGCAACTAACAACTTAGGGCGAGCAAGTAGTTTCAACTCCAATCTAGTAGACCAATTTAATCTTTAAACAATAAGTTGCATGTGGCATGCTTGAAGCATACTTCTTTTATTTTCTAGGAGTGGCATGCTTGAAGCATACATCTTATCTTTGAGGGAATGGCATGCTTGAAGCATACATCTTATCTTTTTAGGGAAAGCACCCTGAAGCACATAACTTGAGTTATTTTGCTTTTAACAACCCCTTTTTATTGATTCCCTTTTCTTTTCATTTTTCTTTGATTATAAACATGCAAAAGTGATTAAAAGGTCTTATGAAAGAGTAAAGTTGAAACCACACTTGCTTCATAGCCCAAATTTGTCAAGAGGATTCAATATCAAGCCTAGAAGAGTAAGATATCACAGAGTATTTAGCTATAGGTAATCAGTCGAGGAATTCCACAATGTCATTTTTAGTTCAAGTGAGACAATTAGATTATCATATATTAGCTCAATTACATAACATATAAAGAAATATGATAAAGTGAGCTCATCAAGTGAAAGAACTTGGCAAAGAAACTCCCCCTCAAAACAATCCCATTGGATGAACAATTCCAAGTTCTCCCCGAATAAAGGCAAAACGAGAAGAAGACAAAGGTTTTGTGAAAATGTCTGCCAATTGATGTTCAGATTCCACATGATGAAGCACAATGTTGCCTTTTTCAACATGATCTCTAAGAAAGTGAAATCGATGTCAATGTGTTTTGTTCTAGAGTGTTGCACGGGTTCTTAGCAATGCAAATTGCACTAGTGTTATCACACAAAAGAGGAACACTATCCAAATTAACCCCATAATCTTTTAGTGTAGCTACTATCCAAAGAATTTGAGAACAACAACTAGCAAAGACCACATATTCAGATTCAAAGTAGCTGATTGTGCAATGTAAGATTGTTTTCTAGATGACCATGCAATGAGAGAATTTCCCAAGAAGTGACATGAACCAGAAGTGCTCTTCCTATCAATTCTACATCCTCCAAAATCAGCATCGTAAAAGATCTCAAACTAATGCATGAGGAAGCGTAAAGCCAAATGCCAAAATCTTGAGTTCCATGAAGATACCTGAAAATCCTTTTGTGACTTGTCGATGTGAAGCACGTGGGGAAGCTTGAAAACGAGCACACAAGCATACAAAGAAATTGTATATCCGGCCTTGATGCATTGAGGTACAAAAGTGAACCTATCATACTTCTATATTCCTTTTGATCAACCGGCTCACCATCTTCATCGTGGTCAAGTGCGCAAGTGCTCTCCATGGGTGTTATGATCGGCTTGCTTTGTTTTCCATTCCAAAGCGATGTAGCAAGTCTTTCGTGTATTTGCTTTGATGTACAAAAGTACCATCCTTCGCTTGCTTGATTTGAAATCCCAAAAGTATGTCAACTCACCCATCATACTCATCTCAAACTCCTTCCTCATTGTTTCTCGAAAACTTAGACACTAAAACATGAGATGAACCACCAAAGATAATATCATCAACATAAATCTGAGCGAATAGTTGATCATTGCCTTGCTTGAGTAAAAAGAGAGTTTTGTCAACCTTTCCCATTAAAAAGCCTTTTCAAGTAAAAGGTTTTTAGCCTATCATACCATGCTCTAGGTGCTTGTTTCAAACCATACAAAGCTTTTGATAGTTTGAACACATGATTTGGAAACTTTGGATTTTCAAAACCAGGTGGTTGCTTGACAAAAACTTCCTCATTTATGTAGCCATTAAGAAAAGCACTTTTCACATCCATTTGATACAATTTGAAACCTTTGGATGCAGCAAAAGCTAAAAGGATTCTAATGGCTTCAATTCTAGCAACAGGAGCAAAGGTTTCATCAAAATCTAAGCCTTCAATTTGAGTGTAACCTTGAGCAACCAATCTAGCCTTGTTTCTAACAACAACACCATCCTCACTTTGTTTATTTTTGAAAACCCATCTAGTTCCAATAACATTAAAATCTGGAGGAGGTGAGACAAGTTTCCAAACTTTATTTCGTTCAAAATTCTCTATTTCTTCATGCATGGCATTGATCCAAGATTAAATCGGATAATGCATGAGATATATCTTTGGGTTCAAAAGAAGCAACTAAAGCGGAATGAGCATGAGTGTCAGAATGAATAAACCTGGATCGAGTGACTCTCTCATTTAGGTCTCCAATCATTTGTTCAGATGGATGCATTTTTTGAATGTGCAAGGGAGCATTGGCTTTTGAGACTTCTCCTTCTTCTTCTTCATTTTCAGCATGTACAGATGATGTTGTAGCTTGAGGATGGTTAGCTGTAGGTGATGTAGTAGTAGGTGCCAAAGGTGCTACATCTTGTTGTGCATTAGGAAGAGTCAAGACCTCATCTTCAACATCATCATCATCTTCAAAGATTTTCTCCCCGAATGTATGCGCTGTACTGCATCGCTTGGACTAGTGCCTGGACTAGCCTCATCAAAAGTAACTTCACAAGTTTCCACAATTTTGTTAGTCTCCAAAACAAGCACACGATAGCCACGAGTATGAGCAGGATATCCAAGAAAAACCATCCATTGATCTAGCTTCAAATTTATCAAGATTTCCAGATTTCAAGACAAAGCATTTGCATCCAAAAACTTCGAAAGTGAGAAGCAGAAGGTCTATGTCCAAACCGAAGCTCATATGGAGTCTTACCCAATTTTGATCTCAAAAACACACGGTTTGAAACATAACAAGCAGCTTGAAATAGCTTCAAATTTCAAAAGTTCCTAGGAGTGTGATGTTCATCTAACATGGTTCTAGCCATCTCAACCAATGTTCTGCTTTTCCTTTCAACTACACCATTCTCGTTGAGGCACTCTAGGTGATGAAAATTGATGATCAATTCCTTTTCAAGACAAAAGTGATTAAAAGAAGCATTTTTGAATTCAGTTCCATTATCACTTCTAATAGCTTTGAGAGCTCCTGGATGATCAATAGAAAGCCTAAGAACAAGACTTCTAAAATGACTAAAAGCCTCATCCTTAGATGCCATAAAGTATACCCAAGAGTATCTAGAAAAATCATCAACAATCACAAGCACATACCATTTGCCTCCAAAGGATTGAACTCGAGATGGTCCAACTGTATCAAGATGTAGAAGCTGTCCTGGAGCGTTTGTCATCACCATGGTAAAAGGTGGATGTGAACCTGCAATCATCTTACTATGTCTACAAGAAGAACATACTAGATTGCTATCACTCTTAAGCTTAGGCAAGCCACGTATAAGATCTAAACCACTTATACGAGTAAGATGATCAAAACCAACATGACCAAGTCTACGATGCCAAAAGAATAAATCTTTAGAAACATTGGCGATTAGACACCTATGCTTAGAAGAAGGTGATGCATCAAAATCAGCTTTAAAGACTCTTCCAAAACGAGAAATTTTGAACACAAGATCACCTGAAGCATCTAGCACTTTGCATTCATTTTTCTTAAAGCTTATCTCAAGATCTTCATCAAGCATTTGTGAGACAGAAAGCAAGTTATATTTCAAATTTTCAACAAGAGCCACATCTTTGAACATAAACTTGTCACTTACCTTTATTGTACCTTTTGCCACAACAGAAGAGGAAGAAGCATCTCCAAAAGTAACACTTTCAGCACGAGATGCACGAGTGAGGGAGGAGAACCAATTCTTATTACCGGACATGTGGCGTGAGCATCCGGAATCCACTAGCCATATGTTCTCCTTCCTCGCGCGAGAAGCCTCATTGAAGTCGCTGTCGTGATCATCCTCGGTGAGGCTATCCTTGCTGCTTGCCATGAGACATAGTCCTATCAAATCATGCTTGCTTGGAGTTGCATCATCTTCGCTGCTCTCCGAGTCCACATCGCTCAAATTGACTTGTTCAAGAGCGGAAAGAACTCGGTGAACCACCTTGCGGTTGATGAAGCTCTTCTTCTTCCTATCATTTGACGAGAACCTTTTCTTCTCATTCCTTCTGTCGTTGTCCTTCTCCTCCTTTGATGTTTTTCCTGCAAGCTTAGGACAATTTGAGCGACTCGGGTTGAGGTCACCACACTCATAGCATCTTGGAGGACCACCTCTCTTTCTCATTCTCACATTCGCAAAGCTTTGTTAAAGCGAGAAGAGAGTAGTGCCAGATCTTCTTCAGGAAACTCTTCAAGTTGCTCATCTGTTAAAGAAGACATGGAAGACAAGGCAAAGCTAGAAGAAGAATTTGCATTTGACATGTTAGGGTTAGAGATCAAAGCAATTGATTTAATGTTACCCTTCCTGGCAAGAACATCCAACTCATGAGTTTTCAACTTAGAGTAAAGAACATCTAATGTGAGTGTGCTCATGGTAGTAGATTCTTGTATAGATGTTACTTTCATCTCCCACACAGACATGTCCAAAGCACTAAGCAATTGTCGAGCATTTTCAGCATCGGTGTAGCTAACTCCAACAACACGTAGATTGCTAAGAATTTTATTGAAAGCGTGCAAAGAAGTCATCTACAGATTCACTAGGTTTCATCTCAAAACGCATGTATTCTTTTTTGTAAATATCTTGGCGAACCTCTTTGACAAGTTAGAACCCTCATGGTAATCACAAAGAGATTTCCATACCTCATATGCGGATCGAAGATGAACCACACGATCAAAGTCATTGCGTCCCAAGCCTTGGATGATCAAGTTGCGCGCCTTGCTATTTGCTTCAACATGTGTGCGATTGGTGTCGTTGGCGTTGTCGTTTGCGGGGACTTCATATGGCTTGTAGACCTTCTCCCAAATTGTGAAGCCCTGTGCTTGGATGAACGCCTCCATCTTGGCCTTCCAAAACTGAAAATCAACACCATCGAACACACATGGTTTTGTCGAATAACGATCCATTGATCTAATCACCGGTTAAGATAGATTAGAGAAACCTTGCTCGATACCACTTGTAGGATCGAAGTATACGAATATAGCAATCAGAGGGGGTGAATGATTGTGCGGAAGCTAAAACCAAATTCTTGACCTATTAAAAGTTCACCCCAAAAGCAGAACCAAATAATTGCCTCGTTTTCGACAAAAACAGAATGACAGAGGTTTGGTAAAACGAGAATTCCCGGAGATCCAACCGTCGAAACGATCTGAAATTTGGACACAAGAAACTAGACTCCAATACGAATCGAACCCAAAAGAATTAGCTCGATCGGAATTACGGATCAAAATTTATGAGCTTCTCAAGCTTGCTGATCCAGAACTTGACGAGAATCAATCTAATCAAAACTTCAAGATTAAACAAGAACGACAAAAGATTGATCAACTAGACTTTGAGAAACACTAGATCAATATCCTAGAGAGGTTTTGATGGATCAAATCAAGATAAAACTTGAAGAACAAAAACCAATCTAGAACTAGAACAAGCATGCAAACAAGAACCAAAAGCGAGAAAATCTTGTAGCGACGTGGTTATCTTGTGTACGCAAAAATCTTGGAAGAATTGATCTTTATTTCTTGTCTAAAATACTCTCATCAAAAGAGTACAAACCCTAAAACCAAGCTCAAAGCTTGATGCGCTCAGCTCTACTTGATGCCTTTCAACAGGAGACCCCCCACCTATTTAAAGCACCAACCCACAAGAGTTACGAATACGATTCCTATTCCCTAGAAGGAATCGTATCCAACTCAACTCTACTTGGCCCAACCAGGCCGAGTACAACTCTTGCACGCGTATGGTAACCCTTCCATACTCACGTGACTAACACTTTGCACGCGTATGGCCACCTGCCATACTCACGTGACTAACACTTTGCACGCGAATGACCTCCTGCCATTCTCACGTGACTAACCATTCTTCATGTGCACCATTCTCTTAGCCCGAGCGTCCGCATGACATCCTTGACCACCAAGACCTCGGTTCCTCCTGAACCTAGTCCCGAACCTCGGTTCCTCCATGAACCTAGTTCGGTCCGTCATCGACCACGTTCGTCTTGAACAATACCGCACATGAACAAAACACAAAACGAATCCGAGCACAAGTCCACGACTTGACTCAATGTCAATCCATGCAACTACTCACATGAGTATTGCATAAAGTCCACTTCAAAAGAAGCATCATGAAATCATTACAAATTTCAAATTCACATTCAAAATTCAAATCCAAATCGCTCAAAACCCTAATTGCGGCAACGCATTCACGACGGACAAACAAAGTTGGTCCGTTGTATAAGGAAAAGTTTCTGTTCCAAGAAGCCAACCAAACGCGGAAAAACACGTTCACAGCGGACAAACAAAGTTGGTCCGTTGTACATGCAAAATGGCTTCGGACATGAGCTCAAAACAAGTTCACAACGGACCCCGAAGCTTGTCGTATGCAAGCGTGCCACGCTCGGTTTCACAAAAGTAAAACCCTAGAAAAGTCCATTCACGACGGACAAAAGAATTAGTCCGTTGTACATGTGAAAATCTTGGTTCCAAGAAATTATCCAAACCGAAAAGCTTGTTCACAACGGACCAAGAAAAAGCGTCCGTTGTACATGTGAAAATGACTTCGGTCATGGGCTCAAAAACATGTTCTATGAGACTCAAAAACACTGTCTGGTCGCAGATGGGAAACTTACTGTTTCTTGAGAACTTTGTCCGCGCTAATGCGTAACTTCTTCATTTCTTGTCAAATTGTCAAACACATGCACAAGCACATTTTGCAAATCCAATTCTAAGTTAATTTTTCAGTTCAAAGCCAATTTTTCAGCACATGATTTCACACAATCGGTAGGACACAACTATTGTCTATGTGTTGTGACCCCCGTCGACCATGACCCGCTCGACCATGGTATTGCTGATGGTCGGGGCCACGACCAAGGCAGCCTTGAGGTCTTTAGACATGCCCTAAGGGGCATCCTCCCAGGAAAAAATGATTGGCGTCCCAGCCCATTTGCAGGGCTGGTCAACGGGCTTCCCGGTGGTGGCTTGGTAGACGGTACGTGCGGCGTTCTTGAGCTCGCACCAGGATTGGTATGCCGATGAGCCCCCGAAAATGACGTCAATATGGTGATCACCCTGCTAAAACTCCAGGTCATGGTCGTCTAGATCCTCACCGGCATTGACCTTATCAGGTTGTTTGCCTTCCTTCGAGAGCGCGGGCATCTCTTCGTGCCCCGTCATAGAAGGCATCTAACTTGCTCTGCCAGGTCCTGTAGTTTCGAAGGTCATGACCTTGAGTCATGTGGAACAAGTAGAACTTCTCGCTGTCATACTTGGATCGCTCCTCAGCACCCTGTGGTCGGGCATCACTTCTCTGGGGCCCAGGCTGATGGTTCCCCTGCTGAGGTCGGCGTGGTATATGTTGAGGTCATGGCCAGCCTCGTTGAGGTCAGGGCTCTCCCTGGTTGGGTTCCCATACCTCCATCACCTCGCGTTCACCGTTTGTCGCAGCGACCACACGCGACCGACCACCACCATTCTTGCGATCCCTCTTCCACTTGTGGGCAGTCGGGCCCGGGTAGCTGCCCTTGGCATTAGATGGGCCGGCCTCTCCAGAATTGAGGCCGAGCTTGCCTTGGTCGTAGTCGCGCTTCCAGCATACCGCGTCGTCCACGTCCGCGTACCGTTCCCCCATGCGAAATAGTTTGTTGACATTGAGCCTTGCCATGATCTCCAGATCCTCGGTGAGACATCAATCACGAATGCCAAACTTGAAGGCCTTGATCACGGTTTCCTTGGAGATGCTTGGAATCGACTTCCTCGTGCGGATGAACCACTGTACGAAGTCACAGAGGAGCTCGTTCTTGCCCTGGATGAAGCGATCCAGGTCCTTCTCCCCTCTCGGCCACTCGTAGCAGCTCTGGAAATTGGAGCGGAGGGCACTTTGTATCTGGCACCACGACTGGAAGGTGGCAGGCTTTTGGTTGAAGAGCAAAGTACGCGTTGCGTCGTCCAACATGGTCAGGAGGTAATTGGCCATTACTGACTCGTCCCCTCCGATCGTCAGGATCGCAGTCGAGTAGATCAAAAGGAACTCGTCGGTGTTCTTGGTCTTATCGAACCGCGCGATCTAGGCGGGCTTGAATCGGGCCGACCTTTGAACCCAATGAAGGTCATCAGAGAATGCTGAGCAGCCATAGACTGGTGCAGTACCATGTCGGGAAGAGTGCTGCTGGATTCGGAGTCACGGTTGTCGCGGCGTCTGGACCCATGACCACGCTAGTCGTGACGGTGGGCGCGGGCGTCGCCCGGGTGGTAACGCAGTCGATCGTGAACCCTACGATGCCTGGGCGGGATATCTGGAGAAAGGCTCCCAAACATGCTGTTCGAATAGGTGCTGCTGTAGCTCTGGTGATGCCGAACATTGCCCTGGGTCGCGAGCAGGGGCCGGCGACATGGAGGTGTCCGGGATGAATCCTGGACTCACTGGTGCGAAGGCAATCGGCAAGAGCGCCAGCGCCCGCACGAGGAGTTGTCGTCAATCGTCAGGGAGTGGGATCCAGAGTGCCGACTTCGGTCCTGCTGTGAAGTTACGACTTCGTAGCATCTTTGTCGAGCTCATCGATGAGAGCTCGACCAAAAAGATCTGACTTCACCCGAGTAGGATCGGTCATAACCTGAGCGATATCACGCAGGCGTTCGCCCGAGTGGGGAAGCCTGGACCGCCCGGATGACGTGCCAATCTCCCCTCATACTTCCCGTCGGAGAGTGGTTATGGCCTGGTTGATGGCGACCAGAGCAATTCGGTGAGCATCCTCGGGAGTCTTCGGGTCGCGGTCCTCCGCCTCTGCGCTTATGTCACGGCTGCCGGCCATGAAGACAAACTGTTCGTGTAGCGGCGATGAAGGCGAAAATAGGGACGTGGAGCCGTCGCGCTCGGGAACCGCATTCGAGCCTGAATTTGTCGGATGTCCCCCAACAATGAGCGCCATGGCTTTGTCAATGTCGGAGATGCCAGTGTCATTGAAGCAGTGACATTCCTCCGAATGAGCGAAGCTTTCGGGCCCCACGGTGGGTGCCAGCTGTTGACGATCGGGATCGCCTGACCTCAAGTGTTAGGGGGTTGATGTGAAAGCGGAACCCGGTACTGACTTCGCTCAAAGAGGATGGTTGAGGGAAGGAGAAAGAGAGGGACACCAAGAGTTATACTGGTTTGAGCCCCCAGTTTGGGTAATAGCTCTACTCCAGTCTTGCCCGAAGGCGAAGAAATTCACTATGTCTTAGTACAAGAGGTGCTCTCTAGATCGGAGGCTCTAGAGGAATGGCTTGCCAGTATGTATGTCTAGTCATGTCTGCTGCCCCCTGCTGTGCTCGTCTCAGGGAGGTTTTAAGCCTCTCCCAATCGTTACTAGAAACGACCGGGAGAGATTCCTAGGGGAGTGGCTTCATGCGCACTAACGCTGGATCGTAACTGTCCCGTGATTTTCATTCACGCCTGGCTTGACTCCATCATTTAAGGATCTTGGTAACTGACGGCGTGAATGCCCGATCGAGATCGTCCGAGCTTGACCCCTCGGGCGGGAGTCAACTCCTTACTATCTAGCTCGAGCTCGAGCTAAGAGCCCCCGACCATGTCGTTGATCACACAGCTCCCGCTCGACCTCGAGCTAGGGGTTTGTTGACCGTGTCGTTAACCGGGCATGAATTTTCCAGTCACCGACACTTACAAATCTAATTAATCTAGTCACTAAGTTATCTATCTAAATAACAACTGCTACTCTACGTAACTAAATATTTACAATCTAATTAATCTGGTCACTAAGATGTATTTTTAAATTTAAATTTAAATAAACAAAAAAATACCTACAAAATTACAACACTCCTCCTCCTCCCGTCTTCTTCACCTCTCTCCTCTTCTTTCTCTACTTTCATTCTTTTCTTCTTCTTCTTTTTTCTGCTGCTCATTCTGGTTTGGTGCGCGGCAGCTCAAGTTAAAACAGTTCTTTGTCGTCAGTTGAAATGAAATGACGACAAAGGCTCTATCGCTGTTTCAATTGGCTACAGACCCTCTGTCGCTATTTCAACCGACGACAGAGAGGCAACGGTTTAAATTCACACCTCTGTCACCAATTAAAATATCGATAAAGAGGCTGTCACCATTTCAAATCACTACAGAAGGATATTTTTGCTATTTTTTTAATGTGTCTATTATTATTTCTGTAAATTTTTATTAAAATAATATTATTTAAAAAAATTCAATGTTTCGTGTTCGTGGTAGGTAGCTGCTAGGGAAATTGGAGTATTGGACTGCCCGCAACCAAATCGATAGGACAAACCGGCACCGTCGGGTTGCTCATCTACTCGTCTGCGATCCACACCGACACAAATCGTCAACCTTTTCTCTTCACAGCTCAGCGCGCACCTCTCGTCCTCTCTCCCATAAAAAACGAGCAACACCTGTTGTCCGTTTCACCACTGATCTGCCACCGGTGCAATCTTGTTCGTGCGCCACCTCACCTCCTCCGCACGCCCTCAAGCGGCAGATGGCGACGGCGTTGCCTCGTCCGCTCTCATGTGCGGGTGCCGCGGAATGCACAGGCGAGCAGGCGAGGACGCGGAGGAGAAAGACGAACAGCAGCAACCGCCTTCTTGGACCGGACTTCCCCGACACCTGGGACCGGCCCCCGCGCTCCGCGGTGACACTGCCTTCCCCGCGAGGCGCCGCAGGTGAGTGGGGCTTACTGGCTTACTAATCTCTGGTTAAATCTGTGGTCTTCCAACGCGTGTGCCCTTCTTGGATCAGTGATTTGGCGAGGATGTGCTGTAGAAAATTTTAAATAGGGTTTTGATATGCGATTAGACGTAGACATAGCGAGAGCACGTTTCAGGTTCATTGATTCAGTGATATCGTTTGCCGTGTAATTGGTGCAGAGTGCACTGTAGTAGTAGTTTAGTGTCCAGAGCAATGCTGTTGCTAATGATTGAGAGAAAAAGTTTGGAGTCTGGCCTCTGAAAGTGGAAGCACTAGCAGATCAAAATGTAAATTCAAATGAAACTCAAGTTGATGTTCTTTAGTAGCTCTCTATACTATTTAGTGTTAGATGCTTCTACTTGGTTGGTGTAACTTGTAAGCACCAAAACAATGGGAAGATTCAGTGGGGAAAAGAATAATCAGATTTACTTGAGGCAAGCTGATGCCATGCTGTAAACTAGTGCTGTTTGGTGGCTGCAGTTTTCCTGTTTGTAGTTGGTGCAAGGTTGTAAGCGAATTTCTAGGTTTTACACCTTTCATGTTATGGACTAGCTTCCACATCCATGAAAAGAATACGAGGCTACAGTTCTCATTGTTGTTTACGATCTTGTGCTAATGATTTAATGTTGTGAACTTGTACTTTTGTCTTTCTTGTAGTTGATAATGGGTCCACCACGACCATTATTGATGGTAAAGCCATTGCAGAGGACATAAGGTTAGAGATTGCCGAAGAAGTTCGTCAAATGCAAAATGCAGTTGGGCATGTACCTGGCCTAGCTGTCGTATTGGTAGGAGATAGAAGGGACTCTCGATCCTATGTGCGATACAAGATAAAGGGTTGTGCAACGCCCTGTTTTTCTTCCGCCGCGCGCGCCGCCGCCCAACGGCCAGCTCTGCCCTTCCCGCGCGCCGCCGCCCGCCCACAACCACCGCCCGCTTGCCGCCGCCATTCTCGCGGCCGTTCGGCCAGCCGCGCCGCCTCCTCGCCCCTATTTAACCCCCCCTCGAGGTCCCCTCCTCTCCCGTACCCTCCCCTCTCTCCCTCTCTGCTCCCTCTCCTCCGAAGCACCGCCGCCGCCGCCTCCTTCCTCGGCACCGGCGAGCTTTGGCCAGCGCGTCCGCCGCCCAAACTCCGCCGCCACCGGCAAGCTCAGCCCTCGCCAGCCCGTGCCCAGCCTTCGCCACTCGTGGCCGCGCGCTGTGCCATACCGCTTCGCTGCTGCGCCCTGAAGCGCTCCGTCGTGTGCAGCGTGGTCCACGGCCACGCCAGCGTGGGCAGATCCGGTGAGGCCCGCTGTCAGCGTTAAAAGAAAAAAAAAAGAGATTTCGAAAATAAAAAAAAAACGGATTTTGGGCGCTGACGTCAGCAATGCGCAATAATTCGGTTTTTCTTTTTAAAAATAATTTTGAAAATTCCAGAAAACCCGTTTTATTTGTTTTTAAACTTCCGGGAGCCCGTTTTCGCCCGTTTGAACTCCGTTTGGCTCCGTTCTTCTTCCTAAATTCATTAGAAATCTCAAACCTCAGTTTAGAGCTAGTTTGAAATTCAATTTGTGTTTATTTGTATTCGTTTGGATCTTATTTGAATTTGGTTGTTTTTCGCGCGTAGATTACGGAGAGTCCAAGGAATTCCCGACAGCGATTTCGGCGACAACTCGTCGAACTGTGCAAGTCACACCCCCTTGACCATGTTGCTCCCAGTTTTATGAACTTATGTTGTATTTACAATTATTGCATGCTTATTTATTATAGACATTAATTTCCGACCTAGTTTTAAATGATAGTTAAATCCAATTCCGATATGCGACCTTTGACATTTGAATTCCGATACCCTTGTAACCTTAGTAAAAATATGAGTTATGACTATGGTAATAGTTAGACATTGCTTAGCCATGCATAGAATCGAACTTAGGAAATTTTGGGAATTTTATGCCAAAATAATATCATGTTCAATTGGAAACTTATAGTGATCAATGTTAGTATTAATGTGGAGATTAGTATGGTTAAAATGAAAATGACTTAGACCAAAGTAGAATTGGTTGGAAAGTGGTGAGGTCATAGTTCGGGTTTGTGGGCGGTCTCGCCTAGTCAATTAAGGACCGTCGAGTCTCATTTGAATGTAAAGCCTAATCGTACTACCACGAGTCCGGAATGGGACATACACGGCTATCCTTATTAAATCATTTCATGGGCGATCATGCCATATGGGGGTAGTGGTGTGGTGAAAGCGAGATCTTTGCCACTCTGGCGCAAGAGGGCTTACGAATAGAGGAGTCTTTCAATGTGAAACCTTAGCGGGCATGACTACATGTATGATTTTAACATAGGGGCCTTGTCATAATCTTCTCTGTCACTCACCAAAGGAAGTGTGTTGACATAAAAGAGAAATATTATGTCTTGTGGGTAAAGTTGTACAACCTCTGCAGAGTGTCAAACTAATCGATTAGCCGCGCCCGCGGTTATGGGCATGCCGAGCAAGCCATTCTCAGATTAGACTTTAGTAAGTTAAAATTTGGTTTTCAGAAATGATGATGGGATGGAGGGAGTCCATCATGGGTAACTTAGCCAATTCCAAGAGAGATTCCTGAGTTAAAATTGTATAGATTTGATTTTTGGAATAAAATATGCCTTTTAAATTATTCAAAATGTTATTAAATTGTTGCTTTATGCTTAAATAAACCATATTGCCATCCTTTGATTACCCGTACATTTATATTGCATTTCCGGTGTGGTTTGCTGAGTACGTATGTACTCACCCTTGCTTAATTTATCACTTCAGAGGAGGAGTACCACGATGGTGAGGAACAGTTGGACTAGGCCGCGTCCCCAATCGATTGCCTGTGGCAAATTAATTGGGCTCTATCTATTTGTCTTCATTTCCGCTGCTTTATTTATTCGTTGGCCTGCGCGCCATTTCCTATGTAACCTTGAATATTTATTATTAATAAAGAACGCTGGATATGCTATGGTTTCATTTCTACTGTGTGTACTAGCATTTCCTGGACTAGTACAGATTACACAGAGGATTTCGGAGGTGTTATTCCGGGGTCCGACAGAGATGGTATCAGAGCCATATCGACTGTAGGTCATAGCCATGGTTCAAACTTAGGGATTATATTTTAAAAGATAGATAATTTTGAAAACTTTTATTCCTTACTCTCTTTTCACTCATCCCCTTCGGTTTATAAAAATTTATTTCTAAGTCGTCTCTCTCTCAAAATTTGTAGATGGCTGAGATTCCGATCATGTGTCGTCTGGATTTGTACATGGAGAGCTGGACCAGGATTTTGCTGGATATGGCCCAATTCCTCGGATTCACAGAGAGACCCGTCTACCATGGCTTCCGGACATGGACGTTCGCACAGGATCAATGGAGAGTCGAGGTTCACATCTACGCTCAGGACCGCGGCAGGACCATCTCCCATATCTATGAGGCTCCAATAATGAGAGACACTTTCGCCACGAGCATCCAGGATGCAGCTCGCGAGGCAGTACGGACGATGGGAAGACTCTATGAGGTGGAGTTGAAGCCCTCTGAGTTTCGCTACTATCCCATCAAGTATCAGTGCAGCTCATATAGTGCCTTCCGCCCGCCTACGATGACTAGCTCCACCGTTTTGCTTCGACAGATAGCGCTCATGGAGGCTATGGACGAAAACTACCAGGACACCCTTGACGAGCTGTTGACGACCCAGCAGAAGCTTCGCGAAGTGCAGGAGGAACTGGCCATGTACAAGGCCGGCAATGAGGGTTCGTCCGTCCAGGGAGAGACTTCAGAGCACTCAGAGCCTGTTCATGTCCCGAAGAAAAGAAAGACCGGCGACAAGAAGACTTATTTAAGCCAGTTTCGTGGACCTCAGCAGGATTAGTTTCCGCTTTAGATAGCTTTAGACGTTGATTCTTTCGTTGTGTGTGTTGTCGTTACTTCTTGTAAACAGATGCCATCTTTTGCTAGAAGTTTAATAAAGATTTGATTCATTCGTTTATATTTGGAATTTATTGGAGTTTTATCGCTTGTGTGTGGGGTTTTTGGGTAGAACTCTATTCCTCCCTTTTTCTAAATCTTGTCATCAACCGTCAGATGGTGAACACTCGTAGCAACGCCAACAGTCCCCCTCCGCCAGGATTGCCCCCTCCTCCTGTAGATGGACCCAACTGGCAGCAAATGTTGGAAAATCAGAACCAACTCATCCAACTCCTGGCTCAGTCCATCAACAATAACCAGACTGTTCAAGCTAACCAACAAGCTCATGCACCTCCTCAGTCTAGACTGTCAGAGTTTATGAGAACGAGACCTCCAACCTTCTCCAGCAGCACCGAGCCATTGGACGCCGATGACTGGCTCAGAAACATCGAGAAGAAGCTGGACATCGTTCAGTGCAACGACCGAGCGCGAGTCTTGTTCGCTTCTCATCAGCTGAGTGGACCCGCTGCAGAGTGGTGGGACAACTTCCGTGTCACCTACCAGAACGCCCAAGCCATCATCTGGGATGAGTTCGCGATAGCTTTTCGCTGAGCTCACATTCCATCTGGCTTGATCGCGTTAAAGAAGAAAGAATTCCGCAGTCTACGCCAAAGAGGTCATACGGTGACGGAGTATCTACACAAGTTCAACCTGCTAGCACGCTACGCACCAGAAGATGTGGCCACCGATGAAGCCAAGCAGGAGAGATTCCTAGACGGACTCAATGATGAGCTGTCAATTCAACTGATCTCCCACGACTACTCCGACTTCGAGCAATTGGTTAACAAGGCACTTCGCCAGGAAGGCAAGCACTTGGAAATGGAGAACCGCAAGCGAAGAATGACTACCCAACGGTTCAATCCTGGAGCTTTTCCCAAAACTCGGATAAATCCATCATCATCTCCCAAGTTTGAGTTGACAGAAGTAACCAAGAAGCCAGTAATGGTAAACCATCCCAATAGCCTGGCAATCAACAAAGTAGATCAAGGAGGGCCAACACAGCAAAATTCAAAACCCCAGTCCAAAGTCACATGTTACGACTGCCATGGAATTGGACACTTCGCCAGAAATTGCCCCAAGAAGCAACAGAATGCAAGTCCAAGTGTGAACCACTACGAAGCCTTCCGCAATGCAGCAAGGAAGCCACAGAACTATGGCAAAGGACTCTTGAACAATATCAAGGCTCAAGACTTGCAGCATGGTACGTTTGAGAAATAAGTTGAAGGATCTATAACCTATTCTCTTGCCAGCCTTTTCGAATCTCGGGGTCGAGATTCTTTTTAAGGGGGATAGGTTTGTAACGCCCTGCTTTTCTTCCGCCGCGCCATGTGTAACGACTCAGCTTCTTCCCGCCGCGCTCGCTAACCACCGCACAGCCACTGGGCCGCCATTCTCGCAGTCGTTCGGCCAGCCTCCTCGCCCTATTTAACCCCTCGAGGTCCCTCCTCTCCAGTGCCCTCCTCTCTCCTCTCTGCTCCTCTCCTCAGAAGCGCCAGCCGCCTCCTTCCTCGGCTCGGCGAGCCATGTGCCAATCCCCGCTGACTCCAGCCGCCGCTGCTCCGCCTCCGCCAGCCGGTCGCCAGCCTCGCCGCTTCTCGGCCACTTGCCGCATGCCGCCCGCTCGGCTGGCACTGGGCGCGCTCGTCTTGGCGTGCACGCATACGTGGTCCACGACCACGCGTGGACCGGATCCTGCAGTGAGGCCCACCTGTCAGCGTTAAAAGAAAACAAAAGAGATTTCGAAAATCCAAAAAAAAAATAAGATTTTGGGCGCTGACGTCAGCAATGCGCAATAATTCGTTTTTTCTTTTTAAAAATAATTTTGAAAATTCCAGAAAACCCGTTTTATTTGTTTTTAAACTTCCGGAAGCCCGTTTTCGCCCGTTCGAACTCCGTTTGGCTCCGTTCTTCTTCCTAAATTCATTAGAAATCTCAAACCTCAGTTTAGAGCTAGTTTGAAATTCAATTTGTGTTTATTTGTATTCGTTTGGATCTTATTTGAATTTGGTTGTTTTTCGCGCGTAGATTACGGAGAGTCCAAGGAATTCCCGAACGACGATTTCGAGCAGCAACTCGTCGAACCAGGCAAGTCACACCCCCTTGACCATGTTGCTCCCAGTTTTATGAACTTATGTTGTATTTACAATTATTGCATGCTTATTTATTATAGATATTAATTTCCGACCTAGTTTTAAATGATAGTTAAATCCAATTCCGATATGCGACCTTTGACATTTGAATTCCGATACCCTTGTAACCTTAGTAAAAACTATGAGTTATGACTATGGTAATAGTTAGACATTGCTTAGCCATGCATAGAACTGAACTTAGGAAATTTTGGGGAACTTTATGCCAAAATGATATCATGTTCAATTGGAAACTTATAGTGATCAATGTTAGTATTAATGTGGAGATTAGTATGGTTAAAATGAAAATGACTTAGACCAGGCGAGAATTGGTTGGAAAGTGGTGAGGTCATAGTTCTGGGTTTGTGGACAGTCTCGCCTAGTCAATTAAGGACCGGTCTGAGTCTCGCTGAATGTAAAGCCTAACCGTACTACCACGAAGTGCTGAATGGGGACAGACCTGGCTATCCTTATTAAATCATTTCATGGATAGTCATGCCATATGGGGGTAGTGGTGTGGTGAAAGCGAGATGCTGCCACTCTGGCGCAAGAGGGGGCTTCTGAATAGAGGGAGTCTTTCAGCGATGAAACCTTAGCGGGCATGACCACATGTATGATTTTAACATAGGGGCCTTGTCATAATCTTCTCTGTCACTGACCAAAGGAAGTGTGTTGACATAAAAGGGAAATATTATGTCTTGTGGGTAAAGTTGTACAACCTCTGTAGAGTGTCAAACTAATCGATTAGCCGCGCTCGCGGTTATGGGCATGCCGAGCAAGCCATTCTCAGATTAGACTTTAGTAAGTTAAAATTTGGTTTTCAGAAATGATGATGGGATGGAGGGAGTCCATCATGGGTATAACTTAGCCAATTCCAGGAGAGATTCCTGAGTTAAAATTGTATAGATTTGATTTCTGGAATAAAATATGCCTTTTAAATTATTGAAAATGTTATTAAACTGTTGTTTTATGCTTAAATAAACCATATTGCCATCCTTTGATTACCCGTACATTTATATTGCATTTCCGGTGTGGTTTGCTGAGTACGTATGTACTCACCCTTGCTTAATTTGTCACTTCAGAGGAGGAGTACCACGATGGTGAGGAACAGTTGGACTAGGCCGCATCCCCAGTCGATTGCCTGTGGCAAATTAATTGGGCTCTATCTATTTGTCTTCATTTCTGCTGCTTTATTTATTCGTTTATTTATTCGTTGGCCTGCGCGCCATTTCCTATGTAACCTTGAATATTTATTATTAATAAAGAACGCTGGATATGCTATGGTTTCATTTCTACTGTGTGTACTAGCATTTCCTGGACTAGTACAGATTACACAGAGGATTTCGGAGGTGTTATTCCGGGGTCCGACAGGTTGCGAGGAAGTCGGTATAAAATTTTTTTTGGCAGAGTTGCCTGGTAGCTGTACAGAAGATGAAGTGGTCGATTCAGTGTCAAGATTAAATGGAGATCCATCTGTTCATGGCATCTTTTTGCAGTTACCTCTACCACAAGTAAGCTATTTTACTGTTCTAGTGTTGCCACTCTCAAAAGGCATTATCTTTGGTTTACTTCATAGATTTATATCATGAAAACCTTTTCATTTGCACCTACTAGAGAACTGTTTTATTCATGACTAATGTACACTACTTTAGTTCTCGTGGTAATAGATAGATGATTTCAGTTGTCTTTGATTTTAGTTTTCATTTTAAGTATTTGTTTGATCATGATTCAGCTTACTATTTCAGTTGTCTTTTATTTCAGTTTTCATTTTAAGTATTTGTTTGATCATGATTCAGCTTACTATTTCAGTTGTCTTTTATTTTAGTTTTCATTTTAAGTATTTGTTTGATCAAGATTCAGCTTACTTTATATCCAAGCTTTGCTATATTATGCTCAACATTCGACATAATGCATCATCAAGCTCTGTATTCTATGTAATAATTTTGTATAAATCAGCATATGGACGAGGAAAGGATTCTAAGCGCCATTAGCCTAGAGAAGGATGTTGATGGTTTCCATCCCTTGAATGTTGGTAATCTTGCCCTCGGAAGGAAACCATTGTTTGTGCCCTGTGTTGCAAAGGCTTGCCTTGAGTTATTGCTCCAATCTGGGATTGAGCTCATGGGAAAGCATGTTACTGTGATTGGGAGAAGCAAAGTTGCTGGGTTGCCCACTTCCTTACTTACTTTTACATGTAAAGTTGTCAAAATTCAATCATATCAATGATTATCCTACAGTTTTTACTGATTTATTACATGAGGACAATATTTTAACGTGGTGCTTTTTTTTTCCAGAGACATCATGCCACTGTGAGTGTAATCCATGCCTTCACAACAAATCCAGAGGAAATTACTCGTGAATCTGACATTGTGATCGCAGCTGCCGGAGTGGCCAATCTTGTAAGAGGGAGCTGGTTAAAGAAAGGTGCAGTTGTGATCGATGATGGGACAACAAATCCGGTCGAGGTAAAGACAATATTGTTCACTGTACTTTTGCTCGAAAAGCTTGATTTATAATGGCTGCACTATCGCTGGTGTTGTTTGTTCATCATATCCATTTTTGTATGCAAGGTAATAGTATGTTATTTGATGATAGCTGCAGTCCTGTTTATGATATTGGTTTCTTGCAGAGAATTGCAGTCTATGCTTGAAGTTACTCCTTGGTGCAATAACATTATAAATTCCACATCTTAATTCACTCATGGAATGTTCAAATGGTTGCATACTTTAAACTTTTAGGGCATCACCTTTGCTAGTACATCTACACATGGTGAGCTTGTGTTTCACTGAAGGTAATTCAAAGGATGATCAGGTTAGACCTTCAGCATGCATGAGTAATTCACCATGAGTAATAACATTATAAATATTAATTTTGAATATGTAACCTTTCCTTGTCATAATTCTCAAGAGCTAAATAGCTAATATGTGCAGTGTTACCCGGACACCCGTATCCAAAAATTTTTGTTGAATCAAACATCTCAAATCTGAGTCGGATTCCGACAACTGTGTCTGATTCCAAGTAGCATTTCACATATCCAAAATTTTTTGCCGAATCGAACACCTTGAATCTGAGTCAGATTCTGACTCCCATATCCGTGTCCATATAACACAGAATATGTGTACCTAGTATAATTGCCTATTACTGAGAAGTTTTTTTTGTACTAATGTTGTTTTTAGAATAGTGTATCATGCGCTTTTTGCAAATGGGTACGCGAGCACCTGTGGGCACCCACAATTTTCCCTTCTTTGTAATATTTATTTCTTTCACTACTACAGGAATTATATCACAATTGGTTTTTTTCGTTATCACAATTGGTTTTGGTGGCGATACAAAGTCTTTAAACAGTGATGAGAAGGTGCCATCACAGTCGATTTTCGCACGATAGTGATAATATGGTCATCATAATCGGTTCTAGGATAGAATCGATTGTCCCGTTTGATACTTTGTATATCATCCGAAAACAGCCCCAGATCTAGATTACAGATTACAGTACACATACATTCACCATATCAAACACAATACCACATAACATTCACAATGTAGGGTCGAGGATATGACTAGAAGGGGGGGTGAATAGGCGTATTTAAAAATTCTAATCACTACAATTAATGCGCTCTAATAAACCCATATGTCAAAACCTAATCAATAGTAATGTGGAAGTGATAGACTAAGATTTTGACAATTAAAGCGTAAATCAACTAGGCTCACTGGTACACTAACTAAATTAAGTCTCTAATCAATAAATTGCAATTCTAAGCAAGTAAGCAATATGAATGAGAATTGCAAGTAAATAAAGCACAAGAGAAACATCGATATTTTACCGTGGTGTTTGGAGACTTGCCGGTCTCCCCTAATCCACGTTGAGACAAGCCCAACTCGCTTTGAACTAGCTCTGCACTTGAGCACCCGTCTCGAATCCACTATTGAAGTTTTTCATCCTTCCGAGTAGGTTTAACTTCAACCTTCACAAACTTCGCCTGGGTTTCTTACAAACCTTGAGAGCTCCCACGCACGACGCTCCTACATCGTCTAGGAGGCGGCAACCTCCAAGAGTAAAATGTCGAGTCTCTGCTCGAGCTTCACCCAGCGCAACACACGCGCTTCCAGTGACTCCTAAGTGCAACACATGCACTAGGATCCTCCTCAAGTACAACACATGCACAAGAGGCTCTTAATCCTCACTCTAATTGCAACACATGCAATTAATCTCACTCTTGAGCTCAAAAACTAAATAGAGGAGTGTAACACATGCATAGGCCTCCCACAATACTCACAAGAGCAACGACTAGCTAATGCCCCCCCAAGGCCTCCTTATATAGACACCATGCCAAAACTAGCCGTTGGAGGGTGAATCTGGAAAAACTCAGCAAAGCTGGCACTACCGCCCATCTAGGGCCAGTAGTGCCGGCCTCCTCGCTAACGGCTAGAAAACTAGTCGTTGCACAGGAAACCCAGCACTACAGCCCTAATAGGCGCGGTAGTACTGCTCCTTCGGCAGTACCGACCCCATTGGTGGTACTACCGGCCTCATCACACAGCCTCCAGAATACCTCTTCTGGAAAATAACTACCGACGCATTGTGCCGATACTACCGCACCTCCGGTAGTACTGCTCCCACATGGACGGTAGTGTCGGCCTCCAAAAACTCAGAGCAACACTTGCCCTACTGGAAAATAACTACCGCTCAGAATAGCGGTAGTGCCGGCCTCAGAAGAAAAAACATAATTTTCAACAAAAAAATCATTTCTTAAAAACTCAACAAACAATTCTTTGAGCCAAATAGTGATCAATACATGATCACACCTATTACAAACCACATTTGCAACACTCAAACCATGCTCAAAGAATTTCAATCAAACTCCAACCAAATTTGCGAAAACACATTTTGCAAACCGCTCAAGATATATTTGCACAAATACATTAAGTAAATAAATTTCGGAGTCTATGAGATTGATCCTCTTAGCTATGTGATGGTCAAACCACGACCAAATCAACTTGCAAAAACCACAGTGCAAGTCGTCACATACTCTTAGGATTCTGGACTCATAAGCCTCCCGTTTATTCGCACAATGAATATGCAAATAACAATTAAACCACAATGCATAAGCTATCTTGTTTTTGCAATACATACAAATCAATAGCCTCGTGCAACACCAAGTCAAACTCAATTTGTTTGAGTATCCTCGTTTTGCAACACATGCAAAACCTAGCTCCAAGCAATCAAATAAACTCAAACTCATGAGCTCTCTATTTGCAACACATGCAAATCTCTAGCTCCATGCATACCATTTAAACACAAACTTGCTTGAGTTCTCTCCTTTTGCAACACATGCAAAGCTTAGCTCTAAGCAATACCAAATCAAACTGAGAGATATTGTTTTAAGACCAAGACATGAAATTCAACGATTGCAGTATATGCAAAATGTGAACTTCATGCAAATGCCAACGCATGAGCTCATTCCATTTGCAACACATGTAAATCACAGCTCCATACGAAAAACCAAAGCATATGCTTATCCTATTTGTAACACATGCAAATTAGAGCAATATGCCAACAAAGCCAAAGCACGAGCTTCACTCATTCGCAACATATGCCAAATGGTTCTCCATGCAAATCCAAATAAGAGAATTGAGCTCAAGTGATCAACGGGATTGAGTTCACCAACACATGATGAAACTCAAACTAAAGACTCAACCCCTCTTAATAGTATGGTGCTAAACTAGACTCAAAGCTAGAAAAAATCTTAGCCTATCTAGTTATACCTTAGCTGCTGTACACGATCCCCTTTGGGGGTTTTATGATCTTTAATCATCTTCTCCCTGGGATCGTGATCCAGCTCTCTTGAAGTCTTACTGATTTGAGATCATCTTCTTCAAGATCACCACCCGGCTCTATCATTTTCTTCAACTCTTGATGAATCTCCTCTTTTCTTCTCAACTTTGTGGACTTAACCCTATTTCAACCATAGCTTATAGAAAATGGTTAGTCTAAGACAAATGGTTGCCTCAATCATCTATTGCACTCTATTAACACATAATGGATGCCTCCAAGATCGCTTGAGCACAATCTAAATCAATTTGAATGAATTTGTTTGTTTCTTGAGCACATGATGCAACTAATGCTTCATAATACTCAAGAGCTATCCATTTGTCCTTAATTAGTCAATGAACACTATCAACGCATGATGAAGTGTTCTCTAATGATTAATAAGACAAATGAACTCAATTTAAATTTTCATTTAAATTGATGTGAGTATATATTAAGTACACAAGTTTTTATATACTCATATTTATGGAAAGTAATAATTCATAATATGTGGAATATGTGAAAATGATCATTACTCTAAACATCAACTATATAATACACTCCACAAGTATATGTGCATACATATAATTGACTTGAATCAATATGCACATATTCAATTGTGATTGCATTAGAGTATATCCTATATTACCATGAGTATACTAGAACTAGGCAATTAAATGTATACTAAAGGATTTAGTTTCAAAGTATTGATCCTTTATATATGGAGTGAAGAATAGATCAATACTATGAAATATCAAGTTAAAGTTTGAACTCTTCCTAAATATGTGCATCCATGTAATATATGGATAAAGGGACATGATGCACATTTTGAGGTTAATGCAATGGAGGAATTCATTCTTTAACTTGAATCGAAAGTATGCAATACAATAATGAATATTAAAACATATACATACCTTGGTTTTTCATTTTCCATCCAAATATGAGACCACTAAAGATAAACTCAATAAACATGTTAGTCTCATTAAAGATTGGGTTTGCCATTAAACAACGATTAAGCATTAATCTAAAACTAATCACCAAAACTAATAGAGTTTGAACTTACACACAATACATAATTTTGTTTACATAGCACAGTTAAACATTCACAACACAAGCATATCACATTCATGGTACACATATCACATTTACATGATATAATATTGTTTACAACATATGGACTAGTAGGAGCCAATCAAGTCTCTAAACCTACCGTCCTCCGCTATAACTTCTATCCAATACCACTGGCATATGCGGTCTCGTAATTTATTGAGATCTTTGTTGTCTAGGCTCTTAAGGAGGATATTAAGGTTTTGCAAAATAGAAAGTAGTGCACTAATTTAAGTTTTAAAATTTGTATGTAAAAGGTTGAGTGTATTATGCATATGCATATACCTTAGGGAAAAGGTGTGCGCCGCCGACCGGGATCAGCATGTAATACATGATGTAGAAATCGTACAGGTCATCGCACCCCTATTGATGACACTGTGAACAAAGAAAATCAAATTAGGAGACGAATGACTTAGTACAATTTACAATAAGAGTAGAACACAAATAACAGTAGCAGCGAAAGAAATTCAATAAGAACTAAAACACAAATGAGACAAAGATTTATCCTGTGGTTCGGAGAACTTCTCCTACTCCACGTTGAAGCACTCCTTTCGAAGTATGGCTTCTCCAAAGCTAGTCGCAGTAGCTCTGGTGATCACTCAGGTAGCTCTTTCACTACTCCAGTGAGGTGAGCTCCAAACCTTTTCACAACTGAAGTGGCCTTCCACAATCGCTTTTGGACAAGTCGCGCTTCTCACTTCCTTCAAGCTGTCTAGGATCACTTGGATCCAAGAGTAATAAACTTTGCACAAGTTCTGTCTCTTGGCTCACTTGCAAATCACACTTGTAGACTTAAACTTGGAGCTAAAACACTTAGTGACAATGTGGGTTTTGTGTTTGAGAGTGAAGTACAGACTCCTTGTAAGAATGAGGGCTCTTTTGAAAGCTAAAATGTTAAGGAGTTCAATTAGTGTTGTGGTAGATGGCTCAGGGAATGCTTATATAGACATTTGGCATGAATATAGCCGTTACACCTACCACAGTAGCCGTTGAACGTGACAAGATATTAAAAATATCAAAATTATACGTTTACAACGGACTGAGCAACAATACTTAGCGATACTGGTTATGTGAATCACTAACCAATTTTGACAGGTTTATGTCAGACCAAAAAGTTTGGTCTGTCATACATGGGGATTTCAGAGAATTTGGTCCGTTCGAAGAGTGAAAAGATATATGTATATGACAGACCAAAAAGTTTGGTCCGTGATACAAGGAATTCTCTGAGATTTGACTCAAGGACTCTTTTGACATAAAGAAGAGTTCAGTCAAAGGATTTGCTTTAGCAACGGACTAAACTTTGAGTTACAAAAAAAATTCATTTGACATAGAAGGAATCTCTTGAGAAGGAATATACTTTTGATTTTGGACCAAATGAATAGATTTCAAGATTTGGTCTGGCAAAAGACTAACCTTTTTGAATGAGTGCCAGACCAAATTATTTGATTTGTCATAGATGCAATTTTGACTGTCTTTTGATCTTTGAAGGAATATAGGATTGTATATGTATGCCGGACCAAAATATTTGGTCCGTCAAAGATAGGAATAACTCAATCTACAAAGCTCTTCAAAGGAATTTTCACAACTGGATAAAGATTTTTGAGAAAAAGAAGTTTGGTCCGTTGTGAACAGGAAGTTTTGGTCTGTCGAAGGGTTAAGCTTGTGACGGACTTTAAGAAAAAGGATAACTTTATGATAGTCCGTCCGTATGGACTTTGAATGGAATTTTTGTAGGATCGAAGTATACGAATATAGCAATCAGAGGGGGGGTGAATGATTGTACGGAAGCTAAAACCAAATTCTTGATCTATTAAAAGTTCACCCCAAAACAGAACCAAATAATTGCCTCGTTTTCGACAAAAACAGAATGACAGAGGTTCGGTAAAACGCGAATTTCCGGAGATCCAACCGTCGGAATGATCTGAAATTTGGACACAAGAAACTAGATTCCAATAGGAATCTAAAAAAGAATCAGCTCAATCGGACTTACGGATCAAAAGTTATGAACCTCATAAGCTTGTCAGTAATGTAAGATGACGAGAATTGATCTAACCAAAACTTCAAGATTAAACAAGAACGACAAAAGTTTAATCAACTAAACTTAGAGAAACCCTAAATCAATTCTCTAGAAAGGTTTTGATGGATCAAATCAAAAAGTAAAAGAACAAAAACCAATCTAGAAAAGAACAAGCATGCAAACAAGAACCAAAACAGGAAACACTGTAGCAACGCGGTTATTGTAGCACGCAAGGATCTAGAAGAATTGATCTTTATTTCTTTTATCTAAAGTACTCTCATCAAAAGAGTACAAAACCCTAAAACTGAGCTTGAGGTTCTCAATGCGCTCAGCTCCAATTGATGCCCTTCAACAGGAGACACCCCTCCTATTTAAAGGAGCAAAACACAAGGAGTTCTGAATACAATTCCTAATCTAGAAGGAGTATGTATTCAACACAACTCCTCTTGGCTCAACCTGGCCGAGTACAACTCTTGCACGCGTATGGCAACCCTACCATACTCACGTGACTAACACTTTGCACGCGTATGGCCACCTGCCATACTCACGTGACTAACACTTTGCACGCAAATGACCTCCTGCCATTCTCACGTGACTAACCATTCTTCATGTGCACCATTCTCTTAGCCCGAACGTCCCGCATGACATCCTTGACCACCAAGACCTCGGTTCCTCCTCGAACCTAGTCCCGAACCTCGGCTCCTCCATGAACCTAGTTCCGGTCCGTCATCGACCACGTTAGTCTTCGAGCAATACTGCACATGAACAAACCACAAAACAATTCCGAGCACAAGTCCACGACTTGACTCACATCAATCCATGCAAATACTCACACGAGCATTGCATAAAGTCCACTTCAAGCATCATGAAATTCTCACAAATTTCATAATCTCAAAAACAAATCAAACACAATTCCAATTTTGCTCAAAACCCTAATCGAGCAAAAACGCATTCACGACGGACCAAAAAATATGGTCCGGCGTACACATGAAAAAGTCACTCAAAAAACCATTCACAACGGACCAACAAAATCGGTCCGGTGTACAAGTGAAAGTCTCGGTTTCAAGAAGAAATCATTTCGGCGAAAACACGTTCACGACAGACTAAAAGAAATCAGTCCGTCGTACAAGCGAAATCAATCCTCAAAAAGACGATCACGACTGACCAAAGAAATTGGTCCGACGTACATGCAAAACTTACTGGTTTCTTGGAAAATTGAGTCCGGTTCATGATGTCAAAAGCACGTCCACGACAGACCCAAAAACTTGGTCCGTCGTACATACGTTGACTGCTATTTTCTTGGAAAATTGAGTTTGGCTCATGAGCTCAAGAACATGTGCACGACAGACCCAAAAACTTGGTCCGTCGTACACAAAATCGGTTCAGCGCAAAAGGACTCAGATTCATGTTTACAACAGACCAAAAAACTTGGTTTGTCGTACATGGGAAAATGAGGTTGCCAAAGCATGTTTACGACAGACCAACAAATTTGGTCCATCGTAGATGGGAAACTTACTGTTTTCTTTAAGTTTGGTCGGCCAAAGCGAAACTTCTTGTTTCTTGTCAAATTGTCAAAACACATGAACAAACACATTTTGCAAATTCAATTCTAAGCCAATTTTTCAGCACATGATTTCACAATCTCCCCCTTGATGAAAACATTGGCAACACCACTTAGAATTGAACATTTGGCATTCACTTTACAAAAGATTTTGAAATCCAAAGGATCAAAGACCAAAGTAAGAAAACACAGAATTCCCCCTTTGACCAAAAAGCAAAACAAAATCTCCCCTTAAGAATGAAAATGTATGTGAATGTGCAATGTGTCCAAAAGATTCCAAAGTTCTCAAAATGCCAAATTCAAAAGATTCCAAAGTTCTCAA
The DNA here is from genome assembly GCA_036346355.1 of Rhipidocladum racemiflorum. NCBI lineage: Eukaryota > Viridiplantae > Streptophyta > Magnoliopsida > Poales > Poaceae > Rhipidocladum > Rhipidocladum racemiflorum. The sequence continues at coordinate 24,387,918 of CM070586.1, forward strand.
AATGCCAAATTCCAAAAACTTCCCCCTCTTTTTTCTTTAAGCTTCTCCCCCACAAATCAATTCTCCAGACTTCTCAAATTTCCAAAAAAAATTCCCCCTTTTTTTTTCAACTTCTCCCCAAACTTCTCAAAAATTCTCCCCCTTTGACAATGGATTCATCAAGAGTACAAAAGAGATAACATGTTCAAAATTTTTCTGAAACAATGATTTCACAAAGGGAGACAAGGGAGTGCCAAGATAGGAAAAGATGAGCTCATTCGATCATATAACCTTATATATCACATAATATGCAAAATACATGATCTTGATGTGATTTTAACAAGTTAGGGAATGACATGCATCTCAACCTCAATTCAGTCAACTATAGCCAAGTACTAAGCAAAACCTTTAGTAGAAAAACAAAGGCTCAAAGTTGAAGCAACTAACAAATCAGAGCGAGCAAGTAGTTTCAACTTCAATCTAGTGGACCAAATTAATCTTTAAACAAGATGCGCATGTGGCATGCTTGAAGCATACTTCTTTTATTTCCTTAGAGTGGCATGCTTGAAGCATACATCTTGTCTTTTGAGGGAATGGCATGCTTGAAGCATACATCTTATCTTTTAGGGAAAGCATCCTGAAGCACATAACTTGAGGTTTTTTTTTAAACAATCCCTTTTTTTAAACTTATTTCCTTTTCCTTTACTTTTTTTTTGATTGTAAACATGCAAAAGTGATTAAAAGGTCTTTTGAAAGAGTAAAGCTGAAAACACACTTGCTTCATAGCCCAAATTTGTCAAGAAGATTCAATATCAAGCCTAGAAGAGTGAGATATCACAGAGTATTTAACTATAGGCAATCAAACCAAGGAATTCCGCAATGTCATTTTTAGTTCAAGTGAGACAATTAGATTATCATATATTAGCTCAATTACATAACATATAAAGAAATATGATAAAGTGAGCTCATCAAGTGAAAGAACTTGGCAAAGAAACTCCCCCTCAAAACAAACCCATTGGATGAACAATCCCAAGTTCTCCCTGAATAAAAGCAAAATGAGAAGAAGACAAAGGTTTTGTGAAAATGTTTTCCAATTGATGTTCAGTATCCACATGATGAAGCACAATGCTTCCTTTTTCAACATGATCTCTAAGAAAGTGAAATCTGATATCAATGTGTTCAAGAAAGAGAATTACTCAAGAAGTGGCATAAACCAGATGTACTTTTTCTATCAATTCTACATCCTCCAAATTCAGCATCAGAGAAAGCTCTTAAACTAATGCATGAGGAAGCAGAAAGTCAAATGCCAAAATCTTGAGTACCACGGAGATACCTTAAAATCCTCTTGATAGCTTGTCGATGTGAAGCACGCGGGGAAGCTTGAAAACAAGCACACACAAGCACGTGGGAAGAGTCTCTCATGTAAACCTCCAATTATCTCATCCTCAACAGCATCATCATCATCTTTTATGAACAAAGACACTCTCCCCCTGAACATATGCACTGTACTTGCATCATTTGGACTAGTGCCTTTTAAGTAAAATGTAGTGGAAGAAGTATCTCCAAAGGCAACACTTTTAGCATGAGATGCACGAGTGAAGAAGAACCAAAACTTATCACCTTGAACATATGAAGTGAGCATCCAAATTCACTAGCCACATGTTCTCCTTCCTCGCGTGAGAAGCCTACATAGAAGCGAGAAATTGTCGAGGCCTCGATCGGGTTAGAAATAAGATGTTTAGGAATCCAGTACTGAGACACACGACGCACAATAGTAGGCACAACACGAGTATTCTTATGCACAAAAATAGATTTGCCTTTTTCCGTGTTTTTAGAAACAAAAGGTGTTTGTTTCACCCTAGGCACATAATGAGAAATAGAGTGTGCCTTTCTGAAATTAGACCTAGCCTTAAACCTTTCTCTCTTTTGTTGTTTAGCTAGTCTAAAGCAAAAGTCTACTAAATGTCCATCTCTACCACAATGAGTGCAAGTGTACTTAACATGATGTTTTGCTTTAACAGTAGAAGCACATTTTGCATTCATCATAGTAGAAGATAAAAGACCAGCAGATTTAAAGACAGTTTTCTTAGGCCCATTGACAATTTCAAATTTTCCACTTTCAAGTGTTTTGACAACAGTGGGAGCATGTGATTTATGATGAGCATAAGAATCAAAATCTAAACCTTTGTTATGAGTGCTGACTTTTGATTGATCCAAGATCATGTTTAGGTTTTTCTTTCCTTTAGTGAAACGTTCTAAAGACTTTTCCAAGTAATCAATTTTTCGAGAAAGAGTTAAACAATTATTACAGGGAACGTCCACTTTTCCTTTTTGCTTGCGACAAGTTGAGCATGAAAGAACCTCATGTGTAAGCAAATCTTCTGTCATTTGAGAAACCCTAGCATTTGCATCATGCAACTTCAATTCTAGTATGGAGCATTTAGAACATGGAGTTGTATCATGCAAATCAATGGTAGAACAACTAGCATGTTTAACAAGTTTCTCATTTTTCTCATTTTCAGCATTGATTTGCTCTAACAAGGAAACATGTTCTTTCCTAAGCAACGTAAGCTTATTGTAAATTAAGTCACATGATTTGCAAGCATCGTCATCAGGAATCAAGGTTTTAAGTCTAGAAATTTCAGCATTCAATGACTCCACAACAAAATCATGTTTCTTAATTTTCTTGTCACGTTTATCAAGCAATTTACCAAGACGAGCAACAAGAATAGCTAATTCATCGTAAGAAGGATCCACCTCATTGAAGTCATTTGTCATGATCGCGTCGGTGAAGCTGTCATTTGCTTTTGGCCATGAGACACAACCCGCCAACTCATGCTTGCTTGGAGTTGCATCATCCTCATTTGCTCTCCGAATCCACATCGCTCAAATTGACTTGTTCAAGAGCGGAAAGAACTCGATGGACAACTTTGCGGTTGATGAAGTTCTTCTTCTTTCTATCACTTGGAGAGAACTTCTTCTTCTCTTTTCTTCCTCGTTGTCCTTCTCCTCCCTTGATGCTTTACCTGCAAGTTTAGGGCAATTTGGACGAATATGGTCGAGATCACCACACTCATAGCATCTTGGAGGATCACCACCACCTCTCTTTCTCTTTCTCACATTTTGCAAAGCTTTGTTAAAGCGAGAAGAGAGTAGTGATAAGTCTTCTTCTGGGAATTGCTCAACTGCTCATCGGTTAATGAAGACAAGAAAGATAGAGCAAAACTTGAAGCAGCACCATTATGAGATATGCTCGATTGAGATGTCAAAGCAATTGATTTATAATCATTCTTTCTAGCAAAAACATCTAATTCATGAGTTTTCAACTTAGAATAAAGAACGTCTAAAGTAAGTGTACTCATGACAGTAGATTCTCTAATGGATGTAACTTTCATCTCCCAAATTGACATGTCTAATGCACCAAGCAATTGTCTAGCATTAGCAGCAGCATCAAAGCTAACTCCAACAGCACGAAGATTACTAAGAATTTTATTGAAACGTGCAAAGAAGTCATCTAGCGACTCACCGGGTTTCATCTCAAATCGCTTGTATTCTTTTTTATAAAGATCTTGACGAACCTCTTTGATAGTATTAGAACCCTCATGGTAATCACAAAGAGATTTCCATACCTCATATGCGGATTTGAGATGGATCACACGATCAAAGTCACTACGTCCCAAGCCTTGGATGATCAAGTTGCGCGCCTTGCTGTTTGCTTCAACATGTGCGCGATTGGCGTCATTGACGTTGTCGTTTGCATGGACTTCATATGGCTTGTAGACCTTCTCCCAAATTGTGAAGCCTTGTGCTTGGATGAACGCCTCCATCTTGGCCTTCCAAAACTGAAAATCAACACCATCGAACACACACGGTTTTGTCGAATAACGATCCATTAATCTAATCACCGGTTAAGATAGATTAGAAAAACCTCGCTCTGATACCACTTGTAGGATCGAAGTATATGAATATAGCAATCAGAGGGGGGTGAATGATTGTGCGGAAGCTAAAACCAAATTCTTGATCTATTAAAAGTTCACCCCAAAACAGAACCAAATAATTGCCTCGTTTTCGACAAAAATAGAATGATAGAGGTTTGGTAAAACGCGAATTCCCGGAGATCCAACCATCGGAATGATCTGAAATTTGGACACAAGAAACTAGATTCCAATACGAATCTAACTCAAAAAGAAACAGCTCGATCGGACTTACGGATCAAAAGTTATGAACCTCGCAAGCTTGCTGTAACAGAAGATGACGAGAATTGATCTAACCAAAACTTCAAGATTAAACAAGAACGACAAAAGTTTAATCAACTAAATTTAGAGAAACCCTAAATCAATTCTCTAGAAAGGTTTTGATGGATCAAATCAAAAACTAAAAGAACAAAAACCAATCTAGAAAAGAACAAGCATGCAAACAAGAACCAAAACAGGAAACACTGTAGCAACGCGGTTATTGTAGCACGCAAGGATCTAGAAGAATTGATCTTTATTTCTTTTGTCTAAAGTACTCTCATCAAAAGAGTACAAAACCCTAAAACTGAGCTTGAGGTTCTCAATGCGCTCAGCTCCAATTGATGCCCTTCAACAGGAGACAACCCCTCCTATTTAAAGGAGCAAAACACAAGGAGTTCTGAATACAATTCCTAATCTAGAAGGAGTATGTATTCAACACAACTCCTCTTGGCCCAACCTGGCCGAGTACAACTCTTGCACGCGTATGGCAACCCTACCATACTCACGTGACTAACACTTTGCACGCGTATGGCCACCTGCCATACTCACGTGACTAACACTTTGCACGCGAATGACCTCCTGCCATTCTCACGTGACTAACCATTCTTCATGTGCACCATTCTCTTAGCCCGAACGTCCCGCATGACATCCTTGACCACCAAGACCTCGGTTCCTCCCTCGAACCTAGTCCCGAACCTCGGCTCCTTCATGAACCTAGTTCCGGTCCGTCATCGACCACGTTCGTCTTGAGCAATACCGCACATGAACAAACCACAAAACAATTCCGAGCACAAGTCCACGACTTGACTCACATCAATCCATGCAAATACTCACACGAGCATTGCATAAAGTCCACTTCAAGCATCATGAAATTCTCACAAATTTCATAATCTCAAAAACAAATCAAACACAATTTCAATTTTGCTCAAAACCCTAATCGAGCAAAAACGCATTCACGATGGACCAAAAATATGGTCCGCCAGACACATGAAAAAGTCACTCAAAAACCATTCACAACGGACCAACAAAATCGGTCCAAAGGTACAAGTGAAAGTCTCGGTTTCAAGAAGAAATCATTTCGGCGAAAACACGTTCACGACGGACTAAAAGAAATCACCAGTCGTACAAGCGAAATCAATCCTCAAAGCCGTTCACGATCGACCAAAGAAATTGGTCCGACGTACATGCAAAACTTACTGGGTTTTTTGGAAAATTGAGTCCGGTTCATGATCTCAAAGCACGCCCACGCATGACTCCAAAAACTTGGTCCGTCGTACATGCGCTGACTGCTATTTTCTTGGAAAATTGAGTTTGGCTCATGAGCTCAAGAACATGTGCACGACAGACCCAAAAACTTGGTCCGTCGTACACAAAATCGGTTCGGCGCAAAAGGACTTAGATTCATGTTTACAACAGACCAAAAAACTTGGTTTGTCGTACATGGGAAAATGAGGTTGCCAAAGCATGTTTATGACAGACCAACAAATTTGGTCCGTCGTAGATGGAAAACTTACTGTTTTCTTTAAGTTTGGTCCGGCGCCAAAGCGAAACTTACTGTTTCTTGTCAAATTGTCAAAACACATGAACAAACACATTTTGCAAATTCAATTCTAGCCAATTTTTCAGCACATGATTTCACAATTTTCATTCAAGGAGTAATGACTAAGAGATTTTAACTCCAAGCAATCTAATTTTGATTTGCCTTACGATCCAATCTACCAACTTGTGCAAAGTCCCCCTTTATAGTACAACCAAAACTATAAAAAGACATAGCTACTTGGCTTGAATCAACTCCCAAGCCACAGACTAATGACAGCATACCTTAATCTTGTTAGTCTTCCTTTCTTCAATGTTGATTTCAGCACATGCTTTTCAAGTCTAAGGTATTATTAACTTAGTCATCATTACCAAAACTAAAATATGACAGAAAGGAATGAGGGGGCCTAGATGCTATCAAGCCTTCAATGCCTGCTTGATGTAGTTGACAAGGAACTCCAATGGAAGCCTAGCCATGATCGTAGACACCATCTCGGGGTCGACAAACCCAACTAGGTGTTGACCGTCACGGCTCGCTGCATCATTATCCTGCAACTCGCGTCAATTGTTAAAAAAACATAATACAAAATCCTATAAAAGTCATAAGCTCATGCTGTTTGGAGTGATACTCACAACTTCCAGGATCGTACAGTAGAAATATTGATGGCTCTCAGGCTGTACAAACGGAATAGATCCACAAAACTCAGTGGAAATGTCCCATGCTCCTCGTGGTGGAAATGTCCCCCTTGATATCTCACATCGAAATTGACGTGATGCTCGGCCTCATTCACCTTGTCAATGTATAATCCATGGAGCAAGTGAGTGCACTTGCCTAGAGCATTCAATTCATTGCTAGGGACATGGGGCTTTCCATGTATGTACTCCTTAGAATCTCAAGTGCACTTGCCTTCGCCTTTTCTTTAAACCATATAAGAAATCGATCGTTGTGTTCTCACGTGTTGGAAAGCTTATCCATGTGTGGATTCTTTTCCCATAATATCAACTTGTGCTGCTCGATGTTTGGATGAACTTCTACGCTGTATTGCAAGACTGTCAAATGCGTTTTATAATACATGTCAAACCGTGGACTCATTAGTTTGGACCCAACGGTTCTTTTGCCACCAAGTCTGCCCTCATGATGAGATATAGGAACATCAATTGATTCTTTTACCTAGATAGTCCACGCAAAACTCAATAATCTCTTCAATCCCATAACCTTCAACAATACTACCCTTAGGCTTCGACCGATTCCTCACGTATGACTTTAGCATACCCATGTACATCTTGAATGGATATATGCAATGTAGGAATGTGGGTCCATATATCTTAATCTCTCTAATAAGGTGAACAATAATGTGGACCATGACGTCAAATAACGATGGGGGAAATGCTTCTTAATCTAACAAAGAGTCTGCACCACCTCACTCTGTAAGTTGTCTAGTACATCGAGATCAGTAACGGTACAAGAAATCACATTGAAGAAATAACATATTTTTGTGATAGCCAACCTAACATCCTCTTGCAGAATATTTCTAATTGTAAATAACATATCTTTGTGATAGCCAACCTAACATCCTCTTGCAGAATATTTCTAATTGTAACAGGGAGTATTTGGGTAATCAAGACATGACAGTCGTGGGACTTCATACCAAGCAACTCCAAATCATCCATGGATACAAGCTTCTTAATGTTTGATGAGTAGCTCGATGGACCTTTAATGTACCTTGGATACACTTGCAGAAGTCTTCTTTCTCCTTCTTCGACTAGATGTAGCATGCAGCGGGGATGTACAAACCATTTCTATCCTCCTCTATCACTGCAAGTTTGGGCCTGATTCCTATGTAGGCCATGTCACAGCGAGCATTCACACCATCCTTGGTCTTCCAAGTATGTTCAGCAGGATGCCCAACCAAATTGTTGCAAAAATTATTTTCAATGTGCATGACATCAATACAATGCCAGACATCTAACTCCTTTCAGTATGGTAAGTTCCAAAATATCGACCTCTTCTTCCAAATAGTCCTAGGACGAACAAATTTGTGGCTCTTTCCATACAAAACATCGATATCTTCCATGCATGAATATACTTACCTTCCACTCATAGGCTACGGGGCCGAATGAACTTCCCTCTTTTCATCAAATTTGTTACCCATCTTACGGTATCGATGACTTCTAGAAAGAAACCTACAGTGACTCATGTACATAGTTTTCTTAGAATTTTGCAGCCACAAGCTCTCAGTATCCTCTTCGCAAATAGGACACACTTGGGCACCCTTCTTACTGTAGCCCGCCAAATTACCAAGGGTCGAGAAATCATTTATGGTGCAAAATATCATAGCCCGCAAGGTGAAGTTCTCTCTTTTGTATGCATCCCACACCGCAATCCCCTCATTCCACAATTTTACCAAATCATTAATCAGTGGTGCTATGTACACATCAATATCATTTTCTGGCTGTTTGGGTCCTGAGATTAGCAATGACATCATAATATACTTCCGCTTCATGCACAACCAAGAAGGGAGATTGTAGATACACAATAAAACTAGCCAAGTGTTGTGACAACTACTCATATTACCAAACGGATTCATTCCATCGATACTCAATCCAAATCTTATGTTCCTTATCTTGTCATCAAACTACTCATGTTTCCAATCAATATTTATCTATTGAGCCGCGGGGTGTCTCAGCTTACCATATTCCTTTCGAGATTCATAATATCAACACAACAATTTTGCCTATTTAGGATTTGCAAACAACCGCTCCAAACAAGGGAATGATGGGCAAACACCACAATACCTCGGTCGGTGCCCCTTTGTTCACATCTTCACCGTCGTTGGTTCGGCTCTTACGCTTCTTGTCATTACGTTTCTCTTTTTGTTTATACCAGTGTACACCACAAACTGGACAAACATGTAATTCCTTATGCGCGTTGCGGTACAATATGCAATCATTTGGATATGCATGTATTCTTTTTATGTTCATTCCCATGGGACATAGTAGCTTCTTTGTTTCATAAATACTTGTTGGCAACTTGTTTCCCTCCAGAAGCACGTCCGATGGAAGAACTAAAAGTGCATTAAAACTTGTATCTGTCCAACGGTATTCTGCCTTTAGTTCGAACAATGCAAGGACCGAACCAAATTTGGTGTATTCCGCTTTGCAATCCGAGAACAACGGTTTGACATCGTCTTCCATCAATCTTTTAAATTTTTCAAACTCTCTTTTTGTGTAATTTTCCTCCACATCCCGCAACATTTGCTTTAAATTATCATCTTCAAACATATTGTCGGTGTATTCTACACCAGGGTGCCCACTGCATTTTAGTAAAAGCTGCCGCTAGCGGACAGGTGGCGGTCAGGCCACATCACTGGCGGCTAGCGGTGGTCGCCAGGGGAGGGTGGCGACCAGGCCACACCTCTGGTGGTCAGTTGAGTGATCTCCAGGGGAAGGTGGCGACCAGGCCACGCCTCTGGCGGTCAGCTGAGTAATCGCCAGAGGAAGGTGACGACCAGGCCACGCCTCTGGCGATCAGCTGAGTGATCGCCGATGGGACGGTGGCGACCAGACCACGCCTCTGGCGGTTAGCTCCGTGGTCACCCAGCGGACAGGTGGCGATCAGGCCGCGCTGCTGGCGCCCAGTTCCCAAGGCCATTTAATGGCCCGCACGGCCCTCCAGAAGGTCAGAGGCATTTAATGCGTGTCGTGCGCATTAAATGCGGGTAGTAAAGGCCGCAGTGTGGCGGCGTGTGTTTCCAATGCGCGCCATAATGATAAGTGATGTCAGGGTGCAATGTCCCACCCCAGTGGAGAGCGCGAAGCCGGCGGACGTGGCGCTCGAGGGCGGGGGAGAGGATGTCTGCGCCAGAGCATTAATTGTGTTCCAGGGGCATTTAATGCCATGGAGCAGGGTAATGAGTATAGCTGGCTGTGTAAGTCTCCCACGCGCTCCCGCCAGTCCAAGAATAAAAGGGAACCGGGGTGCATGGGAGAAAGGGTTCGATCATTTTCTCAGGTTAGGCTAGACTCTCCATTACGGGTGAGCTGATCTGGGTTGCTCTGGGTAGCTGTTCATTTTCCAGCTTCCCCCCCCGGGCACGTCATAATACAAGAACACAGGAGTAGGGTTATTACTCTGAGGAGGGCCCGAACCTGACAAACCACCCGTCTCCTTGCATACTTCGCCCCCGGTTCTCCATTTCTTGAGCGATCTCCACGAAAGCCCTGGTTAGAACTTAGTATACCCCTCTCCTGAAGGGGTCTGTTGGCCAATATGCCGACAGTGGCGCGCCAGGTAGGGGGCTCAGTGGTTGGATTGTTCTCCCTTATTTCATCTTCTTGCGAAGTTTGCAACAAGCTTCAACGGTTGCGAGTATGGCAACTTCCGGCCCCAAGCATGACGGTCTACTTGAGGAGAGCAGCGCTCGCGGCCGGTCCCGACACTCGCCCAGAGCGTCGGGCCCCTGTGTCTGCTCATGTGTTGGGGGCTCACTGTCTCGGCCGGCTGTCTCGATGGGAGATTTACACTCTGCCATGGAACCTTCAGTGGCCCTTGCTTCTCGATCACCCCCCGGTTGCGCTAGAGGGCAAAACCCCAACCGCTCTATGGTTGCGGGACATTGCCCGCCTGGTGGATGCCGCCCAACAGCAAGTAGAGGCGGCAAATCGGCCGGGAGCTTCCGATGTCGGGCGACAGAGCGTGCGCGTGGCTGACGCACAAGCCTCTAGTCGCACGGCTATAGCTTGTTCCGGTCGTAGGGACCGGAACAAAGGAAAGGGTGCGCCTGTTGCGGCCCCCTCAAGCACAGGGGGACGGGCACGCGCCCCCGCTCCTTCCCGTGGTTCCCCCAAGGCGGCGGGGAGCCGTGGGGATCTGAGGGCTCGCCTAGACGAAAGGAGGTCCCAGCACGGAGGCGACTTGCGCGATGTCCTTAGGGGGCGCCGCGCCAGTGTGCCACACCGTATGGGCCACCCGCCGTTTAGCGGCCGGGGGAAACCTCTCCCCCTGACTGCAGGGAGAGCGCAGACTCGCACTCCTCAACCCCGTCTCGGGGCCGAGTGGCTGGTGAGCGGCGCTGCTCCCCCTATAACGTTGGATGCCAGGCGTTCTCCCTCCGCCTACGTCAAGCTGCGTGGCCGGAGAGATTCCGCCCCGCGTCCATCGAGAAGTATGACGGCACCACCAACCCGGAGGAGTTCCTACAGATTCACACCACGGTGGTGCGCGCTGCGGGAGGATCTGAGAAGGTCATGGCCAACTACCTCCCGACGTCGCTGACGGGCTCCACCCGATCCTGGCTGTTGAACCCCCCCTGAGGCTCTGTGCACTCGTGGGAGGAGTTGTGCGATGTCGGGACCCGAATTTGCAAATCCGGACCCTCTGTGTATTCAGCACTAGTCCAGGAATGCGCTAGTGCACACAGTCTTAACATCGGTAAATATCACAATCATACCACTCGATACTAATAAAGTACTTTAATTAAATAGTCAAACTGGTTGCTCGACCTTATGGTCAAGTTACAAATATACGCCTCGAAGGGCGAAACTTATTAAGAGAGAAATAATAGCAGCGGAAAAATAAGATAACTTCGTGGCGCCATCCAAAGATACCACAGTAACCGGATCGGGCTCGCTCCTAAGTAGACGGTTCCTCGTGGAGCTCCTCCTCCAAAGCTGGTGTAGTCTCCTCTTCAACTGTGTGGTATTGTGGCAAGGGTGAGTACTTGGTACTCGGCAAGTCACGCGCATAATGCAAAGCTAATAGACTATATGCATGGCTTGATACAAAGGAATAGCTCAAGGTATATTTGCAGATGTGACATTTGACAAGTAGCATAAGTAGATTCGAAAGCAGTATAAGCAAGTATAGCATAAATAACTTTTCAAGGATTTTAATAAACATCTTTCCCGTCCTAGTCCACATTTCCATCAACATCATTATTAAACCAAACCCAACCTTTCAAGTCCAAGTTATTTTTGAGAAAATCTAACCCTTGACTGTAATTCCCGAGCGATGTCCATTACCGCGGACACGGCTATTCGAATAGATTGTACACTCTGCAGAGGTTATGCACTTTACCCACAAGATACAGTCAAACACCACAAAGGCGAGTTCCCGTAACAAAGTCTTTCGGAAACTTTTAACAATACAAGTGGTCCTCCCCGATTATTGCACACTAACCCTTCCCTTAGCTAAGGCGAAGTTTAGGCCAATCAACCGTTAGATGGGTACCTGGCCGCAGCCCCGGTACGCTCCCCCGTACAACTTACACAAAGGGTGTAGTTGACCTCCACGAGGTCCCACAGTGCGTTATTAGCAACTTAGTCAACTAGGTCCGTCCCATTACGTACATGTGGTTGCACGTTAGACCCGATTCAAAGGCTTGCAAGGTGAAGTCCTTAGGGTGACCAGGCAAGACTACCCAAGAACCAAACCAACATTCCCAATGCCACAACTGCCCACTGATTATTCTTGCCACATGCCCTGGTCGAAAAGCTATTTATCAAACCCCAGTTGATTACCATGCACCACGTGCCATCAACATCACATGATACCTTTCCAAAACAGGTTCAATATATATCATTAAGTCAATATTAACATTTGATTGTCCAAAATCATGTCATGAGCACGTAAAGTGTGTCTAAGCAAGATACTACAACGGTCTAAAACCCATGTTGGCAATTTAATAATGTCCAACTAGTAATCCACAACTAGGGTGACAAGGGTCATGGCACATATTTAAATAATCAAGGTGTCATACAGCAAATTGGTATTTATCTGATCCCCCATATTTAAATAAAGTATTTTCTAACTGAACTAGCATGCAATAGGTTAAATCAAAATAGGTTTCAAAATAGGATCAACATGGTCAAAGCACAGCTTGCCTTCAAAAAGTACTTGTTCTTGGTCTTGAGTTGGATCCTGAGTCAATACTTCTCCTTCGAATCCTTCCGGCACTTCAACGTCTACTCGTAAAGCGTGCAAATAGCAACCAATGAATAAAACAGTAGACAAAAACATCCAAATAAAGTCCATAAACAGAGAGAGCATAATTTTATGAATTTTTAGAAACTGGAATCGTCAAATTCGGAGTTAAAATGCAAAAGTTATAGCATTTTAAAGTTTAAATAATTAATTAAATAATTTTACAGAGAAAAACTTTAGTAAAAAAAAATTAAATAAAATTCATATTTTGGTAGATCTCAATTTTATACAAATTTAGAAATTTGAATCACTCAAATCGGAGTTGAAACGCAAAAGTTATAAGCGTTTGAAGTTTGAAACAAAATCTGAAATCATTATTTCGAATTAATAAATCATTTTCTTTTTCGAAAATTAATTATTGCGTCAGCGAGGACACGTGGCGACCTCGATTGGTCTCGGCGTCGATCGGTCCATGGACTCGGTCCACGCCGGCCGGGTCTCACCGTGGACTCGGCCCACGACTCCACGTGTCGCCGACAGTGGGTCCTCGTGACGCCATTCTTGGCGTCGGCCGGGCTCACCACGATCTTTGGCAGTGGGACTCCACCGATGACGCCATGGGTGACGCCACGGTCTTTGCCGCCGACACGCAGCGGGCGGCGTGTCGATGACCCACGCCGCGCCCGCTGCGTGGCGCGGTGGTTCGCTCCACGACACGTGGCGCGATCGTGTCCGTTGATTTGAAAATCAACGGCCGTGATTGGTTCCAGGGTTAACATGTTGAAAACCACACGGTGATCATGGGCCGTTCGATCTAGATCGGACGTTCCAGATCTCACCCTACGCTGACGCTGCTACCGCACGTGATGATCGTGGGCCGTTGGATCTTGATCCAACGGTCTAGATCTAATCGGGTTTGGAAACACGTGAACTCACCTCAACCACGCGATCAAGATCGGACGGCGCACAGAGCTCGCGAGGTCGATGGCGACGCGGCGGAGCTGCAGCAGCCGGAGACGGAGACGACGACCACTCCCGTGGCGCTTCGGGGCTCCTCCGGCGAGATGAGTTGGCTCCGTGGGTTCGTCTCGATCTGGGGATTCTCGGATCCGCTCAACGGTGGTCGGGACTCGCGGTTGATTCGCGGGATGAAGCAAAAACTGCGCGGCGGCCACAAGAACTACGGCGAGCTATCGCGTTAAACGGCGGCGCTCGCTTGGTGAGTAGGGGCTACAGTGCGCAAGGTCGTGGCCGACCTCGGTGTGACCCGGGCCTTAAATAGCCTCGGCGTTCGTGCCCGAGGCGGAACCCTAGATCTACGCGGCGGCGGAGTCCAACCGCAACTCGGAGGGAGACGATGAACCACCGCCGTCCACGTGGCGCGATCAACGGCCACGATCATGCGGGCGAACGGGTTCGGGTCGGATACGGCTTTCGGTCCGAGTGAATCTCGGCCGTTGGATCTCGATCCAACTACCGAGATCGAGCGAGTTCTTTTGGTTAGTGGTGCGGTCGCGACGCGTGGCTACGTGGCACCTTGTGGGCCGCTGGATCTTGATCCAACGGTTCCACGTGGTTAAAGCGTCCGACGCGGTTGGGCTCACCGCGACTCGGTCGGGTCGGTCGGACTTCGGACTGAGTCCACTTCGGGCTCGATCGGATGAACAAGACAAACCCACTCGCATTTTCCAATGATTAAATATTCAAATTAATTCCTAAATTCATTTAATTCATTAAAAATAGCAAAAGACTCAGAAAAATTCCAGAAAAATTCTGGAAAATATTTTGGAACATTTTGGACTCAAATAAAATATTTCCAACAAATTTTTTTTTGCAAAGTTTAATTCTTTAATTATTTCAAAATGGAATAAATTCAAATAAATTCCAAATAAATCCAAATAAATTCCAGAAAATTCCAAAAATTCACCAAAGTGCCAAATCACACAATAATTTAAGAAAAGAAAAATTTTAGGGTGTTACATGCGATATCTTTGTCGCCAACTTTCAGGGCTCTTACGCTCAACCAGTCGTGGAGGATGACCTTCACACCCTGGAGCAGACGAAGGGGGAGTCCTTGAGGGAGTTCATTCGGCGGTTCAGCCACTGCCGGAACACGATCCCCCGGATCTCCGAGCAATCGATAATTATTGCCTTCCGGAGGGGGGTCCGGGATCAAAAGATGCGGGAGAAGATGGCTACCCGCACCATTTCCACTACCTCCGAGCTGTTCTCCCTAGCGCATAAGTGCGCTGTCGGGACCCCGAATTTGCAAATCCGGACCCTCTGTGTATTCAGCACTAGTCCAGGAACGCGCTAGTGCACACAGTCTTAACATTGGTAAATATCACAATCATACCATTCGATAGTATCAAAGTACTTTATTTAAATAACCAAAGTGGTTACTCGACCTTATGGCCAAGTTACAAATATATGCCTCGTAAGGCGAAACTTATTCAGAGAAAAATAATAGCAGCGGAAAATCAAATAGCTTCGTGGCGCCATCCAAGATACCACAGTAACTGACCGGGCTCGCATCCCTAAGTAGACGGATCCTCTTGGAATTCCTCCTCCGGCCGGGCGTAGTCTCCTCTTCAACTGGTGTTGTGTTGAGGCAAGGGTGAGTACTTGGTACTCGACAAGTCATGCATGAATGCAAGCTAATATACTATATGCATGGCTTGGTACAAAGGAATAGCTCAGGTATATTTGCAGAAATGACTTTTGACAAGTAATATAAGTAGATTCAAAGCGAGAAATAAGTAAAGCGTAAATAACTTTTCAAGAAGTTTAATAAACATTTTTCCCCATCCTAAACCACATTTCCATCATCTGCATTATTAAACCAACCCAACTTTTCAAACCAAAGTTATTTTTGAGAAAATCTAACCCTTGATTTGTAATTCCCGAGCGATGTCCAATACCGCGGACACGGCTATTCGAATAGATTCTAAACTCGCAGAGGTTATGCACTTTACCCACAAGATACAACAAACACCACAAAGGCGAGTTCGTAACAAAGTCTTTCTGAAACCTCTAACAATACAAGTGGTCCTCCCGGTTATTAAGACTAACCCTTCCTTCGCTAAGGCGAAGTCTAGGCCAATCAACCGTTAGATGGGTACTGGCCTCACTTCCAGACGCTCCCCGCATAACTTACACAAAGGGTGTAGTTGACCTCCCGAGATCCCACAGTACGTTATTAGCAACTTAGTCAACTAGGTCCGTCCCATTACGTACATGTGGTTGCACGTTAGACCCAGTTCAAAGGCTTGCAAGGTTAAGTCCTTAGGGTGACCAGGGCAAGACTACCCGAAGAACCAAATCAACATCCCCAATGCCACAACCGCCCACCTGATTACTCTTGCCACATGCCCCGCCGAAAATCGTTTATCAAACCCCGCTTGATTACCATGCACCACGTGCCATCAACATCACATGATACTTTTCCAAAACAGGTTCAATATATCATTAAGTCAATATTAACATTTGATTGTCCAAAATCATGTCATGAGCACGAGTGTGTCTAAGCAAAGATACTACAATCTGCCTAAACTCAGTTGGCAATTTAATAATGTCCAACTAGTAATCCACAACTAGGGTGACAAGGGTCATGGCACATACTTAAATAATCAAGGTGTCATACAAAGAAATTGGTACTTATCTAATCCCCATGTTTAAACCAAGTATTTTTCTAATTGAACTAGCATGCAATAGTTTAAATCAAAATAGGTTTCAAAATGGGATCAATATGGTCAAAGCATAACTTGCCTTCAAAAAGTACTTGCTCTTGGTCTTGAGTTGGATCCTGAGTCAATACTTCTCCTTCGAATCCTTCCCAAGACTTCAACGCCTACTCGTAAAGCGTGCAAATAGCAAATACAAATAAACAATAGGCAAAAGTGTCCAAACATCCAAATAAAATCCATAAACAGAAAGAACATAATTTTATGGATTTTTAGAAACTGAATCGTCAAATTTGGAGTTAAGACTCAAAAGTTATGATTAATTAAAGTTTAAATAATCAATTAAATAATTTTACAGAGGAAAAATTTAGTCCAAAAATTAAATAAAATTCATATTTAGGTAGATCTCAATTTTATACAAATTTAGAAATTTGAATCACTCAAATCGGAGTTGAAACGCAAAAGTTATAAGCGTTTGAAGTTTTGAAATTCAAATCAATTATTAAACTGAATTATTAAATCATTTTCTTTTTCGGAAAATCATTTATTGCATCGCCAGGACACGTGGCAGCCTCTCGATTGGTTGGTCGACGTCACCGGTCCATGGACTTGGTCCACGCTTGGCTCGGGTCCACCGTGGACTCTGGCCCACGATTCTACGTGTCGACATGTGGGCCCACCGGTGACGCGTCATCGGGCCGACGTCGGCGGGCTCAAATTTACCGCGGTCTTGACAGTGGGACCCACCGATGACGTCATGGGTGACGCCGCCGCTATCGGTCACCGCCGACATGCGGGCCCTCGACACGCTGGCCCCGCGTGTCGGCGTCCACACGCACGCTGCGGATCGGCCACCGACCGCTGTCGGTCCAACTTCCCGACACGTGGCGCAATCTCGACCGCTGATTTGAAATTCAACGGCGCGATTAGATCCAGGGTTAACGTGTTGAATCTACTCGATG
Source organism: Rhipidocladum racemiflorum (assembly GCA_036346355.1). NCBI lineage: Eukaryota > Viridiplantae > Streptophyta > Magnoliopsida > Poales > Poaceae > Rhipidocladum > Rhipidocladum racemiflorum. The sequence goes on from CM070586.1 coordinate 24,405,235, forward strand.
ATCATGGGCCGCTCGATCTAGATCGGACGGTCGGATCTAATCCTATAATAATCACTACCACGACGACGTGGCGATTGTGGAACCGCTGGATCTTGATCCAACGGTCCCGCATCTAATCGGGTTTGGAACACGTGAACTCACCTCAACCGCACGATCAAGATCGGACGGCGCACAAAGTTCGCGAGGGCGATGGCGACGCGGGCGGAGTCAGCAGCCACCGGAGACGGAGACGACGACGAGCCCGACGGCCCGGTCGTTCGGCTGGTGAGTGGTCTCTTCGGGTGCGCCTGGCTTCGGGGGTTCCGGTTCTGGGCTCCTTCTCGGCGGAAGACGACGGACGGCGGCGAGACGAGGCCAAAACCGCGGCGGAGTGGCGCTCAACTACGGTGAGCTCGCACGGGCAAAGCGGCGCTCGGCCGAGATGGCTCGAGAAAGCAGTGCGCAAGGATGAGGGCAACCTCGGGCGTGACCAGGGCTTTAAATAGCCTCGGCGTTCGTGCCCGAGACGAAACCTAATTCTACACGGCGCGGGCGGCGGCGAGTCCGGCTTCGGCCTTCGGCGGAGACGACGACGCACACCGCCCACGTGGCACGATCAACGGCCACGATCGCGACGGGCGCGATCGATCCGGCCGATACGGCTCGAACCAGACGGCGGATCTCACCGTTGGATCTTGATCCAACTGGTTGGGATTGATTAGGGTTGGGAGTCGGTTTGGTCGAGTCAACTGCTCGGTCGGTTCGGCCTGACTCGAACTCGAGTCCGACTCGGCCTCGATCGGATGAACAAGATAAACCCACTGCATTTTCCAATGATTTAATAATTAAAATAATTCCCAAGAATTCATTTAATTCATTTAAAAATAGCAAATGACTCGTAAAAATTCCAAAATTCGAAAATATTTTGGATCATTTTGGACTCAAATAAAATATTTCCAACAAAATTTTATTTGCAAAATTAAATTCTTTAATTATTTCAAAATGGAATAAATTCAAATAAATTCCAAATAAATCCAAATAAATTCCGGAAAATTCCAAAAATTCACCAAAGTGCCAAATCACACATGAATTCAATAAAAGCAAAAATTTTGGGGTGTTACAAACCTCCCCCCCTTAATAGAATCTCGTCCCCGAGATTCAAGGCTTACTAAAGGAATAGGTTTGGAAATTCTTTCTTCAAATCCTCTTCGCGCTCCCAAGTCGCTTCGCTTTCTTCATGGTTGCTCCACTGAACTCTACAGAAACGGGTTGACTTGTTTCTAGTTTCTCGATCCATTGTGTCCGTAATCCTCACAGATGCTCCTTATAAGTCAAGTCCTCTTGCAACTCAATTAACTCTAGCGGTGTCTGCTCCTCGTGAACTCTGAGGCACTTCTTCAACTGGGACACATGGAATACATCATGCACTCCCGCCAACGATCGTGGCAACTCCGGTGATAAGCAACTCGCCTCTGCGACTCAAAATCTTAAATGGTCCAACATAATCGAGTGCGAAGTTTCCCTTTGGCATGGAACCTCTTAACTCCCCCGAGAGGCGTAACTCGAGGTATACAAAGTCTTTTGGTTCAAAACTCAATTCTCGGCGACGATTGTCAAGATAACTCTTCTCCGAGATTGGGCTATCTTCAACCTTTCCCTAATCATGGCGACCGCTTCTTCACCTCTTGAAGAATATCAGGCCCAAAGACACCAAGGCCACGGCCTCATTCCAATTCAATGGCGTCCGACAGTGGTCGACCATACAAGGCCTCAAAAGGTGACATCTCAGAACTAGCCTCGATAACTATTGTTGTAATCGAACTCTCGGCATACGGTAAACTCTTATCCCAAGAAGTAGCATAAGCTAATGCACAAGCTCTCAACATATCCTCCGTGGACCAAGTTGACTCTTTCTGGCCTGGTCTGGTCTGCCTCAGGATGATAAGTCAGCATCAAGTTCAAACGGGTTCCCATGGCTTCATGCAACTTATTCCAGAACCTTGAGGTAAATTGGGTTCCTCTGTCCGATACAATCCTCTTTGGCACTCCGTGCAAACAGACAATCCTGATCATGTATAATTCTGCTAATTTATCTCCCGAGTAAGTGGTCTTCACGGGGATAAAATGGGCTACCTTGGTTAAACGATCTACTACAACCCATATGGAGTCATAACCTCCTTGAGTCTTTGGCAAACCGGTAATGAAATCCATTCCGATTTCCTCCCACTTCCACTCGGTATTTTCACGGTTGTAGCAATCCTGGCAGTCTCGATGCATTGCCTTGACTCTCGGCATACGCCGCACAATGCAACATGCTCGGCAACTTCACGTTTCATACTCGGCCACTGCATCTCTCCTTCGCATCCTCGATACATCTTGGCGCTTCTAGGATGAATTGAGTACTTAGAGTCATGGGCTTCTTCCGTAATCGCTGCTTTAACTCCTTTTGTTAGGCACACAAATGCGATCCTTCATCCACAACGCGTGCCTTGCTCATCCAACTTGAAGTCCTCTCGCCTTGCCTTCCTCCTTGATGGACTTAATCCTGGATCTTGTCATCATCCTTCGTCCTTCTCGGATCTCGATCCTCTAGGGTAGGCTTTACTTCTAATGCGCCAAGAATCCGCTAGGTACTACCTCAATCTTCATTTTCAAAATCCTGGCGTAGCTCATCCCGACTTGTGGCTAGCAACATGCTCACAGATGGCTTTTCCGACTCAGGGCATCGGCTACTACGCTGGCCTTCCCGGATGGTAATGGATTCCAACATTATAGTCTTTGATCAACTCTAACCATCTCCTCTCGCCTCATATTCGATCCGATTGGGTGAATATGTACTTAAGGCTCTTATGATCCGTATACACTTCACATCTGCTCCCGATCGATAGTGACGCCATATCTTCAAGGCATGCACTACGGCAGCCTAACTCTAGGTCATGTGTCGGATAATTTTCCTCATGCGGCCTCAATCGCCTTGATGCATAAGCGGCGACCTTTCCATTCTCAGACAAGACACATCCAAGTCCTTGGCGCGATGCGTCACAATAAATATCGGCTTTGAGCAACATCCGGTAGAACTAACACCGGTCTTGACGCCAATCGCTTCTTCAGCTCTGAAATCCTTTCTCACATTCTCAAGGCGTCCATGCAAACTTCTTTTCCTTCTTCGCCAGCTGCGTAAGAGGTTTCGCAATTGTCGAGAAGCCTTCGATGAAACGGCGGTAGTATCCCCGCCATTCCAAGGAAACTCCGACCGGGTCACGATCTTGGTGCTCCCAATGTAACACAGCTTCTACTTTGCTTGGATCTACTGGCGACTCCTTCATGCGGTCATTACATGTCCAAGAAACTCCACCTTGTCCTTCCAAAAATCACACTTGTCGAACTTGGCGAAAAGTTGTTGTTCCTCGCCTTTTCCAAAACTCGCCTTAAGTGTTCTAAGATGTTCATCCTCTCGCCTTGGAGTAGATTAGGATATCGTCTATGAACACGACGACAAACTTGTCCAAATATTCCATGAACACCTTATTCATCATATTCATGAAATAAGCCGCGCGTTAAATCGGCCCAAAGGACATAATCAGAACTCGTAATGTCCATATCTTGACGAGAATGCGCTTCGGAATATCTTCCGATCGGATCTTCAATCGATGGTATCCCGATCTCGTATCAATCTTGAGAAAACTCCGGCTCCTCTCAACCGATCAAACAAATCATCAATCCTGGTAGCGGATACTTATTCTTCACGGTGACTTCATTGAGTGCACGGTAGTCAATGCACATCCCGAAACTCCCGCCCTTCTTCTTGACGAACAAAACTGGTGCTCCCTACTGCGACTAACTCCTGGCCTCGATAAATCCTTTCTCCATTAACTCCTCCACTGTTTCTTCATCTCTACCAACTCCTCGGTGGACATCCGATAGGGTCTCTTTGCTATCGGTCTTGTGCAGTACAAGCTCTATCACAAACTCTATGTCCCCTGTCACAAGCGGCATACTGTAGATCCTCCGAAAAACATCCGGGTACTCATTCACTCTTGAAACATCCTCTATGCCGATTGTCGTGGTACTGTTGACCATCAACTGCCCATCCCTAACTACCGTGGTCGGAAATTCTACTTTCTTCCCACTGCTCTCAATCGAGATAGTCCTTCGCCCACAATCCAATACGGCCTTGTGCTTGGATAACCAATCCATTCCCAATATGACGCCTAAGGTCCGGGCCTCCAAAATTATAAAGTTTGCTAGGAACTCTATTCCACCTATCAAGATTCTCACCCTAACATCCTACTTTCGCTCGGAGTTCGGAACCAGTGGGTTTGAACTAAAAGCATGCACTTAAGTCTTGCAATCCTCAAATCATTTCTAGTAGCAAAGCCTTGCGAAACAAACGAATGCTAAGCTCCGTAGTCAAACAAAACTGCGCAGTGTACCGAGTTAACAAGTAACTTACCCAAGACGACGTCCGTAGTATCTCGCAGTGCATCCGCGGTGACATGGTTGACTCGGCCTCTCACCACGGCCTGGTGTGGCTCACAGTCTTTGGCGCCCTAGCTGAGGTGGTTCCTAGGTTGAAGCGGCTGGGTCACTCTGCTGTCTTCTTTGGACAATCATGGCAAAGTGTCTGCTCGTTGCGCTTGTAGCAACGTCTCACTGCCTTCTTGATCGCTCGAGTAGTGTTTCTAGCGGGTGGGGTTTGGTAGTTCGATTGGCGTGTCTTGGTGCCGGGATGGTGTCCTTGTTGCATTCTCGTGGTTGGAATCAAGAATTGATTTGGTGCAACTCTCAAAGCGCCGCTATGCGTTCTCGGCGTGATCCTTGCTTTGTTGCATCCTGCGCTTCTGTTCTCATCCAGCTTCCTTGCGCTTGTCCTCAAGAATAAGCGCCTTATTTACCAACTCTTGGAAATCGAAAGGTGTGGGTGATCAATCCTACTTGCAATCCCGAAAGTTAAGTCCTTCATAAAACGAGGTATGCGGATTTATCCGCCGCTACATCCTCAGTGCGTAGCGTTCGGTGTGTGAACTTGTTCAGTAGCTCGCCACCGGCCGATTACCTTGCTTCGATGCTCAACTCCTCCTTCTTAAGGTCCATGATTCCTTCAGCACGTGATAACGCTTGTAATGCGGTACCGTGAACTCTTCCCAAGTGATATCTTGAGGGTTCTCTTTGCGGGCACGTAAGTTCTCCCACCATTCGCGGGCCGTTTGTTCCAAATTGATGAGAAGCGTAGAGTACCTTCTCATTTCCTATGCATTGAGCTATGTGTAGCTTCCTCTCGATTGATCTTTAACCAATCATCGGCCTCCAATGGATTGGCATTCCCGGAAGAAAGTGGGTGGGTGAGTTCTCATGAACTCGATAGTCTTGTATTCTCGGGCGTTGTCCATGATTAACTTGATTAGCGATGGCCTCGAGCAAGGATTTGCGTCGCATTTGTTGCATCATAGCATGCATCAATCGAGTCTGCGGCAAGAAGAAAAGCTCCCAAATTCTGCATATCCAAAGTGTGGCGGTGGTGCTCCATCATTGGGGTTTTCTGCAAGGCGAGAACCACTCCCATTGCTTCCAAAGTTTCCACGGGTGTTCACCATCCGGCTCGGTTTGCTCTAGGTTTAGAGATGAGAGGGAAACAAGAATAGACAAGTAACATGGAACTTATGCGGGCTAAAGGGGTAACTTTAAGGTCCAACTTTATTATTAATAACTTGGTATGGTCACATAATGCCTAAGGGCCTTGCAACACATAATGCACACTCAAAGAAGCAATGAAAATCCAAATCGAACTAACACCGAGTCTAACGCCTAAAGGGTGACTCTTTATTCTATGACGCGACTCAAAAGGAGTCTCACTATAGATCCTACGCCATTCATCGAGAAAACCTCCACGGCACGGTGCGGGTCTTTGTGGCATAGGCGCTAAACGACGCCATGTCCAAAGAATCGTGTCCTCTATGGTAGTCGGGTTAGCAAAGGTCTCCTCATCGAGATCGACTCCTCCGATCTGGCTCGTGTAGCTCGAATCTTGGCTCTGGTCCGGTCCGTATAAGGTCATCTCCAACTCGTCAATCCTTCGTAGAAGGTGTGCCACATACTCTTGAGCTTCCCGCCATCTCGTTCTTCTCCGTCGTGATCTCCTTGCGGGCCTTCAGAGCTCCTTGCTTGTATTATCTAGTACATCCTCCTGGCGACGACAAATCGTGCTAACTGCGGTAACCGCGGGCATCCTCATCCTGAATCGCCGGTCAAGAAGGTTATCGCTGCGCGGATGGTAACGAACACCGCACTTTCCAATTCTCTGGCGTGAATACTGTAATGTGCCGCATTGCTCGTCGTGATACTTCTTGGATACCCATCTCGCATTGTAGATCTCCTGGCAGCAGGCAAAGGTATCGCGGCGATTGCCTGGCCCTTTTTCCTAGCAGTACCTCAATCCTCACGCCACAAGCCTTGATCAATCCCGCTTGTCCGATCACTTCCACTTGGTATTGGGGCTTCTCAAAATCTCCGAGAGTCCAGAGCATATGCCAAAGTTCTCAAGAAATAAGGCGTGACTCAACTCCCTGGATCAACGTAGTTGAACTCTTCCCTCCATCTCGTCACAAGAGTGCTTTACGTAAGAACTCGAATTTTTAAATTGTGACAAGGTAAGGGAAAATTTCAGCAAGAGACAAGAAAAGAGAGAAGGGATAAGTCAAGATGTCATTTCTTATCTTGGCAATTTTTTTTTAGCTTTTAGAAAATAGGTTTTATCCTCACTACGACCATTCTAGCTAGGGTTGAGCCTACAAATAAGTATGGCTCGATACCACCTTCTGTCGGGACCCGAATTTGCAAATCCGACCCTCTGTGTATTCAAAGACTAGTCCAGAACGCCGCTTAGTGCACACAATCTTAACATTGGTAAATATCACAATCATACCATTCGATAGTATCAAAGTACTTTATTTAAATAACCAAAGTGGTTACTCGACCTTATGGCCAAGTTACAAATATATGCCTCGTAAGGCTAAACTTATTCAGAGAAAAATAATAGCAATGAAAATCAAATAGCTTAGTGGCGCCATCCAAGATACCACAAAGTAACCGATCGGGGCTCGTGCATCCCTAAGTAGACGGATCCTCTTGGAATTCCTCCTCCGGTCGGGCGTAGTCTCCTCTTCAACTGCTGTTGTGTTGAGGCAAGGGTGAGTACTTGGTACTCAAAGAAGTCATGCAATGTAATGCAAGCTAATATACTATATGCATGGCTTGGTACAAAGGAATAGCTCAGGGTATATTTGCAAAGAAATGCCTTTGACAAGTAATATAAGTAGATTCGAAGCGTGAGAAATAAGTAAAGCGTAAATAACTTTTCTTCAAGAAGTTTAATAAACATTTTTCCCCATCCTAAACCACATTTCCATCATCTGCATTATTAAACCAACCCAACTTTTCAAACCAAAGTTATTTTTGAGAAAATCTAACCCTTGATCAGAATTCCCGAAGCGATGTCCAATACCATGGACACGGCTATTCGAATAGATTCTAAACTCACAGAGGTTATGCACTTTACCCACAAGATACAAATAAACACCACAAAGGCGAGTTCAGTAACAAAGTCTTTCTAAACCTCTAACAATACAAGTGGTCCTCCCTGCTATTAAGACTAACCCTTCCCTTCGCTAAGGCGAAGTCTAGGCCAATCAACTGCTAGATGGGTACTGGCCTCACCCCAGACGCCTCCCCCGCATAACTTACACAAAGGGTGTAGTTGACCTCCTGAGATCCCACAGTGCACGTTATTAGCAACTTAGTCAACTAGGTCCGTCCCATTACGTACATGTGGTTGCACGTTAGACCCAGCTCAAAGGCTTGCAAGGTTAAGTCCTTAGGGTGACCAGTGGCAAGACTACCCAAGAACCAAATCAACATCCCCAATGCCACAACTGCCCACCTGATTACTCTTGCCACATGCTCCCTGGCCGAAATCGTTTATCAAACCCCGCTTGATTACTTCATGCACCACGTGCCATCAACATCACATGATACTTTTCCAAAACAGGTTCAATATATCATTAAGTCAATATTAACATTTGATTGTCCAAAATCATGTCATGAGCACGTAGTGTGTCTAAGCAAAGATACTACAACGGTCTAAACCCAAAGTTGGCAATTTAATAATGTCCAACTAGTAATCCACAACTAGGGTGACAAGGGTCATGGCACATACTTAAATAATCAAGGTGTCATACAAAGAAATTGGTACTTATCTAATCCCCATGTTTAAACCAAGTATTTTTCTAATTGAACTAGCATGCAATAGTTTAAATCAAAATAGGTTTCAAAATGGGATCAATATGGTCAAAGCATAACTTGCCTTCAAAAAGTACTTGCTCTTGGTCTTGAGTTGGATCCTGAGTCAATACTTCTCCTTCGAATCCTTCCTAAGACTTCAACGTCTACTCGTAAAAGCGTGCAAATAGCAAATACAAATAAACAATAGGCAAAAAGTGTCCAAACATCCAAATAAAATCTATAAAACAGAAAGAACATAATTTTATGGATTTTTAGAAACTGAATCACAAATTTGGAGTTAAGACATAAAAGTTATGATTATTTAATGTTTAAATAATCAATTAAATAATTTTACAGAGGAAAACTTTAGTCCAAAAATTAAATAAAATTCATATTTAGGTAGATCTCAATTTTATACAAATTTAGAAATTTGAATCACTCAAATCGGAGTTGAAACGCAAAAGTTATAAGCGCTTGAAGTTTTGAAATTCAAATCAATTATTAAACCGATTTATTAAATCATTTTCTTTTTCGAAAATTATTTATTGCGTCAAAGAGGACACGTGGTAGCCTCTCGATTGGTTGGTCGACGTCGGTAGGCCCATGGACTTGGTCCACGCTTGGCTCGGGTCCACCGTGGACTCCTGGCCCACGATTCTACGTGTCGGTCGACATGTGGGCCCACTCGTGACGCCATCGCCGACGTCGGCGGGGCTCACCACAGTCGACAATTAGGACTCCACCGATGACGCCGGCTGCTATCGGTCACCGGCGACATATGGCTCCTCGACACGCTGCTCGCTGCGGTCGGGTCACACCAGCCAGCGGCACGCTGGCTGATCTACGACCGCGTCGGTCCAACTTCCCGACACGTGGCGCAATCTCGACCGCTGATTTGAAATTCAACGGCCGCGATTAGATCCAGGGTTAACGTGTTGAATCTACTCGATGATCGTGGTCGCTCGATTAGATCGGACGGTCCGCATCTAATCCTATAATAATCACTACCACTAAGACGCGTGGCGATTTGGAACCGCTGGATCTTGATCCAACGGCCCGTATCTAATCGGGTTTGGAACACGTGAACTCACTCTCAACCGCGACGATCAAGATCGGACGGCGCGCACAAAGTTCGCGAGGGCGATGGCGACGCGGCGGAGCTGCGGCACACCGAGACGGAGACGACGACGAGCCCGACGGCGCTCCGGTCGCTCGCCGGCGAGTGGTCTCTTCGGTGCGCTACCGGGGTTCCGCTGCTCGGCTCCTTCTGCGGAAGACGACGGACGGCGGCGAGACGAGGCAAAATCATGGCTGAGTGGCGCTAACTACGGCGAGCTCGCGACGGCAAACGGCGGCGGCTCAGCGAGATGGCTCGGAAACGGGTGCGCAAGGATGAGGGCAACCTCGGGGCGTGACTGTGGCTTTAAATAGCCTCTGCTCGTGCCCGAGACGAAACCTAATTCTACACGGCCAAGCGGGCGCGGGCGCGGAGTCCGGCTGGCCTCGGCGGAGACGACGACGCACACCGCCCACGTGGCACGATCAACGCCACGATCGCACGGCGCGACGGATCCGGGCCGGATACGGCTCGAACCCAGACGGGCGGATCTCACCGCTGGATCTTGATCCAACGGCTGGGATTGATTAGGGTTGGGAGCCGGTTTGGTCGAGTCAACTGCTCTGCCGGGTTCGGCTCGGACTCGAACTCGAGTCCGACTCGGCCTCGATCGGATGAACAAGATACAAACCACTCGCATTTTCCAAATGATTTAATAATTAAAATAATTCCCAAGAATTCATTTAATTCATTTAAAAATAGCAAATGACTCGTAAAAATTCCGTAAAAATTCGAAAATATTTTGGATCATTTTGGACTCAAATAAAATATTTCCAACAAAATTTTATTTGCAAAATTAAATTCTTTAATTATTTCAAAATGGAATAAATTCAAATAAATTCCAAATAAATCCAAATAAATTCGAAAATTCCAAAATTCACCAAAGTGCCAAATCACACATGAATTCAATAAAAGCAAAATTTTGGGGTGTTACAAACCTCTCTTAATAGAATCTCGTCCCTAGATTCAAGGCTTACTAAAGGAATAGGTTTGGAAATTCTTTCTTCAAATCCTCTTCAAGGCCCCAAGTCGCTTCGCTTTCTTCATGGTTGCTCCACTTGAACTCTACGTAAACGGGTTGACTTGTTTCTAGTTTCTCGATCCATTGTGTCCGTAATCCTCACAGGATGCTCCTTATAAGTCAAGTCCTCTTGCAACTCAATTAACTCTAGCGGTGTCTGCTCTCAGAACTCCTGAGGCACTTCTTCAATCGGGACACATGGAATACATCATGCACTCCTCGCCAACGATCGTGGCAACTCCAAATGATAAGCAACTTCGCCTCTGCGACTCAAAATCTTAAATGGTCCAACATAACGGGTGCGAGTTTCCCTTTGGCATGGAACCTCTTAACTCCCCGAGAGGCGTAACTCGAGGTATACAAAGTCTTTTGGTTCAAAACTCAATTCTCGCGACGATTGTCAAGATAACTCTTCTGGCCGAGATTGGGCTATCTTCAACCTTTCCCTAATCATGGCGATCCGCTTCTTCACCTCTTGAAGAATATCGTGCCCAAAGACACGGCGCCACGGCCTCATTCCAATTCAATGGCGTCCGACAGGGTCGACCATACAAAGGCCTCAAAAGGTGACATCTCAGAACTAGCCTCGATAACTATTGTTGTAACTGAACTCCCTAAGATACTGCAGAAACTCTTATCCCAAGAAGTAGCATAAGCTAATGCACAAGCTCTCAACATATCCTCCGAATCTGGTTGACTCTTTCTGGTCTGGTCTGCGTCCGTCAGGATGATAAGTCAGATCAAGTTCAAACGGGTTCCCATGGCTTCATGCAACTTATTCCGTAACCTTGAGGTAAATTGGGTACCTCGTCCGATACAATCCTCTTTGGCACTCCGTGCAAACAGACAATCTGATCATGTATAATTCGCTTAATTTATCTCCGAGTAAGTGGTCTTCACGGGATAAAATGGGCTACCTTGGTTAAACGATCTACTACAACCCATATGGAGTCATAACCTCCTTGAGTCTTTGGCAAACCGGTAATGAAATCCATTCCGATTTCCTCCCACTTCCACTCGTGTATTTTCACGGTTGTAGCAATCCTGCCGGGTCTCGATGCATTGCCTTGACTCTCTCGGCATACGCCGCACAATGCAACATGCTCGGCAACTTCACGTTTCATACTCGGCCACCGAATCTCTCCTTCGTATCCCGATACATCTTGGCGCTTCTAGGATGAATTGAGTACTTAGAGTCATGGGCTTCTTCCGTAATCAGCTTGCTTTAACTCCTTTTTGTTAGGCACACAAATGCGATCCTTCATCCACAACGTGCCTTGCTCATCCAACTTGAAGTCCTCGCCTTGCCTTCCTCCTTGATGGACTTAATCCTGCGGATCTTGTCATCATCCTTCTGCCCTTCTCGGATCGATCCTCTAGGGTAGGCTTTACTTCTAATGCGGCCAAGAATCCGCTAGGTACTACCTCAATCTTCATTTTCAAAATCCTGGCGTAGCTCATCCCGACTTGTGGCTAGCAACATGCTCACAAGATGGCTTTTCCGACTCAGGGCATCGGCTACTACGTTGGCCTTCCCGGATGGTAATGGATTCCAACATTATAGTCTTTGATCAACTCTAACCATCTCCTCTCGCCTCATATTCAGATCCGACTGGTGAATATGTACTTAAGGCTCTTATGATCCGTATACACTTCACATCCTGCTCCCGATCGATAGTGACGCCATATCTTCAAGGCATGCACTACTACAGCCTAACTCTAGGTCATGTGTCGGATAATTTTCCTCATGCGGCCTCAATCAGCTTTGATGCATAAGCGGCGACCTTTCCATTCTCGTGACAAGACACATCCAAGTCCTTGGCGCGATGCGTCACAATAAATATCGGCTTTGAGCAACATCCCAGAGAACTAACACCTGGCCGACGCCAATCGCTTCTTCACTCTCAAATCCTTTCTCACATTCTCAAGCGCCCATGCAAACTTCTTTTCCTTCTTCAGCCAGCTTGCGTAAGAGGTTTCGCAATTGTCGAAGCCTTCGATGAAACGGCGGTAGTATCCCTGCCATTCCAAGGAAACTCCGACCGGGTCACGATCTTGTTACTCCCAATGTAACACGCCTTCTACTTTGCTTGGATCTACTGGCGACTCTTCATCATGTCATTACATGTCCAAGAAACTCCACCTTGTCCTTCCAAAAATCACACTTGCCGAACTTGGCTAAAAGTTGTCGCTCCTCAGCCTTTCCAAAACTCGCCTTAAGTGTTCGGCATGTTCATCCTCTGCCTTGGAGTAGATTAGGATATCGCCTATGAACACGACGACAAACTTGTCCAAATATTCCATGAACACCTTATTCATCATATTCATGAAATAAGCCGGGCGATTCGTCACCCCAAAGGACATAATCAGAAACTCAGAATGTCCATATCTTGACGAGAATGCAGCTTGAATATCTTCCGATCGGATCTTCAATCGATGGTATCCCGATCTCGAGATCAATCTTGGAGAAAACTCCGGCTCCTCTCAACCGATCAAACAAATCATCAATCCTGGGTAGCGGATACTTATTCTTCACTTGACTTCATTGAGTGCACGGTAGTCAATGCACATCCTGAAACTCCCGCCCTTCTTCTTGACGAACAAAACCGGTGCTCCCCACGGCGACGAACTCCTGGCCTCGATAAATCCTTTCTCCATTAACTCCTCCAAATTGCTTTCTTCATCTCTACCAACTCCTCGGTGGACATCCGATAGGGTCTCTTTGCTATCGGTCTTTGCACTGTACAAGCTCTATCACAAACTCTATGTCCCTGCCTCAAGCGGCATACTGTAGATCCTCCTAAAACATCCGGGTACTCATTCACTAATCAAACATCCTCTATGTCGATTGTCGTGGTAATCGCTGACCATCAACTCGTCCATCCCTAATCTACCGTGGTCGAAATTCTACTTTCTTCCCACTCTGCTCTCAATCGAGATAGTCCTTCGTCCACAATCCAATACGGCCTTGTGCTTGGATAACCAATCCATTCCCAATATGACGCCTAAGGTCCGGGCCTCCAAAATTATAAAGTTTGCTAGGAACTCTATTCCACCTATCAAGATTCTCACCCGGAACATCCTACTTTCGCTCTGAGTTCGAACTGTGGGTTTGAACTAAAAGCATGCACTTAAGTCTTGCAATCCTCAAATCATTTCTAGTAGCAAAGCCTTGCGAAACAAACGAATGCTAAGCTCCAGAGTCAAACAAAATCAGCTGTAATCGAGTTAACAAGTAACTTACCCAAGACGACGTCAGTAGCATTCTCGCAGTGCATCCGCGGTGACATGGTTGACTCGGCCTCTCACCACGGCCTGGGTGTGGCTCCGTGTCGGGCGCCCTAGCCGGGTGGTTCCTAGGTTGAAGCGAACCGGGTCACTCCTGCTGTCTTCTTTGGACAACTGTTGGCAAAGTGTCTGGCTCGTTGCGCTTGTAGCAAATGCCTCACTGCTCTCTTGCCGATCGCTCGAGTAGTGTTTCTAGCGGGGCCGGGTTTGGTAGTTACTGATTGGCGTGTCTTGGTGCTGAGGATGGTGTCCTTGTTGCATTCTCGTGGTTGGAATCAAGAATTGATTTGGTGCAACTCTCAGCGCCAAGGCGTTCCTCGGGCGTGATCCTTGCCGTTGCATCCTCGCGCTTCTGTTCTCATCCAGCCTTGCGCTTGTCCTCAAGAATAAGCGCCTTATTTACCAACTCTTGGAAATCTGGAAAGGTGTGGGTGATCAATCCTACTTGCAATCCCGAAAGTTAAGTCCCTTCATAAAACGACTGTCTGGATTTATCTCGTCGCTACATCCTCAAAGCGTAGCGTTCACCTGTGTGAACTTGTTCAGTAGTCGGCCACCGGTGATTACCTTGCTTCTGCTCAACTCCTCCTTCTTAAGGTCCATGATTCCTTCAGCACGTGATACTGCCTTAATGCACCTGTGAACTCTTCCCAAGTGATATCTTGAGGGTTCTCTTATGCGGGCACATGTGGTTCTCCCACCATTCTGGCCAATGTTCCTTCCACCGGTGATGAGAAGCGTAGAGTACCTTCTCATTTCCTATGCATTGAGCTATGTGTAGCTTCCTCTCGATTGATCTTAACCAATCATCGGCCTCCAATGGATTGGCATTCCCGTGAGAAAGTGGGTGGGTGAGTTCTCATGAACTCGATAGTCTTGTATTCGGGCGTTGTCCATGATTAACTTGATTAGCAAAGTGGCCTGAAAGCAAGGACGTGCTGCATTTGTTGCATCATAGCATGCATCAATCGAGTCTCAGGCAGCAAGAAAAGCTCCAAATTCTGCATATCCAAAGTGGCGGTGCTGGTGCTCCATCATTGGGGTTTTCTGCCAAGCGAGAACCACTCCCATTGCTTCCAAAGTTTCCACGGTGTTCACCATCCGCTTGGCTTGCTCTAGGTTTAGAGATGAGAGGGAAACAAGAATAGACAAGTAACATGGAACTTATGCGGGCTTAAAGGGGTAACTTTAAGGTCCAACTTTATTATTAATAACTTGGTATGGCTGCTACAATGCCTAAGGGCCTTGCAACACATAATGCACACTCAAAGAAGCAATGAAAATCCAAATCGAACTAACACTGAGTCTAACGCCTAAAGGGTGACTCTTTATTCTATGACGCGACTCACAAGGAGTCTCACTATAGATCCTACGCTCATTCATCGAAAACCTCCACGGCTCTGGTACGGTGTCGTGGGCATAGGCGCCAAACGACGCCATGTCCAAAGAATCGTGTCCTCTATGGTAGTCGAAGAAGCAAAGGTCCTCATCGAGATCTCGACTCCTCCGATCTCGCTCGTAGCTCGAGTAATCGCTCTGGTCCGGTCCGCATAAGGTCATCTCCAACTCGTCAATCCTTCGTGAGAAGGTGTGCCACATACTCTTGAGCTTCCCGCCATCTGTTCTTCTCCGTCGTGATCTCCTTGCGGGCCTTCAGAGCTCCTTGCTTGTATTATCTAGTACATCCTCCTGGCGACGCACAAATCGTGCTAACCGTGGTAACCGTGGCATCCTCATCCCGAATCGCCTTCTGGTCAAGAAGGTTATCGCCTGCGCGGATGGTAACTTAACACCGCATTTCCACCTTCTCTGGCGTAGATACGGGTAATGTGCCGCATTGCTCGCCGTGATACTTCTTGGATACCCATCTCGCATTGTAGATCTCCGGCAAAGGCAAAGGTATCGGGCGATTGCCTGGGCCCTTTTCCTAGCAGTACCTCAATCCTCACGCCACAAGCCTTGATCAATCCCGCTTGTCCGATCACTTCCACTTGGTATTGGGGCTTCTCAAAATCTCCGAGAGTCTCAGAGCATATGCCAAAGTTCTCAGCGTGACTAACTCCCTGCATCAACGTAGTTGAACTCTTCCTCCATCTGTCACAAGAGTGCTTTACGTAAGAAAGCTTAATTTTTAAATTGTGTCAGGGTATGTTAAAATTTCAGCACTAGACAATAAAATAGCGAAGGGGATAAGTCTAGATGTCTTTTCTTATCTTGGCAATTTTTTTTTAGCTTTTAGAAAATAGGTTTTATCCTCACTACGACCATTCTAGCTAGGGTTGAGCCTACAAATAAGTATGGCTCGATACCACCTCTCTGCCGGGACCCCGAATTTGCAAATCCGACCCTTCAGGTATTCAAGACTAGTCCAGAACGCGCTTAGTGCACATAGCCTTAACATTGGTAAATATCACAATCATACCATTCGATAGTATCAAAGTACTTTATTTAAATAACCAAAGTGGTTACTCGACCTTATGGCCAAGTTACAAATATATGCCTCGTAAGGCGAAACTTATTCAGAGAAAAATAATAGCAATGAAAATCAAATAGCTTGTGGCGCCATCCAAGATACCACAGCAACCGATCGGGCTCGCATCCCTAAGTAGACGGATCCTCTTGGAATTCCTCCTCCGGTCGGGCGTAGTCTCCTCTTCAACTGTTGTTGTGTTGAGGCAAGGGTGAGTACTTGGTACTCGAGAAGTCATGCACGTAATGCAAGCTAATATACTATATGCATGGCTTGGTACAAAGGAATAGCTCAGGTATATTTGCAAGAAATGTTTTTGACAAGTAATATAAGTAGATTCAAAGCAAGAGAAATAAGTAAAGCGTAAATAACTTTTCAAGAAGTTTAATAAACATTTTTCCCCATCCTAAACCACATTTCCATCATCCGCATTATTAAACCAACCCAACTTTTCAAACCAAAGTTATTTTTGAGAAAATCTAACCCTTGACTCAGTAATTCCCGGCGATGTCCAATACCGCTGACACGGCTATTCGAATAGATTCTAAACTCGCAGAGGTTATGCACTTTACCCACAAGATACGATCAAACACCACAAAGGCGAAGTTCCTCAGAATAAAGTCTTTCTAAACCTCTAACAATACAAGTGGTCCTCCCTGCTATTACAAGACTAACCCTTCCTTCGCTAAGGCGAAGTCTAGGCCAATCAACTGTTAGATGGGTACTGCCTCACTTCCCAGACGCTCCCCGCACAACTTACACAAAGGGTGTAGTTGACCTCCGAGATCCCACAGTAATGCGTTATTAGCAACTTAGTCAACTAGGTCCGTCCCATTACGTACATGTGGTTGCACGTTAGACCCAGTTCAAAGGCTTGCAAGGTTAAGTCCTTAGGGTGACCAGGGCAAGACTACCCAAGAACCAAATCAACATCCCCAATGCCACAATCGCCCACCTGATTACTCTTGCCACATGCCCCTGGCCGAAATCGCTTATCAAACCCCAGTTGATTACCATGCACCACGTGCCATCAACATCACATGATACTTTTCCAAAACAGGTTCAATATATCATTAAGTCAATATTAACATTTGATTGTCCAAAATCATGTCATGAGCACGTAGCAGGTCTAAGCAGTATACTACAACGGTCTAAACCCAGGTTGGCAATTTAATAATGTCCAACTAGTAATCCACAACTAGGGTGACAAGGGTCATGGCACATACTTAAATAATCAAGGTGTCATACAGCAAATTGGTACTTATCTAATCCCCATGTTTAAACCAAGTATTTTTCTAATTGAACTAGCATGCAATAGTTTAAATCAAAATAGGTTTCAAAATGGGATCAATATGGTCAAAGCATAACTTGCCTTCAAAAAGTACTTGCTCTTGGTCTTGAGTTGGATCCTGAGTCAATACTTCTCCTTCGAATCCTTCCGGCACTTCAACGTCTACTCGTAAAGCGTGCAAATAGCAAATACAAATAAACAATAGGCAAAAAGTGTCCAAACATCCAAATAAAATCCATAAACAGAAAGAACATAATTTTATGGATTTTTAGAAACTGCAATCGACAAATTAGGAGATAAGACGCAAAAGTTATGATTATTTAAAGTTTAAATAATCAATTAAATAATTTTACAGAGGAAAACTTTAGTCCAAAAATTAAATAAAATTCATATTTAGGTAGATCTCAATTTTATACAAATTTAGAAATTTGAATCACTCAAATCGGAGTTGAAACGCAAAAGTTATAAGCGTTTGAAGTTTTGAAATTCAAATCAATTATTAAACCGATTTATTAAATCATTTTCTTTTTCGGAAAATTATTTATTGCGTCAGCAGGGACACGTGGTAGCCTCTGATTGGTTGGTCGACGCCACCGGTCCATGGACTTGGTCCACGCTTGGCTCGGGTCCACCGTGGACTCGGCCCACGATTCTACGTGTCAGCCGACATGTGGGCCCACTCGGGTGACGCCATCGCCGACGTCAATGGCTCACCGCGGTCTTTGACAGGTGGGACTCCACCGATGACGCCGGCGCTATCGGTCGGCCGACATGCGCTCTCGACACGCGGGCCCCGTGTCGGGTCACACGACGCTGCGGATCTGGGCCGACCGCGTCGGCCCAACTTCCCGACACGTGGCGCAATCTCGACCGCTGATTTGAAATTCAACGGCCGCGATTAGATCCAGGGTTAACGTGTTGAATCTACTCGATGATCGTGGTCGCTCGATTAGATCGGACGGTCCCGCATCTAATCCTATAATAATCACTACCACTAAGACGCGTGGCGATTGTGAACCGCTGATCTTGATCCAACAATTCCAGATCTAATCGGGTTTGGAACACGTGAACTCACCTCAACCGCACGATCAAGATCGGACGGCGCACAAAGTTCGCGAGGGCGATGGCGACGCGGCGAGCCGCAGCCACCGAGACGGAGACGACGACGAGCCCGACGGGCGCTCCGGTCGTTCGGCGAAGTGAGTGGTCTCTTCGGGTGCGCCTGGCCGGGTTCCGGCTTCGGCTCCTTCTACGGAAGACGACGGACGGCGGCGAGACGAGGCAAAATCGCGGCGAGTGGCGCTCAACTACGGCGAGCTCGCGACGGCAAACGGCGGCGGCCAGGCGAGATGGTTTCGGAAACGGGTGCGCAAGGATGAGGGCAACCTCGGCGTGACTGTGGCTTTAAATAGCCTCGGCGTTCGTGCCTCGAGACGGAAACCCACTTACACGGCGCGGCGCGGCGGCGAGTCCGGCTCGGTCTCGGCGGAGACGACGACGCACACCGCCCACGTGGCACGATCAACGGCCACGATCGCGACGGGCGCGATCGGATCCGGGCCGATACGGCCGAATCGCAGACGGGCGGATCTCACCGCTGGATCTTGATCCAACGGCTGGGATTGATTAGGGTTGAGCTGGTTTGGTCGAGTCAAGCTGGCTCAATCGGGTTCGCCTGACTCGAACTCGAGTCTGACTCCACTTTCGATCGGATGAACAAGATAAACCCACTCGCATTTTCCAAATGATTTAATAATTAAAATAATTCCCGATAATTCATTTAATTCATTTAAAAATAGCAAATGACTCAGAAAAATTCCAAAAATTCGAAAATATTTTGGATCATTTTGGACTCAAATAAAATATTTCCAACAAAATTTTATTTGCAAAATTAAATTCTTTAATTATTTCAAAATGGAATAAATTCAAATAAATTCCAAATAAATCCAAATAAATTCCGGAAAATTCCAAAAATTCACCAAAGTGCCAAATCACACATGAATTCAATAAAAGCAAAAATTTTGGGGTGTTACATGCGCCCGGGCGGTGGAGGCCCGGGAGCGCACGGCAAGACCGTCCGGTCACGACGAGGCGGGAACAATTCTTCGGACCAGCTATGATTGAAGAGGCTGAAAGGCAAGTTAGCTTGATTCGAGACCAGCTGAAAGAAGCTCAGTCTCGTCAGAAGAGCTACGCTGATCGCCGTCGCCGCGAGTTGAGCTTTGAGGTGGGTGACTTTGTCTACCTCAAGGTCTCACCACTCCGCGGCACTCGTAGATTTCAAGTCCGCGGGAAGCTAGCTCCGTGATACATCGGTCCGTTCCAGATTCTCGAGAAGGTTGGTGTTGTGGCTTATCGGCTTGAGCTACCGCCACATCTTTCGGACGTTCACGATGTGTTCCACGTGTCCCAATTGAAGAAGAGTCTTCTGTTCCATCGGTTACCCAATTGGACCATCTTGATTTGTACCGATCTTTCGTGACGAGAGTATCCAAATCCGTATTCTCGAGACAATTGAGCGTCACACTCGCAACAAAGTTATCAAGATGCTCAAGGTCCAGTGGAGCAACCATTCGTAAGATGAAGCCACGTGGGGAGCGTGAAGACCATATTCAGCGTAATACCCCGACTTTCTTCGAGAGGATTAGCAATCTCGAGGACGAGATTTTTGTAAGGGGGTAGATCAGTAATATCCCGAGTATTTCTATACTCGAGTCATCAGACATTTGTACTCAAACACTGTTCAATAATACACTGTTCTTGTGTGTTTCTGTATCTTGAGCGATTGTACTCGTTCGGGATCTAAAAGAGCCCTTCAACTTATTTAGCGTCACTCAAAATCAATTTCCCATTTGATCGCCGACAAGTGTTTTCTTGATTGAATTCAGTTTTGAGCTCTTGCGAAAGTATCTTGTACGCCGACTTAAATGTTCTCTTCTCTCGTCCTTCAAGTACAAGTTGCCTAGTTTAGTGGGGAACTTAAAAATCTTCAAAAGGAGTTAAGGATCCGCTTAATCTGAGCTTGTAAACTTTGATCGCGGCCACATTTAAACTACCCGACTCAATTAATTTCACTCTCATGAGTAATTGCAAATTGAGTTGAATAAGTGTCAAAGTGACCCAAAATCCCTCCAACATACCTTAGAATCATTAAAAATCAGCTTTGGAAGTTTGAATCTTCAAGTTTTGTCACTTGACCAAAATATCCCTCATAAGTGCATAGTGTATATATATGTGTTAGCCATCCCCAACCAACAGCCTAAGCTCATTTCTTCCTCCCCACACGCCAAGCAAGAAGAGGAGAAGAGAAGAGGGCAAGGCGCCACCCTGCTCCGCTGCTTGGAGCCGATCCGACCGGTGGAAACTGATCTCGAGCTAGGATTCGCTGCCCCGCTGAGGATCCTCCTCCAACAACCCTCAGTGAGTTCCTCAAGTTCTCTCGCTGCTTCTTGGAGGTCCCGTGGAGTTTTTGCATTCTCGACTTGATTTCTGGCCTCCGGTCATCCTCTTCACGTAGCTACGAAGTTTCCCTTCGTAGCCTCGCATTTCATCAAGTTTCCCTAAACCCTAGCCTAGGTCAACTCTAGGTTCCATGTGTTAGACACATTGCATGGCAATTGTGCTTTAGAATCTAGACTCAGGTCATCGTTAGGTCCATTTAACTCTACTGCTGACCTAGCTTTTGGCCATCTTCAAATCTAGCAAACTATCGCTAGGTTTTCGATTTGTCTGAGTTTTAGTGGAACAAAGCATGGGTAGTATTTTTGTTAGCACTTCGTAGCTGAGCCGCTATCGTAAGAATCGAATTCAATTACAAGTTTGATTTTATTTTATTTCTTTAGGTATTGCTTGTTTTTACAAAATACCAAGAGTCCGTTGTATCGACAATTTCTATTAGCTCTTCCGTAGCCGTAGTCGAGATCGTAAGAGTCGAATTCCATTTTGATGAATTCTCACAGAAGTTGTTAGCTCTAGGTCACTCTATTTGTGAAAAATCCTAGAGGTCCGATGAGCGAATGGATAGTCCCGATAGCTTCCTTGCTAGTTGAAACCCCGATTAGAAAAGTCAGATTTTAGTTTTGACCATTTTTCAATGTACTTTGCAGCTCTAGGTCTCATTTATTTTCGTAAAGTCCTAGAGCTCCGAGGCATGTATTGACTTTACCATTAGTCCCCTTAGAGGCTAGAAAAGCAGTTAGAATCGCTAGATTTGCATTTTAACACTTTGCATTTTATTTTAGTAATTATAGGCCTCACAAGCCGTTTAAGGCATTTAGCTTTGTTTAGCTTCGTTTAAGGTCACTAAGGTCGATAGCATGCTTCCCGCGTGTTTTGGATCGCATTCAAGTCACTTTTCGGACTTTTGCCGCTTCTGCAATTACCGGAGTTAAGCGGGCAATTGATCAAAAGTCAGAGAAGATTAAGTCATCCATGCTGGGGAATGGCTCCGATAGGTCGTAAGTATCCCTAAGCAACTAGCCGAGGGCTTAAAACAAGTCTTGCGGCATTTCAGCTCAAAACGGCCCTTTTGGGCGAGATTGCTCGTTTTCGAGCAAAATAGCCATTTTGGCCATATTCCACATTTAGGGGTTTCTTCGCCAGTTAGTCATCGAATGAGTCATTTAGGGTCATTTAGACTTAGTAGAGTCTAAAACGTGCTCCTCAAGCGCAAGTGGGATCGAGTTTGAGCCGCTGACTTCGTGCGAATCGAGGCGTAAACCTCGGCTTAATTTGCACTTTCGATCGGATTTCGATGCAAATTAAGTGAATTTTCAAGGGGCAAGGTCCAGATAGGTCCTAGACATCCTAAAGTACCTAGTGGAGTCGCTAGAATCGGTCGCAAGTCGCTCGAATGGATTCTGACAGAAATGGCTCTTGCGTTACGTGAATAGTGCCGCTTTTCTTTTTCTGATTTTTCAAGATTTTGTGTATTGATTTTCACTGCTTTGGCTTCCGCTTGTTCGCTTTAAATCCAAACGAGTTCCCGTAAGTTCCATTAGGTGTATTATACCTAATTCTAGGTGTTTAACAAAATTTAGTTGAATTTTAAATTATTTTGCGCATTTTGTTCAAGTTGGCGAGAAATTACGAAATCGCCGTTCGAATCGCGATTTCGCCATTTTTCTCGCTTGTTTCGCTTTCTTTGCTTTCTTAGTGTCTAGATGAGTTCTATTTGATGTTAAGTTGGTGTTTATGCTTCTAAAGTCACTTTTGCTAATTTATTTCTCTGTTCGCTCTTTTGATGTTTTTATTCGATTAGAGGCGAGTGAGTCCTAGTCGCCTCGAACAATCCTCGAAGTTCATCCCGATCCATCAGAGCAGCAGACAGGCAAGCACCTCCTTTGATCATCTTGATCCAATATTTTACGATGTTTACTTTGACTTATCAAACTATATGCATGCTTAATTTCAAGAAATGTGCTAGTTTGTGAGAATGGTAGATATAACCCAAATTGGTGGTTTTCCTTAATCTATTTCCCATGGTCACATTGATAGCCCTAGTAGAGGTTAGGCAACTTAATAAATGTCACTTGGGTACAAAATGTTAATAAATGCATATGCTTAGTCAATGCAATAGATTTGAGTCTAGTCCTTGGCGCTTACACTCATCAATCAAAATATGATTTCAAAATGAATTGAGTCAAAATGGTTAATGGTTAATTGATAAAAATGAGTGGTGTAAATGACTCGGGGAGGAGGTATAGAATGTGAAGGTGATGGTGTGGTTAGGATTGGAGTCCTTGCCCGAGTCAACAAAAATATAAGGACCGAACTCAAAGTTAATGCTGGGTGAGTCTCGCGCAACCACATGAACTGAACTGGGGCAGAATGCCTATGTACCTGACTTCGGGATAGCCGATTTGTTGGTAGGTCAAGAGCAAGATGAGAACTTGCGCAGCTTGATGTGTCTCGCAATCAAGGGATTCTTCGGAAGGGACTTCGCCATCCATTGGACGTAAGAAGGGGTGTTGTGGGTTCCGCCGCAACAATAGTGCCACTCGTGGGGTAATGGGGCACGGGCAAGGGATACCTGTGTTGCGCCGCAACAGACGGCCGCCTAAATCCGCCAGGGTGGGATCACGCTATTGTGGCCGATGTCCGGCCGACACCGATGATGGGAACGGCATGGTCAATCCGCAAGAGTCGGGCATCGAAAAGTATCGCGCCGCGGGCAACACGCTTGCTAGATAGACCCATGTGGGGAATGTGTGCAACTTCGCAGAAGTGTTAAGTAAAACTAATCGATTAGCCGTGCTCACTGCTAAGAGCATCTAGCCCAGATAAGTATGGAGAGTATAGAAGTTTGGTTTTGTGTCTTCTTCAAAAAGTGTGAGTCTCGAACTAAAGGAAGTGTTTGATGGATAGAGTCGACAATCTAGCCCATCGGTTGCATTCGAAATGAATGGCGAACCTGGTTGGGATAATATACATTATACATATACTTGTGAAATATGTTTTATGTCAAATGCTCTTTCAATTACTAATGCTATCGGTTGTTAAATGTTGTTTACAAATAAATGTCGCTTTATGCAATCAACCTAGTATAGAAGCTTATTCTCGTTGAAATAGCCTCGCATTTAACTATATTTCCATACACTAAAGACTTGCGAGTACATATGTGTACTCACCGCTGCTTTGTCGTTGTTTACTAACCTTGTCTCGCAGGATGGTTCCGATGGTGATCCTGATGGCTCGTGGTCCTCTGCTCATGAGCCGTGTGGCGGTTGTGGTCCTTCCTCCACAAGAGTCTGTGGGGTTGTCGCCACCAGGCCGGGTTTAGTGTTTCTTTTGCTTCCGCTATTATTCTACTTTTGGATTTTGTAATGTGTATGTACAAGATTTACACCCAGTTATGTAATTTATCTTTAGTTCATTACTTTGTGCATTGATACTCGTGTTGTTGGTACGCGATACTGGGCTACTGATCCAGGGAACCGGTATCGGATGCGTACAGGCACCGGGTCTAAAGCTAAGAGTTCGATCCCGTCGATCGAATTTTTTTTTAGATTCAGATTTTCGGTGTCGAGGCTTCTGTTGCTATACGGTGCTATACGCCACAGTAGACGGCGTACAGTACGGTATAGGAAGAGGGGTCCTCACAACGCCTACTCCGGTTACCACCAGATCAGCATGGCACAGGAGGACGAAGAGAAGACTGCCTTTGTGACCCCCCTGGGCGTCTACTGTTATGTCCGCATACCTTTTGGGTTGAAGAACGCGGGTTCAACCTACCAACGCGCTATGCATACTGTGTTCCGATCGCAGATTGGGAGAAATCTCGAAGTATATGTTGATGATCTAGTAGTGAAGATGGAAAAGTCTGTTGGGCTCGTTGAGGATTTAGAAGAGACTTTCTCCCACCTCCGGCAGTATTGTTTGAAGTTGAATCCTGAGAAATGTGTGTTTGGTGTGTCGTCCGGAAAGCTGCTCGGGTTCCTTGTTTCCCACCGCGAGATCGAGGTTAACCCGGAAAAAATCACGGCCATCGAGCGCATACAACCACCCACAAGGCTCAAGCAAGTTCAGTGCCTGGCTGGTCGCCTGGCCTCTCTCGGCCGGTTTATCGCCAGGTTGGGAGAAAAGAGTCTCCCCATTTTCAAGCTGATGAAGAAGACTAACTCCTTCGAGTGGACTGCAGAAGCCCAGCAGGCATTCGAGGACTTGAAGCAATACCTCTCCTCCCCTCCGGTGCTGGTCGCCCCCGAGCCGGGTGAGCCGCTACTGCTGTACGTAGCGGCCAGCCCGGCGGTTGTAAGCGCGGCGCTGGTGGTGGAGCGTGAAGGGGTCCAGCGGCCAGTTTACTACGTCAGCAAGGTGTTGCACGACGCTGAGATAAGGTACCCGCAAGCTCAGAAGATGGTGTACGCTGTGCTGGTGGCGTCCAGGAAGCTGCGGCATTATTTCCAAGGAAGGGAGATCACGGTGGTGTCTGCTTATCCCTTGCTCGAGATTCTCCACAACCGCGAAGCCGAGGGCCGCATCGCCAAGTGGTCAGTAGAGCTGGGGGAGTTCGGGCTTAAGTTCGCCCCCCGCACAGCGATCAAAAGTCAAAGGCTGGCGGAGTTCGTTGTCGAGTGGACTCCTGCTGAGTCTGAAGCTGAAGAAGTCCCCGCGCCTCCCCTTTGGACGCTCTACTTCGACGGCTCCTTCAGGCTCGAGGGCGCGGGGGCTGGGGTCCTCCTGGTTTCTCCAACCGGAGACCTCCTCAAATACGTGGTCGTCTTGAACTTTAAGGCCACCAACAACGCTGCTGAGCACGGCGTTTGGCGGGACTTCGTGCCGCGCCATCTGAGTCAAACGCTGGCAAGTCAAGGGCGACTCCTTGCTAGTCGTCAACCAGGCAAGAAAGGAGTTCTCCTGCTCTGATCCTGTCATGGCTGAGTACTTGGCGGAGGTCAGAAAAATGGAGCGACATTTCGACGGGCTAGGGTATACCCATATCCCCCGGCGCGACAACTACTTGGCGGATGAGCTCGCTCAGCTCGCCTCGACAAGATCTCCTGCCCTTCGGCCGGTTCTTTGAAGAAAGGCTTCCGCGACCGTCCATCGCAGCCCCCACATCCGGTGGGGACGATGGTGATGCTGCTCCAGCCCTTGCTCCAGGAGGGGAAGCAGTACCAGTGGAAACGCCTGGCCAGGCGGAGTACCCGGGCGGCCACCCCATGGTCGCCACACTCGACCGGGAAGGCACATGGATGGATCCGATCCTGGCCTACCTGCGGGATCAAGTGTGCCCCGACGATGATGCGTCAGCAGAGAAGGTAGCACGGAAGGCCAAATGCTATACCCTGGTGGGCAGGGACCTTTACCGTCGGGGTAAGAACGGAATTCTTCTGAAGTGCATCACTCGGGAAGAGTGGAGCACTTTGCTCTCTGATATCCATGGAGGCGTGTGCGGGAGCCATGTCTCAAGTCGAACGATGGTTGGGAAAGCTTACCACCAAGGGTTCTATTGGCCAACCTCCCTTCAGGATGCTTGCGAGCTGGTGAGGAGGTGCGAGACGTGCCAGTTCCACGCTAAGCAAATCCACCAACCGGCCCAAGCTCTGCAAACCATCCCGCTCTCATGGCCCTTCGCGGTGCTGGGTCGGATATCCTGAGCCCTGCCTCGCTGAGCCACAGGGGGCTACACCCACCTGTTTGTCGCCGTCGACAAGTTTACCAAGTGGGTGGAAGCCGAAGCAGTAAGGACGATCACCGCCGCCGTTGCAATCAAGTTCATACAAGGTATCTTTGCCCACTTTGGGGTCGCCAACCGCATCATCACCGAAAATGGCCCGCAGTTCGCCAGCGCCGCCTTCTTGGGATTCTGTGAAGAGATGGGCACCAAAGTTTGTTTTGCCTCGGTGGCTCACCTAAGAAGCAATGGCCAAGTTGAGCGGGCCAATGCGATGGTGCTGAAAGGCCTCAAGACCAGGGCGTTTGATCGACTCCACAAGCGTGGGGCCCGATGGACCGAAGAGCTCCCTGCAGTGCTGTGGTCGCTTCGTACCACTCCTAGCCAGGCCACTGGGGAGACCCCCTTTATTCTGGTCTATGGCGCAGAGGCAATTCTACCATCCGAATTGGCCTTAGGGTCACCGCGCGTGGCAGCGTTCACTGAGGAAGCCCAGGAAGACCAACGCCGAGAGGATGTCAATCTCCTGGAAGAGGTGCGGGACCGCGCAGCTGTGCGCACCGCCCGGTACCAACATAGTCTCAGGCGGTACCACGCCGCCCGGGTCAGCGAGAGAACACTGGCAGTGGGCGACCTGGTCTTGCGCAGAGTTCAGACGCATGCCAGGTTGCACAAGCTGTCTCCCCAGTGGGAGGGCCCCTTCAAGGTGGTCTCAGTCTCTCGTCCCGGGGCGATCAGGCTGGCCACTGAGGACGGAGAGGAGTTGGTGAACTCCCAAAACATAGAACTTTTGCGCAAGTTCTACCCCTGAAAAGGCTGTAAGTACCGAGTTACACCCTTCGACCAGCTACGCTGAGACCTCCTCTCGGTAGTCTGGTCGTGGGAAGTCTCTGGTTTGTCCAATGTATAGCCTTCATTTAAAGCAGTTGTCATTTTCATTCTCATTTTTTTGGTTTGCGCCCCGTTGGGTCGTGACCGCGTGTTCGCCCTCAGGATGTTAAGGCCCTCCGAGTGCTCGGCGGCAAAAAGATGGCTCACTGGGTGAGCATGGAGTGCGGGGATGGGTGATCGGGTGGTTGGTTTGGCACGGTTCTCATCACGGTCAAGACGCTCAGGGTGTCCCCGTGAGAACCGGCGACTCAAACACCATTTCCGAAGGCCTACTACCTTGCCCCATTTCACCGAGTGTTTGGCCCTAAGAGGCTGCGAGGATAACTGATCTCACAGGGCCCTAATACCCTGAGACCGTGACTCCCTGGCACGAAGGATCTGTGTCCTGCATTCCGACTAACCCCTAACGTGTGTCGTTGCCTTCTTCCGATCACTCAGAACTAGCGTGGTGAAAGCCCGAACAGGCATCCAAGCATAAGGCGTGCGAAGGGGAAATTCGTGTTTTCATAAATATAGATCCTAAACTTGCAGTAGTCCGCTACAAGGGAAAGCAAACTAACGACAAAAGAAAAAAAGGAGTCCCTCAGTCTTCGTCCGCCGCGGCCTCCGCTGCCTCCTGGTCCTCCACTGGGGCAACATCCAGCTCAAGGGCCACATCTTCGGCCATCGCTTCCAGCGACGGGTTGACCATCTCCAGCTGATCAGCTACCCTTTCGGCGGCACTGCTGACCTGCACCTCTGCGCGGGCCCATTCTCCTTCCACCTCCTGGATGGCGATCAGGGGGTCAAAGTTAGGTCTACCGGGCGCAGTGAGGCAAGCACGCATTTACGCCGTGGCCGCCGCGACTGCCCGCCCCTCTTGGCTGGACCGAGCGGCTAGGGCGCCAGGAAGGAAGGTGAGGAAGTCGGCGATCCGGCCCATGCAGAAGGCATAGTGCCGGGTCGTCTGCTCAACCGGGTTCGGCTACTCCAACCCCAGGGGCGCTAGGCTGGCCACCATCCGGTCGAAGGCCAGGCGCAGCATGGAGGTGGCCTCGGCTTCTACACGGAGCCGCTCGCCCTTCTCCTCGTCGCGCTCCCAGGTGATCACCTCAACACGGAGGGCGCCTTGCTCCCTCTCCTGCTGCAAGTCCAGCTCCATCCTCTCCGACCGGCTGCACCAGTCCTGCACCTCTACCCGGAGGCGGGTGATCTCCGCAACGGCCTCCCTCAGCCTCTCCACCTCGCCGCATAGGCTCGCTCACTGCTGGGCGTATAGCTTCGCCAGAAGCGGCCAGCGAAGCGTCAGCGTCCGCCGAGGGGATCGGAGCACCAGGCCTCTGGAGGGTTTGGCAGCCCGCCACCGGCAGAAGACGTTCGCCCCGGCGGCGGGCATTGGGTGATCGCCAGGGTTGCCTTGGTGTTCGACCACCGCAGCCGGCGCGGCCGCGGCTGCTGCCACGCCCTGGTCGACCCCTACAGTGGCCTTCGAAGAAGATGCCCTGAGGAAAAAAGAAGGAAGGGGTAAGTCTCTCGAAGTTACATAAACATGATAAGCTTGCTGCGTGTCTTTTTCGTGCGTACCCAGCAAAAGGCCCCCTGAATCGGGGCACGCCCGGGACAAGGGTTATTCCCCCGCTCGGCGTCGGCCCCGGCGGAGCAACCCTCGCCGGCGGCGGTGGGGGAAGAATCGGTGCCGGTGGCGGTGGTGGATCACCCTGCGCCGGTACCAGCGGCGGGGGCGGATCATCACGCGCCGGCGCTGGCGACGGGGGTGGATCATCACGCACCAGTGCCGGCGGCGGTGGTGGATCACTGAAAGTGCATCTAGGCCCCTCATTTTATTTTGGTGATTAATGATGACACAATTAAAGAGATCTAATGTTTCAACTAAGAGTAATGCAGATCTCGAGATCACATCAAGCTCGGAATGACATTGGGCGCCTCACGTACTTCAAATTTCAAGAAAACGGCATCAAGACGAAGACTTGTAATTTCTATTTTGAATTGAGTCTTAAGGATAGCCGTACTATTAAGAGGATACTACGGAAAATCGTTTTTAGGATGTGCATGTGCTCAAGGTCAAAACTTGCATTCATTCTAGCACTCATATACTTGCATTTTCCAAAAACAGGAATTCCAACCGAGCCCACCAACTCGGAGAGTCCGGACTCAGTCCGGAGTCTCCGGGTTAACCCCTTCGGCCAAAACTTGAATTCCAGACAGTCCGGAGTGTCCGAACATTTTTGTCCGGAGAGTCCGGACCATCCGGAGTATCCGGGTTAATTGTCCGGAGTCTCCGGACAGTTCAAAACGTGGAGTAATGGCTAGTTTTCAAAAAGAGTATTTAAAGCCTCCACTCCACCCCAACGGCTAGGATTTTTATTGAACTCATTCATAGCAGCATTCAAGCCATTCCTAACCCCTTCCAAGCATTCAATAGAGCCCTCTCTTCCTCTCACCTCTAGATTTGGTTGTTGATTTACTTTGGTGAGGAGAGGAAGAAGCAAAGTGCTAAGTGCATTCATTTCAAGTTCTTGAGCACTAGTTCATCCTCCAAGCGATCTTCCGTGGTGTTTTTACTCTTGGAGGTTGAATGTCTCCTAGACGGCTAGGAGTCACCGGGAGCACTCGACGCGTGTGGTATGCCCCGGTCGTTTGTGAAGGCGAGTCTCGCCTTCAAAAGGAACGAGACAAGAAGTGAAGCCGGCGAGTGCATTTGTGCAACACCGGGAGGAAAGCGGGTTGAAAGAGACCCCGGCTCAAGTGCGACCGAGCCACCTCAACGGAGACGTAGGATTCCCTTCAAGAATCCGAACTTCGGTGAAAAATCGCATCTCTCTCTCTCTTTTACTTCCTAGTCTAGCTTGTGTGGATTTGTCTTTGTAAAGCTTGGATCTAGCTCTTTGCCTAGCTTTAATTCAAATCCATACTAGCTTTTGATCTAGGTTGCTCTTGCCATTTATTAATTGTAGTATCTTGTGCTAAATAGGGTAACTTTAGTCGCGTTCCCGAGCCAGCCAACCCGGAGACTCCGGATAAAATACCCGGAGACTCCGGATTGACCTGTTCGGCAAGATTTAATTCCGCTGCGATTTTTTAATCCGCCTATTCACCCCCCCTCTAGGCGACATCGTTGGTCCTTTCAATCACCCTGCGCCGAAGCCGGCGACAGAGGAGGATCACCTGCATACGATGGCGGCCGAGGGTGGATCTGCTCGCCGGCGTGGTGGGGAAGATTGCCCTGCGTCTTGGCGGCCGCAGGGCAGATCGCCTGCGCCGGCGGCGGCGAAGGCAGAACCGGAGCCGACGGAGCTGTTGGCAGGACGACACCGGCCGAGGTAGAGGCGGCAGCCGCCGTAGAGCTACCCGCCCCGATCGTGGTCGCCGCTCCCCCAGAGCGGCGCGGACCCGCCTGGGGTTGTTGTCGGGGGTGTTGTCGTCGACGGGGCGCTTGTCCCTCCCCCCTGCTGGAGGGGGGTCCCGGATGGTCAGCGCCATTTGGCGAGGCGTGATCACCGGTCCCATGGCGTCCATGACGGGCATGGCGCGAGTGATCGCCACGCGCTCCCGGGGCTCCACCTGGCAGAGTGGGAGTGCACCCGCTGGAAAGGGCGGGACGGGGCCAAAGACGCCCAGCTGCGCCTGCCACACGTCAATCTTGGCAAGGGATAAATTTCCCGCGGCTGGAAAATAAGAAATAATAAGAAAAAGGAGTGAAGGCGCCATCAGTCTGGTAGCAGTTGAAAGAAAGAAGAAGAAAACAAAGAGAGCAAGGCGAAAAGCAACCCACCTCCGGGAGTTGTCCGGGTCATGTCGTCAGGGCCTGTGTACTGCCAGGCGAGGCGAGCGCGACGGCGCAGGGGACTGATTCTCCGGGTGATGTAGTCCCGAAGAACCATGGCTCCCGTCAGGCCCGCCGCTCGCAGCTGGTCCACACGGGCCAGCTTCACCTGGAGCTCAGGCGTCTCGTCGACGTGAGCTCCCAGTGGGAATGCCGATCACCGCCTAGTCGGCATCTCCAAGACCTCTAAGCCGCTGTCGTCTTCGACGTAGAGCCACCCGTTGCGCCAATCCCTCCAGTTGGAACGGAGGTCTAGCGGAATGTAGCGGGAAGCTGCGCCATCACGAAGGCGGAAGTGGCAGGAGCCGATCACGGTGGAAAGGTCCTTGGCCGCACGCAAGGAATAGAAGAAACGGAAGAGGGGGGAGATTAGGGGCTACTCCCACGAACATCTCGCAGAAATGGGCAAAGACAGCAAGGAGAACGATGGAGTTAGGAGGAAGGTGAAGGTTATGGATGGAATAGAAGTTGAGGACGGCAAGTTAGAAATCGGAAATTGGCGGAATAAGGCCCGCCAGCATTGCCCAGCCAAAAAAGATTAATTCGCCCGGGCGGCTCCCGGGCGCAGTAGTCCCGGCGCGTGTACGGACGGTACCGCCGGCGACGTACTGGGCACATCTCTCGGCGTCGACCTCCTCGACGGTTGAGGGAGGAAGCAGGGGTGTTGGCGGTGCCATGCGAGTCAAGGAGCAGTGAGCCTAGGGCGAAGGTAGAGAGACGGTTCACAACTCGCAAGAGGCAAGGATGAGGAAGCAGCGTGGAGCAAGTAAGAACTGAGAAGCAAACAAACTGCCTCCCCCCGGGGCACCTTTTATTTGTGCACAAGAGGGAGCGTGGCAGTTGGAAAGGCGGGATACTCGAGGAGGCGCGACGGTTCGCTGGCGGGAAACCCGAAAGAATCGGAAGAAGCACGGCCATGCTCCTAAGATCCGCGCCGGTTACGAGGCAAAGGTGGCTACACGATCCTCCTTAGGCCCGGAAACAGCAGCGGCATTTAAAAAGCCGCAGCGCTTCGTGGGCACTTTTTCTGGACCCACCCAGGAGGCGAGAAAAGGTAAAAAAGAAATGCTCCAAGGTGGGTCCGGGGGCTACTGTCGGTGTATTCTACACCAGGGTGCCCACTGCATTTTAGTAAAAGCCGCCGCTAGCGGATAGGTGGCGGTCAGGCCACATCATTAGCGGCTAGCGGTGGTCGCCAGGGGAGGGTGGCGACCAGGCCATGCCTCTGGTGGTCAGTTGAGTGATCGCCAGGGGAAGGTGGCGACCAGGCCACGCCTCTGGCGATCAGCTGAGTGATCGCCGATGGGACGGTGGCGACCAGACCACGCCTCTGGCGGTCAGCTCCATGGTCGCCAATGACAGTGGCGATCAGCCGCTGCTGCCGGGCGCCAGCTTCCAAGGCCATTTAATGGCCCGCACGGCCTCCGTAGAAGGTCGAGGCATTTAATGCGTGTCGTGCGCGCATTAAATGCGGGTAGTAAAGGTCAGATGTGGCGGCGTGTGTTTCCAACGCGCGCCATAATGATAAGTGATGTCAGGGTGCAATGTCCCACCCCAGTGGAGAGCGCGAAGCCGGCGGACGTGGCGCTCGAGGGCGGGGGAGAGGATGTCTGCGCCAGAGCATTAATTGTGTTCCAGGGGCATTTAATGCCATGGAGCAGGGTAATGAGTATAGCTGGCTGTGTAAGTCTCCCACGCGCTCCCGCCAGTCCAAGAATAAAAGGGAACCGGGGTGCATGGGAGAAAGGGTTCGATCATTTTCTCAGGTTAGGCTAGACTCTCCATTACGGGTGAGCTTATCTGGGTTGCTCTGGGTTGCTCTGGGTAGCTTTTCATTTTCCAGCTTCCCCCCCCCCCGGGGCACGTCATAATACAAGAACACAGGAGTAGGGTTATTACTCTGAGGAGGGCCCGAACCTGACAAACCACCCGTCTCCTTGCATACTTCGCCCCCGGTTCTCCATTTCTTGAGCGATCTCCACGAAAGCCCCGGTTAGAACTTAGTATACCCCTCTCCTGAAGGGGTCTGTTGGCCAATACGCCGACACATATCATGCTCCAACTCGTGATTGGGTTCCAACATGTCTTCGTTGTATACCAGACGGGTACTACTTGTCTCCCTATAATGATCCAACACGTGTAATTCCTCACAAAACCACATCGAATCAAGTGGTCTTCAATTTAAGCTGAGTTTTTAAATCTTCTGAGATTGATGCAATCAAAGTAAGGACAATATATAAAATTTACACCCCTCTTCGCCATGTCTTTTTCTACAATTATTTTGAACTCCTTTAACACCCCTCTAAAATTATGCACTCACACGGCTTTTCTGAAACATCCATTCTTCGCAGGCCATCTGCAATTAAACTATGCACAATAAATTAAGAAAAAACTGGAGCGACAATTAGCTATTTGAAATACTATCATTATTTAATTGCTTTTGCAGAATAGAGGACATGTTCCAAGATATATAATTTTGCCTCAATACCTTCTTCCTGGGTTAAGAGCTTTCAATTCTCTAGCTAGGCGACATACATTTAAAACATCAATAATGATATCAAAATATCTAATGCAGTAAGCTTGCAATACTTTTGACTTCAATGAAAGAAAATAAGGGTGAAAGCATTAACAATGTTGAGGAATTGAAAATCTTAAAGAAACATCTATCTATTGACCAACTAAGTACGTACTAACGATGACTCCTAATATCTAATTAGGTTAGGTCATAATCCCCTTCGAGGATATGTGGTTCGGGCAAGCTTTTAAGCTGTTGTACAACTCCAGAGAAAATTTCGACAGCATTTCCTCGCTGTTCTCCAAATGCATGTCTCGACAACAAGTCAAGAGGGTGTATATCCGGAGAACACTAGGAAGATGCTACCGAAACTTTCTTTGGAGTTGTATAACAGTTTAGCAATTTGTTCGAACCACATATCCTCAAACTAACAAAAAAATGTGAACAATTCGAGACTGTTTATGTATAAATATGACATTTCATGATATTTATAAACAAGCACCCTTGAACGGGAGACGTATGTTACGCAACCTAAACTCTAATATTGATCATATTATAGCAACAATAATGACATGTAACACATTCACAAA
Organism: Rhipidocladum racemiflorum; assembly: GCA_036346355.1. Classification (NCBI taxonomy): domain Eukaryota; kingdom Viridiplantae; phylum Streptophyta; class Magnoliopsida; order Poales; family Poaceae; genus Rhipidocladum; species Rhipidocladum racemiflorum. Next base: position 24,439,615 of record CM070586.1, read on the forward strand.
TCAAAATCAAATTTTCTAGAGCAAAATTGAAGGAATTTTAAGGAACTCATCTTTTGAAAAAAAAACACAAATAAGGGAAAATCTTCTCAAGCTAGGGCTTCAACTTTACCCTCTTAACGCCCCATCTTTGAGAATTTCATAATTTCTCATCAAGTATTGGTTTCAACCAGAATATGTTGTGTTTTAGGGCGGCGGCGTTTCCCCCCTCTAGAACAACAACAGAGGAGAGTTCAACCCAATGGTATATAAAACTTCACAGCCAGTTCCCACATCACAACCGATTGTGATGTGCATGATTCCTCGTTAATTATTTACACTCTCGCCAAATCATCTATCACAATCGGTTTTTTCTAGAAAGTTGAGAACCAACCCAGATGAACGGTAATAGTGTTCCCACTTGCCGTAACCAGTTCTGGTATTGTTTTTTTCAGGATCCAACCAGTGATTACGGTTATCCATTAACTGGAGATGTCTTCTTCGAAGAAGCAGTGAGAGTGGCCTCTGCTATAACTCCAGTTCCTGGCGGAGTGGGACCGGTCACCATTGCTATGCTTCTTGCCAATACACTTGACTCAGCAAAACGAGTTTATGGCTTGAGTGACTGAACGCCCTGCTCAATAGAATGATGTATGCTTAGCGTTGTCCACGCTTTCAACAAAGGGAGGTTTGATCATTTGCCCTCTTTTTCATAGTACAATTGATCATTTGTCTCACGTGTTTCTGACATATATCTCTAAGATCTGTATATTAATGAAACATCATAGGGTAAATGATCAATAACATATATAACTGGAGGCAAATCATGAATTGTTCCTTCAATAAATGTCTTCTGTACGGGATCATATGATAACCTAGCTGGCCTGCTACTACGAACCAACACTAGGAAAACAACAACAGACACGCAATTACTGGTTTCCTAATGTCATATGGGCTCGATAACATCATCAATTTGTATGCCGGGTGGTTAATTGGCCGTTGATTAAGAAGAAGGTGTAGAAACATGGGTTTGCGCAGTGCTGCACCAGTAAACCTAAGGACCAGGGTTAGCAAAACCGTCGGTTTTCGAGCGAAAACCGTGAAAACCGAGCAAACCGAGGTGGTTCGAGAACAAAAACCGAGCGGCAAACCGGTCCGATTCAAATTTGAATTCAAAAAATTTAAAAAATTTGCAAAAATTTATCCAAAAGGTCCCTAAAATCATTATTAATATTGTTTTAATATGTACAATGAAAATGAGTTGAAAATTCAAATTTATTTGCACCAAAACCGAATGTATCAAAATTGAAAAATAGGAAAAAAGAAAAACCGCACTGTGCAACCCAGGCCCAATAAGGCTCGGCCGGCCCACTATGCAAAGTAATGAACCATGCGTGCTGGCTGAGGGCGATTCAGACATCAATAATTGCACAGAATCTTCTCCACTCCTCCCCGAGCTGAAGCCGAGCACCTCCGGCCAGATCCGGTCGCCGGAAGAAGTGAAGCCGAGGTTTATGCTTGAAAACCGAGCGGTAGTAGAGAGAAACCGAGCAGCTCAAGTCTAGAAATCGAATTGGTTGCTGCTCCAGCCGGTCGGTTTTCGAGCGGATCCGGTCAATTTTTGAAGAAAACCGAGCGATTTTCGAGATCCTGCCGAGGGAATTTCGTCCAAGAAGGTAAGTGCTAGTTTTGAGTATTTTGATTGAGTTTTTACCTCATTACTTGATTGATTTGGTAGGGTTCCAAGTTTATACAGAATTTGTTCATAGAGGCATGTAGATTATTCATGTTTGTAGGGTTTAATTGATGTTAATAAGGCTATGCAGTAATTTGTCCACTAGACAATACTTGGTGAAATTATTGGGATGCAAATACATTTATGGTTGTTCATGGAAATCCATTCAATACTGTCACAGTGTTATTTTGTATGGAAATCCAATTCATGCTTGTTCATGAAAATCCATTCAATACTACGTTGAAGCAAGTTTAACCTCACAGTGCTATTTTGTATGATGTATGCACTACAAGATCTATTATTATTTTGTACTAGCAGATGACAGACCAAGCATTCGAGAGGTGTTCTCTATATGGCTCTAATAAATATCAAACTTTATTTTATATTCTCTGCATGCTTGCATTGAATATATTATGTAGTGATAATAATTATGGATAATCTAGTCATTTAATGAGTTTTCGTACTATACATGTATTTATTCTATCCCAACTATGTATCAATTTCACCTTATATTTATCAGTGAAGGGAGTACACTTTTATACCTTAACACATGTCATTTTATTCTATCCTTGTGCAAAAACAAAATACGTCTTATATTTATCAGTGAAGGGAGTACACTTTTATACCTTAACACATGTCATTTTATGTTCTTATACTTCCACCAAGTTATATTTATAAAAACTATATTTATAAAAGCTGGGGTCTGGTAGTTCTGATTGACAGGTCTTGGTGCTGGGGATGGTGTCCTTGTTGCATTCTGTGGTTGGAATCTGAAGAATTGATTTGGTGCAACTCTCAGCGCCGTTATGCTTCCTGGCATGATCCTTGTCGTTGCATCCTCGCGCTTCCTGTTCTCATCCAGCCTCCTTGCGCTTGTCCTCAAGAATAAGCGCCTTATTCACCAACTCTTGGAAATCTGGGAAGGTGTGGGTGATCAATCCTACTTGCAATCCCGAGTTAAGTCCCTTCATAAAACGAGACTGCCTGGATTTATCCGTCGCTACATCCTCAAAGCGTAGCGTGCTAGGCTGTGTGAACTTGTTCGTAGTCGGCCACCGGGTGATTACCTTGCTTCAAAGGCTCGAACTCCTCCTTCTTAAGGTCCATGATTCCTTCAGGCACGTGATACCGTCGGAATGCAAACCGTGAACTCTTCCCAAGTGATATCTTGAGGGTTCTCTTGCGTGGCACAAGTTCTCCCCACCGTTATTCGGCCAATGTTCCTTCCAGGTGATGAGAAGCGTAGAGTACCTTCTCATTTCCTATGCATTGAGCTATGTGTAGCTTCCTCTCGATTGATCTTAACCAATCATCGGCCTCCAATGGATTGGCATTCCCGGAGAAAGTGGGTGGGTGAGTTCTCATGAACTCGGCGATCTTGTATTCTCGCGTGGTCCCCGATTAACTTGATTAGCAAAGTGGCCTGAGCGGTGACGTGTTGCATTTGTTGCATCATAGCATGCATCAATCGAGTCCGAAGCGGCGAGAAAAGCTCAGAAATTCTGCACATCCGGTGGCGGTGCTGGTGCTCCTCATTGGGGTTTTCTCAGGCGAGAACCGCTTCCATTGCCTCCAAAGTTTCCACGGTGTTCACCATCCGTCGATTTGCTCTATGTTTAGAGATGAGAGGGAAACAAGAATAGACAAGTAATATGGAACTTATGCGGGCGACAGGTGTAACTTTAAGGTCCAACTTTATTATTGATATTAATAACTTGGTATGGTTGCTTACAATGCCTAAGGGCCTTGCAACACATACTGCACACTCAGCAAAACAATGAAAATCCAAATCGAACTAACTCTGAGTCTAACGCCTAAAGGGTGACTCTTTATTCTATGACGCGACTCGCGAAGGAGTCTCACTATAGAACCTATGCTCACTCATCGAGAAAACCTCCACGGCCTGGAGTGCAGGTCTTTGCGGCATAAGCGCGAAACGATTGCCATGTCCAAAGAATCGTGTCCTCTGTGGTAGTCGAAGAAGCAAAGGTCCTCATCGAGATCCGACTCCTCCGGATCGGCTCGTGTAGCTCGAGTAATCGCTCTGGAGTGCAGTCCGTACAAAGTCATCTCCAACTCGCCAATCCTTCGCAGAAGGTGTGCCACATACTCTTGAGCTTCCCGCCATCTGTTTCTTCTCTCTCGCCGTGATCTCCTTGCGGGCCTTCAGCAGCTCCTTGCTTGTATTATCTAGTACATCCTCCTGGCGACAACAAATCGTGCCACCAATGTAACCGTGGAATCCTCATCTCTGAATCGCCGGGTCAAGAAGGTTATCGCTGGCGCCGGATGATAACGGAACACCGTGCTCTCCAACTCTCTGGCGTAGATACGGTAACGCGTCGCATTGCTCGTCGTGATACCTCTTGGATACCCATCTGCATTGTAGATCTCTGGCAAGGCAGTTGTATCGGCGATTGCCTGGCCCTTTTCCTAGCAGTACCTCAATCTTCATGTCACAAGCCTTGATCAATCCCGCTTGTCTGATCAATTCCACTTGGTATTGGCGGCTTCTCAAAATCTCCGAGAGTTTGTAGCATCTCGCCAAAGTTCCGCGGCGTGACCAACTCCCGAGATCAACGTAGTTGAACTCTTCCTCCATCTGTCACAAGAGTGCTTTACGTAAGAACTCTAATCTTTAACTCGTGACAAGGTAAGGAAAATTCAGCAAGAGACAAGAAAAGAAAGAATGGGATAAGTCGAGATGTCATTTCTTATCTTGACAACTTTTTAGCTTTAGAAAATAGGTTTTATCCTCACTACGACCATTCTATCTTAGGGTTGAGCCTCACGGTCAAGATGGCTCGATACCACCTCTCTGCCGGGACCCGAATTTGCAAATCAGGACCCTCTGTGTATTCAGCACTAGTCCAGAACACGCTAGTGCACACAGTCTTAACATCGGTAAATATCACAATCATACCACTCGATACTAAATAAGTACTTTATTTAAATAGTCAAATCCGTTACTCGACCTTATGGTCAAGTTACAAATATATGCCTCGCAAGGCGAAACTTATTCAGAGAAAAATAATAGCAATGAAAATCAAATAACTTCGTGGCGCCATCCAAGATACCACAGGCAACCGATCGGGCTCGCTTCCTAAGTAGACAGATCCTCTTGGAGCTCCTCCTCCAAAGCTTGTGCGATCTCCTCTTCAACTGTGTTGTATTGTGGCAAGGGTGAGTACTTGGTACTCAAAGAAGTCATGCACGTAATGCAAGCTAATATACTATATGCATGGCTTGGTACAAAGGAATAGCTCAAGGTATATTTGCAAGAAATGACATTTGACAAGTAGCATAAGTAGATTCGAAAGCAGTAGAAGCAAGTATAGCATGGATAACTTTTCAAGGAATTTAATAAACATCTTTCCCATCCTAATCCACATTTCCATCAACTTCATTATTAATCCAGCCCAACCTTTCAAACCAAAGTTATTTTTGAGAAAATCTAACCCTTGATCAGTAATTCCCGAGCGATGTCCAATACCGCGGACACGGCTATTCGAATAGATTCTAAACTCACAGAGGTTATGCACTTTACCCACAAGATACAATCAAACACCACAAAGGCGAGTTCCTCAGTAACAAAGTCTTTCTGAGACTTCTAACAATACAAGTGGTCCTCCTGCTATTGGCAAGACTAACCCTTCCTTCGCTTAAGGCGAAGTCTAGGCCAATCAACCATTAGATGGGTACTGGCCTCACTCCGATGACGCCCCCCGCATAACTTACACAAAGGGTGTAGTTGACCTCGAGGTCCCACAGTACGTTATTAGCAACTTAGTCAACTAGGTCCGTCCCATTCTGGACATGTGGTTGCACGTTAGACCCAGTTCAAAGGCTTGCAAGGTTAAGTCCTTAGGTGACCAGGGCAAGACTACCCAAGAACCAAATCAACACTCCCAATGCCACAACTGCCCACCTGATTACTCTTGCCACATGCCCTGGCCGAAAATCGCTTATCAAACCCATTGATTACCATGCACCACGTGCCATTCACATCACATGATACCTTTCCAAAACAGGTTCAATATATCATTAAGTCAATATTAACATTTGATTATCCAAAATCATGTTATGAGCACGTGCGTGTCTAAGCAAAGATACTACAACGGTCTAAACCCATGTTGGCGATTTAATAATGTCCAACTAGTAATCCACAACTAGGGTGACAAGGGGTCATGGCACATACTTAAATAATCAAGGTGTCATACAAAGAAATTGGTATTTATCTAACCCCATATTTAAACAAAGTATTTTTCTAATTGAACTAGCATGCAATAGTTTAAATCAAAATAGATTTCGAAATAGGATCAACATGGTCAAAGCACAACTTGCCTTCAAAAAGTACTTGTTCTTGGTCTTGAGTTGGATCCTGAGTCAATACTTCTCCTTCGAATCCTTCCCAAGACTTCAACGCTCACTGCAAAGCGTGCAAATAGCAAATACACGAATAAACAATAGGCAAAAAGTGTCCAAACATCCAAATAAAATCCATAAACAGAGAGAACATAATTTTATGAGTTTTAGAAACTAGAATCGTCAAATTTGGAGTTAAGACGCAAAAGTTATGATTATTTAAAGTTTAAATAATCAATTAAATAATTTTGCAGAGAAAAACTTTAGTCCAAAAATTAAATAAAATTCATATTTAGGTAGATCTCAATTTTATACAAATTTAGAAATTTGAATCACTCAAATCGGAGTTGAAACGCAAAAGTTATAAGCGTTTGAAGTTTTGAAATTCAAATCAATTATTAAACCGATTTATTAAATCATTTTCTTTTTCGAAAATCATTTATTGCGTCGCCAAATAGGACACGTGGCAGCTTGATTGGTCTCTGGCGTCGGGTCCATGGACTCGGTCCACGCCGGCCGGGTCTCGTGGACCCGGCCCACGGCTCCACGTGAGGCCCGACATGTGGGACCACTTTCGGGTAGCGTCATTGCTTGGCGTCGGCGCTTGGCTGGGACAGCCACTGACATGCGGGCCCGCCATGACGCCAGCGTGACGTCATGGTGTGGTTTGGTTGTCCGCCGACACGCTGGGCCGCGTGTCGGAGACACGCGCTCACGCCTTGTAGCGTGGGCTGCGCCGACCGCGACGGTCGAGTCTCCGCCTGCGTGGCTAGATCTCGACCGCTGATTTGAAAATCAACGGCCCGCATTGAATCTGGACTCATGCGTTTGGGGTGAACGCGGTTGATCTGGACCGTTGGATCTAGATCGGACGGCCAAGATTGATCTGGGATTTTGGACGAAATCTCACCGTGAGATGACGTGGCGCAATCTGGGCCCTTGGATGGAGATCCGACGGCTGAGAGATCTGGAAGTCCGCCGATGGCCCACGGCGGCGCTGGCTTGCCGGAGTTGGGGACGACGACCACGGCAACGGGCGCCGGAGTGCTCGGCGATGTGAGAGGTCCCTCCCGACGCGCTTGGCCTCCTGGTTCCAGATCCGACCTCAACTGGCGGAGTGAGGACGACGAGATGGCGGCAATCGGCGAAAAACTACGGCGAACGCTTACGGCAACTCCGCGGCGATTGCGGCTAGACGGCGGCGGCGCTCAGGCGACGTTGTCTAGGCTACGGTGCGCCGGAAGTCGGGCGTCAAGACGGCAGGTGGCGGCGCATTAAATAGGGCCTCGGCGTCAGTGAAACGCCGACGGAGACCGAGACTGCTCCGTTGCGGCGGAGTCCGGCGAGGACTCTGATCGGGCTACGTGGCACGCAAGACCGTTGGATCGAGATCCAACGGCGTGAGTTTGGGTTCGGGTCCGACTTCGCGAGCTGGCCGCTCGGCCGGGCTCGGTCCGTGACGTGGCTCATCGTGGCCGCTGGATCTTGATCCAACGGCCGCGACGGTTTGGGTTCTACCGAGTGGGTTCGACTCAACCACGGCTCGGGTCCGGTTCGGTCGAACTCGAACTCGAGTCCGACTCGGCTCTGTCGAACCCACTGCATTTTCCAAATGATTTAATATTTAAAATAATTCCCAGTAATTCATTTAATTCATTAAAAATAGCAAAATACTCAGAAAAATTCCAGAAAAATTCTGGAAAATATTTTGGAACATTTTGGACTCAAATAAAATATTTCCAACAAAATTTTATTTGCAAAATTAAATTCTTTAATTATTTCAAAATGGAATAAATTCAAATAAATTCCAAATAAATCCAAATAAATTCCAGAAAATTCCAAAAATTCACCAAAGTGCCAAATCACACATGAATTTAAGAAAAGCAAAATTTTGGGGTGTTACAGGAGGTGGACACAGAAGGGGAGGAATGCGAAGCAAGCGATTGGCTCGGCATGGGCAAAAAAATTTCACACGGCTGGTATCGCGGGGAGGAAAGCAGATAATCCGTACTTCGTTAGCGCCGTGAGGGAAACTCAAAAAGGGGGTAAGGGAGCTTTCAAATAATAGTTACACGTTGTTGACATACACGTTCAATAATAGTTCCCATGGTTTTCCTATATTTCATTTACAGGCGAGGGTGTTCCGTCACCCAGTGGGAGACACATAGACGACAAATATTTAGATGCTAACGAAGCGGATATACAGGACAAGATGAAGAAGTTCAAGTTGGAATGGCCTACGTATGGCGTAACTATCATGTGCGATTCTTGGACTGGACCGACACGCATGACCATTATCAACTTCATGCTATACTGCAATGGCACCATGTTCTTTCACAAGTCCGTCGACGCGACGGGCAAAAGTCAGGACGCGATGTACTTGCGCAAGGTACCTACTCTTATTGCGCTTATTCTGAATTCAAGTACACATGATGTAATGGAGGTTTTCATTGTATTTTTTGACACAGGAGATTGCCATAGTGGTCGATGATGTGGGTGCACGTAATGTTACGCAAATTGTCACGGACAATGGTGCCAACTACAAGAAGGCATGCAAGCTCATTGCACGGGAGCACCGCCGCATTGTGTGGCAGCCTTGTGTGGCCCACATGATTAATTTGATGCTAAAGCAGATTGGAGAGTTTCCTGACCATGCCTCTATCATTGATAGTGCTAGAAAAATCTCTAAATGGATTTACAACCATTCGAAGCTTCACGCCATGATGAAGAATCACATTGGTGGCGAGTTGGTCAAGTAATGCTACTCGCTTTGGAACAAACTACATGTTTTTGGACAGTTTCCTTCGTCGCAAGGATAAGTTCTTACAATGGATGGCCTCGAAAGAATTTCTATCATCGCGTTTTGTCAATACTGCAGACGGGAGGTATATTGTCGGGACCCGAATATGCAAATCCGGACCCTCTGTCTATTCAGCACTAGTCCAGGATCACGCTAGTGCACACAGTCTCAACATTGGTAAATATCACAATCATACACCTCGATAATAATAAAGTACTTTAATTAAGATAACCAAACTGGTTGCTCGACATTATGATCAAGTTACAAAAGTACGCCTCACAGGGCTAAGACTTATTTAAGTAAAATCTGCAGCGGAATATATAAAGAAAACGCGTGGCACCAACCAATATGCCACAGGCAACTGGCTGGACTCGCTCCCTAGTTAGACGGCTCCTCCTGATATTCCTCCTCCAAAGCTAGCGTCACCTCTTCTTCAACTGGTGTTGTTTTGTGGCAAGGGTGAGTACTTGGTACTCAGCAAGTCATGCACAGAATGCAAGCTAATATACTACATGCATGGCTTAATACAAAGGAATAGTTCCAGGTATAATTGCAGTAAACAGTATTTGACAAGTATCATAAGTAGATTCAAAAGCAGTAAAAACAAGTACAAGATCGATAACTTTTCCAGGAGTTAAATAAACATCTTTCCCATTCCTAGTCCACATTTCCATCAACATCATCATTTAACCAAACCAAACCTCTCAAGTTCAAGTTATTTCCAAGAAAGTCTAACCCTTGACTGTAATCCCCGAGCAATGTCCAATACCGCGGACACGGCTATTCGAATAGATTTTACACTCTGCAGAGGTTATGCACTTTACCCCACAAGATACAGCCAAACACCACAAGGGCGAGTGATCTTAACAAAGCCTTTCGGAAACGGCTAACTACACAAGTGAACCTTTCCGGTTTTTGCCATACACCATCCCTTCCCTTAACAAAGGCGAAGTATGGGACCGACATACCGTTGGACGGGTACCATGCCATCGCATCGGTACGCTCCCCTTTCAAGCTACACAAAGGGTGTAGTTGACACCCGAGGTTTCACATGTAAGTTATTAGTAACTTACTCAACTAGGTCCGTCCCATTACGGACATGTGGTTGCACGATTAACTCAGTTCAAAGGCTTGCAAGGTTAAGTCCTTATGTTGACCCGGGTAAGACTACCCGAAGAACCAAAACAACGCTCCCGATGCCACAACTGGCCCACCCGATCATTTCTTACCACATGCCCTGGTCCAAATCTATTTATCAAACCCCCAGTTGATTACCATGCACCACGTGCCATCAACATCATCAATAACACATGACACTTCTCAAAAACATGTTCCATATCTCATTAAGTCAATGTTAACAAGTAATTGTCAAAATCATGTCCGGTATACGTGGCAGGTCTAAGCATTATACTACAACGGTCTAAATACCCATGTTGGCAATTTAATAAGTCCAACTACTTAATCCTCAACTAGGGTGACAAGGGGTTCATGGCATACAATTATTTATGTCAAGGTGGCATACAGCAACTAGGCAATTAACTAATCTCCCAAAATTAATTAAAACATTTTCTAATTGAACTAGCATGCAATAATTTAAATCAAATTAATTTCAAAATGGGATCAACATGGTCAAAGCACAACTTGCCTTCAAATAGTACTTGATCTTGGTCCTGAGATGGCTCCTGGGTCAACACTTCACCTTCGAAGCCTTCGGGCACCTCAATGTCTACTCGTAACGCGTGCAAATAGCAATAAATGAATAAAATAGTAGACAAAAAGTGTCCAAACATCCAAATGAAGTCCATAAACAAAGAGAGCATAATTTTATGAATTTTTAGGAATTTGAATCGGCGAAATCGGAGTTAAAACGCAAAAGTTACAAGCGTTTAAAGTTTAAATAATTAATTAAATAATATTACAGAGAAAAGCTTTGGTCCAAAAATTAAATAAAATTCACCATTAGGTATATCTCAATTTTATAAGAATTTAGAAATTTGAATCACTCAAATCGGAGTTAAAACGCAAAAGTTATAAGCGTTTGAAGTTTGAATCTATATATGAAATCAATAAACCGAATTAATAAATCATTTTCTTTTTCGAAAAATAATTATTGCGTCATGGGTGACACGTGTCAGGTCCTCATTGGTCCACGTGGACCTGCTGACGTCAGCACCGGCCGAACCCCACGATGATGTCATCATGCCACGTGGCACCACCCGGGTGCTACCACGTGTCCCGGTCCATGGACCTGGTCTACGGCCCGCTGGTCTCACGGTGCGCTTCGGCGCCGCGCCGCGATCGGCCCGACATACGCGGGCCGCGATATCGGTGGCGCTTCCACACGCCGCACGCGCGGCGGCTGGGCTACGTGGCACAATCTCGTGCGTTGGATCTAAATCCAACGGGTGAGATTGGATCTAGACGCCGCAACGTGGATTTCGTTGCGGTGACGTGGGCTAATGTGGGCCGTTGGATCTTGATCCAACGGTCCAAATCTAATCTAGTTCATTACTGCTACGGCTACGTGGCGAGGTCTAAACCGTTAGATCTAGATCTAACGGTGGAGATTAGATCTAAGAAATCAAACGTGAGAAAATACCTCCGGGCGATGTGGACGAATATGGACCACACGATGCGGATCGGACGGCTGACGGTGCTCGCGGGGGCTTGGTGGTGCGCGGCGGCGCTGGCTCACCGGAGAGGAAGAAGACAGCACGGGGAACGGCGATTGCGGGCTTCTCTGACGAGGTGAAAGGTCTCCACGGGTGCGCCTCGGCCTGACGGTCTCGGACCTGGGTTCAGACGCGGCGGCGAACGGCGGACGATGGCAGGGCGAAGAAAAAACCGAGGCGGAGGAGAGAGCAACTACGGCTAGCAATTGCAGGCGCGTCGGGGCACTACGGGCGGCGGCGGTTAGGGCAACGGCTGCGCGGGGTCAAGGCGGTCCCCGAGGCATCTCCCGGGCATTAAATACCCTCGGCGTTCGCGCAAAAGGCGGAACCCTAGGCCCACACGGCGGCGGAGTCCGGCGGCGATTCGGACGGGGAAGATGCAATCCGGGCCGTACACGTGGCGCAACAATTGCCACGATCGCGCGGACGGAACCGGATCCGGACCGGATACGGCTCTAACCGGTACGGGTTGATCTTGACCGTTGGATCTAAATCCAACGGCTGAGATTGGCTGGTCTTTGGGTTAGTGTGGTGCGGCGCTTGTGGGCTTTGTGGATCAATGTGGGCCGTTGGATCTTAATCCAACGGTCCACGGCTTAGGGCTTAGCGGACCGGGTCCAGCTCGGACGCGGCGCAGTTTGGGTTCGAGTCGGACTCGAGCCTGACTCGGACTCGGGTCCGGTCGGATGAACAGTGAAACCCGGTTTGGGTTTTTCCAGCGATTAAATAATCAAATTAATTCCCAGAAATTCATTTAATTCATTAAAAATAGGAAAACACACAGAAAAATTCCAGAAAATATTTTGGAACATTTTGGACTCAAATAAAATATTTCCAACAAAATTTTATTTGCAAAATTAAATTCTCTCGAGCTCCGTTGTGAAATCTGTGGAACCATTGTACGCCTTCTTGCGATTTGCCGATCAAGACAGGGTTCCCATATTGAGCGAGGTGATACTGCGGTATAACATCATGAAGCATGAATATGATAGCTTGTTTCATGACTCTCAAGCTACTTTTCATCAATACATGAATGTTGTGGACCCTAGAATGGCCAACCTAACACATGATACTTATATGAATGCTGGTACTATATTCTTCTGTTTTCACTTCAATAGCTTGTACTCAAACATACTTGTACTAACATGTTTCCTCGATTTGCATGCAGCTGCCGCCTTGAATCCCCGAACACATTACTCATATGGTACGACCAACACCTTCTTACCAAATCTTCGGGATGCATTTGAAGCAATTGGGGATGATACTGATATGGCGATGCGAGCTCTTCACGAGGCTGATCTTTTTCGAAGAAAGGTTGGAACATTCTCGAGTGCGCTAGCTGAAAAGATGGCCCATGATCATAAAACTTCCCCTGGTATTTTCCTTATGTTATATTGAATATAGTGCCACTCTCATATGTTGGCTCACTGGTGGGGTGTGTTTGTTGTCTTCGTTAACTTGCAGCACACTGGTGGGGTGTGTTTGGTTCAGACACACCCACGCTCCAGAGTTTGGCATTGCGTATCGTTTCACATTGCGCTTCTTCCAGCGGATGTGAGCGCAATTGGAGCACGTTCGCGTTCATCCACACCAAAGTCCGCAACCGTATGTCATACAAGAAGCTCCATAAGTTGGTCTATGTGAACTACAACTTGTGGCTAAGAATCCAACAATAAGAAAGTAACAAGTCCGCAGATGAAGACGATCCATTCCAGTGCCTTATGGAGCTTACACTATGTGACGCAGAAAATCTAATCCGGCAGTAGATGGAGAAAGGGAGGTCTAATGCTGACCCCTTACTTGATGAGGAGGACACAGAGAGTGACACCCCCCTCCCATCACACCTCGTGACAGACCCGGTAGACACTGGTGCATTGCAATCAATAACTGGGGCAGCAAGTGTCCCCGGATGGGCAGAAGCAACAATCGGTGACACTCACATAGGAAAGAGGAAGCACCAATCAGTGTTGATGAGGGAGCAAGAAAAAAGGAGAGCTTTCTCGAAAAGAAAGGGGAAACTTCCCACAAAGCCACACAATGTAGACAGTGATGACTCAACTGATAGCACTCCCATGGATCGTCGAAGCTCGCCATACCAAGAATCCAATGACAGTAGCTCCAAGACGGACAGTGATGGCGGTCAGCCCGCTGGTGATCCCTCAATCCATGCCACTTCCCACTCAGAAGCACACAAATTTTCATGGAAGCTAGTTTTTTCTTTTCCTTAACATCAGATATATGGACTTCCTCACATCAAAGGGCAGCTTATATTAGTGTTGTTGCGCATTACTTAGATGATAACTATGTACTAAACAAAAGAGTCATAGGGTTTAAGCCAATCTCTGAGTTACACACTAGAGAGGTTATTGCTAACCATGTACTTGAGGTTATTACCAACTTTTAAATAGAAAGTAGAATTATTTTCATCACTCTTAATAATGCATCGGCTAACACAATGGCTATGCAGTATCTCTCACCGCATCTGGAGACTTTGTAGTCCATAGATGTGTATGCCACATAATTAATCTCATTGTGCAAGCAGGTTTGATTGTAATGAAAACTAATTTGAAAAATATACACATAGCTATCTAGTTTATTAACGATTCATTTGTAAGGTTTACACAGTTCTCATAGTACTGCAGGGCCAACAATAATGAACTAAGAAGATTCAACCTTGATACGAAGGTTAGATGGAACTCGATGTATATTATGCTGGAGCGGTGCAAGGGCTACAAGCATATTGTCAATGTCTTCGTCAACTGCAATAATGGTGAGCCGTTGGTTACTAAAGTGCATTGGCAAATTGCCAGTTATTTTCACAATTTTTTAGAAAATTTTTACAACGCAACTAAAAATTTATCCGGTGTGTACTGCCCGACTTCTTCCTTAGTCATCGAGTGGCTTTGGACTATTGATAATGCTTTTAAAGAAAATAGAGATAATTATATTTTACATCCCATTATAGAACCAATAGATGAAATTTATTTAAAATATTTTCAAGCTATTCCACATCTTTGCAACTATTTTGGATCCTCAAAAAAAAATTAGCTGGCTTGCACGGAATAGGTGAGGTATTTGATCTTGATTTCTTCGAGGCCTATACTCATATTTATAACGAGCTTTTCATAGTTTTCGACAAAATATTATGACAAGTTTGACACCAGAAGTAAAGCAAGCAGATTTACCTCAACAATGCAACAAGCACGACGCAGTTCAACCGCTTCAAATATATGGAAGAAGCTGAAAGGAAAGCGTTTGGCTCGTCTTCCCAAACGCCATGCAGGTCGACATGGAATCCACGAGTAGAGCTCAACCACTACCTCAACACGCCTTTCGTGGAGACCGACCTCGTTATGGACGAGGAAAATCAACTCAGCTTGCTCTTGTAGTGGAAGAATGACCAACGTATTTACCCCGTGCTATCCCATTTTGCACGGGATGTACTTACGGTTCCGGTGCCCACAATCTCGTCAGAAACCACTTTCAGTTTGGTGGGAAGGGTGCTTGAGCTGAGGAGGTCGTCTCTCAGACCTGAGATGGTTAAGACAATTACATGCCTAAAGGATTGGGAACGTGTAGAAGACAGGACACAACATGAGCCCAAAAATCCAGAGATTACGGAGGCGGTAGTCGACTTTGACAATCCCAACCTCGGGTAGTCTTGTATTAATGTATATAGACGCAGTTACTGTACTATTTTCCTTACCGGGGGTACCGCATACCGGAGTGTAAGATTTTTAATGAGGCAGTAACTCTGTAAATGTTCAAGATTGAATAAAATTTACTTATTTTCCCTAATATTTGTGTCTTGCCCCAGAGCATACATCTCCGGGTGCTTTTCTCTCGTTTTAATAGTGTAAATAGACCGAGCCTAGGCCAGCACGGCACAAAGCGCAAATAGGTTGTGACTGGACTCGCCGTAGGCGAGCTGAGCCGCTGCCCGACACGGTTTAGGGCCGAAGAACGATGGACCCGTACCGGATCGGCTCAGCACGGCACGGCACGACGCCCACATATGCGTGACAAAAATATCTCATTGGTGAGCCCACGTGGCCCAAAAGGCCCAAACGCACATCATTATCTCGGTCTGACACGATCGTCGAGCCGGCAGCGCGTCTGCGCGAAGCGCTTCTACGGAGATGGGTGGCGGCGCCGTGGCCTTGCTCGCTGCCACTCGCCGGCGCCCTACCCCGCTAGCCTCCTTGCTCTCTCGTGCTGCGCGTGGCCTCCACGACGCTACCGCCGTGGCGGAGGAGGAGCAGGCGAGGACGCGGAGGAGGAAGAGGAACAGCAGCAGCCGCCTTCTTGGACCGGACTTCCCCGACACCTGGGACCGGACCCCGCGCTCCGCGGCGAGACTGCCTTCCCCGCGAGGCGCCGCAGGTGAGCGGGGCTTACTAATCTCTGGTTAAATGTGTGGTCTTTCAACGCGTGCGCCCTTCTTGGATCAGTGATTTGGCGAGGATGTGCTGCAGAAAGTTTTAAATGTTTTTGGGATTAGACGTATACATAGCGAGAGCACGTTTCAGGTTCATTGATTCAGTGATATCGTTTGCCATGTAATTGGTGCTGAGTGCAGACTGGAGTGGTAGTTTAGTGTCGAAAGCCATGCTGCTGCTAATGATTGAGAAAAAGTTTGGAGTTTGGCCTATGAAAGTGGAAGCACTAGAAGATCGAAATGTAAATTCAAATGAACCGCAAGTGGATGTTCTTTAGTAGCTCTCTATACTATTTAGTGTTATATGCTTCTGCTTGGTTGGTGTAACTTGTAAGCACCAAAACAATGGCAAGATTCAGTGGGGAAAAGAATAATCAGATTTACTTGAGGCAAGCTGAAGCCATGCTGTAGACTAGTGCTGTTTGGTGGCTACAGTTTTCCTGTTTTTAGTTGGTGCAAAGTTGTAAGCGAATTTCTAGGTTTGACACCTTTCGTGGTATGGACTAGCTTTCACTTCCATGAAATGAATACAAGGCTTCAGTTATTCGCAATTCACTGGTCATAGCAGCTACCTCATCTCATTGTTGTTTACGATCTTGTGCTAATGACTTAATGTTGTGAACTTGTACTTTTGTCGTTCTTGTAGTTGAGTATGGGTCCACCGCGACCATTATTGATGGTAAAGCCATTGCAGAGGACATAAGGTTACAGATTGCTGAAGAAGTTCGTCAAATGCAAAATGCTGTTGGGCATGTACCTGGCCTAGCTGTCGTGTTGGTAGGCGATAGAAGGGACTCTCAATCCTATGTGCGATTCAAGATAAAGGGTTGCGAGGAAGTCGGTATAAAATCTTTGTTGGCAGAGTTTCCTGGGAACTGTGAAGAAGATGAAGTGGTGGATTCAGTGTCAAGATTAAATGGAGATCCATCTGTTCATGGCATCCTTGTGCAGTTACCTCTACCACAAGTAAGCTATTTTACTGTTCTGGTTTTGCCACTCTCAAAAAGCATGATCTTTGGTTTACTTCATAGATTTATATCATGAAAACCTTTTCATTTGCACCTACTAGACAACTGTTTTATTCATGACTAATACACACTACTTTAGTTCTTGTGGTAATAGACAGGTGATTTCAGTTGTGTTTTATTTTAGTTTTCATTTTAAGTATCTGTTCGATCATGATTCAGTTTACTTTATATCCAAGCTTTGCTATATTATGCTCAACATTCGACATAATGCGTCATGAAGCTCTGTATTCTATGTATTAATTTTGTATAAATCAGCATATGGATGAGGAAAGGATTCTAAGCGACATTAGCCTAGAGAAAGATGTTGATGGTTTCCATCCCTTGAATGTTGGTAATCTTGCCCTCAGAAGCCGGAAACCTTTGTTTGTGCCCTGTGTTGCAATGGCTTGCCTTGAGTTATTACTCCAATCTGGGATTGAGCTCTTGGGAAAGCATGTTACTGTGATTGGGAGAAGCAAAGTTGTTGGACTGCCCACTTCCTTACTTTTACAGGTAAAGTTGTCCAAATTTAATGATACCAATTAATATCCTACAGTTTTTTCTGTTTTATTACATGAGGACAGTATTTTATCATGATGCTTTTTTTCCAGAGACATCATGCCACTGTGAGTGTAATCCATGCCTTCACAACAAATCCAGAGGAAATTACTCGTGAATCTGACATTGTGATCTCAGCGGCCGGAGTGGCCAATCTTGTAAGAGGGAGCTGGTTAAAGAAAGGTGCAGTTGTGATCGATGTTGGGACAAATCCAGTTGAGGTAAAGACAATATTGTTTACTGTACTTTTGCTCGAGAAGCTTGATTTATAATGGCTGCACTATCGCTGGTGTTGTTTGTTCATCATATCCATTTTTGTATCCAAGGTAATATTATCTTATTTGATGATAGCTGCCGACCTGTTTATGATATTGGTTTCTTGCAGAGAATTGCAGTCTATGCTTGAAGTTACTCCTTGGTGCAATAACATTATAAATTCCACATCTTAATTCACTCATGGAATGTTCAAATGGTTGCATACTTTAAACTTTTAGGGCATCACCTTTGCTAGTACATCTACACATGGTGAGCTTGTGTTTCACTGAAGGTAATTCAAAGGATGATCAGGTTAGACCTTCAGCATGCATGAGTAATTCACCATGAGTAATAACATTATAAATATTAATTTTGAATATGTAACCTTTCCTTGTCATAATTCTCAGAGCTAAATAGCTAATATGTGTAGTGTTACTCGGACATCCGTATCCAAAAAATTTGCCAAATCAGATACCTCGAATCCAAGTCGGATTCCGATAACTGTGTCCGATTCTAAGTAGCATTTCCCATGTCCAAGATTTTTTGCCGAATCGAATACCTTAAATCCGAGTCGGATTCCGACTCCCGTATCCGTGTCCATGTAACACTGAATGTGTACCTAGTTTATTTCTTCCCACTTGCCATAACCAGTTCTGGTATCTTTTTTTCAGGATCCAACCAGTGATTACGGTTATCGATTAACTGGCGATGTCTTCTTCGAAGAAGCAGTGAGGGTGGCCTCTGCTATTACTCCAGTTCCTGGCGGAGTGGGACCGGTCACCATTGCTATGCTTCTTGCCAATACACTTGACTCGGCAAAACGAGTTTATGGCTTGAGTGACTGAACGCCCTGAACTGTAACCTTGTCGTGCTTTCCCTTTGTAAATTAGTTTGCCATCTCTTTTTTGCTCAACTTAATCTGTACGAGAGGTGGGATGTAATATATTTTTTGCTCAATAAAATGTCGTATGCTTAGCGATGCCCACGCATGCAATAAAATGCCTTCTGTACGGGATCATTTGATAGCCTAGCTGGCATGTACTACGAACCAACACTCGGAAAACGACAACAGACACGAAGTTATCTGGACTCCTAATGTCATATGGGCTCGATAACATCATCAATTTGTATGCCGAGTGGTTAATTGGCCGTTGATTAAGAAGCAGGTGTAGAAACATGGTTTTGCACAGTGCTGCACCAGTGAACCTAAGGACTGTAAGCAAGAGTATGTACGGCGTTCGTACAGGTTTCATGAACACTGAGAATATGGACAACCAGAAAAACTGACAGACAGAAAAGAATAAGCTGATGAGAACACTTCATAACCGGTTCCTCCACCGACAAAAAAAAGGTGTAGATTCGCAGTTTGTTCAAAATGTACTGTTTAGAGCTTGAGATACATAAACAAAATGCTTACTCCATTTCATTCAACACAGTCCTTTGCAGCTAAGATTGTATATCTTGCGAGATGTGCGCTCAGCAGAGCTTAGAGCATCTCCAGCAAGGGCCCCTAAAACAGGGTCCCTATTTTGGATTTAGGGACTCCCCCTATTTTTGAGTCTGTTTTGAGCACAAGTCCGTACAAGCCCTAAATCTCAGGCCCTATTTTACTTTTTCTCCTATTTTGACATATCCGCTATGTATAATCTTCATTTGACACCACTAAAATTCAATCAAATATATTTGTAATACATAAAACATAAGCATATTAACAATTACAATTTAAAAACATGAAATTTCAAATTTAAATTTAAAATTTTCAAAACATTATAAAATTTTCGAAGCCTCTCATGTATTTCCCTATCTTCAACAATATGGGTTGTACTCGTTTCCCTGGGAATTGGGGCTGAGGAGGCAAATTTAGAGACCTCCTAATTTTAGGGGCTTGAGTTGAGGCCCCCTGGGAATTGGGGCTGAGGAGGCAAATTTAGGGGCCCCCTAATTTTAGGGGCTTGAGTTGGGGCACTGCTGGATCTGTTTTTTTTTTACTACACTTCCTATTTCAAGGTTTAGGGGCTGGTTTAGGGGCTCTGCTGGAGATGCTCTTACAACTACAAGGCAGATGACTTAACCAATTAAGAAAGAAAAGGAGAACTGAATTTATTTATTTATTTATTAACATAAGAACACTTAAGATGTGTACTAATGCAACGGCATAAGTTGAAGGAAATACATTGGGGAAATGACATTTGTGTTTCACATTGTCAGAAAGGTAAAACATGATTCCTTTCACAACACATTTGCTGCATGCTATTGTTTTGCCCCCTTCAGCTTCATATTAGTTCAATTTTCTGCTCTGCCACCCAAGATTGTTTCGGCTCCAGTTGTACCGTTTCAATCTACATAATGCAATTGAACATATCATCAGTCAAAATAATGCAATTATCAACTGTACCTCTGTCATGTCACGTGTTGGACATGGACAGCAGCAGCAAGGGCTGCAGCCTGCAAGACGTCCAGGACCTAACCAAGGATGGTGCTGGCGCATAACAAGGAAGAGTTATAGTAGGAGACAGGTTCTGAGTTGAGTCCGTAGCTAGTAGATTCCATAGTATTGTTAGTTAATAGGACTTCACGTTAGGAAGTCAAGTTGTATTAGAAAGTTCAAAGTATCAAGTTGTATTATGAAAAGGCTGAAGGCCTAAGCATCTGTTATATAAGGGTGCCATGTATGTGGATGGAGCCATGCAAGAAGAATCAATCTATTATCTCCGAGTTATTCTATCATCCCAGTCTATGTCTATTCCTCTTCTCTAGAAACCCTAATCCCGTCAAGCCGTGCCGTCCCGGCCCTCCTCTGTACCGTAGTTACCCTGTCATGAACTAAGTTCGTGACAACCTCTCCATGATTTCATTCAGGAAAGTGGAGACCACACGAATGTTAACTAGAAGTTTCTGTGCATTTATTTACGTGTTAGTTCTCATACCTTCGCATTTTCTACACAGACAAAATCTTTGTAACAGGACTCCATCTGCAAGTGAGGATTCCACAACACTGCATCTGACCAACTGTATTTCGAAAATTAACCAAAATTTAATCAAGTGATCTTTACAATGTTGAAAAGAGATGCATTGTTTTGCAGGTGACCTACCTTGCATTTGAGATGACAATTTTGTCACCCAATCCATTGTCCAGGGTGAGCTCACTCGGTGCACCAAGGTAAACGCAGTCGACAAATCCTGAAAAAGTCACCTCTTCCCTGTATCGTATCAAGTGGGTCAAAAGCATGTCTAGATATTTACTTTATGTTCAGCAGGTTGCACTATGATATATTGCTTTGATGAGTGCATATTTGTTTCCAAGATCAACAACCAAAGGAATTCAATGGATTAAAAATCTAAGGTAATGCAACAGCACACCACATACAAATGACAACAAATGCTAACAGTGTTTCGTGCTTCCACATGCACAAGCAAATCCAATGACACAAGGCATGAACCAGAGCCTCTTATTGTCCACAAATGAGGTGAAACTTTTTCGAAAATTCTTGGAAAAATGTACAAACATAGGACTTTCAAATGTTGTCATGTATAGGAGAGTGAGATATTTACCATAACTAAAACTGGACTACTTGACCAGAATACAAACTGACCTCTCTTCTTTGCCCTCCAGAGGATTTTTAGGGTCAGGATCCTTATTGAGAGTTTTACAACCTTTGAGACCTTTCACTGAAACACCAGATATGGAGGCCTGTACAATTAAATGGATGTGAAAATTAAAACTATATAGTGTTTGACAAACAAAAAAGTTTGGCTTCATTCACAAAGTTGCAACTTACACGGAAATAAGTGTGGAGGGCTGAGTTGAATGAGAAGGGCTTCTCATCTGTATTTGTTATTTTCAGGGTTGTTGATAGGCTTGTAGAGTGCAGTGCAATCTGCAAAACAATTAAACAAATCCCAAATTCATTTGCTGCAAAAGGACAAGATTGAGATTTCAATTGTGAATAGCGCTGATCCGCTTAAAATTGTGGAGATAGAGGGCATCAAGACACATTGTAAAATAGCAGGGTTGAACCTTGTATAATGCTTGGAAGCTAAAATCCCACATAGAACGGCTATAAGGGTCATCTTTTAGTTCCAAAGTTACAGCTGGATCTCCTTCGGTGACTTCTGAATCAGTGATAGACCAATTAATGTTCCTTGCAAACCCATGCTGTCAAAATGGTCAAATTAGCCTTGATTATTACACAAGAGAATATGCTGCACTAATGTTTTATTCTTTTTCAGTTGATGGTAAATGTGCACGAACATTATGGCACATGCTGCTTGCCCACACCATAGTATAGCTAAAGCTATCTCATCCTACATACAAGTTAAGGAATGAATGATGCCTGCAGGAGTGCGGGTAATCTATTTCATTTCAGGTTAACTTGGAATCTACTACTTGATTGCTACCAGATGTATTTCATATTCGAATGCAAAATCAATACCAAGTTTGCTACTGTGCACTCGGTGGGGCCAAAGTCTGAGAAGTCTTATGCTGTAATGGCAAATATTAGTTTCTTGTCCTGTCTGAATGGGCTACAACAGAAAAAAGGTTTAACAAACCTGCTGCATGGGGCCAGGACCAAACTGGGGGAAACAATGTGGAATTCCGCCACTGCTTTCAGAAAAGGAGATGGTTAGAATGCTATTAGTTAAACCCTTGATATTCTATACCAATTGATTTCGAAACCAACCTGATGGGTTTCTGCCCGTTGAACGCAGCATCTGGTCGTACAAAGAGCAGGTCCTTTCCATTGGGGACTTTCCAAGAGGTGACACATGCTCCAAATAGATAAATCTCAGCCTCACTTCATGCATAAAATGAGTACACAATTAGTCATTGCAAAAGGTAAAAAGAAATCCAGATAGCACATTTTTCTTGTAGTAGTAAAAACATATGAGGAATAACCAAACTTCAAGTTTAAAAGGAGTAGGTAGCCAACTGCAGGAATAAAGCATGCAAATATGAATTTTCAGTAAATCGTTCAGCAGTATGCAAAACTATCGAACTCTGGCTATCCATGGTTCGTAGAACAACTCCCTCTGTTTCACAATATAAATCGAAGCCCACCATGGGTACAAACCAAGGAGTCACCGAATTTAAGAAATAATCATTGACACCGGACCATATATGCCCCTATTAAACATGTACTACAACTACACAAACCTAATTTATAGCAAAAATTACACTCTTGATTTCGTCCATGGACTCACATTGTGAAATGGCACTTCCAAGAAATGGACTTACATTGCCATACGGAGGGAGTATTTTGTACTAGCTTACTAGTCAGCGAACACTACACAAAATTATGCAAATGATTGAATTTGTTGTAAAGAAATGACAAGTTGTGTAATAGCTCGTTATGCACTCGGTACATCACAACTTTCAGTATCATGTTGACATCATGATTGTCTAATCTGATGCACCATTCCACCTATCGTCGTGCCAAATTCTGAATAATGAACCCTCCACTCTTGCAATGACATGACATTCAGCCTAGCGTCAAATCGTTAGTTTAACATTCCAAACCATTTCTTTTCCATCTCTTGAGACATCAGTCTTCATCGCAGACATCAACACACTACAAGCAACTCTATGGAAATGTTTTTCCCAATCGAGTATTCTGTTACTCTTGCTGCATTTCGCAGTTCAATGCAACAGTCTTCTCCGCATTTCGCCCAAAGAACCCAAATTGGCTCGCAGTTTTACCACCTTATAGCGTTACTTGCCAACCCAAACTACACAAGCCCTCCAAGAATCACGCACAACACAAGTTATACACCAAGAAAGATCACCTAAAATTCCCAAATCAACCAGAATCGGAATTACCTCCCATGCGGGGATTTGAGGTCGATCTTTGGTAGCCCGCCATTGCCCTCGGAGACCGCCACACCGGGCGCGTACACCTTCTGCCCCACGCCGGCCATGGCAACCACCCCAGAGCGTCTGTATTCAAGAAACCCCCCCAAAAACCAAACGCACCAAGGGTCAATTATCGCACGCACCAATCGATTAAGACGGAGACCAGCACAGAGAAGAGTTACTGTGGTACTAGTACCTGAATCGGCGAGGTGAACTGGAGGAGGAGGAGACGACGAAGGGAGGGGCGGGGAGCGTGCAAGAGGCCGCCATTTCTGTTTGGCCCCTCGGAGAATCTGATACTTCGGTGGTGTTTTTGCCTAGTTTAGAGTGGCCAGTGTTTTGGATCTTCTACGGGGAATGCTTTGTGCTGCGTTTGGATAGGAGTCCTACTCAAGTGGTTGGTGTTTTGCATTTTGGCAGTACTAACGTTAGGCCATTCATAGGAGTATTGAACTATTTTTTCATAATTTTGTTGCGTTTTAAATCGACCCTTAATTTTCTAATTTCCATGGTATTGTGTCGGACAGATGTTAGTTTGGACCAAGATGCGCTAACATCTGAATTTTCCACATAAGCTATAGTTTTGCTATCATAATTTATACCATTGAGATTACATATTTGTAGGCAATATTACAATAATATGTCCATCTCATGCACTAGTACACTACTAGTACTAGCATGTTGCTGTATGCCTCTATTTCTTTAACAGGAGCACCAAATTGAGGCTAGCGTCTATTACAGAAAGGATCCTTCACGGCTCAGCTGAGGTGCTTTGTGGTGGTACAAAAGGCCATTGTCCCTTGCGAACAATTTTATTCTCGGATATGCCTTTTGAACGACTGAAAGGCCTCGGCGGGGGATACATCTCGATGCATATCTTTCACTCGATTCTTTCCCTCCTTTTGTCTCTTCCATTGTGTCTCGCCGACGGACGGCGGCGGCGCAGCGATAAAATTTTGAAGGGTTTTGATAAAGTTCATCCCGATGTTTTCTTTAGTAATTATCATCCAAATTCTTAGCCATTGGATTTGCTTTCAGATCGATGCATGCTCCCCTCTGAATTCGAGTTAGATTGATCCTACGGATGTGTGTTTTGATCGTACGGTCCAAAGCTTGGATGTTTTTTGGAACAAAAACATCCGAATGATGCCTTACACTCCCAATTTTGAAAGTCTTCACGAGTTTAATTACTTGGCGGTCTAGTGTAAAGCTTTGTCTGAGAAAACTTCATTTTTATGGTATATTTAAAGGGAATCCGTTGGAGATGAAGGCAAATAAAAGGAATGGGAATAAGGAAAGGGAACAGGGAAGAGAATGAAATGAAGGGAATATGGTTGGAGATGGTCTGAGAGGTGGCTCCGCCGGTGCATTCTCTTGTTATCTTGGAAAAAAAATGTTGTGCGTACTATTACTTGTTTGTTTTTCAATTCATGCATCAGTTAATTTTCAAGGTATTGGCTTTACTGCGGTGAGATTGGCATCATGATTCATGAATAGCAATGTACAAACAATTTCAGATACACACCTGGCAGCATTTGGCAATATGAGATAGGTACGTTGCTCTTCTGATCTGAACCAGTAAATTACCGCAATTCAGCATCGGAAACACATGTCACGTATTGTTCAGATTCACACAAAAACCATTACAACTTGCATCCCGTATGCTCTGTATCAAACCATAATTACACACAGATTTCAACTTCTCGTGCACTATTTCCCGCCTTCCTCCGCATTCTTACCGCCGCCGCCGCCACCACCATTGCTTGCCGTCGCCGCCGGTGCATGGTCCGTTACGCACTGGAACCGGCAGGCGCTCGGCCTCGGCCTCGGCTTCCGCGGCGCCTCGGTGTCGCTCCCGCTCTCCATCATCAGCGCGCGCAGGCACCGCCTCGTCCTCACCGGCCTGGCTGCCTCACCGCCACTCGCTGCCCCAGTCTTCTCTCCTTGCGGCGCAACAACAAGCGGCGGCCTTCTCACCGGCTCCTTCGGCTTCTCCTCCTGCCTCGGGGTCACCACCACTGGCTCCTTCGGCGTCTCCTCCTGCCTCGGGGTCACCACCACCGGCTCCTCGTGCGCGTTCTTGATGTCCACGTGCACGCCAGGGTCGCCGGCGTTGCATGTGCTCGCCTCCATCGCCGAGTTGTTCACGCTCTGCACGTTGCTGTTCACGTTCGCGGCCACCGCCGGCGCCTCCGGCTCGGCGGCTCTTGGCAATATCTCGTCCCTTGAGCCGCTGCCGAGGACCATGCTCGCGCCGACGTTGTGGCCAGCCAGCGTTATGACACGGTACCCCTGGCCGCTGTCCGGCCTCGCCGGCGCCGGCGTTTGGCGGCCAGCGAGGCTCTTGAGGCCGTCCTGGATCTCTCGCCGGTACGGAGCGCGCGCGCCGTCGAAGAGGCGCTCCCTCGGGAAGCCGGAGATGGAGATCTTGGTGTCGTTGCCTCGGTTGTCGTCTCTCCTCGAGCTCTGTTCTTGGTCCGTGGACGGTGACCTCGACAGCGTCAGCTCCAGGTCAGCCACGGACGGCCTGGCTCCTCGCCGCTGCAACGAGTCTAAGGCTTGCACCGGAATCGTGTCTGATTCATCGGATGAATCGGCTTGGATAGGAATAGCTTCCTCCACGGTGCGTGCCGGCGACGCTCGCGGTGCAGCTTCTGCCGGAATTGGTGGCGGCGGCGGAGGTGGCTGAGGTCGAGGTGAGGCTGGCATTGAGCGTGAAGGCGGCCGTGGCTGTTGGCGCGACGACGCCACATTGCTTCTGTAAGGAAGCCAGAAGCGGAACGGCTGTGGCTGCGGCGGTATCGACGAGGACGGCCGCTGCGGCTGGCCGGACATGGCTGCCTTTGGGTCGCTGGGTTCCATGGAAAGCAAAGTTGTAGATGTTTGCATTGGACATGAAGCTATGTAGTGTTGTAGTTTCATAGGTTTCTTAGTTTGTTGATTTCTTGCAGAAGGGTGTCGCCTTGAGCATGCCAAGGAAGGCAAGGAATTGGTGGCTTTTCTTGGCTTGCAGCTTTGGAGAAAGGATGAACCGATTGCTTATCAACTGACCTTGAGTTAGCCATCATTTTGGGTCAGGTTCAACAATTGGCAACTGTTCATCTAACCAGCTTCAGTTTACACCAAAGTTCAATTCACACGACTAACACATTCTCACACAACAACATTAGTACCCAAAAAGAAAAAAAAAACACAACATTGTAATAGGCATGCAGACATGCAGATCAGACGTGCAGTTCAAGCAATTTCAGTTGTCCACGAAGTACAGAATAAACTGAAAATCAAACAGAACCAACGGAGGGACAGCTTCTGACTGAAGTAGAATTGTAGACATGACATTAATAATTATACACTGTAGAACAGCCATCTTACTACATGATCATGAAAGAATCCGGTATCAAAATAAATGATAAAATCAGGCACAGGATATTATTAGCCATCTTGGACATGTCATCATCAATAATCCAAAATTCAGCGCATGCTACGACAACAAAATATTTGTAACATTAGATACACTAACTTGGTCGTATAACGGAGTCCATCCTAAGACGATCAGTTCTTCACAGTTTATCTTGCAACAGTTGTCTCGTTGATCGAAGGGAATTTCCATGTCATCCAATTTTTCTTCTCTGTCGCCATCTTTCCTTAATATCATCACACTCTTTTGTTAGAAGATCTTTATTAACATCATACTTTTCTTCAATATATTGCTTGTCATCCACATTGTTTGCCATGCCTCGCAGCCGAGCAGTTTCCGCTATCAGGTCATTGATCAGCATCTCGGTTGTCCTTGCAGTAATCCCTCTCAAGTACCATGAAATAGGCGGTGGGGGTACAAGAGAAGGCTCAATAAGCTGGTCCAAGGTAATAGCAGATCCAACTCTTCCTCTGCCAGCAGTACAAGAGTCATATTCTTCCAATGTACATGGATCAAGAGGAAGGCATACTTCCTTGTCAACAAATAAGGGCTCTATTTTCCAGCAACCCTCAAACTTCTTCATAAAACCTGTTCGTCCTTGTTTGAACCTTACCTGCAAAATGTTTTTAACATGAAGCCACATATCAGGCAATGTATAGCTCATGTTGCTCAAAGGCTTGTGGAAGAGCTTCAAGTTTTTACAGTGTGATTTCTTCTGTTCTGGTCAACAAAAACATGAACTGACAAGATGCCAGACCACCAGAGGAATCTCCATATCGCTGCCTGCTCCACTTCAACAATTTGCCTTGATCCTTCGTCAAGCAAGACTTTCCTTGATATCACTTCCTGAAAAGTGGGACAATACTTTGTGCATGAGTGTGTTGCTCGAGTAAGGTACCCCATTTCCTTTTCGTCTTCAGAGAAACTCCTTGGATTGTTTAGCATCAGTAATCAAATTGGGGAAATCATGCAGATTCCAGAACATACAGGATGCATGGGCCTTCATGTTTTCTGTCATACTATATAAGGAGTCCGACATGTGTCTTACCTAGACACTTTGTAAAGCAGCATGTAGCACTTTCCAACAACACGATTATCAAGTTCTGTCATTCGACAAACCAATAGACTTAGGGTATGTTTACAGCACTATTCTAGTAAACCGCTTAAGCCACAGTAAATGGCCCTCCAAGAAATGTATGACAACATCGCCTAAAAAATTTACGGGTTAATGCTTAAGCTACAAATAAAATGGAATACATCAGAGAACTATTTTGCTTCATACAATGCCATACAAGAAATACCGACTGAGTGACTATAACCAAGGATAAAAAAAACCGGCGTCGGTAACCGGCTGTACCGGCCCAGACCGGTAAAACAATATCGGTCCAAAAAATTACAATTTAAAATGATGAACATTAATTCAGGGCGGTGACCAGCCGAAAACCAGCCAAATTCAAATTGAGTTTAAATTTTGTTCAATGAAATTTGGCAGGTCTAAAACCAATAACCAATACTGGAGGGGTCCGATATTTTTCCCGTTTCCAGTTTTTGAATCCTTGCTACCGACTAGTTCTTCTAACTAGAAGTACAACTGAAAATTCGAAAAACACAATACAGATTCCATTTATCATGGAAACCGATGTCCAATTGATAGAAAAATTTCCCGTAACAATCACAAGGCCATTTGAGCTTGGTCATTCTGAATAAGAAGTAAAAGAACATTTGCACACACCTTGATATTTTTAAACACTCTTTTGTTCTCTGGATCAATTATAATGTTGTAAACAGCATCCGGCGGCAATCCTGCCTTGAATATTAGATTAAGGTTGCAAAGAGAGCCTTGCGGCACAGTCACCTGTAATTGTAATTTGTAAAGATTTGATCATGTAAGGTTAGAATCTATAAATATTTCAACAAGGGAGAAAGTATTATGGCCTCCTGAATACATCTACTTGATTGAGAGATGTTCCAGTACGAAGAACATTTCCATCTTTGGAGGTTCTAATGCATTTTAGTTTTCGATGATAAGACCATCTTTTTTTTTTTCTGAAACGGATGGCAGGAGCTCACCTAAATAAGACCATATATTAACTGCAAGCATCTACCATACCAGAAAATAATACTTCCACCACAACTCATTACCAAATAGGAGTACCTTTATTTCTGGAGGCTCATCAATCCAACTAGGATTGTTCTTCCAAGCTTGGAGCTGCTTGTCCAACCTAATCTCAGCAGCCGTAGTACCGCGTGATTCTTTCACCTTCTCCGACAGCATTTCAGCCCCTACACCACCATCACCACCAACACCACCCTTCTTCAAGAAACGCCCAAAATGCACCTATTACAAGGTCCAACCAGCCAGCCATTTCACACATGCACAACCAATTTCAACCCCACGAAAACAAAGAAATTCTTCATCGATCAAGAAGCAACCAACCGACCTTGAGAGAGTTCTGAATCTTGTCCGGTATCTGCATGAGGCTATTGAATCCCAACGCGGGCTTCTGCGGCCGGCCATCCGTTTGGAGGCTCACCACCGGTTCTTGGTTACCGCTTCCCATTAAGAAACCAAAGCGGGTGCCTGATGCCGCGGAGCAAGTCCCTGAAACACGAATAGACTTCAAATCTTTGCTTCCTTAATCTCTAAGACATAGCAAGCAAATGGAAGCACATAGCAACCGCAAGGACAGGATCTCAACACGGGGGGAATGGAAGAACGGGTGTCAATTGTGCCCGGAATGGACGGACCGAAGGAAGAACAGGCGCTGCAGTAAGAATCTTGGGTTCTTTTTTGCGCCGAGTAATTTGGGGTTGGAAGGGAGGAAGCGGGAGTAATCCGAGTGGAGCACGAAACCGCGAGAAGCGACGAGGAAGGTCGTAGAATCTGGCCAGCAATGGGTTCAAGAGCTCGGTCCTAGTTCATCCAGTCTAGTCACTCTCCAATCGCAATCCCCAAAATATTTTCCTTTCCTAGAACGAGACGGTAGTAGTTCATCGGCCGAGCCTCCGACGAGACGATCCACTGGAGTTTCACGGGCCGGGCCTTAATTGGGTCAAGGCCTAATACTGCAGGAACTGGAACTGGAAGCCTGTGTATGTAGCCTCCAAGCAAGCCTAAAATTTCTTTTTTCGAATTGAAATTATTCCTGGGATATTTATATATATATATATATATTTATTTGGAATAAACATTAGTTATAGTTATTTTATTGTTTATTTCGGGCTTCCGGCTGGGCATATAAGGGTGGTATTATTAAATCCTTTCTTCTAATCTCCCCAAAATGTTTTTTTTTAATTAAAAGCCATCGAGCTAAATTTCTTTGAGCGAAGCTGGAAAAATTAGGGTTCGGAGACAAGGTATCTTTAGACTTTGGGTGATACCATGGTTTCTCATAAATATTATGGTAACAAAAACTTTGAAGTGTTTGGGTTTAACAAGCATCGTAGTTTTCTAAACCGTAGTATTACAAATATCAATGTATTTTTAGTTTTAAAAATTCACTGTAGACCCTTTTTTCCCCCTAAACCGAAGCCACGAGCTCTCTGTCTCCACCGTTCATCTACGTATGTGCCCTCGCTATTGTTTTTCGATGGAGTCGGTCATTCTACATCTGGGAGGTTTAAAACTAACGGGGGCATTCACCTGTTCTCCCGCCATTTTTGCTATCTCTATTACATCCGAAAGGTTTGGAGCTCAATGGGGGCCTATTTTTGCGAAGATTCCCCTCCGTTTCTTTAAATCACGGATAGGTATTTGCAAAATTACGAAAAGATCATTCGTGACTTTTTGTGAGGGCAAGAAAACCTTTTCTGAATAGCGTTTGGGTCACTCGCTCGTTACTTTATGGAAAAAGCCTCCCGTTAAATACAAATCACGAACGAGCCATTTTCTACTTTTTCGAGATAGCGGTAGGTCCAAAAATATAATAAACAGGTTCCTGATTTTTACATCCAGGTCCTCTCTCCGTTTTCCGTGGAAAAAATATTTTCATCAACAGAAATATGTGTACTTTTTTTTCTACGCGATCTCTAATATTTCTCGAGTCTCCAAAAATTTTGAAAATACATTTAGACCTACATTGGCCTAGTTAGCCATGAAGATGAATCCATCTATGAAACGTATGTATCAGCTGTGCACTAGCTTTCTCGTAATGTATAGTTATATTTTTGTGCAACGCATTATAACAAAATATCTTCTGCCAAAGTTGTATCTTGAGGACAGTGCAAAGTAAAAGATGTCTTCTTTTTTTTGGAACAGGAGTGAGCATGCCTTCTTTGCTTGTTGTGGTATTTTTGGAAGTAAGAAGCTGAACGTCTTATCCAGATGTCTAACTTAGGAGTAAAATTATTTTGAGTATAATACATTGTGGGCCCCCGGATCGGTTATCCGGAATCCCCTGTGTATTTATGTACTAGTCCCAGATCAGTAGCTAGTACACACAGTCAAAAGTGATGAATCAACAACCATATCACGAATACAAATAATTAAATAAAAATAATACCGAATAAAAGCAAAGACCTTATGGTCAAGGTTTACCATTACGGCCTGAACAGGCGGAACAACTTGAACAACTACAATGAAGACTTAAAACGCCAATGCGACGCATCCAAATGCCCACAGGCAATCGAGTGGGGCGCGCCCTAATCGTTGGAATTCCTTGATGACTTCTTTCATACGAGATATGATTAGAATGTAGCATGTGAGTACATAAAGTACTCAGCAAGTCTGGGGAAGTATGCACAATGTAGGCTATCCAAGGATGGCTTAATATGGTTCTTTTGCATAAAGCCAAGTTTCATTAAATCATACTTGTTAATAATTTTCACAAAGCATATTTGAGCAATTCTTTTTAATAATTGAATTATGTAATATTGCAGTGAAGGTTCTAACCACCACTCACTAATATACAGGCTCTATCCGCCACAGCTCAACAAAATCAGGGTTCAATCCAATCACATGGCTCTGTCCGCCATGGTTCACAAAATCAGGTTCTTTCCACCTACCTGGCTTTAACCGCCAGAAGCACACCCGAGAGTTCTAACCGCTCCCGGATCCCAAAACGAAACATTGTTTAGTTTGAAATCAAAACCCAAAGTCTACCAGTATGAAAGCATTCTTCGCTTTGCCTTTGACTGTAGGCACGGCTATTCGAATAGTTTTAACTCTGCAGAGGTTGTACAGCTTTACCCACAAGACATGATATTCCCTTAGTGCCATGTACAATTAACACACTTCCTTAGGTGTGCCGGCAGGGATATCATGACAAGGCCGTTACAATGTATACGCCTAACCTGACTCACCCGCTGAGGTTTCACCGCTATTAGGGTTCTATCCGCCCAGTACAGAAGCCCCCTCTTGCGCCGTGTGAGAAAAACAACAACAACAATGCCTCTTTCCGGCTCTCACATACCACCGAGTGGTGAGTCTAAGTCAGGTTTCTACAAATTAGTTAGCCAGGTCGTGCCCACTTTGACATGTGGTTGTACGGTTATGCTTAGAATGGAGACAGTCATAAGCGTCGGTCCTTAAGTGACTTGAGGCGGTACTTGCGCAATGAAAGCTAGCACTCCTTCCGCGCCCACCAGACAAACCATTCCGCCCCAGTCTAAAACCATTTTTCATTTTATTTTTATTTTGTAAACCATTGGCAATACTCCTTGCCTATAACTTCCAATACAAGTTTTCAAGGAATAATTGAAAGTCCCACCCATAGGTGAATATTGACCGAAAGCGAGACTAAGTATTTCTACCGTACTATTCTATTCCACCAATAGTTTAATTTATAAAAATATAAAGCTCAGGGTTTGATTACAATCCGTATAATCAACTGCGGATTCTTCAATAATCCCTCTATTGCCATAACTCTACAATCATAAGAATAATCCAATTCGATATAGTACCCACCAAGTAGGAAGTACATCATGGTACTATCATAACTCCAAAATCTTATGGAACCACAATCATGTTCATATACGAAATATTTCCCTTGAACTATACTTTGTATTATTGATTTATCCATCATTCATACGACGATCCATCTTATCACTCATTAGGAAGACTCCACAAAATCGTCTACTAAACCACCGAGGATACTTCACAATACTATCTCTAATCATCTAGAATACAATCCACCAATAATACTTCATAACACCATATATTTAGTTATTCATACTATCACCTCTAAATCATCTACTTTAATCCACCACAAATAATTCATAATCTCACCCCAAGCATCTTGCAAGAAAGATTCTATAAATCCAAGACTTTATTAATTCATCGACTACAGCTATTTCCATAACCAATGATACCAAGTTTACTAAACAAATCACACATCATCCACATTATTCATAATCTTGCATAAATGATTATCGCGAGACCATATTCCCCGAAATCATCTACTAAACCACCGAGTATGATCCTCAATATTATCCACTTACTCCATCGAGTATATTTAGTAATATCATTGACTAAATCACCGAGTATCATTCTCAATATCATCTAGTGTAACCCTTCGCATGGTCATCTCTAAAATCCTATAGTATACTTGTTAAATCCACCGAAATATAATTCATCACTTATTCTATTTGATCCCCAAGTAGGACTCTCAATATTATTTATTTAATCTTACCGACTACTCTTCTTAATATCATACATCTTCCAATACTCCCTTAATCCATACTAACCACATGGCGAATCATTATCACAATCCAATTCCTCGATAATTCAACTATCACCATTCATAGATCAATTTTATAATAACTACCCCCACATCATCACTAATATTCATCTAACTCCAATTTGCATTCCATACTGTTTGATCCATCTAAAATGTCTGCAAAATAGTCTTTTCCCCTAATTAAAGAATATTGTATCAAAAATATTTAATATAGTGGATCACTGTCCTAAGGCAACAAAGGATTACGGACAACAACATCAAGGAGGTATACGCAACAGGTATAACTAATAGCCTAACGTTTGACATCATCATTTTAGGTAAATAGCAATGCAATTTATAAAACAGTGTAAAACAGTTATAAATGGTAGGATCAAAATGCGTCAAGGAGACTTGCCTCGGTCACAGCGATAAGGTTGAACTCTTTGAAGTCCGGCGACGGGATCGGCGGTTGCGTCGGGGTCGTCGACTACGCGCAAAACGAGACAACAAATAAATAAAAGAAAATAAATAAAATCCAAAAATTATAAAATTAGTACTGGCAGGTAGATATGGATTTTAGATGAATTTAGAAATTTGAATGGAGTCAAACGGAGTTCGGATGAGAAAGTTATGAGCTTCCGAAGTTTGAATTTCGAATAAATCGGAAAACCGGGAATATTATTCCGCGTTTGACTGGTCAAGGGTTGACTGGGCTTTGACTGAGTTTGAGAGTATGGCAAGTGGGACCCAGGTGTCATTGCCTAAAGCTTCTTCAACTTTTGGGCTAAAGCCATGAGAGCCATGGCCAACAGAGAAAAACTTGGAAGCTAGAGGGGCTCGCCGGAGAGGGCTCGCCGGCTGGCGGCCGGCGAAGCGGCGTGAGCAGCAGACGCGTCGTGGCACGCAGCGTGGAAGCGGCGGCCAGCGGCGACAGCGGCAGCGGCGCCCGGCGGCGGGCCGGGCGGCGGCTGAGCACGCCGGCGGCAACGGCTGGCAGCCGGCTGGTGGCCATGAGACCAAGCCCAAGCACAACCACAGAACAACCCAAAATGACAGAGGACCCAAACTCTTCTAAAAATCCCAATTTCTCCACCAATTTTGCATGGAATTGATCCAAACAAAAACCTAGAACCTCTAGATAACATCCTTAGGGACATCTAGGAGGAAGGGATTGAATCAAAACTCACCGGAATCGGAGAAATCGACGAAGAACGGAGGTTCGGCCGAATGCACAAAAGCTTGAAATTCGTCGCCAACTCTTGATCAAACCTAAAATTGATGATTGGGTTAGAATCTAGACTCATCCACGGTCACAAAGAACCAAGTGGCATGAAGAATAGCTCACCGGAGAAGAATCTACAAGCATGAACTTGAAGAACACCGAAAAAGTGTGACACGGCTTCGGTTTTCTCGATCTCACGGGCGCACGAGTGGAGTAGAGGGAAAGGGGAGCACACTCCCAGAACGGGGGTACTTATACGGAGAGGATGGAGGTGGTGGTGCGGCGTTTGGACGAGAAACGGATGAGTTATTGTCATTTGAACGGTTTTCGGTTTTTCTTGATTACGGCCGTTTCCGGCGAGAGTGACGTCTCACCGAGGTGGGGAATGGCAAGAGATCGTCGCCGCGGATCCAACGCAACCGACCGTTCGTGTTTTGGAATTAAATTGGTGGAGTTATGAGCATTTGAAGCTTGCCCTAGCCATGAATACGTTTTGGAGCTCTCTGTTGTTTTTCCCTTGGCTGGAGGTTGAAGAAAGGTGACTATTCACTTGACACGTGGCAAGCCTCCATTGGTCCTCCTTTACGCAAACAAGTCGCCCTAGAGAAAAATTAGGAAAAAATGGCCTAAAAATTCCGGAAAAATTCCTAGAGCCATTTTAGATTATTTGGGACTCAATGGAATTGGTTTGGTTGAATTTGGATGATTTTTGTGGAATTGGATATTCGGGTGCGGATCGCAGGCATTAAACAAAAGCCGCGCGAGATAAAATAGGAACGGAGGTCCAAAAATCCGGGGAATGATTCCTAAAATCATTCCGGAATATTTGGAACATTTTAGAAGTGGTTTGGAGATTTTTGGAGCATTTTTGGACTCAGGTGAACTTTCGGGTACCGGCGGAAACTGGAAAACCGATTTTTCGATCGGAGGGGAATTAAATCCCGATTTTGGAAGGGAATGGATGCCAGGTTAATATAAACACCAAACAAAATCCAAACTTTGAATTTACTTTATTTAAATTAGGTTTTTCTCCGGAAGACAAAAACTAGGGCGTTACATACATGTCGTCTCTTCATTAGACACTGCATGCCCATTCGTTGATTAGTTCGAAGCGGAGACGGATGCAAATTGTGCAGTTGAGCTTGATGCAAGACAAGAAAAATAAGACGAAGACAATGGGAATTGATGTCCTAGAAACAGTTGTACTATATCTCCAGTTGAATTTGGCTACAGCAAGAAATAAGGACATTGGAAATAATTAGCATGACAGCATGACATTTGTTATGGAAAACCAATCTTTTTTTTTAGAAAAAAAGGAATGGAAAGATCAATCTATCAGCATGACATTTGTTATGGAAAACCAATCTTTTTTTTTTAAAAAAAAAGGAATGGAAAACCAATCTAAGCTATTTAAAGAACTATTGAAAAAAGATTGTGATGCGCGTGGAGGCACCCAATTAGATTCCTTCGATAAACAAAAGCAGTTTTCAATTTGAGTACCACTACATAAAGGTATCAGTTCTTCAGCATTTTTAATTGCTAGCTACATTAATTGTTTGAATTTGCATGAGTTTTCTAAATCATCAGGAACTCGATCTAGCAAAACTAAAACAAGTGTTGCCATGAGACATAAATTCAAAGGAAATAGTAGATAATTGCTATTTTTAACTCTAGAAAACATATATGACAAGTTTACCTTGGGGATAACTTCAAGCTCTTCACTTGTCTTGTCTCTTCATCTATGTTGGAAGCGGGGGTCACTTTTTTCGTCGGATTATTACTTACATATTCAACTTCAGCAATTTCTAAAACAGTTGCTCTTCCTGTCAGATCTCTAATTGCAGGCTCCTCCGGAGTGCTCTCTGAGATATCACTACTTTTTTATCTGACATGTTCATCTTGCTCTGAGCCTCTGAGCGTTGATGAGATTGGGAACTTCCGGAGCTTCGAGAGCAGGATCGTACTATACAATCCTGACACCCAGAAACATCAAGATTTTGGAGTTTTTTAAGGTTTGGAAGTGATGCAGGTAATGCTTTGAGTCCAAGACAATGCGATAAATTAATATAGTCTAAACTATTAAGCTTGTCAAAGCACAGTGGCAAATGTTCAAGGCTAGGGCAGTTTGAGAGATTAAAATATTGAAGAGAAGTAAGGCATTCAAAGGATTCAAGAAGTTTAAGATCAGGACAAAATGAAAGATTCTGGCCTTTCAAACATGCAAGCTGGACAAAATGATTGGGGGAGTACCTCAAGTTTAGAACATTTCAACATATTCAAATATTGAAGTGAACAAAAGTTGACAAAAAATTCAGGCAGGATTTGGAACTCAAAATCACTTCATACCCACTAGAGAACAAAGGCTAGCAAATGAATGCAATAATCATTCGGTAAAGCTGGAAGCTTAGAACACTCAAGGTTCAAGAAGCGAAGTTTTGTGAGATTTTCAAGAAATTCAGGGAAGCTTCTAACTTCGGGACAGCATGACAAGTTTAAGTAATGTAAATCATACAGCAAAACATGGTTATTCAAGTGTTGAAATTTCTGGCAACCTTGGAGATTCAAATCATTCAGCCCCTTTAAGTTGCTGACGAAGGCTGGTAACTCCGTAAATAATTCAAATAGTAGCTTATGAAAGCTACTAATTTTGGGAATGAGTACTTTAATGAACAATGTTGAAGCATCAAGGTACCTCAGTTGTTTCAGCTGAAAAATTGGAGCAGGTATCTCTCCTTAACATAGCATCAACTGAGATCCAAAACACGCAAATACTTGTTCACTGAGAGAACTTCACTGACACGCAAATACTTGTTAACTGAAAGAACTTCACTGACACGCTCCAATTCTGGGTCACTAGTCTTGAAAATAGATATACTAGAGCTTAACCAGTCAATACATTGGGAAGTTATAAGTGCATAAGAGAACCCTCTTGCTCAATCATCTTTTAAATGCAATTTCTAAATTTTAACGCACACAATGCGGTTTAGAGAGCTTAACCTAGTGAAACACTGTGAAATCATGTACTGAAAAATTGGCTTAGAATTGAATTTGCAAAATGTGCTGTTTCAGATAATTACTTGATATGCTTGTGATAGCATGGTAATGGTTTTGATCTTATACAATGCTCGTGTGAGTAGTTACATGGACTGATGTTAAGTCAAGTCGTGGACTTGTACTCAGAATTATTTCTTGTTTGTTCATGTGCAGGCATTGCTCGAGGGTGAACGTGGTCGATGACGGGACTAGAACTAGGTTCATGGAGGAACTGAGGTTCGGGACTAGGTTTAGGGACAAATCGAGGTCCTAGTGGTCGAAGATGTCATACGGGACGTTCGGGCTAGAGAACGGTGCACGTGAAGTCTAGTGAGTCACGTGAGTGCGGCAGGTGGGCCGTACGCGTGCAATTGTAATCATTTAGGGTAGTTTGCATGTATTGGACCATGTTGGGCCAAGTGGACATGCATACGAACTCTTCTAGGGTTTACTTCTTATAAATAGGAGAGGTTGTCGCCTGTTTATTGAGGTTTTTTTAGTGTTAAGAGTTATACCATTTTGTTGGTAGTATTGTAACCAGACTAGCCAGAAGAAATAAAAATCAGGTTTTCCTCCTTTCACTAAGCCGCAAAAAAACAGAGAAAGAAGAGGAAGTCCTCTAGGCGGCTCGGTTCGGCGACAGAATGAGTGGCAGGAGTGGCGTAAAGCTTCGGTACTACAGTGTTTTGCCATTGCTACAGTATCATGTGCTGCAGTACTTTGCTACAGTAAAACGCAGATTGCTGTTCATGTTTGATTTGCTACGGTACTGATTTTTCGATTTTCGGTTTAGTAGATTGATTCATTGTCTCTCTTGATTCAACAAGTTTAATCTTGATTTGATCCATCCAAAACCTTTCTAGGGAATTAATTTAGTGTTCCTCAAAGTTTTGTTGGTTAATCTTTTGTAGATTTTGTTTTATCACGAAATTAGGGTTTAATCAATTCTCGTCATTATTGATATAGTCAACTTGCGTAGCTTTTAACTTTCTATCTATAGATCCGATTGAGTCAATTCTTCTTGGGTTAGTTTTGAAATTGAATATAGTTTCTACAGTTTAAATTTTACATCAATCCGACGGTTGGATCTTTGGTAATTAAGGTTAGATCAATTCTCATCATAATCTATTACTGCAAGTTTGCAGGGTTCGTAACTTTTGATCCGTAAGTTCGATTGAGCTGATTCTTTTTTTGTTAGATTATTTTTTTGTTAGATTCTTATTGGAATCTAGCTTCTTATGTTCAAATTGTAGGTCAATTCGACAGCTGGATCTCCAGGTTTTCATGATTTACCGAACATATCTACTCTATTTTGTTGAATACGAAGCAATTATTTGATTCCTAATTGGGGTGAATTTTTATTAGATCAAAATTTTGATTTTGGCTTCCACGCAATCATTCACCCCCCTCTGATTGCTATACTAGTATATATCGATCCTACAAACACATCCTCTACTAGGAGCCATCGAGAAAGGCCTCATAGCCTTCACTCTCCTCTGTAAACCTTGAGATTTAGAGAGTTTATCCTAATGAAACACAACCTC
Organism: Rhipidocladum racemiflorum; assembly: GCA_036346355.1. Classification (NCBI taxonomy): domain Eukaryota; kingdom Viridiplantae; phylum Streptophyta; class Magnoliopsida; order Poales; family Poaceae; genus Rhipidocladum; species Rhipidocladum racemiflorum. Next base: position 24,479,145 of record CM070586.1, read on the forward strand.
GACTAGGAGCCATTGACAAAGGTTTCCTAGGCTTCACTCTCTTCCTCAATTTTTTTTGCATTTTTCAATTTAATTAACTCAAGCCATATTCGACCATCTCAAACAAGAAGCTTAAAAGAATAGTCTTGGTCATACACAATACATCCTAAGTTCATCCCAAGTGCAATAGGAAGCAGTCTTGTGAATGTAAGGTGTTGAGATCAATTTTAGCACACAGAAGTCAATTTTTCAATATTTTTAGCACTTAGATTCATTACCATTTTGAGGATTATAGAATACAACAAACTAGCTAACCCAAGTTACTCTAGGGACTCTAGTAGAAACTCAAAATTTTACAAGTCATGGCATAAGCACCTAGTAAAGAAAATATAGCAAGTAAAAGCTACATGTATTCATCAAGTTTTCATTAAAGCTCAATTTTAAGGTTCAGTAAACTTAGCATGATGAATTAGTACAATTTGGATAATACTAAGCTAGCAAAGATCTTCAGAAAAGTAGCATGGTGCATATCATAATTAATTCAAGTGCATAATAGACAAAGCTCAGAAATAGAAAAAGAAGTCTATATGCAATGCATGAGTATCAGTTTTCAAGAACTCCCCCTTAACAAGTGAGTAATTTTTTTAAGTACAAATCTAATTCGAGTTGAGTTATTAGAAATTTTGATGCAAAAGGATACAAATGAACCCAACTGGAACCAGAAAATTAGAATGAGAAGAGGAAATCGAGAAACTGACAACTGAGTGATCTAAGAGCATAGAAAAGATGGCAGAGACACTACAGCTCAAACTCGCTCTCACCTTCCCCATATGACTTACATATGAAAGTGTAACACCCCAATTTTTGCTTTTCAAGAATTTAAATAAGATTTGTCACTTTGGTGAATTTTTGGAATTTTCTGGAATTTATTTGGAATTTATTTGAATTTATTCCCTTTTGAAATAATTAAAGAATTTAATTTTTGCAAATAAAATTTTGTTGGAAATATTTTATTTGAGTCCAAAATGTTCCAAAATATTTTCTGGAATTTTTCTGAGTGTTTTGCTATTTTTAATGAATTGAATGAATTTCTGGGAATTAATTTGAATATTTAATCGCTGGTAAAATCGAGTTGGTTTGTACTGTTCCTCCGACCCGGACCTGACCCGAGCCAGAGTCTGACTCGAGTCCGAGTCCGACTCGAACCCAACCTAACCCTAACCCCAACCCTCTCGACCGCCCAATCAAGATCGAACGGCCGAGATTGAGCCACGTCGCCCGAACCCAAGCCCGACCGAGCCAGCCAAGTCGCCCGAGCGGGACTCGAGCCCAAACCCCCGCACCGTTGGATCTTGATCCAACGGCTCACGTTGAGCCACGTCACCCAATCCGAACCCAACTCGGATTTCGCCGCCGCAGCCGTGTGGGCCTCGGTTTCCGCGGTTTTCACGGACGCTGAGGGGCCTATTTAATGCGCCGCCACCGCCAGCGTGTTGCCGACTTCCGTGCGCACCCGTAGCCCTAGACAACGTCGCCTGAGCCGCCGCCGTTTGCCCGCGTGAGCTCGCCGTAGTTGGTCTAGCGCCCCGCCGCGGTTATTCGCCGTTTCCGCCGCCGTCGGTCGTCCTCTACCGCCGTTGAGCTCAGATCCGAAACCGCAAGGACAAGCCGCACCAGAGGGGACCCTTCACTTCGCCGGAGTCGCGCCCAAGCGCCGTTGCCGTGGTCGCCGTCCTCGTCTTCGGTGGGCCAACTCCGCCGCGCGCCATCGTCGACGCTCGAGCTCCCTCCACCGTCCGATCCAGATCCAAGGGCCCAGATTCGTCCACGTCACCCCCGGTGAGATTCCACGTGTTAATCTCTAGATCTATTTCCAACCGTTGGATCTAGATCCAACGGTTTAGATCGTGCCACGTAGCCAAAACTTCACCGAGCCTGGATAGATGTCAGCCGTTAGATCTAGATCGAACGGCTAGGGTTAGCCGCGTTGTAACGCTAGATTGGATCTTGACCGTCCGATCAAGATCGAACGGTCCAGAATCGGTAGGAAGTAGTTTTTAAACGCGCGTGAGGTTGGATCTGATCTGGGCCGTTGATTTTCAAATCAACGGCCCGGTCGTCTTTGCGTGTCGATGCTTGGGCCAGTTGCGATCAGCGTGATCGGCCATGATCAGCGGCCGATATCACGCTGGCGTGGCGTCATCGTGGGGCAGCGTGTCGGCGGGACAACCAACCGCAGCACCATGGCGTCACCGGCCGGCGTCCGGTGAGTCGGCGTGTCGATGACACATCGCTAATGGGCCTAGTCCACGGTGGGACCGAAAGCAGCCGTCGCGCGCGGTCCATGGATCCGAGGTGACGTGGCGGCTCCCGATTGGTCCACGTGTCATGCTGACGTAATAAATTAATTTCCGAAAAAGAAAATGATTTATTAATTCGAATTATTGATTTCAAAAATGGATTCAAACTTCAAACGCTTATAACTTTTGCGTTTCAACTCCGATTTGAGTGATTCAAATTTCTAAATTTTCATAAAAATGATACCTATTCAAATATGAATTTTAATTAATTTTTTATTATGAATATTTCTCTGTTTATATTTAATTAATGTTTTCTTTAAACTTTAAACGGCTATAACTTCTGCATCTAAACTCCGAATTTGACGATTCCAGTTTCTAAAAATTCATAACATTATGCTCTCTCTGTTTATGAACTTTATTTGGATGTTTGGACACTTTTTGTCTACTGTTTATTTATTTATTGCTATTTGCACGCTTTACGAGTAGACGTTGAAGTGCCCGAAGGCTTCGAAGGTGAAGTGTTGACCCAGGAGTCAGCTCAGGACCAAGAACAAGTACTCTTTGAAGGCAAGTTATGCTTTAACCATGTTGATCCCATTTTGAAACCTATTTTGATTTAATTTATTGCATGCTAGTTTAACTAGAAAATGCTTTACTTAATTTTGGAAAATTAGATACATGCCAACTTGCTGTATGACACCTTGGTTAATTAAATATGTGCCATGACCCCTTGTCACCCTAGTTGTGGATTATTAGTTGGACATTATTAAATTGCCAACATGGGTAGTTGGACCGATGTAGTATGCTTAGCCTTGCCACGTGAAATGCTTTGGACAATCAAAAGCTAATATTGACTTAATGAGATATTGAACCTGTTTTGAAAGAAGTATCATGTGTTGTGGTTGTCGATGGCACGTGGTGCATGGTAATCAACTGGGGGTTTGATAAATAGATTTCGACTGAGGCATGTGGCAAGAATGATCGGGTGGGCCAGTTGTGGCACCGAACGCGTTTTGGTTCTTGGGTAGTCTTGCCTGGTCACCCTAAGGACTTAACCTTGCAAGCCTTTCAACCGAGTCAAACGTGCAACCACATGTCTCAGTAATGGGACGGACCTAGTTGATTAAGTTGCTAATAACGCACTGTGGGACCTCGGGGTGTCAACTATACCTTTTGTGTAGTTGTGCGGGGAGCGTCTGGGGGCTGCGGCAGTACCCATCTAACGGTGGATTGGCCTAAACTTCGCCTTCGCTAAGGGAAGGGTTAGTGTGCAATCACCGGGGAGGACCACTTGTGTTGTTAGAAGTTTCCGAAAGACTTTGTTACGGACACTCGCCCTTGTAGCGTTTGGCTGTATCTTGTGGGTAAAGTGCATAACCTCTGCAGAGTGTAAAATCTATTCGAATAGTCGTGTCCTGTAACACCCCAAAATTTTGCTTTCTTAAATTCATGTGTGATTTGGCACTTTGGTGAATTTTTGGAATTTTCTGGAATTTATTTGGATTTATTTGGAATTTATTTGAATTTATTCCATTTTGAAATAATTAAAGAATTTAATTTTGCAAATAAAATTTTATTGGGAATATTTTATTTGAGTCCCAAATACCCTAAAATATTTTCCAGAATTTTTCTGGAATTTTTCTGAGTCTTTTGCTATTTTTAATGAATTAAATGAATTACTGGGAATTATTTTAAATATTAAATCGCTGGAAAATCAACTCGGGTCGAGCATCGCTCATCCGATCGAAGTCGGAACCCGAGTCGGACTCGAGTCCGACCGAGCCGATTGATTCGATCAAACCGGCTCAAAACCCTAATCAATCCCAACCGTTGGATCAAGATCCAGCGGTGAGATCCGCCCGTCTTAGGTTCGGAGCCGTATCCGCCCGGATCCGATCAAGGCCGTGCGATCGTGGCCGTTGATCGTGCCACGTGGGCGGCTGGCGTTGTCGTCTCCGCCGAGTCCGGCCGGACTCGCCGCCGCCGCTCGCCGCCGTGTAGAATTAGGTTTCGTCTCGGCACGGACGCCGAGGCTATTTAAAGCCCTGGTCACGCCCGAGGTTGCCCTCATCCTTGCGCACTGCCGTTCCCGAGCCATCTCGCCGAGCCGTCGCCGTTTGCTGTCTGAGTTCGGGCCGGAGTTGGAACTCATGTTGCGCCTTGCGATTTCTTGTAGATTTTCCGCCCGTCGTCACGTCTGCCCCGCCGGAAGAAGGAGCCAGTCAGGATCTCCGTGTAAACGCACCGAAGAGACCACTCACTTCGCGAGCAACCAGAACGCCATCGGGCTCGTGCGTCGTTCTCGTCTCCGGTGGCTGCAGTTCCGCCGCGCCGCCATCGCCCTCGCTGAAGCCAGTGGACCGTCCGATCTTGATCGTGCGGTTGAGGTGAGTTCACGTGTTCCAAACCCGATTAGATCTCGGGACCGTTGGATCAAGATCCAACGGCCCACAATCGCCACGTCGTAGTAGTGCTTATTATAGGATTAGATCCGACCGTCCGATCTAGATCGAGCGCCCACGATCATCGAGTGGATTCAACGCGTTAACCCTGGATCTAATCGCGCCGTCGAATTTCAAATCAGCGGCCGAGATTGGCGCCACGCGTGTCGGGAAGTTGGACCGTCAGCGATCGGCCGGCCACGCAGCGTGCGTGTGACGCCGACACGCGGGCCCGCGTGTCGAAGGGCCCGCATGTCGCTGGCTAATCCAGCCAGCGCCGACGTCACCCATGACGTCACAAAGGTCCCACATGTCGACTGCGTGGTGAGTCCCGCCGACGTCGGCGATGACGCGTCATCCGAGTGGTCCCACATGTCGCCTCACATGGAGCCGTGGGCCGGGTCCACGGTAGACCCGAGCCGAGCGTGGACCGAGTCCATGGACGGCCGACGCCACCAACCAATCGAGGCTGCCACGTGTCCATGCTTTGGCGACAATAATTAATTTCCAAAAGAAAATGATTTATTAAATCGAAATAATGATTTCAGATTTTGTTTCAAACTTCAAACGCTTATAACTTTTGCGTTTCAACTCCGATTTGAGTGATTCAAATTTCTAAATTTGTATAAAATTGAGATCTACCTAAATATGAATTTTATTTAATTTTTGGACTAAAGTTTTTCTCTGCAAAATTATTTAATTGATTATTTAAACTTTAATAAATCATAACTTTTGCGTCTTAACTCCAAATTTGACGATTCCAGTTTCTAAAAATCCATAAAATTATGTTCTTTCTGTTTATGGATTTTATTTGGATGTTTGGGCACTTTTTGCATATTGTTTATTTGTGTATTTGCTATTTGCACGCTTTACGAGTAGACGTTGAAGTGCCGGAAGGATTCGAAGGAGAAGTATTAACTCAGGATCCAACTCAAGACCAAGAGCAAGTACTTTTTGAAGGCAAGTTGTGCTTTGACCATGTTGATCCTATTTCGAAAACTATTTTGATTTAAACTATTGCATGCTAGTTCAATTAGAAAAATACTTGGTTTAAACATGGGGGTTAGATAAGTACCAATTTCTTTGTATGACACCTTGATTATTTAAGTATGTGCCATGACCCTTGTCACCCTAGTTGTGGATTACTAGTTGGACATTATTAGATTGCCAACATGGGTTTTAGACCGTTGTAGTATCTTGCTTAGACACACTTTCGTGCTCATAACATGATTTTGGACAATCAAATGTTAATATTGACTTAATGATATATTGAACCTGTTTTGGAAAGGTATCATGTGATGTTGATGGCACGTGGTGCATGGTAATCAAGCGGGGTTTGATAAACGCGATTTCGGCCAGGGCATGTGGCAAGAGTAATGTCAGGTGGGCGGTTGTGGCATTGGGAGTGTTGTTTTGGTTCTTGGGTAGTCTTGCCCTGGTCACTCTAAGGACTTAACCTTGCAAGCCTTTGAACTGGGTCATACTTGCAACCACATGGGTGGAATGGGACGGCCCTAGTTGACTAAGTCGCTAAGGACTCACTTGTGGAGCCTCAGGGTGTCAATTACACCGCTTGTGTGATTGTGCGGGGAGCGTGTCGTGGTCGTGGGCCGATACCCATCTAACGGTGTGTTGGTCCCATACTTCGCCTTGGCTAAGGGAAGGGATGGTGTAGAGCACTGACCGGAGAGGACCACCTGTGTTGTTTGAGGCTTCCGAAAGGCTTTGTTACTGAACTCGCCTTTGTGGTGTTTGATCAGTATCTTGTGGGTAAAGTGCATAACCTCTGCAGAGTGTAGAATCTATTTAAATAGCCGAGTCCACTGATGGACAATGCTCGGGAATTACAGTCAAGGGTTAGATTTTCTGAAAATAACTTGGATTTGAAAGGTTGGTTTGGTTTGATAATGAAGATGATGGAAATGTGGTTTAGGATGGGGAAAATGTTTATTAAACTTCTTGAAAAGTTATTTATGCTTTACTTATTTCTACTGCTTTCGAATCTACTTATATTACTTGTCAAATGTCAAGCATCTTGTAAATATACCTTGAGCTATTCCTTTGTACCAAGCCATGCATATAGTATATTAGCTTGCATTACATGCATGACTTGTTGAGTACCAAGTACTCACCCTTGCCTCAACACAACATCGCTTGAAGAGGAGACTACGCCCGGCTTTGGAGGAGGAACTCGGGGACGATCCGTCTACTTAGGAAGCGAGCGATCGGTTGCCTGTGGTATACTGGATGGCGCCACGAAGTTATTTGATTTTCCGCTGCTATTATTTTTCTCTGAATAAGTTCGCCTTGCGAGGCATATATTTGTAACTTGACCATAAGGTCGAGTAACCAGTTTGATTATTTAAATAAAGTACTTTATTGGTATCGAGTGGTATGATTGTGATATTTACCAATGTTAAGACTGTGTGCACTAGCGCGTTCCTGGACTAGTGCTGAATACACAGAGGGTCCGGATTTGCAAATTCGGGGTCCCGACAGAGGTGGTATCAGAGCCATACTTGACCGTAGGCTCAACCCTAAGATAGAATGGTCGTAGTGAGGATAAAACCTATTTTCTAAAGCTAAAAGTTGTCAAGATAAGAAATGACATCTCAACTTATCCCCTTCTCTCTTTTCTTGTCTCTTGCTGAAATTTTCCCTTACCTTGTCACAATTTAAAAATTCCGAATTCTTACGTAAAGCACTCTCGTGACAGATGGAGGAAGAGTTCAACTACGTTGATCTGGGAGTTGGTCACGCTGCAGAACTTTGGCATATGCTACAGACTCTCGGAGATTTTGAGAAGCCCCAATACCAAGTGGAAGTGATCAGACAAGCGGGATTGATCAAGGCTTGTGACGTGAAGATTGAGGTACCTGCTAGGAAAAAGGGCCTAGGCAATCGCCCGATACACCGCTTGCCAGGAGATCTACAATGCGGATGGGTATCCAAGAAGTATCACGACGAGCAATGCGGCACATTACCCGTATTCACGCCAGAGAGTTGGAAATGCGGTGTTCATATCATCCGCGCAGCGATAACCTTCTTGACCCGGCGATTCAGATGAGGATGCCACGGTTACACGCTTGGCACGATTTGTCGTCGCCAGGAGGATGTACTAGATAATACAAGCAAGGAGCTACGAAGGCCCGCAAGGAGATCACGGCGAGAGAAGAGCAGATGGCGGGAAGCTCAAGAGTATGTGGCACACCTTCTACGAAGGATTGACGAGTTGGAGATGACCTTGTATGCGGACTGCACCCAGAGCCGATTACTCGAGCTACACGAGCCGAGATCCAGAGGAGTCGATCTCGATGAGGACATCGCTTCTTCGACTACCATAGAGGACCACGATTCTTTGGACATGGCGATCGTTTCGCGCCTATGCCACAAAGACCGTACCAGGCCGTGGAGGTTTTCTCGATGAGTGAGCGTAGGTTCTATAGTGAGACTCCTTCGCCGAGTCGCGTCATAGAATAAAGAGTCACCCTTTAGGCGTTAGACTCCAGTGTTAGTTCGATTTGGATTTTCATTGCTTGCTGAGTGTGCAGTATGTGTTGCAAGGCCCCTAGGCATTGTAAGCAACCATACCAAGTTACTATTAATATCAATAATAAAGTTGGACCTTAAGGTTACATCTTTCGCCCCGCATAAGTTCCATATCACTTGCCTATTCTCGTTTCCCTCTCATCTCTAAAAACCTAGAGCAAACCGACAGATGGTGAACACCCGTGGAAACTTTGGAAACAATGGAAGTGGTTCCCGCCCAGTAGAAAACCCCAATGATGGAGCACCAGCACCGCCAGTTGATATGCAGAATTTTGGAGCATTTCTTGCTGCTCAGACTCAGTTGATGCATGCAATGATGCAACAAATGCAACACGCCTTTGCTCAGGCCCCTGCTAATCAAGTTAACCATGGACAACGCCAGAATACAAGACTATCAGAGTTCATGAGAACTCACCCACCCACTTTCTCTGGGAATGCCAATCCATTAGAGGCCGATGATTGGTTAAGATCAATCGTGAGGAAGCTACACATAGCTCAATGCATAGGAAATGAGAAGGTACTCTACGCTTCTCACCAGCTGGAAGGAACAAATTACGAATGGTGGGAGAACTTGTGCCACGCAAGAGAACCCTCAAGATATCACTTGGGAAGAGTTCACTGCATTCGACAAGATCACGTGCTGAAGGAATCATGGACCTTAAGAAGGAGGAGTTCAGAGCATTGAGGCAAGGTAATCAGCCGAGTGGCCGACTACCCGAACAAGTTCACAGCCTAGCACGCTACGCACCCGAGGATGTAGCGACGGATAAATCCGCAGGCCTCGTTTTATGAAGGGACTTAACTCAGATTGCAAGTAGGATTGATCACCCACACCTTTCCAGATTTCCAAGAGTTAGTGAATAAGGCACTTATTCTTGAGGACAAGCGCAAGGAACTGGATGAAAGCAGAAGCGCGAGGATGCAACAAAGAAGGATCACGCCAGTGAACGCATAGCGGCGCTGAGAGTTGCACCAAATCAATTCTTTAGATTCCAACCACGAGCGCAACAAGGACACCATCCCTAGCACCAAGACCTGCCAATCGTAACTACTGCACCCCACCGCTAAACGCTACCCCAAGCGATCGGCCAAAGGCGAGGCAGACGCTACAAGCTACCAACGAGCCAGACACTTTGCCAACAGCTTGTCCAAAGAAGACAGCGAGGCGACCCAGTTCGCTTCAATCTAGGAACCACCCCAGCTAGGACGCCAGACCAGAGCCACACCCCAGGCCGTGGTGAGAGGCCGAGTCAATCATGTCACCGCAGATGCAATGCGAATGCTACGGACGTCGTCTTGGGTAAGTTACTTGTTAACTCGCACTGCAACAGCTTTGTTTGACTCGAGCTTCAGATTCGCTTGTTTCGCAAGGCTTTGCTACTAGAAATAATTTGAGGATTGCAAGACTTAGATGCATGCTTTTAGTTCAAACCCCTGGTTCCAAACTCCGAGCGAAAGTAGGATGTTAGGTGAGAATACTAATAGATGGAATAGAGTTCCTAGCAAACCTTATAATTTTAGAGACCCGGACCTTAGACGTCATATTGGGAATGGATTGTTATCCAAGCACAAGGTCAGTATTGGATTGTGGACGAAGGACTATCTCGATTGAGAGCCCGTGTGGAAGGAAAGTGGAATTTCAAGCCACTGCAGATTAGAGATGGACAGTTGATGGTTAACAGTACCAAGGCAATCAGCATAGAGGATGTCCCAAAGAGTGAATGAGTACCCGAGATGTTTTCCTGAAGATCTACCAGTATGCCGCCAGACAGGACATAGAGTTTGTGATAGAGCTTGTACTGCATGAAGACCGATAGCAAAGAGACCCTATCGGATGTCCACCGAGGAGTTGGTAGAAATGAAGAAACAAATAGAAGAGTTAATGGAGAAAGGACTTATCGAGGCCAGGAGTTCGTCGCCGTGGGAGCACCGAGTTTTATTTGTCAAGAAGAAGGGCGGGAGTTTCGTGGATGTGCATCGACTACCGTGCACTCAATGAAGTCACCGTGAAGAATAAGTATCCGCTACCCAGGATTGATGATTTGTTTGATCGGTGAGAGGAGCCGGAGTTTTCTCCAAGATTGATCTCGAGATCGGGATACCATCGATTGAAGATCCGATCGAGGATATTCAGAAAGCGCATTCTCGTCAAGATATGGACATTACGAGTTCTGATTATGTCCTTTGGGTAACGAATCGCCCGACTTATTTCATGAATATGATGAATAAGGTGTTCATGGAATATTTGGACAAGTTTGTCGTCGTGTTCATAGACGATATCCTAATCTACTCCAAGACGAGAGTGAACATGCCGAACACTTAAGGCGAGTTTTGGAAAAGCCGAGGAACAAAGAACTTTTCGCCAAGTTCAGCAAGTGTGATTTTTGGAAGGACAAGGTGGAGTTTCTTGGACATGTAATGACCGCAGAGGGAGTCGCCGTAGATCCAAGCAAAGTAGAAGGCTGTTACATTGGGAGCAGAAGATCGTGACCCATTCGGAGTTTCCTTGGAATGGCAGATACTACCGCCGTTTCATCGAAGGCTTCTCGACAATTGCGAAACCTCTTACGCAACTGCTGAAGAAGGAAAAGAAGTTTGCATGGACGCCAGAATGTGAGAAAGGATTTCAGGAGCTGAAGAAGCGATTGATATCAGCACCGGTGTTAGTTCTACCGGACGTCAACCAAAGCTTTGATATCTATTGTGACGCATCACGCCAAGGACTTGGATGTGTCTTTGTCTGAGAATGGAAAGGTCGTCGCTTATGCATCAAGGCAGTTGAGGCCGCATGAGGAAAATTATCCGACACATGACTTAGAGTTAGCTGCCGTAGTGCATGCTTTGAAGATATGGCGTCACTATCTGATTGGAAACAGATGTGAAGTGTATACGGATCATAAGAGCCTTAAGTATATATTCACCCAGTCGGATCTAAATATGAGGCAGAGGAGATGGTTAGAGTTAATCAAGGACTATAATGTTGGAATCCATTACCATCCCGGGAAGGCCAACGTAGTAGCCGATGCCCTGAGTCGGAAAAGCCATACCGTGAGTACGTTGCTAGCCACAAGTCAGGATGAGTTATGTGAGGATTTTCAGAAAATGAAGATTGAGGTAGTACCTAGGGGATTCTTGGCCGCATTAGAAGTAAAGCCTACCTTAGAGGATCAGATCCGAGAAGGACAAAAGGATGATGACAAGATCCGCAGGATTAAGTCCATCAAGGAGGAAGGCAAGGCAGAGGACTTCAAGTTGGATGAGCAAGGCACGTTGTGGATGAAGGATCGCATTTGTGTGCCTAACAAAAGGAGTTAAAGCAATCGATTTTGGAAGAAGCCCATGACTCTAAGTACTCAATTCACCACAGAAGCGCCAAGATGTATCGAGATCTGAAGGAGAGATTCAGTGGCCGAGTATGAAACGTGAAGTTGCCGAGCATGTTGCATTGTGCGACGTATGCCGGAGAGTCAAGGCAATGCATCGAGGCCAGCAGGATTGCTACAACCGCTGAAAATACCCGAGTGGAAGTGGGAGGAAATCGGAATGGATTTCATTACCGGTTTGTCAAGACTCAAGGAGGTTATGACTCCATATGGGTTATAGTGGATCGCTTGACTAAAGTAGCCCATTTTATCCCCGTGAAGACCACTTACTCGGGAGATAAATTAGCGAATTGTACATGATCAGGATTGTCTGTTTGCACGGAGTGCCAAAGAGGATTGTATCGGACGAGAGGTACCCAATTTACCTCAAGGTTTTGGAATAAGTTGCATGAAGCCATGGGAACCCGTTTGAACTTGATCTGACTTATCATCCACAGACGGATGGACAGACCGAAAGAGTCAACCAGGTCTGGAGGATATGTTAAGAGCGTGTGCATTGGCTTATGCTACTTCTTGGGATAAGAGTTTACCGTATGCCGAGTTCGATTACAACAATAGTTATCGTGCTAGTTTACGATGTCACCTTTTGAGGCCTTTGTATGGTCGACCACTGTCGGACGCCATTGAATTGGAATGAGACCGTGAGCGCCCGTGTCTTTGGGCCTGATATTCTTCAAGAGGTCAAGAGCGGTCGCTATGATTAGGAAAGGTTGAAGATAGCCCAATCTCGGCTGGAAGAGTTATGCTGACAATCGTCGCCGAGACTTGAGTTTTGAACCAGAAGACTTTGTTTACCTCAGAGTTACGCCTCTCAGGGGAGTTAAGAGGTTCCATGCCAAGGGGAAACTTGCACCTCGATATGTTGGACCATTTAGGATTTTGAGTCGCAGAGGCGAAGTTGCTTACCAGCTGGAGTTGCCACAGTCGTTGGCAGGAGTGCATGATGTATTCCATGTGTCCCAATTGAAGAAGTGTCTCCGAGTTCCTGAGGAACAGACACCGCTAGAGTCAATTGAGTTGCAAGAGGATTTGACTTATAAGGAGCATCCCGTGAGGATTCTAGACACAATGGATCGAGAAACTAGAAACAAGTCAACCCGTTTCTGTAGAGTTCAGTGGAACAACCATACAGAGAGCGAAGCGACTTGGGAGCGCGAAGAGGATTTGAAGAAAGAGTTTCCAAACCTATTCCTTTAGTAAGCCCTGAATCTCGGGGACGAGATTCTATTAAGGGGGGAGGTTTGTAACACCCCAAAATTTTGCTTTCTTAAATTCATGTGTGATTTGGCACTTTGGTGAATTTTTGGAATTTTCTGGAATTTATTTGGATTTATTTGGAATTTATTTGAATTTATTCCATTTTGAAATAATTAAAGAATTTAATTTTGCAAATAAAATTTTGTTGGGAATATTTTATTTGAGTCCCAAATACCCTAAAATATTTTCGTAATTTTTCGAATTTTTCGAGTCTTTTGCTATTTTTAATGAATTAAATGAATTATCGAATTATTTTAAATATTAAATCGCTGGAAAATCAACTCGGTCGAGTACTGTTCATCCGATCGAAGTCGGAACCCGAGTCGGACTCGAACCGACCTTGAGCCGCTTGATTCGATCAAACCAGCTCAAAACCTAATCAATCCCAGCGTTGGATCAAGATCCAACGGTGAGATCCGCCAGTCTCGGTTCGAGCCGTATCCGCCCGGATCCGATCGCGCCCGTCGCGATCGTGGCCGTTGATCGTGCCACGTGGACGGCCGAGCGTTGTCGTCTCCGGGCCGAAGTCGGCCGGACTCACGCCGTGTAAATTAGGTTTCCGCCTCGCACGACGCCGAGGCTATTTAAAGCCCTGGTCACGCCCCGAGGTTGCCCTCATCCTTGCGCACCCGTTCCCCCGAGCCATCTCGCCTGAGCCGTCGCCGTTTGCCCGTACGAGTTCGCCGGAGTTGGAACTCTGATTGGCCGGTTTGCGCCGTTTTTCCGCCCGTCGTCTGCCTCAGCCGAAGGAGCCCAGGTCCGGGATCCCCATGACGAGACGCACCCGAAGAGACCACTCACTTCGCCGGAGCAACCCCGAAACGCCATCGGGCTCGTCGTCGTTCTCGTCTCCGGTGGCTGCAGCTCCGCCGCGCCGCCATCGCCCTCGCGAACTCTGTGGACCGTCCGATCTTGATCGTGCGGTTGAGGTGAGTTCACGTGTTCCAAACCCGATTAGATCTGGACCGTTGGATCAAGATCCAACGGCCCACAATCGCCACGTGCCGTAGTAGTGCTTATTATAGGATTAGATCTGGACCGTCCGATCTAGATCGAACGGCCCACGATCATCGAGTGGATTCAACGCGTTAACCCTGGATCTAATCGCGGCCGTCGAATTTCAAATCAACGGTCGAGATTGCGCCACGTGTCGGGAAGTTGGACCGTCGCGGTCGGGCCAGCCCACGCGCGTGTGGCAGCAGACGCCGACACGTGGGGCCCGCGTGTCGAGAGGCCCGCATGTCGCGGGCTAATCCAGCCAAGCGCCGACGTCACCCATAACGTCACGCTGGGTCCCACATGTCGCCACTGGTGAGTCCTCGCCGACGCCGCCGATGACGCCATCCGAGTGGTCCCACATGTCGGTCTCACATGGAGCCGTGGGCCGGGTCCACGGTAGACCCAGCCGAAGCGTGGACCGAGTCCATGGACGGTGACGTCACCAACCAATCGAAGGCTGCCACGTGTCCATGCTGACGCAATAATTAATTTCCGAAAAAGAAAATGATTTATTAAATCGAAATAATGATTTCAGATTTTGTTTCAAACTTCAAACGCTTATAACTTTTGCGTTTCAACTCCGATTTGAGTGATTCAAATTTCTAAATTTGTATAAAATTGAGATCTACCTAAATATGAATTTTATTTAATTTTTGGACTAAAGTTTTTCTCTGCAAAATTATTTAATTGATTATTTAAACTTTAATAAATCATAACTTTTGCGTCTTAACTCCAAATTTGATTTATTCCAGTTTCTAAAATCCATAAAATTATGTTCTTTCTGTTTATGGATTTTATTTGGATGTTTGGGCACTTTTGCCTATTGTTTATTTGTGTATTTGCTATTTGCACGCTTTTAGTAGACGTTGAAGTGCAGGAAGGATTCGAAGGAGAAGTATTAACTCAGATCCAACTCAAGACCAAGAGCAAGTACTTTTTGAAGGCAAGTTGTGCTTTGACCATGTTGATCCTATTTGAAAACTATTTTGATTTAAACTATTGCATGCTAGTTCAATTAGAAAAATACTTGGTTTAAACATGGGGTTAGATAAGTACCAATTTGTCAGATGACACCTTGATTATTTAAGTATGTGCCATGACACTTGTCACCCTAGTTGTGGATTACTAGTTGGACATTATTAGATTGCCAACATGGGTTTTAGACCGCTGTAGTATCTTGCTTAGACACGCTCGTGCTCATAACATGATTTTGGACAATCAAATGTTAATATTGACTTAATGATATAATGAACCTGTTTTGGAAAGTATCATGTGATGTTGATGGCACGTGGTGCATGGTAATCAAGCGGGGTTTGATAAACGATTTCGGCCAGGGCATGTGGCAAGAGTAATCAGGTGGGCCGGTTGTGGCATTGGGAGTGTTGTTTTGGTTCTTGGGTAGTCTTGCCCTGGTCACTCTAAGGACTTAACCTTGCAAGCCTTTGAACTGGGTCATACTTGCAACCACATGGGTGGAATGGGACGGCCCTAGTTGACTAAGTCGCTAAGGACTCACTTGTGGAGCCTCAGGGTGTCAATTACACCGTTTGTGTGATTGTGCGGGGAGCGTATCGTGGGTGTGGCCGGATACCCATCTAACGGTGTGTTGGTCCCATACTTCGCCTTGGCTAAGGAAGGGATGGTGTAGAGCCTGACAGGAGAGGACCACTGTGTTGTTTGAGGCTTCCAAAGGCTTTATTCTGAGGAACTCGCCTTTGTGGTGTTTGACTGTATCTTGTGGGTAAAGTGCATAACCTCTGCAGAGTGTAGAATCTATTTAAATAGCCGAGTCCACGGTACTGGACAATGCTCGGGAATTACAGTCAAGGGTTAGATTTTCTGAAAATAACTTGGATTTGAAAGGTTGGTTTGGTTTGATAATGAAGATGATGGAAATGTGGTTTAGGATGGGGAAAATGTTTATTAAACTTCTTGAAAAGTTATTTATGCTTTACTTATTTCTACTGCTTTCGAATCTACTTATATTACTTGTCAAATGCTGTTTACTGTAAATATACCTTGAGCTATTCCTTTGTACCAAGCCATGCATATAGTATATTAGCTTGCATTCTGTGCATGACTTGCTGAGTACCAAGTACTCACCCTTGCCTCAACACAACATCGATTGAAGAGGAGACTACGCCACTTTGGAGGAGGAACTCCAGGCGATCCGTCTACTTAGGGAAGCGAGCCCGATCGATTGCTGTGGTATCTTTGGATGGCGCCCACGAGATTATTTGATTTTCCGCTGCTATTATTTTTCTCTGAATAAGTTCGCCTTGCAGGCATATATTTGTAACTTGACCATAAGGTCGAGTAACCAGTTTGATTATTTAAATAAAGTACTTTATTGGTATCGAGTGGTATGATTGTGATATTTACCAATGTTAAGACTGTGTGCACTAGCGCGTTCCTGGACTAGTGCTGAATACACAGAGGGTCCGGATTTGCAAATTCGGGGTCCCGACATGTCCGCGGCATTGGACATTGCTCGGGAATTACAGTCAAGGGTTAGACTTTCCTGAAAATAACTTGGACTTGAAAGGTTGGGTTTGGTTTAAAAATGTTGTTGATGGAAATGTGGATTGGGAATTGGAATGATGTTATTCAACTCCTGGAAAAGTTATTGATCTTATACTTGTCTCTACTGCTTTCGAATCTACTTATGCTACTTGTCAAATGCTGTTGTACTGCAAATATACCCTGAGCTATTCCTTCGTACTAAGCTATGCATGTTGTATATTAGTTTGCATTCTGTGCATGACTTGCTGAGTACCAAGTACTCACCCTTGCCGCAATACAACCTCAGTTGAAGAAGAGTCTACACCAGCTTTGGAGGAGGAGTTTCAAGAGGAGCCGTCTAACTAGGGATCGAGTCCAGTCAGTTGCCTGTGGCATATTGGTTGGCGCCACGCGTTTTCTTTATATATTCCGCTGCAGATTTTATTTGAATAAGTCTTAGCCCTGCGAGGCGTACTTTTGTAACTTGACCATAAGGTCAAGCAACCAGTTTGGTTATCTTAATTAAAGTACTTTATTATTATCGATGTGTATGAGACTGTGTGCACTAGCGTGATCCTAGACTAATGCTGAATACACAAAGGGTCCGGATTTGCAAATTCGGGTCCCGACAGAGGTGGTATCAGAGCCATACTGACTGTAGGCTCACCCATAGTTAGATTGGTCGTAGTGAGGATAAGACCTATTTTCTAAAGATAAAATTTGTTAAGATAATGAATGAAATCTCGACTTACCCCTTTCTTCCTTGTTCATACCCCTGCTGAGTTCTTTTTGTCTTCCACATTGATTTTTAAAGGTTGCGTTCTTACGCGAGCGTCTTTTGACAGATGATGATGAAGAACAACTACGCCGAGCGTGAGGGAGGTTACGCTGCCGAGTTGTGGCGTATGCTTTAGTTTCTTGGAGGTTTTGAGAGGCCGCTCTACCGAGGGACTACACTCGTGCAGGCAGGAGTGGTCATAGGATGGGACGTCAGGATCACGGTGTATGCCCGAGAGAAGACGAAGTTCAGCCGCCCTTTCCACTTCACCGCCAGGAGGTCTACCTTTGAGATGGGAATCCAGGAGGTGTCGCGTCGAGCGATGCAGCAGATCGCTCACACCTACTCCAGGGAGTTGGAAGGCACAATATTCCGTCACCACCCACGCCGAGACAACAGAGCTCAGCGGAAGCCGATAGAAGATGAGGATGCTACCGTCACTCACTTAGCCAGATTCGTCGCCGCTCAGGAGGAGCTGATCGATGACATAGTCCAGGAGCTGAAGAAGGTTCGTGAGCAGGTTGAGGAAGAGAAGAAGCACTTAGAGAATGCTCGTGAGTACGTCGCCTATGCTGCGGAAAGGATTGCAGAAATGGAGACCGCCTTTGTATGGGCGAGGCCCACCCGATGTTGGAGTTGGACGCCCGAGCGAGAGGAGGACCCGGAAGGCGCCACTGCACCGCGCCACAGCCATAGCAACAAATGTATCCGTGAGTCGAGGAGGACGCGCGTCGTCAACCACACATGCAGATTCGAGTGGCATGGCGATTGTTTCGCGCCTATGCCGTCGCACCCGCCCCGAGGAGGCAGTGGAGGTTTTCTCGACGAGTGAGCTTAGGCGTTAAGGTTGAGACTCCTTCTTTGAGTCGCGTTATAGAATAAGAGTCACCCCTTTAGACGTTAAACTCCAGTAAGAGTCGATTTGGATTTTCGTTGCTTGTTGAGTGTGCAGTATGTGTTGCAAGGCCTTTAGGCATTGTAAGCGACCATACCAAGTTATTATTATTAATAATAAAGTTGGATTTTGAGTTACACTTTTCCCCCGCATAAGTTTCCCTACCACTTGTCTATTCTTGTTCCCTCTCATCTCTGAAACCTTGGAGCAATCGACAGATGGTGAACACTCGCGGAAACCTTGGAGGAAATGGAAGTGGTTCTCGCCCAGCTGGGAACCCCAATGATGGAGCACCTGCACCCCAGCCAGCACCGCCAGTTGACATGCAGAATTTTGGAGCTTTTCTTGCTACACAAACTCAGTTGATGCATGCGATGATGCAGCAGATGCAACAGATCACCGCTCACGCCACTGCTAATTATAATAATCAAGTCAATCAGGGACAACGCTAGAATTCAAGACTGTCAGAGTTCATGAGGACTCATCCACCTACTTTCTCCGGGAATGCCAACCCGTTGAAGGCTGATGATTGGCTAAGGTCAATAGAAAGGAAGCTACACATTGCCCAATGCATGGGAAATGAGAAGGTACTCTACGCTTCTCATCAGTTGGAAGGGACCGCCGCAGAATGGTGGGAGAACTTCTGTGCCACGCGGGAGAACCCTCAGGACATCACTTGGGAGGAGTTTACCGCCGCATTTCGTCAGTATCACGTGCCTGAAGGAATTATGGACCTCAAGAAGGAGGAGTTCAGAGCACTGAAGCAAGGTAATCAGCCGGTGGTCAAATTTTCTAAAAGCTAAACCAAATTAATTTGATTATTTTATATTTTAAATAAAATTAATTTAATTTTATTTGGGTTCCTTGTGCTTCAAAGAATTTTTCTGTAATTTGTAAGATTTTTCGGAGCTCGTTTACTATTTATCGGATTTATTTAGAATTTATTTAAATTAAGCCCTTTATGGAAATCAATTAATTACTTGAAAATTTTATATAAATTTTTGTTGCAAATATTTTATTTGAGTTCAAAATGTTTCAAAATATTTTCTAGAATTTTTTCGGCCTTTTTATTGCCTCAAATGATTTATTTGATTTTTTGGATTTATTTTAATTTGGAAAAGGTTGAAAATTCTTGAAAATCATTTGGGCTTAATCCCTTATCTCTCCTCCCGCCCGGCCCATCCGCCGAGCCGGCCCAGCCACCTCGCCCAGCTTGCTCGCTCGCGCCACCCAGTCGCTTTCCTCGCCAACCACGCTATGCGCGCCGCCCACTCCCGCGTGGCACCTCCGCGTCGGCCACCAAGGCTCAAGCCATGCGAGGCCCATGCCAGCGCCAGCGCCTCGCTTCACACGTCGTCGTCGCGCCGCCAGGCCACGCCGCCAGCGTGTCGGCACACCAACCAAGCCGCGTCGCTGCCTCGCCCGTGGCCGCCAGATCCCGATCCAAGCGCTGAGAACGCGCCACGTCAGCCCTAAACCCGGACGCACGCGAGGTGTTCAGTTTAATGCCTGAAATTGATCCAAACACCTCCAAAAATTATTTTTCTTAACCTAGCCGCCACCCCAACCCAGTATAGACCCCCCATTACCTCTCCCACGCCTCCTAGACCTCAGATCAATTTTTCAAAACTCCAAAACCGCCGTCGAGACATCCGGACGTCGCCCGACGATGATCGAACTTTAGAGCACGACTGCCATCAGCTCGTTGACTCTTTTTGAAATCCTTCTTTTCCATGGTGAGCCATGATGTCCCATCTGTTTCCCCTCCAAATTTCATCCAATTTGGCCCACGGGATCAAAAGTTATGGCCGTTTCAATCTCGAATCTTGCCGAGACCATATCTCCCACAATTTTTGGAGTTTGACCGTGAAATTTTTTTGTAGACTCCTGGTGATGTCCTTTACGTGATGCACATCGTGCCCCATGGTTTTGCCCTCTGGATTTTGCGCAGAAAATTCTTTTCTCCGATCATACTGCGTTTCATACAGCGACAAACATCCTCACGCGTTCTCCGCTGATCTAGAAGGTAAAACTCCAAGACACCTGTGTCATGGTGTTCCTCTAGGTCACATCTAGCTCTCGGTCAAATTTCGATAAGTTCCGATCATTATTCTCGAAGTTATGGCCGTCTGAAGTTTAGCTCTGAAACCCGTTAATCGGTAGTTTTTGATCAATCCGTTGGGGCGCCGCAAAATCCGCCTATACCGTTGAGTTCGTTTCGCCGCGTTCTACGTGGTAGACATTTCCCCTTTGTCATCCCATCCACTGGAATTTTTTTTTCTATATTTAGGCCGTCGTTTATCCGCTGCCGCACGCCGTCTTTTGACTCCGGCTATTTTAGTTCGCTCCGGCCATGTTATCGCGTCCGGTGGGTCATCCCTTACTGTTTTGGTTCATCCTTAGAATTATTTCGGCCTCCGTTCGCCGATAAAGCCCGGTTCCGATTTGTAGCCGTTGTCTTTCGACCTAGCCCGTCGTTACCGGTTCGCGTTTCGGTTATCCGTCCTTGGTAGCGTTTTGTTGCGGGCATGTCGTTGCACCGACGGTGGCTACCTTCTCGTTTCATGAGCGTCCCGCCGTCGTTTCACCTTCGCTGTCAACGTCCGTCAATTAATGATCCACCGTTAACGTTTCGCCGTTAACGTTCCGCCGTTAAAGCTTCATCGTTAACGCTTGGCTCTCATCGCTTTGTTGTCATCGCATGCGTGCATTCTATCATCTTGATGTGAGCCTAGCCTCATCATCATATCATCTTCAAAGCCGAATCAAAAACCTAATCTAAGACCGATTCGATGAACTAAGTTCATCGTGAGCCGCGCTGTTATCTTTGCAATCTTTCCCGTTGTTTCAATCGTGGTAAGTGAGCAGACCGGAGATGTCGCCAAGAGGGGGGTGAATAGGCGAATTAAAAAATTGCAGCGAAATTAAAACTGCCCAAGCTGGTCAACCCGGAGACTCCGGATATTTTGTTCGGATACTCCGGATTGTCCGGAATGTCCTGGAATTTATCCGGATGCTCCGGATAAAGCAGCTCGCGAAGAAACTGAATCTACTCTATCTAGCAACTAGTTACTTGAAAGAAAAGGTAGCAAAAGCAATCAAGTACCTTTAGCCAGCGCGGATCTAGAGCAAAGTAATGAAACAAGGTATATCGAGGCTCCACAAGATCAAATCAACACAAGTTAAGGTAGAATGGAGAGAATAAGTGAGAGACACAATTTTTCACCGAAGTTCAGATTCTTGAAGGGAATCCTACGTCTCCGTTGAGGTGGCTCGGTCACACTTGAGCCGGGGTCTCTTTCAACCCACTTTCCTCCCGGTGTTGCACAAAAGCACTCGCCGGCTTCACTTCTTGTCTCTTCCCTTTCGGAGGCGAGACTCGCCTTAACAAACGACCGGGGCACACCACACTCCTTAGTTGCTCCCGGTGACTCCTAGCCGTCTAGGAGACCTTCAACCTCTAAGAGTAATAACACCACGGAAGATTGCTTGGAGGATGAACTAGTGCTCAAGACTTGGAATGATACACTTAGCACTTGTCTACTTCCTCTCCTCACCAAAAGTGGATCAACCAACCAAAACAAAGGAGGGAGGAAGTTGGGGCTCTATTGAATGCTTTGAGTGTGTTAGAAATGGCTTGAATGCTGCAATGAATGAGCTCAATTGAGATCCTAGCCGTTGGGAGAGGGAGGAGGTTTTAAATACTCTTTTGGAAAACTAGCCGTTACCCTCTTTTTCGAAAAACTCTGGAGACTCCGGATATTTAACCCAGATACTCCGGGTTGGCTTAAGGCACGATTTTGCCCGAGTGGTTTAACCCGGACACTCCAGACTATTTGTCCGGAGACTTCGGACTGAGTCCGGAGACTCTGGACTAAATGTCCGGACAATCCGGGTTGAGCAGCTCGGTTGGAAAACACTGTTTTTGGAAAAAGCAAGAGTTTGAGTGCTAGTTTAAATGCAAGAGATGACTTTGAGCACATGCACATCCTAAAAGCGATTTCCCGTCGTATCCTCTTAGTAGTACGGCTATCCTTAAGACTCAAATTAAAATAGAAATTACAAATCATGTCTTGATGACGTCTTTTAGAATTTGAATAGTTGTAGGGGCGTCCAATCTCATTCCAAACTCGATATGTTCTTGATATCTGCATCAACTCTAGTTAAAACATTATATCCTTTTAATTGTGTCAATATTAATCACCAAAATAATTTTAGGGGCCTAGATGCACTTTCAATCTCCCCCTTTTTGGTGTATTAATGAGAACACAATTAAAGGCAAACAAAATATAATAAGTGATTGTCTTAGCATATTGAATGCCAAATATATAGAAGATCTCCCCCTAAATGTGTGCATTAGAAAATTGAGTGGAATCAAATGCACATATTTCGTAAGAGTTTGCAAAGGGCTCCCTGTAACACCCCAAAATTTTGCTTTTCTTAAATTCATGTGTGATTTGGCACTTTGGTGAATTTTTGGAATTTTCTGGAATTTATTTGGATTTATTTGGAATTTATTTGAATTTATTCCATTTTGAAATAATTAAAGAATTTAATTTTTTTTAAATAAAATTTTGTTGGAAATATTTTATTTGAGTCCAAAATGATCCAAAGTATTTTCCAGAATTTTTCTGGAATTTTTCTGAGTCATTTCCTATTTTTAATGAATTAAATGAATTACTGGGAATTATTTTAAATATTAAATCGCTGGAAATTCAACTCGGATCGAGTATCGCTCATCCGATCGAAGTCGAACCCGAAGTCGGACTCGAGTCCGACCGAGCCGCTTGATTCGATCAAACCAAATCAAAACCCTAATCAATCCCAACCGCTGGATCAAGATCCAACTACCGAGATCCGCCTGCACCGGCTTCGGAGCCGTATCCGCCCGGATCCGATCACGCCCCGTCGATCGTGGCCGTTGATCGTGCCACGTGGATGGCTGAGCGTCATCGCCCCCGCCGAGTCCGAGCCGGACTCTCCGCCGCGCCCGCCGCCGTAGAATTAGGTTTTCGCCTCGCACGGACGCCGAGGCTATTTAAAGCCCTGGTCACGCCCGAGGTTGCCCTCATCTTTGCGCACTCCGTTTCCCGAGCCATCTCGCCTGAGCCGCCGCTTTGCCGTCGAGCTCGCCGTGAGTTGGAGGAGGTGACCGCCGCGTTTTTTGCTTCGCCTCGCCGCCGTCTGTCTTCCGCCGAAGGAGCCCGAACCGGAACCCGGCCAGCGCGCAGAAGAGACCACTCACTTCGCCGAACGACCGAGCGCCGCCGGGATCGTCGCTGCCTCGTCTCCGGTGGCTGCAGCTCCGCTGCGTCGCCATCGTCCTCGCGAAGCTTTGTGGACCGTCCGATCTTGATCGTGCGGTTGAGGTGAGTTCACGTGTTCCAAACCCGATTAGATGCGGACCGCTGGATCGAGATCCAACGGTTCACAATCGCCACGTGCCGTAGTGGTGATTATTATAGGATTAGATCTGGACCGTCCGATCTAGATCGAACGGCCCACGATCATCGAGTAGATTCAATGCGTTAACCCTGGATCTAATCGCGGCCGTTGAATTTCAAATCAACGGTCGAGATTGCGCCGCGTGTCGGGAAGTTGGACCGACGCGGTCAGCGCCGTCCACGCGCGCGTGCGTGTGACGCTGACACGCGGGGCCCGCGTGTCAGAGGGCCCGCATGTCAGTGGCTGACCCAGCCAAGCGCTGACGTCACCCATGACGTCATCAGTGGTCCCACATGTCAGCGACACGTAGAGTCGTGGACCGAGTCCACGGTGGACCCAAGCCAAGCGTGGACCAAGTCCATGGACCGTACCGACGTCCAGCCAACCAATCGTGAGGCTGCCACGTGTCCATGCTGACGCAATAATTAATTTCAGAAAAAGAAAATGATTTATTAATTCGAAATATTGATTCAAATTTAGATTCAAACTTCAAACGCTTATAACTTTTGCGTTTCAACTCCGATTTGAGTGATTCAAATTTCTAAATTTGTATAAAATTGAGATCTACCTAAATATGAATTTTATTTAATTTTTGGACTAAAGTTTTTCTCTGCAAAATTATTTAAATGATTATTTAAACTTTAAATAATCGTAACTTTTTATGCCTTAACTCCAAATTTGATTTATTCTAGTTTCTAAAAATCCATAAAATTATGTTCTTTCTGTTTATGGATTTTATTTGGATGTTTGGACACTTTTTGCCTATTGTTTATTTGTGTATTTGCTATTTGCACGCTTTACGAGTAGACGTTGAAGTGCTGGAAGGATTCGAAGGAGAAGTATTGACTCAGGATCCAACTCAAGACCAAGAACAAGTACTTTTTGAAGGCAAGTTGTGCTTTGACCATGTTGATCCTATTTCGAAATCTATTTTGATTTAAACTATTGCATGCTAGTTCAATTAGAAAAATACTTGGTTTAAACATGGGGGTTAGATAAGTACCAATTTGCTGTATGACACCTTGATTACTTAAGTATGTGCCATGACCCTTGTCACCTTAGTTGTGGATTACTAGTTGGACATTATTAAATTGCCAACATGGGTTTAGACCGTTGTAGTATACTGCTTAGACCTGCTTTCGTGCTCATAACATGATTTTGGATAATCAAATGTTAATATTGACTTAATGATATATTGAACCTGTTTTGGAAAAGTATCATGTGATGTTGATGGCACGTGGTGCATGGTAATCAAGCGGGGTTTGATAAACGATTTTCGGCCAGGGCATGTGGCAAAGAGTAATCAGTGGGCCGGTTGTGGCATTGGGAGTGTTGTTTTGGTTTTTTGGGTAGTCTTGCCCTGGTCACCCTAAGGACTTAACCTTGCAAGCCTTTGAACTGGGTCTAACGTGCAACCACATGTCTCAGAATGGGACGGACCTAGTTGACTAAGTCGCTAATAACGCACTGTGGGGCCTCGGGAGGTCAACTACACCCTTTGTGTAAGTTGTACGGGGAGCGCGTCTGGGTGAGGCCAGTACCCATCTAACGGTTGATTGGCCTAGACTTCGCCTTAGCTAAGGGAAGGGTTAGTGCGCAATAGCAGGGAGGACCACTTGTATTGTTAGAAGTTTCCGAAAGACTTTGTTACTGAACTCGCCTTTGTGGTGTTTGATTTGTATCTTGTGGGTAAAGTGCATAACCTCTGCAGAGTTTAGAATCTATTCGAATAGCCGTGTCCGCGGTATTGGACATCGCTTCGAATTACAGTCAAGGGTTAGATTTTCTCAAAAATAACTTTGGTTTGAAAGGTTGGGTTGGTTTAATAATGAAGATGATGGAAAAGTGGTTTAGGATGGGGAAAATGTTTATTAAACTTCTTGAAAAGTTATTTATGCTTTACTTATGTCTATCGCTTTCGAATCTACTTATATTACTCGTCAAATGTCAAGCATCGCAAATATACCTTGAGCTATTCCTTTGTACCAAGCCATGCATATAGTATATTAGCTTGCATTCTCAGGCATGACTTGCCGAGAACCAAGTACTCACCCTTGCCTCAACACAACATCGCTTGAAGAGGAGACTACGCCAGCTTTGGAGGAGGAACTCCAAGAGGATCCGTCTACTTAGGGAAGCGAGCCCAGTTGCCTGTGGTATACTGGATGGCGCCACGAAGTTATTTGATTTTCCGCTGCTATTATTTCTCTTTTAATAAGTTTCGCCTTGCGAGGCATACATTTGTAACTTGACCATAAGGTCGAGTAACCAGTTTGGTTATTTAAATAAAGTACTTTGATAATATCGATTGGTATGATTGTGATATTTACCGATGTTAAAGACTGTGTGCACTAGCGCGTTCCTGGACTAGTGCTGAATACACAGAGGGTCCGGATTTGCAAATTCGGGGTCCCGACAGAGGTGGTATCAGAGCCATACTTGACCGTAGGCTCAACCCTAAGATAGAATGGTCGCAGTGAGGATAAAACCTATTTTCTAAAAGTTAAAAATTTGTCAAGATAAGAAATGACATCTCGACTTATCCCCTTCTCTCTTTTCTTGTCTCTTGCTGAAATTTTCCCTTACCTTGTCACAATTTAAAAATTCCGAATTCTTACGTAAAGCACTCTTGTGACAGATGGAAGAAGAGTTCAACTACGTTGATCTGGGAGTTGGTCACGCCGCAGAACTTTGGCATATGCTACAGACTCTCGGGGATTTCGAAAAGCCGCAATACCAAGTGGAAGTGATCAGACAAGCGGGATTGATCAAGGCTTGTGACGTGAAGATTGAGGTACCTGCTAGGAAAAAGGGCCTGTGCAATCGCCTCGATACATCAGACCGCCAGAGATCTACAATGCGGATGGGTATCCAAGAAGTATCACGACGAGCAATGCGGCACATTACCCGTATCTACGCCAGAGCTTGAGAGTACGGTGTTCCGTTATCATCCGCAGCGATAACCTTCTTGACCCGACGGCGAGTCAGGATGAGGATGCCACGGTTACCCAGTTGGCACGATGTGTCGTCGCCCAGGAGGATGTACTAGATAATACAAGCAAGGAGCTACAGAAGGCCCGCAAGGAGATCACGACAGAGAAGAACAGATGGCGGGAAGCTCAAGAGTATGTGGCACACCTTCTACGAAGGATTGACGAGTTGGAGATGACCTTATGCGGACCGGACTGCAGCCAAGATTTGACCTACACGAGCCAGATCCAGAGGAGTCGATCTCGATGAGGACACCGCTTCTTCGACCACCATAGAAGACACAGCTTGGACATGGCGATCGTTTACGCCTATGCCACAAAGACCGTACCCAGGCCGTGGAGGTTTTCTCAATGAGTGAGCATAGGTTCTATAGTAAGACTCCTTCG
Organism: Rhipidocladum racemiflorum; assembly: GCA_036346355.1. NCBI lineage: Eukaryota > Viridiplantae > Streptophyta > Magnoliopsida > Poales > Poaceae > Rhipidocladum > Rhipidocladum racemiflorum. The sequence continues at coordinate 24,506,050 of CM070586.1, forward strand.
CCGAGTCGCGTCATAGAATAAAGAGTCACCCTTTAGGCTTTAGACTCCAGAGTTAGTTCGATTTGGATTTGCTTTGTTTGCTGAGTGTGCAGTATGTGTTGCAAGGCCCTTAGGCATTGTAAGCAGCCATACCAAGTTATTAATAATAAAGTTGGACCTTAAAGTTACCCCTTTCGCCCCGCATAAGTTCCATGTTACTTGTCTATTCTTGTTTCCCTCTCATCTCTAAACCTAGAGCAAACCGACAGATGGTGAACACCCGTGGAAACTTTGGAAGCAATGGGAGTGGTTCTCGCCCAGCAGAAAACCCCAATGATGGAGCACCAAGACCGCCACCTGGATATGCAGAATTTCGAGCTTTTCTTGCTGCCCGGACTCGATTGATGCATGCTATGATGCAACAAATGCAACACGTCACCGCCAGGCCAACGCTAATCAAGTTAATCATGGACAACGCCGAGAATACAAGACCGCCGAGTTCATGAGAACTCACCACCCACTTTCTCCCGAATGCCAATCCATTGGAGGCCGATGATTGGTTAAGATCAATCGAGAGGAAGCTACACATAGCTCAATGCATAGGAAATGAGAAGGTACTCTACGCTTCTCATCACCTGAAGGGACAGCCGAATGGTGGGAAAACTTCGTGCCACGCAAGAGAACCCTCAAGATATCACTTGGGAAGAGTTCACAGTTCGACAAGTATCACGTGCCTGAAGGAATCATGGACCTTAAGAAGGAGGAGTTCAGGGCACTGAGGCAAGGTAATCACCGGTGGCCGACTACCTGAACAAGTTCACACAGCCTAGCACGCTACGCACTGAGGATGTAGCGACAGATAAATCCAGGCAGTCTCGTTTTATGAAGGGACTTAACTCAGATTGCAAGTAGGATTGATCACCCACACCTTCCTGCATTTCCAAGAGTTGGTGAATAAGGCGCTTATTCTTGAGGACAAGCGCAAGGAACCGGATGAGAACAGAAGCGCAGGATGCAACAAAGAAGGATCACGCCAGTGAACGCATAAATACGCTGAGAGTTGCACCAAATCAATTCTTCGATTCCAACCCACGAATGCAACAAGGGCACCATCCTCAAAGACCAAGACTGTCAATCGAACTACGGACCCCACTTCGCTTAGAAACGCTTACTCCAGTGCAATCGACGAAGGAACAAGTGAGACGCCGCTACAATCGCAACGAGCCAGACACTTTGCCAACAGCTTGTCCAAAGAAGACAGCAGGAGTCACCCCGCCGCTTCAATCTAGGAACCACCCCAGCTAGGACGCCAAAGACCAGAGCCACATCCTGCATCGTGGTGAGAGGCCGAGTCAACCATGTCACTGCAGATGCACCGCATGCTACTGACGTCGTCTTGGGTAAGTTACTTGTTAACTCGATACACCTGCAGTTTTGTTTGACTCGAGCTTCGTGATTCGTTTGTTTCGCAAGGCTTTGCTACTAGAAATGATTTGGGGATTGCAAGACTTAGATGCATGCTTTTAGTTCAAACCCACAGTTCAACTCCGAACGAAAGTAGGATGTTCCTGGGTGAGAATACTAATAGATGGAATAGAGTTCCTAGCAAACCTTATAATTTTGGAAACCTGCACCTTAGACGTCATATTGGGAATGGATTGGTTATCCAAGCACAAGGCCGTATTGGATTGTGGACGAAGGACTATCTCGATTGAGAGCCCGTGTGGGAAGAAAGTGGAATTTCAAGCCATCATAGCTAGAGATGGACAGTTGATGGTTAATAAGTACCAAGGCAATCGGCATAGAGGATGTCCCAAGAGTGAATGAGTACCCAGATGTTTTTCCCGAAGATCTACCTCGGTATGCCGCCAGACAGGACATAGAGTTTGTGATAGAGCTTGTACTGCACAAGACCGATAGCAAAGAGACCCTATCGGATGTCCACCGAGGAGTTGGTAGAAATGAAGAAACAAATAGAAGAGTTAATGGAGAAAGGATTTATCGTACCAAGTTCGCCGCCGTGGGGAGCACCGCTTTGTTTGTCAAGAAGAAGGACGGAGTTTCAGGATGTGCATTGACTACCGTGCACTCGATGAAGTCACCGTGAAGAATAAGTATCCGCTACCCGTGATTGATGATTTGTTCGATCGATTGAGAGGATCCTGAGTTTTCTCCAAGATTGATCTGAGATCGGGATACCATCGCTTGAAGATCCGATCGTAAGATATTCAAGACTGCATTCTCGCCAAGATATGGACATTACGAGTTTACGGTTATGTCCTTTTGGGCTGATTTAATGCGCCAAATTATTTCATGAATATGATGAATAAGGTGTTCATGGAATATTTGGACAAGTTTGTCGTCGTATTCATAGACGATATCCTAATCTACTCCAAGACAGATATTGAACATGCCGAACACTTAAGGCGAGTTTTGGAAAAGCCGAGGAACAAGAACTTTTCGCCAAGTTCAGCAAGTGTGATTTTTGGAAGGACAAGGTGGAGTTTCTTGGACATGTAATGACCGCAGAAGGAGTCGCCAGTAGATCCAAGCAAAGTAGAAGCTGTGTTACATTGGGAGCAAACCAAGACTGTGACCCATTCGGAGTTTCCTTGGAATGGCAGGATACTACCGCCGCTTTCATCGAAGGCTTCTCGACAATTGCGAAACCTCTTACGCAATCAAGAAGGAAAAGAAGTTTGCATGGACGCTTTAATGTGAGAAAGGATTTCAGAGTGAAGAAGCGATTGACATCAAGACCGGTGTTAGTTCTACCGGATGTTGCTCAAAGCTTCGATATTTATTGTGACGCATCGCGCCAAGGACTTGGATGTGTGCTGATGCAGAATGGAAAGGTTGTCGCTTATGCATCAAGGCAGTTGAGGCCGCATGAGGAAAATTATCCGACACATGACCTAGAGTTAGCTGCCGTAGTGCATGCCTTGAAGATATGGCGTCATTATCTGATTGGAAACAGATGTGAAGTGTATACGGATCATAAGAGCCTTAAGTACTGTGAAATCATGTGCTGAAAAATTGGCTTTGAACTGAAAAATTAACTTAGAATTGGATTTGCAAAATGTGCTTGTGCATGTGCTTGACAATTTGATAAGAAACAGTAAGTTTCGCTTTTGCGCCGGACCAAGCTCTCAAGAAACAGTAAGTTTCCCATCTACGATGGACAAATTTTGTTTGTTTGTCGAAAACATGCTTTGTCAACCTCACTTTCCCATGTACGACGGACTGATTTTGTTTGTCTGTCGTGAACGTGTTTTTTAGCTCATGAGTCGAACTCAATTCTCCAAGAAGCCAGTAAGTTTTGCATGTACGACGGACCAAGTTTTTGGGTCTGTAGTGGACATGCTTTTGAGCTTATGTGCCAAACTCTTTTCCAAAGGAACCGATATTTTCACTTGTACAACAGACTGATTTTGTTGGTCCGTTGTGAACGTGTTTTGCTCGGTTTTGATTTCTTCTTGAAACCGAGACTTTCATGTGTACACCGGACTGATTTTGTCTGTCCGTTGTGAATGGTTTTTTGAGTGATTTTTCATGTGTACGCCGGACCATATTTCCTTGTCCGTCGTGAATGCGTTTTTGCTAAATTAGGGTTTTGAGCAAAATTGGAAATGTGTTTGATTCGTTTTTGAGATTATGAAATTGGTGAGGATTTCATGATGATTGGACTTTATGCAATGCTCATGTGAGTAGTTGCATGGATTGACATTGAGTCAAGTCGTGGACTTGTGCTCGGATTTGTTTTGTGGTTTGTTCATGTGCAGGTATTGCTCGAAGACGAATGTGGTCGATGACGGACCGAACTAGGTTCATGGAGGAACTGAGGTTCGAGACTAGGTTCAGGAGGAACTGAGGTCTTGGTGGTCAAGGATGTCATGCGGGACGTTCGGGCTAAGAGAATGGTGCACATGAAGAATGGTTAGTCACGTGAGAATGGCGGGGAGGTCATTCGCGTGCAAAGTGTTAGTCACGTGAGTATGGCAGGTGGCCATACGGCGTGCAAAGTGTTAGTCACGTGAGTATGGTAGGGTTGCCATACAGCGTGCAAGAGTTGTACTCGGCCAGGTTGGGCCAAGTAGAGTTGAGTTGGATACGGATTCCTTCTAGGGAATAGGAATCGTATTCGTAACTCCTTGTGGGTTGGTGCTTTAAATAGGTGGGGGTCTCTGTTGAAAGGCACCAAGTAGAGCTGAGCGCATCAAGCTTTGAGCTTGGTTTTAGGGTTTGTACTCTTTTGATGAGAGTATTTTAGACAAGAAATAAAGATCAATTCTTCCAAGATTTTTGCGTGCTACAAGAACCACGTCGCTACAAAGATTTTCTGCTTTTGGTTCTTGTTTGCATGCTTGTTCTAGTTCTAGATTGGTTTTTGTTCTTCAAGTTTTATCTTGATTTGATCCATCAAAAACCTCTCTAGGGTTTTGATCTAGTGTTTCTCAAAGTCTAGTTGATCAATCTTTTGTCGTTCTTGTTTAATCTTGAAGTTTTGATTAGATTGATTCTCGTCAAGTTCTGGATCAGCAAGATTGCGAAGCTCATAACTTTTGATTCGTAAGTCCGATCGAGCTGATTCTTTTTGGGTTCGATTCGTATTGGAATCTAGTTTCTTGTGTCCAAATTTCAGATCGTTTCGACGGTTGGATCTCCGGGAATTCTTGTTTTACCAAACCTCTGTCATTCTGTTTTTGTCGAAAACGAGGCAATTATTTGGTTCTGTTTTGGGGTGAACTTTTAATAGGTCAAGAATTTGGTTTTAGCTTCCGCACAATCATTCACCCCCACTCTGATTGCTATATTCGTATACTTCGATCCTACAAGTACATATTCACCCAGTCGGATCTGAATATGAGGCAGAGGAGATGGTTAGAGTTGATCAAAGACTATAATGTTGGAATCCATTACCATCCCGGGAAGGCCAACGTAGTAGCCGATGCCCTGAGTCGGAAAAGCCATACCGTGGGTACGTTGCTAGCCACAAGTCAGGATGAGTTATGTGAGGATTTCCAGAAAATGAAGATTGAGGTAGTACCTAGCGGATTCTTGGCCGCATTAGAAGTAAAGCCTACCCTAGAGGATCAGATCCGAGAAGGACAGAAGGATGATGACAAGATCCGCAGGATTAAGTCCATCAAGGAGGAAGGCAAGGCGAGAGGACTTCAAGTTGGATGAGCAAGGCACGTTGTGGATGAAGGATCGCATTTGTGTGCCTAACAAGAAGGAGTTAAAGCAATCGATTCTCGAAGAAGCCCATGACTCAAGTACTCAATTCATCCCGAAGCGCCAAGATGTATCGAGATCTCAAGGAGAGATTCTCGTGGCCGAGTATGAAACGTGAAGTTGCCGAGTATGTTGCATTGTGCGACGTATGCCGAGAGTCAAGGCAATGCATCGTAGACCAGCAGGATTGCTACAACCGCTGAAAATACCTCGAGTGGAAGTGGGAGGAAATCGAATGGATTTCATTACCGGCTTGTCAAGACTCAAGGAGGTTATGACTCCATATGGGTTATAGTGGATCGCTTGACTAAAGTAGCCCATTTTATCCCCGTGAAGACCACTTACTCGGGAGATAAATTAGCGTAATTGTACATGATCGGGATTGTCTGTTTGCACGGAGTGCCAAAGAGGATTGTATCGACAGAGGTACCCAATTTACCTCAAGGTTTTGGAATAAGTTGCATGAAGCCATGGGAACCCGCTTGAACTTCAAGATGTACCTTATCATCCATGCAGACGGATGGACAGACCGAAAGAGTCAACCAGATTCGGAGGATATGTTGAGAGCTTGTGCATTAGCTTATGCTACTTCTTGGGATAAGAGTTTACCGTATGCCGAAGTTCGATTACAACAATAGTTATCAGGCTAGTTTACGATGTCACCTTTTGAGGCCTCAGATGGTCGACCACTGTCGGACGCCATTGAATTGGAATGAGACCGGCGAGCGCCGTGTCTTTGGGCCTGATATTCTTCAAGAGGTGAAGAGCGGTCGCTATGATTAGGGAAAGGTTGAAGATAGCCCAATCTCGATGAAGAGTTATCTTGACAATCGTCGCCGAGACTTGAGTTTTGAACCGTAAGACTTTGTTTACCTCGAGTTACGCCTCTCGTGGGAGTTAAGAGGTTCCATGCCAAAGGGAAACTCGCACCCAGTTATGTTGGACCATTTAAGATTTTGAGTCGCAGAGGCTGGTTGCTTACCACCGGAGTTGCCACGATCGTTGGCGTGTGAGTGCATGATGTATTCCATGTGTCCCAGTTGAAGAAGTGTCTCCGAGTTCCCGAGAATGCAGACACCGCTAGAGTCAATTGAGTTGCAAGAGGATTTGACTTATAAGGAGCATCCCGTGAGGATTCTAGACACAATGGATCGAGAAACTAGAAACAAGTCAACCCGTTTCTGTAGAGTTCAGTGGAGCAACCATGCAGAGAGCGAAGCGACTTGGGAGCGCGAAGAGGATTTGAAGAAAGAGTTTCCAAACCTATTCCTTTAGTAAGCCCTGAATCTCGGGGACGAGATTCTATTAAGGGGGGGAGGTTTGTAACACCCCAAAATTTTGCTTTTCTTAAATTCATGTGTGATTTGGCACTTTGGTGAATTTTTGGAATTTTCTGGAATTTATTTGGATTTATTTGGAATTTATTTGAATTTATTCCATTTTGAAATAATTAAAGAATTTAATTTTTTTTAAATAAAATTTTGTTGGAAATATTTTATTTGAGTCCAAAATGATCCAAAGTATTTTCCAGAATTTTTCTGGAATTTTTCTGAGTCATTTGCTATTTTTTTAATGAATTAAATGAATTACTGGGAATTATTTTACATATTAAATCGCTGTAAATTCAACTCGGATCGAGTACGGTTCATCCGACCGAGTCGGAACCCGAGTCGGACTCGAGTCCGACCCGAGCCAGTTGATTCGATCAAACCAGCTCAAAACCCTAATCAATCCCAACCGTTGGATCAAGATCCAACTACCGAGATCCGCCTCGCATCTGGCTCGAGCCGTATCCGCCCGGATCCGATCGCGCCCGTCGCGATCGTGGCCGTTGATCGTGCCACGTGGATGGCTGAGCGTCATCGTCCCCGCCGAGTCCGAGCCGGACTCCTCACGCCGCCAGCGCCCGCGTGTAGAATTAGGTTTCGTCTCTAGCACGGACGCCGAGGCTATTTAAAGCCCTCGTCACGCCCGAGGTTGCCCTCATCTTTGCGCACCGCTTCCTCGAGCCATCTCTTTGGCCACGCCGTTTGCCCGTGCGAGCTCGCCGTAGTTGGAGGAGGTGACCGCCGCGGTTTTTGCTTGCCTCGCCGTCCGTTGTCTTCCGCCAGAAGGAGCCTAACCGGAACCGGCCAGCGCACTCAAGAGACCACTCACTTCGCCGGAACGACCCCGGAGCGCCGTCGGGATCGTCGTCGTCTCCGTCTCCGGTGGCTGCAGCTCCGCCGCGTCGCCATCGTCCTTGCGAGCTTTGTGGACCGTCCGATCTTGATCGTGCGGTTGAGGTGAGTTCACGTGTTCCAAACCCGATTAGATCTGGACCGTTGGATCGAGATCCAACGGTTCACAATCGCCACATGCCGTAGTGGTGATTATTATAGGATTAGATCTGGACCGTCCGATCTAGATCGAACGGCCCACGATCATCGAGTAGATTCAATGCGTTAACCCTGGATCTAATCGCGGCCGTTGAATTTCAAATCAACGGTCGAGATTGCGCCACGTGTCGGGAAGTTGGACCGACGCCGGTCGCCGCCCACGCCGCTGGCAGCGTGCGTGTGACGCTGACATGCGGGGCCCGTGTGTCAGAGGGCCCGCATGTCAGTGGCTGACCTAGCCAAGCGCTGACGTCACCCATGACGTCATCAGTGGTCCCACATGTCAGCGACACGTAGAGTCGTGGACCGAGTCCACGGTGGACCCAAGCCAAGCGTGGACCAAGTCCATGGACCGGTGGCGTCAGCCAACCAATCAGAGGCTGCCACGTGTCCATGCCGACGTAATAATTAATTTCGAAAAGAAAATGATTTATTAATTCGAAATATTGATTCAAATTTAGATTCAAACTTCAAACGCTTATAACTTTTATGCTTCAACTCCGATTTGAGTGATTCAAATTTCTAAATTTGTATAAAATTGAGATCTACCTAAATATGAATTTTATTTAATTTTTGGACTAAAGTTTTTCTCTGCAAAATTATTTAAATGATTATTTAAACTTTAAATAATCGTAACTTTTAACGTCTTAACTCCAAATTTGATTTATTCCAGTTTCTAAAAATCCATAAAATTATGTTCTTTCTGTTTATGGATTTTATTTGGATGTTTGGACACTTTTGCCTATTGTTTATTTGTGTATTTGCTATTTGCACGCTTTACGAGTAGACGTTGAAGTGCCGGAAGGATTCGAAGGAGAAGTATTGACTCAGGATCCAACTCAAGACCAAGAACAAGTACTTTTTGAAGGCAAGTTGTGCTTTGACCATGTTGATCCTATTTCGAAATCTATTTTGATTTAAACTATTGCATGCTAGTTCAATTAGAAAAATACTTGGTTTAAACATGGGGGTTAGATAAGTACCAATTTGTTGTATGACACCTTGATTACTTAAGTATGTGCCATGACCCTTGTCACCTTAGTTGTGGATTACTAGTTGGACATTATTAAATTGCCAACATGGGTTTAGACCGTTGTAGTATACTGCTTAGACCTGCTACGTGCTCATAACATGATTTTGGATAATCAAATGTTAATATTGACTTAATGATATATTGAACCTGTTTTGGAAAAGTATCATGTGATGTTGATGGCACGTGGTGCATGGTAATCAACCGGGTTTGATAAAGCAGATTTTCGGCCAGGGCATGTGGCAAAGAGTAATCAGGTGGGCCAGTTGTGGCATTGGGAGTGTTGTTTTGATTTTTCGGGTAGTCTTGCCCTGGTCACCCTAAGGACTTAACCTTGCAAGCCTTTGAACTGGGTCTAACGTGCAACCACATGTCTGTAATGGGACGGACCTAGTTGACTAAGTCGCTAATAACGTACCTGTGGGGCCTCAGGAGGTCAACTACACCCTTTGTGTAAGTTGTACGGGGGAGCGTACTGTAACATCCCAAAATTTTGCTTTTCTTAAATTCATGTGTGATTTGGCACTTTGGTGAATATTTGGAATTTTCTGGAATTTATTTGGATTTATTTGGAATTTATTTGAATTTATTCCATTTTGAAATAATTAAAGAATTTCATTTTGCAAATAAAATTTTGTTGGAAATATTTTATTTGAGTCCAAAATGTTCCAAAATATTTTCCTAATTTTTCCGAATTTTTCTCGAGTCTTTTGCTATTTTTAATGAATTAAATGAATTATCGGGAATTATTTTAAATATTAAATCGCTGGAAATCCAACTCGGGTCAGCATCTTGTTCATCCGACCGAAGCCGGAAACCCGGAAGTCGGACTTCGAACCCGACCGAGCCGCTTGACTCGACCAGAACCCACTCCTAAACCTAATCAATCCCAACCGTTGGATCAAGATCCAACGGCCGAGATCCGCCTGCACGGGCTCGAGCCGAATCGGCCGGATCCGATCGCGCTGCGGCGATCGCGGGCCGTTAATCGCGCCACGCGGATCGCCACGATTTCGTCGTCTTCGCCGAGTCCGAGCCGGATTCGCCGCCACGCGCCGCCGTAGCAAACTAGGTTTCCGTCTAGGCACGGACGCCGAGGCTATTTAAAGCGTGAGACGCCCCCGAGGTTGCCCTCATCCTTGCGCACCCGCTTCTCGAGCCATCTCGCCGAGCCGCCACCGCTGAGCCGCAATCGCTCGCCGGAGTTGTCTCTTCCCTCCGCCGCGGTTTGCGCCGCTTCGCTGCCGTCCGTCGTCTTCCGCCGAAGGAGCCCAGATCCGAGTCCTCGCGACGAGACGCACCCGAAGCGAGGCTTCATCTCGCCGAGCACGCCAGGCGCCGTCGGGCTCGTTGCCGTCCTCGCTCTCCGGCCAAGCGGCCGCTGCGTGAAGCCATCGCCGTCGCGAGCTCGGAGGACCGTTGGATCCAGATCGGACGGTTGAGGTGAGCTCACGTGTTCCCAAACCCGATTAGATGCGGATCGTTGGATCAAGATCCAACGGTTCACAATTGCCACGTCTTTGTAGCAGGCGAATATAGGATTAGATCTCGACCGCCCGATCTAGATCGAACGCCCACGAGCAACGAGTAGTTTCAACGTGTTAACCCCTGGATCTAATCCGCCGCTGATTTTCAAACCAACGGCCGAGATTGCGCCACGTGTCGGGAAGATGGACCGCCATGTCAACGCCGCCCACGCGCTGGCAGACGCCGGACGCCTTGAGGCCCGCGTGTCGAGGGGCCGCATGTCGCTGGTCGACCCGCCAGCGCCGACGCCACCCATGACGCCACAATGGGTCCCACTGCCGCCAAGACTGCGGCCGAGCCTCGGCGACGCCGGGCCGATGACGCTACCCGAGAGGGCCCACATGTCACCGACACGTAGAGTCGTGGACCGAGTCCACTGTGAGACCCAAGCCGAGCGTGGACCAAGTCCATGGACGGCTGACGCCAGCAGGCCAATCGAAGGCTGCCACGTGTCCATGCCGACGCAATAATTAATTTCCAAAAGAAAATGATTTATTAATTCGAAATATTGATTCAAATTTAGATTCAAACTTCAAACGCTTATAACTTTTATGCGTTTCAACTCCGATTTGAGCGATTCAAATTTCTAAATTTGTATAAAATTGAGATCTACCTAAATATGAATTTTATTTAATTTTTAGACTAAAGTTTTTCTCTGTAAAATTATTTAATTGATTATTTAAACTTTAAATAATCATAACTTTTATGCTTTAACTCCAAATTTGACGATTCCAGTTTCTAAAAATCCAGAAAATTATGTTCTCTCTGTTTATGGATTTTATTTGGAGTTTTGGGATGTTTTTGCCCATTGTTTATTTGTGTATTTGCTATTTGCACGCTTTACGAGTAGACGCGTTGAAGTGCCTGGGAAGGATTCGAAGGAGAAGTATTGACTCAGATCCAACTCAAGACCAAGAGCAAGTGCTTTTGAAGGCAAGTTGTGCTTTGACCATGTTGATCCCATTTTGAAATCTATTTTGATTTAAACTATTGCATGCTAGTTCAATTAGAAAGATACTTTGTTTAAACACAGGGTTAGATAAATACCAATTTGCTATATGACACCTTGATTACTTAAGTATGTGCCATGACCCTTTGTCACCCTAGTTGTGGTTTACTAGTTGGACATTATTAAATTGCCAACATGGGTTTAGACCGTTGTAGTATCGCTTAGACACACTTTCGTGCTCGTAACATGATTTTGGACAATCAAATGTTAATATTGACTTAATGATATATTGAACCTGTTTTGGAAAGGTATCATGTGATGTTGATAGCACGTGGTGCATGGTAATCAACTGGGGTTTGATAAACAGCGATTTTCGGCCAGGGCATGTGGCAAGAGTAATCAGGTGGGCCAGCTGTGGCATTGGGAGTGTTGATTTGGTTTTTCTGTAGTCTTGCCCTGGTCACTCTAAGGACTTAACCTTGCAAGCCTTTGAACTGGTCATACTTGCAACCACATGGCTGGAATGGGACGGCCCTAGTTGACTAAGTCGCTAAGGACTCACTTGTGGAGCCTCAGGTGTCGATTACACCTTTTGTGTGATTGTGCAGAGGGGAGCGTGTCGTGGTCGTGGCAGTACCCATCTAACGGTGTGTTGGTCCCATACTTCGCCTTGGCTAAGGGAAGGGATGGTGTAGAGCACGTCACGGAGAGGACCACCTGTGTTGTTTGAGGCTTCCAAAGGCTTTGTTATGATCGCTCATTCGCATACTCTTGTATGGCGATTCACTACCGACGTGGTGAGTGGATTGTATCTTGTGGGTAAAGTGCATAACCTCTGCAGAGTGTAGAATCTATTTGAATAGCCGAGTCCACTGATCGACAATGCTCGGGAATTACAGTCAAGGGTTAGATTTTCTGAAAATAACTTGGTTTTGAAAAGATGGGTTGGTTTAACAAGGAAGATGATGGAAATATGGTTTAGGATGGGAAAAATGTTTATTAAACTTCTTGAAAAGTTATTTATGCTTTACTTGTTTCTACTGCTTTCGAATCTATTTATGATACTTGTCAAATGTCATTTCTTCGCAAATATACCTCAAGCTATTCCTTTGTACCAAGCCATGCATATAGTATATTAGCTTGCATTCTCATTGCATGACTTGCCGAGTACCAAGTACTCACCCTTGCCTCAACACAATACCAGTTGAAGAGGAGACTACGCCAGCTTCGGAAGAGGAGTTCCAAGAGGACCCGTCTACTTAGGGATGCGAGCCCGCCGGCTGCTCGTGGTATACCGGATGGCGCCACTAAGTTTATTTGATTTTCCGCTGCTATTATTTCTCTTTTAATAAGTTTCGCCTTGCAAGGCATATATTTGTAACTTGGCCATAAGGTCGAGTAACCCTTTGATTATTTAAATAAAGTACTTTGATAGTATCGTTTGGTATGATTGTGATATATACCGATGTTAAGACTGTGTGCACTAGCTGCGTTCTGGACTAGTGCTGAATACACAGAGGGTCCGGATTTGCAAATTCGGGTCCCGACAGAGGTGGTATCGAGCCATACTTGACTCGTAGGCTCAACCCTAGCTAGAATGGTCGTAGTGAGGATAAAACCTATTTTCTAAAGCTAAAAAGTTGTCAAGATAAGAAATGACCTCTCGACTTATCCCCTTCTCTCTTTTCTTGTCTCTTTGCTGGAATTTTCCCTTACCTTGTCACAATTTAAAAATTCCGAGTTCTTACGTAAAGCACTCTTGTGACAGATGGAGGAAGAGTTCAACTACGTTGATCTAGGAGTTGGTCACGCCATGAACTTTGGCACATGCTACAAACTCTCGGAGATTTTGAGAAGCCCCAATACCAAGTGGAAGTGATCGGACAAGCGAGGATTGATCAAGGCTTGTGACGTGAGGATTGAGGTACCGTCAGAAGAGGGCCAGGCAATCGCTCGATACCTTTGCCTTTGCTAGAAGATCTACAATGCGGATGGGTATCCAAGAAGTTTCACGACGAGCAATGCGGCACATTACCGATATCCACGCCAGAGAGTTGGAAAGCACGGTGTTCCGTTATCATCCGCGCAGCCGATAACCTTCTTGACCGAAGACGATTCAGATGAGAATGCCACTTACATACGCTTGGCACGATTCGCCGTCGCCAGGAAGATGTACTAGATAATACAAGCAAGGAGCTGAGAAGGCCCGCAAGGAGATCACGGCAGAGAAGAGCAGATGGCGGGAAGCTCAAGAGTATGTGGCACATCTTCTGCGAAGGATTGACGAGTTGGAAATGACTTTGTACGGACTGCACTCGAGCCAAGATTTGAGCTACACGAGCCATCCAGAGGAGTCGGATCTCGATGAGGACACCGCTTCTTCGACTACCACAGATGACATAGTCGCTGGACATGGCGATCGCTTCGGCGCCTATGCCGCAAAGACCCGCACCGTGCCGTGGAGGTTTTCTCGATGAGTGAGCTTTAGGTTCTATAGTGAGACTCCTTCGCCGAGTCATAGAATAAAGAGTCACCCTTTAGGCGTTAGACTCCGGAGAGTTAGTTCGATTTGGATTTGCTTTGTTTGTCGAGTGTGCATTATGTGTTGCAAGGCCCTTAGGCATTGTAAGCAGCCATACCAAGTTATTAATAATAAAGTTGGACCTTAAAGTTACCCCTTTTGCCCCGCATAAGTTCCATATTACTTGTCTATTCTTGTTTCCCTCTCATCTCTAAACCTAGAGCAAATCGACAGATGGTGAACACCCGTGGAAACTTTGGAAGCAATGGGAGTGGATCTCGCCAATGAAAACCCCAATGATGGAGCACCGGCACCGCCATGGATGTGCAGAATTTTGGAGCATTTCTTGCTGCTCAGACTCGATTGATGCATGCTATGATGCAACAAATGCAGCACGTCCATCGCTCAGGCCACTTTGCTAATCAAGTTAATCGTGACCACGCCGTAATACAAGGCCGCCGAGTTCATGAGGACTCACCCACCCACTTTCTTTCCGAAATGCCAATCCATTGGAGGCCGATGATTGGTTAAGATCAATTGAGAGGAAGCTACATATAGCTCAATGCATAGGGAATGAGAAGGTACTTTACGCTTCTCATCGCTTGGAAGGAACAATTACCGAATGGTGGGAGAACTTACGTGCCCACGCGAGAGAACCCTCAAGATATCACTTGGGAAGAGTTCACAATTGCATTCGACAAGATATCACGTGCACGAAGGAATTATGGACCTTAAGAAGGAGGAGTTCAGAGCATCAAGCAAGGTAATCACCAAAGGTCGACTACCCGAACAAGTTCACACACTAGCACGCTACGCACCTGAGGACGTAGCGGCGGATAAATCCAGGCATACTCGTTTTATGAAGGGACTTAACTCAGATTGCAAGTAGGGTTGATCACCCACACCTTTCCTGGATTTCCAAGAGTTGGTGAATAAGGCACTTATTCTTGAGGACAAGCGCAAGGAACTGGATGAGAACAGAAGCGCGAGGATGCAACAAAGAAGGATCACGTCGAGGAACGCATAGCAGCGCTGAGAGTTGCACCAAATCAATTCTTCGATTCCAACCACGTAATGCAACGAGGACACCATCCTCAAAGCACCAAGACCTGCCAATCGTAACTACCAAACCCCAGCCCCGCTAGAAACGCTACCCCAGGCAACAAGAAGGAACAAGTGAGACGCTGTTACAATCGCAACGAGCCGTGACACTTTGCCAACAGCTTGTCCAAGAAGACAGCAGAAGCGACCCGGTTCGTTTCAACCTAGGAACCACCCCGCCTAGGACGCCAAAGCACCAGGAGCCACACCCTGCATCGTGGTGAGAGGCCGAGTCAACCATGTCACCGCGGATGCACTCGCGAAATGCTACGGACGTCGTCTTGGGTAAGTTACTTGTTAACTCGATGACTGCAATGCTTTGTTTGACTCGAGCTTCGCATTCGTTTGTTTCGCAAGGCTTTGCTACTAGAAATGACTTGAGAATTGCAAGACTTAAGTGCACGCTTTTAGTTCAAACCCTGGTTCCGAACTCGAACGGAAGTAGGATGTTCCGGTGAGAATACTAATAGATGGAATAGAATTCCTAGCAAACCTTATAATTTTGGAGACCTGCACCTTAGATGTTATATTGGGAATGGATTGGTTATCCAAGCACAAGGTCGTATTGGATTGTGGACGAAGAACTATCTCAGCTTGAGAGCCCGTGTGGGAAGAAAGTGGAATTTCAAGCCACTGCAGCTAGGGATGGACAGCTTGATGGTTAACAGATACCAAGGCAATCAGCATAGAGGATGTTCCAAAGAGTGAATGAGTACCCGATGTTTTTCTCGAGGATCTACCTGTATGCCGCTGACAGGACATAGAGTTTGTGATAGAACTTGTACCGGGTACAGCACCGATAGCAAATAGACCATATCGGATGTCTAACGAGGATTTGGTAGAAATGAAGAAACAAATAGAGGATTTAATGTAGAAAGGATTTATCGGACCAAGTTCGTGCCGTAGGGAGCACCAGCTTTGTTTGTCAAGAAGAAGGACGGAGTTTCAGGATGTGCATCGACTCACCGTGCACTCAATGAAGTCACCGTGAAGAATAAGTATCCGCTACCCAGGATTGATGATTTGTTTGATCGATTAAGGGGAGCCGAGTTTTCTCAAGATTGATCTGAGATCGGGATACCATCGATTGAAGATCCGATCGTAAGATATTCAAGACTGCATTCTCGTCAAGATATGGACATTACGAGTTTACGATTATGTCCTTTGGGTGACGAATGCCAATGCTTATTTCATGAATATGATGAATAAGGTGTTCATGGAATATTTGGACAAGTTTGTAAATCGTGTTCATAGACGATATCCTAATCTACTCCAAGACAGGAGGATGAACATGCCAACACTTAAGGCGAGTTTTGGAAAAGGCTGAGGAACAAAGAACTTTTCGCCAAGTTCAAAGAAGTGTGACTTTTGGAAGGACAAAGTGGAGTTTCTTGGACATGTAATGACTGCATGAGTCGCCAGTAGATCCAAGCAAAGTAGAAGCTGTGTTACATTGGGAGCCGCCGAAGACTGTGACCTGCAGTCGGAGTTTCCTTGGAGATGGCGAGGATACTACCGCCGTTTCATTGAAGGCTTTTCGACAATTGCGAAGCCTCTTACGCGATTCTTGAAGAAGGAAAAGAAGTTTGTATGGGCCTTGAGAATGTGAGAAAGGATTTCAGGAGCTGAAGAAGCGATTGACATCAAGACCGATGTTAGTTCTACCTGACGTTGCTCAAAGCTTTGATATTTATTGTGACGCATCAGCGCCAAGGACTTGGATGTGTGCTGATGCAGAATGGAAAGGTCGCCGCTTATGCATCAAGGCGATTGAGGCCGCATGAGGAAAATTATCCGACACATGACACAGAGTTAGGCCGTAGTACATGCCTTGAAGATATGGCGCCACTATCTGATTGGAAACAGATGTGAAGTGTATACGGATCATAAGAGTTTAAGTACATATTCACCAGTCGGATCTGAATATGAGGCAAAGGAGATGGCTAGAGTTAATCAAGGACTACAATGTTGGAATCCATTACCATCCCGGGACGGCCCACGTAGTTGCCGATGCTCTGAGTCGGAAGAGCCATACCGCGAGTCTGTTGCTCGCCATAAGTCGTGATGAGTTATGTGAGGAGTTTGAAAATGAAGATTGAGGTTGTACCTAGCGGATTCTTGGCGCATTAGAAGTAAAACCGACCCTAGAGGATCAGATTCGAGAAGGACAGAAGGATGATGACAAGATCCGCAGGATTAAGTCCATCAAGGAGGAAGGCAAGGCAGAGGACTTCAAGTTGGATGAGCAAGGCACGTTGTGGATGAAGGATCGCATTTGTGTGCCTAACAAAAAGGAGTTAAAGCAACTGATTTTGGAAGAAGCCCATGACTCCAAGTACTCGATTCACCCTGGAAGCGCCAAGATGTATCAGGATCTGAAGGAGAGATTACGGTGGCCGAGTATGAAACGTGAAGTTGCCGAGCATGTTGCATTGTGCGGCGTATGCCGAGAGTCAAGGCAATGCATCGAGACCAGCGAGATTGCTACTGGTACCGAAAATACTCGAGTGGAAGTGGGAGGAAATCGGAATGGATTTCATTACCGGTTTGCCGAAGACTCAAGGGGGTTATGACTCCATATGGGTTATAGTGGATCGCTTGACTAAAGTAGCCCATTTTATCCCCGTGAAGACCACTTACTCGGGAGATAAATTAGCGGAATTGTACATGATCGAGATTGTCTGTTTGCACGGAGTACCAAAGAGGATTGTATCAGACAGAGGTACCCAATTTACCTCAAGGTTTTGGAATAAGTTGCATGAAGCCATGGGGACCCGTTTGAACTTCAAGATGCGGCTTATCATCCACAGACGGATGGACAGAAGAAGAGTCAACCAGATTCTGGAAGATATGCTAAGAGCTTGTGCATTGGCTTATGCTACCTCTTGGGATAAGAGTTTGCCGTATCTTTGAGTTCGATTACAACAATAGTTATCGAGGCTAGTTTACGATGTCACCTTTTGAGGCCTTCAGATGGTCGACCATGTCGGACGCCATTGAATTGGAATGAGACCGGCCGAGCGCCGTGTCTTTGGACCTGATATTCTTCAAGAGGTCAAGAAGCGGTCGCTATGATTAGGGAAAGGTTGAAGATAGCCCAATCTCGACAAAAGAGTTATCCGACAATCGTCGCCGAGACTTGAGTTTTGAACCGTAAGATTTTGTTTACCTCGAGTTACGCCTCAGGGGAGTTAAGAGGTTCCATGCCAAAGGGAAACTTCGCACCCGTTATGTTGGACCATTTAAGATTTTGAGCCGCATGAGGCGAAGTTGCTTATCATTGGAGTTGCCACGATCGTTGGCGAGGAGTACATGATGTATTCCATGTGTCCCAGATTAAAGAAGTGTCTCCGAGTTCACGAGGAACGCACACCGCTAGAGTCAATTGAGTTGCAAGAGGATTTGACTTATAAGGAACATCCGGTGAGGATTCTAGACACAATGGACCGAGAAACTAGAAACAAGTCAACCCGTTTCCGTAGAGTTCAGTGGAGCAACCATGAGGAAAGCGAAGCGACTTGGGAGCGCGAAGAGGATTTGAAGAAAGAGTTTCCAAACCTATTCTTTAGTGAGCCCTGAATCTCGGGGACGAGATTCTATTAAGGGGGGGAGGTTTGTAACATCCCAAAATTTTGCTTTTCTTAAATTCATGTGTGATTTGGCACTTTGGTGAATATTTGGAATTTTCTGGAATTTATTTGGATTTATTTGGAATTTATTTGAATTTATTCCATTTTGAAATAATTAAAGAATTTCATTTTGCAAATAAAATTTTGTTGGAAATATTTTATTTGAGTCCAAAATGTTCCAAAATATTTTCCGAATTTTCTCGGAATTTTTCTGAGTCTTTTGCTATTTTTAATGAATTAAATGAATTACTGGGAATTATTTTAAATATTAAATCGCTGGAAATCCATCTCGGGTCAAGTACTGTTCATCCGACCGAGTCGGAACCCGAAGTCGGACTCGAACCCGACCAAGGCAGTTGACTCGGCCGAACCCACTCCTAAACCTAATCAATCCCAACCGTTGGATCAAGATCCAACGGCCGAGATCCGCCTGCACGGTTCGAGCCGTAACGGGCCGGATCCGATCGCGCCTGCGTCGATCGTGGGCCGTTGATCGCGCCACGTGGGCGGCCACGATTTTCGTCGTCTTCGCCGAGTCCGAGCCGGACCATGCCGGCGCCCGCCGTAGTAACAAACTAGGTTTCCGTCTAGGGCACGGACGCCGAGGCTATTTAAAGCGTGAGACGTCCCCCGAGGTTGCCCTCATCCTTGCGCACCCGTTCCCCCGAGCCATCTCGCCGGAGCCGCCACCGTTGAGCCGCACGCGCTCGCCGGAGTTGTCTCTTCCCTCCGCGGTTTGCGCCGGTTTCGCCGTCGTCCGTCGTCTTCCGCGAGAAGGAGCCCAGATCCGAGTCCGCGGACGAGGCGCGCACCGAAGGAGGCTTCATCTCGCCGAGCACGCCCCAGGCAGCCGTCGGGCTCGTCGTCGTCCCGTCTCCGGTCAAGCCCGGTAGCGCCGTGAAGCCATCGCCGTCGCGAGCTCGGAGGACCGTTGGATCCAGATCGGACGGTTGAGGTGAGCTCACGTGTTCCCAAACCCGATTAGATTCGGATCGTTGGATCAAGATCCAACGGTTCACAATTGCCACGCGTCAGAGCAAAGGCGAATATAGGATTAGATCTGGACCGTCCGATCTAGATCGAATCGCCCACGAGCAACGAGTAGTTTCAACGTGTTAACCCTGGATCTAATCCGCGCCGCTGATTTTCAAACCAACGGTGAGATTGCGCCACGTGTCGGGAAGATGGACCGCGCGCGGTCAACGCCGCCCACGCGTGCGTGTGACGGCCGACGCCACGGGCCCGCGTGTCAGAGGGGCCGCATGTCAGTGGCTGCCCCCGCCAGGCGCTGTCGTCACCCATGGCGTCACAATGGGTCCCACACATCGACCGCAGTGGTGAGCCCGGACGTCGGCCGATGATGTCACCCGAGAGGGCCCACATGTCAGCGACACGTAGAGTCGTGGACCGAGTCCACGGTAGACCCAAGCCGAGCGTGGACCAAGTCCATGGACCGGCTGACGTCAGCAGGCCAATCAGAGGCTGCCACGTGTCCATGCTTACGCAAAAATTAAATTCCGAAAAGAAAATGATTTATTAATTCGAAATATTGATTCAAATTTAGATTCAAACTTCAAACGCTTATAACTTTTGCGTTTCAACTCCGATTTGAGCGATTCAAATTTCTAAATTTGTATAAAATTGAGATCTACCTAAATATGAATTTTATTTAATTTTTAGACTAAAGTTTTTCTCTGTAAAATTATTTAATTGATTATTTAAACTTTAAATAATCATAACTTTTGCGTTTAACTCCAAATTTGATTTATTCCAGTTT
This sequence comes from Rhipidocladum racemiflorum, assembly GCA_036346355.1. Taxonomy (NCBI): domain Eukaryota; kingdom Viridiplantae; phylum Streptophyta; class Magnoliopsida; order Poales; family Poaceae; genus Rhipidocladum; species Rhipidocladum racemiflorum. The sequence goes on from CM070586.1 coordinate 24,526,176, forward strand.
CTAAAAATCCAGAAAATTATGTTCTCTCTGTTTATGGATTTTATTTGGAGTTTTGGGATGTTTTTGCCCATTGTTTATTTGTGTATTTGCTATTTGCACGCTTTACGAGTAGACGTTGAAGTGCCGGAAGGATTCGAAGGAGAAGTATTGACTCAGGATCCAACTCAAGACCAAGAGCAAGTGCTTTTTGAAGGCAAGTTGTGCTTTGACCATGTTGATCCCATTTTGAAATCTATTTTGATTTAAACTATTGCATGCTAGTTCAATTAGAAAGATACTTTGTTTAAACACAGGGTTAGATAAATACCAATTTGCTATATGACACCTTGATTACTTAAGTATGTGCCATGACCCTTTGTCACCCTAGTTGTGGTTTACTAGTTGGACATTATTAAATTGCCAACATGGGTTTAGACCGTTGTAGTATATCGCTTAGACACACTTTCACGTGCTCATAACATGATTTTGGACAATCAAATGTTAATATTGACTTAATGATATATTGAACCTGTTTTGGAAAGGTATCATGTGATGTTGATAGCACGTGGTGCATGGTAATCAAGCGGGGTTTGATAAACAGATTTCGGCCAGGGGCATGTGGCAAGAGTAATCGAGGTGGGCCAAGTGTGGCATTGGGAGTGTTGATTTGGTTTTTCTGTAGTCTTGCCCTGGTCACTCTAAGGACTTAACCTTGCAAGCCTTTGAACTGGGTCATACTTGCAACCACATGGTGGAATGGGACGGCCCTAGTTGACTAAGTCGCTAAGGACTCACTTGTGGAGCCTCAGGGTGTCGATTACACCTTTTGTGTGATTGTACGGGGAGCGTATCGTGGTCGTGGCCAGGTACCCATCTAACGGTGTGTTGGTCCCATACTTCGCCTTGGCTAAGGGAAGGGATGGTGTAGAGCACGTCTTAGGAGAGGACCACCTGTGTTGTTTGAGGCTTCCGAAAGGCTTTGTTATGATCGCTCATTCGCATACTCTTGTATGGCGATTCACTACCGACGTGGTGAGTGGATTGTATCTTGTGGGTAAAGTGCATAACCTCTGCAGAGTGTAGAATCTATTTGAATAGCCGAGTCCACTGCAGATCGACAATGCTCTGAATTACAAATCAAGGGTTAGATTTTACGAAAATAACTTGGTTTTGAAAAGATGGGTTGGTTTAACAAGGAAGATGATGGAAATATGGTTTAGGATGGGAAAAATGTTTATTAAACTTCTTGAAAAGTTGTTTATGCTTTACTTGTTTCTACTGCTTTCGAATCTATTTATGATACTTGTCAAATGCTTTGTTTCTTTGCAAATATACCTCAAGCTATTCCTTTGTACCAAGCCATGCATATAGTATATTAGCTTGCATTCTGCATGACTTGCTTGAGTACCAAGTACTCACCCTTGCCTCAACACAATACCGTTGAAGAGGAGACTACGCCGGTTCGGAAGAGGAGTTCCAAGAGGACCCGTCTACTTAGGGATGCGAGCCCGGTCGCCTGCTGTGGTATACTTGGATGGCGCCACTAAGTTTATTTGATTTTCCGCCGCTATTATTTCTCTTTTAATAAGTTTCGCCTTGCAAGGCATATATTTGTAACTTGGCCATAAGGTCGAGTAACCCTTTGATTATTTAAATAAAGTACTTTGATAGTATCGTTTGGTATGATTGTGATATATACCGATGTTAAGACTGTGTGCACTAAGCGCGTTCTGGACTAGTGCTGAATACACAGAGGGTCCGGATTTGCAAATTCGGGTCCCGACACGCATCGGGCCGAGGCCAGTACCCATCTAACGGTTGATTGGCCTAGACTTCGCCTTAGCTAAGGGAAGGGTTAGTGCGCAATAACCGGGAGGACCACTTGTATTGTTAGAAGTTTCCAAAGACTTTGTTACTGAACTCGCCTTTGTGGTGTTTGACTCGTATCTTGTGGGTAAAGTGCATAACCTCTGCAGAGTTTAGAATCTATTCGAATAGCCGTGTCCGCGGTATTGGACATCGCTCGAATTACAGTCAAGGGTTAGATTTTCTCAAAAATAACTTTGGTTTGAAAGGTTGGGTTGGTTTAATAATGAAGATGATGGAAAAGTGGTTTAGGATGGGGAAAATGTTTACTAAACTTCTTGAAAAGTTATTTATGCTTTACTTATGTCTCTTTGCTTTGAATCTACTTATATTACTCGTCAAATCTTTGTTTCTTTGCCAAATATACCTTGAGCTATTCCTTTGTACCAAGCCATGCATATAGTATATTAGCTTGCATTCTGCATGACTTGCCGAGTACCAAGTACTCACCCTTGCCTCAACACAACATCGCTGAAGAGGAGACTACGCCAGACTTTGGAGGAGGAACTCCAAGAGGATCCGTCTACTTAGGGAAGCGAGCCGGCCGATGCCTGTGGTATCTTTGGATGGCGCCACGGCTATTTGATTTTCCGCTGCTATTATTTCTCTTTTAATAAGTTTCGCCTTGCGAGGCATACATTTGTAACTTGACCATAAGGTCGAGTAACCAGTTTGGTTATTTAAATAAAGTACTTTGATAATATCGATTGGTATGATTGTGATATTTACCGATGTTAAAGACTGTGTGCACTAGCGCGTTCCTGGACTAGTGCTGAATACACAGAGGGTCCGGATTTGCAAATTCGGGGTCCCGACACTCCCCCTATATCTTTGCATTCAAATCACAGACCACAAGAATAACAAGACATAAACCATGCATGATAGAAAATAGATAAGCATCATGACATTAAGCATAAAGTCATCACAACATAGATCACCAGGTTCACAACACAAAAGCAATAACCACGAGTAATGACAGGTCCACAAGAAGACAATACGACAAACAATGACAGAGACAACTGACTAAACACTCCCCCTTTGGCATCAAGACACCAAAAGGAGGAAAACACAAAAAGATCACTCGTCGTCTTCGTCGTCATCAGAAGCTGAGTACTGCGATCCTTCGCTGCCATTGCCATCGCCAGGTGCAGTCGGTGCAGAAGAGGCAAGGCCAAACAGCTGGTCGGCAGCTGGTCGCTGCTCTCCTCTGAGGATCCTAAAGAATCACTGGGAGTGAGCGCCTCACCAAGGTGGCGACGGATGTCTCGAATGCCCTTGCCATTTCTCTTGATCTCCTTGCGCATCTCCTTCTGCTGAGTGGAGATGTTGCGACAAAGACAGAAGATGTGCTTCAACATCTTTTGTAGTGTGCTGCTGGAGATCTCAGACTGCTCAGAGGGAACCACAGGTGGAACAACTGGAGAGGTAGACGTGCTGGTCCTCGAAGGGCGGCCTCTAGAGGGTCTAGCTGCGGGTCCAGAGACAGGAGGAGCTGGAGGAGCAGAAGGGGCTCGAACCTTGTAGGACAGGTGCTCCACATCTCGCACGAACTTAAGCCCAGTGACATTGACAATCAAAGCCATCACAAAAGGGGCATAACTGCAACTGCTCATGTTGCTCTGCGCATTCTGCCTCATGGTCTCCCACAAGAAATAAACAATATCGAACGGGTGGGAGCGCTCAACAAGGTGGAAAAGAAAGTTCCTGCCAAAGGAACTGATGGCAGAATCGTCTCCCTCCTTAGGCCAAAGAGTGACCCTCAGCATCCTGTAAAGTACTGCAGGCACCTCCTTTAGACCCTTAATTGTCCCCACTATGAAGCGCTGTGAGGTGTCATACAGTGCCTCGATCTGCTCAGGAGTCATCACCTTCTTTGCGTGCAGCTTGGGACTACCATCATACCTGAGGTTGAGCACTCTGGCAATCCTCTTCTTATTGGCCACATACCACACTCTGTCAGTCATCCACCAGATAGCTTCCTCATTCTTGTGAAAGTAGAGGGTGGCAAAGAATTGCATAAGCACCTCATTGTTCCAATCATATTTGAATGACATGAGATTCTTGATTTGGTGCAGCTCACAAATCTAAATGATCTGATCAAAAACAGCGTTCTCAGCTCCTGCCATATACTCCCAGTCAATAGTCTTCATCCGGACCACTGGGTGCTCAAGAGGGTATAGGACCGTCTCATAGTAATCAGACTGAGATCTGTTCCAGAACCTGCGATCCACATACTCATCCTGATGGAACTCTAGAGGGTCCTTCTTTCTGTGCTCAACAATAGCCTTGCCCTTGCCTGAGCCGGTCCTGTAGTCAATGATCCTCATCGAGTTTACAGACATGGGATAGTTCCAAACAGGCTTGGCTTTGGCCAACGGTCCAATAAATCGACCAGAGTGCCGAAACTCTCTCCTCTTCTCATCGCGCAACCTCGCATGAACATCTGCTGGATGCTCATCAGGAATGGGCTGCTGCTGCTGAGAGGAAGCATAGGGATCACCGAGGAGATGAGGTCTTGCACCTCTAGCTCTTTTGGCCGCAGCATGCCTCTGCCTCTTAGGCGGCGGAGAATGAGGGGGAGAATCCTGAGGAGGAGAGCCCTGAGGTGAATCACCACCACCTGACGCTCCCTGAGAAGGATCCACCTGACCAGGTAAAAAGGGTGAAAGAGGTTAGCCGCGAGACGACTCGAACAACAGCGAGAAACGAATTCTGGCCGAAGCACACAACCCGGAGAGTCCGGATCTTTTATCCGGATAGTCCGGACTAAGGCTGGATACTCCGGATGCACCATCCGGATACTCCGCACCAAGACCGGATACTCTGGATAAATTATCCGAATACTCCGGATGAGTCAGAACACGCGCACGGCGAGAAGGAATTCAAGGAATCCAACTCATATTCAACATGCATTGGAGCTAGATTGCCACAAGAATGACAAAAGAATAGATAGTTACACAATCTAGCAAGAGATTTCGCGGAATTAGGGCAAGAAATCGAACTCACCACAAGAAATTGAACGTGAAGGACACGGGTGAGTGAAGAGCAATGATTCTCCGATCTTGAGGGCCAAGGAGTGACGAGCCGCACCCTAGAAAAGATGAAGCAAGAAGAGAGGCCCTAAGATGAGGAGAATTGAGTCCAATCCCGAAAAGGGGAGGGTTAGGGCAATAAGGTCCTTACCTTTTGATCTTCCAATCCAAGTGAGAAAGGAGTTCCAAGCGCCCAAGAGTGAATGGAAGAGGAAGAGAACTGCCCTAGCCCAAGAAACGCACGGGAGAGAGATGGGCAAAGTGGGAACGGGGAGAGGAAATGAGTAACTGTGCGGGGTTTGGGAATTAAACCGAACCCCCCAACCCGGAGAGTCCGGATAATTAGTCCGGAGACTCCGGATGAACCGGATACTCCGGATCAAAGACCCGGAGACTCCGGGTTCCTCTGCTCGGGAAGAAACAAGGATTAGCACGAAGATACTTGATTTTCGGCGGAACAAGAGGAAGAAAGAAGCCCTAGAGAGTCCACTTACTATGTGACCAGCGAACAAACAAGCAATCAAGCCATAGTCACATAGCAATGACCTGATCCAAGGTTCAAGAACCAAAAACACAGGATAAATTCAAAGAAAAAGATAAACAAGGTTTTGAAACTCATTTTCCATTCAACAAACAATATGTGAGCACTTCTCAAGCCACGTTACGAGAGTCTAAAATATTTAGACCACTTCTCAGCTCGCAGAACCTTTTCTCATCAAGGGGCTTGGTAAAAATATCGGCTAATTGATCATTTGTGCTCACATGTTGGATATCGATTTCGCCTTTGGTTGAGTGGTCTCTTAGGAAATGATGGCGAAAATCGATATGCTTTGTACGGGAGTGTTGGACAGGATTGTTGGCAATTTTTATGGCACTCTCATATCACACAACAGTGGGACACTCTTGTAGGTTAGGCCATAGTCACTCAAAGTTTGTCTCATCCAAAGCAATTGGGCACCACAACTCCCGGCAGCTATATATTCGGCTTCGGTAGTGGCTAGGGCTACAGAGTTTTGTTTCTTGGTAGACCACGAGACTAGGGACCTACCCAGAAATTGGCAAGTCCCCGAGGTACTCTTCCTACCCACTTTGCAACCGGCATAATCCGCATCGGAATAGCCAACTAATTCAAAGGAAGATCCCTTCAGAAAGTCCAAAGTGAGGAGTGTGCACTAAGTATCTTAAGATTCTCTTAACGGCCACCATGTGGCACTCTTTAGGAGCGGCTTGAAAACGTGCACACATACAAACGCTAAGCATGATATCGGGCCTAGATGCACAAAGATAAAGGAGAGAACCGATCATCGAACGATATACCTTTTGGATGACCGGTTTACCTTCCTTGTCAAGGTCTAGATGCCCGTTGGCTTGCATAGGTGTCTTTATGAGCTTGGCGTCCTCCATTCCGAACTTCTTGAGTATGTCCTTGATGTACTTGGTTTGACAAATGAAGGTTCCTTCCTTGAGTTGTTTGACTTGGAAGCCGAGGAAGAACTTCAACTCTCCCATCATGGACATCTCGAATCTTTTAGTCATTATCTTGCTAAACTCTTTACACAAATGTTCATTAGTAGATCCAAATATAATATCATCGACATATATTTGGCATACAAATAAATCATTATCAATGTGTTTAGTAAAGAGAGTAGGGTCGGCCTTTCCGACTACAAAACCTTGTCCAAGGAGAAAATCTCGTAGACACTCGAACCATGCTCTTGGTGCTTGTTTTAGTCCATATAGGGATTTGTGCAGGTAGTAGACATGGTCCAGATGTTTTGGATCTTCAAAACCGGGTGGTTGCTCGACGTAGACCATCTCGAAAAGTGGTCCATTTAGGAAGGCGCTTTTCACGTCCATTTGATACAACTTAAAATCATGGTGAGTAGCAAAGGCAAGTAATATTCTAATAGATTCAAGCCTAGCTACTAGAGCATATGTTTCATCAAAATCCAAACCTTCGATTTGCGTGTACCCTTGAGCAACCAATCGAGCTTTGTTCCTTGTCATGATTCCATTTTCGTCTTGTTTGTTCCGGAAGACCCATTTTGTACCGATAACATTTTGCTTGGGTCTTTCGACAAGCTCCCAGATTTGATTGCGCTTGAAGTTGTTTAGCTCCTCTTGCATAGCCATCATCCAATCCGGATCTTCAAGTGCTTCATCTACCTTAAGAGGCTCGAGAGAAGACACAAATGAGTAAAAAACGAGTAAAATTCACAAAAGTTTGCAACTCGAGATCTAGTAGATACTCCCTTGTTAATGTCTCCGAGTATGTTGTCGACCGGATGATCTCGTTGAATGCTTTGATGGACTCTTGGGTGAGGTACGGTTGAGTTTGAGGCTTGAATGGGTTCCTCATCATCTTGAGAAGCATTTGAACCATCTTGAGCTTGCTTGGACAAGGAAGGAACGTCACCTGAGCCATCCACATCCGGAGTGTCCGATATTGGACCCGGAGACTCCGGACCAATTCGGATACTCCGGGTTTTAGTCCGGATACTCCGGGTTGGAGTGCTCGGGTTGGGTTCCAAATTTTGAGGTTTCACCTCCCCAATTGCCAATTTCTTGATAGCTTCGCACGGTGGTTCTTCCCTGTCAATAACGGCACGATCAACTTGTTCTACTTGAGAACCGTTAGTCTCATCAAAAGTTACGTCACGCGAGATTTCAACTACATCGGTGGTGTTGTTGAAAACTCGGTACGCATAAGCATTAGAACCATAACCAAGTAAGAAACTTTCATCTACTTTGGGAGCAAATTTAGAAGATTAGCTCTTTTGCTGAGGATGTAACACTTGCTTCCAAAGACTCGAAAGGATGACACGTTTGGTTTCTTCCCGGTGAGCAACTCGTATGCTGTCCTCTTTAAGATTTTATGGAGGTAAAGGCGGTTGGTGCTGTGGCATGCGGTGTTGATGGCTTCCGCCCAAAAGCTGTCGGAGACCTTGTATTCATCAAGCATCGTTCGCGCCATCTCGATGAGGGTTCGATTCTTCTTTCGGCCACCCCATTTTGTTGAGGTGAGTAGGGGGCCGAGAATTCATGCTTGATTCCTTCTTCATTGAGATATTCCTCAACACCAATATTCCTGAACTCGGTGCCGTTGTCGCTTCGAATTCTCTTGATCTTCACTTCAAACTCATTTTGAGCTCTTCTCATGAACTTCTTTAGTGTCACTTGGACTTCTCCTTTATCATGCAAGAAAAACACCCAAGTGAAGCGAGAAAAATCATCGACAATAACTAAACCATACTTGACTTGCTTTCCCGCTTGACAAGCGCTACAAACTCGATCTTTCTCAAAGACAATGTTGGTTAGTTTAAGAATGTGGTTGCCTTTAACGAATTTGTGAAGATTCCTCATACCAACATGGGCTAATCGGCGATGCCATAGCCAACCCATGCTAGATTTAGCCATTAAACACGTTTCAAGGTTAAGCCTATCCGTATTAAAGTCTACGAGATAGAGCTTACCCTTCAAACACCCTTTAAAGGCTATTGAACCATCAACCCTCTTAATGACATCCACACCCTTTTCATTAAACAAGCAATTGTAGCCCGCTTCACACAATTGTGCAACGAACAACAAATTGTAGCTTAATGATTCAAAAAGCAAAACATTATTCAAATGGAAATCATTTGAGATAGGAATTTTACCCAATCCAATTACTTCTCCTTTTCCATTGTCTCCAAAAACAATGCTTTCATTATTTGATCCATTTATGTCCAAATGTGCGAACATTGCTTTCTCTCCGGTCATGTGATGCGTGCATCCGCTATCCAATATCCAACTTGTACCACTGGAGATATAAGCCTACAAAAAGATATTTAGATTTTGCCCTTTAGTACGCAAATTTGGTTAGGTCCACGCACGTTAGCAACAAGGGACTTCGGGACCCAAATGGAGCGAACAAGAGAAGCATCTTTGGGCTTACGCCCAACATGATGAGCAACTACACGACCAAGGTTAGTCTTTTTAAGAACATAAGAAGCAAAGAACTCGGAATGAGCCTTGTACTTGGACGTTACTTTGCCTTTTACAAAGTGGATGGGCTTGCTTAAAGGAGCAACCACGATGTTGCTCTTTTTGCCCTTTGGCGGAACATACCCAAGCCCTTGCTTCTTGGGATTACCTTGGCGCTTACCGAGAAACTCCTCTAAACCCTTGCTAGCTTTGTAGGACTTTTGAAGTCCATCTTCAAGCATCCCCTTGAGCTTCTCATTCTCATGGGCCAAGACTTTCAAAGTCTCACGGTTAGTAGCACAAGTAGCAACATCAATATTATAGCATCTAGCGCATCTGTTTCTAGTTGAAGGTATTGAAGTATGGGAGTTGTCAATCGGGGTAGGAGGATTATTCGAGAGATCAACAAGCTTCACTTCAAGAGCCTTGTAAGCATCCTTCGTTTGAGCAAGTTGCTCTACGAGTGAAGCATTGGTGATCTCAAGACTAATTACTTCCTTCTTGGTCAAATTTGAGCTTTTGACCAATTCCTCGTTTTTCTTTCTTTCAAAAGCTAGGCTCTTCTCTTGCTCAAGGTTTTTCTCGTTTTCAAGGATGAGGAGATCCTCTTGAGCTTCGAGAGTAGCCTCCTTTTGTTCAAAAACCTCCTCCAATTTTTCAATATCTTTAAGTAGCAAGTCTAATTTCTTAATATCGAAATCATTCATCGACTTGAATGCTACTTCATCATCATCACTAGCATCATCACAATCATCTAAACCATAATCAACAATGGAAGGGATGGAATTTTTGGATGATACCTTGTGCCCCTTTGCCATAAGGCACATTGGAGCATCTTCATCTCCGTCGCTTAAGTTGTCGAAGAGGCTCTTCGACTTTGTCGGTGGAGTAGCGATGGCGACGGAGGCAAGTCCTTCTTCATTATCGGAGTTGGACTCGGACTCGGATTCGGAGTCGAAGTCGGAGTTCCACTCCTTTTCGATGTAGGCATAGCCCTTGCCCTTGTACTTCTTGCTCTTATCTTTGTCCTTCTTCCGGAACTTGTCCTTCTTGTAAGGCTTGTCTTCCTTCTTTTCTTTATGTGGACACTCGGCAATGAAGTGGCCGGGTTCTCCACACTCATAGCACTTTCGGGTTGAATGTCTTCCTCTTGATTTGTTTCCATATCCTTTGGAATGACTTCCCGGCTTGTAACCCTTCTTCTTCAAGAATTTGTTGAATCTTCTTACAAGTAATGCCATATCTTCATTTGTCAATGCGCCACTTGACTCTTCATCACTTGAGCTCTCATCGGCTTCTTGTACTATCTTGATGGCTTTCAAAGCCACTCCTCTCTTCTTGCCGTATTTGAGCTCCTCAACTACTTCGGCCTCCTTGATCATCATCTCATCCATCATCAAACGGCCAATCACGTCATGAGGCGTGAGAGTGTCGAAGTTTGGCCGGTCTCGGATTAGTTGAACTAGATTGCGGTTGGTTGGAGTGATCACTCGGAGTACGATCTTCACAACCGCCTTGTCGGATAACTCGGTACATCCAAGACCTTTTGCTTGATTCACCAAGACCATTAGCCGGTCAAACATCTTGGTGTAACTTTCACCATCTTCCAAGGTGAATCGACTTAGCTCACCGATGATTAGCTCAATCTTTGACTCATGGACGCTTGATATTCCTTCATGAGTAACCATGAGTCTTTCCCATATTGCCTTGGCATTGTCAATACCATCAACTCGGTTGAACTCCGAATCACTAAAAGCGTTAAACAAGGCATTGACATCCAAGTCATTGAAGTGTTGAGCTTTGTCCTCTTCGGGTGTAAGATTGTTTGGGTCGGTGGGCTTAAAACCTTTTTTCTACAATCTTCCAGATACATGGGTGAAGTGATCTCAAATGCATCGTCATCTTATGTTTCCATGCGACATAGCGAGTGCCATTGAAATGAGGCGCTGGGCCGGAGGACACGGAAACATAAGATGAGGAGCTTAAGACTCCAAAAGAGGAATAATCAAAAGGAATTTCGACCCCTTTACCGGAACCCGTGGCCTTCTCTTGGTCATGGGTTTCAGTAATCTTCTCTATTTACGTCATCTCAGATTCTCCAAGCGATTAAGCCAAAACTACGGAGATTTGGCTCTGATACCAATTGACCGGACCGGAGATGTCCCTAGAGGGGGGGTGAATAGGCGAATTAAAAAATTGCAGTGGAATTAAAACTGCCCGAGCTGGTCAACCTGGAGGCTCCGGATATTTTGTCCGGATACTCCGAATTGTCCGGAATGTCCGGGAATTTATCCGGATGCTCCGGATAAAGCAGCTCGCGAAGGAAACTGAATCTACTCTATCTAGCAACTAGTTACTTGAAAGAAAAGGTAGCAAAAGCAATCAAGTACCTTTAGCAAGCGCGGATCTAGAGCAAAGTAATGAAACAAGGTAGATCGAGGCTCCACAAGATCAAATCAACACAAGCTAAGGTAGAATGGAGAGAATAAGTGAGAGACACGATTTTTCACCGAAGTTCAGATTCTTGAAGGGAATCCTACGTCTCCGTTGAGGTGGCTCGGTCACACTTGAGCCGGGATCTCTTTCAACCCACTTTCCTCCCGGTGTTGCACAAAAGCACTCGCCGGCTTCACTTCTTGTCTCTTCCCTTTCGGAGGCGAGACTTGCCTTAACAAACGACCGGGGCACACCACACTCCTTGGTTGCTCCCGGTGACTCCTAGCCGTCTAGGAGACCTTCAACCTCCAAGAGTAATAACACCACAGAAGATTGCTTGGAGGATGAACTAGTGCTCAAGACTTGGAATGAATACACTTAGCACTTGTCTACTTCCTCTCCTCACCAAAAGTGGATCAACCAACCAAAACAAAGGAGGGAGGAAGTTGGGGCTCTATTGAATGCTTTGAGTGTGTTAGAAATGGCTTGAATGCTGCAATGAATGAGCTCAATTGAGATCCTAGCCGTTGGGAAAGGGAGGAGGCTTTAAATACTCTTTTGGAAAACTAGCTGTTACCCTCTTTTTCGAAAAACTCCGGAGACTCCGGATATTTAACCCTGATACTCCGGGTTGGCTTAAGGCACGATTTTGCCCGAGTGGGTTAACCCGGACACTCCGGACTATTTGTCCGGATAATCCGGACTAAATGTCCGGACACTCCGGACTAAATGTCCGGACACTCCGGACTAAATGTCCGGACAATCCGGGTTGAGCAGCTCGGTTGGAAAACACTGTTTTTGGAAAAAGCAAGAGTTTGAGTGCTAGTTTAAATGCAAGAGATGACTTTGAGCACATGCACATCCTAAAAGCGATTTCCTGTCGTATCCTCTTAGTAGTACGGCTATCCTTAAGACTCAAATTAAAATAGAAATTACAAATCATGTCTTGATGCCGTCTTTTCGAATTTGAATAGTTGTAGGGGCGTCCAATCTCATTCCAAACTCGATATGTTCTCGATATCTGCATCAACTCTAGTTAAAACATTAGATCCTTTTAATTGTGCCATTATTAATCACCAAAATAATTTTAGGGGCCTAGATGCACTTATAGTAAGACACTTGTCTTGTCTTATCGCTGAAAATCTAATCTACCATCGATCTGGAATCGTTCGTGGACTTGGTCGATAGACCATTGGCCATGTGTCATACCCCTGTGCCCGATCTATCCGTCTCTCTTTTGTTTGACTGTGTCCGTTCGGTCAACAAAAGTCAACTTCGAGCTCCAGTTTAGTTCATTGCAAACTAACATATCATTATGGACCCGATCTATAGATCGAGAGCCCATATGTCATTATCTGTCCAATCAAGATAATAACTTCAGAAGGAATATTCTTCAGAATATTATTCTTCTTTCCCGGTTATTAATCTTTCCTCTTTCCGGTGTTTTGCCTGAAAGCCGTTCTCTTTTATCTAACCTTCGATCTAATCCAATCAAGTTCCTGAATTCATCCAAGCAGTTGTGCCCAATGCTATTTGTTCTTAATTTAGAGTTTATTTGATTTATCTTTTGAGTTTTGTTGTATTTGTGTTTCTTTATCATTAGACGTGTCGTTCGGAAGTCGCTCGAAGGAGCTGAGGATCGAGAAAGTCAAAGTCGAAGATCGAGGACCAAGAATCAAGGATAAAGAGTAAAGAACAGTAAAAATTGCAAGGGCCAGGCAAGTTGTGCTTTGACCATGTTGATCCCATTTTAGAAAATTATGTTGTTTCAAATTATTGCTTGCTAGTTTGAGTTAAACTGATTTCAATTAATTTGGGATTAGATAATCAACCTACTTGTTATCGCCACCTTGCCTATAATGATTGTATGCCATGATTCATTTGTCACCCTAGTATTGTTGATTAATAGTTGGTAGCTAAATACTTTGCCAATAAGGGTTGTTTAGACCGTCAGTAGTTTGCTTAGCCATGCAACATACCTTTGACATCATTTTGGAAATACAAATGCCAATATTGATTAATGGAATATGCAATGTATTTTGAAATAGTGTGACGTGTTGCCGACACGATGATGTTGATATGCGGAGGCCTTCGTGCTTCTTCAAGGATGTTGAGTTGTTGTTGGCATTGTGTTGCGCAATAATCAACTGGGGTGATAAAATGATTTAGACTGGGGCAAGTGGCAAGATTTATGGTGGGCCAGATTGGCAGTTGGGATTGTATGAAACATGATATATGTATGAGAGATGGTGAGGTGGTTTTCCTTGAGAGTATTGATGTAAGTCTTGCCCTGGTCACTCTAAGGACTTAACCTTGCAAGCCTTTGAACTGAGTCAAACATACAACCACATGTCTATAATGGGACGAACCTAGTTGAGTACGTTGCTAATAACCTACATGTGGTACCTCGGGGTGTCAACTACACCTTTTGTGTAGCTTGAAAGGGGAGCGTACCAGGGCTATGGCATGGTACCCGTCCAACGGTATGTCGGTCCTATACTTCGCCTCTGCTGAGGGAGGGGATAGTGTATGGCAACCGGGGAGGTTCACTTGTGGAGTTAGAAGCTTCCAAATGGCTTTGTTATGATCGCTCATTCTCATACTCTTGTATGGCGATTCACGGCTAACGTGGTGAGTTGATTATATCTTGTGGGTAAAGTGTATAACCTCTGCAGAGTGTAAAATCTATTCGAATAGCCGTGTCCACGGTACTGGACAATGCTCGGGGATTACAGTCAAGGGTTAGCTTTTCTTAAAATTGAACTTGGACTTGGAGGCAGTTTGCCTGTGGAAAAGTGATAACTGGTTAATGATATGGAATGATTCACTTGTGAAATAATTGTGGAATCTATTACTGTTATTACTTGTTATACTGCGTTACAATCAATTATATTTATTTGTGATTGTTGCTTTTCTACAAAATAACCATTCAGCCTGTCATTTGGAATAAGCCATGCATATAGTTATTAGACTTGTATTCTGTGCATGACTTGCTGAGTGCTTTAAGTACTCACTGTGACACTACGGAATGTCGTGACTTTATAAATTGTGAAATTGGAGATTAAAACTTTACGGTATGAGGATTAATCGCGTTTACGGGCCGATTTCGGGAGTTTGGGCCTTTCCGGGGTGAATTGGCTCGGTCACTGACACGCGGGCCCCACGTGACGTCACGGTGGCGTCGGCCAAGCATCGGGCGTGACTGCCAGCGACCGCGACGGTCAGTCTCCTAGCCACGTGGCTAGATCTCGGCCGTTGATTTGAAAATCAACGGCCCAGATTGGATCTGGCTTAACGCAATAGAAAACTACTTGGCTGACTCGGACCGTTCGATCTTGATCGGATGGTCCAGATCTAATCTAACGCTATAACGTGGGTTAATGCTAGCCGTACGATCTAGATTTAACGGCTGAGATCTATCCTAGTACGGTGCAGTTATGGGCTACGTGGCACAATCGATAGCCGTTGGATCTAGATCCAACGGCTGAGATTAGATCTAAAACCGTAACACGTGGGCTTACCCGCGGTGACGTGGACGAATCCTGGTCGCTGGATCTTGATCGAACGGTTGGGTGAGCTCGGAGGCGGCGATGGCTTCACGGCGGAGCTGCGGTTGCCAGCGCTGAGGACAGCGACCACTCGAACGGCGTTTGGGGCATGCTCCAGCGAGGTGAGTGGTACTCTCGGACGCGCCTCAACGCGAGGAGTCCGGATCTGGGCTCGGTGATGACGGAGGACGGCGGATAACGGCGGGGCGAAGCAAAAACCGTGGCGGAGGTGAGATCTAACTACGGCGAGCAATTGTGGCTACGTGACGGCGGCTAGGGCTCGGAGAGCTAGGGCAACACGTGCGCACGGGAAAGGGCAACCTTGGGTGATAACCCACGCATTAAATAGCCTCGGCTTCCGCGCTCAATCCGAAACCCTAACGAACGCAACGGAGAACGCGGTGGCGCAGTCCGTATCGGACTCGGTGGAGACGACGCAATCTGGGCCGTCCACGTGTCCCATCCAACGGCCGGGATTCACTCGGGCGCGAACGGATCCGATCCGGCCCGGGCTCGGATGACGTGGCTCAACGCGGGCCGTTGGATCTCGATCCAACGGTCGCGTGATTAGGATTGGTTCCGGCTCGGTCTGGTTCGGTCCTGGTTCGAATCAGACTCGGGTCTGGTTCGGTTCCGGCTCGGTCGGAGGAATAGTAAACCCACTCGGTTTGCCAGCGATTAAATAATCCAATTAATTCCCAGAAACTCATTTAATTCAAGAAAAATAGCAAAATACTTAGAAAAATTCCAGAAAAATTCTAGAAAATATTTAAGGCATTTTGGACTCAAATAAAATATTTCCAACAAAATTTTATTTGTAAAATCAAATTCTTTAATTATTTCAAAAGGGAATAAATTCAAACAAATTCCAAATAAATTCCAGAAAATTCCAAAAATTTACCAAAGTAACAAATCTTATTTGAATTCATGAAAAGCAAAAATTTGGGGTGTTACAGCAGAAGTCTACATCATCGAAGAAGAAGTTCCGTGAGGAGGCGATTATCTAGGAGTTGAACCCTGTCAGTTGCCTGTGGCATATTGATAGGATTCACCGATGTTCTTCGTTCCGCTGCTGCTTATTAAATTGGAGTTGAAGCCATCAAGGCCTCACAAGTGTAAGGTTGACCTTAAGGTCATTCAATAGTTTATATCCTTTAATTGAGTTATTTTTATTATTCCGCTGTGTATGATTTTGATATTCATCTATGTTGAGACTGTGTGCACTTGCGTGATCCTGGACTAGTGCTGAATACACAGAGGGTTCGGATTTGCATATTCGGGTCCCGACAGGTCTCTATCACCCTACCCAAATATACATCCCAAATCATATAGCTATAGGAAGAAGTCGAGTAATCTAGAAAGATCCCGTCAACAGAATGTGACTCGAACCTATCTAGGTTCCCATACTTCAAGAAGAAGCACTTGCAACCAAGAACACGAAAATGAGAAACACTGGGCTTTCGCCCATATCTCAACTCATAAGAAGTGTGGTGCAAGTGTGCCCTAAGAAAAACTCTATTGGTAACACGGCATGCCGTAGCTACAACATCAGCTTAAAACTTCCTATGAGTATTGTACTCATCTAGCATCGTCTTGGCCATCTCTACCAAGGTCCCGTTCTTCCTCTCCACTATGCCATTCTTCTAAGGAACATACGGAGAAGAGAACTGATGCTCCATACCTAACTCATTACAGAAACTACTAAAGTAGGAGTTCTTGAACTGCCATTGTCACTGCGGATCACTCGTAAGGCACTTAGGAGCTCAATAGACAGCCTACAAACCAAATTCCTAAAGTGTGAAAAGGACGCATCCTTCGAGACCAGGAAAAACACCCAAGAATACCTTGAAAAATCATCGACTATGACAAAAACGTACCACTTCCCTCCCGCTGACTGCACTCTAGCCGGACCAACAGTGCCCAGGTGCAAGAGCTGTCCTAGAGCATCAGTCATCACTCGGGTGACCGGGGGATAAGAAGCAGCAACCATCTTGCCATGTCGGCAAGGAGAACATACAACAATCTTTGACCATCTTGAGTTTGGGCAAACTACGAATGAGATCATGGCCACTAACTCGGGTCAAATGATCAAAGCCTATGTGACCAAGTCTCCTATACTAGAAGGAGAGATCATGGGACTCTGAGGCAATAAAGCAACGGAGAGAGTTCTCAGAAGAAGAAAAAACAGCACGAAAGACTTTCCCAAAACGAGAAATCCCGCAAACTAACCCTCCAGAAGAATCAATGATCCTACAAGCGCTATTCTTAAAGCTTACATCGAAATCTTCATCAATAAGCTATGAAACAGAAAGCAAGTTGTATTGCAGTTTACTGACTAAGGCAACATCCTTAAGCATAAAATGATCATTAATGCAGACTGTACCTTTAGCGATGACCCTACCTGAAGAAGCATCCCCAAAAGTTATTACCTCATCACCGGGAGCTCAGACTAGGGAAGAGAACCAATGAGAGTCCTCCTTAACCCCAACACACAATAAGCAATCATTTTGTGACTTAGCTAGTAACCTTAGCAAGTTTAACACACTTGACATTCAAAGCATCATAGTCAAGTTTTAGTTGCTTACAACTCTCATATGAGCTGACTGGGTACTTAGAAGTATGAGATTCAAGTTTATCATTTCTAACAGAAAGCTTCCTAACGTGTGAGCTCATGGCATCAATTTTAGCAAGAAGTTAGGACAATTTTCACATGAAGGAGTTGTGTGAGCATGAAGAAAACTAGCACATATAGGAATAGGATCATCCGAACAAGTGCTAGCATTCTTCAACCTAAGACTCTCAAGCTCAGAGAGAACACTATCATGTATGGTCTTAGGTTCTCAAGCTACATAAGCAAAGCATCACATAAAGTGCAATTAGTGTCATGGGAGGGAGAAGATCTAAGCAAAGCTAACTCCCTTGACAGTCTATCAACCTCTTTCTCTGTCTCCAAACACCTTGACTTAGCCCTAGCATGGAATTTACCTAACTTACAAAAAGCATCATTAAGCTCATCGTAGGTGGGTACCTTATCGGCGTCGCTATAAAGGTCATCATCGCTGATGTCGTTGGCGTCTGCCATGAAGCACATGCCAGAGAAGTCATCGCTGTCCTTCTTCTCTCGTGGATCATTCTCGCCCTCGTCACTCCATGTCTCCATGTTAGAGATGTCGATGTCGTCGAGCACGGTGAGGATGCCATGGAAGAGCTTCTTGTTCTACACGAAGTTGCGGTACTTCTTATCTCACACCAGCTCATGGGCTGGAGGCTACTTATTACGGTTCTTATCGATGTAGTCATTCTTGCTTGAACTTCCAAAGTCATTCTTATCCTTCTCCAGCTTGGGACAGTTTGCCCGAATGTGGTTAGGGCCACCACACTCGATGCAGGTGACTGTGCCACCTCTCTTCCTCTCCCTCCCATTTTTGTATGCATGAGAATTTTTTTTTGTCTAGGAGGGCGAGATCACTCTCTGAAAATCTCTCAAACTGGCCATCGCTCATCTCACAAAGAGCAGAAAGTGAAAAGCCAAGAGTTTCCTCAGACGAGGATCCAATGGGATCGGTGACCAAGGCCATCAACTATGACTTCGTCTTACGAGATACAGCGTCAATCCCTTGAGTCTTGAGTTGAAAATAAAGCCCATCAAGAGTTAGAGTAGACAAGTCGATAGTGTCCTTGATGGTGGTCAATTTCATCTCCCAAACTCTCAAATCAAGTGTAGTTAGAAAATGCTTAGCATTCTCTGAATCAGAGTATGCGCAACCAACTGATCGAAGATCGCAAAGGATCTTCTTGAAATGCCTAAAGCACTCATCAAGACTCTCACCAGTGTGTTGTTCAAATTTGTTGTAGTCATGTTTGTATTGATCCTGCCTCACGGTTTTGATCTGAGTGGTGCCCTCATGGTAAGCATCAAGGGTCACCCAGTTCTGATGAGCAGATCTCAGATGAGAAATCCAGTCATACTCACTGCAGCTGAGTCCCTATATGAGAATGTTCCTTACCCTAGTATTTGCGTCAATGTCAGTCATATTTGCAACATTAACGTTTTCATCGGTAGGAACCTCATAAGAGAGCTTCACCTTCTGCCAAATTAGGAAGCCCTGGGCAATGATGTATGACTCCATCCTTGACTTCCAAAAAGGATAGTCAATTTTCGAGAAGATCTGAGGCTTGGTGGAATACTTATCAATCGCCATGGCTCTTGAGATCGGTCAAGATCTAAAAAGAGCAAAACCTGCTCTGATACCAATTGAAGGATCAAAAAGGCGACTAGAGGGGGTGAATAGGAGCCAAATAAAATCCCCCCCTTAAAAATTCAATCCACCAAGAAAACAGATCAAATTAACTGTAAAATTCAAACAGTTGAGGTCGGATGAACAATATCACCGTCCAAGAAGTTGGATAAATAGTACTCTGACCAAGTTGAGATCGGATGAACATTGTTTGAAATGAATAGTGCTCGATGAATAGTACCAACAACCTGGAGGTCGAATGAATAGTACTCCAACCAAGTTGAGATCGGATGGGCAGTGTTCGGAATGAACAGTGCTTGATGAACAGTACCATCGATGAGCAGTGCTCCGACCAAGTTGAGGTCGGATGAATAGTGTTCGAAATGAATAGTGCTCGATAAATAGTGTTTTGTGAATAGTAAAAATCACCACGATCTCAAATAAAAATCGATATAACTTTTGATTGGTTGATCCAAAATCCATGAAACTTTGTGTACACCTTCCTATAGATGTCAGAAACCTATTCTAACCTTCAATTGCAAGGATTGATGTCAGAATCTAAACTTTTTCCAATTTAGAGAATGTTGCACCAAAGAACCGGGTCTTAACAAAAACTTCACCCTGAAACTTACTCGTGGGGTTCTGTTGATCAAGATAGACTTGAATGACCTCCCAAAAGTCACAACAAGCAAGAACAGTAGAGAACAACCCTTTTAAACAGACAAGAAACATAATCTACAAGGATCTTTCTTCTTCCAAGCATAAAAGATCGGTTTCTTCTAAGAACTGAAAAGAAAAACTTGTAGATTGCCTACATGACTAGGATATGATATATAAATGATTCATCCAGTAGTCTTTCATCCTTGCACAAAATCCAAAAGCACTTAGAAGAAGGGGAGATAAATCCAACATACAAAAAGTATAGATGCAAGAACTAAAATAAGTTTGAAAACATAAAAACTAAATCTTGCAGTACTTGGAGAAGGATGATTTCCAAATCCACACAATTTGATGGGCAAAGCTTCTTTCAAGAACTAAAATAAGTTTCGAAACATAAAAACTAAATCTTGCAGCACTTGGAGAAGGATGATTTCCAAATCCACACAATCTGATGGGCAAAGCTTCTTTCAAGCAATCAAAAAAACCCCTCTTACAAGCTTGGGGTTGGGGCATACCTCCACCCCCCTATTTATAGCACAATGGGAGCAATATCCACCCTAGGTGACCTTCTTGTCCCTCAAGAAGCCTCATTAAGGGTTCAGATTTACTCCCACTCTCCACCCTTAGATGACTTTCTTGTCCCTTAAGAAGCCTCACCAAGGGTTCAGATTTATTCCCTCAGCTCACACATGGGCTAACCCGCAACCCAATAATATAACAGATTTTATCCACACATCCACATATTAACTTAACTACTACTCAACCTGCGAACCCTTGATCCAACAATCCTCCTTCGTTTGAGTATGGTTCAAGTTAGCATCTCAACCATCCACTTATCGTTTAGGTTCGCAGCCACTCCCCAGCCTCTGTAATCTTCTGGCGACACCTTGATCGTCTGGACTTCAGCTCTCCAAGCCTAGTCCCAATCTCCTTTGCCTCACCATGACCTAGCTTCGAAGTCCTACAACCATCACAGACAAGGGAAACACATCACATAGCATTGCTCAAAATGATAAACAGTAATCAGCAGAGCAATCACAAAACTAAGGATCCCATCTTAGCTTAACTCCACTTAAGGGTGCCCTGACCTCTTAAGAGCTGACCTGGCAAGGTCTCGACCTCGTAATGCTTCGACCTCTGGTCATGGACTACCAGTAGCAACTCAAATTGCTCATCCTAAAGCAAATTCAAACCTGAGCACCAAATGCTCAAAATACAATCAATTACTCATCACACACAAGATGGGCATGAGATACAACCACGACCATATTGTTACATAATACTAATTTTTTACTATTCCAGCCCTGTTTGTTTAATTTTTTGTAACTACCTACTGATCCGATAAAATCTCAGAAATAGCCCATAAACAGTACAATCCAGCAGATCCCATTCGCTTGAATTTTTATTTTTTTAAACATTTCAAGCAGTCCCCGACCACTTGATTTTTTTTTATTTTTTTAATTTCAAGCGGATCACGTCCACTTGAATGTTTTTTTGATTTCAAGTGGTTCCTGTCCGCTGTTTTTTTATCTTTTTCTATTTTATTTATTTTAAGCGGATCCCGTCCACTGGATTTATTTTATTTTTTTATATTTCAAGCGGATTCATCTGATAAAATCATAGAAATAGAAAAAAAAAATTAAGCGGATGAGAACCGCTTGAAATACAAAAAAAATATAAAAAAATTCAAGCGAATGGGACCCGCTTGAAATTTGAAGGACCATGTGGAGGTCCATCCATATTTGTGATGAGTATTTGACTTTATTTGAGCAAGGTGTGCTCAGGTTTGAGTTTGATTTGAATTGGAATTCAAAATGAAGCAATTTGAGTTGTGTCAGCTTCAGATGACACTACCGGCCTTGTGGAGACCGTAGTACCGACTATACGATCGAGATAAGATTTTTTGTTTGAGCATGTGTGATGATTATTGCATATATTTTTGGACATTGCTATGTGATGGGTTTTCCTTGTCTTTCATGGTTGCAAGACGACAGTGCTAGGTCATGGTGAGACGGAGGATGATCGGGACTAGGCGAGATACGTCGGAGGTCCAAACGGTCAATGATCGCTGGAAGATGATCGGAGACGGTGTCCGGGCGAGGATCGATGAGGGCCATTGGATCGCGGTCTAGTTGATAGGTTAGCGGGTCTAGGTAGTTGTCGGGACCCGAATTTGCAAATCCGGACCCTCTGTGTATTTAGCACTAGTCCAGGAACGCGCTAGTGCACACAGTCTTAACATCGGTAAATATCACAATCATACCACACGATGCTAATAAAGTACTTTAATTAAATATCAAACTGGTTGCCTGACCTTAGGGTCAAGTTACAAATATACGCCACGCAGGGCGAAACTTAATAAAAGAGAGATAATAATAGCAGCGGAAAATAAGATAACGTCGTGGCGCCATCCAGTATACCACAGGCAACTGACTGGGCTCCCTCCCTAGTTAGACGGTTCCTCAGGAAGCTCCTCCTCCAAAGCTGGTGTAGACTCCTCTTCGACTGGTGTTGTATTATGGCAAGGGTGAGTACTTGGTACTCAGCAAGTCATGCACAGAATGCAGGCTAATATACTACATGCATGGCTTAGTACAAAGGAATAGCTCAGGGTATATTTGCAGTAAAACAGCATTTAACAAGTAACATAAGTAGATTCGAAAGCAATAGAAACAAGTATATCATCAATAATTTTTCCAGGAGTTTAATCGACATCTTTCCCATTCCTAATCCACATTTCCATCAACATCATTATTTAACCAAACCCAACCCTTCAAATCCAAGTTATTTTCAAGAATGTCTAACCCTTGACTGTAATTCCCGAGCGATGTCCAATACCGCGGACACGGCTATTCGAATAGATTTTACACTCTGCAGAGGTTATGCACTTTACCCACAAGATACAGTCAAACACCACGAAGGCGAGTGTCCGTAACAAAGCCTTTCGGAAACCTCTAACAGCACAAGTGGTCCTCCCCGGTTGTTGCACACTAACCCTTCCCTTAGCTAAGGCGAAGTTTAGGCCAACCAACCGTTAGATGGGTACCTGGCCGCAGCCCCGGTACGCTCCCCCGTACAACTTACACAAAGGGTGTAGTTGACCTCCTGAGGTCCCACAGGTACGTTATTAGCAACTTATTCAGCTAGGTCCGCCCCATAACAGACATGTGGTTGCACGTTTGACCCAGTTCAAAGGCTTGCAAGGTTAAGTCCTTAGGGTGACCAGGGCAAGACTACCCGAAGAACCAAACCAACATTCCCGGTGCCACAACTGGCCCACCCGATCATTCTTGCCACATGCCCCGGTCAAAAGCTATTTATCAAACCCCCAGTTGATTACCATGCACCACGTGCCATCAACATCACATGATACCTTTCCAAAACGATTCAATATATCATTAAATCAATATTAACATTTGATTGTTCAAAACCATGTTATGAGCACGTAGCAGGTCTAAGCAGTATACTATACGGTCTAAAATCCCATGTTGGCAATTTAGTAGTGTCCAACTAGTAAACCACAACTAGGGTGACAAGGGTCATGGCACATATATATGATTAACCAAAGTGTCATACAACAATTTGGCATTTATCTAATTACCCATAATTAAGTAAAGCATTTTCTAATTTAAACTAGCATGCATTAATTTAAATCAAATTAACTTCAAAATGGGATCAACATGGTCAAAGCACAACTTGCCTTCAAAGAGTACTTGTTCTTGGTCCTGAGCTGGCTCCTGGGTCAACACTTCGCCTTCGAAGCCTTCGGGCACTTCAACGTCTACTCGTAAAGCGTGCAAATAGCAATAAATAAATAAACAGTAGACAAAAAGTGTCCAAACATCCAAATAAAGTTCATAAATAGAGAGAGCATAATTTTATAAATTTTTAGAAACTGGAATCGTCAAATTCGGAGTTTAAATGCAAAAGATACAAGCATTTAAAGTTTAAATAATCAATTAAATAATATTATAGAGAAAAACTTTAGTCCAAAAATTAAATAAAATTCATCATTAGGTAGATCTCAATTTTATACAAATTTATAAATTTGAATCACTCAAATCGGAGTTAAAATGCAAAAGTTATAAGCGTTTGAAGTTTGAATCTAAATTTGAATCAATATTTCGAATAAATAAATCATTTTCTTTTTTTTTGGAAATTCATTTATTGCGTCAGCATGACACGTGTCAGCTCCTGATTAGTCCACGTCAGCACTACTAACGTCAGCACCGGCCGAACCCCACGATGACGTCAGCATGCCACGTGGCACCATCCGGGTGCTGCCACGTGTCCGGGTCCATGGACCTGGTCCACAGGCCCGGCGGGTCTACGGTGCGCTCGGCGCACGCCACAGTCGCTGACATGCGGGCCCCGCATGTTAGTGGCGCGCTCACACGCGCACGGTGCGGCGGCTGGGCTACGTGGCACGATCTCGTGCGTTGGATCTAAATCTAACGGCTGAGATTGGATCTGGATGCCGCAACGTGGATTTCGTTGCGGTGACGTGGGCTAACGTGGGCGTTGGATCTTGATCCAACGGTCCAGATCTAATCTGGTTCGTTACTGCTATGGCTACGTGGCGAGATCTAAACCGTTAGATCTAGATCTAACGGCTGCTAACAGATCTAGCGTTGAAACAGCAAGGGGGTTACGTGGCCTCACCTCGTGCGTGCAATCGGGATCGAACGGCTGACGGAGCTCGCGGACGGCGATGGTGACGCGGCGGCGTTGGCAGACCGAAGCTGGTGAAGGCGACACTGGCGACGGCGTTTGAGGGCTTCTCCGGTGAGGTGAGAGGTCTCCACGGCTGCGT
This sequence comes from Rhipidocladum racemiflorum, assembly GCA_036346355.1. NCBI lineage: Eukaryota > Viridiplantae > Streptophyta > Magnoliopsida > Poales > Poaceae > Rhipidocladum > Rhipidocladum racemiflorum. The sequence continues at coordinate 24,550,711 of CM070586.1, forward strand.
CTTGGCCTGACGGTTCCGGATCTGGGCTCCAACGCGGCGGAGGACGGCGGACGACGGCGGGGCGAAGCAAAAACCGCGGCGGCGCTTCACGCAACTATGGCGAGCAATTACGGCCACGGCAAGGCGCTACGGGCGGCGGCGACTAGGGCAAAACGCGCGTGAAGTCAAGGCGATCCTCGGGGCATGCCCCGGGCATTAAATACCCTCGGCGTTCGCGCAAAAGGCGGAACCCTAGGCCCACACGGCGGCGGAGTTCGGTGGCGATTCGGACGGGGAAGAGGCAATCCGGGCCGTACACGTGGCGCAACCAACGGCCACGATCGCGCGGACGGAACCGGATCTGGACCGGATACGGCTCGACCCGGTACGGGTTGATCCTGACCATTGGATCCAAATCCAACTGCTGGGATTGGCTGGTCTCTGGGTTAGTGCGGTGCGGCGCACGTGGCTTCGTGGATCAATGTGGGCCGTTGGATCCTGATCCAACGGTCCACGGCTTAGGGCTCAGCGGACCGGGTCCGGCTTGGACGCGGCGCGGTAAGGGTTTGAGTCGGACTTGAACTCGAGTCTGGCTCGGGCTCGGTCGGATGAACAGCGTAAACCCGTTCGCATTTTCCAGCGATTAAATATTCAAATTAGTTCCTAGAAATTCATTTAATCCATTAAAAATAGCAAAAGACTCAGAAAAATCCCAGAAAAATTCTGGAAAATATTTTGGGGCATTTTGGACTCAAATAAAATATTTCCACCAAAATTTTATTTGCAAAGTTAAATTCTTTAATTATTTCAAAATGGAATAAATTCAAATAAATTCCAAATAAATTCCAGAAAATTCCAAAAATTCACCAGAGTGCCAAATCACACATGAATTCAAGAAAAGCAAAATTTTGGGGTGTTACAGTAGTATGCTTTGAAAACCGTGCAAGAAAACCCATTATGTGTGTAGGGTTTTGGGTTGCCCTTGCATGGCTGTGTGAGTGGGTTAATCCTAGCCCTTGGTGAAGTGCTTTAGGGTTGAGGGACTCATCCAAGGGTGGTAGGTGGCCTAAGAGTAGTATAAATAGAGGGGGGTGCCCTCCCTCACTTGAAGGTTTGAGTTGCTCCTTTGAGCTTTGCCCACATGAAGTGAGGTTATGTAAACCTTCCATTCAGAAAATACAGAGATTTTTTTTACTATTCTTGCAAATTCAAATTGCGCATTTACATTATATCTTTACTTTACGCAATTTAAATTCAGCATTTACTTTCCCGTATTTAAATTTCCATAATTTACTTTCTCGCAATTTGAATTTGCCTCCCCTCCTTCTAAATGCTGTTGGTCAAGCATGTCTTGAGGGTGCTCATTTGGTTTTACATCTCTCTTGCACCTTAGGATAGACTAGAGATCAAGTTTATATCAAGTTGCAAATCTGTCCTAAACTTGTTCTTCGCGCAGCAGTCAGTCTTTGATTTTTAGAAAAATATAGAAAAATCTTTTGTGGGTGATTCTTGTTGGATAAGGTGCATGACTCATATATCCATCCATTTAAACATTTGGGAGTCCACTGATTGCACCGTTTGGGAGCTATAAGGTGAAAACTGAGCCCCAAACTTTCTGATCGAAGTTCCTGACTATCTATAATGCTTGATTTTTCCTAATTATTCTATAAGGCTTTTTGAGGAAGTTTTTGGTGGAGTGTTTCACGACTCATTTTGTCATAGGGAGAAAAATTCCCAAAAATTTAGAGCAACAGAAATCCACCAACCACCTGCTCCAATTGAGGACAATTCCTGAAAAATTTGCTTTTGCTTTTCTAAAAGAGACTTTGGTGATTTGGCTTGATCTCTTTTCGAAAAGCAATGTTTGAATTAATTTCTTTTTGTTTGGACACTTGATAACCAAGATTATGATTGAGAAATTCCTCACATGATTCATGGTTCTCATCCATGCAAGCTAGAGGTACACATGGTTGTCTAGTTGTTCGGGTTTTAGAGGGTTAGCAAATTTGAGGAGCACCGGTCTGAAGAAAAATCTTTGGGTCTTTCAGATTTTCCTTGTGGGATTGTTTGGAGTATTTTGAGTGGGGAAAAATTTTATTTGGGATCATTGACCCTCCTCTGGTCGCCATCTCGATTCTTCAAAATTAAAAGAAAATAAAAAAAACTTCAAGCGGTACGGGACCGCTTGAAATGTTTTAAAAAAATAAAAAAAATCAAGAAGATGGGATCCGCTGGATTGTGCTGTTTAAGGGCTATTTCTGTGATTTTATCGGATTAGTAGCTATTTACGAAAAAAAAATGAACCGGCTAGAATAGTAAAAATTCCACATAACACAATATCCTTACTAGAACATTTACTTTTACCAAACCTATAGCCAACACAGTGGCAAACACCATAATCAAGACGTCCACGTCCAAGACTGTCATCCTTGTCTTGTCCTTGCTGTTCACACCAGCCATGCCATGTCCAACATCGTCACACTAATGCAACCTTCGATTGCCATCCATCTACATCAATGACCACAATATCTACCATGATTTATCACCTTGACTACTTCCACCTCGGCTTCCACCACTTCTCCTAGCATGCCCTTAATGACCTTGACCTTCACCTTCTACCAACACATCTGCCTTCTAACAACACATCTGCCACACCTTTCCACCAACACCACCTCTGGCACCAACACCAACACCTCAATAGTTACCACCAACACCAAAACTATAACTATAGCCTCCACCAGAGCTACCACCAATTTCGATTCCTTCTAACAGTATCACCATCAGCACAAACCCTACCAGTCTCAACATCAACTCCAACAAACACCTTCGCTACCAACTCCAATATCAAAACCACCAAAGCCACACCCTGAGCATTCTTCTCGCCCTATTTCAGTAACATGTTAGGCAGCACATATTTTCTCTTTCCTTCGATCTGCTCTTCCTAGCCCACGCAGCAATAAAGGAATCCACACAAAATTCCACAACTCTAGCAATGGCATCAGGTCGAGCATCACCTAGCAACAACTCCTATTCAATCTTAATCCACATATCCTGATCACCAAACTATGCTGCACATCTTTCCACGATCACGACAACCCTTCAGGCATCAACAGAATGGGCAATCTTGCACACCTCCTTAACCATTACCCAAACCATAGAAGAAGCACATGTAAGGCCTCAACAACATGAAGGAGCACGTAGCAGTAGCAAGCCACACAACACCATGCTCCTATATCTCTTTCCTGCAGCATAACAACTGAACAACACAGCAAGTAAAGCAAGCTTCTTCTCTCTTCTCTTTCCCTCTGCTTCCCTTCTCTCTCAATCCAATCTCCTCCCAAGCAATACCTCTCTCCAGCATAGCATGCAAGCAAACACACCTCCTCTCCTCTCTTCTACATGGGCAGTAGCAACAAGCACCAGCAGGCCTGTCATCCTCCTCTTCTCTTCTGAGTTCTGACGGCATGCAGCACGCTCCTCCTCTAATTATAGCACCAATGGATGGTCCTGGCGAGGTTAGGAACTTGATTCCTGTAGCCTGGCTGATCCTCTCCGCGAGCCTGCGAGTCCAACAAGTTATCCGCCTCCTACACCTAGGCCAAACCCAAGGGGACTAGATCCAGATCTAGATCCTGAGCAGCGGTGCCCCTGAGTGCCGGCAGTGGCCTAGCAATCTCGAGTGGCAATGGGTGGCCCGATGCGATGAGATCTGCACACCTGCGCTCAGGCACTACTACAGAAATATACATCAGAATCGGGTTTTTTCGTCATCATAATCGGTTTTGGTGGCACTAGAAAGTGCATCGACAGTGATAACAAGACACTATTACAGTTGATTTTTGTTTGATAGTGATAATACGATAATCACAATTAGTTCTAGGTGAGAACCAATTGTGATGACCCCTCATTATAATCGATTCTCACCTAGTATCGATTGTGATGACCATTTTACAACTGTGCACTATCCGAAAACAATGCCAAATTCACAATATATATATATATATATATGTGCATTCATAATACAAACCACAGTACACATACATTGACAATATCATAGAACATTCACAATACATACCATATAACATTCACAACACAACCATATCACATTAACAGTACATATATCACATTCACATGATATAATATGTTGGGGAACGCGGTATGCTACACTAGCACAAATTAAAATTTCTACCGCAAACCAGAAAAGCTACTCGCAAGAAGGGGATCATAGATCTATTACCACTAGACGCGCAGTTGCGGAATCCTCCGCACGTCGTTGTAGTGGATCGTTCTCGGCGTGGATCGTCCTTGCCGCGGACCGTCCTCGCCGCGGATCGTCCTCGCCGCAGATCGTCCTCGCCACGGATCGTCCTCGCCGCGGATCGTCCTCGCCACGGATTGTCCTCTTCATGCCGCAGTAGCAGCAGCGTCACCACAGCAGTCCACACGTCCGGGGATGGAACGCCGTGCGTCGGTGTGCAAGCACCGAGTCGCTCGGCAGGGGCAACGAGAGGAGGTGGCTAGGGTTTCTGGCGAAACACCTCTAAACCGCACGAAAGTGTATTCTGCGTCTAGCCTCCTCCCCTCCTTATATAGCCACGAGGTGAAACCCTACGCAGTCAGGGCCCATCTACGCGCTAAGCCCACGAGGTCCATTAATTACGGATCCAATCCGAATTGATACATCCCAGCCCGTTAAGTGTGTGACCCTGTAGGTTCATGCGTATTTGGACATGGATTCGAAAAACCCTTTTTCTAATCCAATAGTCGGTAGCGGCTCCTTGCAGAGCATGCCAACTCCCAAACGCATATGATTAAAGTACTGATGTAATAATCCCTTTGCCAAACTATATGAAGATCGAACTCAAGGCGAGAAGCATGTCATCCTTTGACAGTTCAATCCATCCCTCGTATCCGTGATATATTAATAAGTTGTGATTGACTTCTCAATCACGGCATGGCCATGCACTTCCTTAATCATATCACACGAGTGGCCTAGACATATATCTCCGTTACACTGGAGTGGCAAATTCCATCTTGACTGCTCACTTCCCTCTGCATGTTTCATAGTAAACATGAAAGCTACCTTTATAACTATCCGGTTAGGAAATAGTGTTTGGCAACCCCAAGGTAAACTATTACACATGTAGGGAATATGACAATCTCAGGTCTAAGGATCATACATCTACTATGTATGAGATACACTGATGACACATAAGAATGTAACATTCTCGCAGTGTCCCATTATGGGTCTATCTAACACATGTTCTTCAACATGCGTCCACATTGTATTGATGATATCTCCATATCCCATGATCTATGAAACATGATCATCAAACAATACATGTGCTAATCTATTCATCGTTGTCCTATACGATGATATCCGATCAGAGATATTTATCGAATTATATCAATAAGTAAAGAGCTTCATAAACAACTCACACACTTGTTGATCAAAACAATGATATACATTCATTGGACCAATAATCATATTATTATTCATAAACATAGTCATGTTACAATCATCCATATGATTGCCTCAAGGGCATAACACTAACAATCTCCCACTTGCACTTGAGTCAATCAATTAAGTATCTAATACCAATAGACCTCGTGTGCGCCTCATGCTTAGGCTGTGGTAGTGGCTTTGTCAACGAATCAGCCACATTGGCTTCCGTATGTACTTTGCATATCTTCACGTCACCTCTATCCACAATTTTGCGAATAAGGTGAAAGCGTCAGAGTATATGTTTGGACTTCTGATGTGATCTAGGCTCTTTTGCTTGTGCAATGGCACCACTATTATCGCATTAGATGTCCATTGGACTAGAGGCACTAGCGACCACACCAAGTTCTGAGATAAACTTCTTTATCCATACAGCTTCTTTTGCGGCATCCGAAGCCGCAATATACTCCGCTTCTGTCGTAGAGTCAGCCACCGTGCTTTGCTTGGAACTCTTCCAGCTTACTGCTCCTCCATTTAGTGTAAACACAAAACCGGATTGTGATCGAAAATCATCTTTGTCAGTTTGGAAGCTTGCATCGGTGTAACCTTTTACAACCAGTTCTTCCTCACCTCCAAAGACTAGGAACATACCCTTAGTTCTTCTCAAGTACTTTAGAATGTTTTTCACGGCAATCCAATGACCATCACCGGGATCCGCTTGGTATCTACTTGTGACACTTAGAGCATATGAGACATCTGGGCGTCTGAGATCATGGCATACATGATAGATCCAATAGCCGAAGCATATGGAATCTTGCTTATCCTGTCTCGCTCATCAGTTGTCGAAGGACACTGATTCTTTCTTAGACTTATGCCATGTGACATTGGCATGAAACCTCTCTTAGATTCATGCATATTGAACCTTTTCAATACTTTGTCAATGTACGTTTCCTAGCTTAATCCAATCAACCTTTTTGATCTATCTCTATAGATCTTTATGCCCAAGATATAACATGCTTCTCCCAAGTCCTTCATTGAGAAACTCCTTTTCAACGAAGTCTTAACGTCTTCAAGCATAGGAATATCATTCCCGATCAATAATATGTCATCCACATACAAGATCAGAAACACAAGTGCGCTCCCACTAGCCTTCTTGTAAACACAAGGCTCTTCTTCGTTTTTGATAAAGCCAAATCCTTTGACCACTTCATCAAAACGAATGTTCCAACTCCGAGATGCTTGCTTTCCCATAAATGGATCTCTGAAGCTTGCATTTTTTTTAGCATTTTTAGGATCAACAAAACCCTCAGGTTGTATCATGTATACATCCTCAGATAGATTCCCATTGAGGAAAGCTGTCTTGACGTCCATGTGCCATATTTCATAATCGAAATATGCAGCAATTGCTAAAATGATCCGGACAGACTTGAGCATGGCTACCGGTGAAAAAGTTTCATCATAGTCAATTCCTTGAACTTGTTTGAAACCCTTTGCCACCAACCGTGCCTTATAGATCTGAACATTTCCATCTACGTATGTCTTCTTATTGAAAATCCATTTGCATTCTATGGTTTTTACACCATCAGGAGGATCGACCAAGTTCCAAACTTGATTGTCATGCATGGATTGAATTTCGGATCTCATGGTTCCAAGCCATTTTTCGGAGTTTGGGTCCATCATTGCTTCTTTGTAAGTCGTGGGTTCATCTTTGTCCAATAATAATATGTCATGTCCATATCTTATATGTTCATGATGCGGCCTCCCCGACCTACGTAGGGTTGGTGTCTCTTCCACAAGTTGTACAACACTTTGTACATCTTGTGAAGGTTCAGTGGTAGCTTGAACATATTCATGCGATTCTCGAATTTCATCGAGATGCACATCACTCCCACTGATTTCTTTGGAAAGAAACTCTTTCTCCAAAAAGACACCATTTCGAGCAACAAAAACTTTGTTCTCGTTTCTTTTATAAAAGTAATATCCTTTTGTTTCTTTAGGATACCCCACAAAGAAGCATTTTTCTGATTCAAAGTAGTTTATCTGATTGCAAACGTTTTACATAAGCCTCGCATCCCCATATCTTGAGAAATGACAATATGGGACTTCTCCCGGTCCATATCTCATATGGTGTCTTCTCAATGGATTTTGATGAGACCCTATTTAATGTGAACGCAGCTGTCTCTAGAGCGAACCCCCAGAAGGATAATGGCAGATCTGTTTGGCTCATCATTGACCGAACCATATCCAATAAAGTTCGATTCCGTCGTTCGAATACGCCATTCCATTGAGGCGTTCCTGGCGGAGTAAGTTGTGGAATGATTCCACATTGCTTTAGATGATCACCAAACTCTTGGCTCAAGTATTCGCCATCACGATCTGATCGTAAGTGTTTTATTGATTTGCCAAGTTGATTTTGTACTTCGTTCTGAAACTCTTTGAACCTTTCAAAGGTTTCAGACTTATGCCTCATTAAATAGATATATCCATATCTACTAAAGTCATCAGTAAAAGTTAAAAAGTACTGAAACCCACCTCTAGCAATCGAGCTCATTGGTCCACATACATCTGTATGTACTAGGGCCAACAATTCATTCGCCCTCTCACTAAAACCTGTGAAAGAGGTTTTTGTCATCTTGCCAAGTAAACAAGACTCACATGTTTCAAATAATTCAAAATCAAATGAGGTGAGAAGTCCATCACCATGGAGCTTCTTCATGCGCTTCTCATTTATGTGACCCAAGCGACAATGCAATAAAAAGGTAGGGTTCAAATCATTTGGTCGAGGCCTTTTGACATTAATGTTATAGACATGTTTTTCTTTGAGTTCAAGGACGTATAGCCCATCCATCATGGGACAACAACCATAATACATATCATTCAAAAATATTGAACAAACAAAGTTCTTTATTCTGAATTCATAACCTTCATGTTCCAAATAGGAAGATGAAATAATGTTTCTACTCATAGATGGAACAAAATAACAATTATTAAGTTCTAAAACTAATCCTGAAGGCAAATGCAATGGGTAGGTGCCAACGACAAGACCAACAACTCTTGCTTTGTTCCCCACGCGAATATCCACTTCTCCCTTTGCCAAGTCTCTACTCTTTGTCAGCCCCTGCAACGAATTGCAAACGTGAGCAACCGATCCGGTATCATATACCCAAGAGCTGGAATAAGAAGTAGCAAGATTAATTTCTATAACATTAATACATGAAGTGGAAGTCACACTCCCATTCCTTTTATCTGCCAGGTACTTCTCGCAGTTCCGTTTCCAATGTCCTGACTTCTTGCAATAGAAGCACTGGGTTTCGGGTTGAGGGCCGACTTTGAGCTTCTGAAGCTTAGTTTTGAGGCTCGTGATCTCATCTTGAGCCTTGCCCTTGCCCTTTCCCTTTCCCTTTCCCTTTCCCTTTCCCCAAGTCTTGGCTTTCTTCTTTTTGAAGGCAGTTGTCTTCTGAACCATCATCACATGATTGGGTTTCTTCTTAATGCTTTTCTCGGCAGCCTTGAGCATCCCATGTAGCTCGGTCAGGCTCTTCTCCATGCTATTCATATGAAAATTCATAATGAATGGCTCAAAGCTCGAGGCGAGATCGAGAATTACGTCAGAGCTGCACCAATGCTAAGGAAACTCAAGCTTTTCCAATCTCCCAATGTAGCCAATCATCTTGATTACATGTGGGCTGACCGGATCGCTTCAGCCAGCTTACAAGCAAACAGAAGCTTTGAGATACCATACCTCTCAGCCCTTGCTTGATTCCCAAACATGCCCTTCAAGCCCACAATCATATTGTAAGCATCCTGGTCCTCATATTGCTTTTGCAGCTCAGAGTCCATGGTGACAAGCATGAGACAGCTGACCTCTACAAAGGCATTAACATGTTTTTCATAGTCAGCCTTCAAATTCCGAGGAGCATTTTCGACTGGTTCATTAGGAATCGGACTCTCTAGAACATATTCTTTCTTTTCATGTTTGAGAACAATTCTCAAGTTGCGATACCAATCCACAAAATTTGTTCCATTTAGTTTTCTCTTTCCAAAACCGATCTCAAAGCAAAACCAGGTGCAGAAGAGGAGCGTGAGGAGGTGCCATTGAATTACAACAAAAACATGCAAAGTTTCTAAGCACTATGTTTCTGTAATACTTTTATTAAACATTTTAACAAAAGAAACTCCTATCATGTGCCCCCTTTATGGACACATGGTGAGTATTCAAGATCCATATTCATCAAACACTAGTGAGCTTTGGCATCACAGCTAGAAATCTAATGACATAGGTAAGCAACATCTTTGCTAATTACATCTTATGTAACTCTTGTTGGTTGAGCATGAAAACAAGTAATGAATGCCTCCGTCAACTTGAGTCATGGCCATGTCAACTTGCCCCTAGGGCTCACATGAGGGAGGGAGCACTTCTCGTTTCCGGGTGCCAATTAAGAAACCTAGCATCATGTGTGTTTTCCTAGACACCAATCGTCTTGTATCCGTTCCTTCATTACTGAAATCATATTCCAACCACTTATGTCCTTAAGCCCAAAACCATTTTGATAGCTTAGTTAAATCAACCATTGTTATGCGCGATGTGTCCAACACATCCCTATCATCTATTAAGATAGTCATTGATATACTACTTTGGCAGTCATATCAATAATGATCTAAATTCTTGATAGGTACAACAATTGGATGGACAAGTGTGATTTAAAATTTTAACTATAGGGATGAACAATATCTACTATGAACATGGCATCACATGCAATGAGCATAAAGAAAATAGCAAGGATTAAACACACATCCACACATAATCAAATTAAGATGTGAAATAGTATGGCCCTTAGCATTAGGATCTCCATCATCATGCTTGATTGTTCACCTTGCCATCATGCTTGATGCCACCATCTTCATCATTGTAGATGCAACTCCTTACAACTTTGATAATGAATATTACATGAGGGTTTGAAACATCACAAGTCGACACACAGGTCGTTATACATTTTAGATTGAAATAGCCTTATGGCTTGACACGGCACGCAGGCCATGTAAATATTACATGCATCGCATACACATAGGCCATACTATTTCACACAACATCCTGCAAAAACGAGTTAAACAAAATAGATTCTCTGACGGCGAGGTTCCAAGGCGGCGCCCAGTGGTCGAGGGCGTGCCCAGGCGGGTTCAAGGCGGCGCCCTGCGTAGATCAAGGGGCATCGTTCTGTTAAAAGAAAACGCCCTCAAAATCTCCACGGATCAATCAGATTGACCCAATCTGATTCAATATGATTGGCTTGGTCCCATATGGTTGCGATTCGTAAACCCTGATGGCGGTAACCCGACCGGTAAGGGCAACGTCGTACCATGAACGGACTCACCCAAATCAAGATTGATTCGGTTTGCACTTTCCTCAAACCCTAAACCGATTTATCTCATCGACGGCTGCCTCCACCAATTCATCACATGAATCGGTTGAACATGTAATAGATCCAATCTACTATCCTCACATACTATATGTGCAACATCCAGATCACAAATCTACGCGAGATGGCTCTGATACCACTGTTGTGGAATGCGGTATGCTACACTAGCACAAATTAAAATTTCTACCGCAAACCAGAAAAGCTACTCGCAAGAAGGGGATCATAGATCTATTACCACTAGACGCGCAATTGCGGAATCCTTCGCACGATGTTGTAGTGGATCGTTCTCGGCGTGGATCGTCCTCGCCGCGGATCGTCCTCGCCACGGATCGTCCTCTCCACGCCCCGCGATAGCACCGGCGTCACCACGGCCCGATCCACACGTCCTGGATGGAGCGTGCGTCGGTGTGCAAGCACCAGGTCGCTCGGCGGGGGCAACGAGAGGAGGTGGCTAGGGTTTTACAGCGAAACACCTCTAAACCGCACGAAAGTGTATTCTGCGTCTAGCCTCCTCCCTCCTTATATAGCCACAAGGTGAAACCCTAGGCGATCGGGAGCCCATCTACACGCTAAGCCCACGAGGTCCATTAATTACGGATCCAATCCGAATTGATGCGTCCCAGTTAAGTGTGTGACCTCAGAGGTTCATGCGCATTTGGACATGGATTCGGAAAACCCTTTTTCTAATCCAATAGTCGGTAGCGGCTCCTTGCAGAGCATGCCAACTCCCAAACGCATATGATTAAAGTACTGATGTAATAATCCCTTTGCCAAACTATATGAAGATCGAACTCAAGGCGAGAAGCATGTCATCCTTTGACAGTTCAATCCATCTCTCGTATCCGTGATATATTAATAAGTTGTGATTGACTTCTCAATCACGGCATGGCCATGCACTTCCTTTATCATATCACACGAGTGGCCTAGACATATATCTCTGTTACATTGGAGTGGCAAATTCCATCTTGACTGCTCACTTCCCTCTGCATGTTTTATAGTAAACATGAAAGCTACCTTTATAACTATCCGGTTAGGAAATAGTGTTTGGTAACCCCAAGGTAAACTATTACACATGTAGGGAATATGACAATCTCAGGTCTAAGGATCATACATCTACTATGTATGAGATACACTGATGACACATAAGAATGTAACATTCTCGCAGTGTCCCATTATGGGTCTATCTAACACATGTTCTTCAACATGCGTCTACAATGTATTGATGATATCTCCATATCCCATTGTCGACGATCGGTTCCGCCGGCAATGAAATTTGTGATTCGAGGGGATTCGTGCGAGATCAGGGCAAGATGGTAACACAGGATGCGAGGGTGATCTTTTTGACAGGTTCGGGCTCTCACGGTGGAGATAATACCCTAGTCCTGTGTTCTTGTTGATATGAGTCTCCTCTCTTTTCTCTTTTTTCTTTCCCCCCTTCTACAGGGTTGCCCCTCCCGCCTTATATACCGGGGGGAGGGGATATTACACAGAGATGCCACCTGGCATTGCATTAGGTTGGTTCATGAGTATCCCATTTGTCCTCACTCGTCTGGCTCAGCTGCCACCGAAGGATTTGCTCTCCACTTTCCCGACCCACGCCTGTCGATTCGCCAGGGTTAGTTGGTCTCAGGCTGCGGGCATCAGATCATGCGCCCTGCTTTATGCAGAGGCGTCCTGTCGCGGGGTGGAGTCCGGTCGGGCAGGTGGTATGCAGTGGGCCTTGAAGAAGTGTTGGCCTGCGGCCTTGTCCGCTTGAAACCATGGTAGCCCTATGGCCCGGTACCCTCTAGCAGGCCGGCCGTGGGCTCCTTCAAAGAACCCCGACCTCAGCTATTCGACACCCATGATCTATGAAACATGATCATCAAACAATACATGTGCTAATCTATTCATCGTTATCCTATACGATGATATCCGATCAGAGATATTTATCGAATTATATCAATAAGTAAAGAGCTTCATAAACAACTCACACACTTGTTGATCAAAACAATGATATACATTCATTGGACCAATAATTATATTATTATTCATAAACATAGTCATGTTACAATCATCCATATGATTGCCTCAAGAGCATAACACTAACATAATATTGTTTACAACATATATATGGACTAGTAGGAGTCTGTCTGAAATCTATACCTACTATCCTCGAATATAACCTCTATCCAATACCACTGACACATGTGGTCTCGTAATTTGTTAAGATCTTTATTTTTTTAAGCTCTTGCGAGGGATATCAATCTTCTTAAAATAGAAATAAGTGTACTAATTTAAATTTAAAATTTTGTATGTAAAAGGCTGAGTATATTATGCATATACATATACCTTATTGAAAAGGTATGAGTCGCCAACTAGGATTAGCATATGATGCATAATGTAGAAGCTGCATAGGTCATCGCACCCCTGTTGATGACACTGTGAATAAAGAAAATCAAATTACAAGACAAAGAATAGATGTAAAAAAATCCTATACCATGCACTTGTACCTTGAAGTGCTTTCACTCCAGCTGGTTGCCTCGGCTAACATTGTATAGTCCTCCTTCAGCAACGTAAGACAAGAAAGCTCTATAGAAATTGGAGAGATACCATTGAGGCAAAAAAAAATTGAACGTAGTTACATACAAAAAGTGTTAGTTTAGAGGAATAAACTTACTTCTGCAAAATAGGTTTGATTGCATATACCATTGGTCTCTTCTTGAGCGAGTTCAAAGTGTAGACCTCGTGTGCGCCTCATGCTCATGCTTAGGCTGTGGTAGCGACCACGAGTAGAACCCAATGGTTACTTAGAAAATGGTATGCAGTGCAACAAAATAAGTTCATATACGGTTTATGTGCGTACAAGTAATTGAAGGGTAAAGTCATCACATTAGTACTTAGTCATCGTGGTACGAGAAGAGAATGAAGTCATTTTTCGCCTCAGCCAGCAATGCCTCCTTGATGTAGTTGACAAGGAACTCCAATTGAAGCTAGCCATGGTCGCAGACATCAACTCGGGGTCGACGAACCCAACTAGGTGTTGACCTGTCACGGCTCACTGCCTCATTATCCTGCAACTTGTGTCAATTATTAAAAAACATAATACAAAATCATATAACAGTCATAGGCTCATACTATATGGTGCGATACTCACAGTGTTTAGGATCCTACAATACAAATATCAATGGATTTGAGGCTGTACAAATTGAACAAATCCTCAAAACTCACTGGGAATATTCTATCCTCGTCGCGGTGGAAATGTCCCGCTCGATACCTCACATTGAAATCGACGTGAGGCTGGGCAGCATTCACCTTGTCAATGTACCATCCATGGAGCAAAAGAGTGCACTTGCCCAGAGCATTCAATTCTTGGGCAGCGATAAGAGGCTTTCCCTATATGTACACCTAAAAACCTATAAAACATGACCATGGTTCAGTTGTAAAGAGTGGTTCATAATCAATATTAGCTACTTTTTCTCTGATTATTTCAGAAACACTAGATTGAATCTTGTCTGGGATAATTCTTCTAGTTTATATCTCGTTCTAGTTGCTTGATTTCTTTGATTTAAGATTGCTGCGTTTAACCCGTTGCATCACCAATATAGCAATTTTTACCGAATTTACACACATGCATAATGACTTTGAGCACAACATACATAGTAGTGAAGATATATGATCAAATGTGTTACTTTCCTTGCTCGCTGAACTCTTGGTCTTGCATATGGGGTCATCGGTGGATTTTTTGGGGCGTGAGTATCTACCAAATAAGAGCCAAAAGGCTTCAAATAGAGACAAATTTAAAATATTTTTTTACAGATTATGCAAATTCATGATTTAGAAAAAAAATTAGAAACTATTTTTACTCAATTTGATGTTTGGATGCAAAAGTTACAAGTATTTGAAGTTTTGTTCAGAGAGAAAATCCTAGAAAAAAAAGAGAAAGAAAACATGGTGCTGAGAGGGTGACTTCTAAGGCATATTCCGCTGAAAATGCTATCCTATGGATAAAACGTACATTCCTCAAAACTAACAGTGCCTTTTCTATTTTTCGGATTTATATTTGACAGGTGGAGTCAAGCTATGAGCGACACTTAACCAAAAACCAATTTAAATTATAAACCACCTACTTAACGTAACTGGGCCCACATGTCATAGACTCACTGGCCTTAACTGGGGTTAAATAAACTAATCTAACATTAACCATCATCGTTAGCACTAATCTAAACGTTTATTGTGCATAGTGCAGTGCTGCACGCAGCGAAGGTGGATCAAGCGAGCTCGCCGACTACGAAGCAAAGGAGCAAAGGCAAAGGGGCCATGACAAAGCCGAAAATAGGACAAGGGCATCATGGAGGAGCTCTGGGAAGTGGCAGTGGTCAGAGAGGTGGACGAAGACGGCGATGAGATGACATTAAGCAGTGGGGCTCTTGGGTTTATAGTGAACTGGGTGAAGGAGGATGAGATGAGCGAACTGGGTCATCACGTGAGCAAAAGGGCACCAAGTGAAGCTATGGCGATTGGCACAGGGACCTATGGTCGTTGGAGTGATGGTGAAGGCTGCTTCTGTGGTGGTGCCATGGACAGTTATGGCTAAGTCTGCATTTCTATGCTAAACCTCAAAATCTAACTAAAGTGCGAGCATCTAGGGACTACCATGAGCTCACTGGGAGGTCTGGTGGTGACAAAGGGGCACTGGGGTAGCTTGATGGTGGCAAATGGCTTCGACGGAGGGTGGCACATGATGACAGTGAACTTGGTGAAGGGAAAGGCTACAACAAGATGTGTAAACTCACATGCAAACTGAGGGTGGCAAAGGTGGAAGGAATCGGACTGGGACCCATCGGAGCGGCGGTAATTGGCGGATATGGCAATGGTGGTCGACAATAGGGAAGATGAACAGGTCCAAGAAATTACTGTAGAAAAGATTGCATTAAGCAAGCAAAAGTGAAATTGGTGCTAGGTGGCGCAAAGTGACGTGCAAGAGGTAGTGGGGAGCTCACCGGGAAGGAGGGAACACGGCGATGTAGAATGGCACGTTCATCGAAGAGGAAGACGTTGATGGTGGCGTGGCTCTCCACAGCTTCACTACGAAGACAAGCACTCTAGAACACGGCTCAGGGAAGAAGATGATGCAGATGTCAAGCCAGAAGAACTCTCCGATGGCAATGGCGGCTTAGGGTGGGCTCATCGGCATCAGGGATAATGCTCATATTCCCACTAAACAGAAGTGCAGGGAGCTCGATCGGGTTTTCACGAAAATGGAATGAGTGGCGAGCTGGAAAAAGGGTGACGTGGTTGGATGACTTAAGACTATCTCCAGCAATTTCCCTTCATTCCATTCCCTTCCCTATTCCCTTCCTCACTTTCATTCCCTTTATTTCCTATCATCTCCAACAGCATCCCCTCGAAGGGATTTCTCTCTGGGATTGGAGAGAGAATCCCTTTCTATAGGGATTCACTGTACAAATCCCTTCTGAAGGGAATCGTGAAGGGAATCCGCTGGAGCACTTGGGATTTGTTCGCGAAGGGATTTAGAGGGGACGGGAAGCCACTGGAGATAGTCTAAGAACCAAGGAGAAAAGCGCAAGAAAGACGGCGAGGCGGTGGCGATGATGATGATATCTTGGTCTCTCTCTCTTCGCTCAACGGAAAAATAAAGGAGGTAAACCAGCGAGATAACTAGCAGATGACTGTGACAGACGAGTGAGAATCGGGGTAGCTCAGTCGAAAATGGTTAACGAACATGGGGCGAATGGCAACAAACCGTGAAACCGAGGGCGATGAGGTTGACAGCAAGGTCTTTGGTGGGGTCCCATGGGTCCACTAGCCACGGTGAGGCGGAGAGAGGCAAGCGCGAAAGCTCTTCTCGTGGCGAGCTTGGCCATGGTGTCGAACGGGCACTGCGTGTGGAAGACGATGGCTGATGAGTGGGCTCGACATGTTAGCGACGGAGCGAGAAGGAGAGAGAGAAGGTTGGTCGGCAAAAAGACGTTTTCGTGCGGAGATAACAAAGATAGGGAGGCGGCTTGAGAGGATGATGAAATCTGAAATCTGAACAATCCCTTATTTTCTATGGATAGGATCAATCCACGTCACTCTTCTCCTGCCTTCTTCCCCCCTTTCGCCAACACCGCATCCTTTTCCTTTTCACGTGGTCGAGTACAAAACCTCGCTTGTTGCTGCGAATGAATGACCATCTACACGTAGCTCCTCAACTATTTCGCAGGCTAGGTTTGGAGTTTGGCACAATTGATGAATGAATCATGGATTAGCATCTGTGGAGATCATGTAAAAAGGCTAGCAGCTGTTCGATCTGCCCCTGTGAACATACCATCTATCAACTTGTAGACGATGAGGACCTCAAAAAAATCACTGTTACAAATCTAAAAGAACAAGGATTGGAGATGGCAAACATTCATTTTAAATTTTCCTTGCATGAGTTAGATGTCTTAGTGTGTTGGTTGATCTCAGCAAATTGCATGTGATATTGCCACCCAAATTCCATAGCAATCACTTTCCTAATCATATTCTTTCCTAATCAAAACCTTCCTAAATACTAATCCCTTCCTAATTCGCGCCATGATCGGAGGTGCCTTACATACAATGGAGCTTGCCCCCGAGATCCTCAGCGCCACATTATATAGGAAGGGTGAGCTCGTGTTTTGGGTGATGATCTAATACACGCTCCCTCCCTTCCAAAACCTAAAACCTCTACCGATCCTCACTGGCGCTAGAGGAACCTCGAAGGGTGGTCCAAGGACAGTGTAGGTGTTGACCAGAAGGACGCCACCATCCATCAACAGAACAACGACAACATCATCACAGTGAAGCCGTCGTTGTCCTTCCGGCATCCTCTACATCACCAACTGAATGACAAGGGCTAATGGCGTCAACCATTCCGGTTAGTATCACTAATTCCGCATCAAGAACTAAGTGATCATGTTTAGGCTAAGGCTTTAATGTCATTAGATCATTAGCTTTTCTAACACTTGGTATTAGAGCAACCCTAGCCTAATCATGTTCCTATTAGCCCCGGATTAGTCTCGGTTTAGCCGTGTTCTTGTCGGTTTAGATTTAATTTGGCCAGGATTAGGATTGTTTTTTCTCGGTTTAGCATGAGGAAGGAGGGGATAAGAGCCATTGCAAACCCTAGCGCCTATTTGTCCCCAAATCTGAATCGGATTAGCCTAAAAAATCCCCAAATCCTTAAACCCTGGAACCCAAATCCGATCAAATCAAGAACCCTAAAGGCATTAGAAGGGATTAGGGGACTTACCTTGTCGCCGTCCTCCCGTTCTCATCGCTGGTGGCCTCGCCGTGCCCACGGGCAAGCGCGCCTGCGTGCGCTCACCTGCATGGCCGCTAGCCTCCCCACGCGCTCGCCCCCGAGTGCGCTCGCTCGGCCCTGCGGCTCAGGGTTAGGTTTTGCCCTGTCGTTTTGTTCGAGTTCCAGTAGATCTCGGCCGTCCATGCAAGCCGACAGTTCTGATTCGCCTGAGCCAGGCCGGTTTCGATTTTGGGCCGAGGTCGTGCCCATGGGCCGTTGTCTTGCGGTTGGGCTGGCTATTCTTTTGGGCCACGAGGCCGGTTTTCAGCTGGGCCGTAAGACCTTTACTATTTGAGCCTTTTTAATGCTGGTTATTGTTTAGCTCATTTCAATAATTATTGTATCATGTCTTATTTTATTTTTAGTAAATTATTGTTTAATGATTAGTCCCTGATCATTATTATTGTGTTAATTTCATGATTATTTTTTGGGCAAATTAATAAATATGGCGATTAATTTTTATGTGATGATTATTTCTAAACATCATCTCTAATTAAATGGAACTAACGCGAAATTTAATTAGAGAATTAATTTGACTTAAAATTATGTATAACCAACGTTATTAGTAATTTTAAGTCATTTCTTATACATTTAATTCCTATTTTTGTTTTCTACCGAACGGAGATGCAATTTAGGACTTAATCATTGCTGTTAAATTTCATTTCGTTTTCTGCCCAACGGTGATGCGAAATGAAAATTTTATGATATTTTGTCATCTATATGTATTTAATCAGACCAACATAGGATTAATTATATATATGGCATTGTCTCAATTATTGATTAAATTTGTTGTTATTTTTCAGCGATTAACAATGTTGCCTCTCAAATCAATGGCATTAAACAACTCAATGGCACTAACTTTCCCTCGTGGAAAGATAAGATCCTCATTACATTAGGGGTCTTGTACATTGACCTAGAATTACGAGAGGATGCTCCTATCGCACCTGCCTCTAATGTTGGCAATTACGCTAATCTCAAGAAACAATATGATGAGAAGGCAGAGCGGTGGGAGAAGTCTAACCGCATGTCACTAATGATCATCAAGAATAGCATCTCCGTCGGGATTAAGGGAGAAATCCCTAATTCCGAAAATGCTAAAAGGTACTTGGCTAATGTTGAGGAGAATTTTAAGGGTACTTCCAAGACTTATGCTAGTACTCTGATCATGCGCATGCTCACCTCCCGCTATGATGGTAAGAGCGGTGTGAGGGAGCATATCATGAGCATGACTGACATGGCGGCTAGGCTGAAGGGGATGGATATGTCCATTTCTGATGGTTTTCTTGTCCATTTCATCATGAGCTATTTGCCACCTGAGTATGGACCCTTCAAGATCAATTACAACACTCAAAAGGAGAAGTGGTTCATAGCTGAGCTCATAAGCCACTCTGTTGAAGAGGAAGAGAGGCAAAAGGCAGAAAGACTGAAAGAACAAACTCATCTTGTCAGCACTGGCAAGAGGAAGAATTAGGGGGAGTCTGGTGGCTCTAAGGCAAATAAGAAACCTTATCATCCTCCGAAAAATGATGGGAAGGGAAACGCTATTGCTCATGGCCCTTTGGCACCTTTTGCACTGGCTGTACTACCAGCCATAGGGAACTTCTTTTGCAAGTTCTGCAAGCAGCCTGGGCTCGCACAAAAGGACTGTGCAGGATTCAGGCAATGGTTAGCAAAGAAGGGTAATGAAACCATTTCTTACGTTGATGAGTCCCTATTTACTGAATTTACCTCTAATACTTGGTGGATTGACTCAGGTGCAACTGTGCACATTACTAATTCATTACAGGGATTGCGTTCCGTGATGACCATAAGAACAGGGGACCGAAGTTTTAAGTTCGCTAATGGAATGGAGATTAAAGTCAAAGTAGTTGGAACTCTTCAACTTGCATTAGGAGGCGGCTTCAGTCTTCATCTTTTTGATGTTCTTTATGTTCCTAGTGTTAAGAGGAACTTAATTTCAGTTTCTGTATTGACTAAAATAGGTTATTCATGTGAGTTTGTGGACAATAAGTGCATTATCAGATTAAATAATGACATTATTGGTCTTGCTTTCGAGCAAGACAAACTTTATTTACTCTCTATTGATGAATTTGTGTACTACTGCAAATAAGAAGACATGTGAGACGTCGTCGAAATTATGGCACTGTCGTTTAGGCCATATTTCTATGGGGAGAATAGAACATCTCATTAGAGAAGAGATACTCCAACCCTTAGATTTTTCAGACACGAATCACTGTCTAGATTGTATTAAAGGTAAGTTGTAACACCCCAAAATTTTTCTTTTCTTAAATTCATGTGTGATTTGGCACTTTGGTGAATTTTTGGAATTTTCTGGAATTTATTTGGATTTATTTGGAATTTATTTGAATTTATTCCATTTTGAAATAATTAAGGAATTAAACTTTGCAAATAAAAATTTGTTGGAAATATTTTATTTGAGTCCAAAATGTTCCAAAATATTTTCCAGAATTTTTCTGGAATTTTTCTGAGTCTTTTGCTATTTTTAATGAATTAAATGAATTTCTGGGAATTATTTTAAATATTAAATCGCTGGAAAATTCAACCGGGTCAGTTACTGTTCATCCGACCGGACCCGAGTCCGAGTCCGACTCGAGTCCGACCCGAGCCACGTGACTCGATCGAACCCACTCGGCCGAACCCTAACCGCGTGACCGTTGGATTCAGATCCAACGGCCACGATTGAGCCACGTCACCCGAGCCCGAGCCCGACCGAGCCACTTCGCCGAGCTGCACCGAGCCTAAACCCCGCGCCGTTGGATCTTGATCCAACGGCGTGGTTGAGCCACGCCACCCAATCCGAGTCGCCGTCGGACTCGCCGCCAGCTGCGTCGACCTCGGTTTCCGCTGCTTACCTGACGCCGAGGGCCCTATTTAATGCGCCGCCACGTGCGTAGGACGCCGACTTCCGGCGCACTGTAGCCTAGACAACGCCGCTGAAGCCGCCGTTTAGCCGCAATCGCTCGCCATAGTTGCCGTAGCGCTCATGCCATGATTAAGTGTTGTTTCCGCCGTTGAGGTCGAATCCGGAATCGGAGAGTCAAGCGTCGGAGGAGACATCTCACTTCGCCGAGCGCGCCGGCTGCGTCGGCTAGGTCGTCCCTGCCGCCGGTGACCAGTAGCCGCGCTTCGCCATCATCGCCGGACTTCGAGCTCTGTCAGCCGTCGAATCTTCATCAAGCGGTCCAGATTGCGCCACGTCACCATCGGTGAGATCCCGTTCCAAAATCCCAGATCCAATCTCTACCGTTGGATCTAGATCCAACGGCCCAGATCGAACGCGTTCACCCCAAACGCGTGAAACCAGATCCAATCTGGGCCGTTGAATTTCAAATCAACGGCCGAGATCTAGCCACGTGTGCGGGAGGCTGACCGTGCGCGTCAGCTGGCCATGCGCCACAGACGTCGTGACGCTGACACGCCGGGCCCGCGTGTCAGCGGTCCAACCAAACCGCACCATGACGTCACGCTGACGTCATGATGGGCCCGCGTGTCAGCGGCTGTTCCAGCCGTGCGATGACGCCAGCGATGATGTCACAAGTGGGTCCCACTGTCGGTATAGCAATCTGCCGAGCCGCCGGACGCCGAATGACGTCTACCTCTAGTGGAGTCCCACCTGCCACCGACGCGTGAGCCGTGGGCCGAAGTCCACCGTGGACCGAGGCAAGCCTGGCCGAGCCCATGGACCTGGCGACGCCACCGCCCAATCAGAGGCTGCCACGTGTCCTCGCTGATGCAATAATTAATTTTCGAAAAAGAAAATGATTTATTAATTCGAAATAATGATTTCACATTTTGTTTCAAACTTCAAACGCTTATAACTTTTGCGTTTTAACTCCGATTTGAGTGATTCAAATTTCTAAATTTGTATAAAATTGAGATCTACCTAATTGTGAATTTTATTTAATTTTTGGACTAAATTTTTCCTCTGTAATATTATTTAATTGATTATTTAAACTTCAAAATGCTATAACTTTTGCATTTAAACTCCGAATTGTGATTCAGTTTCTAAAAATTCATAAAATTATGTTCTCTCTGTTTATGAACTTTATTTGGATGTTTGGATACTTTTTGTCTACTGTTTTATTCATTTGTTGCTATTTGCACGCATTACGAGTAGACGTTGAAGTGCCGGAAGGATTCGAAGGAGAAGTGTTGACTCAGGATCCGACTCAAGACCAAGAACAAGTATTTTTTGAAGGCAAGTTGTGCTTTGACCATATTGATCCCATTTTGAAACCTATTTTGATTTAATGTATTGCATGCTAGTTCAAATAGAAAATGCTTTACTTAATTATGGGAGATTAGATAAATGCCAAATTGCTGTATGACACCTTGATTATTTAAATATGTGCCATGACCCCCTTGTCACCCTAGTTGTGGATTACTAGTTGGACATTACTTAATTGCCAACATGGGTTTGTAGATCGTTGTAGTGTATGGCTTAGACCTGCTACGTACTCATGACATGATTTTGGACAATCAAATGTTAATATTGACTTAATGATATATTGAACCTGTTTTGGGAAGGTATCATGTGATGTTGATGGCACGTGGTGCATGGTAATCAACTGGGATTTGATAAATAGCTTTTGACCGGGGCATGTGGCAAGAATGATCAGGTGGGCCAGTTGTGGCACTGGAAATGTTGTTTTGGTTCTTCGGGTAGTCTTGCCCTGGTCACCCTAAGGACTTAACCTTGCAAGCCTTTGAACTGAGTCAATCTTGCAACCACATGTCTGTAATGGGACGGACCTAGTTGATTAAGTTGCTAATAACGTACCTGTGGGACCTCAGGTTGTCAACTACACCCTTTGTGTAAGTTGTACGGGGGAGCGTACCGGGGCTGCGGCCAGGTACCCATCTAACGGTTGATTGGCCTAAACTTCGCCTTCGCTAAGGGAAGGGTTAGTGTGCAATAACCGGGGAGGCTCACTTGTATTGTTAGAAGTTTCCGAAAGACTTTGTTACGGGAACTCGCCTTTGTGGTGTTTGACTGTATCTTGTGGGTAAAGTGCATAACCTCTGCAGAGTGTAAAATCTATTCGAATAGCCGTGTCCGCGGTATTGGACATCGCTCGGGAATTACAGTCAAGGGTTAGATTTTCTTGAAAATAACTTGGACTTGAAAGGTTGGGTTTGGTTAATCAATGATGTTGATGGAAATGTGGATTAGGATGGGAAAGATGTTGATTAAACTCCTGTAAAAGTTATTGATACTATACTTATTTCTATTGCTTTCGAATCTACTTATGCTACTTGTCAAATGCTGTTTTACTGCAAAAATACCCTGAGCTATTCCTTTGTATTAAGCCATGCATGTAGTATATTAGTTGCATTCTGTGCATGACTTGCTGAGTACCAAGTACTCACCCTTGCCACAATACAACACCAGTTGAAGAGGAGACTACACCAGCTTTGGAGGAGGAGCTCCAAGAGGAACCGCTTCATCGAGGAAGCGAGCCCGATCAGTTGCCTGTGGTATCTTGGATGGCGCCACGAAGTTATCTTATTTTTCCGCTGCTATTATTTCTCTCTTAATAAGTTTCGCCTGCGTATATATTTGTAACTTTACCATAAGGTCGAGCAACCAGTTTGACTATCTAATTAAAGTACTTTATTAGTATCGAGTGGTATGATTGTGATATTTACCGATGTTAAGACTGTGTGCACTAGCGCGTTCCTGGACTAGTGCTGAATACACAGAGGGTCCGGATTTGCAGATTCGGGTCCCGACATAAGTTCACTAAGAAAATTAAGAAAGGAGCCACTAAGAGTACGGGTCTTTTAGAATTAATTCACACTGACATTTGTGGACCCTTTCCAGTGACATCAGTGGATGGTTACAATTCTTTTATTACATTCACTGATGATTTCTCTTGCTATGGTTATATTTTTCCTATTCGTGATCGTTCTGAATCACTAGATAAATTTAAGATATATAAAGCTGAAGTCGAAAATCAGCATAATATTAAGATCAAAGTAGTGAGATCAGATCGCGGAGGAGAATATTATGGGAGACATGCTCCTTATGGGAAAAACCTGGGCCTTTTGCCAAATTCCTTCAAGAAAATGGTATAGTTGCCCAATACTCTATGCCCGGAGAACCTCAACAGAACGGAGTGGCAGAGCGTCGCAACTGTACACTTATGGATATGGTACGGAGCATGCTTAATTATTCAAATCTTCCTATTAGCTTATGGATGGAGGCACTAAAAACGGCTGCCCACATACTTAATCAGGTTCCTAGCAAGTCTGTAACCAAGACACCTTATGAATTATGGACTGGGAGGAAACTGATAGTCAACTATTTACGTGTATGGGGCTGTCGTGCTGAAGCTAGATTGTTTGACCCACAGCTAAAGAAATTAGACTCTAAGACTGTGAGTTGCCATATCATTGGATATTCAGAAAGATCTAAGGGATATCGGTTTTATTGTCCAAATCGTGTCACTAAATTCGTTGAGACTAGACACGCTGTCTTTTTAGAGGACAATGAAATCAGTGGACGCTCACAACCAAAGGAGATAGACCTTTAGGAAGTTCGGGCTCAAGCCCTATTACCAATAACTCAAGAGTATATCTTTCCTATTCCTCATGCGATGCCTCATATTGTAGTATCTCCAGCTGAAAATTCTGGAGCAACAACCATTGTTGAGGATTTTAATGAACCAGATAATGAACCTCAACAACCTTCTGAGGCATCTTATGAACAAATAACTGAAGAAGTGCCTCAACAACCTCCACAATCGCCAGTGATCCCTAATGAACCTATAAGACGATCACAGCGAGTGAGGAGGTCTGCCATACTAGATTATTATGAAGTTTTTCTTGGTGAAGACATAGGTAAGGGAGATGACCCCACCTCATTCAAAGAGGCCATAACAAATGAGCATTCATCTAAATGGATTGAGGCCATGCAAAATAAACTAAAGTCTATGAGCACTAATGGTGTCTGGAATTTAGTAGAAATTTCTAAAGGAGTCAAAATAGTAGGCTGTAAATGGGTCTACAAAACTAAGCTTGACTCTAAAGGGAATATTGAAATATTCAAAGCAAGGCTTGTAGCAAAGGGTTTCTTACAGAAAGAGGGAATTGATTACAATGATACCTTTTCCCCTGTCTCTAAGAAAGATTCATTAAGAATCATTATGGCGCTCGTTTCTCATTATGGCTTAGAGCTCCATCAGATGGATGTTAAAACTGCATTCCTTAATGGTGACTTGCATGAACAAGTTTTCATGATACAACCCGAAGGTTTTGTTGTGAAAGGCAAGGAACATATGGGATGCAGACTTAAGAAATCCATCTATGGACTTAAACAAGCGTCTAGACAATGGTACCTTAAATTCGATAAAATAATCAAAAACTTCATATTTAAGGAGAATGGGGTGGATAACTGTATATATATATATATATATATATATCAAAAATAAGGGTGGAAAATTTATTTTCCTAGTACTCTATGTTGATGATATATTATTAGCAAGCAGCAATAAAAATATGCTGCATGAGACTAAAGGTTTTTTATCCTCTAATTTTGACATGAAGGATCTCGATGAAGGCCATTTTGTTTTAGGTATTGAAATTCACCGAGATAGGTATAAAGAAGTACTAGGATTATCTCAAAAAGTCATACATTAATAGAATACTTGAAAGGTGTAACATGAGTAAGTGCTCTGCCAAGCCTGCTCCGATAGTTAAGGGCGATAAATTTGGATTATTTCAAAGCCCGAGGAATCAATTAGAATCAGGTCAAATGAAGATGATTCCTTATGCTTCGGCTGTCGGAAGCCTAATGTACGCTCAAGTCTGTACGCGTCCAGACTTGGCATTTGTTACCGGGATGATTGGCAGATTTCAATCTAACCTAGGTCTAGACCACTAGAAGGTTGTTACAAAGATCCTGCGTTATTTGCAGGGCACTAAGCATTACATGTTCACATATAGAAAGTCTGAGAACCTTAAGGTTTTTGGTTATTCAGACACTAATTTTGCAGGGTGTGTAGACACTAAGAAATCCACATCAGGTTGCGTATTCACCCTAGTAGAAGGAGCAATTTCGTGGAAAAGCTCCAAACAATCCATAACTGCATCGTCGACAATGCAGGCAGAATTTGTGACATGCTATGAAGCAACTAGGCAGGCCGTATAGCTTAAAAACTTTATCCCGGGACTGAGAGTGGTAGACAGCATTGCAAGATCACTCACTATATACTGCGATAAAAAGGCCGCAGTTTTCTATTCGAGTAAAAACAAGTTAAGTGGTGCTGCCAAACACATTGACATTAAATACCATGTTGTGAAAGATAGAATCTAGGATCAAACTATTAAAATTGAGCATATCAGTACTAAATCAATGCTCGCGGATTCGCTCACAAAAGGTTTACCTCCTAACTTATTTAAAGAACATATTGTCGGCATGGGTTTATTGGAGGACCTTTGATTATGTTCCTGGATATAGGGTCATTAAAATCAATCAACACCCGTTATGACTAAGCTAGTATTCTATCGAGGTATTATGGTGGACTATAGGTACAGATGTTTCAATGGCGTTTTCATTTGCTGTTGAAAACACATTACTGTGGACTGCTGTTTTACTAAGAGTTAATATATTATGATAGCCTTCGATCAAGTGGGAGAATGTTGGTTGATCTCAGCAGATTGCATGTGATATTGCCACCCAAATTCCACAGCAATCACTTTCCTAATCATACTAATTCGCGCCATGATCGGAAGCGCCTTCCATACAATGGAGCTTGCCCCTGAGATCCTCAGCGCCACATTATATAGGAAGGGTGAGCTCGTGTTTTGGGTGACGATCTAATACACGCTCCCTCCCTTCTAAAACCTAAAACCTCTACCGATCCTCACCGGCGCTGGAGGAACCTCGAAGGGTGGTCCAAGGACAGTGTAGGTGGCAACCCGAAGGACGCCGCCATCCATCAACAGAACAACGACAACATCATCACAGTGAAGCCGTCGTTGTCCTTCCGGCATCCTCTACATCACCAACTGAACGACAAGGGCTAATGGCGTCAAACTATTCCGGTTAGTATCACTAGTTTCGCATCAAGAACTAAGTGATCATGTTTAGGCTAAGGCTTTAATGTCATTAGATCATTAGCTTTTCTAACAGAGTGCACTCCTGGAGCATGACCGTTGTACTTAGGGTGTGTTTGGTTGCCTGCATGGTGTCTGAATCGCATGAGTGGATGCAACTGTATCTGTTAGACACATGTTTAGTTTTCTATTCATCCTGACTAGGTGGATGCAATTGCACCCACTCATACAGGATGGAGAAAACACATAAATTGGACTTCTCTCTAATGCAGGCCCGTAAGATACACAAACAAGCAACCAAACAACTTAACTTGCATCCACTCAGTCAGACCAAGACTAGCCTGAATGGCTCATACAAAACAAGCTAGGATGATGCAGGTAATCAAACACACCTTTATTGTATTGCTCAAGGGGCCGCCGCCGATGCCCCCCCCCCCCCCTCCTTTCCCTCTCCCTATGCTTCTGTGAGGCCATTTGCTCCCATCGTTATTGGCATTGCTGCCTGCCATTGCCAACGCTTGCTTGAATGATTGAAGGACTTCAGCTCTAGGGAAGATGTCCATAAATGGACTTGGGTGACGTGGTTTAATCATACCATAGAGAAGGACTGGTCTGGATTTGGACAAATCTACCGATGAATTTATATGTCAAATTCAAGGGATCACCGAGCAGCATACAGGACGCCCCTAAATTTAATTATTTATCATAAAATTGGTATTTTGCAAGCCAACGGTGCAGATAAGTATCAATATCAAATTTCCACATATACACGACACTTTCTCTCTCCATCAATATCAAAATTTTGTGTATACATGGCCAACATCAAATTTCCTGTTATGCACGGCACTTTCTCTGTCCATCAATATCAAAATTTTGGAGCCTTCCACCTATAAAAAGTAGTATCTAGTGACACGTTAGTATTCCCTCCGATCACAAATAGTAGTTATTTTGGACATCGCTACGGTCCCCAAAACTCAACTTTGACTACTAATTTTTATTGTAATATATTTTAAAAATCTAATAAAATTATAATATTATGAAAGTATGTTTCGAGATGAATCTATACATATTGTTTTTATCCATCTAATTTAAATATTTAAAAAGATATTAATAACTAAATTTTTAAAAATTTAACTGCATATATCCTAAATCGACTATTATTTATGACCGAAGGGAGTATTTTTTTTAATAAGTGCACACTTGAATTTTAAACCATTGAGTCATTAAATCTAGACTAGATCCGCCGCTCCCCACCCCACCCACGACCGCCATCATTCCCGGCACTGCTGCTGCCGGTCAACGAGCTGCCACCATTCCTCTCACTCCCACTTCCCTCCCTCCACCCCAAGCACCCTCCCGCGCTGCCTCCTTCTTCCTCCTCTTTGATGAGCCATCCCCGCGGTGCCCTTCTTCCTCCTCTCTGGTGAGATTCCCCCCACCGCCTTCCTTCCTCGTCTCCGATGGTAGCCACCAGATTTGCCACCACCTCCTAACCTCTCTCGCCTTCATCACCCCCTGCCTACCTCCACCACTATATATCCTCTGACCCGTGGTGCCGGCGACGCCACCGCCACCCACCGTTGGTTTGTCGCCCTCCCTCTGTACCCAAGGGGGAGCTCCGGTGAATCAAACCTTAAAGCTACCTCGCTAGAGTCCCGCTATTGGTCATTGTTCACCGAAGACAACACCGAGGCAAATTAGAGGGATGTAGAATTCGAGTATTCCCAAGGTGAGAAAACACTGAAGCACTCCTTACCAATTAAGAAAAAAAAAGGGAGCCTACACTGGAGTCGCTCTTCTTGGTCTTCGTTGCCTCTTTTATATCCCCCAATACACCAATATGGCCACCGCCGGCGCCGTCGTGGACCGGCTCCTATGCCGGCTGGCCTCCGATGCTCGCAGGTTGGAGCTGCCCTCGAACATAGACGAGGACGTGGCGCATGTGAGGCGAACTCTGTCGAGGTTGCAAGATGTGCTGGTGAATGCGGAGAGTCAATTCTTTAAGAATCGTACGGAGGTGCAGGATTGGATGAGGAAGATCAAGCATATCGCCTATGACACAGAGGATCTCCTGGATGAATTTGAAGACAGCAGTGGCGTCGGATCTCAGAGAAGCGGCACCTGGATTGCAAAGGTTCGATCCATCCACGTATAACTGCAAGTTAATAAAACTTCCATGTTAATTTTGATGACTTGAGAATGCAACATTACGCTATTTCAGCGTTATACTCGCTCCTGTCGTGTTATACACGAGTCGTAAATCGCTACAAGCTGTCTATTATATTCCTTCCGAAGAAAATAACTGTCTATTGAATGTCTTACTCCATCTGGTCTTCAAAAAACTGATATTTTGGATACAATTTTGGTGTTATATTATCGTTAGATATCATAATGTTACAATTCCGTGAAATTATGTTGAGTAACTGTAAACGAACTTCCAGTAATCATTTTAAAGTTAAATTTGCAGGCAACAATATTCTGTTCGTCAAGTCCATTTTTCTCGCATAGCAGTAGAGCCCAAAGAATGAGGATAATCAAAAGAAAGCTAGATCTGTCAACAAAAGATTCTGTCGTATTCAGTTTAATGCAGCATAGTCTATCCGATCTTAAGCAATCCATTGGGCAAGTAGTGTTTGATGGAGCTGCAATCATTGGAAGGGATAATGACAAAGCAAATATAAAAAGTTTGCTCCTACAAAATGATGCAGACAAATTATCCATCGTTCCCATAGTTGGCCTTGCGGGATTGGGGAAAACAGCTCTAGCAAGATTAATTTTCCATGACCGGGAAGAAGGTTGGAGCTTTGATCTACGCATATGGGTCCATTTGGACAGGAAGTTGGAGCTTAATAAGATTGCTAATGATATAATCTCACAAGGCAATCAAACAGAAGAAATTGTTTCAGATGTTACCACAAATGATCAAATTCAAAGCAACCTACAGTTCATGAAGAATCGTCTTCGAGAAGTCCTTCATGACAAAAGCTGTTTGATTGTTTTGGATGGTTTGTTTAGCTCAGATAAAAACCAGTTGACCGAATTAAAGGAAATGTTGAGGGGTATGAAGAAGTGCACCAAGATCATCGTGACCACTTCCAGTGAAATATCTGCAGAGCTAATGCAAACTGTTTCATCATACAAGTTGGGTCCTTTATCTGAAGGTGACTGTTGGACAATATTCTCTCGAAGAGCATTTGATAATGGAGATGAAAACACAGGCCTCACTCAAATTGGGAAGCAAATTGTGAAAAGGTGTGAAGGCATACCGATGATAGCATATTCTCTTGGTTCAGTGGTGCGCAACAAGGATGAGGATGTCTGGTTATGGGCAAGGGATAAGGAAATATGGGAATTAGAGAAAATAGCTTCCCCTGGGGTTGAAGTATTTGCATTATTAACTGAAACGTATTACAATATGCCCTTGGCATTAAAATCATGCTTTGCATACTTGTCAATCTTCCCTAAAGGATCTATAATTTCCAAGGAGAAACTCATTCAACAGTGGATTGCACTTGACATGCTTGGGTCAAAGCATGGAACGTTACCTGCTTATGTGCGTGGAGATATGTTCATTCGGGAACTGTTATCAATATCCTTCCTTCAAATTGAAGAGATGTCCTCAGTAAGTAATCAAAAATTTGTTAAGCTGAAGTCTTGTCTATCTTATACGAAGTACATGTTTACTGACACTAATTTACGTATATATACATGGATAAGGCTCTCTCCAAGGATGGCCTGTAAAACGGCCTCTTTAGATATTTAGAGGCTTATTCAGGTCTGTAGCCATCCCAAGGGGGTGTGCTATATGCGCCTCTATCAAAGAGTCCTGAGGGGTTCATCTCTATATGTAGAGGCCGTTCTTACGTGTGCTATGTGCGAAGGAGAGTTCAGACCTTGGTTGGGAATCGATCCAATATAAAGGCCCAAATCGAATGCAGGCTGCACTGCTCAAGGCTCGTAGAGGCCTGGTTTTACAAACCATCCTTGGGTTCAGCCTAACAATAATTGACCCTGTTTGGGTGTTTAGTTATGCTTTTACTCTTTGTTTGACTTAATTTTCTTGTATGAGTGGTGCCTCTATGTTTTCCTTTTTAAAAGTTGCACAAATATCAAAATATGAATGAAAGGTACATAGTGGTTACTTATCTTTTTTTTTTTTTGCTTTAGGATTTATATAACTTGTATTGAGAGAGAGAGCATAGAAGCACTTTTTATTAGTACGAAAAAACGCCCATATTCCCTTAAAATACAGAGAACTGCATTAACCTTAACGCCCCGTTTGCCTCCTGGTATTGGACTTAAAATCACAGAATTGGAATTTAATTCCAAGAAGAGGCTGTTTGGCTACCACCTGAAATTGGGATCGTGATTCCATGCTAATTTCAACCTGATTTAAATACAGCTAGAAGCAATTCTTCTTTCCCACCTGTCAATTGTCTCGAATCGAAGTATCGATAGCTTCGTCCTCGCGCTCCTGTTCCTCCGATGCCTCTCGTCGCAACATATGGCTCGGCTAGCCTGGCAATCAAGTCGTGCCAGGGTTTACAAAATCGTTTTGAGGTTGAAAATCGAACTCTGCTCGGCACCGATTTTTCGCGAAAATCGGTCGAAAATCGTCAAAAACCGAAGTGTTTCGAAACCTAGAGTTTGAACAAAAAATTTCAAAAAAGAATTAAAAAAAGACAAAAACCGGTCGGTTTTTCTCGAAAACCGGTCGGTTTTTCTCGAAAAATCGATCGGCGAGGTGAGCCTTCTGAGTGATCGATTTTTGGAGCGGTTTTCATCGGTTTTCTCGAAAAATCGATCGGTTTTCACCGGTTTTCACCGCATAAATTTTTCAATTTTTTTTTAATTGAACCGGTTTACCGACCGGTTTAGGATTTCGAACCGGCTCGGCACGGTCGAAAACCGCAAATTTCGACCGGTTTTTGACGGTTTTGTGAACCCTGAGTTGTGCAATTAATTGCGGCTAGTTGTCAACTAGGAATTGAAATCACTCAACTAGAAAACTAGTCGAGTCGACATCTTCTAGTTGTGTTTTCAGACCAGACTTGACTGGATAACTATGGCCTCCAGGTATTGGACTTAGAATCACGGAATTGGAATTTAATTCAAAGAAGAGGTTGGTTGGCTACCACCTGGAATTGGAATTGGCGATTCCATGCTAATTCCAACCAGATTTTGGACCCTTTCGGGATAATTCCTGTTAATTGTATCGAATCGAAGCATCGATAGCTTCGTTCTCGCAATTTTGTTCCCCCAATGACTCCCGGTGCCCTCCCATCCGGCACGAGACTTCGACCAATCGTCTTTGCCGCTCTACCCCAGCCTTCTCGCACGGCTTCTCCGCCTGCCCTGCAGCTTCTCCCCTCACCCAGGCCCTCATCTTGGGGCCCTCGTGGCATTTGGACCGGGCCAATCTCGGCCTCTCGGGAGACAGATACTCGAAGGACTCGTTGACCGCCTGTTGAGTTCGGCTTGCTCAGATCTGGCCTTGAACAGATATGGAAGATTTGATCCTTTACCCTTTTTTTCATGGTGCAATTGATTATTTAATTCATATATCTTACTGATATATGGCCCTAGATTCACATGTCAGCGAGATATCATAACACAAATGATCAATAGAGGGCAAATTATCAATTGATCCAATAGATATTGGCTCGGCGAAGTTTGTGTGACTACGGCAGGCTCGAGGTCTTGGCGGTGGCCAGCTTGTCGTCACGAGCGACAAAGCCACGAACATAAAGACGGGCCCTTTTTTTTCCTTTGCAGATTTCTTTCCGCTTTCTTGTTGATTTCCTAGTTATTTGGTTCACTTGTGTGTCTAATTAGTGTTGCATATTACGTAGCCGCACCTTCTGTTTGTTCTGATATTGAGAGAAATTTCAATTCCAAATGGCACCACAAACATGAAAAATCTCTGGACAACCAAAATGCCTTTATCCGGAACAGATCAATCCATGACAGCTTCCTCCTGGCAAAAAACCTAATTGCTGATCTTCACTCCAAAAGAATGCCGTCGCTCTTCGTCAAGCTGGACATCTCTAAGGCGTTTGATTCCCTAAGCTGGGAATACCTCATGGAAGCTCTGTTCTTCTTTGGCTTTGGCCAACGCTGGCGAAATTGGATTGCTAAAATTCTAGCAGCTTCCTCCTCCAGAATCTCGCTCAATGGGATGCCGGGGAAAAAGGTGTTGCATAGGAGGGGACTGCGACAAGGGGACCCGCTATCCCCCATGCTATTTATTCTGGCCTTAGAGCTTTTACATCGTCTTATCACTGTCGCATCACAAAGACAGTTCCTCTCCAAGATTGGCCAAAGACCGTGTCATAGGTGTACATCCATGTACGCGGATGATGTCGCATTGTTTCTAAAACCTAACCTAGCTGAGGTTAGGCTGTTGATTGGACTCCTCAATCTATTCGGTCAAGCAATAGGTCTTAGGGTCAACCTTCTCAAAACGGAGGTGTTCCTCATCAGGAGCGAAGGCTTAGATCTTCAACATATCCTACAGGAGTTCCCGGCTGCGCAAAAAAGTTTCCCATCCAACTACTTGGGTCTACCTCTTCACCCAACAGGTCTTAAGAAAGGAGACTTGCAACCCCTAATAGAGAAAGTGGAAAACAGGCTTGCGGGTTGGAAAGGACCTCTTTTGTCCAAAGCAGGAAGACTAGTGCTAGTGG
The DNA here is from genome assembly GCA_036346355.1 of Rhipidocladum racemiflorum. NCBI lineage: Eukaryota > Viridiplantae > Streptophyta > Magnoliopsida > Poales > Poaceae > Rhipidocladum > Rhipidocladum racemiflorum. The sequence continues at coordinate 24,584,626 of CM070586.1, forward strand.
ACTCAGTGTTAGGGGTCATCCCTATTTACCACCTCACAGTCTATCCAGGTGCTTCTTGGGCTCTCAAGAAGATCGACAAGGTCCGCCGAAACTTCCTTTGGAGGGGAAGGATAAGCTGCAATGGAGGTCACTGTCTCGTTAATTGGAAAAAGGCATGCAGGCCCAAAACTCTCGGAGGGCTGGGAATCAAACTTCTTGATGTGTTCGGCAGGGCACTTAGACTGAGATGGCTCTGGTACCAATGAAAAGAACCGACGAGGTTGTGGAAGGGCCTGTCGGTCCCTTGCAATGATACAGACTTGGCACTCTTTAATGCGAGCACGTCCATCTCGCTTGGGAATGGACAACTAGCCAGGTTCTGGACGTCAAATTGGCTTCATAGCACGTCGCCAAAGAACATTGCACCTCATTGTTTCCAACTAGTTCGTAGGCGAAACAAAACTGTGCAAGCTGAGCTTTCCAACAACAACTGGATGATCCAACGACGCTTTGGCGGAGCTCCCACGCACTAGGGTTAGCTTTTCTTCTCTTCACCTGAGTCCCCCGTGCTTGTCTGCCTTGCCCTCCCCTGCTTTGTCCCCACCCAAATCCCATCTGGCGCCGCCCAATCGACCCACCCAACTGCACCTGGCGTCGCTTGGATGCCCAGGGGCAAAGCCTGGAGCTTCAGGCGGTCGCCTTTCCTTGGCCAGGTGAGTCGATGAGCCTGACATGCTGCCGCCGGCGTCTGCACGCCTAGGCGTCACCTTGAAAACAATGATTATGTGATTACGATTTTTTTTTTCAGGCTACTGGAATTAGCTGTACCAATGGCCCTATGGTACTCCGTGTGCATAACTTGGTACATGATTTTGCAAGATATGTTGCTGATGATGACTTGATAATTTTGGATGGTGGAGGCCTACCAACTGGCCGTGCAGAAAATACCACTTTCTGCAATGTGGTGGTTACCAATGATACTGAACAAATGACACTTCGGAAAAGTTTCTTCACCAGGGCAAGAGCAGTATCTTTCAAGAATTGTGAGGCAACAAAGCTTCTTATAGATGCATTCTCAATAATGAATCACTTGCGTGTGTTGGATCTTAGTGGTTGTCGCATTGTGGAATTACCTACTTGCATTGGCCATTTGAAACCTCTGAGATACCTTGATGCTTCTGGCTTAAGGATTCGAGCATTACCAAACCAAATGAGTAGCTTGCAAAATCTTGTGGCACTGGATCTCTCAGAAACGTCTCTGATGGTGTTACCCTCACTTATTGGTTCTTTTCATGAGCTTACATATTTGAACCTAAGAGGATGTGACAAACTTCAGGGCTTGCCTCCAACTCTTTGTGAGCTCAAGAAGTTACAACATCTCAACATGTCATGCTGTTCTGGAGTTGATGGGCTACTTGAATCTCTTTGCAGACTTTGTTATCATGAACTTCGACTTTTGGATCTATCAAGTTGCACCGAGATTCAACAATTACCACATTCGTTTGGTTGCTTAACAGTCATGGAGGATCTAAATCTGTCAAGTTGCACCAGACTCAATCAATTACCAGAATCTTTTGGTGAACTTCATTATCTTCGGTTCTTGAACCTATCAAATTGCTCTGAGCTAAAACAATTGCCCTATTCGTTTGGTAAGTTGACAAATTTAGAGGATCTAAATATGTCAAGCTGTTCAAGACTCAAACAGCTATCTGGATCCTTCAGTGATCATTGTCTTCTTCGGTGCTTGAATCTATCAAGGTGTTCTGATCTTCAGGAATTGCCAGCATCTCTTTGTGACTTGTCAAATTTAGAGTATCTGAACCTGTCGCACACCACCCTTGAGTTACCGGAGTCTCTCAGCAAGCTGGAGAAGCTCCACAGATTGGACCTCACTGGTTTTGGTCTATCAAAATCAATGAACATGTCTCCAACATTGGCAGGCATTACAAGGAATATTCCTAATCTCAAGTTTTTGTTGACAGATGACCTTGAGGTTGAACTATCTCTGCCCCAACACATAAAGTGCATGATGGACACTGACAAGAAACCCTGTTCAACTCATAATGAGCTTGATATTAGCAACCTCACAGGAAGAGGCAAGAGCTCAGATGCTGTCGACAGGGAAGATCTCCAGCAAACTCAAGAGCTTCAGTCTTTACACACTTCTCAGGAAGTAAACATCCATGGAGAAATTGGAGGGGCCAAGCGAGACTGGACAGGTCCACAAGCTGACCGTTCCACAGATATTACAAAGGTAATTCAGTCGGAAGTGGTTCCTTTTGTCCCCTTCATTTGGCAAAATTACATGTTATCACGACTTGAATTTGGAAAAATATTGAAACAAGATTCATAAACTTCAATTTTGTTTCTTTTGTTTTCTCAACTCAAACTTGTACATTTCACCTTCTTGTCGGTCTCTCTACCCACTATGCATCTAAAAGTTTGCTAGTTAACAAGCCAACAGACATTGTTGCACTAGTTCTATAAATATTTGGGAAAATATTGTTGTAGTGCTTGATTTTTTAATGCAATAATTAATGGTTGATACATTCCAATCCAAGTCCATACCTATAATTAAGAGAAATTTTACTGTGGATTATACTTGTAGTATAAAATGTGTAGTAGAAATCACATCTAACCGTTGATTTGTTAAGGGTATTTATACTACTCCACTACCAGGTGTAGTATAAGTAAACTCTGGTTAATCTGATCCATTGGATCGAAAAGAATAAACGGTTTATATTTAATTTAATCTACCGTAAAAGAGCTCATAATTAAACTTTTCAATTTCTTGCAACTAATATATTCCTCTTCTGTAAATATTTGGGAAAAATATTTGAGAGGTGCTTCTATGCTCTTCCTTTTTAAAGTTGCACAAATATTAAAGCATGAATGAAGGGTAGATGAGGATTACTTACCCCTTCGTTTGCTTCAAGATTTGTACAACATGTATTAGGAGGAAAAGCATAGAAGCACCTCTCAAAATATTTGATTGCTGAGCTGCAGCATTTTCCTTTAACACAATGTTGGTGTGTATTGGAGTTTAATATGTACTCTTGTAAGGGTATATTCACAACCTTGCCTCTATAAACCACACGGAACAATTTTCGAAGGTAGTGCTGGTGCAACATGGAATATAATACATAACTTTGTTGAAGACGCAACTAAGTTTTTCAAAATTTGTACAATACAATCCATCAAATTCTTCCTCCCTCCTTCCATTAGTACATTTATCCCTTCAATTAGCTCCAAATCCCTCAACTAGCCTGACCATGGCCCTCTGCTAGTTCACCTCCATCGAGCTGGTAATAGCCTTTTTTCCCCAATGTGCTACATCATGTCTCGTTCTTTACTACACTACGCATCAAGATTCTGATTAATACAATTTAGTGAGGTGTCACATATAAAACAGACTTTCATAATAATCTTTAAAACCAGTTAAAAAAAAGGTAAATATAGCATTTATACAAATTTCATTAAAACATTCCAATATTTCGAAAGTCAAATACTTGAAGTTTGAACCAATAAAAAAGCTGCCATAGTATCTTACCTCCTAGCCAACATTCACCGTAGCCTGGACGATGCTAGAGTTGGTAACCTCTGTTAGGCTTGGTTCTTGGTGTGTGGTGGACATAGGCATTGTTGGGGTACTTTACTTCCATGGACTTGGCTTTGGGGTGGTGGTCGTCACTCGAACTGCCCAGTTTTCTTTGATATTTGTGGGGTACATAAGATGCTTTTTTTCCCTATCGTATGTTACCTGATTTTGCCAAAAACCTTGTACTTCTCGAACTGCCCAGTTTGCTTTGGTATTTGTGTTCTGAGCCCCTCTATGTTGAGAGAGGGGAAGAAGAGCATGAATATAAAAGATTATATAGATATCGACTTGCAATCTGAATCTAATGAACTGAGAACATACAGGTAGCGAACTGTTTTTCTATCTTTTACAAGAGATCGGCGGGCAAGCAACAAAATTTTCACGGTAAAGAAGGCCTCCATATTTCTTCCGGTGTAAGAAAATACAGCTACAAGGAGCTAGTAAGGGCCACACAAAATTTTAACCAATCCAATAAGGTCGGAGAGGGACGTGTGGGATCTGTTTACAGGGGATGTCTTAATGATAAAACAATTGTTGCGGTCAAGGTGTTACATTCAGAACCATTAAGACCAGGAGTGAGGGAGTTTCTTAACGATGTCCTGGCATTTTCTGACATTTCACATGAGAATCTTGTCAAACTCTATGGGTATTGTGCAGAAGGAGAACACAGGATCCTTGTTTACAGTTTTGTTGGGCGTAGCCTTGCGCAAACACTTCTAGGTTCTGGCCACAGCAACATCCAGTTTGACTGGAGAACTCGAGTAAACATTTGCCTTGGTATTGCCCGGGGACTAGCACACCTCCATCATGGTGTCAGGCCGCCCATTATTCACCGAGAAATCAAAGCAAGCAATATACTTCTTGATGAGGATCTTACTCCAAAAATTTCTGATTTCGGTTTAGTAAGGCTTCTATCTCCGAACGCGTTGCTTGTTAGCGCAATGGCTGCAGGAACATTGTAAGTGTACTTTACTACACGGAGCTCTACATATAATGTGTTACCAGCTATTGTTTATATTTCCCAACTTTTTTGTTTTATCTTGTACCTTCAGAAGCTAGTTGTTCGATCATTCTGTTCAACTTAGTTGGATGATCCATATTAGATGACATCCTGCAAATTTTCCTTTTCATGAATTTGTAGGAGAAGCTATGGCAATTAAAATTACAAATACGTAGTTATTCATAAATGATATTTGCAGCTTTCCTTACTTGAGTTTTACTTGACAGAGGCTACTTGGCTCCTGAGTATGCCATTCGAGGACAATTGACACGTAAGTCAGATATTTATAGTTTTGGTGTACTGCTTCTAGAAATCATTTGTGGGAGATCCAACTTCAACGGAAGATTACCTTATGAAGATCAGTATCTTGTTAAAATGGTTAGAGGAAATGCAATATTACATTCGATGTCTTCTCCTTTATTATTCCTTGCATGCTTGAAGTTGCTATTTTTGACCATCGTTAATGACTTCTTTTTTTGGCTGAAGTTCTCTGCAAAATGAGTTTAATACTTGATACATAATTTTGGATTGAGAGGACTCGCGTAGATATATGCAGTACTTGCTTTCAGTGTCTTAGTCATGACATGCCTACTTTCCTGTCCTCAGATTTAGGGGGTGTTTCGCAGAGCTCCAGCTCCATCAAATTCGTGGAGTTGGTGGAGCTGGGTATTTCTAGCTTCACCAAATTCGTGGAACTGAAGTTGTGGGTATATTAAGAGTATTTAGGTGGGTTATCTTATTTATATTTTAGAATAAAATTATAAACTTAAGTCACTTTATTTCAGTCTACAAGTTTCAGCTCTGAGGTGGAGCTGGAATCTAGAGCTATGCCAAACAGGGCCTTAGTGCAATGTGAAATGTTCAGGTGCTCACCTTCGCGGAATATTAAAAAATGAGTTCTTTTACAGTGCACAACAATGAATATGGACCGTTTATTGCCTTTAATCCAACGGTTAAAAATAGATTATATCAAGTTATACTACAATGTGTAGTATGTGTAGTAGAATGTGAGGAGGGGTAGAATGGTAAAAAATTTCAATACAGCGGATGGGTAAAACGGTAAATGAATTTTTTCACCTACCTGAAGCCTATTTCTTCATCCCCACCGGAAACCCTCCCTCCTTCAGTGCATCGCACGTCGGAGGACCTCGACGACTCGCTAAAATTACGTTAATACCCTTTTAAAATGGAATATTTTTATTTGTAAAAGTCCATAATACCCACCAAATCAATGGTTAGATCTAATTTATACTACCATAATATACTACAAGTATAATCCACTGTAAAAGAGCTCTAAAATTTTTTTGCACGATCCATTGTTCGAGAAGTGTGAAAAAATATTACTTGTTGAAAGGTGACTCATCCTATCCTACTAGGACCTACAGAGGTGTGCTACAAATATTCCTAGATAAATTCTAATTGTATTAAGATTCTTACTTCACTTTCGAGGACTAGGAGGGACTATATAAAGTCATGAGGTGTGGCCATAGAGAACACAAACCACAAATTAAGCAAGAGGCACACAAGGATTAGATGTTAGGTTATTCTTTAGCGCTATATTCTTGTATAGGACAATGATCCGAGGGTTCTAAAAGTTTGAGAGGGTTGTGAGCGGCAATCACTAATACTCTTTTGAGGTTGTGCTTAAAAAATCAGCGGTCGGTTGTGCTTAAAAAATCAGCGGTCGGCTTCGCCTAATTCTCTCTCGTCTTGATTGTTTTGGTGTCTTTATTTCGGTTCTATACGAGATTCATCTACTTCTTGATACCGTGTACTACGTTCGTGCTGTATCTCGCAATGCTGATATAATCTGGGGGTTGTTATGTATAAGGAGGGGTATCATATAGTATAACAATACTCATTATCATGCACTTAATTTGTAGTGGTTTTCTGTAAAAATAGTTTTATTGGACCACTGCCCAGCACATTAATTGCCACCTTTTCTGCATGAAAGTATGATTATGTGAAGATTTCTCCCATGACAGCTAGGTAGCAAATCTTCTAAATCGGTGCTTTTGTTCTTTACTTCTACAGTTCCCAGAGATCACCAATTGGTTCTACTCTTGCAGATACGGATGTATTATGAGAAAGGAAATCTGGGGGAAATGATTGACAGCTCTTTGCACGATAACCTGGATTTTGCACAAGCCTGCAGATTTCTGGAAGTTGGGCTTTTGTGTACACAGGATGCCATGGGATCTCGACCAGATATGTCAGCAGTTGTCAGCATGCTAACAGGTGAAAAGGATCTTAACTCGAAACAGATCCAGAGGCCCTCTATGGTAACTGAATTCATGGATCCTAAGACCAGGAGCATAAGGAAAGGAAAAGAGGCAGCTACATCGTCCACACTGTTATCCTCCAGCATTTCAGAGTCTTCTTCTTTGTCGTGGAGACGACAGATGCTTCCATGCCAATGCTCTGGAGTGTGAGTGACCTGGAGCTTTGCAAATGTGGAGACCAGGTCGAGAAAAAGTAGCGTAGCGTACCTTCTAAAAAAAATCTTGCTGGCTCGAATTGTATGTATAGTTTTACTTCATTTGTAGCCTGAACAACATTGTTTGTCAAAGAAACAATCAATACTATGCCTGGAATGAGACAGATGACACAATTTCATTGTACACGCATATCCTGTCTGGTGCCTGTGCTTGGTGATAAAATGAAATGCGCTACACCTTGTGAAAATTTGAAGTCCTTGTTCTCGAAAGTAGTTTGAAGTCTTGTGTATACATAACATGGATGTATCAATCCAGATGAAATGATTGTCGATCTGAACCTGGAATAGTCTTGCCCTCTATCCTTTCTTGAGGTCTCTTATATAACAAACTAGGCCGCGCGCGTGAACGAAAAATGATTTTGTATTTTTTTAAGAGAAAAAATATACCTAGATGTATTTTCAAAATTTTTGTAGGCTCGAGAAATATTAGAGATCGAGTTGAAAAAAAATGCACATACTGTCGACGAAAATATTTTTTCCGGCGAAAATGGAGAAAGGACCTGGATGTAAAAATCGGGAACTTATTTGTTATATTTTTAGATCTCACCGCTATCCCAAAAAAGTAAAAAATGGCTCGTTCACGATTTGTATTTAACGGGAGGCTTTTTCCGTAAAGTAACGAGCGAGGGGCACAAACGCGATTCGAAAAAGCTTTTCTTGCCCTCACAAAAAATCATGAAATATCTTTTCGTAATTTGCAGGGATCTATCCGTGATTTAAAGGAACGGAGAGACTCTTTTGCAAAAATAGAGGGAGGGCAGGTGAACAACCTCCTAGGCCGGGAAGTCTTCGGACTTTGTTTATAGGAGATATTGGTTTCCCTGTAAACGTGTAATCGAAGCAAAGCACACATTGTGACCAGTTCTTTCTCCTGCTTGATGTAAACTGTTGCAAGCTCCGTTTCCATAGCCTCCCCATGAAGATTTTCCGTACCAGCTAAGGCTCTTTTTTGAACGTGGGAAGTTGTCAAGGTTCTTAGAGCATGTACAATAATAGAGGTAACTGCTGTTTATATACTTCTATATTTTATTGAGAGACAACTAAAAACAACTTTTAGATAACATCTTAAGATTGTGTGACCCCCATTTTTATGCTTTAGTGCAATATAAAAGAAAAGTTCCAAAGTCTATACTGTACTAGTCCCATGATCAGTAATTAGCACATACGACATAATTTGAAAACATAGTTATACAAAAGTTGCATAATTTATTACAGCGGAAATTCTAATACATATAATCTCACATAACAAAAGTAAAACAACAATGAAAAACTTTTCATCTTGTAGTGTGCCAACTAAGTCCAATATTCCGTAGACAACTGACAAGGTGAACCTTAGCAAGAATCATCATTATTAAAACCCATATCTTGCGTCAAAGTAAACGTCTGCAGGGATATCTGACTCTTCACCTAAAAATAACAATAATAACAAGGGTGAGTACATTTCGTACTCAGCAAGACTTGAGTTGAGTGTTTGGAATGCATGCTAACTCTAGAGTAAGGCTTCTACGGTTAATTTTTGCCTTGAGCCAAATTGAATTATAATACTAAATAATAGATTAAAAGCGAAAATGAAATAGAAACAATTTGATGAGGATATAAATAACAAGTATATAAATATAAAAGTAACAAGTAAGAATAACATAAATATAATAAGAGACTCGCATTCCTTTGTGAGTATTAAAACGTCCAATCCCAACATATGAAATAACATCTAAAATCAATTTTCTTGTCAACACATGGCACAACAGCTGAATTCAATCTTGGTGAATTGAATCATCTATAGGGGTAAACTCACCATTTAATTTTATAAAGATATTAAAACATCTAACTTAGTGTTAGTTCACCAAGTTACCCGTAACCGCGGGTACGGCTTTTCGAAAAGATTTAAACTCTACAGAGGTGTACAGCTTTACCCATAAGGAATGATCAACTCTTTTTGCAATGCATATTTAACACACATCCTTTGGTGTACCGTAGAGAGATCATACATAACCATTACATTATTCAATTCTAGCTTTACACCAGCTTGGTGATGTTAAGTCCTTGCTATGGTAGAAACAAATAATCATATGAAACATAATAATATTTTGAGCTCAATAAAACAACAATTGTTTCTCCCCATAGCCAGGCGTACACCGTTGTATCGGTAAATGTTGGTTCTAAATCATCTTGGTGTGGACATCCCTTCGAGCAAACCTACCTGGAATGCCCGTACTACTCCAGCCTTCTAATGTGTAAAGCTAGTTTTAAATAACTTAATAGGTTAATTGTTGGATCGTAAGGGCCTTCTCAACCCCAAAAGCTAACTCGAGAGGTGAGGGACTCCCCCACTTATAAGTTAGGTCATTTGCCATTCCACAACCAATGTGGGACTATTCTAACAATCCCCCCTTCCCACATTGGTATCTCTCAGCCGTTCACCGCCCCTTCACCGTACACCGACAGTCCCTCAGGGCCACGGTCCATCAAGCCTTCACACCCTAGTGTCCATCGGGCCAAAGATGTTAGAACCGGGCTTTGATACCAATTGTTAGATCGTAAGGGTCTTCTCAACCCCAAAAGCTAACTAGAGAGGTGAGGGACTCCCCCACTTATAAGTTAGGTCTTTTGCCCTTCCACAACCAATGTGGGACAATTCTAACATTAATGCTATCCCATACCAGCCCTCATGGATGTACGATTAGTTCTTGGATTATGCAACACTATATACAGTCCTTGATTGACCCGGGTGATAAATCTCCCACTATCTACGTACATATTATATGCAATTCCTGCTATTGCCAATAATCGTCCGCATCAAAACTATAGTTTTATTTTTAGAAAAAGAAAATATCAATAATCATAATATTCCAACATGTTTGAGATTAAAGTTCATCATATCCACCATTTTAATTCAATATGTCAAATGTTTAAATTCATTACGAACAGTAAAACCATCTGTTCGTATCCTAATCTAAAGCATAGCTAAGCAGATGCATGTACTAATCGTATATACTCATTTTGATTGTATGTTTACCCATGACCTAGGGTTATCACCTATCACTAGTAGTTAAGGAAAGCCATCCAATTTAGGAATATATCTACCATTTTTCACAATACATCAATGTTTATGAAACATAGCGCATGCATGCAAGTTTTTATTAATTCTTCTGATTAAAAAAATTGAGATCTTCATGAGATGCTTGCCTTGCTATTGTTGTTGTTTGATGAAAAGTTGTAGTTGGAGTAGTTGACGACGAAATCTGGAACGTCAGGTTATACACGTCATTCATCGAGAAACCAAGCAAATATCAAATAATACTCTTCAATAGTGGCAAAAATAAGTTAAATGTAAAATCAAATAAAATTAATACACAAAACAAGCAGGGTTGTGGGTTAGGGTTTCATGATTTTACGTTTGGCAATGTTATGTTTGCGTTGCAATCTTTCTTATCGTTATTGACAGTCTAGGCGTTGCATAGCACACAACACTTATTCTTTATGAATTATTTTATTTTAGTTTACAAATTCAAGAAGCTAAGATTGTGGACTTTATTATAATTAAATTCGAATTCAAGAGGCCAAAATTGTTAATACTAATATAAATTAGTATATAAAACAACAGGTTTGGAGAGCAATTAAAAGTAGCATTGTACACCCTAAGTATTATTTCAAAATCATGTTATATAGTGTTTAACTAGAATGTAGAAACTTATTTCATTTCATTTGGACATCATATGAAGAGTTATAGCACTTTGAATTTTTAACACATGAATTCAGCCCTAATAGGAAATTGATACAAACTAATCAAATTTCTTTATATATTTAGAAAGCACATGACATATGGATTCTAATGAAACTAGTTTCATTCAAATTGAATTTGAATTGCACAAATTCTATGTTGAGCTAATTTCAAACCTAGAATTCAAATTTGAATTCTGATTTAAACCACTTGTCAAATTTCAAATATTTTTACATATTATGAAACTAGGTGATTTAAAATGAATTTAAAAACTTGTTTCATCTGATTTGGAGTTACGGTCTAAAAGTTATAATGATTTGAATTCAATCAATTCGGATAAATTTATTCCCCAAAGGAAAACGTCTTTCCGTGCGCACGCCGGTTTTGAAACGACTGACCCCACTAACAAGCCAGGTCCAGTAGCCAGCGTCCCGCATGCTTTGCGCACGCACGCGGGGGCGCCGACTGGTGGGGCCGATTGGTTAGTGAGATGAGAGCGCGCGTTCGACTGACAACCCGGTCCCACTTAGCAGCGACTCAGGGCAGAGCCGAGGCTCAAGCAGCTCACCGGCGGTGAGCTAGGTTTGGAGGCGCGTGGCTGAGGGCATGGTAAGGATCAGCACGTACGGGTGAGTCCAGAGGACAGATCAATTTCCTATATAAACGGCCGAAGTGGGGTTCCCATCAGAGATTGGCGGTGGGGTTACCGGCGGCAAGCCGTGAAGATAATTAGAGATTGCTTAGTCTCGGTGAGGCCTAGTGTAAGCATCAGTGAATCCCAAGTATGATATTTTTTTATACTTACGCTGAGTATCTTTGATCGGGGAAGGTTGGCACCGGTCGCCGGAGATGGAAGGGATGAAGCTTGCGGTTAGAGGGTATTATGGTGAGGAAACAACAACATTAAATGAGGGCTTTTGATCGAGTAGTGATTTGGGTGCTTCAGCAAGAGGAATTCGAAGTTGAAGCTATGTGGAGGAAATGGCATTAGACATTGTGTTGCGACGAAGAGATGATCGAAAGTGAAGAAGATGGAAATTGTAGGGGCTCGGGACAAGGGTAGCGACTTTGAGGGTTTCCCGAGATGGTTAAGAGCATGTACAACGCCCTTAATTATCCCGTCTCTTAAGCTGAGTTGGCAGATAATGGTGTGACGTGGCAGTTGGTTTCGACGAAAATCAAGCGAGACGACTCTTGACGAAGTATCGCCTTCGGGCTCCGATTTCCAAGCTTCAGAGACGCCTGCGTCGGCGTTGTACGTGCGCCTCCCCCTTCTCCCGTCTTCAACCGTAAATCGGCCCCAGTCCGATGCGGCGAGAGGGATTTCACGCGAATTCGGTGCCAGAAAGGAGCGAAGGCCATCCGGTGAGAGCGATTTCGCGCGAAATCGGAGCGAGCGAAGGCCATCCAGGTGCGACTCCTCTCCTCTCCTCTCCTGTCCTCTCCCCTACCGCGTCTCCTCGCAGCAACCCTAGATCCCCATGGCTCGGCAACAAGATGAACCCCCTGCAGGCCTGGGCAGGAGCCTGGGGGCGTCGTCTCTGGCGGCGCTGTGGCCGAGCCCATCGCGGGGTCCGCTGTAGGGTGCGCTTGTGCCAGAGAGGAGGGGTGCAGTGAGGTGCGCGAGAGGGGTGAGATGGGAGGAGGGGGAGGCTGATCGGGATGAGGTGCGACGCCGCCACCGCCGGGGAGGAGGCAGCGGCCGGTGAGAAGTTCGAGTACCAGGCTGAGGTGGGTGGAGGAGTTGGAATTCTTGCACCATTTGGACGAATTTTGGATGGGGGCACATTTGGGGCGAAAGGGTCTTATTTTTTTCGATTAGTCAATGTGAATACTGTTGCGGTTTCTTGTGGCAGATTTGTGCTTCGATATGAGAGAAAATTTACAAGAACTGTTGAGGAAATTCGCTGATGTTTGTAGAGGAATGCGTGTTCATGCCATGTTCCTCTTTGTCCTTCAGGTTAGTCGCTTGTTGGATTTGATTGTTCATAGCTTGTACAGCCACAAGGAAGTATTTCTCCGTGAATTTGTAAGGTTAGTCTTCTACTCAAACTCAAGATGTATAATCGAACTATCATTATTCCCAAAGAAGAATTGCTATTCCCGGCTGCAGTGCCACACTATCTGATCCTGAATCCTGATACATTTGATATCCCCCCTCCCCCCAGCAATGCAAGTGATGCATTGGATAAGCTGAGATTTCTCAGTGTAACTGATCCCTCTTTGCTGGTTGATGGTGGCGAACTGGAAATTAGGATTAAACCTGACCCAGAGGCTGGCACAATCACTATCACGTGAGTAGTTCTTGTTGTGTATGTACAACATCATTCAGTCTCATTGTTTTGGATCTTACAGTGATACTGGCATTGAGAAGGCTAAATGTTTGATCAATCAGTCATGTTTGATGGTCAAGGTGAGTGCTAACTTCCAGATTGTGCTTCCATATATAGGTCATATAGTTTAATAGAAGGCTTCGCAGTCAAGTTTTTTTTTCTGTTAATTTGATGATTAAATTTGCAAGATCGTAATGGTGCCTTGCTTCAATTTAGCATTTGGGATGGTATAATGCTACAAACCTACATCTATTCAAAAACCCAACTATTGAGATGTTTACACTTTACAGATATTGCACTCCCATATTACGTTGCCAGGCATAAAAGCACAGCAGCCATATGCATTACTTCCGTAGTTCTGTAGTTTATCAGGCAGTGTTCATGATAAACTCTTAAGTAAATTAGTGCTTGTTCTGAATCGAGTGACAGATTTTTATATCTCATCTGATCATGGTTCCTTATGCTTCTTAATCGGCAACTTTGATTTATTTTACTGTATGCTTGTCCTAAAGATCTTCAAATCCAAAAAAGGTGGAGAAATCAGTTTTGCCTGAAGGAGCAGAAATGTTGTGAACTGCAAGGCTAGCATAATTTGTGTGAAATGCAAAGCTAGCTGAATTGAATACTTAGGTTGTTGTCCTTGATTTTGTTGCTGATAAAAAAAAATGTAGTATTGTTGATGATCAAAAGTATAGTAACTTGTCAGGTAACCAAAGCTGCAACTTAAGGCATTGGTTCCATTGTCCCGTATTTGTCAATCTATTGTCATGAAGTAGTGCGGCAATTTCATGATGCCTTCTACTGTTCCTAACCTTGACGGTTCTTGAAGTGTTGTGTGTATCCAGCTGCTTCCATTTATTGTTGTGCTATAGTGCTATTTGATCTGTGATGTTGGCACTTGTATTTTGTTGGCTATTTTGATATATGTTATGGACCATCCGTGACTTCTGATGTTGGCATCTTGTAATTTTTATTTCTAGCATGAATATATGTGTGTTATCTAAAAAGTAATGATATATTTCTTTATTAGACCAACAATTATATGCATCGCGATAGCATGTGAGTATACAAAAGCAACACAGATGTGTGCACACTTGATCAAGCAGCATATACAAGAACTTAAAGCATCTCATTATTGAGAGACAGTGGTTAGAGTTAACCCATTGTATGAGGAATATTTAATGCTGTCTTTTTGTTTAGGTGATTGTGCTAAGAGACACTCTTGGGCTCTCCTTTGTACATGCCCTAAGTGTATTTATAAAGCGAGGAGGCGGTAGTGACAGTATTTGAACACTTTTAGTGCTCACAGTTGAGAACGAACTAGAAGCGGTGGTGGTCAAGGTATTCTCTGGAGTTTTCTCATTTGTATACAGTGCGAGGTATGGGCGCGGGCTTGGTGGCAGCGGCACGTCAGCCGATAGCCTCAGGCTTCGCGAATTGTGGCTGGGTAGGCGACAAAGCTGAGGCGGTGCTCTACGGGATTTTCTGGTCGAGAGAGCAAGCGAGACGGAGAGGGAGGTAGGGAAGGAGGAGGCGGCCTGACATGTGGGGCTCATAGCCCACATGTCGGTAAGGCGATGGAGAGAGAGAGGGAGAGAGAGAGAGTGTGTAACACCCTAAAATTTTGTTTTTCTTGAATTTAAATGTGATTTGGCACTTTGGTGAATTTTTGGAATTTTTTGGAATTTATTTGGATTTTATTTGAATTTATTCCCTTTTGAAATAATTAAAGAATTTAACTTTACAAATAAAATTTTGTTGGAAATATTTTATTTGAGTCCAAAATGCTCCAAAATATTTTACAGAATTTTTCTGGAATTTTTCTGAGTGTTTTGCTATTTTTAATGAATTAAATGAATTTCTGAGAATTAATTTGATTATTTTAATCGCTGGAAATGCGAGTGGGTTTGTACTGTTCATCCGACCGGACCCGAGTCCAAGTCAGGCTCGAGTCCGACCCGAGTCAGCCGGTTCGGTCGAATCACCCTGGAACCTTAACCCTGCGGACCGCTTCTGATCGAGATCCAACTACCACGCTGGCCCATCGAGTCGCGCGCGAATCGCACTTGACTCCAACCCGGATCAATCCGACCGACGGTCAGGATCAATCCGCAGAGTAACCCGCCGCGCCCGAACCATCTCCGCCGTTGATCGCGCCACGTGGACGGCCCATGTGCGTCCACGTCACCTAATCCGAGTCCCCGCCGGACTCCGCCGCCGCCCGCGGGTGGGCCTCGGTTTCCGCGAGATTCACGGAAGCCGAGGGCACTATTTAATGCGCTGTCGCCACCGCCGGGTTCCTCTCTTCCGTGCTCACCCGTGCCCCCAAACCATCTCGCTTGAGCCGCCGCCGTTCGCCCGTACGAGCTCGCCGTAGTTGCCTCTTCCTTCCGTCGCGGTTTTTGCCCGCGCCCGCCGCCGTTAACCCTAGATCCGAACTCCCCGCGTCAAGGCGCACCCGTGCGTACCACTCACCTCGCCGGAGAAGACCCGGAGCGCCGTCGACTTGGTCGTTGTCCTCGGTTCCGGCCACCCAGCGCCGCCCCGTGCCATCGCCACCCCCGGGCTACGTGCACCGTCGGATCCAGATCAGACGGCAACGGTGAGTCCACGGCCCTAGAACCCAGATTGGATCTGGACCGTTGGATCAAGATCCAACGGCCCACGATCGTCCACGTCGCCTGCAACGCGAACAACGTTACGGGTTAACGTTGTTTTCAACCGTTGGATCTAGATCCAACGGCTTAGATTGAGCCGCGTCGCACGCGTTGCACCGCAGCAGTATCCGATTCGACCGGTCCGATCGATCCACCGCGTCAATTCAACGCGAGAAATCCTAGATCTAATCCGCGCCGTCGATTTTCAAATCAACGGTCGCGATGGTGCCACGTGTGCCCCAGCCGCGCCCACGCGTATGGGTGTGTGTCTCTGACACGCGGGGCCCGCGTGTCAGTGGGCCCGCCTGTCAGTGGCACCAGACCCGTGAGCCAAGCCCACGGTGAACCCGAGCCGAGCGTGGACCGTGTCCGCGGACCAGCTGACGTCAGCGGACCAATCAGGAGCCGACACGTGTCATGCTGACTCAATAAATCATTTTCCGAAAAAGAAATTAATTATTTAATTCAGATTATTGATTCAAATTTAGTTTCAAACTTCAAACGCTTATAACTTTTGCGTTTCAACTCCGATTTGAGTGATTCAAATTTCTAAATTTGTATAACATTGAGATCTACCTAATGATGAATTTTAATTAATTTTTAGACCAAAGTTTTTCTCTGTAATATTATTTAATTGGTTATTTAAACTTTAAATGCTTGTAACTTTTACATTTAAACTCCGAATTTGACGATTCCAGTTTCTAAAAATTCATAAAATTATGCTCTCTCTGTTTATGATCTTTATTTGGATGCTTGGACGCTTTTTGTCTACTGTTTATTTATTATTTGCTATTTGCACGCTTTACGAGTAGACGTTGAAGTGCCCGAAGGCTTCGAAGGTGAAGTGTTGACCCAGGAGCCAGCTCAGGACCAAGAACAAGTACTCTTTGAAGGCAAGTTATGCTTTGACCATGTTGATCCCATTTTGGAAACCTATTTTGATTTAATTTATTGCATGCTAGTTTAAATAGAAAATGATTTACTTAATTATGGGGAATTAGATAAATGCCAAAGTGCTGTATGACACCTTGATTAATTAAATATGTGCCATGACCCCTTGTCACCCTAGTTGTGGATTATTAGTTGGACATTATTAAATTGCCAACATGGGTAGTTAGACCGATGTAGTATGCTTAGCCTTGCCACGTGAAATGCTTTGGACAATCAAATGCTAATATTGACTTAACGAGATATTGAACTTGTTTTGAAAGAAGTATCATGTGTTGTGATTATTGATGGCACGTGGTGCATGGTAATCAACTGGGGTTTGATAAATAGTTTTCGACCGGGGCATGTGGCAAGAATGATCGGGTGGGCCAGTTGTGGCACCGGGAATGTTGGTTTGGTTCTTCGGGTAGTCTTGCCCTGGTCACCCTAAGGACTTAACCTTGCAAGCCTTTGAACTGAGTCAAGCGTGCAACCACATGTCTGTAATGGGACGGACCTAGTTGATTAAGTTGCTAATAACGTACCTGTGGGACCTCTGGGTGTCAACTACACCCTTTGTGTAAGTTGTACGGGGGAGCGTACCGGGGCTGCGACCAGGTACCCATCTAATGGTGGATTGGCCTAAACTTCGCCTTCGCTAAGGGAAGGGTTAGTGTGCAATCACCGGAGAGGACCACTTGTGCTGTTAGAAGTTTCCGAAAGACTTTGTTACGGACACTCGCCTTTGTGGTGTTTGATTGTATCTTGTGGGTAAAGTGCATAACCTCTGCAGAGTGTAAAATCTATTCGAATAGCCGCGTCCGCGATATTGGACATTGCTCGGGAATTACAGTTAAGGGTTAGACTTTCTTGAAAATAACTTGGACTTGAAAGGTTGGGTTTGGTTTATTAATGATGTTGATGGAAATGTGGATTAGGACTGGGAAAGATGTTTATTAAACTCCTGGAAAAGATATTGATCTTATACTGTTTCTACTGCTTTCGAATCTACTATGATACTTGTCAAATGCTGTTTATGCAATTATACCTTGAGCTATTCCTTTGTATCAAGCCATGCATGTAGTATATTAGCTTGCATTCTGTGCATGACTTGCTGAGTACCAAGTACTTGTGAGGAGCCGCCCAGACCGTCCTCGGATTATCGAATGTCCTGTCGCTCTCATCAGATTTGAAGGCTAGCAACGGATCGCCAGTGGTGTTCGCAGTGCTAGCACCCAAGCCCGAATGAGACGACAGCAACCCATTCGATTAACTCGACAACAGCCCCGGTATTCCCCCGGTATGCGACCCGAACTCGCCCAGGATCGCCCCGCATACCGGTTTCCACTGCCATATCAACTCAATTTGCATAAAGGGGACAACGAACTCAAAACCCCACAACCGGACACGCAACGCGGAAGCACAACAAGACGACTAAACCAAAACACAAAGACAAACCCGACAACCACACAACTAAATGACTCAACTAACATACTAGATAATTATGATGATGCAACATAACCATGGTAGCACAAAAATTCGAAAATTCGGCATGATGCCCCTAGAAGTAAGGACATCCACTCAGCAGACAGAAAAGCAATTGATATAGTATGATATATGACACGGATATGAGCAACATACAAGCATGATAAAGACACCAAAATACATCCACGATCAACAAAGAGGATAACCAAGTCTTCAAGCCTCACAGGACATGGTACAGAAAGCTAACTATACAACAAAAGTGATTTTAACCAACACAATAGCAAAATATGGCATCTCCGGAAGTGTTCTGCCCCTGAACACTTCCGGGCGTGTGCAACATCGCAAGTAACCTCTACTCGGTGCCCCGCCTGGACACCGAGAGGCAGTAGGGACAGAACTCGCATCCCTCCTGGTCCTCGCCTGAAAACCACAGAGCAGAAGCATGAGTACAGAAGGTACTCGCAAGACTTACCCATGGTCCATATATGACCGACACGAAAGAATATGTATTTGGCTGTAGCAAGGATATAAGCTTAAGGTAAAAGTGCAGAAATGCTTATCTTTGTTGCATAATTACATTCAACTACTCGATTCACAAGTTTGAAGCATTTATAGACAGCACCTATTGCTAGAGTGAGATCTGAAACTAAACATTTAAAGTAAAGCAAGTAACATCAAGAACAAGTGTGACCATTAACATACCAACTAGCATTAAGTTAGAGTTATTACTACGTTGAGTGTCGGATGACGCGAGCGTGCTCATATCCGAGAGCGCGGCAATTCGAATCGCTTAATTAACCCTGCAGGGAAGCATTGATCGCACGACATGTGCCACAAGGTACCTCATGTCAACCCCCTCCCATCCATACCCATTCGTTGAACCATCTTCATGCGGTCCGAGCACCTAGCACCCCCCTCGAGCGGCCCAAGCCCGGCTTGGCCCTCGAGGGTCGGCCTAAGCCTCGCCCTCAACCACGTCCAGCCGCATGAGGGCATGATCCATCGAACGGCATGCGATGAAAGAGTGGCTTACCCTACCATAATCAGGCATGCGATCAACCTAATGGTGCTCGATCAACATGACACACAAACGGATCGGTCCTTAATTAACACAGGCAGGACTACGCCATTCGAGTCTCCATACCCAAATGATCCCACTCTCCCGCCCGGTCGCCAATTATTAACATCTACCTCCAAGTAACATGACTGAACCCATTTCCAATATAGTTCAACATGTGTAATAATGGGTACTCTCAAGTGATGGAACCGTCCACCACTTGGCCCAACCCCATTTTCTAAGCAAACTAAGCATGGACTCAGTTATATTACCCGTAATCTAGTTCCAAAGGATATGTTCAACAAATGACAAGGAGTGTATGTGCAGCAATTAGGATCTAGCCCGATCCCACAATTTAATTCCTCATGCAAGACGTAATCGATCAATTAAGCAGTTTATTCACTAAAATAATATCACATAAGGGTTGAATATGCTTAGGTGCTTGCCTGATGCTTCTGCCGGATCCTCAGCAACAACTTGCTCACCGTGATCACCCTCGACCATAACCACGTCACCCTCCGCGGTTTCGTTCCCTACACGAGCACAATGTATGCAAAATGAGATGCATGCTATGCATATGAACATGGAATGAGAATGGAAAACAATAACGCATGCATTCATCAAGCCAAAGTGAAATACAATTGCGAAACTCCGCAACCAAGGCTAAACAACCCTAGGACTGGCTCAACACTATTTCGACTAAAATTCTCAAGCTAGTGATTTAATCGTTCGCCACCCTCTAAACTCCCTAATTGGTACCAACCCCAAGCCAACAATGTCCTAACCATCCTGGCTAACCGTTACAGGCTCAATCGTGGAAAACGAACTATAATAGATCATAAGCAGTAAGTGCTGGACGAAAGGAATAGGAACTTGGTCTCCCATCCGAAAATGCAAGGATTGCATCATGTATTCAGTTAGCCGCATATACTCCTAATGCACTAAAATTGGGAACACATGACCGGCTCCTATTCAGTGTAGATTATAGGCCTTTGCGTTTGAGGTATCTGTATCAATGGCTTAATAGCTGTTCGGCTCATGCTTGCTTGATGGGCGTGGGAGGGAAGTCAATCACTCTCCATTTAAGTCACTTGGGGGCTTTTGCTCCATAAGAGAAGATGGAAGTCAAAGCGAAGAGCTCAAGGCCAGGCAAGGCTACCTAAGAGGCTATGGAATAGTTGATCAATAGCAGGGTAATGTTGTGTGTGCCAATTGAAGTCATTCAAAAAGCTCCACCACCCGCTTGCATGACAATGTAATAGAACCTTCGCGATGCAAACCAAGGAACAATAACTCACCCTTAGATCATAGTATCAAACTTCACATTTTCTATGTAAGGAATTCATTGGCCACAACTAGCAGGGTACTAATTCGCAATTATTCCGAATCATCGATATCGCTTAGCATCAACCAAAAACTATCTACCATGCACTGAACCTTGACAATGCCATTGCCAGCATGCTCAACTCACGCATCTACAGGTTATTCACCGAAGCCTAGTAGCAACCTAGGACAAGAGTTACAAACTACACGCCAGAACCGAACCCCAAGCAAACCCCCAACGTATCACCATCCGGAGGGCGATGACACAGCCAGCTCCAGGAGCTCTGAGAGACGGCACAAGGGACAAGGATTTCGAACCAGGAGGAAGAAGAAAGGAAGACCAACCATTAACAGTACCCTTCCCACCTACTAAATCATTCACACCACAAGCCAGTGCACTAAATTTCAATTTAATCATTCTCATCCTCAACCGATCCAAGCACATCAAGGCATAGTCTCAAGTCAACATCCAATCTGCCCACGAAATTACAGAACGACGACAACAACTCATACACCCACACCAACACTCATGCATTTTCCAAGTACACACTAGCATCAATTGGGGTAAAATCCCCAAATGCAACACAAACCCTAGCCATTTCATCAAGCAACTAGACTTCACCAAGCACATCAAGCACAACCCCAACCCTAGAACTCACCAAATCAGCAGGGCTGAGCCAGGGGGAGATGGATGCACCGCCGGCCGGAGGGGGGGGAGCGCCGCCGGCTTGGGGGGGGGGAAGCCGCTAACCGGGGAAGGAGCAGGGAGGAGGAGGCTCGGCCTGGGTGGGGAGGAGACCCGGAGGGAGAGGCGGCGGCGTCACCGGACGAGGGAGGAGCCAGGGGGAAGAGGCGGCGTCGAGGGGCGGGGCCGGCTGGCCGAGCCAGGCGTCGCCCCCCAGGTGGAGTGGTCGGGCGGAGGAAAAAGAAAAAGGGGCGCGGGGAAGAAGCTGGGTGGAGAAGGAGAGGAAAGAAAAGAACAAAAAAAATGACTCTCATTTTTTGCATCATCACACAATCAAGGTCATTGCGTGAAGTATCACAATAAACATTGAAGTTTTTATGGACATCAGGTAACACAGGCACTAGGGCTATGGTTAGCCTTTTCTTTAATTTCTAAAAACTTGCTTCGCATTCAGGAGTCCATTCAAACTTCTTCTTTTTCTTTAGAAATTATGTCAAGGGTTAAGAAATTTCGGAGAAGTTCTTGATGAAGCGGCAATAATATCCCGCTAAACCAAGAAATCTCTGAATTTGAGGTACTGACTTTGGTTGTTCCCTGTTTTGAACAGCTTGGATTTTACTAGGATCAACAGCTATTCCATCATTGGAAAGAATGTGTCCGAGAAATGCAACTTCTTTTAGCCAAAATTCGCATTTTTTGAATTTGGTATAAACTATATGCTCTCAAATTTTTCGAGTACCATGTGCAAATGTTGTGCATCTGTGCATGTTCCTCTTCAGTTTTGGAATAAATAAGGATATCATTGATGAATACCACTACGAACTCATCCAAATACTCCACAAAGACTTTATTCATTAAGCACATAAAGCTAGCTGGAGCATTAGTAAGTTCAAAAGACATTACGACATATTCGGATAAGTCGTAACAAGTGGTGAAAACTATTTTAGGAATGTCTTCCGATTAAATTTTCAATTGTTAGTACCCATATTTTAAATCAATCTTTGAAATGACTTGGGGACCCTTCAACTGATCGAATCGATGCGAGGTAAGGAATATTTGATGGTAGCATCATTCCACCACCACATCGAGGGTCAACATTCATCAGGCTGGTGTAAAGTTAGGTCTAGGTGATGTAAAGATTTTGTTATGATCACTTAGTCACATGACTATAAAAGTTGATCATATCTTGTATGTAAAGCTATACGCTTATGCAGATTTTTTTTTGAAAAAGCCGTGCTCGTGGTATTGAGCGACTTGATGCACCAACACTAAGTTAGTCTTGAATTCTTTTTACAAAAATTTGAATTGAAAAATGGTGGATAGCCATGATATAGATGTTATGCCAAGTGAATGGTTGGGAATGGATCGATGGTTATGGTCATGGAGGATTATGATTTGCTCATATTTATGCTATGTAGTTGTTATTTACCTACTACCCTTTATAAATTCCATTGCAAATTATTACTTATTGGTATTGCAAGCAAAAGCTTGTTTTATGCTAAAATTTACTTATAAGTATATAACTTTTCTGTTAGTAATCCATGCATATATTTATATTTATGATACCCTACATGTCTTGTATTACACTACAAGTCTTACTGAGTACAAATGTACTCATCATTGCTTGTTGATACTCAAAAGATGAAGGAGCTACTGTCCTCGATGACTCATAATCTATCGTAGGTTTCGGGGAATACAATGACGATCTTTTATAAGGCTTAATCTAGTCAGTTGCCAGTGGTTTTAGATCTAGACGTACTACTAGACTGAAGTGATATATTTTGCTATTTTTCGCTAATCTCTTTGGCGAAACGGCCCTTTTGTTGTAAACACTATATTTATAAGCCTTTACTATTTAATATCTTTGATATATTGTGTATGGATATGATAAAAATACTGTGAATGTGTGTACTGATTACTGGACATAAAAACAGTATGGCATACACATGAGACTCTTAGATATTCCACATCCGGATAGAGGTCTCGATAACATCTCAAACTAAATCAAAGCAATAAGAAAGCAAATCAAAGCAGCAACAACAATGTCTACATCCCCGTCATCGAAGGAGCAGGGCCGGCCCTGAGGGGGGGGGGCAGGGTGGGCGGCCGCCCAGGGCCCCCAAAGTTAAGGGCCCCCAAACAAAATAAGCAAAGTGCCAGTCTATATATATGACAATATATTCAGTGCAATTAAAGTTTTAGTACAACACCATTGCAACCCTACTAAAAAAAGTTTCAAAAAATTCTTAAAAAAATCATGGACGTACATCTCAACTTACCCCATCTACGTATAAAATTTCATGATCAAATTAGTCCTATGCTAGAAGTTACAAAAAAAAAAAACAAATTTTGGTGTGCATTTGAACTATTCAAGTTTGTCCAAAATTTGTTTTTTTTGTAACTTCTATTATAAGACAAATTTGATCATGGAATTTTATATGTAGATGGGGTATGTTGAGATATACATCCATGATTTTTTTCAGATTTTTTTAAAACTTTTTTTAGTAGGGTTGCAATGATTGTTACCTAAAATCAGCTTGTACCTTGGCAATTTGGCATTGGACTAGTTATGCTTGTGCAGGACCCCAGGGCGTGAGCGACTAGAAGTCTTTTGAGGAAAGAGGGTTTCCATCAAAAGAATGCTTCCTGGCGGCTGACAGCTAGGGGTTTTATCTAACGAAAAAGTAAAAACAGGAGGGGCGGCGGGCGACCGATCGCCCGGACATGGCGACGTGTGTGTGTGTGTGTATATATATATATATATATATATATATATATATATATATATATATATATATATATATATATATATATATATATATATATATATAATGCCAGGACCGGCCCTGCGAAGGAGTAAGCTTAGCAATCATGACTAGTGACTACTACGCCATCCTCGACGCCGCTCGACACAAGCTCCTACTGAGACCCACAGCACGATCAAAAGCGAGCACACGAACTGGGAGTACTACCCCCAGGCCACTAGCGCCTACAAGCTCATCAACGCGGCACTTGCTGTGATCATGGAAATCAGGAAGAGCAAGGCGGCACCGGAGCAAACGCCTCCTCCACACAAAAGTGTTAGCCGGACCGCCACCCTAGCGTGTCCGGATCCCAGGTCGTTGGGCTGCAGCACACACTCGCAGGCTCAACCCGAGCAGCGGGCCAAGGTCTGTTGGGCCATCTCCCCCCAAAAGCTAGCTCAATGAGGGGGTACTCCCTCACCCTTATAAACCATGCTCATGCCCTCTCCACAACCAATGTGGGACTATTCCCAACAATCTCCCCCTCACACATTGGGCCGAGATTATCTAGGAACCACCTGGGGCACTTGGGCTCTGATACCACTTGTTAGCCGGACCGCCACCCTAGCGTGTCCGGATCCCAGGTCGTTGGGCTGCAGCACACACTCGCAGGCTCAACCCGAGCAGCGGGACAAGGTCTGTTGGGCCATCTCCCCCCAAAAGCTAGCTCAATGAGGGGGTGCTCCCTCACCCTTATAAACCATGCTCATGCCCTCTCCACAACCAATGTGGGACTATTCCCAATAAAAAGAACATCCTGACTCCTCGCAAGTCACAACTGTATTAAAAAAAAAATACGGCGCAGAAGATGAACAAGACGACCACTGTGGCGGATGGGCAGTAGACGCAATCGCCATGGCCGGGAAATTTTGATTCTCAAATACTAGTCAATAGTTGGCTGCGACTGTGGCTGCTACTATGAGCCTGCGATCGCTCTCTGTTTTCACCGCCCCGACCTGAGGCTGGTAGAGGCCACCGATGACGAGATCAACTCCGGTGCCGCTAGCCTGCGTGGGCATGCGCTCTCACTAGATCAGTCGCCATCGAAGGCCATAGACACCGAGCTTCCTCTTCTTCTGCCTTTCGGTTACGACATGGAGTGAGGCCCACGGCCTGTCCAATCCAATTCAAATCTGGTCAAGAAGCAAAATAACCAGATTTCATCTTTTCTATTTGTAATTTTGGACCAACCTTGTCCAAAAGCATGGACAGCCCAAAAGGACAAAAGGTCACAAGGCGTCTAGGACCAACCGCACAAGCCGCAAAGTCCTCAGCGTCAAGCCGTCAACCTCACCCCAGGCGTTCCCATTCAACACAACCCAAGCCAGAATCAGATGACAGGAGCTGCGCAACCAAGGGCCGGCGATGCGATGTGACGAGGCGCGTCCGCACGGGGAAGCTGGGGCGGCGGCACGACGAGCCGTAGTCGCCTGGGGAACGTGGGGGCGGCGGCGGCGGCAGCGCAATGAGCTGGGGAGGGGGAGAACCGGAGGAGGGGGTAACGCGACGAGCTAGGGGGGAGGACCGAATTTTTTTTTTAAATAATACTTTTTTTAAACTGAATTGCGCTTTAAATACACGAAAAATAAAAATTGCAAAAATAATACGTCTTCGCCAAACTGTGCAACGAAAACCCTATTTTCGCCATGCGGTACAATGAACACCCTATTTTCGCCATACCATACGGCGACAAAAGCTTAAATTCGCAGTTTAACTGCCACACGGGAATCAAGGCTATTTTCGCCACACAGTGTGGCGAATACCATATTTTCGCCGTACGATTTGGGAAAAATAGGTTGTCGCCGCACGGTGTGGCGAAAATTGTTCGGTAAAAATCTGGCCGAAGCTAAAAAAGGGCAGGATGAGCGCCGGCCGAAGGAAGGGAAGGAGAGAGGGAGAGAGAGGAAGGGAAGGAGAGAGGGAGAGAGAGGGAGAGAGAGGAAGGGAAGGAGGAGGAGAAGAAGAGAAGAAAGAGGAAGGGAGGAGGAGGAGAAGAAGAAGAAGAAAGAGGAGAAGAAGAAGAAGGAGGTAACTTCGCAATTTTGTATAGTTTCGTGTTTTTCAATTTATAGTAGCGATTTAGAGTAGTGTAATTTAGAATAGCGATCTAGAGTAGTGCAATTTAGAGTAGCGATCTAGAGTAGTGCAATTTAGAGTAGCGATCTAGAGTAGTGCAATTTAGAGTAGCGATATAGAGTAGTGTAATTTAGAGTAGCGATTCTAGTTCTTTAATTTAGAGTAGCAGTTTTAGTTATTTAATTTAGAGTGGTGATATTTGTTTGCATATTTAAACGTTGTAAAATTTACAGTAATGCATTTACATATTAGCAATGTTCAAGAAATCATTAATCGGTAGCTAATCGGTCGACCTAGGATTAACTGAACTAATCGGTCAATCATTAGTCGGTTGGTTGGTCAGCAAGGGCATTATATCGATGTAATTACTAAAATATTGAAAAAGTGAGATTAAGCCCGATTAATCCCGATTTATCGGTCAGCCACGTTTTTTCACCGAAACCACAAAAATGGAATCTTCAAGTCTTGGATAACAAGCTAATCGGCCAGTTAATCGGCTAATCGACCGATTTTCTTGAACATTGCATATTAGTAGCAAATAGCCATATTACACATGCGCTATAATATTATAATATTATAGTATCGACAGCGCGATAGTTAATTAATTAGCGTTATTGAATTTATGGTTCTGAGTTTCCATTTTAAGTAGGGAAGGAAAAAATTAATTTTGTCTACGTCTATGTCGTCGCAGTGATGTCGGAACCAGTGAAATTCAGGGTATATTATGGCGGTGGGGAAGTAAAAATTGGGCAGAATGGAGTAGATTTAAGCGGCTTTGCGGTCACCATGGCCGAGCACTTGTCCCCCGATACTGTTAGCATTCGTGATATAAAACTTTGGTTGACCCAATATTTTTCCCTGAATCCAAGTGTTTATTCTGTTACCATCTAAATCGTATTCACACGTAGCAAGGGTGACCCGGCTGTGTGGGAGTTGAAGACAGTAGATCGAACACAGTTGTGGCAGAAAATGGTTAAGGTGGTGCAAGGGATCTAGCCTCGAATGTGTGATGCCGGTGCAAGCTTGCCCTAGGGAAGAGGTGAGTACTACTGGTGTGAGCGAGAGCAGCACATCGGCTACAGCTGAACAAGTTCAGCCAGTGGTGTCGGTTGAGGCAAAGAAATGGGATGATCACATGGATGCGACAAAGCGCAGTAAGGCCTGGGCTGATAAAGGGGAGGATATCGATCAACTTGTGGATCAATTGGATTGGGTGGACCGCATGGCGACAGAAGAGGAAGCTGAAATGTTGGACCCTGTCGATACCATGGATGAAGATGACGAACGGGAGGAAGATGATGAAATGCATGGTAGTACTGGCTCAGCGGAGGTACCCATCCCTGATGAATGGAACATGCAGAATAAAGCTGGTATGAAAGCTTTGTGGGGCCATGATGAAAGTGCATCTAGGCCCCTCATTTTATTTTGGTGATTAATGATGACACAATTAAAGAGATCTAATGTTTCAACTAAGAATAATGCAGATCTCGAGATCACATCAAGCTCGGAATGAGATTGGATGCTCCTACGTACATTAAAATTGAAGAAAACGGCATCAAGACCAAGACTTGTAATTTCTATTTCAATTTGAGTCTTAAGGATAGCCGTACTATTAAGAGGATGCGACGGAAAATCGTTTTTAGGATGTGCATGTGCTCAAGGTCAAATTTTGCATACAAACTAGCACTCAAATACTTGCATTTTTCAAAAACATTATTTCAAACCGAGCCAACTAACTCGGAGAGTCCAGACATTTAGTCCAGAGTATCTGGACTCAGTCCGGAGTATCCAGACAATTTGTCCGGAGTCTCCGGGTTAACCCCTTCGGCCAAAATGCGAATTCCAGAGAGTCCGGAGTATCCGGACATTTTGTTCGGAGAGTCCGGACCATCCGGAGTGTCCGAGTTAATTTGTCCGGAGTCTCCGGACAGTTCAAAAAGGGGAAAACGGCTAGTTT
Organism: Rhipidocladum racemiflorum; assembly: GCA_036346355.1. Classification (NCBI taxonomy): domain Eukaryota; kingdom Viridiplantae; phylum Streptophyta; class Magnoliopsida; order Poales; family Poaceae; genus Rhipidocladum; species Rhipidocladum racemiflorum. The sequence continues at coordinate 24,612,725 of CM070586.1, forward strand.
TCAAAAAGGGTATTTAAAGCCACCACTCCCCTCCAACGGTTAGAATCTCTATTGAGCTCATTCATAGCAGCATTCAAGCCATTCCTAACATCTTCCAAGCATTCAATAGAGCTCATACTTCCCCCACCATTTGATTTGTTGTTTGATCTCTTTTGGTGTGGTTGGGAAGAAGAGAAGTGCTAGGTGCATTCAATTGAAGTCCTTGAGCACTAGTTCATCCTCCAAGCGAGTTCCCGTAGCATTATTACTCTTGGAGGTTGAAGGTCTCCTAGACGGCTAGGAGTCACCGGGAGCGACCGACGCTTGTGGTGCGCCCCGGTCGTTTGTGAAGGCGAGTCTCGCCTTCGAAAGGAAAGAGACAAGAAGTGAAGCCGGCGAGTGCATTTGTGCAACACTGGGAGGAAAGCGGGTTGAAAGAGACCCCGGCTCAAGTGCGATCGAGCCTTCTCAACGGAGACGTAGGATTCCCTTCAAGAATCCGAACTTCGGTGAAAAATCGCGTCTCTCTCTTTCTCTTTTACTTCCTAGCTTGGCTTGTGTGGATTTGTCTTTGTAAAGCTTAGATCTAGCTTGTTGCTTAGCTTTAATTCAAATCCATACTAGCTCTTGATCTAGATTGCTCGTTCTATCTTTCCATTGTTATATCTTGTGCTAGTTAGAGTAACTTTAGTTATGCTCTCGAAGTTACCAACCCGAGTATCCGATAAAATACCCGGAGACTCTGATTGACCTCGGCCGCCGCTTTATTCCGCTACGATTTTTTAATCCGCCTATTCACCCCCCCTCTAGGCAACATCTTCGGTCCTTTCAATTGGTATCAGAGCCAAATCTCCTTTATTTTGGCTTAACCGCTTGGAGAATAAAAGATGTCGGAAATAGAGAAGGTTACCGAAACCCATGCCCAAGAGAAGGCCACGTGTTCCGGTATAGGGGTTGCAATTCCTTTAGATTATTCCTCTTTTGGAGTCTCAAACTCCTCATCTTATGTCTCTGTCTCGTCCGACCGAGCGCCTCATTTCGATGGCACTCGCTATGCGGCATGGAAACATAAGATGAAGATGCATTTGAGATCACTTCATCCTTGTATTTGGAAGATTGTTGAAACAGGTTTCAAGCCCGCAAATCCCAACAATCTCACCTCCGAAGAAGATAAAGCTCAACACTTCAACGACTTGGCCGTCAATGCCTTGTTCAATGCCTTGAGCGATTCGGAGTTCAACCCAGTAGATGGTCTTGACAACGCCAAGGACATTTGGGAAAGGTTAATGGTAACTCATGAAGGTGTGTCAAGTGTCCGTGAATCCAAGATCGAGCTTATCATTGGAGAGCTAAGCCGATTCACTTTGGAAGAAGGAGAATCTTACACAAAGATGTTTGACCGCTTAATGGTGTTGGTGAATCAAGCTAAGGGACTTGGAAGCACCGAGCTCACCGATAAAGCTATTGTCAAGATCATCCTCTGAGTGATCACCCCCACCAACCGCAATCTTGTTCAACTCATCCGCGACCGGCCAAACTTCGATACTCTCACTCCTCATGACGTGATTGGCCGGTTGATGATGGATGAGATGATGGTCAAGGAAGCGGAAGTGATAGAGGAGCTCAAGTCCGGCAAGAAGAAAGGCATTGCTTTGAAGGCCGTCAAAGTAGCTCAAGAAGTGGAAGAAAGTTCAAGTGATGAAGAAGAATCAAATGGGCCGCTCACAAGTGAAGACATGGCCCTTCTAGTGAGATGATTCAACAAGTTCTTAAGAAGAAAGGCTACAAGCCGGGAAGCCACTCTAAGAGCTTCGGCAACAAGTCAAGAGGGAGACACTCGACAAGAAAATGCTATGAGTGTGGTGAACCCGGTCATTTCATTGCCGAGTGTCCGCACAAAGAAAAGAAGGAAGAAAAGCTGTACAAGAAATACAAGTACCGAAAGAAGGACAAACACAAGAGCAAGAAGTACAAGGGCAAGGGTCACGCTTACATCGGCAAGGAGTGGAACTCCGACTCCGACTCCGAGTCCGAGTCCGAGTCCAACTCCGACAATGAAGGAGGACTTGCCACCGTCGCCATTGCTACTCCACCGACAAAGTCGAAGAGCCTCTTCGACTTCTTAAGCAACGGAGATAAAGATGCTCCAATGTACCTTATGGCAAAGGGGCACAAGGTATCATCTAAAAGTCCTATTCATTCCATTGTTGATTATGGTTTAGATGATTGCGATGATGCTAGTGATGATGAGGAAGTAGCACTTAAGTCTATAAATGATTTTGATATTAAGAAATTAGACTTGCTACTTAAAGATATTGAAAGATTGGAGGAGGTTGTTGAGCAAAAGGAAGTTATTCTTGAAGCTCAAGAAGATCTCCTCATATTTGAAAAGGAGAAGAACCTTGAGCTAGAGAAGAGCTTAGCCTTTGAAAGAAAAAAGAATGAGGACTTGGTCAAAAGCTCAAACTTGATCAAGAATGAAGTAATTAGTCTTGAGATCACCAATGCTTCACTCCTAGAGCAACTTGCTCAAGCAAAGGATGCTTGCAAGGCTCTTGAAGTGAAGCTTGTTGATCTCTCGAATGACGCTTCTACCTCAATCAACAACTCCAATATTTCATTACCTTCAACAAGCAATGGTTGCTCTAGATGCTATAATGTTGATGTTGCTACTTGTGCTACTAACCGTGAGACTTTGAAAGTCTTGGCTCATGAAAATGAGAAGCTTAAGGTGATGCTTGAAGATGGACTTCAAAAGTCCTACAAGGCAAGCAAGGGTTTAGGCTGTGTTTGTTTAGGCTTCTGCTTAGGCTTATTTGGCTTCTAGGCTTTCATAAGTCACAAGCCAAAACAAACAGTAATTTTTCAGCTAGCTGGAGAGGAGAAGCTCCAGCCCAATTTGCACTACACGAGAGAAGCAAGGAAAATGATGCTTCTCGGGCTGGCTGGAGCTTCTGAAAATCCCACTTCCCTGGTACCCTTGCAACTTGATTGTCGGGACCCCGAATTTGCAAATCCGGACCCTCTGTGTATTCAGCACTAGTCCAGGAACGCGCTAGTGCACACAGTCTTAACATCGGTAAATATCACAATCATACCACTCGATGCTAATAAAGTACTTTAATTAAATAGTCAAACCGGGTACTCGACCTTATGGCCAAGTTACAGATATACGCCTCGCAGGGCGAAACTTATTAAGAGAGAAATAGTAGCAGCGGAAAATCAAATAACTTCGTGGCGCCATCTAGTATACCACAGGCAACTGACTGGGCTCGCTTCCCTAAGTAGACGGTCCCTCTTGGAGCTCCTCCTCCAAAGCTGGTGTAGTCTCCTCTTCAACTGGTGTGTATTGTGGCAAGGGTGAGTACTTGGTACTCAGCAAGTTATGCACAGAATGCAGCTAATATACTATATGCATGGCTTGGTACAAAGGAATAGCTCAAGGTATATTTGCGATGCTTGACATTTGACAAGTAGCATAAGTAGATTCGAAAGCAGTAGAACAAGTATAGCATAGATAGCTTTTCAAGGAGTTTAATAAACATCTTTCCCATCCTAATCCACATTTCCATCAACATCATTATTAATCCAAACCCAACCTTTCAAATCCAAGTTATTTTTGAGAAAATCTAACCCTTAACTGTAATTCCCGAGCGATGTCCAATACCGCGGACTCGGCTATTCGAATAGATTGTACACTCTGCAGAGGTTATGCACTTTACCCACAAGATACAGTCAAACACCACAAAGGCGAGTTCCCGTAACAAAGTCTTTCGGAAACTTCTAACAATACAAGTGGTCCTCCCTGGTTATTGCACACTAACCCTTCCCTTAGCTAAGGCGAAGTTTAGGCCAATCAGCAGATTAGATGGGTACTGGCCTCGACCCGATGCGCTCCCCGCACAACTTACACAAAGGGTGTAGTTGACCTCCTGAGGTCCCACAGGTACGTTATTAGCAACTTAGTCAACTAGGTCCGTCCCATTACAGACATGTGGTTGCACGTTAGACCCAGTTCAAAGGCTTGCAAGGTGAAGTCCTTAGGGTGACCAGGGCAAGACTACCCGAAGAACCAAATCAACATCCCGATTGCCACAAGCGGCCCACACGATCACTCTTGCCACATGCCCCGGTCGAAAAACTATTTATCAAACCCCAGTTGATTACCATGCACCACGTGCCATCAACATCAAATGATACCTTTCCAAAACAGGTTCAATATACCATTAAGTCAATATTAACATTTGATTGTCCAAAATCATGTCATGAGCACGTAGCAGGTCTAAGCAGTATACTACAACGGTCTAAAACCCATGTTGGCAATTTAATAATGTCCAACTAGTAAACCACAACTAGGGTGACAAGGGTCATGGCACATATTTAAATAATCAAGGTGTCATACAGCAAATTGGTATTTATCTAACCCCCATATTTAAATAAAGTATTTTTCTAATTGAACTAGCATGCAATAGGTTAAATCAAAATAGATTTCAAAATAGGATCAACATGGTCAAAGCACAACTTGCCTTCAAAAAGTACTTGTTCTTGGTCTTGAGTTGGATCCTGAGTCAATACTTCTCCTTCGAATCCTTCCGGCACTTCAACGTCTACTCGTAAAGCGTGCAAATAGTAATACACGAATAAACAATAGGCAAAAAGTGTCCAAACATCCAAATAAAATCCATAAACAGAGAGAACATAATTTTATGAATTTTTAGAAAGCCGGAATCGTCAAATTTGGAGTTAAAATGCAAAAGTTATGATTATTTAAAGTTTAAATAATCAATTAAATAATTTTACAGAGAAAAACTTTAGTCCAAAATTAAAAAAATTCATATTTAGGTATATCTCAATTTTATACAAATTTAGAAATTTGAATCACTCAAATCGGAGTTGAAACGCAAAAGTTATAAGCGTTTGAAGTTTGAATCAAAATCAAATCATTATTTCGAATTAATAAATCATTTTCTTTTCGGAAATTAATTATTGCGTCGGCTGGACACGTGGCAGCCTCTCGATTGGTTCTCGGCGTCGGTACCGGTCCATGGACTTGGTCCGCTCGGCTCGGGTCTACTGTGGACTCGGTCCCACGACTCCACGTGAGATCGACATGTGGGTCCCCCTCGGGTAGCGCCATCGCCGACGTCGGCGGGGCTCGAACCACGGTGCTAACAGTGGGACTCTGCTGGTGACGCTCATTGCCGACGCCGCCAAGACGGCCGATGACAATTACGACATGTTCGGGCCATGACGCCATGGCGTCGATTATGACGCCATGAGTGCGAGAATGGCCGCCATCGACAAAGCGAGCCTCGCGTGTCGGTCGGCTACCACGCGACGCGCTGCGGATTCGCGGCCGACCGCGCGGCGATCAGCTCTTCCCGACGCTGGGTGGCGCAATCTCGGCCGCTGATTTGAAAATCAACGGCCCGGTTAGATTCGCTCTCCGCAGCGTTTGGGTTAACAGCGTTGATCTGGACCGTTGGATCTAGATCCGACTGGTCGAGATTGGATCTCGATTTTTGGACAGAATCTCACCGTGAGATGACGTGGCGCAATCTGGGGCGTTGGATCCGGATCGGACGGTGAGGAGCTCAAGTCCGCGATGGCTCACGGCGACGCAGCTTGCCGGGATTGGGGACGCACGACCACGGCGGCGCGTCGGGCGTGCTCCGGCGGGGGGAGAGGTCGCTTCCGACGCGGCTTGACCTCCCGGTTCGGATCTGATCTCAACGGGCGGCGAGGGACGACGAGACGGGGCTGCACGGCGGTAAAAACTACGGCTGAACGCTACGGCAACTCCGGCGATTGCGGCTAGACGGCGGCGGCTCGGCGGCGTTGTCTAGGGCTACTGCGCGCACGGAAGTCGGCGTCACACGGCACGGTGGCGGCGCATTAAATAGGGCCCTCGGCGTCCGTGAAACGCACGGAAACCGAGGTCCTCTCCGTTGCGGCGGCGGAGTCCGGCGGCGTCTCGGATTGGGTGACGTGGCACGCGCACAGCCACCCGGAGACCCGACCGACCGAGTCTCGATCCAACGGTGCGTGAGTTTGGGTTCGGGTCGGACTCGGGTGAGCTGGCTGGCTCGGTCGGGCTCGGGCTCGGTGACGTGGCTCAATCGTGGCCGTTGGATCTTGATCCAACGGTCACACGGGTTTGGGTTCGGCCGAGCAGGCTCGGCAGAACCAACTGGCGCGAGTCGGACTCGAGTCTGACTCGGACTCGGGTTCGGTCGGATGAACAGTAAAACCCACTCGCATTTAAATAATCAAATTAAATTCCCAGAAATTCAATTAAATCATTAAAAATAGCAAAAGACTCAGAAAAATTCTGGAAAATATTTTGGAACATTTTGGACTCAAATAAAATATTTCCAACAAAATTTTATTTGCAAAGTTTAATTCTTTAATTATTTCAATATGGAATAAATTCAAATAAATTCCAAATAAATCCAAATAAATTCCAAAAAATTCCAAAAATTCACCAAAGTGCCAAATCACACAATAATTTAAGAAAAGAAAAATTTTGGGGTGTTACATTGATCTTATTTACAAAAAATTGCCATCCCCTTATCAAGTCTCTTCCACTCCAAATTTCCCAAATTACAGTTACCTAGCTTCTTCCAGCTCAAAGCGAATTCTCCTCCAAAGACCCTAAACAAACACAGCCTTAGAGGAGTATCTCGGTAAGCACCAAGGTAATCCTAAGAGGCAAGGGCTTGGGTATGTTCCGCCAAAGGGCAAAAAGAGCAACATTGTGGTTGCTCCTTTAAGCGAGCCTATCCACTTTGTAAAAAGTGAAGAAACATCCAAGCACAAAGCTCACTCCGAGTTCTTTGCTTCTTATGTGCTTAAAAAGACTAACCTTGGTCGTGTAGTTGCTTATCATATTGGGCGTAAGCCGAGAAACACTCCTTTTGTTCGTTCTATTTGGGTCCCAAAATCGCTTGTTACTAACGCGGCGCGACCTAACCAAGTTTGGGTACCAAAGAGCAAAAACTAAATGTCTTTTGTAGGCCTATATCTCAGGTGGAACAAGTTGGATTTTTGGATAGCGGATGCACGAATCACATGACCTGAGAAAAGGCAATGTTCGCAAGATTTGGATGTGAACGGATCAAATAGTGAAAGCATTGTCTTTGGAGACAATGGAAAAGGAGAAGTAATTGGTTTGGGTAAAATCTCTATCTCAAATGATTTCCATTTAAGTAATGTTTTACTTGTCGAATCATTAAGCTACAATTTGTTGTCCGTTGCACAATTATATGAAGCGGGCTACAATTGTTTGTTTAATGAAAAGGGTGTGGAAGTCATTAAGAGGCTTGATGGTTCAATAGCCTTTAAAGGGCGTTTGAAGGGTAAACTCTATCTCGTAGACTTCAATACGGATAGACTTAATCTTGAAACGTGTTTAATGGCTAAATCTAGCATGGGTTGGCTATGGCATCGCCGACTAGCCCATGTCGGTATGAGGAACCTTCACAAACTCATTAAAGGCAACCACATCCTTGGACTAACCAATGTTGTCTTTGAGAAAGATAGGGTTTGTAGCGCTTGTCAAGCGGGCAAGCAAGTTGGTGCCTCCCACCTGGCCAAGAATGTAATGACGACCTCAAGACCGTTGGAGATGCTTCATATGGATCTTTTCGGTCCGGTCGCCTACATAAGCATCGGGGGAAGTAAGTATGGTCTAGTAATTGTAGATGACTTTTCTCGTTTCACTTGGGTATTTTTCTTGCATGACAAGGGAGAAGTTCAGGTGACATTGAAGAAGTTCATGAGAAGAGCTCAAAACGAGTTTGAAGTGAAGATCAAGAGAATTCGAAGCGACAATGGTACCGAGTTCAAAAACATTGGTGTGAAGGAGTTTCTCGATGAAGAAGGAATCAAGCATGAATTATCGGCTCCCTATTCCCCTCAACAAAATGGGGTGGCCGTGTCGGGACCCCGAATTTGCAAATCCGGACCCTCTGTGTATTCAGCACTAGTCCAGGAACGCGCTAGTGCACACAGTCTTAACATCGGTAAATATCACAATCATACCACTCGATACTAATAAAGTACTTTAATTAAATAGTCAAGCTGGTTACTTGACCTTATGGTCAAGTTACAAGGTATGATTTGCGAGGCGAAACTTATTAAGAGAGAAATAGTAGCAAATGAAAATCAAATAACTCGTGGCGCCATCCAAGATACCACGAGGCACTGACTGGGCTCGCTTCCCTAAGTAGACGGTCCCTCTTGGAGCTCCTCCTCCAAAGCTGGTGTAGTCTCCTCTTCAACTGGTGTGTATTGTGGCAAGGGTGAGTACTTGGTACTCAGCAAGTCATGCACAGAATGCAGCTAATATACTATATGCATGGCTTGGTACAAAGGAATAGCTAAAAGTATATTTGCAGTAAACAGCATTTGACAAGTAGCATAAGTAGATTCGAAAGCAGTAGAACAAGTATAGCATAGATAGCTTTTCAAGGAGTTCGATAAACATCTTTCCCATCCTAATCCACATTTCCATCAACATCATTATTAATCCAAACCCAACCTTTCAAATCCAAGTTATTTTTGAGAAAATCTAACCCTTGACTGTAATTCCCGAGCGATGTCCAATACCGCGGACTCGGCTATTCGAATAGATTCTACACTCTGCAGAGGTTATGCACTTTACCCACAAGATACAGTCAAACACCACAAAGGCGAGTTCCCGTAACAAAGTCTTTCGGAAACTCCAACGGTGCGTGAGTTTGGGTTCGGGTCAGACTCGGGTGAGCTGGCTGGCTCGGTCGGGCTCGGGCTCGGTGACGTGGCTCAATCGTGGCCGTTGGATCTTGATCCAACGGTCACACGGGTTTGGGTTCGGCCGAGCGGGTTCGTCTGAACCAACTGGCGCGAGTCGGACTCGAGTCTGACTCGGACTCGGTCCATCGGATGAACAAGAAACCCACTCGCATTTAAATAATCCAATTAAATTCCCAGAAATTCAATTAAATCATTAAAAATAGCAAAAGACTCAGAAAAATTCCAGAAAAATTCTGGAAAATATTTTGGAACATTTTGGACTCAAATAAAATATTTCCAACAAAATTTTATTTGTAAAGTTTAATTCTTTAATTATTTCAATATGGAATAAATTCAAATAAATTCCAAAAAATTCCAAAAATTCACCAAAGTGCCAAATCACACAATAATTTAAGAAAAGCAAAATTTTGGGGTGTTACAGGCCTAGAGGAAGAATCGAACCCTCATCGAGATGGCGCGGACGATGCTTGACGAGTACAAGGTTTTTGACAGCTTTTCGGCGGAAGCCATCAACACCGCATGCCACAGCATCAACCGCCTCTACCTCCACAAGATCTTGAAGAAGACGGCATACGAGTTGCTCACCGGCAAGATGTAGGACCGAGTAGGCAACTAGAGGGGGGGGTGAATAGATGCCGAATAAAATTCAACTATTTCTTTCGGAAAATTAAAGACCCCTAAAAAGCGGAAGAATATCTAATATTGAGAGATCAAAACCCTAGATTAATTAGCGAGACAAGACGAACAAAAATCAAAACTAGTTCTATCAAAAAATTGAACAAACCTTCTAATCAAGAATCAAAGCAAAAAAAAAAAAAATAAGAGAATATTGCATAAACTTATTTTTTTATTCCAAAGCCATCTTCAACAAGATGACACCAAAAAAAAAATCTTCTAATCTTCGATGATTAGAAAACCCTAAACAAAATCTCTAATCTCACAAGATTAGAAAACCCTAAATAAACTAAAGAGAGCACAAAAGCTTTTCTTTGTTGTAGGCACCTTTTGCTTCTTGCCCTATTGCATTGGATTGAATGAGTTCTAAGCCCCTAGAACCCTCTATTTAAAGGAACCCACAGCCACCGCTTCCATCTTGTATTCGAATCAAACAATCAGTATTCATGTAAAAACTTGACAAAGCAACCATCCAAATTAAAACCTCTCGGATAACGATCGGACAGCTTGCTCAGGACATCTCTCGGACAACCTGCGAATCGGCTCGGCTCTGCCGTGTCCTTGACCGACTCCCCGTAGACCTGCATACACCACGACACAAGTTTGCATGCACACACACATGCAAAGATGCACCCATACGGCTCATTGCCGCTAAGCCGCAACGATCTCAACCACACGTGCATCGCTCTCTAGTCCAAACATCTCGCATGACATCCTTGACCTTCACGACCTCGGTTCCTCCCTGAACCTAGTCTCGGTCCCCACATCGACCATGTTCGACCTCAAGCAACACACCGCACATGAATCAAAAACACAAAACAATTCCCGAGTACAAGTCCACGACTGACTCACATCAATCCATGCAAATACTCACTCGAGTATTGCATAAAGTCCACTTCAAAACTAGTATCATGAAATTATCACAAATTTTATAATCTCAAAATCAAATTCAAATTTCAATCTCAAAATCGCTCAAAACCCTGATTGAGCAAATCCTATTTACGACGGACAACAAAACCAGTCCTACAAGCAAATGCCAAGTGAAACCCTAGAAAAATAGTTCACGACGGACCAACAAAGTCTGTCCGTTGTACAAGGAAAATTCTTGGTTCCAAAAGAAAAACATTCCGGTGAAAACATGTTTACGACGGACAACCAAAATCGGTCCGTCGTACATGCAAAAGTCTCGTTCAAAAGCGGCTTTCAAATTCATGTTCACGACGGACAAAAATCTTGTCCGCGCCAAATGTGCCACACTCGGTTTCAAAAACAACATGATCCGAGCGAGACCTTAAAGCAAACACATTCACGATGCATGCAAAGAAAACTTGTCCGGTGTGGATGTGGAACTTACTGGTTTCTTGGAAAGAAAGAGTTTGGCTCAATGAGTTCACTTAAAACATGTGTATGACAGACCAAAGAGTTTGGTCTGTCATACATGGGAAAAAAATGAGTTCGCCAATTCAAATCTTTTCTGATAACCAAACTGATTTCTGCTTTTTCAAATCTTCAAACCAAATTCAAATCTTTTCGAATATTCAAATACTCATCATCAAAAACACATGGATCAAAAACAATGATCCTTCAATCTCCCCCTTGATGAGTAATTTGACAAAACATAATATAAGATTTGACAAAGGTATAGAAAAAGATTCCAAGACCAAGTAAATCCAAATTCCCAAATTTTCAAACAAAGATTTGAATTTCTCCTTTCTTTTATATTTTTCTTCTTCTTATCTTGCTCTCCCCCTTTTTGACAAAATAGTCATCAAGATCTCAAAACTCCCCCTTAATGAATGCAGTATCTCAAGCTTTGAAGTATATTCAAGATATATAATCAAAGTAAAGCATTTGAAGAGTTTTTACTTAGAGTTTTCACATTTTGTATCAATTTATCCGATGAGAAAGCAAATTGTGAGAATATGAAGGCTCTAACACATAGAATAGTTGTTGCATAAGCAAATTAGAGCAAACAAGTAAAATGTCATAAACTGATTTTGCCAAAGCTAAAAAGAAATCTATCATGAACAAAGAGAGACTTTCAAATTCACTAATGTTTGTCTCAAGCCTTTTCAAAATTTGAATTTCCTTTTCTCTTTTAGCAAGTTTGACAATTTTGCTTTGTAATCAACGAGGGATGACAAGTAATCGCACACTAGCCCATACTTGTGTATGAGTAGGTAGTTCTTTCTTGTATCTTTCTCATTTAAATTGGCAAGTGGCTTCACATTGTTCTGAACTTTTGTTTAGACAAGTAGCCTTTTCTTGCATCTTTTGAATTGAAATCCCTGGCAAGGAAGCTGCACATTGTACTAAACTTGTGTTTAGCCAAGTAGCTTTTGCTTGCATCTTTTTCAACTTGCTTTTAATATTAAAACACTAATTTTGCTTGAGACTCATAATGATCATTTGAAGTCCAACAAAAAGCTCACACATAGTTTCTAATCAGCTCTAGCCTTTCAACAGATGACAAGAAACTTTTAAGCCTATTTCACAAATGCAATACCATAATGAACAAGAGCCAAAATATTCTCGAAAAAGCATCTCAAATTGAATTATTTTAGTCTTTTAGTCTTTTAGTGAGAAGTGAAGCAATGTAGCATTAATTAGACTATATACACAAGAATAGTCAACAAAGCTTTGTACTACATGATGCAATGAAAACAGGGGAGTTTTATTTAAGTGAAAAAATAGCTCCTTGTAGTAACCAAAGTCAAGTAACACAAATGAAAGAGTTAAAATCAAGACTCCCCCTCAAATCAACCCATGGGGATGAATGATCCCAAGTTCGCCGCGTAAGAAAGCAAAGCGAGAAGAATCAAGCGGCTTAGTGAAAATATCAGCAATTTGAGCATCCGAATCAACAAATTTCAGTTCAATAGCTCCTTTTTCAACATGATCTCTAAGAAAATGATATCGAACATCAATGTGTTTAGTCCTTGAATGTTGAACAGGATTTTTAGCGATGTGAATTGCACTAGTATTATCACAAAGAAGTGGAACACTATTAAAGTTAATGCCGTAATCTTTAAGAGTTGAAGTGATCCAAAGAATTTGTGAACAACAACTAGCTGCTGCAACGTATTCAGCTTCAGCAGTAGATTGAGCAACCGAGGACTGTTTCTTAGAAGACCAAGAAACAAGTGAAGTGCCAAGAAAATGACATGTGCCAGAAGTACTCTTTCTATCTAATCTACACCCCGCAAAATCAGCATCAGAATATCCTAGGAGTGTAAGCGAAGAAGAACAAGAATACCAAATGCCAAATTCGTGGAGTGGAGCGAAGATACCTGAAAATTCTTTTAATTGCTTGTCGATGTGATTCTCGAGGAGAGACTTGAAATCGAGCGCACAAACATACCGCAAAATGTATGTCAGGCCTCGAAGCGATCAAGTACGTATGATCCAATCATGCTTCTGTATTCTTTTTGGTCCATCTCGACACCATTCTCGTCAAGATCCAAAATTGTTGTTGTGCTCATTGGAGTAGATACTGACTTTCCTTCTCCCATGTCGAATTTCCTTAGTAGCTCCTTTGTATACTTGGATTGGTGCAAGAAGATCCCTTCTTTCGCTTGCTTGATTTGAAATCCAAGGAAGTATGTCAACTCTCCCATCATACTCATCTCGAATTCCACTGACATCACCGGAAAACCGCAACACAAGAGAGTGGGAGGATCCTCCAAAGATAATATCATCCACATAAATTTGCACCACAAGGAATTGATCATTTGAATTTTGAGTAAACAGAGTTTTATCAACATTTCCCATCTCAAAATTATGTTGAAGCAAGAAGCCTTTTAATCTATCATACCATGCACGAGGAGCTTGTTTTAATCCATAAAGAGCTTTTGATAAGCGATACACATGATTAGGAAATTTTTCATTTTCAAAGCCAGGAGGTTGTTTCACAAAAACTTCTTCTTCTATAAAACCATTTAGAAAAGCACTTTTCACATCCATTTGAAATAACTTAAAACCTTTTGAAGCCAGCAAAAGCCAAGAGGATGCGAATAGCTTCTAAACGAGCAACGAGGAGCAAATGTTTCATCAAAATCAATTCCTTCAAGTTGAGAATAACCTTGAGCTACAAGTCTAGCTTTGTTTCTAACAATTATTCCATCTTCATTTAACTTGTTCTTAAAAACCCATTTTGTTCCAATAATGTTTTGATTTTTAGGAGGTTCCACTAAAGACCAAACTTTATTCCTTTCAAAGTTTTCTAACTCTTCATGCATCGCATCTACCCAAGAACTATCAGCTTAAAGCATGAGTAATGTTCTTAGGTTCAAAATTTGCAACAAAAGCGAGAATGCATGCATAAAAGAGTTTGAGATGAATTAGAACGTGTCACCCTTTCATGAAGACTTCCAATAATTTGTTCAGAGGATGGTTCTTCAAAACAGCGAGGGAGGTCCAGCTTGTTTCACTGGCCGTGGGAGGTGTAGGAGAATCTGAAGTAGTAGTCACATCAATTTGTTCAGAAACAACTTCCCGTTCTGCAGGTATGAGCTCATCATCATCATTATCTTCATCATTTTCTTCGAATCTTTTATCCAAAAAGATTGGCTCTAAATCTTCTCGTGAACCTGAAATGTCGGGTCTAGCCTCAGTGGCTAGCCTCATCAAAAGTAACATCGCATGTCTCCAACAATTTGTTAGTTGATAAATCAAGTACACGATATCCACGAGAGTGCAACGAATAGCCAAGGAAAATACCATACGTACTCTACGAGCTTGAATTTATCAAGATTTCCATGTTTAAGAATAAAGCATTTGCAACCAAACACTCGTGAAGTGAGAAACAGATGGTTTATGATCAAATCTCAGTTCATAAGATGTTTTACCAAGTAAAGCTCACGAGATAGACCCTATTTGATATATAGCAAGGTAAGAAATTGCCTCACCAAAATTTTCTTGAAGTGTTGTATTCATCTAGCATAGTTCTAGCCATTTGAATCAAAGTTCTATTTTTCCTTTCTACAACACCATTCTGTGAGGGAGAATATGGCGAAGAAAATTGATGTTCAATCCCATTAGTTTCACAAAAGATTTAAACAAGGCATTTTTGAATTCTGTACCATTATCTCGTTCTTATGGCTTTCAATGAGTTAGGCAATTCATTTATCAATCTCTTAAAGAAGACATGAAAGAGTCCAAAAATCTCATCTTTTGAAGACAGAAAATGCACCCAAGAGTATCTCGAATAATCATCAACTATTACTAGAAAGTACCATTTACCTCCGCCGATTGTACTCGAGATGGTCCTACAGTATCCATGTGAAGAAGTTGACCAGGGGCTGGTCATTACAAGAGAGACAGGAGCATGTGGGGCTCCAACCATCTTACCATGTCGGCAGAAGCACAAACAATGTCTTTGCAAGATTTTAATTTTGGCAAGCCACGAATTAAGTCTAGACCACTCAATCTAGATAACATCAAAGCCCATGTGACCTAACCGACGATGCCAAAAATTGAGATTTCTAGATTCAAGCAACAAAACAATGTGAACTTGAAGCATTGCTAAAATTTGCTATGAAAATTTTTCCAGAGTCTAGATATCTCAAGAGTCAAGTTTCCAAGCATCGAGTACTCTACATGCATTTGGTTTTAAAACTCACTTCAAAGTTTTCATCCAACAATTGAGATACGAGATAGAAGGTTGAATTTCAGTTTAGACACCAAAGAGACATTCTTTAAAGTAAAGTGATCATTTACCTTCACACCTTTTTGCAATGACGCTAGCGTCGATGGTAGCATCTCCAAAAGTGATCGTTTCGTTCCCGAGATGCTTTTGTTAGGGAGGAGAACCAACTTGGGTTGTCTGTCATGTGTTGACAAAGATC
This sequence comes from Rhipidocladum racemiflorum, assembly GCA_036346355.1. Taxonomy (NCBI): domain Eukaryota; kingdom Viridiplantae; phylum Streptophyta; class Magnoliopsida; order Poales; family Poaceae; genus Rhipidocladum; species Rhipidocladum racemiflorum. The sequence goes on from CM070586.1 coordinate 24,628,021, forward strand.
CTGAATCAACAACCCGGATGTTCTCCTTCCCTTCTCGTACCACCTCATCACCGTCATTTGGAGGTGCCTTTGTCGTTGTCACAAGAATCACTAGTGTTCCCTTCGCCATGAAGCACGATCAGGTGAAATCTTTCTCGTTCAGCTTCGTTTGCTTTGCTTCCTTCTCATCGCCAGTTGAATCATCAATGTCGCTTAAGTCTAAGCGACCAATTGCCGCTAAGACTTTGTTGAGCATCTTCTTTGTCCGTTACTTATTTTTGTCCTTGCTCTCTTTTGGCCTAAGGACTTGGAGGGGTTGCTTTGCTCCTTCTCCTCTTTATCTTTGTTCTTGAAAGCTTGATTAGCACGGATGTGCCCGGCCTTGCCGCAGCTTGTAGCAAAGGATGGAGGCTCCTCTTCTCTCCCTTGATCTCATGTAAGCTGCATTGACACGCTTGGAAAGAAGAGCAAGTGTATCTTCCGGTATTTGATCTAGTTGTTCATCACTAAGAGCACTCAAGGCAAGAATGGAATATGATGATGAAGCACTAGTAGCATTATCACATGAAGAAGAATTTGCATTAAGAGCCAAAGAGTTATCACTGGATGTTCTGGAAACAATATCTATCTCAAAAGTTTTGAGACTAGAATATAATTTATCCAATGTCATTTCACTCATCTTGTGAGCCTCCCTAAATGCAAGCATTACTTTCATTTGCCGATTTTAAGATCAAGGGATGATAAGAAATGTCTAGCATTTTCGTAGTCAGTGTATTGTACATCAACAGCTCTAAGATTGTTTAAGATTCTATTAAAACGAGCAAAACAATCATCTAATGATTCTCCAGAGTTCATTTCAAATCTAGTGTATTCCTTTTTAAATTGATCTTGCCTAGCCTCTTTGACAGAGTCGTTGCCTTCATGATAATCTTGAAGAGATTTCCAAATTTCATGAAGCAAAGTGAGTAAATGATGCACTCTATCGAATTCTTTTCTAGCAAGTCCTTGAAGCAATATGTTTCTAGCTCTATTATTACTTTCAACATCCTTTTCAAACTCGATTTTATCAATATCATCATTAGAAGGAAGCTTGTATGAAATCTTTACCTTGCGCCAAATCGCGTTACCTTGAGCTTGAAGATATGCAGTCATTCGGATCCGCCAGTTAGGAAGTCTGTGCCATCGAAGATTGGTGGCTTGTTCGAGTATTTCTCCGTTGCCATAACTTATCGTTTACTAATCACCTGTTAAGATGGATTAGTAGAACCTTGCTCTGATACCACTTGTAGGACCGAGTAGGCAACTAGAGGGGGGGGTGAATAGATGCCGAATAAAATTCAACTATTTCTTTCGGAAAATTACAGACCCCTAAAAAGCGGAAGAATATCTAATATTGAGAGATCAAAACCCTAGATTAATTAGCGAGACAAGACGAACAAAAATCAAAACTAGTTCTATCAAAAATTGAACAAACCTTCTAATCAAGAATCAAAGCAAAAAAAAAATAAGAGAATATTGCATAAACTTATTTTTTTATTCCAAAGCCATCTTCAATAAGATGACACCAAAAAAAAAATCTTCTAATCTTCGATGATTAGAAAACCCTAAACAAAATCTCTAATCTCACAAGATTAGAAAACCCTAAACAAACTAAAGAGAGCACAAAAGCTTTTCTTTGTTGTAGGCACCTTTTGCTTCTTGCCCTATTGCATTGGATTGAATGAGTTCTAAGCCCCTAGAACCCTCTATTTAAAGGAACCCACAGCCACCGCTTCCATCTTGTATTCGAATCAAACAATCAGTATTCATGTAAAAACCGGACAGCAACCATCCAGCCGAAAACCTCTCGGATAACGCATCGGACAGCTTGCTCCGGACATCTCTCGGACAACCTGCGAATCGGTCAGCTCTCTGCGTGTCCTTGACCGACTCCGTAGACCTGCATACACACGACACAAGTTTGCATGCACACACATGCAAAGATGCACTCCATACGGCTCGATCGCCGCTAAGCCGCAACGATCTCAACCACACGTAATCGTTCTCTAGTCCAAACATCTCGCATGACATCCTTGACCTTCACGACCTCAGTTCCTCCCTGAACCTAGTCTCGGTCCCGTCATCGACCATGTTCGACCTCAAGCAACACCTGCACATGAATCAAAAACACAAAACAATTCCGAGTACAAGTCCACGACCTGACTCACATCAATCCATGCAAATACTCACTCGAGTATTGCATAAAGTCCACTTCAAAACAAGTATCATGAAATTATCACAAATTTTATAATCTCAAAATCAAATTCAAATTTCAATCTCAAAATCGCTCAAAACCCTGATTGAGCAAATCCTATTTACGACGGACAACAAAACCAGTCCGGCGCAAATGCCAAGTGAAACCCTAGAAAACAGTTCACGACGGACCAACAAAGTCTGTCCGTTGTACAAGGAAAATTCTTGGTTCCAAAAGAAAAAACATTCCGGCGAAAACATGTTTACGACGGACAACCAAAATCGGTCCGTCGTACATGCAAAAGTCTCGGTTCAAAAACGCTTTCAAATTCATGTTCACGACGGACAAAAAATCTTGTCCGGCGCAAATGTGCCACACTCGGTTTCAAAAACAACATGATCCGAACGAGACCTTAAAGCAAACACATTCACGACATGCATGCAAAGAAAACTTGTCCGGTGTGGATGTGGAACTTACTGGTTTCTTGGAAAGAAAGAGTTTGGCTCAATGAGTTCACTTAAAACATGTGTATGACAGACCAAAGAGTTTGGTCTGTCATACATGGGAAAAATGAGTTCGCCAATTCAAATCTTTTTCGGATAACCAAACTGATTTCTGCTTTTTTCAAATCTTCAAACCAAATTCAAATCTTTTCGAATATTCAAATACTCATCATCAAAAACACATGGATCAAAAACAATGATCCTTCACAAGAAACCCAACGTTTCCTACTTTCGAGTCTTTGGGAGTAAATGTTATATCCTCAATAAAAGAGCTAAGTCTTCTAAATTTGCTCCTAAAGTAGATGAAGGTTTCTTACTTGGTTATGGGACTAATGCTTATGCGTACCGAGTTTTCAACAACTCCACCGGTGTGGTTGAAATCTCGCGTGACGTAACTTTTGATGAGACTAATGGTTCTCAAGTAGAACAAGTTGATCGTGCCGTGATTGACAGGGAAGAACCACCGTGTGAAGCTATCAAGAAATTGGCAATTGGGGAGGTAAGACCTCAAAATCTGGAAACTCACCCGAGCACCCCAACCCGGAGTCTCCGGACTGAAACCCGGAGTCTCCGGACTGGTCCGGAGTCTCCGGGTCCAATACTAGAGTCTCCGGATGGGAATGGCTCAGGTGACGTTCCCTCCTCGTCCAAGCAAGCTCAAGATGGTTCGAACGCGTCCCAAGATGAAGAACCCATCTAAGCTTCAAATTCAAATGTACCTCACCCAAGAGTTCATCAAAGTATTCAACGAGATCATCCGGTCGACAATATACTCGGAGACATTCACAAGGGAGTATTTACTAGATCTCGAATTGCAAATTTTTGTGAATTTTACTCGTTTGTGTCTTCTCTTGAGCCTCTTAAGGTAGAAGAAGCACTTGATGATCCGGATTGGGTGATGGCCATGCAAGAGGAGCTCACCAACTTCAAGAGAAATCAAGTCTGGGAGCTTGTCGAAAGACCAAATCAAAACGTGATCGGCACAAAATGGGTCTTCCGGAACAAGCAAGATGAGAATGGAATCGTGACAAGGAACAAAGCTCGATTGGTTGCTCAAGGGTGCACACAAATCGAAGGTTTGGATTTCGATGAACATATGCTCTAGTAGCTAGGCTTGAATCTATTAGAATATTACTTGCCTTTGCTACTCACCATGATTTTAAGTTGTACCAAATGGACGTGAAAAGCGCCTTCCTAAATGGACCACTCTCCGAGATGGTCTGCGTCGAGCAACCACCCGGGTTTGAAGATCCAAGACATCCTGATCATGTCTACTACCTTCACAAGGCGCTTTATGGACTTAAGCAAGCACCAAGGGCATGGTTTGAGTGTCTACGAGATTTTCTTCTAAAACAAGGTTTTGTAGTCGGAAAGGTCGATCCTACTCTCTTTACTAAGCACATTGATAACGATTTATTTGTATGCCAAATATATGTCAATGACATTATATTTGGATCTACTAATGAACATTTGTGTAAAGAGTTTAGCAAAATAATGACTAAAAAATTCGAGATGTCCATGATGGGAGAGTTGAAGTTCTTCCTCGGATTTCAAGTCAAACAACTCAAGGAAGGAACGTTCATTTGTCAAACCAAGTACATCAAGGACATGCTCAAGAAGTTCGGAATGGAGGACGCCAAGCCTATAAAGACGCCCATGCAGGCCAACGGGTCATCCAAAAGGTATATCGTTCGATGATCGGTTCTCTCCTTTATCTTTGTGCATCTAGGCCCGATATCATGCTTAGCGATTGTATGTGTGCACATTTTCAAGCCGCTCCTAAAGAGTGCCACATGGTGGCCGTTAAGAGAATCTTAAGATACTTAGTGCACACTCCTCATTTTGGACTTTGGTATCCGAAAGGATCTTCCTTTGAACTAGTTGGCTATTCCGATGCGGATTATGCAGGCTGTAAAGTGGATAGGAAGAGTACCTCGGGGACTTGCCAATTCTTGGGTTGGTCTCTAGTCTCGTGGTCTTCTAAGAAACAAAATTCCGTAGCCCTATCCACTACCGAAGCCGAATACATAGCCGCCGGGAGTTGTTGTGCCCAATTACTTTGGATGAGACAAACCTTAAGTGATTATGGCCTATCCTACAAAAGTGTTCCACTATTGTGTGACAATGAGAGTGCCATAAAAATTGCCAACAATCCTGTCCAACACTCCCGTACTAAACACATAGATATTCGCCATCATTTCCTAAGAGATCACGCAACCAAAGGCGAAATTGATATCCAACATGTGAGCACAAATGATCAATTAGCCGATATTTTTACCAAGCCCCTTGACGAGAAAAGGTTCTGTGAATTGAGAAGTGGTCTAAATATTTTAGATTCTCGTAACGTGGCTTGACATGTGCTCACATATTGTTTGTTGAATGAAAAACGAATTTCAAAATCTTATTCATCTTTTTCTTTGAATTTATCCAATGTTTTTGGCTCTTGATCCTCTGATCTTGTCATTGCTGTGTGACCATAGTTTGTATGCTTTATTGTTCGCTGGTCATATATCAAGTTGACATCTTAGGGTCTCTTTCTCCCTCTCGCTCCGCCAAATTCCTTGGATCGTCGTGCGAACTCCTTCATTTCTAACCGAGCTGGGTAACCCGGAGTATCCGATATTTAATTCGGAGTCTCCGGATCACCCGGAGTATCCGGACAAATTGTCCGGACTCTCCGGGTTGGGCCGGAGTATCCGGACTAAATGTCCGGAGTCTCCGGGTTGGGGCGGACGGTTAAACCCCCCAATCCCGCGCGGTTTCCTTTTCTTTCCTATTCCTCCGTGCCTCTTCCTCTCCCGTGTTCCTCTCAAGGCTAGGGCGTGTTCTCACCTTCTTCTTCATCTCCAAGGAACCTTGGACCCTTCCTCTTCCTCGGATTGGAGATCTAGGTAAGAATCGTGGTGCCCTAACTTTTTTCCTTCCGGGATTGGATCCAACCTTTCGGTTCTTAGGGCCTCTCCCCGTGCTTCATCTCTTCTAGGGTGCGGCTTGACTCGTCGTGGCCCTCAAGATCGGAGAATCTCGCTCTTCTCTCACCCGCGTTCTTCATTTTCAAATCTCTTGAGGTGAGTTCCAATCCGTGCCCTAATCGCGCGAAATCTTTTGCTAGATTGTGCCCTAGACTTCACTCCTACGTTCTTGTGGCAATATAGATTCAATTCTTGTCGTTGAGCGGGTTGCATTTCCAATTTTTGGCTCGCCCGTGCGCAAATTCTGGCGCATCCGGAGTATCCGAACTTTTGGTCCGGAGTCTCCGGATTCCGGAGACTCCAGACAAATTGTCTGGACTCTCCGGGTTGGGCATCTCGGCCAGAACTTGTTCTTCGCTGTTTTTCGAGTCTCCTCACGGCTAATCTTTTTCTTTCGCTTTGTCTGGTCAGATGGATCCTCAGGGGATGTCGGGCAGTGGTGTTCCTCCTCCAGACTCTCCTCCTTCGGATACACCCCCTGGCTCTCCGTCTGCTGCTCCAGCACCCAAGAGACAGAGACGCACAGTGATGAAGCGGCCTACTTCAAAAGGTCGGCCGAGGGTTGGGATTTCCTCTGGTTCTCAGTCTCAGCCTCAGCCGCAGCCTCAGGCTCAGTCTCCTACTCAGCCTCAGGCTCAGTCTCCTACTCAGCCTCAGGCTCAGCCTCCTACTCAGCATCAGGCTCAGTCTCCTTCTCTGCCTCAGCCTGATCCAAATGAGCACCCTGCAGATACTCATGCCAGGCTGAGAGATCAGAAGAGGAGAGACTTCCGTGCCTCAGGTTACTTCATTGGTCCCTTGGCCAAAGCCAAGCCCGTCTGGAACTATCCCGGGTCTGTGAACCCGATGAGAGTGATCGACTACCGGACAGGCTCTGGCAAGGGCAAGGCCATTGTTGAGCACAGGAAGAAGGATCCGCTTGAGTTCCATCAGGACGAGTACGTGGACTGACGCTTCTGGAACAGATTCCAGTCTGACTACTATGAGACGGTCCTCTACCCGCTTGAGCATCCAGTGGTCAGGATGAAGACCATTGACTGGGACTACATGGTTGCTGCTGAGAGTCCAGTCTTTGAGCAGATCATTCAGATTTGTGAGCTGCATCAGGTCAAGGAGATCATGTCTTTCAAGTATGATTGGAACAATGAAGTGATCATGCAGTTCTATGCCACCCTCTATTTTGACAAGAATGAAGAAGCTATTTGGTGGATGACTGACAGAGTTTGGTATACGACCAACAAGAAGAGGTTTGCTAGAGTGCTTGGCCTTCGATACAATGACAGTCCGAAGCTTCATGCGAAGAAGGTCATGACTCCTGAGCAGATTGAGGCACTGTATGACACCTCTCAGCGTTTCACAGTGGGGACCATCAAGGGTCTCAGGGATGTGCCTGCTGTTCTGTACAGGATGCTCAGGGTCACTCTTTGGCCGAAGGAGGGAGATGCTTCTGCCATCAGTTCCTATGGAAGGAACTTGCTGTACAATCTTGTCGAGCGCACCTACTCTTTTGACATTGTCGACTTCATGTGGGAGACAATGAGGCAGAACGCGCAGAGCAACATGAGCAGTTGCAGCTATGCTCCTTTTGTGATGGCCGTGATCACTAATGTAAGTGGGCTGAAGTTTGTCAGGGATGCGGAGCACTTGTCCTACAAGGTCCGACCACCTTCTGCTCCTCCTGCTCCAAATCCCACTGGTCCTGCCACCAGAGCTCGCAGAGGTCGCCCCTCCAGTTCTACGTCTGCTCCTGCAGTTCCTTTAGGGCAGACTGAGATTCCGAGCAGCACGCTCCAGAAGATGTTGAAGCACATCTTCTGCCTTTGCCGCGACATCTCCACTAAGTAGAAGGTGATGCGCCAGCAGATCAAGAAGAATGATCAGGGCATTCGAAGCATCTGTCACCACCTTGGTGAGGCAGTCTCTCCCAGTGACTCCTCCGGTTCCTCTGAGGAGAGTAGTGATGCTACTTCTGCTGATCAGCTCTTCGGCATCACCTCCTCCACACCACCTGCTCTTGGAGATGACCCTGGCAGTGAGGGCTCGCAGTACTCCGCGTCCGACGACGAAGGCGTCGACGAGTAATTTCCCGTCTCCTCCGCCTTTTGGTGTCTTGATGCCAAAGGAGGAGTGATGTTCTTTAAGCGTCGTTTCGTTTAGTTGTCGTGGTGTGGTGTTGGACTCGTTATCGTTTTATCGTTATCTTTTGTTTGTCGCTTGTGGACTTGCTTATTATGATGTGTTGTCATGAACATTGTTACCCATGCTATCTATGTTATGACATTATGTTTATCTTATGCACGGTTTACACTCTATTATTTGTGATGAAAATTCTCAGATGCAATGTTCTAGGGGGAGCTCTTGGATATTTCTCGTTAAATATGTGCATTTGATTCCACTCAATACTCCTAATGCACACATTTAGGGGGAGCTCCACCTTTTATTTGATATGCTAAGTCTCTTTCATATTGTATTTTATATGCTTTTAATTGTATTGTCATCAATTCACCAAAAAGGGGGAGATTGAAAGTGCATATAGGCTCCTCATTTTATTTTGGTGATTAATGATGACACAATTAAAGAGATCTAATGTTTCAACTAAGAATAATGCAGATCTTGAGATCACATCAAGCTCGGAATGAGATTGGATGCTCCTACGTACATTAAAATTGAAGGAAACGATATCAAGACCAAGACTTGTAATTTCTATTTCAATTTGAGTCTTAAGGATAGCCGTACTATTAAGAGGATACGACGAAAAATCGTTTTTAGGATGTGCATGTGCTCAAGGTCAAAATTTGCATACAAACTAGCACTCAAATACTTGCATTTTTCAAAAACAGTATTTCAAACCGAGCCAACTAACTCGGGGAGTCCGGACATTTAGTCCGGAGTATCCGGACAATTTGTCCGGAGTCTCCAGGTTAACCCCTTCGGCCAAAATGCGAATTCCAGAGAGTCCGGAGTATCCGGACATTTTGTCCGGAGAGTTCGGACCATCCGGAGTGTCCGGGTTAATTTGTTCGGAGTCTCCGGACAGTTCAAAAAGGGGGAAACGGCTAGTTTTGAAAAAGGGTATTTAAAGCCACCACTCCCCTCCAACAGCTAGAATCTCTATTGAGCTCATTCATAGCAGCATTCAACCCATTCCTAACCTCTTCCAAGCATTCAATAGAGCTCATACTTCCCCCACCATTTGATTTGTTGTTTGATCTCTTTTGGTGTGGTTGGGAAGAAGAGAAGTGCTAGGTGCATTCAATTCAAGTCCTTGAGCACTAGTTCATCCTCCAAGCGAGTTCCCGTGGCATTATTACTCTTGGAGGTTGAAGGTCTCCTAGACGGCTAGGAGTCACCGGGAGTGACCGACGCTTGTGGTTCACCCCGGTCGTTTGTGAAGGTGAATCTCGCCTCCGAAAGGAAAGAGACAAGAAGTGAAGCCGGCGAGTGCATTTGTGCAACACCGGGAGGAAAGCGGGTTGAAAGAGACCCCAGCTCAAGTGCGACCGAGCCACCTCAACGGAGACGTAGGATTCCCTTCAAGAATCCGAACTTCGGTGAAAAATCGTGTCTCTCTCTTTCTCTTTTACTTCCTAGCTTGGCTTGTGTGGATTTGTCTTTGTAAAGCTTAGATCTAGATTGTTGCTTAGCTTTAATTCAAATCCATACTAGCTCTTGATCTAGATTGCTCGTGCTATCATTCCATTGTTATATCTTGTACTAGTTAGAGTAACTTTAGTTGCATTCCCGAGCCAGCCAACCCGGAGTATCCGGATAAAATACCGGACACCCCGGACAACCCGGAGTATCCGAATAAAATACCCGGAGACTCCGGATTGACCTGCTCGGCCAGTTTTATTCCGCTGCGATTTTTTAATCCGCCTATTCACCCCCCTCTAGGCAACATCTTCGGTCCTTTCAAATGATTCGCATTGTGAGTATGGTACTGGTGCCATTCGGTTGAATCAAATGTTCCAGAACAATTCTGAATTGAAGTTGGCAGTGAGCTTGTGGAGTTGTGGGCACTATCGCTGCAAAGAGAGTTTCGGGTTGTCCTGTCTAGCCCAGATAAGTACACAGTGAAGTGCGTAATCGATGGTTGTGAATTTCGAGTACATGCATACAAGCCGAAGTGTGAGACGTATTGGATTGCATCAAGAGTAGACGAACACACATGCAGACTAGAAAATGTTCTTGTCAAACACCGTATCTTGAATGCGGCTGTAATAGCTAGCGTGATGTTTAATGAAATCATTGAGAAGCGGGATATCGAGTGTTCGTATATTCAGAAAGCAATGTTACGAACGTTCAAGTATCAGATAAGCTACTCCATGGCCTGGCGTGCAAAGCAGAAAGCATTAGAGAAGATGTTTGGCACATACGAGGCTTCGTATTGCAACCTACCTCGTGTGCTTGAAGTGTTGAAGCAAACCAATCCTGGCACATACACCGCTTTCAAAGAAAGCGAAGCAGATGCAAATGGGATCTGTACATTTCGTCGTGCTTTCTTTTCATTGGGGCCTTGCATTGCGTCATTCAGGTACTGTCGTCCATTGCTTTGTATTGATGGCACATTTTTGACTGGAAAATACATGGGGCATATTCTAACAGCTATTGCAGTTGATGCGAACAACCACATACTTCCATTGGTCTTTGCTTTTGTTGAGGGTGAGAATCGGGATAGCTGGCTGTGGTTTTTCAGACATCTGAAGGTGGGGGTAGTTGGTGACCGGCCCAGCATGTGCATCATTCATGATCGTCACAAATGTATCATTTCGGCAATTAAGACTCTACAGGTGGACCGAGATGAACCATTTTCATGGCCTGATTGGCAGAACAGGTGGTGCATGAGACATTTGGGTGCCAATTTCTTCAGGCAGTTCAAAAGCAAGAAACTGATGAACCTATTTAAGAGGTTATGCAAGCAGAATCAGGCATGTAAGTTCAACGCGCTATTTGCCGAGTTGGATAAGCACACCAGTGCGCATATCGAAGAGATGAAGAAGCAACCACCTACGGCGAATGAATGCCCACCCAAAAGGCTAACACCCCTTGGGGAGCTCGATCCTCCTAATATGAGGAGACGAACGTCAAGGAACATTAAGTGTTTCTCACACTGGATAGAGGCTGAGCCTCTAGAGAAGTGGTCATTGCTCCATGACACCGGAGGCGCCAGGTTAGTATGGTACATTAAAATATCAAATCACCGCTGAACAAATGGGGTTGTTGTTCTAAACTGTTATGCGTTGAACAGGTTTGGCGTCATGACAACGAACATAGCCGATGTTTACAATTGGGTCATCCGAGGCCTCTGTCCGCTACGCTTGTGGCCATCCTTGAAGGCATGTTGCACGGCATCGTTGCCTACTTCTAGAAAAGACATGCGGAAGCGGTACTTCATGCCTCGACATTGCAAACGCCGTATTGTCTGCGGATGATGACCTACATGGAGGAACGAACCATGAAAGCTCAGCAGCATATGGTGCATAGCTTCGGGGTCACTGAATACCGCTTCGAGGTGACTCTTCGGTGCAAAAGGGGATTGGGAACGGACACAGCGGTTATTACGCACGAGGTTAATCTAGGCCAAGGGGCATCTGGATGGTGTGAATTCACCTGCAATAAGCCAAGACTTCTCCATATTCCTTGCTCACACGTGATGGCTTCTTGTGGGCAAATTGGGATGAACACATCGCAATACATGTCCCCTTTCTACTTGAAGGATCATGTTGTCCATACCTGGTCTGGTGAGTTTCGTGGTTTTCGTGCTCACGGTGATTTCACTGCGATTAACAGAGATGAGCGCATCTGTTTGCCGGATCCAACCTTGCGGAGGTGTGCGGAAGGGCAGTCTGGTCGTCCACAGACTAGGCGCATTCGCAACGACATGGATGAATCTGAAGTGGGTGGCCCTCTTCGGAGGTGTTCTGAGTGCGGCGAGTATGGCCACAAGGCAAACCAGTGCACGTAGGGTGTAGGTTCTGAACGTGGTGGTGGCTATGTATCGAAATATGTAATTATATGCACGTTGGATGTCTTTTATTGTAATATTGACGCGATTGGATGTCTTTTATTCATATATGTCGTGTGTTTTATTCATATATGTTGTGTTTCTCACATGTTGTGTACTTTTATTTATGTTCACCCCTTATGTCTTTTATTCATATATGTATTGTAATATTGACGCGATTGGATGTCTTTTATTCATATATGTTGTGTCTTTTATTCATATATGTTGTGTTTCTCACATGTTGTGTACTTTAATTTATGTTCAACCCTCGTGTCTTTTATTCATATACGTTGTGTACTTTTATTCATATATGTCGTGTTTGCCGTACGTTGTGTAGTATTATTTATGTTGAAACATTTCTATGTGCAGGGATGGAGCAGGTCGACTCACTTCTAGACCCTGTGTTGGATGCGCGGCACCGTGCGCACATCCACACGACACAGGGCAATGGCAAGTTGGCCTTACTGCGGATTCGTGTGCCTAATAAGGTGCGTTCACCCTCGCTTCCACACCAGGTTAGTTGCAGTACTTGTACATGTTACATTGTTCGTAACATTCAATTGATTCAACTCTGTTCTTCCTTGTTAGGCTGGCACGTGCCGGGCTGCTTCCGCTAGTCCGCATGGTGGAGGGTTCAGCTGCTGACCCCGGTGAGCACGACCCCCAGGCTGAGGGTGACGACCTGCAACGGTCGCGGCGTTTCCCGTTCGACAGCTCGCTGATAGCGTGTTTGGTCGACCGCTGGAGACCGGAGACGCACACTTTTCACCTTCCTTTCGGGGAGGTGACGGTGACGCTGCAGGATGTCACCATGCTCACTGGATTGCCGATCGCCGGGGCACCGATCGGACCCTCGGTGACTCCTGCTGGGTGGGACGCGGACTTGGAGGCGCGCTTCGCCGGGGTTGCGGATGTCGACCCACAGATACAGATAGGCCAGAGGCACGGGCCATCGAGGAGGTGGTTGTCGCAGTTGGAGGTTAGTGATTGTACATGTTACTATGTTACCCCAGCTTTGCATAACATTAACGTGATATCACACTCTTTCAATTGTCGCAGGTGCAGCGGATGGCGGCCAAGCCCACCGACTACCAGGTTGCTAGGCACCTTGAGGCCTATCTACTTTGGTTGTTCGGCTGGGTGATGTTCACGTCGAGTCACGGTGACACCGTGGACGCGCGTTGGATAGCCTATGCACGGGCTATTGCGGACGCGGAGCCTGACGACGTGCCACAGGTATCCTGGAGTTCTATGGTTCTTGCTTCCACATACCGCGTCCTTTGCGACGCGTGCGTGAAGAAAGGCAGGAACCCCAATCTTACCGGGATGCCACTTCTTCTTCAGGTTTAGTCATTTGAGCGCTTCTCCGTGGGTCGACCCCATGTCGACCCTCGACACTACACCCCCGACATGTACGGCGGTGATACGCTGGACTGACCGACGATGGGCTCGCTCTGGACCAGGCGACGGGTACATGTTCTTACTCATTAATGGAATTGTAATTTCAATGCCATGTGCTTACAGTTATTTCTACTCTATTGCAGCCACAGTGGGCAGGTGTCCAGGTACGTGCGGCGTAGCTCTCCTTCACGGAGGCCTTCGACCACCTGAGGGAGGGGCAGGTCGTCTGGGACCCTTATAGCGACGAGCGTGTAGGAGAGAGCTGCGGGGGGGCTGTCGCTGCTGTGCTACAGGGACCAGGCTTACTGGATGACGAGGAGGAAGCTCGTCTTTGACGTCTTCGTAGAGGACTACGTGCCACACCGAGTCCTCAGGCAGTTTGGACTACGCCAGGTGGTCCCTGTTCCTTTGGGGGAACGCGTGCCAGCGAAAGTGCACTCATGAGTTACTCGCCACTACAAGTATGCTAAGTGCTTACGATATATTTGTAATAATGAGGTCTTTTATGCAGGTACTCCACCCAGGGACCCTAGAAGTCCATGGTGACCTTGCTGCAGAGGATGGCGCCGTGGCTTGCGAGGTGGGAGGGGGCGCTGGAGGACGTTGTCGAGGAGGTCACGCCCTATGACTCCTCCTCCTACTAGGAGTACTTGTCCTAGTACGTACGCCGGACCCGTACTCGTCTCCTACACGAGGACCAGCCGGCCCAGGTGTTTGCTCCTAGCGTCACAGACTTGTACTCGAGCCACGCAGGAGTGTCACTGTACGAGATGGTAAGTCTCGTTGTGTTTTTACTCATTAATGCAATTGTAATTTCAATGCCATGTCGTTATGTTTATCGTTTGTTTGTACGTGATAGGTGGACGAGGCGAGGGACTTGCACCAGCATGCCACTGACTTTCTGACTAGGCTGCAGCAGGGGACCATTTTCACACCGGACCAGCTATCAGAGGCCATGAGGCGTGTGGAGGTGCAGTCCCGACGGATCGTGGAGATTGGTGCTGCTTGGCAGGTCCCAGCCCCTACTGTGTGAGCTGGCACCTCGTCCAGGCCTCCACCCGGGCTCAGCTCCTCGACACCACCTTCTCGACCACCACTACAGCCAGGGTCCAGCTTCCACACCCAGGTGCCTCTAGCTCCAGGCACGGCTGGAGGATCCAGCTTGGCGAGCACTGAAGACGCTGGCCTACCATGGTCCCCACACCCGGTAAGCCGATAAAAATTCAGTTGATCTCGTTTCGAATCTAATCTTCTCACTATAATTAAATGTTAATGTATGTACTGTAGGCCTCCTAGGACATGCCTCTACTTCGGACACCCAGTCAGGGCACGGTGTCCCTGACTTCTGGACCGATCAGTTCTTCGCAGGGGCTCAGTTCACGCCGCATCCTCCAGCCACGCAGTACACGCCGCCTCCTCCAGCCACGCAGTTCACGCAGCCTCCTCCAGACACGTTGCCTCCCCGCGTGCGTCGCCCGGCGGTTCGGTACAGCCCTTCGGACTACGGGCCAAAGGGACTGCTATGCGGATGCTTCGCCCACGACCTCTCGACGATGCACCCCCTTCAGCGCGTCGGCAAAGGAGAATTCGCGCTAGGGGTAAGGGTAGGGGTCAGGATCCACCACTGGGGGGTGATCAGAATTAGGATGTGTGTCCTTTTTGGGTACTTTCTCCTATTATGTTTTACCATCTATTTTGTGTACTTTCTCATATACGTGGTCCATTATATATTTCTGTCAGCTTTAGTCATATCAACCTCGTGTTATTATTGCTTTTTCAGCTTTTGTCATATCAACTTTTCCAGCTTTTGTCACTTCAGCTGCATAATGCTGCCAAAAGCCGACTATGGCAGAGATTCCCTGTCTAAAGCTGTGTGCATAGCCAGGCTGTAGAAGCATCCGATGCTCACATATCCCTCCCTCGCCAGCTCTTTATAAACCGACCGAGGGAGGGATATGTGCATCACACTGCCAGAACTGCAATAAACTTTAGCCTGTTTTCCCCCCACACACAGTAGGCCACGATGTCGTTCTACCGTCGCCTCTTCAGCAAGCGAAGCTTAACCCCCCCAGTACCCGGATGAGAGTAGCGTTGACGCCCCAGTTCTGCCGGAGCTGCCACGCCCGAAATGTGACTGCAACCTGGTAGCGAAGGTTACACAGTCTACGCACGGAGATACGGCCGCCCGCGCTCACTACTGTTGTGCCCGCGGCTTCGGGGTAAACCAAATGCTGTCCATACAAATTAGGGTAACACTACCATTTCATGCATCGTTCTTTGTTTTTTTAGGACGAGGACCGTTGTTGCTTCTTCCAATGGATCGACGGGCCGGAACGACGTGACTATGAATTTCTCTACAACTGCCACGACGCCTACCCCACTTCGCCTGAGAACTTCACACGGTGGGAGAGGCCGTCGGGATATGTCCCCTACCTAGATAGACCGGAGTTAAGGGCCGGTGGGTAAGGGACCAACCAATCGGTGAGTTCCATGCGACATGCTCATGTTTCAGCCACAAAGTACCCATTCTAAACCAGTTCATCGCATACAGGACTTCAAAAAGAAGCTTGCAAAATGGCTCAAGTCAAGGCAGGAACATCCTCCTCAGGGGCCACCCCAAAGCCCCGAATCAGGCGACCACGGCCTCTGCAAGTGGTTGATACTGGCGACGAGGATCTAGCGGACAGAAGATTGTACCGGTGCCCTTTGTTCGAGGATGCATGGTGCTGGTACTTCAACTGGGTGGACCCGGAGACGTATCACCCACATCTCAAACTTCCCGTATTTGATAACTGGGGAGAGCAACCCTCGCCGTGGTGCTACTACCTCCTAGAAAAGCCGGACCCTGAGTACGCATACGGTATTCTTCAACCACCATAGCGGGCATACTGCATTGACTGCAAGGCACGTTTTCGGTTGTACAACCAGAAGCCCAACACACACCTCCTGGACCATATAGTGGAGTGCGAGCCGAAACAGAGGAGGTATCTCGGCAAGTCTCTGGAAGGGCAAGAGGGTTCGTCCTCTCGAATGGTACGGGATAAGGGGAAGCAGCCAGCCGAGGTCCGCAGTACGCAACAAATCCTTGACGCATTACAAAGACCATCCGGGAACCTGGGTGGTATTAACATAGGGAGCGCCGGAAATCGGGATGGCATGCCCATATGGGAGGGCAGGACTCCACAGAATGCACACAAACAAGTTACTTCTTACACCCCAGAGACGTATGGCATAGGCTACCCATTGGTCAGCAGCTGGGAGTACTGCGCACGCCCATGGAGCTTTTTCATAAGAGAGATTGAGCGGTGTCCGAGAACAAATCGCACAAGATTGACGGATGATGTAATATGTAGAAAATGTATGGCATCATTCCCACTCTACGAACATAGGCGGAACGACCACTTGTTCCACCATTACAATCAATGTTATTAGCACTTCTCCTAGCAATGTCGTCACTGTTGTAATATCCGTTGTATCTGCCCTACTAAGGTTGAGTTTGCGTACTAATGTTGCTGGCTGCATCTACATGCTTTTCACAATGCTTGTAATGATTTAAACACTTCGGATGTCCGTCCGTGACAACATTATTTTGTTATTGTCCTTTTTGGGTACTTTCTCATATTATGTTTTACCATCTATTTCTATTAGCTTTTGTCATAGCAACCTCGTGTCATTACTGCTTTTTCATCTTTTGTCATAGCAACCTCGTGTGATTATTGCTTTTTCAGCTTAAAAGTTAGCGTTGACAATAGTACTTAGGGTTATTGTGGCAGTATATTTTTGTAGGAAAGAAAGTCGTAAATGAAATAATTTTCCATAATATGGTACTCCATATATAAAAGAGCAAATCTGCAGTATTCTTGCAAAAAATTACATTCAAACGTGACATTTTACAGGCTGCCGATTAGGCTTAAAAGTTAGCGTTGACAATAGTACTTGGGGTTATTGTGGCAGTATATTTTTGTAGGAAAGAAAGACGTAAATGAAATAATTTTCCATAATATGGTACTCCATATATAAAAGAGAAAATCTGCAGTATTTTTGCAAAAAATTAAATTCAAACGTGACATTTTACAGGCTGCCGAAAAGGCTTAAAAGTTAGCGTTGACAATAGTACTTAGGGTTATTGTGGCAGTTTATTTTTGTAGGAAAGAAAGACGTAAATGAAATAATTTTCCATAATATGGTACTCCATATATAAAAGAGCAAATCTGCAGTATTCTTGCAAAAAATTTAATTCAAACGTGACATTTTACAGGCTGCAGAAAATGCTTAAAAGTTAGCGTTGACAATAGTACTTAGGGTTATTGTGGCAGTTTATTTTTGTAGGAAATAAAGGCGTAAATGAAATAATTTTCCATAATATGGTACTCCATATATCAAAGAGCAAGTCTGCAGTATTCGTGCAAAAAATTACATTTAAACGTGATATTTTACAGGCTGCCGAAAGGGCTTAAGTATTTCATGCATTTCAAATTTCTTAACGTTATTTAGTTTATTCAACTCAATTGATTCCTACATATTTTTGCACAAATGGAACATACAACACCATATGAATATGGTATAATTATTTTATGATTTTTGGAGCCATGTTTTATATAGTTGCTGTATAATCTGTATATTTTCGCCATATGGCTTGGCGACAATACATTTTCGCCATACCGTTTGGCGATTTCCTTGTTTTCGCCGTACCGTTCGGCGATTTCATTGTTTTCGCCGTACCGTTCGGCGATTTCTATATTTTCGCCATACGGTACGGCGATAATACCCTAGCCCATGGTTAACCGGCTTTAATTGCGCAATTAGCATGTTTTCGTCGAACCGTGTGGCGAAAAAGGGTATTTGCCGTACGGTTCGGCGAAAATAGGGTATTCGCCGTACGGTATGGCGACCACATATTATTTTTGCAATTTTTATTTTTTGAGTATTAAAAACGCAATTCAGTTTAAAAAATATATTATTTTAAAAAATATTCGGGGAGGACCGGACCAGTCCTGACTGTAGATTTGGGGTCGCAAGCAGCCAAGCCAGTCAACTGGTATTTGTATTTTGTCTTGCTTCTTGATGTATGAATTTCTGTTGTTTTTCTTTGCTTCTTTTATGTTGAGTTATGATTTTGGATTGCAAAAAAGAACAAGACTTTGTTTATCCCAATGTAGTTTAATTCTTTGAATCCTTCCTTCCGATTAGAAAAAATTCTATAGGATGTATATTTATAGTTTTGTATAATAATTTTATAATATTATAAATCAAACATATATATTTATTTAAAAATTAAAGTATTAGTTTAAAGGTTTTAAAAATCCGAAAACCGCCAGAATCTGAGTCAATTTTATTAACAGATTTTATCAATTAAAGAACTGATATTGTATCATTTTTCAAATTTTTTGAGACACAAAAGCATACCTGACACTTCTGGAGCCGGCTGCCAAATTCATATTGGCTTCGAGAAAAGGAAATACAAAGGGCTTGCCCAACACTGAATTTCGAAATAAATTGCTGACATTCTGCTACATCTCTATATATTTGGGCAAGATAAGCAATCAGAAATTAAGATGACGATATAGGTCCAGAAAAGTTTTAGTAGGTCGACAACAAGCGTAGCGGAGAAGCTTCTTTTCCGCCGTGTGCTCCAATCGAGATGAGAGCTCGTTGAGTGTTCAGTGTCTGAACCATGACCGCAAGAAGCCAAACCTGCGGCGCATTCACTACACCACAGGACACTATTAAGGGCTGAAGTCGGTGGCCAAAAATCTAAAGCGAGGTCAAACCATCTGCCAGTAATTCTGGGAAAAATCAAGGTCCCATTGTCTGCCGGTGAAAACTGTTAAGAGGGGCGGCGTGACTGCCAGCAATAATCTGACCTTTGGATACAGTTTGTCTGTCGGTAAAAATAAAAGAAGTAACCAACCCTCTGCCAGCAATTGGTTTCGCGCGGGAGACCAAAAAAATTGCCCCTCAAAACCGCCAAACATTCGGCAATCCCTCGCATCTCTCACATCTCTAACCCCACCAAAAATTTACCTCAACCCTAACCCCACCAAAAAACCGCCGCCTCCCTCACATCTCTCCAGTGTCCCCCTCCTTCACATCTCTCTCGCCGCCCCTCACATCTCTCTAGATCGCCACCCAGATCCGACCGGCCGAACCTCTGAGCCGCCCCTGCTCGCCGGCGGCAAGCCGGCTGCCCTTCCTCCTCCCTTCACCGAATCGCCTCCGTTCCATCCACCTCCATCCTCACATTGTTGCCGCCCCCTCACATCCGCCTCCATCCCCACATCGTCGCCGCCCCCTCACATCCGCCTCCATCCCCAAATATCCCATGGAAGTTCGCCCTCCTGCTCCCTCCCTGCCCTGAGCGGCCGACCGGTCGAACCTCCAAGCACCTGCATTTGTTGTATGCATTAAGCCAATCCGACATACTGAATTTGTTGTATGCATTAAGCCACCTCCTGAACTCTGCTTTGCTGCGTATTTACATGTACCTGATTTCAACATGATGGAAATACCACATCCACATTGTTAGATTGCTACTATGGTAAACTGACACTGTAGCGCACAAGCTTTACATGCACATTTCTGATCAAAACTCTTAGCTCTCAAACAAATTATCGAAGCACTCCTTCACAAAGAAAATGTCAATTCAACTAGCTAGTGCTATCTGCCCTTTTCTGCTCATCACATCAAATATTGCTTCAACCAAAACATATCAAATTGGAGCATGTATTTACTATCAAATACAATACATTATGCTAATCATTTGTATATTCGTATGTTTCAGGTAGCAGCTAAACTAACTGGAAAGTGAAGTCATGGGCAAGATGACTATCTCTACTATCTATTTTGGATTAAGGGCAATGATGTTAGTAGGCATCTTTTGTGTGTACTAAGGAAGATGTCAATGATAATGGTATATTTTGGTAACACATGAACTACTACAGATTGTGGGCAAGTATTTTGGCAACACATGTGGTGGATGTAATTTTGGCAACACTTGTGGTGGATAGTCATGGAGGATGTAATCAAACCCTTACTTCTAATTAAGAGGTCTTTATCTATGATATTGTGGTAATTGTGTGATGGATTCATTTGTTGGTTGAAGCTTGTGTCTTAGAAAAATTAATTGTAATGCTTTATATATTTTGAATGAAGACCCATTATAGTAGAAATGTAAAGCTAGTGAAACAACAAATATATGTCAGTAATTCTTTAGCATTAGCACATAATAATTGATTTCTGGGACCTATGTAACGGCAAACTGTCTGTCGGTAAATCACATATTACAAGATTTCTGGGACCTATATAACGGCAAACTGTCTGTCGGTAATTACTCAACTAGGCGTCAAACAGTCTGTCGGTAATACATCAACTGTCGGCAATTACATGTCTGTCGGAAATGAACAATATGTCGGTAATAGTATGTTTGCCGGAGAAAATCAGACCAACAGTGTCAAACCATCTGCCGGTAAAACGATGTCTGTCGGTAAAGACAATTGCGGACGGCTGGGTCTCTGGCAGACGGTTTTGGCAGATCGTGTGTCGGCAAAAATAATTCCTGGCAGAGGATCTGCCCTTGAAAGCCATTTTTCCCGGCAGAATGAGTGCCCTCAAAGCTATGTTGTGGTGTGGTGATTACAGACATGAGCTTAAAATCCACACTGCTGATAAACTTTTATAGCACCTGAATATTATAATTAGCTACTGTTTGCATGGATGCATGATGTACCAGTCTTCTGCATTCCTGTTTCATGTCATTGCGAGGATCTTCAGTACCATCAAACGCTTGACGTTACAAGCTAGAAATGTTTTAGAAATGTTTCATAATTGTATTTTGCTAAAGTATAAGTGAATTGTTCGTCTTTTCTCATCAACTTAAGCTTTTGGGTGAATTGATTGGTGCATGCAACTCAATATGGTACAGAACCAAGAGATCTTGAGTTCAAAACTCGGTTGGTGCAATTAAAAAATAATAATTGCGGCTCACTTCTATTCTACGTCTTAGATCTGATAAAACCTACATATAAAAATAAATATTGAAGTATAAGTGAATTGCCTATCTTTTTTCATCAGATTAAGCTTTTGAGTGTGCATGCAACTCAATATATTCAATGCCGAAGCATGCATACGGACGTCCAAGGTTCTCAGAAATTCTGAGTCAGAATACTTTCCCTCCAACGCATGTCGAATGTGCGCGCAGGTGTGACCTCTAGTGCTGGGAGAATGGGCCGGGCCGGTTGGGCTGGCACGAGCACGGCCCGAAAAAACAGGCCCAAAGCCCGACCCGGCACGAATAGCAAATGGACCGTGCCAGCCCGGCCCGACACCCGTGCCCGTGTCGTGCCTCAAAACGGGGCACGCCGTGCCGCCCGGCCCGGCCCGATGAGCCGTGCCGTGCTTGGGCCGGTCCGACACGAAAAATGGCCCGGTCCATTCTCCTAACACTAGCTAGCTCTTGGACGGCATGTACATATGGTGAATCATACCTATTGTTGATTAGTGGAGTACTAGCAAGTGCTAGAGTATAATAATGAGTGTAGCACTAAACAAATAGCACTAATTATCTACTTGATGGGACAAAAGGAAGGTAGAACCCCAAAAGAGAAGGAATTTTTTGATCTCAATCGACCGTGCCGTGCTTGGGCCAAGACGCTCGATCGAGGCACGACGCGGCTTCGGGCGGGCCGGCCTAGGTTTGTGCACATCGGGCCAGCCCGGCACGGCACGTACAAAACAATGGGCCGTGTCGGCCCGATGCATTTAGGCCCGAGGCACGACGGGCTTGGGCCGTGCCGGCACGGCACGGCCCAACTCCCAGCACTGACCTCCAACAACTCCAAACACCTCCAAATGCATGCATGCACCACTGCGTTCCGAACTCACACCGGCCCTACTCTTCCTACACCTATTAATCTCCTTCCCCAACTCCTCGTTTCTAACCCCGAACTGCAACTCCACATTCCACAACAATGGCCTCCTCTCGCCATGCCCACCCCCTCCTGATCGCCACCCTCCTGCTCCTCATCCTCCTCCCCTACGTGCCACGTTCGGATGCAGCTCCATTAGCGTACTCCAATGCCGTCTCCCCCTCCCTTTCTCCGCTGCCACGTTATTCATTGATACCACGTGTCTCGCCACGGCTGACGACGACGCCGCCGTCGTCGCTGCCGGTGAACCCGTTCACGGCCAAGGCGTCGTTCATCCGGTACTGGAACCGGAAGGTGCGCAGCAACCGGCCCCACCCGGCCTTCTTCTTCGCCAAGCTGTCCCCGCTCTCGGCCCCGGACGCCGCCGTCTTCTCCTCCCTGGCCGCCGCAGGCCAGCTCGGCTCCCGGCTCCACGCGTTCTGCGCCGCGGCATCCCTCCTCTGCCCCTCGACCCCCGCGGCCACCTGGTCGGCGTCTTCCTTGGCGGGGACCGCCTCCGCCGGCGCTCCTGCCACCAGCGCGCCGTTCAAGAGCTACGACAACGGCAACTTCAGCAGCTACGGCAACAGCGGCGGCAGCGGCGCCGATGAGTTCGCGGTCTACTCGAGGGGCCAGAGCAGCCCCGTCGACTCGTTCCGGCGGTACGGCAAGGGCTCGCTGGGACGGAACGATTCCTTCACGACCTACGAGGCGGAGGGCAACGTCGGGACTGCGAGCTTCATCTCCTACACCGCCGATGCCACAGGCGGCGCCGGCAAGTTCTCTGCCTACGCCGGTGAGACCAACACGGCGGCCGTGACCTTCGCCAACTACGACAACACCGGGAACGGCCGGGCCAGGGAGTTCACGGCGTACACGCAGGACGCCAACTCTGGCGTTGAGAGCTTCACCGGGTACGGCAAGACCGCGAACGGCGCGGGCGAGTCCTTCAAGACCTACGGCAACCACTCCAACTCGATCGCCTCCGGCTTCATCAACTACGGCGAGAAGGCGAACAGCGCCAAGGACACGTTCGCCTCGTACGGTCTCAACGGCAACACTCCCCAGAACACGTTCAGGAGCTACGCCTCCGGAAGCAACGCCGGCGTCGACGAGTTCAAGGGGTACCGAGACGACGCCAATGTCGGCGACGACAGCTTCTTGTCCTACGCGAACAACGCCAATGGCGCGGCCGCCGAGTTCGAGGGCTACGGAAAGTCAGTCAACCCGGGGAGCGTGACGTTCAAGGGATACGGCCTGGGCTCCAACCCCAACCACCGCATCGGGTTCACGCACTACACCGGCGACAACACGACTTTCAAGGCCTACTCCAACGACGGCGTCGAGTTCAAGGAGTACCAGAACATGACAAAGATGGAGGTGTCCAAGGTGGAGGCGGCAACGACTGGCCATCATCGGCTGCCGAAGTGGTCGCCAGAGCCGGGGAAGTTCTTCCGGGAGCGGGACCTTGTGACCGGGAACCGAATGCCAATGCCGGACATCAGCGACAAGATGCCTCCACGGGCGTTCTTGCCGAGGGACATCGCCGCGAAGATACCGTTCGAGTTTGGCGCCGTGGCAGCATTGTTCGGTGCACCGGATGGCACAGCAATGAGGCAGGTGGTGGCGTCGACGGTGGACGAGTGCGCGCGGCCACCCAGCCGGGGCGAGACCAAGCGGTGCGCGACGTCGGCCGAGGACATGGTGGACTTCGCTGTGGAGATGCTGGGCGGCAACATCGTCGTGCGCACTACGGAGTCCACAGCGGGCAGCGGAAGGGAGATCAGGATCGGCAAGGTCACCGGCGTCGCCGGCGGCAACGTGACTCGGTCCGTGTCGTGCCATCAGAGCCTCTTCCCGTACCTGGTGTACTACTGCCACTCGGTGCCAAGCGTCCGGTTGTACGAGGCTGACATCCTGGCCGTTGATTCCAACCAGAAGATCAATCATGGTGTGGCGATCTGCCATCTGGAGACGTCCGATTGGAGCCCGAATCACGGAGCGTTCATCGCGCTTGGTGGAAAACCCGGTGAGGTCGAGGTGTGCCATTGGATCTTCCAGGGAGACATGACTTGGACGGTAGCAGATTGATCTAATAGCCTACCCTATGGATAGTTTATGAAAGATCTACCTAATTAGCACCTTACAAAGTAGGGAATTGAAAAGGATAATCTAGATTGTAAAAGAAAATTTTATGATTATAGTTCTTCAAAAATAAATCTAACTAATTTATTAAATAAATCGCAACAAACATACACATATGCATCGAATCTCACACATACATAAGTGAATTTGGTACTTGGGGAAATTAAAAATTTTACACAAATGAGAAGTCACAAATAAAATAAACCAATCTATTTTCCTGAATAGAAGCATTAATTAATAAAGTTAAATTATACAATTTAATTATTATAAATTGAGTACAATGGAATAAATTATAACACTTGAATATTTAATCACAATTCTGATCATAAATCACTTAAATAAATAATTACATTCCAAAAATGAAGATTACAAGAATATAAATTACAAAACATCTGTGTCCTCTTGATCTTCTAATCTTCAATATAAATCCTGCATATTAGTTCGCGTGCATATAAGTATAAAAGAATAAGTGAATTAAAATAAATAATTGAATTAGAATTAGAATTAAAATTGCCGTCAGTCCCGTATGATTTGGTATTATGCATTGATATACCAGATTCGTTCGGGGCTGAATCGGCACCTCACGAAATTTAGGGTTCATTATTCAGCAATTTAACAAACATGTAATTTATTTCATATACACGTGTATATTGAAAATATCACATGGTAGAAAAGTAAATAGCCCTCAGTAAAATAGTAGAAGTCCACAGTAAAGTGGGATATGCATGAACCTACTGTACTTTATGATAAGGCCAAGTCCCAACCGAAGCCAAGCCTCAAGTCCAAGCCTTAACCCTTAAGCCTCATGCCCAAACATATAAGCAAGACCACCAGACCAAGCTTTCTAAAACAAACCACATGAGTCAATTCTCCATCACTCCAGAGCACAGGTTAGGCAAGCCATAAGCAAAGCCCGAGGAGCACATCTGAAAGTGCATCTAGGCCCCCTAATATTGTTTTGGATGATTAATGACAAACGATTAAAGAATCTAACGTGTTCAACTAGTTTATGAACAGGTAAAAGTTTCAAGAAGAGATCATCTACGACCATCGGGTACCCTCAAATTGAATTGAGTAAGAAAAGCGGCAACTGCGTATGTAATTTTAATTTGTTGAGTCATAGGAATGCCGTACTATTAAGAGGGATGCTTTGAAATTGGTCTAGAGATGGTCTAGCTGCTCAGATGAATGATGGTTAGTCCCTTAAGAAGTTTAAAGTCTCCACACTCGCATTGGATTGGGTTTGCTTTTAAGTTCCTATCGGATGTTCCGATGTTAGGTCGGATATTCCGAAGCTCCAGACTTTCCGATGTGTAGTTGTGCTCCAGTCCGAAGTCCTTTTGTAAGGCTCGGATATTCCGATATTTTGTATCAGAAGTTCCGATGCCTGTTGTTCTCCTGTTAGGGTACTCTTTGTTGAAATCGGAAGTTCCGATCTTTAGTATCGGATGTTTCGATGCGTGTTGTCCTGAAAAAGGGTACTCTCTGTCGAGTTCAGACTGTCCGAAGTAGTTAATTTCTAGTTTGGGAACTCTCTGTTTGTTTCGGATGTTCCGATACTTCAATCGGACATTCCGATGTTGTCTTAGAAAGTTTTGTTGAGTTCCTTCTCTAGGTGTCATCGGAAGTTCCGAAGATGAGATCGGACATTCCGATGCACTTAGTTTTCGACCGTTGGAAGCTTTCCAAGGTCTGGTGGTTTGCACTCATCGGAAGTTCCGAAGTTGGGATCGGATATTCCGATGTGTGGCTGAGTGCGGGTACAACGGCTAGTTTTGAACCAAAACTATAAATACCCCCCCTCCCCCTCCTTTTGAGGGACACACACTTGCCTTTGCTGGTCTCTTGAGCACCTTGAGCACATCCTAGAGCTTTCTTGAGCCCTCCTCCTTGATCTTAGTGATCATCTAGTGAGTGAGTGAATTAAGTGTGATTGTGAGCATATAGAAAAGGATTCATTCATCTTGAGCACTAAAGAGTATCTCCAAGATCAAGAATCAAGCGCATTCATTTCTCTTGGAGGTTGAAGGACTCCTAGACGGCTTGGCGTCACTCACGAACTCCCGACGATTGTGGGAAGCCGTGAGAAGTTTGCGAAGGCACGTTCCGCCTCCGAAAGGGAAGGAACAAATAGTGAAACCAAACTTCAAGTGTGACCGAGGTTTGGGAGGAAAGGGTTGGAAAAGACCCGGCTCTTCGTGAGCCTCCTCAACGGAGACGTATGATCGCCTCAAGGATCCGAACTCTGGGAAATAATTTCTTGCGTATTGTGCTCTTGCTTTTCGATTGATACTTTCTAAGACTTGTTGATTTACTTTCTTGTGTTTACTAGTAGACTAGAACAAGTCTTTGGATTACTAGTGTTAAGCTCAGCCCTCTTCTCTCAGAACTGATCGGATATTCCGACTGAATACCGGAAGTTCCGATATTGGATCGGAATGTGCGATACTTTTTCGCTGCAGAAAATTGCTTTAAAAATTTAAATAGCCTATTCACCCCCCTCTAGGCAATTATCACATCTTTTCAATTGGTATCAGAGCCCAACCTTCTCGAAGGCTTAACCGCTTGAAGGGAACAAGATGGCGAATACGAGGTTAAAGGTTGTCATGATGGATGAGCAAAACAGTCCGAGGGCCGGAGATGGAACTCCCGGCAAGAGCAAAGAAGAGGCAACATCTACATCTACACAGGGAGCTCAAATCCCTTTCAACTATGAAAAATTGAATACTTCTTCTTCGCATTCTTATATCACTGTGCCCTCTGAGCGTGCTCCTCTCTTTGATGGCACATATTATTCCGCTTGGAGACACAAAATGAAAATGCACCTAATGTTTCTTCACCCAAGTGTGTGGAAGATTGTGTGTGCAGGTTTAGATATGCCGGAAGATGACATGGAGCTGACGCCGGAACAAAAGCGAAACATTCATCGCAATGCACAAGCCGCAAGTGTGTTGCTTGGAGCATTGAGTCTCGAAGAATTCAACAAAGTTGATGGATTGGAAGAAGCAAAAGAGATATGGGACACGCTCCAAGTAGCTCACGAGGGAACATCAAGCGTAAGAGAGTCGAAGATCGAATTGCTTGAAGGAAAGTTGGGAAGATTTGTCATGAACGATGATGAGACACCTCAACAAATGTATGATCGGTTAATGATTCTTGTGAACAAGATCCGAGGGCTTGGAAGCAAGGTTATGACGGATCATGTAGTGGTGAAGAGGATGTTGAGAGCCTTTGCTCCAAGGAACTCGACTCTCGTAACACTTATACGAGAGCGAAAAGATTTCAAAAGGCTCACTCCAAATGACGTGCTTCGAAGGATTCTTTCACATGAGCTTATGAAGGAAGAGGCAAAAGAAGTGAAGAATCTTGCCAAGCAAAGTTCGAGCTCAAGACCAAAGGAGATAGCTTTAAAGGCAAGCAAAAAGGAAGAATCAACCTCAAGCGATGATGAGGAAGATGAGAGCGAAGATGAAGAAGACTTGGCCTTGTTTGTAAGAAAATTCAAGAAATTTCTAAAGTACGACGGGTCAAGTAAATACAAGAAGAACTACAATGACAAGTCAAGAAGAAGAAGAAACACAAAAAGGGTGTGTTATGAGTGCGGTGAAGTTGGACACTTCATCGCCGATTGTCCGAAGAAGAAGAATACCTCAAATGAGCAAAAGAATGGTGAGCCATACAAGAAAAACAAAGCTCACAAGAAGAAGTACTCGGGGCGAGCTCAGATTGGCGAAGAATGGGACTCAAACGACTCCGACTCCGACACCGATGATGAAGGAGTCGCCACCGTTGCCATTGAAACTGCTCCTCCAACAAAGTCACTCTTCGGCGACATGAGTGACACCGACATCGACGACGACACACCCATTTGTCTCATGGCAAAAGGGCGGAAGGTAATGACTAAGTCGAAACCTCCAAGTAGCGATAGTGAATTAGATAGTGATGACAATGATGATGCTCTATTTTGTGATTTGAGCAGATCGGCTATTGCTAAAATCCATAAGCTAATGAAAAGAATGGATAGCCAAGAGGAGACTCTTGAGAAGCAAGAAGAACTACTAATTTGTGAAAAGAAGAAAAATCTTGCTCTTGAGAAAGTCCTCGCAAAAGAAAAGGAGACGATTGAATTGTTAACCAAAAAGCTTGATTTGGCTAATAATTCAATCGCAATGCTTAAGGGTTCAAATGAGTCACTTCAACAGAATGTCATTAGCCTAGAAAACAATCTTCAAGCCCTTGAAGTGCAAATTGAATCTCTTAATGATCCCAATCCTTCCATTGTTGATTTATCAACGGCTTCTATTCCTTCTACTAGCAATGGTTGCTCTCGATGCTATAATGTTGATATTAATGCTTGTACTACTAACCCTCAATTTGTGCAAGTATTAAAAAGTGAAAATGAGAGATTAAGTGCCTTGGTAAGATACGGTTGCATAAAGACTTATCAATCCAAGGATGCCCTATACAAGACCATTAATGGTCGAGGCAACAAAAACAAAGAAGGGCTAGGATATGATAAGTATGAGTGCAAAGGAAATGACCGTGTGGTGGTAAAAGGTAAGGAATGCATTAAGTTTGTCAACGGAAAGGACAAACAACCATTGACCACCACACATGTCATCAAGGCCGAGCAAAAACCGAAGAAACATCCTCAACATTATGCATCACACTCAATTCATTATGCTTCTTATGTCTTGAAGAGGAACCACCATGGCAAAGTGGTTTCTTATTTTGTCGGTGCCCGCAATTCAAATGAAATGAGCAAGAAGAAGGTGTGGGTACCGAAAGTCTTAATCACTAACATGCAAGGACCCAAAAAGATTTGGGTACCTAAAAACAAGACCTAATGTACTCTTGTAGGCTTATACCTCCGGGGGATCAAGTTGGGTGCTTGATAGTGGTTGCACAAACCACATGACCGGAGAGAAAGGAATGTTTTCATCTTTTGATGAAAAAGGGTCACAATATGAAAATATTGTGTTTGGTGATAATAGTAAAGGTGAGGTAATGGGACTAGGTAAAATCGCAATTTCTAATGATCATTCTATTTCAAATGTTTTGCTAGTAAAATCTTTGAATTACAATTTGTTATCCGTATCGCAACTTTGTGAGATGGGCTATAATTGTTTATTCACTAATGTGGATGTGACCGTCTTTAGAAGAGATGATTCCTCGGTTGCCTTCAAGGGATATTTGAAGGGTAAGCTCTATTTAGTTGATTTCAACTCAAATAGCGCTAAATTTCAAACTTGCTTGATGGCAAAGTCGAGCATGGGTTGGTTATGGCATTGCCGATTAGCCCATGTTGGCATGAGAAATCTCGACAAGCTTCTCAAAGGAGATCACATCATTGGACTAACCAATGTTGAATTTGAGAAAAATAAGATTTGTAGTGCTTGTCAAGCTGGATAACAAGTTGGAGCACGACATCCGGCTAAAAACGTCATGACAACGACAAGACCGTTGGAACTTCTACACATGGATCTCTTCGGACCCGTTGCTTATATAAGCATCGAAGGTAACAAGTATGGTTTTGTCATTGTCGATGATTTTTCACACTTCACGTGTGTTTTCTTTTTGCAAGAGAAAAGTGAGACACAAGGCATAATCAAGAAGTTTGCAAGGAGAGCCCAAAATGAATTCGAGTTGAAGATCAAGAAGATTCGAAGCGATAATGGAAGCGAGTTCAAGAATACTCAAGTCGAAGAGTTTCTTGAGGAAGAAGGGATAAAGCACGAGTTCTCCGCTCCATATTCTCCTCAACAAAATGGCGTTGTAGAAAGGAAGAATCGGACATTGATTGAGATGGCAAGAACGATGTTTGATGAGTACAAGATTTCCGACCATTTTTGGGCGAAAGCCGTCAACACCGCATGTCATGCGATCAACCGATTGTATCTTCACAAGATTTTGAAGAAGACGGCATACGAGCTCCTCACCGGTAATAAGCCAAATGTTTCATATTTTAGAGTTTTTGGTAGTAAATGTTTTATCCTAAACAAAAAGCCAAAGAACTCCAAATTTGCCCCAAAATCGATGAAGGCTTCTTGCTTGGGTATGGATCAAACGCGTACGCCTATCAAGTTTTCAACAAAACCACGGGTTGTGTTAAAATATCGAGAGACGTAACATTTGATGAATCTAACGGCTCTCAAGTGGAGCAAGTTGATTTGAATGTGTTAGATAATGAAGAAGTGCCTAGCATTGCAATCAAAAGAATGGCAATAGGTGAAGTGAGGCCACAAGAAAGTGAGTATCAATACAACTCATCAACTCGAGTGGAGCCACCCACCTCAACTCAAGAACAAGGAGCACCTCAAGAGAGCTCAAGCAAACCCATGGAGGATGATCAAATTGAAGACATCGAGCCAATTCAACATACATCTCAAATGCCACATCCAAGAGTGCATGTAACATCCCAAAATTTGGGTTTTCAAAATTTTTTGGTTTAGTTTAGCTTCCCAAAAATTTTCGTTAATTTTCCCGCATTTATAAAGTGTAATTTGAATTTTCTAAAAGACAAAACAATTTTATTTAATTATTTTATATTTCAAATAAAATTAATTTTATTTTATTTGGGTTCCTTGTGCTTCAAGAAATTTTTCTGTAAATTTTGAGATTTTTCGGAGCTCGTTTGCTATTTATTGGATTTATTTGAAATCAATTTATATTAAGCCCTTGCGCCTCAGTTTAGTTCATTGTGAACTAACTTATCTTTATGGACCCGGTCTATAGATTGAGAGCCCATATGTCACTATCTGTCCAATCAAGATAATAACTTCGGAAGAAATATTCTTCGGAATATTATTCTTTCTTCCCCAGTTATTAATCTTTCCCTCTTCGGTGTTTTCCCGAAAGCCCATTCTTTTTTGTCAAATCTTCGATCTAATTCGTTCAAGTTCCTAAATTCTTTCAAGCCGTTGTGCCCAATGCTGTTTATTCTTAATTTAGAGTTTTACTTGTCTTTTGAATTGGTTTGTATTTGCTTCTTCTTTAATCGTTGGACGCGTCGTCCGGAAGTCGTTCTACGGAGCTGAAGATTGAGAAAGTGGAAGTTGAAGATCAAGGACCAAGAATCAAAGATAAAGAGTAAAGAACAGTAAAAGTTGCAAGGGCCAGGCAAGTTGTGCTTTGACCATGTTGATCCCATTTTCGAAAATTATGTTGTTTCAAATTATTGCATGCTAGTTTGAGTTAAACTGATTTCAATTAATTTGGGATTAGATAATCAACCTACTTGTTATCGCCACCTTGCCTAAAATGATTGTATGCCATGATTCATTTGTCACCCTAGGTTTGTTGATTAATAGTTGGTAGCTAATAAATTGCCAACATGGGTTAGATAGAACGTCAGTAGTTTGCTTAGACCTGCAACGAGTCAGTGCCATCATTTTGGAATTACAAATGTCAATATTGATTAATGGAATATGCAATGTATTTTGAAATGGTGTGACGTGTTGCCGACACGATGATGTTGATATGCGGAGGCCTTCGTGCTTCTTCAAGGATGTTGAGTTGTTGTTGGCATTGTGTTGCGCAATAATCAACTGGGATGACAAAATGATTTAGACTGGGCAAGTGGCAAGAATTATGGTGGGCCAGTTTGGCGGTTGGGAATGTTTGAAATATGATATATGTATGAGTGATGGTGAGATGGATTTTTTTGAGAGTATTGATGTAAGTCTTGCCCTGGTCACTCTAAGGACTTAACCTTGCAAGCCTTTGAACTGAATCAAACATACAACCACATGTCTATAATGGGACGGACCTAGTTGAGTAAGTTACTAATAACTTGCATGTGGTACCTCGGGGTGTCAACTACATCTTTTGTGTAGCTTGAAGGGGGAGCGTACCAGGGCTGCGGCATGGTACCCGTCCAACGGTATGTCGGTCCCATACTTCGCCTTTGTTAAGGGAAGGGATGGTGTATGGCAAAAACCGGAGAGGTTCACTTGTGTAGTTAGAAATTTTTGAAAGGCTTTGTTATGATCACTCATTCGCATACTCTCGTATGGCGATTCACGGCTGACGTGATGAGTTGATTGTATCTTGTGGGTAAAGTGTATAACCTCTGCAAAGTGTAAAATCTATTCGAATAGCCGTGTCCGCAGTACTGGACAATACTCGGGGATTACAGTCAAGGGTTAGCTTTTCAAAAATTGAACTTGGGTTTGGAGGCAGTTTGCCTGTGGGAAATTTAGGGATGTGATCGGATCGGATACGGTCGAATATCGTCCTATTCGTATCCGTATCCGTATTTTTTATCGAATACAGAATCGAATACGAATAGTGCTGAATACAGAACCAAATACGAATTATACAGGATAATATCGGTTACGAATATAGATCAAATACGGATAGGAATCAGCATGGATACGAATAATATTAGTCGGATATTTTAAAAGCCAATTTCAGTTTTTTTCCAAAATCGGTCCAAATTTAAATTCAAAATTAGGAATTTAAAAAAATAAGAAAATGTTAAAAATTAAAAAATTTGTGCACGAATATTATTAAATTAGTACAAATTCAAATTTTCTAAATTTAAATTGAAAATTAGGAGAAAGATCAATAAAAAATTTGAGAATTTCATTTAAATTCCAACTGGTATTTAAAAATAAATTACATTTAAATTTTGTTTTTAATGTCTCTAGTGGATAGTGATAGTCTAATAGACCTTCAGTGTCAAGTTCGTCATTGATGAAATATGAATGATGAATGATGATCGTTTGAACTCAACAATTGGCAAACATCAGCACAAACAAAGCAACTGTTATTCGGATAATATCCATATGTTATATTCGGATATTATCCAAACAAAAACTTGGATGTTCCGTATCCGTCGGATAATCAGTGTTCCATATCCGTATCCGTATCCATATAAATTATCTGTATCCATATCCTTATCCGAGAAATCAACTGGATATCTATGAAACTATCCAAATCATCATCCAAATCAATTCGGTCGGTCGATCGGTCGAAAAATATCCGTACCAGTTCCATCCCTAGGAAAAGTGATAATTGTTTAAGGATGTGGAATGGTTTACTTATGAAATAACTGTGAAATCTATTACTGTCATTATTTGTTTTACTGCTTTACAATCTATTATGTTTATTTGTGAATGCTGTTTATTGCAAAATAACCCCTTCAACCTGTTATTTGGAATAAGCCATGCATATAGTTATTAGACTTGCATTCTGTGCCTGACTTGCTGAGTGCTTTAAGTACTCACCCCTTGCAAACAAACAATCACCAGTGAGCAGAAGCCTACATCGTCGAAGAAGAAGAAGTTCCGTGAGAAGGCGATTATCTAGGAGTCGAACCCTGTCAGTTGCCTGTGGCATATTGATGTGATTCACCGATGTTCTTCATTCCGCTGCTGCTTATTTGGAGTTGAAGCCGTCAATGTTTCTCAAATGTAAGGTTGACCTTAAGGTCGTACATTAGTTTATATTTTATAATTGGGTTATTTTTATTATTCCGCTATGTATGATTGTGATATTTCATCTATGTTGAGACTGTTTGCACTAGCGTGTTCCTGGACTAGTGTTGAATACACAGAGGGTCCGGATTGCAAATTCGGGTCCCGACAGAGGTGGTATCACAGCCATACTGACTGTAGGTCTTGACCCTAGATAGATTGGCCGTCTTTAGGAGCTTCAAAATTATTTTCTAAAGAGAAAATTTAACTTGAAAGAATAATACATTCTTAACTTATCTTATTCTTCCATTCTTTCCTCTTTGCTGAAAGTTCTATCCTTCCCTTCGATTTAAACGGAAATCTTACCCGAGTTGTTCTGAATAGTTAACGATGTTTCACACTTAAGGAGAAAGTACTCGATGTCGCTGTCAACCCTGAAGATCGTGAAGTAAGGAATCATCGAGCTCGAAGAGAAGTGGATCAATGAAATGTCCCCAGAGGCTTGAAGAACCAGTGTTTAGTTGTCAGTTGAGACTCATGTGTGAGAGTCGCGTCTCTTAGGATAGGAGTGTTACTCTTTTAAACGCTAGATTATTGTGTGCTTAGGAATTTGGTTCTTCATTGATTGCTGAGTGTGCAGTATACGTTGCATAGCTTTTAGGCTTTTATAAGCAACCATACCAAGTTATTAATAATGTTTGAATAAGTTCTTGGGTTAAACCTGTTCTCCCAGCAATAGGATTCTTGAACCTCATCTATGCTTTTCCCTCTTACCTAAACCCTGGAGTGGTCAGCAGATGGAAAGGACCGTCCGCAGCAGTGACTTCGAGACAGTTCAAGTCAGTTCAATTGCTACTACTGGTGTCAGTGATAAAGCAGATAGTGACCAGCAGTCGTCCACTGTACCAACCGTGACAATTCAACACTTGGATCAGTTTGTCACTACCCAGACTCAGCTCATACAGATGATGGTGCAACAGATGAATGTTATCAGTGCCAAAATCAACCCCTCCACCACTGAAGTCGCAACCTCCTGTTCACAGTCAAAGTTTGCCTTGTTCATAAAGACTAAACCGCCCACGTTTGATGGATCAGCCACTCTCAAAGATGCAGAAATTTGGCTTCGTGTCATAGAAGAGAAGCTGGCTTTAGTGCAATGTGAAGATGAAGAGAAGGTCCCCTACGCTACTTGCCAGTTAGAAGGAGATGCATTAGCCTGGTGGAAAGGTTTCTACGCCACCTCTGAGGATGAACATACCATCACTTGGTTAAAGTTTACCACCGCCTTTTTGTCGGATCTTCACCTCGTCAGAAGACAGTGGAACCACAGTAAGGTCAAGGAAGAATGGTTCCTTCGCACTCGATTCCATACCTGGATGTTGTTCTTTGAAGTGTTGCCATCCAGAGAAGTCAGAAGATCGTGCATGCATCCGTTGTGGAGAAATAGGACACACTGCTGATGAACGTGTAATCAATTGTTCCAGCTGTGAAGGAAACCATTTACTTGGAGAATGTCCTATGCACAATATCACCTGCTATCCTTGTGAAGGTTAGGATCATTGCCCATCTCAATGTCCCATGGATCCAATAGTGACCGCTGTGACTCGGCATCAGCGAGAGAATTTTTGAGCCATCATTGCTCAAGTGTTAGTGAAAAGAGAAGGATTGTCGTTCGCACTAGCTGTGCCATGTGAAGAAATGAAGAAGAAACATGTCAACCCTATCCATTTACCTCAGGAAATCAGTAATACTTGGTCACCATAGAACTGTTTCTTGTGTGATAAATGAGGTCATTGGCCTAGAGAATGCCCCATCAACCTGACACAACGACCCAAACATTCATGTTACAACTGTGGCGAGTTCGATCATTTTGTTAAGGAATGTTCACAGAAAGATCAAGCAATTTCTGAAGACATGATCGTTCTAGAAATTACTTCAGTAAAGACTATAACACCGAAAGTGAATGGTAAGACTATGGAAGTAACTTGCTCAAAGAGTCAGTTGGAGCAAGAGGAGATGGTTAACAAGACTCTTGATCTAGAAGACAAGTGCAAGGAATTGGAGGACAACCGCAAGCGTCAGAAGGTTCACCAAGAAGGACCACCGCAACAGCGAATGAGGAGTACCCCTCAGCAACTCAGTTGCCATACTGCTCAGACTTTGTTGAGACATTTTCACCTATGCTTCGCCCCAATGGTCAGAGTTTACATAACACCAACCCAGTGAAACGTTCTCAAGGAAGAAGCCCGCTGTCTAGAATTTGCTTCGCCTGTCATCAGCCAGGAAATTTTGCTAACCACTGCTCTCAGAAGAAGGTGATCACCGCTGATCGCATCGATCTCAGCTCTAACCCTACCAAGATTAGTGCCATGTCAAGAGGAAGCCAACAGACGTTAGACAAGCATTGCTTCAGATGCAATAAGCCGGGACACTTTGCCAATAGCTGTCCTAGGGAAAAAGGTGTTATACTTGTCCGCTTCAATCCTAGTCTCCCACCTACCGAGTCACTTGTGCCAGAAAGTGAATTGTGAAGCAGTTCAAGGTGAAGCCATTCCGCAAGCGCCAGTGCAAGATCATGTCAACCACATTATGACTAATGAAGCTCAGAAGGCATCAAATGTTGACTATCAAAAGTCATAAGTAATGCAGGATGTTGAGAGTTAATTCGTCCATTGTTAAGATTAAGTTTATCAAATTGGAAACCCATGCTTGAGATGTTTATGCTGGGAGTTAAGTCAGTACTGGAGAATCAAGCCGACAAAGATAGTACAAGACAAACCGGAGTGTTGTTCAAGTCTATTTCAAGACTGCGGAATTTCAAGTAAGCTTCGTCGTCAGATATAGCTTGTCCAATTCCTAGCAGAAGCAGGAAATCAAGTGTTCAGGAACAAAAGCAAGGATGCCTACCGATGGAGTTGCCAGAAACGTCAGCGTGAGTGCTTGACATGTTCAAGATTTCCCGACAAAGAAGGTATCAAGATTTCCCGCAGAAGAAGTGCCTTCTTGTGCCAGAAAAGCAGACACTGTTAGAGTCAGTGGAGTTGCAAGGGGATCTTACCCGCAAAGAGCAGCCAACAAATTTTGGATGTTACCAAGCGTTTGTTCAGAAGCGAACCTGTCCAGTGTGCAGTTGCTTGGTAGTTTGAAGAAGACTCAAGAGTTGAGTCCCCTGAACCTATTTCTATAGTCAGACTTAAATCTCGGGGATGAGATTCTGTTAAGGGGGGAGGTTTGTAACATCCCAAAATTTGGGTTTTCAAAAAATTTTAGTTTAGATTAGATTCCCAAAAATTTTCGTTAATTTTCCCGCATTTATAAAGTGTAATTTGAATTTTCTAAAAGACAAAACAATTTAATTTACTTATTTTATATTTCAAATAAAATTAATTTTATTTTATTTGGGTTCCTTGTGCTTCAAGAAAATTTTCTGTAAATTTTGAGATTTTTCGGAGCTAGTTTGCTATTTGTTGGATTTATTCGAAATCGATTTGTATTAAGCCCTTTATTGAAATTAATTAATTATTTGAAAAAGTTTATATAAATTTTTTTGCAAATATTTTATTTGAGTTAAAAATGTCTCAAAATATTTTCTAGAATTTTTCTGGTATTTTTATTGCCTCAAATGAATTATTGGAATTTCTGGAATTATTTTAATTCGAAAATGGCTGGAAAATTCTGATTTTGTGCGTTGGGCTCAATGTCCTTTTTCCCTCCCACCAACCCACGCCGCCACCGGGCCACCTCCTCCATGCGCACGCCGCCTTGGGCCTCCCCGCACCGGCCCAGCCGGCCGAACCCCACCTGGGCCGATCGCACCGAACTGGGCCGCGCACCACGCGCCCGCGCCCGGGCCAGGCCACACACAATGGGAGCCCCATATCGCAGATCGGACGGCCGAGAGAGCGCCACGTCGCCCGAATCCGATCCACGCACGCCAAGTGCTCGGTTAAATGCCCAAACCGACCCAAACACCTCCAAACTTGATTTTTCTTGACCTAGCCGCCTCCACTAACCTTGGTAGACCTCCCATGGCTCTCCCCAAAGACCACAACCACAGATTAATCTCTCGAAACCTCCGAGCCACCGCCGAGAAGACCGAACATCGCCCGACAATGGCCGAAATTTGGAGCCCCGTCTCGGGCAGCTCGTCGACTCTTTTTGAGATCCGTCTTCACCATGGTGAGCCATGAGGTACCATCTGTCTACCCTCCAAATTTCAGCCAATTTGGGCTAAGGAATCAAAAGTTATGGCCATTTCAATCTCGAATCTTGCCGAGGCCATATCTCTCTCAATTTTTGAGTTTGGCCGTGAAAATTTTTGTGTAGACTCCTGGGCATGTTTTCTACATGATGCACATCTTGCCTCACGGTTTTGCTCTCTGGATTTTGTGCCGAAAAATAATTTCTTCGATCAGACTGCGATCAGACTGCGTTTCAGACAGCGACAATCTTCCTCGCGCGTTCCCCGCTGTTCCAGAAGATAATTATTCGAGACACCTGCGTCACAGTGTGCCTCTTGGTCCCATCTAGCTCTTGGTCAAATTTAGTTAAGTTCCGATAATTATTCTAGAAGTTATGGCCGTCCAAAGTTTAGATCCGAAAGCTGTTCGGCGGCAGTTTGTGATCAATCCGAAGGGGCGCCGCAAAATCCGCCTATACCGTTGACTTCGTCTCGCTGCATTCTACGTGGTAGACATTCTCCCTTTGCCATCCCATCCTCTGAATTTTTTTTATATATTTAGGCTGCCATTTAGACGTCGCCGCGCGTCGCCTTTTGACGCCGGCTATTTTAGCTCGCTCCGGCCGTGTTGTCGCGTCCGGTGGATCATCATGTACTGTTTTGGATCATCCTTAGAATTCTTTTGGTCTCCATTTGCCGTCGGAGCCCGATTCCGGCCTAAAACCGTTGTCTTTGACCTAGCCGTTGCCGCCGGTTCACGTATCGGTTAGCCATCCTTGGTAGCGTTTTACCGCGGCCATGTCATTGCACCGATGGTCGCTACCTTGTTTCATGAGTATCCTATCATTGTTTGACCTTCGCCGTTAACGTTCGCCGTTAACGATCCACCGTTAACGTTTTACCGTTAACGTTCGCTGTTAACGTTTCACCGTTAACGTTCCGTCATTAATATTCCACCGTTAACGTTTCACCGTTAACGCTCCACCGTTAACGTTCCGTCGTTAACATTCCACCGTTAATGTTTCCCCGTTAACGCTCCGCCGTTAAACGTTCCGCCGTTAACGCTTGGCTCTCATTGCTTCGTTGTCATCGCATGCGTGCATTCATGCAAGAGCCCTAGTGCGATGTCCTCATCTTCTCTATCATCATGACGTGAGCCTAGCCTCATCGTCATGTCATCTTCAAAGCCGAATCAAAACCCTAACCTAAGACCAGTTCGATGAACTAAGTTCATCGTGAGCCGCGTTGTTATCTTTGCAATCTTTCCCGTTGTTTCAATCGTGGTAAGACACTTGTCTTGTCTTGTCCCTGAAAACCTAATCTACCATTAACCTAAACTTTGTTCGTGGACTTGGTCGATGGACTATTGGCCATGTGTCATACCCTTGTGCCTGATCTAATCTATCCGTCTCTCTTTTGTTTGACCGTGTTTCGTTCAGTCAACAAAAGTAAACCTTGCGCCCCAGTTTAGTTCATTGTGAACTAACTTATCTTTATGGACCCGGTCTATAGATCGAGAGCCCATATGTCACTATCTGTCCAATCAAGATAATAACTTCGGAAGAAATATTCTTCGGAATATTATTCTTTCTTCCCCAGTTATTAATCTTTCCCTCTTCGGTGTTTTCCCGAAAGCCCGTTCTCTTTTGTCAACTCTTCGATCTAATCCGTTCAAGTTCCTAAATTCTTCCTAGCCGTTGTGCCCAATGCTGTTTGTTCTTAATTTGGAGTTTTACTTGTCTTTTGAATTGGTTTGTATTTGCTTTTTCTTTAATCGTTAGACGCGTCGTCCGGAAGTCATTATACGGAGCTGAAGATCGAGAAACTGGAAGTTGAAGATCGAGGACCAAGAATCAAACATAAAAAGTAAAGAACAGTAAAAGTTGCAAGGGCCAGGCAAGTTGTGCTTTGACCATGTTGATCCCATTTTCGAAAATTATGTTGTTTCAAATTATTGCATGCTAGTTTGAGTTAAACTGATTTCAATTAATTTGGGATTAGATAATCAACCTACTTGTTATCGCCACCTTGCCTAAAATGATTGTATGCCATGATTCATTTGTCACCCTAGGTTTGTTGATTAATAGTTGGTAGCTAATAAATTGCCAACATGGGTTAGATAGAACGTCAGTAGTTTGCTTAGACTTGCAATGAGTCAGTGCCATCATTTTGGAATTACAAATGTCAATATTGATTAATGGAATATGCAATGTATTTTGAAATGGTGTGATGTGTTGCCGACACGATGATGTTGATATGCGGAGGCTTTCGTGCTTCTTCAAGGATGTTGAGTTGTTGTTGGCATTATGTTGCGCAATAATCAACTGGGGTGATAAAATGATTTAGACTGGGGCAAGTGACAAGAATTATGGTGGGCCAGTTTGGCGGTTAGGAATGTTTGAAACATGATATATGTATGAGTGATGGTGAGATGGATTTCTTTGAGAGTATTGATTTAAGTCTTGCCCTGGTCACTCTAAGGACTTAACCTTGCAAGCCTTTGAACTGAGTCAAACATACAACCACATGTCTGTAATCGGACGGACATAGTTGAGTAAGTTACTAATAACTTGCATGTGGTACCTTGGGGTGTCAACTACATCTTTTGTGTAGCCTGAAGGGGGACCGTACCAGGACTGCGACATGGTACCCGTCCAACGGTATGTCGGTCCCATACTTCGCCTTTGTTAAGGGAAGGGATGGTGTATGGCAAAAACCGGAGAGGTTCACTTGTGTAGTTAGAAGTTTCCGAAAGGCTTTGTTATGATCACTCATTCGCATACTCTCGTATGGCGATTTACGGCTGACATGATGAGTTGATTGTTTCTTGTGGGTAAAGTGTATAACCTCTGCAGAGTGTAAAATCTATTCGAATAGCCGTGTCCGCGGTACTGGACAATGCTCGGGGATTACAATCAAGGGTTAGCTTTTCAAAAATTGAACTTGGGTTTGGAGGCAGTTTGCTTGTGGAAAAGTGATAACTGTTTAAGGATGTGGAATGGTTTACTTATGAAATAACTGTGAAATCTATTACTATCATTATTTGTTTTACTACTTTACAATCTATTATGTTTATTTGTGAATGTTGTTTATTGCAAAATAACCCCTTCAGCATGTTATTTGGAATAAGCCATGCATATAGTTATTAGACTTGCATTCTGTGCATGACTTGCTGAGTGCTTTACGTACTCACCCCTTGCAAACAAACAATCACTAGTGAGCAGAAGCCTGCATCGTCGAAGAAGAAGAAGTTCCGTGAGAAGGTGATTATCTAGGAGTCGAACCCTGTCAGTTGCCTGTGGCGTATTGATGGGATTCACCGATGTTCTTCATTCCGCTGCTACTTATTTGGAGTTGAAGCCATCAATGTTTCTCAAATGTAAGGTTGACCTTAAGGTCGTACATTAGTTTATATTTTATAATTGGGTTATTTTTATTATTCCGT
This sequence comes from Rhipidocladum racemiflorum, assembly GCA_036346355.1. Lineage (NCBI taxonomy): Eukaryota > Viridiplantae > Streptophyta > Magnoliopsida > Poales > Poaceae > Rhipidocladum > Rhipidocladum racemiflorum. The sequence goes on from CM070586.1 coordinate 24,669,205, forward strand.
TGTGTATGATTGTGATATTTCATCTATGTTGAGACTGTGTGCACTAGCGTGATCCTGGACTAGTGCTGAATGCACAGAGGGTCCGGATTGCAAATTCGGGTCCCGACAGTGCATCAAAGTATCCAAAGAGACCACCCCGTCGACAACATTCTTGGTGATATCCAAAAGTGGGTAACTACACGTTCCAGAGTAGCCAATTTTTGTGAATTTTACTCCTTCGTGTCTACTTTGGAACCCTTGAAGGTAGAAGATGCATTAAAGGATCCAGATTGGGTGATGGCAATGCATGAAGAGCTCAACAACTTCGTTAGGAACAAAGTATGGTCATTGGTGGAAAGGCCAAATCAAAATGTGATTGGAACCAAATGGGTCTTCCGCAACAAACAAGACGAAAACGGAGTTATCACAAGAAACAAAGCTCGGTTGGTAGCTCAAGGATACACTCAAATTGAAGGTTTGGATTTTGGTGAGACTTATGCTCCAGTTGCTAGATTAGAGTCAATTCGTATATTGGTTGCATTTGCTACTCACCATGATTTCAAGCTTTTTCAAATGGACGTCAAGAGTGCTTTCCTTAATGGTCCAATCGCCGAACTAGTTTATGTCGAGCAACCGCCGAGGATGGAGGATCACAAGAACCCTACAGACGTATATAAACTCCATAAGGCGCTCTACGGGCTTAAGCAAGCACCTAGAGCATGGTATGAATGCCTTAAGGACTTTCTTATTAAAAAGGGTTTCGAAATTGGTAAAGCCGATCCCACTCTCTTCACAAAATATGTTGATGACGATTTATTTGTATGCCAAATATATGTCGATGACATTATATTTGGTTCTACTAATGAAAACTTTTGTGAGGAATTTAGTAGATTAATGACAAAGAGGTTTTGAGATGTCGATGATGGGGGAGCTAAAATTCTTTCTTGGATTTCAAATCAAACAACTCCAGGAAGAGACATTCTTATGTCAAACAAAATACATCAAGGATATGCTCAAGAAGTTTGACATGGAGAACGCCAAGCCAATTCATACACCCATGGCAACCAATGGACATCTCGGTCTAAATGAGGAAGGTAATCCTGTGGATCAAAAGGTATATCGATCCATGATAGGCTCATTGCTTTATCTTTGTGCATCTAGGCCAGACATTATGCTCAGTGTTTGTATGTGTGCAAGATTTCAAGCCGCTCCAAAAGAGTGCCACCTAGTAGCCGTGAAAAGAATTCTTAGATATCTAGTTCACACACCGAGTCTAGGGCTTTAATATCCTAAAGGATCAAAATTCGATTTGATTGGATATTCGGATGCTGATTATGCGGGTTGCAAAGTGGATAGAAAAAGTACTTCGGGGACTTGCCAATTATTAGGTAGATCACTCGTATCTTGGTCCTCAAAGAAACAAAACTCGGTAGCTCTATCCACCGCCGAAGCCGAATACATTGCCGCGGGAAGTTGTTGTGCACAATTGTTATGGATGAGGCAAACATTGAGGGATTTTGGTATTAATATGAATAAAGTACCACTCTTGTGTGACAATGAGAGTGCGATTAAGATAGCCAACAATCCCGTCCAACACTCCCGGACCAAGCACATAGACATCCGACACCACTTCCTTAGAGATCACTCACTTAAGGGAGACATAGATATTTCGTATGTGAGAACCGAGAAACAACTAGCCAATATCTTCACCAAACCTCTAGATGAGAATTGCTTTTGCAAGTTGAGAAGTGAGCTAAATGTCCTAGACTATCGGAATGTGTCTTGACATCTTGCTAGCATTTGATTGTTGTTTCTGACTTCTATTTCAAAACAAAAAGATTGCAAAATCAGTTAATCGTCTTTAAAAATGCTTTATTGTTGTTCTCTTCTCTAGTCATTCCTCTCGTGATCATTGCTTTGATTGTTGTAATGCCTTCTGATCACAAGTTGGATGACTCCCGAGTTCACTGGCTCAAAGTCTCAATTCTTTTAATCTTTGAAATTCTATCTTTTCCTCCCTATCTGCTGGAAAAATAAACTCATCGGAACTTCCGATCCAGGCATCGGAACTTCCGAATTCTGGAAATTCCGTTGCTTCGGAACATCCGAGTTGTCGTATCGGAACATCCGAAGCTTGCTCAACCTCAGTTTCGCTGGAAACCTAAATCTTCAGAACATCCGACTTCTGTATCGGACTATCCGATATTCTGGGGATTCTTACCGTTCGAAACTTCCGAACCACAGTTCGGAACTTCCGAAGTATGTGTAAACGCTTGAAAAGGATGGTTCGGTTGGCCCCTCCACTTCATTTCTTTATTCCCTAGCCTCCGTACGTCTCTCCACCTTATCACCTCTTGTCGTTTTCGGAGTCTCCGACCCTACGGAAACTCCGATCATCCCTAAGAAAGGTTGTGCTTCGGATTGGAGGATTCTCCCTCGTTTCAAACTCTTTTTTCGTGTTCTCAGGTATACCTAGATCCCTATACTTGAGATCTCTTGTTCTTTGGATTCCTTGATCTCTTTCTTTTGGTAGACTTGTTGCTCTAATCCTCTTGTGTCTAGATCCCTAGTTTTATCCAATTCCTCCGGTCGATCTTGTCGAAATCCTAGTTTTAGGGTTGTACCGAAAACTTCTAAACTTCCGATATCCTGTGTCGGAACTTCCGATATGGAATCGGAACTTCCGATGATGACAGTACAACACTAAAACCAGTGTTCTCTCTAGTTTCTTTCATCTTATCGAGCTGTTCTTCTATCAGTTGATTTCAATGGATCCCGGACAAAGTGATCAGCCCCCTGCAGGTTCGGCTAAGATCACTTTTTCTCGGAAACGCAAGACACCAACTGGGACAAGAACTAAGGGAGTCGTCACTCGAGGATCCCAGCCGGGCATATCCATCAACGAACCTGCTCAAGCCGCCCAAACAGTGAATGTTCCACGTGGAGCACATTTGCCTTCAAGGAAAGGAAAAGGAATTGCAGGTGCTTCAGTATCTCAAGACAGAGACTTGCTACGCCTCAAAAGGCCTGAAAGAAACCCTAGACTGCAGAGGAAGCCCATGAGCTACAAAGGCAAGGCAGCGTAAGTCCGAAAAGCTCGAGATGAGAATCCCAAGAAGACAGACAGGTTCTCCACCGACTCACGCTTCTGGACATTCTTTCAGCAAGATTTCTATGAGTCGGTCATTCTCCCTCGAAAGAATCCAGTTATTCTAATGCAATGGATTGACTGGGAATACATGGCAGCGGCGGATGACGCCATCTTTAATGAGATCATTGTTGCTTGTGAAAGAACTGGCACCAAGAGGATCATGAGCTTTCAACATGATTGGAATGTGGAGATAATCGCTCAATTTTATGCCACAATGTATGTCTCCAGGGATTGAGCCTCTACTCTCCACTGGATGACTGAGGGAACTTGGTATGAAGCCACTTATGTTCAGTTCGCCAGATTGCTTAAATTCACTGAGGCAGATTCCAGGGACAAAGATCAGATACATAATGAGAGCTCTTTGGTTGCATCAAGTTTGAACTTCCTTTATGAAGAAGATGCTGAATATGATGAAGGGAATAACAAGGGCATGGAGCCTTTCTTTGCTATCCTGAACAGACTCTTCAGGAAGACTCTTGCTCCAAAAGAAGGTGATGCTTCTCACATCCTTTCCTACACCAGAAACATTCTGAGAAGGATGCGTGATGATCAGAGGCCTTTTGACGTTTTTGATTTCATTTGGAATGAGATCCGACTCATTGGTCAGGAGCCCAGGAGGAGCTGTGGATATGCGCCGTTCATTATGCATTTGATTGAGCAAGTGACTCAGCAGCAGTTCGAGTGTGATGTCAAGCACACCGGTCTTCAAGTCAGGGCAGTAAAGGCCCCTACTCAGAGAGCTACAAGAGCATCCACCAGAGGCACTACTTCTTCTGCCACTACTCCTCCAGTTTCTGCTCCTAGTGGATCTTCCTCGCCGATCTTGCGTGCATTGAAGTCTATCTTTGTCCTTTGCAAGAGCAATGCAGCGGCCCAGAAGAAGAACACCAAGAGGCTCAAGGACATCCAGAGGCACCTAAACCTTCAGTGTTCAGAGGATGAGGAGAGTGAGGACGAGATCGAGGACCCATTTGCCCCGGCACCTGACGCTTCAGAGTCTGAGGACGACGCCGAGGAGTCTGGTTCAGATGATCCTGGATCAGAGGAGTCCGACTAGCCTGCTCTATTCTCTCTCCTCTCTTCCTTTGTGGTGCTTGATGCCAAAGGGGGAGAGATGAAGATGAAGACAAATTCCGTCATTACTTATCATTTCATCATGTCTGTCTTGAGTCTGCGAGTCTAGTGAATCTAGTTTTGCTTTTGTTGGTTAAAACTCTGTGGTTTAATATTACTTGGATGATTATGTTGACTTGTTGGATGTTAATGCGTTCCCATTGCTTAAATATACTTGTTTATCATGCTTATCCTATCACATATATTTGTTAATCTCCTATGCAAGGATATAGGGGGAGATCTCTCAACTCTTTTTCTTTCAAAATGTGCATTTGTTTTCAAGTCCTATCTTAAATGCACATATCAAGGGGGAGTTCATCATATATTCCTTCTATTCATATGCTTTATAAATTTGTCTTTAATCGGGTTGTCATCAATCACCAAAAAGGGGGAGATTGAAAGTGCATCTAGGCCCCCTAATATTGTTTTGGATGATTAATGACAAACGATTAAAGAATCTATCGTGTTCAACTAGTTTATGAACAGGTAAAAGTTTCAAGAAGAAGAGATCATCTACGACCATCGGGTACCCTCAAATTGAATTGAGTAAGAAAAGCGGCAACTGCGTATGTAATTTTAATTTGTTGAGTCATAGGAATGCCGTACTATTAAGAGGGATGCTTTGAAATTGGTCTAGAGATGGTCTAGCTGCTCAGATGAATGATGGTTAGTCCCTTGAGAGGTTTAAAGTCTCCACACTCGCATTGGATTGGGTTTGCTTTTAAGTTCCTATCGGATGTTCCGATGTTAGGTCGGATATTCCGAAGCTCCAGACTTTCCGATGTGTAGTTGTGCTCTAGTCCGAAGTCCTTTTGTAAGGCTTGGATATTCCGATATTTTGTATCGGAAGTTCCGATGCCTGTTGTTCTCCTGTTAGGGTACTCTCTGTTGGAATCGGAAGTTTCGATCTTTAGTATCGGATGTTCCGATGTGTGTTGTCCTAAAAAAGGGTACTCTCTGTCGAGTTCGGACTATCCGAAGTTTCGCTTCGGATGTTCCGAAGTAGTTAATTTCCAGTTTGAAAACTCTCTGTTTGTTTCGGATGTTTCGATACTTCAATCGGACATTCCGATGTTGTCTTAGAAAGTTTTGTTGAGTTTCTTCTCTAGGTGTCATCGGAAGTTCCAAAGATGAGATCGGACATTCCGATGCACTTAGTTTTCGACCGTTGGAAGCTTTCCAAGGTCTGGTGGTTTGCACTCATCGGAAGTTCCGAAGTTGGGATCAGATATTCCGATGTGTGGCTGAGTGCGGGTACAACGGCTAGTTTTGAACCAATACTATAAATACCCCCTCCCCCTCCTTTTGAGGGACACACACTTGCCTTTGCTGGTCTCTTGAGCACCTTGAGCACTGTGGGCCCCCGGATCGACTATCCGGAGTCCTCTGTGTATTTCTGTACTAGTCCCAGATCAGTAGCTAGTACACACAGTCAAAAGTGATGAATCAACAACCATATCACGAATACATATAAATAAATAAGAATAATACCGAATAAAAGAAAAGACCTTATGGTCAAGGTTTACCATTACGGCCTGAACAGACTGAACGACTTGAACACTGCAGCAGAAGACGAAAACGCCAATGCGACCCATCCAAATGCCCATAGGCAATCGAGTGGAGAACGCACCCTAGTCGATGGAAATCTTGAACAGCTTCTTTCACTTCTGAGAGAGGATTAGAATGTAGCACGTGAGTACATAAAGTACTCAGCAAGTCTGGGAGATTATGCACAATGTAGGTTATCCAAAGATGGCTTAATATGGTTCTTTTGCATAAAGCCAAGTTTCATCAAATCATACTTGTTAATAAATTTCACAAAGCATATTTGAGCAATTCTTTTTAATAATTGAATTACGTAATATTGTAGTGAAGGTTCTAACCACCACTCACTAATATACGTGCTCTATCCGCCACATCTCAACAAAATCGTGGTTCAATCCAATCACATGGCTATGTCCGCCATGGTTCACAAAATCAGGTTCTTTCCACCTACCTGGCTTTGACCGCCGAGCACACCCGAGAGTTCTAACGCTCCGGATCCCAAAACAAAACATTGTTTAGTTTGAAATCAAAACCCAAAGTCTACGATGAAAGCATTCAAGAAGCTTCGCCTTTGACCGTAGGCACGGCTATTCGAATAGTTTTAACTCTACAGAGGTTGTACAGCTTTACCCACAAGACATGATATTCCCTTGATGCCAAGCTATTAGCACACTTCCTTGGGTGTGCCGGCAGGGATATCATGACAAGGCCTTTACAATGTATACGCCTAACCTCGACTCACCCGAGGTTTCACATTTGTTAGGGTTCTTTCTACCGATCTGAAGCCCCTCTTGCGCCGTGTGAGAAAAACAACAACAATGCCTCTTTCCGGCTCTCACACAACAACCGAGTGGTGAGTCTAAGAGTCTAAGTTAGGTTTCTACAAATTATTCAGCCAGGTCGTACCATTATAGACATGTGGTTGTACGGTAATGCTTAGAATGGAGACAGTCATAAGCGTCGGTCCTTAATTGACTTGGGGCGGTACTTGCACAAAAGGATCAAGGCTTGATCCGCTAGTTGTTCCACTGATGATTTGCATGATTTAATCTCTTGTCCTAAATGCTCAATTCTTGAATTGAAATTAAAAGATGCAAATGCTAGAGTTTCTCAGATGACTAATGACATGCTCACTCATGAGGTTCTTTCATGCTCTACTTGTCGCATAAGCGAAGAGAAAGTTGATATTCCTTGCAATAATTGTCTTGTGCTTTCTCGAAAAGTTGATTACTTGGAAAAGTCTTTAGAGCGTTTTACTAAAGGAAAGAAAAACCTAAATATGATTTTGGATCAATCAAAAGTCAGCACTCATCATAAAGGTTTAGGTTTTGATCCTTATGCTCATCACAAATCACATGCTCCTACTGTTGTTAAAGCTCTTGAAAGTGGAAAGTTTGAAATTGTCAAAGAACCTGAGAAAACTATTTTTAAATCTGCTGGAATTTTATCTTCAACTATGGTGAATGCAAATGTTGCTTCTACTTCTAAAGCCAAACATCATGTTAAATACACTTGCACTCACTGTGGTAAAGATGGCCATTTAGTTCAGTTCTGCTTTAGACTAGCTAAACAACAAAGGAGAGAAAGGTTCATGGCTAGGTCTAATTTCAGACAGGCACGCTTTACTTCTCATTATGTGCCTAGGGTGAAGCAAACAACTTTTGTTACTAGAAACACGGGAAATGGCAAATCTGATTTTGTGCATAAGAATGCTCGTGTTGTGCCCTCTTGTTGTGTCGTGTGTCTCGATCGATTCCTAAACATCTTATTTCTAACCCCAGTACCGAGACCTCGACACTTTCTGCTTCTATGTAGGCTTCTCACGCGAGGAAGGAGAACATATGGCTAGTGAATTTTGGATGCTCACGTCACACGTTCAGTGATAAGATTTGGTTCTTCTTCACTCGTGCATCTCGTGCTGAAAGTGTTACTGTTGGAGATGCTTATTTCACTTCTGTTTCGCAAAAGGCGCTAGTCCAAATGATGCAGGTACAGGTGCATATGTTCAGGGGGAGAGTACCTTTGTTCATGAGGATGACAATGATGATATTGTTGAGAATGAGGAAGACTGGATATACAATGTGCTTGTGTGCTCGTTTTCAAGCTTCCGGCGTGCTTCACATCGACAAGCGGTCAAGCGAATTTTAAGGTATCTCCATGATACTCAAGATTTTGGCATTTGGCTTTCTGCTTCCTCATGCTTAGTTTAAGAGATTTTACTGATGCTGATTTTGGAGGATGTAGAATTGATAGAAAAAGTACATATGGTTCATGCCACTTCTTGGGTAATTCTTTTTCTTGGGCATATTGATATCAGATTTCACTTTCTCAGAGATCATGTAGAAAAAGGAAATATTATGCTTCACTATGTGGATCTTGAACACCAATTGGCGGACATTTTCACAAAACCTTTGTCTTCTTCTCGTTTTGCTTTTATTCGGGGAGAACTTGGAATTGTTCATCCAATGGGTTTGTTTTGAGGGGGAGTTTCCTTTGCCAAGTCTTTTAGTTGATGAGCTTACTTTATCATATTTCTTTATATATTATGTAATTAAGCTGATATATGACAATCTAAATTGCTTTACTTGAACTAAAAGTGACATTGCGGAATTCCTTGGTCTGACTGCCTATAGCTAAATACTCTGTGATATCTTACTCTTCTAGGCTTGATATTGAATCTTCTTGACAAATTTGGGCTATGAAGCAAGTGTGCTTTCAGCTTTACTCTTTCAAAAGGCTTTTTAATCTCTTTGCATGTTTACAATCAAAGAAAAAGGAATAAAAAAGGGAATCAACAAAAAGGGGTTGTTAAAAGCAAAGGCCTCAAGTTGTGCGCTTCAGACTTGCTTTCCCCTAAAAAGATAAGATGTATGCTTCAAGCATGCCATTCCCTAAAAGACAAGATGTATGCTTCAAGCATGCCACTCTGAGAAAATAAAAGAAGTATGCTTCAAGCATGCCACATGCAGTTTATTGTTTTTAAAAGATTAAAATGGTCTACTAGATTGGAGTTGAAACTACTTGCTCGCCCTGAGTTGTTAGTTGCTTCAGTTCTTGAGCCTTGCTTTTCTGCTAAGATCTTGCTTAGTACTTGCCTATAGGTGACTGTACTGAGGTTGAGATGCATGTCATTCCCTAACTCGTTAAAATCACATCAAGTTCACGTATTTTGCATATTATGTGATATATAAGGTTATATGATCGAATGAGCTCATCTTTTCCTATCTTGGCACTTCTTGTTTCTCTTTTGTGAAATCATTGCTACAGGGTTAATTCTGAACATGTTGTTCTCTCTTTTGAATTCTTGATGAATCCATTGTCAAAGGGGGAGAATTTTGGAGGAGAATTTTGGAATTTTGGGCACATTGCACATTCACACACACATTTTTCTTCTTAGGGGGAGGTTTTTCTTTTCTTCACCTAGGCGGAGTTTTTCACTTTGCATATTTGTCAAATGGGGAGATTTTGTGTTTTTCACTTTGGCGATTTTGTGTTTTTCACTTTGGCTTTTGATTTTAAACATTTTGATTTCAAAAACTTTTCTTGTGAGGTGAATGCCAATGTTCAATTATAAGTGGTGTTGCCAATGTTTTCATCAAGGGGGAGATTGTGAAATCATGTGATGAAAAATTGGCTTGGTGATGAATTTGGTATTGCAAAGTGGTTGTATTCATGGCATGTGTGGTGCATGTGCATGTGTTATTTCAGATGATTAATTGATACGCTTGTGATAGCGTGGTAGTTGTTTTGCTTGATGCAATGCGCTCGTGTGAGTAGTTGCATGGACTGATCTTGAGTCAAGTTGGAAGAACTTGTGCTCGGAAAATTGTTTTGTGTTTGTTCATGTGCAGGTGTTGCTTGAGGTCGAACGTGGTCGGTGACGGGACCGGAACTAGGTTCATGGAGGAACTGAGGTTCGGGACTAGGTTCAGGGAGGAATCGAGGTCTTGGTGGTCGAGGATGTCATGCGGGGCGTTCGGACTAGAGAACGGTGCACATGGTTGCTAGTGAGTCACGTGAGTGCGGAGTGGGCCATACGCGTGCAGTTGTAATCGTTTTGAGGTAGTTTGCATGTATTGGGCCATGTTGGGCCAAGTGGATATACATACGAACTCTTCTAGAGTTTTCTTATAAATAGGAGGGGTTGTCTCCTGTTTATGTAGAGGGCTAGACATTAGGTTTTGTACTCTTTTGTTTAGAGTATTGTTAGACAGAAAGAAATAAAAAATCTTTCTTGCGACCTGAGCCTCTTGACCGTGCGCCGTATCAAATTGTCCGGCGGCGACGTGCGTGCTTCTGTTGTTTTCTCATCCGCATCGCGCGTGAAAGAACTCATCTAGTCCCCGCCAAAGCAAGTGCACGTAGCAGTAGAGGGACGCGTTCGACGCTTGAGCAGCGCGGCGGCGGACGACGCACCGTCTTGAGGTGGGCCGGGGCGCGCTCGAAGGCCCTCGTCGGGACAGCGCAGCGTCTGGACTTCGTGCTTGCGCAAGAGAGCGGCGGAAGAAAACTACTACCGTTGCACTCGTGTGTACTTGAGATTGAATTGCATCAAGACTAAAAGTCCAAGGGCGAAGGCAAGGCATCATGCACGTCTTGGATTTTGGCTTGGGCAATTAGCGCTGCATGCATGCACTCATGACGTGAAGTTTAAGGAGTTCTCAAATTTTTACAATTGAGCAACTTGATGCGTCAACTAGTGGCGGCACGAGAAATTGGTAATCCTGTCTCTTTTTCATTCTTCGTTTGCATGTCCGATTTGGTTTGCACGCGTCTAATTCGTTTCTAGATTGATTCATTATTTCTTTACGATAATTTTGATTTGATCTATTCCGAACCTTTCTAGGGCATCAAGTTAGTGATCTAAAAAGTTTGATTGGTTAATTCCTTATAGATTTTGTTTAATTACGAAATTAGGGTTTAATCTATTTTCGGTTTTATTGAAATAGTCAACTTGCAAAGCTTATAACTTTTGATCCGTAGATCCGATTGAGTCGATTCTTGTTGGGTTAGTTTCTAAATTGAATCTAGTTTCTACAGTAAAGATTGCACATCAATTGGACGGTTGGATCTCCGGGAATTCACAATTTAATGAACGTCTGTTAATCTGTTTTTGCGTTAAACCGAAACAATATTTTATATTTAGTTTAGGGGGTTTAAAGAATCACTAAAAATTTGTTTTAGCACCCGTTCAATCATTCACCCCCCCTCTGATTGACGCCATCCGATCCTACAAGTGGTATCAGAGCGAGGTTAAAGTATGGCGTCAGATAAGTATGTTAATCGTCCTCCTATGCTTAATGATTCAAATTTTTCTTATTGGAAGAGTCGCATGCAATCCTATATTGAAGCTCAAGGTAATGATGTTTGGCGCAAAGTTTCTACTGTTTTTGATGTTCCTGATATAGTCACCAATGATAACAAAGTAGACGTTGATTTGAATGCTAAAGCTAGAAACTTGATTTTTCAAGGAATTTCTGAAAAAGAATTTGATCGAGTTTCTCATCTACGATCTGCTTATTCTGTTTGGAAGACATTATGTGACTATCATGAAGGTTCTACTAAGATTAAGAAAGTGCGCAAAAATATTTACCAAAAGGATTTTTCTGATTTTGCTATGAGACCAGGTGAATCAATTGATGATCTTTTCTCGATTTGAGAAAATCTTGTGTAATTTGCGTGATGTTGGAGTTACTAATTCAGTTGAGGATAACGCTAGTAAAATTTTGAGATCTCTTAGTCCTGAATGGCGCATGGTTGTTACTGCAATTAATCAAACTGTTGACTTGGATACTTTGACCATGGATGATCTTTATTCTAGACTGAAAACTTATGAGATGGATTCTTTGTCACCTAGTGATAATAAATCCTCTACACATGCACTTGTTGCTAACCCCAGCACTTCGTCTGGATTACCATCTTTTGGTTCCTTGTCTGCATTGGTTTCTTTTTCAGATGAACAGTTTGAGATGCTTCCTGAAGAAGATCTTGTGCTCATCTCCTCACGTGCTTTTAAAGCACTCAACAATGTGAGGATGAGGAGGCGTGGAGGCACAACTTCGGGGTCCTTCAACTGTTTTGAGTGTGGCATTCCCGGGCATGTTAAAGCAAACTGTCCCAAGTTGAAGAAGAAAGAAGAACGGGAATCGGCACAACACAGCTCAAGACGCATTACTTCTAGGCGCCCCAATTTTCAAAAAGTTGCTAAGAAAGTCTTAGCCGCCATAGAGGAGTGTGATCTTAGCGATGTGGACTTTGAGAGTGATGATGAGCCACATGACAAGAAGAAGGACAAGAAGGGAGATTCTGATAATGACTTCACCGGGATGTCTTTCATGGCTAGAAGGGATAGCGACAACGACTCCGATCTTGAAGAGGTGAGACCTTCTTATGATGAGCTTGAGTATGCCATGGTTAAATTAGCTTCAGAACTTAAAAAATCTAAGAAGGCTCTTAAAGAAAAAGATCTAGAAATTGATAATTCCAATTCTGAAATTGCAAGGCTTAGATCTTTAATTCCTTATGATGATTCTTGCAAATCTTGTGATATGCTACAATCTGAAGTTATTGCTTTAAGGAATGTTCATGCTTCCCTGTTGCATCAAAATGAGAAACATATTAAACATGCTAGTTGTTCCACTGATGATTTGCATGATTTAATCTCTTGTCCTAAATGCTCAATTCTTGAATTGAAATTAAAAGATGCAAATGCTAGAGTTTCTCAGATGACTAATGACATGCTCACTCATGAGGTTCTTTCATGCTCTACTTGTCGCAAAATGTAAAGAGAAAGTTGATATTCCTTGCAATAATTGTCTTGTGCTTTCTCGAAAAGTTGATTACTTGGAAAAGTCTTTAGAGCGTTTTACTAAAGGAAAGAAAAACCTAAATATGATTTTGGATCAATCAAAAGTCAGCACTCATCATAAAGGTTTAGGTTTTGATCCTTATGCTCATCACAAATCACATGCTCCTACTGTTGTTAAAGCTCTTGAAAGTGGAAAGTTTGAAATTGTCAAAGAACCTGAGAAAACTATTTTTAAATCTGCTGGAATTTTATCTTCAACTATGGTGAATGCAAATGTTGCTTCTACTTCTAAAGCCAAACATCATGTTAAATACACTTGCACTCACTGTGGTAAAGATGGCCATTTAGTTCAGTTCTGCTTTAGACTAGCTAAACAACAAAGGAGAGAAAGGTTCATGGCTAGGTCTAATTTCAGACAGGCACGCTTTACTTCTCATTATGTGCCTAGGGTGAAGCAAACAACTTTTGTTACTAGAAACACGGGAAATGGCAAATCTGATTTTGTGCATAAGAATGCTCGTGTTGTGCCTACTGTTGTGCGTCGTGTGTCTCAGTACTGGATTCCTAAACATCTTATTTCTAACCCCAGTACCGAGACCTCGACACTTTCTGCTTCTATGTAGGCTTCTCACGCGAGGAAGGAGAACATATAGCTAGTGAATTTTGGATGCTCACGTCACACGTTCAGTGATAAGATTTGGTTCTTCTTCACTCGTGCATCTCGTGCTGAAAGTGTTACTGTTGGAGATGCTTATTTCACTTGCTTTAGCAAAGGCGCTAGTCCAAATGATGCAGGTACAGGTGCATATGTTCAGGGGGAGAGTACCTTTGTTCATGAGGATGACAATGATGATATTGTTGAGAATGAGGAAGACTGGATATACAATGTGCTTGTGTGCTCGTTTTCAAGCTTCCGGCGTGCTTCACATCGACAAGCGGTCAAGCGAATTTTAAGGTATCTCCATGATACTCAAGATTTTGGCATTTGGCTTTCTGCTTCCTCATGCTTAGTTTAAGAGATTTTACTGATGCTGATTTTGGAGGATGTAGAATTGATAGAAAAAGTACATATGGTTCATGCCACTTCTTGGGTAATTCTTTTTCTTGGGCATATTGATATCAGATTTCACTTTCTCAGAGATCATGTAGAAAAAGGAAATATTATGCTTCACTATGTGGATACTGAACACCAATTGGCAGACATTTTCACAAAACCTTTGTCTTCTTCTCGTTTTGCTTTTATTCGGGGAGAACTTGGAATTGTTCATCCAATGGGTTTGTTTTGAGGGGGAGTTTCCTTTGCCAAGTCTTTTAGTTGATGAGCTTACTTTATCATATTTCTTTATATATTATGTAATTAAGCTGATATATGACAATCTAAATTGCTTTACTTGAACTAAAAGTGACATTGCGGAATTCCTTGGTCTGACTGCCTATAGCTAAATACTCTGTGATATCTTACTCTTCTAGGCTTGATATTGAATCTTCTTGACAAATTTGGGCTATGAAGCAAGTGTGCTTTCAGCTTTACTCTTTCAAAAGGCTTTTTAATCTCTTTGCATGTTTACAATTAAAGAAAAAGGAATAAAAAAGGGAATCAACAAAAAGGGGTTGTTAAAAGCAAAGGCCTCAAGTTGTGCGCTTCAGACTTGCTTTCCCCTAAAAAGATAAGATGTATGCTTCAAGCATGCCATTCCCTAAAAGACAAGATGTATGCTTCAAGCATGCCACTCTGAGAAAATAAAAGAAGTATGCTTCAAGCATGCCACATGCAGTTTATTGTTTTTAAAAGATTAAAATGGTCTACTAGATTGGAGTTGAAACTACTTGCTCGCCCTGAGTTGTTAGTTGCTTCAGTTCTTGAGCCTTGCTTTTCTGCTAAGATCTTGCTTAGTACTTGCCTATAGGTGACTGTACTGAGGTTGAGATGCATGTCATTCCTTAACTCGTTAAAATCACATCAAGTTCACGTATTTTGCATATTATGTGATATATAAGGTTATATGATCGAATGAGCTCATCTTTTCCTATCTTGGCACTTCTTGTTTCTCTTTTGTGAAATCATTGCTACAGGGTTAATTCTGAACATGTTGTTCTCTCTTTTGAATTCTTGATGAATCCATTGTCAAAGGGGGAGAATTTTGGAGGAGAATTTTGGAATTTTGGGCACATTGCACATTCACACACACATTTTTCTTCTTAGGGGGAGGTTTTTCTTTTCTTCACCTAGGCGGAGTTTTTCACTTTGCATATTTGTCAAATGGGGAGATTTTGTGTTTTTCACTTTGGCAGATTTTGTGTTTTTCACTTTGGCTTTTGATTTTAAACATTTTGATTTCAAAAACTTTTCTTGTGAGGTGAATGCCAATGTTCAATTATAAGTGGTGTTGCCAATGTTTTCATCAAGGGGGAGATTGTGAAATCATGTGATGAAAAATTGGCTTGGTGATGAATTTGGTATTGCAAAGTGGTTGTATTCATGGCATGTGTGGTGCATGTGCATGTGTTATTTCAGATGATTAATTGATACGCTTGTGATAGCGTGGTAGTTGTTTTGCTTGATGCAATGCGCTCGTGTGAGTAGTTGCATGGACTGATCTTGAGTCAAGTTGGAAGAACTTGTGCTCGGAAAATTGTTTTGTGTTTGTTCATGTGCAGGTGTTGCTTGAGGTCGAACGTGGTCGGTGACGGGACCGGAACTAGGTTCATGGAGGAACTGAGGTTCGGGACTAGGTTCAGGGAGGAATCGAGGTCTTGGTGGTCGAGGATGTCATGCGGGGCGTTCGGACTAGAGAACGGTGCACATGGTTGCTAGTGAGTCACGTGAGTACGGCAGGTGGGCCATACGCGTGCAGTTGTAATCGTTTTGAGGTAGTTTGCATGTATTGGGCCATGTTGGGCCAAGTGGATATACATACGAACTCTTCTAGAGTTTTCTTATAAATAGGAGGGGTTGTCTCCTGTTTATGTAGAGGGCTAGACATTAGGTTTTGTACTCTTTTGTTTAGAGTATTGTTAGACACAAAGAAATAAAAAATCTTTCTTGCGACCTGAGCCTCTTGACCGTGCGCCGTATCAAATTGTCCGGCGGCGACGTGCGTGCTTCTGTTGTTTTCTCATCCGCATCGCGCGTGAAAGAACTCATCTAGTCCCTGCCAAAGCAAGTGCACAGAACAGAGTAGAGGGACGCGTTCGGACGCAGTAGCACGCGCGGCGGCCGGGACGACGCAGCCTGCGTGCTGAGGTGGACGCTGGGGCGCGGCTCTGGAAGGCCCTCGTCGGGACAGCGCAGCGTCCTGGACTTCGTGCACTGCTTGCGCAAGAGAGCGGCGGAAGAAAACTACTACCGTTGCACTCGTGTGTACTTGAGATTGAATTGCATCAAGACTAAAAGTCCAAGGACGAAGGCAAGGCATCATGCACGTACTGGATTTTGGCTTGGGCAATTAGCGCTGCATGCATGCACTCATGACGTGAAGTTTAAGGAGTTCTCAAATTTTTACAATTGAGCAACTTGATCGTCAACTAGCTGGCGGCACAGAAATTGGTAATCCTGTCTCTTTTTCAGTTCTTCGTTTGCATGTCTGATTTGGTTTGCACGTCTAATTCGTTTCTAGATTGATTCATTATTTCTTTACGATAATTTTGATTTGATCTATTCCGAACCTTTCTAGGGCATCAAGTTAGTGATCTAAAAAGTTTGATTGGTTAATTCCTTATAGATTTTGTTTAATTACGAAATTAGGGTTTAATCTATTTTCGGTTTTATTGAAATAGTCAACTTGCAAAGCTTATAACTTTTGATCCGTAGATCCGATTGAGTCGATTCTTGTTGGGTTAGTTTCTAAATTGAATCTAGTTTCTACAGTAAAGATTACACATCAATTGGACGGTTGGATCTCCGGGAATTCACAATTTAATGAACGTCTGTTAATCTGTTTTTGCGTTAAACCGAAACAATATTTTATATTTAGTTTAGGGGGTTTAAAGAATCACTAAAAATTTGTTTTAGCACCCGTTCAATCATTCACCCCCCCTCTGATTGACGCCATCCGATCCTACATCAAAATCATATTACACCCCAATCAGGTATGTCTAATTCCCTTGAACTATGACTAGTATTATTGATTTATCCATCACTCGTAGGGCGATCAATCTTATCATCTAATAAAAATATTTCACAAAGTCACCTTTTAAACCACCGGGAATACCTCATAATATCATCTCTAATCATCTAGGATACAATCCACCGATAATACCTCATAATATTATATGTTAAATCCTTCACATTATCACCTCTAAATCATCTCCTTTAGTCCACGCAGAATACATATTATTATCATTTACTAAACCACCAAATATTATTCCATTTAATCCATCGAGTATGTTAGATAATATCATTTACTAATTCACCATGCATCATTCTCAACATCATCTAACTACCCTTCACATTGACATCTCTAGATCACATAGTATACTGATTAAAACCTCCTGAATATGCTTCTCCAATTACTCGGTTCGATCCCCAAGTATAATCCTCAATATTATTGATTTAATGTATTGACTATTATTCTTAATATCATATATCTTCTCATTTCCCCCAATTCATACTAATTATGTTGTGAACTACACTACTATCACAATCCAACTCCTCAACATTTTAACTATCACCATGTCAACTCCATAACATTTAAATGATCACCACCATAGATCAATTTCATAGTAACAACCCTCACATTATCACTAATATTCATCCGTCTCCAATTTACCTTTCACCCGATTTGTTCTAATCAAACTATCTTCCAAATAGGGATTTTCCTAATCAGAAAGTAGTTTATCAAAAGATATTTATTATGGTGAATCACAGACCTAGGGCGACAAAGGATTATGGACAACAACATCAAGGTGGTATAGGCAACAGGTATAACTAGCAGCCTAACGTTTAACATCATCATTTTATGTAAATAGCAATGCAATTGTTAAAACATTATAAAACAGTCATAAAACATGGGTTCAACATGCGTCAAGGAGACTTGCCTCGGTCACAGTGAGAAGGTGGAACTCTCTGAAGTCCGACGGCGGGGTCGGCGGACTCGGCGGAAGCATCGACTACGCGCAAAACGAGACAACAAATAAATAACAGAAAATAAATAAAATCCAAAAATTATAAAATTAGTACTGGCAGGTAGATCTTGATTTTAGATGAATTTAGAAATTTGAATGGGGTCAAACGGAGTTCGGATGAGAAAGTTATGAGCTTCCGAAGTTTGAATTTCGAATAAATCGAAAACCCGAGAATATTCCCGGAATATTCTCTCTCGGGTTGACTGGTCAAACAAAGACTTTGACCGAGCTTTGACTGGACTTTGACTTGGATTGAGTCTATGGCAGTGGGCCCCATGTGTCATTGGGAGGAGGAAGCTTCTCCTAGAAGCTTGGCCTTTAGCCATGGCTATGGCCATGGAGAAGAGAGAGAGAACTTGAGGGAGAGAGAGAGAGGGAAGGGAGGGGGCGGCGTGGCGGCGAGGTCGGGCCGGCGGCCAAGCCGACGGCGGGCCAAGCGGCGGCGCAGCGGCGGGCAGCGAAGCGGCAGCGGCCGGCAAGGGCTATGCGGGCCCAACCAAGCTCCAATGCTCCATCCCAACCAAAAACAGAGAAGGCAAAACTAGAAAAAGAACACAAGGCCTTCCAAAAACTTGATTTCTTTCTCATTTTTGCACGGATTTGATCCAAACAAAAGGCTAGAACCTCTAGATAACATCCTTAGCAACATCTAGGAGGAAGGAATTGAGCCAAACCTTGCTAGATTGGAAGAAATCGACGACGAACGGAGTTTCGGTCGGAATGGTTCAATCCCGAAATTCGTCGCCAACTCTTGATATAACCTAAAATTGATGATTGGGTTAGAATTTAGACTCATCCACGGTCACAAAGAACCAAGTGGCACGAAGAATAGCTCACCGGAGAGGATGAAATAAGGATGAACATGACGAACGTTGAAAAAGTGTGACTCGTCTTCGGTTTTCTTGATCTAGAGAACAAACGGAGAGGAGATGCCAAAAGAGGATCATACCATCGGGAAGAGGGCTCTTATACAGAGAGAATGGAGGTGGTGGTGCGCCGGTTGGACGAGAAACGGCCGAGTAAACGAGGATTGAATGCATTTGGACGGTTTTCGGTTTTTGCCCGATCGTGCGCACTCCGGCGAGTTTTCCAGCGAGAGGTGGTGGGGGATGTGAAGAGGACGACGCTACAAATCCAACGCAACCGGCCGTTCGTCGTTTGGAGTTGCGTGGAGGGAGTTACAAGCATTTAAAGAAAGTCTCCCTCCATTGTTGCTTGCTTGAGCTCCACCAACCATGCATAGCTAGAGGTTGAAGATGACACTATTCATGCACCACGTGTCGCTTCCTCATAGGTCCTCCTTTACGCAAACATTCCACCCTAGAGAAAAATTAGGAAAAATGGCCTAAAAATTCCGGAAAAATTCCTAGAGCCATTTTAGATTATTTGGGACGCAATGAAACTGGTTTGGTTGAATTTGGATGAAATTTGTGGAATTAAATATTCCGGAGCGAATTGCGGGCATTAAACAAAAGCCGCGCGAGATAAAATAGGAACGGATGTCCAAAAATCCGGGGAATGATTCCTAAAATCATTTTGGAATATTGGGAACACAATTGAAGTGGTTTTGGGATTTTTGGAGCATTTTGGGACTCGGGTGAAATTTCTGCACCTGGAACTGGAAATTCGATTTTTCGAACGGAAGGGAATTGAATCCCGATTTTGGATAGGAATGGATGCCAGGTTAATATAAACACCAAAGAAACTCAAATTTTTGAATTTACTTTGTTTAAATTAGGTTTTTCTCCAGAAAGCGAAAACCAAGGTGTTACAAGCACATCCTAGAGCTTTCTTGAGCCCTCCTCCTTGATCTTAGTGATCATCTAGTGAGTGAGTGAATTAAGTGTGATTGTGAGCATATAGAAAAGGATTCATTCATCTTGAGCACTAAAGAGCATCTCCAAGATCAAGAATCAAGTGCATTCATTTCTCTTGGAGGTTGAAGGACTCCTAGACGGCTAGGCGTCACTCACGAACTCCCGACGATTGTGGGAAGCCGTGAGAAGTTTTTGAAGGCATGTTCCGCCTCCGAAAGGGAAGGAACAAATAGTGGAATCAAACTTCAAGTGTGACCGAGGTTTGGAGGAAAGGGTTGGAAAAGACCCGGCTCTTCGTGAGCCTCCTCAACGGAGACGTACGATCCCCTCAAGGATCCGAAGTCCGGGAAATAATTTCTTGCGTATTGTGCTCTTACTTTTCGATTGATACTTTCTAAGACTTGTTGATTTACTTTCTTGTGTTTACTAGTAGACTAGAACAAGTCTTTGGATTACTAGTGTTAAGCTCAGCTCTCTTCTCTCAGAACTGATCGAATATTCTGACTGAATACCGGAAGTTCTGATATCATCGGAAGTTCCGATATTGGATCGGAATGTCCGATACTTTTCCGCTGCAGAAAATTGCTTTAAAAATTTAAATAGCCTATTCACCCCCCCCCTCTAGGCAATTTCACATCTTTTCAACATCTCAAACAAACAATCAAGGAACAAGCTAGTAAGACCAACTCAGTAGCAAAGTCTAGCAGTTTGCTAGTTCCATTCCCCTTCTCCACACACCACACCAAACTGACGAAGCCTAGGGTCAAGAGCATGGCCAAGGAGCAAGTAAGGAGGAGGAGCAAGGAAGGAGACAAAGGGCAAGTACCAGTCCTTCATCATCTAAAGAACAAGAATACAACATCAACCTTTACATTCCCAAACCTCACCATATTTTCCATCCAAGGTAATTCGACAATCACAACCAGTAGTTCATTTAGAGTAACAGTAGTAGCAAGAATCAACTAGAGACTAGAGACAATAGAGAAATTTAGTGGTCTTAGTTCATCGGTGCAGTGGGGGTTGCACCGTGCATTCTCAATAGTCCATAAATGCTCCCTAGTGCACAATGGATTAAGGGCATCATTGCGACGCTGTCCCACCCAAACACTAATGATAAAAATCATCATAGACCACATAGCCTATAGTCTCGTATGCATAATTTCATCTAGAAATCAACCACCATCCTTAGTTTTTAAATCATAACAGACCATTAATCATCACAAAATTAAAATAATGTAGAGTAAATCAAAAGATAGCAATACCAGTAAGGGGAAAATAGAGGGGGGAAGGATGGTAGTAAGGAGAGGGATAACCCCATAGTGGTGCTCTGGCATGGACGTGAGCCGGAGACTAGGGCAGCGCAGGGCTAAGGAAGCCGGCGAGAGCCATGGGCGGCCAACACCGGACCGAGCTAGGCGGTGGAGGGAGAGAGAGGTGGCTCAGGGCGCGGGGTCGGAGGGCCAAGCCGAGGAGAGGTGGTGGTGGCCAGGCAAGCTGTGGAGTTGAGGGAGGACCCTGGTGGTGGGAGGCGGGCAAGAGGTCGAAGGGGCCGGCGGTAGCGGAAGGCCGGTGGTGTCGAATCAGCGGAGTGTGGGGGAGAGTAGACGGCGGCAGGGTCGGGCCCAAGGCCGTCCAGGATGGTATGGGCAGCGTGCTAGGGAGAGCATAAGAGGACGGGAGGTGGTGACAAATTGGCAAGGCCGAGGCTGAGACTAGCAAGGCCACGGTGGAGTCCCCAGGTGGCGAGCCACACACATGTGAGGAGGGAGGTCGGGCACACTTGCACGTGCCCATGAAGGGGCCCGAAGGCGGCGGAAATGGCGACCGAAACAAGGCTTGGCGGTGGTAGATCGGCCGGAGGCGATGGGCGGTGCTGAGCCGATTAGCCAGAGAGAGAGAGAGAGAGAGAGAGAGTATGTGTTTTTTTTGGGGCAACATCGTTATTTTTGGCTCTAGAATACCAACTAAGGAGAGTTCATCATCAGGGTATAAAAACCTAGCGAGGCTCATCACAATTGGTTCTATACAAGAACCAATTGTGATAAAATCCTTATCACCGTCGGTTCTAACTAGAACCAATTGTGATGATGAGGAGCCTTATCACTGTCGGTTTCTTTATAGAACCGACACTGATAATATTAAAATATTTGTGTCGGTTCTAGATAAGAACTGACTATGATAATGTGGTCCCCCTCATTACAATCAATTTTTTATCTAGAACTGACACAGATATCCCCCATCCCTTCGTCTTTCCAGCCAATTAAACCGATCAAACATAGCATTCACACCATCAGAACGTGTGTCGACTCTTCATCTTCCCCGATTAAACAACATTCACACCATCAGCCTTACATCTCTTCATCAATGAACAGGATGACAAACTTATTTGAGTACTCTATGAAAACCTTATTCATCATATTCATGAAGTATGCTGGTGCATTTGTCAGACCAAAGGACATAACCGTAAACTCGTAATGTCCGTATCTCGACTAAAAAGCGGTCTTCACTGCATCCTCTGACCGAATCTTCAACTGATGATACCCTGATCACAGGTCAATCCTGGAGAAAACTCCATGTGGGACCCCGGATCATCTATCCGAAGTCTCCTGTGTATTTCTGTACTAGTCCCAGATCAGTAGCTAGTACACAGTCAACAGTGATGAATCATTGCCGAACAGAATGAAATAGTAATATAAATATAAAGTGCCAGCCACATGGCTATTTATTACATCATATGGTCACATGACCAGAGTTCATGGCAGCGGGAAAAGAAAAACAACAAGTAATGAAACCCAAATAACTCCACAGGTGATGACTAGGAACGCGCGCTTAGTTATCTTGGCGACCTTCATCAAACTCCTCGGTATAGCATTCTTCTTCTTCAACTGCATCCTGGTAGTTTTCTGATGACAAAGTTTGTGTAGCATGTGAGTACAAAAGTACTCAGCAAGTCTGGGAAAGTATGCACATGTAGGGCTTTCCAAGGAAGGCTTATTATAGTTCTTTTGCAAAAAGCTGAGTTTCATCAAACCATACTTGGTAATAATTTTCACAAAGCACATTTTAACAATTGAATTATTTAATAGTCTAGTGAAGGTTCTTTCCACCAACACAAGTATAAAGGCTCTATCCGCCACATTTTAAAAGATCAAGGTAATCCACACATGACTCCATCCGTCATGAATTAAAAACAGGTTCCATCTACCTGGTTGGCTCAATCTGCCAACAAAATACCCGAGAGTTCTAACCACTCCCGAATCCCAAAATATCATTTATTTTTAAAAGCAAAACCAAAGTCTACTAGTATGAAAGCATTCTTCACTTTGCTCTTGACCGTAGGCACAGCTATTCGAATAGTTTTAACTCTGCAGAGGTGTACAGCTTTACCCACAAGACATGATCATCTCTTTAGTGCCATATACTTAATACACTTCCTTTGGTGTGTCGGCAGAGAGATCATGGCAAGGCCTTTACAATGTATACGCCTAACCTGACTACACCCACTAAGGTTTCACCGCTGTTAGGGTTCCATCTACCCAGTACAGAAGCCCCCTCTTGCGCTGTGTGGGGAGTACAACTTGCCTCCATCTGGCACCCACATTCCACCAACTGGTGAGTCCAAGTTAGGTTTTTACAAATTATTCAGCCAGGTCGTACCCATTATAGACTTGTGGTTGTACGGTTATGTTTAGAATGGACAGTCATAAGCGTCGGTCCTTAATTGACCAGGGTTCCACTTTTCGTCAACGAAAAACCGTTCAAAAAAACGACCTTCGAAAATCGGTAAAAACCGTTCGAAAACTGTTTGAACAGTAGCGGTATTCAACGAAATGCTTTTTCGAACCGTAGCGGTAATGTCGAATTTCGCGAAATTCGAGCAAAATTCAACGAAAAGTTGAACCCTGCTTGGGGCGGTACTTGCACATTGAAAACTAGTGCTCCATCCGCACCCACCCGACATTCCATTCCGCTCAAGTACAAACTATTTTTTTCATTTTATTTTTATTTTACAAAAATAGTAGCAAATACTTTACAATAATTCTCAAACCACACTTTAAATCATAACTTTGTTATAATCCCACCCATGGGTCATTTTAAGCAATTTTGCAACTAAGCACCACTACCGTTCTAATCAACAGGTGTCACGATATTATTTAAACATGACATAGCAAAGTATCCTAGGGTTACAAATAGACATGGATAACAATAATCAAGGAGTTGATGTCAATTTCGGATTAACTAAATACCTAAATTTGACATACGAGTATAAAAGTAGCAATGCAATTTGTAAAGCAGTGTAAATCATTTCAAAACATATGATCAAAATGCGTCAAGGAGACTTGCCTTCGTTCGCGGCGAGAGTCTCGAAACCTTGAAGTTCGGTGGCGAAGTCAGCGGGCTTGGCGGGATCTTCGGCTACGAGCGAAACGGTACAACAAAATAAATACAATAAAATAAATAAAATCCAAAAATTATAAAAATTATACTGGCAAGTAAATCTTGAATTTAAATGAATTTAGGAATTTGAATGGGTCAATTTGGAGTTCGGATGAAAAGGATATGAGCATTCGAAATTTGAAAATTCTGGAAAAAGAAAAACGAGGGAATATTCCTGAAATCTTTATTTTCTTGGAATTACTGATTTTTGGTTGTCTCTATGGCAGGTGGGGCCTCATTGTCATAGAGTGGGGGCTTCTTCCCCAAGTGAAAGAACAAAGGAGCAAGAGGCTCCCGGTCTTGGCCGGCGAGTGGGGCCGGTGGGCGTGCGGCGGGTCCGGCGATCTTGGGGTTGGGCGGCGGAGGCGGAGGGGCTCTCAGCCGCAGCGTGGGCACGCGCCTGAGGCACCGAGCCGGGGCGAGGCCGAGCCAGGCGGCCAGCGGCGGCTCGGCAAGCCGGCTAGTCAGCAAAGCGAGAGGCCCGAGGAGACAATGGCCAGCGCCTGGCGGCCGTGTGGGGCGTCGTCGGCAGACAGCGGCCGAGGAGGCTGGCGAGGGCACGGGGAGGCGGCGAGCCGGCCAGAGGCCTGTGCGAGACGAGCGAACAACCGAGCCCAAAATAAAGCATAGGCAAGAGCAAACTCTAAAATTCCGGGAAAAATTATGATATGAAAACAAAATTTGAAGAGTGAATTGGCTAGAGGACATCTAGAGGGATCTTTGGTTGCGAGGAATTGAAAAATGAATTACTGGAAACAACGAATTCGTCGATGAATGGCGGTTCAGCCGTAGAGGTTCAAATGCAAAATTCGAAGTCAAATCTTGATGTAACCTGAAATTGGTTGAGGGGTTTAGCTCGTGGCATCCTTACGCACACAATGGCTCAAACGAACTTGAGTTTGACTCACCGGAGCGAAAGATACCGCGGCAAGAATGAAGAACGGTGTTCGTTATCGGTTCTCGCGATCTCCTGGACGATTGGTGAGGAGAGGCAAAGGAAGAATGAGTGCACGGGAAGGAGGACTCCGAGACGAAGATTTGAGAGGTGGAATCGCGTGATTTCGTGAAGAAACGGCCGAGTTATGAGCATTTAAGCCATTTTCAGTTTTTGCTTAATGGAGCCATTTCCGGCGTGATTAAGGACGATTGAACCCTGGGAATGGAATCCCCCTGTCGATACCTTTCCAACGGATCCACTCATGCTTGATTTGGGGCATTTAATGGAAAGTTATGGCAATAAGAAGCTCATGCGCCATTACTGGGAACAATGGAGCTCTCCTCTGGAATGAACCGATCGCATGGGAAGAAGCTCGTACAGTGCGTGCCATGTGGCGGCGCTCCATTGGCCGAAAGTAGTAAAGAGTAACTCACATGAGAAAAATTAGCAAAAAGGATCCAAAAATCCTGGAAAAATTCTTTAAAATATTAGGGAATATTTGAAACCCAATAAAATTGGTTGCGCGGAATTCGGATGAAATTTAGAATTTCAAAACCGAGACGGATAAAGAACATTAGACGAAAGGCCGCGAGAGATCAAATACCAGAAATATTTTAAAATCTTGGGAAAAATCCTAAAATGTTTTTTGGAATATTTGGAACCTAATGCAATAGGTTTCGAGATTTTTGGAGCATTTTGGAACTCAGGTGGAATTTTGAGTACGGACTGGAATTCGAAAATTCGACTTTTCGGTCGACGAAGGATTGAACTCCAATTTCGAAAAAAGAAGGATGCCAGGTTAAAATAGAACACCGAAGAAAATCCAATTTTTGAATTTAATTTAAATTAAATTAGATTTTAACAGAAGACCGAAATTAGTGATGTTACACTCCAGTTCCTCTTAACTGATCAAATAAGTCATCGATCTTGGGTAGCGGGTATTTATTCTTTATCGTCACGTCATTGAGTGCACGATAATCGATACACATCCAAAAACTTCCATCCTTCTTCTTAACGAACAAGACTGGCGCTCCCCACGGCGACGAGCTGGGTCTAATAAATCCTTTCTCCAACAGCTCCTCGATCTGCTTCTTCATCTCCACTAACTCATCAGTGGACATCAGATAAGGTCTCTTGGCTATTGGGGCTGTACCGAGAACTAGCTCGATCACGAACTCAATGTCTCGATCAGGCGGCATACCGGGTAAATCTTCAGGAAAAACATCCGGGTACTCACTAACCACTGGTACATCTTCAATGCTGACTGTCTTCACGTTGTTGACCATCAACTGTCCATCTCGAACGGCAGTTGCTTGAAACTCCACTTTCCTGCCATCCAGGCTCTCGACTGATACGACTCTCCGTCCACAGTCTAACACAACCTTGTGCTTGGCCAACCAATCCATTCCTAGTATAACATCTAGGGTCTGGGTATCCAATATAATAAGGTTCACTAGGAACTCTACCCCATTTATTATTAACTTTACCCCAGAACATCCTAGTTTAATATATGTAATTTTTGGACTTTATTACCATGCTAATTACTCGGATGTTCAATATATTGCATGATTCTAGTTTTTATTTTCTCGTATCTCACAAATAATCCACACAAATATAATGGGTTAAGTTACAAATACAAGTCAAGTATTACAGACAAGGGCAAACTGGACAATTCCTTTAGAATCCCCTCTTTCAAGATTCTGGAGCTAACCAGCTAGCCGAACACTTTCAGAAACTACTCCTGATTCTTCAGAAGATAAGAATCAGGAGGAATCGGAGTAGAATCAGAAAGGAGCCAGAGTTGGAGCCCTACCGAACGGGCCCTAAAATGTACGGCTAGTGGCTTCTGCCGTCATAGCAAGGGTGGACATACACTGGGCTAATGCAAGGTTGGGCTCTAGCTAGTTGAAAAGTGTCATCATAGTCTAGCACAACGGGTACTTGTGTATCGCGTGGCATGATTGACATGATTGCTATAATATGTCATGTGGGTAAAGTGTACACTCTCTGCAGAGATTTAAACCTAATCGATTAGCTGCGTTCACGGTCAAGAGCGGCTTGGAACATATTGTCAAGTATAGACTTTTGGTTTTGGTTTTGCAAACACTTTAAAAAGAATGTTGGTACGACGAGTTGGAACATTGATATGAAAAGTTGGATTAATGGTATGGTGATGAGTTGGTCGCAATATACTCGTTGGATTGGTTATGAATTGTTGTACAAATGCTTTATATAGTATTAATTACTTTCATATCAAATGCTCTTTACAATTCCGATACTGTTTTATGTACTACTCTATTGCAAAGAAAATCCGCCTTATGCTGAAAATAAACTTAGTGTAGAAGCTTGATCCCTTTAGACAAACCCTGTATATTTATTTATTTTCACACACTAAAGTTTTGCGAGTACATACATGTACTCAACGTTGCTTGTTGACATTTATTCAGAGAAAGAGAAAGAATACCGTCGCTTGGTTACCTTTACCTTCAGCGGTGAAGGCATATAGGGTCACGGCCGCACTTTGGCCTTTCCTATGGGTTTTGTTTACAATTGATGGTTCGTAATTCAAATTTTAGGCTGGTGGCCTACAATGTTCTTTTTAATCTCATTTAAATCGGCCATAATTATATATATGACATTTTTCCACTGTCTTTTGTTGATGTAAGCAGGTGATATTCAATCTCTATTCGAAACCAAATTCCTGGGTGGTTTCCGGGTCGTGACAGTTGCCATGGAGAAGCGAGCAAAAACTTTGAGCACATTGGAGAAGATCACACGCGCATTGAGCAGGAAGAGAAGAAATCACACACGAAGGGAGATGATTTCGCGAGCATTGGGGTAGGAAGATGAGGGATCACGAGTTCAGCAGCAAGGTTTGGCTTATCTGATTCACCTGCTGGCATTGGAATAGACGACGTGCATACAACGGCATGAAAGTCATCAATAGCAGGGCGAATCGACCGTCGGTAGAATTACAGACAACCTTGTTCTCTCTTTTACTTCTCTCTCATCTATCTCACCAAAATTCCTACGTGGCATCTCTTATAGATAGCTGACTGTGTACCATTGTACATGCCGTAAGTGGATGTTTGGATAATAGATTCTTAGCCTTAAACCTTTTTTGCTGTCTTCTATTATACAAATAACAATGTTTCTGTTCCAACAAAAGGAAAGGGGTTAATTGCTATGCTTTCCCCGAAAAGAAAAGGAATTTTAAAAGAAGGACCATTCGTTTCAATTGAGAATAAGCTGTATGTTGAGACACACAGTTCTCTGCTGTAGTGACTTCAGAAAGTTGGCTTCATAAGTAGTTTTGGTTGTTTGAAGATCTAATTTCATAGTTTACTTAAAACATATTGTAATCTAATAACAGACAAGTATCATACATCCTTAAAAAAATGTATTCCTAGGCAAATGTCAGGTAGAATCAGGAAAAAATGCTATAATATACAACAAAAAAATACAAAATATCAAAAAAATACAACAGAGAATTTTTTTCAGAAATGACATGGCGACCGCCACACCGCACGGCGGCAGCCAGATGTCGCCACCTCGAGCGCCTGAATATGCCCTCCAGCGCCCTCCGTCCGGTTCCCCGTTGCCCAAGGCATTACTTGCTGTACGTTAGCTCCATGTGTACGCTGCCTTGATGTTCTCAGGCTATCAACCTTAATTGGAGAATGAGACTGAAGAGCCTTTCTTTCGCTCTTTCAGCCGTAAAAGTTAGCTATCAAGATGGTGTGCCATGTAGTAAGGAATCAGCATTACCAAGATGCACTGAAATCATGCTTTCTGGTATGCAGCTGCAAAAAATGCAGGACTAAGTTCTGGTAGTATTGCTTTTCTGCTTTACAGTGAAGATGCATAACCTTGAAATAATCATGAACATAATTCCTACACTGGATAATGACCTTACATAGACTGGATAAAAACAAAATTTTTGTAGGAAATTATTGCAGTTATGCTCTCTACGTTATGTCACAACTTTAGCAGGGAAGATAGGCAGTTAGACCATCAAAATCAGGAGGTATCTGTTATGGTTTATTAATCTCTCTGAGCTTTGCTTTAATGGATTATATTTCCCATTCGTGATGCAAGGGGCATATCATGAGTTGAATCTGCACCAGAGTGCCTGCATGCAAGCGCGCACACAAAAACCAGTGAGGAAAAACAAACATTCAAAAGAGAAACAAAAATCAAGTCTTCCATGAAAATTATTTTGTTGTGTTTTACTAATGGGTAGGGTAGTTCCATTAAGTTCCATGAAATTTGCTTCTTTCTGTTTTATAATAGCGAGGGAACTAGTTCCATCATACTCAGCAAAAGTAGGTTTGAGATTCGTTATACCAGCACCACAAATGCCTCAAGGCTTGTTTGACTTTATTTTACATTACGCATAACTTAAAACCTTGATTCCAATGGGATGTGCACATGTGCACGGTTCCTTTGTGATTACCAGATGATATAACTAGTTGCACAGCACAGAGATTATGCACGCACGCCGGACGGAGGGCGCTGGAGGGCATGTTTGGAGGCGACACCTGGCTGCTGCCGTGCGGTGTGGCGGCCGCCACGTTATTTCCGCAAAAAAAATTTCCTGTTGTATATTTTTGATATTTTGTATTTTTTTTGTTGTATATTTGAGCATTTTTTTCGTAGAATCGAAGTGCATATGTTTCTGGTTGCATGTTAATGTGGCTCGAAGTTATCCTTGAAACCATGTAGCCTGTGATGATGAGATGGCCGCGCTGTTACTAGCTAGGTTTAGAAAACCAGGTACACAGGGTATGGTTCACTGTTTCTTTTTTTTGCATGTTGCTATACTAAGTTCACCGCCCTTCAAGGTTCTGGTTATCAGACTCCATGAATGAAATAATTAGACTTTGTATCATAGCCAGTTATTGAATCTAGGGATTTGATAAATATTATCCGGATGTTTTTATTTGCTGAAATGACCTAAATCTGGGAGCATTGAATCATTGTTGAGATTCGGGAGTATCAATTACATCCGATCCTATGATTTGATCTAATGGTTGAATTTTCATGAGGTGCCCTATGGCATGAAGGCCTTGTCACTACAGGAAAAAACCTTAACCTTGACAGCTAAAGCCGTCCACCCTAAACATAAAGCCGTCCACCATACGTAAGGTCGACAACTGGCCGTCCACCTTAAGCCGCCGAAGATAAGTGGTCGACCATGTTTTGCCACCATTCTGCAATTGAAAAGCACCTGTGTCATCCATTCATATGGGGCAAGACAATCTCCCATGAGTGCTCCATCCTGAAAACATACCATATGCCGGGAAATCATGAATGGACCACAGGTAAGCAGCGCGCATCCTGAAATTCTGCTTTGTTGAGCTATCATATGTCAAGACACCGTTTGTCCACAACTCTCTTAGCTCAGCCATGAGTGGTTGCATCAACAAATCTAAGTGCTTCCTAGGATAGCTAGGCCCTGGTATGATCAGAGAAAGGAACATATATTTCTCTTTCATGCAACGTTCCGGAAGGAGGTTATACGGAATGGTGAATACAGGCCAACATGGATATGATTGTGCGCTCATGCTGAAGGGTGTGAACCCATCTGTCGTGAGACCAATACGCACATTTCTTGGATCTCTTGCAAAATCATGATTCATTTCATCAAAGTACTTCCAAGCTTCACCATCGGATGAATGAACCATGACACCTTCTTTCACATGTTTTCCTTCTTTGTGCCACCTCATATGCTTTGCTGTCTCTTCCGACATAAACAACCGCTACAAACGTTGCGTTATTGGAAATCAATGCAACGTTTTCTTGGCCACCTTCGTCTGTTTGGTGTTACCATCTTTGTCGGTAACTTCAACATACCTATACTCTCCACAACGATCACAGTGGGTCTTTTTTGCATGCTCCTTCCAGAAGATTATGCAATACTGAGGACAATAATTTATTTTCTCGTATGGCATTCCTAGACCACTTAGAATTTTCTTTGAATCATACAAGTTTCGTGGCATTTTGTGGTCTTCGGGGAGAAGGCTACAAATAAGCTTCACTAAGTCATTGTAGCATTTGGTCGAGAAATTATGCTTTGACTTAATTGCGATAAGACGTGCAACAGCCGCAAGGAGCGTCACATTTGTTTTCTCATGCAACGGCTTTGAAGCGGCCTTCAAAAGCTTTAAGAAATCTGTTGCAAGTGGGGTAGGCATTTCCTCTTGTGGGAGATCTAACCCCTGATCAATGTTGTCCACCATCTCTTCCATTCTGTCAATTTCATCGTAACCTTCGACAATATTGGAGGGTTGTACTCTAACAGAACTAGATGGTCCACTTCGCACGCTTTCGCCATGATCAATCCATCTATAATAATTTGCTTTAAAGCCGTTCTTACAAAGATGCATCTCCATTTCTGCCCGACATCTCTTCAGGCTATTACCACAGAGAGTGCACGGGCATCTCACTACTGCCATGTCCGACACAAGCGTCGACCCAAAAGCCTGATGGATAAAATCTTTCGTGCCCTCCTTCCACTCAACGGAGTGATGTCCATTCTTATTCCAACCATCATACATCCACCTCCGAGAATTTTCCATAATGGGCTGAAAAATGTAACATGAACCATGAATGCATGCAAAGGGTTTATGAATGTAACATGAACCCGAATGTTATGTAACACCCCGGCATTTAATATGCCCGAATGCTACCAAACATAGGCTAAACAACATCTAAATACCATAAACTAAGATAAATTACAGCAAAGGAATAAATGCTAAAACCGAAAATTTTGGCAGCATCTCCTTTGTTTTTCCATGAATTGGAGCAAGAGTAATAACAAGGCAAGTTATATCATAGCATAAGACATCTAAAACAGCAATAACAATGAATAAAGCATCACTTATGTCTAAAATAAGGAATTCAACCATTCCAACAAATATAACAAACCAAACGATGAACTCAAGCCCATACACCAAGATTCATGGCACTAATCATTATTATCATGGCTCCCACTGATTAAACTGTATAATAATGTGAAGCTACGTGTAGAAGTGTAGCTAATGCCCTTTTCCCGCATGCCGGTTTCATGGTACCTAAGAAAAATAACATAAACACAAGCGTGAGTTCATCACTCAGCAAGCATATTGCAATGGAACAAGAAAATACATTCTAATACCTTCATCACCACTTTTCACATACAACATCATACACATCTCATATTCATAGCGTAAGCATATCATTGACATCATCATATATCATCATCATATAACATCCTCATATAATGCAATGCAATGCGATGCACATATCTCCTGGAAACTCATACCGGTATGGTTGAGTACACACCCGTCGGTGTGCACCCTCTCCCCCCTTCCATCCCGAAGATGGAGGGTGCCTACTCCTCGCTTCCCCACACCGCGGTGAATGGAATCACGATGTAGGACTTACTCATTGGCTCTCCGGAATAGTCATAACTTTCTCACCAACCTTCCCCGGACTAGTTATGACTTTCTCACCGCCCGGGCCATGTATCATGCCATGTATGCAAACATGCCAACATCATAAATCACTTGTACATTAACACATGGCTTCATAGCATAGTAAGCATATTCATCATATCATTGGCAATCATTAAAGCATGGCATGTGAGCATATCATATATTAAATTTCAATCACAACCGATCAAGCAAACTATAACCCGCTACCCATTCCAATACACTTGCCTCAACCACGGGCGACGGATTGGCGAGAAGTAGAAGGCACTCCAGGGGTCACACCACCTGCACATGGGTACCACACACTCACAATCATGTCCACAAAACAGTAAGCAATCCCTATTCTACCCCGACATCGCAAACTACTCGCTAAACCCAAAAACAGAGGTTCTGTCCCGTCGGGACAGCAGCCTTCCAAAAGGCATAACTTGGGTTCTAAAACTCCGAATCAATTAAACGAGTACATCCTCGCGTAGCTTAGGAAATTTCCTAACTTTTTCTAAGTATATGGAAAAACTGATTCGGACTCTAAAGTTGTTTAATCTACAAAATACCGTGATCTGTTCCAATCACGTCACAGATTTTAACACGCTCGGTAAAATGATCATAACTTTCAAACGGCTGGGCGGAATTGGACGTTCTTTATACCCACGGAAAGATATTGAAATTACCTACAACTTCTTCAACAGGCGGCCGACCAAATTCGGACTCTAAATTGGCGAAAACCCAAACCCTAGGTCGACTGCTCGTGCTGCCCGAAACAGAGAACGTGACAACTTCTAGATTTCATCTAATCTACTCAATTCCAGCACCACCAATTGATCTAAAAACATGATAATCACCCTTAGAACAGATCCTAGACCAACCCCAAGGATTCCCATGGCCATACCTTCGCCCGACGACCGAAAACCCAACGAGTCTCCTCCCGGTTCGCGCGATCTCCTTCCTCGCTCCAATTCCGCCGGATCTCCTCATCGCGAAGCGCTCCAACGGATGGATCTTCGAGGTGCTGGGGTGGAGAGGCTACCCTAGGGCAGCAAGGGGTGGAGGAGAGGTGGTGGAGATGTGGGGAGCAATGGGGGCGCACGGCAAGCAAGGGAGGAGCAAGGGGCGGCTAGGGCTAGGGGGAGGGCGCAAGGGGCAGGGTGGGGGCGCAAGAAGGGGCAGGGGGAGGCCCCCAACCAGGACTCCTACTCCCAATTGGACTCAAACTCCATCCCACCAAAGCCCACTACCCTTTCCCTAAGGCCCAAACTCCTCCGGGAAGGCCCAAATCCCCGGAAACGGCCCGGAAACGCAAATTAACCTCATACTGTATGGTTTCAACCTCCCATTTCACATTTTATAAAGTTTTTGACCTCAACATTCACATTATATAAGGTTACGACACTCTGTGGTGTCACATGTTACACTCCCCAGCACCAATAATTACAAGATATTAGGATAAATTTTAGTAAAGCAAGCGAACAAATAGGAGGTTGCCGAACTTATTAAAAATTTCGGCAGCACCTTCCCTAAAACTAGGACATCCACTCAGCAGACAGAAGACAATTAACAGTGTAATATTAACAACAATAAAAAGTATATATGTCCATCATGATCCAACTAGCACATATACACACATATATATCCATTAACACATCACACACACACACACAAATATATATATATATATGTCCATTAACACATCATACACATATGCTTCAATATGTCCACTAGCACCAAGTCTTTTCAGTTTGTTAAGACCAAGTCTTATGTATCTACAGTAAGTCACATACCATGTGAGTTGAGATTTGATGTAATCACAATTGTATTGACTTGATATCAAATTCAATTTAAGAACTAATAGATGATTAATAATCTAACCATTAGCATTAGAGAGCTTCATGACCAAATGTAGAGATTAAAGTTATCCAGTATCCACATACTTGTCATGGTGCTCTATTGGACATATAGGATTTAGAATCAAGTTTTTACAAGATGAGTAGCATATACAGTCATTTGAGAATACAATTCCGTGAAGTACATAATAAAGATAAGTCATGAAGTATACCTTAAGAACTAATGTTGGATGGACAACATCACCTTCAATGGTTCCCCAAAAGGAAAATGCTCGCTCAACTTCCTATTGGCAAAAATAAAGTAAAGTAAGACTTCTCAATGATTGCAACCATGATTTCAATATCCTTGGCATTTAGCAATGAAATATGGTTTTTAATGAGATTACAGCTAAATGCACCTAAGTAAAATGTGACATCAATAGTTTATATGGCAGTTTGGACAATCCAATACATGCATCTAAATATAAATTTTACTATCACAATGTAATGCATTTAGTGACAACAATGTTTCATGGCTACATCGGGCCACTAGCTAGTTTAATTCGCCATCATTCATTGTACTCACATCAAATGCTTCAATATTTCCACTAGCACATATACACATATATATATGTCCATTATCACATCGTACACATCATACACACATATATATATGTCCATTAACACGACCAATACTTGTTTCTGTTGGATGGTTAGTGCAACTATTTTTCATGCTTTATCTCGTAGTTTTGTTTAATTAATAGGCATCTCCTTAATACACAAACCCTAATACTCCTAACACACGCCAATCTTGCTATTTTTCAACGGTTTCTAAAGCCGTCGACACTAGCCCTAACTAATAATTAACAAAAGCAATGTACTGTTACCTTTGTTTCTATACCCGTCGACCCTCGCTGGATTGGGACGTGGGGCAACGCACAGGGAGGCACACGGGATGTGGGGCGGCGACCATCGGGGAGGCGCACGGGCTGTGAAGCGGCGATCGACCGGGCGGTCCTCGAGGCGCGGCAGCGATCCTCGGCGGCGTGGCGGCGGCGACGGGCTGTGGGAGCGGCGGTAGCAAACGCGCTGTGGGGCGGCGCTAGGGATTGGAGGACTGAGCAGAGAAGGCAATGAATGAGCAGAGCGACCAGATCGGGAAGAAGGCATCGAGTTGGTGGGCTTAGTGTCGACGGCCAGCTCAGTCGTCCACCCTAAGTGCCCCAGTTATGGTCGACGGCCAGCTCAGCCGTCCACCATAGTTTGCATTAACTGCCTGCTGGTCCCGTGTGCGCGTTAGGGTCGACGGCCAGCTCTGTCGTCCACCATAATTGCGCCCATTGGGTGGACGGCCAGATTGGGCCGTCGACCTTAACTAGGGTGGACGGCTTATCTGCACCCCGTCGACCCTAATCTGCAACAGCTCCCCAAATTTCAGAGCGGGATAAATGGCGCACATTTTTCACAGTTAGGGTCGACAGCTGTGCTTTAGGCCG
This sequence comes from Rhipidocladum racemiflorum, assembly GCA_036346355.1. Taxonomy (NCBI): domain Eukaryota; kingdom Viridiplantae; phylum Streptophyta; class Magnoliopsida; order Poales; family Poaceae; genus Rhipidocladum; species Rhipidocladum racemiflorum. The sequence continues at coordinate 24,704,907 of CM070586.1, forward strand.
TCAAGCTTAGTCTACTTATGGTCGATAGGGTATTTTGGTCGTCCACCATATCTGTGGCCGTGGAGAATAAGTACTTGCTGTAGTGTGTGTAAGGGCATTTCGTAAGATTTCAATAATTCCAATGGTACATTGTAAATTATCCGATTATTGGAGTTGCCAAGTTGCTTTCGTTTTCCTTTTACAATTGGCGGTTTGAACATCCCAGTCTAGTATCAACTGAACAATGTATAGTTTGCACCACAAATTAAAACAATGCATGGAAATGGCCAAGTTGGTACCAAAATGCCAACATGGATGATGGGGCCAAATTTTGGTGACACCCGATTAGTTCCAACTGAGTTGTTGTTGGGTCACAGCAACTCAGTTGGATCGTCAATCTTGGATGCCTGTTTTTCTTTCCCTAGGTTTTGTACCGGTAACATTTGAATCGTCAATTTTCAGTGGTTCAGTGTTAATATCGTAGCCTCGTAGGGCTGCATTGTTTGCAGGTGAAGAGAAGTTTGGAAAATTACATCAACATGGGATAGCGCGTCCCTCTTTCCAAAAGAATTGTTGGGTCTACTTCACTTTGTTTTTTCTGTGCTTATCTTGACTTCAATTGTTTATTGGTACACTTGCACTGTTAGTCGTTAGAAAATGTTTTTTTTAGAGAATCTTGATCTGTACGTAGTTGGCCTAGAGCTAGAATACTATGTTTAATGGGTTCTGTAATATAGTCTTTTTATATAGGAATTATTCGATATATACCACTCCTCAATTTAAAAATTAGATGTCCGTCCAATTTTCAATTTCTGAAGTGGCAAATATCCAATTGGCCCCTTTATATAAGCGTTGCATCATTGTAATCAACAATCCATTTGATGTATATATGCAAGTTTGTGGAGGTCGCCAAGCTACAATTCCCCTACTCTCTTCTGCAAAGCAACAGTCTACCATGTACTTGCCTAGATAAATTTTCCTATCAGCCGGATTCTTAAATGTTGCTCCAAACTGAAATGAAATTAACAGCATCGCCAACAGTAACATCGTCAACCATATGTCTTCCATAATTTCGTATGCTCTAAATGAATGCTTCACAGTTCACACGCTGACAACTCTGTGGTAGCACATGCTTCAATACATACAAGTTGTGTGATGGTAATTGCAAGACCAATTTGTTCTCACCATTCAGAGAATATTTCCAGACATTATATATTCTCCTACGAAAAGAAAGTGCTAACTCACAAACTGGTTTTGTATCTCAGGCCACGTAGTTCCCACCAAAGTATTTTCCAAGAGCGGGAGTGTATAAGTATTATCCGGATGTTTTTATTCTAAAAACCATTCAAATTTTAGACCGTACGATCAAAACACATATCCGTAAGATCAAACCACCTCGAATTCAGGGGGCGTGTATTGATCTGAAAGCAAATCCAATGACCAAGAATTTAGATGATGGTTGTTAAAGAAAACATCCGAATAAAACTTATCAAAACTTGGAAAAGAGATCAGACACTGGAGGTTAAACATCCACCGTCACCTCCTGGCTTGCTTCGACGTTGCCATGCATATTCGCTGCACACAGCTCACCTATCATCTCCTCCACTGCCTTCCACGACGATCCTCCCTCGGACACGGCCTCCTTGGCCAGCGCCGACAGCCGCATCACGTTCCTCGCCGCCTCCGCCCCTGCCTCGCCGAGCATCAGCTCCGTCGCCACCTTTGAAACCTCGTTGCTTGTGACGAGACCCCGCATCGTCCTATCACTCGTCCAAACCCTAACCGCGATCCTCAGCTCATCGGCTAAGAACTTCGCGTTGAAAGCTTGGTCGGCGTGCATAGGCCAAACCGCCAGTGGCACGCCGGCGGTGACACTCTCCAGCACCGAGTTCCAGCCGCCGTGACTCAGGAACCCTCGTACGCTCTTGTGTTGCAAAATCTCCAACTGATCCACCCACTCTCTTACCACTAGGCCCCTGTTCTTGGTACGCTCCTCGAACCCTGGGCCGAGGTCGATGTTCTCGGGCCTCACGGCCCATATGAAGGCCACCTCGGCCCGCTCCAGCCCGTCTGCAACTTCCTTGAGTTGCACCTCCGGGATCGCGGCCAGCGTACCGAATGCGATGTAGAGTACGGCCCGGCCGGCGGCCGCCTTCTCGTCCAGCCACTGCATCCACGAGGGCCGGGGGTCGTCCTGGGCGGATGTCGGCTGGGAGAGGCAGAGCGGGCCGACGGGCCAGGCCCTCGGCCCGACGTGGTCGTTCCAGAACTCAACGTAAGGGGTCTCTAGGCCGTGGAAGGTGTTAATAATTAGGCCATGGCTTTCCTCGATGGCCTTCCCCAGCTTGCCGTCCAGCTCCAGCATCGGCCCAATCGAAGATGGGTCGCCGAACGGCGCCATGAAGTCCTCGAATGTGAGCTTGATGTGGGGGAACTCCGGCACCGTGAACGTAGCCGGATTGCCATCTCCGTCGACGTCGCCGTGATGCAGCACGGAGCACGGGTCGTGGCGGATGCGCAGCTCCCGCATAACTTGCGCGAACGCGGAGATGCCAAAGAACGACACCTTCGGGACGCCGAACCTGGCCGCCGACGCGTTCGTCCAGTACAGGAACGCGTCGGCGACGAGGAGGCTGGCCGGGGGCTGCATGGCGGCGAGGGACGCCTCGAACTGCGGCTGGAGCAGCGACACGGCCTTGGCGAAAACGATGAAGGAGCCCATGGACGTGAGGCCCTCGGCGCTCTCAACGCCCGGTGGGATGCCTGGGACGTCAGTGGGGAACGCGAGCTCGACGACGGCCGTGTCGGCACCGGACAGCCCTTCGCGGACGAAAGCGGCGTTGCCCGGGGTGGTGAAGAAAGTGACAGTGGCGAGGTTGTGTCGACGGAGGTGGTGGACGAACTGGATGAGCGGGATGGTATGGCCTTTGGCCATGAATGGAAAGATGGCTATGTGAGGGAGGGCATGGGTTTCCGAAGACGAAGGAACAAGAACCATTGCTATGCAGTGGACCACGAGTCGGGAAGTTTTTTGTGTGTGTGTGTGATTGATGGTTAGCACTTAGCAGAAAGAACTTATAGCTGGTGCAGATAGGTGGTAGCTCACATCTCCAAGCAGTGGCATACGCAGGACAAAAATAGAGGGGTTTTCAATGAGACGAACCATCATCCGTTGTGTGCCCCTTCGTCGCTCGCCCGAGCTCGAAGGAGTCCCTTTCGTCACTACCCGCCTTACTTGATCTCTATTTTCTTTGGGATAACCTTCAATTAGTGTACACGACATGCTAAATCAGCAATGTTATCATCTAGATTGTTCGAGAAATAGATATACAAAGTTCATTTGCCTATCTTTTATGAATCTACAATTAATTTTATAGCATCTATACTAAATTGAGACCACTAGAGAACAAATTATCAGATAATTAAAATCATACAATGATATTTTATCATTTTTACAATGAACTAATCAACCAATAATTTAAACTATGGAATGAAATTTTAACATTTTTAATATTTACAAATCAAGCAATAATTACAATAAAAAATCATCCTTACCTTATTCTCCTCTCTTGACCAAAGAAGAGTCTAGTTGGCTAGCCTCGATCTCCTCGCTCGGTGCCTCTCCGACCACACCCCTCCGTCGGCACCTCCCCCACCCAGCGGCGTAGCGGCCTAGTCGCTACCCCTGCCTCACCCTTTCGTTAGTGCCTCCCCTAGCTTGACACAGTAATTCAGCGTCCACTTCTTCCCCATCCCGCAACGCAACACCTCGATGGCTCAGTCCCCCACTTCGCCCCTCCGTCGTCACCTCCCGAGTCTCCACTCCTTTGTGACCGTGTGCCTCTTACCTCCTCTGACATTGGCCAGCCAGAGCCGAGGGCCCCTCGCAGGCCTCACCCCATTCGTCACCGCACGCCCACACACCAAGCTGGAGCCTAGAGGCTAAAGCTGGTCTGTCGGTGAGTCGCCTCTCGCCCAAGATTTGATTAGGGATTTGAGGATTCAATTAGGGATTGGGGAATTGGGGATGGAAGACTCCTGACCTGGTTTTGTTCAAATTGTACCGTGTGTTGTGGCTAGTTATCTAGTGAGTTAGTATGGTGCATGGCACCATACCTGAACTGTGGTCTGTGGACGTGGATCAACTCGCTCTTCTTCAAACTCGATGGATAACTTCCTCCTCCTGTCCCTACGCCTCCGCGGTGGCTTCACCAGCTGGCAGTCGGCGCTCCACCGCGAGCTCCCACAAAAAAAAATAACAATGATACCTAGGGTTTAGGGGGGTGCTAGGGGCAGAGCCGATGCTCTAGCCCCCTTGCGCACCCCCAACCATCCGCCACCGTCTCCAAGGAGGTAAGGATAATCTAACATATATATAACATGCAATTGCATCTCTAGATAATTTTTTGTTAACCATGTTCAATCATAGAACGTTAGTTGGAAGGCATCAATCTTATGTTCCCAATTTGTTTTAAATGGGACCATTTGAAGGATATATATATAGCCACTCCATAAATGGGACCATTTGAAGGTTTTAAGGTCTTTGTCTTTTGCTTAGACCTGCTTATGCGGTGTTTTGGATGTAATCTATTTGGGGCCCAGTTGCGCCTCCTTTTGTAAGAAATTTGGCCGCTAGGCCTTATATGCTATAAAAGCAGTTGAATTCATATTTTGTCTGGCAATGTATACTTGGTTCCCGATAGCTAATCTTCCTGGGTAGCTGTCGAGGTACTTAAACGTGCCACCTAAAAAGACGGTCCGTTACAAAGAATTAACTAAGTAATATAAATATATAGAGCCTGCTTTCTGTACACGGTGCATGCATCAGAGTGGCGCGCGGCATGCAATTAGCACTCTCAGCTGACATGTCATCATACATTTAGAAGCCAAAATGTTAGTTTTAAGATCTAGCTGGCATATGGAGTAGTTAAGATTTAGCTAGGGAGCTTAATGATCACTTTTCTCGATGTGAACCACTACAATTTTAAGTAAAATAACAATGTCACAAAATAAAATATATCATAATTGGTCTAGAGTTTCTCACTAACCTTAATTTACTTGCACGTATACTTTGCCAGATCATCTGTAAGAAGTCGTAGGACCTGTATGGCTGTTTATGTGTAGTATTAAAAGCGAGGCTCGGTTGGATCATGCCGTGTGTTCCGGAAGAACCTTTTGCACTTCATTAGGAGCTAGTGTTTTAAAAAAATTCTTGTTATAAACTTACAATATTTTGGAAGGGAGGTTAATTAGGTGCAGTAGAACCAACCAGCAACCACGTGCTCCCGTAGTAGTTGCCCAACCAAGATCATACTGTGAACCAAGGTTCCAAATCTCGTTTTGAGTCAAATCTCGGAGGTTCCCGAAATCCGAAATTTCGGCGAGATTCGGAAATTTCGGACAAAATCCGGACGAATTGCAAAAACCAAATTTCAAATCCGGTTTTTTTTCTACCGGGAAATCCGAGATCTCGGACGAAATCACCGAGATCTCGGCCAAATTGAACCGGCTCAAAAATGGTTCAAAATACGTCAAAAAATTTTGAAATTTTTTTTGGATAGTCCTAACACATCACTAATGTTTCCATAAAAATTTGAGATGATGATCAATCATGAGGAATTTTTAAAAAATCTAACAGTGGTAAAGTCGTGATAAAAATCGTATATAAAATCAATTTTTGATTTTTCAAATGTAACAAATGAACTTCAAGTTATTTGAAAAGTTTTATATATGTTCCTATGTATTAAGGGAGGCTCTTTCTTTGAAACCACCTGCAGTTCTTAGAGAGATTCTTTCTTTGAAACCACCTGTAGTTTTGAATTTTGACCAGTAAGAAAAAATCAATGCCATAAATATAAGCGCTGATCATGTATATGTGAATCCCCGCCCATATATACATAGGTGATTTAGTACTGTACCCATTTATAAATACATGTTATCTTAGGTTTTAAATTTTGTTTTTCAATATATGTCATTCAATAATTTTGAAGTGGGTTTTGTACCACTGTTTCCACTCCACTATTATCTCATAGTCATACACAGATTGATTCCAACTATCAATGTCAGTATCAGATATCATTTCTCTCTGCTGTTTCAATGCATTAGAAAAGTTCCTATGTATTAAAAAAGTTCAAACCACTTTAGAAAATTTTGAAATTTTTTGTGAATGGTCCTAACACATCCATAATATTCCCATAAAATTTTCAGAAGATAATCAATATTGAAAAATTTTAAAAAATTCGAAAAGTCCTAACCGACATATTGATCCGACCAAAAAATGGTCAAAAACATGTTAAAAATTTTTAAAATTTTTTGTGGATGGTCTTGATCCTAAACCCAAGCTAATACAATGCACAAAAATCAAAATCCGGCAAAAAAACATCAAATCTCGCCCGAGATTGCCGAGATTTCGCCCGAGATTGCCGAGATCTCGCCGAGAAATCCGAGATTTGAATTTTTTAAATTTTTTTGAATTTTCCGGGATTTTGAATCTCGGAGGGGTCCGAAATCCGAGATTTCACCGGGATTTCACCGAATTTCGCCGAATTTTGGACCCTTGCTGTGAACAAACATAAGAAAACTACACTTGCAAATTATTACGACAGACGTAAGATTATCGACTCGGTTTAAGTAGAGCCCATCGATCAGCGAGCAGCAACTAATGTGTTTGCTAGAAACTGCATTTATTTTTACAAACGTTGACTTTTGATTCTTTCCGCTCTCCCATCAAACCCTACACATGCATCATCGTGCAATTGTATTTTTTAAAAACGTTAACTGCAGTACCGTTGTTCGATCTTATATGTGCAGTAAGCATTGAACATAACACCCTGCAGTACGTAGCAAAGTGCATGCATAGCTGTAGGGGTGTAACGTCCTCTTTTTGGTTTTCTGGAGAAAAACCTAATTTAAATAAAGTAAATTCAAAGTTTGGAGTTTCATTGGTGTTTATAATAACCTGGCATCCATTCCCCTTCGAAATCGGGAATTAATTCCCTCCCGGGCGAAAAATCGGATTTTCCAGTCCCGACGGTACCCGAAAATTCACCCGAGTCCAAAAATGCTCCAAAAATCTCCAAACCACTTCTAAAATGTTCCAAATATTCCGAAATGATTTTAGGAATCATTCTCCGGATTTTTGGACATCCGTTCCTATTTTATCTCGCGCGGCTTTTGTTTAATGCCTGCGATACGCGCCCGAATATCCAATTCCACAAAAATCCTCCAAATTCAACCAAACCAGTTCCATTGCGTCCCAAATAATCTAAAATGGTTCTAGGAATTTTTCCGGAATTTTTAGGCCATTTTTCCTTATTTTTCTATAGAGCGGAGTGTTTGCGTAAAGGAGGGCCAACCGGAGTGCGACACGTGGCAAGTGAACAGTGTCGTCCCCAACCTCCAGCCAACCTTGCAACAACAGAGAACTTCCAATTGCATTCATGGCTAGGGCTTGGATTCAAATCCCTCTAACTCCTTCCATAATACCTCAAATCGCGAACCGTCGGATCCGTTGGAATCACGACGGCCTCCTCTTTCCATTCATGGGGTTAATGAACCCTAAATTTCGCCGGAAACCGTCACCTTAAGGAAAGTCCAAAAGTCACAATTATGGCAATAATTCGCCCGTTTCTAATCCGTTTCGCGTGATTCCGCCTCTCATCTCTCCGTATAAGAATCCCCTTTCCGGTGGTCTCGTCCTCCGTTAGCCTCTCAAATCCAATTGGCCACAAGATCAAGAAAACCGACGAACCCTTGTTGTTCTTCGCATTCTTCGTGTTCTTGCTCATATCTTCCACCTCGGTGGTTCATTCTTCCTCCCGTTCGTTTCTTTGTGTTAGCTTGGAGGTCTAGCTTCTAACCCGATCGTTGATTTTAGGTTGCATCGACCGTGGGCGACGAATTTCGCATTTTCTTCGCTTCGGCCGAACTCGGGTTTTTCATCAAATTCATCTTGCTCGGTGAGTTTAGGTTCAATTCCTTCCTCCTAGATGTTGCTAAGGACGTTATCTAGAAGTTCTAGGCTTTTATTTGGATCAAATCCGTGCAAAAATGAGTGAAAAATCCAATTTTTTTTGGAGTGGGGCATGTTTGTGGAGCTCTCTGTTTTGGAGCTTCCATGGGGAGCTTGGGCCGTCTGCCGTCGGCCACGGCCCGGCCGGCCAGCCGTCTTGTATCGCTGGCCCACTTCGCGCCCCAGCGCCATACCGGCCGCCGCGCCCGTCGTCGCCCGCCCGCCGCCCATGCCGCCGCCTCCGGCGACCTCCCGCCGCCGATCGCCGCTCCTCGTGAGCCCCTCCTCCACCTTCCCCACCCAAGCTCCACTTCCTCACCCATGGTTGCCATGAAGACCAAGGTTGAAGACAACCTTGTACTCATTGACATGTGGGGCCACCTTGCCATACACCCAAAGCCTAGTCAAGTTCAGTCAAAGCTCGGTCAAAGTCCTTGTTTGACCAGTCAACCCGAGAGGGAATATTCCGAGAATATTCTCGGGTTTTCGATTTATTTGAAATTCAAATTTCGGAAGCTCATAACTTTCTCATCCGAACTCCGATTGATCCCATTCAAATTTCTAAATTCATCTAAAATCAATACCTTCCTGCCAGTACTAATTTTATAATTTTTGGATTTTATTTATTTTCTGTTATTTATTTATTGCCTCGTTTTGCGTGTAGTCGAGCGATCCATTATGCGACCAGCCTTGATTCCGCCGTTGACCTTCCCGCGTACGAAGACCTACCCGGGACAGAAGGCAAGTCTCCTTGATGCACTTTGCTCCTATGTTTACAAAATGATTTAAATTGTTTATAAAGTTGCACGGCTATGTTTAATGAAATATGTCAAATATAAGTGTTAGTTATACCGAAATTGTCGATTCCTCCTTGACATTGTTAATCATATCCATTGTAACCCTAGAACCTTGTTTATACCATGCTTAGGCTTATATGGTATCCGTTGCTATGTAGTACGGTAGAATTGCTTAGGATCTTTTCCGATGAAAACAACCAGGGTGGGATTATTCAAAAGAATGATATTAAATGTGATTTGAAAGTTATTATTATGGTTTTGGTCCTGTTTTGCTAAAATAAAAAGAAAAGGAAAATGATTTTGACTTGGGCGGCATGGAATGTCGGGTGGGAGCGGATCAAGCATTGGTCCTATTGTGCAAGTACCGCCCCAAGTCATATAAGGACCGACGCTTGTGATTGCCATTTTAAGCATAACCGTACTACCACATGTCTATAATGGTACGACCTGGCCCACTAATTTGTAGAAGCCTAGTTTAGACTCACCACTCGGTTGTTGTGTGAGAGCCGAAAGGAGGCATTGTTGTTGTTGTTTTTCTCACACGGCGCAAGAGGGGGCTTCTGTACTGGGTGGAGAGAACCCTAACAGCGGTGAAACCTCGGCCAATTAGGTCTAGCTAGGTAGACACATTGTAACGGCCTTGTCACGATCTCTCTGCCAGCACACCAAAGGAAGTGTGCTAATAGCTTGGCATTAGGAGATGATCGTGTCGTGTGGGTAAAGTTGTACACCTCTGCAGAGTAAAACTATTCGAATAGCCGTGCCTACGGTTAAAGGCAAAGCGAAGAATGCTTTCATATTGGTAGATTTGGTTTTGGTTTTAAAACCGAAAAGTATTCTGTTTTGGGGTTCGGGAGTGGTTAGAACTCTCGAATGTTGTTTGGCGGAAAGAGCCAACCCAGGTGGATAGAACCTGTTTTACCTTTGACGGATGGAGTCACATGATTAACTTTGATCCTTTAAACTGTTGGCGGATAGAGCCTTTATGCTAGTGATGGTGGTTAGAACCTCACTACAATAATAAATAATTCAATTATTAAAAAGAGTTGTAAAAAGATGCTTTGTGAAATTTATTACTTAAGTATGATTTAATCAAATGTGGCTTTATGCAAATAAACCTTATTAAGCTTCCTTTGGAAAGCCCCACATGATCATACTTTCCCGACTTGCTGAGTACTTTTGTACTCACGTGCTACACTAACATTGTAATCATCAGAGAATTTCCAAGATGCCGAGGAAGAGGAGGAGTTCTTCGAGGAGGACTGCCAGGAGGACTAGTTGCGTCGCTAGTCGTCACCTGTGGCGTTGTGGCGTTCGCTTGTTGCTTTCTTTTGCTTCCGCTGTTTTGTGTGTCCGGTCGTTGAACCGAGTATTGTAATAAGTGGCCATGTGGCCCATACTTGAATATTTATATTACCAGTTTCGTTTTGTTCGGCAATGAAGTATCACTGTGACTGTGTGTACTAGCTCGCGATCACGGGACTAGTAATGCGGAAATACGGAGATTACGGATAGGCGATCCGGTCTCACAAGGGGTGAAAGCGGAGCGGAAAGTTCCGACCGTTCAAGAAAAGCGGAAGCGAAAGCTCATTTTCCGGAAGCGGAAGCGGAAAATATCGATGCGGAAGCGAAGCGGAAATTTTTGTCGGAAGCGGAAGCGGAAGCGGGAGAGCCAATTTAGTGAAGCGAAGCGAAGCGGAAATTCCGTATAAGTGAAACCGAAACTAAAAGCGGAAGCGGGCGGAAAGGAAATGGGCTTGGCCCAAAAATGAGAAAAGAGTTTATATTTATTTTCGAATTAAAATAATTTCATAAATACAAATGGTTTTATAAAAAATACTAAATAGAGTTCAAAAATTCCACAAAAATTCTCAAAAATACTTTGGAATATTTTGAACCTAGAAAAATTATTTTCAGCATAATTTTTTATAAATAAATTGATTTTATAAATCTAAAAAATGCAAAACAGTATTTATAAACTCCAGAAAATCCAAGATAAATCTCAAAAAATCATAAATGAACATCGAATAATAATATACAAATTTTAGGGTGCTAAAACTTTGTAGTTGGTGGAGCAATAGGATATCAATGATAATTATATGGACGAGGACATGACGATCTGATATGAGAGACAAATAATGTGCTATTAGCTGACAAACTTGAGAAAAATTTTCTAGTGATATCAGTGAACATAGCACTATTCTTGTGGAATTTTTCGCTTTCGTTTCCGTATCCGTTCCGTTCTGTTCCGATTTCGTTTCCGTCACTATCCGTGTCCGTATCCGTTTCCGGGGTTTCCGATTTCGTTTAAGATTCGGTAAAAAATGTGAAGCGAAGCGAAACGATCATTACCGACCGTTTCCGTACCGTTTTCATCCCTATAGCTGCACCCAGTCATGATACAGCATGTGAGAATTAAAGAAATTGATCATTTTCCACACCTTGTGTGTGGTTTTGACAATTTAGGACTAAGTGTTGTGTAATTGATCTTTTGCTCCATCTTTCGTGCGCATCTTTTTCTTTTTCTTTTTACCATTTTTGCGTTTTAAAATGCTTTTCAACAACTTTTTGAACATAAACCCCACGTGAAAAGACCGAAATACCCCAGTTGATATCGTCCGGTCGGGCCAGATATTTAATTTGTTAAGTGCCCGAAGAATCAGCCTCATGTAAGTTTTCGAACTAATGTTTTGTGAACTCCCCCTAGTTGGATCTGTGGTAGGATAGCAGATGGAGTAGGGTTCGATTTGGGTTTAGGGTTCGTGCGAATGAACAGAAAATTTGGGCAAATCATAGTTAGTTTTGTTCATTTTTTGTGTTGGTCAGGTGCCCGGCCACTAGTTGCACTTTTTTTTTTCTCATGTGGTTGGATCGGCACCACGATCACCTGGTAGACAATGGGCTATTTCATGTGGACAGCACTTGCCCTGAGGATGCTACTTGGTCTCGCACCACCCGATCCGGTGTCGGAGTCGCCGTACGTCCATGCCATCTCAGGCGCTTGCTCTAAGCCACGCTGCCTCACAAAAATATCAACATGCATCTTGTCGCGTCAGCATCCAAGCCAGTTCCGTGTCGAACATGCGCGGCCTGGTTCGCCGCTGCCTTCTCGATCCGAAGCCAACACCACCGTCTCAGAGTGCCGCATCCATCTACGTCGCCATAGAAGTCAACGCCAAAACCGCACCGCCGTTGCGCAGCTCACCGAAGTCTCCGCCGTGTCCCACCACCATGCCTCACCACGCGAGGCATAAGAGCAGCTGAATTGGTGGGTGGGAAAGAGGGGAGGGGTAGGAGAAATAATGGCGTACGTGGAGATCAAGAGCATGGAGAAGAAAGGGGGGAAGAAGACAGGGATATGGAGGTTATTTTGAGTTATTTATCTCTTCAAAATAGCTAAAAAAATTACTATTGTAATGGGTCCGTATTCATGAGTAAAGAGTCACAAAAGTTTGGTGTGTTTTTTTTTAAAAAAGAAAAACAATCAAGATCCTAAAGCAAATACCATGAAATTAAGTTTACTGGAAGCTGACCCATCCTCAGCGTATCAACCGGACGACAAGGGCGTGTTACCTATACACGTTGCATCTTCAATAAGCGACCTTAAAGGCGTCATCGTTTTACCTGCAACGTGTCCTGGATGAGCAGGGAAGGACGTTCCTTCAACGATTGTCGAGAGTCGAGACCACCCGTGCGTAGAATATTTAAAGATCTCACGCATATATCGTACTAGTTCTATAATCAATAATTAGTATATATATTCACAACATTATTATTACACTAGTTATATGCTCGTGCGTTACTACGAAAAACAAAATTGATAACAAAAAATAAAGATTAAAAAATAAAAAAAAATTATTTCACAAAATCAAACATCTATCTTTAACGTTTCGTTTCTTGCGAAAGTTGGCTAATTAAAGCAACGCTTCGTTTCTTGCGTAGGGCAATTAAGCAGGGCAATTAAGCAGGACAATTAAACGGCAATTAATGATGTGGGAAGAAAGGACCACTGCCACCAAGTGATGCTTTAGAATAGTAGAGATAGTTATGGTGAAGCTTCCACCCATCTCTCCTCGAATGCTCCCTCCACCCTTATAAAATCTCTAACAAAATAAAAACAAACAAGTTCTCGTAACAAACAAATTAGCTACTAAAAAACGCAATACTTATCCCAACAACCTCCCTTCCCTCACTTATGGTATGTTGCGGAAGTGCAGTGCAAACAATGGTGGTTAAGCCAATAACATGATGTAAGCTAAATCCGATAACAGGGGAACGGTGTGGACTAAGAGGGAGCTAGATCAGACGCTGCGGTAGAGCCGAAAGCATAGAGCAAACTAAGCTTAGCGATGATAATTTAAAATGCTAGGTAATATTATTTTTTTATCTGTAGTAAATCAAATGTATTAGGCTAACTAGTTACATGCCCATGCGTTGCTACGAAAAACAAAATTGATAACGAAAAATAAAGATTAAAAAATAAAAAAAATTATTTCACAAAATCAAACATCTATCTTTAACGCTTCTTCGTTTCTTGCGAAAGCTAGCTAATTAAAGCAACGCTTCGTTTCTTGCGTAGGGCAATTAAGCAGGGCAATTAAGTAGGGCAATTAAACAGGGCAATTAAGTAGCAATTAATGATGTGGGAAGAAAGGACCACGGCCACCAAGTGATGCTTTAGAATAGTAGAGATTCACACAATATACCATACACATTAAAATATAGTAATCTTACATACAATCGGTACATAGTATTTGCAACAAAAGGGCCGTTGGGCCAAATGAAATTAACATGAGTAAATAGCGGTGGAAATAGCAAAATAAAACATTGAAGTATAGTGGTATTCATTAATCTAAAACTATAGGCAAACGACTAAATTATCTCTTATAAAGGACCGTCATCATGTTACCCAAAACCTACGAAAATCAAGAATCATCGGAGCCAGCGGTTCCTTCATACTTTGGATATCAACAAGCAAGAGTGAGTACATTTGTACTAGCAAGACTTGTAGTGTATCATAAATATAAATATATGCATGGCTTATCAACAGAAATACTATATACTTACAAATTAATTTCAGCATAACGTAAATTTTGCTAGTAATACTGATAAGTAATATTTGCAACGAAATTTTAAAGGACAATTATCAGTATGTAAATAACAAATATGTAACATAAATATGATCAAATCACAACCCTCAATGACCGTAATTTGTAACATTCCAAAATCCATCCAAAATGAAATACAAACTCATCAAGTCATTTTTTTTATTTATTGTGATTTTTCAGAGTTGATTTGATTTTTTGGAATTTTTACACTTAAAGAAAATGCCTTTCAAATAACCTAGTTACGGTTTATGATTTACAAAATTTAAATTTAAAACATCACAAAGCATGAAAATATTTTAGTTAGGATCCAAATAATCCAAAGAGTCTCTCCAAAAAAGTTTCATAAATATTTGAATATAGTTAATGCTTCTGAAAATAAAATACTAAATTTATATTAAAATATAAGAAATAAAAGACTTTTTAAGAAATTCACATAGTTGCTTGTGCTCTAAAATTTTTACCAAATCACTAGTCCCGTTCCAGGAACCTACCCAAACATTTCATAAAATTTGGAACCGGATTGATAGCTCACACAAATTCAAGAATGATTATCTGCCAATGTAAAACAAAAATTAATTTCAGCAAAATCCAAAAAAAGAAAGCACCTTTTCCCTATACCCATGACCTCTCTCAGGAGACGTACTTAGCCAAAGTACGCTTTCCCATTGTGTTCACCAGCCCCAACCCCCCTCGTCTCTCCCTACCACACAGGCCTGCTAATCAGGCTAGACCCGCCTGGCTGTGGCTACCCGACCCGTGCGTGCCAGAGTGCACCTTGCGCCATGCCTGTGCGTGCTTTATGCAGCGCCAGCACATGCCCACACCTAGAATCCCCTCGCCACATCGTCTCGAGGACGAGTGGATGGTTGAGATGCTAACTTAAACCTTACTCAAGCGAAGGAGGACCGTTAAATTAAGGTTTTATGGGTGGAGTAGCAGTTAAGTTAGTGTAAGTAGATAAAACTCGTTATGTTGTTGGGTTGCAAGTTAGCTTATGTATGAGTGAGGAAGTAAATCTCAGCCCTTGATGAACTTTCTTGAGGATCACGTGGTGATGAGGACATCACTACCATGGATACGGCCATGCCTACAAACCCAATTGAAACCAACAATGTAATATAATGGCCAATTACTCGAGCTCGCGCACGTCAATTCAATTGCTAGGTGAATGCGTTCCTCGGGTTGCATACAAATAATTTAATAAATGGAAAGCTATTTGACGAGTACCCGTACCATGGTTACCCCCATCAGCCAGGAAACACGAACGGGCTGACCCACCGCGGCGAAGGCCCAGCACTGCCGAAAGGCACTTGGGCCGCGGAGATCGAACCCCGACCTATGCAGGACCGACCCTGGACGGTCGGCGGACTCCTATCCGGCGTCGGCGAGCTCGACCGCCTAGTATTGAAGCTCACGGTCGGCAAAGCTCCACCGCGCGAGCGATAGGGCCACGCGGTGTCGACATTTGCCTTGTGCGCGGCGTCCACAGCGTCCGTCTGCGAAGCGACGGCTCCTTCCCAAGGCTGTCGAGGAGCCACCAAAGAAGTCAAGCCCCGTCCCATCGCCTGGCACACCGCATGAAGAATACGCCCACTCCGAGGCCAAGGCAAAGTCAAGCGCCATTAAAGCCACCGAGGCGACAGAGCACCACGCAATACGCCATCCGACAGACTACGCCAAGACTACTCATCACGAACCACCAACCCTGCCTCGATCGCGGGCGGTCATCGACAAGACAGAAACCAGACTTCAAGACGCCAAGCAGTCCCTTCCTCGTGGTTTTCCCGAACTCCCATGTAACCTGCCTCCTTCGTCTATATAAGGAGGCGAGGGCAGGGAGGCGATGGAAAAAAGTCTTCTAGGTAGTCACAACTCCTAAGCGAAAACACCGAGGGATCGGTCGGCCGACTCACGCCTCGCTTGTACTCCTCTTGTTCATCGCCCTAAGATCAATACACCCACACCGAGCGGCGGAGTAGGGGCGTTCGGCCCGAACCGGTATACACCATCGACTCCTTGAGTCGACCATTCGAGAGAGGAGCGCGCGACCCATCCGACCACAAATTCGTATTGCCTGCACGAAACACCGGCGGTTGGCGCGCCCGGTAGGGGTTCTCGCGCGTCTTCACCGACATCCTCATCTTGGGTTCCCATTCTCCTCCACGATGGCCACCTCCCACCACGATTCGCCGATGTCGAAGTGGATCCGCTCAGCGCCCTCGATTTCATCGTCACCACGGCGGAGAGCTTGTCCTCATCCATTGCCGTCGGGGCCGGGCGCCCTCATAAGCTGGATGCGATTCGCGATGTCTCGGCAACCTCCGCCTCGAGACCCGCGTGGGCCGCGGGCGGGCCGTCGCCCGCCGGCACCGCTCCTAGCGACGCAGCCTACGAAGTTGCGGCGGCGGCGGCTCCACCGTCCACGGGCTCTCAACTTCGTGGCCATGGCCGGCGCTCTGCAGCGGCTTCCTCCACGACCTGGCGACGGACTCCTCCACCCACGGCTCGGCTCGACAGAGTATCCCCTCGCGAGGTGTACTCCCGCGAGTGCAACATGATAGTGCGGCGGAGCCGTCCTCCACTTCGCTACCTTCGGGACCCTCCTCCGCGCGACGAAGCGGCGGGAGGAATCCGGCGGAAGACGACGCCACAAGCACCTAACGCCCGACCTTCGGCAATGCGAGGAATTAGAAGTCCGAAAGGCCGAGCTCGACAAGCTCCAGGCCGAATCGAGCGCCGTCGGCCTAACCCACCACTCGCCTCGCCGGCGCCGCTGCGTCAGTGCATCGGCGATTGGTGAGAAGCGAACGACCTTCCATTCTTCCTCACGCCAACGAGAACATTCTTTGCGGCGGCAATCTTGCTCAGTGCCAGAACCAACGGAGCCGAAGCCAAGGCCACCTACCCGAACCTCCGGGGCGGTGGAGCGTCTTGTCGTTCGGACGCCCAAGGTCCGGCTCCGACGGACGGGCACCGCCGGGCCGCTGGGCCACTCCCCTCCGCGGTCGGCCAGCCAGCCAAGGCAGCCCGCTCCACGAGCTCCCCAGGCATCATACACCCGGTGCGCCACCGCTGGGGACAAGTATGATCTTCGCACCACCCTCGAGGCGCGAAGGAGAGCCACCGAAAGCGGCGGCGCCCTCGCGGTCGCCGATAGCGGGCGACATAACCATCCCGACCCGGGATTCGGCCGATCGGCAGCGCGTTCACCGCCTCATCCGCCGCCGACTTCGGTCGGTCAGGGCTCAGCCAACATAGCCAAGTACACGCGGGGGCTACCAACCCCGATGTCGGCTAGAAGACTATCGGCTCGCTTAGAAATTTGGGAAGCGATGGACGACTCCTTCGTCATCCAAGATCTCCCCATCTACCTTGCGGACTCGGCTCGAGCTTGGCTCGAGTACCGCCCCAGACACTATCGGCGGTGGGCCGACTGGCGAACCTTTTCGTCGGGAACTTCTAGGCACCTACAAGCGCCTTGGCAACTCCTGGGACTGAAGAGCCGCAGCGGCCGGTAGGAAACCCTCGGGACTACATCCGCTTCTCCCGGCGGTGCAACGAGCTCCCCGAGCATCCGCGACGCCGACGTCGTCGGCGTTTCATCTGACACCACGTCGCGAGGCCACAGTCCACAAGTTGGGGGTCGCGAAACCCGGACCACCAAGGAGCTCCTCGACATCGCCACCAACCACGCCTCCGGCGATGAGGCCGTGGGGGACATCTTAGAAAGGAAGACGGCCCACAAGACGGCCAGGCGGGCAGCCACCCCTCCGACCGCCCTACGACAAAGGAAGCGGAAGAGGGAAGCGAGGTCGCTGAAAGGTCGAATGGTCGCTGCCGCCGACCGACTGCCAAACAAAGCAGCCAGGCGCAGACGCCCGACCGATTCGAGCCCGATGGATAGTCCGTGCGAACCCACGACTATCCCGTCAAGCGCACAAGTATCGGATCTGCGAAGTCTGGGCGGTTTCTCTCGGAAACCCCACAACATCGCGGGGTAAGGAAGAAGCGCGACGGCGTCGACAGCGGGGCAAGAAGCGATGAGCGGCCGACGAGTTCCCACAACTCGGCGGGCCGCCTCATGATCTTCGGAGGCGGAGTGCTATGCCGACAAGCGGCGGTTGAAGCTTCGCCACCGAGAGGTTCACCACGGCTACCCCCGTGCCCGCCTACTTGAGGTGGTCGAATGCCCGATCGCCTTCGGCCGGACCGACCACCCGACCACATCCGCGCCGGGGCGCTACCGCTTCGTCGTCGACCCCATCGTGGGGACGGCGCTGACAAGGTGCTCATGGGCGGCGGCGGCCGATCTCAACATCATGTATGTTGAGACCCTGGATGCCCTGAGGAGTCCTCGCTCAGCCCTCCCGTGAGCAAAGGCGCCCTTCCACGGCGTAAATGCAGGCCATGAGCCCGCCTCAGACAGTCGGCTGCCGTCACCTTTGGGAGCCAGGACAACTTCCGCACCGAGAGCCTCACTTTGAGGTTGTGGACTTTCCGGCTCCTACCACGCCATCCTGGGGCGACCATGCTACGCGAAATTCATGGCGGTCCCCAATTACACCTATCTCAAGTGAAGATGCCAGGGCGCAAGGTGTCATCACCGTGATCAGCATCTTTCGGCTTCGCCTCTAGCTAACGAGCGAAGCCGGTATGGCCGGCCTCGGCCGATCGTCGCTCACGAGCTCGCCAGCCTCCAGAGAAGGCCTCGGATCCGCCCCAGGCTCCGGCAAGTCGGGGCCTAGCTCCTTCAAGTCCGCGGAGGACACGAAGGAGGTCATTTGTTGATCCCGAAGATCCCGCCAAGACCGTGCGGATCGGGGCCGCCCTCATTGCCAAATAGGAAGGCGCTCGTCGACTTCCTCCAGGCAAGCGAGGCGTCTTCGCAGAGACCCTCGGACATGCCAGGAGTTCCAAAGGAAGGTCGCCGAGCACTCCTGAACATTCGGCCAGGGATCGGACCGATCGCCCGGCCCTGCGCCGTTTCGACGAAGAAAAGCGTCGAGCCATTGGGAAGAGATCGCCAAACTTTTGGCACGGCTTTGTAAGGAGGTGCGTCACCCCGAGTGGCTCGTCAATCCCGTCCTTGTAAAGAAAAAGTCGGGCAATGGAGAATGTGTGTTGACTACACGAACCTCAACAAGGCCTGTCAAAAGATCCATTCCCATTACCTCGCATTGACCAAGTCGTGGACTCCGCGCCGGTGCGAGTCCCTTTCTTTGGATGCCTACTCAGGCTATCACCAGGTGCGATGAAGGAGTCCGATCAGCTCGCGACCTCCTTCATCACCCGTCACGGCTCATCTTTATTCGTCCACGATGCCTTTTGGTCCGAAAACGGGCGCCACGTACGGCCCGATGTATGCGGCGTGTTTTTCGGACCAAATTGGCGTAACATCGAAGCCCTCGTCGGCGACATCGTTGTCAAAACCGGGAAGGCCGACGACCTCATCGCCCGACCTGAAGGAGACTTTTTGCGAACCTCCGACGGTTTCGTATAAAGCTCAACCCAGAAATCGTCTTGGGGTCCCCTAAGGGCAAGTTCTTTGGGATTCATCGTCTCTCGGCGCGGCATCGAAGCCAGCCGATAAGATCTCCGCTTATCGCAAGGATGGGGCCAATCAACGTCTGAAGGAGTTCGAGGTCGATGGGGTGCCTCGCGACACTAAGTCGCCAGTATCCGCCTCGGCGAACGCGGATGCCACTCTACAAAGCGATGAAGAAGTCCAGGCCACTTTTCCTGGACGCGAAGCTCAGAAGCCTTTAGTCGACTAAAGGTCTTTACGACCTCACCTCCGATCTGGTCGCCCGAGTCGCAAGAGCCTTTGCTCCTCTACATCGCCGCCACGACTCGGTCGTCGGTAGCGGCACTTGTTGTGGAGCGGGCGGAGGAAGGCAGCGTTTTCAAGGTACAGAGGCCGGTCTACTTCGGCCGAGGTACTCTCGAAACAAAGGTCCGATATCCCCGGATCTGAAGTTCTTTGTACTCGGTGCTCATTACCAAGAGGAAGCTTGCCCATTATTTCGATCGACACCCCATCTCGTGGTCACCTCCTGCGCCACTCGGAGAAGTCGTCCTGGCAACCGTGGCGCTCTGGGAAGAATCGCCAAGTGGGCTCTCGAGCTCAATGGCCTCGACATATCGTGACGTCCCGGACGGCGATCAAGTCCTGTGTCTTGGCGGATTTCGTCGCCGAGTGGACCGGCGCCAAGTCCCTGCGGTGGTCGAGGACCGAGTCTTGGGCGATGTACTTCGATGGGTCTTACACCAAGAATGGGGCGGCGGGGTCGTCATCATCTCCCCACTCGGCAACAAGCTCCGGTATGCCATCCGCTCTACTTCTTCGACGCTACCAACAATGTCGCCGAGCACGCCCCTCGTCAACGGCCTTGGATCGCCGCCGACCTGGCGCCGACGGCTCTACGTCCCACGGCGATTCCAAGGCGGTCGTCGACCAAGTGATGAAAGCCAGAGCCCGTGGCGCTCGGATGGCCGCCCTCTTGCACTGGAGGTCCGCAAGCTCGAGGAGAAGTTCAAGGGTTTCGATCTCCATCACGACTCACCGACGCTACAGCGGTGGCCGACTCCCTCGCCAACCTCGCCTCAGGAAAAGGGCCGGTTCCCGGGATCTTCGTTTCGACCTTAGCGACCCATCAATCCGGTTGGACCCGGCGGCGAAGGCGCCACCGACCCAGAAGGCAGGCGATCCGTGATCTTCGACGGTCTTTCGCGCACTTTGGAGTCGGACTTAAGCGTCCCGAAAGGCCGAACCACGAGGCAAACCGCTTGTCGATCGATTGACGACGGGTTGCTCCCTCGCCGATACCACCGAGGCTCGGCGCCTGCCGGCCAGGCTAAGTCTTTCGCCCTGGTCGGCGCCCTCTACAAGAGGAGCCTGTCAGGATCCTTCGGCGCGCGTTCACCACCAAGGGAAGCACCTTCTGCTGGACATCCACGACGGGTGTGCGGGCACCATGCCGCACCGCTGATCCCCTGGTAGGAAAGGCCTTCCGACAAGGTTTCTCTTGGCCGACCGCCCGTAGCAGATGCGACCAAATCGTCCGCACTGCGAAGGATGCCAATTCTTCGCCAGCAGACGCATCTTCTGCGCCAAGCCTGCGCAGACGATCCCCATCACGTGGCCCTTCGCGGTTTGGGGGCTCGACCTGGTCGGACCCTTCAAAAAGGCGCCCGGGGGCTTCACTCACTTACTCGTCGCCGTAGATAAGTTCACAAAGTGGATCGAAGCAAAGCCATTGGCAAAGATCACATCGGTAGCAGCGGCCGGGCTTCTTCAGCGATATTGTTTACGCCGGGTGCCCAACTCCATCATCACCGACAGCGGGCGCGATTCCGCAGGAAAGGAGTTCCTCGAGTTCTGCGGCGACTTCAATATCCGAAGTCGGCGGGCGGCGATGGCGCACCCGAGCCAACGGCCAGGTAGAACGAGCCAGCGGCATGATCCTCCAAGGACTCAAGCGCGAATCTTCACCGATCAAGAAATTCGGCGGGACGGTGGGCGGCCGAGCTCTGCTGCGTTCTTTGGAGTCTCTGAACCACACCAACGGTCGGCCAGGGTTCACACCTTTCTTCTTGGTGTTCGGAGCGGAGGTATCCTCCCGACAAACCTTGAGTACTGATGCGCCAAGAGTGCAGAACTACGACGGCGCCGGGGGGCCAGGAAGCGGCGGGATGACCTCGACCAACTCGGCGAGGCTCGGGATGTCGCTGGTCTTACGATCGGCTAAATATCGGCTGCGTCGCTACCACGGCCAGTCCATGGCCAGCTCATTCAAGTCGGGCGACTTAGTCTTTGCGCCAAGTCCAATCCGCGAAGGGCGAGGCACAAGCTCTCCCATACTGGGAGGCCCTTTCACCATCGCGGAAGTCCTCAGGCAGGCACCTTCCGCCTCAAGGACACAGAAGGAAATCTCGTGACTAATGCGTGGAACATAGAGAAGTGAAAGTTCTATTCATAGTCAACCTCTCCCTCTTTGTTACCACTCAACAAATACTTGAGCAAAGGAAGCCGCGGCTCTCGGACGACCGAGTGCTCTCTCTCTCTCTCTCTCTCTCTCGTCGACCTATCGCCAAATCTTGCGACCTCCGCCCGAAAGCCGAGGTCCCGAAGTAGTACTTTGCACCACAAAGACCACGAATGCAAGGACAACCGACCTCTGAGATAGTCGGACCGTCCCATTCTAGTGACAAACACACGATACAGGCGCCAGCGAGGAGAAGCCGGTGATGGGAAGGCGCGAGGAAGTCGAAGAGAACAAAGGCGCAGCGCCTCCAACCTACGCCGGATCGTTCGCGATCCCAAAAGACTACGGATGTGGGCAAATTGCAGCGCAAAATCCTCGAAGAAGAAAAAAGCGAGGAGCAAAGAAGCGCTTTATTTATTCATGGAGGAACATCGCCCCAACCAAGAGCGAACCGCCCGTTGCGATCTTGGTGTGCGCCCCGCCAGCCGAGCTCCGCGCGACGTCGCTCCACCACGCCGCCCGGCGGCGCGCCCTCACTTCCCGAAGTCGGGGAACGCCCACGACAAGGACGCCAACTCGCCGTACGTCCTCACGAACAGCCTTAGCCTCAGCCTCCGCCACCTCCTGCAGCCAGGCTTGATGGGCAACCACTTCCTCGCGGGGCTGAGTGTTGCGATCCGCCATGGCGCGCAGGGAAAGTTCGTTTGCTGGCGGCCCTTGCCAAAATAGCAGGCGCGCAGCGCCCTCTCCTTTTATAGCCAAAACAGTGCGGGAGGAGCGGAAGACGAAGCGCCTTGGGGTCACGCAACGGCGCAGAAGACGAAGCGCCCAACATCAGTTCCGAAACCGGCACGATCCCCCAGGCGAGTTAATCCACACTTATCTCCGAAGAAAACTTAAATCCTTTTTTAAAAAAAAATCTTCTGCGGACTCAAGCGGTGCGTGGCGACTGTACCCCCAGTCCCCACGCACCACTCGGGGGCTGCTTCCTCGACCTCAGGGGTCAGCGACCTAGATCGATGACCCAGAACCACTCGGCCAAGGCTACCCTCATAGTAACCTCTTCAAACCCAAAATGCTACTGACCACGCCCCGCGGCTCGGCTCGAGGTAGCACTTTGCGCAAAAGGAGGTTACTTGAGCAAAGGGGCCAAGCTGCGGCCTTGATGGAGCCTTTACGATTTAGGCCGACAAGCGGCCAGATCAAACAAATCTCCTCGTGGCAACCTCCTCGAACCGAATGCTACAACCTAAGCCCCAGCGGCTCGGCTCCCGAGTAGCATTTCACGCAAAAGAAGTCGCCTGAGCGGAAGATAGCTTGATCGACCGAGGCGGACCAACCCGGTGGAAATGCGTTAAAAGCGTTGAGTCGCTAACCCAAGCCGTACTCGACCAGAGCTATCTACCTCATGGCTATTCCCCGGCCCAAAAGTACTACGGCCCTCGCCTCGCGACTCACGGCTTCAGTGGCACTCTGCGGGAAACAAGTCCTCAGAGCAAGAGACGCTAGAGGCAGTCGAAGCACCTCCACTCGGTCGGCGCTCTAACCCACTGGCGCAAGCTTAGCAAAGGCGGTCCGACCTAGGCACCCTCCTCATGAAAGCTATCGCTCGAGATAGCTCGTCCTATCCCGTGATCTCTCGGACGGGATTGAAGCAACACCTACGCTCTCAGGGCACCCCTGGCCCTCGTAGCTATGGTCGTAAGATTGCCCAATTTCACGAGAGGAAGCACGGGATAGGCGAGCAAAATAACTTAAAGCAACCCGAGCACATCGAACTCGGTCGGGGTAATCATGTTCATTACATACACCGCCAAAAGCAAAAAATAGGGACACTAATCATCTCCTCAGCCAGATGGAGGATTTCATGGCCGAGATTCGGCGGGCAATCTCTTAGGCGCACGGATCGACCGAGGCCCACGAATCGTCGACTTCTTCGTCGCCCCGATTCGGCAATGACGCCGCTCCCAACCGCCTCAAGGTCGACGCCGTCATAATAAGAGACGGTGTTGACCCGGCGAGGAAGCGCCAAGCACCGCCGCTTCCGCCGCAGACGCCTCGACACGCTCGAGAATCCGTCCAAGTATGGCGGGGAATGGCGCCGGGGCGAGTAAGCCCGAACAACCGGCCGCAGAGCGGCCTGGATGCCCACATGAAGGGCCGATTAGCTCGGCGATCGTATCGGCCGCATCCTCTCCGCCACCCGCTTATCCATAAGGGCCGAGTCACGTGACTCGGCGCGCGTCCGTTCTTCCACTGCCACCCTTCGCGACTCTGGCGCGTCGCTAAGGTTTTCGCGACTCTGCGAGGACAAAAAGACGTCGAAGACGCCCGCTGGTGCGATGGCTCCCAAGGGGTTGAACTACTCACCGCCACGGAGGCCTCCTTGGCGCGAAGTTCCTCCTCGACCTTGGCACGCGCTTCCCCGACGGACGCTGCGCGATCGGCAAGCTCCCTCGCCGTCGCGAGCTCCTCCCGAGCAAGATCCGCTCGCCGCTGGTCGGCCTCCTACGGACCGACTTCGCACTCCTCTCGGAAGAAGGGTGGCCTCGCCGAGCGGATCCTTCGCGTGGACGCATGAAGTCTTGGCCGCTTCGGCATCCGCCAGGGCCGACTGGCCTTCTCTCCTCGGCGGCCAACGACTCCACAAGTCGGCCGAGCCTCCGCAAGGCTTGATGACTTCCCGCACGACCAGGCGTAGCGGCCCTTCCTTGCTCGGCAGCGCCCTCGGCGTCGAGCGGCTCTTCCCTATGGCACTCCCGGTGTGCAAGTCTTTGGAGGAACATCGACTTGTCCACCGCCGGGATGTCAAGCGCTGCGAATACTGCCGGTCGATCTCCGTTCCCGGTCGAGAGATGCACGAAAGACAAATCCGTCGAGACTTACCGATCTGGCGAGCGGGACTCTGAGCAATGGACTTTCTCGCCCTGGGCCTTGGCGTCGGCAATGAGTAAGGTCGGCGTGGATCCTCCCCATCTCCACCTCCAAGGCATTCCAATCGCGGCGTTACGCGCCGTCGGAAACGAGCGGGCCCCTCGGCCGGTCGGCGGGCCAAGTCGGCTGGCGGTTGGCAGCGCCATCTCGACTTCCCGCCCTCAAGCGTCTGCGGCGGCCGATTCGCGCGCCCTCGGCAACACTTGGACGCCCAAAGCGGCGGTAGCCGGCCAGCGGCGGCGGGACTTCGCCGCCGGTGTCGCGAACGCCGCATAAATCGATGCCCGGCAGACTCGCGCCCGCCCCACGGTTGGCGATGACGGGAAGGCAAGGATGGCGGAACGTCTCCGTCGATGTCGCCAGACGGTAGCGGTCGGCGCCCCGGTGGCGGCGGGACCTCACCGGTCTCACCAGTCTTGGCCCAGCGAGCGCGCCACCGGAAACTCTCCTCGCATTGTCGGTGAACGCCGCGGCGGCTCTGTTGCGAGGCGCATCCGAAGAACCCAGCTCGACGGCCGCCGCCGCGCCATGAGCGGGAGCGGAAGGGCGCGGTTCCTCACCGCCGAAGTAGGACTCAGCGCCCTCCCGGTAGGTGAGCCCCTCGCCTGGCCGATCGGTCGAGGGTGCGAAGGAAGAAGCAGGAGAAGATCAAAGCTGGGGCACATAAATCACTTAACGAGAGGAAGCGAGCGGCCAGGCACCTGACGAGCCCTCTTTGCCGGACCCCTGCGAGGAGGCGTGAGGGGTCTGCGCATCTTCAGGATATACCCTGCGCCCGCAGTTTCTTCCGAAGAACCACGGTCGCTGGCCCCGCGGCTGGAACACGCATCGCAGCCGCTGGAGTCGCCTCCGCCAACCGCTCCCCTAAGCAGCGACAACTCTTCGTCGCCGCCACTCAAAGTCTCGTCGGAGACCTCCTCGCCTTGTGACCGGTCCGCGCTCTTTCCTCTTCCGCTCCTTCGTGGCCTCCTTCTTCGCCAGAGAGAGGCGGCGTCGCCTTGCTCCGTTGCGGCGCCGCGGCCGCTCGCCTCCTTTTCCCGGAAGCAAGGGCGGGAGATCGAGCCACCGAGCCTCGCAAGAGCGCTTTCGGGTAAGGGGCGAAGAAAGCGAGCAAAGCAAAAGCAAACAAGAGCCACCAGACGCACTAAGTTCTCGCGGATTTCGCCGAGAACGGAGCAGCGCCGCCTACCGGCTCAGATCTCCCGCGACGGAAACCGCAGCCCACACGCTGCGAGGACCTCCGATGGGGAAGCTCCGCTCGACGACCTTGCGGTCGGTCGGTCCGATGTACTCAAACATGGGCGCGGCCGATCCTTGAGGGGTTGGATGCGCCTCTCCATGAACGTCTGAGGACCGCCTTGCCCGTCAAGCCCGCCGCCAGTCCGCGAGCTTACCAAGGATCTCATCCACCTTCGCCCGATCCTCGTGTCGTGACCCCAGGTCCGGCAAGGATCTTGGCGTCGGTAAATTCCCACCGAAGAGGCGGGGCGCATTTGCCGATGTTCCGACGTAGAACCACTCGGCCCGTGCCACCCCGGTTGGGCGTCAGCGACTTCACATCGACGTAGGGCGACCTGCGGTGGTTGCTTGATTGGATCGCCAGGCGCCGAGGAGGCCGGTGGCATCCGACGGCGGCCTCGCGAAGAAGAAGTGGCGCCAGAGCCCCAGTGGGGTTCGATCCCGTAAAGGCCTCGCCGCAGTGTCATGAAGACCGCGATGTGGAGGCTCCGTTCGTTCAGTGATGAACTTCCCCGTAGTAGTGCGGCAACCCCGGACGAGCGGGTGGAGTGGGAGCCGAAACCGCTCGTAGAAAGGCGCCAATGAGACTATCTCGCCGTCTCCCGGTTCGAGGACCTCGGTCGGCCGGCGGCTACCAGGGATCGAGGCCGCGGGAAGAGCTCCTTCCTCTCCAAGCCGAGGTAGCGACCGCCATGGCCGTCTGCGAGGTCAACGACATCCCGAATGAGCGTAGGAGAGCGGAGGGCCAGCGACGAAGCGAAGCTTTTTCTTCTTCCCTTGCGTTCTCTCTCCTTTTCTTTTTGCAGAGGACACGAGCGGGAGGATTTGCTCCCTCGCGCGCCCTCTCCTTCCTTTATAGGCGCTGGCGAACGGGCCAGCGCCTCGCGCTAGCAAGCGCCACCTCGCGCGGCCAAGCCGATGTAACCGTCGACCGCTACCACACGCTACTCCGTGAACGTGCCCACGGCCCATTTAAATCCCACTAAGCATTAATCGCTCCGACAGACGGCCGCCTCGCCAAGACGCCGCTTGCCGCATCGCAGCCCAGTCGGCTACAGCGGGCGAGGCCCCATGCCAAGGTAAGAAAAGCGGCCCCTTGGGCCGCCCGATCGGGAAAGCAAAGCGACCTAGGGCTCGCGCGAGGCCCGACGCCGTCGAGGGTTCTGAAGGCGAATCGGCCGGTGGAATGAAAGCCGCCCCAACACGTAAAATAGGCGGCGAGGCGGTCGCGGTGAGCCCCAGAGGGCCTCTAGATGGGTCGTGGACGACCAAATCATCGTGGGCCGCGTCGAGACCATACCTCACACTCTCGCGGAGCTCATCGATGAGTGGCGGCGGTAGCGCTCCGGTCGGCCGGACGACCGGCGGCAGACCCGGGATGAGTAAGGAAAGGTTTTTATGGAACGCCCACAGCTGGTCGGACGCCCACGCCGAGCTACGTCAGCTTGGAAACGATCCCCTCGAAGGAGATCGCCAAGGTTCCACTCGGATTGCACAGACGGCTTCGCGCGAGCACGGCGTTCAAACCGACGAAGAGTAAACGTCGTTCGCTCAAACCGACTCTAAAAGCCCACGAGCGACGTGGCTGCCAGAGTCCGGCCAAGGCTAAACCCCGGCCGGCTCTCAGGCCGCTCGGGGCTCTGAGCTACACCAGTGCGCTCGCCTGCCGGGTTCTTTTTCTTAGCTGGCGGCGACTCAAGCGATCGCGCCGACCAACTGGCCAAACCTCGGTAATTGCCGGGCTAAACCCCGACCGGCTCTCAGGCCAGCTCGGGGCTCAGAACTACACCAGCAGAGTGCGCTCGCCGCCTTGCAGGGCTCTTTAAGTGGTGCGGCTCCCCAGCGGCCGCGCCGACCTAGCCAACCTCCGGCTAACCCCGGCCAAGCCCTCAGGCAGCTCGGGGGCTCAAACTCTTGACGAGTACCGTACCATGGGTACCATCGGCCGGAAACACTAACGGTGACCCACATGGCGAAAGGCCAGCCGAAAGGCACTTGGCGCGGAGATCGAACCCAGACCTATGCGGGGACCGACCACTGGGCGGTCGGCGGACTCCTATCTCGGGCGGTCGGCGGGCTCACCGCCTAGTATTGAAGCTCACGGTCGGCAAGCTCCACCGCCGAGCGATAGGGGCCACGCCGGTGTCGAGGCAATGCCTTGTGCGCGGCGTCCTGGCGTCCGTCAGAGGCGACGGCTCCTTCCCAAGACTGTCGAGCCACCAAAGAAGTCAAGCCCCGCCCCATCGCCTGGCACACCGCAAGAATACGCCCACTCCGAGGCCAAGGCAAAGTCAAGCGCCATTAAAGCCACCGAGGCCGACAGAGCACCACGCAATACGCCATCCGCATAAAGACTACGCAAGACTACTCATCACAGAACCACCAACCTCGCCTCGGGGCGGCGGGTCGATCGGACAAGGCAGAAACCAGACTTCAAGACGCGCAGTCCCTTCCTCGTGGTTTTCCGAACTCCCATGTAACTGCCTCCTCCGTCTATATAAGGAGGCAGGGCCGAGGAGGGGCGATGGAAAAAAAACAGTCTTCTAGGTAGTCACAACTCCCTAGCGAAAACACCAGGGGATCGGTCGGCCGACCCCCTGCCTCGCTTGTACTCCTCTTGTTCATCGCCCTAAGATCAATACACCCACACCGAGCGAACTGGAGTAGGGACGTTCAGCCCGAACCAGTATACACCATCTGACTCCTTGAGTCGACCATTCGGGGAGAGGGAGCGCGCGACCCCATCCGACCACAAATTCGTATTGCCGGTGCACGAAACACCGACACTATTTAATCCTTATGATGGTTTTATTGTCCTTAGGAACCAAGGAGAAGGACTCCCAAACGTCAAGCATGAAGCCAATTCTTCCGGTGCATAAGTTCAATTTGGATTCGGCCTCCGGGACAGCATCAACTTAAAACGATCATAACTTTTGATCCACAAGGGTGTTTGGGGTCTATGAGTACTGGTTTGAAAGGTTTCGTCGTCCTCTTTCCAACGGATCCGGCCTCATGTCCAAATTCCTTACGAGTCAACGGGAATCTGCAAAACAAGTTCGGTCATCTTTCCAAATACGAGTCAAACTAGGAATAGGAGTCCTACTCGGTCATGTATGTGTTTTGGACGCCCCTAGCACGGTTTTGGCCTCCTATGTGTCCTATATATAGCTAGGGGGTACCCAAAATAACTTGGATTTTGGTTATTTGATAGTTTAGCCTTTTGCTACTATTTTGAGTCTTTTAGACGTGCTCAATAGCCGCCTAACAAGCTCTTTGTATCGGAACCCCAATTTTTTTTATACTTCATCTATATTTGCAATTTTATATTGCTTTTGCCTTGTTCTTGCTTGTTCTTCGATTGCTTGCAGGAATTGATCTTCGTGATCAGGTTGATCGTGCCCACGGCAAGGTCAATAACCCTCTGGAGTTGGTTTAGCGATTGCTAAGGTGCATCATCGTTGTACGTTGTAGTCGGATCGTTAAAGTCGTTTCCACCCAAATCGAAGGTTATCATTCTCATCGAAAGATCGGGACACCCAATGTTACATCACGTGGTCATCTAAGGAAGGTTGCTCCCAGAGTGCTATAAATACTCCCATAGTGCTATAAATAGAGGGGGTGGAGGGATGCCTCACCCCTAAGTCCGTGTGAAAGATTTTTGATTTCCTGATGCTCATTTGAGCTTTACCCACATGGTGGTGTTGTTTTGTAAACATTTTTCTTAAAGCAATGCAAGATCTAATTTCTTCTATGTTCTTAAATTTATTTTATTTCTTGCATTTTTGCTTGGCTCCTTCTTGCACCTTATGTTTTGCTTCCCCTTCTACTTGTTGGTATTCTTTGTTGCTAAAGATGAATGATTGATGAATACATCTCCTGAAGATCATGTTCCAATCATCTAAGCAAGTTTCTTCGTGATCTTTTCAAAAAACCAGTTTTTGGCTTGAATTTGAAGTAGGGATAAATCTTGCTCTTGGTATTTTGCGTAGTGTTTCTTTGGTGTTCTTGCATGCTATGATATTTGGGAGACCATTTAAGATCATCTTGATTGTTAAATCCTCACGAGCAAGCTTAGGGTAAAATTTGAGCATTTGAGCCAATTTTAGCGCAACCTTCTTTAAAACTGAAAAAGATTAGAACTTTGAGATCAATCCTTGTAATTGAAGATTGAAATAGGTTCCTAGCAACTATAGAAAGGCGCATGCAAAGTTTTACGGGTTTTAGATCAGCCGATCAAAAAATACATCAATTTTTGGGTTTGAGACCACGCTGATTCACTGGTCACCAGAGCATTGTCCATCCGTGCGTGCTGATTTTATTGTTCATCCGACCAGCTAATGATTTTATTGTTCATCTGACAGTTGCTGATTTTACTGTTCATTCGACTAGTGCTGGTTTTGATTTTATGGGGAAAATCTACGTGCTTATTATTTGCACTTCCGGCTATTGTCAGAATCATAGTTTTATTTCCAAAAAAAAGAAAACATCAACAATCACAATATTCCAACATGTTCATAAATAGAGTTTATCATGTTCAATATTTTAATCCAATATGTCAAATATTTAAGTTCATTACGAACAGTAAACCATCTGTTCATATCCCAGTCTACGCATGGCTAAGCATATGCATGTAATAAGCGATTATACCCATCTTTCATCATCTATCCAATGTCTAGGGTTATCAAGTTTCACATGACAACATTGATTAAGGAAATCCCATAATGAAGGTAATATCTACCATACACCAAAATAACATTTTATAAAACATAGAGTATGCATGAAAAATTTGACAAAGGAACTTCTAAACATTTGGGATCAATATGATCAAAGGGGCTTGCCTTGATATTCATTGTTCATGTCGAAGTCGAAGTTGTAGCTTGTGTTGTCGACGAAGTCGAAGTTGTCGTCGAGTACACAATCAGACTTGTTAGCAATAGCGTCGGTTACGCCAGGCTCTACTCGTCATATCGCGATACATAGAAAAGAGCAAACTCCAATAAAGGCAAAAAGAATACAGATAGAAAAATCAAAATAGAAATCCATCACATAAAGCAAGAATGATTTAGGGTTAGGGTTTTTATGATTTGTCATTTCACCTATATTTCATACTAACGGTCTAGGCTACACCGTTACTCACTTTTTATGAATTATTTATTCTTATTTTACTAATTCAAGAAGCTAAGATTGTTTAGATTAATAGAATTAAGACATTAATTAAAGAACTATTATATTCCTGCAGTACCGACTCTCAGACCACGGTATTACCGACCTTTGGTAGTACCGTTCTCGAGATCCGGTAGTACAGACATTCAAGTATTCAAAAGGGCGTTTACTGGTTTAGGGTTACCAGCTGAACTTACATGGTTTTTGGATGATTTCTTATGATATGAGTACTTTAGCTAAAGACCATTTGACGCTTAACTATTCATAACATGCATCAATGATCATAACACTTAGGGCTATTGCTCTAATAGGATTCAGATGCAAAGCATGATGTGAATTAAATATTTTTCTAGAATATGGTAGTCCACATACTAAAGAGTAGTTTTCGGCTATTCTTCTTAAAATTTGCATTTAAACGAGATATTCTACAGGCTATTGAAAAGGCTTAAGTGTTTCTAAAATCTACGCAACAATAGTTCAGTTTTTGTTTTACATTTGCGGCTGCATGCACCTTTAAGGATTATTTAAAAATTCTTTAGATAATGGTAGAGAAATGTCCCTAAGAGTGACTTAAAGTTGGTCTTGCGTCTTTTATTTGTAACAATTGTTAATATTTTAGTATGCATGTAAGATGAAAACAATTATGAACTTTATTCAAATTAGAGCTTTTTGTTGATTAATATGGTCTAAATTTTAGGAACGCTTGGACACAGGTCTTATATGAAATACTAGTTAGTTTAGGACGTTTTACATATATTTACTATACAGGAGTATGCTAATTAAAGGCTAAAGGCATATTATGACAAATGATGATGACTTCTACTATACTAGATGGTTTGGACCTATTGAGAAAACACCTTATCATTTTATTTAAAGAAGATGTATATGTTAATCTCTTATACTTGATAAGCTAAACTCGCGCTAAAATAAATGATCTGAACCTATAGCGTTTCTAAAACAAGATCATACACATATAAAGGTATGCTTACGACAAGGATTCTATATGACATGTATGCTTTAAGTCATATTAAGCCAATTAAGACTTTTCTAAATTTTAGAGTGTTGGCATTTAAATTTAATGGTTGGTTAGATCAAGCTAATTCCTAACTAAAGATTCTAATTAAGCTAAAATTAGTTTTGCACTTAACTGGTTTAATCGAGATAAGGGTTGTTGAACTTACTAGAGTCTACTCTAATTCAGAGTTTTGTCATTTTATGCCAGAACAGGCCATGCACATTCTATTCCTATATTCAACACATCATTCATGTATGGCATACTTACCTAGTATAGTTGAGACAAAGATGATTCATGCTTAATTAAACTTTACTTTAAAGTTTTGACATTAGCATTCAGATGTCACTTAATCTAGATCAGATTTTATAGAGTTGAAATTCTGATTTTGAATGAGGAGGTTTAAACCAAACCGTGCCAACTATTTTTGATAAACCAGACTTCTGAGTTATAGCCAACTACAAAACTAGTTATATGCCATGTTGGTTTCTAATCTAGATGTACTAATTAAACTGAACTGGTTTACGTACTTATCTCCCACTGACTCTAAGTTCTGAACCAACTCATTTATCTCTTAGCAAGACGGTCCTACCTGCCATGCATGCCAGGAAATCTAACTGATTTTGGGTGACTTAGTCATGTATTTTGTTGTCAAAATGTACAGGTCCCTTTTCAATGAATCAACAAATAGATCTAGATAGAATATAGCTATGCTTTTCTACTGACCATTACCAGGAATGGATGGTTGTTGGTCACTATTTGGTTCAAGTACTATGCTAAAATACTCAGACCCGATCTATGGTATTCTAAGTTGGAATAGTTCTTCAGATTTTGCAATGTTTTCTAGTTAATTTGCAATATTTTCGTAGTTTGATAATTGTCATGGCTTAGGGGTTAGGGATTTAGGACTTCCCATGCTAGATTGAAACCTTAACCAATTTCTCTCTGAATTGAAAATCTTCAGAGAAGGGTCAACCTCAGTGCACTTTCTTTCTGTTAATTGCTCACAATCAGTGCCAAATAAAGGGAGCTAATAGGAGGTTTTACTTGTGATTGTTGAACAGTAATTTAGCTAACCAAGCACTCAACTAATTAGTCCATAGAATAAAAGCGCTACCTGCTAGTTGATGAAACTTCACTGGACAGAACATGTTTCCCACAGCTACAGTAGCCGCGTAGCTACAGTAGCCGCGCCATGGACAGAAACTTCAAGCGAGCTCGGTTCAGCAGGAGGGCAGCACTGAGGGTGATGGTGATGCCAAGAATGGAACCCCAGGAGCTCGGAGAAGCCAGGGGTGGTCTCGGCCGGGACTGCGACAGCCGGTGACTGCGGCGAGCGGCGGCGGTAGCAGGACGCCGTGGCGACGGCTGCACAGCGATCGGCGGCCCAAATTAAGTTGGGGGTATGAATCAACGAAGCTTGGTGATGCTCCAAGAGCGAGGAATTGGAAAATTATTACCTGGTAAGTAGATTCAACTGAGGTGGTCGTGGCGGCCAGCGCTGGGCAAGATGGCCGTGGCGCGAAAATTCGGCTTGTCCTTAGGTGCAGAGGCTCTAGCCTCTAGGAATGGGTAAGGAACTCAGGGCACCAATAAGTGATGAACGTGGATCGTTGATGGTGGCTGACAACGGCAAGGTGCGGTGAAATTGCGGCAGGAGTCGAGCAAGGAGATCGCTCGGGTGGAGTCTGGAGTAGGGAAAGGTGAAGAAGGCTGTTGGAAGTATAGCTGATAAATGGCCTAGGTGACCTTTATGGAGGAGTACGGGAGGAAACTACGGGGGTTGGGTAGTGGGTAGGGACGGCAAAAATGCCCATGGATCCGGGTCTGGGTCTGGATCTGGGTCTGAGTACGGATATAGATCCATGAGTATAGTAGACTCGGACTCGAAACTACTGTCAACTGATACATTTGTGAAACATTAAATTTATTACAGAGATAAGGGATAAATTCCCATTCCTCCTCACGGCGCACACCCAGAGGAACCCCACAACCAAAAGACCCTGGCACACACACACATCAACATTTGCACAGTTGTGCCACACTTTTTAGCCGTTTATCGCATCGGCCGCCTCCGCCTGTTCCCCACTGGACTCACCGTCACTGCGAGAGGTGGGGCCAAGTCGAAGAAGAAGAAGGGGACCACACCATCGCTCTCCCAGTTAGCCTTGTAACGCCCCGGCGAGGCCCCGGGGCGGCGGCCGCTCGGTAGGTCCTCCGATCTCGACATGCACTCCCGTGCTGATGAGGATCGCAACTATTCGCTCAATAAGAAGTCGTTCTCACCGTCGCCCGCCGACTCCGGACCTTGGAATTGGTACGGATCCCTCGGGGGCGGCACTACTGCTCCCGACGGCCGCACTGACGATGAAGGTGACTGGTCGCTCGGGAAGAAGCCATTGTCTTCCCGCTACCTGAGTTTCGGGTCCTGGGTACCCGTTGGGTCCGGGTCTGGGTCCAGCTTTGGACCCGTAGATCCATTCAGGTCCGGTTTCAGGTCTACAATTCGGGTCTCGAGTTCGGGTCCACGAGGGATGGACCCGAAGCTATCCAACCCGATTGCCATCCCTATGGTTGGGTCGGCAGCGTAGCTCTGTCGTGACAACGTGAAGGAAGGAAGAAGACTGCCGGGGTGGATTCGTGGCAAGCACTGGAAGTGAGCAGCACATGTGAAAGTGCATCTAGGCCCCTAAATGTGTTTTGGATGATTAATGACAAACGATTAAGGGACTAATGTGTTCCATGAGTAAATGAACAGGTGAAAATCCCAAAATAAGATCATCTACGGACGTTGGCAACCCTACAAAATGAGAAGAAAGAAAAATGACGTCATTTCGATATTGTTTTATATTTATTGATTGAGTTAATAGGTATGCCGTACTATTAAGAGGGATGCAACATAGTTGATCAAGGATATGTCTCTATGCTCAAATGAATACTAGCTAGAAAAGTTGAGAGACATGAGTCACAACACTTTCATCGGAATTGGTTTTGGTTTTTCAAAGTCTGGATCGGATATTCCGATCTCTCCAATTGTTGCATAGTTCGGACCTCTCCGATCAATAGTTCGGACCATTCCGATCAATTGGATCGGACAGTCCGATCTAGCTTAGTCCTTCTCTGGACAGATCGGATATTCCGATTAGGGTAAAAATTAAAATAGTGCCTCTCTGGACAAATCAGATGTTCTGATCGTTGGATCGGACATTCCGATCAAGACTTAGAAACTTTTCAAGAAGTTTCTTTAAAGGTGCTTCTTTGGACGCATCGAATATTCCGATCGTGGATATCAGATGTTCTGATGTGTATTATTTTTTACCGTTGGGGTTTGTTGTTTTCTAGAACTTTAGCCATATCGGATATTCCGATGTTGAGTTCAGAAGTTCCGATATGTGGCTGAGTGGAGGCATAACGGTTAGTTTTTGCCTCCCCCTAGAAATACCCCTCTACCTCCTCATTTGAGAGGTTAGCTTTTTGGCTGGCTACATTGTGCATTCAATACACATTCTTGTTGCCTTTGCTCCTCCTTTTCCTCTTGATCTTAGTGATCTATTAGTGAGTGAGTTGTGAAAAGGAGATTGAGTGCTAAGAACAATATATTGAGTCATTCATCTTGAGCACAAAATAGTCAAATCCAAGAGCATGAACTACATTGCATTTGTTACTCTTGGAATTTGAGGATTCCTAGACGGCTAGGAGTCACTCATGAGCAACCAACGAGTGTGGTTCGTCGTGAGAAGTTTGTGAAGGTCGATTTCACCTCCGAAAGGAAAGAAATCAAAAGTGAAGCCAAATCTCAAGTGTGACCGAGATTGGCGAGGAATAGAGTTGGAAAAGACCCGGTTAAGTGCGGCCGAGCTTCCTCAATGGAGATGAACTTCGAGAACAAATTCACCGTGTTTCCCCTTTTGGTTATATCTTTTCATTGTGCAATTTACTTTACCTAAATTGCTAGCTTTGCTTAAATTGCTTATATCTACTTGTGCTAGCATTGAGTAAGAGCCAAATTGCATTTTGATTCAATTTGTTTATATTCTCCCTACGCTCTGAACTGATCGGATACTCCGATTGTATCATCGGAAGCTCCGATTTATAATCGGAAGTTCCGATATTCATTTTGGACATTCCGATATGTTTTTCACTGCTATTATTTTAGTTTAATTTTTAAAACACCTATTCACCCCATCTAGGTGGTTTGCTCATCTTTCAACATGCATGAGGCCACGCAGTTTCAATCGGTAGACGTGGCTTGAACCGAAGAGAAGGCTCGGTGAGGTTTGGTTTTGTTAAGATTTATTAGCATGTGCTAATTGTGGACAAATTTACTTGTGTCTATGACATAAACTACTATGCAGTTATGTACATGAGGAGGCACCTTTTGTAACAAGTGCCTTTTAGTAGCACCCTTTCATGTGTATATAAAGGGGGTAATACCCATGTAATAAAAGACAATTGAGTGAATAGAAACTCTCTTGTGTTAATCATCTCTTTGCTAATAGTCCCACAATACGTTATCAGCACTGTCTCTTAGTAAGATTCATCTCTAGAACTATGGCTAGGCATTGTAATCCCTCTAGTAGTTCTAGGGGGAGATTCTACCCTATTTCTCTGTGTATTACAACTACATGGTGGAATTCTGCGGTCCCTGTTTGAGCGCCACGATAGAGAAGTGGGAGAAGAAGGAATCACCATATGGAGGCAACCCGACGCTATGGAGTGGTAGCCCGGTCTCCGCAAGGGCGTTCCGCGAATCGGCATGCAGTGGCTCGGCGTTCGGCGTGGGCGTGGCCCCGCAGCGCGGCCGTGTTTTCCATTAGCACAATGCCCTCCGTCCTTCCGGACTTGAACTGTCCACCGCCGGAGATCAATCCCCATGGGACGATGGCGGCTCGACGAGGCCGCCCGCCCTACTACTCCACAGTGCACCAGCCCGGTTTCCCGGCCTCGTGGTGCCATGGTGCGGGTGTGGCCTGGCTCGGCGCGCCCGTCACCGGAGGTGGCGCGGATCTGCCTAGCCGCGGTGCGAAGGCGGCTCGGTGTGGCGCGTATCTGGACGGCCACGGCGCGGATGTGGCCGGACGAGACATGGCGACGGTTGTGCCCGAGGAGGCCGACGACGCTACGCTGGCCGAGGCACCGCGACGACGCGCAAGAGCCGCGAGGTCAAGCGCGAGGGACGCGCCAATGAGGCGCACGCGCCGGGCGCGCAGAGCGTGGGCGCCGAGGTGCGTGAAGCCGGATCCGGCCGACCGTGAGGCGCCGCAGCGGCAGCCGCCGGTCCGACGACGCAGGTGCGGCGTTGCAGACAAACGCAGCGACCCCATGGTTGGCATGTTTAAATGGGCTAGGGCCCAATGGCTGGACTTTTAAGGAAAATGGATTTTTCCAATTGAGCCCTTAAGCAATGCAGCAATTGCAAATTAATCCAGCCACTTAAGAACTATGGGTTCTTTTTACCATTTATATTTGCATTATAGTACTTTGGTTTTAGAATAAAGCAAATAAATGCATGTACTGTTTAATTGCGATTTTACCCATGTAAATATTTGTATCGCAATTAAATATGATGTTCTAAGCTTTTGTATTATTTACATGCATTTAATTTTCTAGCATTTATATTTGATGTTATGTAGTTGACGATTACCTTAAGTGCTAAAATTAGCACAAGGCATGGGTCCTATGGCATAAATTTTATGTCCATAGTGAGAGTATCTCGCCCATTGCTAAAAGGTCTACGTCACTTTATTGTGTTAATATTCATGCATATATTTACTTTGCTAAGTAATTAATTAAGAAATTGCATGATTACTATGTACATATGGTTGATATCTCCAAAAACGAGTTTGCTGAACTTGCTGTGCATGGCAGTAATTATTTAACTTGGGCCATGGATGTAAAAATCACTTTGGCATCAAGAAGTTTATTTGCTTGCATCAATGATCCTGTTCAGGGTGCAGCCCCTGTACCTGAAAATTACAAGTATGCAACTCTGCATTTTATCAGGCACCACCTCTATTCAGACTTGAAAACTGAATATTTATTGGAGGAGGATCCACTAAGTTTGTGGAAGTCCTTAAAGGACAGATATGACCAACATAGGGCGATCATGTTGCCTGAAGCTCAAAGGGAATGGTCTATGTTACGTTTTCAAGACTTTAAGTCTGTTACTGAATACAATTCTCGCGTACACAAGATCAAATCCAAGTTGAGATTCTGTGACAAGGCTGTTACAGATGAGGACATGATTGAAAAGACGCTTTGCACTTTTCATCCTTCTATGACGATATTGCAGCAACAATATCGTCAACAAAAATACACTAAGTACTCTGATTTAATTTATACTCTGCTTCAGGCAGAAAAGCATGATGACCTTCTTATGAAGAATCATCATACGCGCCCGACAGGGGCAATGGCAGTGCCGGAAGCACATGCCAATATTCCGAGTACTAGTGCATACCATGATCAAAAGAAGGATAAAAATAACAAAAGGAATAATGCAAAGTGGAAATCCAAAATGCAGAGGAGCAAATCAAAAGTTTATGGCAAAGGAAAATTCAAAAATAATTCTCCTAGGGAGAAAACTGGACTTTGCCATAAATGTGGATGTAAGGGTCATTGGCCAAGAGAATGCCGTACACCTAAACATCTGGTTGAGTTATACATCAAATCAGTTGGCAAGGGCAACAATCAGAAGGGCAAGGTTGAAGTTCATTTTGCTGAAAATCCAGAAATGAGTCTGGATAAAGGACAGAATGATCTTGTCAAGATTGTTGATGACCATGGGATGGTTCAACAGAAGGAAGATGAACTTAAAGATATCGATGACATGATGGTGGAATATGCCACCCAAGATCTGTATGGAGATACTATTTAGTTTCTCATTATCCCTTATGATTGTAATCAGCATGTAATTATCTTCATAAAATGTTGTATATTTCATAGTTTGTGTATAGGTCTTATTTGTTGCTCATAAAGAGCATATACATGTTTGTTAGTGTCAAACATGTCCATATGGCTCGTAAAGAGCATATGTATCTTGTATATTGACATGACATATAATATATGTGTGTATTATTTCTATATTGGAGTTAATTTTATTTTCTCCGTTTATAGATCTTGGTGACAATCCGATGGAGGAAGAATTATGTCTTGTTGACAGTTGCACCACTAATACTATATTAAGGGAGATAAAGTATTTCCAAACTCTAACTAAGAGGAGAGGAAATATTATGACCATCACTGGTAATGATGCTCAAATTGTTGGTTCGGGACGAGCCATCATTATACTCCCTATGGGTACAAACATCGTGATAGAGGATGCTTTGTTGTATCCTGAATCTACACGTACCCTACTAAGCTTTAAAGATATTCGCATCAATGGTTTCCATGTGGAGACTAGTAAAGAGAGCAATGTTGAGTATTTGCTCTTAACTAAAACTACTGGATGCGAAAAACAAGTGGTTGAAAAGCTTCCTTCTTTTTCATCAGGATTGTACTACACATATATTAAACCCGAACCACATGTTGCGTTAAAGACAATTTTCTCTCATCTTGATAAGTTCAAGATTTGGCATGACGGTTAGGTCATCCAGGTTTGGGTATGATGCATAAAATTGTCAAAGGTTCTGTTGGCCATAATATTAAAAATTCAGATTTCCCAAAATATGATGAATTCATGTGCACTGCATGTGCAAAAGGGAAATTAATTTTGAGGCCTTCATACCTTAAAATTAAAAATGAGCCATTAAATTTCCTTAAAAGGATTCAAGGAGATATTTGTGGACCTATCCAGCCTTGGTCTGGACCGTTTAGGTATTTCATGGTGTTAATTGATGCATCTACAAGATGGTCCCATGTATGTCTACTCTCTACAAGGAACCATGCTTTTGCCAGATTAATTTCCCAAATAATAAAATTAAGAACCAATCATCCTGATGACAGGATAAGGTCCATTCGGTTGGACAATGCCGCTGAATTTTCTTCAAAGGCATTTAATTATTATTGTTTGGCTTTGGGTTTTAATGTAGAGCATTATGTACCATATCTACATACACAAAATAGCTTAGCGGAGTCTTTCATAAAGAGGATAAAGCTTATAGCTAGACCTTTGTTGCAATTTTGTCAATTACCAACAAGTTGTTGGGGACATGCGGTTTTACATGCCGCAGCTTTAATCCAAATTAGACCAACTGCATACCATACGGTCTCCCCATTGCAGTTAGTACGTGGAGATGTACCAAGCATTTCCCATCTGCGAAAATTCGGTTGCGCAGTATACGTACCAATTTCACCACCGCAGCGTACACAGGTGGGTCCTCAAAGAAAGTTGGGGATCTATGTGGGGTATAATTCTCCGTCAATTATAAAATACCTTCAGCCATTGACAGGGGATCTGTTTACGGCTCGGTACGCTGACTGTATATTTGATGAGGATAATTTCCCGGCATTAGGGGGAGATATGTACCACAACGAATGCCAGGAAATTGATTGGAATGCCACAGGCAATCAGTCCTTAGATCCACGTACAAAAGAATCTGAACAAGAGGTTCAGAAGATTATAAGTTTGCAATACATTGCAAACAATCTACCAGATGCATTTACTGATTATAAGGGGGTTATGAAATCTCATATACCTGTTGTTAATGCTCCGGAAAGAGTAGAGGTACCAAAGAAAACTACTCTTGCCCCTAATGTGAATAAGAGGGAGAGAATTCCGGTTGCACGGGACTTAGTTTCACGGAGACGTCCACAGAAACAAAGAAAGACCGATAAAGGTAAATTACCTATGTCAGTAAATAAAAAAGAGGTTGGAAGTCCTCTGGTGATTGGTAAACCCAACATAAATGTGCGCGCAAACTTCAATGTTGGGACATCGGAACCCTTAGACTCAATCGTATTGGGAAATCATGATGAGTCACAAGGCAAAAATAAAGAATTATTGGATGAAGAAATTTCCACTAATTATACTGATTCGAGAGAATCATACAATAGAAAGACTACAATTGTCAACATTTATTTTTGCCTCTAAGGTTGTTGAAACCCTTCAACTGGATCCAGAACCAAAGTCCATGGCAGAGTGCATGAAGCACTCAGATTGGGTAAAATGGAAGGAAGCAATTGAGGCTGAATTGAGCTCGCTTAAGAAAAGAGAGGTATTTGGTCCAATTATGACCACACCTCCTAAAATATTTCCGGTTGGAAATAAATGGGTTTTCGTTTGAAAGAAGAATGAAAATAATCAGGTGGTGAGATACAAAGTGAGACTTGCAGCACAAGGGTTCACGCAGAGACCCGGCATTGATTACAATGAAATATATTCACCGGTAATGAGTGGAATAACATTCCGATATTTACTATCATTGGCAGCAAACAAGAATTTATCCATGCAGTTGATGGATGTTGTGACTGCATATTTATATGGGTCACTTGATTCGGAAATTTACATGAAAGTCCTAGAGGGGATATCTATCCCGAATCCAAATACAAATCGCAACATGTATAGTGTAAAATTGAAAAAGGCACTATATGGATTAAAGCAGTCAGACAGAATGTGGTACAACCGACTAAGTGAGTTCCTTATTAAGAAAGGTTACTCAAATAATGATGATTGTCCTTGTGTGTTTATAAAGAAATCCCAAAATGGATTTTGTATAATCTCCGTTTATGTTGATGA
The DNA here is from genome assembly GCA_036346355.1 of Rhipidocladum racemiflorum. NCBI lineage: Eukaryota > Viridiplantae > Streptophyta > Magnoliopsida > Poales > Poaceae > Rhipidocladum > Rhipidocladum racemiflorum. The sequence continues at coordinate 24,746,808 of CM070586.1, forward strand.
TTTGTATATCATCGGAACCCCAAGGGATATAAAGGAAGCTAGCAATCATCTAGTGACGGAATTTGAAATGAAAGATTTGGATCAAACCAAATTTTGTTTAGGTTTACAACTTGAGCATCTCCCTGAAGGGATATTTGTGCACCAATCTGCATATACTCAAAAGATTTTGAGTAAATTTAATATGGATAAATCATATCCATCAAAGACCCCTATGGTTGTTAGATCTCTAGATAGGGATAAAGACCCATTTAAACCTAGAGGTGAAGATGAAGATATTTTAGGACAAGAGGTTCCATATCTTAGTGCCATTTGGGCACTGATGTATCTAGCAAACTGCACCAGGCCTGATATTTCATTTGCAGTTAATTTATTGGCTAGATATAGCGCAGCACCAACGAAGAGACATTGGGCTGGCGTTAAGAATATCTTCAGGTATCTCCAAGGTACAAAAGATCTTGGTCTATTATATAAGAAAAACCAAGATATGAGCATAGTGGGTTATACAGATGCTGGCTATTTGTCTAATCCCCACAATGCCAGATCACAGACTGGGTTTGTATTTTTTATATGGTGGAACAACTTTTTCATGGAAGTCTAGTAAACAGACTTTAGTGGCCACTTCCACTAATCATTCTGAAATAATTGCACTTTATGAAGCATCACGTGAGTGTGTATGGCTTCGCAGAATGATTAATCACATACAAAAAGCATGTGGTATAAATACAATTGAATCCCCTACCATTATCTATGAAGATAATGCGGCTTGTATTACTCAAATGCAAACAGGTTATATAAAGAGCAACATTACGAAACATATTGCTCCTAAATTATTCTATCCTCATGAGCAGTGGCGGATCTAGAATTTGAACATGCTCCGAGCTGGGTGATGAACAATAGGCCCAATTGAGATTATATAACATGGGCTAATATATTTATTACACCCTGGGCTTACCTGGGCTAAATACAAGCTAAAATTTTAAGTCCCGGGCTACAGCCTACTTTGCCATGGGCCTAGATCCGCCCCTGCTCATGAGCTCCAAAAGAGCGGTGAGATGGAAATTTTGCAAACATAGTCTTGTGAAAATTTGGTTGATTTATTTACCAAGTCCTTACCAAAATCCACATTTCAGAAATGTGTTAATGGAATTGGTATGAGGAGACTTTGTATGTTGCAAGGATCAGGGGGAGAGTCCTCTGAACTTTAAACCTGTTTTTAAAGGATATATTGTACTCTTTTCCTTTATGAGTTTTTACATGGTATTTTCCCATAAAGGTTTTTAATGAGGCAATATAATACAGGGTAAATATGTTATGTACTTTTTATCTATCCATTTTTCCCACAGGGTTTTTGGGAGAGTTTTTAATGAGACGTATACATATATTCCTATTTTCTTCATCCGTTTTTCCCACAGAGTTTTTGGAGGGAGTTTTTAAAAGAACACGAAGATGAATATAATTTGTTCAAGGGGGAGTGTTAAGATTTATTAGCATGTGCTAATTGTGGACAAATTTACTTGTGTCTATGACATAAACTACCATGCAGTTATGTACATGAGGAGGCACCTTTTGTAACAAGTGCCTTTTAGTAGCACCCTTTCATGTGTATATAAAGGGGGTAATACCCATGTAATAAAAGACAATTGAGTGAATAGAACCTCTCTCTTGTGTTAATCATCTCTTTGCTAATAGTCCCACAATAGGTTTGACTCTGCTGTGGCTTAAGAGCCGTGAAGAAGAACTGGAAGGAGTGGTGGTGTCCGGCATGTGGACCAGCACAATATGTGATGCTAAATGGCAGTCAGTTGCATAAGGGAAAATAATGGTCCACACACAGTAAAAAAAAGGAACTGTCTTATTCCATTCTATTCTTGGACAGATAGGATTTAATTATTACTTCTAGTCATGAATTTTATTGTTGCAGTTATTCTTTATCAGAATTCAACGATACGAGGAAACGATATTGTTTTAAGTTAAAACCTTGATTTTAATTAAAAATTTTATTTACTTTTAATTTTACATTTTACATTTTTATTTTTCCCATTTTTAAATTTTTTGGATGTTACAAGATAATTCACGCGATTCACACAGGCACTTGATCCCAAGGACTTTGTTAGTCCATGCCAAAAATCAATGGTGAGCACTCTAAAGATTGCGGGCATTATGGAAATATGTAGTTAGTCAATTCTTAACCCCAATTCATCTTGGGGACCTGGGGTATGGGCAGATCTACAGTGTATAACCTGGGGTCTTAGTGATACTGCCGTCTTTCAACCTAGCACATATATATATATATTTTTTAATATATAAGTATATGATCATCTTATTGTAAGTTAAAAGTTAGTGTTATGAGTTGGTGTTGTCTACGATGATCCCGATGATCTCCTTTTCTAGATCTGCTCGTGTCTACACTACTACAAAATCGGGCATCACAAACGGTCTACTAGAAACGGTTTGGTGCAAACCGGTTGTAATGCTCGCACCAGAAGCGGTTCATGGCAACAAGCCGGAGGGGATCTCTAGAAGCGGTTCGTGGCACGAACCCCTTCTAAAGCCTCACCTCTAGAAGCGGTTCGTGACACGAACCCCTTCTAAAGATCTTTACAAGCGGTTTGTGTCCCCAACCGCTTCTAAAGCTTTAGAAGGGGTTCGTGTCACGAACCGCTTCTAAAGACCCCCTTCAGAAGGGGTTCGTGTCACGAACCGCTTGTAGAAGCTTGATTTTAGAAATAATAAAAGGAATGCGTGCCCTACTCTATCAGAGAGCACGCGTGGGTGGGTTGGCTAGATGCATAAAGCGAGTTACGAGGATGGAGTGCTGGTCGTGGGTTCGAATCCCGTTCCCACGATAAATTCCCACGATATTATTACTGTCTTTTACCGCTTGGTGTCGCACCACCACAAGCGGTTCCTAGAACCGCTTGTGATACCCTTCGAGGTATTACAACCGGTTGCTTAGAAGCGGTTGTAAAACCGCTTCTAGAAGTGGTTCCGAACCGCTTGTAGAAGCTGGTTCTGTAGTAGTGCTATGGGGAAACTCAACGACGATGCTAGCTTGGTTCCTTAACATAAAATACAAGAGCTTAAACTGGGCTAGGCTTACATTGGGCCTCTAAAAGCCCAGTTATATCTTGGTTAGTGGTTGCATGTAGTGAATGCATATTTGTTCCTGTGGCGTAAATAGGTTATCTGGTGTAAATCGGGCCTTGAAAATTCAGCATTCTTTGATAGTAATAACTGCATGCATTGCGGGGCATTTTCCGGAATTCCTTGTCCTTAACCTTTACATCAGTGATCCCTATAAAAAGATAAAGCTACCAAAATACACATAGAATGGAAAATTCCTTCTGTACGAGAAAGGGAAACAAAGAAAAGTGCTTCTCTCTTCAAATCATACGGAAATTATATATATTATAACAAAGGGGAAAAAAGCAAGAAACTAACTAAAGAACAAAAGGATCCAGCAGCTGTTTGAGGTGAACCCATCCTTACGTTTCTCTCCAGTTCATTGTTGCTTAGCTTACCATAAATTACGCATTCACAAATCCCAAGGAGGTGCAAAACTTCAGATGTACAAGGTGATCGAGTTATTAATTTCAAAGATCAGTGAACCATAGAACGATAATCCCGTGTCGTCACACCGAAAGGATGGTAATGGGAAGGAGAGATTGGAATAAAGAGAACGACAAAATCATCTCTTGTCATGTCGGTGCAAACCCTTGGTCTCGGGAGAGGTGATGGACAAAGGTCAAGTGGATGTCCATCGATCTCCTGACTGCAACCGGACGATAATTCCTGCGCATTGGCAGCATAAAAATGTCTTTAGATTTTTTGGTTCAACATCTGAGAAAAATTAGAGAAAAAAATGTGCTCCCAAATTAAATGTCAGATTTCATGTTTCAATTATCCTTGTTTTAGATTTGATGTTTGAACACAAAATTCTTCAGTTCTTTGTTTTTTTTCCCAGGCTCCCAAACCAGTCTCAAGCGCCAGGTTAAAAAATCATGTTCGTACAGCTAGAGATTCTAGTACCGTGGTACGCAGCGCCTTCCAGTTCACAAAATCTCGAGAAAGCACGACCATGGCGATATGGAACTACTGATTGCGTCCAAAAATACGGAAGTACTTTTTCTGTTCATCTTGGTGGGTTGCTAGAGGCAAATTGCGTACTGTGTACTGGGCTGCTCATCTCGAAACTGCGGTGGCCAGAAATGGAGAGTACCTAAAGCTGATTTACAATGGCAGCTAGCAACACGGTGCAACCGCGCAGCCCACCCACCACCTCAAATGCGCCCGCCATGCATCCTAAGCTGCTCATGGCTTGCCGCCTCGGCGATGCCCAGCGGCTAAAGGATCTTCTGGACGAGGAAAGCGCGGCGGCGCGGCCCGATTTCGTCGTCCAAGTTGAAGGATCAGCACCTTCTGCGGCCGCATTGCTCCTGGAGGGAATCAGCGTCGAGGGGGACTCGGCGCTCCATGTGGTAGCAGCACGCGGAGACGGCGAGGAGTTCCTGCAGTCGGCGAAGGCGATCCACGACAGGGCCAGACACCTCCTGGATGCGCCCAACAAGAAGGGCGACACGCCGCTGCACTACGCCGCAACGGCTGGGAACGCGAGGATGGTCTCTCAGCTGATTGATTTGGCCAGAATCGAGAGCCACGGCGCGGAGAGAGCGAAGGAACTGGTGCGCGCGAAGAACAGGCTCGGGGAGACGGCTTTGCACGAGGCAGTCCGCACTGGAAATAGGGATATTGCCATTCGGCTGATGCTTGAGGACTCTGCGTTGGCGAGCCTCCCGAAAGACGGTGCTTCGCCGTTGTACATCGCCGTCTTGCTAGGGGAGATCGATATTGCGCGGACGCTGCACGATATGAGTGGCGGGAATCTTTCGTATTCTGGACCAAATGGGCAAAACGCGTTGCATGCGGCGGTTTTACGGGGCAAAGGTACCTCTCGAGCGCGTTTGTTCCTTCAAATTTTAGGAGTTGTCTATTTACAGTGTCAGCTTGAGTTTATGGTTGGATTTTTTAGTTCGAGTCCTTTCGCGTTTTTTAGTTGAAAATTCTGAATTCTGAATTGAAAGTGATTTCCTCGAACTTCAAAGTTGAAATGGCCAGTCAAGTTCTTGATTTATTCCTAAGTCGACAGGTGCCGGGGTTGGCCTTGGAATGAGTGGGCGAGGCACAGTGTGGATAACGACTTGTCGTGGGCGGCAGATTGCGCCAATGAGAAACATGTCGGGCGAGCGCAAGTTAGAATCATCCCTCGTCTAAAACATTTGAGTTGATTTTTTTTTTTAAAAAAAAGAATCTCGTCCATTAAAGAAGCGTGCAAAAACTTTGTGATATATGATTAAAGGGAATTGCTAAGTAGCACTTGAGTGTTTCTTTGATTTATGAGCATTTATTTTTTTTGCCTATAGAGTACTTAAAGGCTTAAAATTTGAGTGCTATTTAATAAAAAAAAAAATACTCATGTGCTTCCTAGACACCCCATGATTAAAATATATTATTATTATTATTATTTATAATTACATATTTTACATGTATTTTTAATGTTCCCTTGCTACCATTGACGGGGATAGGAGGGTGAAAACCCCTGTAATCCTGCATCACATTTCCATCCCCAGTGTTACAAGAGTATACTTGCATCAATTTATGGTAGCGTATATAGACGTACGGTGCGAAGGATTTTAATGTCTCAGTTAATCTGAGGACGATTACATATGGTAGTGCTTCTATACTCCTCTAAAGACAAAATTGCACAATGCAAAAAACAAGTGTTCACTGTTTTGGCCCCTTCCATTTTTTTCTTGTAAAAATAGCATCATGTGAAATTTTTTGCAAACCTAGCCTCCCTCCGTGCTACAGTATCATAGAAGAAACCTTCCACACTATAGTGTTGCGGAAGGTCTTTCTGTGGTACCGTAGCACAAAAGGTTCCCCTGCCGCGCGCCGCGATTCTTCGTGCCACACCACCTCCCGCAGTCCCCTGTCATGGCTCCTTGGCTTCCTGCGGTCCTCTAGTACGGAAGGTGTCAGGTCTTGCCCCTTGGTTATTCTGTAGTGAGGTAAGGGGCTAGTTTTACACACAAAAAAAATGGGAAAGAACCATTCTTGCAAAAAAAAAAAACAGAGAGGGTCAAAACAGTGAATAGTTCACAAAAAACAGTGTGGTTAGTACTAGTGTAGTGTGTGGTTGACGACCAGATACTCAATTTTATTTTGAAAGTTATGCATTGATCAAATATATGCATAATGCTACGAAAGAAACTTTTTAAGATTTGGAATTCAAATTTAAGCAGTGAACCTACAAAATTTGGTGTGGGAGTGGATATTCAAGTTTAAGTAGTGAACCTGCAGTTGAGATTAGTGGGATTGTTGTGCATTTGTGCAATCATTTGATCACTTCTCTTGCATATTTATTTTCTTCAGTGATGACAGAGATGCTACTGGATTGGAACAAGGGCCTCACCGAACAAAGGGACCAGGATGGCTGTACGCCTCTTCACTTCGCCACATCACAAGTAGAAGACCGAAACCGCCGGATCTCCCCTCGTTCTAGGTTCCCTTGGTTTCGCTTTACCACATCGACCACGGACAATATTCCACTCTTGTTACTACAAGCTAATCCTTCTTCAGCATATCAGCCTGACGACAGTGGGTCATTCCCTATACATGTCGCTGCTGCAGTTGGTGCGAACAAGACAGTCTCCGATATGCTTGAAATGTTTCCAGACATCGCTGGTCTGCGCGACGCTAAGGGAAGGTCTTTCCTTCATGTCGCCGTCGAGAAGAAGAGACGCAGAATAGTTGAACACGCTTGCCGAGCTACATCATCGTTAGAATGTATTCTGAATATGCAGGACAATGACGGGAACACTGCACTGCACCTGGCTGTGCAGGGTGGCGATAGTGAGACGTTTTTCTTCCTATTCAGGAACCGGCAAGTACGCATGCATTTGACAAATAATGATGGGAACACCCCTAGAGATCTGTCACTATGTGATATTCCCCCGGGGCTGTCTTACAAATGGGTAACTGCTTTTACTCTCTCCTTTTATTTGCAGGGAGATTAATATTGTCCCTCTGAAGCGAATGAAATCAATACTAAGTTGTATGGTTTTATTGATCTCCTATTTCATTTGGCAGAACCCCAAGCAATTGATACATCGCGCACTAACACGTGCAAGCGCGAACCACGGTATCCGTCGCTGGGATCAGTTTGAGGAAGAGTACATTCTGCAACCAAAACGAGAGGACGAGGAGAAAGAATCAGCGAAACTGAATAACTCTACGCAAACTTTAGGCATCAGCTCTGTGCTCATAGCAACAGTGACGTTTGGCGCAGCTTTCGCCATGCCTGGAGGCTACATAGCCGATGACCATCATAACGGTGGCGCACCGACGCTTGCTGGGAGGTACACATTCGACGCATTCGTCATGGCCAACACACTAGCGTTCATCTGCTCGTCAATTGGCACCGTCGGCCTTATGTACTCCGGCATTACTACGGTCGACTTGCCCATCCGTCAGAAGCACTTTCTTAGGTCGCTGTTCTTCGTGTCAAGCTCGTTGACATCCCTTGTTACCGCCTTCGCATTGGGTACGTACACGGTTCTGGCCCCTGTTGCTCATAAGACCGCCGTTGCAATCTGTGTGATCAGTCCTGTTGTTGTGATCTACAGAAGTGTAGGAAGGTTTCAGAGAATGTATGCTCTTGCAGGACCGTTATATATTAGAGCGGGGCTTTGGCCATTGGTAATGTTAGCCAAAGACGTCTTTACAAGAATGTTAAGGTTATATTGGCCCTTCCTTGTGATATTCAGTTGGGCAGCGTGTGCAAGGAACTATAGGCACCAATAACTCGATCGACGAGGCATGAAAATATATACTAGCAAGAAGATCACTTGGTGAGCGTTAAGTACTCTTTTGTTTCAAAGTTTCGGTTTTGTTTCTGCTGTGCTTGTAACTTTGTTTTTTGAGACTTGCTCTTTTTCTGCTGCTCTCATATATATTGTCCAATTTATATATGCACTTTACGGAAAAGCATTTAAAAATGCTTTCATTTTCACATATAATCAATACAGAGAATGCTTGCAGACCTAAGAGTTAGTACACATATTTCCTTCCCAGTTCAATTCCCACCGACATATTGGTAGCTTAATTGCTGATTTTTCGGACTTTAATTTAGGAGTCTCTTGTGTTTGTTAAATCTTAAGATTAGTTGCAATGATAAGTGATTCGTGGGAAAATAGTAGTTGACGAAATGAGGCGTAGTAGCGTGAGGTAGGTAGTAACTAGTTAGATTCGCGCGCGGCGAAATTTGATCTAAGTTTTTTGTTTCTGAAAAATAACCAACGTAAGGACCTAAACATAATTTAATCTTTTCGGAGGGATTTTTGGCGAAGAGGGCGACGTGGCCGGCTGGTTGCTCCGTAAATATTCCAGGCATAATAGATATATTTTCTCGGAAAAAACGGAGAAAGGATCTTCTTTTGGTGAGTTTAACACTCCATACGTTCACCGGTAAATAATACATGTTTCGAAAAATACTATAGATCGAGTTGCAAAAAAAAAATGGAGATGTAGCTCCACACATATCTCTTATTTCGGAAAATATTAGGAATCGAGTTAAAAAAAACAGAGCGATAGAGTTGTACATATATTTCTTTTAACGAATTTAGTTAACACTCTATTATTATCCGGTCAACCTTCATTTGTCGAGTTTAACACTCTATGTGTTAACCGGGTAATAATACATATATTTCAAAAATTATTAGAGATGCCAATTTTTTTGGTCGAGTTTAACACTCTATGCGTTCACCGAGTAATAAATACATGTTTCGAAAAATATTAGAGATTGAGTTGGAAAATTGAGTTGGGGGGAAAATCTAGAGTTAGAGCCGCACATGTATTTCTGCTGACGAAAACATTTTTTCCGGGAAAAACGGAGAAAGGACCTAGACGTAAGGAGCGAGGACCTGTTTGTTATGTTTTTGGACCTGACTGCTACCCTGATAAATTAGAAAAGAGCTCGTTCGTGATTTGTATTTAACGGTAGTTTTTTTCTATAAAGAAACGAACGAGGGACATAAACGCGATTCGAAAACGTTTTTCTTTCTGTAAAAAAATTGCGGAGGACCTTTTCGTAACTCGCAGGGACCTATCCGCGATTTCAAGAAAGTCGAAGGGCCTTTTCGCAAAAATCCAAAAGTGATGACGTGGATGGCCCGGTTGATCTCGGTTGTGTTCCCTTGTAATAAAGTGTGTTTGAGGTATCTGAGTCTTGATACCATCCCAATATTTTCTGGTTGGAGCTGTATGTGTCTAGCTAACAAATTTATTGCGAATACAATATTAGGCCTTGTGCAATTCACAAGATATATAAGTGTTCCAATGACACTTAAGCATAGGACTTCGGGTCTTGAGACTTCATCAAATTTCTTCCTTGGTGTAAAAGGTTCTTTATCTACTTCAAAGGATCTTAATACCATGGTGTCTTTAAAAGATGAGATATATTCATATTAAATCTTTTTAATACCTTCTTGGTATAGGTAGATTGGAATACAAAATTTTTTCTGAGAAATACCTTAACGGTAAGTCTAAGCAATATTTGGTTTTACCCAAATCTTTCATCTCAAACTCTGTTGTAAGGTAATAACTTGCTTCTTTTATCTCTTATGTGGATCTAATGATATTTAGATAATTAACGTAGACTGAGATGATACAAAATTCATTCTGAGATTTTTTTTATGAAAACACATGGACAATTATCATTATTAGAGTATTCCTTCTTCAGGAGGAACTAACTAAGTTGGTTGTATCATATTCTCTCCGATTATTTTAATCCGTATAGAGATCTCTGCAGTTTGACACTATACATGTTGTAATTTATTTTATTAGGGTTCAGAATTTTGACAACTCCTAGGACTGTCATATAAATATCCATATCATGTGACTCGTATAAATGTTAGGTCACTATATTCATCAACTGCATTGATAAGTTTAAGTTAGTTACCATTGATATTAAATATCGGAACGTTATTCCAATCATATCATAATCAATGTCAAGTCTCTGCTGAACCCTGGTGCTATAAAACTTGTTTTATATTTCACTATCTAGTTTTTTTTTCAAGATAAAAAATCATTTTGATCGTAAAGAGAATACCACTTTATGATATGTTTGATCACCTGGATCTACTGTTTGTGTCCGAAAATATGGAACTACTTTTTCTGCTCATCTTGGTGGGTTGCCAGAGGCAAATTGCGTGCCGTGTACTGGGTTGCTCATCTAGAAACTACGGTGGCCAGAAATGCAGAGTACCTAAGCTGATTTGCAATGGCAGCTGGCGACACGGTGAAACCCCGCAATCAACATACTGCATCAAATGCGCCCGTTATGCATCCTAAGCTGCTCATGGCTGCTCGCGTCGGCGATACCCAGCGCCTGAAGGATCTTCTTGATGAGGAAAGCGAGCCGGCCACTACTACATAAAGGACTACTAGTTATATGCCCGTGCGTTGCTACGAAAAACAAAATTGATAACGAAAAATAAAAATAAAAAAATATTATTTCATAAGATCAAACATCTATCTTTAACACTTCATTTCTTGCAAAAGCTGGCTAATTAAAGCAATGCTTCGTTTCTTGTGTAGGGCAATTAAGCAGGGCAATTAAGTATGGCAATTAAACAGGGCAATTAATGTGACGTGGGAAGAAACTCTCACTTTATACAGTAGAGATATTAGACTTCTCATCATATATGGTTTTTAAAAACCATCTGTGTTGAATCTAATCATAGACAGTTTTCAAAGAATCATCAGTGATAAGCTCATCACAGACGGTTTTATCCAAAAACCGTCTATGATATATATTACCATAATCACAGACGATTTTTTGCTAGAACCGTTTGTGATATAAATGCACATCATAGGTGGTTTTAGCCAAAAACCGTCTGTGATGTGCATTATCATCATCACAGATGGTTTTTGGTTTGAACTGTCTGTGAAATAAATGCACATCACAGGTGGTTTTAACCAAAAATCGTCTGTGATCTCACCCCTATAAGACCCGATTGCTCAGGTACGCTGAGTTCAAATCCCTCAAACCCAAGCCAAAATCCTCTCTTCGGCGACACCATCCCCCTCACCGGCCCTCTCCCCATCGGCGACATCCTCCCCCCGCCGACCGCCTCCCCCTCGGCGGCCTCCTCCCCTCTCCCAAACTCTAGTCTCCCGCATGCCCCATCTCTCTCAAACCCTAGCCCTGTGGTCGGCGACCTCCTCCCCCGGTGTCATCCCCCTCGGTACCCCCCTTTGGTGACCTCTTACTCGGCGTCCTCCTCCTCCTCGATTAGGTTTTTTTATCATGCTCTGATCCTTGTTAGTTTTCAATCGGTTAGAGTTTTGAAATCTTTTGTGTGTGTGCTTATGTGTGTTCTTTAGCTCGTGAAACTCAAGAACGGAGAGATGTATAACAAGCACTCGGTGAAATTCAACATGTGGATGAACATCCACCTCCGGGAGGTTATCTGAACCTCAAAGGTGAAATCCTACGCCTACTATATTCATCTTGTGTTGTATTTCATTTTAATAAGCGTAGATTAGTTAATGGCATTGTTTGGTTTTGGGGAAAACATTTGACGAATACTTATACCATGGGTATTCCCAACAGCCCGGAACCTCGAGCGGGCTGCCTTCAAGGCCCAGCTCCAGCCGGAGACCTGTGGGCCGCAGACAAGCTCGGTCCCCGACCAGGCTCCAGCTCGAACACCCCGTCCAACCTTCTCCGACCGCCCGGGTCGGAGAGCCCCCCGGTTGGGCGTTCCGGCACTCGAGTACCTGCCCTGCCAAACGCGACGTCCCGGGACGTCCGTGTCAGGGTAGGTGGCTCCTTCCCAAGGTGTCAGGGGAGCCGCCTGCGAAATCAGGCTCCGATCCCATCGCTCTGACACGCAACAGGAGGGAACGTTCCCTCCCAAGGCCTCAAGGGTCATTCGCCATTAAAACCAGCCGCCTGACAAGCGTACGGGACGGCGCGTCACGTCCCCCCGATAGGACGAAACCTTCCTTCCACCGCAAGCCTACCGACCAAGCACGCGGGGAGGTGGAGGCCCGGTCGGACGCTAAGGCCGAAGATCAAACCCCGAGACAAGACACCCCTTCTCCTTCTTTTTTTTTTTCCTTTCTTTAGAGGATCTCCCGTGTAACCCGCCGCTCCCGTCTATATAAGGGAGAACAGGGGGTGTGAGAAAGGGTGTGTGAGAAACATTTGGGGAGAACGCTTGGACAACGAACAAACCCTAACTTCAGCCCGAACCAGTATACACTTTGGGCTCCCTTGAGTCAGGCCATTCGAGAAGAGGGAACGCGCGACCCCCCTAGACCAAAAAATCATATTGCCGGTGCACGAAACACCGACAACATTGTACCTGTCCATTGTGGAATTGATGTGGTCTTTTGCAATTTAGCTAAGTCTATACATTGCCATGACTTGGATGCTACAAATTTACCATGATTTGGAAATATACTAATTATAAGATATTCCAATGAGATCCACATGAAAAAATTGCAAGGGAGTACATAGTTTTTAGCGTATTTTGCAAATACCTTCATATACGCACATAAAAAGGAGTATGTCTAAAAAGTGTACATACCACCTCTGAAAAAATATAAATATCACATATATGATTTTACATACCTATATACTACGCGTACATACCCTCCGTTGCGCGATATACTCCCTACATTGTGAGATACGACATAGGGAGTAATTACTCCCGGGAGTAGAAAAGAGGCTTCATATATATATATATATATATATATATATATATATATATATATATATATATATATATATATGTGTGTGTGTGTGTGTGTGTGAATAGTTTTTTTTAAGTTACGAACCGATGTAGATAAAATAATAATGTTGCCAAATCAATAATGTAGCAACACGCGGGGACAGCGAGGAGTTCCTGGAGTCCGCGAAGGCGATCCACCACAAGGCCAAACACCTCCAGGATGCGCCCAACAAGAAGGGCACCACGCCGCAACGGCTGGGAATGTGAGGATGGTTTCTCAGCTGATTGATTTGGTGCAGAAAGAGCGAAGGAACCGGTGAGCCACGGTGCAGTCCGCACTGGAAATAGGGATATTGCCATTCGGCTAATGCTCGAGGACCCTGCGTTGGCGAGCCTCCCGAAAGACGGCGCTTCGCCGTTGTACATCGCCGTCCCGTCACTGCACGATATGTGGTGGGAATCTTTCTCTGGTTTCCCTTTCTATTGATATTTTTACAGATGAGCTGATCTTTTTGAGCTGAATTTCCTGGTTGTGCCAGTCCCAGCACATTGAACTTAGATCTTCCACCATGTACCTTATTCTATATTGCAACTCGCAGCCCCAAGTGCTTGAGCTGCAATATTCAGTTGCGAAGGAGACTCCACATGCAAAAAAGAGAAGAATTGTACGTGAAGCTCCCACCAAAAATTGAACCAACAAAGAGCAAAGGACCTGCAATGATTCGTACTGTATTCTGTACACTGTCTACATGTGGCTGCTTTTGCTCCTTGTTGGCTGCTTTTAATTTTAAGGTGAAACCTCTATATTGTCTATAAGCTGTAAATTGTTGCCTATTTTGCACATCAACTTGCTAGCTGCAATTTTCCCATCGTCAAGTAGGCATGGAGCCCAGGATTTAAGATTAATTCCCTAATGTGCCTTCGAAATGTGCAGTGCAGTGCAAACTTTAGTAACCGGAGTTTGATGGAAGAGAGTCGAAAGGCAGCGAGAATTCATGGATAAGATCACTGTTTAAAGCCTAAGCTGCAATAACATTTAAAAAGAAAAATTTAAGCTGCAAGCATGATACAGCTCGAAAGAAGATCGATTTGTTTCAATAAGGAGAACAAATAAGAACTGGATCACTAATAAAGAACAAAGTCTAAGCTGCATGATGTAACAATACGTGTATGTTTCATGCAACAAAGTTTAAGCTGCATGATATGTGACGGACCGCCCCTTTTCAGGGAGGCTGCTTAATTACCACTACGGTTACCCAGGAAGATTAACCGCAGGGAACCAAATGTACATTACTAGGTTAACATCCAAAAGCAACAGTTTTAAGTAAAGTAAGGCCTAATGACCAGAGTTTACAGTAGCGCGGTAAGCACAAATCATAGTCTTTACATCACAGAAGCACTCCACAGGTAGTTTGAGCGAAGATCGAGACTAAAACCACACGGTGTCGCCGTCTACGACTTCTTGGAACTCTTCAGCATCTTGATACTTTAAAATGGGTTAATTAAGTAAGAGTGAGTACCACAACGTACTCAACAAGCCACACAGTGAAACCTAAATACCACATGTGAAGGATAACAAGAGATAGCCGTATGTCTCATTTGGTGTATGCAAGTTTTCATAATATTTGTCATTTCATTTAAAACACAAACCATAATAATATGAATAAGGGGGGGGGGGGTTTCCAAAGTTATATACTTCCACACTTGTTTAATCAAAACTACTTGAGCTTAGGTTCGGGAGTCACCCCATTTTAACTCAGCTTCATTTACCGGAAGCACGGCGTATTCGAATACCATTTAATTCACTCTGCAGAGGTGTTCAACTTTACCCACAAGATTCCACGATCGTTAATGCCACGCGATTAACATGCAACTTTTATGCATGCGGCCGGATCGAGGTTATCATAGCTTTTCGTTGGACCTTTCCCCTTTAGCCCCTATCCGGTAGAGTTTCGGTCCACATTAACCCGGGGTCCCCACTGGCCAGAGTGGAGTTCGCGATCCCGTTTACTGTGGACACCTACCGTTGTGAACCCGTAATGCCACACTTTTCTTGTGCACATTTCCGTTCCACCCCCATAACCGCGGACCATCTCCCACACCGGGAAGGTAACCCTGCTCCTATAGGTATTCAGGGGAAAGTACAATGTACCGAGCTACGTTGAGTCAAGCCAACGAAGTTGACCGGCCCAACCTGTGGTTGAACGATTTCTTAAGTTATTTACTTTGCCCAAGGTTGTAAGTCCTTACTTCGTCATAGACCAAACCATTACATTCCACAGTCCCTGGTATCCAATGTACCACCATCCGTTCATACCTTGGTATTAGTTCTCGGCCGGGGATCAGACTAACACCCACGTGGTGGTTAGCCCAATACTGTCCCCCAGACCGCAACGTTTCATAAACATTCCAAACCAACATGCCTTCAACATTTCATGTTTTCTTTAAAATGGACTAATTAACTATAATAGAATACCTAGCCAAATACTGACAATAGTGATTTTCTAGGGTTACAAAGGATTATTAGGATTCAATATTTGTCAAGGAAGTTCCATGAGCCTTTTTTGGCATTAACTAGCTATCATGTCATTCGAACATACCAACTTCGTGTTATTTCAACATATAGTTCGGAAATAATGCGGTAGAAAATAACTGCTAATTATTTTAGACAATATTGGGTTCAAAATGATCAATGGAGTATGGCTTGCCTTGCGAGGCGGAGGGGTTTCCTAGCTCGGAGTTGGTGTAGTCGTACTCGGCTTCACGCTGGTCCGGCTCCTGTTCCAAGTACTGCTCCTGCTCCTGTGTCTGCTCCTGAAGTTGGTACTGCTCGGACGTCGGTTCTAGCGTAAACAAACACCATAAGATAAACAATAAATAATACAAAAAGAAAGAAGAGAAAAGAAAAGAAAAGAGAAAACTGAGAGAGAAAATAAGCTGAAAATGGGTTGGAGGGGTGTTTTTGGAATTTTAGAAACTTAGTTTGGCGAAACGGAGGTCATTTTTGAACTCAGTGGCTCGAAAGGGTTCGGAATATGTATTTTGGGCTATTTTTGGATTTTCTGGGATTTTCGGGTATTTTTGGGTATTTAAACGAATTAAAATGAATTTTAGAAATTAAAATCCGAATAAAAAAATAGAAAAGGGGCACTGTTTCTATTGGGCTGCGCCAGACCAATCGGCCCATGGCCTTGTGAGGAAGCCGTGGGCAGCCCAAAGCGGCGGCAGGCGCTGACAAAGGGCCCGGTGGCAGCGGCGGGTGGAGGCGGCTATGGGGCCTGGCGGGTGGGCCTCGGCGCGGAGGGGGCTGGCAGGTGGAGCCCAGGTGGCAGGGGCGGGTGGAGGTCGCATGGCCGGAGTTGGGCGGCGTTTCGCCGGAGCCGAGGGAGACGAAGTGCGTTCTCGCGCTTTGGGTCGCCGGCTCGAGCGGAACTTGAGGGAAAAGGGGGAGAAACTCACCCCGGTCTTAGGGCACTGCTCGGGGGAGACCGAGCGACGGCGGAACGGGCCGGCGACGGCGTACGGCCGGAGACGAGGAAGATGCCCATGGGACGGGCTCGGGAGGCCACGGGAGCGAGGGAGAGAGAGGGGAAACGAGAGAGGAGTGGGCGGCGAGCTCGGTGAGCAAGAAATCGAGGTCGGAGAAGGCTTTAAATAGCCGGGAGGGGTCGGCGAGGTCGCCGGCTTGATGATTGCAGAGGAGACTTGAGCAGGGCTACGGCGATGGGACGGAACGGCGTCGTGGGGCTCGGAGCGGTGCGCGGCGGGAGGTGGAGTGCTCTACGGGGGCTAGGGCAGCGGCGACGGGATGGCGGCGCTGGCCTGGCGCGCGGAAAGCTGCCATGGCAGCTGTCCCACGGGGAAGAAGAACAGGAGCGAGGCGGCTACGGGCGTGGGCGCGAGCGCGTGGGGGAGACGGCAACGCGGGCGGGCACGCGAGGCGGCCGAGCGGGTGAGGCGCTTGCGCAAACGGAAAGCGTAAAGGCCGAGAAAGGAAAGCGTATCGGCGAAGAATTTTCTGAAAGCGGAAAGTTTTCCAAATTCCCTCAAATAAATCTGAAAAAAATCCAAAAAAAATCATAAAAAAATCATAAAATGCACTTAAGGTCCAAATAAAAACTATTTTGAGAATTTTGGGGTATTTCAACCTACCCCCCTTAAAATA
The DNA here is from genome assembly GCA_036346355.1 of Rhipidocladum racemiflorum. Classification (NCBI taxonomy): domain Eukaryota; kingdom Viridiplantae; phylum Streptophyta; class Magnoliopsida; order Poales; family Poaceae; genus Rhipidocladum; species Rhipidocladum racemiflorum. The sequence continues at coordinate 24,763,773 of CM070586.1, forward strand.
AATCTCGTCCCCGAGATTCATTCCTTCTGAGGAAAGTGGTTGGGAAAATTCTGCTGCAATTCCGACTCCTTTTCCCATGTGGTTTCTGTGAGCGTGTGATTCTTCCACAATACCCGACGGACTCTGACATCTTTGTTTCGAAGTTTCCTTTCAACTGTCTCAATAATCCTGACTGGTTCCTCTGTATAGGTCAGATCATTCTGTAGGTCGATTTCCTCTAACGGTACTTGTTCTGTCGGTTGTCGAAGACACTTCCTTAATTGTGACACATGGAATACGTTGTGTACTCAGGACAATTCAGGACTCAACTGCAGTTTGTAGGCTACCTCTCCAATTCGGCTTATGATCTTATATGGTCCAACATATCTTGGTGCCAATTTTCCCTTGATCTGAAACCTATGCACGGGCTTGAATGGTGTTACTTTTAAATAGACAAAATCTCCAACTTGGTAACTGATGTCTTTTCGTCTTATGTCTGCATAGTTCTTTTGTCGTCCTTGTGCTATCTTTAAGTTTTCTCTGATGATTCTTACATGGGCTTCTGCATCATGTACAATCTGTGGCCCTAATAACTGTTTTTCTCCCACCTCAGTCCAGTTTAGTGGGGTCCTACATTTCCTCCCATAAAGTGCTTCAAATGGTGCCATTTGTAGACTGGCCTGATAACTGTTATTGTAAGAAAATTCTGCAAATGGTAAACAAGTGACCCAAGACGCTCCGTATGTCAGGGCACAGGCTCTCAACATATCTTCCAGTATCTGGTTGACCCTTTCTGTCTGTCCATCAGTCTGTGGGTGATATGCTGTACTGAAGTTCAGGTCTGTTCCCATGGCTTCATGTAGACTCTTCCAAAATTTTGATGTGAATTGGGCTCCTCGGTCTGACACAATCTTTTTGGGAATCCCATGTAATCTGACTATCTGTGTCAGGTATAGCTTTGCTAGCTTATCCTTGCCATAGGTCTGCTTGACTGGTATGAAATATGCTACTTTAGTCAGTCTGTCAATTATTACCCATACGGAATCAAATCCTTGTTGTGCTTTGGGTAATCCTGTGATAAAGTCCATCCCGATCTCATCCCACTTCCATCCAAGGATCGGTAAGGGTTGTAACATTCCAGCGGTCTTCTGATGTTCTATCTTAACCTTACGGCATACATCACAACACAGTACGTGTTCAGCTATCTCTTTCTTCATGCCTTTCCACCAATATTCACTCTTCAAATCATTGTACATCTTAAATCTTGCACTGGGTGTATGGTGAGTTGAGATGAGTGAGCTTCTGTCAAAATCAATCCTCTTATATCTTTATTATTGGGAACACATACACGATCACGGAATCGTAATATGCCTTGTCCGTCTTCCGAGAATTCCGACGGTCCGTTTATATTCACTTCTTTGCGATATCGCTGGATTTATTCATCTTCTTGTTGAGCTGTTTTGATTTGACCAAGTAGGTCTGACTGAATTGTAATGGAGGCTAAAAATCCTTTCTCAACTATCTGTAGGTTCAGACGTTCCATTTCAAATTGCAGCTGTTGTGAGATGTCTGTTGTCATGGCTATGTGGTGGCAAGATTTTCTACTTAGTGCGTCTGCTACCATGTTAGCCTTTCCGGGGTGGTATTGTATCTCTAAGTCGAAATCATTGATTAGCTCTAACCACCTTCTTTGTCTGATGTTTAGGTTCGGTTGAGTAAACACATACTTCAAGCTTTTGTGATCTGTGAATACGTCGCAGTGATTTCCCAATAGGTAATGCCTCCAGATCTTAAGTGCATGTACCACTGAAGCTAATTCCATGTCATGAGTTGGGTAGTTCTCTTCATGTGGTCTTAACTGTCGAGAAGCATAAGCGATTACTTTCCCGTCTTGCATCAGAACACAGCCTAATCCTTGTTTTGATGCATCGCAGTAAATTTGAAACTCCCTGCTTGGGTCAAGAAGTACAAGTACTGGTGCTGAGGTTAATTTTGTCTTCAAAGTCTGGAAACTCTTCTCACATTCTTCTGTCCATCGATAAGGCTTATCCTTTTTGAGAAGCTGGGTTAGCGGCTTGGAAATTTTGAAAAATCCTTCAATAAATCTTCGGTAATATCCAGCTAATCCTAGGAAACTTCTGATTTCTTTTACTGACGTGGGTTGCTTCCATTCCATCACTGCTTCTACCTTTGTTGGATCCACTTTCACTCCTTCTTCAGTGATGATGTGTCCTAGAAACGCAATTTCTCTCATCCAAAAGTCACATTTGGAGAACTTGGCAAACAATTGATGTTCCCTGAGTCTCCCTAGAATCAGATGCAGATGTTCTTGATGCTCTTCTTCTGTCTTTGAGTAAACTAGTATGTCATCTAGAAACACTACGATGAATCGGTCTAGATAGTCCATACACACTTGATTCATCAAGTTCATAAAATAAGCTGGGGCGTTTGTGAGTCCGAATGGGACCACTGTGAATTCATACAGTCCGTATCTGGTGGTAAACGCTGTCTTTTCTCTATCCTGTTCTCTGACTTTCAGCTGGTAGTATCCGGTCCTTAAGTCTATCTTCGAGAAAATCTTAGCTCCTTTGAGTTGATCGAATAAGTCGTCAATCCGAGGTAAGGGATACTTATTCTTTATAGTTGCGGCGTTTAGTGCTCTGTAATCCACGCAGAGTCTTAAGCCTCCATCTTTCTTAGGAACAAATAGGACTGGAAAGGACCATGGTGATATGCTTGATCGGATAAATTCCTTTACTAGTAATTCGTCCAGTTGCTTCTTGAGTTCTCTTAATTCCATTGCCGACATTGGGTATTGGCGTTTGGTGATTGGTACTGTTCCTGGTGCCAGTTCTAAGGTTAACTCTATGCTCCTGTCTGGGGGTCTTCCTGGTAATTCTTCTGGGAAAACATCTAGGTATTCCCGAACAATGGGTACTTGGTCTATGGTTGGGGTTATGGCATTAAGGCTTCTTCTTTTTCCCTTTTCTAAATTGGGGTTGGTCCTTACGGTTACCCCTTGCCCTTTATTGTTGACAACTGTTACCAACTTCTTTTCACAATCCAATGTTGCCTTATGTTTGGATAGCTAATCTGTAGGATCGAAGTATACGAATATAGCAATCAGAGGGGGGCTGAATGATTGTGCGGAAGCTAAAACCAAATTCTTGATCTACTAAAAGTTCACCCCAAAACAGAACCAAATAATTGCCTCGTATTCGACAAAAATAGAATAACAGAGGTTTGGTAAAAGGCAAATTCCTGGAGATCCAGCTGTTAGATCGATCTGAAATTTGGACACAAGAAACTAGATTCTAATACGAATCGAACACAAAAAGAATCAGCTCGATCGGACTTACGGATAAAAAGTTATGAGTTTCGCAAGCTTGCTGTTCCAGAACTTGACGAAAATCAATCTAATCAAAACTTCAAGATTAAACAAGATCTTCAAAAGATTAATCAACTAGACTTTGAGAAACTCTAAATTAATACCCTAGAAAGGTTTTTAATGGATCAAATCAAGATGAAACTCAAATATCAAAAACCAATCTACAATTAGAACAAGCATGCAAACAAGAACGAAAACATAAAACACTGTAGCAACGTGGTTACTGTAGCACGCAAGAATCTTGGAAGAATTGATCTTTATTTCTTTTGTCTAAAGTACTCTCATCAAAAGAGTACAAACCCTAAAACTGAGCTTGAGGCTCTCAATGCGCTCAGCTCCGATTGATACGATGCCCTTCAACAGGAGACACCCCTCTTATTTAAAGGAGCAAAACACAAGGAGTTCTGAATACAATTCCTAATCTAGAAGGAGTATGTATTCAACACAACTCCTCTTGGCCCAACCTGGTCGAGTACAACTCTTGCACGCGTATGGCAACCCTACCATACTCACGTGACTAACACTTTGCACGCGTATGGCCACCTGCCATACTCACGTGACTAACACTTTGCACGCGAATGACCTTCTGCTATTCTCACGTGACAAACCATTCTTCATGTGCACCATTCTCTTAGCCCGAACGTCTTGCATGACATCCTTGACCACCAAGACCTCAGTTCCTCCCTGAACCTAGTCCCGAACCTCAGTTCCTCCATGAACCTAGTTCCGGTCCCGTCATCGACCACATTCGCCCTCGAGCAATACCTGCACATGAACAAACCACAAAACAATTTCGAGCACAAGTCCGCGACTTGACTCAACATTAGTCCATGCAAATACTCACATTAGCATTGCATAAAGTCCACTTCAAAACAAGCATCATGAAATTCTCACCAATTTCATAATCTCAAGGTCAAACCAAAAACTCAATTCCAAGTTTGCTCAAAACCCTAATCGAGCAAAAACGCATTCACGACGGACCAAAAAATATGGTCCGGCGTACACATGAAAAAGTTACACAAAAAAACCATTCACGACGGACAAATAAAATCGGTCTGTTGTACAAGTGAAACTTACTGGTTTCTTTAAAAATAGAATGAGCTCAAGGACATGTCCACAACAGACCCAAAAACTTGGTCCGTCGTACATGCAAAACTTACTGGTTTCTTGTAAGATTGAGTGAGGCTCATGAGCTCAAAACCACGTTCACGACAGACCCAAAAACCTTGTCCGTTGTACATGGGAGAATGAGGTTGTCAAAAGCATGTGTATGACAGACCAAAAAATTTGGTTTGTCATACATGGGAAAAACGAGGTCGCCAAAAGCATGTGTATGACAGACCAAAAAATTTGGTTTGTCATACATGGGAAAAACGAGATCGCCAAAAGCATGTGTATGACAGACCAAAAAATTTGGTTTGTCATACATGGGAAAAACGAGGTCGCCAAAAGCATGTGTATGACAGACCAAAAAATTTGGTTTGTCATACATGGAAAAAAGAGGTTGCCAAAAACATGTTCACATAGGACCAAAAAATTTGGTCCGTCGTAGATGGGAAACTTACTGTTTTCTTTAAGTTTGGTCCGGCGCCAAAGCGAAACTTACTGTTTCTTGTCAAATTGTCAAAACACATGAACAAACACATTTTGCAAATTCAATTCTAAGCCAATTTTTCAGCACATGATTTCACAATCTCCCCCTTGATGAAAACATTGGCAACACCACTTAGAATTGAACATTTGGCATTCACTTTACAAAAGATTTTGAAATCCAAAGGATCAAGGACCAAAAAGAGAAAACACAGAATTCCCCCTTTGACCAAAATGCAAAACAAAATCTCCCCCTGAGAAGGAAAATGTGTGTGAATGTGCAATATGCCCAAAAATTCCAAAATTCTTCAAACTTCTCCCAAAATTCTCAAATTTCCAAAAACAACTCCCCCTTTTTCCTTAAACTTTTTAACCATTCCCAAATTTCTCCCCCTTTGACAATGGATTCATCAAGAGTACAAAATAGAGAACAGGTTCAAAATTTTTCCTGTAGCAAAGATTTCACAAGGAGAAACAAGGGAGTGCCAAGATAGAAAAAGATGAGCTCATTTGATCATATGACCTTATATATCACATAATATGCAAAATATATGATCTTGATGTGATTTTAACAAGTTAGGGAATGACATGCATCTCAACCTCAATTTAGTCAACTATAGCCAAGTACTAAGCAAAACCTTTAGTAGAAAAACAAAGGCTCAAAATTGAAGCAACTAACAACTCTGGGCGAGCAAGTAGTTTCAACTCCAATCTAGTAAACCAATTTAATCTTTAAAACAGTAAACTGCATGTGGCATGCTTGAAGCATACTTCTTTTATTTCCTTGAAGTGGCATGCTTGAAGCATACATCTTGTCTTTGAGGGAATGGCATGCTTGGAGCATACATCTTATCTTTTTAGGGAAAGCATTCCTGAAGCTCATAACTTGAGGCTTTTGCTTTTAACAACCCTTTTTTATTGATTCCCTTTTCTTTTCATTTTTCTTTGATTATAAACATGCAAAAGTGATTAAAAGGTCTTATGAAAGAGTAAAGCTAAAACACACTTACTTCATAGCCCAAATTTGTCAAGAAGATTCAATATCAAGCCTAGAAGAGTAAGATATCACAGAGTATTTAGCTATAGGCTATCAGACCAAGGAATTTCGCAATGTCATTTTTAGTTTAAGTGGAACAATTTAGATTATCATATATTATCACAATTACACAATATATAAAGAAATATGATAAAGTGAGCTCATAAAGTGAAAGAACTTGGCAAAGAAACTCCCCCTCAAAACAAACCCATTGGATGAACAATCCCAAGTTCTCCCCGAATGAAAGCAAAACGAGAAGAAGACAAAGGTTTTGTGAAAATGTCTGCCAATTGATGTTCAGTATCCACATGATGAAGCACAATATTTTCTTTTTCAACATGATCTCTAAGAAAGTGAAATCCAGTATCAATATGCTCAAGAAAGGGGATTACTCAAGAGGTGGCACGAACCAAATCAATTCAACATCCTCCAAAGTCAACATCAGAATAAGCTCTTAAACTAATGCATAAGGAAGCAGAAAGCCAAATGCCAAAATCTTGAGTACCATGGAGATACCTGAAAGTTCACTTGAACGCTTGTCGATGTAAAGCACGTGGGAAGCTTGAAAACAAGCACACACAAGCACGTGGGAAGAGTCTCTCATGTAAACCTCCAATTATCTCATCCTCAACAGCATCATCATCATCTTTTATGAACAAAGACACTCTCCCCCTGAACATATGCACATGTACTTGCATCATTTGGACTAGTGCCTTTTGCGAAAACAGAGGTGGAAGAAGCATCTTGAAAAATAACACTTTTAGCACGAGATGCACGAGTGAAGGAGGAGAACCAATTCTTATCATCGGACATGTGGCGTGAGCATCCGGAATCCACTAGCCATATGTTCTCCTTCCTCGCGTGAGAAGCCTACATAGAAGCAGAAAGTGTCGAGGTCTCGATGCAAGTTAGAAATAAGATGTTTAGGAATCCGATCTTGAGACACACGACGCTGCAAGATAGGCACAACACGAGCATTCTTATGCACAAAGATAGATTTGTCTTTTCCCGTGTTCTTACCAACAAAAGGTGTTTGCATCACCCTAGGCACATAATGAGAAACAAAGCGTGCCTGTCTGAAATTAGACCTAGCCTTAGTCCTTTCTTTCTTTTGTTGTTTGGCTAGTCTAAAGCAAAAATCTACTAGATGTCCATCTCTACCACAATGAGTGCAAGTGTACTTAACATGAGGTTTTGCTTTAACAGTAGAAGCACATTTTGCATTCATCATAGTAGAAGAAAGAAAACCAGCAGATTTAAAAGCAATCTTTTGAGGTTCATTGAGAATCTCAATTTTGTCATTGCGAGGAGCATGAACAATAGTGCAAGGTTTAGTTTCAAATGACGTATGAAGATTAAAACCTAAACCTTTCTTGTTTGAGCTAACCTTAGATTATCCAAAATCATGTTCAATCTTTTCTTGCCATTAGTGAATCGTTCCAAAGAACTTTGCAAGTAATCAACTTTCTTGGCAAGAGTTAAACAATTATTGCAAAGATTATCAACCTTCTCTTTCTGTTTACGACAAGTAGAGCATGAAAGAACCTCATGTGTAAGCAGATTATCAGTTATTTGAGAAACCCTAGCATTTGCATCTTTTAACTTCAATTCAAGAGTTGAGCATTTAGAACAAGAAGTTGAACCATGCAATTCATCAGTGGAACAGCTAGCATTTTTAACACGTTTCTCATTTTTCTCATTTAGATGTAACAGAAGAGCATGTTCTTTCCTAAGCAAGGTGAGCTCATTGTAAATTAAGTCACATGATTTGCAAGTATCATCATCAGGAATCAAGGTCTTAAGTCTAGCAATTTCAGCATTCAATGACTCCACAAGAATATCATGTTTCTTAATTTTTCTATCACGTTTGTCAAGCAATTTTCCAAGACGAGCAACAGCAATAGCTAACTCATCATAAGAAGGATCTACCTCATTGAAGTCGCTGTCTTGATTGTCCTCGGTGAAGCTATCCTTGCTGCTTGCCATGAGACATAACCCTGTCAAGTCACGTTTGCTTGGAGTTGCATCGTCCTCGTTACTCTCTGAATCCACATCGCTCAAATTGACTTGTTCAAGAGCGGAAAGAACTCGGTGAACCACTTTGCGGTTGATGAAGCTCTTCTTCTTTCTATCACTTGAAGAGAACTTCTTCTTCTCTTTTCTTCTGTCGTTGTCCTTCTCCTCCCATGATATTTTACCTGCAAGTTTTGGACAATTTGATCTCATGTGGTTGAGATCACCACACTCATAGCACCTTGGAGGACCACCTCTCTTTCTCATTCTCATATTCTGCAAAGCTTTGTTAAAGCGAGAAGAGAGTAGTGCCAAGTCTTCTTCAGGAAATTCTTCAATTTGCTCATCTGTTAAAGAAGACAAGGAGGACAGGGCAAAGCTAGAAGAAGAATTTGCATTTGACATGTTAGGATTAGAGATCAAAGCAATTGATTTAATATTACCCTTTCTGGCAAGAACATCCAACTCATGAGTTTTCAACTTAGAATACAGAACATCTAATGTAAGTGTACTCATGATAGTAGATTCTCTAATGGATGTAACTTTCATCTCCCAAATAGACATGTCTAATGCACCAAGCAATTGTCTAGCATTAGCAGCATCATCAAAGCTAACTCCAACAGCACGCAAATTGCTAAGAATTTTATTAAAGCGTGCAAAGAAATCATCTAGTGACTCACCAGGCTTCATCTCAAATCGCATGTATTCCTTTTTGTAAAGATCTTGACGAACCTCTTTAATAGTGTTAGAACCCTCATGGTAATCACAAAGAGATTTTCATACCTCATATGCGGATTTGAGATGGATCACACGGTCAAAGTCGCTGCGTCCCAAACCTTGGATGATCAAGTTGCGTGCCTTGCTATTTGCTTCAACATGTGTGCGATTGGTGTCGTTGACGTTGTCGTTTGCAGGGAAGTCATATGGCTTGTAGACCTTCTCCCAAATTGTGAAGCCTTGTGCTTGGATGAACGCCTCCATCTTGGCCTTCCAAAATTGAAAATCAACACCATCGAACACACATGGTTTTGTCGAATAACGATCCATTGATCTAATCACCGGTTAAGATAGATTAGAGAAACCTTGCTCTGATACCACTTGTAGGATCGAAGTATACGAATATAGCAATCAGAGGGGGGGTGAATGATTGTGCGGAAGCTAAAACCAAATTCTTGATCTACTAAAAGTTCACCCCAAAACAGAACCAAATAATTGCCTCGTATTCGACAAAAACAGAATGACACGGGTTTGGTAAAAGGCAAATTCCCGGAGATCCAGCCGTTAGATCGATATGAAATTTGGACACAAGAAACTAGATTCCAATACGAATCGAACACAATAAGAATCAGCTCGATCGGACTTACGAATCAAAAGTTATGAGTTTCGCAAGCTTGCTGTTCCAAAACTTGACGAAAATCAATCTAATCAAAACTTCAAGATTAAACAAGATCTTCAAAAGATTAATCAACTAGACTTTGAGAAACTCTAAATCAATACCCTAGAAAGGTTTTTAATGGATCAAATCAAGATAAAACTCAAATATCAAAAACCAATCTACAATTAGAACAAGCATGCAAACAAGAACCAAAACAAAAAACACTGTAGCAACGTGGTTACTGTAGCACGCAAGAATCTTGGAAGAATTGATCTTTATTTCTTTTGTCTAAAGTACTCTCATCAAAAGAGTACAAACCCTAAAATTGAGCTTGAGGCTCTCAATGCGCTCAGCTCCGATTGATATGATGCCCTTCAACAGGAGACACCCCTCCTATTTAAAGGAGCAAAACACAAGGAGTTCTGAATACAATTCCTAATCTAGAAGGAGTATGTATTCAACACAACTCCTCTTGGCCCAACCTGGCCGAGTACAACTCTTGCACGCGTATGGCAACCCTACCATACTCACGTGACTAACACTTTGCACGCGTATGGCCACCTGCCATACTCACGTGACTAACACTTTGCACGCGAATGACCTCCTGCCATTCTCACGTGACTAACCATTCTTCATGTGCACCATTCTCTTAGCCCGAACGTCCCGCATGACATCCTTGACCACCAAGACCTCAGTTCCTCCCTGAACCTAGTCCCGAACCTCAGTTCCTCCATGAACCTAGTTCCGGTCCCGTCATCGACCACATTCGCCCTCGAGCAATACCTGCACATGAACAAACCACAAAACAATTTCGAGCACAAGTCCGCGACTTGACTCAACATTAGTCCATGCAAATACTCACACGAGCATTGCATAAAGTCCACTTCAAAACAAGCATCATGAAATTCTCACCAATTTCATAATCTCAAGGTCAAACCAAAAACTCAATTCCATGTTTGCTCAAAACCCTAATCGAGAAAAAACGCATTCACGACGGACCAAAAAATATGGTCCGGCGTACACATGAAAAAGTTACACAAAAAAACCATTCACGGCGGACAAATAAAATCGGTCCGTTGTACAAGTGAAACTTACTGGTTTCTTTGAAAATAGAATGAGCTCAAGGACATGTCCACGACAGACCCAAAAACTTGGTCCGTCGTACATGCAAAACTTACTGGTTTCTTGTAAGATTGAGTGAGGCTCATGAGCTCAAAACCACGTTCACGACAGACCCAAAAACCTTGTCCGTTGTACATGGGAGAATGAGGTTGTCAAAAGCATGTGTATGACAGACCAAAAAATTTAGTTTGTCATACATGGGAAAAACGAGGTCGCCAAAAGCATGTGTATGACAGACCAAAAAATTTGGTTTGTCATACATGGGAAAAACGATGTCGCCAAAAGCATGTGTATGACAGACCAAAAAATTTGGTTTGTCATACATGGGAAAAAGAGGTTGCCAAAAACATGTTCACGTAGGACCAAAAAATTTGGTCCGTCGTAGATGGGAAACTTACTGCTTTCTTTAAGTTTGGTCCGGCGCCAAAGCGAAACTTACTGTTTCTTGTCAAATTGTCAAAACACATGAACAAACACATTTTGCAAATTCAATTCTAAGCCAATTTTTCAGCACATGATTTCACACAATCCATTCCCAGGATGACGTCTAGTCCGTTTATCTCTAATAGCAACAGCTCAGCTGTAAACTTAATTCCTTGAAGTACTATTTCTAACTTCTCGCTCTTATATCGAGCCATTAATCTATTGCCCGGCGTTTGAAACGCATGAGGGTTTTGTAGTGGTAAATACGGAAAACCATGCTTGCATGCAAAAGCCATTGAAATAAAAGAGTGGGTTGCTCCAGGATCAAATAATATCAAAGCTATCTGAGATTGGACTCGAAATTTACCGATAATCACGTCGGTGGCGGCTGCAGCATCCTTAGCTGACATGTGGTTGATCCTGCCTTGGAAGTTTCTGGAGTTGTTTGGGTTGGAGCTCCCTTCGCTTCTGGCGGGTGCTCTGCCTTGTAGCATCCCCTGTTGCTGTGGTTGCGGTCGGTAGGCTGCTGGTTGTGATTTCTGAAAAGGCTGCATCACTTGTGATCCGCCACCTCGGTGGTGATTCTTTCTCGGGCAATTCTGTTTGAAGTGTCCCTCCTGACCACAGTGATAACAACCCGTAGTCTTCTTGGTGCAATTATTGGAGTAATGATTTCCACCACACTTGAAGCATTTTACTACTCCAGGCTGGCTTTGAGCAGGAACGGGTCGGAATCCTCCTACTGCTTGTCTTTTAGAAGGAAAACCGAGTATAGGAGCTGGAGCTCTTCCTCTGGGTTGGTTGGGAGCCTGAAATCTTATCTGCTGGGCTCTCCTTTTCCGGGTGTCTTCCAAGTCATTTCTAGCTTCTTCTATCATCATTAATTTGTCAACCATAGTTGCCAGGTCCCTAAACTCTAAGGCTGCGATATGAAACTTTAAGTTCTTCTGTAAACCTTCAGCGAATCTTTCCATTTTCTTGGCTTCAGTGTCCACCTCAGTTGGTGCATAGCGAGCTAGCTGGTTGAATTGTTGGAGGTATTCCATAACGGTCCTACCTCCCTGCCGGAGGGCTAGGAACTCTCTTCTCTTAGAGGCCATTAGTCCCGCCGGGATGTGAACTTTACGGAATGCTTCCTCAAATTCGAGCCATGGGATATCCTGCTCGTTCTTGGTGGCTTGAAAATTCATCCACCAGGCTGCTGCTTGTCCTTGTAGCTGGTGCGAGGCAAACAGTACTTGCTCTTTGTCTGTGCATTGGATGGTATCCAGCTTTCTTTTTATGTCACGGATCCAGTCGTCCGCGGCTAATGGTTCTGTTGGTGTTGAAAAGATAGGTGGTCGAGATTTCTGGAAATCGGACCACTTTGTCCCTCCAATATGGCCTTCTTGTCCATTGTGGTTGCCCTGAGGGTGTCCTTGAGGCCTTGCTGCTAGCTGTTCTAAGACTCTTTCCATTAGCTGGGTCTGATGTCTCTCTGCCTCATATCTGTTACGTTCCATCATGGCCATTACTTGAGCCAAACTGGTTTGCTCAGCGTTGGAGTTGCCTTCTTCGCTGTTGTTACCTCGTAAATTTGGTCTCACCATGATTGTTTCTTATTATCTTTTTGGCCTGCAGCAGGGTTTTAAGGGAAGTGAAAGGTAAGCGGGAGTTAAGGTTTTTAGATAAGGTTAGAATGAACAGATGATGGCTTAGATGAAAAGGGTGGGAGAATACTTTGAGCTAGGTAGGGTTAATCCCGATACATTACTTGCAATCCAAAATATACGAATAGGGATCATAGTTTTTCATACAAGCCATAGGTTGTACGCCATACCATTTTAAGGTAGGGCACCACCTATATTATAATACCAAAATAATTAGTTCTAATACATAAAGGGGTTACATCAAATCTTAACGATCTTGGCAGTCTAAGGGTTCCATCCTTCGTCGAGGCCGTAGAAGAAGCGTTCTTCGGGGTCTTCCTCATCCTCCATGGTGACATCTGGGGGCGGCGGGTCGTCGATTATCATTGAAGGTCCATCCACCGAGGGCTCTTCTTCCGGGGATCCGACTGGCTGTTGAATAAGATCAATCTGCATTATCTGATTGACCAGTTGGTCCACCTGGGTCTAGAGCTGGTTCAACTGGCCCTCCTGTTGATCCACCAGATCCCACATCTGATGTAGATGCTCATGTTGTTCCTTGTTCGCCCGAAGCACCCGGTTGTACTGGCGTTCCATCAGCAACACATAGTCAGAGGTCTCCTCGATCCTCGGGTCTGCCTCATCAAGAGGGAAGGAGATGCCAATTCCTTGGGACTCGTCACAAATCTGGGGAATCAGTTAAAACTGGGTGTCATCAAGTTCCCTTTCGAAGTGGCTTCGAAGATAGTGCACTACTTGGCGGGCGGCATCCTGAATTACTGCAGACTCGTAGAGTCGTCTTCCCACAAACCGTCGAGGGACACCAGGGCGGAGTGGTAGGGGCTGCAGTTCGACCCATGCCATCCATTGACAACGAAATTCCTCCCGGAGCATCTCTTGTGTATGGAACTCAGGGCGGTGCTCATCTTCTGCTCCTACTTACTGCATCATCCTCCAAAGCAAATCGGCCCATCCACCAAAAACACTCGGATCCGGGTAGGTACGATGAACCATCTGCGATTAACGCGAAATTTGAAGTAAGTTAAGAAATGGGAAATATTAAAACAAAACCGGAAATAAGAACTCTAAGAGGGTTGAGGTAGAAAGAGGTAGAAGAGGACAGCAATAATACTTATATTTTTCATAACTCATTTTGTTTATAAGTTTAATTAATTTTTTTGTAAAAAGATCCTTAAGCCAATCTAGGGTCTCAATCTACGGTCAAACCTAGGCTCTGATACCACTTGTGACGGACCGCCCCTTTTCAGGGAGGCCGCTTGTCGGGACCCCGAATTTGCAAATCCGGACCCTCTGTGTATTCAGCACTAGTCCAGGAACGCGCTAGTGCACACAGTCTTAACATCGGTATATATCACAATCATACCAAACGATACTATCAAAGTACTTTATTTAAATAATCAAAGGGTTACTCGACCTTATGGCCAAGTTACAAATATATGCCTTGCAAGGCGAAACTTATTAAAAGAAATAATAGCAAAATCAAATAAACTTGAGCGCCATCCAGGTATACCACGAGGCAGCGGCGGGCTCGCATCCCCTAAGTAGGCGGGTCCTCTTGGAACTCCTCTTCGAAGCGGCGTGTCTCCTCTTCAAGCGGTATTGTGTTGAGGCAAGGGGTGAGTACTTGGTACTCGGCAAGTCATACCTGAATGCAAGCTAATATACTATATGCATGGCTTAGTACAAAGGAATAGCTCAGGGGTATATTTGCGATGCTTGACTTTTTGAAAAGTAATATAAGTAGATTCAGCGGTAGAAATAAGTAAAGCATAAATAACTTTTCAAGAAGTTTAATAAACATTTTCCCATCCTAAACCATATTTCCATCATCTTCCTTGTTAAACCAACCCCATCTTTTCAAAACCAAGTTATTTTTAGGAAAATCTAACCCTTGACTGTAATTCGAGCATTGTCGATGCAGTGGACTCGGCTATTCAAATAGATTCTACACTCTGCGGAGGTTATGCACTTTACCCACAAGATACAATCCACTCGCGTCGGTAGTGAATCGCCATACAAGAGTATGCTTGAATGAGCGATCATAACAAAGCCTTCGGAAGCCTCAAACAACACGGGTGGTCCTCTCAGATGCGTGCTCTACACCATCCCTTCCCTTAGCCAAGAAGTATGGGACCAACACACCGTTAGATGGGTACCTGGCACAGCCGATCACGATCGCTCCCCGTGCAATCACACAAAAGGTGTAAGCGACACCACGAGGCTCCACAGTGAGTCATAGCGACTTAGTCAACTAGGGCCGTCCCATTCCAGACCATGTGGTTGCAAGTATGACCAGTTCAAAGGCTTGCAAGGTTAAGTCGCTTAGAGTGACCAGGGCAAGACTACTCGGAAAAACGAATCAACACTCCCAATACCAACGGCCCACTGATTACTCTTGCCACATGCCGTCGGCGTTTATCAAACCCAGTTGATTACCATGCACCACGTGCCATCAACATCACATGATACTTTTCCAAAAGCAGGTTCAATATATCATTAAGTCAATATTAGCATTTGATTATCCAAAATCATGTCATGAGCACGTAAGCGAGTCAAGCGGTATACTACAACGATCTAAACCCATGTTGTCAATTTAATAATGTCCAACTAGTAAACCACAACTAGGGTGACAAAGGTCATGGCACATACTTAAGTAATCAAGGTGTCATATAGCAAATTGGTATTTATCTAACCCCCAGGTTTAAACCAAAGTATCTTTCTAATTAAACTAGCATGCAATAGTTTAAATCAAAATAGATTTCGAAATAGGATCAACATGGTCAAAGCACAACTTGCCTTCAAAAAGCACTTGCTCTTGGTCTTGAGTTGGATCTGAGTCAATACTTCTCCTTGAATCCCTCGGCACTTCAGCGTCTACTCGTAAAAAAGCGTGCAAATAGCAAATACACAAATAAACACTATGCAAAAAAGATCCCAAAACTCCAAATAAAATCCATAAACAGAGAGAACATAATTTTCTGGATTTTTAGAAAGCGAATCGTTCAAATCGGAGTTAAAATGCAAAAGTTATGATTTATTAAAGTTTAAATAATCAATTAAATAATATTACAGAGAAAAACTTTAGTCAAAAATTAGATAAAATTCATATTTAGGTAGATCTTAATTTTATACAAATTTAGAAATTTGAATAAGCTCGAATCGGAGTTGAAAGCATAAAAAGTTATAAGCGTTTGAAGTTTGAATCTAAATTTGAAATCATTATTGAATTAATAAATCATTTTCTTTTAGGAAATTAATTGTGCGTCGACATGGACACGTGGCAGCTCCTGATTGGCCTGTGGCGTCAGCGTCCATGGGCTCGGTCCGCGCTCGGCTCGAGGTCCGCGGTGGACTCGGTCCACGGCTCAGTGGTGACATGTGGGCCTTTTGCCCGGCTGCGGGTTTCCACGCGTGGCTGGCGGTGACTGCGTGGGCCCTCACTCGCCAGGTCGCGTGTCGAGACACGCTCCCACGGCGTGGGCGCGGTGAGAACACCGCGTGGCACAATCTCGGGCCGTTGATTTGAAAATCAACGGTCGGTTGAATCTGAACCTCGCGTTCAAAACTACACGGTTGTCCGGGCGTTCGATCTAGATCAGGCGGTCCGGATCTAACCTGCTCGCTAGCGCCCAACTAACCACAACCGTCCGATCTAAATCTAACGGTTGATACCTAATCAAGAACGAAGCTTGATAGCGAGCGGCGTGGCCTTCGCCTCGTCGCGTTGGATCTTGATCAGCGGTGCAGAGGCTTCGCGAGCGGCGATGGCTTCGCGGCGTTGCGTTAGCGGCCGTGAGGCGGCGACCACCCTAACGGCGCCGGGCGTCTCGGCCAAGTGAGTGCACCTGCAGTGCGCCTCTCGGCGCATAAGGTTCTCAGTCCGGGCTTGAAGGCGGCGGAGATAATGAGCAGCCGAAGCGAAAAACCGTGGCGGCACTCCCCAAACTTAGAAATCGCGAGAGCGGCGGCAGGCGTTGGAAACTAGGGCAATAAGCGCGCCTGACGGCGATCCTCGAGCGATAACCAGCCTTAAATAGCCTCGGCGGCGTACTGCAGCGGAAACCTGTCCGGACCAGCGGCTACGCGGCGGCGTGAGTCAACTTCGATTCTGAGGAAAGCGGCGAAATCGTGGCCGAATCCGATGTCGCGCTCAACGCCACGATCGCCGCAGTAGCGATCGGGTCCGTCCGTTTCTGGCTTCGATCGAGTCGAGGCGGATCTCGGCCGTTGGATCTTGATCAACGGTTGGGATCGATTAGGGTTAGGAAGTGGGTTAAATTAGTCAAGCGGCTGAATTAGGACTCGAGTCGACTTCGGTCGGATGAAACGATACTTGACCGAGTTGGATTTTCGGTAATTAATATTTAAAATAATTCCCGATAATTCATTTAATTCATTAAAAATAGCAGACTTCCGGAAAAATTCGGAAAAAATTCTGGAAAATATTTTGGATCATTTTGGACTCAAATAAAATATTTCCAATAAAATTTTATTTGCAAAATTAAAATTCTTTAATTATTTCAAAATGGAATAAATTCAAATAAATTCAAATAAATCCAAATAAATTCCAGAAAATTCCAAAAATTCACCAAAGTGCCAAATCACACATGAATTTAAGAAAAGCAAAATTTTGGGGTGTTACAAACCTCCCCCCTTGACAGAATCTCGTCCCCGAGATTTAGGGCTCCACTAAAAGAATAGAGTTTGGAAATTCTTTCTTCAAATCCTCTTGCGCTCCCAAGTCGCTTCACTTTCTTCATGGTTGCTCCACTTGAACTCTCTGAAGCAGGTTGACTTGTTTCTAGTTTCTCGATCCATTGTGTCTAGAATCCTCACGAGGGTGCTCATATAAGTTAAATCTTCTTGCAACTCAATTGACTCTGGCGGATTATCTGTTCCTCGAGAACTTCGGAGACACTTCTTTAAGCTGAGACACATGGAATACGTCATGCACTCCTGCACATATGGCCCAACTCGGTGGTAGGCAACTTCACCTCTGCGACTCAAAATCTTAAATGGTCCAACATAGCGGGGTGCGAGTTTCCCTTTGGCATGGAACCTCTTAACTCCCACGAGGCGTAACTCGAGGTATACAAAGTCTTCACGGTTCAAAAACTCAAATCTCGGCGATTATCGACATAACTCTTCATCGAGATTGGGCTATCTTCAACCTTTCCTAATTATGGCGTCTGCTCTTGACCTCTTGAAGAATACTCCGAGGCCCAAAGACACGGCGCTCATGTCTCATTCCAATTCAATGGTGTCAGCGAAGTCGACCATACGATGCCTCAAAAGGTGACATCGTAAACTAGCCTTTGATAACTATTGTTGTAACTAAACTCGGCATACGGCAAACTTTTATCCCAAGAGGTAGCATAAGCCAATGCACAAGCTCTTAACATATCCTCGAGAATCGGTTGACTCTTTCGGTCACGCCCGTCCGTCTGTGGATGATAAGCATCTTGAAGTTCAAAGCGGGTCCCCATGGCTTCATGCAACTTATTCCAGAACCTTGAGGTAAATTGGGTACCTCAGCTAAGATACAATCCTCTTTGGCACTCGTTACGCAAGCAGACAATCTGATCATGTACAACTCACGCTAACTTATCTCCCGAGTAAGTGGTCTTCACGGGATAAAATGGGCTACTTTAGTCGCGATCCACTATAACCCATATGGAGTCATAACCTCCTTGAGTCTTTGGCAAGCCGTAATGAAATCCATTCCGATTTCCTCCCACTTCCACTCGGTATTTTTAGCGGTATGCTTAATCTCTGGTTTCGATGCATTGCCTTGACTCTCGGCATCGTCGCACAATGCAACATGCTCGGCAACTTCACGTTTCATACTCGGCCACGAATCTCTCCTTGAATCTGATACATCTTGGCGCTTCGGGATGAATCAGTACACTAGAGTCATGACTTCTTCCAAAATCGATTGCTTTAACTCCTTTTGTTAGGCACACAAATGCGATCCTTCATCCAGCGTGCCTTGTTCATCAATTTGAAGTCCTCACCTTTGCCTTCCTCCTTGATGGACTTAATCCTGCCGGATCTGTCATCATCATACGTCCTTCGGATCGATCCTCTAGGTAGGCTTTACTTCCAATGCGGCCAAGAATCACCGCTAGGTACAACCTCAATCTTCATCTTTCCGAAAATCCTCACATAACTCATCACGACTTGTGGCTAGCAACGTACTCACGGTATAGCTTTTAGACCAGGCATCGGCTACTCGTTGGCCTTCAGGATAGTAATGAATTCCAACATTATAGTCCTTGATCAATTCTAGCCATCTCCTTTGCCTCATATTGAGATCCGATTGGGTGAATATGTACTTAAGGCTCTTATGATCGTATATACTTCACATCTGTTTCCAATCGAGATAGTGGCGCCATATCTTCAAGGCATGCACTACGGCTAACTCTGGAGGTCATGTGTCCGGATAATTTTCCTCATGCGGCCTCAAGCGCCTTGATGCATAAGCGGCGACCTTTCCATTCTGCATCGGCACACATCAAGTCCTTAGCGCGATCGTCACAATAAATATCGAGCTTTGAGCAACATCCCGGTAGAACTAACAGTCTTGATGTCAATCGCTTCTTGACTCTGAAATCCTTTCTCACATTAAAGCGTCCATGCAAACTTCTTCTCCTTCTTGACAATTGCGTAAGGGTTTCGCAATCGTCGAAAAGCCTTGATGAAGCGGCGATAGTATCCTGCCATTCCAAGGAAACTCGAATCTGGTCACCGATCTTGGTTTGCTCCCAATGTAACAAGCTTCTACTTTGCTTGGATCCTGGCGACTCCTCTGCGGTCATTACATGTCCAAGAAACTCCACCTTGTCCTTCCAAAAATCACACTTTGAACTTGGCGAAAAGTTGCTTTGTTCCTCGACTTTTCCAAAAGCTACGCCTTAAGTGTTCGGCATGTTCATCCTACGTCTTGGAGTAGACTAGGATATCGTCTATGTTTAACTGACGACAAACTTGTCCAAATATTCCATGAACACCTTATTCATCATATTCATGAAATAAAATTTGGCGCGTTAAATCGGCCCAAAGGACATACTCAGCTAAACTCGTAATGTCCATATCTTGGCGAGAATGCGTCTTGAATATCTTACGATCGGATCTTCAAGCGATGGTATCCGATCTCGAGATCAATCTTGGAAAACTCGGCTCCTCTTAAGCCGATCAAACAAATCATCAATCTGGGTAGCGGATACTTATTTTCCGCGGTGACTTCATTGAGTGCACGGTAGTCAATGCACATCCACGAAACTCCGTCCTTCTTCTTGACAAATAAAGCGGGTGCTCCCCACGGTGGCGAACTCGTCGATAAATCCTTTCTCCATTAACTCTTCACATTTGTTTCTTCATCTCTACCAACTCCTCATTGAGACATCCGATAGGAGTCTCTTTGCTATTGGTCTTGTACAGGTACAAGCTCTATCACAAACTCTATGTCCACTGTCACGGCATACAGGTAGATCTTCGGAAAAACATCAGGTACTCATTCACTCTTGGGACATCCTCTATCTGATTGCCTTGGTACTGTTAACCATCAAGCTGTCCATCTCCTGCATGGTGGCTTGAAATTCCACTTTCCTCCCACCACGGGCTCTCAATGAGATAGTCCTTCGTCCACAATCCAATACGACCTTGTGCTTGGATAACCAATCCATTCCCAATATAACATCTAAGGTGCAGGTCTCAAAATTATAAGGTTGCTAGGAACTCTATTCCATCTATTAGTATTCTCACCCGAACATCCTACTTCCGTTCGGAGTTGAACCAGGGTTTGAACTAAAAGCATGCACTTAAGTCTTGCAATTCTCAAGTCATTTCTAGTAGCAAAGCCTTGCGAAACAAGCAATCTGAGCTCGAGTCAAACAAAGCGTGCGAGTCTTGAGTTAACAAGTAACTTACCCGATCTGACGTCGTAGCATTTTTGCAGTCGCGTCTGCGGTGACATAAGTTGACTCGGCCTCTCACTACGATGATGCAGGGGTGTGGCTCCTGGTGCTGGCGTTCTGGCTGGGGTGGTTCCTAGGTGCTGAGCTGGGGGTCGCTCCTGCTGTCTTCTTTGGACAAGCTGTTGGCAAAGTGTCTGGCTCAGTTAGATTATGACGTCTCCTTGTTCCTTCTTTGTTGCACAGGGGTAGCGTTCTAAGCGGTGAAGTGCAGTAGATTCGATTGGCGGTCTTGGTGCTGAGGATGGTGTCCTTGTTGCATTACGTGGTTGGAATCCCGAAGAATTGATTTGGTGCAACTCTCAGCGTTGCCGTTCCACGGCGTGATCATGCTTTGTTGCATCTGCGCTTCTGTTCTCATCCAGTTCCTTGCGCTTGTCCTCGAGGATAAGCGCCTTATTCCTAACTCTTGGAAATCTGGAAAGGTGTGGGTGATCAACCCTACTTGCAATCACAGTTGAGTCCCTTCATGAAAGCAGGTATGCCTGGATTTATCATTAGCTACATCCTCGGTCGTAAGCGTGCTAGGCTGTGTGAACTTGTTTAGGTAGTGACCCTTTGGTGATTACCTTGCTTGATGCTCGAACTCCTCCTTCTTAAGGTCCATAATTCCTTGAGTGCATGATCTTGTCGGAATGCAGTGTGAACTCCTCCCAAGTGATATCTTGAGGTTCTCTGCGTGTACAGTTCTCCCACCATTCGTGGTATGTTCCTTCCAAGCGTGAGAAAGCGTAAAGTACCTTCTCATTCCCTATGCATTGAGCTATGTGTAGCTTCCTCTCAATTGATCTTAACCAATCGTCGGCCTCAATGGATTGGCATTCCCGGAAGAAAGTGGGTGGGTGAGTCTCATGAACTCGGCGACCTTGTATTACGGCGTGGTCACGATTAACTTGATTAGCGATTGGGTGACGATGGCGTCTTGCATTTGTTGCATCATAGCATGCATCAGCCCGTGCAGGCAGCAACAAATGCTCCAAAATTCTGCCATATCATCTGGCCCGGTGCCGGTGCTCTATCATTGGGGTTTTACGTTGGCGAGATCCACTCCCATTGCTTCCAAAGTTTCCACGGGTGTTCACCATCGTCGATTTGCTCTAGGTTTAGAGATGAGAGAGAATCAAGAATAGACAAGTAGTATGGAACTTATGCGGGCGAAAGGGGTAACTTAAGGTCAACTTTATTATTAATAACTTGGTATGGCTGCTTACAATGCCTAAGGGCCTTGCAACACATCTGCACACTTTCGACAAACAATGAAAATCCAAATCGAACTAACTCGAGTCCTAACGCCCTAAAGGGTGACTCTTTATTTTATGACTCGACTCGGCGAAGGAGTCTCACTATAGAACCTATGCTCACTCATCGAGAAAACCTCCACGGCATGCAGTGCCGTGGCATAAACGTATGGCGTCGCCATGTCGCGACTATGTCATCTGTAGTCGAAGAAGCGGTGTCTCATCGAGATCGACTCCTCTGGATAAGCTCGTGTAGCTCTGAAATCTTGGCTCTGGATCAATTAAGGTACAAGGTCATCTCCAACTCGTCAATCCTTACGTGAAGGTGTGCCACATACTCTTGAGCTTCGCCATCTATTCTTCTCTGTAAGTGATCTCCTTGGGCCTTCAGCGCTCCTTGCTTGTATTATCTAGTACATCCTCTGGGCGACGACAAATCGTGCCAAGCTGTAGCAGTGGCATCATCCTCATCCTGAATCTCCTTGGGTCAAGAAGGTTATCGGCTCATTGGATGATAGCAGACACCGTGCTTTCCAACTCTGGCGTGAATCTTTGGTAATGTGCGCATTGCTCGTCGTGAAACTTCTTGGATACCCATACTGCATTGTAGACCTTCTAGCGGATGCGGTGTATCGAGCGATTGCACTGGGCCCTTTTTCCTAGCGGTACCTCAATCCTCCGTCACAAGCCTTGATCAATCCCGCTTGTCGATCACTTCCACTTGATATTGGGGCTTCTCAAAATCTCAGAGATGTAGCATATGCCAAAGTTACTGGCGTGACCAACTCCTAGATCAACGTGGTTGAACTCTTCCTCCATCTGTCACAAGAGTGCTTTACGTAAGAACTGGAATTTTTGAATTGTGACAAGGTAAGGAAAAATTTCAGCAAGAGGCAAGAAAAGAGAAGAGGGATAAGTCGAGAGGTCATTTCTTGTCTTCACAAATTTTTAGCTTTAGAAAATAGGTTTATCCTCACTCGACCATTCTAGCTAGGGGTTGAGCCTACGGGTCAAGTATGGCTCGATACCACCTACAGCCGGGACCCGAATTTGCAAATCCGGACCCTACGTGTATTGACACTAGTCGAAAGGCGCTAGTGCACGATCTTAACATCGGTATATATCACAATCATACCAAAGCGATACTATCAAAGTACTTTATTTAAATAATCAAGGTTACTTTCGACCTTATGGCCAAGATTACAAATATATGCCTTGCAAGGCGAAACTTATTAAAGAGAAAATAATAGCGTGAGAAAATCAAATAAACTTAGTGGCGCCATCCGGTATACCACGAACAGCCCGGTGAGGCTCGCATCCCTAAAGTGAAGCGGGTCCTCTTGGAACTCCTCTTGAAGCCAGCGTAGTCTCCTCTTCAAGCCCGGTATTGTGTTGAGGCAAGGGTGAGTACTTGGTACTCGGCAAGTCATGCCTGAGAATGCAAGCTAATATACTATATGCATGGCTTAGTACAAAGGAATAGCTCGGGGTATATTTAAGATGACTTTTGAAAAGTAATATAAGTAGATTAAAGCGGTAGAAATAAGTAAAGCATAAATAACTTTTCAAGAAGTTTAATAAACATTTTCCCATCCTAAACCATATTTCCATCATCTTCCTTGTTAAAACCAACCCATCTTTTCAAAACCAAGTTATTTTAGAAAATCTAACCCTTGGTTGTAATTCCCGAGCATTGTCGATCTGGTGGACTCGGCTATTCAAATAGATTCTACACTCTGCGGAGGTTATGCACTTTACCCACAGATACAATCCACTCACCACGTCGGTAGTGAATCGCCATACAAAGTATCTGAATGGCCGATCATAACAAAGCCTTTGGAAGCCTCAAACAACACAATTGGTCCTCTCGATGCGTGCTCTACACCATCCCTTCCCTTAGCCAAGGCGAAGTATGGGACCAACACTGCAGATTAGATGGGTACCTGGCCACGACCACGATCGCTCCCTCGTACAATCACACAAAAGGTGTAGCCCGACACCACTGAGGCTCCACAAGTGAGTCATGGCGACTTAGTCAACTAGGGCCGTCCCATTCCAGCCATGTGGTTGCAAGTATGACCCAGTTCAAAGGCTTGCAAGGTTAAGTCCTTAGAGTGACCGAGGGCAAGACTAGAAAAACCAAATCAACACTCCCAATGCCACCTTTGGCCCACTGATTACTCTTGCCACATGCCACGGTCGAAAACGTTTTATCAAACCCAGGTTGATTACCATGCACCCGTGCCATCAACATCATGATACTTTTCCAAAAGCAGGTTCAATATATCATTAAGTCCATATTATCATTTGATTGTCCAAAATCATGTCATGAGCACGTAGCAGGTCTAAGCAGTATACTACAACGATCTAAACCCATGTTGGCAATTTAATAATGTCCAACTAGTAAACCACAACTAGGGTGACAAAAGGTCATGGCACATACTTAAGTAATCAAGGTGTCATATAGCAAATTGGTATTTATCTAACCCCCAGGTTTAAACCAAAGTATCTTTCTAATTAAACTAGCATGCAATAGTTTAAATCAAAATAGATTTTCGAAATAGGATCAACATGGTCAAAGCACAACTTGCCTTCAAAAAGCACTTGCTCTTGGTCTTGAGTTGGATCTGAGTCAATACTTCTCCTTGAATCCCTCCAGCACTTCAACGTCTACTCGTAAAAGCGTACCAAATAGCAAATACACAAATAAACACTATGCAAAAGATCCCCAAAACTCCAAATAAAATCCATAAACAGAGAGAACATAATTTTTACGGATTTTTAGAATGGAATCGTTCAAATCGGAGTTAAAATGCAAAGTTATGATTTATTAAAGTTTAAATAATCAATTAAATAATATTACAGAGAAAAACTTTAGTCCAAAATTAGATAAAATTCATATTTAGGTAGATCTTAATTTTATACAAATTTAGAAATTTGAATCGCTCAAATCGGAGTTGAAGCATAAAAGTTATAAGCGTTTGAAGTTTGAATCTAAATTTGAAATCATTATTCGAATTAATAAATCATTTTCTTTTGAGAAATTGGTGTTATTGCGTCAGCATGGACACGCGTGGCAGCTCCTGATTGGCACTGCGGCGTCAGGTAGAATCCATAGGCGGTCCACGCTTTCGGCTCGGGTCCCGGTGGACTCGGTCCACGGCTCCGCGTGGCGTGACATGTGGGCCCCGCTGCGATCGGGTTTTCACGCAGCGTGGCTGCGGTGACCGCGATTGGGCCCTCGACTCGCGAGGTCGCGTGTCGAGACCGCTCCCCAGGCGTGGGCGCGGTGACACGTGGCACAATCTCGGCCGTTGATTTGAAAATCAGCGGTCGGTTGGATCTAGACCTCACGTTCAAAACTACGGTTGATCCGGGCGTTCGATCTGAATCGGGCCGGTCCAGATCTAACCCTATCGCTACTAGCGCAACTAACCACAACACGTCGATCTAAATCTAGCAGTTTGAAACCTATCAAACGAAACGATGGCGAGCGGCGTGGCCTTCGCCTCGTCGCGTTGGATCTTGATCCACGGTGCAGAGCTTCATGAGCGGCTTGATGGCTTGCGGCGGCGTTAAGTGCCGTGGCGAGGGCGACCACCCTAACGGCGCTTGGCGTCTCGTAAGTGAGTGCACCACGAGTGCGCCTCGGCGCAAGGTTCGGTCCAGGGCTTGAAGCGGCGGAGGATGACGAGCAGCGACGAAGAAAAACCGTGGCGGCACTCCCCAAACTTCCGAAATCGCGGCGGCGGCGGCAGGCGTTGGAAACTAGGGCAATAGCGCGCTGACAGCGATCCTCGGGCGATAACCCACGCCTTAAATAGCCTCGGCGGCGTGCACAGCGGAGAAACCTAATCGGGACGCGGCGGCTACTGGCGGCGAGTCAACTTCGATTCTGCGGGAAGGCAGCGAATCGTGGCCGTCCGCGTGTCGCTCAGCGGCCCGCGATCGCCGCGCGATCGGTCCGTCAGACACTCGGCCATGTTCGGTGAGTCGGCGGATCTCGGCCCGTTGGATCTTGATCAACGGTTAGGATCGATTAGGGTTAAGGTGGGTTCGGTCGAGTCAAGCTGCTCGGTCGGACTGAGTCGACTTCGATCGGATGACGATGACTTGACCGAGTTGGATTTTCGAATTAATATTTAAAATAATTGATAATTCATTTAATTCATTAAAAATAGCAAAAGACTCGGAAAAATTCCAGAAAAATTCTGGAAAATATTTTGGATCATTTTGGACTCAAATAAAATATTTCCAATAAAATTTTATTTGCAAAATTAAATTCTTTAATTATTTCAAAATGGAATAAATTCAAATAAATTCCAAATAAATCCAAATAAATTCCAGAAAATTCCAAAAATTCACCAAAGTGCCAAATCACACATGAATTTAAGAAAAGCAAAATTTTGGGGTGTTACACCGCTTAATTACCACTACGGTTACCCAGGAAGATTAACCGCAGGGAACCAAATGTACATTACCAGGTTAACATCCAAAAGCAACAGTTTTAAGTAAAGTAAGGCCTAATGACCAGAGTTTACAGTAGCGCGGTAAGCACAAATCATAGTCTTTACATCACAAAAGCACTCCACAGGCAGTTTGAGCGAAGACCAAGACTAAAACCACACGGTGTCGCCGTCTACGACTTCTTGGAACTCTCCAGCATCTTGATACTCTAAAATGGGTTAATTAAGCAAGAGTGAGTATCACAACGTACTCAACAAGCCACACAGTGAAACCTAAATACCACATGCGAAGGATAACAAGATATAGCCGTATGTCTCATTTGGTGTATGCAAGTTTTCATAATATTTGTCATTTCATTTCAAACACAAACCATAATAATATGAATAAGGGGGGGGGTTTCCAAAGTTATATACTTTCACACTTGTTTAATCAAAACTACTTGAGCTTAGGTTCGGGAGTCACCCCATTTTAACTCAGCTTCATTTACCGGAAGCACGGCGTATTCGAATACCATTTAATTCACTCTGCAGAGGTGTTCAACTTTACCCACAAGATTCCACGATCATTAATGCCACGCGATTAACATGCAACTTTTATGCATGCGGCCGGATCGAGGTTATCATAGCTTTTCGTTGGACCTTTCCCCTTTAGCCCCTATCCGGTAGAGTTTCGGTCCACATTAACCCGGTCCCCATCGCCGTAGTGGAGTTCGCGATCCCGCTTACTGTGGACACCTACCGTTGTGAACCCGTAATGCCACACTTTTCTTGTGCACATTTCCGTTCCACCCCCATAACCGCGGACCATCTCCCACACCGGGAAGGTAACCCTGCTCCTATAGGTATTCAAGGGAAAGTATAATGTACCGAGCTACGTTGAGTCAAGCCAACGAAGTTGACAGGCCCAACCTGTGGTTGAACGATTTCTTAAGTTATTAACTTTGCCCAAGGTTGTAAGTCCTTACTTCGTCATAGACCAAACCATTACATTCCACAGTCCCTGGTATCCAATGTACCACCATCCGTTCATACCTTGGTATTAGTCCTCGGCCGGGGATCAGACTAACACCCACGCAGTGGTTAGCCCAATACTGTCCCCCAGACCACAACATTTCATAAACATTCCAAACCAACATGCCTTCAACATTTCATGTTTTCTTTAAAATGGACTAATTAACTATAATAGAATACCTAGCCAAATACTGACAATAGTGATTTTCTAGGGTTACAAAGGATTATTAGGATTCAATATTTGTCAAGGAAGTTCCATGAGCCTTTTTTGGCATTAACTAGCTATCATGTCATTCGAACATACCAACTTCGTGTTATTTCAACATATAGTTCGGAAATAATGCGGTAGAAAATAACTGCTAATTATTTTAGACAATATTGGGTTCAAAATGATCAATGGAGTATGGCTTGCCTTGCGAGGCGGAGGGGTTTCCTAGCTCGGAGTTGGTGTAGTCGTACTCGGCTTCACGCTGGTCCGGCTCCTGTTCCATGTACTGCTCCTGCTCCTGTGTCTGCTCCTGAAGTTGGTACTGCTCGGACGTTGGTTTTAGCGTAAACAAACACCATAAGATAAACAATAAATAATACAAAAAGAAAGAAGAGAAAAGAAAAGAGAAAACTGAGAGAGAAAATAAGCCGGAAATGGGTTGGAGGGGTGTTTTTGGAATTTTGGAAACTTAGTTTGGCGAAACGGAGGTCATTTTTTAACTTAGTGGCTCGAAAGGGTTCGGAATATGTATTTTGGGCTATTTTTGGATTTTCTTGTATTTTTGGGTATTTTTGGGTATTTAAACGAATTAAAATGAATGTTAGAAATTAAAATCCGAATAAAAAAAATAGAAAAGGGGCACTGTTTCTATTGGGCTGCGCCAGACCAAATTCGGCCCGCGAAGCGAGGAAAAGCGTGGTCGGCCCAATCGGCGGCTGAGGCCGCTCGACAAAGCGGGCCGGTGGCGGCAGCGGCGGGTGGAGGCGGCTGTGGTGGCTGGCGGGTGGGCCTCGGTGCGGAGGGGGCTGGCAGGTGGGGCCCAGGTGGCAGGGGCGGGTGGAGGTCGCATGGTCGGAGTTGGGCGGCGTTTCGCCGGAGCCGAGGGAGACGAAGTGCGTTCTCGCGCTATGGGTCGCCGGCTCGAGCGGAACTTGAGGGAAAAGGGGAAGAAACTCACCCCGGTCTTAGGGCACTGCTCGGGGGAGACCGAGCGGCGGCGGAACGGGCCGGCGACGGCGTGCGGCCGGAGACGAGGAAGATGCCCGTGGGACGGGCTCGGGAGGCCACGGGAGCGAGGGAGAGAGAGGGGAAACGAGAGAGGAGTGGGCGGCGAGCTCGGTGAGCAGGAAATCGAGGTCGGAGAAGGCTTTAAATAGCCGGGAGGGGTCGGCGAGGTTGCCGGCTTGATGATTGCAGAGGAGACTTGAGCAGGGCTGCGGCGATGGGATGGAACGACGTCGCGGGGCTCGGAGCGGTGCGCGGCGGGAGGTGGAGTGCTCTACGGGGGCGAGGGCAGCGGCGACGGGACGGCGGCTCAGGCCTGGTGTCGGGACCCGAATTTGCAAATTCGGACCCTCTGTGTATTCAGCACTAGTCCAGGAACGCGCTAGTGCACACAGTCTCAACATTGGTAAATATCACAATCATACCAAGCGATACTAATAAAGTACTTTATTTAAATAATCAAACTGGTTGCTTGACCTTAAGGTCAAGTTACAAATATACGCCACGCAGGGCGAAACTTATTAAGAGAAATAATAGCAGCGGAAAATAAGATAACTTCGTGGCGCCATCCAGTATACCACAGGCAACTGACTGGGCTCGCTCCCTAGATAGACGGTTCTTCTGGGAGCTCCTCCTCCAAAGCTGGTGTAGACTCCTCTTCGACTGGTGTTGTATTGAGGCAAGGGTGAGTACTTGGTACTCAGCAAGTCATGCACAGAATGCAGGCTAATATACTACATGCATGGCTTTGTACAAAGGAATAGTTCAAGGTTTATTTGCAGTAAACAGCATTTGACGAGTATCATAAGTAGATTCGAAAGCAGTAGAAATAAGTATAAGATCAATAACTTTTCCAGTAGTTTAATAATCATTTTTTCCAATCCTAATCCACATTTCCATCAACATCGTTCTTTAAACCAAACCCTCTTTCCAAGTCCAAGTTCTTTTCAAGAAAGTCTAACCCTTGACTGTAATCCCCGAGCGATGTCCAATGCCGCGGACACGGCTATTCAAATAGATTTTACACTCTGCAGAGGTTATGCACTTTACCCACAAGATACAGTCAAACACCACAAAGGCGAGTTCCCGTAACAAAGTCTTTCAGAAACTTCTAACAGTACAAGTGGTCCTCCTCGGTGTTGCACACTAACCCTTCCCTTAGCGAAGGCGAAGTTTAGGTCAATCCACCATTAGATGGGTACCTGGCCGCAGCTCCGGTACGCTCCCCCGTACAACATACACAAAGGGTGTAGTTGACACCCCGAGGTCCCACAGCTACGTTATTAGCAACTTAGTCAACTAGGTCCATCCCATTACAGACATGTGGTTGCATGCTTGACTCAGTTCAAAGGCTTGCAAGGTTAAGTCCTTAGGGTGACCAGGGCAAGACTACCCGAAGAACCAAACCAACATTCCCGATGCCACAACTGGCCCACCTGATCATTCTTGCCACATGCCCCGGTCGAAAGCTATTTATCAAATCCCAGTTGATTACCATGCACCACGTGCCATCAACATCACAACACATGATACCTTTTCCAAAACAGGTTCAATATATCATTAAGTCAATATTAACCTTTGATTGTTCAAAATCATGTCATGAGCACGTAGCAGGTCTAAGCACTATACTACAACGATCTATAAACCTATGTTGGCAATTTAGTAGTGTCCAACTAGTAATCCATAACTAGGGTGACAAGGGGTCATGGCACATATTTAATTAATCAAGGTGTCATACAGCAATTTGGCATTTATCTAATTTCCCATAATTAAGTAAAGCATTTTCTATTTGAACTAGCATGCAATACATTAAATCAAAATAGGTTTCAAAATGGGATCAACATAGTCAAAGCACAACTTGCCTTCAAAAAGTACTTGCTCTTGGTCCTGAGCTGGCTCCTGGG
Organism: Rhipidocladum racemiflorum; assembly: GCA_036346355.1. Taxonomy (NCBI): domain Eukaryota; kingdom Viridiplantae; phylum Streptophyta; class Magnoliopsida; order Poales; family Poaceae; genus Rhipidocladum; species Rhipidocladum racemiflorum. The sequence continues at coordinate 24,794,153 of CM070586.1, forward strand.
TCAACACCTCTCCTTCGAAGCCTTCGGGCATTTCAACGTCTACTCGTAAAGCGTGCAAATAGCAAATAATAAATGAACAGTAGATAAAAAGTGTCCAAACATCCAAATAAAGTTCATAAACAAAGAGAGTATAATTTTATGAATTTTTAGAAACTGGAATCGTCAAATTCGGAGTTCAAATGCAAAAGATACAAGCATTTAGAGTTTAAATATTCAATTAAATAATATTACAGAGAAAAACTTTAGTCCAAAAATTAAATAAAAATCATCATTAGGTAGATCTCAATTTTATACAAAATTAGAAATTTGAATCACTCAAATCGGAGTTAAAATGCAAAAGTTACAAGCGTTTGAAGTTTGAATCTAGATTTGAATCAATATTTCGAATTAATAAATCATTTTCTTTTTCGGAAATTCTTTTATTGCGTCAGCATGACACGTGGACCAACCAGGAGCCGCCACGTCGCCTCGAGTCCATGGACCCGGCGCACGGGCACGGCTCGGTCCACCGTGGACTCGGTCCACGGCTCACGTGTCCCATTGACAGGTGGGCCCCTCGGATGACGTCAGCAGTTACGTCATCATGCACGGCTGAGGACGGCTGACAGTTGGGCCCCACCGTGACGTCAGCGTGACGTCATGGTGCGATTATCGGGCGGCCGACTGGGCCCCATCGACACGCTGGCCCCGTGTCGAGACACGCCCACGCGTGGCGGCCGCGCTGACCGCGACGGTCGGCCTCTCGGCCACGTGGCGCGATCTCGGCCGTTGATTTGAAAATCAACGGCCCAGATCGGATCTAGCCTAACGCAGTAGAAAAACTACTCGGCTGATCTGGACCGTTCGATCTTGATCGGACGGTCAAGATCCAATCTAACGTAAACAACGCGGCTAACCCTAACCGTTTGATCTAGATCTAACGGCTGAGAATGAATCTAGGATTTCAACGTGGAAACTCACCAGGGTGACGTGGCGTGATCTGGACCGTTGGATGGTGATCGGACGGCGGAGATGCTTCGCGATCCGGCGATGGCTTGCGGCGGCGCTGGCTTACCGGAGATGAAGACAACGACCACGGCAACGGCGCTGAGGGCGTGCTCCGGTAAAGTGAGAGGTCCTCGCCGACGCGGCTTGACTCCGCGGTTCCGGAACTGGGCTCAACGGCGGCGGAATCTGCGATTAACCGCGACGGAACGCACGGGCAACTACGGCGAGCTCGTACGGGCAAACGGCGGCGGCTCAGGCGAGATGGCTTGGGGGCACGGGTGCGCACGAGAGAGAGGAACCCGGCGGTGGCGGTGACGCATTAAATAGTGCCCTCGGCTTCCGTGAAACGCGCGGAAACCGAGGCCCACTCCGTTGCGGCGGCGGACTCCGACGGCGACACGGAGAAGGTGACGTGGCACGCGCTCAGCCGTTGGATCAAGATCCAACGGTGCGCGGGTTTGGGCTCGGGTCTGGCTCGGGCGAGCTGGCTGGCTCGGTCGGACTCGGGCTCGGTGACGTGGCTCAATCGTGGCCGTTCGATCTTGATCGGACGGTCACGTGGTTAGGGTTCGATTGGGTTCGAGTCGGACTCGGACTCGAGTCTGACTTGGGCTCGGTCGGAGGAACAGTACAAACCTACTCGCAATTTCCCAGCAATTAAATAATTCAATTAATTCTCAGAAATTCATTTAATTCATTAAAAATAGCAAAAGACTCAGAAAAATTCCTGAAAAATTCTGAAAAATATTTTGGAACATTTTGGACTCAAATAAAATATTTCCAACAAATTTTTATTTGCAAAGTTAAATTCTTTAATTATTTCAAAATGGAATAAATTCAAATAAATTCTAAATAAATCCAAATAAATTCCAAAAAATTCCAAAAATTCACCAAAGTGCCAAATCACACATGAATTTAAGAAAAGCAAAATTTTGGGGTGTTACACTGGCGCCGGAAGTCGCCATGGCACTGCCCCCGGAAGAAGAACAGAGCGAGGCGCTTACAAGCGGCTGGCGCGAGCTACGGAGACGGCAACGCGGGCGGGCGCGGGCGGGCACGCGAGGCGGCCGAGCGGGTGAGGCGCTTGCGCAAACGGAAAGCGTAAAGGCCGAGAAAGGAAAGCGTATCGGCGAAGAATTTTCCGAAAGCGGAAAGTTTTCCAAATTCCCTCAAATAAATCCGAAAAAAATCAAAAAAAAATCAGAAAAAAATCATAAAATGCACTTAAGGTCCAAATAAAAACTATTTTGAGAATTTTGGGGTGTTTCATGATACAACAAAGAACCAAAAGGCACATCCCTTGAATGCTTCCTTGCAACCGGCGAGAATTCATGGACACAATCACTGTTCAAAGTTTAAGCTTAAATACCATTCAAAAATAAAAGTTTAAGCTACATACATGATATGGTTCGAAAGAAGTTCGATTTGTCTGAATAAGGAGAACGAATAAGAATCGGACCACCAACAAAGAATAAAGTATAAGCTGCATGATGCAACGATACGTGCATGTCTGTTGCAACAAATTTTAAGCTACATGATGCAACAATGAACAAAGAACCAAAAAGCACATCCCCTGAATGCTGCCCTGCAACTGACGAGAACTCATGGACACGATCAGCGTTCAAAGCTTAAGCTGAAATAACATTAAAAAAGAAAAGTTAAAGGTGCATGCATGATACAGCTCAAAAGAAGTTCGATTTGTCTGAATGTAACAACCCAAATTTTGATTTCAAAGGGGAAAATAAAATTTCAAATGTGAATTTGCTTTAACCATGAATTTTCCAAATTTTAAAATCTGTTACTGATTTTCCCTATTGAAAAGTCATTTAAAATTGATTTAGTAAAAGGATAAAAGTAAAATGAAAAAAAAGTAAAAGTTGCAATAAAAATCTGTAAAATTAAAATTAAAACAATGGAAACTCTGGAAACACTCTCATGTAGTAAAAAAGCCATGTGAAACCATTAATTAAAGAAAAAGAATTAAAAATTTAAGCAATTTAACTACAAACAGTTCAGATGCGGATTTTTGCTAAATTTTACCTAACATATCTTCAGCTCAAATTATTACCACATACTCCTAAAACTAATTTTTACTTTTAGTAAAATTTCTAAAAATTAATAAGTAAATTTAATGCATATTCCAATTTAAAAATTGGAAATTTTGAATTTTTGCTTAAAAGATTTACTAGAAAATAATTACTCAAGTTTTAAAAATGAAATTTTTATTCAAGATTAATTAGGACATTTTAATACTTGTCAAAAGTTTAAAAATTATTCACTAAATTTACACCTTCAATTAAATCATTTATAGAAAATAAAATTTTGAATAGTCAATCTTGTCAGAATTTTCATAATTAATCTACAAAGAATTTGTACTTTAAATTTTTACTAGGAGTATTAAACTTATCTGGGATTCTTAGTAAAAAGTTATGCACTGCCACTATATTTATCTTCCACTACAAACTCTTAATTCGGCCAATAGACCAATTGTAAGAATTAAATTTTTTATTAATGTACTATAAAATTGTTTGGATGTGATAACAATATTGTATATGTGCGTACTAGCCACTTATTATGGGACTAGTACTGTAAGCACATAGGAGTCCCTCTTGGTATTCCATACCAAAAAGGGGGTTCCGACATTCCCTACAACCGGCGAGAATTCTTGGACACGATCACTATTCAAAGTTTAAGCTGAAATAACATTAAAAAAGAAAATTTTAAGTTGCATGAGATGGCTCGAAAGAAGTTCGATTTGTACCAATATGGAGAACGAACAAGAATTGGACCACCAACAAAGAAGAAAGTGTAAACTGCATGATGTAATGATACATGCATGTCTGATGTAACAAAGTTTAAGCTGCATGATGCAACAAAGAATAAAGAACCAAAAGGCACATCCCCTGAATGCTTCCCTGGAACCGACGAGAATTCATGGACACGATCACTATTCAAAGTTTAAGCTAAAATAATATTCAAAAAGGAAAAAGTTTAAGCTGCATGCATGATAAGGCTCGAAAGAAGTTTGATTAGTTTTAATAAGGAAAATGAACAAGAATCGGACCACCAACAAAGAACAAAGTGTAAGTTGCATAATGCAATGATACGTGCATGTTTACTGCAACCAAGTTTAAGCTGTATAATGCAAAAAAAGAACTAAAAGGAACTTCCCCTGAATGTTGCCCTACAACCGGCGAGAATTGATGGACACGACGGTGTTTAAAGTTTAAGCTGAAATAATTTTCAAAATGAAAAGTGTAAGCTGCATGCATGATACAGCTCGAAAGAAGTTCGATTTGTCTGAGTAAGGAGATCGAACAAGAATCGGACCACCAATAAAGAACAAAGTGTAAGCTGCATGATGCAACGATACATGCATGTCTCGAGCAACAAAGTTTAAGCTGCATGATGCAACAAAGAACAAAAAGCCAAAAGCACATCCCCTGAATGCTTCTCAGCAACCGAGGAGAATTCATGGACACGATTAGTGTTCAAAGTTTAAGATGAAGTAAGCTTCAAAAAGAAAAGTTTAAGCTACGTGCATAATAATAATACAGTTCAAAAGAAATTCAATTTGTCTGAATAAGGAGAATGAACAAGAATCAGACCACCAACAAAGAAAAAAATGTAAGCTGCATGATGCAACAATAGGTGCTTGTCTCTCTAATTGTAGCTGCTTCATGATGATCTTTCTTTACATCTTTCTGTGAATTACAAGCAAGAATGTAGGATCCAAGCAACGTTTCCCACATCTCAAGAAAATAGGATGCATGCATCGCGGTTATTAAATAGTACTACCGAATTCTCGCACCAGGTGCTCTGCCCATTTCTTGCCTGGCGTGGAATTTCAAAAGAGCTTGCTTACAGGCAGCTTTAACCTGGAAAAAAAGTATCATCCCAAAATGACTATCAGAGAGGGGGAAAGAGAGATCAATCAGTTCTCATTTATTCATCGTCATCACAGGGGAAAAAACCATTTGTCAGTGCTTACATAGAAATTTTTGTACAGATTTTGGTCAGAACATTTATTTATGAAATCCAAGTAAAAAATTGACCCCAGCCAAGACAGTAAATGAAAACTCTTTCCAAAATGCACAATGAGGAGCTTTGTTTTTCATTTTTTTGGAAAATAAACAATCAAGGGAGAGCCCTGCTGAAAAGTAAAAATTGTAGTTGCCAAGTGTATGTGTATGCACTATGCATGCATGTGTGTATGTGCCTACAATGGCCACCGAAAGAATAAACGAAGTGCCTGCAGCCATCCATGTATCTAATAGGCAGATGAACAAAGTCCACAGGTAATATTAACATATCCTATAAGCGAACGAATTCGCGAGCCCTCACGGTAGCCACGTCAGCGTTTTTAACGAGATAGTCCTTCCGGTTTTTGGTGATTACACGCTGGTCCAAGTTTCCCGCTACCGTAGATCTCCCGTGCAGGCCCGGATCCCGCCGTACACGTGTCCTCGGCGCTGGCCCGTGCGTTGCCAAGAAATCTTCGCCCGCGGAACCCTGCACAACCATCCGCCCTTCGCCCCGTTGTTCTCGCGTTGTCCGCAGTCCGTTCCTCTTGCCGCCCAGCTTCTAGAACCCCCGAGGGCCGCCGCGAGCAGTATTCCTGAGGCTAGCCAAAATGCTGATTTTTTAATTTTTTGGTTTGGCATTATTTGTGTTGGTTCTTGGTAGAAACCGACACTGATATGTTGTCTATTTGTGTCGGTTCTTGTTGTGAACCGACACTCATATGGTGTATATTTGTTTCCGTTATTGGTGTGAACCAACACTGATAAGTTGACTATTTATGTCAGTTCTTAGTGTGAACTGATAGGGATAGTGCAACTATTGGTGTCGGTTCGTATTTAGAACCGACACTGATAATGTTATTTGTGTTAGTTTGTAAATCGATACTAATAATCTCCAATTATCACTGTCGGTATCTGTGTCGGTTGGAAAACCAACAATAATATCGATTCCGAATACAGATGAGCATAAACTTTTATACATTGAGCATCCAACATATATACAGAGGAGGAAGTTAATTTTGCTGACTGCAGCTGGTGCAGTTGATGGCGTCGAGCAGCGCAGAGCAACCTCCCGTGGAGATGGACGCCAAGCTGATCATGGCCACAGGCATTGGCAACTGCCAGCGGTTGTTAAAGGATCTTCTCAACAAGGGAGATGCTACGACGACGGTGGTGGTTATGGTCTCCAGCAACCAGCTGCCTAACGCAGCGAAGCCTCCCCCGCGCCCGGTCTCCATGGATCCGCAGCTGCTACAATCGGCATGCTCTGGATCGTGGCAAGAACTGACTTTCCTTCTCGACAGGAATGTAATGCCACCTGGATCATCCCTTGAGTTGCTTGAGCTCGGCACCAAAGCGAGCTCGGTGACGCAGCAAGCTTCCAATGAAGAGTTGCTGGAGGGCGTCACTGTTGAGGGGGACACCGCACTCCATGTGGTGGCCACCAATGGTGACAGTGACGACTTCCTGAGGAGTGCCAACGTCATCTACGGCAAGGCCAAGCACCTCCTGTTTGCGCAAAACAATAATGGTGACACGCCCCTGCATTGCGCTGCTAGGGCTGGGAAATCCAAGATGGTCTCTCGTATCGTTGCTCTGGCCAAGTGGTGAGAGGCTCAAGGAACTCTTGAGAAAGGAAACGCCACATCAGATTTTGGATGATGTGGAGGAGAGAGAAGGAAGAGAGAGAAATATGCTGTCTACTATTTAACAGACGGCCTTATAGACAGCTTTATAGTGCGTATACCATTGTACAGACAGTCTATTAATTATATGAGAGAGCATTACAGACAGCTATATAGACAGTCTATTGTATAAGTTATCTTTAGTACTGTCTGTAGATGACATGGAGGTATACTATAGACAGTTACCGTCTATACCACTGTAGATGCCTAGGAGACAGCCTTGCATGAAGCTGTCCGCATCGGTGATAAGGACATTGTGGAGCTGCTTATGGTGACAGATTCGGAACTAGCATGTTTCCCCAGAGACCGTAGTTCGCCGCTGTACCAAGCCATCTTGTTGGAGAAGGGCAACATTGCAGACTGTCTACGTGACAAGAGTCACGGAAATCTTTCGTACTCTGGACCAAATGGACAAAACGCGCTCCACGCTGCGGTTCTTCGAGGCACATCAGGTACTCATAGAAGCATGTATTCCTTTAAAACTTTTTTCGGCACATTTATTTGTCTGTGCGTGGAAAAAAAATAAAAATAACCGTGCGTGTTGTTTATAACTAGGAGTGAAAACGGATCGGATATAAATGAATAATAGCTATACCATATTTGTTTTCATATTTTTTATCGGATGCGGATACATATACAGATAGTCCAGATATGAATACAAATACAGATAATATCGAATACAGATATGGATCGAATACGAATCGAATCGAATCGGATACGGTTACGAATATTTATCGAAATATGATAACCCCTTAAATTGTACATAACAAATCAACAAAAACCCATAACTAGTTGATTTGATTAAAATATTATTGAAAATTGAATAAATATAAGCATTTTCATTCACTTAGACAATAGTTAGATACCATGTCGCAAACAAAATTATGTAAAACTTAGTTCATCACGTACATACGATTAGTTCATCACACATGTAGATCAAAACACGGATTTCTACTCTTCAGAGACTATTTTTACAATTTTATCATATAAACTGTCGGTTTCGTAAAAAAGTTTTACACAAATTGTCTTTTGTGAGAATTGCTTCTTGCCAGATAAGCCATAAGAAAATTTTAAATTTAATTTTAATGGGTAAGTCACATTCCAAATCAAATTATTGGAATCCCCCCTGGCCATTTGTCAACATATATATAAACGGATTTAACTGTGAAATGCCCATAATTATGTAAAGACCATCTGACAACATCCTCTTCTTCTCTGATCTCTATATAAAACTACCTTCGAAATTGTAATTGCCATTGCTTGTGCTTTGCTAAAGAAAAATGCACATAATTAAAGTATTTGAGTTTCACCAGTTGTTGCCACATAATTTGCTCAAGCTCCTTCTAAGAAATGTTTAACTAATCTTGATGGAGCAGTAATGCACCTTGATTTAATTGATAATTCGTATTCTCCTTCGTTCCCTATTGCTTCTTTTATATAGTTCATAATTCTAAATACTTAAAGAGAAAAGCATAGAAGCACCTCTCAATTGTCAGATTTGTGGTCGTTAAGGGGCGGCTGGGTGCACTAATTATTGCTCCTAAAAATCTAATGGGCTTAAACTATTAATAGTATTTTTGTTAACATCTTCTTGGACATGTTGAAGTAATTTGTTAACTCGAACTAATTAATTGCGGATTATATATTTTCAGAACACAAAATGCCAGCGATGTATCTGTTATCAGATCGACAGGCACAAAAGCAAGAAATAGATAACATCAAATCAAAATTAAGAATAAAAGACACAGATTTAACGTGGAAAACCTTTGCGGGAAAAAACCACAGGCACCGACCGGCAAAATATTTCACTATTTCCTAGAGAGTTACAAAACGCTGGGGATTACAAGATATGTCTTTCTCTTTAGCTTACAAAAAGGTATTTATAGATGGTGACGATCTCCACTGCACTCCGCCAGACATGAGCTTCTAAATTTAGATCATGTATCAATAGTATGGCCTCAACTACAGGGTACGGTGTTAATAAAACTACTTAATAAGTCGTGAATTAATAAATATGGACAGAAGCAAAGTGGGAGATGACTTCAGTGCACTGTTGAGATATGTCAGTCGACTGTTTAGTCATTGTAGCATCCTATATATTTCCTACGTATATACGATCGATGAGAGAAACAACGGGTAGGTGGGATGTGATCATGGCATCGTGCCATGCGGATCTACTCAAGGCCCTCCCGTGGTGCCAAGTGGAGATGTGTAACATTCTAAATTTTGACTTTTGAAAAGTTTTGAAACAAAAAATGTAACATCCTCAAAATAAAAGAAAGTAGAGATAAATTAAAATTTTTAAATTATTATTTTAAACTAATTTTTTAGTATTTTGTGAACTTCTTTGAACTTTGTTGCACAAGAAAAACCTTCTATTTTATTTGCAAACGGAATCTTAACCTTGTTTATCAAAAACAAATTTAGCATAAGATCAAAAATAAAATGTATTTAAATCCTACATTATCTTTATACCATTGCTACAAATTTTCAAAAGGACTTAAAATGATTTGTTGCTAGGAATAATAATAAAAAAAAACAGTATTGACTAATTTGGGCCTACTCCAATTAAAAGAATTGTATAAAATAAATATAAGTATTTTGGCTCTAAACTTTTATTTTGGAATATATATAATTATGAGACAATATGATAAAAGTTTCAATATCATTTTGGATACTTAGAAAAATCCATTTTTATGAAAGGCTTATGTCCTCATTAAGCTTTCCAACAATAGTTTGAGCAAGACCTAATACAAACTGAAAATATCCAATCCCCATTTGAATACCTACTAGCCTTAAGGTTCATCAGAATTAATAAAGCAGGGTCAAATGCTTTCAAACCGAAGATCTTCAGATCTCTTTGCACCAATAGGATGCTTGAACAAAATAAAGCAGTATACTCCTCCCCAATCCAACACTTGGAGTGGATCACTCACTGCACAAATCAGAGGAGAAGGCAATTGTCGATTGTGCAATTGTGACAAACCATCTGATGCATCGGTTGGACTCTGATGAAATGATCCAGGGCAATGATCCCAATCCTACCAGCTCAAAGATTTGCAGATCCAATTGAACCAACCAAAATCTCTGAACCATTGGAGCAGGTCAATTGCAATCCAACCTAAGGATTCTCCAGATCCTTCTGAACCAATGCAAAACCATATATGACATCTCACTGAACCAACCAGAGAGACAGAGAAAGAGCAAATGTCAGATTTGCTACAGTGCTCGAAACGGGAGTCTGAAGATTGGACCAAGCTCTGACAGTGGACGCTGCTGCCGCTGTTACCTTTCTCCCTCCTCCGCCCGTACGCCACTGCCACGCCCAGCTCAGCGTGCCGTCCCTCCGCCTCACGGCGTTGCCCTAGAACCCCTCCAAGCTCCTGCCCCACCAATCTTTCCCTCAGCCTCGCCGAATCTCCCTGCAGAGCTCCAGCCGCGTCGTTTTCTTCCTGGCCAGACTCCATCACGCGAACCTTGCCTCATCATTCCCACTGCCATGACTTGGACTCCTCACTGCCTGACCTTGGAGCTTGGCCACTGAGCCATCGCATCCACTGCAGCTCACGCTGCCCTCTCCCCTCTCCATTGCTTACTTAAACCTGTGTGGCTACCACTACTCACCCCACACCATCCTCAGTTCACCTCCATGCCCAAAATAGAGTTCAAGCTTTCCATTTGCCGGCAAGCTTCAGGGAAAGAGGCTCAAGATGATCAAGGGATTGGGTAAGCCGTACTCCAATTGTTTCGGCCCGAAGCACCCTCAGCAACCCCTAAAACCTTCTACCATCATCAATTTCAGTTCGGGGCGCTTCAATCACCGCCGTGCCATCCTTTTTCTTTCTCACGGCCGGCCGTCGATGCCGTGCTCCCTCGGCGCACCTCCCTCGCGGTGAGTCCCCAAATTAGGGCCTACTTGAGTCCCTGAAGCTCACCAACCCCTCCGTAGAGCTTCGACGCCACCATAGCTCCACCGCGCCGCACCTCGTCTTCCCCAAGTCCGGCCGCCCGATGACTCGCCTACTCGGCCAATATTCACTCCATTAAGGTAACGAATCGGCTCCTTTATACCTCATGGATGCTCAATCCGCGCTCTCCCGACTTAAGGCTGGTCTCTATCATGACCGCCCCTTACCGTCGGTCTCGCCGCCGCCCCTCACTGCCGCGAGCGCATCTCCGACCATCCCTGAGCCTAATCAAGCCGTGCCCTAGGATCAACTCGTCATGCTCTAGCTCTCTGTACCGTTGGTCGGCCGCCTCCGGGCTTGCCTCGCCGCCGGCGAGCCCGCCTCCCCTCGGCTCTGCTCTGAGCCACTGTCGAGTGGGGTCGCGCTGTCAGCCGGTGCTAACACGCAGAGATCCTTCAAGTAGCAAGAGTACGCTTTCATGTTTAGGAAACGCGTTTTCGGATTTTTAGATTATTTCCAAAGCCAAGCCAACTGTTTTGCTCATAAATTTTACATTATAACTCCAAATAAGCTCAAACTAGTTCCTACAATTTTGTTAAATCATGTAGTTTCTAAATATAGGAAAACATTTCAATTTTGTTCAATGCAAAGTATTTGAAATTCAAATTTGAACTATAGGTCTAATATATGCTCTATATACAATTTTTGCAAATGATCTCCAAATTCGATGAAACCAATTTTATTGTATTCCTTATGTCATTAGGGTTCCAAATATATAAAAATATTTATACTTGGACTTAGATTATACAAAATTTATGATTAGGTCCTTTTCAACGCGTTTGATTTTGAAATACTTATAACTTTGCAAATAAACTTCAAGTTTGGTGAAACAATTTTCTATACTCTCATGAAATAGCACCCTCTCTGTTTATGTAAAAATGTTTAGGCTTAGGCTTGTTTAGTCATAAGTTCATGGGCGTCATTTCATGTATAATATAAGGTTTAAGTTTTCCATGAATGAATAGTGTTAGCACATTGCATATAACTTAAAAACTAATACCTAAACACTTGAAGCATCATAATTATAGGCTTTGTAACAGTAGCTTAATAAGTTGCTTGTATACTTTAATTTGTCATTTATCAAGATATCTATTAGTTCATCTATGTTTAAAGCATTGATAGCTTTGCAACCAAATCTCGATATTGTAAGATCAATATTTTAAACCTTCTAAAATCTTAGAACCTTATCTTTGTATTATTACTGTGGTTGAATCTCAATCGTGATCTTTCACCATTAAAAATATAAGAATGAATCTTAGCAAAACTTTAAAACATAAATAACCGTAACTATTGCATGCAAATCAAATGGTTAGAATGAACTCAATCTTCACGAAATTAAATTAGTTATACCCCTGAGGTCACATAGGTTTCAAATATATAAAAATATTTAGGTTTTACCTTAGTATGCATTAAATGTATAATAGTCGAAGTTTCAATACTTAAATAGTTCGAATAGTCGTAACTTTCGTAAACAAACTTAAAAGTTGGTGAAACCAAATCCTAGAACCTTTATAGGTGATTCCCTTCTTGGTTATGCAAAAATGATTCTTGCTCTTGCAATGTTAAACTAAATCCATATAAGGCCTTAATGCTCTTTTATATTAAAAATGTCGTAGTTGAAAGTGAAATGTTGCGGAACCAACTTTAAAACACTCTTAGAGGTATCCCTTGCTAGTTCCTGAAAATTTGTTAAATAATTTATTAAGGTGCAGTCACATTCGTAGAACAAAAACGACACCGTCCATGCATGTAAAATTGTGACATTTAAGCCTTTTCGGCCACCCATAGAATACCTCGTCTAAATACAAAGATTAGATGGAATAGTTCAAAACCATTCTATAATGTTTGTACTACCATAATATGGAAAAACATTTAATTAATGAATTGCTTTGCATCTGAATCCTATTAGCACAACATGCCTAATTGTTATGAAAGTTAGTAACTTGCTATTCGAATAGTTGGACTTATTAAACCCTAAGGTAAAATGTTTATGTCATTAGAATCATCATATAATCATGTAAATATAACCTCCAGCCCTATCCTCTAAGCCCAACTTATATAAATCAACTTTTGTGCAAATTATACTTAAGACTAAGTATTGTTCACGTGAACACTTTTAATCTTAATTGTATTAATCCAAACAATCTTAGCTTCTTGGATTTGAAAATGAAAATAATCATATAATTTTGGCCCCTTGAATTCGTAAATGGTAACTTTTGTTAAACGCGGTTTTATGTTCTGCACTAGTTGGACCCAAACCCTAACCTCCGCCAAAGCGCACTATCGCACTTGTTTTTCATGAATGGTTCTATTTGTGAATATATTCGACTTCTTTTTGCCACATGTATTGTATGTTTACTTGTTGTTCTTTCTTTTCTGGATTTGGATGTTGCTTCGCTTTTTATGATACGGCGTGTAGACTCCGACGTTTCGGATACTATTGCAGACGACTCCAACTTCACTACTGAATTCAACAAGCAAGGCAAGCACCCTCCTTTGACCATGTTGAGCCCACTATTTCAATTAGTTTACTTTGTTTGTCAAAACTATTATGCATGCACTATGTTTATTAAACTGTTATATTGTGGGATGCGGTAGAACTAAACCTAGATTGTGAGATTACCTCAATTATTTGTTGACATGAGAACATTGGAAACCCTAGGTTATGGTTAGACAAAATGTAATGTCAAATGGGTATACTCGATTAATTATTTGCACATGCTTAGTATGCTCTAGAAATGGGATCACGGATGGATGGCTACACTGTTCATGATAATCAATGAAATTTGACATGTTGTGGATGAGACAGGTGTTGTCTCATAAATTGGAAAGGTTGGTTATGACAGTAAAGGATACCGATAATTTGATAAAAATGAAAATAAAACTATGATTTGACACAGGTGGATTATGGCAATAGCCGGGTGTGTAAGCGTTAACTTACACGTAGTGTAGGGGGAGTTTCCACCTGAGTTAATTTAAGGACCGAACATAGTGTTGTATAATCCAGGAATTACCGTACAACCACAATTGCTATTTATGGGGTAGCCTCAACCTACTAAGTTATTTAAAACTGGCTTTGCACATTGGGAGGCCGAAGTAGCACAAGCCTTAAACCCTTTCGAGTTGGCTTGTAAGGGGCTTCCACATGGACTTGTGGGTAATTGCATACCGATGCAACGGTGTACGCCTCACTATGGGAAGGAACACGTGTTCTTGATCTCGCGCAATGAGAATTTATATCTTCCCAAATTTTTGTTCCTACCATAGTAAGGATTTAACGTCACTGGGCTGGTGTAAAGTCAGGATTAAATAATGTAACAGTTGTGTATGATTTTCCTCGCGGCACACCTAAGGAAGTGTGTTAATTTGCAATGCACAAAGGGAAAATCATTATTTGTGGGTAAAGTTGTACAACTCTGCAGAGTCTAAACTTTTCGAAAAGCCGTTCCCACGGTTATGGGAGTCTTGGTGCACTGACACTAGTTAGAGTTTTAGTACTTTTATAAAATGGATGGAACTTAATGGTAGTTGGAAAGAATCATGTGGAAGTGTTGTGGTCAATGGTAAGTGTTGTTGTTGATAGTATGGGAATGGACGATACTTCACTCACAATCATGGAGGATTGTGAGGTTGATACTACTCTTATTTATACTTGTTATTTACATATCTGTCAATTGCTTTACAAATTACGCTTGCAATCTATTATTCTGTATTTACAATTCAACTTCGCTTTATGCAAAATAAATTAGTAGCTTACCTATGACATAGCCTGCATTTACTATATACATTTGTGATACACTACAAGTCTTGCGAGTACATACGTGTACTCAACCTTGCTATTGTTGATATTCAGAGAATGAAGAGAATGAGTAGCCAGATCCAGACGCAGATTACGGGGACTTTGCTAACGAATCTTTCTAAGGTTTACCCTTGTCAGTTGCCTGTGGTATTTTGGGTAGAAGGCATACTGCCAAGCAATGTATCTTCCGCTGCAAACTCTTTAATTCGGCCAACAGGCCATGTTGTAAGACTTTATTTCTATTAATGTAATATGAACTTGTATGGATGTGATGACAATGTTGTGAATGTGCGTGCTAGCCACTGATCATGGGACTAGTACTGTATGCACATAGGAATCCCTCTTGGTATTCCACACCATTAAAGGGAGGGTTCCGAAAAAAAGAACCATTTGAATTCTCTCGAATTAATTTCAACTTGATTTGAAATTTTAATCAACTAAAAGATTTTATTTAATTTATCTATGCATCAAATAAAAGAATTTCAGTTTTTGTTGGGTTCCTTGTGCTTCCCTGAATTTTTCTGTAAATTTTGAGATTTTTCGAGTTCATTTGCTATTTATTTGCATTTATTTCAATTTCTGCTATTTTATTAATTTGGAAAACGAATTCCTTTTGTTTTTGCCCTCGGGGCGAATCCGTGGCCTTGGCCCGTTTCCTTTCCGTCGCCCGGCCCGCTCCACACTGTCTCCGCGGCCCCGCCTGCCTAGCGCCTCGGCCGAGCTCCCGCCGCCAAGTCGCAGCGCCACCGCCCCTGGACCCTAACCCTAGCTGTCCTCGACTTCTTGGTCATGCGCGCCTCCCTAGGCTTTAAAAGCCACGGCCGCCACCCTAGTCGGGTTCGCCTCCTTGCCCCGCGTCCGCAGCCCTATTCCACGCCTTCCGAGACGCCCCGTCTTCTCTAGCGAGCTCGCCGGAGTCCGCCGCCATCTTGGCCATCTTCCCCGAGCCCGATCTCCCTCTCCGGTTGGTCTTCGCTGCCTTCGCGTGCGTCTGCGAGTTGCCCGTGCCCTCCTCTTTCCTTTGCCCCGAAAACTCGAGTCGATCTAACCCCGTAGCGCCAACGCCCCTGTCTTCTTCTTCGGCTCTGGCGGGACAGAGCCGCCGTGACTTCGCCGCCTCGCCTCCGTGCCACCGCGTCACCCCGTGCGCCGCCAGCCATCAGATCCGCGCACGTGCGGTTCGGATCGCGCCGTGTGCCAGCCGCGTGGCGTCCGTGTTAGCACCCCGTGGCCACCACATCAGCCACGCGGTGCCCAATCAAACTCCACGTCATTGCCACCTCAGCCGCAGAGCCTCTTGGTGCACCCGGTCCACGGTGGACCGAGCCACTGACATGTGGACCCCACATGTCAGTCGGCATTTCCTTTCTTTTCTTTTTCCTATTTTCCAGAAAACTCAAGATTCCTAGCCAATCACAGTGTGACACGTGTTGGCCTATCGAGAATTAATTTTAATTAATTTCCGAAGGGAATATTCTCGGAATAATCTTTGTTTTCCTATTTTCTACAATATTCAAACTTCCGAGAGCCCGTTCTCCTCCGTCTGAACTCCGATTTCAGTGATTTAAATTTCTAAAGTTTTCTAAATTTGAGCTCTACCTTCCAGTGCCATTCTTTTACATTTTTAAATTTTATTTGTATTTATTTTATTTATTTATTCTCGTTTCGCGTGTAGACGACATCGCCGGAAATCAAGAAATTCAACATCGGAAGTAGAACCAGTGGGAGGCAGTGAAGGCAAGTCTTCCTTGACCATATTGAACCCATGTTTATGAAATTTATATGTTGTTTTAAATTATGCGTGCTTACTTTTATACCATATAATTTTAATTAAATACCTAAACTTGTTATGACTCCTTCAACATTGATAATTGTGAACCTTTGTCACCCTAGATGATATTAGTTACTGTCTTTTGATGGTAAATACTAGTGTAGTATGGGACGGTAGAATTGCTTAGTCCAGCTTAAGCGTTTCGGTATTACGATACTATGGGAATCATTTCAAATTTGATTTACATTCTTTTGTGAAATTATGGGAATTAGTGTTGCTACTGTTATTGGAATAAGATAAAGTGTAAAAATGATTTAGACCGGGGTGGATAGATGCTTGGTGGGTGCTGGATGCACAAGAAGGTTTTGGATAAGTGGATGTGCCGCCCTAGTCAATTAATGACCGAAGCGTGTGTTACTTTGGACCGAGCACTACCGTACAACTACAAGTCTAAATGGGTACGACCTGGCTAAGTAATTTGTATGTCTCACTATTTGACTTCGCCATTAAGTGGAATGCGGTGCCGGATCGAGGCATGCGCAAGGCGCAAGAGGGGGCTTCTGTACTGGGTGGCTAGAACCCTAACAGCGGTGAAACCTTAGCGGGCGTAGTCAATAGCGAGGTTGTGCATTGTAAAGGCCTTGTCATGATCTCTCTGCCGGCACACCAAAGGAAGTGTGTTTATTGTACATGGCACTAAGAGTTGATCATGTCTTATGGGTAAAGCTGTACACACTCTACAGAGTTAAAACTACTTAAGTAGCTGTGCCCACGGTCAAGGGCATGCAAGGTAGGCTTTCACATTGTAGACCTTATGGTTTTGTTTTCAAATGAAAATGGTGTTTTGGAAACCTGTGAGTGGATGGAACTCTCAGGTGATTAGTTGGTACTATGAGTGGATGGAACTCTCGGGTTGTGGTTTGGTGGATGGAGCCAGTCTGGTGAATGGAACTTGTTTAATTGTTATATTAAATTTAATGTTTACAAATATATTTATCAAATGATGCTATATGAAATTACTATTGGTATTTACTGTTCAATATTGCTTTATGCCAAATGAGCCATATTATGCCTTCCATTGTTCAGCTTGCATATAGTTATCATGCATTAAGTTTCTCAAGGTTTGCGAGTATGGTTGTGTACTCACCCTTGCAAATTATCCCTTCTTTCTATAGAGGAGTGTGTGACACCACGGAATGCCGAGACACCGTAAACAAATGTGAATTAGAGAATGTGACCTTATAAAGTATGAAATCGGAGATTAAAACTTTACGTTATGCAGTTTAATCGCGTTTCCGGGCCGATTTCGGAAGTTTGGGCCTTCCCGGAGGAGTTTGGGCCTTAGGGGGGTGAGTCGTGGGCCTTGGTGGGAGAGAGTTAGGGCCCATGAGGGAGAAGAGGCAGAATTTTGGGGGCTAGGGCGTCCTCCCTGCCCTAGCCGCCTCCCCAATCCCCATCTCTCTTGGGTGCCTCCTCCTCTCCCTCTTGGGCGCCTCCTCCTCCCTTGGGTACGCCCCAATTCCTCCTCTCCACCTCCTTTGCTGCAAAGAGGAGATCCCCCACCACACAACCTCGCTGTCCCTCCAACGGAAGCCCCGCGACGAGGAGATCCGGCGATTCTAGCGAGGAGGACGTTCGGGAGGCTCGGGAGGATAGATCTCGGCGTTAAATGCCTCGTCGGGAGGAGGTAAGGCATGGGTGATCCTTGGGTTTGGGTATAGGTACTGTTATAGGGATGAATTTCATGTTTTTAGATCAAGGGAGGTGCTGCCATGGGGTAGGATTGATGAAATCTAGAGTTGTGTTCATGTTCTGGTTCGGGCAGATTGGGAACCCGAACTAGGGCAGGCGTTTTCACCAATTTCGAGTTTGAATCTGACCGTACGGACTTTTATGAAGTTGTAGATAATTTCCTTATCTTTCCGTGCATATAAAGAAATTGAAATTCCGCCCAGCCGTTTAGAAGTTATGGCTGTTTTACCGAGCGCTATCAAATCTGTGACGAGATTGGGACAGTTCGTGTTCAACGTTAGATTAAACAATATTAGAGTCCGAATTAGTCTTTCCCTATAACTAGACAAAGTTGGGAAATTTCCTAAGCTATGCGGGGATGTACTTGTTTATTCAATTTGGAGTCCTAGAACAGAAGTTATGCCCATTGGAAGCCCGCTGTCCCGAAGGGACAGATTTGCTGTTTTCTGATTTTAGGAGTTGTATGCGAAGTCGGGTAGTGGGATTTATTTGTGTACCGTATTGTGGACCCAATTTGAGTGAGTGGCACGTGTTTGCAGGTGGTGTGCCTCCGGGAGTGCCCTCAACCTCCCGTCACTCCGTTACTCGTGGGTGAAGGCAAGTGTTTTGCGTGGTTTTATGTTATACGTGCTGCTAGAATTGATTGATGGTATTTGGAATAGTTAACATGTTGTCTTGCCATGCCATGGAATTACATGTTATAATGGATAGGATGTCCTTAGGCCATGATTGAAATAATGTCGATGATATGGGGTCCTCATGCTATGATTAAAATGCTTGTCGTTGATAAAGGATTCATGCCATGTCTTTGAAAGGTTACCGTTGATTGTTGATCACGGTCTTACATGTTGAGAGGCCATACGTTGATATGCAATATTCTATTTATGAATACGTTACTGTCCATTTTGCATGCATGGCATATTTTCATGGCTGGCCGGTGAGTTAAGTCATAACTATTCCGGTAGGGGCGGTGAGAACCGTTATGACTAGTCCGGGGCCATTCGTTTGAGTAAGTCCTACCTCGTGATTCCATCACCGAGGTGACTGGAAGCGAGTGATAGGCACCCTCCATCTTCGGGATGGAAGGGGAAAAAGGGTGCATGCCGACGGGTGTGCACTCAACCATACCGGTATGAGTATTCCGTAAGACATATGCATTACATTGCATGAATGAAACTATGAATGAGAATGTTGTTGAATTGTTCATGAGTTCATGAGACGAACACCATATTGATCAAGAGATGGTTATGATGTTTTTACCATGTCGTATGCGTGAGAATGGTAATGATGTGATATGTAATGCTTATGAAGATTGAAGTTGATGGTTTGTTGTCTTGCACTCTGCTTTCCATTGTATTACACTTCGCTGAGTTATGAACTCACGCTTGTATTTTCGTTGTTTGTTTTCTTTAGGTACCATGAAATCGGCGCGGGAAAGGGTTTTAGCTACACTACTCCATGTAGTATCATAATCTAGCAAATTCACTGTTGTGGAGACATGACAATAAGCATTACAATAATCTTTAGTGTATGGTCTCAGTATGTTTGGTTGTCTCCCTCATGTGTATCATGTGGGGCTATGGAGGAGTTGTTTTAACTTCCTAGATTTAAATTGATGCTTATTATTTTGCTATCGATGCTTATTGATGTTTTAGTTGATGTTTAGCTATCCTTATCGCTGCGTATGGATATCTCGTTTGTCTTACATATTGATATGATGCTATGCTGTTAAGTTTCATGCAAAAACAAAGGAGATGCTGCCAAAATTTCCAATTATTCCAAATGATTACTTGCTGTAATTTACCTTAAATTATTGTATTAAATGTGTTAGGGTCTATGTTTGGTGACATTCTCGGGCTTAGTAAAAGCTAGGTGTTACAGCTTGGTATCGAGCTGGCCGTAGGTCCCTGGAATGTGTATTTAGTGTCATATTATAGGTTCAACTAAAATATGAAGTGGTATAACCTAGAAACATGGCTTAGGTTTTACTTAAAACTTTGCCATAGGATAGCAACATTAAAACTTGTGTAAGTGGAATAACTAATTTAAAACTTGACACACTCTGTTGCACAAGAGGGAATGGGTATGGGTACTGTTGCTTTACGCTAAATGTTGTATTTAAGCTTTTATGTGGAATGTTACATTTGGTAATATATGTTGCTATGTTTATGAAAGAATCGATTGTGTTGATACATTTGAGATTTTGTGGGTTGTGGTGCCGAAAGGGGTTTCGGTCACCTTCTGTTGTTTGTAGTATTGTTGGGTTTGACGGTGTGGCCGGTTAGTGCCATCACCGATGGACTTTTAACCTCCTGTTGGGAGAGTGCTTATCCTTTCTGTCGTAGATTGGGTAGTTGGTTGGAGTCGAGTAGTAGAGTTGTGGATTGACCCTCCGAATTTCCTTTGCCGTTTTGACGAACGGTTTTGGTTGGTTTTTGGTTGGTTGAAATAAAAGAAAAAGTGTTCGGTTTTGGATACTCACCAATGGTTCTTTTGGTGGTTTTGGTTTTGTCTTCTTTTGTTGAAGACAAGAGAAGAATTTAGGGTTGCGCCTCTTTTGGTCGCCTTGCCAGCTTTGACGCCCGATTTGTTGTTTGCCTTATAGAGAAACTTATAGATTGATTCTTGGGTTACCATTCTCCAATTTGAAAGGAAGTTATTGAAGTTCCGATGGAAAAAAAAAATCTAACTCGCATGGATTTAGGTGTCAAGGTTTTGTCGGAAGGGATGTGGTTTCAATTTATTTTTTTGTGTTTGTCTTTCTCCGAGGTTTAAAAGAGTTATTGCGGTGTTGTGCCAGATCTTGTTGTTGGGGCCTAAGTGGTGTTTGATTGCAATGATGACTTGCTTGGGAATTCATCTTTGAAAAAACCGTTTGTTTCGTGAAAGTTTGAAGTTTGGGGTTATGGCCTTATCTGAAAAAAAGATTTGGTTAATCGCTTGGTTTTCCTCTTGCAACCATTTTCCTTCAGGAAGTTGTTGATCTCGAGAGTTGTGAAGTAGTTGCGTGTCGGCATTTGGGAATTTAAGAGTTGACTTCTCTGGTGATTTATGGTTGAGCTTTCCTAAGGAAAGGTGTTTTGGGTGTTGTTCTTTCTGGAGCAATTATGGTTTCCTTAAGAGTTGGGTGCGTGATTCACGCGGATGTTTAAGAAGTTAAGTGTATGACGAGAAGTTAGAGTTTTCGTTGATATGAGCTAGTGGTCCTGTTAAAGTAAACTTGTTGTTTGTTTAAAGATAAACTAAAATATTGTGTTGATAAGAGATGATTAAACGAGACGTCGAGGTGATCCAAAGTGAAAGTTGATTAGTGGTGTGTGCAAAGTGATGCGGGTTATGGAATCTAATGGATGTTTGAGATTAGTTAGCATAGAATGTCTCGGTTGATGAACTTGTTATAGCAAGAAGAGGGTGTGAAAGTCCGCCTATTGTAGCTGGTGGGTCGATTAGTATTGTGGGTCGACAAAATGACTTAAAATTTCGTCTAATCAATTAATGAGGATATATGGAATGATTGTAGGAAAGGTTGAATTATTCTTGACAGATGTCCATGCAGGATCCGTATTTATGAGGGATGTCTAGTGGAGATCGTGTCGCGTGGTTAGTATTAATTATTGGTGGAATGAACTGGTGATATGGAATATGTGACTTAGGGGTTATACCCAGGGTAATTGTTGATTACGCCGGAATAATTGTAAAGAGATGTGTGCTACGCTTGGGGATAATAAGTTGCATGAATAATGGTTCGTCATGGTAATTAGACCAAAAGAAGTTGTTGATATGTGGGTTATGTTGGATAAACTGAAAAGATAATTGTCTTTGGAGTTGTGAGAACGTGGTTCTCCTTGTTGATTGTCATACGGTAGATATGGTCTATGGTTCGTTGGTAATATAATCAATTGTGGTTATATGAACAGTGAAAAGTGATTTTATTAAGAGCAGATGTTGTAGCTTGTGTGCAACAAAGGTTTGACTTCTCGGGATTTGGGTGATTATGACATCCGTATTGGCTAAGAGTATTGGAATGCGAGCAATGGTGGGATTTGAGTCGAACTTTCTTTTGAAGGTTTACAGATTCAAATGAATGTATAAATTTTCTGGGAGTGCCTGCCTCTTTGTTTAGGCGTCTTGATTAGGGTGCAATAAAATCTCCCCTGATTAAGTGGCATTTTGTCAAGTTACAAACTTGACTCCGATGATTGGAAATATGGATGAAAGAGTAGTATTTGAAGTAACAGGCTTATGGGTTCCAAATGTGGTGTGGTATTGAACCATGCCAATCTTTGGTTTTGGGCTAATCTGTTTAGTCTATGCTATGAGTATGGTTTAACACCCAAAGCGTTGGGGTGGGACGCTCTCTTTAGCGTTCAACTGATTTATCTTTGGTAACCCTGGTGTTAAGCGCTTAAATTGTAATTCTATCGTGACTAGAGTTGGATTTATTTGGGAAACGTGTGTGGTGTTTGCGAGCGTTTCAAAAAGGTGAATCTTATGATTGTTTCATAAGTGATTTTGTTGGTAAGGTGTTCCTCGAATGTGTTTCCTTTCTCTTTAAGAGAATTGGTAGCGGTTATTAGGCGTAGACATTTGATTTGAGAGTTGATGCTATCTTCTCGTTATTGGCTTGGGTTAAAATGCGATGTTTTGCACGCATTGCGTCTGATGGTTGTTGGGTTGTGATGCGATATGGTATTTTTTTCTGCTAACGCCGTCGTAGTTTATGCGAATTTGAGCAACCATCGATGTTGTTGGGTGTCAATCATGTGACAAAGAGAATGAAGTCTCTTTGTGAATGGTTAATGGGTATCGTGGTTACATGACGAATAAATGGTGAAAAAGATTCATGACATCGCTTTTATAAGCATAAAAGAGTTGTTGAGCCAGATCGGTGAGAAAGTCATATAGAGATATATGACTAATCCGAGTGCTCTTGAAGAATTCGCATTCGTGTTATGAATCGAGATTTTCATTGCTCTCTAGCATGAAAAGGAATGAATGGATAAATCTTTGGCATTTTGGCTATGTTATGCAAGGGATTTGAGTTTCTCTTTCTCTTCGAGAGTTTTTGTGGCGCTTCTCTTCCAAGATGTTGATTTTGGTTAAAGTGAAAAGTTTGGCTGTGGTGAAAGCGAGTCGAGTTGTCTCTAGTTGTTGAGAACTTCACAAGAGAATTGTGTGGAGTCTCTATTTGTTTGAGTGCTCCCCAATGCGAATTGTATCGCGTTGATTGGAGATTTGAGTTTTTCTTTGTCGCTTGATTTAGGAAAAGCAAAAAGGGTGGTCTTTCAATGTTATCGGGTTCTTTCCAAAGTGATTTGTGGCGCTTTGAGGTTCGAGTTGTTGTATGTGGTCTACTTGGATTCAAAAGAATTGTACTTCTTTTGCACTATTGATAGGAGCGAGAATAAGAAGGGCCTCGGATTATTGTTGAGCATAATCTAAGAGCTATACTCGTGGTCCTCGTTGTTTGTGTGATTTGGTTGTGAGGGCGACATCCTCTTGGGGAAAAGTGCCAATTGAGAGTTAGTAGTGAGTTACGATCCTAGCTGGGGCTAGGTGATGGACATTAGTGGTATGAGGGTGGATGATGATGGAGGTTGTTGGCATCGTGGTTTGAATTTGGTTGAAAGTATCATTGGGTGGAAGCAAATGTTATAGAAATTGTGATGTAAAATGCTTTCTCGTGGTTATGGTCTTAGCTAGACGTCCCTGGGTGTGCGTTATGCCTGGGAGAGGATAGAATGAAAAGTGTAATGTGGTTGGCAATAAAGGAACGTATGGTCGATGTAGGCTATGAGCGAAGATGACATTAGTAAATTTTGATTCCTTGCGAAAAAGGGGTCAAATAATTGGAAGGAAAGGTGGAACCGTGAGAGGTTGTACTTAGCTGGGCTAAGTCAACTCTTTCTCGTTAAGTGCTGGTTTGGTAGGTTGCTTGTCGATGATTCGGTTTGAGTGTTGTGTGGTTGCCTTCTGGTACGTGTTTTTGTCCTGTAGGGGCTTTGTTGTGGTTCTTAGCGTTCGTTCGATTCGAGGTCGAATCCTGTTTAAGGGGAGAATGTGACACCACGGAATGCCGAGACACCGTAAACAAATGTGAATTAGAGAATGTGACCTTATAAAGTATGAAATCGGAGATTAAAACTTTACGTTATGCAGTTTAATCGCGTTTCCGGGCCGATTTCGGAAGTTTGGGCCTTCCCGGAGGAGTTTGGGCCTTAGGGGGGTGAGTCGTGGGCCTTGGTGGGAGAGAGTTAGGGCCCATGAGGGAGAAGAGGCAGAATTTTGGGGCTAGGGGCGTCCTCCCTGCCCTAGCCGCCTCCCCAATCCCCATCTCTCTTGGGTGCCTCCTCCTCTCCCTCTTGGCGCCTCCTCCTCCCCTTGGGTACGCCCCAATTCCTCCTCTCCACCTCCTTTGCTGCAAAGAGGAGATCCCCACCACACAACCTCGTTGTCCCCTCCAACGGGAAGCCCCGCGACGAGGAGATCCGGCGATTCTAGCGAGGAGGACGCTCGGGAGGCTTGGGAGGATAGATCTCGGCGTTAGCTGCTCGTCGGGAGGAGGTAAGGCATGGGTGATCCTTGGGTTTGGGTCTAGGTACTGTTATAGGGATGAATTTCATGTTTTTAGATCAAGGGAGGTGCTGCCATGGGGTAGGATTGATGAAATCTAGAGTTGTGTTCATGTTCTGGTTCGGGCAGATTGGGAACCCGAACTAGGGCAGGCGTTTTCGCCAATTTCGAGTTTGAATCTGACCGTACGGACTTTTAGGAAGTTGTAGATAATTTCCTTATCTTTCCGTGCATATAAAGAAATTGAAATTCCGCCCAGCCGTTTAGAAGTTATGGCTGTTTTACCGAGCGCTGTCAAATCTGTGACGAGATTGGGACAGTTCGTGTTCAACGTTAGATTAAATAACATTAAAGTCCGAATTAGTCTTTCCCTATAACTAGAAAAAGTTGGGAAATTTCCTAAGCTATGTGGGGATGTACTTGTTTATTCAATTTGGAGTCCTAGAACAGAAGTTATGCCCATTGGAAGTCCGCTGTCCCGAAGGGACAGATTTGCTGTTTTCTGATTTTAGGAGTTGTATGCGAAGTCGGGTAGTGGGATTTATTTGTGTACTGTATTGTGGACCCAATTTGAGTGAGTGGCACGTGTTTGCAGGTGGTGTGCCTCCGGGAGTGCCCTCAACCTCTCGTCACTCCGTTACTCGTGGGTGAAGGCAAGTGTTTTGCGTGGTTTTATGTTATACGTGCTGCTAGAATTGATTGATGGTATTTGGAATAGTTAACATGTTGTCTTGCCATGCCATGGAATTACATGTTATAATGGATAGGATGTCCTTAGGCCATGATTGAAATAATGTCGATGATATGGGGTCCTCATGCTATGATTAAAATGCTTGTCGTTGATAAAGGATTCATGCCATGTCTTTGAAAGGTTACCGTTGATTGTTGATCACGGTCTTACATGTTGAGAGGCCATACGTTGATATGCAATATTCTATTTATGAATACGTTACTATCCATTTTGCATGCATGGCATATTTTCATGGCTGGCCGGTGAGTTAAATCATAACTATTCCGGTAGAGGCGGTGAGAACCGTTATGACTAGTCCGGGGCCATTCGTTTGAGTAAGTCCTACCTCGTGATTCCATCACCGAGGTGACTGGAAGCGAGTGATAGGCACCCTCCATCTTCGGGATGGAAGGGGGAAAAGGGTGCATGCCGACGGGTGTGCACTCAACCATACCGGTATGAGTATTCCAGAAGACATGTGCATTGCATTGCATGAATGAAACTATGAATGAGAATGTTGTTGAATTGTTCATGAGTTCATGAGACGAACACCATATTGATCAAGAGATGATTATGATGTTTTTACCATGTCGTGTACGTGAGAATGGTAATGATGTGATATGTAATGCTTATGAAGATTGAAGTTGATGGTTTGTTGTCTTGCACTGCTTTCCATTGTATTACACTTCCCTGAGTTATGAACTCACGTTTGTATTTTCTTTTTTTTTTTTCTTTATGTACAATGAAATCGGGCGCGGAAAGGGTTTTAGCTACACTACTCCACGTAGTATCATAATCTAGCAAATTCACCTGTTGTGGAGACATGACAATAAGCATTACAATAATCTTTAGTGTATGGTCTGTATGTTTGGTTGTCTCCCTCATGTGTATCATGTGGGGCTATGGAGGGAGTTGTTTTAACTTCCTAGATTTAAATTGATGCTTATTATTTTGCTATCGATGCTTATTGATGTTTTAGTTGATGTTTAGCTATCCTTATCGCTGCGTATGGATATCTCGTTTGTCTTACATATTGATATGATGCTATGCTGTTAAGTTTCATGCAAAAACAAAGGAGATGCTGCCAAAATTTCCAATTATTCCAAATGATTACTTGCTGTAATTTACCTTAAATTATGGTATTAAATGTGTTAGGGTCTATGTTTGGTGACATTCTGGGCTTAGTAAAAGCTGGGGTGTTACAGAGTGTGCAGAAGCAGAAAGTGACTACGAGCTCTATGCTTATGGTTTCGATGAAGGAGATCCGGATTTTTAGGATGCGCACCTCAGTCGATTGCCTGTTGGGCATATGGATGGTTCACTACGCTACTACTTATTTTGTTTCCGCTGCTACTTTATTGAACTCTAGCCATGTGGCTATTTATTTGTAATCGTTGACCATAAGGTCGTATCTTTATTTGAGTTTTATATTATTTGATTCGTGATATGGATGTGTTACCATCACTGTTTTCGCTGTGTGTACTAGCTTGATCCGAAAATAGTGCAGTTATACACAGAGGGTTCGAATTCAGAAATTCGGTCCCGATAAGACGTGGAAGCTCCGGCGTCAAAGCTCATGGATCCCATGCTGCTGATGGCGGCGCGCAGCGGCGATTCCAAGCTCATCGATTTTAAGGTTCGCCCCGAGGCTAGTGAGCAAAGGTTGCTCGGTATGCCACGCCGATGGTGGTCAGGGAGTTGTTTCGGAACATGACACTACCAGCCATTTTTCGTCTCCTTATGCGAATGCCGCGAAGGTTACTCTGGCCTCCCCCTTTTTTGTGTGTATATCCCTAAACGTGTGATTTGCCATAACCTGGTGATCTCGCACGGTCTGCATGCAAGAAGACTTTCGCCGTAGCTACGAGGAGATCCCAGTCTCAGGTCGATTCAAAGCAGGCCAAAGTCGATGCTGTTCTTGCGGAGAAGCCCAAGCTGGAGGGCCGGGTCGCCAAGCTGGGCTGTTGTGACGCGAGTTGGGCCGTAGAAGCGACAGTGAATTGTTCAACTGATTCTTTGATTTATAAAATAACTAGTTGAATATATGTGCCGTTTGCGTGCTCTAAACATCGAAATTATTTTTAAAAAGAATGCTTCCCTTGCTGGCAAAATAGTAGTAACAAATATATTTCAAACAACTGTTGATGGCTGCTAGACCAAGGCCATGCTTGATCCGTGAACTAATTGTTGAACTGGTAATAAGAGAATATACTAAAGGAACCATGCGTGTTAAACTGGTGGACTTCGATATTACTTGACTGCAGTCCTATACTTGTTGTTTGTCCTACTCAAACGGTTTTTATGCTAGACCGAAATATTTTGAATGGAGTGATTATTTTACATGAAACCATACACGAACTATATAGGAAAAAAATGGACGGAGTGATTCTTAAGATTGATTTCGAGAAAGCTTATGACAACATTAAATGGCCTTTTCTCCAACAAACTTTAAGGATGAAAGGCTTCTCACCAAAGCGGTGTAAGTGGATTGAGAATATTGTTGCCAGGGGTAGTTTGGCCATTAAAGTTGATGATGATATTGGTCCTCTTTTTTCAGACCAAAAAGGGCCTCCGACAGGGTGATCCTTTATCCCCTATTTTATTTAATATTGTCGTTGACAAGTTAGCAATCATTTTAGACAGAGCTAAAAATAATGGGCAGATAAGAGGTCTAATACCACAATTGGTGGACGATGAGTTATCTATTCTTCAATATTCCGATGACACCATACTTTTTATAGAAAATAATCTTGAGCAGGCTTTAAACTTGAAATTATTGTTAAGTACATTTGAATAAATTTTGGGTCTGAAAATCAATTTCAATAAGAGCGAAATTTATTGTTTTGGTGCTGCTAAGGAATTAGAGGATTAATATACTCAACATTTTGGGTGTGGAGCAGGAAAATTACCTTTTAAATACCTTGGTATTCCAATTCATCATCGAAAGTTGCGAATCGGTGAATGGAAGGGGGTAGAAGAAAGATTTGAGAAACGACTGAGCAGTTGGAAGGGTAAGCATTTGTTTGCAGGAGGTCGTTTAGTACTATTAACATCTGTCCTTAGTAGTTTACCAATGTTTATGTTATCTCTATTTGAGATACCTCGTGGGGTACTGAAACGATTGGATTATTATATATCTAGATTGTTTTGGCAAAGTGATAACCACAAAAAGAAGTACAGACTTGCTAAGTAGAACATAATTTGTAGACCAAAGGATCAAGGAGGATTATGTATTCAAAACCTTGATATCAAAAATATTTGCTTGCTTAGCAAATGGCTTTTTAAGATTCTAAATGAAGAGGGTGTTTGGCAATGTCTCATCACAAGAAAGTATCTGCACAATAAGACTCTTTCTGAGGTAGCAAGAAAACCAGGGGATTCTCAGTTTTGGTCGGGATTAATGCGGGTTAAGCATCATTTCTTTAGATTCGGTTCATTCCAAGTTCGTAATGGCAATCAAAATCGTTTTTGGCAAGATATTTGGAATGGAAACACACCTTTTACCTTACAATATCCGGGACTCTTTTCAAATTGTTAGGAAAAAGAATGCCACAGTTGTAGAAGTCATGGATGCTAACATTTTAAATTTGTCTTTTCGACGAGCTATTACAGGACAAAACTTGCGGGCTTTACAAAACCTTATTACAAAGGTTAGTGGCGTGCATTTAACTATAGAAAGAGATATCTTTCGATGGAATCTCCATCAAAATGGACAATTTTCTGTTCAATCGATGTATCAGATTTTAATGGATCATAGAGCTCCCTTTATAAATAGAAATTTGTGGAAACTTAAGATACCACTTAAAATAAAAATTTTCCTTTGGTATCTACATCGTGGTGTGATATTGACAAAAGATAATCTTGCAAAAAGAAACTGGACTGGCAGCAAAGTTTGTTGTTTTTGTAACAATAATGAAACTATACAACATCTTTTTTTTTATTGCCATGTTGCTCGTTTGACTTGGCGTATCATCCAAGTGGCTATTAATTTGACACCTCCTAGAAGTATAACCAACATGTTTGGAAACTGGTTACAGGGGTTGGATAAAGAATTACAAACTCATGAGCTCAAAAGCACGTCCACGACAGACCCAAAAACTTGGTCCGTCGTACATGCAAAACTTCTGGTTTCTTGTCAATTTCTCAAACACATGCACAAACACATTTTGCAAACTCAATTCTAAGCCAATTTCTCAGCACATGATTTCACAATCTCCCCCTTGATGAAAACATTGGCAACACCACTTAGAATTGAACATTTGGCATTCACTTTACAAAAGATTTTGAAATCCAAAGGATCAAGGACAAAAAAAAAGAGAAAATACAGAATTCTCCCTTTGACCAAAATGCAAAACAAAATCTCCCCCTAAGAAGGAAAATGTGTGTGAATGTGCAATGTGCCCAGAAATTCCAAAATTCTCCAAACTTCTCCCAAAATTCTAAAAATTCCAAAAACAACTCCCCCTTTTTCTTCTCCCCCTTTTTCCTTAAACTTTTCAATGATTCCCAAATTTCTCCCCCTTTGACAATGGATTCATCAAGAGTACAAAAGAGAGAACATGTTCAAAAATTTTCTGAAACAATGATTTCACAGGGAGAATCAAGGGAGTGCCAAGATAGGAAAATATGAGCTCATTCGATCATATAACCTTATATATCACATAATATGCAAAATACATTATCTTGATGTCTTTTTAACAAGTTAGGGAATGACATGCATCTCATCCTCAATTCAGTCAACTATAGCCAAGTACTAAGCAAAACCTTTAGTAGAAAAACAAAGGCTCAAATTTGAATCAACTAACAACTATGGGCGAGCAAGTGGTTTCAACTCCAATCTAGTAGACCAATTTAATCTTAAGACAATAAATTGCATGTGGCATGCTTGAAGCATACTTCTTTTATTTCCTTGGAGTGGCATGCTTGAAGATACATCTTGTCTTTGAGGGAATGGCATGCTTAAGCATACATCTTATTTTTTTAGGGAAAGCATGCCTGAAGCATACAACTTGAAGCTTTTGCTTTTAACAACCCCTTTTTTATTGATTCTCTTTTTCTTTTCTTTTTCTTGAATTGTAAACATGCAAAAGTGATTAAAAGATCTTATGAAAGAGTAAAGTTGAAACCACACTGCTTCATAGCCCAAATTTGTCAAGAGGATTCAATATCAAGCCTAGAAGAGTAAGATATCACAGAGTATTTAGATATAGGCAATCAGTCCAGGGAATTCCGCAATGTCATTTTTAGTTCAGGTGAGACAATTAGATTATCATATATTAGCTCAATTACATAACATATAAAGAAATATGATAAAGTGAGCTCATCAAGTGAAAGAACTTGGCAAAGAAACTCCCCCTCAAAACAAACCCATTGGATGAACAATCCCAAGTTCTCCTCGAATGAAAGCAAAACGAGAAGAAGACAAGGGTTTTGTGAAAATGTCTGCCAATTGATGTTCAGTATCCACATGGTGAAGCACAATATTTCCTTTTTCAACATGATCTCTAAGAAAGTGAAATCTGATGTCAATGTGTTTTATCCTAGAATGTTGCACAGGGTTCTTAGCAATGCAAATTGCACTAGTGTTATCACACAAAACAAGGGACACTATCCAAATTAACCCCATAATCTTTAAGTGTAGCTACTATCCAAAGAATTTGAGAACAACAATTAGCAGCAGCCACATATTCAGATTCAGCAGTTGATTGTGCAACAGAAGATTGTTTTCTGGATGACCATGCAATAAGAGAATTGCCCAAGAAATGACATTGTAACACCCCGGCATTTACTATGCCTGAATGCTACCAAACATAAGCTAAACAACATCTAAATACCACAAGTTACCATAAATTCCAGCAAAGGTACATATGCTAAAAACCGAAATTTCGGCAGCATCTCCTTTGTTTTAACATGAATTAAAGGAGCAACAACAGTATATCAATGTATGGATTATGAGAGACAACTAAAAACAGCAATAATTAACGACTTAGCAACAATATAAGTCTAGTTTCAAACACATAATGTCTCCAAGGGTCAAACGAACAATAAAACTCTTATATAGCAAAGCTAAACCTTAAAGCAATAATCATCACACGCAATTTATTATCAAACTAATAGAATGACTTGTGGAATCAATATGGTGAAGCTACGTGTGGGCGTGTGACTATTTCCCTTCCCCACATGCCGTTCTCATGGTACCTAAAATAAGAAGAAAACACAAGCGTGAGTTCGAAACTCAGCAAGCATATTGCAATGGACAACAAGAACAATATCATGGCAATAACATCTCCCATCATATATATCATCTCATTCATGAACACTTAACAATATCATCATCATTATGTATGCAATGTAATGCAATGCTCATGTCTCCTTGGAAACTCATACCGGTATGGTTGAGTACACACCGTCGGTGTGCACCATCTCCCCTTCCATCCCGAAGATGGAGGGTGCCTACTCCTCGCCCGTTCACCGCGGTGAATGGAATCACGATGTAGGACTTACTCATTGGCTTTCCGGATTAGTCATAACTTTCTCACCGACCTTCCCGGACTAGTTATGACTTTCTCACCGCCCGAGCCATGTAACATGCCATGTATGCATTTATGCCAACATCATATTTAACTCACATATTAACACATGGCATCATAACATATTAAACATGCTCATCATATCATTGGCAATCATAAAAGCACGGCAAGTGATCATATATCATGTAGTCAATTCCATGTATTCTCAACAAGCAACCTACAAATCGCTATCCATCACAACACACTTGCCTCAACCACGGGCAACGGATTGGCGGGAAGTAGAGGGCACTCCCGAGGTCGCACCACCTGCACATAGGTACCACACGCTCACAATCATGTCCACAAAACAGTACGCAAACCCTCATCTACCCCGACATTGCCAACTACTCGCAAAACCTAAAAACAGAGGTTCTGTCACGTCGGGACAGCAGCCTTGCAAAAGGCATAACTTGAGTTCTGGGACTCCGAATCAATTAAACGAGTACATCCTCGCGTAGATTAGGAAATTTCCCAACTTTCTATAGGTATATGGAAAGACTGATTCGGACTCTAAAGTTGTTTAATCTACAGATTACCGTGATCTGTTCCAATTACGTCACCGATTTTATCACGCTCGGTAAAACAACCATAACTTTCAAACGGCTGAGCAGAATTTAACGTTCTTTATATACACGGAAAGATAAAGAAATTATCTACAACTTCTTCAATGTCCGTACGACCAGATTCGGATTCTAAATGGACGAAAACGGAAACCCTAGGTCGACTGCTCATGCTGTCCCAAAAACAGAACGTGGCAACATCTAGATCTAATCAAAATTACTCAATTCCAACACCACCAATTGATCTAAAAACTTGATAAACACCCTTAGAACATACCTAGATCAACCCCAAGGATTTCCATGGACATACCTTTGCCCGACGCACGAAAACCCAATAGATCTCCTCCCGGTTCGCGCGATCTCCTTCCTCGCTCCAATCCCGCCGGATCTCCTCGTCGCGGAGCACTCCAACGGATGGATCTTTGAGGTGGTGAGGTCAAGAACTCACCTAGGCACAACAAGGGAGGTGGAGAGGTGGTGGATAGGGTGGTGGCGCAAGGGGAGAGGCTTGGGGGAGGTGGAGGCGCCCAAGGAGGAGGTGGGGAGGTGTGGGGGCGGCTAGGGCACTTGGGGGCGCAAAGGGCAGGGGGAGGACGCCCAAAAGGGCAGGGAAACCCCTCTTTAACCAGCCCTAATCCCCTTTCCTAATCCTGAATGGATTCCCACTCCATCCCACCAAAGCCCACAACCCCCTCTTTAAGGCCCAAACTCTCCCGGGAAGGCCCAAAACCCCAGAAACGGCCCGACAACGCTATTAACATCCATACCTTATGGTTTTAATCTCCCATATCATATTTCAATATGTTTTTGACCTCATCATGCACCTTTTATAAGGTTACGATGCTCCGTGGTGTCACAACACTTCAAAAGGCCCAAAAACGCGAGTAAACCTCAAGCCGAAAGATTTTATTCTCTAATTTCACATTTTATAATGTCACACCATACCGTAGTGTCGCATTCTTCCCCCCTTCAACAGGATTCGACCTCGAATCCGAAGGACGCCATAATCAACAACAAAGTCCCCGAGGGACAAAAGGCTTCTCTGCAGCTCAAAACATTCGCATAATGACTAAAACCGGAACAAACGACAAACGAGTTCTCAAAATCAACACTTGGCGAGAAAAGTAATGATCTAACTCAACCTAGGGCAACCTCTCACAGGTCGACCTTCACTTCCATTCCCAAACAGAATCTGCGTACCAACCACAAAGGGCTCCATCAACCCAAAACGCTCGAATCCTCACGGCCAACACTTCATACTTCTATCACAACCAACCTGACTACCATACTCCATTAAACTCAACATGACATAATCAAAGCAAGTCACAATTCCTTTAATGACCTCTCTACATTCCCGAAAAATTCCCTCGAGGGGAATAACTCATTAAGGCACACTTGCCCTTCCGATACACGATCATGCTAACATTCATTCTATCCTCTCCCAGGCAAAACTCAAATCCAAAACAACTAGTGACGACAATTGCTCACGGCAGGACAAACATCACCGAACTACCGTCAACTTCACTTCCACCCATCACTACTCTTAATAAAGGTTAAATCCTTACATCATCAACCTCCATCACAAACCACCCTTATACCACTAAGGTTCTACACCTAGCCCCAAGCTAGGATCGTAAAAACTTTACCAAACCACAATTGGTTCCTTTCTTAAGAGGGTCTCGCCCTCACACAAAAACACTTAGCTATCAAGCCCAAGTGTACTCACGACAACTCAAACCCAAAGCGTTAACAACCATTTTGGAAAGAATTCGGCAACAACCAAAGAGCACACAAAGGAAGCATAAATCCCCTACACCACAACCAAGATACCATAATTTCTTCATTCTTTCTTTTCATTCTAGAAAGCAAGGGAAATCTCGTTTCATGACATAAATGCACATTCTTTAGGAGCACTCCGGATTAGTCATATCTCCATATATGACTTTCTCACCGATCTGGCTCAACGACTCTTTTATCATTTAACATGTAAAAACGATGTCATGTTTACTTTTCACCATTCATTCATCATGGAACAACGGTACCGAATAGTCATTCACCAAATAACTTCTTCCTCGGTATCAAATGATTGAAATACCCATAACACTGACGGTTGCGCTAAATCATATAGACTATGACGGCAACATAGTTAACAGTAAGGCACCACATCAAATCAGAACCCACCAACGATAGATAGCTAAACTTTGCAAAACATCGCATTTTAACCAAAATCAACGTTTTGGAAAAGAACATTGACTCCAAAGTTAGACATCTGCACAAACAACTGCCATAAATTTTATCAAAAGAGAGGGAAACTCAATCCCAAAAGAAAACTCTTCTCTAACCAAATTCACTTATGAAACATTCATAAAAATCCAGACTTGTG
This sequence comes from Rhipidocladum racemiflorum, assembly GCA_036346355.1. NCBI lineage: Eukaryota > Viridiplantae > Streptophyta > Magnoliopsida > Poales > Poaceae > Rhipidocladum > Rhipidocladum racemiflorum. Next base: position 24,828,952 of record CM070586.1, read on the forward strand.
AAACATCCGCACACCGCATACATTTTCCAAATGACTCCAACTCTAGCCAAACAGAGTTACACATCAAGGGCTTAACTCAAAAGTTTCCAACACAACCCTTTATGACCATCTCGCTTCCTTTTAAAATTAATTTCAAAGATAATTCGGTCTAACGAAGAAAGCGCGATCGACTCAAACTTTTGGGGTGTAAATCCATACTCATAGCACCAACTAAACAAATTAGCCAAAACCAAATATTTGCACCAATTTATACGAGTTTTAGGAAACTCAAACACAAGATATGGAACACCTTGACCGAAAACTCTTCAACTAAAATGGCAAACAACCAAACCAGTCCAAAAGCTTTTGAACACAAGCTCAAGATAAAAGAACCATCTCTAGTACTCCACTACGCTTTCTATTAAAGACTTCAGTAATCATTATTTACTCCTTGAGGAGCCCCAACACAAATCAACCAAAAGCTTCACAACAAATTCTTCCTCTAGTTACCATTCCCAACACTTTTAATTAAGGTTTAAGATGCTTATCACAAAGGCACCCAACCCAGACTACATTGACATGATCCCCACGGATCACTAAATCATAATACTTCTTACTCTAAATTTGAAACATAGTACTTCAACAGCTACTTGAGCATGGTCAACCTATCAATTTATACCATCCATACGTCAAAATCTTGACAATTGAAACTTGTTCAATCTATAAAATGACTTCAACAAATAAGTAATATCTCTACAAGATAAAATTCGTAAATAGGATTCTAAGATATGCAATCATTAAGATTAAAATCTTGCATCATGATTATTATCCATTGTTCATCCCATCACAACATGTACTTGACATAATACCACGCTTTACACTTTTTCTTCTATTGGATCAATGGTTTCCAACAATTAACCACACTACCAAAGCATCAATATCAATTCTTTGCAAAATCATCAATCAACAACATTGCTTTTAGCTACCCTATACATCGGCTATAACAAAACTTCCACCACACAACATACTCCAACTATTAAATTGGATTTAATAAGTTAGATTAGCACAATGTTTTTAACAACATCATTAACAAATAGTCTTATGTCTTCTCAATTGATATCAAAACTAGCATTTTAGGAACACGACTGCATACTTCCAATCATGCTAATATTTTGTAACAACATGAATAGCAACTCTAATCAACTTCCAAGTTAAGGTCACAAGCTAGCATGATCAAATTTCTCTACTAGCATGTTTAAATTAGAACATCTTTAAACAACCAGCAAAGCTTCTTTAACACTATCAGCAGTTTACATCATCTTAATGTTCTAACTAGCATGTTTAAATTTCTCCATATCAAATTTCTTTAACACTATCAGCAAATTTCTCCATATCAAATTTCTTTAACACTACCAGCAAAGCTTCTTTAACACTATCAGCTTCTTTAACACTATCAAATTTCTCTACTAGCATGTTTAAATTAGAACATCTTTAAACAACTAGCAAAGCTTCTTTAACTATGCAACAGGGTTTAAAACTTTAAACATTATCAAGGGTCATAAGCACTTTTAAAGCAAAGCAACAGATTCTAAGCATGTACTTTAGCACATTCAATCATTCTCGCTAAGAGTAAACTACAACACTAGTAGTCTATTTATTCTCAAGCTAGAGATAATAACCGCATGGAATTGTTTCAACTCACAAATTAACTTAACAGTGCATCATCCCATAAATCACATTGGTACATGCTACATAACATGCTAAACAGCAATTCTTACTAGGGACAAACGATTTCAGTCAAAAGACTACTTACTTTGTTTGCAACATTTTAGTTTTAAAGCTCATCCCGAATTCATAAGGAAACTTGACTCTCAAAATTGCAATGAGACAAACCCAAACTTGGTCATGCAAAAGGAATTTTCCAAAACACTTTTAAATCTCAAGGACTCCCATAGAGGAAAATGGTTGAAAAACAATTTTCTCGAAAGGGAACCAAGCGCTCAATTAAACCTTTGCAATTAAAACCTTAACACCAAACCCCAAACTTTCACGAAACAAGAAGGGTTTTTCAACGATGATTTCTTAAACCAGTAAAATATCGAAATCAAACACCACTTACTCCTACAAAGCCACAGATCTTCAGCCCCGATACTGGTCCGCACAACTCCGCAATAACTCCTTTAACCTCGGAGAAAGAAAAACACAGGAATGAAATTGAATGCTTCTTCCCCATAAAGAAATCAACAAACTACGCATTAAAAGTGGAAAGACGCCCGAAAGAAGCGCCACCCTAGACTCCTCTTCTTTGTCTTCAACCAAGGAAGACAAAACCACACACCACATACGGAACGATCCACGAAAATCCAATACCAAACACTTTTCTTTTGGTTTCCATCAACTAAAACCAATAAAACGAACCAAGACCGACCATAGAATGATAAAGAACATCCGAAGGAATCCACCACCAAACTTTTCTATTTGACTCCAGTCAACTACCCGATTTACGACAGAAAGGGTAAGCACTCTTCTCCTACAGGGGTTAATAGTTCTTCGGTGATGGCTTTAACCGGCCATATCGTCAAACCACGCCCTTACTATGAACAAAAGTGGTGACCGAAACCCTTCGGCACCACAACCCCACTTTATCACCACAACAAGCACAATTCAATCATTTATCTCATCGACATAGCAGCATGCATTATCAAATTAAGCATTCAACATTGAAGCTTAAATACAATATTTAAGCGTAAGGAAACGATACACATACCCTTTCCTACTGTGCATCCATTGTGTGTCAAATTTTAGATTAGTTATACCACTTTTGCAAGTTTTAATGTTGCTATCCTATAACAAAATTTTAGTAAAAACCTAAGCCATGTTTCTAAGTTATTCCACATCACATTTTAGTTGTAACCTAAGGTATGACACTAAAAATACATATTCCAAGGACCTACAGCCCGCTCTGATACCAACTGTAACACCCCGGCATTTACTATGCCTGAATGCTACCAAACATAAGCTAAACAACATCTAAATACCACAAGTTACCATAAATTCCAGCAAAGGTACATATGCTAAAAACCGAAATTTCGGCAGCATCTCCTTTGTTTTAACATGAATTAAAGGAGCAACAACAGTATATCAATGTATGGATTATGAGAGACAACTAAAAACAGCAATAATTAACGACTTAGCAACAATATAAGTCTAGTTTCAAACACATAATGTCTCCAAGGGTCAAACGAACAATAAAACTCTCATATAGCAAAGCTAAACCTTAAAGCAATAATCATCACACACAATTTATTATCAAACTAATAGAATGACTTGTGGAATCAATATGGTGAAGCTACGTGTGGGCGTGTGACTATTTCCCTTCCCCGCATGCCGTTCTCATGGTACCTAAAATAACAAGAAAACACAAGCGTGAGTTCAAAACTCAGCAAGCATATTGCAATGGACAACAAGAACAATATCATGGCAATAACATCTCCCATCATATATATCATCTCATTCATGAACACTTAACAATATCATCATCATTATGTATGCAATGTAATGCAATGCTCATGTCTCCTTGGAAACTCATACCGGTATGGTTGAGTACACACCCGTCGGTGTGCACCCTCTCCCCCCTTCCATCCCGAAGATGGAGGGTGCCTACTCCTCGCTTCCGTTCACCGCGGTGAATGGAATCACGATGTAGGACTTACTCATTGGCTTTCCGGATTAGTCATAACTTTCTCACCGACCTTCCCGGACTAGTTATGACTTTCTCACCGCCCGAGCCATGTAACATGCCATGTATGCATTTATGCCAACATCATATTTAACTCACATATTAACACATGGCATCATAACATATTAAACATGCTCATCATATCATTGGCAATCATAAAAGCATGGCAAGTGATCATATATCATGTAGTCAATTCCATCTATTCTCAACAAGCAACCTACAAATCGCTATCCATCACAACACACTTGCCTCAACCACGGGCAACGGATTGGCGGGAAGTAGAGGGCACTCCCGAGGTCGCACCACCTGCACATAGGTACCACACGCTCACAATCATGTCCACAAAACAGTACGCAAACCCTCATCTACCCCGACATTGCCAACTACTCGCAAAACCTAAAAACAGAGGTTCTGTCATGTCGGGACAGCAGCCTTGCAAAAGGCATAACTTGAGTTCTGGGACTCCGAATCAACTAAACGAGTACATCCTCGCGTAGCTTAGGAAATTTCCCAACTTTCTATAGGTATATGGAAAGACTGATTCGGACTCTAAAGTTGTTTAATCTACAGATTACCGTGATCTGTTCCAATTACGTCACAGATTTTATCACGCTCGGTAAAACAGCCATAACTTTCAAACGGCTGGGCGGAATTTAACGTTCTTTATATACACGGAAAGATAAAGAAATTATCTACAACTTCTTCAACGTCCGTACGACCAGATTCGGATTCTAAATGGACAAAAACGGAAACCCTAGGTCGACTGCTCATGCTGTCCCAAAAACAGAACGTGGCAACATCTAGATCTAATCAAAATTACTCAATTCCAACACCACCAATTGATCTAAAAACTTGATAAACACCCTTAGAACATACCTAGATCAACCCCAAGGATTTCCATGGACATACCTTTGCCCGACGCACGAAAACCCAATAGATCTCCTCCCGGTTCGCGCGATCTCCTTCCTCGCTCCAATCCCGCCGGATCTCCTCGTCGCGGAGCGCTCCAACGGATGGATATTTGAGGTGGTGAGGTCAAGAACTCACCTAGGCACAGCAAGGGAGGTTGAGAGGTGGTGGATAGGGTGGTGGCGCAAGGGGAGAGGCTTGGAGGAGGTGGAGGCGCCCAAGGAGGAGGTGGGGAGGTGTGGGAGGCGGCTAGGGCACTTGGGGGCGCAAAGGGCAGGGGGAGGACGCCCAAAAGGGCCGGGAAACCCCCCTTTAACCAGCCCTAATCCCCTTTCCTAATCCTGAATGGATTCCCACTCCATCCCACCAAAGCCCACAACCCCCTCTTGAAGGCCCAAACTCCCCCGGGAAGGCCCAAAACCCCGGAAACGGCCCGACAACGCTATTAACCTCCATACCTTATGGTTTTAACCTCCCATATCATATTTCAATATGTTTTTGACCTCATCATGCACCTTTTATAAGGTTACGACGCTCCGTGGTGTCACAACACTTCAAAAGGCCCAAAAACGCGAGTAAACCTCAAGCCGAAAGGTTTTATTCTCTAATTTCACATTTTATAATGTCACACCATACCGTAGTGTCGCAGACATGTACTAGATGTACTTTTTCTATCAATTCTACATCCTCCAAAATCAGCATCAGAAAAAGCTCTTAGACTAATGCATGAGGAAGCAGAAAGCCAAATGCCAACATCTTGAGTTCCATGAAGATACCTGAAAATTCGCTTGACAGCTTGTCGATGTGAAGCACGTGGGGAAGCTTGAAAACGAGCACACAAGCACACAGCAAATTGTATATCTGGCCTTGATGCAGTGAGGTACAAAAGTGAACCTATCATGCTTCTATATTCCTTTTGATCAACCGGCTCACCATCTTCATCCGGATCAAGTGTGCAATTGCTTTCCATGGATGTCATGATTGGTTTGCTGTTTTCCATCCCAAATCTATGCAACAAGTCTTTTGTGTATTTGCTTTGATGCACAAAAGTACCATCCTTTGTTTGCTTGATTTGAAATCCCAAAAAGTATGTCAACTCACCCATCATACTCATCTCAAACTCCTTCCTCATTGTTTCTGAAAACTCGGACACTAAAACATGAGAGGAACCACCAAAGATAATATCATCAACATAAATCTGAACAAATAGTTGATCATTGCCTTGCTTGAGTAAAAAGAGAGTTTTATCAACTTTTCCCATTGAGAACCCTTTTTCAAGTAAAAAAGTTTTTAGCCTATCATACCATGCTCTAGGGGCTTGTTTCAAACCATACAAAGCTTTTGACAGTTTGAAAACATGATTTGGAAACTTGGGATTTTCAAAACCAGGTGGTTGCTTCACATAAACCTCTTCATTTATGTAGCCATTAAGGAAAGCACTTTTCACATCCATTTGATACAATCTAAAACCTTTGGATGCAGCAAAAGCTAAAAGGATTCTAATGGCTTCAATTCTAGCAACAGGAGCAAAGGTTTCATCAAAATCTAAGCCTTCAACTTGAGTAAAAACTTGAGCAACCAATCTAGCCTTGTTTCTAACAACAACTCCATCCTCACTTTGTTTATTTTTGAAAACCCATCTAGTTCCAATAACATTAAAATCAGGAGGCGGTGAGACAAGTTTCCAAACTTTATTTCGTTCAAAATTCTCTAATTCTTCATACATGGCATTGATCCAAGGTTCGTCAGATAATGCATGAGATATATCTTTGGGTTCAAAAGAAGCAACTAAAGCAGAATGAGCATGAGTGTCAGAATGAATAAACATGGATCGAGTGACTCTCTCATTTAGGTCTCCAATCATTTGTTCAGATGGATGCATTTTTTGCATGTGCAAGGGAGCTTTGGCTTTTGAAACTTCTCCTTCTCCTTCTTCATTTTCAGCATGTACAGATGATGTTGTAGCTTGAGGATGGTTAGCTGTAGGTGATGTAGTAGTAGGTGCCAAAGGTGCTACAGCTTGTTGTGCATTAGGAAGAGTCAAGACCTCATCTTCAACATCATCATTATCTTCAAAGATTTTCTCCCCCTGAACATATGCGCCTGTACCTGCAACACTTGCACTACTGCCTGGTCTAGACTCATCAAAAGTAACTTCACAGGTTTCCACAATTTTGTTAGTCTCCGAAACAAGCACACGATAGCCACGAGTATGAGCAGGATATCCAAGAAAAATGCCATCCATTGATCTAGCTTCAAATTTATCAAGATTTCCAGATTTCAAGATAAAGCATTTGCATCCAAAAACTCGAAAGTGAGAAACAGAAGGTCTATGTCCAAACCGAAGCTCATATGGAGTCTTACCCAATTTTGATCTAAAAAACACACGGTTTGAAACATAACATACTGTTGAAATCGCTTCAGCCCAAAAGTTTCTAGGAGTGAGATGCTCATCTAGCATAGTTCTAGCCATTTCAACTAATGTTCTGTTTTTCCTTTCTACTACACTATTTTGTTGAGGCACTCTAGGAGATGAAAATTGGTGATCAATTCCTTTTTCAGCACAAAAGAGATCAAAGAAAGCATTTTTTAATTCAGTTCCATTATCACTTCTAATAGCTTTGAGAGCTCCTAGATGGTCAACAGAAAGCCTAAGAACAAGACTTCTAAAGTGACTAAAAGCCTCATCCTTAGATGCCATAAAGTACACCCAAGAGTATCTAGAAAAATCATCAACAATCACAAGCACATACCATTTGCCTCCAAAGGATTGAACTCGAGATGGTCCAACTGTATCAAGATGTAGAAGCTATCCTGGAGCGTTTGTCATCACCATGGTAAGAGGTGGATGTGAACCTGCAATCATCTTACCATGTCTACAAGAAGAACATACTAGATTGCTGTTGGGACCCGAATTTGCAAATCCGGACCCTCTGTGTATTCAGCACTAGTCCAGGAACGCGCTAGTGCACACAGCCTCAACATTGGTAAATATCACAATCATACCCAACGAAATAATATAGTACTTAAGGTTAAGTTACAAATATACGCCTCGCAGGGCGAAACGTAAAACAAAGACAAATAACTGCAGCGGAATGTAAAAATAACTTCATGGCGCCATCCAGTATACCACAGGCAACTGACTGGACTCGCTCCCTAGTTAGACGGTTCTTCTTGGAATTCCTCCTCCGAAGCTGGTGTAGACTCTTCTTCAACTGGTGTTGTATTGTGGCAAGGGTGAGTACTTGGTACTCAGCAAGTAATGCACAGAATGCAAACTAATATACCACATGCATGGCTTAGTACGAAGGAATAGCTCAGGGTATATTTGCAATAAAGCAGCATTTAACAAGTAGCATAAATAGATTCGAAAGCGATAAAAACAAGTAAAATATTAATAACTTTTCCAGGAGTTAAATAAACATCTTTCCCATTCCTAATCCACATTTCCATCAACGTCATTATTAAACCAAGCCCAACCTTTCAAGTCCAAGTTATTTTCAAGAAAGTCTAACCCTTGACTGTAATTCCCGAGCGATGTCCAATACCGCGGACACGGCTATTCGAATAGATTTTACACTCTGCAGAGGTTATGCACTTTTCCTACAAGATACAGCCAAACACCACAAAGGCAAGCGTCCGTAACAAAGTCTTTCGAAAACTTCTAACAGCACAAGTGGTCCTCTCCGGTGATTGCACGCTAACCCTTCCCTTAGCTAAGGCGAAGTTTAGGCCAATCCACCGTTAGATGGATACCTGGCCGTAGCCCCGGTACGCTCCCCCGTACAACTACACAAAAAGGTATAGTTGACACCCTAAGGTCCCACAGGTACGTTATTAGTGACTTAGTCAACTAGGTCCGTCCCATTACAGACATGTGGTTGCACGTTTGACTCAGTTCAAAGGCTTGCAAGGTTAAGTCCTTAGGGTGACCAGGGCAAGACTACCCAAAGAACCAAAACAACGTTCCCGGTGCCACAACTGGCCCGCCCGATCATTCTTGCCACATGCCCCGGTCGAAAACTATTTATCAAAACCCCAGTTGATTACCATGCACCACGTGCCATCGACATCATAACACATGATACCTTTCCAAAACAGGTTCAATATATCATTAAGTCAATATTAACATTTGATAGTCCAAAATCATGTCACGTGGCAAGGCTAAGCATACTACATCGGTCTAACTACCCATGTTGGCAATTCAATAATGTCCAACTAATAATCCACAACTAGGGTGACAAGGGGTTATGGCACATACTTAATTAACCAAGGTGTCATACAGCAATTTGGCATTTATCTAATTTCCCTATAATTAAGTAAAGCATCTTCTATTTAAACTAGCATGCAATAAATTAAATCAAAATAGGCTTCGAAATAGGATCAGCATAGTCAAAGCATAACTTGCCTTCAAAAATCACTTGATCTTGGTCCTGAGCTGGCTCCTGGGTCAACACTTCACCTTCGAATCCTTCGGGCACTTCAACGTCTACTCGTAACGCGTGCAAATAGCAATAAATGAATAAACAGTAGACAAAAAGTGTCCAAACATCCAAATGAAGTCCATAAACAGAGAGAGCATAATTTTCTGAATTTTTAGAAACTGGAATCATCAAAATCGGAGTTAAAATGCAAAAGTTATAACCGTTTAAAGTTTAAAGAAAACATTAATTAATTATAAACAGAGAAATATTCATAATAAAAAATTAATTAAAATTCATATTTGAGTAGGTCTCATTTTTATGAAAATTTAGAAATTTGAATCACTCAAATCGGAGTTGAAACACAAAAGTTATAAGCGTTTGAAGTTTGAATCTAAATTTGAAATCAATAATTCGAATTAATAAATCATTTTCTTTTTCGGAAATTCATTTATTGCGTCAGCAGTGACACGTGGACCAATCGGGAGCCGCCACGTCGCCTCGGGTCCACGGACATGGCGCACGGACGCGGCTCGGTCCACCGTGGACGCGGTCCAGGCGCACGGTCGCTGACATGTGGGACTCCACCGGACGCCATCGCCGACGCCGTGGCTTGGCCACGCAGTCGATAGGCGGCCCCACCGGTGACGTCATGGGTGACGTCACCGCATGGCTGGGACAGCCGCTGACACGCGGGCCCGGCGTGTCATTGCCAGACGCGACGCTGCGCCGATCGCGCGGCCACCTCCGCCACGTGGCTAGATCTCGGCCGTTGATTTGAAAATCAACGGCCCAAATTGGATCTGGGTTTACGCGTATGGAAACTACTTGGCTGATCTGGACCGTTCGATTTAGATCTAACGGCTGACATTGTTTCCTAGCACGGTGCGGTTCTAGGCTACGTGGCACAATCTAAACCGTTGGATCTAGATCCAACGGTTGGAAATAGATCTGGGATTTCAACGTGAAAACTCACCGGGGTGACGTGGCGCGATCTGAGCCCTCAGATCTGGATCGGACGGTTGGTGGAGCTCGATCGGCGGCGATGGCTTGCGGCGGCGCTGGCTCACCGGAGACGAGGACGGCGACACGCCCGACGGCGCTGCGAGGCTCCTTCGGCGATGTGAAAGGTCCTCACCGACGCGGATTGACCTCGCGGTTCCGGATCTGGGCTCAACGGCGGACGGCGGCGGAAACGGCGCAAAACCGCGGTGGAGAGCTTTACCAACTACGGCGAGCGATTGCGGCAGCTACACGGCGGCTTGAGCTCAGCGGGCTAGGGCTACGGGTGCGCACGGAAGTCGGCAACACGACAGCGGCGACGGCGCATTAAATAGGGCCCTCGGCGTCCGTGAAACGCGCGGAAACCGAGGCCCACACCGTTGCGGCGGCGGAATCCGAGAGGGATTCGGATTGGGTGACGTGGCTCAACGCGAGCCGTTGGATCAAGATCCAATGGTGCGAGGGTTTGGGCTCGGGTCTGGCTCGGGCGACCTGGTTGGCTCGGTCGGACTCGGGTTCGGGTGACGTGGCTCAATCGTGGCCGTTGGATCAAGATCCAACGGTCACGCGGTTAGGGCTCGGCCGAGCGGGTTCGACCGGAACGGCTAGCTCGGGTCGGACTCGAGTCTGACTCAGACTCGGATCCGGTCGGGTGAACAGTAAAACCCATTCGATTTTCCTAGCGATTAAATAATCCAAATTAATTCCCAGAAATTCATTTAATTCATTAAAAATAGCAAAATACTCAGAAAAATTCCATAAAAATTCTAGAAAATATTTTGGAACATTTTGGACTCAAATAAAATATTTCCAACAAAATTTTATTTGCAAAGTTAAATTCTTTAATTATTTCAAAAGGGAATAAATTCAAATAAACTCCAAATAAATCCAAATAAATTCCAGAAAATTCCAAAAATTCACCAAAGTGCCAAATCTTATGTAAATTCATGAAAAGCAAAAATTGGGGTGTTACAAACCTCCCCCCTTAACAGAATCTCGTCCCCGAGATTCAGGGCTTACTAAATAATAGATTCGAAAACTCTTTGTTCAAATCCTCTTCGCGCTCCCAAGTGGCTTCACTCTCCGCATGGTTGCTCCATTGAACTCTGCAGAAATGGGTTGACTTTTTTCTCGTCTCTCGATCCATGGTGTCCAAAATCTTGACGGGATGCTCCTTGTAAGTCAGATCTTGTAGCTCAATTGACTCTAGCGGCGTCTGCTCATCAGGTTCTCGGGGACACTTCTTCAGCTGGGATATGTGGAACACGTCATGCACTCCTGCTAGTGATTGTGGTAACTCCAGCTGGTATGCAACTTCCCCTCTGCGACTAAGAACCTTGAATGGTCCAACATATCTCGGCGCAAGTTTCCCTTTGGCATGGAATCTCTTAACTCCCCTGAGCGGCGTGACTCTGAGATACACAAAATCTTCTGGTTCAAAACTTAGGTCTCGGCGACGATTATCGGCATAACTCTTCTGTCGTGATTGGGCTACTTTCAACCTCTCCCTGATCATGGCAATCTGTCCTTCGGCTTCTTGGAGAATATCTGGCCTGAAGACACAGCGTTCACCTGTCTCATTCCAGTTCAACGGTGTCCGACAGGGTCGACCATACAATGCCTCAAAAGGTGACATCTGTAGACTGGCCTGATAGCTATTGTTGTAGCTAAACTCGGCATACAGCAGACTTTTATCCCAAGAGGTAGCGTAAGCCAAAGCACACGCTCTTAACATATCTTCCAGTATCTGGTTAACTCTTTCAGTCTGTCCATCCGTCTGCGGGTGATAGGCGGTACTAAAGTTCAAACGGGTTCCCATGGCTTCATGCAGCTTATTCCAGAATCTCGAGGTAAACTGGGTACCTCTGTCCGACACAATCTTCTTCGGCACTCCATGCAAACAGACGATCCTGGTCATATACAACTCGGCTAACTTATCTCCCGAATAGGTGGTCTTCACGGGGATAAAGTGAGCAACCTTAGTCAAACGGTCCACTATGACCCATATGGAGTCATAACCGCCCTGGGTTTTCGGCAAACCGGTAATGAAGTCCATTCCGATTTCCTCCCACTTCCATTCAGGTATCTTCAACGGCTGTAGCAATCCTGCTGGTCTCTGATGCATTGCTTTAACTCTCTAGCATATGTCGCACAATGCAACATGCTCGGCAACTTCACGCTTCATGCTCAGCCACCAGAATCTCTCCTTCAAATCCTGATACATCTTAGCACTTCCTGGATGGATTGAATACTTAGAGTCATGGGCTTCCTCTAGGATCAACTGCTTCAGCTCCTTCTTGTTTGGCACACAAATCCGCTCCTTCATCCACAACGTGCCTTGCTCATCCAGCTTGAAGTCTTCTGCCTTGCCTTCTTCCATTTTGGACTTAATCCGGCGGATCTTGTCATCATCCTTCTGTCCTTCTCGGATCTGATCCTCCAGAGTAGGCTTCACTTCTAATGTGGCCAGGAATCCCTCTGGGACCACTTCAATCTGCATCCTCTGGAAATCCCTGCATAGCTCATCCTGACTTGTGGCTATCAGTACATTCACAGCATGACTCTTCCTACTCAAAGCATCGGCCACCACGTTGGCCTTTCCGGGATGGTAATGGATTCCAACATTATAATCCTTGATCAACTCTAACCATTTCCTTTGCCTCATATTCAAGTCCGATTGGGTGAAGATGTACTTAAGACTCTTATGGTCCGTGTATACTTCACATCTGTTTCCAATCAAATAGTGACGCCACAACTTTAAAGCATGCACTACGGCAGCTAGCTCTAGGTCATGCGTTGGATAATTCTCCTCATGTGGCCTTAACTGTCTTGATGCATAAGCGACGACCTTTCCGTTCTGCATCAGCACACACCCAAGTCCTTGGCGTGATGCATCGCAATAAATATCAAAGCTTTGATTGACGTCCGGTAGAACTAACACCGGCGCTGACGTCAATCGCCTCTTCAGCTCTTGGAAACCTTTTTCGCACTCCAGCGTCCATGCAAACTTCTTCTCCTTTTTCATCAATTGCGTGAGAGGTCTCGCAATTGTCGAAAAGCCTTCAATAAAACGGCGGTAGTAACCTGCCATTCCTAGGAAACTCCAGATCTGGGTCACAGTCTTCGGCTGTTCCCAATGTAGCACAGCTTCCAGCTTGCTTGGATCTACGGCGACTCCTTCCACGGTCATTACATGTCCAAGGAACTCTACCTTGTCCTTCCAAAAGTCACACTTGCTGAACTTAGCGAAGAGTTGTTGCTCCCTCAGTTTTTCCAGAACTCGCCTCAAGTGTTCTGCATGTTCATCCTCTGTCTTGGAATAGACTAGGATATCATCTATGAACACAACAACAAACTTGTCCAAATATTCCATGAACACCTTGTTCATCATATTCATGAAATAGGCTGGCGCATTCGTCAAACCAAAGGACATAACTGTAAACTCATAATGTCCATATCTTGACGAGAATGCGGTCTTCGGTATATCTTCCGATCGGATCTTCAACTGGTGGTATCCCGATCTCAGATCAATCTTGGAGAAAACTCCGGCTCCTCTCAGCTGATCAAACAAATCATCGATCCTGGGTAGCGGGTACTTATTCTTCACGGTGACTTCATTGAGTGCACGGTAGTCAATGCACATCCTGAAACTTCCGTCCTTCTTCTTAACGAACAGAACTGGCGCTCCCTATGGCGACGAACTCGGTCTGATGAATCCTTTCTCCAACAGCTCTTCAAGCTGCTTCTTCATCTCTACCAATTCTTCGGTGAACATCCGATAGGGTCTCTTTGCTATCGGCGTTGTACCAGGTACTAGCTCTAACACAAACTCTATGTCTCTGTCTGGCGGCATACCAGGTAAATCTTCAGGAAAAACATCTGGGTACTCACTCACTACTGAGACATCCTCAATGCTGATTACCTTGGCGCTGTTAACCATCAACTGTCCATCTCTAACGGTTGTGGCTTGAAATTCCACTTTTCTTCCACATGGGCTCTCGACTGAGATAATCCTCTGTCCACAATTTAGCACGACCTTGTGCTTAGTTAACCAATCCATTCCCAAAATGACATCTAAGGTCTGAGTTTCCAATATAATAAGGTTCGCTAGGAATTCTACCCCATCTATTAATATTCTCACCCCAGAACATCCTACTTTAGTTCGGAGTTCGGAACCAGGGGTTTGAACTAAAAGCATGCATTTAAGTCTTGCAATCTCCAAATCATTTTTAGCAGCAAAACCTTGAGAAACAAACGAATGCGAAGCTCTAGAATCAAACAAAACTGTTGCAGGTACTGAGTTGACAAGTAACTTACCCAGCACGACGTCCGTGGCATTCTGAAGTGCCTCAGCGGTGACATGGTTGACTCAGCCTCTCACCACGGTCTGGGGGGCTGCTCCTGGCTGTGCTGTCCCTCGGTTGGCTCCTGGTGTTGGTGTCCTGGCTGGTGTGGATCCCAGATTGAAGCGGACTGGGGTCACTCCTGCGGTCTTCTTAGGGCAACTGTTGGAAAAGTGCCCCGGCTCGTTGCATGTGTAACAGCGTCTTACTGTCCCTTGTTGATTGCCTGAAGCGGCGTTTCTGGCTGGAGTTGAGGTCTGATAATTCTGGTTGACGGGTCTTGGTGCTGGTGATGGTGTCCTTGCTGCATTCTGCTGCTGGAATCTGAAAAACTAATTTGGTACAACCCTCAAGCGTTGCTGTGCTCCCTGACGCGATCCCTGTTGCTGCATCCTGCTCTTCCTGTTCTCATCCAGTTCCTTGCGCTTATCTTCAAGAATGAGCGCCTTGTTCACAAGTTCCTGGAAATCTGGAAAGGTGTGGGTGATCAGTCCCACCTGCAGTGGGGCGTTCCATGAGAACCTTTCCTTACTCGATCCCGTATCGGGCTACCGGGTCGTCCGCCGACCCGGAGCGCGGCTGGCCGCCACTCATCGATGAGCTCCGCGGGAGAGTGTGAGGTATGGTCTCGGATGCGGGACAGGGTGATTGGGTCGTCCGTCGACCCAACTGGAGGCCCTCTGGGAGCTCACCCTGGTCCGCCCCTCGCTCATTTTACATCTTTGGGGCGGCTTCGTTCGATCGACTTGGCCTTCAGAATTCCTCAGCACGATGCCGGGCCTCGGGTGCGAGCCCGAAGGTGATCCGCTACCCTAAGGCTGGGCAGCCCAATGGGCCGTTCATACCTTTTTTTTGGGGCGGTTTGGCCCGTTACGCCCGGCGGAGTCCGCGGGGCTACGTGGCGTGCGGCGCGAGGCGGCTGTCCTGTCAGATCATTTAATGCCCAGTGCGGATTAAATGAATTGCGGCACGTTACCGGGGTGGCAGTTGAACGGTCGGCGACCGCGTCGGTTCGCGCGAAGAGGCGTTTGTTCCCGCCTGGTGCCTATAAAAGAAGGCGAGGGAGGGTGCGTGGAGGGGAACACTCGCTCGTGCTTTCTGCAAAAAAGGGAAAGACAGGAGAAAAAATTTCCTCGCTTCTTCGCTTCTTGCCTCGCCTCCTCGCCGGCTTCGGTGATGTCGTGGCCTCCGTGCTCGCTGCCGGCCGGCCGCATCCTCGGGCTGGAGAGGAAAGGGTTCCTTCCTCGAAGGGATTGGTCGGGGTGGAGAGTACCGGTGGGGGCCGCAACCCCTGCGCTGGGCGCCGGAGAGATCGTCGTACTCGCCTCCTTCTACGAGCGTAGGTTCGGGCTCCCACTCCACCCATTCGTCCGTGGGCTGCTACACTTCTACGGAGGGGAAGTGCACCACTTGAACCCGAACGGCGTCCTCCACATAGCGACCTTCATTACGCTATGCGAGGCCTTCTTGGGGATTGAACCCCACTGGGGGCTCTGGAGGCACTTCTTCTTCGCGCGGTCGCCGTCATATGTGGCCGCTCCCCTGGGTGGCGTTGCCATCCAACTGCGCGGTGGCCGCAAGGAGTTCTACATCGACGTGAAGCTGCCGTCGTCGAACCGGGGGTGGCACCCTGAATGGTTCTATGTCAGGAACCCGGGTAACAGCGCCCCAGCCTTCACCGGCAACTTGCCTGTGCCGGGTCCCCACTGGAACTGGGGTCCCAACGCGAGAGACAAGAATAAGGTGGAGGTAATCAACGAGCAGATCGGGGGTCTGAAGGCGCGGGGCCTGACAGGCGAGGCGGTCGTCCGCGCATTCATGGAGAGGCGCGTTCAACCCTTCATGGATCGGGTGCACCCCATGTTCAGGTACACCGGAGTGTCCGACCCCATGAGGTCGTCCGAGACGGAGCTCCCGGGGTCGGAGCTTCTTGCCTGCGTTTCTGCGGTCGTCCGTGTGGACGACACCGAGGTGGTGGGCGAGATCCCCGCGGCGTTCTCGGCGCAGAACCCGCCGAACCTGGTAGGTCGGATGGTGCCTTCTTGCTGACTCTTTTCCCCTTGTTCTTCCCTCTGCTTATCCGAGTGTGCTTTCGCAGGGGCTCGGTGATATGATCTCCCGGGATCTCCTGCCGAGAGAAAAGGAGGCGAGAGCCGTGGCGCGCGTCACTACGGATCAGCATGACGCCGTCCGCCAGGCGCGGAGGGAGGAGAAGAAGGTCACGAAGGCACGGAAGAAGGAGCGCGCGGACCAGGCCACGCGAGGCGAGGAGGTCTCTGACATGACCTTGAGTGACGGCGATAAGGAGTCGACCTCGGGTGAGGGCGGCGAGAGCGCCGGGGGTGACTCGAGCGGCTCTGACGCGGGTTCCGACCAAGGAGTCGACGCTCGCGATCCTCAGGAGGAGACCCCAACCTCGGGGTTTCTTCTGAGAAGACGGAGGGCCACCACGCCCCCGCGCAGGGGTCCAGCAAAAAGGGGGCGTCGGGCGATGTTCGTCCGCTCGATGCGGTAAGTGTCTCGTTCGTCCTCTGACTGGCCCTCCGCTTGGTTTCCTTGCGCGGCCCCTGACGGATTGCTGTGTGCAGGGGCTATTCGAGCACGGGGATGGTGCTGAGCCCCACCTCGGGAACGAGGAGTCGCGTCTCTCCCCTCCCGCCGGCGGGGTCCGCGCTGACGACCGTCCGGAGCGGGGGCCCCACGGGTGCGGTCCTCGCGGCGGGGTCTACGGGAGAGGAGGTGGTGCTGCCGGCAGGGGGACCGCTGGGTCCGACGCCCACCGCGACGCCGGTCGAGGGAGTTCCGCTGGGTCTGTTGCCCACCCTGACGCCGGCCGAGGAAGTTCTGCTGGAAGTCCTACCGCCCCCACCGCCGGTGCAACCACCGGTTGGGGCGGGTCGACCGTCGCAAGAGGCCCTGCGACGGGTCATCAGGGATGCTCCGGAAGGGTAGGATGCCGGGACAGCGCGGCCGGGGCTCTCCGTGCTGACCTGGCAGGGCAGCGACCCGTCCGGAGAACCGTCGTTCGTCTTGGATGATGAGGCGGAGCTTCGCGACTGGAAGGCTCTGGATGAGAGTTAGAGGAAGGTCGAGAATGAGATCGGTCGGATCCGCAATGATCTTCTCCTTGCTCTCGAGTCTTCCTCCAGGGCGATGAACTCTATCATCCAAGAGGCCCGCCCGGCCGGATCAGTAAGGCTGAAAGAGGCTTGTCCTTGGTATTCCTTGAACGGAGCTGTGATTGACGGGGCAGGTGATTTCTTGCAGCGTCTGCAGTCCCGAGCGTCGAAGAAGTCAGGCTTCCTCCGACATATGCACAGTCAGAGGGATGCCGTGGAGGAAGAGCTGCGTGACGCCCGGGGGGCGCTCGTCGCCGAGAGAGAGAAGGCCACCGCCGTTGGTCAGCAGCTGGGTGAAGTCACTGAAGCCCTACGAGAGGCTCAGCGGCTAGCACAGTCGTTGAGCGGCGAGGTGGGGGAGGCCAGGTCGTCCCTGGTGGAGGCCGAGAGAGCTAAAGCTTCCGCAGTCAGCGCGGAGGAGTCCGCTCAGGCGGAGGCCGTCCTCTTCCGGGATGAATGCGAGTCGGCTTGGAGGGAGGCCGACAAATTGCGCGCCGAGCGAGACCTTGCTCGGGGGGATCTAGCCTCGGCGAAAGCGCTCGCCGATCGTGCAGCGTCCGACCGGGAAGCGCGCGTCAAGGCGGGGGAGGAGCTTCGTGCCAAGGAGGCTTCCGTGGCTGGTGAGTAGTCCGACCTCTCGATGGTCGTCACAACGGGTGTCTTCTGACGCTGTTTTGTCCTTGCAGAGCAGCGGGACGCGGCGGTCGAGTCGCGGGACGTGGCCCTGTTGGACCAGCCGATAGCGGAGAGGGAGGCGGCCAACGCGACAGCCGAGCTGATGGCCCTTCGGGCGGTCTGCCAGGCCGAGCTGATGGCCCTTCGGGGTGTCTGCCAGGCCGTCTGCGACCGGTTGCTTGGGCTTACTCTGGGCCCAAGCTCCATTTCCGTCCTGCTGGAGAGGGTTCCGGAGCACGTCGAAGCTTCGGTGCGGGAGGCAGCGGTGTTCGGCGCTTCCTCGGCACTGGTCAATGCCATCTCCTACTACGATGGCATCGACCTTGAGACGGTCGGGAGCGGGGTCGCCGCAAACCGGAGCGACAAAGAAGTCGACGCATTCGCGGCTCAGGTCGACCCGTGCGCCCGGGAGATCGCCAAGCGGATCTCGCCGCAAAGTATCCTCCACCGAGGAGGAGATGATTAGTTTAGTTTTTTTTTATGTTTAGCAAAGAATATGTAATGAACAATTTAGGTGCTAACGACCAGTTTCCCCTTGCTCATCCCATGTCTCTTTTATGTGACGAACTCTTTACGACCGTAGCCAGGGGTTCCACAGGGGCATCCCGAGAGCGTGGGTGTTGTGTTGATCACATTCGAGGGAAGCACGGGATGAGGCTATGACTTAGAGCGCTCTGAGTCGAAGGGGTCACTGCAAGGGAGACCGTTTGGTCAGTAAATCTGACCGTCCTTGGCTCTCCTTGTTTTGGTAGTTTCTTTCTTTCGCGAAGTGCCACTTCAAAACAGTAGCCACAGGGGCGTAGGCCGTAGCACTTGGGTCGAAGAGAGTTACCGCGAGGGAGGCCATTCGGTCGGTCGAGTTACTGACTCATGTTTGGTCGATCGGGTTGTTGATCTAAGTCGGAGCACTTCCGACCGGCTTTGGCTTTCCTCGCTCGGGTAATTCTCTCCTTCCGCGGAGCGCCACTTCGAAACTATAGCCACAGGGGCGTAGGCCGCAGCGCTTGGGTCGGAGAGGTTACCACGGGGAAGACCATTCGGTCGGTCGGGTTACTGGCTTAGGTCATTGGGCCGTGCGGTCATAAGTAGCCCCCGAGTGGTGCGCGAGGACTAGGGTGCAGTTGTCGTGTACCACTTTGAGCTCGGGGGAAGAGACGTGTGAAAGGACGAAAAAGAGCGGATCAGGCCGTCTTAACTTTTTGGAGGGCCGCGCCGTGGTTGGAACTGGTGTTGGACGCTTCGGCTCCCGCTCCCTGCCATAACTTGAGGCGCTTCGTCTTCCGTACCATGGGGTATAAAAGGAGGTGCGCCGGCGTCTTTGTGAGCTTCACGAGAACTCGCTAACCAAGCTCCTCTTGCGCATAATGGATCGCTATACTCAGCTCCTTAGGCAACCTTCCGTGAGGGCTGAGGAAGCTTGGCGGCAAGTCGTCGCGGAGGTCGAGGCCGGCGTCGTGGCTGGGGACGCGGGGCAAGTTGATGCCCTCATCGCGGTTGTCCCTCGCCTTCGGGAGGTGAGGGTGCCGCTGATCGAGGCGCTGACCGAGCGGCGCCGTGCGTCGTTCGGCTAGATCGGCGCACACCAGGAGGAGTACCGCCGCGGGTGACGGTAGGCTCCGACCTAGGTGGGCGGCTTCTGCCGGTGGGCTGGCTACCCTCTATGTAAAATGAATAAATAAAGGAGTTGCTTGTTCTGCCTCCCTCTTCTGTTTTGCCAGTTTTCTTCTTTTTCCTGGGCTTGCTCTTGCGAGATGCGCGCTTCGACGACCGTAGCTTTTAGGGAACGCGACGGGTCAAGCATAAGTCTAAGGCGGCGTTAGCGTGAGCTTTTGTGGGAGAAAGGTTACTCCGACCAACTATTGGTCGCTTTTGTACGCGTAGTTTCTGCGACCTGTAGGGCACTATTTTGGGACCTCCGATGTCGGGGCGCAGGTCATAGCGCTCGGGGTCAGCAAAAAGGTAGGCGCAAAAAAGAGGAGGGAACGGTCACTCGGTCGGATGATCAACCGTCGTGATTTCTGGGTTCAGAGATTTCTTGAGTGGTACAAGGAGAAGGGAGGTCTGCTAAGGATAAAACCTTCTCAGCTTCTCTATGTTCCATGCGTTCGCAATGAGGTTGCCTTCGGCGTCATTGAGACGAAAGGTGCCGGGTCGGAGGACCTCTGCGATAGTGAAGGGGCCCTCCCAGGGCGGGGAGAGCTTATGCCTGTCTTTCGCGGACTGGACTTGGCGCAGCACTAAGTCGCCGACTTCGAATGACCGGTCGCGAACCAGTCGACTGTGGTAGCGGCGTAGTGTCTGCTGGTACTTGGCCGACCGCAGGACGGCGACGTCTCGTGCTTCGTCGAGTTGGTCGAGGTCGTCCTGTTGCTCCTCTGACCCCTGCGCGCTGTCGTAGTTTTGTACTCTTGGGGCGCCGTACTCGAGGTCGGTCGGGAGAACGGCCTCCGTTCCGAACACCAGGAAAAATAGCGTGAATCCGGTCGACCGTGTTGGCGTGGTTCGCAGGCTCCAGAGAACGGGGGGCAGCTCAGCCGCCCACCGTCCCACGAATTTCTTCAGTCGACTGAAGATTCGCGGCTTGAGCCCTTAGAGAATCATGCCGTTGGCCCGCTCGGCCTGACCGTTGGCTCGGGGGTGTGCCACCGCTGCCCAGTCAACCCAGATGTTGAAGTCGTCGCAGAATTCGAGGAACTCGTTCCCCGTGAACTGCGTTCCGTTGTCGGTGATGATGGAGATCGGAACTCCGAAGCGGTAGACAATGTCGCGGAAGAAGCTCGCCGCCTGCGCGGAAGTAATGGTCGCCAGCGGCTTGTCTTCTATCCACTTTGTGAACTTGTCCACGGCGACGAGCAAATGAGTGAAGCCTCCGGGCGCCTTTTTGAAGGGTCCGACCAGATCGAGCCCCCAGACCGCAAAGGGCCATGTGATGGGGATCGTCTGCAGGACTTGCGCAGGGAGGTGCATTTGCCTGGCGAAGAATTGGCATCCTTCGCAAGTGTGGACAATTTGCGTTGCGTCCGCCACAGCGGTCGGCCAGTAGAAGCCTTGTCGGAAGGCTTTCCCCACCAGGGACCGTGGCGCGGCATGATGTCCGCAAACCCCGCCGTGGATGTCGACCAGCAGGTGTCTTCCTTGGTCGGCCGGGATGCACTTCTGGAGGATCCCGGAGGGGCTCCTCTTGTAAAGGACCTTCTCGACCAGGACAAAGGACTTGGCCCGCCGAGCGAGGTGCCGATCCTCGGTGGAGTCGGCGGGGAGCGATCCGTCCGTGAGCCGATCGAGGAAGGGTTGCCTCCAATTGGACTCGACGTTCAGTACACTAGGGTCAGACCCAGGCGGGTGCGCGTTTGACCGAATGTCGGTCGGAGCATCCGCTTTTAGGGGGTCGGCTGTGTCCCCAGTGGTCGGATCCACCCGGATGGATGGCTTGTGGAGGTCGGAGACAAAGACCTCGGGAGGGATCGGGCCTTTGCTGGAGGCGAGGTTGGTGAGGGAGTCGGCTTCTCCATTGTAGCGTCGGTAGCTATGGTGAAGTTCGAATCCTTTGAACCTCTCCTCGAGCTTGCGGACCTCCAAGCAGTAGGCCGCCATACGGGCGTCGCGAGGCTCCGTGGCCTTCATAACTTGGTCAACGACCAGCTTGGAGTCGCCGTGGACGTAGAGCCGCCGAGCGCCGAGGTCGGCGGCAATCCGAAGGCCGTTGACGAGGGCCTCGTATTCGGCGACATTGTTGGTGGCGTCGAAAAGCAGTCGGATGGCGTACAGAAGCTTGTTGCCGAGAGGGGAGACAATGACGACCCCCGCACCAGCCCCGTTCTTGGTGTAGGACCCGTCGAAGTACATCGTCCAGTACTCGGGGTCTTCGACTATCGGCGGGGCTTGCGCTTCAGTCCACTCGGCGACGAAGTCAGCCAACACCTGCGACTTGATCGCTGTCCTAGGGACGTACGATATGTCGAGGCCATTGAGCTCGAGAGCCCACTTGGCGATCCTTCCGGTGGCGTCGCGGTTGTGGACGATTTCTCCGAGAGGTGACGAGGTCACCACGGAGATGGGGTGCCGATCGAAGTAGTGGACCAGCTTCCTCTTTGTGATGAGCACCGAATATAACAACTTCTGTATCTGAGGGTACCGAACCTTTGTTTCGGAGAGTACTTCGCAGACAAAGTAGACCGGCCTCTGCACCTTGAAAACGCGGCCTTCTTCCGCTCGCTCCACAACAAGCGCTACGCTGACGACCTGGGTCGTGGCGGCAATGTAGAGGAGCAACGGCTCTTGCGGTTCCGGGGCAACTAAAACCGGAGGCGAAGTCAGGAACGCCTTCAGTCGACTGAAAGCCTCCTAAGCTTCTTGGGTCCAGCAGAAGCGATCGGACTTCTTCATCAGCTTGTAAAGCGGCATCCTGCGCTCGCCGAGGCGAGACACGAAGCGGCTCAGAGCCGCGAGACACCCCATCAACCTCTGGACCCCCTTCAGATCGTTGATCAACCCCATCCTCATGATGGCCGAGATCTTATCGCGGTTGGCTTTGATGCCGCACTCGGAGACGATGAAACCGAGCAACTTTCCCTTCGGGACCCCGAAGACACACTTCTTGGGGTTGAGCTTTATGCGAAACCGCCGAAGGTTCGCAAAAGTTTCCTCCATGTCGGTGATGAGGTCTTCGGCCTTCCTGGTCTTGACAACGATGTCGTCGACGTAGGCCTCGATGTTACAGCCTATTTGGTCGTAAAAACACGCATGCATACATCGCTGGTATGTTGCGCCCGCGTTCTTCAGACCAAAGGGCATCGTGACGTAACAGTACGAGCCATACGGAGTGATGAAGGAGGTCGCGAGCTGGTCGGACTCCTTCATCGCGATCTGGTGGAAGCCCGAGTAGGCGTTCAGAAAAGAAAGGGACTCACACCCGGCGGTGGAATCTACAACTTGGTCGATATGAGGCAATGGGAAGGGGTCTTTCGGACAGGCTTTGTTGAGGCTCGTGTAGTCAACACACATTCTCCATTGCCCTGACTTTTAATTTACAGGGTGGCGTACCTCCCTTACAAAGCCAGCGGCCAAAAGTTTGGCGATCTCTTCCCCAATGGCCCGGCGCTTTTCTTCGTCGAAGCGGCGCAGGCGTTGGGCGATCGGCCTGGAGCCTGGTCGGATATTGAGGGAGTGCTCGGCGACTTCCTTGGGAACTCCCGACATGTCCGAGGGTCTCCAAGCGAAGACGTCTCGGTTTGCTCGGAGGAAGTCGATGAGCGCTCTTTCCTATTTGGTAGGGAGGTCGGCCCTGATCCGTACGGTCTTGGTGGGATCCTCGAAATCGACCGCGACCTCCTTCGCATCCTTCGCGGACTTGAAGGAACTCGGCCCCGACTTGCTGGAATCGGGGGCGGACTCGGGGGCCCTTTCCCGGAGACGGGCGAGCTCAGCGGAAGCGACGACCGCCGAGGCTAGCTCACAACTGCTCCACTCGCAGTTGTAAGCGAGCTGAAAGGACGTAGCCACGGTGATGATGCCCTGTGGCCCCGGCATCTTCAGCTTGAGGTAGGTGTAATTGGGGACCGCCATGAACTTCGCGTAGCACGGCCTCCCCAAGATGGCGTGGTAGGAGCCGGGAAAATCCACGACCTCGAAGGTGAGGTTCTCGGTGCGGAAGTTGTCCGGGCTCCTGAAGGTGACGGGCAGGTCGACCTGCCCGAGCGGATGGGCCTGCTGGCCTGGAACGACGCCGTGAAAAGGCGCCTTGCTCGGTCGGAGGGCGGAGCGTGGGACTCCCAGGGCGTCGAGGGTCTCAACATACATGATGTTGAGACCGCTGCCGCCGTTCATAAGCACCTTGGTCAGGCGCTTCGTCCCCACGATGGGGTCGACAACGAGCGGGTATCGCCCCGGGTGCGGGACGTGGTCGGGGTGGTCGGTCCGATCGAAGGCGATCGGGCACTCCGACCACCTTAGGTAGCTGGGCACAGCGGGGGTCACCGTGTGGACTTCACGGTGGGCGAGCTTCAACCGTCGCTTGTCGGCGTAGCACTCCGCCCCACCGAAGATCATGAGGCAACCGTCGAGTTGCGGGAACTTGTCGGTCGTCTCGTCACCCTTCGCCCTGGCGTCGGGCGCCGGGTCGCGCTTCTTCCCCTTTCCCCGCGATGTCGTGGGGTTCCCGGAGAGAAACCGCTTCAGGACTTCGCAGTCCCGGTACTTGTGTTTGATGGGATAGTTGTGGTTCGAGCATGGACTATCCATCAACTTCTCAAAACGGTCGGGCGTCTGCCGAACCTGTTGCTTGGTAGGGCGGTCGGTAGCGGCGACCACGCGACCTTCACGGCCTTGCTTTCCCTTCCGTTTCTTCTTGTCGGAGCGGTCAGAAGGGGTGCCGGCCTCAGAGCCGAACACTTTGTGGGCCACCTTCCTTTCGAAGATGGCCCCCAAGGCCTCCTCGCCGGAGGCGTGGTTGGTGGCGATGTCGAGGAGCTCCTTGGTGGTCCGGGGCTTGGCGCATCCCAACTTGTGGACCAGAGCCTCGCAAGTGGTACCGTAGATGAACGCCCCGATGACGTCGGCGTCGCGGATGTCGGGGAGCTCGTTGCATTGCTGGGAGAAGCGGTGGATGTAATCCCAGAGCGTCTCCCCTGGCTGCTGCTTGCAGCTCTTCAAGTCCCAGGAGTTGCCTGGGCGTTTGTATATGCCCTGGAAGTTCCAACGAAGAGGTTCGTTAGGTCGTCCCAACTCCCGATAGTATCCGCGGGCAGGTACTCGAGCCATGCTCGGGCAGAGTCCGCGAGATAAATGAGGAGGTATTGGATGACAAAAAAGTCATCCGTAGCCCCCCCGCCCGGCAGGCGAGTCGGTAGTCCTCTAGCCAAACACTCGGGTTGGTCGCCCCCGTGTATTTGGCTATGTTGGCTGGGGCCCGGAATCTGACCGAGAAATCAGCGTTGCGGATGGTGCGGGTGAATGCCCGCGGTCCGGGGCCGTCAGGTCCCAGATCGCGGTGGTCGTGCCGCCTGCTGTCTGCAACCTGTGACGATGCCGCGACATCAGCAACCCTCCTCCACGCCTCGAGAGTGGCGCGAAGGTCACGGTTGTCCCCCAGGCGGTGGCGTACCGGAGTGCGTGACGCCTGGGGGGGCTCATGGTGTGGAGCCGTCCCCGCCGAGCTCCGATGACCCCGAGAAGGGGAGTGGCCCAGGTGGCCATAGGGCGTACCCGAGTGCCGGGAACCGGAACCCTGGGCGTGCTGGACGACAGCATGCTCCACCATCCCTCGAAGGTTCTGGTACGTGGTCTTGGCGTCCGGGTCCGTCGGCTCAGGCAACCCACGAAGCAGCATCGCCGCGGCGGCGATGTTCTGGTTGGCGTGGGGGAAGAACGGGAGATCGTCCGTCCCCTTGGCCAGCTGGTGATGGACCTGGCGCGCCAGAGACCAGCGGTGGCTCAGGCTGACGTCGCTCGAGGTCAGCCCGAAGTTTGTCGAGCTCAGCCTTACGGGCGTCGAGCTCCTCGCGCTGTCGTTGGAGGTCGTCGAGGCGAGCCCGGAGGCCCGCGTCGTCCTCCCGCCGGGACCCATCCCCCCGCACTTCATCTCTCCGTCGTGCCCGCCATGTTGCACTCGCGGGAGTACATTCTTCGTGGGGGGTGCTCCCTGTCGGAGCTGGAATTGTGGCTGGAGGAGTCCCCCAGTAGGTCGTGGAGGGAAGTTGGTACGTAGCCAGTCATGGCGACGAGCCCAGAGCTCGTGGGGGATGGGACCGTGGCCCTCCGTGATTCGCACGCAGTGTCCCCCGAGGTGATGTCGGTGCGTGGTGGGCCCGCCCGTGAGGCCCATGCGGGGGTCTCAAGTCGGAGGTTGCCGAGAACATCGGCGACTGCGCCCAGGCTCGTGGAGGGCACCCGTTCTCGGATGGCGGCGGGGATGAGGATGAGCTCTCCCGCCTCAGTGACGATGAAGTCGAGGGCGCCGAAACGGATCCAGCCCCTCGACACCGGTGAATCGTCGCGAGAGAAAAAGGCCATCGGGGAGGAAGATGGGAATCCGAAGATGGAGATGATGATGACGTGTGAAGCCCCTACCTGGCGTGCCAACTGTCGGTGTTTCGTGCACCGGCAGTACGAATTTTTGGTTAGTGGGGGTTGCGCACTCCCTCTCCCCGAATGGTTGACTCAAGAAGCCAAAGGTTTATACTGGTTCGGTTGGGGTGTATTGTTCTTTGTGGCGAACGATCGCCAAAGGGTTACAAATGAGACGAGGTCTCGGTTGGTCGGTGGGTTTTCTTTCGTTCTCTCGTCCCCTCTCTCCGGAGCCCTGCCTCTCCTTATATACTCGGAGGCGGCAGGTTACATGGGAATTTGGAGAGAAAAAGGAACGGGTACTGTATGCCTTGGAGTCTGGTCTTCCGTCTTGTCGTCCGACCGGGCTCCGACTATCCCCATGCTGGGTTGGTAGTCTTGCAACAGGGGGTCTTCGGCCGTGCTGACAAGGTGACGTATCGCTCTGTACGGACGTCAGCTCCGACAGTTAATGGTATTTGACCTCAGCTTGGCCTCGGGAGGGGACGCTCTCCTCCGTGATGTGTTAGTGACGATGGGACCGGGGCTTGACTTCTCGGCACATCCTCTGACATTCTCGGGAAGGGACCGCCTACCCTGGTATGGACGTTAGTGGACGTCGTGTACGCAGAGCAGTTGGCCTTCCACCAGCGCGGGTCTTGGCCCTTCGAGCGCTAGTGGAGCCGACCGACCGCGCGCTCTGACCTAGGAGGTCGGAGTCTGCCGGCTGCCTGGGGCTGGCGCCGAACAGGGCTAGGCCCACTCTTCGCGGCCCATGGACTCCTCGCCAGAACTAGGCTTCTAGGAGGTCAGCCCGCTCGTGGTTCCGGGCTGATGGGGGTACCCATGGTATGGGTACTCGTCAACACGTGTAAAAATGATCACACAAGTTCAAATAAATAAGTTTATACAGTAGTACTACATTTTAAGTAGTACCATACTATGTCTTTACAAGTCTTCCTTCGTTATGATCGCGACGTATGTAAGGAGCATCCACGTCTGTGTCATTCAGGAGGCTTATGTCAACATCTACCGCAAAAGGAGGGAGCTCGTCGAACTGACTATACTCTTCCTCATCTGTGACGTCCTCAACTCCGACAATCCTTCGTTTGCCTTGGAGAACCACGTGTCGCTTTGGCTTACTATTATTATCTTTCGGCTTCTTAGGTTTGTTTGACATGTCTATTACATAGAAGACCTGTCTCACATCATTTGCAAGGACGAACGATTCGCGCCTATAGCCGACTTGCGTGAGGTCTATGGTTGTCATGCCGTATTTGTCGACCTTTACGCCGCCTGAAGTCAGTTTGACCCATTGGCACTTAAATAGAGGGACCTTTGAAGGTCCACAGTCAAGCTCCCATATCTCTTCTATAAAACCATAATATGTGTCCACCTTGCCTTTGTTGTCTTCGGCATCTATACGGACACCGCTGTTCTGATTGGTGCTCTTGTTATCCTGGGATCTGGTGTAAAATGTGTAACCATTTATCTTGTACCCCTTGAATGTCACAATTTCACTAGAAGGTCCCCGTGCCAATCGTTGCAACTGTTCATTGTCTGACCCTTTGAAAAGGATGTAGTTTTGTAACCAAGCGCCGAAAGAATCCATGTGCTTCAGTGTTATCCAATCCTCAGACCTCCCAGGGAATTCACGACGTATAATAATCTTGTGCTCAACAACATACGGGGCCACCACAGTTGATTGTTTCAAAACCGTGAAATGTGCTTGCTTATATGTAAGAAGATCATTGCATGCAATTGCTTTCCTTCCTAGTGTCCCTTTTCCCCGTAGCCTCCCCTCATGGTGTGATATAGGGACGCCGATCGGATTTAGATCATTAAGGTAATCCACACAAAACTCAATCACCTCCTATGTCCCATAACCCTCGGCAATGCATCCTTCCGGACGAGAACAGTTACGAACATACTTCTTTAGCACACTCATGTACCTCTCGAAAGGGAACATGTTGTGTAGATACACGGGTCCGAGAATACCTATCTCTTTGACAAGGTGAACAGTGAGATGAACCATAATATCAAAGAACGCAGGAGGAAATATCATCTCAAGACAAACCACACTTTTTACCACGTCATCCTGCAGCTTACTTAGTTTATCTGGGTCGATGACCTTCTGCGAAATCGCGTTGAAAAAAGAACACAACTTTGTGATTGTCCTCCGTACCCACCCGGGAAGTATACCTCTCGTAGCCACAGGGAGCAATTGTGTCATCAACACAAGACAGTCATGGGATTTCAAGTGTACGATCTTATTCTCTTTCGTGTTTATGAGTCTCTTTACATTCGATGAGTATCTGGAAGGGACCTTCACACTATTCAGGCACTCTATCATGCTTTTTTTCTCTTCTTTGCTTAGAGTGTAGCTCGCAGGATGTAGGTAATGTTGTCCTTTTTTCTTCTTTTCCAGATGCAGGTCGTTCCTCAGTTCCAAGAGTTTAAGGTCCTTCCAAGCTTGCAGTGTATCTTTTGATTGGCCGTACATATCTATGTAGCCTAGCAGGTTCAAGCAAACATTCTTTGTGATGTGCATGAAGTCAAGTGAGTGACGAACCTCCAAGACTTCCCAATAAGGCAAGTCCCAAAATATTGACTTCTTCTTCCACATTGGTGCCTGACCATCCTCATTCTGCACAGGTTTACTTCCAGGACCCTTTCCGAATACTACTTTCAGATTCTTTACCATAGCAAGCACATGTGGCCCACTACGATGCTGAGGCCTAGCATGAAGGTCTAGTTGCCCGTTAAATTTCCTGCACTTCTTCCGCCATGGGTGACTCGTAGGAAGAAACCTACGATGACCCATGTACACAACCTTTCGAGAGTTTTTCAGGTACATGCTGTCCGTTTCATCTAAGCATTGGACGCAAGCTCTATATCCTTTGATAGTTTGGCCGGACAGGTTACCGAGAGCAGGCCAGTCGTTGGTTGTTACAAATAACAATGCACGTAGGGTGAAATACTCCCTTTTGTACTCATCCCATACCCGTGCACCATCCTCCCAC
This sequence comes from Rhipidocladum racemiflorum, assembly GCA_036346355.1. Taxonomy (NCBI): domain Eukaryota; kingdom Viridiplantae; phylum Streptophyta; class Magnoliopsida; order Poales; family Poaceae; genus Rhipidocladum; species Rhipidocladum racemiflorum. The sequence goes on from CM070586.1 coordinate 24,858,205, forward strand.
AATGTCACAAGATCATCAACCAATGGTTTCAGGTAGACATCGATGTCATTTTCTGGTTGCTTGGGGCCTTGGATCAACAACGGCATCATGATGTACTTTCGCTTCATGCACAGCCATGGAGGAATGTTGTACATACATAGTGCAACAGGACAGGTGCTATGGCTACTGCTCAACTCTCCAAAAGGATTCATCCCATCGGTACTTAACCCAAACCTTATGTTTCTCACCTCTTGTGCGAAGTCTGGGTACGTCCGATCGACTTTCCTCCACTGTGAGCCATCTGCAGGGTGTCTAAGCATACCGTCATCCGTACGCTCTTCTTTGTGCCAACGCATCATCTGGGCATGTGCTTTGTTAGCAAACATACGCTTCAATCGGGGAATCACAGGGAAATACCACAACACTCTAGCTGGAGGTCTCTTCTTCTTACGCTCCCCATCTATTTCACCTGGATCATCTCTCTTCACCTTATACTGTGATTCTTTGCACACTGGACAAACATCCAAATTGGCATACGCATTGCGATATAGGATGCAATCGCTAGGACATGCGTGTGTCTTCTGTACTTTCAATCCCAAAGGACAGATGACTTCCTTTGCTTCATATGTAGATTCGGGCAGAGTGTTATCTTCTGGAAGCAACTTCTTTATGAGTGATAGCAACTCATCGAAACCCTTGTCTGACACACAATTTGTGGCCTTCCATTGCATAAGTTCATGTGTGATACGCAACTTTTTGTGGTCCTGCCCACAGTTTGTGTACAAAGGAGTTCTGTGGTCCTCTAACATGCGCTGGAACTTCTCGAACTGTCTTTCATCTGTGTAGTCTCCCTCTCCGTCACGCAACATCTGGTCCAGCTCATCATCAGCAAAGTCACTGAGTGTATCTCCCACAGAATAGCATTGCGTGGCGTCAGGGATATTGTTGAATCCCTCTTCTTCTTCCTTGTCTTCTTTATCATCTTCCTCGTCTTCGCCATGGTTGGTCCAACAGGTATAGTTTGGCATGAAACCTCTCATCATCAAATGGTTCATAACCTGCCATCGCTGTGAGCTATCGGGACCCCGAATTTGCAAATCCGGACCCTCTGTGTATTCAGCACTAGTCCAGGAACACGCTAGTGCACACAGTCTTAACATCGGTAAATATCACAATCATACCACTCGATACTAATAAAGTACTTTATTTAAATAGTCAAACTGGTTACTCGACCTTATGGTCAAGTTACAAATGTATGATTTCGCAGGCGAAACTTATTAAGAGAGAAATAGTAGCAATGAAAAATCAAATAACTCGTGGCGCCATCCAAAGATACCACAGGCAATCGATTGGGCTCGCTTCCCTAAGTAGACGGTTCCTCTTGGAGCTCCTCCTCCAAAGCCGTGTAGTCTCCTCTTCAACTGGTGTTGTATTGTGGCAAGGGTGAGTACTTGGTACTCAGCAAGTCATGCACAGAATGCAGGCTAATATACTATATGCATGGCTTGGTACAAAGGAATAGCTCAAGGTATTTTTGCAGTAAACAGCATTTGACAAGTAGCATAAGTAGATTCGAAAGCAGAAGAAACAAGTATAGCATAGGTAACTTTTCAAGGAGTTTAATAAACATCTTTCCCATCCTAATCCACATTTCCATCAACATCATTATTAATCCAACCCAACCTTTCAGATCCAAGTTATTTTTGAGAAAATCTAACCCTTGACTGTAATTCCCGAGCGATGTCCAATACATCGGACACGGCTATTCGAATAGATTCTACACTCTGCAGAGGTTATGCACTTTACCCACAAGATACAGTCAAACACCACAAAGGCGAGTTCCCGTAACAAAGTCTTTCGGAAACTTCTAACAATACAAGTGGTCCTCCCCGGTTATTGCACACTAACCCTTCCCTTAGCTAAGGCGAAGTTTAGGCCAATCAACCGTTAGATGGGTACCTGGCCTCAGCCCCGGTACGCTCCCCCGTACAACTTACACAAAGGGTGTAGTTGACCTCCTGAGGTCCCACAGGTACGTTATTAGCAACTTAGTCAACTAGGTCTGTCCCATTACAGACATGTGGTTGCACGTTAGACCCAGTTCAAAGGCTTGCAAGGTTAAGTCCTTAGGGTGACCAGGGCAAGACTACCCGAAGAACCAAATCAACATCCCCAATGCCACAACCGCCCACTGATTATTCTTGCCACATGCCCCGGTCGAAAAACTATTTATCAAACCCCAGTTGATTACCATGCACCACGTGCCATCAACATCACATGATACATTTCCAAAACAGGTTCAATATATCATTAAGTCAATATTAAAATTTGTTTGTCCAAAATCATGTCATGAGCACGTAGCAGGTCTAAGCAGTTTACTACAACGGTCTAAAACCCATGTTGGCAAGTTAATAATGTCCAACTAGTAAACCACAACTAGGGTGACAAGGGTCATGGCACATATTTAAATAATCAAGGTGTCATACAGCAAATTGGTATTTATCTAACCCCCATATTTAAATAAAGTATTTTTCTAATTGAACTAGCATGCAATAGGTTAAATCAAAATAGATTTCGAAATAGGATCAACATGGTCAAAGCACAACTTGCCTTCAAAAAGTACTTGTTCTTGGTCTTGAGTTGGATCCTGAGTCAATACTTCTCCTTCGAATCCTTCCTGACTTCAACGTCTACTCGTAAATCGTGCAAATAGCAAATACACGAATAAATAATAGGCAAAAAGTATCCAATCATCCAAATAAAATCCATAAACAGAGAGAACATAATTTTATGAATTGTTAGAAACTGGAATCGTCAAATTTGGAGTTAAACGCATAAAAGTTATGATTATTTAAAGTTTAAATAATCAATTAAATAATTTTACAGAGAAAAACTTTAGTCCAAAAATTAAATAAAATTCATATTTAGGTAGGTCTCAATTTTATACAAATTTAGAAATTTGAATCACTCAAATCGGAGTTGAAACGCAAAAGTTATAAGCGTTTGAAGTTTGAAACAAAATCTGAAATCATTATTTCGAATTAATAAATCATTTTCTTTTTCGGAAATTAATTATTGCGTCAGCCTGGACACGTGTCAGCCTCTGATTGGTTGGCTGACGTCAGCCGGTCCATGGACTTGGTCCACGCTCGGCTCGGGTCTACCGTGGACTCGGTCCACGGCTCCACGTGTCACTGACATGTGGGTCCCCCTCGGGTGACGTCATTGCTGACGTCAGCGGGGCTCAGCCCACGGTGCTGACAGGTGGGTCCCATGGGTGACGTCATTGCTGACGTCAGCGCACGGCTGGGACACCGGCCGACATCTTGAGCCGCCATGACGTCAGCGTGACGTCATGGTGCGGTTTGGTCACGTCGCTGACACGCGGGCCCGGCGTGTCAGCGTCACACGCACGGGGGCGCTGACCGCGGCGGTCAGGCTTCCCGACACGTGGCGCAATCTTGGCCGTTGGTTTGAAATCCAACGGCTAGGATTGGGTTTGGGCCTCATGTGCTTGGGGCGCACGTGGCCGATCGTGGGCCGTTGGATCTTGATCCAACGGTCCAGATCCAATCTAGCCTGGTGCAGTTCTTGCTACGTGGCGCAACCTAAGCCGTTGGATCTAGATCCAACGGTTGGGATTAGATCTAGGATTTTCAACGGGGAAACTCACCGAGGGTGACGTGGCGCGATCTGGGCCTTTGGATCTTGATCGGACGGTTGGTGGAGCTCGGGGTCGGCGATGGCTTCACGGCGGAGTTGCGCCGGCTACCGTGGACGGTGACTACACGAACGGCGTTTGGGGCGTGCTCGGCGAGGTGAAAGGTCCTCACCGACGCGGCAACTGGCCGTTTCCGGAATCGGGCTCAACGGCGGAGAACGGCGACGGCGGCGGAATCGGCGTTAACCGCCGAACGGAATTCCAACTCCGGCGAGCTCAGACGGCAAACGGCGACGGCCAGCGTAGATGGCTTGGGGCACGGGTGCGCACGGAAGAGGGCAACCTCGGGCGATGTCTCACACATTAAATAACCCCGGGATGCGCGCACAAATCGGAACCCTAACGAGACACGGCGGCTACGCGGCGGAGAACCGTCCACGTGGCGCGATCGACGGTCACGATCGCGCGGGCACGATCGGACCCGGCCCGGTTTCGGCTCGAACCGATACGGTCCAATCCGGACCGTTGGATCCCGATCCAACGGTCGGGATCGAGTAGGGTTAGGACTGGGTTTGGTCGAGTCAGTTGGCTCGGGTCGGACTCGAGTCCGACTCGTTCGACTTCGATCGGATGAACAAGATTCGACCGAGTTGATTTTCCAGTGATTTAATATTTAAAATAATTCCCAGAAATTCATTTAATTCATTAAAAATATCAAGAGACTCAGAAAAATTCCAGAAAAATTCTGAAAAATATTTTATGGTATTTGGGACTCAAATAAAATATTTTCAACAAAATTTTATTTGCAAAATTTAATTCTTTAATTATTTCAAAATGGAATAAATTCAAATAAATTCCAAATAAATCCAAATAAATTCCAGAAAATTCCAAAAATTCACCAAAGTGCCAAATCACACATGAATTTAAGAAAAGCAAAATTTTGGGGTGTTACATGAGTGCTCCTTCTCGTTCTTGCAATCTACGCACGGACAACATATGAAGCTGCCTGGAGGCAGGAATGCAATGGCCGCATCGAGAAAAGCCTGCACGCCATCAATGAACTCTCACGAGCGACAGTCCGCATTGTACATCCATTGCCGGTTCATCTACACCAAGTTATAATTTCATATAATTTTTTCTTCTCCAAGAAAAACAACCCCACCTACACCTTCATGCAATTAAAGATCTATCTTTCTAATTATTTTTTTTATCCCTTTCTACCTTTGTAATTATTTTTTTATCCTTCACATGTTTTCCTATTTTATTTTATACACTACTAATTACTTCTAAAAGTCAGACTTCAGAAGCGGTTCGTGTCTCGAACCGGTTCTAGAAGCCCTCTCCTGCCCGTTGCCACGAACCGCTTCTGGTGCGCACATTACAACCGGTTCGCATGAAACTGCTTCTAATATGCCGGTTGTGATGCCCAGTTCTGTAGTAGTGGGTTCCCTTCTTCCTGTCACATCCACCGATGCCACAAATTTTCCTACTGCTCACAAACCACTTCATCTGCATAATGTTCTTGTGTCTCCCCATATTATCAAAAACTTAATTTATGTCCGTCAATTCACACTTGATAATAATTGTTCTATTGAGTTTGATCCTTTTGGGGTTTCTGTGAAAGACCTTCACACCAAGAACGAGATCGCCAGGTGCAATAGCTCCGGGCAACTCTATCCTCTTCGGCCGAAGGCATTCCTTCCTCACGCTCTCACTATCGGCACCTCCTACGTCGTTTGGCACCGTCGCCTTGGTCATCTTGGTCATGAGGCACTCTCTAGAATAGCGAGTAATACTGCTATTTCATGTAATAAGGGTGACCTCAACTCTTTGTGCCATGCATGCTAACTTGGTCGGCACACTCGTTTGCCTTTTGATAGCTCACCATCTCGGACATCCAAACCTTTTGATTTAATACATTGTGATCTCTGGACATCTCCTGTCCCTAGTGTCTCAGGATACAAGTATTATCTCATCATTTTAAATGATAGCACACACTTCTTATGGACATTCCCTTTGCGCCTCAAATCAGACACGTTTCCCATGCTGTTTAATTTCTTCGCATATGTTGCCACGCCGTTTAATGCATCCATTAAAAGCATTCAATGTGATAATGGTCGCGAGTTTGATAACTCAAGCTCCCGTATGTTCTTTCTCACCCGCGGGGTCACTCTTCGTATGTCCTGCCCATACACATCCCCGCAGAATGGTCAAGCTGAGCGCATCATTCGCACCACCAATAACATTGTTCGCTCTTTACTCATTCAAGCCTCACTACCCCCCTTCCATTGGGTTGAAGCTTTGCACACCGCTACCTATCTCCTGAATCGCCATCCCACCAAAACTTTGGATTTTTTCACTCCTTTTTTCACGCTCTATGGCCTTCAACCTTCCTACACCCATCTCCGTGTCTTTGGGTGCACTTGCTACCCCAACCTCTCTGCCACCGCCCCTCACAAACTCTCTCCTCGCTTGACCCTTTGCGTGTTCCTCGGTTACTCTCCAGACCACAAAGGTTATCGTTGCCTTGACCTCTCCTCTAATAGAGTGATCATCTCCCGACACGTCGTCTTCGATGAGTCTTCCTTTCCTTTCGCTGAAGCAAACTCCACCCCTCCTTCATCCGACTTTGATTTTCTGTTGGAGTTCGCAGCGACACCTTTACCCCCTATTGGTTTGCCTTCTTCTGCAGGACTCCTTACCGACCCTACTGCCCCTGCCGATCATGTACCTTAGGTCGTTGCCAGTAGAGTCGGCACTATGATGACCCACCCTACTTGAGCAAGTCGGCCTGCACCCACTCCTGACGACAGCCAGCCATCCGTGCAAGCTCTCATCCCTATGGATGTGCGTCCGGCAGGCGCCTGTGGCTACGCACCAGCGATAGCTTCTTTTCCCACATGCAGGCTCGCCGCGCATGGCCTCTTCATCACCCGGAGGATCACTTGCTGCCTTGCCTAGGATGCCCCACAGCCCGCCTACTACACAGGTAGCGGCTGCTCCTGGGTTGGCCGCACCACAGCCTGTCGCGGCAACACCGCCGACTGTTGCAGCGGCCCCTGAGCCACCTCTGGCTGCGACATGTCGCCTTCCTGCTTCAGCAGTCCAGATTGCACCCGTGACAAATGATCATGTTATGGTCACACGGGGCAAGTCCGGGTTTTGCCAACCCCAACCTCGTATGAATTTGCACGTTGGCACTTTATCACCACTCCCAAAGATGTACCGCGGTGCCTTGGCTGATCCAAATTAGCGTGACGCAATGATTGAGGAATTCACAGCTTTGCAGCACAATCACACTTGGGATCTTGTGCCTCGTCCTAGTGGTGCCAACATAGTCACTGGAAAATGGGTCTTTCGGCACAAACTTTCTCCTACTGGTGATCTTGAGCGATACAAGGCTCGCTGGGTCCTTCGATGTTTTACTCAACGCCCTGGCATTGACTTTGATGAGACCTTCAGTCCAGTTGTCAAACCTGCTACCATCCGGACAGTACTAACTGTTGCTCTCTCTCATGATTGGCCTATTCACCAGCTTGATGTGAAGAATGCTTTCCCGCATGGCACCCTCGCAAAGACTGTTTATTGTGCCCAACCTTCTGGTTTTGTAGATCCCTCCAAACCAGATCATGTCTGTTGTCTCAATAAGTCCTTGTATGGACTGAAGCAAGCGCCCCGTTCATGGTACAGTCAATTTGCCTCTTTCATTCTCTCTATTGGTTTCATTGGTGCCAAGTCAGACTCTTCGCTATTCATCTTTCGTTGCGGCAGTGATACAATTTACCTGATTCTTTATGTGGATGACATTGTTCTCACTGCTTCGTCTGAGTCTCTCCTTCAGCAGATCGTTGGTGCTCTTAAGCTGGAATTCTCCATTAAGGATCTCGGGCCCTTGAATTATTTTCTGGGTGTCTCTGTTAGCAAACGTGATGGTGGTCTTTTTCTCAGTCAGCGGCAATATATCTTAGACATTCTCGGGCGCGCAAATATGAGTGATTGCAAGCCGTGTTCCACACCTATTGATACCAATGCCAAACTCTCCTCTAATGCTGGTCCTCTAGTGGATGATCCCACACACTACAGAGGTCTGGTTGGTGCTCTACAATATCTCACCATCACTCGGCCTGACATCGCCTATGCTGTGCAACAAGTTTGTCTTCATATGCATAACCCACGGGAACCTCATTATGCCTTGGTCAAGCGCATCCTCTGGTATCTAAAGGGTAGCCTTGAGTTTGGTTTGCAGCTCCACCGCACTTCAATTTTCGCTCTTATTGCTTATTCTGATGCTGACTGAGCAGGCTGCCCGGACACTCGCCGTTCGACTTCAGGGTATGCCGTATTCTTTGGGGACAACCTCATCTCGTGGTCCTCCAAAAGACAGCATACTATTTCTCGCTCCAGTACCGAAGCGGAGTATCGGGCAGTTGCCAATGCTGTGGCTGAGACCAGTTGGTTACGCCAATTACTTGCAGAGCTTTCCTTCCCTCCTCAGAGTGCTACCATAGTATACTGCGACAATGTCAGCGCAGTCTATCTCTCCACAAATTCGGTACAACATCAGCGCACTAAGCACATTGAAATTGACTTGCACTTTGTCCATGACTGTGTTACTGCAGGGGCAGTGCGCGTTCTTCATGTGCCCACCTCGTCACAGTACGTGGATGTCTTCACCAAGGGCTTGCCCTCTTCGTTGTTCACGGAGTTCAGATCCAGTCTGAACGTTCGCTCCGCTCCCGCTCCGACTGGGGGGTGTTAGCGTGCTACAGGTGCATGCATGCCCCTCGCCACGGCGTCCATATTAATCGGATCAACAACTTCCAAGATTGGTTTCTATGGCAACAACCCACGCTAATTAGGCTGATTGATATTATGCATATCGTTTCGTTTGTTGCCTTATTTTGTGGTCACGCCATGTATATGTACCAATCCCTGGTTAATGGAAATCTATTGCGTGATTGATCCAACAACTCCATGCTTTCAGACAGATCTAGTTGAGTAAGTTACTGATAACTTGCATGTGATATCTCGGGGTGTCAATTATACTAGGTGTAGTTGTACGGAGGAGCGTACCAGATGCTGTGGCATGGTACCTATCCAGCGGTATGTCGGTCCTATACTTCACCTCTGTTGAGGGAAGGGATAGTGTATGGCAACTGGGGAGACCCACTTGTTATGATAGAAATTTTCGAAAGGCTTTGTTATGATCACTCATTCGTATACACTTGTATGGCGATTCACGGCTGACGTGGTGAGTTGATTATATCTTGTGTGTAAAGTGTATAACCTCTGCAGAGTGTAAAATCTATTCGAATAGCCGTGTCAGCGGTACTGGACAATGATCGGAAATTACGGTTAAGGGTTAGTTTTTCATGAAAATGAACTTGAGATTGGAGGCAGGTTGCCTGTGGAAAAGTGATAATTGGTTAAGGATGTGGAATGGTTTACTTGTGAAATAACTGTGAAATATATTACTGTTATTACTTGTTTTACTGTTTTACAATCTATTATGTTTATTTGTGATTGTTGCTTTTACGCAAAATAACCATTCAGCCTGTCATTTGGAATAAGCCATGCATATAGTTATTAGTTTTGCATTATGTGCATGACTTGTTGAGTGCTTTATGTACTCATCTGTTGCAACAAACAATCACCAGTTGAGGAGAAGTCTACATCTTCGAAGGAGAAGTTCCGTGAGAAGGTGATTATCTAGGAGTCGAACCCTGTCAATTGCCTGTGGTATATTGATGGGATTCACCGACATTCTTCATTCCGCTGCTGCTTACTCATTTGGAGTTGAAGCCATCAAGACCTCACAATTGTAAGGTTGACCTTAAGGTCGTTCAATACTTTATATTCTATAATTGTGTTATTTTTATTATTTCGCTGTGTATGATTGTGATACTTCATCTATGTTGAGACTATGTGCACTAGCGTGATCCTGGACAAGTGCTAAATATACAGAGGGTCCGAATTTGTATATTCGAGTTCCGACAGAAACTGGCGCGAAGAACAGTCTCGGGGAGACAGACCGCACTGGATATTGCCTCCCGAAGGACGGTGCTTCGCCATTGTACATCGCCGTCTTGGCAGGGGAGGTCGATATTGCGCGGTCACTGCACGATATGAGTGGTGGGAATCTTTCGTATTCTGGATCAAACGGGCAAAACGCGTTGCATGTGGCGTTTTACGGGGAAACTGCTAGTTGAAACGAGGCGTAGTGGCGTGATCAACGTAGGTTGCAATTACTTACTGGTGCCCGGTTCAGTTTACAAGGCCGGATCCAGCCTAGTTGACATTTGCAGCCCTGTATAGGCCTATTTCCTTTTCTATTGATATTTTTGCTGCTGAGCTGATCTTTTTGAGGTGAATTTCCTTCTTGTGCCAGTCTCAGCACATGGCACTCAGATCTTCCACCGTGTATCTTACTAGGAAGGATAGCGCGGCGCACGCCGCACACGCGATCGGTTAACTGAAGCAGGTAAATGCAATTTTTTTACGAATGAAAAAATGGGGGAAAACGGTTTTTCCCGGATTTTTTAAAGCTTTTTTGCGCATTTTTCGGACGCGACCGGTTAACTGAAGCGGGCAAATGCAATTTTTTTCACGAATGAAAAAATGAGGGAAAACGGTTTTTCCGGATTTTTTTAAGCTTTTTTGCGCATTTTTTGGGCCATCTGGAGCAATATTTTTTGGGGAAAAAAGACTTTCCGGTTAAAACGGATCGGAATGGATAAAACAGAGCACAACACAATTTTTCAGGATTTTTTGAGTTTTTTTTTTGCGTTTTTTCGAGCCGTTTTTCCGGTAAGAACTTTTTTTTGCAAAAAAACAGGACCCAAACGTAATTTCCAAAAATCGCAGGGAGTTTTGGGCAAAAAACGCACGCCCGCGTCGCCCCGCCACGCGTCGCGCTGGGAAAAAGCGCCGCGCGCGCAGGGGCTCGAACGCGGGTCACTAGTGCTGGGAGTAACAGCGTCACCACTGCGCTACGGCGCCCGCTCGGGCAAGGAAACAGCAGGCGGCCCCCTTTTATGCTGTCGGGCGGCGCAGGGTGACGTGACACGATCTCGACCGTCCGATGGCGCGATCGGACGGCCGAGAAATCGAGGCGACGTGGTCACGGTGCGCTTTGAGGAAATCTTCGGGAAGTGTTTTATCGAAGATTCTATATTGTAACTCGTTGCCCCAAATGCTTGAGCTGCAATATTCAGTTGGGAAGGAGACTCCACATGTAAAAATAGAAGAGTTGTACGTGAAGCTCCTACCAAAAATTGAACCAACAAAGAGCAAAAGGACCTGCAATGATTCGTGCATTCTGTACACTATCTACATGTGGCTGCTTTTGCTCTTTGTTGGCTGATTTTAATTTTAAGGCGAGACCTCTGTACATTGTCTACAAGTTGTAAATTGTTGCCTATTTTGCACATCAACTTGCCAGCTACAATTTTCCCATCGTCAGGTAGGCATGAAGCCCAGGATTTAAGATTAATTCGCTAATGTGCCTTCGAAATGTTCAGTGGAGTAGCTATGTATCGGCGTACAAGATTGCCTAGCGCGGCAATGCATCCTTTATTAACCGGAACCGGAGTGTCGGTGTTTTTTATCGGCAGGATCCTCCGAGACGGAGGTTTTTAGTTCGGTAAGGGGTGCATCTTCTCGGTGAAAGCCCTAGTGTTCTACTACGGGATCCCGGGGAAACACAGACGAACAATCGCTCCAAATGAATACAGCGATATACCCAGGTTCGGGTCCCAGTGTGAGTAATAGCTCTACGTCCTGCCTTCTTCTTCCTTGTACGTAGATCTTCGATAGTTTACAAGGAGTCCTTCTTCCTAGCTAAGTTCCTCGATCCCCTAGACTGTTCGGCCGAATGGAGTTCGAGCCTATCAACCAGCCTTAGAAAACCTAACCTAAATCGAGAGCTCAATCCCTTCGAGCAGAACCCCCCCTCTCCCATGCACCAGAGTCCCCTTATATAGCTGGGCTTGGCTCGGGCAGGTGAGTGGGCTACATCATGATGATCTGTAGCACATTAATTACAGCCATTATTACAGCCCCATCCCTCAAGCCTCATTCTCTGTGCCGTCGGATGGTCTCGCCCGGTCCGCCAGGGATATGACTTTCCCACGACAGGTTAGGCGTGAGGCGCCAGTGGGATGGGTCGTCGAATCGACAACATATCTCTTTGTATTTAATGGCCCTGACACAGCACGCCAGGGGGAGGAAGCTTCGAGGCGAAGCCTTCCTTCCTTCTTCTTGGTCGCCTACTCGGCCCGGCGAGATGAGCTTGATCGACCGCCTGATCGCCAGGCCGCCACGTGGGTTGCTCGCTAGGCGAGATGAGCTTGGCCGCCCGCCTGCTCGCCAGGCCGCAACGTGGGCTGCTCGCCCGGCGAGATGAGCTTGGTCGCCCGCCTGCTCGCCAGGCCGCCACGTGGGCCACTCGCCCGGCAAAGGGGCTTGACTGCCCGCCTGCTCGCCAGGCCGCTACGTGAGCCGCTTTGTACTTCTGCAACGGAGAGGATGCCCCGGTGTAAAATACAACGACACGGAGTTTGACAGAAGAGAGAGGAAAGGCGCATCCTTGAATGCTGCCCTGCTACCGGCGAGAATTCATGCATACATCACTGTTCAAAATTTAAACTGAAATAATATTTAAAAAGAAAAGTTTAAGCTGCATGCAAGATACAGCTCAAAAAAAGTTCGATTTATCTGAAAAAGGAGAATGAATAAGAATCGGACCACCACCAAAGAACAAAGAATAAGCTGCATGCCATCTGTGATTATTCTGTATTCATCTATCTGTGATTTTTTTTTTATTGACTGGTATTAGGAATAATCTATAGTAATTATCGTTGTTTTACCATACCTTATTAGTACAATAGCAACTAGGAAATTGAGCGCGGCGGCACGCCGCGCACGTGAACGAAAAACAAAATTTAATACAAAAAAAACCGAGAAAATGTTTTCGTAGAAAAAGCGGACCACGAGAACACTTTAAAACATTTTTTTCATGCTCTGAAGGAAAAAACGGACAAAAAAAACTTTTTTTTCAGGTAAAACGGAGAAACGAAAACATTTTTTCCATGCTCCGAAGGAAAAACGGATCACGAAAACATTTTTTGGTTTTTTTAGAAAAAACGGAGAAACGAAAACATTTTTTCCATGCTCCGGAGGAAAAACGGACCACAAAAACATTTTTCGTTTTTTTTAGGAAAAACGGAGAAACGAAAACATTTTTTGCATGCTCCGTAGGAAAAACAGACCACAAAAACATTTTTCCGGGCAAAACGGAGAAACGAAAACATTTTTTTCATGCTCTGAAGGAAAAACGGACCAAAAAAACTTTTTTTTAGGTAAAACGGAGAAACGAAAACATTTTTTCCATGCTCCGAAGGAAAAACGGATCACGAAAACATTTTTTGGTTTTTTTTAGAAAAAACGGAGAAACGAAAACATTTTTTCCATGCTCCGGAGGAAAAACGGACCACAAAAACATTTTTCGTTTTTTTAGGAAAAACGGAGAAACGAAAACATTTTTTGCATGCTCCGTAGGTAAAACAGACCACAAAAACATTTTTTCCGGGCAAAACGGAGAAACGAAAACATTTTTTCCATGCTCCCGAGGAAAAACGGACCACAAAAATATTTTTTCGGTTTTTTATAGGAAAAACGGCCAACGAAAATATTTTTTCCATGCTCCGGTGGGAAAACGGACCACAAAAACATTTTTTCCCGGGCAAAACGGAGAAACGAAAACATTTTTTCAATGCTTCGGAGGAAAAAACGGACCACAAAAACATTTTTTGGAGGCAAAACGGAGAAAGGACCTGAACGAAAAGTGCACGGACCTATTTGTTATGATTTTGGACCTGTTCGCTATTTTGAAAAACTATAAAAGGGCTCGTTTACGATTCATATTTAACGGGAGGGTCTTTATGTAAAACGGCGAAGGAGGGACCTAAACGCAAACCGGGAAAAAAATCTCCCTCTCACAAAAAATTACAAAAAGGACCTATCCGTAATTTCAAAAATTGGAAGGGCTTTTTCGCAAAAAGAGGAGAGAGAGGGGGTGGGACGCGTGGGGGGTCTCCCCGGGCGCCCTTTCTCCCGATTATAAGGGAGGGATAATAAGGTAGGTATAATAATAATAATTTGAGGCCTGACGTTGACGGAGATCACGTGCATCGGCTTTGTGGTCGATCTCATCTCGATCCACATGACGGCTGACAGCCTGGCTGCTACCAGTTCGTCAACGCCATCGAAGAGGATGCCCGTGGTTTTCCGAAGCCTGGCGTGAGCCTCATGCTCGCAGGGTTTAGATAAAAAAACAAGAGAGGTGCTCTCTTCTTTTTTAAAGTTGCACAAATATTAAAGCATAAATGAAGAGTAGATGAGGATTACTTACCCCTTCATTTGCTTTAAGATTTATGTAACTTGTATTAGAAGGAAAAGCATAGAAACACCTCTCAAAAAATAAATAATACTATAACGGAAATAAATTTGTCGGGGATTGAAATATTTTTCGTAAAGACCATTTTGCCCCGACGGCTGGGGTAAATGACCATAATTATCCTTGGATGATGTTCTCAAGGGGAGACCTCAAGTAGCCCAGTGGTCGATCAGGAGCACCTATGCTTGCTCTTGGGCAATAATGCTTGTCGACGAGCATTTATGCTGCCCACGAGCATCCATGCTCGGGGATGGCAAAGAGGTCAAGACGAGACCAAGCGGGTTCTCGAAGCATGGTCGAAGATCGTGGAAAGTGGTGACAATGACGCCAGGATCTGGGAGTAGTTACGCCCGAAACGAAAACGTGGTGGGAATCAAGGCTCTAGTTATAGACGCGGTTAATATGGAAACAAGCGTAGTCTTCGGAAGCAGTTACCAAAATATCTTTTATTCTGTGTATAAAGACCATCCCGGTAGAAAGGAGGGGGGCTCTTGGTGAAAAATAGATTCATAAGCCCTTACACGCGCGAGACGCACAAGCTCGCCGGCAGGTGTAGGGTCGAGGATGCGCCTAGAGGGGGGGTGAATAGGCATTTTTAAAAAATTATTCTCACTAATCGAGGATCGCCTCTAATTATCCATATGTCAAAACCTACACAAAGAAAGTTGCGCAAGCGGAAGATTAAGGTTTTGACAATTAAAGCCTAAATCAACTAGGCTTACTAGTGCACTAACTAATTAAGTCTCTAACTAGAATTGCTATGTTGATCAAGCAAGCTACGCTAAGAAATTCTAATCACAATCAAGCAATTTGATAATATTACAATAAAGTAAATGCTTGAATGTAGAAGGGCGAGAGACACAATACTTTTTACCGTGGTTCGGAGCAAACCCTCCTACTCCACGTTGAGGAAGTCCAACTCACTTTGGACCGGCCCACTCACTTGAGCCTTCACCTCGAATCCACTATGGTTGCTTTTCACCCCGTCAGGTAGGCTAAGCACCAACCCTCACAATCATTCGCCGGGGCTTCTCACAAACCTTGAGAGCTCCCGCGCACGACGCACCAACGCCGTCTAGGAGGCACCGACCTCCAAGAGTAACGAGTTGAGCACCCCGCTCAAGCTTCACGGATCGCACCTCCGCGATTCCGGTGATCACCTAGTGCAACCAATGCAACTAGGGTCCTCTCAATCTCCCACTAATTGCCACTCATGCAATTAGGGTCACTCTTGAGCTCAAAACCAAATTGGGGAGAAGAAAACCATCCAAACCCTCCCACAAACTTAAACCTAGCTCAAGAACACTCAAAACATCAGCAACTTTTTGCCCTTGCCCCCCAAGGGGGTCTTATATAGCCTCCCAAGCCAAAACTAGCCGTTGGGGGGAAAACCCACGAAAAAACAGCAAAACCGGCACTACCGCCCTCATAGGGCCGGTAGTGCCGCCCTTAGCCCAACGGTCGGCTAACGGCTATAAACCCGGCACTACCGTAGGCAACCGCCAGAGTGCCGCTGAGCGGCGATCACGCCCCACTAGGCGGTACTCGCCTATAAACAAGCAGAACAAACCGTTCAGAAAGACTACTGGTTCAACCCCCGATCGCCGCACTCTCCGGCAAGATGCCCACATGGGCGGTAGTGCCGACCAAACACCCAGAGCATACTGCTCTCTGGAAAACAGCTACCGACGTATTAGGGCCGGTAGTGCCGATATGAGCGGCAGTACCGCTCCCATAAGCGGTACTGCCGGCCTCAGCGGTACTACCGCCTTACTACCTCCGGTAGTGCCGGCCACAGGAGAAAAACCAGTTTTTCACAAAAACTTTTCTCCAAAACTTCAAACCAACAATCCTTTGAGCCAAAAGGTGATCAAACCACGATCACACTTAGTTGCAAAACACTTTTGCAATACCACTAAACCATGCTCAAAGAATTCAACAAAACTCCAAATCGTTTGCGACAAACACACCTCGCAAACGTCTCAAAGATTATATTTGCAAGAACGTATTAAGCAAATAAAACCCGGAGTCTATAAGGTTTATCCTCTTAGCCATGTGATGGTCAAACCATGACCAAACGGACTTGCAAAAACCACGGTGCAAGTATCACATGCTTTCAGGACCAGAACCCATAGACCTCCAGTTTATTCGCACAACGAACTCGCAAATAAACAATCAAACCAATATATGCTTGAGCATTCTCTTTTTGCAACAAATGCAAAAAACCTGGCCCCAAGCAAACTCCAAACACTTTGCTGAAATACTTTTCGCAAACAACTCAAAGACGTATTTGCAGAAACTCATTAAGCAAATAACCAACAAGTCTATGAGTTTGATCCTCCTAGCCATGTGATGGTCAAACCATGACCAAACGGACTTGCAAACACCACGGTGCAAGTATCACATGCTTTTAGGATCGAAACCCATAATCAAACTAAATCAAATCAGAGTGCATGAGCTCTCTAATTGCAACTCCTGCAATTCTCTAGCTCCATGCAACTGATAAACCACAAAGCATTAGCTATCTCCCTTTTGCAACTCAAGCAAATTGATAGCCTCATGCAAACACCAAACAAAGACAAATCAGAGTGCATGAGCTCTCTAATTGCAACTCCTTCAATTCTCTAGCTCCATGCACTAAACACTTGCTTGAGCTCTCTCAGTTTGCAACCCATGCAAATATAGCTCCAAGTAATACCAAATAAACGCAATAAGGATTTTGTTTGAAAAACAAAAACAAAACATGAAGCTTCATCTATTGCAACACATGCAAACAAATGAACTTCACGCAAAAGCCAACGCATTAGTGTTGTGGTTGTGACCACTAGGGTGTCCCCCCCCTCCTGTGGGCTCTTTCTTCTCTTTTTATAGGAGGGGAACATGGAGAAGCTGTCTCCGAGTGCGTGTTCCCTTCGGCTCTTCCCGACCGGTCCTGACAGGGTCTTGTCGTTTTTTGGCAGGGTGTCAGATTTATTTGATCGTGTTGTCGGGTGTATCTACGTGGACTGCGAGGGTGCTTTTCTTCGCGGCCTTTCCCGCTATTCTGCTTCGCTCCGCACGCTTTCTGCTCCGCTTCGTGTGGTCGGGCGAAGCAGTGCTTTGCTTTTACCGCTTTGCTTCGGACGAAACATGGGCCGTGCTTCATCCACCTGATGACCCGGGATATAATGGGCTGGACTCTGTACCTGAAGCACTATAGTAGCCCCGCATGGCTGCGGATTGATTTCATATTTTCCTCAGCAATGTTATTCGAAGCCCAAGTATTATCCATTATATGTTCGGATGTACGAAGGAGGGCCCTCTTTTTCGATTTATAGAAGACAAGCGGTTTCCTTTTGATGGAGGCTAAAGGTAGTGGTAGGGGGTTTCGTGGGGCTTATTCCACTAAGCTTTCTGGCATTTTTGGCTCCTCCTAGCTCCATCATCTTCTTCTTCGCCGTTAACCTTTTCCATCCAATGGGTCCTCGACGCGCCCCTCGGGCGAAGTTGGTTTTAAGCGAGAGGGACGCTGGAGCTTTGTCCCCCTCCTTGGGACGCTCTATCTTGACTTCCGATGAGCTAGATCTGATGGCTCGAAACTTCGGCATAGCTCGCATATCTATGCGTTCCCCCGGCGCGGATGAAGTCCCCCGTCCGCGAGCCACGGAGACGGTTGTGTTTGCCGCCTTCTTGGAAGCTGGACTTCGATTCCCTGCTTCCCCTCTAGTGGGATCCATACTGCGGGCTTTTCAAGCGGAGCTTTCGCAACTCACTCCGAACGCTATCGTCCGGGTGGCGGTGTTAGATTGGGCGTTTCAAGCCGGCAGATTCAGATTGACTGGCCATTTGTTTTCTCTTATAGAGGATGCATTCTGGCAGCCTAAATTTCATCGGGTTGGAGAGGAGGACCACCGATCTTGCTTCGGCTCCTTAAACTTCCAGACGAAGAGATCTTTGGCCAAAGAGATCCCCGTGGCTGCCGCTAAAGGTAAATGGGAGTCTGGTTGGATGCACCGGTGGTACTATCAGGAGCTAGACGGCTCGGATTCCCCCCTTCACACTTCTCTGGGGCCTGTGAGGACTATCCGCTCGCCAAATTGGGACGCGACCGCAGAGGAGGCCCGACTGCTCAATTTCCTGAGGGCCCTTCGACACCAAAGCTCTATGCGCGACTTGGTGGAAGAGTATTGTTTATGTCGCATCGATCCTTTGGCAAGGAATCCTGCAGTTGCTTTGGACTGGTCCCCCGGGGGGGTAATTTCCGTGGTTCGGCCCGAGGGGGTGCAGGAGTTAGGGCGCGGAGCCGCGGAAAAATTGGCTCGTGGACTCCTTGGACCGTGCAAGATGGCCGAATACGAGGCTGCCATGAGTGCCATTGGGGCCAGACGGTGCTCTCGCTTCGCTGAATGTAGGCTTCGAGCCGCCCCTCATCCTAGAGGATCAGCGGGTTCCCCTCGTCCTGCGAAATGAGCAAGATTGACTCGTCCTGCGCCACCTCAGGCCACCTATACCTCCGGTGGAAGTGGAGGTTCAGAAGACGATGACGATGAGGAGGCGGACTGGAACGAGGAGTCCAGTGACGAAGGTGATTCCTCTGGATCTATTGCCGCCACGTCTCTGTCACCGCCGGCTCCATCTGACCTGGTTAGTGCCGCGGGGCCTTCTGGAACATTGCCGGCGATCGACGAGATTGAATCCCCAGGGACACCTCTCGCTTCGAGTCCTCCGCCCGGCCGTGATGCTATGGCTGGGCCACATTCTTCAGTTGGGGCTGAGCCCCTCGCTCCTTCCCGGATTCTAGTCCCTGCCTCTGAGGTGGAATTGCCTGAGACTGCCCCCGTTCCGGTTTCGTCAGATATGGCACTCCCGGTCCCTGTTCTGACTTCTTTAGCGAGCAAGCAAGCTGACGGAGGACAATCCCCAGGATATTCTTTCTTGGCCATTCCTGGTGTCGATCTTGTTGATTTGGTTGGCGACGACGAAGGTGATACTTCGGTCATGGAGGATGCGCTAGGATCGCCTGGAAATGCGGCTGGCGTGGTGGCGGAGGAAACTTGCGCTCCTTCGGGCGGGCTGTCGAAACTGCCGGCTGCTGAAGCCCGCGACCTTCAGCTAAACATTTCTACCCCCGATACCCCCGTAGGGGCAGAAGGTCTTACCCCTGACACTTTTCCCGCCAGCTCGTTAGGGTATGATGTCTTTCTAGGGCTTGACGGTTAGTGCAGGGGTGATGGCGTGGAGGCGGGGAAAACTTTAGAGCCATCAAAGCAGATCGGGCGAGGTACCTCCTGTTCCTCCGCTCGCACGAAGGAAGGGATAAGATCCGCGGTGCTATTCCTCAGGATGCTCCTTCCTTAGGCGAGGGGCTTTATCCTCGCGTCGATCGACCCACAGGGGCAGCTCTGGTTCCTCCTTCAAGGTTCGACCACAAATTTTGTGGCTTGGATTTTAGAGGGGGACAAATCATGACCCCACTCTGAAGAAAATGCGCACCGCCTTTTCTCCTTATAGCAAATCCATAAATTTATTTGGAGAGGTTAACGATCTTGCCCTTTGCGAGATGTCGATGGACCATCATCTGAAGGTGTTTATTTATTTTTGTTGTTTTCATTTATCTATGTGTCCCTGCTGGCAGCTTCCTCACCCCGTGATGTCTCTTTTACAGGGGGCTGTCGTGGCTTCAGAGATGGTTCGCCGCTTTCAGGCGTATTTTGATAAATTTAACGAAGGGGTTCATTATTGCGAGGCGGCTGAGAAGCGAGTCGAGGAGCTAGAGGCGGAGAAGGCCCATTTGTCAGAGGCGCTCCGCAGCTCTAGTGAATCCTTGGCTAGGGCCCAAGTCGAGGTAGCACAAAGCCAGGATTTGGCGGCGAAGAACGCCGAACTTGAAGGGGCTATTTCCATGATGCGGAGCTGCCTGGCCGAAGAAGAACGGGCTCGCTTAGCAGCCGAGCGGAATGAGAAAAAGAAGGAAGATCGCATAGAAGAGTTAAAGGGCCTCTTGGCTGTGGCGGATGAGGCCAAGAACATGCTGAAGAAGCAAGCGGAGGAGTTCCCTTCTCAGCTCGCGACGGCGCGGGGCGAGGCTCCGATGCACCTTCGCAACGCTCAACGTGCGGAGGAAAGTTACGAAGCAATTCGGAAGGAAATGGACTCCATTGCTTCCGCGGTTCATGGAGCGACTGAGGCCTTTTTACAACAGCTTCCTCGATTTGGCATCGACGCACCTCCGAGCCGCATTCCCCCTTCACACCTGGAAGCTATTTCTTTTCTCAAGAAGTCTACTAAGATTTTCGGGGACTCGGCGTTGACCTTTGGCGATTACTGCGCGAGGCTAGGCTCTGTGAAGACTGCTCAATTGTTAGAGGCGAAGGGGTGCACGCATGTTCGCGAACATTTCAGTTTTCCCTTCGCTGTTACATCTTCGCCCGGGTTTGGTGACATTCTTCCATCTGTGAAGCCCTCCGCTGCTGCGTCCCGGTTATCCTCGAGCTTTATGTCAGATTTTTGGAAGCAGCATGGCGACAGTGTTGCGAAGGAATCAGTACGTCGTGCCCGGGCTTCGATGGTTGAGTTAGCGAAGGGGGCGGGAAAACCGCCATCCACTTAGTCTGCCTGCTTCTCGCATTATCGCTATATCCTTCACTGGCTTTGGGAATGTGAACGCTTTGGATTATCGTGTTGCATTTACTTCAGACTTTCCGCCTTCTCGTCTCTTTGGCTCCCTGAGTCGATATTTACTTTGGTTCCTCGAACTTCGTTGCTTCCGTGGTGTATATATGCATAATGACAGCGTCGTTTTGGGTCCCCTCGAGCATTCTCTCTCTCTCTGCATACTTCATTCTTCCTGGCAGCTCCTCTTAGCGCCCAATCCTCCAAGATGGATGGCCAAGCTCCACTCCCTGCCGGCGACGAGGCGCCCCCCTTGGTTTTTAACTTCGGCGACGAGGCTCCGCCACCCCCACCAGCGTTGGTCAACGAAGTAGATGAGCTCTGGCTGGAATATGATTTGGCCCTGGAAGAGCTGGCACGGGAGGAGGCCATTGCTCGCGACATTTCAGGCGTTCACCTTCTGGTGGCGGCGTTCCCGCAACTCTACGAGGTGACGGACGCTCTTGTTGCAGCAGTACACCGTGCGTATGACGAGTAAAGTGGGTGTATATGTAATGGACCCTACTTCCGGTGATACCGATATATAAAAAGAATATCATCTTCTATACCGCTTCTTTTGTCTCCTTTTGTCGTTCCTGCTTCATTCTCGAGACTTGGATCAGCAACGTGATCATCCATGTTGATATTTTTTGAAGCTTGTCGTGTCACATTGTTCCAGCGGTCATTATTGCCTAGGTGTCTGAGGGTTCCGACATATTACGGAACAGTATGTGTCATGGTCACCGGCCTGTTCTCGGGGTTTTTCCAGGGGTTTTTAGCCGTGGGCTGGGGTAGAACCTTGGGTTCCTCGGAGGGTCGAAACAAGACACCAGCTTAACCCATCGCTTGTTAAGTTCCTCTCGGGGCTGAGCCCCGGGCCGTGGGAGCTCATTTGGGGAAGGTTAAGCTTGCGCCTAACTTTTCCACATCCGTCTTGGGTATTAGCCCCGGGCATTGAGGACGGTTGGACAGGTAGGCAGTTGACCTTATTCTACATCCATAGACTCCTACCCGGCGCGAGGCTGCGGGTCTCCGGAGCGGAGGAACGGGTGGGGCGTTGGCCCAACCAAGCGTTCGTAAGCTCCTACCCGGCGCGAGGTCGCGGGTCTCCGGAGCGGAGGAACGGGTGGGGCGTTGGCCCGACCAAGCGTTCGTAAGCTCCTACCCGCGAGGTCGCGGTCTCCAGAGCGGAGGAACGGGTGGGGCGTTGGCCCGACCAAGCGTTCGTAAGCTCCTACCCAGCGCGAGGCTGCGGGTCTCTGGAGCGGAGGAACGGGTGGGGCGTTGGCCCGACCAAGCGTTCGTAAGCTCCTACCCGGCGTGAGGCCGCGGGTCTCCGGAGCGGAGGAACGGGTGGGGCGTTGGCCCGACCAAGCGTTCGTAAGCTCCTACCCGGCGCGAGGCCGCGGGTCTCCGGAGCGGAGGAACGGGTGGGGCGTTGGCCCGACCAAGCGTGAGCTCCTACCCGGCGAGGCGCGTCTCGAAGCGGAGGAACGGGTGGGGCGTTGGCCCGACCAAGCGTTCGTAAGCTCCTACCCGGCGCGAGGCTGCGGGTCTCCGGAGCGGAGGAACGGGTGGGGCGTTGGCCCGACCAAGCGTTCGTAAGCTCCTACCCGGCGCGAGGCTGCGGGTCTCCGGAGCGGAGGAACGGGTGGGACGTTGGCCCGACCAAGCGTCCGTAAACTCTTACCCGGCGCGAGGCTGCGGGTCTCTGGAGCGGAGGGACGGGTGGGACGTTGGCTCGACCAAGCGTCCGTAAACTCTTACCCGGCACGAGGTCGCGGGTCTCCTGAGCGGAGGAACGGGTGGGGACGTTGGGTCTTACCAAGCGTCCCAGAACTCTTACCCGCCGCGAGGTCATGGTCTGGAGCGGAGGGACGGGTGGGACGTTGGCTCGACCAAGCGTCCGTAAACTCTTACCCGGCGCGAGGCCGCGGGTCTTTGTTCAAGGGGGACTTTTTCTTCTTTATTGATGAAAACTCAGTTTTCTACATTTTTTTTTGTTTCTGCTTCTCTCAACCTACGGGTAAAACTTCTTCAGAGTGTCTGTATTCCAAGTTCTTGGCACCTCCTTGCCTTGCAATGTAACGAGCTTGTGCGCTCCTTTTGTCGTGGATTCTTGGATGATATATGGTCCTTCCCACGTTGTTTCCAGCTTAGCAAAGGCTGGAGCAGCTTTCTTTAGCACCATGTCTCCCGGGGCTAGGCTTCGTTTCTGGACCTTCTTGTTGAAACTTCGGGTTGAGGCTTTCGCGTATGCTTGTATGGTGTTCAGGGCTTGAAGTTTCTGTTCCTCCCTCAGGTCGCAAGTATTCTCTATATCTTCTTGTGCCGAAGCTTTAATCACGCGAAGCGACTTGGCTTGTATCTCGGCGGGGGAAACGGCTTCTTCTCCAAAGACGAGTCGAAATGGAGAGAATCTCGTCGCCCGCGAGGTCGATGTCCGAAGGGCCCATAAAACATTGGGGAGCTCGTCCGGCCATGAACCTTTGGCAGAATCGTGGAGTCTTTTTTTAATGCCGTCGAGGATCAATCCATTTGCTCTTTCAACAGCCCCGTTCGACTGTGGGTGTCCGACCGAAGCAAAACAGATCTCTATCCCGATATCTTCGCAATACTCTTTGAACCTCTGGGAGTCGAATTGGGACCCGTTGTCGGTGACAATTTGGAAAGGGACCCCGTACCTGCATATGATTGCTTTCCACAGAAATTTTACCGTCGCCTCCGCCGTGATCTTCGACACCGGCTCCGCTTCAATCCACCTAGAGAAATAGTCAATCGCGACGATCACGAACTGAAGACTCGCTCGACCTTTGGGCAATGCTCCCACTATATCCATTCCCCACTTGGCGAAGGGCCAGATTGGCGGTATCGGATGCAACTCGCTGGGTGGGGCCTTCTTCTGCCTCGACATCCACTGGCATGCGTGGCGATCTTTGGACCACTTCTTCCGCGTCATGCAGCGCCGAAGGCCACTAGAATCCCATCCGGAAGACCTTTCCAGCGAGGCTTCTGGGGGCTTGGTGTGCTCCACAGGTCCCCTGGTGCGCCTCTTGTAGGGCTTGTATCCCTTCTTCACGTGAAATGCAACGAAGACATGGAGCGCAGAGTCCGTTACGAAAAAGCAACCCTTCTATTATGGCATATTTCTTTGCTCGCCTTTCCACACGCCTAGAAAATGCCTCGTCATGGGGTAGCGCCCCTGTAAGAAGGTAGTCGTACACTTCACTTCTCCAGTCCTCGCCCCTCGTTCTGGTGACCACATTCACCTGCAAAGAAATTGAGGCGGCTTGGAGCTCCTCAAAGAAAACGGTGGGTGGCAGGGTCCCTCCATTCGCAGCGATCTTTGCCAGTTCATCTGCTCTTGTATTCTGGGCTCTTGGAATAGCGAGGACACTGAACCCCTCGAAGCCTTTTTCTAGTGCGCGAACTGCTTCCACATATTTTCGGAGTTGCTCGTCCTTTACTTGATATTCTTTGAAATTTGTCCTTGGACCAACTTTGAATCAGTCTATAAGATGGCTCTTCTTGCTCCCATAGTTTTTGCCTTTCGTAGCCCTAGCAAAAGTGCTTCATACTCCGCCATGTTGTTAGTCGAGGGAAATTGAAGTCTTGCCGCGAACTCAGCCAGCTCCCCCCCGGGGCTCTCACTATTGCTGCAATCCCCGCTCCCTTTACTCCCCATGATCCATCCGAATTGATGGTCCATACCATCGGGATCCTCTCATCTTCGAGGGTCGGAGACGTCCATTCTACCACGAAGTCGGCCAAAACCTGACTCTTAACGGCGGTACGCGGTATTATCCCCAACTCAAAAGATGCTAGCTCGACCGCCCATTTGCTGATGCGTCCCGTGCTCTCCCTATTGGTCAACATCGAGCCGAGGGGGTATGCCGTTGGTACCTTGATACGGTTAGCTTGGAAATAATGGCGAAGCTTCCTGGATGCCATTAGCAACGCATACATCAGTTTCTCCATTTCCGTGTATCGCAACCTCGCCCCCTGCAATGCCTCGGAAACGAAGTAGATTGGTTGTTGCTTTACGCCTTGCGGTTGTACCAGTACTGCACTGACAGCCGAGGGGCTTGCTGCCAAATACAATAAAAGCTCTTCGCCTTGCTTCGGGCTTCGTAGGGTTGGCACCTCCATAAGGTTTTGCTTCAACTTGTCGAAGGCGAGCTGGCATTCCTCTGTCCAAGCGAAAGTGTCGCTGTATCGCAGTGCTTTGAAGATGGGTAGACTCTGCTCCGCGGACTTAGGAAGGAAGTGGTTGAGGGCGGCAAGCCTCCCTGCTAAATGTTGCACCTCTTTCACATTCTTGGGTGGGGCCATATCTTGGATGGCCCTTATCTTCTCGGGGTTCGCTTCGATGCCCCGTTGTGACACCAGGAATCCCAGTAATTTTCCCGCGTCTACGCCGAAGACGCACTTGTTCGGGTTGAGCTTCATCCTCTCAGCTCTCAGGCTGTTGAAAGTCTCCCTGAGATCGGTTAAATGGTCTTCCTTCTTCTCGCTTTTAACGATGATGTCATCGACGTATGCTTCCACGTTCTTTCCTAATTGGTTCGCGAAGACCCTGGCGATAAGACGTGCAAAGGTAGCACCTGCATTTTTGGGACCGAACGGCATCCGAATAAAACAGTATGTGCCGAAGGGGGTGATGAACGCCGTCTTATCCTCGTCTTCCTTCCGCATATAGATTTGGTGATACCCGGAATAAGCATCAAGGAAACTCATCCTTTCTGACCCGGAGGTTGAGTCAACGAGTTGATCGATGCGGGGGAGGGGGAAGTCATCTTTAGGGCACGCCTTGTTGAGGTCAGTGAAGTCGATACACATCCTCCAAGCCCCGCTGGCTTTTTTGACCAGGACCACATTGGCCAACCACTCCGTATGGACCGCCTCTCGTACGATTCCTGCCTGGAGGAGCTTCACCACCTCCGCCTTGGCTGCAGCTTTCCTCTCAATGGAGAGCTTCCGGAGTTTCTGCTTCTTCGGTTTGGCATTTGCGCTGATTGCCAAGGCGTGCTCGACTGTTTCCCTTTTAACCCCCGGAAGGTCTTCTGGTCCCCACGCGAATACTGTCTCGTATTCCTGGAGAAGCTGCATTAAGTATTTTTCTTCGCTGGGGGTGAGGGTGGCGCTGAGAGTTATAATCCTCTCTCCTCCTGGGTGAAGAGGCACCCGCCTTGTTTCACCTTGGGGCTACGGTTTGGGGAGCCATTTTCCACGAGGCATTGTTGTCAGGTCCTGCTCGGTGGTGCGAACATACCTAACCTGAGAGGGATTCTCCATGTCTATTTTCCTGGCGAGGGCTTGGTCTCCTTTGACCGTGATAACGCCACTTCCTGACGGGATCTTCATACACATGAATTCGTGGTGGATAACTGCTGCCATGGCCGTCAGCGATCCCCGACCGAGGATGGCGTTATACTGGAAGGGTATATCCACTATGTCGAATGTGACTAGGTTGGATACTTGACTCTGTGATGCTGCGAAGGTGACTTCCAGCTCCACTTGTCCGAGGGTGTTAACTGTGTGGCCCCCAAAGCCCACCAATGGTACCTCTGACTTCTTCAGTCGATCGCGGGGTATCATCATTTGTCGAAAAGCCTCCACTGACAAAATGTCCGCAGCACTTCCCCCGTCAATCAACACTCGACGAACTTCGCACTCGGCGTTAATCGCCGTTACGACCAGAGAGTCTTGATGTGGGAAATACACTCCCGTTGCGTCCTCTTGGGTAAAAGTGATTGGTTCAAGTTACTTCGGGGCGGAGCCGACCGGGCTAAGTCCCACGTGGTTAATTTGCCTCGCGTAAGTGTGAAATCATGTGCTGAAAAATTGGCTTAGAATTGAATTTGCAAATATGTTTGTTCATGTGTTTTGTCAATTTGACAAGAAGCCGATGAGATTTAAGCTTTTGCGAGGACCAAGATCTCAAGAAGCAGTAAGTTTCCCATCTCTGACGGACAAACTTTGTTGGATGCATGCGTGGACATCTTTTGAACTCATTGAGCCAAACTCAATTTTCCTCAAAAACCCATTAAGTTGTGCATGTCTGACGGACAAAGTTTTGGAGTGCAATGACGTGTTTTTGAGCTCATGAGTCAATTCAATCTTCCAAGAAATAAGTAAGTTTTGCATGTCGTGGACAATCTTCTTTGGTCGATCGTGAATGCATTTGCTACAGGGTTTAGATTCGGACCATGTTGTTTTGAAACGGCGTAACGCGTTGCGCTTAGGACAAGATTTTTGTCGTCGTGAACATGAATTTAAAGCATTTTTGAACGAGACTTTTGCATGTCACGACGGACCGATTTTGGTTGTCCATCAGTAAACATGTTTTGGCGAAATGTTTTCTTTTGGGAACCGAGAGTTTCCTTGTACAGCAGGACTTTGTTGGTCCGTTGTGAAGGCTGTTTTCTAGGGTTTCACTTGGCATTTGTGCCGGGATGGTTTGTTGTCCGTCGTAAATGGGATTTGCTCAATTAGGGGTTTTGAGCAACTTTGGAAGGTGAAATAATTTGATTTTGAGATTATGGAAATTTGTGATAATTTCATGATACTTGTTTTGAAGTGGACTTTATGCAATGCTCATGTGAGTAGTTGCATGGATTGACTTGATGAGTCAAGTCGTGGACTTGTGCTCGGATTTGTTTTGTGGTTTGTTCATGTGCGGTATTGCTCGAAGGCGAATGTGGTCGATGGCGGGACCGGAACTAGGTTCATGGAGGCGAGGTTCGGGACTAGGTTGAGCGAAACGGGTCTTGGTGGTCAAGGATGTCATGCGGGGCGTTCGGGCTAAGAGAGAATGGTGCACATGAAGAATGGTTAGTCACGTGAGATAATGGCGAGGAGGTCATTCGCGTGCAAAGTGTTAGTCGCGTGAGTATGGCGGTGGCCATACGGCGTGCAAAGTGTTAGTCACGTGAGTATGGTAGGGTTGCCATACAGCGTGCAAAGTTGTACTCGGCCGAGTTGGGCCAAGTAGAGTTGTGTTGGAATCTGAGTTCCTTCTAGGGAATAGGAATCGTTCGAACTCCTTTGAGTTGGTGCTTTAAATAGGTGGGGGTCTCTGTTGAAAGGCACCAAGTAGAAGGCTGGCGCATCAAGCTTTGAGCTTGGTTTTAGGGTTGTACTCTTTTGATGAGAGTATTTTAGACAAGAAATAAAGATCAATTCTTCCAAGATTTTGCGTGCTCTGATGCCACGTCGCTCTGATTGTTTACTCATTTTGGTTCGTTTGCATGCTTGTTCTAATTCTAGATTGGTTTTTGATGGGTTGAGTTTCATCTTGATTTGATCCATCAAAAACCGTTCTAGGGTATTGATTTAGAGTTTCTCAAAGTCAGTTGATAAATCTTTTGTCGTTCTTGTTTAATCTTGAAGTTTTGATTAGATTGATTCTCGTCAAGTTACGGATCAGCAAACTTGCAAAGGCTCATAACTTTTGATCCGTAAGTCGATCAGTGATTCTTTTTGGGTTCGATTCGTATTGGAATCTAGTTTCTCGTTTCCAAATTTCAGATCGTTTTGACAGTTGGATCTCAAGGAATTCTCGTTTTACCAAACCTCTGTCATTCTATTTTTGTAAAGCAGAGGCAATTATTTGGTTCTGTTTTTGGGGTGAACTTTTAGTAGATCAAGAATTTGGTTTTAGCTTCCAGCACAATCATTCACCCCCTATGATTGCTATATTCGTATACTTGATCCTACAAGTGGTATCGAGCAAGGTTTCTCTAATCTATCTTAACCAGGTGATTAGATCAATGGATGCGTTATTCGACAAAACCATGTGTGTTCGATGGTGTTGATTTTCCAGTTTTGGAAGGCCAAGATGGAGGCGTTCATCCAAGCCTGAGGGCTTCACAATTTGGGAGAAGGTCTACAAGCCATATGAAGTCACACAAGCGACAACGTCAACGACACCAATCGCACACATGTTGAAGCAAATAGCAAAGGCGCAACTTGATCATCCAAGGCTTGGGACGCTTGGCGACTTTGATACGTGTGGTTCATCTTCGATCCGCATATGAGGTATGGAAATCTCTTTGTGATTACCATGAGGAGTTCTAACAACTGTCAAAAGGTTAGCCAAGATATTTACAAAAAGAATACATGCGTTTTGAGATGAAACCTAGTGAATGTAGATGACTTCTTTGCGTTTCAATAAAATTCTTAGTAATCTTAGTCTTTGTTGGAGTTAGCTTTGATGATCTTTGCTAATGCTAGACAATTGCTTGGTGCTTTAGACATGTCTATTTGGGAGATGAAAGTTACATCCATTAGAGAATCCTTGTCATGAGTACACTTACTTTAGATGTTCTTTATTCTAAGTTGAAAACTCATGAATTAGATGTTTTGCTAGAAAGAATGATCATAAATCAATTGCTTTGACATCTCAATCTAGCATATCTCATAATGGTGTTGCTTCAAGTTTTGCTCTATCCTTCTTGTCTTCACTAGCAGATGAGCAGTTGAGCAATTCCGAGAGAAGACTTATCACTACTCTCTTCTCGCTTTAACAAAGCCTTGCAAAATGTGATAAAGAGAGAGGTGGTGGTGATCCTCCAAGATGCTATGAGTGTGGTGATCTCGACCATATTAGTCCAAACTGTCCCAAAACTTGCAAGTAAAGCATCGAGGAGAAGGACAACGGAAGAAAAGAGAAAAGTTCTCTCCAAGTGATAGAAGAAGAAGAACTTCATCAATCGCAAAGTTGTCCATCGAGTTCTTTCCGGCTCTTGAACAAGTCAATTTGGCGATGTGGTCGGAGAAGCGGCGAGGATGATGCAACTCCAAGCAAGCATGAGTTGTGGGGTTGTGTCTCATGGCCAAAAGCAATGACGGCTTCAGAAGCGATCATGACGGCGACTTCAATGAGGTAGATCCTTCTTACGATGAATTAGCTATTGTTGTTGCTCGTCTTGGTAAATTGCTTGATAAAGCGTGATAAGAAAATTAAGAAACATGATTTTGTTGTGGAGTCATTGAATCTTGAAATTGCTAGACTTAAAACCTTGATTCACGATGATGATGCTTGCAAATCATGTGACTTAATTTACAATGAGCTTACTTTGCTTAGGAAAGAACATGCTCTTCTATTTGCATCTAAATGAGAAAAATGATAAACATGTTAAACATGCTAGGCATTTCCACTTGATGATTTGCATGGTTTAACTTCTTATTCCTAAATGCTCAACTCTTGAATTAAAATTGAAAGATGCAAATGCTAGAGTTTCTCAATTAGTGATAATCTACTTACACATGAGGTTCTTTCATGCTCTACTTGTAAATGTGTGAAGAGAAGGTTGATAATCTTTGCAATAATTGTTTAACTCTTGCCAAGAAAGTTGATTACTTGCAAAGTTCTTTGGAAACGATTCACTAATGGCAAGAAAAGATTAAACATGATTTTGGATCAATCTAAGGTTAGCTCAAACAAGAAAGGTTTAGGTTTTGATCTTCATGCTTCATATGAAACTAAACCTGCGCTCACATTGTTTATGCTCCTTGCAATAACAAACTTGAGATTTCAAATGAACCTAAGAAAATTGTCTTCAAATCTGCTTTGGCATTTTATCTTCTATGATGAATGCAAATGTTAGCTTCTCTTGTTAAAGCAAAACATCATGTTAAGTACACTTGCACTCATTGTGGTAGAGATGGACATTTAGTAGACTTTTGCTTTAGACTAGCTAAACAACAAAGAGAGAAAGGTTTAATGCTAAGTCTAATTTCAGAAAGGCACACTCTACTTCTCATTATGTGCCTAGGGTGAAACAAACACCTTTTGATGCTAAAAACACGGGAAAAGGCAAATCTGATTTTGTGCATAAGAATACTCGTGTTGTGCCTACTGTTGTCGTCGTGTGTCTACCGATCTTGGATTCCTAAACATCTTATTTCTAACTTGATGCCGAGACCTAGAGCACTTTACTACTTCTATGTAGGCTTCTCACGCGAGGAGGGAGAACATGTGGCTAGTGAATTTAGGATGCTCACTTCATATGTTCGATTGATAAGATTTGGTTCTCCTTCACTCGTGCATCTCATCTTGAAAGTGTTGCCTTTGGAGATGCTTCTTCCACTTACATTTTTGCAAAAGGCACTAGTCCAAATGATGCAAGTACATGTGCATATGTTAGGGAGAGTGTCTTTGTTCATAAAAGATGATGAAGATGCTATTGAGGGCGAGATAATTGGAGGTTTTACATGAGAGACTCTTCCACGTGCTTGTGTGTGCTTGTTTTCAAGCTTCCCATGTGCTTCACATCGACAATAGCGTTCAAGTGAACTTTCGAGTATCTCCATGGTACTCAAGATTTTGGCATTTGGCTTTACGCTTCCTTATGCATTAGTTTAAGAGCTTATTCTGATGTTGACTTTGGAGGATGTTGAATTGATTTGGTTCGTGCCACCTCTTGAGTAATCCCCTTTCTTGAGCATATTGATATTTGATTTCACTTTCTTAGAGATCATGTTGAAAAAGAAAATATTGTGCTTCACCATGTGGATATTGAACATCAATTGGCAGACATTTTTATAAAACCTTTGTCTTCTTCTCGTTTTGCTTTTATTCGGGGAGAACTTGGGATTGTTCATCCAATGGGCTTGTTTTGAGGGGGAGTTTCCTTGCCAAGTTCTTTCACTTAATGAGCTCACTTTATCATATTTCTTTATATGTTATGTAATTGTGCTAATATATGATAATCTAAATTGTTCCACTTGAACTAAAAATGATATTGCGAAATTCCTTGGTTTGATTGCCTATAGCTAAATACTCTGTGATATCTTACTCTTCTAGGCTTGATATTGAATCTTCTTGACAAATTTGGGCTATGAAGCAAGTGTGTTTTAGCTTTACTCTTTCATAAGACCTTTTAATCACTTTTGCATGTTTATAATCAAAGAAAAATGAAAAGAAAAGGAATCAATAAAAAAGGGTTATTTAAAAGCAAAAGCCTCAAGTTATGAGCTTGGGATGCTTTCCCTAAAAGATAAGATGTATGCTTCAAGCATGCCATTCCCTCAAAGATAAGATGTATGCTTCAAGCATGCCACTCCTAGAAAATAAGAAGTATGCTTCAAGCATGCCACATGCAGTTTCTTTGTTTAAAGATTAAATTGGTCTACTAGATTGGAGTTGAAACTACTTGCTCGCCCTGATTTGTTAGTTGCTTCAACTTTGAGCATTTGTTTTTCTACTAAAGGTTTTGCTTAGTACTTGGCTATAGTTGGTGAATTGAGGTTGAGATGCATGTCATTCCCTAACTTGTTAAAATCACATCAAGATCATGTATTTTGCATGTTATGTGATATATAAAGGTTATATGATCGAATGAGCTCATCTTTTCCTATCTTGGCACTCCCTTGTTTCTCATTGTGAAATCATTCTTTGCAGGAAATTTTTGAACAAATTCTCTCTTTTGTACTCTCTTGATGAATCCATTGTCAAAGGGAGAAAATTGGGAATTGTTGAAAGATTAATGAAAAAAGGGGAGAAGAAAAGGGGAGTTGTTTGAGAATTTTGGGAGAAGTTTGGAGAATTTTGAAATTTTTGGGCACATTGCACATTCACACACATTTTAGTTCTCGAGGAGATTTTGTTTGCATTTTGGTCAAAGGAAATTCTATGTTTTCTTTTGGTCCTTGATCCTTTTGGATTTCAAAATCTTTTGTAAAGTGAATGCCAAATGTTCAATTCTAAGTGAATATTGCCAATGTTTTTCATCAAGGGAGATTGTGAAATCATGTGCTTTGAAAAATTAGCTTAGAATTGAATTTGCAAATATGTTTGTTCATGTGTTTTGTCAATTTGACAAGAAGCGATGAGATTTAAGCTTTCTTGTGGACCAAGATCTCAAGAAGCGATTAAGTTTCCATCTCGACGGACAAACTTTGTTGTTGATGCATGGTGGACATGCTTTTGAACTCATTGAGCCAAAACTCAATTTTCCTCAAAAACCGATAGAGATTTGTGCATGTCACGACGGACAAAGTTTTTAGATGCAGCAAATGACGTGTTTTTGAGCTCATGAGTCGAATTCAATCTTCAAGAAATAAGTAAGTTTTGCATGTCTGGCGGACAAACTTCTTTGGTCGATCGTGAATGCATTTTTGCTTTAGGGTTTAGTTCGGACCATGTTGTTTTTGAAGCGAAGCGTGGCGCGTTTCTTGGCCAGGACAAAGATTTTTGTCGTCGTGAACATGAATTTAAAGCATTTTTGAACCGAGACTTTTGCATGTCACGACGGACGATTTTGGTTGTCAGTCGTAAACATGTTTTGGCGGAATGTTTTCTTTTAGGCAGAGTTTCCCTTGTACAACGGACAGACTTTGTTGGTCCGTTGTGAACTGTTTTCTAGGGTTTCACTTGGCATTTGCGCCGGACTGGTTTTGTTGTCCGTCGTAAATGGGATTTGCTCAATTAGGGTTTTGAGCGACTTTGAGCAGAATTGAAATAATTTGATTTTGAGATTATGAAATTTGTGATAATTTCATGATACTTGTTTTGAAGTGGACTTTATGCAATGCTCATGTGAGTAGTTGCATGGATTGACATTGAGTCAAGTCGTGGACTTGTGCTCTGATTTGTTTTGTGGTTTGTTCATGTGCAGGTATTGCTCGAAGACAAATGTGGTCGATGACGGGACCGGAACTAGGTTCATGGAGGAACTGAGGTTCGGGACTAGGTTCAGGAGGCGAGGTCTTGGTGGTCAAGGATGTCATGCGGGACGTTCGGGCTAAGAAGAATGGTGCACATGAAGAATGGTTGAATCACGTGAGAATGGCGAGGAGGTCATTCGGCGTGCAAAGTGTTAATCGCGTGAGTATGGCGGTGTGGCCATCACAGCGTGCAAAGTGTTAGTCACGTGAGTATGGTAGGGTTGCCATGCACGTGCAAGAGTTGTACTCGGCCGAGGTTGGGCCAAAGTAGAGTTGTGTTGAATCACAGTTCCTTCTAGGGAATAGGAATCGTATTGAGAACTCCTTAATGAGTTGGTGCTTTAAATAGGTGGGGTCTCCATTTGAAAGGCACCAAGTAGAGACTGGCGCATCAAGCTTTGAGCTTGGTTTTAGGAGTTTGTACTCTTTTGATGAGAGTATTTTAGACAAGAAATAAAGATTAATTCTTCCAAGATTTTCGTGCTCTGATAACCACGTCAGCTACAGTGTTTTCTGTTTTGGTTCTTGTTTGCATGCTTGTTCTAATTCTAGATTGGTTTTTGATCGTTGAGTTTCATCTTGATTTGATCCATCAAAAACCGTTCTAGGGTATTGATTTAGAGTTTCTCAAAGTCCAGTTGATAAATCTTTTGTCGTTCTTGTTTAATCTTGAAGTTTTGATTAGATTGATTCTCGTCAAGTTCTGGATCAGCAAGCTTGCAAAGGTCATAACTTTTGATCCGTAAGTCCGATCGAGCTGATTCTTTTTGGGTTCGATTCGTATTGGAATCTAGTTTCTCGTGTCCAAATTTCAGATCGTTTCGACGGTTGGATCTCCGGGAATTCTCGTTTTACCAAACCTCTGTCATTCTATTTTTGTCGAAAACGAGGCAATTATTTGGTTCTGTTTTGGGGTGAACTTTTAGTAGATCAAGAATTTGGTTTTAGCTTCCGCACAATCATTCACCCCCCCTCTGATTGCTATATTCGTATACTTCGATCCTACAGTAAGCCTTCCTTTGCCTTTTCGACGAAAGGTGTGAGGAGGAGCCCCCGGCAATAACGTTGATTACGCGTCGGAGCTGATTTACTCCTCCGGGAGGAGGGGGAGGAGGAGGCCGGTGCTCGGCTGGGGGTGGCGCCGGCACTGGGGGATGAACCCCCGCGTCCCTTCGATTTCTTTCAAAGCGATGATAACCTTTGATTACCTTGCAATGTGCAGTGTCGTGCGTGTTGTTTTCGCCATGATATTCACAGATATACCACTTTCGGCTTTGCTCCTCCTTACTATCCAAACGGATTCCTCCCTTTGGCCTCCCCTGCTCCATTGGCGAACTCCATTTTCGCTGTCCTCCAAACCCTCCTTGATTCGCCTGATTTTCCACATAGTGGATCCTCCTTTCCTTATCTCTCCTGGCTGGTTCTGTTCGCCGTTCCTTCGCCGCGGCCCTCAGGGGAGGATCTCTCCTCCGGTCCCTTTTGCGTGGGCCCATCTCTTCTGCTTCCCGCCGTGGCCCATCCTCTCTCCGGAGATGATCTTCCTTCGCCCTGGCGTATTCCCTCATCTTTGCAAATAGCTCTTCCACAGAATGCACTTCCTTGCGTGCGAGTCTCTCCGCCAACGGCCCCCTTCGCAACCCAAAACGCGCGGCGTTGATTATGGTTGTGTCGCTAACGCCTCGAACTTGGCACTTGGTTCGAGAAAATCGCTGGAAATAGCTCTTTAGGGTTTCGCCTTCACGCTGTTTAATTGCAAATAGGTCGCTTTCCTCTTTAATCCCGTCAACGTTGCCTTGAAAATTGCCTTCGAGTTTCGCCCGGAGTTGCGGCCAATTGGTGATAGAATTTGGTTCCAAGGAGGAATACCAGGACAAAGCTATCCCCTCCAACGCCAACAGCAATCCTTTGGCTTTAATATCGTCATCGCCTCCAGCAGCTTCCATGGCCGTGTCGTAGACACGAAGAAATTCCCTTGGGTTGGTTTTGCCATCATACGGTTTTACTGCGGGGAGTTTGAAGCTTCCTGGTGAGGGCCACCTTTTTGTTCGAAGCCTGACGCCGAGAGGGTTCGAGTCGCTTTCCTCCCTTTCCGCTCTCATGTACGCTGGAGAAGATACCTCCCGGCTCGGGCTGTAATCTTGAGATTCCTCACACCTCCATTCTTGTTGTTCCTGCAAACGTTTCACTTCGGCCATAAGCCTTTCGTTGGCCTCCATCAGCGCTTGTATGTTGGGGTCGATCGCCTCCTGACTCCCGGTCCCCTTCAAGCCCCTTTTCGCCCTTTGCCGACTTGGCGATTTAGCCGGGGTTGAGGCTTCTGCTATGTCTCCTCCCATCGTCGAAGCCTGTACACCTGCAGTTGGAGGACGCCGTTTGGGGGCGCGCTTGCGCGCCGTCGCCGGAGTTTGTGGAGGTGGCGCCCCTGGAGCTTCCCTTGTTGTTGCTGGAGCCAAAACGCGATCCTCCTCGTTCAGGAGCTGAAGTTGTCCGCGCGATCGGCTCCTGGTGGATCGTCTGGATCCGCTCGCTCCAGCCGTCGCCGTTGCTCCCGTCGGCGACGTCTCCTTAGACGCTGCCCCTGCTCCCTTCTTTGGTGGCATGGTTTTTGGAAAAACGTGTTCGTCGTCTAGATTGGTGAGCTTCACCTTCTTCCGCTCCCCACGGACGGCGCCAGTGTTGTGGTTGTGACCACTAGGGTGTCCCCCCTCCTGTGGGCTCTTTCTTCTCTTTTTATAGGAGGGGAACATGGAGAAGCTGTCTCCGAGTGTGTGTTCCCTTCGGCTCTTCCCGACCGGTCCTGACAGGGTCTTGTCGTTTTTTGGCAGGGTGTCAGATTTATTTGATCGTGTTGTCGGGTGTATCTACGTGGACTGCGAGGGTGCTTTTCTTCGCGGCCTTTCCCGCTATTCTGCTTCGCTCCGCACGCTTTCTGCTCCGCTTCGTGTGGTCGGGCGAAGCAGTGCTTTGCTTTTACCGCTTTGCTTCGGATGAAACATGGGACGTGCTTCATCCACCTGATGACCCGGGATATAATGGGCTGGACTCTATACCTGAACCACTACAATTAGCTTATCCTATTTGCAACTAATGCAAATCAAAGCATAATACGAAGACTCCAAGCACAAGCTTGACCTATTTGCAACAAATGCCAAATAGAGCTTGTGCAAAAACCAAGCACAAGCTTCACCCATTTGCAACATATGCCAAATGGTTAGCTCCATGCAAAAACCAAATCCAAATAAGATTTGAGCTCGAGTGACTACGGGATTGAGATCACCAGCACACGATGAAGCTTAAAGCCAATACTCAACCCCTCTTAATAGTACGGCGCTAAACTAGACACAAAGCTAGGAAAAATCCTTAGCCTATCTAGTTATACCTTAGCCGCCGCAAGCAATCCCCTTTGGGATCTTTAAGATCTTCAATCAACTTGTACCCCCAGGATCATCACTCTGGCTGTCTCTTGAAGTCTTTATGATCTTCAATCATCTTATCGTCAAGATCGTCACCCAGCTCTATAAACTTGTTCATCTCTTCTTGATGAACCTCCTTTTCAACCTTTGGAACTAACCTGGCTCAATCATCACTTATAGAAATGGTTAGTCCAAGATGCATGGTTGTCTCAATCATCTAAGTACTCCATTAACACATAATGGATACCACTTACATCAATTGAGCACAACCTAAATCAATTTAATGAATTTATATGTCTTGAGTTCATAATGCAACTAATGCTTCATGCTACTCAAGAACTATTCATTTGTTCTTAATCAATCACAAGAACACCATCAACACATGATGAAATGTTCTTTGATGATTAGAAGACAAATGAACTCAATTTAAACATTCATTTAAATTGATATGTTCCAATGTATTGATCCTTTATATATATGGAGTGAAGAATAGATCAATACATCGATACATCAAGTTCAAGTGTGAACTCCCCCTAGATATGTGCATCCATGTAATATATGGATTGGGAAACATAATGCACATTTTGTGGTTAATGCCATGGAGAATTCATACTTTAACTTGAATCCAAAGTATGCAATTTATACTAGTATGGATACACATACATACCTTGGCTTTCCATTTTCCATCCAAATATGAGACTATTGAATGTAACTCAATAAGCATGTTAGTCTCAATAAGATTAGATTTATCATTAAACAAAGATTAATCATTAATCTAAACCAATCACCAAAACCAAATGGAGCTTAAACTTACAGCAGGGGATTTCAATCAATAGCAAAACCACTAGAGTAGGGTTGTTATCTCCTTGGTGAGAGGTTCGAACCAGCATAATTCTTGTGTTCCTATTCTAAGTGTCCACGCGTTCACGCGCATCGACCAGACGCTAACCTTTCATGGGGGCAAAGGGCTTAGGTTGATCCTTTAATCAACAAGTAAGCTTGGTGGGGGCCTGTTCCCAAATCGTCGACAGCTGGCGCTGTCCGTGAGGATCAACTGCGTCAAATCCTTCCGTGAAAAATCTCTGGAGATGCCGAATTCCCAGGATACTCAAGACCTCTGCGCTTTCAATGACGTCGAAGATGACGACATGTACTATGCCAATGAAGACGTAGCTGTGGTGTCGTTGAACCACCGGGTCTCTTTTTTTTCTCTTCCTCTTCGTCGGACTGTTTCTTGTTTTTCGGGGAACCTCCTTCTACACTGTCTTCTTCCCCACTTTATAGGGCAGGCCTGGGACATGCCCGTATCGATTGGCCTTCTTTTTCTTTATTATTTCTTGCCAAGGGCTAGCCTGAATTTTTTATTGAATCACGTCTCTCATACGTTGGGTTTTTTGCCCTCTGTTCGTACACCTTTTATAGGGGTTCGACGGGAATTTCACTTGTGTTGGGGTCTCAGATTGCCTGGACACATCATTGTGTACTCGGGAGGAGTTGTTGGGGGGTGTCAGACCTTGGAGATTGGCACTAGGTTCACGTCAGAGGGAGACATTGCTGGGAGTGATTTCCTCCGGTTTCCTCCCTCGCCACGGAAGGGGACTTCCCCTCGTTGCGGAGGGGGGGAAAGGGGCGATCTTTATCCATCATCCCCTTTTACCGGGGGATGATTTCCTAAGGTATGGACTTATGGCTTTATCGGAGGAAGAGGTTGACGATTATAAATCCGTTCGCGTGGGCCATTAGATACGGGAGCTTCGTTTAGCTAGCCGAGGGGGGAGGGATGAGCCTGGCCGGTCCACCACACTAGCCCCTCATGTCAGCGGGTAGATGTCGTTCTGCTCGCTGGGATGTAATAGTAAACGTCCGAGAGTTTTTTTTTTGCGCATATCCTGTGGAGATAGGGTTTTCCGACGGTGGTGAGGTTCCTTTTCTTTTGCTCCGCATTTCGTCCGTTTTCTTTTCTCATTCGTGTTCTCCTCTGGCATCTGTCTTCCTGATCTTCCACCAACCTAGATCTCCATGGGTCCTAGGCGCCCTCCTAAGATAAAGCCGGTTTTGAGCAAGGAGGATGTCGCGGGATTATCCCCCATTTTGGGGCGGTCGGCGTTGAGCTCTGCCGATCTCGACGCATTAGCGGCTGATTTCGGGGTGATATGCCCTTCCATGCGCCTCCCTGGTGATGAGGAAGCCCCTCAGCCTCAGGCGAATGAAGCAGTGGTATTCGCGGCGTTTCTCGAAGCGGGGCTTCGCTTCCTGTCCGCCCCTCTATTGGCGTCAGTACTCCGGGTTTTCCATGCAGAGCTTTCACAGCTTACCCCTAATGCTATAGTGCGATTGGTAGTGCTGGAATGGGCGTTCCGTCCGGCTGGGTTCCACTTGACAGGGCGCTTGTTTTCTCTCATAGAAGATGCGTTTTGGCAACCAAAACAACAGAAAACAGGGAATGAAGGCCGCAAGTCGTGTTTTGGTTCTCTGAATTTTCAGACGAAGAGGTCCCTTATAAAGGAAACCCCAGTAGCGGCCGCCAAGGGGAAATGGGATTCGGGATGGATGTCACAGTGGTATTATCAAATCCTCGTGGGCACAGACTCTTCCCTCCATACTTCGATGGGTCCAGTCCGCGCGATTCGATCCCCTAATTGGAGCGCGACCGCGGAGGAAATTGGATATCTTGATTATCTGAAGGCTCTTCGTGCCCAGAGTACAATGCGAGACTTGGTGGAGGAATATTGTCTATGTCGTATCGACCCTTTGGCCAGGAGCTCCACCGTTACTCTGGAGCGGTCGTTGGGAGGCACGGTGTCCGTGATTCGACCTGAGGGGGTACAAGACCTGGGGCGCGGGGCGACCGAGAGATTGGCTCGCAAACTTCTAGGCCCTTGCCAAGCAATGGAGTATGAGGCCGCTATGAGCGCTATAGGGATCACCCGATGCTCTCGTTTTACTGACTGGGGACGCCGCGCGCCCCCTCATCCCCAAGGGTCAGTTGGTTTTCCCCGTCCGGCCAAACGAGCGAGGTTAACTCGTGTGGCGCTGCCCCAAGCTGCTGCCACTTCGGGCGGGAGCGAGGATTTGGGGGATGATGACGACGAGGATGCGGATTGGGGTGCAGAGGAATCCAGCGACGAAGGTGATTCCTCCGGCTCTGTGGCGGTTACGTCTCTCCTGCCACCGCCCCCTTCGGATTCTGTGGACGTGGTGGGGCCCTCCGAAACGCTTCCCTTGGCTGTTGCGGGCGAGCCCTCAAATATGCCATCCATCCCGGATACGAGTTTTCCCGAGACCACATCAAGTCCAGCTGCTATGGGGGGGTTCCCTCGGCCCTCACACTTGACTCTTCCGTTGATGTGCATGTTGGCGGGGGTCAATCCCCCGGGTACTCGTTTCTAGGGATCCCCGGAGTAGAGACTATCGATGTGTATGACGAGGACGATGATGATTCTTTGGCTGTAGAGTGCGCACGGGGGCAACTTGAAGGTGTGGCCGTCCCCGCGACAGGGGAGACTCGGGGTTTGCGCCTAAACATTTCCACT
This sequence comes from Rhipidocladum racemiflorum, assembly GCA_036346355.1. Taxonomy (NCBI): domain Eukaryota; kingdom Viridiplantae; phylum Streptophyta; class Magnoliopsida; order Poales; family Poaceae; genus Rhipidocladum; species Rhipidocladum racemiflorum. The sequence continues at coordinate 24,898,549 of CM070586.1, forward strand.
CCTGACACCCCCACTGGGGGAGAAGGTCTTACTCCTGACACTTTTCCCGCCAACTCGTTAGGGTGCGATGTCCTTTCAGGTTTTGACGAAGTTGATGCAGGAGGTAATAATGCGGAGGAGGCGGGGGCTTTAAAACCGTTGGAGCAGGTCCAAACTGGAGCGCTCGCCACTCCTTCATTGTCATGAGGAGGAGGATCCAGAACCTCCGATTCCAATTACTCAAGGCGTCCCCCCTCCGGGTGGAGGGACTTTACCTTCGAACCACCCAGCCCCTGCGGGTGATGTGGGCTCCTCTTTTGTCCGCTTTGATTTGTCGGATTTTTCAGCCTCAGATTTTGAGAGGGGGCGGCCGATTCTCCGTCTTTAAGAAAGATGCGTGCGGCTTTTTCTCCTTACAATAAGTCCGTGGCCTTATTTGAGGAAGTTAATGACCTTTCTCTTTGTGAGATCTCGATGGATCATCATTTAAAGGTACCTTCCCTTTTGAGCTTATTTTACTGGTATCTGTGTCTTTCAACGCCCTTCTTCATTCCTTCTCCATTTTTAGGGGGCTGTTATCGCTTCGGAGATATCGCGTCGATTTCGGACGTACTTGGGCCAGTTTAACAAGGGGGTCCAGGATTGCGATGCCGCGAAGGAATGGGTAGTGGAACTAGAAGCGGAGAAGGCTAATCTTTCAAGGGCACTTCAGGACTCCAAGGACTCGTTGGCTAAGGTGCAGGCCAAAGCATCTCAAAGTCGGGATTTGGCTGCGAAAAACGCAGAGCTCGAGGGGGTAATTTCCCTGATGCGGGACCGTCTCGCCGAAGAGGAGCGAGCTCGCATGGCGGCGGAGCGGAACGAGAAGAAGAAAGATGATCGAATAGAAGAATTGAAAAACCTATTGGTGGTTGCAGAAGAGGGCAAGAACATGTTGAAGAAGCAAATGGAAGAATTCCCCTCTCAACTCGCAACGGTGCGAAGCGAGGTTCAAGCTCATCTTCGTAACGCACAACGAGCGGAGGAGCGTCACGACATGATTCAGAAGGAATTGGAATCCGTGGTCTCGGGGATTCACAGGGCTACGGAGGCCTTCCTTCAGCAGCTCCCTCGGTTCGGTATTGATGCAGCTCCGAGTCGTATCCCCTCCTCCAGCCTGGAAGCTGTCTCCTTCCTTGAGAAATCAACTAAGATTTTTGGGGATTCAGCGCTGACCTTCGGCGATTACTGCGCGAGACTGGGCTCCGTCAAAACTGCTCAATTATTGGAGGCGAAGGGATGTACTCATATCCGCGAGCACTTCGGTTTTTCTTCTGCTACTCCGTCGTTACCAGGGTTCGGAGATATCCCTTCGTCGGGGAAGCCTTCCTCCGCCGCATCTCGGCTATCGTCAAGCTTTATGTCAGATTTCTGGAAGCAGCACGGGGAGCCCACTGCGAGGGAGTCGATGCATCAAGCTCGTGCTGTAATGCGCGACTCAGGGAAAAGCAAAGAGAAGCCGCCTCCTTCTTAGCTCGTGTATCTTTGTGTGAGGGAATTTTTGTAGACACTTGAATTAAATTACCCATTTTATCAAATGACTATGCGTGTTCGTTCGCACCACGGGTCCCCTCGTCCGAAGAGCATTTAGTTTCTCCCGACGAAGACCAGGCGTCAGTGACGAGTGTTAGAGGGACTTAATGACTCGGTGAACTTCTCGAGGGACGTGGGGACGCCTTGGCTTCCCGCGTTCTTATTTAACTCTGGCCTTTTTTGCCTTCCTCGCCCACCTTGTTAGTTTCAGAGTAGACGATCGCTCTCTACCCCTGTTCTCCCTTGCTTTTTCAATGGCTGACATCCCCGGGGAAGTCATGGAAGAAGACCCTATTTTTGCCAACCTGGATGAGGGGTCGCCTGTGGCAGAGATCCCGCCGCTGCTGGGGGAGGAGGGAGCCCCTATCATGGTTCTTGATCTTCCGGGTGACGCTCTCGCTCCCGGGGGTCTTCCAGTCGCCAACGATCTCGAGGCCTTCATTGAAGGTCTATGGGCGGATTTCGACATGATAATGGCCGCAGAGGAGGCCCTTGCCAGAGACCTCGCCAACCTCGACATATTGATCGGGATGGTGCCGCGGCTGCTGGAAGCCAAGGATGCCCTCGCGGAAGCCGTGACGCGTGCTCATCGCGTCTAAGTCCGCTTTGTTTCGTATAGAAGTTTCTGTTGGATTTCCATATTATGTATGATTGGGATGATATTATGTAACTCCCGGCAGGGGATTCTTACCTATATCTGTTCTTCGTCCTCCTTGTTTGAATTTCTTCTGGTCATGCATTCTTAGCTTCCTATCGTACCTTGATTAGTAACGTAAAACGGTCTCGATTCTTTACTCAGCCCAGTTCCGGGTTGGGACGCGAGAATAGGTACGGTCGCATAATGCGTAGGCACCCTCTCCTTCCCTGCCGAGGGAAAGACAGGATACTGGCTTGGGCGTATTTTCTCAATGACTTGGCTAGTGTAACACGGTGTGTTCTCCGGTCCTTCGGAGCGAAGGGGAGGTTGGCACCTTAACCCGGTCGGTTATTTCGTGAAGAGACGAACCGGGGCAACGAACGAATTGTAGTGTCGGTGCGACTAAATATCCACGAATCCCGCGAACTCGACCAAGCATCCGCGAACTCCTACCCGGCGCGAGGCAACGGGTCTCCGGAGCGAGGGATGGGTGGGACGTTTGCCCGACCAAGCATCCGCGAACTCCTACCCGGCACGAGGCAACGGGTCTCCGGAGCGAGGGATGGGTGGGACGTTTGCCCGACCAAGCATCCGCGAACTCCTACCCGGCGCGAGGCAACGGGTCTCCGGAGCGAGGGATGGGTGGGACGTTTGCCCGACCAAGCATCCGCGAACTCCTACCCGGCGTGAGGCAACGGGTCTCCGGAGCGATGGATGGGTGGAACGCTTGTCTCGACCAAGCATCCGCGAACTCCTACCCCGAGGCAACGGGTCTCCTGAGCGAGGATGGGTGGAACGCTTGTCCAGACCAAGCATCCGCGAACTCCTACCCGGCGTGAGGCAACGGGTCTCCGGAGCGAGGGATGGGTGGAACGTTTGCCCGACCAAGCATCCGCGAACTCCTACCCGGCGGGAGGCAACGGGTCTCCTGAGCGAGGATGGGTGGACGCTTGCCCGACCAAGCATCCACTTAACTCCTACCAGCGCGAGGCAACGGGTCTCCGGAGCGAGGGATGGGTGGGACGTTTGCCCGACCAAGCATCCGCGAACTCCTACCCGGCGCGAGGCAACGGGTCTCCGGAGCGAGGGATGGGTGGGACGTTTGCCCGACCAAGCATCCGCGAACTCGCAACAGGTTTCTTGATTTAAGTCCTGGAGAATATGAAGATGGCTCGAGTTCGCAATGTCTTTCCATTATTTTATTGATAAAGATCGATACATTTCTTTCCTTCGTATTCCATCACCTACGGGTAAAATTTCTTGAGTGCGTCGGTATTCCATGTCCGTGGTATTTCTTCTCCGTCGGGGGTAACAAGCTTGTGCGCACCCTTCGCAGTTGACTCTTGGATGATGTATGGTCCCTCCCACGTCGTTTCCAGCTTCGCGAAGGCCAGGGCGGCCCGCTTGAGCACCATGTCCCCAGGGTGTATTTCACGTTTCTTCACCTTCTTGTTGAAGCTTCGAGTTGACGCCTCCGCATAGGCTTTCATGGTCTTTAAGGCTTGAAGCTTGCGTTCTTCCTCTAGATCACACGTGATGTCGATTGCCTCATGGGTCGGGGTTTTGATTACTCGCAAGGATTTTGCACGGATCTCCGCAGGTGAAACGGCTTCCTCCCTGAAAAGGAGGCAGAAGGGGGAGAACCCGGTAGCTCTTGAGGCCGAAGTGCGGGTTGCCCATAAGACGTGGTCCAGCTCGTCGGGCCAAAGCCCCTTTTTAGAGCCGTAAAGCCTTTTTTTTATGCCATCAAGAAGTAACCCGTTCGCCCGTTCCACTGCCCCGTTCGACTGAGGATGACCCACTGAGGCAAAGCAGATCTTTGTCCCGATATTGTCACAGTAATCGCGGAATTTCCAGGAGTCAAATTGAGACCCATTGTCGGTCACGATCTGGCAAGGGACCCCATATCTGCAAATAATCGTTTTCCATAGAAATTTGACGGCGGCCTCTGCGGTTATCTTCGCAACCGGCTCTGCCTCGATCCAGCGGGAGAAGTAATCGATGGCGACGATTATGAACTGAAGGTTTGCTCAAGCTTTAGGAAGCGCCCCAACGATATCTATTCCCCACTTGGCGAAGGGCCAGACCGGGGGTACCGCATGCAGTTCATTGGGCGGGCCCTTGTTTGCTTGGTCATCCATTGGCACGCATGACAGTGTCGGACCATGTGCTCTGCATCTTGCAACGCTGAAGGCCAGTAGAGCCCCATCCGGAATAACTTTCTCACGAGATTCCTAGGGGTCTGGTGTGCCCCACAATCTCCCTGGTGCGCTTCAAGTAAAGCTTGCACTCCTTCTTCTTGCAAAATGCAGCGTAGCCATGGAGCGCAAAGGCCGCTACGGAATAGGAGGCCGTTGATGATGGCGTACTTCTTTGCTCGCCTTTCAACGCGCCTCGCTTGTGCCTCCTCGTCTGGCAAAACTCCCTCCAGGAGGTAGTTGTATATCTCATTCCTCCAGTCTTCACTGGCTGCTCAAACAATGAGATTTATCTGGGAAGGAATGGAGGGGGTGCGAAGTATCTCGAAGAAGATTATCGAAGGTAGACTTCCTCCGGTGGCTGCGATCTTGGCTAGCTCGTAGCTGTTCATTTTGGGACACAGGAATTGCATTAACTGGTGAACCCGGTGAAACCCTTCTCCATGGTTCGGACCATCTCGACGCATTTTTGAGCTGTTCATCCTTCACTTGATATTCTTTGGTGATGTGCCTGAATAAGTTTCGAGCCGGTGTATATTATCGCCTTTCGCTCCCATGATCTTCGCTCGATACCCAATAATAGCGCTTCAGACTCGGCTATATTGTTGGTTGAAGGAAATTCCAGCCTTGCTGCGAACTCCACTTTTTCTCCGCTGGGTGTGTGTATCACCGCCGCTATTCCCGCCCCACTCGCCCCCCAAGATCCGTCGGAGTTGATGGACCACATCGTTGGGGTTTTGTTGTTCTCCGGGACTGGGGAAGTCCATTCTACCATGAAATCAACGAGGGCTTGGCTTTTGATTGCCGTGCGAGGAATTATGGTTAATTCAAAGGGAGCTAGCTCGACCGCCCACTTGCTGATGCGCCCAGTGCTTTCCCTGTTGGAGAGCATAGACCCTAGAGGATATGTAGTCGGCACTTTGATGCGGTTGGCCTGAAAATAATGCCGGAGCTTTCGAGATGCCATTAACAGAGCGTATGCCAGTTTTTCCATTTCCGAGTATCGTAGCTTCGCTCCTTGGAGGGCTTCAGAGACGAAGTAGACCGGCTGTTGTTTGGCGCCTAGGGGCTGCACTAGCACAGCGCTGACGGCCAAGGGGCTAGCTGCTAGATATAACAGAAGCTCCTCACCTTGCTTCGGTCTTTTCAGGACAGGAATCTCCATGAGACTCTGCTTCAAGTCGTCGAAGGCGCGTTGGCATTCCCCTGTCCAGATGAAACTATCGTTTGAGCGCAAGGCTTTAAAGACCGGCAAACTTCGTTCCGCGGATTTTGGCAAGAATCGACTGAGTGCTGCTATCCGCCCTGCCAACCGTTGTACTTCTTTCAGGTTTCTTGGTGGAGCCATGTCTTGGACAGCTCTTATCTTTTCCGGATTCGCTTCTATGCCCCGTTGGGAGACCAGGAAACCTAGCAATTTTCCTGCGTCCACGCCGAAGACACATTTTGCCGGGTTAAGCTTCATCTTACCTTTTATCAAATTTCTGAAGGTTTCCCGGAGGTCCCCGACGTGATCTTCTTTCTTTTCACTTTTGACAATGATATCGTCAACGTAGGCTTCCACATTTCTTCCCAACTGATCGGCGAAGATCTTCGTGATGAGTCGAGCGAAGGTAGCACCTGCGTTTTTGAGCCCGAAAGGCATCCGCACGAAGCAATAGGTACCGAAGGGAGTAACAAATGCTGTCTTGTCTTCGTCTCCTTCTTGCATATATATTTGGTGATAACCGGAATATGCGTCAAGGAAGCTCATCCTTTCTGACCCGGAGGTTGAGTCGACCAGCTGGTCGATGCGGGGCAGGGGGAAGTCATCTTTTGGGCATGCTTTGTTTAAGTCAGTAAAGTTAATGCACATCCTCCATGCTCCGTTGGCCTTCCTGACTAGGACGATGTTGGCTAACCACTCTGGGTATCGGGCTTCACGGATGATTCCCGCCTGGAGTAGTTTAGTCACCTCCACCTTCGCGGCTTCCTGCCTTTCTACTGCAAGTTTTCTCAGTTTTTGCTTCTTAGGCTTTACGCTTGGATTAATGGCGAGGGCATGTTCGATAATTTCTCTCGGGACACCCAGAAGGTCTTCGGGCCCCCATGCGAACACGGTTTCGTATTCCTGGAGGAACAACATCAAGTGTTTTTCCTCCTCGGGAGACAACATGGTGCCGAGGATCACTATCTTGCTGCTTCCTGGCCTGAGCGGTATCCGTTGGGTTTCCCCCTGGGGCTGTGGTTTAGGGAGCCAGCGGCTGCGATTTGCAGGTACGACGGGATCTAACTCAGTAATGCAGACGTGTTTGATTTGGGGCGGGTTCTCCATATCTATCTTCCTTGCCAAGGCTTGGTCTCCTTGCACCGTGATGACACCATCTTCGGAGGGAATTTTCATGCATAGAAAACCGTGATGAATTATGGCCCTCATGGTCGTCAACGAGCCCCGGCCTAGGATCGCATTGTATTGGAAAGGCATGTCTACCACATCGAATGTGACGCGACTCGTGACGCTGGCTTGTGGCGTTGCGAATGTGACTTCAAGCTCCAATTGCCCCATGGTGGTGACCGTGTTTCCCGAAACCCAGCGGCACTTCCGATTTTTTCAACCGATCTTGTGGGATCATCATTTGTTGGAAAGCCTTCATGGACAGTATGTCCGCAGCACTCCCTCCGTCCACCAATATTCGACGTACTTCGCAATCAGCGATAATGGCGGTTACTACCAAGGAATCTTGGTGCGGGAAGTGTACCCCCGTGGCGTCCTCCTGTGTGAAGGTGATTGGCTCGCATTTTACTGGTGGAGGGGTGGCAGGGGTAATTGCAATGTGGTTAATTTGCCGGGCGTAAGCCTTCCTCTGTCTTTTCGACGAGAGATGTGACTAGGAACCCCCCGCAATGACGTTAATAATGCGACGGAGGTGATTCATCCCTACTCGAGGAGGAGGGTGTTGTCGTCCAACGGGAGGTGCTTCCGGCGGTGCAGGATGCGTCTTGATTTCTCTCTGTTTCACCTCGAACCGCCGATATCCGTTGATCACATTGCATTGGATGGTGTCATGAGTGATATTTTCCCCGTGATATTCACAAAAGTACTGCCAGGGCTCTGTCTCTTCCCTCTTGTTGACTCGGCTTCCCTCGTCTTGCTTTCCTCGGCTCGGGGGTGGCCCTCGTCTCTGCTGCTCCGCGGGCCTGTCGCCCGTGGCCTGCCGATTTCTTGGTTTTTCAATGTGGTGGATCTTCCTCCTTTCGTCTCTTCTTCCAGGCTCTGAGTATCGTTCCCTGGTTTTGGCGTTGGGGGGTGGTCCTTCCCTCGCCTTCTCTTCCGCGAGGCGAACTCTTGATTCTCTTGTTGGGGCCCGTCTCCCCTTCGGAGGTTGTCTTCCTCCGCCCGCGCGTATTCCCTCATCTTCGCAAAGAGTTCTTCCACCGTACGTACCTCTTTACGAGTGAGCCTTTCTGCCAATGGTCCCCTGCACAGGCCGCAACGCGCCGCATTGATGATAGTGGTGTCGCTTACTCCTCGTACTTGGCACTTAATCCGGGAGAAACGCTGGAAGTAACTTTTAAGGGTTTCCCCTTCGCGTTGTCTGACCGCAAATAGGTCACTTTCCTCTTTCATTCCGTCGAAGTTACCCTGGAAGTTGCCTTCAAGCTTGCAGCGGAGTTGCGGCCAACAGGTGATCGACCGGGGCTCCAGCGAGGAGTACCAGGACAGGGCTATGCCTTCAAGGGCTACAAGGAGCCCCTTCGCCTTAATATCATCATCTCCTCCCGCTGCTTCAATCACCGTATCATAAACGCGGAGGAACTCCCTTGGGTCCGTCCGTCCGTCATATGGCTTAACGGTGGGAAATTTGAAGCTTCCCGGGGAGGGCCATTTTTTGGCCCGTAGGCGGGCGCTGAGGGGGTTTGGATCGTGGTCTTCCCTGTGTGCCATCGCAATCGCTGGAGATAGCACCTCGCGGCTCGGGCTTTCATCTTGTGATTCGTATTGCCCCCCGTCTGATCGTCCTTGCAGACGCTTCAACTCCGCCATGAGTTGCTCGTTGGCTTCCATCAGTGCTCGCACGTTGGGGTCAATCTCGTCCTGAGCTCCGGTTCCTTCTCCATAGGTTTCTTCGTTTTCGTGGGTCTCTTGGCGACGAGTCGGATGTGTCGACGCTTCTGCCACCTCTCCTCCTGGTATCGAGGCCGCTCGGCCTGTCGCCGTAGGCCGTCGTCTGGGGGCTCGCTTGCGCACGGCCACCGGAGTCTGTGGAGGTAAAGTTCCTGCCACGTTTCGTGCTTCTGTTGCAGCTGGCATCCGCGTCTCGTCATCCAGAAGTCGAGGGGGATCTCCAGATTGGCTTCTCGCACGCCGTCTTGATTCTTCTGCTCCTGCCGTCGTTGCTGCCCCCTTGGATATTGCCTCCTTTCCTTTCTTTGGTGGCATGGTTGCAGGAAACTTACCCTTGGGCCTGATCGGCCGGCGATGGTTTTACCTTGCGGTTGGGTTCCCCACGGACGGCGCCAGTGTGGTGTCGTTGAACCACCGGGTCTCTTTTTTTTCTCTTCCTCTTCGTCGGACTGTTTCTTGTTTTTCAGGGAACCTCCTTCTACACTGTCTTCTTCCCCACTTTATAGGGCATGCCTGGGACATGCCCGTATCGATTGGCCTTCTTTTTCTTTATTATTTCTTGCCAAGGGCTAGCCTGAATTTTTTATTGAATCACGTCTCTCATACGTTGGGTTTTTTGCCCTCTGTTCGTACACCTTTTATAGGGGTTCGACGGGAATTTCACTTGTGTTGGGGTCTCAGATTGCCTGGACACGTCATTGTGTACTCGGGAGGAGTTGTTGGGGGGTGTCAGACCTTGGAGATTGGCACTAGGTTCACGTCAGAGGGAGACATTGCTGGGAGTGATTTCCTCCTGTTTCCTCCCTCGCCACGGAAGGGGACTTCCCCTCGTTGCGGAGGGGGGGAAAGGGGCGATCTTTATCCATCATCCCCTTTTACCGGGGGATGATCTCCTAAGGTATGGACTTATGGCTTTATCGGAGGAAGAGGTTGACGATTATAAATCCGTTCGCATGGGCCATTAGATACGGGAGCTTCGTTTAGCTAGCCGAGGGGGGAGGGATGAGCCTGGCCGGTCCACCACAGTAGCCGGTGTCACCGACCCAGACGGTCACACCGAGGCTGGGAGTCTTTCTCCGGTAGCTACAGCGTGAGAGCAGTTTCTTCGCTCTCAGCGCTATGCCCTTGGGGATGACGAGGAGGATTATGACAGACTCTATGATGGTATGGACATCCCCGACCATATCGATCCCGATCACGAAACGGCGTCGCGGGGAGACACCACGATGTCATCCTCTGGTTCATCTTATTCCCGTAATGTCAATGTGGCGAGAGGGGACGTAGACCCCAGGGTGGAATCATCGGGGACTATTCGTCGTAACTACTATGAAGCGGCCAGGAATCACCTGGAAGCATCCCTAGATAGGACCTTGGCGAGCATCCGCCGTCAAGCTCGCGAAAGGCCGGTTTCTAGGCAGAAAGTTTCAGCCCGCGAGAACTCTCGCGGATGCCGTATCCCAGAACGCATGCCCGACCGATGCTCGAGCTCACCACCTTCCGTTCTTCAGAACAGGGAACGATTGCAAGCCTTGGCGGCGGTCGTGCATGATCTTCGGAACTTTCCCGAGCAAGTGAACTTAGAAGCTATGGGCGCAACTGTAGTTGAGGACCTGGAAAAGCTCACCGCGGACATGAGGATCTCGAGGCCATCTCGCGGCAAGGAGACCCGGAGTACTTCCCGGGAGCACCGGGAGCACACTCCGATCCGTTCTTGTCATGACGAGTCACGGAGCCTTGCTTGGGAGGATAGTAGGAGGAATGATCGGAACCGTGAGGATTCTCGGAGTGATTCCCGAGCGACCTCAAGGTATCAGAGGTACGCTCGTCATGATCACGAGCATACCGAACGTTCCACGACGGAACGAAGTTCGTCGCGCTGGCCTCAGGAAGTTTTCTCTCGGCTCGGCTCATGCGTCGGGAACCGATTCTCGAAGATTTCATAATTTCTCACCCAAGTATTGGTTTCAACCATAGCACTACTGACATGTAACACATTCACCAAATCAAAATAGAATTTCCTAGTGCAAAATTGAATGGATTTAAAGGAATGCTTACTTTTTGAAGAAAACCAAAAATGAAGGAAAATAAAGGGAAAATCTCCTCAAGCTAGGAATTCAACATGGCCTCTTAACACTCATCCTCAAAGATTTCATATTTTCTCACCCAAGTCTTAATTTTAGCCAGAGTATGTTCTATTTTTGGGGCGACGACAGTTTTTTTGCCTGTAGAACAATAACAGATGAGAGCCAGCCCAAGAGTATGTAAACCTAGCGAGGCACATGAAAATCGATTTTTACCTAAGAACTGCTTGTGATGTGCATGAATGATATGAAAATTCACATCACAATTGATTCCTAGATTAGAACCGATTGTGATGTGAATTTTGACATCACAATTAGTTCCAATAAAAGAACTGATTGTGATGAGCATGGGTATATCCCAAATCCCAATCGATTCTAACCTAGGAACCGACTCTGATGTGCACAATCGGTTCTAGTTTCAGAACCAATTGTGATGATTGTCCGCTACTCGTTGAATCTTGTATCACAATCAATTTTTTTATTAAATTGGAAATCGATATAGATAAAATAATAATGTTGTACCGTTCTATATAGTAGTGAATAAAGATATGGACGCACAAAAGCACATGTGCGTCGTGTATATACAGAGTTCGCCTGCATAACTGAGCAGATCGAGCATGCATTCAAGTAACTCTTGTGCGATCTCAAGAAAAGAATAGAAAGAAACTTTCATACATTTTGAGCATCCAATCCAACATAGAGAGGAGGAAATTAATTTTGCTGACTGCAGCTGGTGCGGTTGATGGCGTCGAGCAGTGCAGAGCAATCACCCGTCGAGATGATCGAAGCCAAGCTGATGATGGCCACAGGCATTAGCAACTGCCAGCAGTTGGTAGAGGATCTTCTCAACAAGGGAGATGCCACGACGACGGTGGTGGTTATGGTCTCCAGCAGCAACCAGCTGTCTAACGCAGCGAAGCCTCCCCCGCGCCCGGTCTCCATGGATCCGCAGCTGCTAGCATCGGCATGCTCTGGATCTTGGCAAGAACTGAGTTTCCTTCGCAGCAGGAACGACGCACCCGGGCGGTCAGATGTGATGCCAACTGGATCATCCCTTGAGTTGCTTGAGCTCGGCACCAAAGCGAGCTCAGTGACGCAGCAACCTTCCAATGAAGAGTTGCTGGAGGGCGTCACCGTTGAGGGGGACACCGCACTCCATGTGGTGGCCACCAATGGTGACAGTGACAACTTCTTGAGTAGTGCCGACGTCATCTACGGCAAGGCCAAGCACCTCCTGTTTGTGCAAAACAAGAACGGTGACACGCCCCTGCATTGCGCTGCCAGGGCTGGGAAATCCAAAATGGTCTGTCGTCTCATTGCTCTGGCCAGAGCTGAGGACGAAGGTGGCGAGAGGCTCAAGGAACTCCTGAGAAAGGAGAATGTGCGTAAGGAGACGGCCTTGCATGAAGCTGTCCGCATCGGTGATAAGGACATTGTGGAGCTGCTTATGGTGGAAGATTCGGCACTAGCATGTTTCCCCAGAGACGGTTGTTCGCCGTTGTACGAAGCAATCTTGTTGGACGACGACAACATCGCGCACTCTCTATATGACAAGAGTCATGGAAATCTTTCGTACTCTGGACCAAATGGACAAAATGCGCTGCACGCAGCGGTTCTTCGAGGGACAGGTAGTCATACATGCATCTATTCCTTTGAAACTTTTTTCGGCGCATTTATTTGTCCATGCATGATTATAGATAGATATAGGGGTGAAACGGATCGGATATGGATCGGATACCACTCATATTGTATTTGATCCATATAATTTTATCGGATCGGATTCAGACACGGATAGTACCGGATACGGATTCGGATGCGGAGAATGTCGGATACGGATATGGATAATATTCGAACGAATACGAATAAAATAAGTTCGGATAATCATCGGAACGGATATTTTTCGAATAATACGCGTAAGCACTAAATACGAACGGAGTGATTCCATTCTACCTCACTACCACAAACATTTGCACTCGCACTTCTTGATTCCGTTCTAAAACAAATTATAATAATAGTTACACACATGTAGTTTCAGAAGCACATAAAAAGGATAGTGTCACGTAACAAATCATCAATAACTTCCATGCCACAGTCCTAGTTCTTTAGTTGATTTAAGGAAAAGGATAGTGTCACATGTTTAGGAAAAGATACAGCAAAGCTCAACAAGGTCCATCCATTGCACTTGCACGAATCCAACCAAAACAGGCTAGTGGAACACTACTGATACTTGCTGATTGTAACTCTGTTTTTTATCAATAAAATCTAAGCTTCTGAGTTTCTAAAAGATGGCTACTGGAACAGGAATGCACTAGAAGCGATCAAACTGCCGGTGCACAAAACATGACATCCTAGCTTCAGATGGAGCATCACCATATAATCACAAAATACACATATACCTGAAATGTGAAGCATGAAAGCAACATAAAATTATTAAACTTTGTATCATAAATAATACATAGAAAAATTAGAAATAATTAGGACGAGGCAAAAAATCTTTAGCACAAACCTTTAATTGTTTAATTAGTAACATTGCATGTGACAACCTTCATTAAGCTCTCTAGGTGTCAACCAAAATATCATCCTATGTACAATAGTCAATAGATATTTTAATTAACATCACAAACAAGCAAAGAGACAGGTTGATAACATCAAATACTTTTTATTTATCATGTAGCAAACCTCTTGATCGATTGCCTTTTCATTGACCTCCATATCAACCTCATCTATGAATGTTGCAACCTTTTCCTTAGAAATATTAATCCCTAGCAATGTGAAAAGACAAATAAAAAAATGGTATGTAGCAATGTAGAAAGACAAATAAAAATTGGTATGAATAGATAGCTACCTTGTTTTGAAGCAAGTGTCCAATCCTTGATACAAATCAATGCTTCGACCATTTCTGGATCTAGTCGACTATGATATGGATCAAGAACGGGCCCACCAGCACTGAATGCAGACACTGAAGCAACTGTTGACACCTGAATAGCTAATACATCTCGAGCTAGTTGTGAAAGGACAGGAAAAGTCCCTTGTCTATCCCTCCACCATGCCAACACATCAAACTTGTCATCATTGGTTTCAATATACCTTATGCATGGTTCTTTCATGTAAATTTCCAATTCAGTGCTGTCATCATGGCTTGTCATAGTTTGGTCATACAAATAGTCTTCTATCTCTTGAGTGATAGTGACAGATTTTGAAGCCTCACTAGTTTGTGAAGATTGTGCAGCAGGTGTGATGACATTGTATGCTTGAAACAATTGTTTAACTACATCCATGAATGCAATAAGTTCACTGTCATACATCCCACGGTAGATCTTTTTCATAAAATACTCTACCAGCCTTTTCTTATATCTTGGATCAAGAAAGCATGCAACTGCTAAAGCTATGTTAGATTTATCCCAATATTTTTCATACTTTGATTGCATTGCATTAGCCATACAAGAAATTGTTTCATCACAGTCATGACTCCATTCTTCAATTGCTAACTTGATGTCACAAAATTTCCACCAAAAGAGATTAGCTGTTGGATATAAATGCCCCGAGAATAGATCAGTTGCATCACTAAATTTTTCCAAATACGTTGATAGAGATTGTGCCTTATCCCAATCTTCATCTGTCGGAGCACATCTTCTATATTTGGTCTCATTTAAGAACAATAGCCTTTCAAAAGCCCTCTTGAAATAAATAGCATTACTTAACATGGCAAAAGTGGAGTTCCATCTTGTTGGAACATCCAATGAAAGACCTTTCTTAACATCTAACCCACATTCCAATGCACACTTCTGAAATTCCTCCCACTGTAATGGGGAATTTTTAACAATTGCAATAGTTTCTCTAATATTTTTGACTGATGATGCAATTGCTTTTAATCCATCTTGAGCAACAAGATTTAAAATATGGCATAAACATCTCACATGAAAGAAGACTCCATCACATATCAAAGGCTCATGCTTCATGAGTATTGGAATAAGTTCTTTCACACATTTGTCATTAGCCGATGCATTGTCCAGAGTTAGAGCAAATAATTTTTTTTCTAGGTTCATGGCCATCACACCCTTCACAAATTCATTGGCTAGGTTTTTGCCCAAGATGGTTTCCTTTCACATGCATGAATTTAACAATCCTTTTTTGGATATGCCAATTGTCATCTATCCAATGAACAGTTATACACATGTACCCCTTGTTTTGATTTGAAGTCCACATGTCCATGGTGCAAGAAAAACAACATGAAATAGACTTGAACATGTTATATAACTTCTTCCTTTCCTCTATGAACATCTCCATTATACTATTCCTTGTACTAATGCGAGACATTAATGAGAAACCAGGACGCAAAGACTTAATGAAGTCAATAAAATACTCATGCTCTACCATGTTAAAGGGGTACTCATGCATAACCATTGCTAACTGCCACTTTCTTATGCTAGATTCTGCATCATACCTGTATGTTTGTATTGTGCCATCGCTACTTGCCAACCTTGGCTGCCCTTTCACAAGATTGTGCTTGTTTTTCATATGATTCCAAACACGCTGTGCCTCTCATGGTATTTTTTTGGCCTTTGTAACTGCACTTCTTACATTTTGCCTATTGCTCTCTCACCTCAACACTATCTGGTCCTATTTTCGTCACCCAAATATCATCATAGTATTTCCAAACCTCGGAGGTCTTTGCCTTCTTAGAGGGGGGTTCATTTTCTTCAGGTTGATTTCTTGTTTCCCCTTCATCATTACTAGCTGCAACTTCCGGTAATTGGAGTGAACTTGGTGCAACCACACTATCACTAACACTAAGTGGGGCAGGATGTTCTGCCTCATTGCCACAAACATTTGCACTCGCGCTTCCTGATTCCATTCTGAAACATTTGCCACAAACTTAAATGCCATTAGCCAACAAATACTCCCAAATTATATAAGCAATTCCTCTTAACCAAGTACTATACTGTCCTCAAAATAATATTAGCTCATTTTTTATCAGATCAACTCAGCCCTACACAATTAAACAATATAAACAAGTGTCCTACTCAAATTTTCACGCAATCTTCTTGATCGATCAACTCAAATTTCTACACAATTAAACAATATAAACAAATGTCCTACTGCCATTTGCCCATTTACATAGCAATTAGAAAAGCAATATCTTAACTCTGTATAGAAGCACAATGTTGGGCAGGGACAGCCAGTCATGATCAGCTTACAATATAATGGCACCGTACGACAATTAAAAATGGATCAACTTTATACTTACAATATAATGGCACCATATGATAATTAAATGAATCAACTTTATGCTACAAAGCACCTTTTGCCTTGTCAAAAATAACAGAAGGTCCAAACAATATAATGGCACCATATGACAATTACAAGGCTACTTCTAGTACACTAATCCCAATACAATGGAGAACTAGGAAATGTCTGACTATCTGAGCATTCTTTGGAACAATATGTTTGCTAAAATGGTCCACAAAGGAACAGCCTTCAAGACCACAATTCTGATGCATATTCCAGTTACATATACAGACCTCTGATCACCAAAATCATCAAGGACATACATGACCATGTATATCAATATATGTAAGTATGTAACATGATCACCAAAATCCAAAACTACTGCATTGAAGGAACTTTTGAGTTTTGACCATATATATGCATCAGAGATTCAGAGGAGCACCTTGAGCCATGCCTGTCAGGCTTGCCAGGCGTCTGTGAGCTGGCAATGCGCCGAGCCAGGAGCAAGCCGAGCCGCGTCGAGGCCAGGCGGGAGCGCCTTAAACCGTCGAGCTACCAAGCCAGCGAGCGAGCCGCGGAGCGGCCTTGCCGGAGCGGGCGATGGCGAGGCCGAGCGGAAGCGGGCATGGACGGGAGTGTGAGCGGCGACACCGCTGGGCACCGCCAGGCAAGGAACAGATCTAGGGTTGCGCGATTGGCATTTGGGATTTGGCAACGCTATGCTTGGACCGCTTGGTGTGGTCACGCCTCAGCGCCCTCGGCCGCCAGGCTCGATGCTGTATGCCCACCTGTGTATGAAGTATCTGTATTCCTCGTCCGCACAGTTGTCGCTGTCACTACTCACTAGGGGCTATGGCCTGGGCCAAGGAGGACCTGAATTCAGGCTTGAAGCCCATCTGGTGAGTGGGCTAAATGGCAAAAGTGAATTCGGATATTATCCGCCGAATAATATCCGAAAAATACTCGGATATTATCCGACGGATAATATCCGAGATATCCGTATCCGTATCCGGAACGCTTTATCCGTATTCAATCCGTATCTGAAAAAATATCCGGATATCCGAAAAAATATCCGAATTACTATCCGAGGCGTTTCGGTCGGTCGGTCGGTCGGAAATTATCCGTACCATTTTCACCCCTAGATAGATAGATAGATAGATAGATACATCCGTGGAATGTTTGGTACAAGTACAACAGTACAAGACATAAATAATCTTATTTGGCTAAACCATGGAATTGAAGCCTAGGACTATGGATGCATCGATAATTTAATATGATCTCGTAGCCACAATGCAAGTTACTTTGCAGGGGCAAAAACATTCGAGGAGGTAATCTTAATTCCCCTGTTCTGGTTGTGGAGTAGATCGAATTATAGGAGGGCTTGCTCTTCGTTTCTCATGTTGATTTGTTTTAACACAACTTTTTGCAGCGCTTACAAGAAGGCTGTTGGCATGGAACAAGGATCTTACCACACAAAGCGATGAAAACGGGAGTACACCTCTGCACTTTGCCGCCGCTGGGCAACGCCAAAGGTGGCCTCTCCAATTTGTCTTATCTCCGCAACCCCAACACCGTCTTCTCCATTCTGCCATTAAGGGTGTATTTGGTTCAAGGGCCCTAAAGTATCTCGCCGCAGCTCTGCAGCAGCAAAGCGTGTGTTGGCACGTGTTGGAAGCTAACCCAGTTGCACTACATCAATCGGACCACGATGGATTATTTCCTATACACATCGCTGCCTCTGTTGGTGATATAGGGGCTGTTGCCATGTTCCTTAAGAAGTTGCCCAGTTGCGGCGGTTTCCGTGACGCTAAGGGAAGGACATTCCTTCATGTTGCTGTTGAGAAATCTCAAATGTCCACAGTTTCTTTTGCCTGCAGAAATCCATCGCTTACATGGATCTTGAATATGCAAGACAATGATGGGAACACTGCATTGCACCTCGCTGTCCAGTCTGGGAGACTTGGATTGTTTGGTCCTCTATTCCAGAATCGGCAAGTGAACTTGAATTTAACAAATAAAAAAGGGCAAACTCCTCTAGATATATCACGTCGCAAGATACTCCCACAGTCCAAGGCACCCCTAGCATTGTTATATACTCTGGTAATCTACTCTAGCTCTCCTTATATTTTTAAGCATGGCCCTTAAAAGCGAAAGAAAATAATTGAGGTTTGTGAGGTTTGATTTCTCCTATTTATTTTTCTATATTGCATAACACTAAAGAAATGATAGACAGTGCACTCGTAGAAGCCGGCGCTATAATCAGTGATTATCGCCTGGATCACATTCAAAAGAAGTATACTGACCAAGTAAAACGTGATGATAGAGAAGAATCAGAGAATATGAAAGATTCGACACAAACTTTTTGTGTTACCGCAGCTCTAATAGCAACAGTGGTATTTGGTGCAACTTTCGCCCCAATTGGAGGTTACAGAGCCGATGATCACCAAGGAACACCAATGCTTGCTGGGAGGTATGCTTTTGATGCGTTCATGATGGCCAACTCATTGGCTTTCATCCTTTCCACGATAGCTCTTATCTTTTTCATGCGTTCTGGATCTGCTATGATTGACTTGCCGATCCGCCGAGCTTCCTTGGCCATAGCCTCCATTTTCTTGAAGTCTTCGATCACAAGCCTGATTACTGCCTTTTCACTAGGTATGTATATAATGCTAGCCACAATTGCTAAAAATACCGCCGTTTTGATGATCTTTGTCATAAGCCCTTTTGTTGTGGTATACGACAATATTGAATTGATCCAACATTGGATTTCTCCTGCACGTTCTCGTATCAGAAGGGGGATAATTTTCACACTAGCAGACTTGTTAGCGTCTCTCATGCCCCTTATGCGTACTACAATAGTGCCGCTGCTGTTTATTTTTGGTTTGGCCTTACCAACGTACCACCACCATTCAAAATAGAACTACGGATACAAATCACCCGCACCGTAGTCTTGAAGAGTCGCAAATATTATATGGTGACGGCGGGCCGGTATAAAATGAACCAATATTCTCCCTTTCTTTTTTTAATTCAGAGTGTATTTTTTTTTCTTTTTACGAGCGAGGGTGTTCTAAATCCGCTGTGTTGATTTGGTCAAATATGGTACTAGTTTTCTTGTTCTACATTTGTTGTGCTCATAATTATGTAATGGTGGTTAATGTATTTTTCTGTAACACTGTTTAATTCGTACTGTGTAACTGATATATGTGATTCGTGTAAGGCTTGTATGAATTTAATACCAGCGATCTCCCGTGCCTGGCTAAAAGATTGGTAAAAAATATGAAGCTACTACTATTCTTGATATAAAAATGTTTGCCTGGAATAAGTGATTAACTAGTAATTCAACTGTGCTTATCTGTCTTAGGCCCGGTTTGTTTCAGCTTCTGTACATTTCTGTTTTAAATAAAAAAGGATTATTTGCCGAACAGAAGGATTCTAGATAGCTTACCTGAGAATCAGAAGCTGTCATCTACATAGAATCAAAATCCGGCTAGAACCTGAATCTTGCTGCTCGCCGGCATACTACAAAAACTCGAAGTCGCATTCGACTTGGCCCAATTCTCCTATAATCAAAAACAGCTTCTTTTATAATCCAAAATTCATAATTCAGAAACTGAAACAAACTGAACATTAATGGACTAACCTCGCAAGTGAACTGGAGTACTAATTGACAACGCAATCACCGTCGTCTGTAGAAAACAAAAGGAGAATTCTACAGGAAGCCCTCGCACGAATGGCAAAAAAATAAAATTGACCGTGCGCGTTGTTCTTAATGGGCGGTTACATAAATACTTTCGTGCGACGGTGAGAAAAGGATGATCGAGTCGTGGATAATGTTGCAATGCAAGCTGAGTGGCTCTGCTTGACGCTCCAGCCATTCGAGTGTCACTACGTAGCATTTCCAACATGGGAATCCCCCCAATATTTCACGGGAATTGAGTAATCACTACAGGAAAATGATTTGTTTTCTACGCCCACACATATTTTCGTCGGTTGAAATCAAGACGAAATAAAAGTTTTTTTTCGTCGGCCTCCACGTAGCTGACGAAACTAAATTCATTTTCGTCGGCTAAGCCGATGTTAATATCCTTTTCGTCGGCTTAGCCGACGTCAATACCTGGCCCAGCTCCCCATAAAATTTTTCAAATTTCAGGTACCTATTTTCGTCGGCTAAGCCGTCAAAAATAGTTGCAAAAAATAATAAAATATGGCAAATGTCGGGCCCACAGTGTATTGTTCGTCGGCTAGGCTGACGTTAATAGCTGCCATGTTCAATGGGGTCGTGGATTCAAGTGAAGCCTTAGGAGAGGCGAGGTCATCTTAATCATCCCAAAGCAGTGCACGGAGTTCACGTGAGGCAAGACTAGAGGAGGAGTTAAGGCGAGGAGGAGTTAAGGCAACAACGGGAGGTGCTGAGGCAACAACAAGATATGATGAGGCACCAACACGAGAGTGCAATGCAAACCCAAGCCTATTTTGTTCAATGGCAGGCACAACAACAACAATACTTTCAAGTAAGTAAAGTTGTCAGTTGTGTTTACGATTTTATGCCTACAATGAGTATATTTTTATTATTCGTGTAGACTTTATCATTTAGACTTAAATCACTTCATAATGTCAGTTTAGCTACATTTATTAAATTTATATCATATGTGCTAGATGTGTTTTGTAAATGCTTTGTTATGGTCGACCATGTATGTGGAATGGCGAATTTTGATGATCCTCCATAATTGATCATTTACGCTTAAAGCACTTGATACGATCATTTTCAATAAATTTATCAAATTCATATCATGCGTGCCTCATGAAGTGGAATGATAAATTTTGATGATCAATGCTTGCATATAGTGCTAATGGCCAAATTATATGTACTTTTTATGAACTTCATCATTTTGTTGCTAATTGGTGTCACAATACTTATATTTGTTTTTGTTCTTCTATCAATAATTTTTTTAGGACATTTTAGCTTCGCACCTTGGATCCGCTGCCGTTAACTTGCCAACATTTCGTCCTCCTCCTCCACCTCCTTTCTTCCAATCCCCGCAAATGGTATTTACTAGTAACTTGTTATTTTTAGAAAGTTGGTTTTTCATGTGAAATTAATTAATAACCATTTTGATTCCTATAGGGATCGACAACACCGCCTGCTGGACCGGAAACAAATGTTGGAGGTGATGATGCTAGTGGTTCGGGGACGCCTGTTGAACAATTTTTCAATACAGGGGGTGATGCAGGTAGTGGCCACAATTTTCATACACCTCCAAGTTGAACAATGTAATTTTATGTTAAATGTCTTGCAATGATTTGTTTTTGTTCATGTGGATGAGATGATGCAAATGATGATTGTTTTGTGGATGTGGATGCAAACAATGTGTATGCGATGTTATAAATAATGAATGTTATGTGTGGTATGTGGATGGCATAATTTCCGTGATTGTTCTGTGAATTGTGTTGTCATAATATCTGTGATTGTTCTGTGATTTGTGTGATTTTCTGAGAATTTTTGTTATTTTTTAAAAGAAAATTACATATTTTCGTCGGCCTGGCCGTCGACAGTACTGGGGTACATATTTTCGTCGGTCAACAAGGCCGTGGAAAATAATTATTTTCGTCGGCCAACGAGGCCGTGGAATGGCCGACCGTGGAAAATAAGTATTTTCATCGGTCAGGCCGATGAAAATAAGTTGCCACGTCAGCTTGTCTACGGAAGCTGGCCGACGGCAAAGTAATTTCGTCGGCTGCCTAAAGCCGTCGAAAATAGAATATTTTCGTCGGTCGCCGATGAAAATAGTTGTATTTTCGTCTAGTTATTTTCGTCGGCCAGCCGACGAAAATAGCTATTTTCGTCGGTTTTTAGCTTATTTTCGTCAGCCAAAGGCCGACGAAAATATATCGGATTCCTGTAGTGAATGTTTGTTAAATTTCATAAGTCACCGTCAATGGTATAAGTTGGTGACGATATCACCAGGACATCCTCAGGAGTCAGTACCATAAATTCAATAAAAAAATGAAGGTTTGAATTATCCCTCTAAAATCGTGGCATGATCCTATGATAAAGCAACCCATCCTAGGATTGGGTGGTTCCTTGAACCAAACGCACCTTATATATGGAGTACTAGGAAGATAAGCGCGGCGCACGCTGCACGCGCACGAAAAACGAATTTGTGTTTTTTTTTTCGGAGAAAAAATGGATTGAGATGTATTTTTTAATTTTTTGTAGGGTCTTTCGGAGCGTTTTTCTGGAACAAATTTTTTTTGGGGGACCTTATATATTTCTGTTGACGAAAATATTTTTGGACTTTGCCGCCGCTGGGCAACGCCAAAGGTGGCCTCTCCAATTTGTCTTATCTC
Source organism: Rhipidocladum racemiflorum (assembly GCA_036346355.1). Taxonomy (NCBI): domain Eukaryota; kingdom Viridiplantae; phylum Streptophyta; class Magnoliopsida; order Poales; family Poaceae; genus Rhipidocladum; species Rhipidocladum racemiflorum. The sequence goes on from CM070586.1 coordinate 24,920,698, forward strand.
CGCAACCCCAACACCGTCTTCTCCATTCTGCCATTAAGGGTGTATTTGGTTCAAGGGCCCTAAAGTATCTCGCCGCAGCTCTGCAGCAGCAAAGCGTGTGTTGGCACGTGTTGGAAGCTAACCCAGTTGCACTACATCAATCGGACCACGATGGATTATTACCTATACACATCGCTGCCTCTGTTGGTGATATAGGGGTTGTTGCCATGTTCCTTAAGAAGTTGCCCAGTTGCGGCGGTTTCCGTGACGCTAAGGGAAGGACATTCCTTCATGTTGCTGTTGAGAAATCTCAAATGTCCACAGTTTCTTTTGCCTGCAGAAATCCATCGCTTACATGGATCTTGAATATGCAAGACAATGATGGGAACACTGCATTGCACCTCGCTGTCCAGTCTGGGAGACTTGGATTGTTTGGTCCTCTATTCCAGAATCGGCAAGTGAACTTGAATTTAACAAATAAAAAAGGGCAAACTCCTCTAGATGTATCACGTCGCAAGATACTCCCACAGTCCAAGGCACCCCTAGCATTGTTATATACTCTGGTAATCTACTCTAGCTCTCCTTATATTTTTAAGCATGGCCCTTAAAAGCGAAAGAAAATAATTGATCGAGGTTTGTGAGGTTTGATTTCTCCTATTTATTTTTCTATATTGCAGAACACTAAAGAAATGATAGACAGTGCACTCGTAGATGCCGGCGCTATAATCGGTGATTATCGCCTGGATCACATTCAAAAGAAGTATACTGACCAAGTAAAACGTGATGACAGAGAAGAATCAGAGAATATGAAAGATATGACACAAACTTTTTGTGTTACCGCAGTTCTAATAGCAACAGTGGCATTTGGTGCAACTTTCGCCCCAATTGGAGGTTACAGAGCCGATGATCACCAAGGAACACCAATGCTTGCTGGGAGGTATGCTTTTGATGCGTTCATGATGGCCAACTCATTGGCTTTCATCCTTTCCACGATAGCTCTTATCTTTTTCATGCGTTCTGGATCTGTTGAGATTGACTTGCCGATCCACCGAGCTTCCTTGGCCATAGCCTCCATTTTCTTGAAGTCTTCGGTCACAAGCCTGATTGCTGCCTTTTCACTGGGTATGTATATAACTAGCTAGCTCTACGTACAAATGGTATGGGTTTTTGTGAGTATTGGCTGTTGCTCTTGCAGGTTCTCTCAGCCTGATAATGATGAGCAGAACATGCTTGCTAAGTGCACGAACAGGTTCACAAAACCGTCGAAAATCGTGGTTTTTGGTCGCATCGAGCGGCTCGATATGTAAAACCGCTCGATAAACCGGTTAAATTCAAAAAAAAATTTATGCGATATAAAGCGATCGATTTTCAGTCAAAATCGACCGGTTTTCGGTTAAAATTGATCGGTTTAAGGTCAAAATCGTCGATTTTCAGTCAAAACCGGCCGTTTTCGATCAAAATCAACCGGTTAGATTTTTTTAAAAAAAATTCCAAAATATTGAATTATGAACCCTTCGGTTTCTGACAATTTTCAAGCAATTTTCTACTTGATATCTCCGATTTTCGAATTTCAATTTTTGAACGGTTTTTTTGAAATCGAAATCGTTAACCGCATGAATGCTAATGTTCTTCCTGGTAGAGTCATAATACTGTCAATATTAGGAGAGAGATTAGATATTTTTTCATTCACATCAAACAGGACGAACTTAGTAGGTGGTGAGGACGTGCATCCACACACCTCTCAGGCTCTAACCAACTGAGCTAGGTTCGGTCCCTATCATACAATCAAGATTCAATAAAATAAAAGAATTCATCAGAGTAGATTTGTAGAATAAACAGGTCCAATGTTTAATGAATTGGAGTAGAGTTGACATGTTCAAAGTGAACTGTTCGAACGCAATCTCTTTCTCCAAATAATTCTGACTTATTATTTATATATATATAGTACTCTTATCATGCAAACACACCTTTATGAAACTTTTTATATTTTTGAATATGGATTTTTAAGGCATATATATCAATCGATTCCTGCGTTTCTTCCTGATTTATAAAGAGTAGACAGAGTAAGGGACCCTAATGTTTTTGGGTTGCTAACTCCAAAAGGTTGGTAAACTTATATCTATTCAGTTTGCACATGATATGCATCTTCAGTTGTCAGATCTAAATCCAGAAATTTATGCAAAACTAGAGCCCTAACTTGACCATATGAGGTGCCATTTCTATATGTCGCCTGAATTGATATCAGTTTTCGGTGGTTCGATCGGACGGCTCTAATGGTAACAAGAGGCAGGACCATCTACTTCCTCATCTGAACTTCAAACTGAACTGAACAAAACTTATACTGCTTCGATTGAATGGAAATATACGCGTCCATGCAGTGGTAGGTGCACCATGAACTTGGCCGTAGATGATGAATAACTGCATGGAATCAAATAGTACATCCTTATGTGATATCGTGATCTCTTTTGGTCCATAAAAGAGCAGGTGAAGGATCAGAAGTGCTGCAAGCTGAGAGATGAATTGTTCGTGGAAGCCACTCCAGTGGCTTTGCTATGGTAGGCTTGGGAGACATCTGGAGCTCTCGTGTTGCGGCGTAGCACAGCATGTCGAAGGTTTCTATCTCGCCATTTTGCGTGAAAGCTTCGGCTAAAAGTCCGCTTAAACATTGTGGACGTGTTGTAACTAGTCATTTTATTTTGCAGTCGCTTCATTGTATTAACTTAAAATGAGTTTTACATTGGTGTTAGTTGTATATCAATACTCAGAATTAGCGGCCTGTCTGACTCGGCCGGGGTGCATGCTGGAGGGAAGATATTGTTCAGAGTGCAAGCTAGTACAAGCTTGGAAGGAGGCTGCACAAAATGCTTTTTTCATCTAAAATTTTTAAATTACATGTGTTTGGTTTTCTCTAATCATCCAAACGCGTTTTTGAGTCATTTATATATACTCTTGAGAATTTTGGAATAAGCCTTCGATGTTATCCAATACCTTTCCCCCTGATTTCTGAAGAGGCCGGCCTAATTTTTTTTCTATTGAAAAATTTTTAAAGCATTTTTTTTAGAGTGCCAGCGCAAAAGCTCAGCGAAATTTGATCGGCACAAACGGAAAAAAATAAAAGTAAAAACACAAACAAGTTGCACTCATGCCTGCACGGCTTCACGCACACCAAGCACATGCACCACTCCGCGTACATGCGGTACAGCTCCACTTTGTCAGATTAAGATCCAGAGATTTTTCCAAGTTCAGAGAGTTCAGAGCCCTAAGCCCTTGACCTGATAAGGTGCCATTTGTGTACAAGGTGATGACAATTGTGCTGCCTAATTTTGGATGCTTGTCTGAACATGATGGATCCATTGAAGCCTGCTAAAATAGTGCTCCTCCAATGACCGTCACCTTCTTCTTGTTCTTCTTCTTCGACCATTCGAGGTGTGAGGCAGGCTAGACATGGCCATCAACATCAGGAGTGCAAGAGACAAGACACTTGTCTTCAAATGGGAGAAAGCAACATGGCTCGTGAAAACTGCACACCAAGAGGTCCTTTTCTGCAAAACCACCTTCCAAACGTAAAACCATCGTGGTATCCGCTGTCGCTGACAGATGGGACCAATGAACGCAAGGGTGTGCGGGCCCACTCGTCAGTGGGCATGGTGGAATCTCAAGGGATGTCCGGAGGATTTTTTTTAAATAATACTTTTTTTAAAATGTATTGCAGTATTAATACGCGGAAAACAAAAATTGCAAAAATTACACCTATTCGCCGAACGGTATGGCGAAATAGCTATTTTCGCCGAACGGTATGGCGAAATAGCTATTTTCGCCAAACGGTGTGGCGGCTAATGCCTAATTACGCAGTTAACCGCTAGGCGATAAATTCCACGGGGAACAAGGGTATTATCGCCAAACCGTTTGGCGAAAATAGAGTTATAGCCGTACGGTACGGCGAAAATACGGTATGGCGAAAATAGCTTCTTCTCCCTAAACTCTGACGGCCGACTGTTAACTGCATATTTAAGTAGTGGTCGCTGCACTGTTTGGCGAAAATAGCTATTTCGTCGTACCGTTCGGTGAAAATAGCTATTTCGCCATATCGTTTGGCCAATAGGTGTTATTTTTGCAATTTTTGTTTTTCGCGTATTAATACTGTAATTTATTTTTTAAAAAGAATTATTGTAAAAAAATTCATGTCCGGAAGGAAAGCTCTCTTGTCTGTGTGCACAACAGTGCCGTGCTAGCAATTGGATATTTTTGCTTGGTGCCATCTGCAATTGTTGGCCTTCAGAGCTAAAGTCGCTGGCAAGAATCTATTGGAGACTTGTGGCCACCATTTTTTTTGCCCCCCACAAGAATACAGCACGTGAGCTTCTAGATGTTGCTTGACAGATAGGCCTCTTCTGATGGCCACAACATTGCAGGAGCTTCTTATCTGATTGCTGCATTATTTGCAATCCTTCCTTTTTATTCGGTGATGGAAATATCTCTTCTACAGAACTAAGATCAGATGCAATGAACCATAGTACTTAATTAATACCGATAGGCAGCACTTGTCAGAGAGTCCTGTGGATGCATCATGCATGTGAGTAATGAGCATTTCATGGTGCAATTAAGTACCTAGTTGCTAGATCCAGCATGTGGCTTTGTTCTTCAGGGTCAAAGTTTATGAACCTTTAAGTAAGGTTCAGACTTGCAGGGAAGACTCTGAAAACTAGTGGAGGCATATTCAGTAGCCTTTGAATTCCTTTCTCATTGTAAATGTAACTAGTGAGAGCCGCGCGCTCCGCCGCGCCGTGCGAAATTTAATCCAAGTTTTTATCTCAAAAAAAAGGTAGGAACATCACCTTATGCGCTTATTTTCCCGTGAAAAACGAGGGGAAACGGGTAAAAACGGAGAAACGACGGACGAAAACCGAATTCCCATTTTTTTTGTGGGGAAATGGCCAACGAAAACATTTTTCTCATGCTCCGGAGAAAAAAATGGATAAAGAAAATTTTGTTTTTCAGGCAAAACAGAGAAAGGAAACGGCCTCACATATTTTTTTTGGGAAATAGCCACCGAAAACATTTTCCCCATGCTCCGGAGGGAAAACGACTCACGAAAATATTTTTTCCGGGCAAAACGGAGAAAGGAAACGGTTTTACATTTTTTTTGGATAAACGGCCAACGAAAACATTTTTCCCATGCTCCGGAGGAAAAACGGATCACGAAAATATTTTTTTCGGGTAAAACGGAGAAAGGAAACGGTCCCTCATTTTTTTTAGGGGGGAAATATCCACCGAAAACATTTTTCCCATGCTCCGGAGGAAAAACGGATCACGAAAATATTTTTTTCGGGTAAAACGGAGAAAGGAAACGGTTACTCATTTTTTTTTGAGGGGGGGGGAATAGCCACCGAAAACATTTTCCCCATGCTCCGGTGGAAAAACGGGCCACCGAAAATATTTTTCGCATGCTCTGGAGAAAAAACGGACCCCGAAAACATTTTTTTCGAACAAAACGGAGAAAGGACCCGAACGTAAAACGTGAGGACCTATTTGTTATACTTTTGGGCCTGTTCGCTATTTTGAATAATTAGGAAAGGACTCGTTCGTGATTCGCGCTTAACGGGAGGTCCTCCATGCAAAACGGCAAACCAGGGACCTAAACGTGAAACGAAAAAATTATTTCCCTCTCACATAAAATCACGTAAGGACCTAAACGTAATTTGGAAGAAACCGGGAGGGGCTTTGCGCAAAAAATGCAGGGACACGTGGGGGGCCGGTTGGCCCCCAATCTCTTCCCCTATAAGGGGGTTTACTAGGAAGATTCGCGCGCTACGCCGCGCCGTGCGAAATTTGATAAAAAAAATGATGAAAAGCGGGGAAAAACGGAAAAAGGATGGGCGAAAACGAATTTACGTTTTTTTTTTTGGGAAACGGCCAACGAAAACATTTTTTCCATGTTCCGGAGAAAACACGGTTCACGGGAATAATTTTTTCAGGCAAAACGAAGAAAGAAAACGGCTTTCATTTTTTTTGTGGGGAAATAGCCACCGAAAACATCTTCCCCATGCTCCGGAGGAAAAACGGATCACGAAAACATTTTTTCGGAGCAAAACGGAGAAAGGGAACGGCTTTTCATATTTTTTGTTTTTGAAAAATGGGCAAGGAAAACATTTTTCCCATGCTCTGGAGAAAAATCGAATGACGGTTTTTTTTTTCGGGCAAAACGGATAAAGGAAACGGTCTCCCAATTTTTTTTGGGGCGAAATAGCCACGAAAACATTTTTTTCGGGAAAAACGGAGGAAAACCGATCACGAAAACATTTTTTTCGAGCAAAACGGAGAAAGGAAACGGTTTTACATTTTTTTTTTTTGGAGAAAAACGGCCACCGAAAATATTTTTCGCATGCTCTGGAGAAAAAACGGACTCCGAAAACATTTTTTTGGGACAAAACGGAGAAAGGACCCGAACGTAAAGCGCGATGACCTATTTGTTATAATTTTGGACCTGTTCGCTATTTTGAAAAATTAGTAAAGGGCTCGCTCGCGATTCGTACTTTACGGGAGGTCCTAAATGCAAAAGGGCGAACCAGGGACCTAAACGCGAACCGGGAAAATTTTCTTTCTCTCACAAAAAATCACGCGAGGACCTAGACGTAATTTCGGAAAACCGGAGGGCTTTTGCGCAAAAGTGCCGGCCGACGCGTGGGCAGCTCGGCTGGCCTCCGTTCGCAGGCGTTATAAGAAGGGGTACCATATGCTGGCTACAATTGCTCGGAATACCACCGTTTTGATGATCTTTGCCATAAGCCCTTTGGTTGTGGTATACGACAATACTGAATTGATCCAAAATTGGATTTCTGTCGCACGTTCTCGAAGGGGGATAATTTTCACACTAGCAGACTTGTGTTCTCTCATGCCCCTTGTGTCTACTACAATACTGCCCCTTATGCTTATTTTTGGAGCTCTTTTACGGTACACTAAATTGAATATAAACCGTTCATTCTTTTCGATCCAATGGATCAGATTAACTAGAGTTTACTTATACTACACCTGGTAGTAGAGTAGTAGAAACACCTTTAACAAATCAATGGTTAGATGTAATTTCTACTACACATTTTATACTATAAGTATAATTCACCGTAAAATTTCTCTATTTTTGGTTTGGCCTTACCAAACTACAACCACCATGCAAAATAGAAGTACGGATACAAATCACCCGCACCGTTGGCTTGAAGAGGCGCAAATATTATGTGGTGACGGCGGGCCGGTATGAAATGAACCAACATTTTCCCTTTCTTTTTTAATTCAGAGTGTATTTTTGTTTCTCTTTACGAGCGAGGGTGTTCTCGCTCCGCTGTGTTTATTTGGTCAAATATCGTACTAGTTTTCTTGTTCCAGACTTGTTGTGCTCATAATTATGTAATGGTGGTTAATGTATTTTTCTGTAACGCTGTTTAATTCGTACTATGTAACTGATATATGTGATTCGTGTAAGGCTTGTATGAATTTAATACCAGCGATCTCCCGTGCCTGGCTAAAAGATTGGTAAAAAATATGAAGCTACTACTATTCTTGATATAAAAATGTTTGCCTGGAATAAGTGATTAACTAGTAATTCAACTGTGCTTATCTGTCTTAGGCCCGGTTTGTTTCAGCTTCAGACATTTCTGTTTCAAATAAAAAGGATTATTAGCGAGCGGAAGGATTTTAGACAGCTTACCTGAGAATCAGAAGCTGCCCTCTACATAGAATCAAAATCCGGCTAGAACCTGAATCTTGCTGCTCGCCGGCATACTACAAAAACTCGAAGTTGCATTCGACTCGGCCTAATTCTCCCATAATCAAAAACAGCTTCTTTCATAATCCAAAATTCATAATTCAGAAACTGAAACGAACTAGACATTAATGGACTAACCTCGCAAGTGAACTGGAGTACTAATTGACAACGCAATCACCGTCGTCTGTAGAAAACAAAAGGAGAATCCTACAGGAAGCCCTCGCACGAATGGCAAAAAAATAAAATTGACCGTGCGCGTTGTTCTTAATGGGCGGTTACATAAATACTTTTGTGCGACGGTGAGAAAAGGATGATCGAGTCGTGAACAATGTTGCAATGCAAGCTGAGTGGCTCTGCTTGACGCTCCAGCCATTCGAGTGTCACTACGTAGCATTTCCAACATGGGAATCCCCCCAATATTTCACGGGAATTGAGTAATCACTACAGGAAAACGATTTGTTTTCCACGGTCACACATATTTTCGTCGGTTGAAATCAAGCCGACGAAATAAAAGTTTTTTTTCGTCGGCCTTCACGTAGCTGACTGTAACATCCTCAGTTTGCTTTCTGGAGAAAAAACTAAATTAAATAAATTAAATTCAAAAATTTGAAGTTTCTCTGGTGTTTATATTAACCTGGTATCCTTTCCCATCCAAAATCGGGATTTAATTCCTCTATGGTCAAAAAATCGAATTTTCAGATTCCCGCCGGTACCCGAAATTTCACCCGAGTCCAAAAATGCTCCAAAAATCTCAAAACCACTTCAAGTGTGTCCCAAATATTCCAAAATCATTTTAGGAACCATTTCCCGGATTTTTTGACTTTCGTTCCTATTTTATCTCGCGCGGCTTTTGTTTAATGCCCGCAATCCGCGCCTGAATATTTAGTTCTACAAATTTCATCCAAATTCCGCGAAACCAATTTTATTGGGTCCCAAATATTCTAGAATGGCTCTGGGATTTTTTCGGAATTTTTAGACCATTTTTCCTAATTTTTCTCTAGGACGGATTGTTTACGTAATTCTCGGCCAATCACAAGCCGCCACGTGGCATGAACAGTGTCATCTCCTACCTTGGGCCATGGAAGAACAGAGAAGCTCAAGCAAAGCATCCATGGCTAGGGCATTCTTCAAATCACCATATCTTCCTCCACGTAACTCCAAATTGATCACGGCCGATTCCGTTGGATCCGTATCGACCCCCACTTGCCATTCCCCACCTTGATGAGCTGCTAATCTGGCCGGAATTTGCACGAACGGTCAAAAACTGAAATGGACATAAATGCTCATAACTCGGCCTTTTCAACTCCGTTCCGCGTGATTCCACTTCCATTCTCTCCGTATAAGAACCCCCGTCCCGGTGGTTTGAGTCTTCTTTAGCCTCTTCCACTCTTGCGCCCGTGAGATCGAGAAAACCAACGCCGAGTCGCCGTTTCGGTGTTCTTCGCGTTCGTGGTCGTAGATCTCTCCACGGTGGGTCATTCTTCGTGCTACTTGATCCTTTGTGACCGTGAGGGAGTCTAGAATTTCACTCAACAATCAATTTTAGGATCCCTCAAGAATTGGAGACGAATGTCGGGTTTTTATCATTTCGGTCGGAGTTGCGTTCGTCGCCAAATTCGTTGCCTCCGGTGAGAATCAATCCAATTCCTTGCTCCTCTAGGTCCCTAAGGGTGTTATCTAGTGATTCTATGCTTTTATTTGGGTCAAATTCGTGCGAAAATAGGCTAAAAATCGGATTTTTAGAGTATAGAGTGCTCTCTGTTTTTTTGTTGCTCTATGTTCTTTGGGCATGCCGTCGCGCTGGCCTCACCGTCGCCGCCGCCGCCGCCACTCAGCTGAAGGCCACGCCATCGCGCCGACGCTGCCGCCGCCGCACCGCCCGCTGGCCACGCCAGCCGCCTTCACAGCCGCCGTGCCGCTTCGCTCAGACTACATGGCCACGCCACCCACTCACCCTCACACCCCCAACCTCCTCTTCATCCTCCATGGCTTCCGTGGCAAGCCCAAGCAAGAAGAAGACCCCATGACAATGACATGTGGGCCCCCTTTGTCATAGAGACAATCAATTCACAAAAAAATCAGAAAAATGGAAAAAGAATATTCCAGGGAATATTCCCTCGTTTTCCAATTTTTCAAAATTCAAACTTCAGAAGCTCATAACTTCTCCGTCCGAACTCCGATTGACTCCATTCAAATTTTTAAATTCATCTAAAATCAAGATCTACCTGCCAGTACTATTTTTGTAATTTTTTTATTTTATTTATTTTCTGGTATTTACTTATTGCCTCGTTTTGCGCGTAGCCGAGGACTCCGACGCGACCGCCGACCCCGCCGCCGGACTTTCCTCGCTTGACGATCCACCGCGACTGAAGGCAAGTCTCATTAACGCATATTGAACCTACATTTATAAACATGTTTTAATTGTTTTACAAACTTGCATGCTATGTTTTATCGTATGTCAAATATAAGTGCGTAGTTAATCCAAATTGTAATTTCCTCCCTTGGTGATTGACATCCATGTTACTTGTAACCCTAGGACATTTGTTATACCATGCTTATGCTTATATAGTATCCTTTGTGACATAGTACGGTAGAATTGCTTAGGACTTTATCGATGAAAACAACCCATGGGTGGGATTACTCAAAAAGAATGATTTCAAGTATGCTTTGGAAGTTATTATTATGATTTTGGTACTGTTTTTCTAAAATAAAAAGAAAAGGAAAAATGGTTTGGACTTGGGCGGATTGGATTGTCGGGTGGGTGCGGATGAAGCACTAGTTGTCTTGTGCAAGTACCGCCCCAAGTCAATTAAGGACCGACGCTTGTGATTGTCCATTCTAAACATAACCGTACTACCACATGTCTATAATGGTACGACCTGGTCAACTAATTTGTAGAATCCTAACTTAGACTCACCACTCGGTGGAATGTGAGTGCCGGAAAGAGGCAATGTCGTTTTTCTCACACAGCGCAAGAGGAGGCTTCTGTACTGGGCGGATGGAACCCTAACAGCGGTGAAACCTCAGCGGATGGGTCGGGTTAGGTGGATACATTGTAACGGCCTTGTCAGGATATCCCTGCCAGTACACCCAAGGAAGTGTGTTAATTGCATGGCATCAAGGGAATATCTTATCTTGTGGGAAAAGCTGTACACCTCTGCAGAGTTTAAACTATTCGAATAGCCGTGCCTACGGTCAAGGGCAAAGCGAAGAATGCTTTCATATTGGTAGACTTTGGTTTTGGTTTTCAAAACTAAAAGGTGTTTTGTTTTGGGATTCGAGAGTGGTTAGAACTCTCGGATGTTGATTGGCGGATAGAGTCAACCAGGTGGAAAGAACCTGTTTTACACTTGACGGATGGAGTCATATGATTAACCATGATCTTTTAAAAGTTGGCGGATAGAGCCTTTATATTAGTGATGGTGGATAGAACCTCACTGCAATATTAAATAATTTAATTACTAAAAAGAATTGTAAAATGATGCTTTGTGAAACTTATTACTTAAGTATGGTTTAATAAAATGTGGCTTTATGCAAATGAACCCTGTTAAGCTTCCTTTGGAAAGCCCCACATAATCATACTTTCCCCAACTTGCTGAGTACTTTTGTACTCACGTGCTACATCATTTGTCATCATTAGAGAATTATCAAGACGCAGCTGAAGACGGTGAGTTCTACCCGGATGAGTTCGAGGAGGATTGCCAGGATAACTAGTCGCGTTTCTAGTCGTCGCCTGTGGCGTTTTGGTGTCTGTTGTTTTTGCTTTCGTTTTCCGCTGTCGTGTCTCCGGTCTTTGGACCGAGTATTGTAATAAGTGGCCATGTGGCCCATATTTTAATATTTATGTTACAATTTTCGTTATGTTCGGCAATGAAGTATCACTGTGACTGTGTGTACTAGCTACTGATCTGGGACTAGTACGGAAATACACAGGAGATTCCGGATAGCTGATCCGGGGTCTCACAGCGGTGGTATCAGAGCCTGGACGACTGTAGGACGTGACCTAGTAGCATGGCAAAGCCTTAAGGACTTATATTTTTATAAAAACATACTTACAAAAGTTTAAGTTCCTTTGCTGCTATCTCCCCTCTCTTAGTGTCTTGTGCTTATCCTGTCCTTTATTTAAAATTTGGTTACTAATCCCATCTTATTTCAAAATTTGTAGATGCCGGCTTTCACCACCTTTGCCGCCCAGGCTGGAGGCTTCATGAGAAGTCGCCGCCGATGTCGCAGAGTTGGGGTTTCCCCATCGTCCCCGAGTATCGCTACCGATTCTGGTCTTGGCCAGGACTTGTGGCAGGTCTGCTTGCTGGTCTTCGCGAGGAGCTGAGTCCGCGAGGAAGACCGACCGTTCTACTTTACGGCCGAGAGGTCGATTCTGGCGTACGCGCTTCAGGACACTGCCAGAAAGGCTATCCTCATGTTGGGGCATAGCTACCGCGATCGGCTGGAGGACTCCCCGTACCGTCTGTTTCCCCGCTTCCAGGTCGGGAGGATGTATAACCAGTTCCGGAGTTTGGAGCAGGAGGCCGACCCGACCGTGGTGCACATGGGGTCTCTCATCCAGGCTCAGGATGAGGCCTATGTGCGGATGACCGACGAGATGCAGGATCTGCGTCGGGCGTTGACAGCAGCTAGAGAGGCGAACCGTTATCTCCTGGAGGAGAGGAGGGACGCCCAGTCGCTTCCACCACCAGCGCCTGTGCAGGAGGCACAGCCCATGGCTCCACCGCCACCAGTCCCGGTTTCGGAGGACCCGCCGACCCGTGACGTGCCGATCGACGCTCTGCCAGCCAAGCGTCGTCAGGGCCTGAAACTTCGGACCACCGCCGCAAGTCAGTCCGGCCCCAATCACCGTTGGGAGTGTCTTTGGGCTTCTTGGGCGCCCCTGGAGGTGCAGGACCGTCTTCGTCAGGTACACCTTCCCGCAGTAGGAGCGAGGAGGAGGAGGAGGACCCGTCCCCGCATGTCTATGCGAGTGACGCGAGTGTCTAGTGTTCTAGCCTTGAGGACCTTTACCTTGCTTTGTTTCGATTAGAACGATGAATAAGTGATTGTTGGATTGTATCGTGCCCTTAGGCATTTGTGATACAGCCATCCCCAAAACTATTTTCTTTAATTGAAGTTCAGTGGGGTTTCTCGTCTGTTGTGTGCTTTTGCGGTTGTGCTCTCGTTGTTGTGGATGTGGTTTAGTCCCCTGACTTTTACCTGTGCTTTTCCCTCTTTCTTTGTGCTTGACCGCCCTTGTTGCAGATGGAGAATCCTGGTCGTGGTCATGGTCGTGGAAGACCAGGAGGCCGCGGTAGAGGCCGTGGACGTGCCCGTGGACCAGTGCACTTTCAGGAGGAAGAGTTTGTGGAGCCGCAGGAACAGCAGGGTGCTGCTGGACAGTTGCCGCCAGCCCCTCAGCATAATCCGCCGCCGCCCCCACCTCCAGTTCAACCGCCCAACCTTGAGCAGATGATGGCAATGCAAATTCAGCTTCTGCAAGCACTAGCTCAGAATGTGTTGAATCAGCCCCAGGCTGCACCAGCTCAGGCAGCGGAGCCGCCCCAATCCAAGTTTGGGGAGTTCATGAGAACAAGGCCTCCCACCTTTTCGAGAGCAGTGGATCCGCTTGAGGCTGATGATTGGCTGAAGGAGGTGGAAAGGAAGCTCCACCTAGCTCAGTGTGACTACGTGGAGAGCGTCAGATTTGCTTCTCACCAGCTGAAAGGAATGGCAGCTAATTGGTGGGAGAATTACTGTGCGGCGCATGTTGACCCTCAGCACATTGCGTGGAATGAGTTCGTTGAAGCTTTCAGGGCTACCCATATCCCAAAGGGCATCATGGAGATGAAGCGAAGAGAGTTTCATAAGCTTCAACAGAGGAACTTGTCGGTGTCAGAGTATCTGAACCGGTTCACCCAGCTTTCACGCTATGCGGCCGCAGATGTCGCAACTGATGAGGCCAAGATTTGGCGCTTTATGGAGGGCCTTGACCCTAACCTGAAGGTCCAACTAGTGTCGAGCGACTTTCCGTCGTTCCAACACATGGTGAACAAGGCTCTAGTCCAAGAGGATGCTCAGCGCCAACTGTTTGAATCCAGAAAGCGCAAGATGATGTTCCAGAACCAGTGCGGTGCCAGTAGCTCTAGGCCCCGCACATTTCAGCAGCACCAGCCCAGCAGCCCAGTAGCCTCCAATGTACCAAGGACCCCAATGTCCACCCCTCGCCCAATTGGACAAGCCCCTGCCGGCAATGCAGGAGCTCAAGCTCAAAAGAGTGGGACTGCGATGGCGGGAGTGCAGTGCTTCAACTGCAGGGAGATGGGCCACTACGCCAACAACTGCCCTCAGAAGCGTCAGCCCGTCACCCCAGTGAGGTTCAACCTGGGATCAACGCCACCAAGCCCAGTCACGGGCCAAGGAAGAGGAACCCCACAGACCCCGCGCACGCCAAGGACGGCTGGAAGAGGGCGCGTGAACCATATCACTGCGGAGGAGGCCCAGGATGCGCCAGACGTGGTCTATGGTAAGTTCCATGTGAACTCAGTACCTGCTTCAGTATTGTTTTGATTCGGGTGCAACACATTCTTTCATATCAGAATACTTGGTTAAAAAGCATAACTGGTATACAATACAGTTAAGAAACCCTTTGTTAGTACAATCCGCTGGTAAAGAATTAAGAACAACTGCTGTTTGTCCAAAAATGGATATAGTAATAAAAGGGGTAAAGTTCCTAGCGAACTTAATACTATTGGATACTAAGGGTATAGAAGTAATCCTTGGAATGGATTGGTTAACAAAGTATAAGGGTCAGATAGACTGTGCTAGTAGAGCTGTCTCTCTTACCAACCCTGAGGGGATTAGAGTGGAGTTCTTATCTAATCTTGCCTCTAAGGGGGGTAGCACCCTAAACCGGCTGAAAGGTACATCGTTGGAAAACGTCCCAATAGTTAATGAGTACCCAGATGTGTTTCCGGAAGAGTTGTCCGGTATGCCACCGGATCGAGATGTGGAGTTTGTGATTGAGCTTGTACCTGGTACCGCTCCAATCTCAAAGAGACCGTACTGACTGCCTTCCAACAAGTTAGTCGAGATGAAGAAGCAGATTGAAGAACTGCAAGAGAAAGGATTCATCCGGCCCAGTTCGTCGCCTTGGGGATCGCCCGTGATCTTCGTCACGAAGAAGGATGGCAGTCTGAGGATGTGTATAGACTACAGGTCTTCGAATGAGGTCACAATCAAGAACAAGTACCCGTTGCCTCGGATAGATGATCTATTTGATCAGTTGAAGGGAGCTCAAGTCTTCTCCAAGATAGATTTGAGGTCGGGATTCATCAGCTGAAGATAAGAAAAGAGGATATTCCGAAGACAGCCTTCACCACCAGATATGGACTGTACGAGTTTACAGTGATGTCGTTTGGGTTAACCAATGCTCCTTCCTACTTCATGAATCTGATGAATAAGGTGTTTATGGAGTATTTAGACAAGTTCATCATAGTCTTCATTGACGACATTCTTGTCTATTCTAAGAGCAGAAAAGAGCATGAAGATCATCTGCGGATAGTCTTGGAGACGTTAAGAGAGCATCAGTTGTATGCCAAATTCAGTAAGTGTGATTTCTGGTTGAAGGAAGTTTCTTTCCTGGGTCATATCATTTCTGCTGCAGGAGTAGCAGTGGATCCAGCGAAAGTAAGAGATGTTTTGGATTGGACGCAGCCCAAGTCAGTCCCGGACATTCGAAGTTTTCTTGGATTAGCTGGTTATTATCGGAGATTCATTGAAGGTTTTTCGAAGATAGCCAGACCTCTTACTTAGCTTCTGAAGAAGGAAAAGAAGTTTGAATGGACTAAAGCTTGTGAGCAAAGTTTTCAGGAGTTGAAAAAGAGGTTAACCTCACTTCAAGATTTGTCCTGCCGGATATCCATAAGGACTTTGAAGTTTACTGTGATGCTTCAAAACAAGGACTTGGATGTGTTTTGATGCAAGAAGGAAGAGTCATAGCTTATGCTTCAAGACAATCAAGCGACCTCATGAAGAAAAACTACCCCATTCATGACTTGGAGTTAGCCATGCTTGTGCATGCACTCAAGATATGGAGGCATTATTTGATCGGCAATAGATGTGAGATCTATACAGATCATAAGAGCTTGAAGTTTATCTTCACTCAGTCCGATCTCAACCTGAGACAAAGAAGATGGTTGGAGTTGGTAAAAGATTATAATGTGGGAATCCATTACCATCCTGGAAAGGCTAATGTTATTGCGGATGCCTTAAGCAGGAAAGCTCACTGCAACAATGTTATGATACAAGAAAGCCACCAGCTTCATGAAGAATTCCGTCTTAACATGGAATTGGTAACGGAAGGTTGCATTTACAATGTTGAGGTAAAATCAACCTTGGAAGACCAGATCAGAGAGGCTCAGAGGGATGATAAAGGTACTGCCGACCTGAAATAGGGCCTAAAGAAAGAGAAACACCCCGGATTTTCGGAAGATGCCCAAGGTACAGTTTGGTTCGGGAAAAGGATAGTAGTCCCCAACCAAGAAGAAATCAAGAATGTGGTCTTGAAGGAAGCTCATGATTCAGTGTATTCCATCCACCCAGGAGGCACCAAGATGTATGCTGAATTGAAAGAAAAGTATTGGTGGTCCAATACGAAGAAAGAAGTTGCTGACTTCGTGGCACATTGTGATGTGTGCCAGTTGGTAAAAGCAGAGCATCAGAGACCCGCAGGATTATTGCAGCCTTAATTTGCAAGTTCCTGTTTGGAAATGGGAGGAAATTGGGATGGATTTTATAACTGGTCTACCCAAAACTAAGTCCGGTTATGATTCCATCTGGGTTATCGTGAACCGATTGACTAAAGTGGCCCACTTTATCCCGGTGAAGACGACTTATTCTAGGGATAAGATTACCTAGTTGTATATGGCCAAGATTGTATGTTTACACGGTGTGCCGAAGAAGATCGTATCCGATCGAGGTTCCCAGTTCACCTCAAGGTTCTGGCAGAAATTGCATGAGGTATTGGATACAAATCTGAATTTCAGTACTGCGTATCATCCCCAGACAGATGGCCAGACGAAAAGAATAAATCAAATCCTAGAAGATATGTTGAGAGTCTGTGCTCTGACATATAAAGGCTCGTGGGATCAGAATTTGCCCTATGCTGAGTTTTCCTATAACAACAGTTATTAAGCCAGTTTGAAGATGGCACCTTTTGAAGCTCTGTACGGAAGAAAGTGCAGGACACCCTTGTATTGGAAAAAAACCGAAGGGGGGCAGATAATCGGACCTGATATTCTGAAAGAAGCCGAAGAGCAAGTCAGACAGATCCGTACAAATCTGAAGACAACCCAGTCAAGACAGAAGAGCTATGCGGACAACCGTCGAAGGGAATTAAGCTTTGTACTTGGTGATCACGTGTATCTGAAGGTATCCCCTCTAAAAGGAATGAAACAGTTCCGAGTCAGTGGAAAGTTAGCGCCCCGCTATATCGGACCATTCCCAGTGGTTGTTAGAAAAGGAGAGGTGGCTTATAAGTTGGAGTTGCCCCCGCAGCTTTCAGGAGTACATGATGTCTTTCATGTGTCTCAGTTGAAGAAATGTCTCAGAGTACCTGTCGGGACCCGAATCTACAAATCCAGACCCTCTGTGTATTCTGCACTAGTCCAGGATCACGCTAGTGCACACAGTAATAACAGGGATGAAGTACCACAATCATACACAGCGGAATTAATAATAAAGTACTTCAATTATTAAATAAACTGGTTACAAGACCTTAAGGTCAACATACAAATAGTCTGCCACGTAGGGCTTACAACAACAAAAGAGAATAAACAGCAGCGGAATGAAGAACACCGGTGAATCCCATCAATACGCCACAGGCAACTGACAGGGTTCGACTCCTAGATAATCGCCTTCTCACGGAACTTCTTCTTCTTCGACGTTGTAGACTTCTGCTCACTGGTGATTTGTTTGTTGCAAGGGGTGAGTACATAAAGCACTCAGCAAGTCATGCACAGAATGCAAGTCTAATAATTATATGCATGGCTTATTCCAAAAGACAGGCTGAATGGTTATTTTGCAAAAAAGCAACATTTTGCCTCTATCAAATAATCTTAATAGATTCAAAAGCAGAAATACCGTATTATATAATAAGTTATCAATCTCTTTTCAAACCATTTGGCACAAAGCCCTAAATCACTTTAGCAATTATCTTTGGCATACAGCCACCCATTCCCACATTTTGTTTTGGAAAATCTATCCCTTGACTGTAATCCCCGAGCTTTGTCCAAGATCGTGGACTCGGCTATTCGAATAGTTTTGACACACTCTGCAGAGGTTGTACACTTTTCCCACAAGATATAATCAACTCACCACGTCAGCCGTGAATCGCCATACAAGAGTATGCGAATGAGTGATCATAACAAAGCTTTTCGGAAACCTCGATCTCCACCTATGACCCTCTCCGGTTGCCATACACTATCCCTTCTCTCAGCAGAGATGAAGTATAGGACCGACATACCGTTGGATAGGGTACCAAGCCGTAGCTCCGGTACGCTCCCCCACACAGTTACCCCGGCGTAACTGTCACCCTGAGGTATCAAAGGTAAGATTTCAATTTCAGAATCCTACTAAACTAGGACCGTCCCACTCCAGTCATGTGGTTGTACGTAAGGCCCAATTCAAAGGCTTGCAAGGTGAAGTCCTTAATAACCTGTTTGGTTGCCTTCTCAACTCAACCATGCTGTATGAGTGGAGCCAAGCTAGTGGGAGCCAGGCTGAGTGTATGCAAGGAGATGCTGTTTGGTTGCCTGTATGAGTGGGCCAGGCTGACAAGAGATATTGTTTGGTTGCCTGTATGAGTGGAGCCAGGCTGACAAGAGATACTGTTTGGTTCATTGTATGAGCTGATGCAGGCTGACAAGAGA
Source organism: Rhipidocladum racemiflorum (assembly GCA_036346355.1). NCBI lineage: Eukaryota > Viridiplantae > Streptophyta > Magnoliopsida > Poales > Poaceae > Rhipidocladum > Rhipidocladum racemiflorum. The sequence goes on from CM070586.1 coordinate 24,939,352, forward strand.
ACGTGTTTGGTTCAGGAATGCGCCATGACCAAGGAAGAGAAATGATTCTGTTCTCTCAATTATTTTGCACGACGAAGGTGTATTCCAACCAATAGAGATATAAACTTTTTTTTATTTTCATGGTGTAAATCCGAATTTCCTCAATGTTGACGAGAAAATAGCAGATGGTAGGGAATGTGGACAGAAGGCCTTTTCTAAGGTAGCGTATTTTCTTGGAAAGATGGTTTGGACTAAAGGTTATAGAGAACTGATAGATTTGTTATCCAAACAACGTTTTCGAAATGAGACCTGTGTGGTAGCAATGCATTCTGTCACTGTATTGCAGTGTTCCACATTGTTTTGTCCGTGAATTTCTCTGCATGAAGATTGATCAATACAGGTGCCAGGGGAGCACAGATCCACAACAGTGGCATTGTCTTCCATTTCACTAGCTGAATCTCGAGTCGAAAGTATTTGTTGATTCATCATTAGTAGATGTTGAGTTGCTGCATAGAGTTGAAGACGAAATATCATTTGATGATTTTAATTCAACTACATTTTTCCCCTTATCCCTTTCCTTTTCTTTCAGTCTCTCTTTTCTCCTGTGCTTCTTTTCTCTCTTTTGTTCTCCTCCTCATCCTGCGCTCCTGTTCTTCACGCTTTTCTTTCTCCTCTTCCTCAAGAAGCTTGTTCTGCAAGAAGAGTGCCCACAAAATTGATGTTCACAAATATGATTGAATTAACCTTTTCTGAATTTCTTTGCAAGTGTAACAAGTACCTGCTTTTCCAATGTAATAATTTCTTTGCATGCAACATGGACTCGCTCTTCCAAAAGTTTCAGCGCAAGAGACACAAAAACACTATGCGCATTTTGCCGGGCTGTGCCTTCTCTGAAGGCCTTCTCAACCTGCGAAGGACATCATATTTAGTGCATGATTAATGCTTGAGTATCGATGTGTAAGTTTTTGAAAGAAACCCACAAAGATCCTGAATAGCTAACATTACATGAAAGATGAGCACGTCCAAAAGCTACCTAGCGTGGTTGTTAGAAAACATATCAAACTCAGTAGTTATTAAATCAATCCTACCATAGGATGAAAAGCAGCCAAAAACAAATCCAAGGAACTAATCACACACACACACACACAAATACTTCCACTGATGAACCTTACCTAAATAAGTAGTACTGCCAGAAATAAAATGCCATTCAACAGCAAAACAATGAAATTGTACATACGCCACTAGAAGTCTTCACATAGGAATCATTAAAACTGATATGTTATTGTACTTTCCTTGTACAGTCACAACCGAAGGATAATACTCCTATATATTATTGCATGTGAGTTGGCATATGCAGCTAGACACCTTAATTTGTGAGTTGTGATTCAGAATTCATAAAAAAAAGTTTCTTTTCTTTCTCTGTACAGTCAGAATCATTATAGCAAGTATTGCTTCCAATAAGTTTTGTGAATATTTTGAAAATAAATTACCTGCACTTTGAATATCACTGCAGCAGCATCCAAAAGAAATTCTCTTGCCAATTCTGGGCTCTTGGCATGCTTCTGTGGATGGAAGCCATCATCGTCAAGATCATTTCCATCTCTGTCCATGGCATCATCTTCCTGCTCACGTTTTTGTCGGTCAGAATAACAACTTTTGACACCAATAATCAATGCCCCCCAATTAAGCCTATCTTAGTTAAAGATATAAACCACCATAAGTGGTAAGTCACGTACATCCTCTTCCTCGACCTCTTCAGCATGCTCAAAGAAACTTCTGATACTTTCACCCTCTGTGATTGTCACAAAGCCATCCCCGACCACTCCGTGTAACGGCCATCAAGCCTCCAAGTTCTCAGAGTTATGAAATAGTCTTCAAACTGATCAAGATTAATCCCATTTCTGTGGACTTGGACATTCATTCCAACATCTTCAAAGCCAAAAACATCAGATTGTCCTTCATCTGTCCCAATAGCCCATTCAAAATGATGATAAGATCCATCTGTCTCTGATAAAGATTGCCGCCAATCAACTAGGATAGCATCCTCAAACACCTGAAAATCAGAGAGGCAGATGTAATTTACATAGGAAGTATAAACAATGTACCAAGAAATTAAATGGATATTTTTGTTGGTGAAGCAGGTTTCGAGGAGGCACCCTGACCTCGCATTGAAAAGCAATATCTGCAACACAAAACCAACTGGTGCAGCGAGGCTCCCTTCTTATGCGCTTCAGCTACTTGAATTCACGAATAACATTCCTTCGGCAATCTTGGCAAAATCTCCTGCTGTCAAACCTGTTTAAAAATTTCTCCCAAACTGTTAATTGAATATTACACCTATATATTGGCGGCTGCTGGAAAAATACCAAAAACAGCAGCATTGCAGGAAAAAGTTAGCCCCTCCAATAGGACTAAACAGAACCAATCAGTAAACGGTAAGAACCGTATATGTAGTAGAGGAGAACCGAGCGCTGCTCGGTTGGCAGGGCATGGCGTCCACCACCCCGCCCACCAGGGCATGGAGACGACGGATCTACAGAGCAATAGATGCAAAAAGGAAATGGATATCCAATCTTCTTGAACACATACCACTCTTCTGAGAGACGGAGGCGCGCTGGAGTAGGGTCGGAGATGGCCGGCTGGAGGCCGCGCGGGGCGGAGACGGCTGGCTGGAGGTGCGCGCGGAGCGGAGATGAGCGGATGGAGGCGCGCGCGGCCAGATCCACGCCGGCGGAGGAACCCTTGCGTGCGAGGCGGCTCCCTTGCGTGGGGGTCTGGGGGAGAGCGTGCGAGGCGGCTGGGGATACCCGGCCCTGCGAAGCCGAGAGTTTGCACCAGCGGAGCCAGGCCCAGCGGAAACAGCCAATTTTTTCGTTTCTACGGAGCCTGGCTCAGGGGGCAAGTTGCATGGTGGGAGCCTGGCCCAGGGACACCAGAAGCCAACCAAACAGTGAAATGTTGCATCCTCAGAACCAATTCCCTCCAGATGCAGGCAACCAAACAGCCTATAACTGTCCAGGGCAAGGCATCCTTCTCACAGTCCCTGACCCAAATCTTCTCACATCACTCATTCCATTGCCGCAAAGGCTGTTATCTCAAAAATCTGTGCCATAAAGGCCCACCTGGCATAAAGCCTCATACCACTTGCTCCAGACTAAATCTTTTCCCACCGCTGTTCCATTATTGTGCAACACATGCCAACAATAATATCAGTTACCATGTAGAACCACAAAGGTACCTACACTTCACGTCATCACGTGGCAAGATTACACTGATTCCAAAATTCATTCTGTATATCATTAGTCAATATCATTTTGCCATTTGAAGCACATTTCACGTAAGCATAGCTGAGCAACTAATCACGGTCTAGCCTCCCGTGTTGGCACAATATAACATCCAACTATTTAAACCCAACTTATGGTGACAATGGATACATGGCATACAAATATTAATCATCAAAGGTGGATTTAACAAATAGGTTGATTAGCTATTTTACCCAAATTGAATTATTCACTTTAATCAATATAGCATGCATAATTTAAATCAGAATACATTTCAAAAACTAGGAGCAATATGGTCAAAGCACAACTTGCCTTCAAAAAATAGCTGGTCTTGGTCCTAAGCTTGATTTTGGTCCGGATCTTCAACGTCCGCACCTTCGCACAGTTCAACGTCTATGCGTAGCACATAAAGAACCAAATAAACATGCAAAACAATATACAAACACACATTCGAAAAATACTACAAATCAAACTAGCTCGTAACTTCACGAAAACTTCCAAATAATTAGTTTAGCATTTTCTAAGATTTATAAAATTTATTTTAGAATTTTTGAACGTATAGTTTAAGAGAAACAAAATTCGTAAATTTAGACTTTCCGCGAATAATTTAACAGTATAAATTTAATTATAAAATTTCATAAAAATTACTGTAGAAAGGTATTAATTTGTACTAATTAACAAAATTTGTCGCATACTATTCGGACCTAGAACGAATTTGTAGCGAAAAAGACAAATTTCACAATTTATGTTCAAAATCATGTACACAACTTCCTTTCTATCCGATGCATGGCACCGTGCAATCCGTTGGCTGTTCCTCACGCATGGTGCAGTACTGGTTCGGCTGGAAAGGTTTCATGCACGCAAACAAGAACTTGGTTCACTAAAAAAAATATCTATATATACATACATACACGTATATGTATATATTAACCGAATATAATCGCAGGTATACATATATATATATACAATACAGTGAGTATATATATATGTATACATGCTACGACGAACATGGAAATATGCATGCGCCTAGCGAGTATTTATATACAGGTATATAAGCGTCTGTTCAACTATATATCTACGTATTATCTACATCCATCCGACCAAGCTATATATCTGCGCATATATATATATACCTACGCGAATATATAAACGAGATAAAATAAAAACAGAGCGTGCATGCGAGAGAAAGGAAATACCACTCGGCAGTAGCAACGACGGCGGCGACGCAGGGGAAGGCGACGACGACAGCGGCGGCGACGGTAGCGACGGCCAACGTAGAAGACGTTGGCGGTGACGACGTAGACGACGGCGACGGTGACCAACGGCGATGGCGACGAGACAGCGTACACAGTGTCGGCAACAGCGGCGGCGACGGGTGGCGTGCAGGAAAAAGAAATGGAATCGGTAGAAGATGTCAGAAGGAACTTCAGCTTTTGATGGTGCAAATGACGTGAAGGCTAGAATGAAGCAATGGAAAGGAGTCTCTGGCTAATAACGCTTGGAGAGAATGGAGGAATTAATTAATATCGCTTTGGAGAAAATGAAGGAAAGAGTAACATCGGGAGGGAATGAAACTTACTAGTAACAGCCGGAAGAAAGAAAAAAAATGGCTGGAGGAAAATGTAGGTGACGAGAAACGGCTGGAGAAGTTGTTAAAATCTTTAATGAATCCTTACATACAACATGCATGGAGAGGAACCACACGAGTAGGAGGTGGAGAAATGCAAAACGGCTAGAGATCAAACGTCCAAGCAATGACTAGTTAAATGGAAATGTTGCCAGTTACTAGTTCAAGAAGTAGTGCACGTCTTTAGTAATCAGTGTTTTATTTACCTCATGGCCAAAATGGTATCACGTCAAGACTCAAGGTGGCCGGTTACTAGTTCTTCAATGCTAAAGTGAAAGAGCACTACACTACTACTAGTCCATGCACACATGCATACTCACGAACGGCTAAAAAAAACAATCTCCACTCTACACGTAGGTATATACGCATATACGTTCTAAAATGTGTTGAGAAAAAAAAAATAGCAGAGAGGTTATAAAAATCCGGAAAATTCCTCTAAAATACTAGGAACTATTTGGTACTTAACAAAGTTGGTTTCGGGATTTTTCGACCTATAGATTTTTCGTTAAAAATCTTTTCGTGAATCAGACACGTGTACCGATTTTTATAAAATCAACGGCGTACGTTATATAACATGTTTTTCGAAAATATTTGAAGCGAACACTCTCGTGTACCAACTATCCTAATTATCAACAAAATTTTAAATTTTATGCTTATTCGAAAATGCCTGATCTTTATTTAATGTGATTAGTTCAATAAACTTGAACCTAAATTACTCGCGAGGATTCCAAGTAAATCCCGGAAAATTACAAATAATCCTAGAAACACACTAAATATATTAAAAGCAAATTTTGGTATGTTACAGTACCCGAGCATCAGATGCCATTGGAAGATATGGAGCTGAAAGAAGACCTGTCGTATCCAGAGTACCCAGTCAAGATTTTGGATGAAGCCGAGCGTCGAACCCGCAGCCGAGTGATCAAGTTCTGCAAGGTTCAGTGGAGTAACCATTCTGAGAAGGAAGCTACCTGGGAGCGTGAAGAAGATCTTCGAGCGGAGTTTTCTGACCTCTTTCTTTCTCCGTCTGAATCTCGGGGGCGAGATTCTCTCTAAGGGGGGTAGGTTTGTAACATCCTCAGTTTACTTTCTGGAGAAAATATAATTTAAATAAATTAAATTAAAAAATTTGGAGTTTCCCGGGTGTTTATATTAACCTGGCATCCTTTCCCATCCAAAATCGGGATTTAATTCCTCCGATCGAAAAATCGAATTTTCAGATTCCCGCCGGTACCCGAAATTTCACCCGAGTCCAAAAATGCTCCAAAAATCCCAAAACCACTTCAAGTGTGTCCCAAATATTCCAAAATGATTTTAGGAACCATTCCCCGGATTTTTGGACTTTCGTTCCTATTTTATCTCGCGCGGCTTTTGTTTAATGCCTGCAATCAGCGCCTGAATATTTAATTCCACAAATTTCATCCAAATTCCGCGAAACCAATTTTATTGGGTCCCAAATATTCTAAAATGGCTCTGGGATTTTTTCCGGAATTTTTAGACCATTTTTCCTAATTTTTCTCTAGGGCGGATCATTTACGTAATTCTCGGCCAATCACAAGCCGCCACGTGGCATGAACGGTGTCATGTCCTACCTTGGGCCATGGAAGAACAGAGAAGCTCAATCAAAGCATCCATGGCTAGGGCATTCTTCAAATCACCATATCTTCCTCCACGTAACTCCAAATTGATCACGGCCGGTTCCGTTGGATCCGTATCGACGCCCTCTTGCCATTCCCCACCTTGATGAGCCGCTAATCTTGCCGGAATTTGCACGAACGGTCAAAAACCAAAATGGACATAAATGCTCATAACTCGGCCATTTCAACTCCGTTCCGCGTGATTCCACTTCCATTCTCTCCGTATAAGAACCCCCGTCCCGGTGGTATGAGTCTCCTTTAGCCTCTTCCACTCTTGCGCCCGTGAGATCGAGAAAACCAACGCCGAGTCGCCGCTTTGTTCTTCGGCGTTAAATGGTCGTAGATCTCTCCACGGTGGGTCATTCTTCGTGCTACTTGATTCTTGGTGACCGTGAGGGAGTCTAGAATCTCACACAACAATCAATTTTAGAATCCCTCAAGAATTGGAGACGAATTTCGGATTTTTATCATTTCGGCCGGAGTTGTGTTCGTCGCCAAATTCGTTGCCTCCGGTGAGAATCAATCCAATTCCTTGCTCCTCTAGGTCCCTAAGGGTGTTATCTAGTGATTCCATGCTTTTATTTGGGTCAAATCCGTATAAAATGGGCTAAAAATCAGATTTTTAGAGTATAGAGTGCTCTCTTTTTTTTGTTGCTCTGTTCTTTGGGCATGTCGGTGGGGCCTCGCTGTCGCCGCCGCCGCCTCGCTTCGCGAAGGCCAAGGCCCACGCGCTCGACGCTGCCCGCCGCTCGCCGCCACCGCGCCGCCGCGCCCGCCGCGTGCCTCACAAGACTGGCCAGCCACATGGCCACGGGCCACGCCATGCCCTGGCCGCCGGCCCACTCCCCCTCACACCCCCAAGCTCCTTTTCATCCTCCATGGCTTCTGTGGCAAGCCCAAGCAAGAAGAAGACCCCATGCCAATGACATGTGGGCCCCCTTTGTCATAGACACAATCAATTCCCAAAAAAATCAGAAAAATGGAAAAAGAATATTCCAGGGAATATTCCCTTGTTTTCCAATTTTTCAAAATTCAAACTTTGGAAGCTCATAACTTCTTCGTCCGAACTCCGATTGACTCCATTCAAATTTTTAAATTCATCTAAAATCAAGATCTACCTGCCAGTACTATTTTTGTAATTTTTTGATTTTATTTATTTTCTGGTATTTATTTATTGCCTCGTTTTGCACGTAGCCGAGGACTCCGACGCGACCGCCGACCCCGCCGCCAGACTTTCCTCGCTTGATGATCCACCGCGACTGAAGGCAAGTCTCCTTGACGCATATTGAACCTACATTTATAAACATGTTTTAATTGTTTTACAAACTTGCATGCTATGTTTTATCGTATGTCAAATATAAGTGCGTAGTTAATCCAAATTGTAATTTCCTCCCTTGGTGATTGACATCCATGTTACTTGTAACCCTAGGACATTTGTTATACCATGCTTATGCTTATATGGTATCCTTTGTGACATAGTACGGTAGAATTGCTTAGGACTTTATCGATGAAAACAACCCATGGGTGGGATTACTAAAAAAGAATGATTTCAAGTATGCTTTGGAAGTTATTATTATGATTTTGGTACTGTTTTTCTAAAATAAAAAGAAAAGGAAAAATGGTTTGGACTTGGGCGGATTGGATTGTCGGGTGTGTGCGGATGGAGCACTAGTTGTCTTGTGCAAGTACCGCCCCAAGTCAATTAAGGACCGACGCTTGTGATTGTCCATTCTAAACATAACCGTACTACCACATGTCTATAATGGTACGACTTGGCCAACTAATTTGTAGAATCCTAACTTAGACTCACCACTCGGTGGAATGTGAGTGCCGGATAGAGGCAATGTCGTTTTTCTCACACAGCGCAAGAGGGGGCTTCTGTACTGGGCGGATAGAACCCTAACAGCGGTGAAACCTCAGCGGGTGGGTCGGGTTAGGTGGATACATTGTAACGGCCTTGTCAAGATATCCCTGCCGGCACACCCAAGGAAGTGTGTTAATTGCATGGCATCAAGGGAATATCTTGTCTTGTGGGAAAAGCTGTACACCTCTGCAGAGTTTAAACTATTCGAATAGCCGTGCCTACGGTCAAGGGCAAAGCGAAGAATGCTTTCATATTGGTAGACTTTGGTTTTGGTTTTCAAAACTAAAAGATGTTTTGTTTTGGGATTCGGGAGTGGTTAGAAATCTCGGATGTTGATTGGCGGATAGAGCCAACCAGGTGGAAAGAACCATGTTTTACACTTGACGGATGGAGTCATATGATTAACCGTGATCTTTTAAAAGTTGGCGGATAGAGCCTTTATATTAGTGATGGTGGATAGAACCTCACTGCAATATTAAATAATTTAATTGTTAAAAAGAATTGTAAAAAGATGCTTTGTGAAACTTATTACTTAAGTATGGTTTAATAAAGTGTGGCTTTGTGCAAATGAACCCTGTTAAGCTTCCTTTGGAAAGCCCCACATAATCATACTTTCCCCGACTTGCTGAGTACTTATGTACTCACGTGCTACATCAACTTGTCATCATCAGAGAATTATCAAGACGCAGCTGAAGACGGTGAGTTCTACCCGGAGGAGTTCGAGGAGGATTGCTAGGATAACTAGTCGCGTTTCTAGTCGTTGCCTGTGGCAATTTGGTGTCCGTTGTTTTTGCTTTCGTTTTCCGCTGTCGTGTCTCCGGTCTTTGGACCGAGTATTGTAATAAGTGGCCATGTGGCCCATACTTTAATATTTATGTTACAATTTTCGTTATGTTCGACAATGAAGTATCACTGTGACTGTGTGTACTAGCTACTGATCTGGGACTAGTACGAAAATACACAGGAGATTTCGGATAGCTGATCCGGGGTCTCACACTGACGAAACTAAATTCATTTTTGTCGGCTAAGCCGACGTTAATATCCTTTTCATTGGCTTAGCTGTCGGGACCCCGAATTTGCAAATCCGGACCCTCTGTGTATTCAGCACTAGTCCAGGAACGCGCTAGTGCACACAGTCTTAACATCGGTAAATATCACAATCATTCCACTCAATAATAGTAAAGTACTTTAATTAAATAGTCAAACTGGTTACTCAACCTTATGGTCAAGTTACAAATGCATGATTTGCAGGCTTAAACTTATTAAGAGAGAAATAGTAGCAATGAAAATCAAATAACCCGTGGCGCCATCCAGATACCACAGGCAACTAACCTGGCTCGCTCCCTAAGTAGACGGTTCCTCGTGGAGCTCCTCCTCCAAAGCTGGTGTAGTCTCCTCTTCAACTGGTGTTGTATTGTGGCAAGGGTGAGTACTTGGTACTCAGCAAGTCATAAACAGAATGCAGGCTAATATACTATATGCATGGCTTGGTACAAAGGAATAGCTCAAGGTATATTTGCAGAAAACAGCATTTAACAAGTATCATAAATAGATTCGAAAGCAGTAGAAATAAGTAAAGCATAGATAACTTTTCAAGGAGTTTAATAAACATCTTTCCCAGCCTAATCCACATTTCCATTAACATCATTATTAATCCAACCCAACCTTTCAAATCCAAGTTATTTTTGAGAAAATCTAACCCTTGACTGTAATTCCCGAGCGATGTCCAATACCGCGGACACGGCTATTCGAATAGATTCTACACTCTGCAGAGGTTATGCACTTTACCCACAAGATACAATCAAACACCACAAAGGCGAGTTCCCGTAACAAAGTCTTTCGGAAACTTCTAACAATACAAGTGGTCCTCCCTGCTATTGCACACTAACCCTTCCCTTAGCTAAGGCGAAGTTTAGGCCAATCAATCGTTAGATGGGTACCTGCCTCACCCCCAGACGCTCCCCGCATAACTTACACAAAGGGTGTAGTTGACCTCCGAGGTCCCACAGTGCGTTATTAGCAACTTAGTCAACTAGGTCCGTCCCATTACAGACATGTGGTTGCACGTTAGACCCGAGTTCAAAGGCTTGCAAGGTGAAGTCCTTAGGGTGACCAGGGCAAGACTACCCAAGAACCAAATCAACATCCCCAATGCCACAACCGGCCCACCTGATTATTCTTACCACATGCCCCTGGTCGAAAAACTATTTATCAAACCCCAGTTGATTACCATGCACCACGTGTCATCAACATCACATGATACCTTTCCAAAACAGGTTCAATATATCATTAAGTCAATATTAACATTTGATTGTCCAAAATCATGTCATGAGCACGTAGCAGGTCTAAGCAGTATACTACAACGATCTAATTTCCCATGTTGGCAATTTAATAATGTCCAACTAGTAAACCATAACTAGGGTGACAAGGGGTCATGGCACATATTTAAGTAATCAAGGTGTCATACAGCAAATTGGTATTTATCTAATTCCCCATATTTAAATAAAGTATTTTCTAATTGAACTAGCATGCAATAGGTTAAATCAAAATAGATTTCAAAATAGGATCAACATGGTCAAAGCACAACTTGCCTTCAAAAAGTACTTGCTCTTGGTCTCGAGTTGGATCCTGAGTCAATATGTCGGAACCCTCCCTTTAATGGCGTGGAATACCAAGAGGGATTCCTATGTGCATACAGTACTAGTCCCATGATCAGTGGCTAGCACGCACATTCACAACATTGTCATCACATCCATACAAGTTCATATTACATTAATAGAAATAAAGTCTTACAACATGGCCTGTTGGCCGAATTAAAGAGTTTGCAGTGGAAGATACATTGCTTGGCAGTATGCCTTCTACCCAAAATACCACAGGCAACTGACAAGGGTAAAACCTTAGAAAGACTCGTTAGCAAAGTCCCCGTATTCTGCGTCGGGATCGGGGTACTCATTTTCTTCATTATCTGAATATCAACAATAGCAAGGTTGAGTACACGTATGTACTCGCAAGACTTGTAGTGTATCACAAATGTATATAATAAATGCAGGCTATGTCATGGTAAGCTACTAAGTTATTTTGCATAAAGCGAAAATTGAATTGTAAATACAGAATAATAGATTGCAAGCGTAATTTGTAAAGCAATTTACAGATATGTAAATAACAAGTATACATAAGAATAATAACAACCTCACAATCCTCCATGATTGTGGGTAGAACAACGACCATTCCCATTTCGTTGACCACAACATATTATTAAGACTTTTTCCAAGCATCATTTAGTTTCCAAACCATTTTGTGAAAATACCAAAACTCTAACTAGTGTCAGTGCACCAAGATTCCCATAACCGTGGGAACGGCTTTTCGAAAAGTTTAGACTCTGCAGAGTTGTACAGCTTTACCCACAAATAATGACTTTCCCTTTTGCAAAGCTTAATTAACACACTTCCTTAGGTGTGCCATGAGGAAAATCATACACAACCGTTACATTATTTAACACCGACTTTACACTAGCCCAGTGCCGACAAACCCTTACTATGGCGGCAGAAATGAAAGTTAGCAGGGATCATTTAGAACTCAAGGTAACCCATTCCCCCCATAGCAAGGCGTACCGTTGCATTGGTATGTGTCTAACCCACACCCGTGTGGACACCCCTACGGGTAATCTCGCAAGAACAACCCGTGCTACTACGGCCTTCCAAAGTGTAAAGCCAGTTTTAAACAACTTAATAGGTTGAGGCTATCCCATAAATAGCAATTGTGGTTGTACGGTAATTCCTGGATTATACAACACTATGTTCGGTCCTTAAATTAACTCAGGTGGAAACTCCCCCTAAACTACGTGTAAGTTAAAGCTTACACACCCGGCTATTGCCATAATCCACCTGTGTCAAAACATAGTTTTATTTTCACTTTTATCAAACTACCAGTATCCTTTACTGTCATAACCAATCTTTGCAATTTATGAGACAACACCCGTCTCTTCCAAAACATGTCCAAATTTCATTGATCATCATGAATAGTGTAGCCATCCATTCGTGATCCCATTTCTAGAGCATACTAAGCATGTGCAAATAATTAATCGAGTACACCCATTTGACATTACATTTTGTCTAACCATAACCTAGGGTTTCAATGTTCTCATGTCAACAATTAATCGAGGAAATCCCACAAGCTAGGTTTAGTTCTACCACATCCCACAATATAACAGTTTAATAAACATAGCGCATGCATAATAGTTTTGACAAACAAAGTAAACTAATTAAAATAGTGGGTTCATTATGGTCAAAGGAGGGTGCTTGCCTTGCTCAGTGACTTCTTGCGTGAAGTCGGGGTCGCCGATTTAAAGTATCCGGAGTATCGGTGTCTACACGCCGTATCATAAAAAGCGAAGCAACATCCAAATCCGGAAAAGAACAAACGAGAAGTAAACACACAACACATGTGGCAAAAGAAGTCGAATCATTACAATTAGAATCATTCACGAAAACAAGCATGACCGTGTGTTTTGGCGAAGGTTAGGGCTAGAGGTTAAACCTACATGTTTACAAGATGATTCTAGCGATGCGAAACAATTTACTTAAGGTTCATTAGGTCCAACTATTCAATTATTACCAAATCGGTAAAACATAAAACTTAGCTATTTGAGCTAATGAGATTTAGATGCAAAGCAAGTTATTATTCAAATGTTTTTCCATAAAATGGTAGTATAAACATTGTACAACAGTTTTGAGATATTTTTCCTACATTCTTCATTTAGACGAGATAATCTACTGTGATCGAAAAAGCTAAAAGTCACAATTTTACACATGTTGATGATGTCATTTTCTTTTCTACAATGTGATCGCACCTCAACAAATTATGAAGGGATACTTTTAGGTACTGTCATGGGATGTTTAAACTAGTGTTCCTAAGTTGGTTTTACTAGGTTCTAAACATTATTTGTGATGCCATTTCAATTAATCAATTAATAGGGCTTCTTTTAACCATGGTGTCCTATGTTGCATGAATAAGTAATAAGCCTTAAGCATGTACAAACAGTGAACAATCCTAATTATACTCATATAACAGCAAGTTTATGATAACCTAAGTTCATAGGAATAATTATAATCTTATCCGGTTAAAGTTGTACATCTACATCATGTACACGCTACATGAAACGATCCTACAACATGTTTCAAAATTAACCATAGGTTAAACTTAAACATTCTCACATTGATGTAAGGAGTTACAAAAATAAAGAGCTTAGGGACCATATTAATGAATTTTTAAAGTTTTATTGCAATAAATGAATTAATTTCAAATTTAAACCTATAGAAACTAACCCTACTAGGAAAATGATACGAACTAAATCCGAAGTTAAACATTTTTACATATTTGGAACCTTCATGAAGTCAGAACTCAACAAAATTGGTTTCCTAAATTTTGGAGGTTATTTGGAAAAGTTTTGCATTGAGCATAGTTTACGGCCGAAATGCTATTTTCCAAATTTAAACATTTTCCAAGAACAAGTTTGAAATATTTTTGCATATTCAGAAACTACATGATTTAATAAAAATTTAGAAACTGGTTTGACCTCATTTGGATTTGTATTTAAAAGTTATGGGCATTTGAAGTGGTTCGGTTTGGCAAAATCAGATTTAAATGGAAAATGCGCTTTCATCTTTGAAAGCGTATTTCGCTCTACCGCACTGCGTGATAGGGCACGCGGCACATCGACAGTATGGTCCCATCGCGCCGCTGGCTGGCCTTGACGATTGGGGAGTCGGGCCGACAAGCCGGTCCCCACGCTGGCCAACAGACCGAGCAGGGGAGCGGGCGGAGGCGTTTTGCCGTGGCGGAGCAGGCCTAAGCGGGCCGGGCAAGGGCTCTACGAGCATCAACAGGCCTAGGGGAACCTAGGGCATGGCTCCATCGGGTCCGGATGACCGGAGGAGGTCGGGCGACGGTGAGGGCGGCGGCTCTAATGGCGGCCGGTCGCGACGGCTCTAGGCAGCGTCAAAGCTAAATTGAGCATTCGGTGGGCATCTAGTGTCCCTAGTGGTGCAGCTTGATACCTTGGATTGGAGGAAGGGTGGTCGAAGTCGGGCTATCACCGTGCAACCTGAGGCGAAGACGAAGAAGGTGACCCGGCGGCTCGCCGACGAGGAGAGCCGCAACCGGGGCGACGATGGGGTCGCTGAACCGAAAGTAAGCTTCGGGAGGGATGAATTTGATGACCGAGCTCACCTGCGACGGAATCGCGACGGAACGCGCTCGCCGCCTCGCCGAGCCGAAGCTCTTCTCTGCAATGGCGAGGTGAAGGGGCGAGCAAGGCAACAGTGGAGGAGGTCCGTGCGGCTATAAGGAGGGGCCGCGATAGAGAGGGCGAGCAAGGATTGGGCAATGGGGTCGGCAAGGAGAGAGAGGTGGAGCGGCGGCACCCGCGCCTGGTCGAGCTTCGGTTCAACCTTCAGACTCTACTCAAGTGCACCGTGGCGAATCGACAATCCTCCATCTCTAGTTGGTTCGGTGAGGCATCATTTCGTGCATTGCATTGGTGCAATAGGATCTGGGAATCCTTAGCTTGGATTGCACTAACCCAGCCTTCCATAGCTCATCAAGCTCTAGTCCGACAATTCCCCATGCGCTGAGTTGGTTTAGTGAGCTGTTGGCTCGGACACTTCATTAGTTCCAAGAGATAGGTGAATTATGAGGTTGATTCAAGAATTGTCTGTTGCTTTGAACCACAGTTCCTGGGCCCTATTGCTTTGAATAACTCATGAGCTGGTAGATTCCTAGCTGGAGCTTTGAACGTTTTTACCGTAGTCCAAATAGGTGATGGCGCTCAATTAGGAATTGTCCAAAAGGCACTTCACTTTGGTTAAATGGTAATTGCCCTACTCAGATTCGATAATGAGATACTCAAACCCCTCATTGGTGCGGAGGGATATGGAGGATCCTTTGGTTTAATTGAAATCGTCGCTCCATGGATTCTAATGATCCCTAAAGCCGTGAGGGTATTCTAGTGCAAAAGAGAGTTGGTCATATCGCTTGTTAGGTCTCACTCTTGCCAATTCAAGCATCTGACATGTACACACATTTTTAATTGGTCTGAATAATGCTTGATTTGATTGCATTAGAACATACTCAAATTATTGATGAAAAGCTAAATGAAGAAATGCATGAAATGGAACCTTCTCTTAGCTAACAAAAGATAATCTAAATAAATCGAAAATCCAAATAATCCTCCAAAATGGTTGAACTCCAAATTAAAACCAAGATTAATAATCCAAATATTTAATAATGCTTTCTAATATTTGAGGATGTTACAAACCTACCCCCCTTAAGAAAAATCTCGTCCTCGAGATTTGGCGGCTTCCGGAAAGAAGGAAGGAAATTCTTCCCTAAGTTGGTCCTCTCGCTCCCGTGTAGCTTCCTCTTCTGGTATGGTTACTCCATTGAACTTTAACATTTTAATTGATTGACTCCGGGTATGACGTTCTGCTTCCTCAAGAATTTGGATAGGATGCTCGCGATATGAAAGATCAGGTTGAAGATTAATACTGTCGAGAGGAGTCACTTCAGTGGGAGCTTGAAGACACTTCTTCAATTGGGACACATGGAATATATCATGTATGTCTGATAACTGAGGTGGCAATTCCAATTTGTATGCCATCTCACCTCTTTTTTCAAGGATGCGGTATGGTCCGATATATCGAGGTGCCAATTTTCCTCGAATCTGAAATCGGCGAATACCGCTGACGAGAAACCTTAAGATAGACATGATCGCCAATTTCAAAGCTCAGCTCACGTCGACGGTGGTCAGCGTAGCTCTTTTGTCGTGATTGTGCCTCCTTCAATCGGCTTCTTATTACATCAACATGCTCTTGAGCTTCTCGGATGAGGTTTGGTCCAAAGAACTTTCCTTCACCTGCTTCGGACCAAAAGAGAGGAGTTCGACACTTTCTTCCATAAAGTGCCTCAAATGGGGACATTTGGAGACTTGATTGGAAGCTATTATTGTAGGAGAACTCACGAATGGTAAGCATTTCTCCCAATTGGTGCTATAAGATAACACACAAGCTCTCAACATGTCTTCCAAGATTTGATTTGTCCTTTCGCTTTGCCCATCCGCTTGAGGGTGGTAGGTCAGACTTGAAGTTTAACTTGGTTCCCAAAAGACTATGTAAGCTTTTCCAAAATCGAGAGGTAAATTGAGGGCCTCGATCGTAAACTATAGTCTTGGGTACACCATGTAAACGGACAATGTTACTCAAATAGAGCTCAGCAAGTTTGTCTCCTTGATAAGTGGTCTTGACTGGTATAAAATGTGCCACTTTGGTTAACTGATCAATAATGACCCATATGGAGTCATTTCCTTTTGAGTCTTGGGCAAGCCGGTAATGAAATCCATACCGATGTCTTCCCACTTCCATTCAGGGATTTTTAAAGGTTGGAGAAGTCCGGTGGTCGTTGATGCTCAGCTTTGATTCGCCGACACACATCACGAGATAGCGACATATGCGGCAATATCCTTTTTCATGCCGGGCCACCAATATTCTTTCTGAGGTCTTGGTACATTTTCGCACTCCGGGATGAATAGATAATGGTGAATCGTGAACTTCGCTCGTAATCAAATCCTTGAGCTCTGGATCATTTGGGACATACATTTGCTGTCCATGCATGATTGATCCATCGGCTCCTTCGTAAAACTCTAATCCCAAACCTTGCTTCAATTGTTTTCGAATTTCAAGAATGGCTTGGTCCTTGAGTTGAGCAACTTTTATTTGCTCTTTGAGGGTTGGTTGTACCTCCAGGGTAGCAACATATCCCTCCTCAACTACTTCCAGATTGAGTCTTTTAAATGACTCAAGCAACTCTAGTCATGCACCATGATACAATGGAGCTTTCGACTAAGAGCGTCAACTACAACATTGGCTTTACCAGGATGGTAATGAATGCTGAGATCATAGTCTTTTATTAATTCAAGCCATCTTCTTTGCCTTAGGTTCAAATCTGATTGAGTGAAGAAATACTTCAAGCTCTTGTGATCGGTGTAAATATCGCATCTATTACCAATGAGGTAATGACGCCAAATCTTAAGAGCATGAACCACTGCGGCCAATTCCAAATCATGAGTGGGATAGTTCATCTCATGTGGTCGCAATTGGCGGGAAGCATAAGCTACGACTCGCTTTCTTGCATCAACACACAACCAAGCCCATAGCGGATGCATCACAATATACATCAAAGCTTTTTCGAACATCAGGCAACACAAGCACTGGGGCTGTGGTTAGCCTCTTTTTCAGCTCTTGAAAACTTGCTTCACATTCTGGGGACCACTCAAACTTCTTTTCTTTCTTCAAGAGTTGAGTCATTGGTCTTGCAATCTTGGAGAAGTTTTCAATAAATCGACGGTAATATCCGCCAAACCAAGAAAACTTCTGACTTGGAACGGATTGAGGCTGACTCCAAGCTAGCACATCATGAACTTTACTTGGGTCTACCGCAACTCCTCCTTTAGACAAGACATGCCCAAGAAAGGCAACTTCTTTCACCAAAAATCACATTTCTCAAATTTGGCATAAAGTTGGTGTTCTCGGAGTTTCTCAAGTACCAAAGCGCAAATGAGATGCATGTTCTTCTTCATCCTTTGAGTAGACAAGGATATCATCAATGAATACCACCACAAACTTATCCAAATATTCCATGAAAACTTTATTCATAAGGTTCATGAAACTTGCAGGAGCATTGGTAAGTCCAAAAGACATTACGGTATACTCGTATAAACCGTAACGGGTGGTAAGAGCAGTCTTGGGAATATCTTCAGATTTGATCTTCAATTGGAAGTACCCAAGTCTTAAATCAATCTTGGAGAATACTTGAGCGCCATTCATTTGATCAAAAAGATCATCAATCCGTGGAAGCGGGTATTTATTTTTGATGGTGACCTCATTCAAAGATCGATAGTCCACACACATACGCAGACTTCCATCTTTCTTTTTGACAAATATCACGTGACTTCCCCATGGAGACGAGCTAGGACGAATAAATCCCTTGTCCAATTGCTCCTTGAGTTGCTTCTTTAATTCTACTAGCTCATCCATGGGCATACGGTAAGGACGCTCGACATAGGTCTTTGTCCAGGATAAGGTCAATAGAGAATTCCATGTCACGATCGGGTGGCATCCCTGGTAACTCATCTGGGAATACTTCCGGGTATTCACATACTACAGGAACTTGATCAAATTCAGTTATGGCCATAGAATGAAGGTGTACTTTCTGTTTGGAAGGGTCACGAATAGAGGAAAACTCTACTTGGACTCCATCAAGATTGACAAGAGAAATAATTCGGTTTGCACAATCAATGTGTCCTTTGTGCTTGGATAACCAATCCATACCTAGAATAACATCTAAGCCCATAATATCTATCATTATGAGGTCGGCATAAAAGATTATTCCATTTATCACAATTGCCACTTCTGGGCATAAGCTTGATGTTTTCATGGTGGCACCGGGTGAGTGTATTATCATGCTACTTGGCAAAAAGATCTACCCCAAGCCCATGTTGACTGACAAATCCTTTCGATATAAAGGAATGAGATGCTCCAGAATCAAATAAAATCATGGTAGGGATGGAGTGTACAAGGAACATACCCAATACCACATCGGGTGCATCGTGAGCCTCTTCAGCGGTCACATGGTGAAGACGACCACTACCATTGCCTTGAGGTGGGGCTGGCCTGGTGGCTTGCGGTTTCCTAGGCCCTTGAGGACGCTGCTGATTGCCTTGTGGTTGGGGTCGAGGCGGCACTGGGTTCTTCTTGGGACAAATCGAAATATGCCCACGCTCACCACAATGATAACAGGTGACATTAGCCATTTGGTTCTCGAGCACCGATGGTCAGTCTAGCTGGATAAGGCAGTGGCCTAGCCGGCAGGGGCTGAGGGCGTGGGGCTTGCCCTTGGTACGGTGACGGGCGAGGAACTGGCGGACGGTAGACAGGGGGTTGTCTTGCTTGTGACCTAGATGAACTGGCACCTGCTGACTTTTGTGCCAGCCACTTGCGCTTGCGGCTCTCTTGAACAGCACGAGTACCATACTCAACTCGAACGGCCTTGTCCACAAGGGACTGGAAGTCAAAGATATCATGAGCAGCAAGTGTCCATTTGATTTCTTCATTCAAGCGCTCCCGAAAGCGCTCAATCTTCCTTTCCTCATCAGCAACCTCTGAAGTGGCATATCGGGACAGATAGTTGAAGCGGTGAAGATACTCCATCATCGCTATATCGCCTTGACGAAGATCATAGAACTCACGCTTCTTGATCTCCACAATGCTTGCCGGAATGTGAGCTTTGCGAATGCTTCCTTGAATCCGGCCCAAGTAATGACTTGGCCTCAGAACAATAGCCTGGTGACTCTCCCACCAAGCTGCAGCTGCTCCTTGCAATCGATAAGATGCATACAACACCTTCTCTTGATCATCACACTGAGCAATAATCAATTTGCCCTCAACAGAGCGAAGCCAATCATCAGCATCAAGAGGATCTGACGATGCTGAGAAGGTGGGTGGTCGAGTTCGCAGAAACTCGCCCAACTTGGACTGTGGTGGAACATCACCATTACCACCTCTGGCTAAGGCCGCACCGAGGTTGGTGGTATTCTCGCACCATTTGCTGAAGTAAAAGGGTATTCGTCGACGACCTTGCTCAATCATGGCAAGCACTTGAGCCATGGTTGGAGGTCCCGGAAGCTGCTCCTCAGGAATAGCTGAATGAGGATCCTGAGCAGGTGGTGGATCATTATGCTGCAGAGGCGGAATGTTTCTTGCAGCCGGATGCACAGGGTTAGGTTGAGGCGGAGCGGGGGTATGGACTCCTGGAGGCTGCAAATCAGAGGTGCCATCACCCCTCAAGAGATCATCCATGGATCTAGTGATAGGCATCCTGTAACATATCATCCAATGGCAAAATAAATAAGGAAGGAAACAAGACAAGAGTTGGTATGGCTCCAAGGCAACATTTCATTCCCTAAAATACTTCTTAAATTAAAGTTCATCATAATTCAAGGGTTGCATCGTCGTGAGAATCTTAACCTAAGGGTTAAGTAATCACGAGTAAAACCCAAATAATATTACAAAAGGAGTCGAGACATTGTTCAACAGAAAGCATAATAACCAAATATCTAAACTAGTACATAGGAGTGCTAAGGCTCTTCGTCCTCTTCCTAGTCTAGATCAAGTAAACACCTAGATCTCATCAAAATTCAGGAAGTCAGCGATCTCGCCCTCCTCAAGAGAAGCAGAGGTATGCTCATTGGGTCGAACAACATGCATTGGCCTTCCATCTGGGGACGACATTGTTGGAAGCCCCAGAGATGTCTCCTCAGAATAGCCATCTCGGTATAGCCATCTCGGTATGGCCATCTCGTGTATGGCCACCTCGGTACCATGCTCCTAGTGACAGGGCGGTATCCATTTGAGCGGCGACGAGGACCCATGGTGGACATGCGCGCCCACGCCTGATAGCTCTCAAAAGTAGGGTCCAACTCGGGCAAGTACCTCAAAGCATCGCGAGCATGGCATCCTCCCCATACAGGATCTCTGGGTGAAAAGTCCCATGGCAGCCCATGGAGCAATGTCGTTTCTCCGGAGAAGCTATCCTCCTGCGTGCCTCCACTGCTTTCTCGACAGAGGCAAAGGAGATAGCGGTCTAGCGACCTCACCAAGTTGATCATATGTCGTAGGGGACCTCGTGGGCTCCAAATGAGTGGTGCGGTAGATGTTGCTACTCTCACCCATGCCACGTGACGGGTAATAGTAGAACATCATGGTCGTCCCGGGTAGCTCATGGCGGATGCGACGATAGCCACATATGCTTTGCATCATACAGGACATACGGATGCGTGATCCCCTTCCCTGGCGAAAGGGCCTTTCCATGGAGTTCCTCTCGTGGATGAAGACCTCAGTCACGTACTCCGTGGATGCTGCGCCAGAAGGTGCAGAGTAGGTCGTGTAGATGGGCAGGCGAGTGAATCCTAAGTGCTGCAGCATCAGCCAAAGGGTATGGGTCATGGTGTCCTCCTCAAAAGCGCTAGTGCGGTAGCAAGGCTCCCAAAGTGTGGCCATCTACAAGGTTAGGTTAAAATCATAAGTTATAAGATAAAAGGAAGACATATTTGAACCCTAATACTTATAGGTAAGAACTTCTTAGAAATAGAAATTTTCATAACATAATTCTTCCATTACATCATTGCTAGGGATACATGAGGGATACAAGCTAACTAGTTAGCTTAAAACACTACGAAACTCCAAACTCTAAGGCTCCCACTCAGAACCGGACAGGTAAGGCTCTCCAGACTCAGGCTCAGAATCACTGTATATGACCCAAGAGTTACGGACTGGAGGGGATGGTGGTGGAGACTCTCTAGTGTAAACTACTCCAGGGTGCTGAACTGGTGGTGGTGGTGTGATTAACGGGGACTCCTCAATCTCTGGGCTAAAGGCCTGTGGGGAAGGTGGTGTGTTCCTAGCCATGGCCCAGGGTGAATCATGTCTAAGGTATGCTCGGCGATTGCCGTGCAGACGAGGGACGAGTCTTTGCAGGTGACTCGGGACAATCGGTGGTGAAGATGGTGGAACTGCTATAGGTGTTGGGTTTTGGCGAAGCTGCTGGCGCCTACGGCGAGCCTCAAAATCCCGGGTGAAGGCATTCACATTGATACGGTAAAGCCTACACAACCGGTAAAAGAGCTTGCGGGCTGCTCCCTCAATCGTGGCAAAGGAAGTGAAATTGGCGGTGCCTCACGCGATCTTTGAAGGGTATGGCCATTAATCTTGATGGCTACATGAAGAGTGGCTACATGACCGACGACTTCGCCTAGGATCCTATCCTCCTTAATCATCAAGGTGGGGCGCTTCCTCCGACCAAGAACTCTAGTTAGCTCCCTTAAAACCATACTCCAAACGGGTTCAGTTCAACCTCCATCTAAAATCATTTAAAAGGAAAACTTTATTAGTAACTTTTGAGAGATAAGATAAAGTGAATATCTTAAAAGGAAAGGTTAATACTATAAGCATGTTCTTGTGTGCATTATTAATGGTTCCTATTCTAACGACCAATCTAACTATGGTTTTCCTACACAAGATGGCTCGATACCAACGCCGGTTTAACCCTCCCTTTAATGGCGTGGAATACCAAGAGGGATTCCTATGTGCATACAAAGATTAGTCCCATGATCGCTGGCTAGCACGCACATTCACAACATTGTCATCACATCCATACAAGTTCATATTACATTAATAGAAATAAAGTCTTACAACATGGCCTGTTGGCCGAATTAAAGAGTTTGCGTTGGAAGATACATTGCTTGGCGGTATGCCTTCTACCCAAAATACCACAGGCAAGCGACAAGGGTAAAACCTTAGAAAGACTCAAGTAGCAAAGTCCCCGTATTCTGCGTCGGGATCTGGGTACTCATTTTCTTCATTATCTGAATATCAACAATAGCAAGGTTGAGTACACGTATGTACTGCAAGACTTGTAGTGTATCACAAATGTATATAATAAATGCAAGGCTATGTCATGGTAAGCTACTAAGTTATTTTGCATAAAGCGAAAATTGAATTGTAAATACAGAATAATAGATTGCAAGCGTAATTTGTAAAGCAATTTACTGAGATATGTAAATAACAAGTATACATAAGAATAATAACAACCTCACAATCCTCCATGATTGTGGGTAGAACAACGCCCATTCCCATTTCGTTGACCACAACATATTATTAAGACTTTTTCCAAGCATCATTTAGTTTCCAAACCATTTTGTGAAAATACCAAAACTCTAACTAGTGTCGATTGCACCAAGATTCCCATAACCGTGGGAACGGCTTTTCGAAAAGTTTAGACTCTGCAGAGTTGTACAGCTTTACCCACAAATAATGACTTTCCCTTTTTGCAAAGCTTAATTAACACACTTCCTTAGGTGTGCCGCGAGGAAAATCATACACAACCGTTACATTATTTAACACCGACTTTACACTAGCCCGGTCTTGACAAACCCTTACTATGGCGGCAGAAATGAAAGTTAGCAGGATCATTTAGAACTCAAGGTAACCCATTTCCCCCATAGCAAGGCGTACACCGCTGCATTGGTATGTGTCTAACCCACACCCGCGTGTGGACACCTCTGGGTAATCTCGCAAGAACAACCCGTGCTACTACGGCCTTCCAAAGTGTAAAGCCGCTTTAAACAACTTAATAGGTTGAGGCTATCCCATAAATAGCAATTGTGGTTGTACGGTAATTCCTGGATTATACAACACTATGTTCGGTCCTTAAATTAACTCAGGTGGAAACTCCCCCTAAACTACGTGTAAGTTAAAGCTTACACACCCGGCTATTGCCATAATCCACCTGTGTCAAAACATAGTTTTATTTTTCACTTTTATCAAACTACCAAGATCCTCTTTATCATAACCAATCTTTGCAATTTATGAGACAACACCCGTCTCTTCCAAAACATGTCCAAATTTCATTGATCATCATGAATAGTGTAGCCATCCATTCGTGATCCCATTTCTAGAGCATACTAAGCATGTGCAAATAATTAATCGAGTACACCCATTTGACATTACATTTTGTCTAACCATAACCTAGGGTTTCAATGTTCTCATGTCAACAATTAATCGAGGAAATCCCACAAGCTAGGTTTAGTTCTACCACATCCCACAATATAACGATTTAATAAACATAGCGCATGCATAATAGTTTTGACAAACAAAGTAAACTAATTAAAATAGTGTGTTCATTATGGTCAAAGGAGGGTGCTTGCCTTGCTCAGTGAATTCTTGCGTGAAGTCGGGGTCGTCGACGAAAGTATCCTGAGTATCGGTGTCTACACGCCGTATCATAAAAAGCGAAGCAACATCCAAATCGGAAAAGAACAAGCGAAGTAAACACACAACACATGTGGCAAAGAAGTCGAATCATTACAATTAGAATCATTCACGAAAACAAGCATGACCGTGTGTTTTGGCGAAGGTTAGGGCTAGAGGTTAAACTCTACATGTTTACAAGATGATTCTAGCGATGCGAAACAATTTACTTAAGGTTCATTAGGTCCAACTATTCAATTATTACCAAATCGGTAAAACATAAAACTTAGCTATTTGAGCTAATGAGATTTAGATGCAAAGCAAGTTATTATTCAAATGTTTTTCCATAAAATGGTAGTATAAACATTGTACAACAGTTTTGAGATATTTTTCCTACATTCTTCATTTAGACGAGATAATCTACGGGTGATCGAAAAAGCTAAAAAGTCACAATTTTACACATGTTGATGATGTCATTTTCTTTTCTACAATGTGACTGCACCTTAACAAATTATGAAGGGATACTTTTAGGTACTGTCATGGGATGTTTAAACTAGTGTTCCTAAGTTGGTTTTACTAGGTTCTAAACATTATTTGTGATGCCATTTCAATTAATCAATTAATAGGGCTTCTTTTAACCATGGTGTCCTATGTTGCATGAATAAGTAATAAGCCTTAAGCATGTACAAACAGTGAACAATCCTAATTATACTCATATAACAGCAAGGTTATGATAACCTAAGGTCCTAGGAATAATTCTAATCTTATCCGGTTAAAGTTGTACATCTACATCATGTACACGCTACATGAAACGATCCTACAACATGTTTCAAAATTAACCATAGGTTAAACTTAAACATTCTCACATTGACAGAAGGAGTTACCAAAATAAAGAGCTTAGGGACCATATTCATGAATTTTTAAAGTTTTATTGCACTAAATGAAATCATTTCAAATTTAAACCTATAGAAACTACCCCTACTAGGAAAATGATACGAACTAAATCCTGGTTAAACATTTTTACATATTTGGAACCTTCATGAAGTCAGAACTCAACAAAATTGGTTTCCTAAATTTTGGAGGTTATTTGGAAAAGTTTTGCATTGAGCATAGTTTGACGAAATGCTATTTTCCAAATTTAAACATTTTCGATAACAAGTTTGAAATATTTTTGCATATTCAGAAACTACATGATTTAATAAAAATTTAGAAACCGGTTTGACCTCATTTGGAATTGTATTTAAAAATTTTTGGGCAATTTTAGTGGTTCGGTTTTGGAAAATTATCTTTTAATGGAAAAATGCGCTTTCATGCTTTGAAAGCGTATTCGGCTCGGTGCCTTTGTGATAGGGCACGTGCACACCGACAGGCGGTCCCATCGCGCCCGATGGCTGGCTCGGACGATTGGGGAGTGCGGGCCGGACAAGCCGGTCCCACGCCAGACCGAGCAGGGAGCGCGAGGAGGCGCCTTGCCGGGCGGCGGAGCAGGCCTAAGCGGTGGGCAAGGGCTCTACGAGCATCAACAGGCCTAGGGGAACCTAGGGCATGGCTCCATCGGTCCCGGGGATGACCGGAGGTCATGGCGACGGTGAGGGGCGGCGGCTCTAATGGCGGCTGGCTGCGACGGCTCTAGGGCAGCGTCAAAGCTAAATTGAGCATTCGGTGGGCATCTAGTGTCCCTAGTGGTGCAGCTTGATACCTTGGATTGGAGGAAGGGTGGTCGAGTCGGGCTATCACCGTGCAACCGGAGGCGAAGACGAAGAAGGTGACGGCCACGGCTCGACGAGGAGAGCCGCAAACCGGCGACGATGGGGGTCAGTGAACCGAAAGTAAGCTTCGGGAGGGATGAATTTGATGACCGAGCTCACCTGCGACGGAATCGCACGGGAACGTGCTCGCCTGCCTCGCCTCGAGCCGAAGCTCTTCTCTGCAATGGCGAGGTGAAGGGGCGAGCAAGGCAACAGGGAGGAGGTTCGTGCGGCTATAAGGAGGGGCCGCGATAGAGAGGGCGAGCAAGGATTGGGCAATGGGGTCGGCAAGGGAGAGAGAGGTGGAGCGGCGGCAACGGCGCCCAGTCGAGCTCTGGTTCAACCTTGAGACTCTACTCAAGTGCACCGTGGCGAATCGACAATCCTCCATCTCTCTAGTTGGTTCGGTGAGGCATCATTTCAGGCATTGCATTGGTGCAATAGGATGCGGGAATCCTTAGCTTGGATTGCACTAACCCGGCTTCCATAGCTCATCAAGCTCTAGTCCGACAATTCCCCATGCGAGTTGGTTTAGTGAGCTGTTGGCTCGGACACTTCATTAGTTCCAAGAGATAGGTGAATTATGAGGTTGATTCGGTGAATTGTCTGTTGCTTTGAACCACATTTCATTGGCCCTATTGCTTTGAATAATGCATGAGCCGGTAGATTCCTAGTCGAGATTTGAACGTTTTTTACCGTAGTCCAAATAGGTGATGGCGGTTCAATTAGGAATTGTCTGAAAAGGCACTTCACTTTGGTTAAATGGTAATTGCCCTACTCAGATTCGATAATGAGATACTCAAACCCCTCATTGGTGCGGAGGGATATGGAGGATCCTTTGGTTTAATTGAAATCGTCTTGCTCCATGGATTCTAATGATCCCTAAAGCCGTGAGGGTATTCTAGTGCAAAAGAGAGTTGGTCATATCGGTTTGTTAGGTCTCACTCTTGCCAATTCAAGCATCTGACATGTACACACATTTTTAATTGGTCTGAATAATGCTTGATTTGATTGCATTAGAACATACTCAAATTATTGATGAAAAGCTAAATGAAGAAATGCATGAAATGGAACCTTCTCTTAGCTAACAAAAGATAATCTAAATAAATCGAAAATCCAAATAATCCTCCAAAATGGTTGAACTCCAAATTAAAACCAAGATTAATAATCCAAATATTTAATAATGCTTTCTAATATTTGAGTCCACGTGTCGCTGACAGGTGGGTCCCCTCGGGTGACGTCATTGCTGACGTT
Organism: Rhipidocladum racemiflorum; assembly: GCA_036346355.1. NCBI lineage: Eukaryota > Viridiplantae > Streptophyta > Magnoliopsida > Poales > Poaceae > Rhipidocladum > Rhipidocladum racemiflorum. The sequence goes on from CM070586.1 coordinate 24,966,596, forward strand.
AGCGGGCTCACTGCTATACCGACAGCGGCCCGCCTTGTCAGTGGCTCGGGCTCACGCCGGCGCGACGTGGCTGACACGGGGGCCCCACATGTCAGTGGCGTGCTCCCACGCGCACGGTGCGGCGGCTAGAGCTACGTGGCATGATCCGGGCCGTTGATTTGGAAATCAACGGTCCTGATCGGACCTAATGACGCACGTTTGGGGCGAACGTGGTCAATCCGGGCCGTTGGATCTAGATCCAACGGTTGAGATTGGATCTGGGAATCACATGTGGTTCTCACCGTGGGATGACGTGGCGCAATCCGGGACGTCGGATCTTGATCGGACGGTTCACGGAGCTCGCGGGGCGGCGATGGCGCGCGGTGGAGCGGGGTGTACCGGAGACGGGGACGACGACCAAGGGCGCGGCGCTACGGGCTCCTCCGGCGACGTGCGTGGTCACGTTCGAATCGCCCTGGCTCGGGGATCCCGGATCTGGCCTCCTTCTTCTCGGGCGACGGCGGAAGGTGAGAACAACCAACACAAGGCCCTAAGCTACTACGGCGAGCAATCCCGGGCAAGCGGCGGCTGCTAGGGTTTAGCGAGCTAGGGCAAAAGTAGCGCGGGGTCACGGCGGTCCTCGGGGCAGGACCCGGGCTTTAAATAGCCTCGGCTTCCGCGCTCAATCCGTAACCCTAACGGATGCGGCGGAGGACGCGGCGGCGCAGTCCGATCCGGACTCGGGCGGAGACGACGACCCGCGGCCGTACACGTGTCCGATCAACGGCCACGATTGCCAGGCGCGCACGGGTCCGAGCCGGACCCGGTCGAATCGGTGCGGCCCAATCCTGACCGTTGAATCTCGATCCAACGGTGGGATCAATTAGGTTTAGGGTCTCTGGTCGAGTCACGTGGCTCGGGTCGGACTCGAGTCCGACTCGGGTTCCGACTCGGTCGGATGAATAGTACAAACCCACTCGCATTTTCTAGCGATTTAATATTTAAAATAATTCCTAGTAATTCATTTAATTCATTAAAAATATCAAAAGACTCAGAAAAATTCCAGAAAAATTCTGGAAAATACTTTGGATCATTTTGGACTCAAATAAAATATTTCCAACAAAATTTTATTTGCAAAGTTTAATTCTTTAATTATTTCAAAATGGAATAAATTCCAAATAAATTCCAGAAAATTCCAAAAATTCAACAAAGTGCCAAATCACACATGAATTTAAGACAGGCAAAATTTTGGGGTGTTACATTAGCCGACGTCAATACCTGGCCCAGCTCCCCGTAAAAATTTTCAAATTTCGGGTACCTATTTTCGTCGGCTAAGCCGTCGAAAATAGTTGCAAAAAATAATAAAATATGGCAAATGTCGGGCCCACAGTGTATTGTCGTCGGCTAGGCTGACGTTAATAGCTGCCATGTTCAATGAGGTCGTGGATTCAAGTGAAGCCTTAGGAGAGGCGAGGTCATCTCAATCATCCCAAAGCAGTGCACGGAGTTCACGTGAGGCAAGACTAGAGGAGGAGTTAAGGCAACAATGGGAGGTGCTGAGGAAACAACAAGATATGATGAGGCACCAACACGAGAGTGCAATGCAAACCCAAGCCTATTTTGTTTAATGGCAGGCACAACAACAACAATTAATACTTTCAAGTAAGTAAAGTTGTCAGTTGTTTACGATTTCATGCCTACAATGAGTATATTTTTATTATTCGTGTAGACTTTATCATTTAGACTTAAATCACTTCATAATGTCAGTTTAGCTACATTTATTAAATTTATATCATACGTGCTAGATGTGTTTTGTAAATGCTTTGTTATGGTTGACCATGTATGTGGAATGGCCAATTTTGATGATCCTCCATAATTGATCATTTACGCTTAAAGCACTTGATATGATCATTTTCAATAAATTTATCAAATTCATATCATGCGTGCCTCATGAAGTGGAATGACAAATTTTGATGATCAATGCTTGCATATAGTGCTAATGGCCAAATTATATGTACTTTTTATGAACTTAATCATTTGTTGCTAATTGGTGTCACAATACATATATTTGTTTTTGTTCTTCTATCAATAATTTTTTTAGGACATCTTCGCACCTTGGATCCGCTGCCGTTAACTTGCCAACATTTCGTTCTCCTCCTCCACCTCCTTTCTTCCAATCCCCGCAAATGGTATTTACTAGTAACTTGTTATTTTTAGATAGTTGGTCTTTCATGTGAAATTAATTAATAACCATTTTGATTCCTATAGGGATCGACAACACCGCCTGCTGGACCGAAAACAAATGTTGGAGGTGATGATGCTAGTGGTTCGGGGACGCCTGTTGAACAATTTCTCAATACAGGGGGTGATGCAGGTAGTGGCCACAATTTTCATACACCTCCAAGTTGAACAATGTAATTTTATGTTAAATGTCTTGCAATGATTTGTTTTTGTTCATGTGGATGAGATGATGCAAATGATGATTGTTTTGTGGATGTGGACGCAAACAATGTGTATGAGATGTTATAAATAATGAATGTTATGTGTGGTATGTGGATGGCATAATTTCTGTGATTGTTCTGTGAATTGTGTTGTCATAATATCTGTGATTGTTCTGTGATTTGTGTGATTTTCTGAGAATTTTTGTTATTTTTTTAAAGAAAATTACATATTTTCGTCGGCCTAGCCGTCGACAATACTGGGGTACATATTTTCGTCGGCCAACGAGGCTATGGAAAATAAGTATTTTCATCGGCCAGGCCGATGAAAATAAGTTGCCACGTCAGCTTGTCTACGGAAGCTGGCCGACGGCAAAGTAATTTCGTCGGCTGCCCAAAGCCGTTGAAAATAGAATATTTTCGTCGGCCGCTGACGAAAATAGTTATTTCGTCGGTATAGTTTCGTCGGCCAGCCGACGAAAATAGCTATTTTCGTCAGTTTTTGGCTTATTTTCATCGGCTTTTGGCCGACGAAAATATATCGGATTCCTGTAGTGAATGTTTGTTAAATTTCATAAGTCACCGTCAATGGTATAAGTTGGTGACGATATGACCAGGACATCCTCAGTAGTCAGTACCATAAATTCAATAAAAAAAATGAAGGTTTGAATTATCCCTCCAAAATCGTGGCATGATCCAATGATAAAGCAACCCATCCTAGGATTAGGTGGTTCCTTGAACCAAACGCACCTTATATATGGAGTATTGATCAGTCGAATGATTTCTTCTCCATCAAGTTAATTTAGGCTTTCCCGGAAGCAGCAAAATAGGTCGTCTGTACTAATTCTTGCCCCCAAAAACATCCGTGAAATTCTTCATTCGAAATAACCATAGAACTTTGGATTTTTACTTCCTCCATTTAAATTTATAAGGCTTATTTTCTTTAATAATCTTGATCATAAATATAAGATCCACATACAGATTTAATGAGATATTTCCTTCTATACCCCTATTTATTCTCTTAACACCATATGCATTTATTCATTAACCCCCACATGAAGTATTATTCTAAGATAATTAAATGGGTATATCTAAGTCATTTTCTCTCATTTTTTTTATTTCAACGCAATATTGATATTTGTACAAAGTTAAAATACACCTTATATTTTTAGATGGATTGAGTAAAACACAAAAGAATGAAACATAAACGTCAATGATGTATTGACCTCAACTACAGGGGGTGTATGTGTAGTTCAGTAATATTGACTTCCGTGCAGTTGCTTCTTTTCCCATATATTAGATGCAGGTTCTCCGTTCTCATCTCAAAAAGTGCGCACAAGGAAGTGGCGACGGAGACCACGACTGCGACGGCGAGCTGCACATAGGCAAACTCTAGCGGATGTCGCAGAGGAGCATATCAGTCCATTCTGGTGTGAGGGGCGTTTCTTCGATGCTGCAATACGGCCCTCGTGGGCTGCCGCTTATGGATTGCCCTAGGTGCAGCGACCGTATTTTGGAGCTCGTGTCCCGATCGAAGAAGAACCCAGGAAGGACTTTTTTCAAATGCAGGAGGAATGAGCAAGAGGTCAATCCAATTCATGAACTTTGTCATGATTTTTGATTGGTTTTTTAGGGTTTGTGGGAGAGATCGGTTTGTGGCTTAATGTACGGTTGTTTTGCTGATGACAGATCCCTGGGAGGTGTTTATTTTACATGTGGCATGAGCAATATGCTGAATTCATCGCAAATGAAAATGTCACTGAAGGCCTGAATGATCCAATCGATGAAGGGGCACGTACTGATTGCTTCAATGTGGATTGTAGGATGGAGAAATATGTTAACCATGTTGTTGATAAGAACATGTTACAGTTGCTCAAGGCAGGATGAGCCTTCTCATTAGGAAACATGGTCTCACCTTCGCAAATCGGCGGCGCCGCCACTCCGACAAGCTCGTCGCCGGCCCCGGCGAAGACAATCATGTGCAGGGGAGGAGAGGGGGTCTCGGAGGAGATCGGAGAGGCTTCAGATCTAAGATCGAAATCCGAGTGCATAGCAGCTCGGTTAGGTCTACTGACTGAGGGGCAAAATGGTCATAAATGATTTCATATGCAGCAAAATGGCCGAAATGGCATCGTGGGAGAGAAGGCCTCGTTTCGAGTGGCATTTTAAAGTGATCCAGGACAAGAGTGGCATTTGGACAATGGCTCATCTTTGGAGTGGCATATAATCAATTTTCATACGAGCGATGCAACTTTTTTAGAGTCAGAAGGCTCCTAAAATATTACTTAATTTTCTTGAATTTCATAATTTTATTTGTTTTCTTCTTTTTTCTCTTTCCTTTTAGAGTCAGAACGCTACGATGATCTCTCAGCTGATGGACTTGGCAAATGGTGAGGGCCACAATGCCGATGATGTGAAGGAACTACTGAGAACGAAGAACAACCTTGAAGAAACTGCCTTGCATGAGGCTGTCCGCCATGGAAATAAGTATATGGTCAGTAGGTTGATGGCTAAAGATTCAAGCTTGGCGTGTGTTCCAGATAAGGCCGTCATGCTAGGAAAGGCCGACACAGGGTTAACAAAACTGAACGAATTTCGCGATTTTCGTTCGGTTTTCGAGATTTCGAGCCCCACCGAAATATAAAACCGACCGGTAAACCAGTCCAGTTCAAAAAAAAATTCAAAAAATTCAAAAAATTTTAAAAAATTTATGCTATGTAAACCGAACGGTTTTTCGAGAAAACCGATGAAAACCGCTCAAGAAACCGATCGTCCAAAAGGTTCAACTCGCCGAGCGGTTTTTCGAGAAAACCGATGGGTTTTCGAGAAAACCGAATGGTTTTCGTTTTTTTTAAATTTGTTTTGAATGTTTTTTGTTAAAATGCTCGGTTTTGAAACTCTTCGGTTTCTAACGATTTTCCAACGATTTTTAGCTCGATATTTTCGAATTTCCAATTTCGGTTTTCCATCGGTTTTTTTGGTTTCGGTTTTGTTAACCCTGGGCCGACATATCAAAGCTACTCTACCACTTGAGTAAAGGGGAGCTATCCTACTCTGGACCCGATGGACAAAATGTATTGCATGCTGCAGTTCTGCGGGGTAAAAGTACCCATTGTACTCATTCGCGCTTTCCAAATTGATTTATTCCTGCTCGCATCTCTAACAATCTCCTTTTATTTATAATATTTGTTAGAATACTATAGACTATTCTGAAAAAAATACATTTATCGAAGAAAACAGGAAAAGAAAAAAGATCTTGCGTCGTATAACATTCTACTCAGTTAACACAAGAAAGTACCAATATGTGAATATGGAAGTACAACTAAATCAATCAAAAAATATCTAATGCATGATAAATTGTATGAATAGCATGTATATTTTTGTGTTGCCTTCAGATGGAAACCCCATATTTTTATGTTACATTTGAAAGCTGTATAAGTATATTAATTAACAAATATTTCCTTAATTTTGTCAACTTTCGTATTTATCAAATTTGTTTTCATGCTTTCACCTTTTTAATTTGGTGTGTATTTGCAAGGTAATTTGTATTTTATTTATTGTTTTGATAGTTGTAAAAAATTAGTATGGTATTTTTAATTAGATAGAATAGGTGATTTAATTGACAATTGAATAAGTTAGAGAAACTAAACTCTTTTCAATCAAAATAGGCTTAATATAGGAGATTTAACTGATAATAAATATATAAAAATACAATCCATGAACTTTCATTGTTATGTACTTATGTACACCCAAATCTTATTGTTGTGTTGAACTATATTCTTTCCCTTATTCCGTAATTTTTAAATAAATATGGGTTATTATGTTCATACTACTGAAAATGGTGTTCAGTGTATGAGATGTGATTCAAATTTGAAGATATCGTAATATTCAAACCCTGAGTTTATATTATCATGTCTTTGTTTTACTAGCATTTTTTTAATTTTAGGAATTTTTGTATAGCACTAAAATTAACTCAATTTTTTCTAAAACAAAAAATAGTGTGGTGGATGTTACTTTGGGAAACCTAGTGCCTATTGCTATAGATTTTTGATAGATTATTTTTCCATGACGGCGTAACAATCACAATTTAAAACCTTAATACATTTTTTAGATATAAAGGTACGTACCTTTTATCTTATTGGCCTATTTTTATATTTACTATTTTATTGCTTAAATTAGTTATTCAATTTCTACGTAAGGCAGGGCAAAATTGAATCAAGTACTGGAAGGCTAGTTTCAAATTATGATTTTGTGTTGGTTCTTACCTACTAATAGAACTTTTTCATGTAAAGATCTGTATTATACTCGTCATTGACACAATCGCTAGGATACAACTTTCACTACTAATTTTCAATCATAAAAAAATTGTAAATTAATTATTACAATACATTACTATAAAAATATTTTGGTCATGGACCTACTTAATTACATTATTTCTGCATGATAAATGTAGATACTTTTATTTATATTACCCGTCGAAGTTGGAAAGTTCGACTGCACAGTATCTCAATTGACTTGTAATTGACAACTGAGCAATTTAGGAAGACCACTATATGTTGATAAACCAATTCGTAAAAGCCTGATGTGGCCTAATTAGAGTATATTTCTCTTTTTATAGTTTATGTGTCCATTTATATGGGGGATTAAGATAAATAATATGCCTCCAATGTAAATGCAATTTATTAATAAATAGATATATATTTGAAGGCAAGGGGCTCAATGAAGAACGCTAAACTTAATTAGATTTGCTTCAAATGCTGGTAAAGAAATAACACAGCTAGCAGTGAAATTGCTCTTTTAACTTGCGATGTTTTTATTTTTGTTTTATTTAACATCAAGTGCTCAATTGCAGCGATGACAGAAATGGTGTTGGGATGGAAGAAGGATCTTTCCGAACAAAGGGATAAACATGGGAGTACACCTCTTCACTTTGCTGTATCAATGGAATATTCTCTATACAATCGTATTTGCGGTGTCCCATGTAGTTTTGGTTCCAAAGCACTAATCTCAAAAGTACTAGAAGCATGCCCATCTTCGGCATATCAACCGGACAAAAACGGGTCGCTACCCATACATGTCGCTGCGTCTACAGGTGTGGGGACGGCCATGGCCGTTTTGCTTGAAAAGTGTCCAGGTTGTGCCTCTTTGCGCGACTTGGATGGAAGGACATTCCTTCATGTTGCTGTCGAGAAGAAGCGATATAATATAGTTAGATTTGCTTGCCAGCAAAAAAGATTTTCGTCGGTATTGAACATGCAGGACAACAAAGGAAACACTGCACTGCACCTAGCTGCCCAACAGGGAAATCTGAGAGTAGTTTGCTCTTTACTGGGCAACAAGCAGGTACTCTTAAATTTAACAAATAAGGATGGGCAAACCGCAAACTCCACTAGATCTAGCAAGGAGCAAGATTCCAACACGGACATCCTATGGATGGGTAACTATTACTTCCTTTCATTTTGGAGTTTTTTTAGATAATGGTTATCTGCAACTTAAGATGCACACAGCTAATTCATTTTGGTGCTTGTCCCTTTAATCTGAAGAGAGAAAATACTGACTATTCGTATGCTCCTATTTGATTTTGCAGAACGTAGAAGAAACCCTCCATCATGCGCTCGTCCGTTCTGGTGCAAAGCATGGTAGTTGCCGATGGGATCAATTTCAAGAAAAGCATATACCCCACAAAACGCCAGAGGACAGAAGCACAGAATCACAGATGTTGAGTGCCTCGACGCAAACTTTAGCCATTGGCTCAGTGCTCATAGCAACGGTGACGTTTGGTGCGATTTTCGCCCCGCCTGGAGGCTACAGACAAGATGACCATACCAATGGTGGCACACCAACGCTTGCTGGGAGGTACACTTTCGATGCATTCATCATGGCCAGTGCGTTAGCTTTCATTTGCTCCTCAATAGCTACCCTTGGCTTCATGTACTCTGGAATTCCCACGGTTAACCTGACCACCCGCCATAAACACTTCATAGTATCTGTATTCTTCCTGTCGAGTTCCGGGACAAGCTTGGTTGCAGCATTTGCATTGGCTGTGTTCATGGTGCTGGCTCCAGTTGCTCTCGAGACTGCGATTGCTATCTGCGTGATCAGCCCCGTTGTTGTGCTCTACAGAAATATGGGACGCTTTGTTAAAATTTATCTGCTTGCACGCCCGTTATATACTAGAATGGGATCTCGGGCGTTGCTCTCATTAACGAGTGACATTCTTAACCGCACGCTGATGGAATTTTGGCCCTTGATACTAATCTTCAGTTGGGCTGCATACACAAGCTTTTATCGGCGCCGATGAATGGAACAGGACGCACTCATCAGGTGTTCAGGTCACAGCAGAAAATAATGAAATGGATCATACATTGGTGACTTGCCCGTTCATCAGCACTACATTTCTTAAGGGCACTCTCTTTTAGAAGTACTGGTCTATTCTCTATTGTGCTCGTCACTGTGTAAGCACTTTCATTTGTCACTGTATCTGCCTACAACAACTTAATTTATCATTGTTTTGTTGAGATTTACAGCAACTTCATCTGTTTTGGAAGACGACAACAACAATCTATCATGCCCAATAGATATCTGTGATTTATAAAGATGCAGAATGTAACATCCCAAAAATTTAATAAAACATAAAATGCATTATTAAATTGTGATTGTGATTTATTATTGCATTTACTGAAATTATGTGCTTTTTAGAGAATTTATTGTGATTGTAGAATTGAATAATTGAATTTTGAAAATTTGAAAAGGGAAATGGTAAAATGGTAAAAAGATAAAAATGAGAAAAATTTACCAACAACTGTGAATATCTTTAAAAATCTCAGGATAAGGTTTACAAAAAATTAATGAGGACGTTTACTATTTATCCCTATTTAATTAGACCAATCCTGAAAATCTGAAAATTTAAGTAAAAGAATTTTAATAAAATAAATATTGGCAATTTAATCTTAAAATTTTTATGGTATACCCCTGACATCATTACCAACCTTTTAAAAATATATAAAAAAATATTAAGTTTATTTATGTTCTCAAATAAATCAAATTCTGATTCTAAATTTATGTATAGTTGAGCTTGTCAGAATTTTGGTAAATAATATACTCCTAATTTTAATACCAAAATTTTACTGATAGTACATTACTTATCCAGGAAGCTAGTCAAAAATTTTGGTAATTTTATGAGGTGATTTGTCCCCTCGTTTAATTTTCCTTATCCTGTTGTCCGAGAGAATGAACCTAGAGTACTCCTCCCTTCTCTCTCTTACACTTGGGGCCCACGCGTGAAACGGTCAGCCGACCGACTCCGTTCAACCCAAGACACTGTTGAGTGGTCCCCATTCATTTCTGGGCCCGCTTGTCAGCCACTCTTTTCCTTTTCCCCCACCCGAGCCGCCAACATGTGGGCCACCAACCCCACATGGAAGCCCGCTCTCTCTCATCCCGTCTCCTCTCTTCTTCCCCGATCTCTCTCTCTCTCTCTCTCTCTCTCTCTCTCTCTCTCTCTCTCTCGCTTAAGTGGCCGCTGGAAAAATCTCCCATTCCACCTCTTCCCTTGTCATTTTCGGCCACAATCTCGTGTCACCCGAGGCCGCCCTGACACACCGCTGCCACTTGACCAGGCGCCCATATCCTACGCGCCGAAGAACAGCCAGGAGAGCTCGAGAAAAGCCCAGGAACTTTTTTGACCGGCCGACATTCTTTCCCCTCCGTTATAACCCTGTGCCGCTACCTTTTTCCCTCTATTTAAGGAGCAAATCGAGTGCGCTGAACTCATCTCAACCCATACCATCCATCCATTCCATCTTTAAGCCCCTAATTCGGCCGAACCATCTCCTTCCTCGGCTTCGGTGAGAACCCGAAAAGAGGAAAAATTTGAATCGCCAAGCTTCGGTAGGAAATCATCTAATCCCTTGATTATGAAGTCTCCTTGATCACTCACGACCCTTTTTCGCACCTTATTTCAGCTTGGAACTCCCCTGAGTGACCCGGCACAGAGCCTTTCCTCTCCGTCTCCGCCGCGCACGGTGAGAGCTCGAACTGCCTTCTCTTTCTCTTGATTAAACCGTGCACTAGCATCCTTAGGACCCCCTAAAGTTTATGAGCAAGTCTATTCCACCTAGCTAACCTCCCTTTGCCGTCGCGACTAACCCATCGACTGCCTAGATACTAACCTCAATACTAATCGCTGACTCCCAGGACTGCCTAGATCTGCCGAGGAGGAGATGGAGGCTAGATCTAGTTGGTTCAGTGTGGAATTTGGGCTGTAGCTAGATGACTCCTAGTCTTGAAAGCGGAGGGAGATTTGGACAGCAGTAGCGACAGCTCATCCGAGACGGCCCGATGGCGCTGCTCATAGACAAGATCTGAGAGCGATCGATCTCGAAGAGGAAGGGGGAGAAAGCCAGGGGTAAGTGGAGAGGATGCTACAGAAAAATGTCTCGTCGCCGCCGTTGGCCAGCCAGCAGTCACCAGCAGCGGTGGCGGCGATGGCGACGGAGGTGATGAAATGTGTGTGGGGGGAGGGGGGGACTTAAGAGTCGCCTTCGGACAGCTCATGAAGCCAAAAGAGAGAGAAAAGCCTCATTTGCATCCTTTGTATCTTGGTTCAGAGAGAGATCGAAAAGCCTGGGACCCAAGCATCCTCCACGCACAAATGGCACAATTCACCAATTAGCCCAAACGGCCTACATGGAGCCATGCTCTAAGCTTCAAAGGCCTGCGCGGCCCAAAATAAAGCGTCGAAAGATAGAAACATATGTCGTCAGCTTGAAACCATGCGGAAGTCCAACTCTCGCCGTTCAACCCGTCCAGCCCAAACGGTTGCGGGTCGACGCCTAGCACCGCGCTGTGGCACCAGCGTTGCATGGATGTGGCCACTGGGAAGTATCTCTTTCTCTCTCTCTCCCTCTCTCTCTCTCTCTCTCTCTCTCTCTCTTTGTTGTCAATGGGGCGTACGCTTGCATAAGGTGAATTGTTAAAGTGTGTTTGGTTGGTGAGATAAAGTTGAATGAGATGTGATGATTTTGTATTATTTGATTTCATTATTTTAGGTGAATGCTATCTAAGGTGGGATGGTTCCATTCAAGCAACTAAACATATGAATGATTTTTTTTGAACCATCTCATACATGTACCACTTAATACAAGCAACCGAACACACCCTAAATTAGTGGTTAATTATGTGTAATTGTGGAGTTAGTTACTTATGATGATGCTAAATATGACTAGTATTATTTCGGCTACCAGCTTCTATGACTTCCGTGAGGTATTGATCGATGGGAAATTCTGCTGCAAAGGGTGCAGATTGCTGAGTACCTTTTGTAGCTGCATCAATGGGAACTCTGCTGACTTGTATAAGGGAGCCACCCTCTACATCTTGCTCACTCGAGATTTGATAATGAACATCGTCCGCCTCAGTAAGGTAGTGATCGCCTTCTGAAACTGCATGAATGGAGCCTTGCAAGACTCCGTCAGGAAAGGCAACAACGACTTCGGGCGGCACCACAGCTCCACTCAGAAGATCCATTAGCCTCTCGAAATCGCCATGGCGTGCGACCAATAGCAGCTTGGGATGCATGTTCCCATTAGCCATGGCGAGCAGGTTCACCTTTTGCTCCGAGTTGTTTAACTCAATCGCGACTAGCTATGTATCCTCCCACTCCTGTTGCAGTCACCACTACCGCTCGTTTGTAGGTTGGATGCCCAAAGTATGAGATCTGCTCGTTTGTTCACTCCATATCAATCTGTGTGCATGTATAAACGTTACTCAGTGCGCACATCAAAACATCATCTAGTTGTCTCCTTACTTTGGACTAAAGTAGGTGGCTAGATTTGTTCTATTGTTGGAGTGGTCGTAATTCATGACAAGAAAGTACAAAGAAGGAAGACCTTGACTAGTTGAAGTCGTGGCCGTCGTTTTCAGAGTTGTAGCCTTTGTTCAAGTTTCAGACAACAAACCAAGATGGATTTGTGTATATCAGAGGTTAGTCTCAAACATGTCAATTGACTAGTGGCATAGTAGGTAGTTGTCGTGTCACATCAGACAAGTGGTCAAACAAGTAGTCTCAGTTAAGTTGACAGAAGTGAGCATTCTACCCGTATCCATACGGCAACAACTCACTCTCACGTCTCTAGGCTAAATCGGATCTACCAGGTGGACTGGACATGGGGACTTGACCTGATCCCATCCACCATGAGGATCCTCTTGTGTTATCACCGAAACCTTCTGCTAACATAAATATATTTTTTGGGTTTTGATAAGTTTCATCCGGATGTTTTCTTTAGCAACCATCATCTAAATTCCTGGTCATTGGATTTGCTTTCAGATCAATGCACAACCCCCCTGAATTCGAGGTGGGTTGATCCTACGGATGTGTGTTTTGATCGGACGGTCCAAAGTTTGGATGTTTTTTGGGACAAAAACATCCGGATGATGCCTATACACTCCCAATCGAAATATCATTGACAAACTAATGTCGGAGGATCCAGATTTGGCCTCTATCCCGAACAAGGGCACCTCACCATTGTACTTGGCCATTTCTTTAGGGCGTATAAATATTGTTCAGACGTTGTGTCACAGAACTGCTATGAGGTTGTCATACTCTGGCCCTGATGAACAAAACGCCTTGCATGTCGCGGTTTTTTTTAGATCAAGAGGACACCACCCAAAGTGGATGCCCCAGTTTCTAATAATAGAAACCAGCCAACAGTTTTCGCACAAAGTCACGAGGAACTCCAACAGTATGCAAAACAAAATGCTCACAACCGAGCACAACTCAAAATCAAAACAGCACTAAGACATCATAATATCAGAACATAAGTAACCGGAAGCATCGGCAGCAGGGAACAAAACGCTATTTTCAATTTCTTCTATCTTCAGTTCCATTTTCGCCAACAGTCATTTCTTGTCAGTTTGAGTTCCCAGATTGAGTTCCCAGTTTGAGTTCCCAGTCAATTCACCATATGAGTCAAAACCAATGGGGCTCGGATCTTGGCATCCAGACCTTCGCAAAATTGCTCCACCTTGATCATCATATCCTCTTTGAACATTGGACTCCACTTTCTTAAAGAAATAAGCAGTTGCCTCCACAATGTTTTCATGCTTAGCCAATTCTGAAAACGAAAAATCATATTATTTCTGCTAATCCATAAACTCCAAAGCACAGCAGCACAAATGGTATTTAACGCGGCATTCTTTTTATTACTAATCCACCATCGAGCAACAGATTCAAAAGAATATCCAATATGGCAATTGAAAAAAACTTCCACTAAGTTCCACACATTCTTTGCAACAATACAGTTGAAAAATAGATGCAAAACCGATTCCTCTTCGTCACAAAAGCTACAGGAAGTACCTTTATTAATCCCTCTTTTTATCAAATTATCTCTAGTCATGATTTTGTTATTAGAGAGCATCCAAAGGAAAAAATGAACTTTAGGAGGGACAATTAGGCTCCAAACAGCAGGGGTAAAAACAGGGGTCACACCCCTAAAATTAATAATCGCATAAAGAGATTGAACCGAATAAACACCATTACTCTCATATTGCCAAATAAGAGCATCATCTTCTTCAGCTATCCTTATACTTTTAACAACCTCCAACAGCTCGAACCACCTAATCATCAATTTTTCAAAAAAAGTTCTTCTAAAAGTGCATCTACAATCAATGCCATCCCAAATTTCAGCAACAGTATAACCCTTCTCATTAACAATACTATAAAGATCCCAAAACTGAGTCGCTAGGCAAGAGGAACCAAACCAAATATCCTCCCAGAATCTAACCTTTTTTCCATTACCAACCTTCCACTTGTAACCAAATTTTGTGGCTTGCATAGCCCACATAACCCCTTTCCAGAAAATAGAGATGTGATCCTGATTACTAACAAAAATGTTAGGACTATTCACTTTATATTTAAAATCCACTAAGTCCTTCCAATACCTATTCTCCTTATTACATAATCTTTTTATCCAAGAAGCTAGAAGGCACATGTTCAAATCCTTGATATTTGGAATACCAAGCCCACCATACTTTTTTTCCATACACACAAGGTGCCAATTGGCTAAATGGAGTTTGCTATGCCCTTCATAGTTATTCCAAAGACAATTCGCCATGTGAGAGTTAATAAGATCTAAAGCCCATTTCGGAAACTTAAAAAAGGAAAGCAGATAAATGGGGATACTAGCTAGACAAGACTTTATAAGAATCAAACGACCACTATGAGACAAGAGTTTACTCCTCCATCCCGCAATCCTTTTTAACATCTTATCTATCAAAGGCTGAAAATCCTCCCTTTTAATTTTCTCATAGTGAAGGGGAATACCCAAATACTTAATAGGGAGAGAACCTTTTTTGCAACCAAAGATGCTAGCATAATTGTCTAATTCGTTAGAATCACACCCAATTGAAATTAGTTCACTCTTATGAAAGTTAATCCTCATACCCGACATTAACTCAAAGCAAGTCAAGAACCATTTTAAATGTAAGACCACTCTCTCATCATTTTTAATAAACAAGAGAGTATCGTCCGCATATTGTAGACTAGTAATCCCTCCAGGATAGAAATCTTCGCAAAGTCCCACAATCAAACTCTTCTGAACAGCTTTAGATAAGATCCTAGTAAAGACATCTACCACCAGATTAAAAAGAATAGGCGATAATGGATCTCCTTGTCTCAAACCTTTTCCTGTTTGAAAGAATTTACCTTCAACATTATTAATCTTAACTCCCACAGAGCCATTGCTTAAGATAGCAGAAATCCAACCCCGCCATTTGGCTCCAAAGCCTCTTTTATCCCGAAGATCCAATAAAAAACTCCAGTTCACCTTGTCATAAGCTTTCTCATAATCAATTTTCAAAACCAAACCTTTCTTTTTTTCCCGATGAATTTTATGAATAATCTCGTGAGCAGTGACAACACTCTCTAAGATATATCTATTTTTTATAAAAGCGGTCTGATTTTGAAGGATAATTCTATTACAGATGAGACTAATTCTGTTTGTTAAGACTTTAGTAACAATTTTGTAACTGCAATTTAGCAAGCTAATAGGTCTATACTGCTTAATATGATTAGCATTATTTTCCTTTGGAATCAAAGAGATCATAGCGAAGTTGAGTCTAAAAAGATCCAGCTCACCCTTCTCAAAAGCTTTAAACAAATCAATCAAATCATTTTTGATAACATTCCAGTATTTCTGATAGAACATAAAAGACAAGCCATCAGGGCCCGGAGCACCATCTGAATAAGAATCAAAAACAGCTTTTCTGATCTCCTCTTCAGTAAAAGGGGCTTCAAGTAACATATTCTCATTATCAGAGATCCTATCCTCTTCTTTAAAGAAATTATCTGCCAGATTGATATTAGGTTTCTCCTCAAAGCCAAACAGCTTTTTATAATAGTCCCTAGCTATACTTTTAGTATTCCTGTCCCCTTCTTTAATATCTCTCTCTCTAGCCCTCTGTCTGGCCTTCGTTTCTTCAATACTCCAAATCTTTTCCATCTCATTCTTGATAAACGTAAGTCTATTCTTCTCAATAGTCAAAAGAGATCTAGATTCCGCAAGAATATCTAAGTTATCGAACTCCTCTAGAAGCATTCTCTTTTTTTTCTTAATATCCGAATCAACATTACGACTCCACCCTTTTGTGACTTTTCTAATATTTCTAACCTTTATCTGCCAATTATCCATAGCATTCAAACCTCCTTTCGGGATATCCCAAGCCTTAATAATAACATCATCAAAATCTTTGTGCTGTAACCACCACTTTTCAAACTTAAAGCCATTTTTGTTATGATTCAAACCACTTCCAGAGTCCCACAGGATAGGAGTGTGATCACTCCCAATCCTTGGGAGAGCAGAGACTATAGCTAAAGGAAAGTTAGCTTCAAAAGAGATACTACAAAAGAGATACTACAAAATATTCTATCTATGACCGACATAATGGGATTACTTTGGTTATTAGACCAAGTATAGTGTCTACCTGTTAAATGCATCTCTATAAGGCCCCATATTTCTATCCATTCATTAAATTTATCACACCATTTGTAATCCACTCTATTGTTACTTTTATCGAAATGAGACCTATTCAAATTGAAATCTCCTCCCAGCATAATAGGTGTATGTTCATCAATGACAAGAGTCTCATGAAGCTCGGAAATAAAATCTTGTTTTCCTTCCTCATAAGGAGAACCATACACCGTTATCAACCTCCACAAAAAATCCTTGTCCTTATTTTTTAGGACACATTGGATAGAAAATTTTTTAATATCAACACTTACAATTTCTATGAGATCAGTATTAACACCCACCAAAATACCACCTGCAGTGTTTTTGGAAGGAAGCCAGTTCCATACCATATTTTTCGATCCACTAATCGTGTTAAGAAAAGAGGTACTAAAGTTCTCTCTTTTTGTTTCTTGGAAACCCACAAAATCTAGACTATTATCTCTAATAAGATCCCTAATACAATGAGTTTTTCCAGGTTGCCCAAGACCTCTAGCATTCCAAAATAGACCTTTCATTTCTTTTCACTTTTCATGGGGTGCTTGCCCCTTTTATATTTACCTATTGTGATCCACTCTTCTACATCTGCCATATCTCCAACCTTCTCCTTCAGAGAAATGATGGGTGGCTTTAATTGATTTTCACACACAATAGGCAAAACATCATTCTTTCTAGAGCAATCTCCAACAGAGATCCCCTCGTCAGACTTACTAAGTCTTTTAGCATCTAATTCCTTACAAGCTAATATATTTGTAATTTTTTCAGACTCTGAACATCCCATCATAATATCAACACTCTCAGATAAAGAGTTCAAATCTGCAACAGAAAAAGAATCAAAGGAGCTATTGGATAACATACCTTTTACGATTGTTTACCTCCAGGTTTTTTTTTCTGTTGAAGCTCTTTTGCTTTCTGTAGAACAGATTTACCCTTATCATCAATTCTCTTACTTCTTCTTTGACAAAGAACAGGACCCCATGTACTCTGTCTTTTCAGAGAAACATCAGCATTTTTCAAGTCAGAGACCTTCTGTCCACTACTTTCATTATAGAGAATCAGATCATCAGATTTAACTGTACTCATACAATATTCCTCAGCATTACCTTCTGTTTTCCAGGGTTCATGAGAGTCAGATTCAATTAGAACATTTTTTTGATCTCCCAATTCAGACTGAACAGATTTTCCATGATATTCTGAGATAAAATCTTCAAAATGCCTATCTTCGTGATCAGAACCAGTTATTTTCACATAATTATGAGTATCAATCTCTTCCTCATGAACTCTATCAAATTCTTCATCAGATTCAATCATCTCCATTTCTCGAAGAAGTTTATAGCATTTATCATTATTAACAAACTCATCGTCAAACCTATTCTTAACATTCTCCTGGAACAATTGAACCCAAGATTTACTTTCACTGCTCCCAGAATCTATATTCAAACCTTTCTCACAATCCCAGCATTTAGTATCATTTTTCACTGCAGATTTTCCTTTTATATCAGAAAGATTATCAGCAGCATTACTTATGTTGCTTCTATTAGAAGAACCCGAAACAGAGTTTCCAATCGAAGACTGATTCTGTTCAGTATCCATGTTATCCCCCTTACCATTTTCTTTTTTATTTTTATCATCAAAGTCATCCAGGTCATCATCATTATCATCATTGTTACCCTCATCATCCGCTGCTACATGAGTATCAATTTTTTCTACTATTATGTTTATCATAAACAAATTTTTTTCAGCTCCCAACATTCTCTGCTGAGGGATTTTTGTAGGGTCCCTGCACGCAATTTGAATTCTCACCACCTCATAGAAACTCCTAAACATCCCTGTCCAATCAGCATCAACTAGAATTCCAAAACAGGAAGCCACTTGTTCAAAAACTTTCCAATTGCACCACTTAGGAGGGATACCTCTAATTTGAATCCAAACCTCTTGCAGTTCATCAAAAACATCTAAGTCTCCTTTCCACGATTCAATATACACAATACCTGTGTTTGTTCAAATTAAAGCTAGGAAGCAGGGCTAAATCAGAGACTTTCTTCTGAGGAGGGAATCTAACAAGGAACCGAAAACTCTCCAATTGTCTAACCTGCCAAGGCCACTGAGCATCAAATATGTCAGCTAAATTTTTCTCTAGCTCTTCTAATGTAATTTCCCCCTGATCTATAGTGATGATTCCACAATTCTTGAATCTAAAAGTAGCACTCTTGCTTGATTCAGGCACTTCAATATGGAAAAAACCCAAGCCATTAGCAGCACTACCAATAAACCTAGCAGTTTTCTGGGGCTGTAAACGGATTGGACAGTATTCAACCTGGTGACCTGGTTCCTCACAGATGAAACATAGCTTCGGATTTTTACACTGCCCCACTAAATGACCCGGCTCCCCACAATTGTAGCAGATAGATTTCACATAAGGTTCTAGGGCAACCATATCTGTAGGAGGTTTACCTTTGTCTTTAGGCTTGTTGATTTCCGGCTGTTGCACATGATGAATCACTGCCGGATTCTGCGCTTGATGACGTTGCGGTTGATGAGGTTGAGGAGGCCGATTTGGAGGAAACCACTGGTTCGGATTCCGCCGAGGGAAACGTCCTCCCCGATGTCCCCTCTGCCCTCTGAACGGAGGTGGAGGACGCCAACCGCGCCCAGAGCCTCCGCCGCCGCCTCTCCCCCACTGACTCCAATGATCTGACATCTTCACCACCGAGGCAAAGGAAGGATTTCCTTTTCCCCTTCCGCAAAAATCTCTCGTGAAGCTTAAAGCCCGGGGGTTAGGAAGTAAGGAATCTCTAGATGAAGTAGGCACACAATCGGAGATCGAAAATTTTCCAGAAGAAAGCAAATCGCGTCGGATCCAAACCAGCGCAGATCGCGCCGCCTGAACCCTAACACGAGGGGAAACAGAGGTAGGAATAACCCAGAGTTGCCCAAAAATATCTTCGAGATCCTCGTCGTCACCCGTACCTGGGCCACCTCTGCTTTCTCTGATTTGCCCTTCATCATCCATAGTAATTGCCATCACACCCCCATCATGTCGCACGGAGCCAGATGTCAACGATCGGGCGCCCTGAAGGTTGGGTCGGAGACATACCATGGGTTCCTTGAGATCCACATCGCCAGTTTGTCCGATACTCGCCACAGATGTCGCTGATCCGGGCTTGGAAGAGATGCCGGCGACGACGCCATGTAGCGTGGCCATCGTGGCATTCCCCGAAGGTGGCGTGGAGATGGCGTCACGGCAAGCTGCATCGATGAGAGGCGAGACGTCCGCCCAGACGCTCCGGTCGCTGGAGTTGGGTATGGAGGGCGGCGGAGCGCCGGCCCCGGAGGAGGAGGTCGCCTCCATCGACGTCGGGGACTCTCAAGCTCAATTCATCGACGTCGGGGTGGGCAGCATCTAAATCTTCGAGAACCAGCACCAGCGTTGCACTCCTATGTCGCGGTTTTCCGGGGTGAAGGTATTTAATAGCAGGAAACATATCCTATGCACATGGATAGCCTGTGCACATATGCAATAATTAAATCTGAGCCATTCAAATCCCATCCAACGGTAGCTTCATCGGGGTGGTAATTGCAAAATCTGCAGATTTTGCAATTACCACCCCGATGAAGCTATCGCTGGATGGGATTTGGATGGCTCAGATTTAATTATTGCACATGTGCACAATCCCCCCATGTGCACAGGATATGCTCCCTTAATAGCAGGACTAACTCCTATGTATATACTTTATCTAGTTTTAGTGCAATTTTGTTGGTGTAATTCTTATGAAACTTTTTACCGTCCTCCTGGAGACTCTTGGTAGTATAGTTTTGGACTTTATTTTTCCTTTATCTTTTTCTTGCAAGGATTTTTTTTATATAAAAAGAGTAAATGACTCTGGCTGGTGACTGCAGCGCTACCACTGCTATTGGAATGGGGCAAGGACCATATGGTTTCCATGAAGCAAGGGGATCAAGAAAGGAGTGTATCTCTTGTTGCGTACCTTACTGAACAACAGGACAGGCACGGGAGTACGCCCCTTCACTTCGCTGCATCACTGGATGGCTGGAACTACTCACCTAGATGGCTTCACCATAGTTGGTCCATGCATAAGCATAGCCCAATAACTCTGCTACTGAGTGCCAACAGATCGGCAGTGTACCAGGCGGACAATAAAGGATGGTATCCCATACATGTCGCTGCCTCAAATGGCAGGCTCAAGGTCGTCCTCATCTTGCTCAAAATGTGTCCTGACAGCGCCACTTTGCGCGATCGCCAGGGAAAAACGTTCCTCCACGTTGCTGTGGAGAAGGCGAGACATGATATAGTTGCATTTGCCTGCAAAACGCCACGATTTGCATCTATTTTAAATATGCAGGACAGCAACGGTGACACAGCGCTGCACCTGGCTACACGCGTCGGGGCGCTCTCGATTTTCAA
Source organism: Rhipidocladum racemiflorum (assembly GCA_036346355.1). Taxonomy (NCBI): domain Eukaryota; kingdom Viridiplantae; phylum Streptophyta; class Magnoliopsida; order Poales; family Poaceae; genus Rhipidocladum; species Rhipidocladum racemiflorum. The sequence continues at coordinate 24,987,439 of CM070586.1, forward strand.
TTGCCTATTCCAGAACCAGCATGTGCACGTGAGTTTACCAAACAAGGATGGGCTGACTCCTAGAGGTCTTTCATGGCGTATGATTCCTCCAAGATTTTATTTCAGATCAGTAAGTGGCTTCCTGCATGATCTTTGTTAATTTAGAGCTTCCCCCACCTGAAGGGTAAGGAACTTGTACTCCGGTCTTCATTTTGGCTCATAGCTCCTAATGTTCTTGCAGAATCCGCGATCAGTGATACACCAGACATTAATATACGCCCGCGCTCAAGGCGTCAATGGTCGGCTTGATCTCTTCCATGAGAAGTACGACGAGAAAACGGATGAGAACAAGGAGTCGGAGAATATGACAAATGCAGCGCAAGTTCTGGGCATTGCCTCTGTGCTAATTGCAACTGTGACATTTGCAGCAGCTTTTACGCTGCCTGGAGGTTATCGAGCAGATGACCACGCAAATCGAGGAACACCAACGCTCGCTGGGGGTTACACTTTCGACGCATTCGTCATCTCCAACACGTTGGCATTCGTTTGCTCCTTGCTAGCTACCATCAGTCTGCTGTACTCGGGCGTGTCTTCAAGGGACTTCTCTGTCCGCTTCAGGTACTATAATATATCTGTGAGTTTGCTGCAGAGTTCAGCGAGAAGCTTGATTGCTGCCTTTGCCATGGGCATATACACAGTGCTTGCTCCAGTTGCTCACAGGACTGCAGCTGCTGTCTGCACCATCATGTTTGCTACATTGTTCTATGGAAATATGGAAATCTGGCATATCCTTATTCGAGCAAACACATTATATATTAGATTGGGAACCCGGGCGGCGATGTCTCAAGTGCGGCCTGTCCTTGAATGTGTTCTGATCAAATTTTGGTCTTACATAATAATCTTCATCCTACCGGCCATTTTGAAGATCCTTAGAACAACCTGATGAAGTCGGAGCAAAGAAGGTGGCGAGGGTAGAACCTATCGTTAACCAGCTAGGTTTGTGAGGCATCGTCCTCTGTAATATTCGTTGATCTTCGAAGGATTCAGCATATTACTTTTTGTTTTAAAAACAATGTTAGCATGGTTACCATATTTCTCTAGGACTGTTTCACATTGTTGAGTTTCAACAAATATATATATGTCGTGGTCCAAGTCATGGAGGGCAGGATTTAAGACTAATGCGCTCATGTGCCTTTGAAATGTGCAGTGCAGTAGCTATGTGTCAGCGTACAAGATTGCCTAGCACGGCAGCGCATACTTCAGTAACCGTAGTTTGGTGGAAGAGAGTTGAAAGGAGCATCCTTGAATGCTGCCCTGCAACCAGCAAGAATCCATGGATACACGATCACCGTTCAAAGTTAAATGTTGAAACAACATTCAAACAAAACAAAACAAAAAGTTAAGCCGCATGCATTTCCTGCTAGTTCACATTTGCAGCCCAGTACAGACACATTTGTGTCCGTCCCAGCACATTGCACTTATATCTTCGGCTATGTATCTTATGCTGCATTGCAACTCGCCGCTCCAAACGCTTGAGCTGCAACATTCAGTTGGGAATGAGACTCGGCCTGCAAAAAGAGAAGAAAGTTCAAAGTTTATGCCGAAATAACTTTCGAAAAGAAAAGTTCACGCTGTATATACTTCCTATATTAAATATCGGAGGAACGAGTGAGCGCGGGCCCCTCGAGCGAACGAGTGGGCGCGGACCTCGCACGGCGTCGCCGCGAGCGAGCGGAACCGAAAGGGACACGGGGGCCGTTTCCTCTCCCGTTGCCGTGGCGCCGAGCGGAACCGACAGGGACACGGGTGGACCAAATCCCAATCCTTCCGCCGACGGATAAGAGGAGGGGAAGGCACAGCCAGCCAGTGGGAGAAGTAGAAGAACCAGGAGCAACTGCGGCAGTAGCGGTGTAGGGACAATAATATTTCCACTTCGCCCTTCGGAAGGGACAGAGAAACGGAGAGCGAAGCGGGGGAGAGAAGGAAGGGGCGAACCGGTGGCATCTGGAGGATGACGGGGTGCGACGGCGGCTAGGCGGGTTCTGCGCCTGAGAGGGGAGAGGAGGAAGAGACCTGTGCTTGGAGTGGTTGTTCTGCTTTTCTTTCTGATCAGCGCTGTTCTTGGAGGTATTAATTGTTGTTCTGCCGTGTGCTTTGCTGACTGAGAAATTTAATTATTTGCTATAAAATTACAGTGTACTTGATGTTTTATTACGCTATATTTTATTGATATGTGATTCTTAAGGCTAAATATCAGTGAGATATAATATGATAAATCATTAAATATATACAACTTTGTGACAAATAATCAATTACTTTATATTGATTTGCTTTGCTCCTTTCTCTTCTTTAGTCCGCTTCCTTGATTAAGGTTGGTTAGATCTGGCTCTAAGTTCTCCGGCTGCTTAAATTCTGTTTGTTTTTCGTTTCATTCCCGGTGCATTTGGCTGTTTTGCTTAAACGTGTATTTTTCCTATTTATTTGCATTAATTTTTTTTTGAAAATTTTAGAATGTTGAGTTTAATCAGTTTACTAACTAGTTCAAACAAGTTTGAACTGAAATTCAAACTAGAGTTTCGTTTTTTATGATAGTTTGATTGTCGCTATGTGTTGGTTATATATATATTAATCAACAAAGCATGTGATCTAAATTCATTCAAAATTTTGAATTTGAGTATATTTTTTTTCAAAAGTATGTGTTTCATTTGAATTATTATAGATGGGTATATACCCTAAAATTGAAAGTTTTACAAAAGTTACTTGAATTTGACCTGAATTCTTGTATTTAAAATCATGGTGCCTGGGTTGATTCGGACAATCTTTCCTTAGCTGGCCATCGATGCTCCTAGTATTGCCTTAGATAATGTTGCATCGGACAAATGTATAGTGTGGGCAACGCCAACCCCTTATCCTAGCAAAACTGCCAAAAGGGACACCATTCGTGAGCCCTTTCAGAGGCATTTGTCCAATTTGCGTTAATCGGCCGATGGGGTGGACTACATTGTAGCCTTTGACTCCTGTTGACACCAAAATTTGGCACTCTTAGTCGATTGAGCAAGTATGACCGATTTGGAAAGAAGATTGGATATGAGTGTAAAATCAAAACTGACCATCGGTTTGGAAAAAAGTTTATTTTTGAAGATTAAAACCGATACGTATTAATAAGAGAGCTGGAGAAGGATATGATTGGCCTAGTTGCTATAAAAAGGCTCGATGGGCAAGACTAAAAGGGACACACACACACAACCAATCAACTCGCATTACTTTTTACTTTTTTGTCGACTAGGAGTAGTACTTTAGATTTGTAATCTTCCCTCTATAATTCACTTAATCAATAAAGTTGTGCATTGTCGATTATTGATTTCATCAACTTACGCTATACAGGTATTTTTTCCCTCTGATCTTGTTGCATATCGCCTTTTTTAGGATAAATCTACATAGTACCTTTATCTTTGTCTAATCAGCTCAATTAGGTTGTTTAGAATATCAGTTACTTTTCATCTAATTGGCTTGCAAAGCTGATTAGATTGGATCACTGTTAGAAAACATATCGGCTTGAAGACCGATTGTATTAAATCTTCATTCTTGTCGATTGCAGGATCATTCGAACCCAGAATTAAACCCGCTGTTTGCGTATGGTGATTGTTGATTAACCCTCCATCATATTTTTGATGTCAATACACTTTTGGTACGCCTGATGAGACCAATTGGCATATCAACGACCATGTCTTCTTTAGAAAAATCGATCTCTTTGTATGATGTCAATCCTAAGGTGATAATCATCCCTACATTGGATGATTTAACACCCAAACAGTGGAAAGAAATTGAAGTTCAAAAAGCTATGTTTGAACAATTGATGCTCAATTGCTGTCAAAAAAACTCGGCGTGGAATCACGCAGAAAACCGTGTTGCGACAGTCAACTTGGGCGAAAAGCAGACTTCATGTACTACTGAAAATAAAAAGGTAAACCGATATATACCCGCGCAAGTGGAATTATTGGATATGATTAATCAATCTATACCTCACGCTCTTGTTAACCAGGCATCGGCTTTAGTAACCACGCTTAAGCCAATGAAAGCCAACAGCGTGAAAGAAGTCGCACAAGAGCTGGTGTTGACTAGGACTTTACTTGACCATGTGGAATCTCTGCCAAACTACCTGGTCTACTCCATTGCACAGAATGCTTAGACCGTGAAGCTAGCTGTTGATCCAAAACTATTGGTTACTATTCTTAATATGGCACCGACACAACCGACCATGGTCATACCATGGGATCCCGGCGCAACTAGGGTTACTGATTATCAAGCATACACAAATGGATCTAAATTGCACTCCCAACCCAATTTGTCTCCGTCTACTCCAATCTATGTGTACCCTAAATCGTTTATTTAGCCAATGTAGGCCCAGATATGTCCACAATACATGGAGATGATTCCTACCAAGGATATGGCCCCGTATAAGGTTGTCCTACTCAAAACCGTTTGCTCCACTCTCAGAACCGACATTTAGATGGCAAACTGTTAGCAATGAGCAACCACATTTGCCGATGCAAACCCTATTGCCACGCCAGCCGAGTTTGCATTCGGGGGGCAAAATACTGATTTTACCCCTAATTGGCAGACACCACAAGCACGGGTGACATCAGCCAAAGAAACCAATTGGGTTGAGGCTATTAGCGTTGTGCTAAGTCATTAGTTTAGCATCCAGCCAAAGGAACAGACCATCGGCTATAGAAAGTTGTGTCCTAATTATATTGATTGAATCCCATATCAAAATGGTTACAGAGTTCCTGATTTTGATCGAATACCATATCGGCTACGACAACATTAGAACACATCAGATGCTTTGTGGCCGATTTGGAGTTTCAAGGGTTGATTTCTCCCTTGAAGGGAGATTTGGTGGCCAAGAGTTTACTGATTTGAGCCACTTGCTGCATAGAGTATCGGCTCAAGAAAATCGATTCTTTGGAACAAAGGTTTCAAGGACAAATTCAAAAATAACAAGGTAAAGGAGAAATCTAAAGTTAATCTTATTAAGTATGAATCTGGCAGTTCGTCCGAGGAGGACAAAACTGAAATAAACATAGCCGAATGGATCAAAGAAAGTAAAAGGTCACTAGTTTGTTCTTGGCTTAAGCTGACTCTAAGTCGGGGATTAAATATGTTTTGATGTAACCAAGTGTGATCGTATTTTTGGTTTATTATTACAAGAAAAAATTATACAATTGTCTGATGGTCACATTTTCCATCGGCTGAAGAAACCAAGATATGAAGATATTGTAAGTGACATCATTCTTTTTTGCATAATACTAATGACTGCAATATTTTTGTCAACAACTTCAATTAGCTATTGAAGACGACCGACTAAAATTCGCTGAGGAGCCGGCAATGTAGCTAGATGCCAATCCTTTTCCTGTCAATATGGTTAGTTGTTCGACAAAAGGAAAAGAATTGGCACGAGAAGATGAGATCTGCTCATTGTCAACATCAGCTATAATAACTCGGCAGGGCAATATAAAGGAGACCACAAGGGGCAAAGAAACTATTAAGATCATGGTCAGATCTATTCATATTGAGACCAACCGTGAAGGCTGGAATTCACGGACAATAAAATAGAAAGGTGAATTTGAGGTCAGCAAGTAGTACAAAGCCGAAAGGTCTATGCCACCACAAAGGCCGATACGGAAATTTAAGCCAACATTCTCTCATTTGTTTATTAAGTATGAGAGGAGGAATCATGTGCTACAGCGAAGTCCCCCTCACTGGTCGATGAATGTACATCGCCCAACTGCTACTAAGAGGGCTCATGAACGGTGTCCCTTTTGACAATTTTGCTATGAGAGGGGATTGGCTCTATCATCACCATATGTTTGCCTGATGCAACATTATCGGTCAGTAGTAAGACTTTGTCGATAGCTTTCTTTATGGCTGATGCCAAAGGAAGTTACAGTGTGTTGCTTGGTAGAGATTGGATACATGCTAACTGTTGCATTCCATCGACTATGCATCAAAAGTTGATACAGTGGAATGGCGACAAAGTTGAGGTGATCGAAGTCGACACATCAGCTCATATAGCCATGGCCACAAGGGTGGTCGATGGACCGTGCAGTAGTCCAAACAAGTTCTGGATGGACTACCTAGTACCAGTAGTGACTAGGATTTGAGCCAACACCCCTTCTGCTTCTTTGATAATTTTATCAATGTCAGTGGGGATATGGTCATCTTCTTATTTGGCTGCCTCTATGTTCGACCAATTGAAACCCAGCAGGCTGCCGAGTTTGGTGGTCGACTTGGCCGCAGCAGCAAAAGGCACCGGGACCTTCTCGACTGGTGCAGGCAGCGTTGGGTGAGAAGGTGGGGAGGAAGATAACTTGATGTATCCTCTGGTAAGGCGATGTTGGCTGGCAGAGGAAACGGTGGTGGAGAAGGCATGCACTATGAATTTATAAGTTTGATAGCTGATTGGTTTTGAGAAAAATTTTAAATTTGAAAGGGAGTTATTGTTACCTTGCAATCAACAGATGTATGGGGTGAACTCTTAGCTTAGCTTTCTTGAGTCGATGGGCCTTACAGGCCCCCTCTTGACCGTTCGTTTGTAAGGGCGTCCACATTTTGCCTCTATAAAAAAAATCGGCTATTAGGATAAAGTTGCAACAAGTAAATTGTGAGTTCAGTCGATGAGATAAGATACTTACTTGGTTGCTGGCACTCCAGGTTGGAGAGAGAAGGGGCTTGGATGCCTAGAGTACTGGATGTATACCTCGATAAAGCCATTTTAGCCGATGGTCATAGCTTCTTGCTTGCTTGGCCTATGTCAGAGGAACCACTAGCAGGCCTCTTGCCCGACGCCTTAGTCTCGCAAAAGGAAAAGAGGAATCAGTCAACTCAAATTCAGAAAAAACACTTGATGGCTAGTACACACTAGGAGATCTACATCGACTAGTACCTTGCCTGTAATATCAACTACACTCGTGTTAGTATGATCGCAAGAATGGCATCAACAAGGAACCGGAAGTACTATTATCGGTTGCTAGATTCTAAATCATCACCAACCTTGGGCGTAAATTGGCTATGAGGGCGATAATATGAGTTCTTCTCGAGAACATTGCCACCATTATTTCGACCACCAGCGATATAGTCCAAAGAACATCGGCTATGAAGCAAGATGAGGGGCAAATTTCGAGTTGGAGGTCGTCGGTCATACTCAGAATAGTGTTTGCAGTGGTGGGCATTCCGCAGACGTTCTCTGGGGCTAAGCTTACTAAGCAAGCTCATACTTGGTATCACTTAGCCAAATCCAAGTTGTTGGGCATAGACCGAGGGGTGATAAAATTCATTAGAAGGATGAAAAGTCCAATTTTTTGTATGAAGGTCGACCGATAAAATGCTTGGGCAGAGGAACAATCTTAACAATTCAATGGTCTCATCAGGCATATCGCTGCTATCTGTCACTAAGTGGATAAAGGACGGGTGAGGAAAATTGCCGGCTTCCTTATAGTAGAAGGAATCGCTTATTGAGAAGTCTCTCTTGTTCAGCTAAAAAAAGGATATGAATTTCTTCACTCCCATGGAATTTAACTTTATGTCTTCATTACTACTGCACAATATGAACTTTTCTTTGAAAGATCGGCTGCTTCTGTACTGAGGGTCTTGCCCTTTTGGGACTTATTCACAAGGAAAATCCATTATTGTTGTGGCATCGATGCCAAATGGTCGACTGAAAATGCAGTAGAGCCAGGCTTGAATAAACCACAAGGGGCCGCCAACGTTTGCCGACTGAATACTGACCTTGCTCCGTGAAAAGCTGACTTCTGATGATGTGCATCATTTGGTATATGTCTCTAAGGAACATCTTACCTAAGGCCAGTCGATGACCCTTTATTAGATTCTCTACCAAGCATAGATATATTTGCGTCAGCCCAAGAGATGCTCCATTGAACAAATATCGATCCAGCAACATATTGAGGAACGTTGCATGTTCCTTGTCCAATACTGGTCCAGTCCCTTGGTTTTCATAGATATATTGGTTCCACCTCTCTCCTTTCATGGAAATTAGCTTATGTTTAGGTTTTTTTTAGTAAAAGTCGGTATTTTCTCTCCATCAGGCCTAAGACAGCACAACATGGCCACATCTAGCAAGGTTGGGGCGATGGGGCCTGTTCGTAGCATAAATGCATTAAAAGTATCTGACCCGAAGTAGCAGGAAGTGGCTTTCAATGACTCATTGGCTTGAGGGTCGGCTAGAGAAAGAGGAAGGGCATTTTTTTTGTAGCAGCGATCTAATTGTACCAATCCCTCCATCCCTTAAGCGCCATCGCCAAAATCTAAAGCTTTTGCTCGATCCTTCAATGTTATACTTAGGAGCAAACAATGGGATCCTAGGTGTTTCTTCCCTTATAACAACCGTCGTCTCTACGATGCCTTTCGGATCTAAGCAATACTGATGCTCCCTATCAGGTTTAGGAATAAGTACCTGGTTGGGGTCCATTGCGAGCAAGCTGATGAGAGGAAGAGCTGAGAGATGATGAAGAAAAGTGCTTGAAGCTGATTGTGGGGGAAGATAAGAGCTTGAGAGCGTAATGATGATGAGTGAATGGGCCCCATATTTATAGAGGGGTAAGAAAAGGGTGAAAAGGCCAAAAGTTTTTTGGTGGAGTGCGAGCGGATAGCGGGCAAGATACGCATGCCAGGGTTTTATAGTGCCTTAAAAGGGGCAATTATTAAAAGAATGGTGCACCAAGCGGATAAATTGCAAGTCAATGAATAAGATTTTCTGAAAGATGACGTTATCTTTCAAAAAAATGGGGGCTATATGTTGACACCAAGATTTAACCCGCTTAGTCGATTGAGCAAGTATGATCGATTTGGTAGTTTTATGCCGATTTGGAAAGAACATTGGATATGGTTGTGAAATCAAAGCAGACCATCGGTTTGGGAAAAAGTTTATTTCTGAAGATTGAAATTGATATGTACTTATAAGAGAGCTGGAGAAGGATACGATCGACCTAGTTGCTATAAAAAGGATCGATGGGCAAGACGAAAAGGGACACACACACACACAACAACAAATCAACTTGTATTACTTTTTACTTTTTTGTCGACTAGGAGTAGTACTTCAGATTTGTAATATTTCCTCTGTAATTTGCCTAATCAATAAAGTTGTGCATCGCTGGTTATTAATTTCGTCGACTTATGCTATCCAGGTATCTTGTTGCGTATCACCTTTTTGGGAGAAATATACCTTTATCTTTATCTAATTAGCTCAATTAGGCTATTTAGAATATTGGTTACTTTTCGTCTAGTAGGCTTAAAATCTTATTAGATTGGATCGCTTATAGAAAACATATCGGCTTGAAGGCCGATTGTATTAAATCTTCTTTCTTGCCGATTGCAGGATGAAATCGGCTAGCACGTTCGCATCCAAAATTAAACCCAGTGTTTACGTGTGTTGATTGCCAATTAACCCTCCATCACATTTTTTTGATGTCAACAACTTCTTCCTTCATATTTAGCCAACAACTAGGAGAACATAGGCTTATACTTATGTATCGGCTTTCATGGTGGTACGGGTTTCTCAGCCTTACATCATTTACTGACTTGAAGCTCTCCTTCTGGCTTTATTGTCCTTGAATTTCTACCTTTGCCGTCGGTCTTAATCTAAAAAGACACGACCGTTATTTTGATAGTCTTGTCGCCTCTCACGATGGTCTTCACATCGACCTATCGAGCCGCTTTAGCCAATGTTGATAATGAACGTATCTGGTCTGAGGTGGCATCCCATACCAATTCCTTCCCCTTCGCTGAGCCACTAACCATATTGACTAGGAAAGGGTTAGCATCCAGCTACATTGCTGGCTCGTCGGCAAATTTTAACCAACCGTCTTCTATAGCCGATTATATCTGCTGATGAAAAATATTACGATCATTAGTGTGTGCGAAAAAGAATAATGCCATTTGCAATACCTTCGCTTCTTAATCTCTTTAGGCGATGGTAACGTGTGACCTTCGGGCAATTGTATAATTCTCTCTTGTAATAACAAATCAAAAATACGATCACACTTAGTTACATCAAAAGCATACTTAACTTCCAAATTAGTTTTAGCCGGCTTAAGCCATGAACACATCAAGGATTTCTTACTTCCCTTGACCCATTCGGCTATATTTATCTTGTCTTCTTCCTCATCGGATGAGCTACCAGACTTGATACGGGGTTTGCCCGATCTTCACGGCGTAGGATTCGAATACTCACATGCACTCTTGATGAACACTAGATGATCCCTCGCTGCCAGATGCAATGGGCTTGCAACTCTTCAATTCGCCAAGATCACACGCGTTGAACTTCATAGACTCCGAGTGAAGTATATCAATCTCCCAATTCTTAGTAGAAAGGCAGAACGATCTTTGATAGAAGTCGCCTAATTCCCTCTCTCTATGCGCATGCAATAAGGAAGAACAAACGAAGAACGTTTAACAAGATGCAAAATAGCTATCTTATTAATATGAAGTCTAGAGTCTATTCTCACATAAGAATACATGGCTGTATATATAGCCAGTTGGACAAAAAGAAAACAAACAAGGCAATCTAATCGGATACCGACCAAGTAATTGGTCCTAGTTAAATATTCATAATATCTTTTCCAACTGATGGTGTCACGCATGAACCCCGAGGAAGTCATCCAGTTCCAGGACGTGATATGTAGTGTGGGTTAGACGTGCAGATGAACAAAGTCCAGCTTCAGTAATCCTCCCGAAACAACCCGCTCATTAATCCCAAACTTGCAGCCGAATCTTTCTCTAACTCATTTTCTTCATGTTGTATCACCAAGGGACAAAGTGGGGCTCACTCTGCACGTGAGGAAGCAATGTGGCTGCATGCAGCCCCTTCGGTTGTGATCTGTTGGACAATTTCATGTGTACATCTTTTATTCTGGCTCTGTAGCGTTTTTGGTACTGTTTGGTAATGTAGAAACCGAAATTACTGTAGCATACGCTTGCTATTCATCCTTCTGAAGCCCCGCAATCTCCTTTGAAAAGTCCTTTACACTTGCATACCTAACAACAAGCAAACACCCGTCATTAGGTAGTGTGGTGGCGTTGCACCACCGGGTTGCTCTTCTTTGTTCTTCTTTTTTCTTTGTTGTGAAGTTTCTTTTTCTGATCCGGAGGTAGAGTCGACAAGTTGGTCGATGCGGGGCAAGGGGAAGTCATCTTTTGGACATGTTTTGTTCAAGTCAGTAAAGTCGATGCACATCCTCCACGCCCCGCTGGCCTTCTTGACTAGGACTATATTGGCCAACCACTCCGTGTGACGGGCTTCGCGGATGATCCCCGCGTGAAGCAGTTTAGTCATCTCCGTCTTTGCAGCCATTTGTCTTTCTGCCGCAAGCTTTCTTAGTTTTTGCTTCTTAGGCTTTGCATCTAGGCTAATGGCGAGAACGTGTTCAATGGTTTCCCTTGGGACTCCAGGAAGGTCTTCAGGCCCCCAGGCGAACACGGTTTCGTATTCTTGGAGGAGTTGCATCATGCGTTTCTCCTCCTCAGGGGGCAACATGGCGCCAAGGATCACTGCCTTACTACCTCCTGGCCTGAGCAATACTTGTTGTGTTTCTCCTTGAGGCTATGGTTTAGGGAGCCACCGACTGCGATTCATGGGTATAATAGGGTCCGATTATGTGGTACAAACATGTCTAACCTGGGAAGGGTTTTCCATGTCTATCTTCCTTGCGAGGGCTTGATCTCCTCGCACCGTGACGACACCGTCTGCGGAGGGAATCTTCATACATAAGAACCCGTGATGAATTATGGCCCCCATAGTCGTCAGAGAATCCCTGGCTAGGATAGCATTGTACTGGAACGGCATGTCTACCACGTCAAATGTTACACGACTCGTGACGCTGGCTTGTGGCGGAGTTGCGACCAGCAGGTAATCGATCGGGACTCCAGCGAAGAGTACCAGGACAGGGCTCAACCGCCGTGTCGTAAACGCGGAGGAACTCTCTTGGGTCTGTCCGGCGATCATACGGCTTAATGGTAGAAAATTTGAAGCTTCCGGGGGAAGGCCATTTTTTAGCTCATAGGCGGGTGCTGAGGGGGTTTGGATCATCGTCCTCCCTGTTTGCAGTCGTAAGCACTGGGGATAGCACCTCGCGGTTTGGGCTTTCGTTTTGTAACTCGTCTTGCCCCACAACAAAGAAAAAAGAAGAACGAAGAAGAGCAACCCGGTGGTGCAACGCCACCACAGGTAACACACAATTTTCATGTGAAAAATTAAATTGAGGAAGGAAAAGATTTACTTGTTGTTGTATAGTTCTTGACCTACGGTTAGGGACGTCCTCATCAAGACTCGTAATCAACGAGGTTAGCATTAGGTTCTCTTTTCCCTTATTATTCTTAAATCTATCTTTGAAGCATTTATTTCCCAAGAAATGACTTTCTTGAGCCGATACTCTATGTAACATATGACTTAAAGCGGTGAATCCTTTGCCACTGAATTTCTCTTTCAGTGGAGGAATTATCCCTTGGAAGGCTAAATCGGCCAATTGGTTGTCGGGTAAGGTAACACTAAATCACTAATTTCTAATTTCTCGAAACTTTTTGATATAGTCTGTTACCGATTCCCCAAACTTTTGCCGGATAGAGCTCAAAACAGAAATCCTTAATTCCAAGCTCCTGTAGAAAAAATACTCATGGAACCGCTTTCCAAATTGGACCATGTATTGATCGAATTTGGGTTCAACACCATGAACCAAGTAAAAGCTGCCCTGGATAAGGACAATGAGAACAATTTTACCTACAACTCATCGGACTGATCCACTTCACCACATTGCCCAAAAAAACACCTGACGTGTTCCAACGTCATTATGGAATCATCTCCTGAAAATTTTGCGAAATAAGGAACCCTGTAGCCATTGAGGTATGGGATCCGGTCAATGTAATCGATATCGACTTTCGATAACCGCAGTCCACCCCTTTGACTGAATACCAAACTGATTCCACGACACAGTGCTAATAGCTTTAGCCCAATTAGTTTCCTTTGTCTATGACACTCTTTGTTGTGGCATTTGCCAATTATGAGCGAAATCGGTATGCTGCCTTCTGAGTGCAAACTTGGATTGGCATGGTGCCTGAGGTGGCAATTGCAAATGTGGTTGTTCATAGCTGACTTTTTTTCCTTCTAAATGTTGGTTCTAGCAGCAGAACGAATGGTTCTAAGTACAACACAACTCTATACGGGGGTGAATCTCTCGATGGAATCGATTCGATATAATGAGGGCGTACCTGAGTTTATATTGGCTGAGCAACTGATTTGGGGTAGAAATAGAATGGGGTCGACATTAGTAAGCTGGGCTAGGAGTCCAGTTTGGAACCATCATTGTATGCCTGATAATGAGTAATCCCACTCACGGTAAGACCACGGTTGGTTGTGTTAGCGCCATAGTGGGAGCAGTAGCCAACAGATTAGGATCGGCCAGTGGCTTCATGGTTTGAGTGTTCTAGGTGATGGAGTAGATTGAGGAGGTTGGTAATGCCTGCATGGGGTCAAGTAGAGTCCCGACTGACACCATCTCCTGTGCTATTTCCTTAACACTGTTGGCTATCATCGGCTTGAGCATAGTTACCAGAGCCGATGATTGGTTGATAAAGGCATGATGTATAGATTGGTTAATTATATCCGATAACTCCGCTTGCACGGGTATATATCGGCTTACCAATCGGTTGTCTGACACCACGTCGGGTCTTTTGGTAGCAGTTCAGTATCATCTACTCGAATGTGGCCTTTTGGTCTTCAATCTCTTTATGCTGCTCGGGCGTTAAATCGTCCAAGTTTGGGATTAATGAGTAGGTTATTTCGGGAGGATTACTAAAGCTAGACTTTGTTCATTTGCACGTCTAACCCACACAACATATCACGTACTTCAGACGGAGAGATCGATTTTCCTGTAGAAAACATCATTGTTAATCGGTCCCACTAGGCGTGCTAAAAGTGTGTTGATGCCAAAAAAGTGACGAAGGGTTAATCAGCACCAACGCACGTGAACACCGGGTTCAAATTGGGTGTGAGTGTACAGTTGATTTGATCATATAATCGGCAAGAAAGATATATATTCCAATCAACCGCTAAGAGAATAAGTTTTTTCAATAATAAACTGATCTAAACAGCTACTCAAGCTGATTAGATCAAAAGTAACTGATAGATCTAAATAGCCTGATTGAGCTGATTAGATGGAAGATAAAGGTAGACTCTTCCCAAAAAGGCGATACGTAACAAGATCGGAGAAAAAACAAACCTAGGTGATGTAAGTCGACGAGATCAATAATCTGCGATACATAACTTTATTGATCAGACGAATTACAGAGGAAAGGTTACAAGTCCAAAATACTTCTCCTAGTTGACGAAAAGTAAAATAAAGTAAATGCGAGTTGGTTGATTGATTGTTATATTCTTTTCTTCCATCGTTCATCATCTTCATTTATAGTGCTTAGGCCAATTGTATCCGTCTTGAACTCTGTAAAACATGATCCGTAGTAACCTCAATCTCCAAAAATAAATCTCCACATTGATCCAATATCGGCTCTATCCATAGATAACCTTATTTACCAAATCAATCGCCAAACTAGGCAAATCTTTCGTATCGGCCAGAACATCCAAATTTTGGTATGAACAGGGGGTAACTTCGGTGGCATCGGTGGGTAATTTTAGAGAAGTTACCCCTGCAGTTAATGTGATGGATTGTGCATTCACACACTCTACACAGGAAGTTATCGCAAAGAATGGCGGGAAAAGTGAAAAAGGAAATCCTGGCAAAGCCGATAGATAATCCATGGGATAGCAGATTATGATAATTTTTAGAAGATTTGTATAATCTTTCAAAAATGGACGGCATATGTTGACACCAAAATTTGGCACTCATAGCCGATTTGGTAGATAACGACTGACTTGGCGGTTACTTTGGAAACTAAGGCTGAATATGAACAGAGCCGACATCAGTTTGGTAAATGATTGTTTTTGGAAGATTATGGCCGATACGAATGAAATTCTACAAAGAGTTGGTCAAGGATACAATCATCCTAAAGAGCTAT
Organism: Rhipidocladum racemiflorum; assembly: GCA_036346355.1. Lineage (NCBI taxonomy): Eukaryota > Viridiplantae > Streptophyta > Magnoliopsida > Poales > Poaceae > Rhipidocladum > Rhipidocladum racemiflorum. Next base: position 25,002,499 of record CM070586.1, read on the forward strand.
AAAAGAAGATGGACAACAACAATAATAACAATAATCAACCAACAAATCGTCCTACTTTTTATTTACTTTTCGTCAATTAGGGATAACAACAATCAACCAACAAATCGCCCTATTTTTCATTTACTTTTCATCAATTAGGAGTAGTTTTTAGAATTGTAATATTTCCTCTATAATCCGTTTGATCAATAAAGTTACGCATCGCCAATTGTTAATCTTATCGACTTACACCACTTCAGGTTTGCTTTTTCTCCAATCTTGTTGCGCATTGCCTTTTTGGGGGAAAAAAACTACCTTTATCAACCATCTACTTGGCTCAATCAGACTGTTTAGATCTATTGTCACTTGTGGTCTAATGGCTTGAAATAGCTGTTTAGATCAGATTATCATCTGAAAACTAAACGGCTAAGGTAGTGTCGACGTTTGTTGTTGGCAATAATCTATATGGGGCTATGCGCTGGGTCTAAACTCGATGGTAACACAAGACAAAGGATTAGACAGGTTCGGGCCCTCAACGATGGAGGTAATACCCTAGTCCTATATTCTAGAATTATGAGAGGTATGTATCTCTCTGCTGGTTGTTCTTCTCTATGTGCCCTTCGCCCCCTTTATACAGGTAGGGGGCGGTGGGATCCGAGTCGGTTACAGGATGGATTCCTAATCGGTTACGTGGTGAAGATTCTATCTCCAGAATACAATCGTATCCTACTTAACAATAGTTAGTTACCATCTTTTGTCCTTTCTTGTAGGGCACGATCGTGAGAGATCGAATGATACCCGATCTCTTATAACCGTCATGGGACACCCCCTCTTGGTGGGTCCTGACGGCCTGTCGTGTCATACTCCACAGGTAGTTGTTTAAATCGTATATTTTTCTTATAGATTGCATGGTCAAATCGGCTGGCACGCCCGCACCCAAATTAAAACCGATGTTTATGTGTGTTTGAAGTCGATCAATGTTTCATCATATTTTTCGACATCAATAGATATACAGATTGCTTTGGACACATATTAAAGTGTTTTTGGATGCTTTTCGATTAGCACCTAGCGAGGTACCTTCATTCAATGTATTTTTTTGCTTTTTGCTATGTTTCTCTATTATTCTTGTATTGCTTTTAATTGCATAATACTATATTTAGTATATTTATCTCAATTTAACTTGATACTTTTTAAGTTTATCCTCCATTTTCATTTTAACTTCGGCACTGACCAGCAAGAATGTAGGATCCAAGCAACATTTCCCACGTCTCCAGGAAATGGAGTGCATGGATCAGGGTTATTAAACAAGACTGTCGAATACTCGTACCAGGGCGCTCCACCCAAGGCTTCTTATACATTGCGGCATCCAACATAGAGGGAAGTTAATTTGCTGATTCCAGTTGGTGCGGTTGATGGCGTCGAGCAGCGCAGAGCAACCTCCCGTGGAGATGGACGCCAAGCTGATGATGGCCACAGGCATTAGCAACTGCCAGCGGTTGTTAGAGGATCTTCTCAACAAAGGAGATGCCAAGACGGTGGTGGTTATGGTCTCCAGCAACCAGCTGCCTAACGCAGAGAAGCCTCCCCCGGGCCCGGCGACCATGGATCCGCAGCTGCTATCATTGGCATGCTCTGGATCTTGCCAAGAACTGAGTTTGCTTCTCAACAGGAACGCTGCACCCGGGCGGTCAGATGTGATGCCGACTCGATCATCCCTTGAGCTTGGCACAAATGCGAGCTCGGTGACGCACCAAGTTTCCAATGAAGTAGAAGAAGGCTTCTCTCCAGCACTGCTTCTGGAGGGCATCACCGTCGAGGGGAACACCGCACTCCATGCGGTGGCCACCAATGGTGACAGTGACGACTTCCTGATGAGTGCCAACGTCATATACGACAAGGCCAACCACCTCATGTTTGCGCAAAACAAGAACGGAGACACGCCCCTGCATTGCGCTGCCAGGGCTGGGAAATCCAAAATGGTCCGTCGTCTCATTGCTCTGGCCAGAACTGAGGACGAAGGTGGCGAGAGGCTCAAGGAACTCCTGAGAAAGGAGAATATGCGCAAGGAGACGGCCTTGCATGAAGCTGTCCGCATCAATGATCAGCACACTGTGGAGCTGCTTATGGTGGAAGATTCGGAGCTAGCATGTTTCCCCAGAGACGGTTGTTCGCCGCTGTACCAAGCCATCTTGTTGGACGACGACAACATCGCGCACTATCTACTTGCCAAAAGTGATGGAAATCTTTCGTACTCTGGACCAAATGGACAAAATGCGCTGCACGCTGCGGTTCTTCGAGGCACATCAGGTACTCATAGAAGCATCTATTCCTTTAAAACTTTTTTCGGCACATTTATTTGTCTGTGCGTGATTATAGATAATACATACGATCGAGTTACACACTAATGTAAACAAATTCAACGTAGAAGTAAAATAATCATTGCCTATCCTCAAACAACCTTTGGCTAAAAATGAAAATCTTATTTGTAATTTTAAAATTGAAAGAAGATAATCTTTACAACGTGCACAATAACCTTGGAAAATGCATGCATACGGACCAGAAGAACCCGTAAAGTGATTCCCGTGTTTCGATGTGTATGGCATGACACGGAAAAATGTTTCGATTGAGAAAAAAGGGACCCCACCGATAACACCCCAAGCCGGAAATTTTTGCTCAAATTCTTTTGAAGGTCAAATTTGAATTTTTGATGGAAAAAGGGGAGATAATTTTTTTTTGGCAATTTAGGCACTCAAACTCAAAACCTTCCAAGGTATCCAGAACTACCACCAGGTAAGACATAAATTTGTGATTTAGAAAGGTTGCGTTTATTTTCATACATACAGTCAAAAATTCAATCGATAACGAAAATTTTTGAACAAGAAGACCGAAATTTGCTGAATTTTAATGAAATTTCACTGAAATTGATAATCGTGGTGTATAGCAGGGCTGATAAAACAGAGCGTTAAGAAATCAAGCAGAGTATATGAAACTTTTGAACAAGAACACCAAAATATCAATACGCAATTCTTGACTTGGGTCCACGATCAAAGGAAATATGTCCATCTATGTCAGTATAAATATCTGGGTGATAAAATGTAACTCGCTAGCTTTGAGGGCTAGAAATCTATCAATTATATAATAAAATATGATGATAGATCATTCACAGTTGTTAAGGAAAAAGATAAATATGTAAGAAATTATCGTATAAAAGAAAAACATCTAGCCCTTAATTTGGTGGACACTTATTTTAAAGACTTAGATTTGATAGCTGGCTTTGAGATATAAGTATTTGCAATAATTCTGAAAAAAATAAACATCTGGCCTTAAATTTTAAATGTTTACGTTTGCTAGTTATCTTAGAGATATATTAGCTTGAAAAAAGAGAGAAAAGTAGCAGTAGCACAACTTATAATTAAAAAGTTGAGGGTATATAAATTTGCTTCAGGGCCACCTTCCAATCCTTCACTGCCATAGAAAATTACATCACAGATGGTTCTAAACAGTCATCATAGATGGTTTTATGAACCGTCTGTAAGCATGCATTAGTGATAATAACAACGCACCACAGACGATTCTTGAACCTTCTATCGTTTATTAGCAAGAACTGTTTTGTGATGACTAACACATATCACATACGGTTCTTTGTTGGAACCGTATGCGATAATTGTAATGCTGCATACTAAACCTAAAGCTAGCCTACACAATTACTCATTTGCAATGCTGCATATTAAACCCAAACAATACTGTAAGGAGGAAAATAGAGCCACTTTTATATATATTCTACGAGAAAAAATGAATCTTGTCAGCTGCATTGCCAGTAGCCAGTAGGAATATTTACATCGGTTTTACTGAGAAGAAGCTAATAATTACAAGAAGTAAGTAAGATGTGATGTCATGTTAGTGACTAGTGAGACATCCAGATTCAGTTGATGAAAACTTAAAGAAGACGATTGTCCTACTAAAAGACATGGATGGAGCCGTACAGTAGCCTAGCAGGAAAACGATTGTTCAGATATAGATAAAAAACATTCGCATTATGGTTAAGTTCGTGGGTTTGTTGAACATAACATTGCTGTCTGAGAGCTGATTATGACCAAGATTTAAATTACAGCTCAGCCAATGCAGTCAGCAAATTCATATTCAGGTTTCTCATAATCAGTCCACTTCAGAGCAAGGTTCCAAATTTCGTTTTCGCAGTGCATCTAGGTTTTTGTATGCTTCTAATACATCACTAATGTTCATATGAAATTTATAGATAATGATCAAGCTTGAGGAATTTTCTAAAATTTCTACAATGCAAAATACTATAAAATAGTATCCCGCAGCTAGAAAAAAGTGAACTTTTTTTTTAAAAAAAATCATGTTGATTAGTTTTGGCACAACCTTTTGCAGCGCTTACAAAAAAGCTGTTGGAATGGAAGGAGGACCTTGCCGCACAAAGGGATGAAAACGGGAGTACGCCTCTCCACTTTGCCGCAGCTCTGCAAAACCAACATTGGTGCCGAAGCGTGTGTCAGCAAGTGTTGGAAGCTAACCTAGATGCACTGTATCAGTCGGACCACGATGGATTATTTCCCATACACATCGCTGCCTCCGTTGGTAATAAATGGGCTGTTGCCTTGTTCCTTCAGAAGTCACCCGGTTGTGGCGGTTTGCGTGATGCTAAGGAAAGGACATTCCTTCATGTTGCTGTTGAGAAATACAAAGTGTCCACAGTTTCTTTTGCTTGCCGAAATCGATCGCTTACATGGATTTTGAATGTGCAAGACAACGATGGGAACACTGCATTGCACCTCGCTGTCCATTCTGGGAGGCTTCTGGTGTTTTGTCCGCTATTGGGGAATCGGTAAGTACACTTGAATTTAACAAATAAAAAAGGGCAAACTCCTCTAGATATATCACAGTGTAAGAAGCCATCAGGATTGAATTATAATCTGGTAATCTACTCTAGCTATCCTTATATTTTTAAGCTTGGCCCTTAAAAGCAAAGGAAATAATTGAGGTTTGCGAGGTTTGATTTCTCCTATTTACTTTTCTATACTTCAGAACTCTAAAAGAAGGATACACCGTGCACTCGAACTTAGCGGTGCTAGAAACGGTGGTTGTCGCCAGGATCACTTTCAAGAGAAGTATACTGACCAAGCAAACCGTGATGACACAGAAGAATCTCAGAAGGTGCAAGATTCGACACAAACTTTTTGTATTGCCTCAGTTCTAATAGCAACCGTGGCGTTTGGTGCAACTTTCGCCCTGCCTGGAGGTTACAGAGCCGATGATCACCCAAACGGAGGAACACCAACGCTTGCTGGGAGGTATGCTTTTGATGCATTCATGATGGCCAGCACATTGGCTTTCGTCTGCTCCGCGATAGCTATTATCGGTTTCATGCACTCTGGATCTCCTTTGATTGACTTGCCGATCCGCAAAATCTACTTCGGCGTAGCCGTCTATTTTATGAGCACTTCGGTCACGAGCCTGACTGCTGCCTTTACACTGGGTGTGTACATGATGCTAGCTACTGTTGCTCATAAGACTGCCGTTGCGATCTGTGTCATAAGCCCTATTGTCGTGTTATGCAAAAATATTGAATTTTGGCTAAAGTGGGCTTTCCTTGCACCATTTTTATGTCTCAGAAGGGGGATAATTTGGACATTAGCAAAGTTCGCAGGGTTAATCATCGGCAAAATGCTATTTGAATTCTGGCCCCTGTTGTTAATTTTTGGTTGGGCCGCATTTGCAAGGCACTACAACGTTTCAAAATAGAACTGCCGGTACAAACCACTGGACCGTTGGCTTGAAGAGGCATCAAATATTATGTGGTGATAGGCGGCCGGTATGAAATGAACCGATATTTTCCCTTTCTTTTTTTTCTTTTGGGTGGAATTTTTTCTCTTTTTGAGGGAGCGTGTTCTCACTATATCTGCTGTGTTTTGTTGGGCAAATATTCTATTAGTTTTCTTGTTTCAGACTTGCTGTGCTCATAATTATGTAACAGTGGTTAATGTATTTTTTTTCTGTAACACTGTTTAAGGGCCTGTTTGTTTTTTCTTTTGATTCTGGACTCTGACCCTAAAAGCTGAATAAAAAACAAACAACCTACTTCTAGAATCCGATTCTCACAATCCAGCCCATTCAAATACACTAGAATTCACAATCCACTTCAGATGTGCTTTTGGATTCCAGCTTTTGGAGAATTAGCTTCTCAATAACCACAATCCAGAATCAGCTTTTAGAGAATCCAAAGCAAAAACAAACAAGCCCTAATTCATACTGTGTAAAGCTTGTATGAATTTAATACCAGCAATCTCCCGTACCTGGCTAAAAGATTGGTTACAAATATAAAGCTACTACTATTCTTAATATAAAAATATTTGTCTGCAATAAGTGATTAGCCTGATTTTTGCCTTTATGCTGGGTGTGTCTATAATAATGGAGGATACAATTGCTCCAAATTTCGCCGTTGTTATGATCTGTGCCATGAGCCCTTTGGTTTTGGTATATTGTTTGTTTTCCCTTCCTAAAGTACCACCACCATTCAAAATAGAACTACAGATACAAACCACCGGCATTGTTGGCTTGAAGGGGCGCAAATATTACTAGCTGTATCAAAGCGCACGCCGCACCGTGTAAAATTTAATCTATTTTTTCTAAAAAAAACTGTAGGAGGACCTAAATATTTTTTTTTCGGAGCAATTTTAACACTCTATATGTCCACCGGTGAATAATACATTTTTCGAAAAATATTATAGATCGAGTTGCAAAAAAAACTACAGAGATACAGTTGTATACATATATTTCTTATTCCGGAAAATATCAGAAATCGATTTACAAAAAAATAGAGTGATTGAGTTGCACACATATTTCTTTTGACGAATTTAGTTAACACTTTATTATTACCCGTCAACCTTCTTTTGTAGAGTTTAACACTATGCGTTTACCGGGTAATAATACATGTTCCGAAAAATATTAGAGATGTCAACCTTCTTTTGTCGAGTTTAACAATCCATGCGTTCACCGAGTAATAATAAATATTTCAAAAAAATATTAGAAATCGAGTTTGGAAAAAAATCTAGAGATTAAAGATCGAGTTGGGAGAAAAAAATCTAGAGATAGAGCCGTACACATATATCTGTTGATGAAAATATTTTTCCAGGAAAAACGAAGAAAGAACCTAGACATATATTTCTTTTGACGAATTTGGTTAACACTTTATCATTACCCGACTAACCTCCTTCTGTCGAGTTTAATACTCTATGTATTAACAGGGTGATAATGCATGTTCCGAAAAATATTAGAGATGTCAACCTTCTTTTATCGAGTTTAACACTCTATTCGTTCACTGAGTAATAATACATGTTTCAAAAAATATTAGAGATCGAGTTGGGAAAATGTACACATATTTCTATTGACGAAAATATTTTTTTCGGGGAAAACGGAGAAAGGACCTGGACGTAAGGGCCGGGGACATGTTTGTTATATTTTCGGACCTAATCGCTATTATGAAAAATTAGAAAATGGCTCGTTCGAGATTCGTATTTAGTGCGGGGGTTTTGCTGTAAAGTAACGAACCAGGGACCTAAACGTAATTTGAAAAAGTTTTTTTTATACTCACAAAAAATCGCAAAGGATCTATTTGTAATTTACAGGGACCTATCCATAATTTAAATAACATAGAGGGTTTTTTTGCAAAATGGCATGGGGGGTGAGGTGGATGTCTTGAGAGGGCTCCAATTCTTTCCAACATAATAGATGGAATATCCGGTGACGGCGGGCCGGTATGAAGGCTGGTATAATTTAATTAATACCAGCAATCTCCCGTACCTGGCTAAAAGATCGGTAAAACATGCTACTACTATTCCTGGTATACAAATATTTGCTTGCACTAAGTGATTAGCTAGTAATTCAACAGTGCGCGCATATCTGTCTTGATGGACTAACCTCGCAAGTGAACTCGAGTGCTAATTAACTGACAACACTGTAGAAAAATAAAAGGAGAATCCTAGGGGAAGCCCTCACACGAATGGAAAAAATAAAAGTGACCGTGCGTGTTGTTCTTAATGGGCCGTTACATAAACTACGAGTGAGCATGCACATGTCTCCAGAGCGTAGGTACACGCTATTCCACTAAAAACGTATGCATGCATGTATTTACTTATTTTTAGTAAAGTTGAGCATATGCGAGCGAACGACTCCGCGCTCTTGCCAACGTGAGCCGCGCTCAGTTCTCCTGGCCGTCTTGTTAAGGCACGATGATATTGCGGAGCTACTGTATGAAAAGGGCTCCGGACCAGATGGACTGCATGTTACACTTTTAGGGAGCGAAATTGAGTGCTGGACTATTTTTTACTTGTATGAATATTAATACTAGACTATTGTATTTTTTTTTTACCATAGGTTGCCACTTGCGACACGTCAATTTTCATGTCTAGTTTACACCTGAGTATTTCTCAGTTTTTCAAACAGTCATCGAGTGGGTCTCGTCGCTTTCCCTTCCCTTCTTCCATTGAATACTCCCTCGTTTCCCGTGTCCCCTCCCGAAAAACACTTCAGTGCTGAACGTAGCAGCGAACTGCATCTCGATTAGGCTGTTGCAGTAGTATCATGTTTTTTGGTCGCCGCGTATTCATCATACTCTTATCTACGTGTTCTTGTCAAAATTGTAGGGATGGCAAAGAAGTTAGTAGAATGGAACAAGGAGCTCACCAAACAAGGGGGGTGCAGGGGAAGTACGCATGTGCACTTTGCAGCATCATGGGGGTTTCATGAAAAGGTTATGCTAGGATTAGAAGCTGACGGATCTTCAGCATATCAGTCCGACAACAATGGTTCATTCCCCCTACATGTGGTAACCATGGAAAACAGTATCGGTGCAGTTCATGAGTTGCTCCCAAAATGCCCCGACTGCGCCGAACTGCGAGATGAACAGGGCAGAACCTTCCTCCATGTTGCTGTCCACAAGCAAAACCTTCTTATGGTTATTCCTTGCGCCTTTCAGGTACAGAGGCTTCCGTCAATCCTAAATATGCAGGACAATGAAGGCAACACTGGCCTACACCTTGCTGTCAAGGCCGGGAACTTATGGATTTTCTGTTGTTTAGTGTGGAAGAAGGAAGTTCCGTTAGATTACCAAATAACGAGGGGCAAACTGCGCGGGATATTTCAATGAGCAAGCAACCCACGTGGGTTTTATTTTGGTTGGTACGTAATTACATCTAAACCATGTTTGTTTAGGCTTTTTGTTTGAGAAATTTTACAATGCATTATGCTGGAAGTATATAATGGGTAGTAGAAATCAGATCTAATAATTGATTTGTTGAGAGAATTCTACTCTATTACCCGAGGAAATATAAATCAACAGTAGCTAATATGATGCATTGGATCGAAAGGAATGAATGGTATATATTGACTTTAGTGTAACGTAAAAGAGCTCTTTTCTTCATATTAAAAGCCACAACCTAAATAAAGAGGTGGCTTTTTAATTGGATTTTTTCAAAATCTATAAGCATCCATATAACTTAAAGCCATAAGCCACCGGAGAGATGTTTTTTTGATTTATCGATGGTTAGTTTACTAATGCCACTAAAGTTATGATAAAATCATCCACCTCTATCATGTATAGAAACAGAGCGCTTTTAAGTTGTTCACACTAAAAAGTTGGTTTTAAATTATAAGCCAAAAGCCTAAACCTAAACAAATAGAGGTCGGTACTTGGCAGGAGTAATTCTTCATCCATATTTGTTGAACCCGTTCCCTTAATCAAGAAAGTGTGTCATTAACGTAAAACCCTTCCCATTAATTTGTTTTATCGCAGGACTTGCAACTTACCATAATCTGCTAATGTTTGCTCATGCTGAACTTGGCATTTGTGACGGACCACCTTTTCAGGAACGTCTAAATACCTGAACAGCTACCCAGGAAGATTAGCTGTCGGGAACCAAGCATTCATTGCCAGACAAAGAATTAACACCAACTCTTTTTTCATTGAATATAAGGCCTAGCGTCCAAGTTTTACAAAAAAGGGCACAACAGGGCCCAAATAGATTACAACCAAAACATCGCACAAGCAGGCCTGACCAAAAGACTAAGACCTTAAAACCAAATCAAATCGCTATCTACGAATTCTTGATAAGCTCCAGCTTCTTGAAACTCTGAAAGGGTCGGGTTTAAGCAAGGGTGAGTACAACAGTACTCAACAAGTCGCACGGGAAAACACTGAATACTATATGCAAGGGATTACAATGGGTGGCACATGTTTAAGTATTATGGATGCAGTTTTATTTGTAATATCACTTTACATTTGAAACACAAACCATAAATAAATAGTAACCGGAGGGTTTCCACAAGTTTAACACCATTACGCCACATTCAACAATTCCAAAATATACTTGAGCGAGGTTACGGGTGTCACCCCAAATCAAACTTAGCTTCATTGATCAGAAGCACGGCATAATTGATTACCATTTAAATTAAACTCTGCAGAGCTGCTCAGCTTTACCCACAAGATATCTACGACCGTTAATGCCATGCGCAAATCACATGCAACTTAAATGCATGCGGCCAGACCGAGACCATCATAACCTTTTGATTGAACATCCCCATGGTAGCTCCTACACGATAGTTCCTTGGACCCGCTGTTCTTGGGACCCCACTGGCCAACGTAGTAGCTGCACTCCAATACTGAGTGGGTACCTATCGTTGTGCGAATTGGCGAATGACACCTCACTCCCGTTCCACCAACCCTTCGGTCATTCCCCTGTCGGGAATGCCGCTCCCCATTCTCCTCACTGAGAATGGTACCACCAATGTAAGTATTCCCAAGGAACGAATAATGTTACTGAGCCATGTTGGAAAACGGTTCAACTGACCGGTCCGACTTATGGTTGAGCGGGATCTTAAGTTATTTACTTTGCTCAAAGGGGTTTCAATCTTAATTTGCCAAAGACTAGCCATACAACCACAAACCAATCTGGTACCTGCACGTACCAGCCATCCAAACCAACCATAGCATTAATCATCAGTCGGGGATTGGACTCACATCCACCTTGTGGCTAGTCCAATACTGCCCCCCTGACTGTAGCAACACTTTTAAAATCCACCGAGCCAATTGCTTGCCACAATTCTTTCTCTTTAAAAGTTTTTGAGTGAAACTAACAGGATTAATATCTAACTACAGTTGCATAGTTAATAGCTAGGGTTAATCAAGGTTTTAACAAGGTTCAACAATGTCAAGGAGGCTTAAGAACAATTTGGTATTAACTAAGCAATATGTCATTCCAACATAGTGACTTCCAATAATTCAACATATAGTTAAAGTAATGCAGTAAAAAATTAAATACTAATATATCATGCATAATTGGGTGCAATATGATCAATGGCGTGCGGCTTACCTTGCTGGGCAGCAGAATTGTCTAGGGTGAAGTGGCCGTAATCGCATTTCGCCTCCGCCGTCCTGCTCCTGGCCCGGGTATTGCTGATGCTCCTCGAACTGCTCAATGGCCGACTCTAGCGCAAAGAACGAATGACGATAAATAAACGAAAAACAACAGACGAAAATGAAAACGGAAATGAAAACCGAAAACTAAAATCAGAACCGGGCCGGGAGACAATCGGAGGGTAAAATGGGCATTCTAGGAATTTTGGGAGCTTCAGATGGCAGAGCGGAGGCTGTTTTTGGACTGAGTGGATCAAAACGATCAAGAATATGTATTTTTAGGATTAAAAAGGAATTTTTAGATTAATTACATTATTTAAATCCAAAAATTTAAAAGAAAAAGAAAAGAAAACGGAATGAATAGTACTGGGCCGTTCGAGCGTAAATTCGGCCCACGGCTTTGTTACTGTGCACGAGGCCGAGCGGGTCGACCCACTCGCATAGGAGGCCGCTAACAGGCGGGGCCCATTGTGCGGTGACGCCAAGCGGCTGGCAGGTGGGTCTAGGGTAGGGGCTGGCTGGCGGGTGGGTCTCGGGCGGGTGAGCAGATGATGGGTGGGGCTGGTTTGGCAGCCGGCGCGATGCGGTAGGGTTAGGGTTTGAGCTGGGGGCGGGCGGCAGCGACGGCATGGGTCGGCGTGGCGGCCGGAGAAGAGGAAGGCGAGGGTGAGGGTGAGGGAGAGCTTACCAAGCGAGGAGGCAAGGGAGCGGGGCGGGGGCGGGGGCGGGTTTTTATAGGGCTCGACGGGGAGAGAGAGGAGAGAGAGAGAGAGAGAGCGGCGGGGCGACGAGCACGTGGCGGTGGCGTTCGCAGCGGGTGGCGTGGCCAACGTGGAGCGGGGAGCGGGCCGACGTGGCGGGCAAGGCGGTCGAGCGGCCGGTGAGGTGAGTCTTGATCGCGGGCGCGTGGAGGGCGGCGGCCGAGGGGAGGGGACGAGTCCGATCGACGGGGTGGGCCAGGGCGGCTTGGGCCAAGCAGGCCGGAAGAGAAAATGGGCCGGGAGGCCCACAAGCAAGGGAAAATGGCCCAAAAATGAAATCAAATTCAATTAAATCCAAAAAAATTCAAAAGAACTTCAAATAAAATCCAAATTTAAATTCTTTTTGAAATTCTGGGTTATTTCAATCTACCCCACTTAAAAAAAATCTCGTCCCTGAGATTTACTTCTCTTGGGGAAGCGGTTGGGAAAATATTGCTGCAATTCCAATTTGTTTTTCCATATGGTTTATCCCTAGGTGTGATCTTTCCACAGCACTCGGCAGACCATGATATTTATTTTATGATTTTTTATGTTGCTCAAATGAAAAACTTGTCAACATGAAAAAGATGCACATCGAAATTCTCTACAACTTTCATGTAGACCGCATAATTTTTTGACTAAGGAAAGACCTTCAAAAATGTGTATTACTACAGGTTGTATCAAGTGCTGTTCAAAATGCAAGAGTGGCGTGCTACATCATCGAAGGCCCGCGATGCTGTTCAAATGCATGCGTGGTAGAGACTGCCTGAGTCGTCCTGTCGAAAACCATGCCTGCCATGTCATATCAAAAGCACGCCTGGCAAAGCATGCTTGACACATCCCTATCAACGGTGTGATTGATTAAAGCTGCATGTCATGTGCCTGTCCCAACCATGGCTGCCAAAAGCCTGAGTAATTTAGCATGATGCTAACATAACTTCCCGATGCATTTGCTACGATGTCATCTTGTATGCTCCATAATTTCTTTGTATATTTTCGAACCTTGCAATCCCTATGTGTGTATGATTGTTTAAATGAGATTTAAACATATATTTCAATTCAATATAAGTGTCATAAACGCTGTCAGTTTCTAGCGAGTTAATTGACATTATGCTGTCAGTTACTAGTAACTACCGTATTCAACTGACATAATGCTCATAATGCTGTCAGTTACTGGTGCGCGTGTATATAAACACCTGGAGATGTCCAGGCTTGACACACTGAATTTCTCCTCCATTCTTTCTGTTCCTCTCTGAACTCTGTACTGGTGTATTGAGCGGTTGAACATCGCCGGCCTTCCTCCTCGGCGTGCACCGTGAAGGAAGGTCAGCGCTATCTCTGAGCCATTACCGCAGAGTTCACCTGCACGGGGCGACAATAAAGTTTCTGACAGCACTTCAACGCAACCGCTCTGCTTCTTTCTCATCGCCAACTACTTTCACGATTGCATCTACACTGCGTTGTTTCCAATTCTTCAGCAAACCCAACTGTAAGTCGTTCGTGATCGTTCGACTCAATCATATTCTGTTTCTTAAGTATATATTTATTTGGAAGTACAATATGTAGCCTGCTGTTAGATTTACTGTGTGCATCATTATTTATCTTTGATATTTGTCTCCTGATAAAATCTAAAATTAAAATATTACACACATTTTCAACAACCGCCGCTGCATGCATGCCGTGCTGCACGCTTCTGGTAGCTATCCGGGCTTTTATTGATGTATGTATGCAACTAGAAACGCAAGCGCGGTGCACGCCGCGCGCATGAACGAAAAAATTTTTGTGTTTTTTTTCGGAGAAAAAACAGATCACGGAAACATTTTTCCCATGCTCCGGAGAGTAAACGGACCACGAAAATATTTTTTTCGGGAAAAACGGAGAAAGGACCTGAACGAAAAGCGCAGGGACCCATTTGTTATAATTTTGGACCTGTTCGCTATTTCGAATAAGTAAGAAAGGGCTCGTTCGTAATTCGTATTTAACGGGAGGCTCTTTGTGTAAAACGGCGAATGGAGGACCTAAACGCGAACCGGGATAAAATATTTTCCACTCACAGAAAATTAAAAATGACTTATTCGTAAATGGAAAGGACCTATCCGTAATTCCAAAGAATCGGAGTTTTTTTTTGCAAAAAATGGAGAGAGAGTGGGTGGGGGTGACGTGGAGGGCTGAGCATCCAGGGACCCTTCCGGCTGTAATATATGTAGTAAAGCGCAGGGACCTATTTGTTATAATTTTGGACCTGTTCGCTATTTCGAATAAGTAAGAAAGGGCTCGTTCGCAATTCGTATTTAACGGGAGGCTCTTTGTGTAAAACGGCGAATGGAGGACCTAAACGCGAACCGGGAGAAAATATTTTTCACTCACAAAAAATTAAAAATGACTTATTCGTAAATGGAAAGGATCTATCCGTAATTCCAAAGAATCGGAGTTTTTTTTTTTTGCAAAAAATGGAGAGAGAGTGGGTGGGGGGTGACGTGGAGGGCTGAGCATTCAGGGACCCTTCCCGCTGTAATATATGTAGTATGTAGTATGTAGTATTGTGTGGCTTTGCTTTTTATCACTGCTAGGTATGGAGACGAGTGGCTAGCTATGTATTTTTCAATTGTTTTGGCTGTTGCTTGTTGTCTCTTCTGGTTGGGTATGAAGAGACAAAAGAAGTACTATGAGAAGCAGCAATGGGTCGGTCTCTCTCTCTGTCTTTTTTTCTTGGGATAATTGGATATATGTCACTATAGGAACCGTTTATTCGAGATTTATCATCGTTCCTTTGCTTTTTCGAACAATGCCATTATGAAGCCGTGCTTATTCGAAATATGCCACCGCTTGCGTCCGGTCACGACACATGTCCCGTATTAATTGGATATATGCCACTGTAGGAACTGCTTATTCGAGATTTGCCATCGCGGACGGGACACGTGCCGTGACTGGACACGAGCGGTGGTATATTTCGAATAAGCACAGTTTCATAATGGCATCGTTCGAAGAAGAAAAGGAACAATGGCAAATCTCGAATAAGAGGTTCCTGTAGTGGCATATATCCGATTATCCCTTTTTTCTTTGGGAGCCAAGCTCCAACACAGTGCCTGTCGGACCCCGGAATAACACCTCCGAAATCCTCTGTGTATTCTGTACTAGTCCAGGAAATGCTAGTACACACAGTAGAAATGAAACCATAGCATATCCAGCGTTCTTTATTAATAATAAATATTCAAGGTTACAAATGAAATGGCGCGCATGCCAACGAATAAATAAAAGCAGCGGAAATAAGGAATAATAAATAGAGCCCAATTTATTTGCCACAGTAATCGATCGGGACGCGGCCTAGTCCAACAGGTCCTCACCATCGTGATACTCCTCCTCTGAAGTGGTAAATTAAGCAAGGGTGAGTACATACGTACTCAGCAAACCACACCGGAGATGCAATATAAATGTACGGGTAATAAAAGGATGGCTATATAGTTTGTGTAAGCGTAAAGCAATAATTTAATAATCATTCAAAACAATTTTAAATGGCATAGTTTATAATGAAACTCAAATCTATACAATTTTCTTTATGACTCAGGAATCTCTCCTAGAATTGGCTAAGTTTTACCCATGATGGACTCCCTCCATCCAACATCATTTCTGAAAACCAGATTTTAATTTACTAAAGTCTAATCTGAGAATGGCTTGCTCGGCATGCCCATATCCGCGGGCGCGGCTAATCGATTAGTTTGACACTCTGCAGAGGTTGTACAACTTTACCCACAAGACATAATATTTCCCTTTTATGTCAACACACTTCCTTTGGTGAGTGACAGAGAAAATTATGACAAGGCCCCTATATTAAATTCATACATGTAGTCATGCCCGCTAAGGTTTCACCGCTGAAAGACTCCCTCTATTCAGAAGCCCCCTCTTGCGCCAGAGTGGCAGCATCTCGCTTTCACCACACCACTACCCCCATATGGCATGACTATCCATGAAATGATTTAATAAGGATAGCCAGGTCTGTCCCATTCCAGACTCATGGTAGTACGGTTAGGCTTTACATTCAGCGAGACTCAGACCGGTCCTTAATTGACTAGGCGAGACTATCCACAAACCCAGAACCATGACCTCACCACTTTCCAACCAATTCTCGCCCGGTCTAAGTCATTTTCATTTTAACCATAGTATCTCCACACTATTACTAACATTGATCATCATAAGTTTCCATTTGAACATGATATCATTTTGGCATAAAGTTCCCCAAAATTTCCTAAGTTCAGTTCTATGCATGGCTAAGCAATGTCTAACTATTACCATAGTCATAATTCATATTTTTACTAAGGTTACAAGTGTATCGAAATTCAAATGTCAAAGGTCTCATGTCGAAATTGGATATAACTATCATTTAAAACTAGGTCGAAAATTAATGTCTGTAATAAATAAGCATGCAATAATTTAAAATTCAACATACAAGTTCACAAATTGGGAGCAACATGATCATGGGGGTGTGACTTGCCTGGTTCGACGAAGTCGCTACTCAAATCGCTGTTAGAACTCCTCGGACTCTCCGTAATCTACGCGTAAAAAGGACCCAAAATCAAATAAAATCCAAATGAATTCAAATTTGTAAACCAAACTAGCACTAAACTAAGGTTTAAGGTTTTTAATGAATTTAGGAAGAAGAACGGAGCCAAACGGAGTTCGAACGGACGAAAACGGGCTCCCGGAAGTTTAAAAACGAATAAAACGGATTTTCTGGAATTATTTTTATAAAGAAAATCGAATTACTGCGCATTGCTGACGTCAGAGCACAAAATCTGATTTTTGAATTATTTTAAAAATAAAAACAGCTTTATGACGTCGGCATGACGTCATAAAGGATTTTTAAAAACCTTTTTTTTTCTTTTTAAAACCGGCTAACGGGTGGGGCTGTGGGCCCGTGGACCAAGTCCACGCACCCGTGTGCACGACGCACGTGTGGGCGGGGCAGGGCACGGCCAGCGCGGGACGGCGCATCGCGGGCGCGCGCCGCCGGAGGGGGGTGGCGGTGGCGCGAGGCGGAGACGGGGCGACAAGCGAGCCGGAGGAGGCTCGGGAGGAGGCGGCGCGCGGCGACAAGGTCGCCGGCTTCGGCGCACCGGCCGGGAAGGAGGCGGCGGTGGTGGCGTTGGGGAGGAGAGGGGGCACGGGGGAGAGAGGGGAGGGCACGGATGAATGGGGGGCTCCTGGGCTTTAAATAGGAGGGAGGAGAGGCGTCGGCCGGCGAAACGGCCAGCGCAAATCACGCGGTCGGTCGGAGATGGCGGCGGCGATTGCGGGCGCGGGGGCGGCCGTTGGCGGCGCTGGCGTGGGGAAAGGGGAGGATGAGCAGGGCGTCACAAACCTATCCCCCTTAAAAAGAATCTCGTCCCCGAGATTCGGAAAGGCTAGCAAGAAAATAGGTTATAGATCCTTCAATTTATTTCTCAAACGTACCTTGCTGCAGGTCTTGTGTTGTTTGAGCTTTGACATTGTTCAGGAGTCCTTTGCCGTAGTTCTGTGGCTTCCTTGTTGTATTGTGGGGGACTTCAGAGTTGTTCACAATTGGGCTCGCATTCTGCTGCTTCTTGGGGCAATTTCTGGCAAAGTGTCCAATTCCATGGCAGTCATAACATGTGACTTTGGACTGGGGTTTGGAATTTTGCTGTGTTGGCCCTCTCTGATCTACTTTGTTGATTGCCAGGCTGTTGGGATGGTTCACCATTACTGGCTTCTTGGTTACTTCTGTCGGCTCAAACTTGGGAGACAATGATGGATTTATCCGAGTTTTGGGGAAAGCTATAGGATTGAACCATTGGGTAGTCATTCTTCGCTTGCGGTTCTCCATTTCCAAGTGCTTGCCTTCCTGACGAAGTGCCTTGTTGACCAATTGCTCAAAGTCGGAGTAGTCATGGGAGATCAGTTGAATTGATGACTCATCATTGAGTCCGTCTAGGAATCTCTCTTGCTTGGCTTCATCTGTGGCCACATCTTCTGGTGCATACCGTGCTAGCTGGTTGAACTTGTGTAGATACTCCGTCACCGTATGACCTCTTTGGCGTAGACTGCGGAATTCTTTCTTCTTTAACGTAATCAAGCCAGACGGGATGTGAGCTCTACGGAAAGCTACCACAAACTCATCCCAGATGATGGCTTGGGCGTTCTGGTGGGTGACACGAAAGTTGTCCCACCAGTCTGCAGCGGGTCCACTCAGCTGATGAGAAGCGAACAAGACTCGCTCTCGGTCGCTGCACTGAATGATGTCCAGCTTCTTCTCAATGTTTCTGAGCCAGTCATCGGCGTCCATTGGCTCTGTGCTGCTGGAGAAGGTTGGAGGTCTCGTTTTCATAAACTCTGACAGTCTGGACTGAGGAGGTGTATAAGCTTGTTGAGTAGCTTGAACGGTCTGATTATTGTTGATGGACTGAGCTAGGAGTTGGATGAGTTGGTTCTGATTGTCCATCATTTGCTGCCAGTTGGGTCCATCTACAGGAGGAGGTGGCAGACCGGGTGGAGGTGGACTGTCGGTGTTACGGCGAGTGTTCACCATCTGACGGTTGGGAACAAGGTTTAGGAAGGAAAAAACTGGGAACAAAGGGGGGTAAGGATTTCGCACCCAAAGAAGCAATAAACTCCAACCCTTTTTTTAAAAAACTATTGTGGCTGCCAACAAAAGAGGAAAAAGGACAGCA
Organism: Rhipidocladum racemiflorum; assembly: GCA_036346355.1. Taxonomy (NCBI): domain Eukaryota; kingdom Viridiplantae; phylum Streptophyta; class Magnoliopsida; order Poales; family Poaceae; genus Rhipidocladum; species Rhipidocladum racemiflorum. Next base: position 25,021,329 of record CM070586.1, read on the forward strand.
CACAATCACCGTCTACTAAAAATGGATAGCCTACTCTAGACCTTAATTGGGTATTCTTTCTAGTCTTGACATTCTTGATCTTCAGGTACGGAACGAGTTGCCATCTTTTCGGAAGATACTTTTCAATTCATCGCTTTGCTGGAAGCTCTGTCTAATATTTTGAGAGCGGGGATGAAGTAGATAAAAGTCCTTTTTAAATAAGAATTTAGATAAGGACAAGATAGGATAAGATGAGAGTAGAGCTTATTCAAAATATTATTTTTATTTCAAAATAAGTTCTTAAGGTTAAACCATTCTAACTAAGGCCACTCCTACAGTCGATATGGCTCTGATACCATCTCTGTCGGACCCCGGAATAACACCTCCGAAATCCTCTGTGTATTCTGTACTAGTCCAGGAAATGCTAGTACACACAGTAGAAATGAAACCATAGCATATCCAGCGTTCTTTATTAATAAAAAATATTCAAGGTTTCAAATGAAATGGCGCGCAGGCCAATGAATAAATAAGCGAATAAATAAAAGCAGCGGAAATAAGGAATAATAATAGAGCCCAATTTATTTGCCACAGGCAATCGACTGGGGACGCAGCCTAGTCCAACAAGTCCTCACCATCGTGATACTCCTCCTCTGAAGTGGTAAATTAAGCAAGGGTGAGTACATACGTACTCAGCAAACCACACCGGAGATGCAATATAAATGTACGGGTAATCAAAGGATGGCTATATAGTTTGTGTAAGCGTAAAGCAATAATTTAATAATCATTCAAAATAATTTTAAATGGCATAGTTTATAATGAAACTCAAATCTATACAATTTTCTTTATGACTTAGGAATCTCTCCTAGAATTGGCTAAGTTTTACCCATGATGGACTCCCTCCATCCAACATCATTTCTGAAAACCAGATTTTAATTTACTAAAGTCTAATCTGAGAATGGCTTGCTCGGCATGCCCATATCCGCGGGCGCGGCTAATCGATTAGTTTGACACTCTGCAGAGGTTGTACAACTTTACCCACAAGACATAATATTTCCCTTTTATGTCAACACACTTCCTTTGGTGAGTGACAAAGAAAATTATGACAAGGCCCCTATATTAAATTCATACATGTAGTCATGCCCGCTAAGGTTTCACCGCTGAAAGACTCCCTCTATTCAGAAGCCCCCTCTTGCGCCAGAGTGGCAGCATCTCGCTTTCGCCACACCACTACCCCCATATGGTATGACTGTCCATGAAATGATTTAATAAGGATAGCCAGGTCTGTCCCTTTCTAGACTCGTGGTAGTACTGTTAGGCTTTACATTCAGCGAGACTCAGATCGGTCCTTAATTGACTAGGCGAGACTGTCCACAAACCCAGAACCATGACCTCACCACTTTCCAACCAATTCTCGCCCGGTCTAAGTCATTTTCATTTTAACCATACTATCTCCACACTATTACTAACATTGATCATCATAAGTTTCCATTTGAACATGATATCATTTTGGCATAAATTCCCCAAAATTTCCTAAGTTCAGTTCTATGCATGGCTAAGCAATGTCTAACTATTACGATAGTCATAATTCATATTTTTACTAAGGTTACAAGGGTATCGGAATTCAAATGTCAAAGGTCGCATGTCGAAATTGGATATAACTATCATTTAAAACAAGATCGAAAATTAATGTCTATAATAAATAAGCATGCAATAATTTAAAATTCAACATACAAGTTCACAAATTCGGAGCAACATGATCAAGAGGGTGTGACTTGCCTGGTTCGACAGTCATTTGCTCGAAATCGTCGTTCGGGAACTCCTCGGACTCTCCGTAATCTACGCGTAAAAAGCACCCAAAATCAAATAAAATCGAAATGAATTCAAATAAATTCAAATTTGAAAATCAAACTAGCACTAAACTAAGGTTTAAGGTTTTTAATGAATTTAGGAAGAAGAACGGAGTCAAACGGAGTTCGAACGGGCGAAAACGGGCTCCCGGAAGTTTAAAAACGAATAAAACGGATTTTCTGGAATTATTTTTATAAAGAAAATCGAATTACTGAGCATTGCTGATGTCAGCGCACAAAATCCGATTTTCGAATTATTTTAAAAAGAAAAACAGGATTTTTAAAAACCTTTTTTTCTTTTTAAAACCGGCTGACGGGTGGGCCCGTGGGCCCGTGGACCAAGTCCATGCACCCATGTGCACGACGCACGCGTGGCGGGCAGTGCGGCGCCAGCGCGGACGGCGCATCGCGGCGGCGGCCGAGAGGGGCAGGTGGCGGCGCGGCGCGAGGCGGAGACGGGGGCGGCGTCAGCGGAGCCAGAGGAGGTCGGGAGGAGGCGAGGCGCGGCGGCGACATGGTCGGGCCGGCTCTAGCGCAGTCGGAGCCGGGAAAGGAGGCGGTGGCGGTGGCGTTGGGGAGGAGAGGGGGCACGGGGGAGAGAGGGGAGGGCACGGATGAATTGGGGGCTCCGGGGCTTTAAATAGGAGGAAGGAGAGGCGCCGGCCGGCGAAACGGCCCTCGCAAATCGCGCGGCCGGCCGGAGATGGCGGCGGCGGTTGCGGGCGCAGGGGCGGCCGTTGGCGGCGCTGGCGTGGGGAAAGGGTAGGACGAGCAGGGCGTCACAGTGGCACTGTCTCTCTTGCTTTCTCTTCTCCCAATAAGCTCAAACGAACTTGCATGCACGAACTAACCACGAAAATGGGATGCTTAGGTGACGAGGATTGCGATGATACGACATGCATATGCTAGTCTTGGATTTTTAGAGGTGAATCAAATGAGAGAAGATCCATGGAAGAGCTCGAGTGTTCTTATTGCTGGCTGGAAGAAACGGAAGGAACCGACTGAGGGAGTAAGGCTGCAGAGAGAGTGGACAAGATAGGCTAGCGGTGAAAGAAATAAAAGAAATCGGGGAAAGAAGTGTGCTGCCAGTAGAAAGAAAGGAGTAGTAGAGAGAAAAATAATGGGGAGTGAGAAGAATGGCATGGGGTGGATAAAGGGAATGGGGGTGGTTCGGTTGGTAGAGAGGTAGTGTAGTGAATAGCTTCATACTGCTAGCACTATCGTCATTATTTCTTCCTTTTCGCAAAGTCGCTCAAACGGTCCGTATGCGAGGTTTGATTGCGAAAATAGAATGCTCATGTGATGATGATCGCAATGGTATAACATGCGTGGGATGATTCTTTGTTTTTGGAGGTGATTCCGAGGAGAGAATGTTAGAGGGAGTTGCGTGTTCTTGTGTTCTTGGCGACCGGGACAAATAGCCAGAAGGAGTGAAGAAATATGGGATGGGGAGGACAAGGTTGGTAGGAAATTCATAGTAGAAGAATTGATTTTTTTTATATTAGGTTTTCAAACGCGAAATTTTATACCTAAAACTAAATAAAATTTGTGGCTTTAATTTACTGACACTAGATAAGTTACCGGACCGGCTATAGAAAATAGAAGTTGATGCATCTATAGCGGATCAGCTTTTGGTTTCTCAGATTTGACGTAGAAATTTTTATACCTAAAAATCAAGGTAACTCATCATTTGATTTACTAATGCTAAATAAATTTTTGCAACCACCTTAGTCAATTACGGTCAAAAATTGGATGTTACAGTTCAGGGACATAGGCAGAAAAAGGTAATAACATGTAATAAATAAAAGCTAGTGGAAAAAAATGTATATACGACATTTGCTGCAGTTTTAAGGAGACTACCTCTAATCCCATTTGTTGCAACTCACTGGAGAGATATTTCACTCTTGCAGGCACAATCGTTTTGTTTAATGCCATGGGTTCCATGTATGCCTCAGTTTTGTTCGTCCGAATTCAGAATTCTAGTTGAGTTCAGCTAGTTGTGGGTGTGGAGCGCACAATCTTTTTTACAGGGAAAGCGCGGCTCACATGTACTCGTCTTTGCCATATGCCTTGGGACAGGTATAATTGCTTCCCATAACTTTATTCTACAACCATTAATTCTATATTCTAAGTTAAAGATAAGATTAATGAGGTCAACAAAGAAAGGGCATTGCATTTTCATGTAAAGCATCAGAATCAGATGCAAGCATGTACATCTGAGGCTTGATAAAAAGATGGTACAGAAAGTTAAACAAAGCCCCTCAGTAAGTAGACAGAAAAAGAGAAACAACAAGCCCTCTATGCAGGTTGCAATTGAACTGCCATACATCTTTGTTCAGTTCTTAAATCTTCTGTTGCTTTAATCCTTAAATCTTCTGTTCCTTAACCAATCTCCCGCTTCCCCGCCGACCGACGCTCGGCCCGTCGGTCGCCCCGTCCACCTCCTCACGTCCTCCTCGTCGCCGCCGCCCGGCCCGACGCCTCGACGCGCCGAAGCCCGGGATCTCCGCCGGTGGCCGCGCTGTGCGCGCACGCCCACCGCTTCTCATCACGCGTCGCTACCTTGGGCTGCCTAGGACTTCTTGCTCCCACCGAATTGGCTACAGGTAGAGGAATTAAATTCCGTATTTTTGTGTGTTTTCGCTTCTTTTGATTGGGTGGGGACGTGAAACTTGAAATAAAGATTTATAAGAAACACAAAGTAATATTATTTGATATACATGTCTCATTTGAGATAGAGGATAAGTGGAAGTTTACGCCATTTTGATGGCTATTGTGAAGATTTTTAATGCTTTCCCACTAAAATTAGGATAGAAAATAGTGGTAGGGTATAATTTAAACCGAGGTAATTAACTTGTGATGGGTGTAAATGCTAATTCAAAGTGACAAGTTGAAGGGTTTTTGCAATTATCCCTCTTTTTCAGTTTTGCCAATACGTACGAGCTCACAATGACGTCTTGTGTAATTTTCATACTCTAAAGCAGTCATCTCACTAATTTTTTTTGTAGAACGTCATTGAGATGATCAAGGGTGTGTTTTAGAAATAGGTGCTTCAAAATGTTTGTACTCTAGGTCAAATTTTAGGGCATGTTTGGATCAATTAACACTAATAGTTAGCTGGCTAATCATTAGCTAGGGGTTGACTATTAGCGGGTTAATTATTGTGGTGGAATCGATCCACCAGGTTGTTCTTGGCGGAATCGATCCACTAGGTTGTTCTTGGTGTTCTTTTTTTTTGGCCTCTCTTTTCGATCACCTGCTCTCCCTCTTTTATACGGAGGGGAGGGGACAAGCATGCACCGATCGGTTTCTTTTTTAACCTACTCTGCCGCTAAGCCACAGACTTTGCCCATGGTCCTCCAACCCTTCTCTTCCACCTGTCCCTAGTCAGGGGCTAGTTTGGCCCTACGTGGCGTTTTTTGTTCTTGCTTTACATTTTTACCCTTTCGTTTTGTCTTCGCCCTAAGAGTTTTAGTGGAACTTCACATACCCTAGGGTTCAGGACTCGCCTGGCTGCGCCAGAAGTTCCCCTGTAGCTCTGGCAAGGTGTCAGGTCTGAGCGGGCCCTACCTTGGTAATCTTTACGGGAGATGGAGGAGGTGGGTTTCCTCCGCCGACTTCCCTCCGCTATTCTTCTCGCGGCTTCGGATTTCTTCCTGGTCCGGTTATTTTCGATTGTATGTCTTAGGCTTACTTTGCTTATAGTAGAGGGGATAGGTATAGTAGACATATTTCCTCGATTCAGACGGAGATGTGGGTTGTGCTTCGCCTGCCAAGGAGGGTGGGCTCATTGGGCCTACAACAGCAGCCCCTCATGACTGCGGGTTGATACTGTTTCACCCGCTAGAATGTCATAAGAAGGTCCAACTCATGGCTCACCTTATTGGGCATGCGAAGGGAGGTTCCTTCTTCATTTCTCCTCAGCGGAAGACAAGTTATATATGTCTATTTTATTATATTGGTTTGGGTATCAGGCCATGCAGTGTCAGGTATGGATGGGTTGGTTAGTGCGATGTCCAGTTTTACCTTTGTCAGGCGGACACCCGGGTTCTTTATGACGTCTCTGACCGAGCGCCACAGCTGTGTGGCCTTTCGATTACATCTGTACGCCGCCTTCTCTCTCTCCTTTCTTTTTTTATTTATAAATATAGCGGCCGATGGGAACGTGGTTCCTCTGTCTTTTGGATCTGCTTAGTCTCGTGCTTTTCGTTTCTCTTTTCCTCTTGCGTCGTCCTCCCTTACTTGCCGTCGGTCCTCCCCTTCATGGGTCCTCAACGTGCTCCTCTGATGAAGCCGGTTCTGAGTAGGGAAGATGCTGCGGAACTGCCTCCAGTTTTGGGGCGGTCGCTTCTGAATTCTGTCGAACTCGACATTTTGGCAAGGGACTTCGGCGTGGCGCGTTCTTCTATGCGGCTTCCAAGTGATGAAGAGATCCCCCTGCCTCAGCCAAATGAGGCGGTGATGTTTGCCGCATTCTTCGAGGCGGGCCTTCGATTTCCCTCCGCTCCTTTCTTGGTGTCTGTGTTGCGGGCCTTTCAGGCAGAGCTTTCACAACTAACGCCCAATGCCATTGTGCGGTTGGCGGTGTTGGAATGGGAGTTCCGCCCTGCCAAAATGAGACTAAATGGGCGTCTGTTTTCTCTTATTGAAGATGCGTTTTGGCAGCCGAAGCAGCATAAGGCGGGGAGCAAAGGTCGCAGGTCGTGTTTTGGTTCCTTAAATTTCCAGACGAAGAGATCTCTAGTGAAAGAAATTCCTGTAGCGGCCACCAAAGGAAAGTGGGAATCATGATGGATGCAGCGGTGGTATTATCAGATATTGGATGGTCCAGATTCTCCTCTTCGTACTTCTATGGGTTCTGTCCGCGCTGTCCGATCTCCAAACTGGAGCACGAATGCAGAAGAACTCAAGTGCCTTGACTATTTGAAGGCCCTCCGCGTCCAGAGCACGATGCGAGATTTGGTGGAAGAGTATTGTCTCTATTGAGTTGAGCCTTTGGCGAGGGATGTTGCTGTGACCTTGAAATGGACATCTGAAGGCTCAACATCCTTGGCTATGCCGGAGGGGGTCCAGGTCCTTGGGCGTGGTGCAGCCGAGAAGCTGGCGAGGGGGTTGCTTGGGCCTTGTAAACAGGTTGAGTATGAAGCGACCATGGAGACGGTAGGAGCAACTAGGAATCCTCGGTTCGCAGAGTGGGGGCCCCGAGCGGTTCCTACCCCTCGGGGAGCAGCTGGCTCCACCCGCCCGTTGAAGCGAGCCAAGTTGACTCGAATGGTTCCACCCCGAACAACTGTTTCGGCTGGAGAGAGCGAAGAACTGGGCGAAGATGAAGACGACAGTTCAAGCGAAGAAGAAATGAGCGAAGAGGGCAATTCGTTGGCTTCTGTAGCGATTGTTCCGCCCGTCCTACCATCTACTTCTAGGGCGGGCCATTCTGGGTCAACATCCATTGGCACGGATGCTATGCCCGGTCCGGATGCAATTCCTGGCGGAGCCTCATCTATTAATGTGGTAATGGACCCGTTGACGCAGCCTCGCTCTGCGTACCCGGTGCCTCCCGAAGGACAATCTGCTTCGGAGGCGGCGGAGCTTTCCTCCGCAGCGCATCCTTTGGATACGGGCCTAAATGCTGGTCCAAGCGAGGAGCGTTCTCCGGGGTACTCATTTTTAGACATTCCCGATGTAAACTTTAGTGATCTTGAAGGTGAAGAAGAAGGAGAAAAAGAAAAAGATGATCTGTTAGTTGAGGAGATTTTTGGCTCATTGGCGGGCGGATCCAAATCCATTGCTGGAGAAGCCGCTCCTCCGGCTGCGGAGGTGCTGGACGTTCCCGGCGAGACCACTGTTCCACTCCTTGAGGGAGCGCGTGGCCTTTGACTGGAAACCTTGCTCCGGATACCCCTTTGGAGGCTGAAGGTTCGACCCCTGAAACCTCTCCCCAGGGGTCCTTTGGTTGTGCTGATTTATTTGGATTTGATGGAGCGCGCGCAGGGGCGGATGGCGTCGAAACAGCGAAGGAGGCTGTGGCTGCTGGATCAGCCCCTTCTGGGTCACACGTCGCTGCACCGATTCTTGTTGGACCCGGGGGCCAGGAGCTCCTTACGCCTATCTCTGCAGGTTCTCCTTTCGTAAACGAGAGGGATCCATCACCCCGGATGCTTGATTCTGGGGCTCAACTCAGACCGCTCCCTTTCAAGTTCGATTTGTCAGATTTATCCGCTGGGGATTTCGAGAGTGGTGTTGCCTCCGGCCCTACGCTAAGAAAAATGTGGCATGCCTTTAGTCCATATTCGGGTTCAGTGGCTCTCTTTGAAGGCCTTCATGATCTCCGGTTATGTGAGACTTCTTTGGATCTTTCCCTAAAAGGGACTGTCGTGGCATCTGAAATAATCCGTCGGAACCGGGACCTTCAAAAGCGGCATAATGCAGTTGCTGGCCAATGCAGGACGGTGCAAGATCATGTAAAGGAGCTGGAAGTCGAGAACGTTCGGTTGACAGGGGCTCTGCAGAGCTCCGCTGAAACTTTAGCAAAGGCACAGAGCGAGCTGTCGCAGAGCCGTGACTTGGTAGCTTGAAATGCTGAGCTTGAGGAGGCTGTATCTTCGATGAAGGAGAACCTTAACACTGCAGAAGAGGCTCGTGCTATGGCTGAGCGGAACGAGAAGAAGAAGGACAATCGTATTGAAGAGCTAAAAAGTCTTCTAAAAGCCATGGAGGATAGCAATAGGACCCTCAGGGAGGCTACGGAGGAACACCCTCTCACCAGCTCGCGACGGTGAAGATGGAGGCGCAGATGCATTTTAACAATACCAAGCGGGCGGAGGGACAGTGTGAGCAAATTGAAAAGGCGCAGCAATTTTTGGCTTCGGAGATTCAAGGAACGACGGACATTTTTCTTCAACAACTCCCTCGCTTGGGAATTGAAGCTAACTCAGGCCGAAGCCATGTTCCCTCGTCTGACTCTGAAGCGGTCAAGTTCCTTCAAACCTCCGCTGGGTTGCTTGGGTCTTCCGTGGTAGCTTTCGGCGATCACTGTGCAAAACTAGGATCCCTCAAAACTGCATAGCTTCTGGAGGAGAAGGGCTGCACCCATGTCCGTGAGCACTTTGGGGCTATCTCAGTTGCCTCGACACAACCAGGGTTCGCCGATCTCGCGTCGATTGGGAAGCCTTCCTCCGCCGCTACGCGGTTAGCTTCTCGTTTCATTTCCGTTTACTGGAAGCAGCACGGAGAAGAGGCTGCGAAGGAGTTCGTGCTTCGTGCTCGCGCGGTGATGAGTGCTTTGAAGCCTGCAACTAAGTCAAGCGAAGCGAGGGGCAAGGTGAAACAACTTCCTTCATAATCATCCCTTTCTTTTCTGTAAGGGACTTATGATGTATATGTTCGGACCCGACTATTTGTTATGTTGGGATTTTTGCTTATACGCCTTTTGCTTTATTTATTTATTTGGGCCCACATCCGTTGGGCTCTTTAATGCTTAACCGAAGCGAGGTTGGTGTGGCGGCGTCACGTCTGCTTCACATCCGTAGGACTCTTCAATCACTGGCGCTAGCATTTGTTTTAGGCTCCTTGGCTTCCTCGCCTTGGATAAATGGCGTTGGATTGATTAGTCTTCGGTGGATGTGTGGGTGCTTTGACTTCGCCATTTACGTCTGCATGGGGCTCCTCAGCTTCCCCAATCTGGCTATACATATATATGCATGCGTGCGGTTTCTATGAGAGTGAACCAAAGCACTTCAAGCTTTTTAGTATCGACTTTCTCTACTCCCTTCCGGTAGATCTTTAGCATTCCTGCAATGGCCGGCACCCCTCCGGCTCCTAATGATGAAGATGAACTTCTTGTCAAGCTAGCGCCGGCCGCCGAGGAAGTCCATCCCCTTGTCTTCAGCTTCGAAGTGGCTCTGCCCGTGCCGATTGACGAGGAGGCTGAGCTTTGGGCCCAATTTGACTTGGCGATGGCCGAGGTGGTGGAGGAAGAAGCTCAAGCTCGCGATGTGGCCAATGTCGACGTGATGATCGGGGTCATCCCGAAGCTGGTCGAAGCGAGGGACGCTCTCATCGAAGCTGTATGCCGCGCACGCCGTGCTTGAACATTATTATCTCATGTAATGACTATAATGATAAGTTATCATATATGATCCTGTATCAGGCAGCTTTTCCTCTCTCTTCTTTTGTTATTAAAGCAGCGTAGCCGATAAGGTTTTGCTCGGGTTCCCTTGTGATGAAGGTCCCATCTTGCGTAGGGTTGGTGCATGTCACATTCTGTCGCTGTAATGTACATTAGGCGCTTCTGTTATTAGGCTATCGTCACGAATTTTCGCTCACGCATAGGGTAGAGAGATAAGTGTTCGTGTTAAACCCTTTTGCCCGATACGCAGCTACGGGCTTTCGGAGCGAAGGAATGGGTGGGGTGTTAGCCCAACCAAGCATTCCGCTAAGTCTAGCCTGGCACGAAGCTACGGGCCTTCAGAGCGAAGGGATGGGTGGGACGTTAGCCCGACCAAACATCCCGCTAAGTCCTCGCCCGACGCAAAGCTACGGGTCTTCGGAGCGAAGGGACGGGTGGGACGTTAGCCCGACCAAGCATCCCTTTAAGTCCCGTTAAGTCCTACCCGGCGTGAAGCTACGGGTCTTCGGAGCGAAGGGATGGGTGGGACGTTAGCCCGACCGAGCATCCCGTTAAGTCCTACCCGGCGTGAAGCTACGGGTCTTCGGAGCGAAGGGATGGGTGGGACGTTAGCCCGACCAAGCATCCCACTAAGTCCAGCCCGGCGCGAAGCTACGGGTCTTCGGAGTGAAGGGATGGGTGGGACGTTAGCCCGACCAAGCATCCCGTTAAGTCCTACCCGGCGCGAAGCTACTGGTCTTCGGAGCGAAGGGATGGGTGGGACCTTAGCCCGACCGAGCATCCCGTTAAGTCCTACCGGCGCGAAGCTATGGGTCTTCGGAGCGAAGGGATGGGTGGGACGTTAGCCCGACCTAGCATCCCCTTAAGTCCTACCCGGCGCGAAGCTACGGGTCTTCGGAGCGAAGGGATGGGTGGGACGTTAGCCCGACCAAGCATCCCGTTAAGTCCTACCCGGCGCGAAGCTACGGGTCTTCGGAGCGAAAGGATGGGTAGGACGTTAGCCCAACCAAGCATCCCGTTAAGTCCTACCCGACGCGAAGCTACGGGTCTTTGGAGCGAAGGGATGGGTGGGACGTTAGACCGACCAAGCATCCCGCTAAGTCCTTATGCTCAATTACTTGGAACGCCAAATGAGTCTTCATTCATAAGGGCTTTTATTATTTTATTGATAGAACTTTGTACATTCTTCGCCTCCGTATTTCATCGTCTACAGGTAAAACTTCTTAAGAGCATCTGTGTTCCAAGTTCTTGGTATGTCTTCACTGTCAAGCATAATGAGCTTGTGTGCACCATTCGCTGTAGAATCTCGGATGATGTATGGTCCTTCCCATGTTGTCTCCAGTTTTGTGAAGGCTGGGGCAGCTTTTTTGAGCACCACATCTCCAGGATGTAGCTCTCGTCTTTTTACCCTTTTTCCGAAGCTCCGTATGGAGGCCGCGACGTATGCCTTCATGGCCTTTAAGGCTTGAAGTTTATGTTCCTCTGTCAAATCATGCATAATGTCGATTTCCTCGTGGATTGGGGCCCTGATTATCCGGAGAGACTTCGCATGGACTTTCGCAGGGGAGACGGCCTCCTCGCCGAATATGAGCCGAAATGGAGAGAATCCGGTTGCTCTTGATACAGAAGTACGAGTTGCCCACAAGACATGAGCAAGCTCATCGGGCCATAATCCCTTTGCCGAATCATAGAGCCTCTTCTTGATGCCATCGAGGAGCAATCTGTTCACTCGTTCAACTGCCTCGTTAGACTGAGGATGGCCCACCGAAGCGAAACATATCGTTGTCCCGAGGCTTTCACAATAATCGCGGAACTTCTTAGAATCGAACTGGGATCCATTGTCGGTCACAATCTGGAATGGGACTCCATATCTGCATATAATAGTCTTCCATAGAAATCTGACGGTCGCATCTGCAGTTATCCTGGCCACCGGTTCTGCCTCAATCCATCGGGAGAAGTAATCGATGGCGACGATCACGAACTGAAGGTTGGAGCGGGCTTTAGGGAGCGCAACGACAATATCCATCCCCCATTTGGCGAAGGGCCAAATTGGGGGCACCGGTCGTAGCTCACCGGGGGGCGCCTTTTTCTGTTTCGTCATCCATTGACATGCGTGACAATGTCGGACTATTTGCTCAGCATCTTGCAACGCCGAAGGCCAGTAGAGCCCCATTCGAAACACTTTCCCCGTGAGATTCCTGGGGGCCTGGTGTGCCCCACAAGACCCCTGGTGTACTTCACGTAGGGTCTGTATCCCCTCTTCACGGGATATACAACGGAGCCATGGGGCGTAGAGGCCACTGCGAAACAGGAGTCCATCAATAATGGCGTATTTCCTCGCTTGCCTCTCGAGGCGTTTTGCTTGTGCTTCATCATCTGGTGAAGTTCCCTCGAGGAGATAGTCATATATCTCACTCCTCCAGTACTCGCTAGTCGCTCGAGCAATGAGGTTTATCTGGGAAGGAATGGAGGCGGTGCGAAGTATCTCAAAGAATACTGTCGAGGGCAGACTCCCTCTGGTGGCGGCGATCTTCGCCAGCTCGTCGGCTCGTTCATTTTGGGCTTTGGGTATCGCCTCAACGGTGAACCCGATGAAGCCCTTCTCCATTGACCGGACCGCTTCGACGTACTTCTGGAGCTGTTCGTCCTTCACCCGGTATTCTTTTGAGATATGCCCCTGGATAAGCTTTGAATCGGTGTATATGACGGCCTTTTTTGCCACCATGGTCTTCGCTTTCCGGAGCCCCAGCAAGAGCGCTTCGTACTCAGCCACATTATTGGTGGAAGGGAAATCCAGTTTTGCTGCGAACTCGGCTTTTTCTCCTCAGAGAGCTTTCACCACCGCAGCTACTCCTGCTCCACTTGCCCCCCATGATCCATCAGAGTTGACGGACCACACCGCCGAGGCGTCGTCATCTTCGCGCGACGGGGAGGTCCATTCTACCATGAAATCAGCTATGGCTTGGCTTTTTATGGCGGTGCGCGGCACTATAGTTAGTTCGAAAGGTGCCAACTCAACCGCCCATTTGCTGACACGCCCAGTGCTTTCCCTATTGGTTAGCATAGGACCAAGAGGATACGATGTCAGTACTTTGATGCGATTAGCTTGGAAGTAATGTCGGAGTTTTCGGGAGGTCATCAGCAGGGCGTATGCCAGTTTTTCCATCTCGGAGTATCGCAATTTTGCTCCCTGTAGGGCTTCATATATGAAATATATCGGATGTTGTTTTGCACCTTGCGGTCGCACCAGTACTGCGCTTACGGCGTCCGGGCTTGCTGCGAGGTACAGCAGAAGCTCCTCACCTTGCTTCGGGCTTTGTAGGATTGGGACTTCCATGAGCCTTTGCTTCAGTCTATCGAAAGCGTGTTGGCATTCTTTCGTCCATGCGAACGCACTACTTGAACGTAGTGCTTTGAAGACCGGTAAGCTTTGCTCCGCTGACTTCGGCAAGAATCTATTTAGCGCTGCAAGTCGCCCCGCCAATCATTGTACCTCCTTTAGGTTTCTTGGCAGGGCCATGTCTTGGATGGCTCTTATCTTTTCTGTATTTGCCTCAATGCCTCTCTGAGAGACCAGGAAGCCTAGAAGCTTCCCTGCGTCTATGCTGAAGACACACTTGAACGGGTTGAGCCTTACTTTCTTCATCATCAGGTTGTTGAAGGTTTCCAGAAGGTCCGCAATATGGTTTTCCTTCTTCTCGCTCTTGACGATGATATCGTCGATGTATGCTTCTACATTCCTCCCCAACTGATTGGCGAAGATCTTGGCGATGAGTCGCGCGAAGGTTTCACCCGCGTTTTTGAGGCCGAAGGGCATTCGTATGAAGCAATATGTGCCGAAGGGGGTGATGAAGGCTGTTTTATCTTCGTCCTCCTTTCGCATGTATACTTGGTGATAGCCGGAGTAGGCGTCGAGGAAGCTCATTCTTTCTGACCCGGAGGTAGAGTCAACGAGTTGATCTATGCGGGGCAGGGGGAAGTCATCTTTAGGGCATGCTTTGTTTAAGTCAGTAAAGTCGATGCACATTCGCCAGGCTCCGCTAGACTTCTTGACCATAACCACATTGGCCAGCCAATCAGTATGAAGGGCTTCGCGTATGATCCCCGCCTGGAGTAGCTTGTCTACCTCTGCTTTAGCGGCGAATTGCCTTTCCACAGCAAGCTTCCAGAGCTTTTTCTTTTTAGGCTTCGCATCTAAATTGATGGCGAGAGAGTGTTCGATGGTTTCCCTGTGGACCCCAGGGAGATCTTGGGGCCCCCACGCGAAGAAAGCTTCGTATTCTTGGAGAAGTTGCATCAAACGTTTCTCTTCACCGAGGGATTGCACGGCGCCGAGGGTCAATGTCTTTTGCCCGCCTGGCCACAATGACGCCTGCTTTGTTTCCCCTTGAGGTTGTGGTTTGGGGAGCCATCGACTGCGCGGCATTGGGCACAGGGTCTAACTCCGAAATGTAGACATGTTTCACCTGGGGAGGATTTTCCATATCTATCTTCCTCGCGAGAGCCTGGTCCCCTCGCACTGTAATGACACCCTTAACAGAAGGAATTTTCATGCATAGGAACCCGTGATGGATTACGGCTCCCATGACCGTTAACGAGCCCCGGCCTAGGATAGCATTATACTGGAAAGGTGTGTCCACCACGTCAAACATTACACAGTTAGTGACGCTGGCATGTGGCATCGTGAAGGTGACCTCCAATTCCACTTCACCTAAGGTGCTGACGGTGCCCCCCCCAAAGCCCATCAAAGGCACCTCCGACTTCTTTAACCGGTCTTGGGGGATCATCATTTGCCGGAAAACCTCCGCAGACAGAATGTCTGACGCGCTTCCTCCATCTATTAGTACTCGACGTACCTCGCAATCAGCAATGATTGCGGTCACCACCAAGGAGTCTTGATGTGGGAAATGCACGCCCACGACATCTTCTTGTGTGAAGGTGATCGGCTCAAATCTCAACGGAGGGGGAATAACCGAATTGATCCCGACGTGATTGATTTGCCTCGCATAATCTTTCCTATGTCTTTTTGATGAGAGATGCGACGAAGAACCCCCAGCGATGACGTTGATGACGCGACGGAGATGATTTACTCCTCCCTGAGGAGGGGGGTGTCGACGTTCGGCCGGGGTTGCTTCGGGTGGTGGAGGGCATCCCCCAGCTTCTTTTCGCTTGGCCTCAAAGCGCCGATATCCCTCAATCACCTTGCAGTGGGTAGTGTCATGGGTGTTGTTCTCACCATGATACTCGCAGTGGTACCGCTTTCGCACTTGTCCTTCCCTCTTGATCATTCGAATTCCTTCATCTTGTCTTTCACGGCCCAAGATAAGACTTTGCCTTTGCTGCTCCAGTTGTCAATCGCCAACAATTCATCGATTGCTTTGCTCGTCAATATAGTGTATCCTCCTCTCTCTGTCTCTTTTGGATGACTCAGTGTATTTTCCAGATTTTTTCTGGAATTTTTCTGAGTATTTTGCTATTTTTCTTGATTTATTTGAATTTCTAGAAATTAATTGAATTATTTAATCGCTGGAAAATCCAACTCGGGTCAAGTAGTGTTCATGCGACCGAGCCGGACCCGAGTCCGACTCGAGCCCGACCCGGACCGCGGTCGCGCCCAACCACGTCGTGCCCAACCGCGACGCGCCCGAGCCTAGCCACGTGACCGTTGGATCTTGATCCAACGGCCACCGTTGCGCCACGTCGCTCAATCCGAATCCAATTCGGATTCCGCCGCCGTAGCCGGGTGGACCTCGGTTTCCGCGGTTTTCACGGACACCGAGGGCTTTATTTAATGGGCCGCCACCCCTGTCGTGTAGCCCTCTTCCGTGCGCACCCGTAGCCCTAACTCTTCGAGCTCAAGCCGCCGTGGTCACGCCCTAATCGCTCGCCGTAGTGGGATTAGGGTTCCACCGCGGTTCTCCGTTGTTTCCGCTGCCGTCCGCCGTCACCGAGCCCAGATCCGGATCCGCCGCGTCGAGCCGCGTCGGGGGGTACCATCCACTTTGCCGGAGCGTGCCCGCAACGCCGTTCGGGTAGTCGTCATCTTCGTCTCCGGCCAGCCAGCTCCGCCGTGGACATCGCCGACCTCGCGAGCTTCGTGCACCGTCCGATCAAGATCCAAAGGCCCAGATTCGTCCACGTCGCCCGAAGGTAAAATTCCACGTTTTAGTTTTTAGATCTGTTTTCAACCGTTGGATCTAGATCCAACGGTTTAGATCAAGCCACGTAGCCGTAACCGCACCGTGCTTGGATAGATCTCAGCCGTTAGATCTAGATCATACGGTTAGCGTTAACCGTGTTGTGGCATTAGAGGTAACCTCGGCTGTTCGATCGAGATCGAACGGCGTAGATTGAGCCACGTGTCATGCGCCGGGTCAAGCCACGTCACCCCAGAGACGCGGTGAAACCCAATCGGATCTCGACCGTCCGATCAAGATCGAACAGTCCAGATCAACCGCGTTATTTCCAAACGCCTGAGGTTAGATCTGATCTGGACCATTGATTTTCAAATCAACGGCCCAGATTGTGCCACGTGTCCGGGAGTTGGACCGGCGCGCGGCCGCGATCGCGCTGCCGCCGCCGACGCCAAGGCGTGACGCCGCCGAGGCCCGCATGTCAGCGGCTGGCTCAACGTCTCCATGACGTCACCCGTGACGTCATGCTGACGTCACATGGGGCCGGCGTGTCGGCCGTCCTCGACCAGCCGCGGCCGACGCCACCGCCGACGCCGATGAGGGTCCCGCGCGTGTCAGAGACATGTGCGCCGGGTCCACGGTGGACCGAGCCGTGCCGTGCGCCGGGTCCATGGACCCGAGGCGACGTGGCGGCTCCCGATTGGTCCACGTGTCGTGCTAACGCAATAAATGGAATTTTCAATAGAGAAATAAATGAATTAATTCGGTTTATTGATTTATTTGAATTTTCAAACTTCAAACGCTTATAACTTTTGCGTTTCAACTCCGATTTGAACGATTCCAATTTCTAAATTTTTATAAAATTGAGATCTACTCAAATATGAATTTTAATTAATGTTTGAATATGAAAATTTCTCTGTTTATATTTAATTAATAGATTCTTTAAACTTTAAACAATCATAACTTTTGCATTTTAACTCCGATTTGGGCGATTCCAATTTCTAAAAATTCGTAAAATTATGCCATTTCTGTTTATGGACTTTGTTTGAGGTTTTGAGCAATGTGCATGTACTGTTTTATTTATTTATTGCAATTTGCACGCATTACGAGTAGACGTTGAAGTACCCGAGGGCTTCGAAGGAGAAGTGTTGACCCAGGAGCCAGCTCAAGACCAAGATCAAGTATTCTTTGAAGGCAAGTTATGCATTGACCATGTTGATCTCATCTTTGAAATTAATTTGGTTTAAATTATTGCATGCTAATTTAATTAGAAAATTCTTTGAATAATTCTGGGAAATTAGATAAATGCCAAATTGCAGTATGACACCTTGATTAATTACTTATGTGCCATGAACCCTTGTCACCCTAGTTGTGGAATATTTAGTTGGACATTATTAAATTGCCAACATGGGTAAATAGACCGTTGTAGTATATTGCTTAGACCTGCCACGTAGTCACAACATGATTTTGGATAATTACGTGTTAACATTGACTTAATGACATATGGAACATGTTTTTGAGAAGTGTCATGTGTTATTGATGTTGTTATCAATGGCACGTGGTGCATGGTAATCAACTGGGGTTGGATAAATAGATTTGGACCGGGGCATGCGGCAAGAATGATCGGGTGGGCCAGTTGTGGCACCGGGGAAGTTGATTTGGTTCTTAGGGTAGTCTTGCCCTGGTCAACCTAAGGACTTAACCTTGCAAGCCTTTGAACTGAGTCAAACGTGCAACCACATGTCTGTAATGGGATGGACCTAGTCGATTAAGTTGCTAATAACGTACCTGTGGGACCTTGGGGTGTCAACTATACCTTTTGTGTAGTTGTACGGGGGAGCGTACCGGGGCTGCGGCCAGGTACCCATCTAACGGTTGATTGGCCTAGACTTCGCCTTTGCTAAGGGAAGAGTTAGTGTGCAATAACCGGGGAGGCTCACTTGTGCTGTTAGAAGTTTCCGAAAGACTTTGTTACGGACACTCGCCTTTGTGTGTTTGGCTGTATCTTGTGGGTAAAGTGCATAACCTCTGCAGAGGGTAAAATCTATTCGAATAGCCGTGTCCGCGGCATTGGACATTGCTCGGGAATTACAGTCAAGGGTTAGACTTTCATGAAAACAACTTGGACTTGAAAAGTTTGGTTGGGTTTAATGATGACGTTGATGGAAATATGGATTAGGAAAGGGAAAGTGTTTACTTAACTCCTGGAAAAGTTATTGATACTACATTGCTTCTACTGCTTTCGAATCTACTTATGTTACTTGCTAATTGCTGCTTTACTACAAATGAACATGTTAACCTATCCTTTGTATTAAGCCATGCATATAGAATATTAGTTGCATTCTGTGCATGGCTTGCTGAGTACCAAGTACTCACCCTTACCACAATACCACACCAGTTGAAGAGGAATCAACGCCAGCACTGGAGGAGGAGCTCCAGGAAGAGCCGACAAGCTAGGGGAGAGCCCAGTCAGTTGCCTGTGGCATATTGGTTGGCGCCACGCGATTTCTTTATATTCCGCTGCAGATTCTATTTGAGTAAAACTTTAGCCCTGTGAGGCGTATCTTTGTAACTTGACCATAAGGTCGAGCAACCAGTTTGGTTAATTAATTAAGGTACTTTACTATTTCGTTGAGTATGATTGTGATATGTACCGATGTTGAGACTGTGTGCACTAGCGTGATCCTGGACTAGTGCTGAATACACAGAGGGTCCAGATTTGCAAATTTGGGTCCCGACAATTGTCTTCCTCCGCCCGCGCATATTCTCTCATTTTTGCAAAGAGTTCCTCCACAGTGTGCACCTCTTTACGCGTGATCCTTTCTGCTAACGGTCCCCTTCGTAGGCCGCATCGTGCCGCGTTGATGATGGTGGTATCGCTGACACCTCGGATCTGGCATTTAACTCTGGAAAAGTGCTGAAAATAACTTTTAAGGGTTTCCCCTTCACGCTGCCTAATCGCGAATATATCACTCTCCTCTTTCATCCCGTCGAAATTGCCTTGGAAGTTGCCTTCCAACTTGCTGCGGAGTCGCGACCAGCTTGTGATCTAACCGGACTCCAACGAAGAGTACCAAGACAAGGCGATGCCTTCAAGCGCCAGCAGGAGCCCCTTTGCCTTAATATCTTCATCTCCCCCCGCGGCCTCCACCGCCGTATCGTAGACGCGGAGGAAATCCCTGGGATCCGTCTTGCCGTCATACGGTTTAATGGTAGGGAACTTGAAACTTCCTGGAGAAGGCCATTTTTTGGCCCGTAAGCGAAGGCTAAGGGGGTTTGGATCATCGCCCTCCCTGTTCACTGCCGCATACGTTGGAGATAGCACTTCAAGGCTCGGGCTTTCATCTTGTGATTCATCTCACCCCCAGTCTCTTTGTTCTTGCAAGTGTCTCACCTCCGCCATGAGCTTTTCATTAGCCTCCATCAGTGTCCGCACGTTGAGGTCGAGTTCCCCCTGAGTTCTGGTCCCTTCTTCAATGATCTCTTTGCCCCCATGAGTAACTTGATGGCGAGTTGCATGTGCCGACGTTCCCGCTTCATCTCCTCCCGGTGTCGAGGTTGCCCGGCCCGCAGCTGGGGGCCGCCACTTCGGGGCTCGCTTACGTGTTGCCGCCGGGGTCTGTGGAGGTGACGCTCCTTGTGTCCCCCCTGCTTCTACTGGGGCCGGCGGCCGATTCTTGCCACCCAGGAGTTGGGGTGGATCGCGTGATTGGCCCCTTGCAGATCATCTGGATCCTTTCACTCCCGTCGTCGCCGCCGCTTCCTTGGACGTCACTCCCTTCTTCGGCGGCATGGTTGGAGAATGTTTTTTTTTCTCTTTTGTTGGTCGGAGAGCTGTGGTTTCACTAGTGGTTAGGGTTCCCCACGGACGGCACCAGTGTGGCGGAATCGATCCACCAGGTTGTTCTTGGCGGAATCGATCCACCAGGTTGTTCTTGGTGTTCTTTTTTTTTGGCCTCTCTTTTCGATCACCTGCTCTCCCTCTTTTATATGGAGGGGAGGAGACAAGCATGCACCGATCGTTTTCTTTTTTAACCTACTCTGCCGCTAAGCCACATGCTTTGCCCATGGTCCTCCAACCCTTCTCTTCCACCTGTCCCTAGCCAGGGGCTAGTTTGGCCCTACGTGGCGTTTTTTGTTCTTGCTTTACATTTATACCCTTTCGTTTTGTCTTCGCCCTAAGGGTTTTAGTGGAACTTCACATGCCCTAGGGTCCAGGACTCGCCTGGCTGCGCCAGAAGTTCCCCTATAGCTCTGGCAAGGTGTCAGGTCTGAGCGGGCCCTACCTTGGTAATCTTTACGGGAGATGGAGGAGGTGGGTTTCCTCCGCCGACTTCCCTCTGCTATTCTTCTCACGGCTTCGGATTTCGTCCTGGTCCGGTTATTTTCGATTGTATGTCTTAGGCTTCCTTTGCCACTTTGGCCGGAGTATCGCCTCCAGGGGCAAGTGGTTCTTACTTTGCTTATAGGAGAGGGGATAGGTATAGCAGACATATTTCCTCGATCCAGACGGAGATGTGGGCTGTGCTTCACCTGCCAAGGAGGGTGGGCTCATTGGGCCTACAACAATTATTAGTCGGGGTTGTTTGGATGTACTAGCTAATGGGTGGTTGGAAATTTAGTTGTGAGTGGAAATGTCCATTGTACCCTTGCATTAATTAGCTAATGGGTGAAGCCGAGCATAGTGGAAAAGGGCCTGCGGTGGAGGGGCAAATTAGTCTTTTAACCATCTATTAGCTGGAATTAGCAGGGGAGAACCAGCTAGTGAGATAGCTATTAGCTGGGTTGCTGGCTAACTATTAGCTGGGCTTTAGCTAGGCTGTTTGGATTCATTTCAGCTAATTTTAGCAGCTAACTATTAGTGTTAATGGATCCAAACATGGCCTTAGTACACATCTAGTACAAGACTCAGGAAATAAATAAAGAATATGGATGGACAAAAGCACATGCGCGTCGTGGAAATTTTTTGTATTAGATACAAGATTCGATCCATATTCACAAAACGATATAATACTTTTGCGTATTTACAGAAAACTCTATCATACTCGGAATTTCAAATTCCGGGTATGCATACCCAGGATTTCAAATTCTGGTTATGGCGTATTTGGATTTTCAAATCTCGATTATTGCGTATTTTGGAATTAAAATTCTCATACCCAGAATTTGAAATCCCGGGTATGGGTCGGTCAGCTAGATGGAATCTTTTTCCTATTTTTTTTATTTCCGCTGGTTTTCGTTGCTAGGTGGTGTATAGCTGACTGATCCATACCCGAAATTTGAAATCCCGGGTATACACACTACTACAGAAATGCTTATATTAGACGCACCATCACAGACGGTTTTCAAAAACCGTCTGTAATATATAATATCACAGACGATTCTATAAACCAACCGTCATTTCAAATTCCGGGTATGCATACCCAGGATTTCAAATTCTGGTTATGGCGTATTTGGATTTTCAAATCTCGACTATTGCGTGTTTTGGAATTAAAATTCTCATACCCAGAATTTGAAATCCCGGGTATGGGTCGGTCAGCTAGATGGAATCTTTTTCCTATTTTTTTTATTTCCGCTGGTTTTCGTTGCTAGGTGGTGTATAGCTGACTGATCCATACCCGAAATTTGAAATCCCGGGTATACACACTACTACAGAAATGCTTATATTAGACGCACCATCACAGACGGTTTTCAAAAACCGTCTGTAATATATAATATCACAGACGATTCTATAAACCAACCGTCAGTGAAACTATCACAGACCGTTATTAATTAAACCCGTCTGTGATTAGATAAATATCGCAGACGGTTTTAAAATACCAACCGTCTGTGATATTATCACAAACGGTTCTGTAAAAAAACCGTCTGTGATATAAAGTAATATCACAGACGGTTTTACTATACAACCGTCTGTGATATAAGCACAGACGGGTTGTGTTTATAAACGTCTCTGATATTGCTTATATCACAGACGTTTTGTGTTTATAACCGTCTGTGTACTGCATTATAACATTTTGATGTTTTTATCGAACTACGTATTTTCATCGAAGGCCATAATTCGTTGATAGATAGGACGAAAAATGGTAACAGCCATTTTATAACATAATGAAATTCGAAATTGCTAGTGATCGGACGTCAGTTTTTTTCGCAACATTTTCTTTCTACGTGTGAAACATTTTTCTTCGACAAACAGTAAAAAAATTGTTTCATACATTCAAAAAAAATCTTGCAATGCGTCCGAAAAAAAAAACGAGAATCGGACGTCCGAGTGTAAGTTTCTCCCAATGAAATTTGATAACCACTGTAACAACCATTTTATAACATAAAACATTTCATTACATTACTACATTATATATATATTATTACTTATAAATTAAAATAATCATCGTCGTCCGGAGGAGGTGGCGAGCTGCCATCGTCGTCGTCGTCGCTCCACGGTGGGCTGCCATCGTCGTCGTCGTCGCGCCACGGTCGGCTACCGTCGTCGTCGTCGTCATCTAAGCTCCCCCAGTGCATGACGTGGTCGTCTTCCTCTGACTCTTCCTCGTACTCCTCCCGCTCCTCCTCCTCCTCCTCCTCCTCCCACTCCTCCTCCTCCTCGTCCTCCTCCCGCTCCTCCTCCTCCTCTTCCCGCTTGCGTTTCCCGCATAGCGGCGACGCCGGGGGAGGTGATGGTGGAGCGGCGCCGGGGGAGCTTGCGGGAGATGGTGGAGGCGACGCCGACGAAGGAGAGCTTGCGGGAGATTCCATTAGCAGTAATGTGTTGATCGAATTCGATCAATAGCGGTGATTTAATAGGTGGCCGGAATTGAAGACGAAGCGAGAAACGAAGAGTTCTCATTCAAAGGCGCGCAGGAAACGAAGAGACGAAGACGGACCGTCGCTATCACAGACGATTCTATAAACCAACCGTCAGTAAAACTATCACACACCATTCCTCGTCTGCCATCACGGACGGTTTTTGAAATAACCGTCTGTGATATACCTATATATCACAGACGGTTTAGTTTACATAACCGTCTGTATAATATCACCGACGGTTGGTACACATCGCCGTCTGTAATCTTACTATATGACAGACAGTTATTACATAGAACCGTTTGTGATAAAGCTTGCCTATATATAGGCCCGAGCGCAAGTTCGATGTTGTGGTCACCTGTTGGGATAGAATGCTAAGACCGTTATATCACCGACGGTTTGGCAATACAACCGTCTGTAAGCCTATATAATAGGTGATTCTTGTGATGTAATTAAGGTTAGTAATGGATAATTGCATTATATATATTAATTCAGATCTAAGGTTAGTATTGGATATAAAATTGCCTTATATATATTAATTCAATATCTAGCTTGGTTATGTAAGAAATTTAAGATTGTTTAGATCTAGCTTGTAGATCCATGTTTTGGTGGTGATCTAAGCTAGCTAGTAATTGGACGTTATAATTGCAATATTATTTTGAAGCTCTAACTTGTTAAGGAAAGTGTACTTAATCGGTTGAAAAGAGGGTTCTAATTGGATCGAATATTACATGTGTAGCATAGATGGATCGAAGCTGGATGTACGCTGGGGACCGTACGAGTGTGGAGTACATTAATGGCGTCTCCACTTTTAGAAGAGCTGCAGAGGAGGACATATTTAATAAGGGAGTGCAATATATGTCTTGTCCATGCATCGATTGCGAGAATATGATGACGTTTCGAAACTCAGCGCAGATCGAAGCACACTTGATTATGCGAGGTTTCAAAAAGGGATATACATGTTGGACCAGTCACGGCGAAGAGCAGAATATACAAGAAGCGGTGTGGTATCATTAACATCTTCGACGAAGTCAACAATATGCCTAGGATGATCACATTGATTCTGCTTCCGACGAGGATATGTTGCATGATGACAATCTAGAGCAGATGCTGTGCGACGCAGAAGGGAACCGTGATGAAAGGGAATATGAAAAATTCGTGGGTTTGATGGAGGACTCGAAGAAACCTTTGTTTGCTGGTTGCAAGGTGAAATACACAAGGTTGTCGTCCGTGCTTGAATCGCTGAAATTGAAGGCAAGCAATGGTTGGTCGACAAGAGTTTCACAAATGCTACGCCTATTGGCGCACATGCTTCCAGAGGAAACGAGTTGCCGACAACAACCTACAAAGCCAAGAAGGTTCTTTGTCCCTTGGGAATGGAGGTAGAAAGAATACATGCATGTCCGAACGATTGTATCCTATACCGCAAAGAGTATGCAAACTTGCATGTATGTCCGGTGTGCAACGCATCCCGGTACAAGCGTAAGAGTCATTCCGATGAGGAGGTGAAGAATGGAACTCCTGCTAAGATGGCATGGTATCTGCCTCTAATTCCCCGATTAAAGCGTTTGTTCGCTAACCCAAAGGAGGCCAAATCATTGTGTTGGCATTCCGAGAAGCGTAAGAAGGATGGAATGCTAAGACACCTGTGACTCCACCCGGTGGAGAAACATCGATAGGAGGTATGAAGAATTCGCCTGGAGATGAGGAATATAAGGTTTGGACTGAGTACAGATGGAATGAATCCTTTCGGTAACATGAGCAGCCGGCATAGCACTTGGCCCGTGAATCTCTGTATCTACAACCTTCCTCCTTGGTTGTGTATGAAGCGAAAGTATATTTTATTGTCTGTGCTTATCCAAGGACCGAAACAACCTGGGAACGATATTGATGTGTACCTAGCTCCATTGGTGGAAGATCTAAAAACATTGTGGGTTCCTGGGGTACAGGTTTGGGATGCATACAAACGAGAGAACTTCACTTTACACTGCTTGTTGTTCTGCACCATAAATGATTACCCTGCACTTGCTAACTTGTCGGGCCAGAGTACAAAAGGTGCCAAGGCTTGCACTCACTGCCTAGACGATACTGAGAGTGTGTGGCTGAATCACTCACGTAAAACCGTGTACATGCGTCACCGTAGGTTCCTTGGGAGGAAACACCCATACCGCAAGATGAAGAGACTATTCGATGGGACAAACGAAAACGGTTCAGCTCCAAGGCCTTTTAGCGGGAGAGATGTTCATGACTTTGTTAAGGATTTGGATGTTACACATGGAAAGGGACATAACGCAAGGTCGACCCGTGAGAAGAGCTTGTGGAAGAAGAGATCAATCTTTTGGGACCTACCTTACTGGGAGCACCTAGAAGTTCGCCACTGCATCGATGTCATGCACGTGGAGAAGAATGTCTTTGATAGCCTGATTGGTCTCCTACTAAACATTAAGGGCAAAACAAAGGATGGTATCAACGCACGACTTGACTTAGTCGTTATGGGCATAAGACCTGAGTTAGCACCAAAAGAGACCGTTAAAGGTGGTACGTATTGCGAACCAGCTTGTTACACTCTGTCAAAGGCCGAAAGAACTGAATCAGCGGTGCTTGCATGGTGTGAAAGTTCCGTCCGGCTACTCGTCCAACATGAAGAGACTTGTTTCAATGCAAGATTTAAAATTAATTGGCATGGAGTCTCATGATTGTCATGTGTTGATGACTCAAATGCTCCCTATTGCAATTAGAAGTATTTTGCCAGTCAAGGTCCGAGAGACAATCACGAGGCTGTGTTATTTATTTAACACAATCGCTCGTAAGGTCATCGATCCCGAAGGACTGGATGCTCTGCAGCCGAGGTGGTGATGACTCTATGTAATCTTGAGATGTATTTCTCCGTCATTTTTCGATATCATGGTCCATCTCATTGTTCACCTTGTAATAGAGATAAAGATGTGCGGGCCTGTGTTCCTACGTAGCATGTACCCGCTCGAGAGGTATATGGGAATTCTTAAGTCTTACGCATTTAAATCAATCCCGCCCGTAGGGTAGCATTGTCGAAGGTTATGCAACCGAAGAGGTCGTCGAGTTCTGCGTCGATTACATGGCTCAGGCCCAACCAATAGATGTGCCTCGATCTCGCCATGAGGGGAGGCTCCAGGGTATCGGGACCATCGGAAGGAAAGCAATCACGCTTGATCCAGTTGCGTGTGCTCAAGCCCATTTCACAGTTCTACAACACATGACTGTAGTGTCCCCGTACATCGTCGAGCACAAGCAATGGCTAAGGCAAGAGAATCCAGACGACAGAGTCTTGGATCATAAGACAAAGATAACCTTCGCTTTAACAATTGGTTCAAAGAGCGACCCATCACTGGAGCTCGTCATATGACACCTGAAATGGTTGGCAAAAGGTCCATCTTTTACAGCTTGTCACGTGGAAAGGATACGACTTAAATGGATACACATTTTACACGATAGATCAGGATTTGAAGAGCACAAACCGTATCGAGTGGGGTCCGCATAGATGCGTTCAGCATCACTGGTCAACGAGGAGCTCCTACTATGGGTTCATAGAGGAGATTTGGGAGCTTGACTACGTACTTTTCAAGATCCCACTATTTCGGTGTCGTTGGGTCCACCTCCAGCACGTGAAGGTTGACAAGTACGGCATCACTACTGTGGACCTCGAACGTGTCGGATACCAAGATGAACCATTCGTGCTCGCAAACCAAGTTGTTCAAGTCTTCTATGTTACCGACCCGTCCAACAAGAAGCGCCACGTAGTTGTTCAGGGAAAAAGGAGGATTGTCGGAGTTGAGAATGTAGTAGATGAGGAAGAGTACAATCAATTTGATGATTTGCCTCCTATCGGAAATGCCAGGATGGTTCAAGAGGAACAAATTGAGGAAGTCACCTACACACGCGTCGATCATCGTGAAGGGCTAATTTTCACTTTGTAATTTCAATGTTAACTTGCAAGTAAGAGCATGCATGCATGCATAATAAAGTAATATTTTTGTACTTATGTGTACTCATGTTAAGTACTTTTGTATTTATTTCATTTTTTTTTCATGCTTTGAAAAACATTAATCTTTAATGTAGATTAATAATTAAAAATATGAGAACCTAAATATAATATTGTCTGCTAGTAACCAAGCTTTGTAAACTTGCGTATATCGCCAGCTAGGGCATGTTCGTACATGTTGAGATAGCGATTCGTTTAGGTAGGGTGGTCTGCTAGTAACCAAGCTTCGTAAACTTGCGTGCATTAGCAGGTAAGGTAGGGTCGTCTCGCTAGTAAACAAGCTTCGTAAACTTGCGTGCATTAGCGGTAAGGTAGGGTGGTCTGCTAGTAAACAAGCTTCAGTAAACTTGCGTGCATTAGCGGTAGGGCATGTTGGTTAGGTAGGGTATGAGATGTTGGAGCAATCAAGATACCTGCAGGGGGCTGGCGGTATCACAGGCACGGTTCTCTTTTAGAACCGCCTGTGATATAAGATAACACGCACGGTTCTACAAATGTAACCGCCTGCAATATATTAATTTTACAGACGGTTCTAAAAGAAAACCGTCTGTGATATAGCATAACACAGCCGGTTCGAGTTTAGAACCGTCTGTGATATTCAAACCCTATAAAACTTCTACACTTGAATCGTTTTCTATCAGACTTCAAACGCTACGCACACTTCAAACCCTAACGAGCGTCGCCGCCTCCCCGAGCCCCGCCGCCGCCCCGAGCACACTCGAGCCCCGCCGTCGCCTCCCCGAGCACACTCGAGCCCCGCCGCCGCCTCCCCGAGCACACTCGAGCCCCGCCGCCGCCTCCTGAGCCCCTCCGCCGCCTCGAGCCCCCCGCCGCCCCGAGCACACTGATGGAGACCGACGCCGCCTCCCCGAGCCCCGCCGCGGCGTTGGCGCCTCCTCCCCTGGCGAACGCGCCTCCTCCTCCCCCGACTGCTGCGTCTCCTCCTCCCCCAGCGACGTCTCCTCCTCCATCACAAGGTTGGTCTCCTCCTCCCCCGTGGTAGAACAATAGATTTGTGGATGTGTGTGCTAAGGTTGAAACTGTGAAATCAAAGGAAACATTGCATAAGAAGGGCACTTCAAAGAGAAAATCGTGGCCTTTTGGATGGTTTGTAAAGCAAGCGAGAATGAACTCCGTTCCTATATTATTCATTGCCTCTGTTTTGTAGATTGTAGGTGCTACTAACAATTGAATAATATTCATTGCCTCCGTTCCTATATTATTCTCTACATATATTTTATGGCCTCTCTCTATATTTTTTTTATTTGTATGTTTTGCAAGTCTTTCTGTACCATTTCTCCTTCCATGTCTTCTCTATAAATTGTATAAATTAGTTAGAATGAAAATAGTGCAAGCTCTGCAGAGGTCTAGATTCCGAATTTTAACAGGAGTTAATACATACAAATATAACATATTGTGAATTAGTATATTGTGAACTGTCATTCTAGTGTTGTTCTTTAAAATATCATCAACAAAGATCATAAATAACAACCAAAGCCAATCCATACACTCTAATAATAATCTGGTTCTCAGATTGCTCCTGTAACACCCCAAAATTTTGCTTTTCTTAAATTCATGTGTGATTTGGCACTTTGGTGAATTTTTGGAATTTTCTGGAATTTATTTGGATTTATTTGGAATTTATTTGAATTTATTCCATTTTAAAATAATTAAAGAATTATCTTTGCAAATAAAGTTTTGTTGGAAATATTTTATTTGAGTCCCAAATACCCTAAAATATTTTCCAGAATTTTTCTGGAATTTTTCTGAGTCTTTTGCTATTTTTAATGATTTAATTGAATTTCTGGGAATTATTTTAAATATTAAATCGCTGGAAAATCAAACCGAGTCTGTTACTGTTCATCCGACCGAGCCCGAGTCAGACTCGAGTTCGAGTCCGACCCGAGCCATGGTCGGGTCGAACTGCCGCTCGAACCCTAGCTTTCGCAACCGCTGGATCAAGATCCAACGGCCGCATCTTGTCCGCGTCGCCCGGGGATGACCGAGTAGACGCGCTGCGCCAGATCGAATCGGAGCCGTAGATCGTGACACGTGTACGGCTCCTGTGCGTCGTGTTCGTTCCAATTTCCCCGGCGAGGCTGTTCCTCTCCGCCGCCGTGTTGGATTCGGAAACCTAGCCTATTTAAAGAGTGAATCGGTGCCCGAGGATCGCCTTTCCACGCCGAACCCGAAACCCTAGCTCGCGCCGCCAGGATCCCCACCGTCTAGCCGCGATTGCTCGCCGAAGTTAAGAACAGCGGCCGCGGTTTGTGGTCTTTTGCGCCGACGGGAGGACGTCTCTGCCGCGTTGAAGTCCAGATTCGTGATCCCCAGAACGAGACGCGTCGACCCCGACCACTCCCTTCGCCGGAGAAGCCCCAGAACGCCGTTGCGTGGGTCGTCTTCCCCAGCCTCGGTGAACCAACCCCGCCACGCCGCCATCGACCTTCGCGAGCTCTGCCAACCGTCCGATCCCAATCGTACGCACGAGGTCAGTCCACGTTTCCTCGAAACTTTAGAAAACCAGATTGGATCTGGACCGTTAGATCAAGATCCAACGGTCCAGATGTAGCCACGTAAGCCGCCGCACTGCGCTGGATAAGGTTCAACCGTTCGATCGAGATCGAACGGCGTAGGTAGCGCCACACGTCATCCGCCGGATCGTGCCACGCCACCCACGGTGAGGCAAAAATCCGATCCAATCTGGACCGTTCGATCTGAATCGAACGGCTCGGATCGTGCCACGTAGCCTAAGCGCCGCGACCGCGGCGAAGACGTGGGCCGCCCGACATGCGGGCTCGCATGTCACCGCACTGCCGCGGCGCCAGTCCACCGTGGACCCGTGCCGCCCGTGGACCCAGTCCATGGACCGGACACGTGGCAGCGCCCGGGAGGTGCCACGTGTCATGCTGACGTCAGCATGACGTCATCACGGGACCCGTTCGGTGGTGACGTCAGCAAGTCCACGTGGACCAATCGGATGCTGACACGTGTCCTCGCTGACGCAATAATTAATTTCCGAAAAAGAAAATGATTTATTAATTCGAAATAATGATTTCAGATTTTGATTCAAACTTCAAACGATTATAACTTTTGCATTTTAACTCCGATTTGAACGATTCAGGTTCCTAAAAATTCATAAAATTATGTTCTCTCTGTTTATGGATTTTATTTGGATGTTTGGACACTTTTTGCCTATTGTTTATTTGTGTATTGCTATTTGCACGCTTTACGAGTAGACGTTGAAGTCTTGGGAAGGATTCGAAGGAGAAGTATTGACTCAGGATCCGACTCAAGACCAAGAACAAGTACTTTTTGAAGGCAAGTTGTGCTTTGACCATGTTGATCCTATTTTGAAACCTATTTTGATTTAACTTATTGCATGCTAGTTCAATTAGAAAATACTTTATTTAAATATGGGGAATTAGATAAATGCCAAATTGCTGTATGACACCTTGATTAATTAAATATGTGCCATGACCCTTGTCACCCTAGTTGTGGATTACTAGTTGGACATTATTAAATTGCCAACATGGGAAATTAGACCGTTGTAGTATATGGCTTAGACCTGCTACGTGCTCATGACATGATTTTGGACAATCAAATGTTAATATTGACTTAATGATATATTGAACCTATTTTGGAAAGGTATCATGTGATGTTGATGGCACGTGGTGCATGGTAATCAACTAGGGTTTGATAAATAGTTTTTGACCGGGGCATGTGGCAAGAATGATCAGGTGGGCCAGTTGTGGCACTGGGGATGTTGATTTGGTTCTTCGGGTAGTCTTGCCCTGGTCACCCTAAGGACTTCACCTTGCAAGCCTTTGAACTGGGTCTAACGTGCAACCACGTGTCTGTAATGGGACGGACCTAGTTGATTAAGTTGCTAATAACGCACTGTGGGACCTCGGGAGGTCAACTACACCCTTTGTGTAAGTTGTGCGGGAGCGCATCTGGCCGAGGCCAGGTACCCATCTAACGGTTGGTTGGCCTAAACTTCGCCTTAGCTAAGGGACGGGTTAGTGTGCAACAACCGGGGAGGCTCACTTGTATTGTTAGAAGTTTCCGAAAGACTTTGTTACGGGAACTCGCCTTTGTGGTGTTTGACTGTATCTTGTGGGTAAAGTGCATAACCTCTGCAGAGTGTACAATCTATTCGAATAGCCGTGTCCGCGGTATTGGACATCGCTCGGGAATTACAGTCAAGGGTTAGATTTTCTCAAAAGAATAACTTGGACTTGAAAGGTTGGGTTTGGTTTACAAATGATGCTGATGGAAACGTGGATTAGGATGGGAAAGATGCTTACTAAACTCCTTGGAAAAATTATTTATGCTATACTTGCTTATACTGCTTTCGAATCTACTTATGCTACTTGTCAAATGCTGTTTACTGCAAATATACCTTGAGCTATTCCTTTGTATCAAGCCATGCATATAGTCTATTAGCCTGCATTCTGCATGACTTGCCGAGTACCAAGTACTCACCCTTGCCACAATACCACACCGCTTGAAGAGGAGACTACACCGGCTTTGGAGGAGGAGCTCCACGAGGAACCGTCTACTTAGGGAGCGAGCCGGGCCGCTGCCTGTATATCTTGGATGGCGCCACGAAGTTATCTTATTTTTCCGCTGCTACTATTTCTCTCTTAATAAGTTTCGCCCTGCGAGGCGTACATTTGTAACTTGACCATAAGGTCGAGTAACCAGTTTGACTATTTAATTAAAGTACTTTACTAGTATCGAGTGGTATGATTGTGATATTTACCGATGTTAAGACTGTGTGCACTAGCGCGTTCCTGGACTAGTGCTGAATACACAGAGGGTCCGGATTTGCAAATTCGGGGTCCCGACAGCTCCCAAATGCGATTGCTTAACAGCAGAATAAAGTATTCATATGAAAATAGTAGCTAATCGGAAATAGTAGCTGTCAACAGTTCATAGCAATGCTAGTACACATCCCATTTAACTACAACCACAAAATAACATTC
Source organism: Rhipidocladum racemiflorum (assembly GCA_036346355.1). NCBI lineage: Eukaryota > Viridiplantae > Streptophyta > Magnoliopsida > Poales > Poaceae > Rhipidocladum > Rhipidocladum racemiflorum. The sequence goes on from CM070586.1 coordinate 25,053,221, forward strand.
ATTCTAACCTACCACACAAATACAATATCAAGGCTTTACGCAACACAAACAACTTTAGAGAATTGAGCGCATATCAACAGGTCTGTATGTCAAGGCTTTACACGACTAAATTGCAGAAAATGGAAAACTTGTTGCTCACGTCATGGAGGACTGTGAGTTGTTATATTTATGCTTGCATACTTGTTATTTTATATCTGTTAAATTGCTTTTACTAAATTCGACTTTCTATTAATACAACCTACATATATTTATGCAAAATAACCGCAATAGCCTTTCTATTAATACAACCTACATATATTAGATCTTCGATCCATCGAGGAGGTCCTCCCCTGGATTGCCCGTGTCATTTTCACGCACTTACCAGGAACAAGAGTCAAGAGCTATCTCTCCTGTCTAATTTCTGATCTGTCCATCTATTCCATCGCGTGAACATTAAAGCTGCTGCACTACATGTATCTGTACCGAGGCAGCAGCAGCAGTGAGTCGGTATCTCACTGCTGCTGCTGCCTCGGTACTCGGTATACATGTAGTGCAGCGCAGGCTTTAATGTTGACGCGATGGAATAGATGGATAGATCAGAAATTAGACAGGAGAGATAGCTCTTGACTCTTGTTCCTGGTATACTAAGTGAAAATGACACGGGCAATCCAGGGGAGGACCTCCTCGAGCAGATGGCAGCTTGAAAAGTCCTCCAAACTGTCACGTTAGCCTGTAGCGCCACCGATGCATCGACATTGATCTTACCGTAAGTTCCAAAAAAAATGACGCTAGGCAGTCAAAATTAACACAGAATCGTAGCAAGTTGAGTACAAAAATGTACTCACAAGACTTTTGCAAAACATATAATATATGTAGGTTGTATTAATAGAAAGGCTACTGCGGTTATTTTGCATAAATATATGTAGGTTGTATTAATAGAAAGTCGAATTTAGTAAAAGCAATTTAACAGATATAAAATAACAAGTATGCAAGCATAAATATAACAACTCACAGTCCTCCATGACGTGAGCAACAAGTTTTCCATTTTCTACCAACACATGGCATAAAACCAATCTTTGCTTACACATGACACAACAGTTGAAAACAATCTTGCCAACACATAGCAAAGTATTGAATAATCTGTAGGGTAAACTTTTCAATACCAAAATTTCCAATTGCAAACCATTTTATGAAAAATATGAAAACATCTAGCTAGTGCTAGTGCACCAAGACTTTCATGACTGTGGAAACGGCTTTTGAAAAAGATTTTCACTCTGCGGCTTTACCCACAAGACGTTTGGTGAATAACATTATTTCAATATTTTCTGTCCACCTTAGGCCCAACTGATGAGCCGAGTCAAGTCAAACCAACTCGCGCTCCAAGAAAAGCAAACAAAAGGCCAACAGGCCGATATAGCATCACGGCGATCGATCCGAAAGATGGGTCCCCTACCGGAAGTAAAAAGGTAGTGAATGCATTACGAACAATGTGCGGGATAGTTGCACGCGAACGGGTCCCCATCACATGTACATCCTGGAAGTCGCTGACTGACGAGGGCCGCAACGACCTGCTTACAGAAATCCTTTCCTCCTTCGATCTCCCAGAAGAACTCGAGGACCCTGTGCGACGGTATGCACTGCTAGTGGCAGGAAAGGCGTGGAAGACCTTTAAGAGCACACTTGTCAAGGAATACGTCAATAAGGATAGGACTCCCTACTCTAAGTACGGGTTCATTAGTGAGGATTCATGGCGACGTTTTGTTCGGTGAAGGCAGCCAGATCAATTCTTGATTGAAAGCGAAGCACACAAGGCCCTGCAGGCAAGGAACACCCACCCCCACAGACTCGGCACCGCTGGCTACGCGGGGAAGAGGATGCAATGGGACAGGGAGGACGAGGGGGACTCCGCGCCATTTGCATCGATTGCTGACCAGCGCGCCAGAGACTGGCTAAGAGCGAGGTCATGTGCCACACCATCTGGCACCATCTCCTTTACAAACCCTGCGGACGAGGAAGTCTGCCAACGTTTGGTAAGATATCGAACCACCATTTTGGTACGTATTTAGTTCCTAACTTCATAAGTCAAATAACTTGCTGCAATCTTGCAGGCAGAGTTGAGTGCACAATCTTCCGGTGGATCTTTTGTCCCAAACAGGGAGAGAGATGCACTCTCCACGGCATTGGGAAACAAGGAACACCCTGGTCGCACGCGAGGCAAAGGGGTTTTCGTTCCCTGGAAAACGGGCTTCGAAGACACTCACATGTACCGGAGTAAGAAGAGAGGTAGAGACGAGCGCGAGAAAAAGATCGTGAAGGATCTTGAGGACAGGCTGAGAGGAGAATTCGATGATAGGATAAGAAGCCTCGAGGAAAGGCTCAATGCTCAAAACACACAGCCTGTGGAAGGCCAAGGGTTCAGCCCCACTACACGTAAGAGCAGCTGTGCGTCCGCCCCTGACCAGGGTAAACACGTCGGCAAATTCCCTGTCTGTGACATCAAGGTATACTAATTTAGATCTCTTGAATGCTCCATAGTATATCTTTTGGGCACATTAGCTAATTGGGTACCGTTGTGTAGGAGCCCACGCGGTGCAATCTCCAGGTGAGAGTTGCCAATTGCTCCCTTCCTATACAGGCTGCTTGGGGCCTCGCGTATCCATCCATTGAAGGGGCGATGGTGCACGGTACCCTGCTAGTGCTGGGTTTCACGAAGGTCAATGTGGACGGCGTTCATGACATTTTCAAGATCGTCACGCTACAATTGCCTCCAAATGATGAGCTTCAGACACTGGGGGATGTCATCAGCACATTCATCCAGTGGCCCAAAGAAATGACATATCTCTAGACATCCATCCTCCACCGAAGTACCTCTACTTCCTCCGCTGAGAGTTGATCCAATTCCCCCAAATCGGTTATCGTGCCCTCCCCACCCAAAAACATTGACAGTGAGTTTGATATTGACTTTGACTATGATTGCTCTCTACTCCCCTCGTCTCCCCCGAAGATTTCCGTTCCAACAAAGAAAGGGAAGGGCAAATCGAAAAAGATAGCGAAGGCCTTGGAGTACTATCCGATGGCCCCGTTGGCCCGGGTATTCAAGCTAGGAGAGCCTTTATTAACGGAAGATCGCATGAAGACATTGACTTACTGCTGCAAAAGCCTGCATACATACTACATGAGACAAGCTAACAAGCCAGAGAACGAACGTACAACAAGTATCATGGTTCGCTACAAGCCTAAGCATCTGTTCAACGACTCAGCGGGGGGCTACTTCGTGGTCGCCTTCCAGGACCTGTTCGATCTCTTCAACCTCGACGTCTCGCTCTTAAGATGCTGGACATTGTGAGTGTGTCTTCCCTGTAATACGGATAAATGTCATATATATATATATATATATATTTGAAGTGACCCCTTTGCCTAACTTTTGTATATATAGATTCATGATACGCGAAGCGAGAACGAACAATACATCGGTGGGTTTCCTCGACCCACTCTTAGTCTCGCAGCCAACAATGAACCAAGATGCAAAAGCAGTAGAGGAATACGTACGACATGCCTTGGATGCTCAGAAAGATAAAAGTTTCATACTTTTACCCTTTAACCCAGGGTAAGTGCTGCCCGACTTGGTATACTCTCATTTGTAATGTGCACACAATACTTTGGTGCTAATTGACCATGGCAACATACCTATGCAGGTTTCACTGGGTTCTAATTGTAATTCATATGGCCAAGAACCGGTTATTTACGTTGATTCCTCACATACCGGCAACCACGACTTGAACCCTATCGCACGGTTAATCACCAGGTAACCACGTTGTTTAAGGTGCTTGTTGCTCCTGGAATAGCTGAGGCTAACCTTTCGAAATCACGTAGGACGGTCAAAGCTTTGTGAGATCCTTCTGTTCAAGGCGGGGATAAGGCGTTGCAGCACGATTTCAAGTTTCCGGTATCCTCTATACAGTATAATCCTATTTCAAACTCCGTAGCCATGATTCTAGAACTAAGCAATTCTATTTTTGCAGTGCCACCAACAGGGACAGGGCAATAACCGATGTGGATTTTACGTTTGCCATAACATGCATCTCCTCGTCAATGCAACACAAATGAGTAAGGATAAAACTTCGTTGCAAGACAAGGATCTGGCGTCAATTCGAGGAAAACTTTGTTTTTTCCTAGCCACTGAAGTCATTAATAAAAAAGGCGAGTTCTACGCAGGTGCCTAACTGCAAGTGTTAGGTTTTTCTCTGTATTGCCACTTGTACTGTTTTAATTTGTGAAGATTGTGGACTTGTAGTAGTTGAATTGCTTAGGGAAAAAAATGTCATTCTTAGTCAATTCTTTTTCATGAGAGGAGAGCATTTCGAAATAGTGTTATGTCTGTGATCTGTGTTATGATCACTTGTTTGTGATCTTATGTCTGTGTTATGTCTGTTTCAGAGGGCATGGCTAGCATTTCCTGAGGCTAGCCAATAAACAGAAAAATGTCGATGTATGAAAACCACATCACAGACGGTTCTTATTTGTGAACCGTCTGTGATACAATACATCACAGACGGTGTTATTTGTAAACCGTCTGTGATAGGTTATATAACACAGACGGTTCGTACAATAAACCGTCTGTGATATCTATACTATCACAGACGGTTCGTACAATAAACCGTCTGTGATATCCATACTATCACAGACGGTTAGTACAATAAACCGTCTGTGATATTCATACTATCACAGACGGGTCTTTTGTCAAACCGTCTGTGGAAGAAATATATCACTAACGGTTCTGAATAAGAACCGTCTGTAATATTATTATCACAGACGGTTGTTGAAACCGTCTGTGATGTGGCTCTATTATCACTGACCCATTGTTAAAAACGGTTCACAAAGCCGTCTCTGATGATATTTGTGAACCGTCTCTGATAGGGTTTTCTGTAGTAGTGACATACCCAGAATTTGAAATTCTAGGTATGATGGAGTTTTCAGTAAATACACAAAAATGTTATATTACAAAAATTTCCGCGCGCATAACTGGGCCGATCGAGCATGCAGACAAGAAACTCTTGTGCAATCTCAAGAACAAAAAAAAGAAAGAAACTTCTTATACATTGAGCATCCAACATAGAGAGAAGGAAGTTAATTTCTTGTTGCGGTAGTGCGGTTGATGGCGTCGAGCAGAGCGAGCAACCTCCCGTGGAGATGGACGCCAAGTCGATGATGGCCACAGGCATAAGCAAGCTGCCGGCGGTTGTTAGAGGATCTTCTCAACAAGGGAGATGCCAAGACGACGGTGGTGGTTATGGTCTCCAAGAACCACCTGCCTAACGCAGAGCCTCCCCGCGCCGGCGACCATGGATCCGCAGCTGCTACAATTGGCATGCTCTGGATCGTGGCAAAAACTGAGTTTCCTTCTCAACAGGAACAATGCACCCGGGCGGTCAGATGTGATGCCACCTGGATCATCCCTCGAGTTGCTTGAGCTCGGCACCAACGCGAGCTCGGTGACGCAGCAAGCTTCCAATGGAGTAGAAGAAGGCGTCCATCATCCTGCATTCTCTCCAGCACTGCTTCTGGAGGGCGTCACCGTTGAGGGGGACACCGCACTCTGATACACGCAAGACCTTTGATTATGTTTATTACCGTAAACAGAAGCTAGTGGCGATTGAAGAATCCGAGTCAGTCTAGTATTATATCTACTATCGTATTCTTTCTGATTAGATATAGTAATCATAGTTGGAATTAAGAAGGTTTCCGATTGAGGAAGCTATGTATCAAGACTTTATATATAGAGAAGAAAATAAAGAGAAAAGGGAGAACTTTTGATCCCAAGAAATAACCCAGGCGGTGGCTCCGACTAACAGCCGACAATACCTTGAGCTGGCTCCGGCGAGAGCGTCGCGTGGGAGCTTCCGTTCGGGACTGCGTCCAGGGACCAGGGCCTTCGAACAGGTTCACGGAGGAGCGCATATCAATTTGGTATCAGATTCAGCCGGTCCGGGCGAGATGTCTACTACACCCTCGCTGGAAGATCGCGTGGCGGCACTGGAAATTTCCGGCCAGGAAACACAGCGCCTGCTGACGGAGATCCTTAAACACGTCCAAGCAGTGAAATCCCCTGCAACGGATACGGGTGATCTGTCCGGCGAGAAGGAGAACCAGCGGCAGAAGGTGACGTCGGAGCTTTCGGGTCGACACGACCATCTTTCTCGTTACATACCGCCGCCGTACGGAGATCACGAGGACCAACGTCGTCGACCGCCAAGACGAGACCGCGAGGACCATGAGGAACGGCGATGGACCCCTCGACCGCCGCGGTTTGAGCTGATCGAATTTGATGGAACGGGCGACCCTCGCATCTGGCTACGCCAATGCGATCGCTTTTTCCGCTTCCATCGCATACCGGCAAGCGAGTGGGTGGAAATCGCCGGACTGCATCTTCGTGGGGAGGCATTAGAAGTCCTGGATAACTGGCAGACCGAGGAAAGATGGATAGAGTGGGAGGATTTTTCTGAGATTTTCAGCCAGCGGTTCGACCGCCACTCCGTGGTAGGCCCTCTCGGCGATTTGGTAAATCTCAAGCAGGGCAGCGGCCGTGTAGATGACTACGCGAGAGAGTTTCAACGCTTGCTCTCACGTACTCAACAGATGCGCCGTCCGGATCAAATTGACACTTTCACAGCGGGACTCTCGATCGCTTTGGCCGCAGATGTCCGTAGGGACCGCCCCAGAGACCTGGCAGAAGCAGTGAGTTTCGCCCGCGCCGCTGAAGCACGCAAGGATGCCTGGTTGGCCGAAGCTGCACAAATGCACCTGTCATCAGGAGGACGTACACGTGCCCATCCGCCGCCCTTTAACCAGAACTCAGCCAATTCAGTTTTAGCCACCTCAGGCATTCCTTCTTCAAGCAGCAGCCGTTCAGGGATGACACCTTTCAAGACTGCCGGTTCTGCAACGACACCGTCAGGCACATCCAACCGTCCAGGAGCAGGCTCACAGGGCAGTTTCGCATCAGTTCCTTCACGATTGCGACTGAGTGCTGATCAACTGGCGGAACGCCGCGCCAAGGGACTCTGCTATAATTGTGACGAAATCTATACACGGGGTCATCGCTGCACACGGCTATTCCACCTTGAGGTCGCAGAGGAGGAGACTGACGGTGAACAGGGTGAGGAAGTTGCACAAGAGGATGACCCATCCCTATCCATGCTAGCAGCTCTGGGACCCAAACAAGGAGACACGATGCAAGTCTGGATTCAGATGCAGGGTAGTCGTCTACATGCCCTCATCGACAGCGGTAGCACTCACAATTTTCTGAGTTGCTATACAGCTACTCACAACCAATGGGACACTTCGGCTTGTCAGCACCAACACGTCAAAGTCGCAGGTGGCGCACATCTGCCATGTCTGGGCGCTCTTCCGACCACCATTTTCTCCATCCAACAGCACGAGTTCAAGGCTCCTTTTATGGTTATTCCACTCAATGGATTTGACGTGGTTCTCGGGGTCCAATGGCTGCGGACTTTGGGCAACATCAACTGGAACTTCGAGTCCCTAACTATGGTTTTCGCTCATGGGGACAGTCAGGTGATGCTGCAAGGCTTACAGGGCAAAGGCAAACCACACCTACTTCATGCGGCGGTCATTCAGGAATCGGCCTTGCAGGCAATCTTAACTGAGCACGACGAGATATTCTCTGAACAGCAAGGACTCCCACCAGTGCGACACTGCGACCACCGCATTTGTCTGGCAGAGGGTACCAATCCCGTGGTTGTTCGCCCATACCGTTACCCTTATCGCCAGAAAGATGAAATAGAAAGACAGTGCGCGACAATGTTTCAGCAAGGACTCATTCGTCGCAGTCGTTCGCCCTTTTCATCTCCAGTACTCCTTGTCAAAAAGTCTGATGGAACATGGCGCTTTTGCGTAGATTACCGGGAGCTCAACGCCGTCACAATTAAAGACAAATTCCCAATTCCGGTGGTGGAAGAATTACTGGACGAATTACGGGGCGCTCGTTTCTTCACAAAACTAGATCTTCGCTCAGGCTACCATCAAGTTCGCATGCGGGACGAAGACATTGAAAAGACGGCTTTTCGCACCCATGAAGGCCATTACGAGTTCCTGGTGATGCCTTTCGGCTTGACTAATGCACCCTCCACTTTTCAAGATCTAATGAATACAGTCTTGCATGACTTTCTCCGACACTTTGTCTTGGTTTTTTTTGATGATATCTTGATATATAGTGCAACAGAGGATGAACACTTGGACCACATCCGGCAAGTCCTTGCACGCCTTCAGCAACATCAACTGTACTTGAAAAGGTCTAAATGCTCCTTCGCCCAAGCACGTATCGGCTACTTAGGCCATATTATCTCTTTTAATGGGGTAGAGGCCGATCCATCCAAAATCCACGCCGTAGACACCTGGCCTACTCCAACAACAGTCACGGCAGTACGTGCCTTTCTCGGCCTCACCGGATACTATCGTCGCTTTATACAAGATTATGCTTCCATAGCCGAGCCACTTACAGCTTTACTCCGGAAAAATAATTTTCATTGGAATGAGGAGGCCAACAATGCTTTCCGGCACTTGAAACAAGCATTAGTGTCAGCACCAGTCCTCCAACTGCCTGATTTCACAGCACCCTTCGTCGTGGAGTGCGACGCCTCGGGGACCGGCATTGGGGCAGTTCTCCTACAACATAACCACCCCATCGCTTATTTCAGTCAAAAATTAACTGACCGGCATAAGAAGTTGGCGGCATATGAACGTGAACTTATTGGGCTCTCAAAAGCAGTGCGACATTGGCGGCCCTATCTTTGGGGCCAGAAATTCATTGTCAAGACGGATCATGGCAGTCTTAAATATCTACTCGAGCAAGCCCTAGTCACACCACCACAACAACATTGGTTGAGTAAACTCATGGGCTTTGATTTTCAGGTAGAGTACAAGCCAGGTAAGACGAATGTCGTGGCAGACGCCCTGTCTCGCCTACACAACACAGAGACGCTCTGCGCATCGCTGTCAGCACCTCGCGAGCTGACAAGAGACCAGTGGCTTACAGAGCTCCGCCAACATCCGGAGGTACAACACCTCTATGCTCGTTGGTCGCAACATGCCGCACCATCTCGGCCGGCACTGGTTTCGACGGGGTCGTTCGGAGTCCAGCAAGGTGCGCCAACTCCAACATCCTCCAGTACCACCGATCAAGAGGAGAAGATCCCTTCGCATGTGCTCTGGCAGGTGGAGGATGGATTGGTTTATCGCAACAGCCGCCTCTATATTCCAGCTTCAGCTTCCTTTGTGACAACCATCATCGCCTCAGTTCATGATCTCACACACGAGGGGGTACAGAAGACATTGCATCGCATCAAATCAGAATACTACTGGGCAAATCAACGCCAATCCATCGAACAGTATATAGCCAAGTGCCCGGTATGCCAACGCCATAAAACCAGTTCCTTGTCCCCTGCAGGTTTACTTCAACCACTTCCTATACCACATCAGATTTGGGCCGATATTTCCATGGATTTTATCACGGCTCTTCCAAAGTCCCAAGGCAAGACGACCATATTGGTGGTAGTGGATCGGCTCTCCAAATATGCACACTTTATAACAGTTCCCCGACCAACTACGGCAAAAGTGGTAGCTTCGTCATTTTTCGATCAAGTGGTCCGTCTTCATGGCATACCCGAATCTATCATTTCGGATCGTGACTCCATTTTCCTTAGCGCTTTTTGGCAAGATTTGTTTAAACAATGCGGCACCACATTAGCCTTTTCAATAGCATATCATCCGCAAACGGATGGTCAGACGGAAGTGGTCAATCGAACAGTTGAGATGTACCTTCGATGCTTGGCGGCGGATAATCCTTCTACTTGGGCAAAATGGTTGCCATGGGCAGAATTTTGTTATAACACTTCTTTTCATACAGCCCATCGCCTGACACCATTTCAGCTCGTGTATGGTCGTAAACCACCCTCATTACTACCATACCACCGGGGCCGTACAGTGATTGATTCAGTCGATTGTCAATTGGTGGATCGAGACATCATTCTGCAGCAAGCAAAGGAGCACTTGATGCAAGCTCAAAATCGCATGAAGCAACGCTATGACTCTACTCATAGGGAAGTGGAATTCCAGGTTGACGAATGGGTCTGGCTTCGCCTACAACGCCACCGTCAGCTTTCAGCCCGCAACAACCAACAACATAAGTTGGAAGCTCGTTATTTTGGACCGTATAAGGTCATGGCACGTATCGGTCCTGTGGCTTATCGTCTCGATCTTCCGGCTCACACTCGGCTCCACAATGTTTTCCATGTTTCTCTTCTTAAAGCTTTCAAGGGTATTCCACCACAAGCCGCTCCGTCCTTACCAGCGAATGCGTTTCCCACCAGCGAAGCAGCACGACCGGACCCCCATCAGTTGCTAGCCCAGCGGTTCTTCAAGGGCAGGCGTCAATTCTTGGTGCATTGGACAGGAGAACCTCCAGAGGAGGCCACATGGATGGACGCCGACATACTTCGCCGGGTTTTTCCAGATTGCAAGCTTGAGGACAAGCTTGTTCTTCAGGGGGGAGTAATGATACACGCAAGACCTTTGATTATGTTTATTACCGTAAACAGAAGCCAGTGGCGATTGAAGAATCCGAGTCAGTCTAGTATTATATCTACTATCGTATTCTTTCTGATTAGATATAGTAATCATAGTTGGAATTAAGAAGGTTTCCGATTGAGGAAGCTATGTATCAAGACTTTATATATAGAGAAGAAAATAAAGAGAAAAGGGAGAACTTTTGATCCCAAGAAATAACCCAGGCGGTGGCTCCGACTAACAGCCGACAATACCTTGAGCTGGCTCCGGCGAGAGCGTCGCGTGGGAGCTTCCGTTCGGGACTGCGTCCAGGGACCAGGGCCTTCGAACAGGTTCACGGAGGAGCGCATATCACACTCCATGTGGTGGCCACCAATGGTGACAGTGACGACTTCCTGAGGAGTGCCGACGTCATCTACGGCATGGCCAAGCACCACCTGTTTCCCCACAGACGGTTGTTCGCCGCTGTACCAAGCTATCTTGTTAGAGAAGGGCGACATTGCGGACTCGCTACATGGCATGAGTCACGGAAATCTTTCGTAGTCGGGACTAAATGGACAAAATGCGCTGCACGCTGCGGTTCTTCGAGGCCCAGGTACAGTACATAGATGCATCTATTCCTTTAAAACTTTTTTTTGGCACATTTACTTGTCTGTGCATGATTATAGATAATACATACGATCGAGTTACACCATAATTTAAATAAATACAACATAGCAGTAAAATAACCACTGCCTATTCGCAAACTACCTTTGGCCGAAAATGTAAATCTTATTTGTAATTTTAAAATTGAAAGAAGATAATCTTTACAACGTGCACATTAACCTTGAAAAATGCATGCACACAGACCAGAAGAACCCGTAACTGATATATTATTTTGAAATAATTCTAAAAAAGATCAACAAGTATTTGAAATAATTCTAAAAAAGATAAACATCTAGCCTTAAATTTTAAAGGCTTGCATCATTTGCTAGTTGACTTAGAGATATATTATTTTGAAAAAAAGAAAAGAAAAGTAGCACTAGCAATACTTATAATTCAAAAGTTCAGAGTATGTAATTCTGCCAGAGGGCCACCTTCCAATCCTTTCTTCCGCGTTTTTAATTCACAAAGAAATATATATACACACTATGCTTACCACACTACACTGCAATTATGCGGACCAATTGACTAGTTCTTATAATAAACCATGAAAGGACAAAAAAAATTCTCTTAATGACTGAGAAAAAAATTCTCTTAATGACTGTGAGGTAATCTTAATAAAAAAGGGCAAACTCCTCTAGATATATCACGGTGCAAGAAGCCCCGAGGATTGTATTATACTCTGGTAAACTACTGTAGCTCTCCTTATATTTTTAAGCACAGCCATTCAAAGCGAAAGTAAATAATTTATCAGGTTTGCAAGGTTTGATTTCTCCTATTTATTTTTATATATTTCAGAGCTCTGAAATAATGATACACCGTGCACTCATAGATGCCGGTGCTAGAAACGGGGGTTGTCGCCAGAATCACTTTCAAGAGAGGTATACTGACCAAGCAAACCCTGATGAAAGAAGAAAATCCGAGAAGGTGAAAGATTCAACACAGACCTATTGTATTGCCTCAATTCTAATAGCAACAGTGGCGTTTGGTGCAACTTTTGCCCTGCCTGGAGGTTACAGAGCTGATGATCACCCAAACGGAGGAACACCAACGCTTGCTGGGAGGTATGCTTTTGATGCATTCATGATGGCCAACACATTTGCTTTCATCTGCTCCACGATAGCTATTATCGCTTTCATGCGCTCTGGATCTCCTCTGCTTGACTTGTCGATCCGCGAAATCTACTTTGTGGTAGCCACCTATTTCATGGATACTTCGGTCACAAGCTTGATTGTTGCCTTTACACTGGGTGTGTATATGATGCTAGCTACTGTTGCTCATGAGACCGCCGTTGCAATCTATGTCATAAGCCCTCTTGTTGCAGTATGCGATAATATTGAAGTGTGCCTAAAGTGGGCTTTGCTTGCACCGTCTTCTTGTGTCAGAAGTGGGGTAATTTTGACATTAGCAAAGTACGCAGTGCTCATCTTGTGCCTTATGCTATCTAAATTTTGGCCCCTGCTGTTTATTTTTGGTTGGGCTGCACATGCAAGGTGTAAACCACCGGCGCCGTTGGCTTGAAGAGGAGTCAAATATTATGTGGTGATGTCAGGCTGGTATGGAATGAACCAATATTTTCCCTTTCTTTTTTAATTTTGAGTGTAATTTTTTCTCTTTCTGAGCGAGGGTGTTCTGACTCCACTGTGTTCTATTGGGCAAATATTGTACTAGTTTTCTTGTTCTAGTAATTCAATAGTGCTAATCTGTCTTGATGGACTAACCTCGCTAGTGAACTCTAGATTAACAGAGTTTACTTATACTTCATCTGGTAGCAGAGTAATAGAAACATATTTAACAAATTAATGGTTAGATGCGATTTCTACTACACATTATATACTACTAGTATAATGCACAGTAAAATTTTTCAAAATAAAAGGAGAATCCTAACTAGACAAATTAAGTGACCGTGCGTGTTGTTCTTAATGGGCCGTTACATAAATACTTTTGTGCGATGGTGACAAAAGGATGATCGAGTCATGGACAACGTCGCGTGTCACTAGTAGGGATGGAACTGGTACGGATATTTTCCGACCAACCGACCGACCGAATTGATTTGGATGATGCTTTGGATAGTTTCACAGATATCCAATTGATTTCTCGGATAAGGATATGGATACAGATAATTTACATGGATACGGATACGGATATGGAACACTGATTATCCGATGGATACGGAATATCCGAGTTTTTGTTCGGATAATATCCGAATATGACATACGGATATTATCCGAATAACACGTTTCAGAATAACACATTAACAATTTAACATGTTTCACTGTTTCAGAGACTGGGGTCTGCTTGGATGACAAGATATAATGTGTTCATGTGTGCTAGATGCTAATTTGGAGATATTTGGGTAAAAGTGATACATAAATTGGAAAGTGGCGTTTCAGGAGGGCTACTTAGGATTCAACAGCATATGCCAGCTGCAAATCATTTGGTTCAATTATTGCAATGGGGTACATTGTTACTCACAGAGTCACATGTATGACAAGCTAGGGATAAAAAGGCAAAAAAAAAACATACAAATATATTTCTTTTAGAATTTTGAATTTAAATTTGGACCGATTTTGGAAAAAAATTGAAATTGGATTTTAAAATATCCGACTAATATTATTCGTATCCATGTTGATTCCGATCCGTATTCGATCTGTATTCGTAACCGATATTATCCTGTATTATTCGTATTCGATTCTGTATTTGACACTATTCGTATTCGATTCTGTATTCGATTAAAAATACAGATACGGATATGAATAGGACGATATTCGACCGTATCCGATCCAATCACATCCCTAGTCACTAGGTAGCATTTCAAACAATGGAATTCCCCTTATATTCAACGGGAATTGAGTAATTTTTGTTAAATTTCATGCTACTTCTGTAAAATTCAAACGTTGCAAACAGACCTATAGCAGTTCTTGTATGAAATGCTGGTTTTTGACGAAACTAACTGTGAATAGACCATGCAATCCTGAGAAATAGTACGAGATGGTGACGATATCACCAAGTCGTTCCTCAATACCATAAAATCAATAAAAAAATGATGGTTTGAATTATCCCTCCAAAATCGTAGCATGATCCAATGATAAAGCAACCCATCCTAGGATTGGGTGGTTCCTCAAACCAAACGCATCTTATATATTACTGATCAAACGAATGACTTCTTCCCCATCAAATTAATTTTGGCTTTCCAAGAAGCAGCAGTCTAAGTTCACGAATTTTTCATTTGTTTCCCTCTTGACACACTTTTTTTAAAAAAATATAATCCCCTTCCGAATAAATTTATAAAAATAGCCTTTTCTAAACCACAAAACACAGCAAATAATATGTGTCACTTGTCGTGCTTCCATACCACAGCAGAGCATCCCATCGCCGATAGATCACCTGCCGTGGGACTTGCCGAGCTACAAAGCTCGATAGGAATTTGACGAGCTACCATAAATTGGAAGTGGCTTAATTAGCAGGGCCTTGGCTGGAACAGTTTCGAGTCTTAGGCTCCGTTTGGCAACTTAGAATCGGGCCGTTTCTACTAGATTCTGGAAGAAACCCAATCAAACGGGCTAAAGCTCAGACTGATTCTCATCGGATCATTTCTTCTTTTTCCACTTTGTGGCCGAATCGATCTCAACCTCGTTCCACCCGATTCACATAATCCTACCTGAAACGTTTCTATAAAGAATCTGGAACCGTTTCAGTTTCTACTAGAATCTAGAACTGTACCAAACAGGGCCTTAAGGTACTTTGTTTTTTGTTCTTCTCTTTTTGAGTAAGGTACTCTTTCCAGCCTTCAAAAAGACAATATTTTGGACATCGATACGGTCTTCAAAACACAATTTATATTTATTATAATATATTTATAAAATAAATAAAATTATAATATTATGAACGTACTTCTTGAGACAAGTCTACACATATAATTTTTATGTATCCAATTTAAATATTTAAAAATATATCGATAAATAAAATTTCAAAAGTTTGATTATCACTATGTCTAAAATATCATTTTTTTAAATATTAGGGGGAGTACTTGCTTTGTGTTTGTCAGTACATCGTGATTACACCCTAGAAGTACTAATATGAAAAAACACGGCAATCTCAAAAGGTACCAGGGACGATAACTTACAATGGGCATACAATGGATGAGTTTGTGCCCCGAAGATCAGCAGTTTATGTTAGCCAACATGATCTGCATATGGGTGAACTGACAGTTTTTGAGACGGTCAATTTCTCTGCAAAATGTCAAGGAATTGGTCATCGCTATGGTAATAATCAGAAAGGTGCAGACTTCAAACTCATGATCATGACATACCCCATTGAATAAATTACATTTTCTACAAACTCAGACCTTCTAATGGAGCTATCGAGGAGAGAAAAGGAAGAAAATATAAAACTAAATCCATAAATAGATATCTACTTGAAGGTTCAACGCAGTTCTTAGTTCTTACATCAGTAGTCACTTCATTCTGTGTTGAGCTAGCCGTAGCTAGCTGTATTTACTGTCTATGAATGTTTCAATAAAAAGTTTGATGTCATACCAATCTCATTTTGCTTGTGTAGGCTGCTGCAACGGGAGAGCAGAAAGCTAAGGTGGTCACAAATGACAAACTAAAGGTGCATGAACAATAGCTACTTATATATAGCTCTATATCTACTCTATTACATGGGGAAGATTTGGAGCCCTCTCAAGGCATACACCTCATCCCCATGCCATTTTGCAAAAAGGTCCCTCTCTTTTCTTTAAATTACGGATAAGTCCCTGTAAATTACAAAGAGGTCCTTTGCGATTTTTTGTGAGTATAAGAAAAACGTTTGCAAATTGCGTTTAGGTCTCTGGTTCATTACTTTACGGAACCCCCCCCCCCGCTAAATACGAATCTTGAACGAGCCATTTTCTAATTTTTCATAATAGCGATTAGGTCTAAAAATATAACAAACAGGTCCCCGGCCTTTATGTCTAGGTCCTTTCTCCGTTTTTCCAAAAAAAATTGTTTTCGTCAATAGAAATATGTATGCAGCTCTATCTCTAGATTTTTTTTTGCAACTCGATATATAGTATTTTTCGAAAAATGTATTATTCACCGGTGAACGTATAGAGTGTTAAGATAGCTCCGAAAAAAATATGTTTAGTTCCTCTTGCAGTTTTTTTTAAGAAAACAAATAGAGTAAATTTTACACGGTGCGGTGTGCGCCGCACATTCTGGCTAGTTGTAATTTAAACAGTAAACACCACAGTTAAAACTAGAATACCATCAAATTCCCTGCCTAAATTCGCAAGAGTTAGGTATTTATGTTACTAATTCTTTATTTTCCTTTTCAACTATTGAAGATCTTGGGGTTGGATATGTTAGAAAAGTGCGCAATATTTTAATTCCAAATTTTACCAGGAGACAAATATCACAGATAAATAGTGATACACATAGAAATCTAACAGTAGGCTACACATTGTACTTCCAAACATATGTACTCGAGAAACAGATTATGATTGAGTCAAATGATCACGAATGATTTACAGTTGAACTTGATGAAGAACAGAACGATGCGCAGAAGAGATCGTGGAAGAAGTCGAAGTCAAGGAAGTAACGCAGGAGCGGTCGCGCAGATGTGCTGTCCAAAAACCTTATTGCCGCCCCGTGCAGGTGAACTCTGCACCAACGGTTCGGAGATACTGTCCGCCCTCCTTCACGGTGCACGCTGAGTAGGAAGGCTGGCGCGATCTAGCTATTCAACACCTCACTACAGCTCTCGCGGGAGGAAGAAGAAAGAGTGGAATCAAAAAATTCAGTTCTTTGGCCTGGACGTCTCCAGGTCTTATATAGTCTCTAACTAGTAACTGTCTCCATTACTTACTAGTAAATGACAGTATTAAGCACTGGTAACTGACCGAATTTAAACAGACTTAATGCACTGGTAACTGCTAATTCAAACAAAAATAATGGTAATTATGCAGTATCCTGACCGGTATAGAAAGCTAAACAGTTGCATGATTTAGCAAAATAAAAGGTGCAATTTGAGTGCCTGGAGACGAGCTAGGCGCAGCACAGCGCGGTCGCTCGTCACAAGTCACGCGATTATCTACGTGAAATTACGCGAACACGTAGGCGCAAGCGCGTGTGTTTCTCCAAAGTCCTTCTCATGCCATCCTATGTCATGCTTCTCATAACTCAAGGAGTAGCAAGGACTCCATCTTATAAATTGCCTTCCTTCCACTTAATTAAGTAATATGGTACTAAACCATGCAATCTTTAGAATTAAAGGAAATGGGCCATACTCAAGGGCCAATTCCAACATGATATTTGTGCCGACACAATAGTAGGCAATAACATAATGAGAGGCATATCAGGAGGGCAAAAAAAGAGAGTAAGTACAGGTAATGTATCTTGGGAGCAAAGCACCAGGTGCTTACATATTATGGAATTACATTGTGTCCCACTAATATCTAACTCATCCATCCCTTGAAAGTGGTGCTGCAGCTGAGATGCTTGTCACACCAGGACGAGCCCTTTTCTTGGACGAGACATCGACTATGTAAGGAAGTATTTTTTAAAATAATATTTTTTAATGAAAATTTACAGAAGTAATACGCCGGTTAAAAAATAACAAAACTACCCCTATGTAGCCAGTTAAAATGGTGATAGGCTCTCTGTCATCATTTCACATGACTACAGAGGCTTGAATTGCAATGGTTGCCTCTCTATCATCATTTGAAATGACGACAAAGAGACTTAATAGCCTCGGCAGCCTTGGCCACGCCGGCTCTGGCCGAAGGCCATCCATTCAGCACCGCACACAAGAAAGAAGAGGGAGAGGGGAAAGTGAAGGATACGAAGAAGAAAATAGAGAGAGGAGGAAGAGGGGAAGAAGAGGAAGAGGAGGAGGAAGAAAGATGTCACGGGACTGTTGGTAAATTTTTTTGATTATTGGAATTAAAATTTAAAAATATGATTTAGTGATCAGATTAAGTAGGTTGTAAATAATTAGCTATGTAGAGTAGCAATGATTATTTAGTGTCGGGACCCGAATGTGCAAACTTGGACCCTCTGTGTATTCAACACTAATCCAGGATCACACTAGTGCACAGTCGCAACATAGATGAAATATAACAATTATGCACAACAGAATAATAAATAAAGACTTCATCTATTAATATAACATGTTTGATCAACCATGATCAACTTACAATAATTCACCACGCAGGGCAAAGACTCAAAATAGGAAATCTGCAACGGAATAGAAAGACTCATAGTAACATATCAATATGCCACAGGTAACCAACTGGGCTCGCATCTTAGTTACTCGGCTCCTCGTGTTACTCCTCCTCAAAAGCTGGCGTAGACTCCTTCTCAACTAGTATTTGAATTGTTGCATATCTGTCTTGATGGACTAACCTCGCAAGTGAATTCTGTTAGATAAATCATCTAAGGACTAAGTCTTCTAGCCTAGGTCATGATCACAAGATTAAGGCGGAAATAGATCATTAGACACTAACCCGAGATGATGAAGCCATAAGTGTTCGGTTGGAGCTCTCGAGTGACGGCAATGAGAGAATGGCAGTAATAATCCCGTGAGGAAGAGAACACCGAGGTAGATGTCCCAGTGATGGTGTTGATCTTCGATTGCCTTGCGCTGGAAACCCAAATCGGTGGGGTGTGAGGAAAAGAGAATGATCTTGTACCTCTTCTTATTCAAGCGCCAGCAACCGGGACCAAACCAACATATATACAGCACGCTCCCGATTAAAGCGCAAAACATGACTGTAGTGGCCCTTAGAACCGAAAATCTCGGAATCAGTTAAGAACTTGAGATCACCACTAACATTCTCCCACTTGATTGAAAGGCTAATAATATAAGTCCATACTCAACAGAACAGCACAACAAGATAAAGTGTTACAGCGGTTGACAAAATCACCGCTGAAACCCCAGTATATATAGTGTGCAATTCTATCTTAATGGAATAATCACTTACTCTTAATGGGAGTTTGGTTTTACTCTTATGGTCCTTATTTCCAGAATCAGAGGCTTTCCAATAAACCCATACCGGCAACATGCTCTCGAAAGAGATTGGGTGGTAAGCCTTTAGTGAGCGGATCCGCAAGCTTAGACTTAGTGCTTATATGCTTGACATCAATTGTCTGATCCTGGATTCTATCTTTCACAACATGATACTTAATGTCAATGTGTTTGGCAGCACCACTTGACTTGTTGTTACTCGAATGGAAAACTGCGGCCTTATTATCGCAGTATACTGTTAGTGGTTTAGATATACTGTCAACCACTCTTAGTCCGGGAATAAAGTTCTTAAGCCATACAGCCTGCCCAGTAGCCTCATAACATGCCACAAACTCAGCCTGCATCGTCGATGACGCAGTAAGGGATTGTTTGGAGCTTTTCCACGAAACAGCTCCTCCCGCAAGTGTGAAGATATAACCTGATGTGGATTTCTTAGTATCTACACATCCTGCAAAGTTAGCGTCTAAATAACCCACAACCTCAAGGTTATCAGACTTCTTATATGTGAGCATGAAATGCTTAGTGCCTTGCAAATAACGCAAAGACTTTCTTAACGGCTTTCCAGTGGTCTAACCCTGGATTTGATTGATATCTGCCAAGCATCCCGGTTACGAATGCTAAATCAGGGCGAGTATAAACTTAAGCATACATAATGCTTCCGACAGCTGAAGCGTAAGGAATCCCCTTCATCTGATCAGTTTCTAATTGATTCCTTGGACATTGGAATGTTCCAAATTTATCGCCCTTAACAATAGGAGCAGGCGTGGCAGAGCAGTTATGCATATTATATCTTTTAAGCACTTTGTCAATGTATGCCTTTTGGGATAGGCCTAATATCCCTTTGGACCTATCTCGGTGAATCTCAATGCCCAGAACGTAAGAGGCATCACCAAGATCCTTCATGTCAAAATTAGCGGAAAGAAATCTTTTGGTCTCATACAGCATATCCTTATCGCTGCTAGCCAACAAGATATCGTCCACATAAAGTACTAAGATAGTGAACTTGCTCCCCTTAATCTTAATATATATGCAATTGTCCACATCATTTTCTTTAAAACCGAAATTTCTTATGGTCTCATCGAACTTAAGATACCATTGTCTAGACACCTGCTTTAGTCCATAGATGGATTTCTTAAGTCTGCATCCCATATGTTCCTTGCCTTCCACGACAAAACCTTCCGGTTGGGCCATGAAAACATCCTCATGCAAGTCACCATTAAGGAATGCAGTTTTGACATCCATCTGATGTAGCTTTAAATCGTAATGAGCAACAAGCGCCATGACAATTCTTAATGAATCTTTCTTCGAGACGGGAGAGAAAGTGTCAACATAATCTATCCCTTCTCTTTGTGTAAACCCTTTTGCTACAAGCCTTGCCTTGAATCTTTCGACATTTCCTTTAGAGTCATGCTTAGTTTTGTAGACCCATCGACAGCCTACTATTTTGACTCCATCAGGAATTTCTACTAGATCCCAGACGTCATTAATGCTCATAGACTTTATTTCATCCTGCATGGCCTCAAGCCACTTGGATGAATCCTTAGACATCATAGCCTCCTATAATGATGTAGGATCATCTACCTTCCCCATGTCGCATACATCTTCATTCATGTATACAACATAATCATTAGGGATGGCTGATCTTCTTTCCCGCTGTGATCTCCTTAGTGGTTCATTAATTATCACAGAAGGTTGTTGAGGCTCATCATTAGGTGCTGTACTGTTGAGATCTGAATTCTCAGATGGGGACTTAACTCCAGGATTCTCAGCTGGAGGAATAACTGTATGAGGTACATGAATAATAGTCTCTTGGATTATCGGCAATGGTACATAAGTCCGAACCTCCTCAAGATCTATTTTCCTAGCCTCTGAGCTCCCACTGATTTCATCATTCTCTAAGAATACAGCATGGCGGTTTTCCACAAACTTAGTGATATGATTTGGACAATAAAATCGATATCCCTTAGACCTTTCAGGATATCCAATAAAATGGCAACTTATTGTCTTAGGATCCAATTTTCCAAGATGTGGATTAAAGACTTTAGCTTCAGCAGGACAACCCCACACACGTAAATACTTTAAACTCGGTTTCCTTCCAGTCCACAATTCATAAGGGGTTTTAGGGACTGATTTACTAGGAACCCGGTTTAATATATGTGATGCTGTCTTATGCTTCCATCCACAGACTAACTGGTAAACTGGAGTAACTCATCATGCTACACACCATATCCATAAGGGTGTGATTGCTCCTTTCAGCTACTCCATTTTGTTGAGGTTCACCAGGTGTGGAATATTGTGCTACTATGCCATTTTCTAAAAGGAACTTAGCGAATGGACCGGGAATCTGTCCATAAGGAGCATGTCTCCCATAATATTCTCCTCCACGATCTGATCTCACTACCTTAATCTTTAAGTTGAGCTGATTTTCTACTTCAGCCTTAAAGATTTTGAATTTATCGAGTGATTCAGATCGATCGCGAATGGGGAAAATATAACCATAACGGGAGAAATCGTCAGTGAACGTGATATTCTAAAACTCCTGTGCTTCGTGTGGCTCCTTTCTTAATCTGTTTCACATATTTCCCTTTAATGCAATCAATACAATGATCTGAGTCGGAGAAGTCTAAAGGTTGGAGTATCTCTTCCTTAATGAGACGTTCCATTCTCCCCTTCGAAATGTGGCCTAAACGACAATGCCACAATTTCGATGAAGTCTCATCACCTAGACTTATCTTTCGCTTATTGGTGGCATCACACACATTCATTGATACATGAAAGTTTGTCTCGTTGAATTGCGAGACCAACATTTTTAGGTTTAAGCTTACAACGCGTTTATTATTCCCAAAGATACAAGTAACACCATCATCATCTAATAGAGAAACTTGTTTGATTCAGTTTTGGGAGAGAAGTGTAGCTTCTTCTTAGACTTATGATCCCCTTGGAAATTTTCTTTTGTTATGGCCTACAAGGTTGGCATAATTCTTCTTTTCGGCCTTTAGTCTTTCTTCCTCCTGGACACACATGGTAATCAATTCGCTCATAGTCCACTTCTCCTTCCGAGTGCTGAATGTTATAATCTACCGTGAAAAGATCAGACTCAGCAGAAGAGGAATCATAATGAAGTGAACCAGAAAACCTTCAGAGATTTCCATGTCCATGCCCTTAAGCTTGGAGCCATACTAGTTATCATGATATGCTCTCTTAGGCCACTCGAGTCATCGTACATGGAGGTGAGCATCCTCGTAATTAAGTACTGGCATATACCTTTGAGGAGCCCTTAAATTGCTCCTTGACTGAGGCCAAGTACTACTTAGCGTTGTCGGATTCAGGAATTGCTCCCCTTATTCCAACAGATATGGTGCTCTTCATTATCATCAAGGACATGCGATTAGACCGCTCCCACTTCTCCACTGTTAAGTCATAGAGTTTCTTTTTCTCAGCGAAACTCTCATCAACAGCGGTAGGAGCTATGGAAGCGTTCTCACGTAATGCATAGTCCAAGTCCATAATTCCAAGAACGATTTGCAATTTTTCTTTCCAAGAGGGGAAGTTAGTTCTAGAGAGTTTGTTTAATGCCATTTAAAGTATTGACAATGTTGGACGTATTCATTATTGAATAAATATATACATGAATCGGTAAACAATAAGATGATGTCTGGCATGAAATTAACCCTACGTTGGTCTGATTAATAACATGCTAATGACGGAAAATTTAATAGTTCTATTTCGCATCACCGTTGGGCAAAAACGAAAAAAGAACTAAATTAACTTATGGGTAACACATGGTCATAAACAACGTTGGTCAGAATATGATCATGGTTATAACATAATCTCAGTTTTAATTAAATAGGTATGATACATAGTTATAATCAACTTTGGTCAGAATATAACTATGATCACAAATTAATCCCAAACATTATTAAATCTCCAATCAATATTTCCCGTTGGTTCCATATTAATCAGAGACAATAATCAGAAATAATCATCATAATAATTAATTGTCACATTAATTTAATTTGCTCGGTAAAATTAATCATAAGGTTAATGCCCAGGAAATAATAATATTTGAACAATATTCGCCGAATTAAAAGAGGCATAATAAGCAAATATTGAAATAAGCTAAATAATGATCATCATATTAATTTATTGGCCCAAAAGATTAATCATATAACTAAGTACAGTAATAATGCTCAGAAATAATCATGGAATTAATCTAAATACTAAAGTCCAGAATGTTAATCATAAAATTATGCTTAGGAAACAATAATCATTGAACAATAGTTATTGCCAAGTTAAATGAAGCATAATGATGGCAAAATTGAAATGAACTAAACTGATTAATCTTCTGAACGGTAAGGGCTCAGAACTGAATAAGGCCCTTCGGCCCACCAACGCAAACCAGCGGCCCAGTTAGGCCAGTGCGGCCCAATCGCGAAAAGGCCCACTCGAGCTGGCGGCCCAACTAACGAGAATCACAGCCGTCGGAAGAAACGGACGACCGAGATGAACTGGATGCGGTCAAAAGGGCGGAACGACGGAGGAAACCCTAACCCTAGATCATTTCATTCGTCCTCTCCGAAGAATACGGGCGCAGCAAAAGGGTGAGTGTAACACCCCAAAATTTTGCTTTTCTTGAATTCATGTGTGATTTGGCACTCTGGTGAATTTTTGGAATTTTCTGGAATTTATTTGGATTTATTTGGAATTTATTTGAATTTATCCCATTTTGAAATAATTAAAGAATTTAATATTGCAAATAAAATTTTGTTGGAAATATTTTATTTGAGTCCCAAATACCCTAAAATATTTTCCAGAATTTTTCTGGAATTTTTCTGAGTCATTTGCTATTTTTAATGAATTAAATGAATTACTGGGAATTATTTTAAATATTAAATCGCTGGAAATTCAACTCGGGTCAAGTATCTTGTTCATCCGACCGAAGTCGGAACCCGAGTCGGACTCGAACCGACCGAGCCAGTTGACTCGATCAAACCAGCTCAAAGCCCTAATCAATCCCAACCGTTGGATCAAGATCCAACGGCTGAGATCCGCCCGTACCGGTTCGAGCCGTATCCGGCCCGGATCCGATCGCGCCCGTGCGATCGTGGCCGTTGATCGTGCCACGTGGACGGCTGTGCGTCGTCGTCTCCGCCGAGACCGAGCCGGACTCCGCCGCCGTGTAGAATTAGGTTTCCGTCTCGGGCACGAACGCCGAGGCTATTTAAAGCCCTGGTCACGCCCCGAGGTTGCCCTCATCCTTGCGCACCCGTTCCCCCGAGCCATCTCGCCTGAGCCGTCGCCGTTTGCCCGTACGAGTTCGCCGGAGTTGGAACTCTGTTGCGCCGCGGTTTGCGCCGTTTTCCGCCGTCGTCCGTCGTCTTCCGCCGAGAAGAAGCCCAGATCTGGAACCCCCGAAGCCAGGCGCACCCGAAGAGACCTTTCACTTCGCCGGAGCTGCACGGACACGCCGCGTGGGAGGTCGTCGTCTACGTCTCCGGTGCCCAAGCCTCGCCGCGCCATCGCCGGACCTCGCGAGCTCTGTGGACCGTCCGATCTTGATCGTGCGGTTGAGGTGAGTTCACGTGTTCCAAACCCGATTAGATCTGGACCGTTGGATCAAGATCCAACGGTTCACAATCGCCACGTGCCGTAGTAGTGTTATTATAGGATTAGATCTGGACCGTCCGATCTAGATCGAACGGCCCACGATCGGCCACGTCCGCTCCAACACATGAGCCTAGATCTAATCCGAGCCGTCGGATTTCAAACCAACGGCCGGGATTGCGCCACGTGTCGGGAAGATGGACCGACGCGTCGGCCAGACGTCTGGCGTGTGGCGTGTCCTCGACACGCGGGCCCCCGCATGTCAGAGGGCCCACACGTCAGCCGCGTTTGCGTGAGACCCATGACCGACAGTGGGTCCCACCTGTCGACCTCACCGAAGCCGTGGACCGGGTCCACCGTGGACCAAACCGCGCCGTGGGCTGAGCCCATGAGCCGGCTGACGTCAGCCAGCCAATCAGGAGCTGCCACGTGTCCATGCTGACGCAATAATTAATTTCCGAAAAAGAAAATGATTTATTAATTCGAATAATGATTTCAAATTTAGATTCAAACTTCAAACGCTTATAACTTTTGCGTTTCAACTCCGATTTGAGTGATTCAAATTTCTAAATTTGTATAAAATTCAGATCTACTCAAATATGAATTTTATTTAATTTTTGGACTAAAGTTTTTCTCTGTAATATTATTTAATTGATTATTTAAACTTTAATAAATCATAACTTTTGCATTTTAACTCCGATTTGAACGATTCCAGTTTCTAAAAATCCAGAAAATTATGTTCTCTCTGTTTATGGATTTTATTTGGAGTTTTGGGATGTTTTTGCCTATTGTTTATTTGCGTATTTGCTATTTGCACGCTTTACGAGTAGACGTTGAAGTGCTTGGGAAGGATTCGAAGGAGAAGTGTTGACTCAGGATCCAACTCAAGACCAAGAGCAAGTACTTTTTGAAGGCAAGTTGTGCTTTGACCATGTTGATCCTATTTCGAAATCTATTTTGATTTAAACTATTGCATGCTAGATCAATTAGAAAGATATTTTGTTTAAACATGGGGGTTAGATAAATACCAATTTGCCGTATGACACCTTGATTATTTAAGTATGTGCCATGACCCTTGTCACCCTAGTTGTGGTTTACTAGTTGGACATAATTAGATTGCCAACATGGGTTTTAGACCGTTGTAGTATACTGCTTAGACACACTTTACGTGCTCATGACGTGGTTTTGGACAATCAAATGTTAATATTGACTTAATGATATATTGAACCTGTTTTGGAAAAGTATCATGTGATGTTGATGGCACGTGGTGCATGGTAATCAACTGGGGTTTGATAAACGATTTCGGCCAGGGCATGTGGCAAAGAGTAATCAGGTGGGCGGTTGTGGCATTGGGAGTGTTGTTTTGGTTCTTGGGTAGTCTTGCCCTGGTCACTCTAAGGACTTAACCTTGCAAGCCTTTGAACTGGTCATACTTGCAACCACATGGTCGGAATGGGACGGCCCTAGTTGACTAAGTCGCTAAGGACTCACTTGTGGAGCCTCGTGGTGTCAATTACACCGTTTGTGTGATTGTGCGGGAGGCGTATCGTGGCTGTGGCGGATACCCATCTAACGGTGTGTTGGTCCCATACTTCGCCTTGGCTAAGGGAAGGGATGGTGTAGAGCACGAACCTGAGAGGACCACCTGTGTTGTTTGAGGCTTCCGAAAGGCTTTATTCTGAACTCGCCTTTGTGGTGTTTGATCGTATCTTGTGGGTAAAGTGCATAACCTCTGCAGAGTGTAGAATCTATTTAAATAGCCGAGTCCACAGTCTTGGACAATGCTCGGGAATTACAGTCAAGGGTTAGACTTTCTGAAAATAACTTGGATTTGAAAGGTTGGTTTGGTTTAATAATGAAGATGATGGAAATGTGGTTTAGGATGGGGAAAAATGTTTATTAAACTTCTTGAAAAGTTATTTACGCTTTACTTATTTCTACTGCTTTCGAATCTACTTATATTACTTGTCAAAAGTCAAGCATCGCAAATATACCTTGAGCTATTCCTTTGTACCAAGCCATGCATATAGTATATTAGCTTGCATTCTGTGCATGACTTGCTGAGTACCAAGTACTCACCCTTGCCTCAACACAATATCAGTTGAAGAGGAGACTACACCAGCTTTGGAGGAGGAACTCCAAGAGGATCCGTCTACTTAGGGAAGCGAGCCCGATCGGTTACTGTGGTATCTTTGGATGGCGCCACGAAGTTATTTGATTTTCCGCTGCTATTATTTCTCTTTTAATAAGTTCCGCCTTGCGAGGCATACATTTGTAACTTGACCATAAGGTCGAGTAACCAGTTTGGTTATTTAAATAAAGTACTTTATTGGTATCGAGTGGTATGATTGTGATATTTACCGATGTTAAGACTGTGTGCACTAGCGCGTTCCTGGACTAGTGCTGAATACACAGAGGGTCCGGATTTGCAAATTCGGGGTCCCGACAGAGGTGGTATCAGAGCCATACTTGACTGTAGGCTCAACCCTAGCTAGAATGGTCGTAGTGAGGATAAAACCTATTTTCTAAAAGCTAAAAGTTTGTCAAGACAAGAAATGACATCTCGACTTATCCCATTCTCTCTTTTCTTGTCTCCTGCTGAATATTCCCTTACCTTGTCACGATTTGAAACTTTCGAGTTCTTACGTAAAGCACTCTTGTGACAGATGGAGGAAGAGTTCAACTATGTTGATCTAGGAGTTGGTCACGCCGCGGAACTTTGGCATATGCTACAGACTCTCGGAGATTTTGAGAAGCCCCAATACCAAGTGGAAGTGATCAGACAAGCGGGATTGATCAAGGCTTGTGACGTGAGGATTGAGGTACCTGCTAGGAAAAAGGGCCTGCAATCGCTCGATACAACTGCCTTTGCCAGAGATCTACAATGCGGATGGGTATCCAAGAAGTATCACGACGAGCAATGCGGCACATTACCCGTATCTACGCCAGAGAATTGGAAACACGGTGTTCCGTTATCATCCGCTGCAGCGATAACCTTCTTGACCCGAAGGCGATTCAGGATGAGGATGCCACGGTTACACGATTGGCACGATTTGTCGCCGCCAGGAGGATGTACTAGATAATACAAGCAAGGAGCTGCGAAGGCCCGCAAGGAGATCACGACAGAGAAGAACAGATGGCGGGAAGCTCAAGAGTATGTGGCACACCTTCTACGAAGGATTGACGAGTTGGAGATGACCTTGTACGGACCGGACCCGAGCCAAGATTGAGTTACACGAGCGAGATCCGGAGGAGTCGATCTCGATGAGGACATCGCTTCTTCGACTACCATAGAGGACACAGCTTTGGACATGGCGATCGTTACGCCTATGCCCCAAAGACCCGTACCCAGGCCATGGAGGTTTTCTCGATGAGTGAGCATAGGTTCTATAGTGAGACTCCTTCGCCGAGTCACGTCATAGAATAAAGAGTCACCCTTTAGGCGTTAGACTCCAGAATTAGTTCGATTTAGATTTGCTTTGTTTGCTGAGTGTGCAGTATGTGTTGCAAGGCCCTTAGGCATTGTAAGCAGCCATACCAAGTTATTAATAATAAAGTTGGACATTAAAGTTACACCTTTCGCACGCATAAGTTAAATATTACTTGTCTATTCTTGTTTCCCTCTCATCTCTAAACCTAGAGCAAATCGGCCAGATGGTGAATACCCGTGGAAACTTTGGAAGCAATGGGAGTGGTTCTCGCCAGCAGAAAACCCCAATGATGGAGCACCAAGACCGCCATCGGATGTGCAGAATTTCGAGCTTTTCTTGCTGCCTGCACTCGATTGATGCATGCTATGATGCAACAAATGCAGCACGCCACCGCTCAGGCCATCGCTAATCAAGTAAATCGGGGACCACGCCGTAATACAAGACTGCCGAGTTCATGAGAACTCACCCACCCACTTTCTCTGGGAATGCCAATCCATTGGAGGCCGATGATTGGTTAAGATCAATCGAGAGGAAGCTACACATAGCTCAATGCATAGGAAATGAGAAGGTACTCTACGCTTCTCATCACCTGGAAGGAACAAATTACCGAATGGTGGGAGAACTTCTGTACACGCAGGGAACCCTCAAGATATCACTTGGGAAGAGTTCACACCGCATTCCGACAAGATCACGTGCTGAAGGAATCATGGACCTTAAGAAGGAGGAGTTCAGAGCATCAAGCAAGGTAATCACCCGGTGGCCGACTACCTGAACAAGTTCACACAGCTAGCACGCTACGCACTGAGGATGTAGCGGCAGATAAATCGAGGCAGCCGTTTTATGAAGGGACTTAACTCAGGATTGCAAGTAGGGTTGATCACCCACACCTTTCCAGATTTCCAAGAATTGGTGAATAAGGCGCTTATTCTTGAGGACAAGCGCAAGGAACTGGATGAGAACAGAAGCGCAGGATGCAACAAAGAAGGATCACGCCAGGAACGCAATACCGAGAGTTGCACCAAATCAATTCTTGATTCCAACCACGTAATGCAACAAGGACACCATCCCCGGCACCAAGACCTGCCAATCGTAACTACGGACCCCACCCGCTAGAAACGCTACCCGAGCAACAGAAGGAACAAGTGAGACGCTGCTACAATCGCAACGAGCCAGACACTTTGCCAACAGCTTGTCCCAAGAAGACAAAGCGAGTGACCCCGATTCGCTTCAATCTAGGAACCACCCAGCTAGGACGCCAAAGCACCAGGAGCCATACCCTGCACCGTGGTGAGAGGCCGAGTCAACCATGTCACCGCAGATGCACCTGCGAATGCTACGGACGTCGTCTTGGGTAAGTTACTTGTTAACTCGACTGCAATGCTTTGTTTGACTCGAGCTTCAGATTCGTTTGTTTCGCAAGGCTTTGCTACTAGAAATGATTTGAGAATTGCAAGACTTAAGTGCATGCTTTTAGTTCAAACCCCTGGTTCCGAACTCCGAACGAAAGTAGGATGTTCCGGGGTGAGAATACTGATAGGTGGAATAGAGTTCCTAGCAAACCTTATAATTTTGGAGACCCAGACCTTAGACGTTATATTGGGAATGGATTGGTTATCCAAGCACAAAGGCCGTATTGGATTGTGGACGGAGGACTATCTCAGTTGAGAGCCCGTGTGGGAAGAAAGTAGAATTTCAAGCTACTGCCGTTAGAGAAGGACAGTTGATGGTTAACAGTACCAAGGCAATCAGCATAGAGGATGTCTCAGTAGTGAATGAGTACCCCGATGTTTTTCCCGAAGATCTACCTGGTATGCCGCCAAACAGGGACATAGAGTTTGTGATAGAGCTTGTACCGGGTACAGCACCGATAGCAAAGAGACCCTATCGGATGTCCACCGAGGAGTTGGTAGAAATGAAGAAACAGCTAGAAGAGTTAATGGAGAAAGGATTTATCAGACCGAGTTCGTCGCCGTGGGGAGCACCAGTTTTGTTTGTCAAGAAGAAGGACGGGAGTTTCAGGATGTGCATTGACTACCGTGCACTCAACGAAGTCACCGTGAAGAATAAGTATCCGCTACCCAGGATTGATGATTTGTTTGATCAGTTGAGAGGAGCCGGAGTTTTCTCCAAGATTGATCTGAGATCGGGATACCATCAGTTGAAGATCCGATCGTAAGATATTCAAGATCGCATTCTCGTCAAGATATGGACATTACGAGTTTACTGATTATGTCCTTTGGGCCGATTTAATGCGCCAAATTATTTCATGAATATGATGAATAAGGTGTTCATGGAATATTTGGACCAGTTTGTCGTCGTGTTCATAGACGATATCCTAATCTACTCCAAGACGAGAGGATGAACATGCCGAACACTTAAGGCGAGTTTTGGAAAAGCCGAGGAACAAGCAACTTTTCGCCAAGTTCAGCAAGTGTGATTTTTGGAAGGACAAGGTGGAGTTTCTTGGACATGTAATGACCGCATGAAGGAGTCGCCGTGGATCCAAGCAAAGTAGAAGCTGTGTTACATTGGGAGCAACCAAGATCGTGACCCAGATTCGAGTTTCCTTGGAATGGCAGGATACTACCGCCGTTTCATCGAAGGCTTTTCGACAATTGCGAAACCTCTTACGCAAGCTATTTGAAGAAGGAAAAGAAGTTTGCATGGGCGCTGAATGTGAGAAAGGATTTCAGAACTGAAAAGCGATTGACATCAGCACCGGTGTTAGTTCTGCCGGATGTTGCTCAAAGCTTCGATATTTATTGTGACGCATCGCGCCAAGGACTTGGATGTGTGCTGATGTAGAATGGAAAGGTCGTCGCGTATGCATCAAGGCAGTTGAGGCCGCATGAGGAAAATTATCCGACACATGACCTAGAGTTAGCTGCCGTAGTGCATGCCTTGAAGATATGGCGTCACTATCTGATCGGAAACAGATGTGAAGTATATACGGATCATAAGAGCCTTAAGTACATATTCACCCAGTCGGATCTCGAATATGAGGCAGAGGAGATGGGTTAGAGTTGATCAAGGACTATAATGTTGGGATCCACTACCACCCCGGGAAGGCCAACGTAGTAGCCGATGCCCTGAGTCGGAAAAGCCATACCGTGAGTACGTTGCTAGCCACAAGTCAGGATGAGTTATGTGAGGATTTTCAGAAAATGAAGATTGAGGTAGTACCTAGGGGATTCTTGGCCGCATTAGAAGTAAAGCCTACCCTAGAGGATCAGATCCGAGAAGGACAGAAGGATGATGACAAGGTCCGTAGGATTAAGTCCAAAATGGAGGAAGGCAAGGCAAAGGATTTCAAGCTAGATGGGCAGAGCGCGTTATGGATGAAGGATCGGATTTGCGTGCCAAATAAGAAGGAATTAAAGCAACTGATTCTGGAGGAAGCCCATGACTCCAAGTATTCAATTCACCCAGGGAGTGCCAAAATGTATCAGGATTTGAAGGAAAGATTCTGGTGGCCGAGTATGAAACGTGAAGTTGCCGAGCATGTTGCATTGTGCGACGTATGCCAGAGAGTCAAGGCAATGCATCAGAGACCAGCAGGATTGCTACAACCGCTGAAAATACCTGAGTGGAAGTGGGAGGAAATCGGAATGGATTTCATTACCGGTTTGCCGAAGACTCAAGGAGGTTATGACTCCATATGGGTTATAGTGGATCGCTTGACTAAAGTAGCCCATTTTATCCCCGTGAAGACCACTTACTCGGGAGATAAATTAGCAGAATTGTACATGATCATGATTGTCTGTTTGCACGGAGTGCCAAAGAGGATTGTATCGGACAGAGGTACCCAATTTACCTCAAGGTTCTGGAATAAGTTGCATGAAGCCATGGGAACCCGTTTGAACTTCAAGATGACTTATCATCCACAGACGGATGGACAGACCAGAAAGAGTCAACAAGATTCTGGAAGATATGTTGAGAGCTTGTGCATTGGCTTATGCTACCTCTTGGGATAAGAGTTTGCCGTATGCCGAGTTTAGTTACAACAATAGTTATCAAGCTAGTTCTGAGATGTCACCTTTTGAGGCCTTTGTATGGTCGACTCGTCGGACGCCATTGAATTGGAATGAGACCGGCGAGCCGTGTCTTTGGGCCTGATATTCTTCAAGAGGTCAAGAGCGGTCGCCATGATTAGGGAAAGGTTGAAGATAGCCCAATCTCGGCCAGAAGAGTTATCTTGACAATCGTCGCCGAGACTTGAGTTTTGAACCGTAAGACTTTGTATACCTCGAGTTACGCCTCTCAGGGGAGTTAAGAGGTTCCATGCCAAAGGGAAACTCGCACCCCGTTATGTTGGACCATTTAAGGTTTTGAGCCGCAGAGGCGAAGTTGCTTATCAGCTGGAGTTGCCGCGATCGTTGGCGAGAGTGCATGATGTATTCCATGTGTCCCAGATGAAGAAGTGTCTCCGAGTTCCTGAGGAACAGACACCGCTAGAGTCAATTGAGTTGCAAGAGGATTTGAATTATAAGGAGCATCCCGTGAGGATAATAGACACAAAGGATCGGAAACTAGAAACAAGTCAACCCGTTTCAGAGAGTTCAAAGGAGCAACCATACAGAGAGTGAAGCAACTTGGGAGCGAAGAGGATTTGAAGAAAGAGTTTCCAAACCTATTCTCAGTAGTGAGCCCTGAATCTCGGGACGAGATTCTATTAAGGGGAGGTTTGTAACACCCCAAAATTTTGCTTTTCTTGAATTCATGTGTGATTTGGCACTCTGGTGAATTTTTGGAATTTTCTGGAATTTATTTGGATTTATTTGGAATTTATTTGAATTTATCCCATTTTGAAATAATTAAAGAATTTAATATTGCAAATAAAATTTTGTTGGAAATATTTTATTTGAGTCCCAAATACCCTAAAATATTTTCCAGAATTTTTCTGGAATTTTTCTGAGTCATTTGCTATTTTTAATGAATTAAATGAATTACTGGGAATTATTTTAAATATTAAATCGCTGGAAATTCAACTCGGGTCAAGTACTGTTCATCCGACCGAGTCGGAACCCGAGTCGGACTCGAGTCCGACCCGAGCCAGTTGACTCGATCAAACCAGCTCAAAGCCCTAATCAATCCCAACCGTTGGATCAAGATCCAACGGCTGAGATCCGCCCGTACCGGTTCGAGCCGTATCCGGCCCGGATCCGATCGCGCCCGTGCGATCGTGGCCGTTGATCGTGCCACGTGGACGGCTGTGCGTCGTCGTCTCCGCCGAGACCGAGCCGGACTCCGCCGCCGCGCCCGCCGCCGTGTAGAATTAGGTTTCCGTCTCGGGCACGAACGCCGAGGCTATTTAAAGCCCTGGTCACGCCCCGAGGTTGCCCTCATCCTTGCGCACCCGTTCCCCCGAGCCATCTCGCCTGAGCCGTCGCCGTTTGCCCGTACGAGTTCGCCGGAGTTGGAACTCTGTTGCGCCGCGGTTTGCGCCGTTTTCCGCCGTCGTCCGTCGTCTTCCGCCGAGAAGAAGCCCAGATCTGGAACCCCCGAAGCCAGGCGCACCCGAAGAGACCTTTCACTTCGCCGGAGCTGCACGGACACGCCGCGTGGGAGGTCGTCGTCTACGTCTCCGGTGCCCAAGCCTCGCCGCGCCATCGCCGGACCTCGCGAGCTCTGTGGACCGTCCGATCTTGATCGTGCGGTTGAGGTGAGTTCACGTGTTCCAAACCCGATTAGATCTGGACCGTTGGATCAAGATCCAACGGTTCACAATCGCCACGTGCTGTAGTAGTGTTATTATAGGATTAGATCTGGACCGTCCGATCTAGATCGAACGGCCCACGATCGGCCACGTCCGCTCCAACACATGAGCCTAGATCTAATCCGAGCCGTCGGATTTCAAACCAACGGCCGGGATTGCGCCACGTGTCGGGAAGATGGACCGACGCGGTCAGCGCCACGTGCAGCGTGTGGCGCGTGTCCACGACGCCGGGCCCCGCATGTCGAGGGCCCACACGTCGGCCAGCGTTTGCGTGAGACCCCAGACCGGCAATTGGGTCCCACCTGTCGGCCTCACCCGAAGCCGTGGACCGGTCCACCGTGGACCAAACCGCGTGTGGCTGAGCCCATGAGCCGGTGACGTCGACCAGCCAATCAGGAGCTGCCACGTGTCCATGCTGACGCAATAATTAATTTCCGAAAAAGAAAATGATTTATTAATTCGAATAATGATTTCAAATTTAGATTCAAACTTCAAACGCTTATAACTTTTGCGTTTCAACTCCGATTTGAGTGATTCAAATTTCTAAATTTGTATAAAATTCAGATCTACTCAAATATGAATTTTATTTAATTTTTGGACTAAAGTTTTTCTCTGTAATATTATTTAATTGATTATTTAAACTTTAATAAATCATAACTTTTGCATTTTAACTCCGATTTGAACGATTCCAGTTTCTAAAAATCCAGAAAATTATGTTCTCTCTGTTTATGGATTTTATTTGGAGTTTTGGGATGTTTTTGCCTATTGTTTATTTGCGTATTTGCTATTTGCACGCTTTACGAGTAGACGTTGAAGTGCTTGGGAAGGATTCGAAGGAGAAGTGTTGACTCAGGATCCAACTCAAGACCAAGAGCAAGTACTTTTGAAGGCAAGTTGTGCTTTGACCATGTTGATCCTATTTCAAATCTATTTTGATTTAAACTATTGCATGCTAGATCAATTAGAAAGATATTTTGTTTAAACATGGGGTTAGATAAATACCAATTTGTCAGTATGACACCTTGATTATTTAAGTATGTGCCATGACCCTTGTCACCCTAGTTGTGGTTTACTAGTTGGACATAATTAGATTGCCAACATGGGTTTTAGGCCGCTGTAGTATCTTTGCTTAGACACCTTTACGTGCTCATGACGTGGTTTTGGACAATCAAATGTTAATATTGACTTAATGATATATTGAACCTGTTTTGGAAAAGTATCATGTGATGTTGATGGCACGTGGTGCATGGTAATCAAGCGGGGTTTGATAAACGATTTCGGCCAGGGCATGTGGCAAAGAGTAATCAGTGGGCCGGTTGTGGCATTGGGAGTGTTGTTTTGGTTCTTGGGTAGTCTTGCCCTGGTCACTCTAAGGACTTAACCTTGCAAGCCTTTGAACTGGTCATACTTGCAACCACATGGCTGGAATGGGACGGCCCTAGTTGACTAAGTCGCTAAGGACTCACTTGTGGAGCCTCAGGGTGTCAATTACACCGTTTGTGTGATTGTGCGGGGAGCGTATCGTGGTCGTGGCCGATACCCATCTAACGGTGTGTTGGTCCCATACTTCGCCTTGGCTAAGGGAAGGGATGGTGTAGAGCACGAACCTGAGAGGACCACCTGTGTTGTTTGAGGCTTCCAAAGGCTTTATTCTGAACTCGCCTTTGTGGTGTTTGACTGTATATTGTGGGTAAAGTGCATAACCTCTGCAGAGTGTAGAATCTAATTAAATAGCCGAGTCAACGGTACTGGACAAAGCTCGGGAATTACAGTCAAGGGTTAGACTTTTCTGAAAATAACTTGGATTTGAAAGGTTGGTTTGGTTTAATAATGAAGATGATGGAAATGTGGTTTAGGATGGGGAAAAATGTTTATTAAACTTCTTGAAAAGTTATTTACGCTTTACTTATTTCTACTGCTTTCGAATCTACTTATATTACTTGTCAAAAGTCAAGCATCGCAAATATACCTTGAGCTATTCCTTTGTACCAAGCCATGCATATAGTATATTAGCTTGCATTCTCATGCATGACTTGCTGAGTACCAAGTACTCACCCTTGCCTCAACACAATATCGCTTGAAGAGGAGATCGCACTGGCTTTGGAGGAGGAACTCCAAGAGGATCCGTCTACTTAGGGAAGCGAGCCCAGTCAGTTGCCTGTGGTATACTGGATGGCGCCACGAAGTTATTTGATTTTCCGCTGCTATTATTTCTCTTTTAATAAGTTCCGCCTTGCGAGGCATACATTTGTAACTTGACCATAAGGTCGAGTAACCAGTTTGGTTATTTAAATAAAGTACTTTATTGGTATCGAGTGGTATGATTGTGATATTTACCGATGTTAAGACTGTGTGCACTAGCGCGTTCCTGGACTAGTGCTGAATACACAGAGGGTCCGGATTTGCAAATTCGGGGTCCCGACAGTGAGGCGGCGGCTGAGGCACGCAAGGGCTCAGGACGCCTCGGTGCCATGCGAACGGCGGCGCGCGGAGCTGATGCGCGGTGGCGACCGAGACGAGGAGCGGGCTGAGGTGCAGCGGCTTCGACGCGCGCGGAGCTGACGGGCTCCCAACGTGGAGACGATGCATCGACAACCAAAACGGCCGCAGCGCGCACCCCACAGGAAGGATGCGGCGATCACGGAGAAGGTAAGCTCCAAATCCCCTTAGGCCAATAGGTTTTCATTGACTGATTTGGGGAACTCTTGGGGTTAGGACTCGAAACTGATGGGATTTTGGGGCTAGGGTTTCAGATCCGTGCGATTTGAGTTCAAATTGGTTCAATCACCTCCTTCTAAGTGCTTAACCGAGGCTAATTGAACCCTAAACCGAGCCAAAATTAAGAGCTAAACCAAGAACTAATCCGGGCTTAAGTGGATCAAGCTAAGGCTAGGTTGCTCTGATACCAAATGTTAGATAAATCATCTAAGGACTAAGTCTTCTAGCCTAGGTCATGATCACAAAATTAAGGCGGAAATAGATCATTAGACACTAACCCGAGATGATGAAGCCATAAGTGTTCGGTTGGAGCTCTCGAGTGACGGCAATGAGAGAATGGCAGTAATAATCCCGTGAGGAAGAGAACACCGAGGTAGATGTCCCAGTGATGGTGTTGATCTTCGGTTGCCTTGCGCTGGAAACCCAAATCGGTGGGGTGTGAGGAAAAGAGAATGATCTTGTACCTCTTCTTATTCAAGCGCCAAAGAACTGACCAAACCAACATATATACAGCACGCTGCCGATTAAAGCGCAAAACATGACTGTAGTGGCCCTTAGATCCGAAAATCTCGGAATCAGTTAAGAACTTGAGATCACCACTAACAAATTCGAGTGCTAATTGACAGTGCAATCACCTTCGTCTGTAGAAAATAAAAAGGAGAATCCTATAGGAAGCCCTCACACGAATGGAAAATAAAAATAAAAATGACCGTGCGTGTTGTTCTTAATGAGCCGTTACATAAATACTTTTGTGCGACCGTGACAAAAGGACGATCGAGTCGTGGACAATGTCGCAACGCTTGTGTGACTCGGCTTGACGCTCCAGTCATTTGCTTGTCAAACATGGGAATTCCCCCATATTTAACGGGAATTTAGTAATTTTTGACGAATTCCGTGCTACTTCTGTAAATTAAATTCCAGCCTTCCAAACAGCCCCTAGCAGTTCTCGTATGAAATGTTTGTTTTTGACGAAACTAACTGTGAATAGACCATGCAATCCTGAGAAATAGTATGAGATGGTGACGATATGATCAATTCGTTCCTCAATACCATAAAAACCAATAAAAAAAATGAGGGTTTGAATTATCCCTCCAAAATCGTAGCATGATCCAATGATAAAGCAATCCATCCTAGGATTGGGTAGTTCCTCGAACGAAACGCACCTTAAAAGTGTCTTAATTAGCCGCTTAATTAAGCAAAGTCACTTAATTATCGACTTAATTAAATGATTAAAGTGCCTATTTAAGTGACTAATCAAGGTGCTTAGTTGGCGAACTTGCCGATGCATGGTTCCTCAGTAGAAAAACTTGGCGCGCTCTTGTACTAGCAGAATGTCCCATTGCCGACAAATTACATACCACGCAGCATGAGGTCAATAGCAAAGACTTCCTGAGCTACCAAAGCTCGGTAGAAAGTTACCGAGCTACCATAGATTGAAAGTGTCTTAATTATCTACTTAATTAAGGAAAGTCATTTAATTAAATGATTAAAGCAATTAATTTAAGTGACTAATGAAGGTGCTTAGTTGGTGAATTGCCGATGTATGATTCCTTGGTACAAAAATTTGCTGCGCTCCTGTAGTATGGCAGGTGACACATATCACCTGTCATATCTTCTGCGGTCGAGAAGGAGGCTATTTTTGTAAATTTATTCAAAGCGGGGATACATTTGTACGTCTCATTATTGAATTCGGCATTGGGTGGAATGCGGTGTCAGATGGAGACATGCGCAAGGCGCAAGAGGGGGCTTCTGTACTGGGTGGATAGAACCCTAATAGCGGTGAAACCTTAGTGGGCGTAGTCAATAGTGGGGTCGTGCATTGTAAAGGCCTTGTCGTGATCTCTCTACCGACACACCAAAGAAAGTGTGTTTGTTGTACATGGCACCAAGAGTTGATCATGTTTTATGGGTAAAGTTGTACACACTCTACAGAGTTAAAACTACTTAAGTAGCCGTACCCACGGTCAAGAGCATGCAAGGTACACTTTCGCATTGTAGATCTTATGGTTTTGTTTTCAAATGAAAATGATGTTTTGAAAATCCATGAGTGGATAGAACTCTCAGGTGATTAGTTGATAGTAGAACCTGTGAGTGGAGGGAATTCTCGGGTTGTGGTTTGGTGGATGGAGCCAGTCGGATGATTGGAACTTATTTAATTGTCATATTAAATTTAATGCTTACAATTATATCTGTCAAATGATGCTTTATGAAAAACTAATGGTATTTAAATTCAAATGTTTCTTTATGCTAAATGAGACATATTATGCCTTCACTTGTCTAGCTTGCATATAGTTAACTTGCATTAAGTTTCCAAGGCTTGCGAGTACGGTTGTGTACCCACCCTTGCAAATTATCCCCCTCTTTCAACAGGAGTGTGCACAAGCAGAAGTTGACTATGAGTACTACGCTTGTGGTTTCGATGAAGGAGATCCGGAATTCTAGAATGCGCACCCCAGTCGATTGCCTGTTGGGCATATGGATGGGTTTACCACACTACTACTTATTTTTTTTCCGCTGCCACTTTATTGAACTTAAGCCATGTGGCTATTTATCTGTAATCATTGACCATAAGGTTGAAACCTTTTATTTGAGTTATAATATTATTTAATTCGTGATATGGATGTGTTATCATCATTGTTTCCACTGTGTGCACTAGCTTGATCCGGGAATAGTGCAGTATACACAGAGGGTTCGAATTCAGAAATCCGGTCCAGACATAGCATCACTTATAATTCAAAAGTGGAGAGTATGTAAATTTGCCAGAGGGCCACCTCCCAATCCTTTCTTCCGCATTAAAGCATATATCTCAAATAAATTACACTAATTAAATATAAAATAAAATATTCCAAAAATATTTCATTTACGAAAATTAAAATGTCAACATTCATAATTCACAAAGAAAAATATATACACTATACTATACCACACTACACCGTGCAATTATGCGAACCAATTGACTAGTTCTTGTGATAAACAATAAAAAGATCCACCTTTCCTGGACCGGCGCGGGCAAGCGCCGATGTCTGGAGCAGGAGATGGACCAAAAAAATCTCAAGTGACCGTGAGAAAAAGAGAATGATCTAAATTGGGCTAGATTTTAAGGATGCATGTTAAAAGATATAGATACTATGCTACTACAGTTGTATAACTAATGCAGCTATAATTTTCAATCATATGCATTAAAGTTGTATAGAAAATACAATTATAGTTGAAATCTTTAGCTGCACAATTGCACGAACAATTATGATAGTTCTTAGAAAAAATAACTGTAGCCAAATGACAACCATTAGGTGTTATATTGCACCTAGTTGTTAAACAAAAAAGGTAACATGGAATCCTAATAAATAAAAAAGTGCTCCCCTGAAGGTATATTCAAGTTAAATTTGATATTTTTTTTTGCATGTAACTTGAATTAGAGTTGTGATATATTGGAACTATATAGTGTACAAGACAATGCACTACCAGGGAACAATGCAACACAAGCGGTTCGATAACCGCTGCTTGTGGTGCGGTACCACAAGCGGTTCGGAAGGCGTCCAGGAAGCGCAGTGGAGCAGCCACAGGTGCTCCACAGGAAACGGTTGGTGTTACCAACCGCTTGTAGAGCCCCTGAGCACATATTCCATTGTGGGTGGCGAGAGACGCCACAGGTGCTCTCCCCACAAGCGGTTGTTGTTACAAACCGCTTGTGGAGAGGCTGGCAACCTTTTGAGCTAGACTTTCAAATATGAATTTTGACAATACAATTAAATACAACTACAAATTTATTTCTGCATAATTAAATATATATTTTAATTGAGAAAACCATTAGTTTATTTGCACAAATAGTATGAACTTATAATTTAATTACAAATTAAATGCATATATATACACAAGTTTTACAATACATGAAATGATGAGCACAAGCAAACGTTTTACAACTTTCGAAGAGTACAAAGGTGGTGATCTTGAGATCATTTCTTGCGTGCATCACTCTTTGCGCCCATAGACGAAGATTCCGTAAGTTCACCTATCCTTATTGAAGGATAATTTCTCCATCCCTTTGCGTAGAACTCGCCTCTGGGGGTTATAATCTCATCGACAATGAAGTCAATAAGTTGTTCTTGGACTGCTTTAACCCCATGCGAAGGGATCACGCAAGTCTCATCGATGCCGGTCTACGAAAAGAAAGAAATAAAAAAATCTTTGGACACGTGAAGTATAAGTGTATTAAGAAATTTGTTTTTAACAAACACGCACCTCGTTTTCCAGTCGTCACATATCGCCGTCGGTAAGATTTTGCACGTAGAGGCACACATAATAGCAACATAAGTTGTTTCTGGCCGATTGCTGTAGAAGGTGGAGTGATATATTTGAAAAGAATGCAATTAATTATTGAGAAGATAAATTTTTACACCATATATATTCTTTAATTGATATTTTGTAGTACGTACTCGAGTGCTTAATTGCACTGTGAATTCATTCCTAGAACTTTTTCCTCTATGCTTCGTTCGGAACGTGGCGATGCCTTGTCATGCGTTATTATATGAATAGTAATTATGAGTATTGGAAGTACTTAAATATATGTAGGTTGGCATCTCAATATTACCTATTTAGAATATCAATGACAAACTGAAAATATTGCTGTGGTTTTCTTTTTGAGTCTTGCACAACGATCTTCGCACTATCGACATTGATAATAAGTAGGATCCAATGAAACCTATTCATATATATGTATTGCAACATATATGTAATTAGTCATATTATGAATGTCTTGAAAAACGATAAATGAGAGGCTGTGTGATGACATGTATATATACGTACAAGAAGTTGAAGGGCAGAAGTATGTGCGGTTTGTAGTACTGTTCTGAAAGAGCTTTCAGAATGTATTCTTCAATTTCTTTTGGGCTGCCTTTACAGGTAGTCTCGTTTACAATTAATGCGTCGATGAAGCCGATGTCGAAGATAGTCTCTCTTCTACATCGTTGTATCTCTATTCTACATACAAAGGGGATGAGTTATTAGATTTTGCAGCTTGAACTACGGTGAATTTAACACATATATATGGTAAACTCAATCATTAGCTGGAAGTACTTATAGACACCAGCAGCTCATTAGAGATACGTTGACGGTGTCTCGATGGTAAAATTGGTACAAGTCCACGAATTCCATCCATGTGAGTTGATCCCCACGATAGAAATCTATCTCTTTTATATGGACAGGGAACATTGTTCTTCCTTCAGTGGACTGTTCCATGTACCATTCATGAAATTATCGCATCTTGGTTGGCAGATCCCTTATCTTTTTCGGTGCAACCAACTCCCGGCCCAGCTCATATGGCCACCTGACCTCTGCCATCGGAAGATTATCTGATACTTCCACAGCTGCAGCGTAAGACAGCCCCGACTCTGTCAAGAATTCCTCTAGCTGGTAATCTTGGGCTATCTTGTTAGGTGCCGCCACCGCCTTAGCCCGTTTCCCTTTCAATGCAGACTTCGTTATTGTGCATTCGTAGATAGTCAAGGCAGGAAGAGCTGCTGCACGGCATGTCTCAAAGTGGGTTGCAGCTTTCGGATCAATTTGTGCCTTGGGAGGTGGCATCTTTCGTGCGAAGTGTGTCTCAATTTCCTTTCGAACTATTTCTTGTGTCTCCTCAGTCGTCATGTCGTATGCCCTTTTCGGAGGTTCCTTTGACGACTCTGTTGGCCGGCTAGACTGGGCCTTCTTGGTTGGGCGTAGCAACGCAGTATTGGTCCTTCGTACTTGGAGTTTCTTCCTTGGAGGAGATTGTTGACGAGTACACATACTACGGGTATCCCCAGCAGCCCGGAACAACGAACGGGCTGCCTTCTAAGGCCCAGGTTTGAACAAAGGCCCCGTGGGCCACGAAGGGAACCTGCTCCCGACCAAGACGAGCTCGGGGTCACTCCGACCCCCTGGGTCGGATGACCCGGCGAGCTCCGACCCAGCCAGGGCCATCTCCGCCAGTGATCGCAGCGCCGGGCTCGCTCTGGCAGTTGGTCGCCTGTCCTTCGGGTGTGACGTCTCAAAACGTCCACACCAGAGTAGGTGGCTCCTTCCCAAGGCGCCAGGGGGCCGCACAGAGTTGAGCACCAGTCCCATCATCCTGACACTCAGCAGAGGGCACGCTCTCTCCCAAGACATCCCCAAA
Source organism: Rhipidocladum racemiflorum (assembly GCA_036346355.1). Lineage (NCBI taxonomy): Eukaryota > Viridiplantae > Streptophyta > Magnoliopsida > Poales > Poaceae > Rhipidocladum > Rhipidocladum racemiflorum. The sequence continues at coordinate 25,096,056 of CM070586.1, forward strand.
GTCAAACGCCATAATGCCAGGTCTACGGAGCGATACACTGCCTCCCTCGATGAGTCTACCAACCCGACGTGAGGGTGCACGGAGGCCAGTCGGACGACAAGACCGGAAGCCAGACTCCGAGGCATAGGACACTCCTACCTTTTTCACCTCTTTTTCTTGGACAAACTCCTTTGTAACCGTCCGCTTCCATCTATATAAGGAAAGGCAGGACCCCAAACAAGGGGGATGAAAAAAAAGCTTAGACAGACCAATCGATCCTTCTCCCCGCAAAAGGGAGAAGCGTTTGTAGTACCCCTAAAACTCACTCTCGAAAGAAATATACACTCACCACGCTAACTGGAGTAGGGACGTTCGGCCCAAACCAGTATACATCCTGGGCTCATTGAGTCAACCATTCGGGGAGTAGGAGCGCGCGACCCCCCTAGACTTACAAAATCGTATTGCTGGTGCACGAAACATCGATAGTTGGCGCGCCAGGTAGGGGGTTTTCGCGAGTCGTCACTGTCATCTCCGTTTTCCTGCCCACCTCCTCGATGGCTTTTTTCTCACACGACGGCGCACCAATGTCGAGGGGTTGGATCCGCTTCGGCACCCTCGACTTTGTCACCACTATGGCGAGAGAGCTCATGCTCATTCCCGCCGCGGTCCATAACCAGGCATCCACTAGAAGCCCGGACGCTGTTGCCGACATCCTCGGCAACCTTCAGCGTCGGAACCCTTCAGTGGCCGCGCCACTTCCGGCGGAGGCACTCGCGCCTGCGAGCAGGCGATGACGCCGCCCCCCGCAGGCTCTCATCTCGTGGCGATGACCGGCTACGTACCGGTTTCCGTCCACGACCTCTTGGAGGACTCCTCCAGCCATGGCTCCAGCTCCGACCTGGAGCGTGCCCCACGTCACTCCCGGAGTGCAACATGGCGGCCGTGTCTAGCCCCGCCGCCACCTCCGCAAGCCACGAAGCTCACCCTCGGCACGCCAAAGTGCAAGAGGTGGAGTGCCTGTGCGAAAGCGCCGAGGACCTCTGGGCTCGTCACGCCGAGCTCCAGCGATAGCGCGACGACCTGGAGGCTCGCAGGGCCGAGCTTGACAAACTCCAGGCCGACCTGGAGCAGTGTCAGCTCGAGCCCCAACCCGCAACTGGCGGCGCGCGCGTCAGGTGCACCAACAGCTAGCCAAGGGATCCGATGGTCTCCCTTTCTTCCCCCACGCCAGCCAAAACGTTGCTGCGGCAGTGATGCTACTTCGCGGCATCCCCGAGCCGGACGACCCGGGGGACAAGGCTACCTACCAGAACCTCGAGGGACTGGTGGAGCGAGCCGCCGCCCAGCACATGCAGGGCTCCGGCTCCCATCACTCGGGCGCCTCTTCTAGCCACCCGAGCCAAGGTACCTCTCGGGATCACCGGGGACCGACATGAATAGCACCACGGCCCGACCCGCCCCAGGCCTCGTGCACCCCGGTGCGCCTTCGCCTGGGCGACAACCGCGACCTCCGTGACACCCTCAAGGCGCGGAGGAGGGCGGTGAATGACCCAACTCGTTCCCGGGTCGTGGACAGCGGACGACGCCGTGACCGTAGCCCAAGCCCCAATGGCCAAGGGCCGCGGGCGTTCGGCCACGTTATCCGCAATGCGGATTTCACAGTCCAGTCCCGGGCACCCACCAACATATCCAAATACACGGGGGCAATGAACCCCAGCGTTTGGTTAAAAGATTACCGGCTTGCATGCCGAGCAGGCGGAGCTACAGATGATGTCTTCGTCATCCAGTACCTCCCCATCTACCTTGTGGATTCGGCTCGAGCTTGGCTCGAGTACTTGCCCGCCGACACCATCAGGAGTTGGACTGATCTGACAAACCTCTTCGTCGGCAACTTCCAGGGCACGTATAAACGCCCTGGCAACTCCTGGGACCTAAAAAGCTGCAAACAGCGACCAGGGGAAACGCTTCGAGATTACATCCGGCGCTTCTCCCAGCAGTGCAATGAACTCCCCGACATCCGCGACACCGACATCGTTGGGGCGTTCATCTATGGCACCACCTGCGACGCCTTGGTGCACAAACTGGGCTGCGCCAAGCCCAGGACCACCAAGGAACTCCTCGACATTGCCACCAACCACGCCTCCGGCGAAGAGGCTGTGGGGCCATCTTTGACAAGAAGAAGGCCAAGCAGGCGTCTGGTATCGAAACCGGTGCCACCTCCGACCGCTCTGACAAGCGGAAGCGGAAAGGGAAGCAAGGCCGCGAGGGCCGCATGGTAATCATCGCCGACCGCCCTGCCAAGCAGCAGGTTCAGCAGGCGCCCGACCATTTCGAAAAACTAAAAGATAGCCCGTGCCCGAACCATAGCTATACCGTCAAGCACAAGTACCGGGACTGCGAAGTCCTGAAGCGCTTCCTCTCCGGAAACCCCACGTCACCACGGGGCAGGGGGAAGAAGCAAGAGCCAGCGCCCGAAGCCGGCGAGGCAGCAATGGACCCTGACTTTCCGGAGCCCAACGGCTGCCTCATGATCTTCGGCGGACCGGTGAGCTATGCCAACAAGCGCCGGCTCAAGCTCACCTATCGCGAAGTTCACACGGTGTCTCTTGTTGTGCCGAAGTACCTCCAGTGGTCGGAGTCCCCGATCACGTTCGATCGGGGAGACCACCCGGACCACGTCCCGCAGTCGAGGAGGTACCCACTCGTCGTCGACCCCATCGTGGGGCCAAAGCGCCTGACCAAGGTGCTCATGGACGGCGGCAGTGGTCTCAACATCCTATATGTTGAGACCCTCGATGCCATGGGGGTCCCCCGCTCGGCCCCTCGACCGAGCAAGGTGCCTTTTCATGGTGTCGTCCCGGGTCAGCAGGCCCATCCGCTCGGGCAGGTCGACTTGCCCGTTACGTTCGGAGGCCCGGAGAATTTCCGCACCGAAAGCCTCACCTTCGAGGTCGTGGATTTCCCCGGCTCCTACCACGCGATCTTGGGGAGGCCATGCTACGCGAAGTTCATGGCGTTCCCCAATTACACCTAACTCAAGTTAAAGATGCCAGGGCCGCGGGGAGTGATCACCGTGGCCTCATCTTTCCAACTCGCCTACAACTACGAGCAGAGCAGCTACGAGCTGCCGTCGGCGGTCATCGCATCCGCCGAGCTCATCGACCTTCAAGGGAAGGTCCCCGAGTCCGCCCCCGACTCCAGCAAGCCGGGGCCAAGCTCATTCAAATCCGCTGAGGATACAAAGGAGGTCGCAGTCGATCCCGAGAACCCCGCCAAGACAGTGCGGGTCAGAGCCACGCTCCCCGCAAAATAGGAAAGCGCGCTCATCGACTTCCTCTGAGCAAACCGAGACGTCTTCGCTTGGAGACCCTCGGACATGCTAGGAATCCCGAGGGAAGTCGCCGAGCACTCCTTGAACATCCGACCGGGCTCCAGACCGGTCGCCCAACGCTTGCGCCATTTCAACGAAGAAAAGCGCAAGGCCATTGGGGAGGAAATCGCCAAACTTTTGGCCGCATGTTTTGTAAGGGAGGTACGCCACCCCGAGTGGCTCGCCAACCCCGTCCTTGTAAGAAAGAAAACCGGGCAATGGAGAATGTGCGTTGACTACACGAGCCTGAATAAGGCATGTCAAAGGACCCGTTCCCATTGCCTAGCATCGACCAAGTCGTCGATTCCACCGCCGGGTGCGAATCCCTCTCTTTTTTGGATGCCTACTCGGGCTATCACCAGATAGCGATGAAAGAGTCCGAACAACTCGTGACCTCTTTCATCACGCCATTCGGCTCGTATTATTACGTAACGAGGACATTCGGTCTGAAAAATGCGAGCGCTACATACCAGCGATGTATGCAAAGGTGTTTTGACGACCAAATAGGCCGTAACATCGAGGCGTACGATGACGACATCGTTGTCAAGACTAGGAAGGCCGACGACCTCGTCACCGACCTAGAAGAGACTTTTGCATTTGGCTTTTGGCTTCCTCATGCATTAGTTTAAGAGCCTTTTCTGATGCTGATTTTGGAGGATGTAGAATTAATAGAAAAAGTACATCTAGTACATGTCATTTCTTGGGCAATTCTCTTATTGCATGGTCATCTAGAAAACAATCTTCTGTTGCACAATCAACTGCTGAATCTGAATATGTGGTCTTTGCTAGTTGTTGTTCTCAAATTCTTTGGATAGTAGCTACACTTAAAGATTATGGGGTTAATTTGGATAGTGTTCCTCTTTTGTGTGATAACACTAGTGCAATTTGCATTGCTAAGAACCCCGTGCAACACTCTAGAACAAAACACATTGACATCAGATTTCACTTTCTTAGAGATCATGTTGAAAAAGGCAACATTGTGCTTCATCATGTGGATACTGAACATCAATTGGCAGACATTTTTACAAAACCTTTGTCTTCTTCTCGTTTTGCTTTCATTCGGGGAGAACTTGGGATTGTTCATCCAATGGGTTTGTTTTGAGGGGGAGTTTCCTTGCCAAGTTCTTTCACTTAATGAGCTCACTTTATCATATTTCTTTATATATTATGTAATTGTGCTAATATATGATAATCTAAATTGTTCCACTTGAACTAAAAATGACATTGCGGAATTCCTTCGTTTGATTGCCTATAGCTAAATACTCTGTGATATCTTACTCTTCTAGGCTTGATATTGAATCTTCTTGATAAATTTGGGCTATGAAGCAAGTGCGTTTTCAGCTTTACTCTTTCAAAAGACCTTTTAATCACTTTTGCATGTTTACAATCAAAGAAAAAGTAAAGGAAAAGGGAATCAGTTTAAAAAAAAGGGATTGTTAAAAGCAAAAAACCTCAAGTTATGTGCTTCAGGATGCTTTCCCTAAAAAATAAGATGTATGCTTCAAGCATGCCATTCCCTCAAAAGACAAGATGTATGCTTCAAGCATGCCACTCCAAGGAAATAAAAGAAGTATGCTTCAAGCATGCCACATGCAGTTTAAGCATGCCACATGCAGTTTATTGTTTAAAGATTAAATTGGTCCACTAGATTGGAGTTGAAACTACTTGCTCGCCCTGATTTGTTAGTTGCTTCAACTTTGAGCTTTTGTTTTTCTACTAAAGGTTTTTGCTTAGTACTTGCCTATAGTTGACTGAATTGAGGTTGAGATGCATGTCATTCCCTAACTTGTTAAAATCACATTAAGATCATGTATATTGCATATTATGTGATATATAAGGTTATATGATCGAATGAGCTCATCTTTTCCTATCTTGGCACTCCCTTGTTTCTCATTGTGAAATCATTGCTGCAGGAAAATTTTTGAACAAATTCTCTCTTTTGTACTCTTGATGAATCCATTGTCAAAGGGGGAGAAATTTTGGGAATATTTGAGAAGTTCAAAGAAAAGGGGGAAAAGTTTTTTGGAAATTTGAGCATTTTGCAAGAAGTTTGGAGAATTTTGGAATTTTTGGGCACATTGCACATTCACACACATTTTCATTCTCAGGGGGAGATTTTGTTTTGCCTTTTTGTCAAAGGGGGAGTTTCTGTGCCTTCTCGCTTTGGTTTTGGTGTTAATCCTTGGATCTCAAAATCTTTGTAAAAGAGAATGCCAAATGTTCAATTCTAATTGGTGTTGCCAATGTTTTCATCAAGGGGGAGATTGTGAATCATGTGATGAAAAATTGGCTTTATCATGTGCTGAAAAATTGGTTAGAATTAATCTTGCAAAATTGCTTGTATGAAGGACCAAACATCCAAACATCCAAAAACAGAGACTTTGCATTTGCGCCGGACCAAACATCCAAAAAACAGTGAGTTTCGTATGTATGACGGACCAAATTTTTTGGCCTGTCATAAACGTGATTTTGATGTTTTTACGCTTGTTCAAGAAATCGCGTGTTTCGCATGTATGACAAACCAAATTTTTTGGTCTGTCATACACATGTTTTTGGCGACTTCGTTTTTCCCATGTATGACAAACCAAATTTTTTGGTCTGTCATACACATGCTTTTGGCGACCTCGTTTTTCCCTTGTATGACAAACCAAATTTTTTGGTCTGTCATACACATGTTTTTGGCGACCTCGTTTTTCCCATGTATGACAAACCAAACTTTTTGGTCTGTCATAAATGTGTTTGTGGCGACCTTGTTTTTCATGTGTATGACAAACCAAATTCTTTGGTCTGTCATAAACGTGTTTTTGACAACCTCGCTTTTTCCATGTACGACGGACCAAACTTTTTGGTTCGTCGCAAACGGGATTTTTTTATGCTTGTTTTCGCCATGTATGCCGGACCAAATTTTTTGGTCCGCCATGAACTGATTCTTCTAGGGTTTTGAGACATGTGTGCGCTGGACTGGATTTTGGTCCGTGATGAATGTCTTTTTGCTCAGTTAGGGTTTTGAGCAAATTTGAAATTGAATCTTGATTTGAATTTGAGATTATGAAATTAGTGTGAATTTCATGATGCTTGTTTTGAAGTGGACGTTATGCAATGCTCGTGTGAGTAGTTGCATGGATTGACTTTGAGTCAAGTCGTGGACTTGTGCTCAGAATTGTTCTGTGGTTTGTTCATGTGCAGGTATTGCTCGAAGACGAACGTGGTCGATGACGGGACCGGAACTAGGTTCATGGAGGAGCTGAGGTTCGGGACTAGGTTCAGGGAGGAACTAAGGTTTTGGTGGTCAAGGATGTCATGCGGGACGTTCGGGCTAAGAGAATGGTGCACATGAAGAATGGTTAGTCAGGTGGCCATGCGTGAGTATGGCAGGTGGCCATGCGCGTGCAAAGTGTTAGTCACGTGAGTATGGTAGGGTTTCCATACGCGTGCAAGAGTTGTACTTGGCCAGGTTGGGCCAAGTGGAGTTATGTTGGGTACATACTCCTTCTAGGATTAGGAGTGGGAATCCTTCTAGGAGTAGGAATTGTATCCAGGACTCTCTGTGTTTTGCTCCTTTAAATAGGAGGGGTTGTCTCCTGTTGAAGGGCATCAAACAGAGCTGAGCGCATTGAAAGCTTAGAGCTTTTTTTTAGGGTTTGTACTCTTTTGATGGGAGTACTTTAGACAAAAGAAATAAAGATCAATTCTTCATACCCTTGCGTGCTACAGTAACCACGTTGCTACAATATTTTCTGTTTTGGTTCTTGGTTGCATGCTTGTTCTAATTCTAGATTGGTTTTTTGTTCTCTGAGATTCATCTTGATTTGATTCATCAAAAACCTCTCTATGGTATTGATCTATTGTTCCTCAAAGTGTTGTTGATTAATCTTTTGTTGTTCTTGATTAATCTACAAGTTTTGATTGGATTTATTTTCGTCAAGTTCTGGAATAGCAAGCTTGCGAAGCTCATAAATTTTGATCCGTAAGTCCGATCGAGCTGATTCTTTTTGGGTTCGATTCGTATTGGAATCTAGTTTCTTGTGTCCAAAATTCAGATTGTTCCGACGGTTGGATCTCCAGGAATTCACATTTTACCGAACCTCTGCAATTGTGTTTTTATCGAATCCGAGGCAATTATTTAGTTCTGTTTTGGGGTGATCTTTTAGTAGATCAAGAAATTGGTTTTAGCTTCCGCACAATCATTCACCCCCCTCTGATTGCTATATTCGTATACTTCGATCCTACACAACGCCTGACACCTAATGACAGCCCCTTTGAGAACACCGGGATATGTCAGACTAGCCTAGGACCCTAGAGCGAGTGAAATCCCTGTGGAACCCTTATAGAAGGCGTAAGAACAAAGGGTAAAAATGTAAAGCACGAGTAAAAAGACAGCACATAGGGCCAAACTAACCCCTGGCTAGGGACAGGTGGAAGATAAGGGTTGGAAGACCATGGGCAAAGCCTGTAGCTTGGCGGCAGAGTAGGTTAAAAAAGAAGCCGACCGATGCATGCATGTTCCCTCCCCTCCATATAAAAGAGGGAGAAGGAGAGAAAAGGACAAGGACCCCCTAAGAAAATTCCACAACAAAAAAGAAAAGAAGAGTAACCCGGTGGTGTAATATCGCCACAACCGAGTGCTCTTCGTCAGCGAGGTACTCTCCGAGACCAAAGCCCGGTACCCATAGGTGCAGAAACTGCTCTACGCGGTACTCATCGCGAAAAGGAAGCTGGCTCACTACTTTGACAGGCATTCCATCTCCGTGGTGACGTCCTCCCCTCTCAGCGAGATCGTCCACAACCATGACGCCACAGGGAGGATAGCCAAGTGGGAAATCGAGCTCAATGGCCTTGACATATCATTCGTCCCTAGAACGGCGATCAAGTCACAGGTCTTGGCCAACTTTGTCGCCGAGTGGACCGAAGCTCAGGCGCCACCGACACTCGAAGACCCCGAGTACTGGACAATGTACTTCGACGGGTCCTACACCAAGAGCAGAGCGGGTGCTAGAGTCGTCATTGTTTCCCCGCTCGGAAACAAGCTCCAGTACGCCATCCGACTACTCTTCGATGCGACCAACAACATTGCTGAGTACAAGGCCCTCGTGAACGGTCGTAGGATTGCTGCCGACCTCGGTGCCCGACGACTCTATGTGCACGGCGATTCCAAGCTCATCGTCGACCAGGTCATGAAGGCCACGGAGCCTCGCAATGCGGGCATGGCAGCCTATTAATTGGAAGTGCGCAAGCTTGAAGCGAGGTTCAAGGGTTTCAAACTTCACCACAGCTACATACGGTACAACGGTGAGGCCGATACCCTAGCAAACCTCACTTCCAGCAAAGGTCCAGTGCCTCCCGGGATCTTTGTCTCCGATCTCTATAAGCCCTCCATCCAGTTGGACTCAGCGATTGAGGGCACATCTGAACCCCTGAAAGCGGCCATCCCGACCGTCGGACGGTCGGACGCGGGCCCGCCTAGATTGGACCGTAGTGTGCTCACAATCGATTCCGACTGGAGGCAGCCCTTCGTCGATCGGTTGACTGACGGATCGCTCCCCGCCGACCCGACCGAAGCCCGGCGCCTCGCTCGATGGGCGAAGTCCTTTGTCCTTGTCGAGAAGGAGCTGTACAAGAGGAGCCCCTCTGGAATCCTCCAGAGGTGCATTCCGTGCGACAAGGGGAGAGAGTTGTTGCTCGACATCCATGGCGGCATTTGCGGTCACCACGCCGCACCACGGTCCCTGGTAGGAAAAGCCTTCCGACAAGGCTTCTACTGGCCGACCGCCATGGCTAACGCCGAACAGATCGTCCGCACCTGCGAAGGATGCCAGTTCTTCGCTCGGTAGACGCATCTCCAGGCACAAGCCCTGCAGATGATCCCCATCACGTGGCCCTTTGCGGTCTGGGGGCTCGATCTGGTCGGACACTTCAAAAAGGCGCCCGGGGGCTTGACGCACCTGCTTGTCGCTGTCGACAAGTTCACCAAGTGGATAGAGGCCAAGCCGGTCGCAACCATCACATCAGAGCAAGCGGCGAACTTCTTCCGCGACATTGTCTATCGGTTCGAGGTCCCAAACTCCATCATCATCGATAATGGGATGCAGTTCACGGGGAAGGAGTTCCTCGAATTTTGCGATGACTTCAACATCCGCGTCGACTGGGTGGCAGTGGCGCATCCACGAGCCAACGGCCAGGCAGAGCGGGCGAACGAGATGATTCTCCAAGGGCTCAAGCTGCGGATCTTCAGTTGACTGAAGAAGTCGGCGGGGTGATGGGTGGTCGAGCTACCCTCTGTCCTCTAGAGTCTGTGGACCACACCAACCCGGTCGACCGGATTTACACCATTCTTCATGGTGTTTGGGGCTGAAGCCGTTTTACCCGCCGACCTGGAGTACGGCACCCCAAGAGTACAAGCCTTTGATGCCGCACGGGGGCTCGACTCGCAACAAGACGCCATCGACCAACTCGATGAGGCTCGTGACGTAGCGGTCCTTCGATCGGTGAAGTATCAACAAACGCTGCAACGTTACCACGGTCGCTAGGTTCGCGGCCGGTCTTTTAGTGTTGGTGACTTGGTCCTGCGACAGGTCCAGTCTAGCAAGGACAAGCACAAGCTCTCCCCGCCATGGGAAGGCCCCTTCACCGTCGTGGAGGTCCTCCGACCCGACACCTTTCATCTCAAGGATGCCGAGGGCAATCTTCTCCCCAACGCATGGAATATAGAAAAACTGAGAAAATTTTATCCTTCGAAGTTTTTCTTGTCTATGTACTACTCGGGGGCTCTCTAGTTCACAAGCTCACACCGATCGGTGATCCGACTAAGTATTCGCTTCTCCCCCGCGGTAATCTCCTCAACCCGAGTGCTACGGCCTACGCCCCAGCGGCTACGGTTGTGAAGTAGCACTCCGCGGATGAAGGTGTTGCCCGAGTGGGGCAACTCGTGGTCGGTCGGGAAAATGCCCTTCCCGCGTGAGCTCATGTGAACGTTTGCCCAAATTCGAGTTCGCGCCCCTTTTCTCGCACGAAAACACTAACGCTTCGACCCACGCCGGACCTCCGCGTTTCTTAAAAGCTAAGGTTGCTGACTGTGTCCCACAAGCAAAACAAGCAAGCACAGAGGGACACAGAAGCCAACTTTCCAAACAAAAGATACTTTTATTCCCTTTTATCCTATTTACAACATGAAGACGGAGCATCTACGAGACGCCATTCCAGCCCTCCTCGTGGCGGTGCTTCGTCACCACCTCGATCAGGGCAGCCTTCGCCCTGAAGAGACGAGGGTAGGCCTCAATGAGCGCGTTGACCCGCCTCTCATCGCGCCGGAGAGCCTCGGCCTCCATTGCCTCTGCAATCCTCCGCAGTGTTGCGTCACAAATGGTGGGCTCTGCGTAACCGAAGAAATGACCTACCATGAGGAAAACGGAGCGAAGAGCTGCTTCGAAGAAGAAGAATAAAAGAAGGGCAGTTGCGTTGCGCATGCCCGCAGCGCCCCTCTTATACCGCGTGGCACGGAAGACGAGGAGCTCCGCATTCAATGAAGGGTTGAGAAGCCAAAGCAACTCTACACCAATTCCAACAAGGGGGTGACCGTCAAAAAGTTAAGGCGATCCTACCCCTTAAACTCTTTTTGTTTTTCCACGATTTCGTCGCCCACCTCTGAGCTCAGAGTGGTGTGCGGCGACTGTGACCCAGTCCCCACACACCACTCGGAGGCTACTCGCGCCTACACGGGCCGGCTACCCGACCGGCCACCTGGCTCTCCCTCGTGGTAACACTCTTGACCCAAACACTATGGCCTACGCCCCAGCGGCTACGGTTGCGAAATAGTGTTCTGCGGAAAAAGGTATTGCCCGAGTGGAACCACTCGTAGTCGGTCGGGGACACTCCTTCCCCGCGTAAACACAAGTAAACGCTTTTCTCGCACACTCACTCGAATTAGTCATCCAACTGATCACTCGGTTCTCCCTCGTAGTAACCCTCTCGACCCAGGTGATACGGCCTACGCCTCAGTGGCTACGGTTGCGAAGTAGCACTCTGCGGAAGAAGGAAGTGCTCGGGCGGAGCGACGCTCAGTCGGTCGGAAACACATTTTCCCGCGAAGTGAGCGATCTAAGTCTAAGTCCCTTTTACGTTTTCCCCGAAAGTAATGAACAACAACCTACGCTCAGGTAACCCTTGCGGTTCCTACGGCTACGGTCGCTGGGTATTCATCACGACGAAGAAACGTAAAACAGACAGGAAAACTTTTTTGCAACTTGCCAAAAGTTCATTGTATGAATTCGTCGCATTACAAAAGCGAAAGCCTAAAAACTAGCTCTCTTCCGATTCTTGGTGGAGGACGTTGCGTGGCGAAATCCTCCCGGCTATCACCTGGGCGTACGGGTCGACCCGGGACTCGAACTCATCGATCTCCACGTCGGTTCGGTTCCCGGCAATCCCACCGCTGACGATCTCGAGGTCGAGGCCATCGTAGTGGGAAACGATGTTAACCAGTGCTGAAGAAGCACAGAGTGCTGCTGCCTCAGTCACCGAAGCCTCGACGTGCTCCGGCACACCAGCCAGCACGTTGGAAAGGGAGCTCGGACCCACCGTGAGTCCGGGCACCCGATCGCAGACCTTCTGGCTGACCTCCCAAAGGGTCGCCAGCTCGGTGGCCAGCCCGGACCGCTCCCCTTCCGCCAGCCGCCGAGCCACCAAAGTCACGTCCCGCTCCTCCACCGCCAACTTTCCCGCCTCCACGGCGTCGTAGAGTTCCTTCTGCAACTCTGCAAGTTCAAGACTACGTCAAAGAGCTGCTAGTTCCCGAGCGTGATTGCAAAATCAAGCAAAGGTTCGGGCAACTCACCACCCGCGGAAGCCTCCATCATGCGAAGATCTTCCTCGACCTTGGCCCGCGCCTCCCGATCGAGCACAGTGCCTTTCGCAAGCTTCTTCGCCGAGGCCAACTCCTCTCGAGCAATGTTCCGCTCGGCGCACAGTCGGTCAGCCTCCCTTCAGGCCGAGTCACGCTCATCCCGAAGGCGGGTCGACTCCGACTGAGCGGACTCCTCCGCACTGATGGCGGAAGCCCTAGCACTGTTGGCCTCCTCCAGAGAGGACTTGGCCTCGGATGCCTCCTTCCCCATGGTCTGGTTCGCCCGCCGTGCTTCCTCCAGAAGCTCCGTAACTCGATCCAGCCTCTGCTGGGTGTGGACCGTCTTCTCCCGCTCGGCCTCCAAGGCCTCCTGAGCATCACGTAGCAGCGCCCTGAAGCGCTCACAATCTCCTTCCATATCCCTCCCCCGGCCGTGCAGATGCCTGTGGAGCGCGGATTTGACCATTGACCGGGCCTGCAGACTCTGAGAAAGTACGACCTGATCAGTCGACCGCGAGCCCACCCAAAAATTGCGAAAATAGAGCTGTCAACCCTACCGTCCTAGCAGTGTGAAGTCCCCCGGTGATGAAGCCTAGCACCTTGCTGGAGGACTCGAGCGCAAGGGTTAGACCCTTGCAGATCTGGTCGATCTCGTCCTCGACGCGCCGTTCACCCTCTTTGAGGGCCTCCCACTTTCCGTGCTCTGTCGTGTCATCTAACACGAGCAATGGCCTCCCGGATGGGTCATTGCTTGCCCAGGAGAGCACAGGCAGTGAAACCGCAGTGGGTCCCGACTGCGCCACCCCGGCGATTCGCGTTTCCGAAGACCACTCCGAGGGATCTGAGGTGACCACTACCGTACTTTGGGCCCCCTCCAGCAGCCGACTCGCGCCGGCCAGTGGCTCCCCCGGCGGCGGCGGCAGTAGCTCTTCTTCCTTACCCTAGACCCCTGGGTGAGCCATCGGCTCGGCTGACGGTTCCCCCGATGGTGGTGGCGGAAGCATTTCCTCATCTCCCCCGACCTTCGGGCTAGCCAGCGGCCCGGTGGGTGACGCCAAGGAACTCTCGCGCACCGAATCGCCCCGCGGCACCGCCTCTCCCATTGCCTCCACTGCTAGCACGGGCAGTGCTAGCAGCACCTCAGCGCTGGCCGACCCCCCGGTCGGCGCTGACCCCGCGGGGTCCTCGCTCCCGGCCTCCATCGTCACGGCCCCCGCCAGCGATGGCAGGAATGCCAGACCCCTCGAAGCCCCGGTCGGACTCACCGACGCCGCCAGGGCCCTGTACGCGACCATCAGTCAAGGGCCGCGCGGGTTAATTTGAATGGAGAATGATTCAGAAGTGAAAGAAACACCTACCACGACGTGCGGACACGCGGTCCTCGCGCCCTCTTCGACGGCCCCCCGCACGGGGGCGTGTCAGCCCTCTGCCTCCTCAGGGACACCCGTGTCGGTGGTATCCCCTCCTGAGGCAGGATGGTCCCAGCGCCCTGGCCAGTGCCTTCGCTTGGACCGCCGCCCAATGGCAGCACCAGCCCAAGCGAGCGGCCTGGATCGCCCCCGCTGTCCCCGCTACTCTCGCTCAAGGATGATTCCAGACTGCTCCACTCGATGGAGGTTGTGTCGGAGACTTCCTTGCCACGCGCAGACCTGGCCGCGCGTTCTTGCTTCTTCTCCGCCACCCTCTTCTTCCTCCTCTCCTCCCTCCGCTCTTTGCGGATAAAATCCTGCTGCTCGGAGATGGCGCGGGCCGCAGCCCTCAACTCCTTCTCTCCCGGCAATAAGGCCCGGGAGGTCATCCCACCGAGTCCCTGTGAGAACACGCTCAGATAAGCACCAAAGGGCAGAGGAAAGGGAATCAGGGGAGGAGGAAACCGCCCGACCTACCAGATTCGGCGGGCTGCTCGCCGAGAACGGTACGGGGACGCCGCCCGCCGCCTCGGTGGCATCCACGCCAACGACAGCAAGGATCCGGGCCGAGAGCTCCGACGTCAGTAGCTCCTCCCTCGACATCCTCATGGGGTCGGACGCCCCATCGTATTCGAACATGGGGTGTGCCCGATCCATGAGGGGCAGAACGCACATCCCCATGAATGCACGTGCAACGACGTAGCTGGTCAGGCCTTGCGTCCTCAGGGCCTTGATCCACTCAATGACTATCACCACCTTCTTCTTATCCTTCCCGTTAGGACTAGGGATGTGATCAGATCGGATACGGTCGAATATCGTCCTATTTATATCCGTATCTGTATTTTTTATCGAATACAGAATTGAATACAAATAGTGTTGAATACAGAATCGAATACGAATTATATAGGATAATATCGGTTATGAATACAGATCAAATACGGATCAGAATCAACATGGATACGAATAATATTAGTCGGATATTTTAAAATCCAATTTTAGTTTTTTTCCAAAATCGGTCCAAATTTAAATTCAAAATTCCAAAAGAAATATATTTGAATGTCTTTTTTTTGCCTTTTTATCCCTAGCTTGTCATACATGTGACTCTGTGAGTAACAATGTACCCCATTGCAATAATTGAACCAAATGATTTGTAGCTGGCATATGCTGCTGAATCCTAAGTAGCCCTCCTGAAACGCCACTTGCCAATTTTTGTACCACATTTACCCAAATATCTCCAAATTAGCATCTAGCACACATGAACACATTATATCTTGTCATCCAATGTAGACCCCAGACTCTAAAACAGTGAAACATGTTAAATTGTTAATGTGTTATTCTGAAACGTGTTATTCGAATAATATCCGCATGTCATATTCGGATATTATCCGAACAAAAACTCGGATATTCCGTATCCATCAGATAATCAGTGTTCCATATCCGTATCCGTATCCATGTAAATTATCTGTATCCATATCCTTATCCGAGAAATCAACTGGATATCTGTGAAACTATCCAAATCATCATCCAAATCAATTCGGTCGGTCGGTCGGTCGGAAAATATCCGTACCAGTTCCATCCCTAGTTAGGACCCCAGCCCCATTGGGGGCCGGCTTCGGGAAGTCGGTCGATAAAGGTCAGCGCCGTTACCCAGGGTAAAAGGTCAGCGCTGTTACCCAGGGTAAAGGCTGAAGCGTATTACCACAGTTACGGGCGTAGAACCACTCGGGGTGCCAGCCTCGGTTCGACGATGGCAGCTTCACGTCGATGTAGTCCACCTATGGCCGCAACGCAACTAGAGACCCACGCCGCTGACCGGAGCAGTGGCGTTCGTCGGCTTGTCCTTCCGCAACCGCACCTGGAAGAGATACCTCCAGAGCCCCCAGTGGGGATCGATACTCAGGAAGGCTTCACATAGCGTGATGAATACCGCGATGTGAAGCACGCCGTTGGGGTTGAGGTGGTGCACCTCCGCCTTGTAGAAGTGCAGCAGCCCGTGGACAAATGGATGAAGAGGAAGTCCGAAACCGCGCTTGAAGAAAGAGGCGAGCACCACGATCTCACCGTCGCCCGGCGCGGGGGCGGTGGCCCCCGTTGGCACCCTCCACCGCAAGTCGCCTCGCAGGAAGCCCTTCTTCTCCAAGCCATGCGTGCGGCTAGACTAGATGGAGCACGCCGGCCACGACATCTTCAGGCTCCTGGCAAAATGACAGGCAAGCGGAAGCTCTCCTAGTCCGCTCCCCTTCATCTCCCTCGCTGTCTTTTGCGGCAGGAACTGGCAGAGAGGCAAGAAAAGCAAATGCGAGTACCCGCTCCGACGCCCACTTCGCCAAAGTTTATAGGCGCAAGCCGAACGGATGCAAGCCCAGCAGACACCGCCTCGGGCGATGTGAACCGTCATGTGGGGAGCTGCCCAGATCGTCCTCAGGTTATTTGAAGACTTGGTCAACCCTATCGGGTTTGGAGGCTAACAACGGACCGCCGAGAGCGCTCCCAGTGTTAGCACCCAAGCCCAACCGAGCCGACAGTGAGTCCCTTCGAATAACTCGACAACAATTCCGGTATTCCACCGGTATGCGACCCAAAACTCGCTCAGGATCCCTGCATACCGGTTTCCAATGCCATATCAATTCAATTTGCATAAAGGGGGCAACAAACTCGGAACCCCGCAACCAAAGCACGCAACGCGGAAGCAAAACTAACCAAACAAACCCCGGCACAAAGACAAAACCCCACGATCACAACTACCAACACAAGGCACGAAGGCCAACCAGGGGCAGAAACGAGAACGCAAGTACGAGGCGGGTAACAACATACATCAAGTGCTTACTACAGAATAAACTAAGTATCCAAAGATAGAAATGACATAGTTTTGAAACTAACTATACAACAAAAGAACATACAACTATCAACTAAACCCAAAAGCAAAGCATCTACGGAAGTGTTCTGCCTCTGAACACCCCCGGGCGTGTACGACGGTGTGGGAAGCCTCTACTCGGTGCCCCGCCCGGTCACCGATAGGTAGTAAGGGCAGAACTCACACCCCACTGGGTCCTCACCTGCAAAACCACAAAAGCAGAAGCCTGAGTACGGAAGGTACTCGCAAGTCTTACCCGTGGTCCATATATGATCGACTCCAAAGAGTATCCATTTGGATGTAGCAAGGAATTCAGCTGAAGTTAAAAGTGCGGAAAAGCTTAAATTTGTTGATTATTTAGTATCGCTATCCAATTCACAATTTAAAGCAGTTGTACCAGCGCCTACTTCTAGAGTGGAGCGCAACGTTTAATGATAACCAAGCAAGTGACCCCATAACAATTTCGAGCTCAAGCCCAAAGGCGAACTTCAGTTCAAGTTATTACTACGTTGAATAACAGATAACCAAGCATGCTCATATCCGAGAGCGCGGCAATTCGAATCGCTTAATTAACCCTGCAGGGAAGCATTGACCGCACGACATGTGTCACGAAGGAACCTCATGTCAACCCCCTCCCACCCATACCAATTCGTTGGGGCATCTTCATGTAGTCCGGAAACCTAGCACCCCCTCGAGCGGCCCCAAGCCCGGCTTGGCGCTCGAGAGCCGACCTAAGCTCCGCCCTCAATCACGCCCAACCGCATGAGGTCATGGCCCATCGAACGGCATGCAATGAAAGAGCGGCTTACCGTACCATAATCGGGCATGCCATCAACCGGTTTGTGCTCGGCCACAGTTAAACATCGGATCGGTCCTTAGCTGACTCCTTACCCAAACGCCCTTCTCTCCCGCCCGGTCTCCAATTATACCTTTTTCCACAACACAACCATAACCGAAACGTTCCATAGAATGTAAAGTGAAAGTCCTCAAGCAGTGGAACCGTCCACCACTTGGCCCAAACCCAACATCTAAGCATAGTAAGCGTGGCACAATGAATACCCATAATCTAGCTCCAACGGAGGTGTTCAACAAGTAACAAGGATGGTACATGCAACAATTAGGATCTAGCCTATCACACATTTCAATTCCTAATGCAACACTTAATCATCCAATAAGTAGTTAATTCACAAAAAAAATTACGCATATGGTTCAAGATGCTTAGGTGCTTGCCTTGTGCTTCTGCTTGCGGATCGATGACAAGTTGTTCGTCGGCAATCCCTTCAACCACGGTCACGTCGGTCACCGCGGTCTCGTTCTCTACACGAGTACAATGCACAATGAGATGCATGCAATGCGAAAGAAACAATTATAATGCAAATCCCCCATCGAACAGACCAGGTGAACCCGGATAGTCCGAGTTTAATATCCAGACAGTCCGGATAAGCCGGATACTCCGGACCATATGGCCGGACACTCCGGATTGCCCAGGACTTGGAAGATGGTGCGCAATGTGGAGGTGCTCCCAAGCCTTACGGCACCGCGAGGGCCCGATCTACCACTCTCCTACACCGGACTAGGACGAAGAAACTCTAAGCTAACCCAAATCACGACGAAATGAGGCACACTAGGGTGGCTCACGGCCCAAACTCTGTCCGACGCTTAGAACGGCGCCATCCAACCCCGATCTACAACCCTAACACCAAACATTGCCTAAACCACCCCAAAAACCCAACCACCCACCAAAACCCTAACACCCCCAAAAAGGCTACCCCCAATTCCCAAATCTTCATACCTAACCCCAAATCCAACCCCAAGGACTCCCTAGAACCCAAGAACCCACGAATAGACTCCAAGAAGAGGCCTCACCTTCGAGGATGATGAAGGAGAGGAAGAGGAAGCCGGGAAGGAAGAAGGGGATGCCAGCTTGGGGAGTAGCTTGTGGTCACCGGGGTGGAGGAGTTTGCCGGGGAGGAGCACGAGAGGACGCCGGGGTGAGGAGCTCACCAGAGATGAGCTTGGGTGGAGGGGAGATGCACCAAGAAGTGGGGAGCAAAAGGGGAGGTGTAGGAGGAATGAGGTGGAGGCCAAAAGGAAATGAGTCTTATACTCAACCCCCTGACAAGTTTGGACACTCCGGATCTTTAACCCGGAGACTCCGGGTTAGGGTCTTCGGTAGTCAAGCCGGACACTCCGGACAATTAGTCCGGATACTCCGGGTTGAGGTGTTCGGTCGAGCTAATCCGGATACTCCGGACATTTAATCCGAATATTCCGGGTTATATCCGGACACTCCGGATGTTCAATCCGGATACTCCGGATGTCCCAGAATTTTTGAAGTTGGGGCCTTGACAAACCCTCCCCCCTTAAGGGAATCTCGCCCCGAGATTCAGAACTGACGCATAGGCAGGATAGAACGCGGATGGACTGTACGTTCGCGCACAAATCGATACACCTTAAATTGCGGAAAACTGTACACTGGTACTCACATAGTACGGAAGAACTCGAGATACTCGGTCTTCAAACGATCTTTGGGTTCCCAAGTGGCTTCGTCTTCAGTGTGATTGCTCCACTGAACTTTGTAGAACTTGAGAGTCTTCCGACGAGTCTTGCGTTTAGCTTTTTCCAAAACCCGAATAGGATGCTCTTGATAAGACAGATCAGGTTCAGGTAGGACTTCGAGTTCGCTCACCTCCAGTGACTCGAAGGGAGTACGGAGGCATTTCTTCAATTGGGACACATGGAAGACATTGTGGACCATCGCTAGAGAAGGAGGAAGCTCCAGCTAATATGCCACTTGACCGCGCTTTTCAAGGACCCGAAAAGGTCCTATGTAACAAGGTGCCAATTTTCCCTTGATTCCAAAATGACGGGTGCCCCGGAGGGGAGATACTTTCAGATAAATAAAATCACCAACGTTGAAGGAGAGAGGTCTCCTACAACGGTCGGCATAACTCTTCTGCCGTGACTGTGCTACCCTCAAGTTTTCTTGGATGGTCTTCACCTTTTCTTCTGCCTCTATGACCAATTCACGCCCTAGGAACGAACGTTCCCCACTCTCAGACCAGTTGAGGGGTGCTCGACAGCTACAACCGTACAGTGCCTCAAAAGGAGACATTTTGATGCTGGTCTGGTAGCTGTTGTTGTAAGCGAACTCAGCATATGGGAGGCATTCGTCCCATTTCTTCCCATAAGATAGGACACAAGCCCTCAACATATCCTCAAGGACCTGATTGACCCTCTCGGTCTGACCATCAGTTTGCGGATGATATGCGAAGCTGTGCAACAGCTTGGTGCCCAATGCTTCATGCAAACTTCTCCAAAAACGAGAAACAAACTGAGAGCCTCGATCCGAAACTATGCGCTTTGGCACTCCGTGAAGGCACACAATCCGGGAGATGTACACCTCCGCGTACCTCTTGGTTGGGTAGGTGGTGCGAACAGCTAGAAAATGAGCGGTCTTCGTCAACCGGTCGACTATAACCCAGATCGAGTCATGACCCGAAGAAGTTGTTGGCAGCCCGGTGATGAAATCCATGCTGATGTCTTCCCACTTCCAACTTGGAATGGGCAATGGCTGAAGAGTGCCAGCTGGCTTAAGGTGTTCAGCCTTCACCCTTTTGCAGACATCACACTCAGCCACATAGCGAGCAATATCACGCTTCATGCGAGTCCACCAAAATCTCGGCTTCAAGTCTTGGTACATTTTGTTACTGCCCGGATGGATCGTGAGCAAGGAGTTGTGGGCTTCATCAAGAACCTTTCTTCGCAACTCTTGGTTCTCGGGGACGACCAAGCGCTCACCGAACCATAAAGTTCCACGGTCATCAAGGTGGAAGTCAGTGGCTTGGCCAGAATTCAGTTCGTCGCAAATCCGGGCAACGTCATTGTCCCCCTTTTGAGCCTCTCTAATCTAATCCAGCAACGTGGAATTCAACTCCAGATTATCCACGGATCCTTCTTCAACCATTTCTAAGCCGAGTTTCTGAAATTCGGCACAAAGGGTGGTGCTTTGGGGTTGAAGAGTGATGCAATTGCATCGAGCCTTGCGACTCAACGCATCCGCCACCACATTAGCCTTTCCCGGGTGGTAATGGACTTCCAAACTGTAGTCCTTGATCAACTCAAGCCACCTTCTTTGCCTCATATTCAGATCTGCCTGAGTGAAGATGTACTTGAGGCTCTTGTGATCGGTGTAGATATTGCACTTGTTCCCAAGGAGATAGTGGCGCCAGATTTTTAAAGCATGGACCACTGCTGCAAGCTCCAAATCATGAGTGGGGTAGTGCTCTTCATGATGCTTCAATTGTTGAGAGGCATAGGCAACAACCCGACTTTCTTGCATGAGCACGCAGCCAAGGCCGATGCCTGATGCATCGCAATAAACATCAAACGGTTTGTGGATGTCCGGTTGTGTGAGGACAGGAGCTGTAGTGAGGCGCTATTCCAAGGCCTGAAATGCTTGCTCACAGCCCACTGACCATTTGAACTCAGCACCCTTCTTCAGCAATTCAGTCATGGGTTTTGAAATCTTCGAGAAGTCTTGGATGAAACGGCGATAATAGCCGACAAGCCCAAGGAAACTACGGATCTCTGTGATGGTCTTGGGTTGTTCCCATTTGAGGACATCCTGTACTTTACTTGGGTCGACAGCGACACCTTGCTCAGAAAGGACATGTCCCAAGAAAGATACCTCCTTCAGCCAAAACTCGCACTTGCTGAATTTGGCATAAAGGCGATGTTCCCGAAGTCTTCTGAGAACAATATGAAGGTGCATGGCATGCTCTCCCTTATTGGCTGAATAGACTAGGCTATCATCAATGAAAATAACCACGAAAGAATCGAGCTCCTCCATGAAGATGGAGTTCATGAGGACATGAAGTACACCGGCGCGTTCGTCAGACCAAACGACATGACGGTCTACTCATACATGCCATATCGGGTAGAGAAGGCTATCTTTGGGACATCCTCAGCTCGAATCTTGATCTGATGGTACCTGAGCCTCAAGTCAATCTTGGAGAATACCGCGCACCAGCAAGTTGATCAAACAGGATATCGATCCGAGGCAGAGGGTATTTGTTCTTGACAATGACTGCATTCAAAGGACGATAATCGACACAGAGGTGAAGAGAACTGTCCTTCTTGGTCACGAAGAGAGCCGAGCAGCCCCAAGGTGAGGAGCTCGGGCGAATGAATCCCTTGTCCATCAGTTCCTTCAGCTGAGTCTTCAGTTCGGCCAATTCATTGGGTGGCATTCTATACGGCCGCTTGGACACGGGAGCAGTCTCGGGCTGAAGCTCCACTACGAACTCATTGTCCCGATCAGGTGGCATCCCTGGCAGTTCCGCTGGGAACACATCTGGGTACTCCGAAACCACGGGAATGGATTCTAATTCTTCAACTTCGGCGCCATTCAAGGCGTAAAGCGCGGTCTTGCCATCATCAAGAGGTAGAGTCAGCAAGTCGCCCTTCGGTCCCTTGAGCGAGATGGAACGGCGAGAACAATCTATAATAGCCCGCTGCCGTGTGAGCCAATTCATGCCCAAGATGATGTCCATTCCACGAAGGTCAAGGAGCAGTAGGTTGACAAGGAACGAAACCCCTTGGACTAACACAGTGGCTTTTGGGACCATTTGATCAACAACAAACCTTGCACCCGGCGCTTCAATTAGGAAGGAGGTGTGGCTGCAACTCGCTTTCATCTGATGTTGAATGACAAAACCTTTGCTAATGAAGGAATGGGAAGCCCCTGAGTCAAATAGCACCCTAGCAGCATGTCCCTCAATGCACAACATACCCGTCAGCACGGTGGCGCCCTCAGGGATCGCCTCAGCATCCACATAGTTGACGCGTCCACGGGCAGGTGCAGGAAGTGGAGGTAGAAGTGGTGCAGTCGCGCCTTGGGGTCTTGGGGCGTTGGGAGCGTTGCCCCTCCGTGGGAAGGGATAGTCGCGGATGAAGTGCCCCGCACACCCACAGTTGTAGCACAGGCCCGGTCCAGAGCTCGTCACCACACGCACTCCGGGCTGTGGCAGCGGGGGTCGAGGAGCAGCGACAGGAAGCCGAGCCATTCCAGCTGGCAGGGAAGGCACAGGAAAGGAGCCCTCGGTGGTGGAAGAGCAACCCGTGCCCGCTGTGAACTGGCACCAGCTGAGTATGGTACCGCTCTCTTTCGCTTCTTCTCATCCTGATGGCTCCTCATCTTGTGCTCCACGGTGATCGCCCGACTCACCAAAGCATTGAAGTCGGGGAAATCACACACCGAGAGCTTGTCTTGCATCTTCGCCGTCAGTTCATTCGTGAAGCGATCTTTCTTCTTTTGATCGGTGTCGACTTCCTCCGGCGCATATTGAGCCAAGTAATTGAACTCCCACGAGTAGTCCATCACTGACTTGCTCAACTGCTTGAGGGCAAGAAACTGCTGCTTTTTGATGTCCATGAGTCCCTTCGAGATGTGGTACGCCCGAAAAGCCTCACGGAACTCCGCCCACGTCACCTGATGACCGGCGGGCTGCATGACCATGAAGTTGGCCCACCATGCTCCAGCAGGGCCTTGAAGCTGCTGCGCTGCGAAGGGAGCCTTCTGCAGGTCCTCGCAGTGGATAAGAGCAAACTTCTGCTCTATCGTGCGCAGCCAATCATCAGCCTCCAACGGATCACTGGCCCGAGAGAAAGTCGGCGGCTGGGTGTGTAAGAAATCCAGGTAGCCATTGGGTCGGCCTCGCCCTTCACCGCGGCCACCTGGAGCGGCTTGATTCTGGACCAACATCTCCAAAATGCGGTTAGTGGTCTGTTGGTTCTGCGCTGACCACATCAGAACATCCAAAAGGTTGGGAGGAGGAGGCGGGTCGCCATGGCCAGGCTGTGATTGCCCAGCGCCATCATCACCTCCCGCAGTTCCACGGGTCCTCATGCTGTCGTCAACCAAAGTCAGACAACAAGAGTTAGACCCCACGGAAAAGGACAGGTCTTTAACTCGGTAAAACCCCCGGACTAAACCCAACTAGATTGCAGCACTCCACCATGGATTCCAACAAGTCTAACACACCCAAAAACACAGTTCATAATGCAACATGGCATGGCACATGCATGATATGACATGAAATGCACGATTCCAACGTAACCCATACTCACTGTACATATACATAGGGCGGGGTATAAGTACCAACTTCTACCTAATGCATGATGACAATCCTAATCAATTCCCTAAGTGGTCGTCAAGTTTCAGGCTCGTCTTTATGCACCTTGCTCTGATACCAGCCCTGTGGGGAGCCACCCAGAACGTCCTCGGGTTATTTGAAGACTCGGTCAACCCTATCAGGTTTGGAGGCTAACAACGGACCGCCGAGGGCGCTCCCAGTGTTAGCACCCAAGCCCAACCGAGCCGACAGTGAGTCCCTTCGAATAACTCGACAACAATCCCGGTATTCCCCCGGTATGCGACCCAAAACTCGCTCAGGATCCCCGCATACCGGTTTTCAATGCCATATCAATTCAATTTGCATAAAGGGGGCAACAAACTCAGAACCCCACAACCATAGCACGCAACGCGGAAGCAAAACCAACCAAACAAACCCCGGCACAAAGACAAAACCCCACGACCACAACTACCAACACAAGGCACGAAGGCCAACCAAGGGCAGAAAAGGGAACGCAAGTACGAGGCGGGTAACAACATACATCAAGTGCTTACTACTGAAGAAACTAAGTATCCAAAGATAGAAATGACATAGTTTTGAAACTAACTATACAACAAATGAACATACAACTATCAACTAAACCCAAAAGCAAAGCATCTCCGGAAGTGTTCTGCCTCTGAACACCCCCGGGCGTGTACGACGGTGTGGGGAGCCTCTACTCGGTGCCCCGCCCGGTCACCGATAGGCAGTAAGGGCAGAACTCACACCCCACTGGGTCCTCACCTGCAAAACCACAAAAGCAGAAGCCTGAGTACAGAAGGTACTCGCAAGTCTTACCCGTGGTCCATATATGACCGACTCCAAAGAGTATGCATTTGGATGTAGCAAGGAATTCAACTGAAGTTAAAAGTGCGGAAAAGCTTAACTTTGTTGATTATTTAGTATCACTATCCAATTCACAATTTAAAGCAGTTGTACCAGCGCCTACTTCTAGAGTGGAGCGCAACGTTTAATGATAACCAAGCAAGTGACCCCATAACAATTTCGAGCTCAAGCCCAAAGGCGAACTTCAGTTCAAGTTATTCCTACGTTGAATAACAGATAACCAAGCATGCTCATATTCGAGAGTGCGGCAATTCGAATCGCTTAATTAACCCTGCAGGGAAGCATTGACCGCACGACATGTGTCACGAAGGATCCTCATGTCAACCCCCTCCCACCCATACCAATTCATTGGGGCATCTTCATGTATTCTGGAAACCTAGCACCCCCTCGAGCGGCCCCAAGCCTGGCTTGGCGCTCGAGAGCCGGCCTAAGCCCCGCCCTCAACCACGCCCAACCGCATGAGGTCATGGCCCATCGAACAGCATGCGATGAAAGAGCAGCTTACCGTACCATAATCGGGCATGTGATCAACTGGTTTGTGCTCGGCCATAGTTAAATATCGGATCAGTCCTTAGCTGACTCAGACGGGACTACCACATTTGTGTCTCCTTACCCAAATGCCCTTCTCTCCCGCCCGGTCTACAATTATACCTTTTTCCACAACACAACCATAACCGAAACGTTCCATAGAATGTAAATTGAAAGTCCTCAAGCAGTGGAACCATTCACCACTTGGCCCAAACCCGACATCTAAGCATACTAAGCGTGACACAATTAATACCCATAATCTAGCTCCAACGGAGGTGTTCAACAAGTAACAAGGATGGTACATGCAACAATTAGTATCGAGCCTATCCCACATTTCAATTCCTAATGCAACACTTAATCATCCAATAAGCAGTTAATTCACAAAAATAAATTACGCATATGGTTCAAGATGCTTAGGTGCTTGCCTTGTACTTCTGCTTGCGGATCGACGACAAGTTGTTCGTCGGCAATCCCTTCAACCACGGTCACGTCGGTCACCGCGGTCTCGTTCTCTACACGAGTACAATGCACAATGAGATGCATGCAATGCGAAAGAAACAATTATAATGCAAATCCCCCACCGAACAGACCGGGTTTAATATCCGGACAGTCCGGATAAGCCGGATACTCCGGACCATATGGCCGGACACTCCGGATTGCCCAGGACTTGGAAGATGGCGCGCAATGTGGAGGTGCTCCCAAGCCTTACGGCACCGCAAGGGCCCGATCTACCACTCTCCTACACAGGACTAGGCCGGAGAAATTCTAAGCTAACCCAAATCAAGACGAAATGAGGCACACTAGGGTGGCTCACGGCCCAAACTCAGTCCGACGCTTAGAACGGCACCATCCAACCCCGATCTACAACCCTAACACCAAACATTGCCTAAACCACCCCAAAAACCCAACCACCCACCAAAACCCTAACACCCCCAAAAGGGCTACCCCCAACTCCCAAATCTTCATACCTAACCCCAAATCCTACCCCAAGGACTCCCTAGAACCCAAGAACCCACGAATAGACTCCAAGAAGAGGCCTCACCTTCGAGGATGATGAAGGAGAGGAAGAGGAAGCCGGGAAGGAGGAAGGGGATGCCAGCTTGGGGAGTAGCTTGAGGTCACCTGGGTGGAGGAGTTCACTGGGGAGGAGCACGGGAGGACGCCGGGGTGAGGAGCTCACCAGAGACGAGCTTGGGTGGAGGGGAGATGCACCAAGAAGTGGGGAGCAAAAGGGGAGGAGGAGGAATGAGGTGGAAGCCAAAGGAAATGAGTCTTATACTCAACCCCCCGACAAGTCCTGACATTTCGGATCTTTAACCCAGAGACTCCGGGTTAGGGTCTTCGGTAGTTAACCGAGACACTTCGGACAATTAGTCCGGATACTCCGGGTTGAGGTGTTCGGTCGAGCTTATCCGGATACTCCGGACATTTAATCCGGATATTCTGGGTTATATCCGGACACTCCGGATGTTCAATCCGGATACTCCGGATGTCCCAGATTTTTTTGAAGTTGGGGCCTTGACACATCAATTGCCTCTTCGCCTGTCAGCCCAATACCGAGCCGCCGATAAGCTCCGATAGTTTCCAATTCCACCCACTACGCATTAACTCCCGACAGGACAGTCAGAGGCAAGGACGCCGCATCGCGTAGTGCACCCCGCAGCCCCGTGGTCTCCGCCGGCCGGATGGGCCAAACGCCCTGAAACAGGTATGAACAGCCCACTGGGTAGCCTGGCCTTGAGGCAGCAAAGCACTTACCAGCTCGCGCCCGGGGCCCGGCCCAACGTTGCGGGTTACGAAGGCCTGCTCCGCCAAGCGGATTTAGCGCCGCCCCAGCAAAGAATTTGAGCGAGGGGCGAGATCCGGGCGAGCCCCCAGAGGGCCTCAAGTTGGGTCGGTGGATGGCCCAATCGCCCTGACTCGCATCCGATGTCATACTTCACACTCTCCCGCAAAACCCGTCGACGGGTGGCAGCCAGCTGCGCTTAAGGTCGGCGGATGACCTGAAAGCTCGACACGGGATAGAGTAAAGAAAGGCTATTTCATGGGTTGCCCCCAGAGGGCCGGACACCCGCGCCGGGATTCGTCCGCTTGGCGAGGATCCCCCTGGAGGGGATCTCCAAGGTCCCACTCGGATCAACCGTTATTAGCTCACGCGAGCACAGCGTTCAAACCAACGTTGGTAAACGCGTGTCCGCTCACCCCCTCCAAGTCCCACACCTGTGGACGGGGCGTATACGTGGGACAAACAGCAGCCACTCCCCCCGAAGGAAGTCTCATCAAACGGGAACCCAGGACGGATGCCCATCGTCCAGCTACGACGTAAAATGAGCACTCGGGCACCAGAACCTTGTTAAAGGAATCTGGGCGACCGCGCTGACCAAGGCATCATCCAGCTACGACGTAAAATGAGCACTCGGGCACCAGAACCTTGTTAAATGCACCTGGGCGACTACGCCGACGAAGGCATCGTCCAGCTACGACGTAAAACGGGCACTCAGGCACCATAACCTTGTTAAAGGCATCTGGCGACCGCGCTGACCAAGGCATCGTCCAGCTACGACGTAAAACGAGCACTCGGGCACCAGAACCTTGTTGAAGGCATATGGGCGACCGCGCCGACCAAGGCATCATCCAGCTATGACGTAAAACGAGCACACGGGCACCAGAACCTTGCTAAAGACATCTGGGCATCCGCGCCGACCAAGGCATGATCGAGCTGCGAAATAGAGCTAGCACTCGAACCAGTCGCCCCCCCCCCCCCGCGCATCGATCAGTCGGAGGGGCACTCAGCCAACGACAAAGGCATACGCTCCGACCCGCGTCCGAGTGACCCTAGCGGTCCCATAGAGCGATAGTTGCTCAACAAACGGTCGTTACGAGGCAAAAAATGCAGAAGGTGGCAGTAAGTACGGGGTTGGAAAGCCAAAGCGGCGCTGCGTCGGTTTCAACCAGGGGGCGACCGTCAAAAAGTTGAGGCAATTCTACCCCTTAAACTTCCCTTTGCTTGTCCATTATCATTAGCTCTCTCTCCCGACGTGGCGTTGCGCCGTGGCGGCGACCCCACCACGACATCCCACTCGAAGCCAACCCGTTCGCGCACCCACGCGGGTCGATGACCCGGCCGGCCGGCGGATATCTCCTAGCGGTAACCCTCTCGACTCGAGTGCTACGGCCTACGCCCCAGTTGCTACAATTGCGAAGTAGTGCCTCGCAGAAGAAGTACCCGAGGGGGACACTCCATGGTTGATCGGGAACACTCTTTTTTCCGTGTGAGTATGAGATCGGTGGCCGGTCCGCGCCCTTGCGTGGGTTGGTGACCCAACCAGCCATCGGATTCTCCTTAGCGGTAACTCTCTCAACCTGAGTGCTACAACCTACGCCCCGGCGGCTACGGTTGCTAAATAGCGCCTCGCGGAAGAAGGAAGTGCCCGTGCAGAGCAATCCATGGTTGATTGGGAACGCCCCTTCCCCGCGTAACCGCAAGCGAACACTTCGTACCCGAGTTCCTGCAACCTTCCCGCGCTCTGTTCAAAGGTGTCCGCACTCCAGCCTACGCCCGAACCTCACGGTTCCCGAGGCTATGGTTGCCGAGTGGACGCCATAGCGAGCAAGTGTAAAAGGACAGGTCGAACTTACAGTCGGCTCGACCAACGTAATCTTCGAAATCTCTAGCCCTTTGTATGCCAAAGTCGTTGCGCGAAAAAGCGAAACATCCTAACCTCATTCCTGTTCTTAATGGAGGATATCCTGCGGTGATACCTGGCGAACACGCATTCGGGAGACGAGCCCATCAACCCCCACGACGGCCCGGTTCTCGGCGCTTCGACGACTAATGGCGTTGAAGCCAGCACCATCGAGCACCCCAACCTATGCTTGGACAACCCCAGAAGTTCTTAACAACCATGATCGGCAAGCAAGCATCCGCCAAGAAGAAAGAACGCAAGAGAATAGAACCAAAAAGGGGAGCAGGGAGATAACGGTCAACCCCATCTACCAAAGCAACATCATATTGTTCAATTATTATCCGAAAGCTAAATTGCAGAGACTGGAGGGGATAAAGGGTAACGAGCACCTGGAAGGCCCCTAACCCCAGGCGTCGTCATCGGAGTCATCGCTACTGTTGATTGCGCCCTCAGGCTCCATGCGTAGCCGCCCTGCCACCGTCTCCGCCGCCACGTGAACCCTCGCCCGCGCCTCGCTAGCGTCCCCATCTATTCTGGCGACAGTCACCATCGGGTCGAAGGATGCATCACGACTGGCGCAGCAAGCCAGCACGTGTTGCGCCACCACGACGGCGATGTCCCGCCCTTCGCGAGTTGAATGCTCGTTGAGGGCGCGGGGCAGTACGGCCAGGGCGTCGGCCGCCCTGGTGAGGTCGAAGGCATACTGAGCCGCGGTGCGCTCCGGGGGCTCCTCCAGCCTCACCCCCAGCGGTTCCAGGGACCTGGCCATGCTTTCGAAGGCCGAACGAAGCATGCAGATGAGATCCCGGCGCGTCCTGATAAGCTCCTCCTCAGCGGCCTCAACTCGAGCCCACTGCGCCGACGCCTTCGCTTCTTGAGCGGCGGCCGCTTCGGCCTGGGCAGCCAGGGTGGCCTGAAGCCCCGCCAGCGTGTCCGTCATGGTGGCTGCCTGCGACCTCATCGTAGAAGGGTCACTCGGGGCGGGCGGAATAGCACGGGCAATGGCACCTGTGATATCTGCTCCCCCCGCCCTCACCGCAGCTGTCGACGAGGATGCCACGAGCGGTGGATGCGAACCCGGGCCAAAGGTGCTGAAGAAAACAAGAAAGGCGAGCCAGTATCAGGAGAAGGCCAAGTTCACCCCAAAACTCGACGATGAAAACTTACCCCGGAGGCGGGTCCTGCATGCGAAAAGAGGATGAGGGTAGGATGAGCCCACCTCCCGCCGCAGCAGCAGAAGACCCGGCACCGACGCGGGGCCACCGAGGGTCCGGACCCCGCAGGTCCGTGGGCGCCAGGCGCCTCCTGGCCCCTCGATCGCCGGTTGGGTCACCACTCGACATCTCCCCTTCGGAGTGGTCTTCGGAGTGGGAAAACAGAAGGAAGGGAGCGGGAAAGCAGCAAAATGGACATAATAGATGGAGTGCAACGGCTTCTCCCCCCACAGCGCTGAATTTATGGAGGCAAGATAGTGCGGACAGGCGCCATCTCGGGCAAAACGCCTCACGCGCCGACACTGTAACTGCACCCCCCACTACTCATTAAAGTCGCGACGGGACAACAGGAGGCGAAATGACGCCGCTTCAGGTGAAACTCCATGTTAGTTGATCCCCACGATAGAAATCTATCTCTATTATATGGACGGGGAACATTGTTCTTCCTTCAGCAGACTGTTCCATGTACCATTCATGAAATTATCGCATCTTAGTTGGCAGATCCCTTATCTTTTCCGGTGCAACCAACTCCCGGCCTAGCTCATATGGCCACCTGACCTCTGCCATCAGAAGATTATCTGATACTTCCACAGCTGCAGCGTAAGACAGCCCCGACTCTCTCAAGAATTCCTCTAGCTGGTAATCTTGGGCTATCTTGTTAGGTGCCGCCGCCTCCTTAGCCCATTTCCTTTTCAATGCAAACTTCGTTATTGTGCATTCGTAGTTAGTCAAGGCAGGAAGAGGTGCTGCACGGCATGTCTCAAAGTGGGTTGTAGCTTTTGGATCAATTTGTGCCTTGGGAGGTGGCATCTTTGGTGCGAAGTGTGTCTCAATTTCCTTTCGAACTATTTCTTGTGTCTCCTAAGCCGTCATGTCGTATGCCATTTTCGGAGGTTCCTTTGACGACTGTATTGGCCGGCTAGACTGGGCCTTCTTGGTAGGGCGTAGCAACTCAGTACTGGTCCTTCGTACTTGGAGTTTCTTCCTTGGAGGAGATTGTTGACGAGTACACATACTACGGGTATCCCCAGCAACCCGGAACAACGAACGGGAACAAAGGCCCCGTGGGCCACGAAGGGAACCTGCTCCCGACCAAGACGAGCTCAGGATCACTCCGACCCCCTGGGTCGGATGACCCGGCGAGCTCCGACCCAGCCAGGGCCATCTCCGCTAGTGATCGCAGTGCCAGGACCGCTCTGGCAGTTGGTCGCCTGCCCTTCGGGTGTGACTGAAGGGAATATGCCCGAGAGGCAATAATAAATTGTTTATTATCTTATTCCATGTTTATAATAGATGTTTATTTCTCATGCTAAAATTGTATTAACCGGAAACGTTGATACATGTGTGTTTAATAAACAAAAAGGTTCCTAGTAAAGCCTCTCTTTTAAACTAGCTCGTTGATTAAGCGATGATCAAGGTTTCTGATCATGAACATTGGATGTTGTTAATAACGGGGTCACATTATTAGAAGAATGATGTGATGAACACACACCCAAGTTGGTATAGCAAATTCGATCAAGTCATTAAAGTTTGTTGCTGTACTGAACATATACAAAATAGCTCTTTTCCTTAGACCATGAGATGATGTCAATCACTAACTCCGAAGAGTACTTTGATGACATCAAACGTCACTCCGTAACACGGTGACTATAAAGATGGATTTGGGTACTATGAAAGTATTAGTTGAGGCTCATGCATCAAGAGTGGGATTTGTCCATCCGGATGATGACAGAGATATACTCTGGGCCCTCTCGGTGATATCACATTGACATCGCTTGCAAGCACGTGACTAGGTCACAAGAATGTCATATCACGGAACGAGTAAAGAGTACTTGTCGGTAACGGGATCAAACTAGGTATAGTTGATACCAATGATCGGATCCTGGATAAGTAATATATCGCGAGACAAAAGGAATTGGTTATGTTGTTTTTGGTTCACCACGATCACTAGTTCATCGTTGAGTAAGTGGGAGTCATTATGGATCTCCGGATCCGGTGATGATTATTGATCGAGAGGTGTCTTGATCATGTCCATTTTATTCACGAACCGTAGGGTGACACACTTAAGGTTCATCGACGCTTTTGAGTGGATACGGAACACCGGAGAAAAGTTTGGACAGCACCGGAATAGTTTCGGGATATCGGAATAGTTCAAGGGGGTATGTGTTAATTTTTGTTAATTAAAAGAATTAACAAATATTAAAATAACAGAAATAAAATTGTTTATTTATTTAATGGAGAGTCCATTCACATGAAGAGAATGGAGAGTCCATTCACATGAAGAGAATGGAGAGTCCATTCACATGGAGAGTCCATTCACATGAAGAGAATGGAGAGTCCATTCACATGGAGAGTCCATTCACATGAAGAGAATGGAGAGTCCATTCACATGAAGAGAATGGAAAGTCCATTCACATGGAGAGAGTGGAGAGTCCACTCACTCCTATAAAAGGGAGGGTGGAGCTCCTCTCTCATGGACTAATCACCATGACCCTTTGGTTGGTCCTTTCTCCCTCCTCCTGCTGTTCCACCTTTCAAGCGATGGCTTGCTTAAGCGGCCGCTGAAATAGTTTCTCCACCACCACCACTAAGTCGTAGTGTTGTTGGAGTTTCCCGTGGATCCTCTACTTCCGCTGCCCCGCTGGATCGAGGGATTGGAGGTCGTCGTTGTTCCGTACGTGTGACCAAGTACGGAGGCGCTGCCATTTGTGGCGCTCATCTTCGCGACTTTGAAGTCGGGCGTGTACCTCTACTTCAACCACGTTTGTTTGCGGGAACGTTATTCCCGCTTTTGGTCTACGAGGGTGAGTCCTTCTGAAACCGTTTGCATGCATCTCCTAGATATGATCTTGGTGTTTGGTTGCATTCGTAGGAAAATTTTTGTTTTCCATGCTTCGAAACCCATCAGTGTCGTCTCAAAACATCCACACCAGGGTAGGTGGCTCCTTCCCAAGGCGTTAGGGAGGCCGCACAGAGTCGAGCACCGGTCCCATCATCCTGACACTCAGCAGAGGGGCACGCTCTCTCCCAAGACAACACCAAAGTCAAACGCCATAACGCCAGGTCTACAGAGCGATACACCGCCTCCCTCGATGAGTTTACCAACCCGACGTGAGGGTGCACGGAGGCCGATCGAACAACAAGACCGGAGGCCAGACTCCGAGGCATAGGACACCCCTACCTTTTTTTACCTTTTTTTCTTGGACAAACTCCTTTGTAACTGGCCGCTTCCGTCTATATAAGGAAAGGCAGGACCCCAAACAAGGGGGATGAAAAAAAGCTTAGACAGACCAATCGATCCTTGTCCCCGCAAAAGGGAGAAGCGTTTGTAATACCCCTAAAACTCGCTCTCGAAAGCAATATACACTCACCACGCGAACTGGAGTAGGTACGTTCGGCCCGAACCAGTATACATCCTGGGCTCATTGAGTCAACCATTCAGGGAGAGGAGCGCGCGACCCCCCTGGACTTACAAATCGTATTGCCGGTGCACGAAACACCGACAATTGTGGAGGCGGGCTTCGTGGAGCAGGAGGTGGAGGCAGAGTGCTATGTATTGCAGATGAGGCATATCATTGAGGTGATGTAGGAGGAGGCGTGTTTTGTCATTGCGGAGAGGTCACCTCCAATTGTTGGATTTCTTTTGGTGGAGAGGTCACCTCCACGGTCTTTGGAAATATGATATACCTTTTTCGCCAGAGGATGATTTCGTGGAGAGCCTGTCCAAGCTTGGTGATGTCGTCCCCTCCATCAATCTCGAGCAGAAGATCTTCATAGCCGCTCGACACCTCCTCCACCGTGACCTTCGAGTAACCTGGCGGTATCTCTTTGCAGTGAAGAAGCTGGCCCGGCTCCACCGGGTATGCCACGCCATAAGCCACCTTGGTGGAGAGGTTATGCGCCTGAACGTGTAGCTCACACTCCCGGCGAACTTTGATGCTGTCCACTGCGTACTGTCCCAGGTCTGTCACCGGTACCATGTGAGTAGAAAGTGTGGCGGCGTTGGACACGCAGCTACTCCGTCGCACGGAGGTGGGCGGGCTAACGACGGCATCGGCTTGTTTATTGGTTGTACCTACTCCCTGAAGTTTACCGAGTGCCGCCTACAGCTTTTGCTCAACAATCTTTTCGATGCTTTGCTGAGTTGCTATGAGTTGCCTTTCCAGTAAGTTGTATTTGTATGACTCTCTTCTTTTGCTTCTTGACTGGCTCCTGTACATATCGGCATCTTTGGAGAAGCCGTACTTCCATGGCACGGACGATCCCATTCCTCTTGTCCATCCTGGGTGCTCAGTGTTTTGAAGTGCATGTGTGAGCTCGTCATTCTCCCTGTGTTTCACTAAGGAGCAAGAGCAAGACATGTCGACAGCTTGGAAAATTCTATTTCCAACATCCTCCGCTCCCGGTGCCATCAACAAGCTACCGTCGTCTGCAAGGGCCGCTCCGTGACCCATGAACCAATTCCGCCGACGAAATTGTCAATCAGCAGTAGCAGGCGTGATATTCTTGGCCATTAGTTCTTCCTCCCGCTTCTCCCATTTAGGTACAACCTTGATATAACCACCGGTACCAAGATGGTGGTGGTATTTCTTCTTCCCAGCGTTGATCTTGTTCTGAAGGCTCGCGGCCTGTCCTTCCTCTGACAATTTGTATTTTTCAAATGCATCCTAGAGATCCGCCAGCTTGGGATGTTGGTTGAAGTCTGGCTTTTCTCCCTTCTTGACATACTTGTTGTTTAGGTGAACTTTCCACGACTGAAATTGGGTTGCCATCTTCTTCAAAGTGTATCTCTTAACCTTGTTTTTGTATCCTTCAGGAAATTTGAAGTTCTCCTTGATATCTTTCCAAAGGAGCTCCTTGGTTGCTTGCGGAACTTCAGGCCATTTCTTGATGCTAACTAGGACATGATCCCTAACGTGGAAACCACATGCATTGTTAAACGGGCCTACTGCAAAAAGAGGGGCAATCGGTTTCCTATCATTGTCGACGTTGGTGAAAACAAATTTTGTAGCAGGCTTCTTGTTAGGTCCTCGCTTGGTTTGGGTGCTCATTGTACCGGGCTGAAAATGGATAGAGAT
This sequence comes from Rhipidocladum racemiflorum, assembly GCA_036346355.1. Classification (NCBI taxonomy): domain Eukaryota; kingdom Viridiplantae; phylum Streptophyta; class Magnoliopsida; order Poales; family Poaceae; genus Rhipidocladum; species Rhipidocladum racemiflorum. The sequence goes on from CM070586.1 coordinate 25,131,034, forward strand.
GTGAATTTTTCATGTTAGAGCCATTTATATTAATTGGTTAAATACGATTAAAGGGTTTGTCCGGATTCTCGTGGCATTACTGTCGAGGGTTCTACGGACTCATTTCGGCCCAACAAACTCGCACCTTATGGAAGGCGAAGTAAGGCCCGTATTTCCAGCCGAGGCAAAGTAGTCGAAACGTAATACAAATTCCTTCCGGTGGAAGGAGCGGAGCAAGAGCCCGAGGGAAGTTGTAGGGGAGGAAGCTTTCGTGACCCGTAAGGAAGCAACCGACAATATGGTCAAGCAGGCCTGATTCCCTGTTAAAGCCTGCGAAAGGATGTCAAGTGGAATCAGATCAACACAGAACCCAGAGGCATTGAGAGTTCCATTTAAGCCCCCAGAAAGAGTATGTAATGAATGGGTATGGGGGAAAAAGACAAATGAAAAACTCCATATCATGGATACCTAGCCATAAAAGAACGACAAGTGGCGAGCAACTAAAAACAAACTTGCGAAATCCTGTCAGCGTCGGTCGGGAGAAAACCCGACCAGACATGCATTCAGAGATAGTTTACCCCATTCCCCTCTTATAAAAGGGGAAGGAGAGCGCCCATGGAGAGAGAGATCTCTTCGAAGGAGAAAAACCAAGGGCTTTACGACACGAGATAAAACCTGGTGGTTCTACACTACCACACTGGCACCGTCTGTGGGGAAGGCAGGAAGGTGAAGCCATTGCTCTCTGACCGAGATGACGGGCAAGTCTTCCACAGCCATGCCACCGAAGAGGGGAACGGCAACAGCATCCAAGGAAGCAACGACAATGGTGGGAGTAGAAGAAACAAGACGATCTGCGAGGAGCCAATCCCACGATCAACCCCAACTTCGGGATGATGAGAATCGTCTGCCAGCTCCGGCGGGAGCACGGGGGGCGTTAGGGGCATCACCTCCACAGACTCCGGCGGTGGCACGCAAGCGCGCCCCTAAACGGTGGCCCCCAGCTGTGGGCAAGGCGGTCTCAACACCGGGGGGAGACGTAGTAGGAATGTCAACTCAACCGACTCACCACCAAGTTAACCAGGGAGGCGAGCAGGACATCGAGGAAGGGAATCAGTCTCGGGAGGCGCTCGACCCCAACGTGCAAGCGTTAATGGAAGCCAACGAAAAACTCATGACGGAAGTGAAGCGCTTGCAGGAACAACAGGAGCGAAGGCGTGAAGAATCACAAGATGAAAGCCCGAGCCGCGAGGTATCTTCTCCAGCGTACACAGGAGTGCCCAGGGATGAAAACGACTCGAGCCCTCTAGGAGTCAGGCTTCGAACAAGGAGATGGCCCTCCCCAGGAAGCTTCAAATTCCCCACTATCAATCCATATGATGGCAAGACAGATCTGAGGGAGTTCCTCCGTGTCTACGATACGGCTATGGAGGCTACGGGAGGCAATGACGATATCAAGGCCAAGGGGCTCTTATTGGCGCTGGAAGGGATAGCATTATCCTGGTACTCCTCGTTGGAGCCAAACTCCATCGCGAGTTGGCCACAGCTCCGGGCGAAACTCGAAGGCAACTTCCAGGGTAACTTTGATGAAGTAAAAGAGGAAAGTGACTTATTTGTGGTTAAACAGCGCGAAGGGGAGAATCTGAAGAGCTATTTCCAACGATTTTCTCGGGTCAAGTGTCAGATCCGGGGAGTCAGTGATACTACCATAATCAATGCCGCATGCTTCGGGCTCCGAAGGGGGCCATTGGTGGAGAGGCTGGCTCGTAAGGAAGTACGCTCCATGGAGAAACTCTTTGCCAAGATGAGAGAATACGCACGAGCAGAAGAAGACAATCTCCGAAGGGGGGATAGGCCGTGGCGCGAGTCGGAGGAGATGACCCCACGTAAAAAAGCCGAGGGAGAGATCTCCCATCCAGTGCTGAGGCGAAGGAACGGCGCCCAGAGCTAGTTGGGAAAGTTTGAATCAATTACTTTCAAGCAGGAAGACGCGACGGGGGTACACTTCCAACACCAAGACTCTTTGATCGTGGTTGCCATCATCACCGACTGCGAAGTGCGTCGAGTGCTAATAGATGGGGGGAGTGATGCGGATATTCTGTTCACGGAGGCCTTTCGGCAGATGATGATACCTCACGACCGATTAAAAAAATCGGAGGTACCGTTGATGGGCTTTGGGGGACACACGGTCAATACTCTGGGCCAGGTGGAGTTGGAGGTCGTCTTTGCAACACCGTATGCCAATGTCACAAACCGTGTCACATTTGACGTGGTGGACATGCCCTTCCAATACAACGCCATTCTCGGCCGGGGCTCATTGACGGCTACAGGGGCAGTCATCCACCACGGGTTTCTGTGAAATCATGTGATGAAAAATTGGCTTAATGATGAATTTGGTATTGCAAAGTGGTTGTTCTCATGGCATGTGTGGTGCATGTGCATGTGCTGTTTCAGATGATTATTTGATATGCTTGTCATAGCATGGTAATTGTTTTGCTTGATGCAATGCGCTTGTGTGAGTGGTTGCATGGATTGATCTTGAGTCAAGTCGTGGACTTGTGCTCGTACACGGTTGTGTGTTTGTTCATGTGCAGGTGTTGCTTGAGGTCGAATGTGGTCGGTGACGGGACCGGAACTAGGTTCATGGAGGAACTGAGGTTCAGGACTAGATTCAGGGAGGAATCGAGGTCTTGGTGGTCGAGGATGTCATGCGGGGTGTTCGGACTAGAGAACGGTGCACGTGGTTGCTAGTGAGTCACGTGAGTACGGCAGGTGGGCCGTACGCGTGCAGTTATAATCGTTTTGAGGTAGCTTGCATGTATTGGGCCATGTTGGGCCAAGTGGACATGCATGCGAACTCTTCTAGGGTTTTCTTATAAATAGGGGGAGGTGTCCCCTGTTTATGGTGTGTGGATTAGGGTTGGTACTCTTTTGTTTGGAGTATTGTAACCAGACTAGACACAAAGAAATAAAGTTTAATTTCTTAGAAGTCGCACAAAACGAAAAACAGGGGAGCAAGCTCCGGCGGCGCTAGTGCACACGAGAGAGTTCGGCGGCGAGCTCCATCACGCGCGTACGGGAAAATAAAGATAGCAGCAGAGCACTGTGCTTTGGTGGAACAAGAGCCGAACGGATCCAAACGGAAGACTGCTGCAGCAGCACACGTGAACGTTCGGGACGAACTCGTCGGCAAAGGCCAAGTCGTGCGTCTCAGGAGTATATGCTTCACGTACGAAATCTTCAACAGAGGTAACATGCATGCATAGAAAGATAAGCTTCTGTTCTTCTTGCTTTATTAGCGTTAAATCAAGAATCTTGATTTCATCTTTTGAGTCGTGAATTGCTATAGTGTCACGGCAGCAATAGCAACGTTCTAGCAGAACGTGTTGATTCATGATTACTGTAGCTACAGTGCTTGCATGGTGTCGTACGTGTTGATTTGGTAATCTACTTCCTTGCGCGCACGTGTTGATTCTAGATTGATTCATTCTTAATCTTGATAGTTTTGATTTGATCTATTCCAAACCTTCCTAGGGCATCGAGTTAGTGATCTAAAAAGTTTGATTGGTTAATTTCTTATAAATTTCGTTTAATTACGAAATTAGGGTTTAATCTATTTTCCGTTTTATTGAAATAGTCAACTTGCAAAGCTTATAACTTTTGATCCGTAGATCCGATTGAGTTGATTCTTATTGGGTTAGTTTCTAAATTGAATCTAGTTTCTACATTAAAAATTTCACATCTTTATAACGGTTGGATCTTCGGTAATTCATATTTTAGTGAACATCTGTCAATCTGTTTTTTCGTGAAATCGAAGCGATTATTTGATTCCGATTTGGGGTGAATTTTTAGTAGGTCAAAAATTTGATTTTAGCTTCCGCGCAATCATTCACCCCCCCTCTGATTGCTATATTAGTATATATCGATCCTACAGTTTCTGTGCATGAAGATCCCCTTCGAGAACGGCGCCATCACAGTGAAAGGGGACAAAGCCCTTGCAAGGAAGATAGATATGGAGAACCCCTCCCAGGTTAAACATGTTTGCACCACGGAACAGGACCCTATGACGGTGCCCCGTGGGAAGTGGCTCCCCAAACCGCTACCCCAAGGATAAACAAAGCGGGCGCTGCTCCGTCCGGGCGGAGAAAGGGTTGTGACCCTCGGCGCCACGTTATCCCCCAACGAAGAAAAATGTTTGATGCAACTCCTTCAGGAATATGAGGCGGTATTCGCGTGGGGGCCGGAAGATCTCCCTGGAGTCCGTAGGGACACCGTCGAGCACTCCCTGGCAATTAGCCCAGCTGCGAAGCCAAAGAAGCAAAAGCTCCGGAAGCTCACCGTGGAAAGGCAGACGGTTGCCAAGACGGAGGTGACAAAGCTCCTCCAGGCGGGGATTGTACGGGAAGCTCTCCACACGAAGTGGTTAGCCAACGTGGTCCTGGTCAAGAAAGCTGGCGGGGCTTGGAAGATGTGCATCGATTTTACTGATCTCAATAAGGCGTGCCCTAAAGACGACTTCCCCCTTCCCCGCATCGACCAGCTCATCGACTCTACCACCGGATCAGAGAGAATGTGTTTTTTCGACGCTTATTTCGGCTACCATCAAGTGTACATGCGAAGGGAGGACAAAGACAAAATGGCATTCATCACCCCCTTTGGCACGTACTGCTTCGTACGGATGCCCTTTGGCCTCAAGAATGCAGGTGCCACCTTCGCCTGACTCATCGCCAACCAGTTGGGAAGAAATGTAGAAGCGTATGTAGACGACATCATCGTCAAGAGTGAGAAGAAGGAGAACCACTTGCTCGACCTCAGGGAGACCTTTAACAACCTGATGGCGGAGAGAGTAAAGCTCAACCCGAACAAGTGTGTCTTCGGCGTAGACGCGGGAAAACTACTGGGATTCCTGGTGTCCCAGCGGGGCATTGAAGCGAATCCGGAGAAAATAAAGGCTATCCAAGATATGGCTCCGCCCAGGAATATGAAGGAAGTGCAACGCTTAGCGGGGGGCCTTGCCGCCCTCAGTCGTTTTCTTCCCAAGTCCGCGGAACGAAGCTTACCGTTCTTCAAAGCGTTGCGGTCAAGCGGCGCTTTCGTCTGGACAGAAGAGTGCCAACTCGCCTTCAAGAAGCTGAAGCAGAACCTTATGAAAGTACCAACTTTACAAAGCCCAAAGCAAGGCGAGGAGCTCCTGCTATATTTGGCTGTGAGCCCCTCGGCCGTCAGCGCAGTACTGGTGCAGCCACAAGGCACAAAGAAACAGCCAGTTTACTTCGTCTCCAAAGCATTACAGGGGGCGAAGCTACGATACACAGAAATGGAAAATTTAGCATACACGCTCCTAATGGCGTCCAGGATGCTCCGCCACTACTTTCAAGCTAACCGCATTAAAGTACCAACAGCATATCCTCTTGGCTCCATGTTGTCCAACAGAGAAAGCATGGGGCGCATTAGCAAATGGGCGGTCGAATTGGCGCCCTTCGAGTTGGAGATAATACCGCGTACTGCTGTTAAGAGTCAAGCCCTGGCAGATTTCATGGTAGAGTGGACTTCTCTGGTCCTTGAAGACAACAGAACTTCATCGGTGTGAACTATCAATTCGGATGGATCATGTGGGGGCTCCGGAATCAGATTAGCGAATCAGGTCATTACTATTGCATCGGACTGGAGATTAATGCAACCCGCAACGTCTCCTGGCCGCTAAGCCAACTCCGTACTCAGATTGGGGCCAATTGATCGGCAAGACTCGTGAGGAGTATACCTGCCAACTGATTGATCCCAACTCGAGCTTCCCGCAACCGCGTGCATAGTACTGGTTCCCTGGATCAGTAGCCCAGTACCCACGCGTTGTCATACAAGACAGGTCTCAACTATGCAAGAGTAAATATATTACACCAGAAAGGTAACGTTATTACAATAGTTTAACTTTACAGGTCACGGCTTACATTTAATAAGTCCAAAATAAACACTAGCACCAGAAACACCAAAAGAAGAACACGCAGTTGTTCCTCCACCCCGTGCAATCGGGCCGGATGATAACCAGCTAAGCCCGGCAGAATCGTCGGCGTCACCAGCAGTGCGACTCATCCGTACATCTGCGTCATTACCGCTTCTTCTCCTTCTAACCAAAATCCGTTAGAGCAAACGGTGAGTACACGTATGTACTCGAAAGACTTTAGTGTATGGAATGAATACATATAAAATGCAGGTTGAAACAATGAATAACAGGTTACTACACTAGTCTTTTTGAGCACAAAGCGGATTTTGGTTACAATATGATAATAGATTCACAATCGCCCTTTTACGAAAGAAATTGAGTGAAGAAAACTTTTCAAACAATTAACAACATACCAGCGATTAACCAAACCAGCAACCAACCATTCCTTCCACCAAACCAGCCATTCACCTGCACCTTTTGAACCCAAGATTCAAACACACACACACCCAACCAACACGACCCAACCTCGAAACCCATTTTTCCGAAATTAACCCAGACCCAAAATCTATACTTGATAATACTTTCCAAGCTGCTCATGACCGTGAGCATGACTAATCGATTAGTTTATTTATCTCTGCAGAGGATCAGACATCAGACCCACATGACACGTTCTAGCAATCATGTCATCCATGCCTCGCGATACCGAAGTACCCGATTTGCTAGACAGTGACGGAACCTTTCGAAAGAATTGAGTTCTAATCCTGCACCGGCCCGGTAACGTGCATCCCTAACTACAGCCACAGAGGCCGCCAGTGGTTCCATTAGGCACCCACTAGCCCACGACCCCCCTGTAGTAGGCATTACCGTTGTATTGGGTAAACTTTCCTTCGATGCCTCGACAAGAAAGTCCCTAGAATGCACCGACACCACAGGTGCATCCAATCCTCTTTGCCCTCCAATAATGCAGGTCGATCCCTTTTCCCCGTACTAGGTGAGGCCATCCCATACTTGGCACATGTGGTTGCAATTTATACCCAGTAAATAGCACCAAGTTCGGTCCTTAGGGTGACTCAGGCGAGATCTTCCAAACCCACTTGCTATGGCCACAGAGGGTCGGCACTAGCGGCCCCACCGAGCACACACTAGCCCTCAACCTCCCCATAGCAAGGGACCAACTCGGACTGCACCACTTCAAACCAGCCAATGACGACAACCAATCCGAACTCGAAACCGGCCTTCCAACCGGAACCACTACCCGGCCAAACACCACCAACTCCGAACCATCAAACATCTCGCCCGGTCTAATCTCTCCAAGTTTTTCCATTTTACTCACGCAACCATTCCCTTTTTCCAACAAAACCCCAAAACATCCAATTCCAACCTGACACCCTTCACCCATCCTAGTAGTTCCAGGAGTTTATGAATATGAACGTCATGATCTCCTGCAACCAATTCTATTGCTGAACTAAGCATATGCAACTATTATTCTCTAATACCCTCTGACACTTACTAATGTGTCTAAATTATTCTTAAGTCTATCAAGGATAGCGTATTCAGATTAGATTGAGGTAATCCAACAATTTTAGAAGCTTAACTCAAGTTTCCCACAAATTATCACTTTTAATAAACTTATGAGCATGCATAATAGTTTTGGAAATCAAACATAAGAATTTGCAAATATGGGATTGGAAATGGTCAAGGAGGCGCTTGCCTGTTTGCTCTTCGGTGAAATCGGTCTCCGGGACGTAGTCGGGATCGTCGGCGACGTTCGAAGCGTCTACGTCTACACGAAAAGCAACGAGACCCGAAATCATCGATCAAAATAGGCAAAGAAGCAATCGAAATCCAAAAAGAAGCGAAATCGGAAAACGAGAACCTAGACGGAAAAAGAAATCTTAATTTTTCTTCCAGAGGCCTAGCATCGTCTCATTGTTGGGCGGTAGTGCGCTCGGCGGCGATCACAAACTCTTGTAGCCCGGTAGTGCCGCTCTCCAGGGATCCAAAAGGGTTGCTCACTGGAAAATAACTACCGGCGTCCTAAGCCCGGTAGTGCCGCTCCACCGGCCATCAGCCCTTGCCCGTAGTAGTGCCGGCCACCTCGAGACCAAGTTTCCAAAAATTGAGATTTTACGCATTAACTCCCGGAACTTCGACATAAGTGCATGGATAGGTTCCTGGGGACCCATGGGACCTATTCACGCAGGTTTCGTCAAGTTCCGAGCTCGTTTGCGCAAAATTTCACTTTTCGGATCCTTTCTCTCCCGAAAATGACGCGAAAACGGATTTCGACCCAAAAGGTGTCGAAACTCGAGTTTCTTCGCGGCAACGGATTCTCTACGACTCTAGGGACTTATGTGCGCTAGACTTGTGAACTTTGGGACTTCGGAACCTGAAATCGCTCCGAATGCCCAGAGTGCATCTTTTGCAAATCCTTCGGAACGACGGATCCGCAACACGCGCACAAGGCCCAGTAGAACACTAGGGTCCTACGTGATCTAACTACTGATCGGAAACTCCGAAATGTGCTATTCGACTTCTACTACCCGAAAACCTAAATATACTCTCCAAATCCGATTCTCGCTCCGAATCGAGTTCAAGCTCGATTCTTCCGCAGGAATCGACTTACGAGGCTCTAAGAAAACATCCGCAGGTCATTTCCCGACTTTCCGGAGCTAGGGTTCCAAAAAGAAGAGCTCCGAAAATTCAAGAAAAGGCGTTTGCAGCGAATGAGTCCAACGATGCGTAGATCAGGGTTACCGAAACTACTCGATCACGCAGAAGGATTCTTCTACCCTTGACCTAGGTTTAACTTCTTGGAAAACAACTATGCACCACAAGAACTAGGGTTTCTATGGTTTAACTAGGACGTAAAGAACGATTACAAGCCAAGGAAGAGCTAGGGTTTGCATCTCCACCTAGGGTTCAAGCTCAACTTTAAAACCTACCTCGTGTGAAGCTCCTTGACTGCTTGGAGACGCTTTTCCACCCTTGCTCTCACTTCCACTCGGCCTCCTGGAGCTCCAACCAGCTGGAAATGGCGAGGAGGAGGAGAGAGCTCCAATGGAGAGAGAGGAAGGAGAAGAGAGGAAGAAGGAGAAGGAGAGGAGGAGAAATGAGAGAGAGGAGAGGGAGAAGAGGTGCTCCCTGGTGTTTATTAGAGGCTAAAACGTGCACGCAAACCGAGGCAAAGAGATAAACACGAGCACAGGACAAACCACTCGCTCGGCCGGCAAGATCTGCCGGAGGCGGCAGATCGCCGCTCGGCCGGTAGTACCGCAGTGACGAGGTGCGATCTTGCCCTCGGCAGAAACTCAGGGAAATCGTAGTTTTCACGATGGTTCTTCAACCAACTAGCTTGAGGGCTATTGGAATAGGTTCGAGGGGTCCTAATAAAGGTTTTAAAACTTAGGTTTGGGATCTAGCTCTCACGATTTTAAATTTCACCCGATTTCGGATTCTGAGACTCCAATCGGGGAAGACGATCAACGAAACGACAAAACCGAATTCAAGGGCAATTAACTCCAAGTCCGAACTGGAAACTTTACAGAGCACTAATCCACACCTAGTTAGCCTAATCAACTTAATTACAAACACGGGCGTTACAATCCTACCCCCCTTGGAATAATCTCGTCCTCGAGATTAGCTAGACTCTTCGAAGAAAGAGGGAAACTCAATTCTAAGACGATCTTCTCGTTCCCAAGTAGCTTCGTCTTGGGTATGATTACTCCACTGGACTTTGAGCATTCTGATGACTTGATTGCGAGTAAAGCGCTCAGCTTCTTCAAGTACTTGGATCGGATGCTCGCGATATGATAGATCAGGCTGAAGATCAATCGTTTCCAATGGGGTAAGTTCTGTGGACTTCCGAAGACATTTCTTCAGCTGCGATACGTGGAATACATCGTGCACCTCGGAAAGCTGAGGGGGAAGTTCAATCTGGTAAGCAACTTCACCTTTCCTCACAAGAATGCGGTACGGTCCGACGTAACGCGGCGCTAATTTTCCACGAACTTGAAAGCGACGAGTGCCACGTAGCGGCGACACTTTGAGATAGACAAAATCGTCTACTTCAAAACTTAGTTCGCGGCGACGAGTATCGGCATAACTTTTCTGCCTCGACTGGGCTTCCTTCAGTCGGTCTCGAATCAATTTGACATGATCTTCGGCTTCTTGGATCACAACAGGGCCGAAGAATTGTCTTTCGCCGACTTCAGACCAGAACAAAGGAGTTCTGCACTTTCTCCCATAAAGTGCTTCGAATGGCGACATCTGGAGACTTGCCTGATAGCTGTTGTTGTAGGAGAATTCAGCAAAAGCTAAGCATTTCTCCCACTTCGTGTTATAAGTCAACACACAAGCTCTCAGCATATCCTCCAGGACTTGGTTAGTTCTTTCAGTTTGGCCATCGGTCTGAGGATGGTACTGTTGTCTTTGAAAGACAACTTAGTACCAAGGAGTTCATGCAGATTTTTCCAGAATCGCGACGTAAATTGGGTCCCACGGTCTGACACAATAACCTTAGGAACACCATGTAGTCGGACTATGTGATTCAGGTAAAGTTCTGCAAGTTTAGGCCCATTATAAGTGGTATGGACTGGAATAAAATGAGCCACTTTGGACAATCGATCCACGATTACCCAAATGGAATCATGGCCACCTGAAGATTTCGGCAGACCAGTGATGAAATCCATGCCGACTTCATCCCATTTCCACTCTGGAATTTTTAAAGGTTGGAGCAATCCCGCAGGGCGTTGATGCTCCGCTTTCACTCGCTGACATACATCGCAAGTAGCGACAAATTCAGCGATTTCCTTTTTCATACCAGGCCACCAGAAACTTACACGGAGATCCTGGTACATTTTCGTACTTCCAGGGTGGATCGAAAGAGGAGTATTGTGAGCTTCCTTTAAGATCAATTGCTTGATCTCTTGGTCATTCGGAACGTACAATCGCCGTCCACGCATGACCATTCCATCTGTTCTTTCCAAAAACTCCGAAGGCGCGCTTTCCTTCAAGCTGCGCTTAATTTCAGCCACTTTCTCGTCAACGATTTGTGCGGCTAGAATTTGGGGCTCAAGAGTGGGCTCTAAGGTTAGGGCTGCCACAAACCCTTCTTGAACCACTTCAGTTGAGTCTCCAAACTCATCCATCGCTTGGGGTTGACTAATGAAAGTCGGTGCATCAATGGGGTGCAGTTTGCGACTGAGGGCATCTGCTACCACATTGGCTTTGCCCGGATGATAATGGATTCCCAGATCATAATCCTTGATCAGCTCCAACCACCTGCGCTGCCTCAAGTTCAGGTCTGGTTGGGTGAAGAAATATTTCAGGCTCTTGTGATCGGTAAATATCTCACATCTGTTTCCAATGAGATAATGACGCCACAGTTTTAGAGCATGAATGATCGCCGCCAATTCCAAATCGTGAGTTGGATAGTTGGCTTCGTGAGGTTTCAGTTGTCGTGAAGCATAAGCTACAACCTTGCCCTCTTGCATCGAGACACAACCGAGACCCCGACGAAGCATCACGTAAAACGCCAAAGCTCTTATGTATATCCGCAAAACAAGAATCGGGCGCAGGTAAGTCTTCGCTTCAATTCTTGAAAACTTGCCTCACAACTTGATGACCACTCAAATTTCTTTTCTTTCTTGAGTAGTTACATCAACGGTTTAGCAATTTTGGAGAAGTTCTCGATGAACCGTCGGTAGTAACCGGCAAGACCGAGAAAACTTCGGATCTCAGGAACAGTCCGTGGCTGCTCCCAAGCAATTACATCCTGCACCTTACTCGAATCAACTGCAACTCCACCTCCAGAAAGAACATGCCCTAAGAATGCAACTTCCTTGAGCCAGAACTCACACTTGCTGAATTTTGCATAAAGCTGGTGCTCGCGGAGTTTGTCGAGCACTAACTGCAAATGGAGCTCATGTTCTTCTTCACTTCTGGAGTAGATGAGGATATCATCAATAAACACCACCACAAATTTGTCCAGGTATTCCATGAATACCTTGTTCATGAGGTTCATGAAAGTGGCGGGGGCATTGGTAAGACCAAAGGAAACTACTGTATACTCGTATAATCCATAACGAGTAGTAAACGCAGTTTTCTGAATGTCCTCCGGTCGGATTTTGAGTTGGAAGTACCCAAGCCTCAAATCGATTTTGGAAAAGATCTGAGCTCCGCTCAATTGATCAAACAAATCATCAATCCGCGGAAGGGGATATTTATTCTTAATGGTGACTTCGTTCAACGAACGATAGTCGACGCACATGCGAAGACTGCCATCTTTTTTCTTAACGAAGAGCACTGGACTACCCCACGGCGAAGAGCTAGGACGGATAAAACCCTTTGCTAGCTGCTCCTTGAGTTGCTTCTTGAGTTCGATCAACTCATCCGAGGGCATCCGATAAGGGCGCTTGGATATTGGTGCTTTGTTCCGTAGCAAATCTATAATGAACTCCAAGTCTCTGTCCGAGGCAATCCCGGTAATTCTTCAGGAAAAATATCGGGATACTCACAGACAACCGGTACTTGTTCCATCTCGAGAATAGACAAGGAATGAAGAGTGGGCTTTTGCACCGATAACGGGCTGGAGTTAAATTTGACTTGGATGCCATCTGGATTCACCAAGGAAATAGAACGTTCGGCACAATCAATGCGTCCTTGGTTCTTAGATAACCAATCCATTCCTAGGATTACATTAAGTCCAGATGTATCAATCTGAATCAAATCTCCACTAAATCGCACTCCTTCAATCTCAATCGGGACTCCTAGGCAAATACATTGAGCCCGAAGGACTGAGCCAGGGGAATGAACTAGCATGTAATTGCCTAGTAAACTGGTCCTAATCCCTTGATCCTTAACGAACCTTGAAGACACAAAGGAATGGGAAGCTCCCGAATCAAACAAAACCACAGTAGGAGCTGAATGCACAAGAAACATACCGAGGACCACATCTGGTGCAATATTTGCTTCCTCCGCTGTCACCAGATTAAGACGACCCTGAGCAGGACTTTGCGTAGAACGAGAACCCGCTCGGCCAACCTGATGACCACCACGTCCACTAACAGGAGCTTGAGGACGAACCGGAGCGCTTTGAGCTGAAGGACGAGTCGGTAGGGGTCGACGATGAGGGCAAACATTGGCAAAATGGCCAACCTGTCCACATGCAAAGCATGAAAGCGGCGTCCCCCTTTGCTGTCCTCCTTGCATCTGCCCACCGCGGTTATAGGATTGAACCGCAGATTGAGAGGTACGAGGAACAGGTCGTTGAGGTTTTGGAGGAGAAGTGATGGACTGAACACTGATAGCCTTCCCAGGGCGAGACCTCGACGGGCCCGCACCGGCTGCTTTTTGGGCCAGCCACTTCCGTTTTCGATTTTCCGCAACTGCCTTTGCACTGTCTTCCACCCGAATCGCCTTATCCACTAATTCCTGGAGATTTGGGAAATCAAGAGCTGCGAGCGAATGTTTAACTTCATCATTCAAATGCTCTCGGAACCAAGCAGTTTTCCGGGCCTCGCTCGGAATCTCATCAGCGACATAGCAGTCGGTAGTTGAACTTATGCAGATAGTCCATAACGGACATGGATCCTTGCTTCAAGTTATAGAACTCCCTCTTCTTTATCTCCATCAAGCCGAGGGAATATGGATCAGCGCGAAAGCTTCCTTGAAATCTGCCCATGTGGTAACTTGTCCAACAGGCGAATAGTCTTAAAAGCTGTTCCACCATCTTCTGCCGCCACTCCTTGGAGATTTTGTGCAGCATAGTGGACTTCCTCTTCCTCCGTGCATCTATCTATCTCAAGTTTATCTTCAATGTGGAGGAGCCTATCGTCCGCGTCAAAGGATCGTGTACGGAGAAATTCGGTGGCGAGTCCGTTGGAACTCTGCCACCGAGTCTGGGTTGCATTGCTGCCACACCTCCAAAGGCAGCGCGCCAGATTCTCCGACTGCACCAATCTCTCAAGTAAACGAGTGCAGATCACCAAGATTTGGGCCATGGACGGAGGAGGAGGTAATTCCTCACTCTGTACTTCCTGACGTCCATGTGATGACGCCACTGGGTCATTAGAATGTCGCGAAACATGGCTAAGGGATCCCTGCTGCGGCGGATCATGGTGTGAGGGGTTCGGCTCATTTCGCGCCGTACCCTCGGCCATAATCGCACGGACTGGCCGCCTCCTCGGCATCCTGTTTACATAAGGTTCAACAACGTGAACAACAGATGCAGCACGAGAAATGAGACGGCATAACAGGATCACTGCAGGATTCAAATGTATTTAATAAGATTCGCAGCAACACAAGATAGCGAAACACGCATTGCAGCGAAAGGATCTCATTGCGATAGATTTACGGATGACGATAAAGCACGTCTTGGCGCGCTACAGCTTTATTTATATTACATCATCATTCTACTACGCAAGTCCCAACATGACTTCTGTACAGCAAAAGTACATCACCAGCCAGCTCGTATCAACGACAAAAGCGAGCTTCAGTACTACCTAATACACAAAGGACTCCTAAGATCCAGAACTACACATCCCCACCATTCTCAGCAGGAACGTCGGAAGGGCCTGGAGCTGCAGAAGAAGTAGAAGATTCCACCGGGTACATCAGCTCGTACTCACGACCGCCAAAGACGAGGTTACAACCCGGTGCTGCACTCGACGAGGCTCCAGGGCGCACAGCTGTGACACGACGGTGGCTGCTACCTCGCACGGACATCCTGGCATTGCGGGAGACCCGACGGTAGGATCCGTAAGGGCGAGGAAGCTCCTCTGCCGGCTCAAGCTCATCGTGCTCCCCGTAGATCATCTCGGTGGTGAAAAAGCCATGGTTGACAAACGGTGCCATATGGCTCTCTAGCTCGGAAATGCGACGGCGAGCGACCAGAAGCTCGTCCCGAAGGCGAAGCAGGTACCTGTCAACGGCTCGCACGTACCCAACCTGCCAAGCTTCCACTATATCCATCTGCGGATTCACCTGTGCATAGAGGTTTGCCTGGCCGTCCGGCTCACGAGAGGACAACCGGAAACATCTGCGACGGCTCGGGAAGGTCGAAAGCGAGTCGAAGGATTGCCATATACGCCCCATCTAGCAACGCTGCGAGAGGACTCGGAGCTGTGCCATAGTAGAGACGTGTCTGTTCCCCAGCATGGCGACCTCGAATGGTGACCTCAGCCACAAAAAGAGAGGATGCTGGGCTGAGTCCAGCGCTTGAGATCATGAACTCTGGCGGCTCAGTGAACCCAACACGGCGCATCATCTCCGAAAGGGTGGCCTGAACAGAACCCTCCAGGATAGCACGCGTGTAGAAACGAGGTTCCCAGCGACCCGACATCTAAAGCAAGAAAAGAACTAGTTAGCAAAACCTTAACGGAAACAACCCAAAAGAGAGGAAACCAAACAACTACCACCCAGAACAACTGCAAAAGCCGCAGCCCGAAGCCTTAATCCTATCCTTAAACAACGAGTATCTAACTGTTGAATAGGTAAGACTTCCCCAAAGTCTATCTTTAGGTTTTGAGTGAGAAAGGGAATAGAATGAATCCCATTTTCCTACTTCACTCTTGTCCCAGAAAACAAGGTTTGAAAATCAGCTGAGCAGAAATTCACTTTGAAGATTCGAGATCAGAAAAAGAAGCCATAGAGGGGAAAAGGCTAGCATTCTACCATTTCACAATTAAGAATACTAAGTTAAAATAGCTTTCCAGAGAAAACTCTTTCCTAAGTTCTATTATCTAATGATCTAATTTATCCTTTCCGATTTTAGCATAGCTCTGATACCACCTCTTGTGGGGGCTCCGGAATCAGATTAGCGAATCAGGTCATTACTGTTGCATCGGACTGGAGATTAATGCAACCCGCAACGTCTCCTGGCCGCTAAGCCAACTCCGTACTCGGATTGGGGCCAATTGATCGGCAAGACTCGTGAGGAGTATACCTGCTAACTGATTGATCCCAACTCGAGCTTCCCGCAACCGCGTGCATAGTACTGGTTCCCTGGATCAGTAGCCCAGTACCCACGCGTTGTCATGCAAGACAGGTCTCAACTATGCAAGAGTAAATATATTACACCAGAAAGGTAACGTTATTACAATAGTTTAACTTTACAGGTCACGGCTTACAGCCGGAATAAGTCCAAAATAAACACTAGCACCAGCGGAAACACCAAAAGAAGAACACGCAGTGTTCCTCCACCCCCAGGCAACTGGCTGGATGATAACCCAGCTAAGCCCCGGCAGAATCGTCAGCGTCACCAACGAATTGCGACTCATCTGGTACATCTGCGTCATTACCTGCTTCTTCTCCTTCTAACCAAAATCCGTTAGAGCAAACGGTGAGTACACGTATGTACTCGCAAGACTTTAGTGTATGGAATGAATACATATAAAATGCAGGTTGAAACAATGAATAACAGGTTACTACACTAGTCTTTTTGAGCACAAAGCGGATTTTGGTTACAATATGATAATAGATTCACAATCGCCCTTTTACGAAAGAAATTGAGTGAAGAAAACTTTTCAAACAATTAACAACATACCAGCGATTAACCAAACCAGCAACCAACCATTCCTTCCACCAAACCAGCCATTCACCTGCACCTTTTGAACCCAAGATTCAAACACACACACACCCAACCAACACGACCCAACCTCGAAACCCATTTTTTCGAAATTAACCCAGACCCAAAATCTATACTTGATAATACTTTCCAAGCTGCTCATGACCGTGAGCACGGCTAATCGATTAGTTTATTTATCTCTGCAGAGGCGTACATCAGACCCACATGACACGTTCTAGCAATCATGTCATCCATGCCTCGCGATACCGAAGTACCCGATTTGCTAGACAAAGGATGTAACCTTTCGAAAGAATTGAGTTCTAATCCTGCACTGCCCGATAACGTGCATCCCTAACTACAGCCACAGAGGCCGCCCGGTGGTTCCATTAGGCACCCACTAGCCCACGACCCCCTGTAGTAGGCATTACCGCTGTATTGGGTAAACTTTCCTTCGATGCCTCGACAAGAAAGTCCCTAGAATGCACCGACACCACAGGTGCATCCAATCCTCTTTGCCCTCCAATGATGCAGGTCGATCCCTTTTCCCGCATTAGGCCGAGGCCATCCCATACTTGGCACATGTGGTTGCACGAATTTATACCCAATAAATAGCACCAAGTTCGGTCCTTAGGGTGACTCAAAGTAGATCTTCCAAACCCACTTGCTATGGCCACAGAGGGTCGGCACTAAGCGGCCCCACCGAGCACACACTAGCCCTCAACCTCCCCATAGCAAGGGACCAACTCAGACTGCACCACTTCAAACCCGCCAACACCGACAACCAATCCGAACTCGAACCAGCCCTCCAACCGGAACCACTACCCGGCCAAACACCACCAACTCCGAACCATCAAACATCTCGCCCGGTCTAATCTCTCCAAGTTTTTCCATTTTACTCACGCAACCATTCCCTTTTTCCAACAAAACCCCAAAACATCCAATTCCAACCTGACACCCTTCACCCATCCTAGTAGTTCCAGGAGTTTATGAATATGAACGTCATGATCTCCTGCAACCAATTCTATTGCTGAACTAAGCATATGCAACTATTATTCTCTAATACCCTCTGACACTTACTAATGTGTCTAAATTATTCTTAAGTCTATCAAGGATAGCGTATTCAGATTAGATTGAGGTAATCCAACAATTTTCGGCTTAACTACTGTTTCCCACAAATTATCACTTTTAATAAACTTATGAGCATGCATAATAGTTTTGGAAATCAAACATAAGAATTTGCAAATATGGGATTGGAAATGGTCAAGGAGGCGCTTGCCTGTTTGCTCTTCGGTGAAATCGGTCTCCGGGACGTAGTCGGGATCGTCGGCGACGTTCGAAGCGTCTACGTCTACACGAAAAGCAACGAGACCCGAAATCATCGATCAAAATAGGCAAAGAAGCAATCGAAATCCAAAAAGAAGCGAAATCGGAAAACGAGAACCTAGACGGAAAAAGAAATCTTAATTTTTCTTCCGCAGGCCTGGCAGCATCGCTTCATCGTTGGGCGGTAGTGCCGCTTCGCGTGCAAGACGGCCATCGTAGTCTAGTGCCGCTCTCCAGTGGATCCAAAAGGGTTGCTCTCTGGAAAATAACTACCGGCGTCCTAAGCCCGGTAGTGCCGCTCCACCCGGCAAGATCACCTTGCCCGGTAGTGCCGCCACCTCGAGACCAAGTTTCCAAAATTGAGATTTTACGCATTAACTCCCGAACTTCGACATAAGTGCATGGATAGGTTCCTGGGGACCCATGGGACCTATTCACGCAGGTTTCGTCAAGTTCGAGCTCGTTTATGCAAAATTTCACTTTTCGGATCCTTTCTCCTCGAAAATGACGCTAAAACGGATTTCGACCCAAAAGGTGTCGAAACTCGAGTTTCTTCGCGGCAACGGATTCTCTACGACTCTAGGGACTTATGTGCGCTAGACTTGTGAACTTTGGGACTTCGGAACCTGAAATCGCTCCGAATGCCCAGAGTGCATCTTTTGCAAATCCTTCGGAACGACGGATCCGCAACACGCGCACAAGGCCCAGTAGAACACTAGGGTCCTACGTGATCTAACTACTGATCGGAAACTCCGAAATGTGCTATTCGACTTCTACTACCCGAAAACCTAAATATACTCTCCAAATCCGATTCTCGCTCCGAATCGAGTTCAAGCTCGATTCTTCCGCAGGAATCGACTTACGAGGCTCTAAGAAAACATCCGCGAGTCATTCCCGACTTTCCGGAGCTAGGGTTCCAAAAAGAAGAGCTCCGAAAATTCAAGAAAAGGCGTTTGCAGCGAATGAGTCCAACGATGCGTAGATCAGGGTTACCGAAACTACTCGATCACGCAGAAGGATTCTTCTACCCTTGACCTAGGTTTAACTTCTTGGAAAACAACTATGCACCACAAGAACTAGGGTTTCTATGGTTTAACTAGGACGTAAAGAACGATTACAAGCCAAGGAAGAGCTAGGGTTTGCATCTCCACCTAGGGTTCAAGCTCAACTTTAAAACCTACCTCGTGTGAAGCTCCTTGACTGCTTGGAGACGCTTTTCCACCCTTGCTCTCACTTCCACTCGGCCTCCTGGAGCTCCAACCAGCTGGAAATGGCGAGGAGGAGGAGAGAGCTCCAATGGAGAGAGAGGAAGGAGAAGAGAGGAAGAAGGAGAAGGAGAGGAGGAGAAATGAGAGAGAGGAGAGGGAGAAGAGGTGCTCCCTGGTGTTTATTAGAGGCTAAAACGTGCACGCAAACCGAGGCAAAGAGATAAACACGAGCACAGGACAAAACCTGTCGCTCGGCCGGCAGCATCTGCCCGGAAGCGGCCGGCCGCCGGGCCGGCCAGAGTACCGCAGTGTAGTGCGATCGCCGCCTCTACAGCTGAACTCAGGGAAATCGTAGTTTTCACGATGGTTCTTCAACCAACTAGCTTGAGGGCTATTGGAATAGGTTCGAGGGGTCCTAATAAAGGTTTTAAAACTTAGGTTTGGGATCTAGCTCTCACGATTTTAAATTTCACCCGATTTCGGATTCTGAGACTCCAATCGGGGAAGACGATCAACGAAACGACAAAACCGAATTCAAGGGCAATTAACTCCAAGTCCGAACTGGAAACTTTACAGAGCACTAATCCACACCTAGTTAGCCTAAGCAACTTAATTACAAACACGGGCGTTACAGATCATGGGGGGTAAACGGAGCCAGGATCGCTGTAGTAGTGATAGCACCTGGAGGAGAGTTAGCAGAGTTTGCGGCAAGACTGAAATTCCCTTCGACCAATAATGTGGCGGAATACGAAGCACTCTTACTGGGGCTTCGGAAAGCGAGAACCATAGGGGCGAGGAGGGCTATTTTACAAACCGATTCAAAGCTCATCCAGGGACAAATCTCGAAGGAGTACCAAGTAAAAGATGAACAGCTCCAAAAATATGTTTGTCAGAGTATGAGCTAATAGACCCCTTCCGAAATGGGGCGTAAGAAGTCCGAATGGGGGGCTTTTGTGGAGATTGCTCGGGATACGGTGGAAAGAAAACAGACGAAGCTCACAAGAAGACACTCGGGTTTATCCAGGTTCGGGCCCTCCTTACGAATAATAGTGAAGGATCGTTATTTTTGATCCAGTTGATTTTGATGATGAGTATTTGAAAAAGATTTAAAACCAGTTTGATATTTCGACAAGATTTATTTTTTGGTTTCTTTATTTGAAAAGATCTGAAATCAGTTTGATTATTTGAAAAGCTTTTTGATTTTTGCAAAGGTTTTTGTTCGTGTTTTGAAATCGTGTTCTTAGAATATTTAATGCAATGCACTCCTGTGAGTGGTTGCATGGTTTAATGTGAGTCAAGTCGCGGACTTGTGCTCGGAATCGTTTTGTGGTTTGTTCATGTGCAGGTATTGCTCGAGGGCGAATGTGGTCGATGACGGACGAACTAGGTTCATGGAGGAACCGAGGTTCGGGACTAGGTTCGAGGGGCGAGGTCTTGGTGGTCAAGGATGTCATGCGGGACGTTAGGGCTAAGAGAATGGTGCACATGAAGAATGGTTAGTCACGTGAGAATGGCATGAGGTCATTCGCGTGCAAAGTGTTAGTCACGTGAGTATGGTAGGGTTGCCATACGCGTGCAAGAGTTGTACTCGGCCAGGTTGGGCCAAGTGGAGTTGTGTTGAATACATGCTCTTTCTAGGATTAGGAGTGGGAATCCTTTTAGGATTAGGAATCCTTCTAGGATTAGGACTCCTTCTAGGATTAGGTGTGTTTGCCTTCTTTAAATAGAGGGTTGCCTCCTGTTGAAGGCAATCAAGCTTTGAGCAAGCTTTAGGGTTGTACTCTTTTGTTTGGAGTATTTTAGACAAAAGAAAGGAGAAATAAAGATCAAGTTCATCAAATCTTTCGGCGAGCTACAATTCTAGTTAGATTTATTCTCGCCATCTTCTGGAATAGTAAGCTTGCGAAGGTCATAACTTTTGATCCGTAAGTCCGATTGAGATGATTCTTTTTGGGTTTGATTCATATTGGAATCTAGTTTCTTGTGTCCAAATTTCAGATCGATCGGACGGTTAGATCTCTAGAAATTCGCGTTTTACCAAACCTCTATCATTCTGTTTTTTTCGAAAACGAGGCAATTATTTGGTTCTATTTTGGGGTAAACTTTTAATAGATCAAGAATTTGGTTTTAGCTTCCGCACAATCATTCACCCCCCCTCTGATTGCTATATTCGGTCCTACAAATAGCCCAAGTCCTGCTTGTGTTATTCTCGCTGGTGTTCTTGGAGAAATCGAAAGAACCAGGAACAAGGAACTCCCGGCTTCCAACCCTAAAGGGGGATGAACCAATCTAAAAGATCCAACGAAAAGATGGAACCGAAAAGATGGAACCGAAAAGAATCCAACCCCTTCTCCCATGCACCCCAGCTACCTTTTATACTCTGGCTGGCTGGGGCGCACAGGGCTTACAATAGTACAGCCCACTGAGTACACTGCCACATCGCATTTAATGTGCCTGTCACTGTTCTTGCAACACTCTTAATGCCCTGGCATAGCCATCCTCTCCCCCGCCTCGGGCCCCGCGCCTGCCGGCTCCGCCCGCTTTGCCGGGGTGGGAAATTGCACCGTGACGCTATTTGTAATAATGGCGCGCGTTGGAAACACGCGCCGCCATACTGTGGCCTTCATTACTCCCATTTAATGCGCACGATACGCATTAAATGTCTTTGACCTTCTGTGCGGCTGCACAGGTTACTAGGTGGCCTCGAATCGGCGCCCGATGGTGTGGATCGAGTCGTGCGTCCACTAGGCAACCACATTCTTGGCCGATCGCCAGCGTGGTTCGGCGCCACGTGTCCGCTGGGCGATCACATAGCCGACCGCCAGCGGCGTGGCCTGGTCGCCACTCGTCGGGCGATCACATCGCTGACCGCCCGTAGCGTGGCCTGGTCGCCACTGTCATTGGCGCTAACTTCTTGACCGCCCGATGGCGTGGCCTCGACGCCACTGTCATTGGCGACCACACTGCTGATCGCCAGCCGCATGGCCTGGTCGCCACCTGTCCGCTGGGCGGCCACCTTACTGACCGCCAACGGCGTGGCCTGGATGCCACCTGTCCGCTGGCAACCACACTGCTGACCGCCAGCGGTGTGGCCTGGTCGCCACTCCCACCGGGCGGCCACCTTCTATCAACGCCGCGTGGCTCGACGCCACCTGTCACTCGCGGCTATCTTATCACCACCGGGCGTGGCGTGGCTCGGACGCCACCTGCCATTCGGGCGGCTCTTACTAAAGTGTAGTGGGCACCCTGGTGTAGAATACACCGACAGTAGCCCCCGGACCCACCCTGGAGCGCCCTTTATATCTTTTTGGAAACAAAAGCTGGTCAGTCTCCCGGGTGGGTCCATCATAAATGTCCACGTAACGCTGCGGCTTTAAATGCCGCCGCCATTTCCTGGCATCGAGGCGGAGCGTGCAGCCGCCCCCGCCTCGTAACCAGCGCGGGCCTTGGGAACATGCCTGCGCCTTTTCTGATTTTTTGGGTTTCCCGCCATCGAACCACCGCGCCCCCTCGGGTCTCCCGCCGAAGCACCCCTCCATGCGCCTATATATATAAGTGGCCACCGGGGGAGCGTTTCGTTTCTTCTTTTCAGCTTCGCCCAACTGCTGAGCCCTAACCTTTGCTCCTTGCGAACTGCTTTTTTGCTGCGCATCGCCTCCTTCTTGCACCTTTTCTTCTTCGTTCATATGGCACCGCCAGCACCTCTGCTCCCTCCATCAACCGTCAAGGATGTCGAAGCCGCGAGGTTTTCCGTCGTCGCCGCGTGATCCGCACTTTTCAGCCAGGGATCACCGCGCCTGGCTGCCGCCCAGGGGAAGTAATCTTCTTCAGCTGGGGGATGCTGGCCAATCTCCTCCCGCCGATCTCCGACTTCTACCTTGCCGTCCTTAACTTCTACTCCATCCACAACATTCACCTTCCTCCGAACTCCATCATCCTTCTTGCTGTCTTTGCCCACTTCTACAAGATGTTTGTGGGAGTGGCCCCCAACCTTCCTCTCTTCCGCTTCTTCTACTCCTTGCACGCGGCCAAGGACACCTCCACCACGTTAGGCTGCTGCCACCTCCGCCTTCGGGACGGCGCGGCTTCACGCTACATTCCGCTGGACCTCCGCTCCAAATGGAGGACTTGGCGCAACGAGTGGTTCTACGTCGAGGACAACAGCGGTGTAGAAGTCATGGAGTTGCCGACTGGGCCAGCGGTCAGCACCCCCACCTGGGGAGCTCACGTCGACGAGACGCCCGAGCTCCAGACGATGTTGGCCCGCGTGGACCAGCTGCGAACAGCGGGCCTGACGGGAGGCATGGTTCTTCGGGACTACATCTCTCGGAGAATCAGCCCCCTACGCCACCGTGCTCGCCCTGCATGGCAGTACACGGGCTCCGACGACATGACCAGGATGGCTCTTGGAGGTAGGTTACTTGTTTTTCTCTTTTTCTAGTGCTTTTTGCAACTGCCGCAGAACTAACAATGGCTTCACTCCTCTCTCTCTCTCTCTTCTTTTTTTTCAGCCTTAGGGGACTTGTCCCCTGCAAAGCTCGAATCCTGGATGGCCTTGCTGGGTGCCTCCAGAAACCTCCCGCCTTTCCCGGCGGGCGCGCTCCCACTCTGCCGAGTGGAGCACCGGGAACGCGTGGTGATCACCCGTGCCATGCCCACCATGGACGCCATGGGGCTGGTGAACACGCCCCGCCAAGGGGCGTTGACGATCCGGGACCCTCCTCCAGCTGGCGACAAGAGGAGGCGCAAGCTCCTCGCTGACGATGACGCCCCTGGTGCCAACCCCAGTAGGGTTCGCGTCCCGCCAGGGGGCACGACGACCACGACCGGGGCGGGGAGTTCTACGGCGGCCGCAGCTGCCACTTCAATTGCTCCCGTCGAGGTGACTGAAGTTGGCGCCGCTCCGACCATAGCTCCACCAGCACCGGTCCTTCCTCCACTGCCGTCGGCGCAGGTCGATCCTCCACCGCCGCCGACGCAGGTCGACCCGCCTCCGCTGCCACCGCCGCCACCTGTCCTTCCGTCGCCGCCACCGGCGCAGGTCGATCCGCCTCCACCGCCGCCGGCACCGATCCTTCCGACGCCGCTGTCGGCGCAAGTCGATCCGCCTCCACCGACGCCGCTGGCACCGATCCTTCCTCCACCGCCGGCGGCGCAGGTCAATCCGCCAGTGCCGGCGCCGCGAGGGGGACTGACACTCGCCCCGGCCGCGCCTCATTTTAGGAGGCCTTCTGCCGGGTACGCAAACTGACACACAGCACATTGTCAAGTTCTTTTAATCTGAGAGGCTTACCTCCTTTTTACCTTCTTCAGGGCGACTACTTCGAGTGCCCCAGCCGCGGGCGACCAGGGCACTGCAGCGGCCGCGGCAGCGCTGGCTGCGGCGGTCGAACACCAAGGCGGCCCAGGCGACCACCAGGTGGCCGCTATAGGTGCGGCAGTCTTACCGCCCGAAGGCAGGATGGGCTTGCTGCCCACTCTGGAGGTCCCCAGCGCCTCAGTCCCCTTAGCGGACGTGGACGCTCTGCTGGCTACCCTCGGCGAACTGCACTCCATTGTGAGCGGCCGCCTCGTGACGAGCAAGGAGAGGCTGAGGGAGGCCACCGTGGAGAACAATCGCCTCCGCAAGGAGGTGCAGGACTGGCGCGGCCAAGCGGAGCGGTTGGAGCGGGACCTGCAGCAGGAGAGGGAGCAAGGAGCCCTTCGCGTCGAAGCGATCACCCGAGAGCGCGACGAGGAGAAGGGCGAGCGGCTCCGCGCGGAAGCCGAGACCACCTCCATGCTGCGCCCTGCTTTCGACCGGATGGTGGCCAGCTTGGCACGATTGGGGCTGGAGCAGCCGGCCTCGATCGAGCAGACGGCCCAGCATTATGCCTTCTGCATGAGCTGGGTCGCCGACTTCCTCACCCTCCTACCTGGCGCCTTAGCCACCCGGTCCAGCCAAGAGGGGCGGGCAGTCGTGCCAGCCACGGCGACGTACGTGCTCGCCTGCTGCGCCAGTCGGGACGCCAACTTCGACTTCTTGGCCACCATCCAGGGGGAGGAAGGGGACTGGGCCCGCGCAAAGGCACAGGTCAACAACGCCACCGAGCAGGTCGCCGACCAGCTCGAGATGGTCAACCCGGCGCTGGAAGCAGTGGCCAAGGACGTGGCGCTCAGGCTGGACATCAACCCGGTAGAGGACCAGGCAGCCGTGGAAGCCGCGGCGGACGAGGAGTGAAGACTCCAGATTTAGCTTTGCCTGCTTTTTTGTTTTGCCGTCCTCTGTAAAAGACTCCTGCAAGTCAATTTCTTGTTATAAATGCATATAGTTCCCTTCGCATGTCTTATGTTTGGATGCTTGTCCGCGCCTCCACTATGCTGGTTCTGGACGAACAAAAAGGCAACCGCACGCTTTAAGTGTTAGTCGGGGTGCAAGGCCCGGATCCCTCGCGCTGAAATATCGCTATCTCAGGACCTTAGGACCTTGTGAAATTAATCACTCTCGTGGTCTCTTGGGGCCAAACACTTGGTGAGGTGTAGCAGGGTAGTAAGATCTCGATAGTGGTGTTTGAGTCGCCGGTTCTCACAGGGATACCCTGAGGGTCATGACTGTGTTGAAAACCGTGCCAAACTAGCCATCCGATCGCCCATCCCTGCACGCCGCGCTCACCCAGTGGTCCCATTTTTACCGTTGGGAATTCAGAGAGCCTTAAGGTACTGAGGGCAATTATGCGGACACGGCCCATCGGGGCGCAAACCAGGAAAAAAAGAACAAAGGTGACAACTGCTTTGAATAGAAACTGGACACTGAATTAAACAGAGGCTTCCCCTGACCAGCTTTGGAGAGGAAAGCTCAACTCGGCTGGTCAGGGCGCGCAGCTCTGCACTTATAGCCTTCTCAGCGATAGAACTTGCGCAGAAGCTCTATGTTTTGGGAGTTCGCCAACTCCTCCCCGTCCTCAGTGGCCAACCTGACCGCCCCGGGGCGAGAGACTGAGACCACCTCGAAGGGGCCTTCCCACTGGGGAGACAGTTTGTGCAACCCGGCATGTGTCTGAACTGTGCGCAAGACCAGATCACCTACTGCCAGTGTTCTCTCGCTGACCCGGGTGGCGTGGTACCGCCTGAGACTCTGCTGGTACCGAGCAGCGTGCAAGGCTGCGCGATCTCACACTTCTTCCAGGAGATTGACGTCCTCTCGACGCAGATCTTCCTGGGCTTCCTCCGTGAACGCCGCAACGCGTGGTGACCCCAAGGCCAGTTCCGAGGGCAAGACAGCTTCCGCGCCGTAGACCAGGAAGAAGGTAGTCTCTCCGGTGGCCCGACTGGGAGTGGTACGGAGCGACCACAACACCGCCGGGAGTTCTTCAGTCCACCGGGCTCCTCGCTTGTGGAGTCGATCAAACGCTCGTCAAGACTACCAAGATTGGCCCGATCCAACTTGGCCATTACTCCTCGGGTGGGCTACTGAGGCAAAACAAACCTTGGTGCCCATTTCTTCACAGAAACCCAAGAAAGCGGCGTTGGTGAACTGCGTGCCGTTGTCGGTGATGATGCGGTTGGCGACCCTGAAGTGGGCGAAGATTCCTTGCATGAACTTGATCGCAGCGACGACGGTAATCGCCCTCACTGCTTCGGCTTCCACCCATTTGGTAAACTTGTCGATGGTGACGAACAGATGGGTGTAGCCCCCTGTGGCCCGCGGGAACGGGCCCAGGATATCCATCCCCCAGACCGCGAAGGGTCATGAGAGCGGGATGGTTTGCAGGGCCTGGGCTAGTAGGTGGATTTGCTTGGCGTGGAACTGGCATGCCTCGCACTTCCTCACCAGCTCGCAAGCATCCTGGAGGGCGGTTGGCCAATAGAACCCTTGGCGGAAAGCTTTCCCCACCATCGTTCGACTGGACATATGGCTCCCGCACATGCCTCCATGGATATCAGAGAGCAAACTGCTCCCCTCTTCCCGAGTGATGCACTTCAGAAGAACTCCGTTTCTACCCCGGCGGTAAAGGTCCCCGCCCACCAGGGTATAGCACTTGGCCTTTCATGCTATCTTCTCTGCTGACGTATCATCGTCGGGGCACACTTGATCCCGCAGGTAGGCCAGGATCGGATCCATCCATGTGCCTTCCCGATCAAGTGTGGCGACCACGGGGTGATCGCCCGGGTACTCCGCCTGGCCGGGCGTTTTCGCCGGTACTGCTCTCCCTTCCGGAATGAGGGCTGAAGCAGCGTCACCATCGTCCCCACCAGAAACGGGGGCTGCGATGGACGGTCGCGGAAGCCTTTCTTCAAAGACTCCGACCGGAACAGGGGATCTTGTCGAGGCGAGCTGCGCGAGCTCGTCCGCCAAGTAGTTGTCGCGCCGGGGGATATGAGTATACCCCAGCCCGTCGAAATGTCGCTCCATCTTTCTGACCTCTGCCAAGTACTCTGCCATGACAGGATCAGAGCAGGAGAACTCCTTTCTAGCTTGGTTGACAACTAGCTACGAATCGCCCTTGACTTGCAGACGCCGAACTCCGATGGCCGCGGTGGCGCGAAGCCCCGCCAGCAGGCCTTCGTACTCGGCAACGTTGTTGGTGGCCTTGAAGTCCAGGACGACCACGTACTTGAGGAGGTCCCCGGTTGGGGAAACCAGGAGGACCCCAGCCCCCGCGCCTTCGAGCCTGATGGAACCGTCGAAGTAGAGCGCCCAGGGGGAGGGCGCGGGGGTTTCCTTAGTCTCAGACTCGGCAGGAGTCCACTCAACAACGAACTCTGCCAGCCTTTGACTCTTGATCGTAGTACGGGGGCGAATTTGAGGCCGAACTCCCCTAGCTCCACAGACCACTTGGCAATGCGGCCTTCAGCTTCGCAGTTGTGAAGGATCACGAGCAAGGGGTAGGCCGAAACCACTGTGATCTCCCTTCCTTGGAAATAATGTCGTAACTTCCTGGATGCCACTAGCACAGCACACACCATCTTCTGGGCTTGCGGATATCTTGTTTCTGCATCGTGTAACACCTTGCTGACGTAGTAAACTGGCCGCTGGATGCCTTCACGCTCCGCCACCAGTGCCGCGCTCACAACCGCCGGACTGGCCGCCACATATAACAATAGCGGCTCGCCTGGGAGCAACCAGCACCGAAGGGGAGGAGAGGTACTTCTTTAACTCTTCAAGTGCTTGTTGCGCTTCTGTAGTCCACTCGAAGGAGTTGGTCTTCTTCAATAGCTTGAAAAAGGGGAGACTCTTCTCTCCAAGCCGGGCTATGAACCGGCCAAGAGAGGCCAGGCGACTAGCCATGCACTGGACTTGCTTGAGCCGTGTGGGCGGTTGCATGCGCTCAATGGCCGCGATCTTTTCCGGGTTGACCTCGATTCCACGATTGGAAACGAGGAACCCCAGCAGCTTTCCAGACGACACACCGAACACGCACTTCTCAGGATTTAGCTTCAAACAATACTGCCGGAGGTGGGAGAAAGTCTCCTCTAGATCTTCAACAAGCCTTGCAGTCTTTTTGGTCTTCACTACCAAGTCATCAACATATACTTCAAGATTTCTTCCAATTTGCGACTGAAAAACAGTGTGCATAGCGCGCTGGTAGGTTGAACCAGCGTTCTTCAACCCAAAAGGCATTCGGACATAACAGTACACGCCTAGAGGGGTCACAAAAGCAGTCTTCTCCTCGTCTTCCCGTGCCATGCTGATCTGGTGGTAGCCGGAGCAGGTGTCTAGGAAGCATAAGACCTCGCACCCTGCTGTGGAATCGACGATGATGTCTATCCGCGGCAGGGGGTACGGGTCCTTGGGGCAAGCTTTGTTGAGGTCGGTGAAGTCGATGCACATCCTCCACTTCCCGTTTGACTTCTTGACGAGCACAGGGTTGGCCAGCCACTCGGGGTAGGCGGCCTCCCGTACAATCCTCGCCTGCAGTAGCTTCTCTACCTCATCCCGAATGGCATCCTGCCGCTTTGGTACCTGCCTCCGGACTTTCTGCCAGACTGGGTGCACTCTAGAGAGCGTTGCCAATCGGTGCTCAATCACCTCCCTAGGGACCCCGGTCATCTCAGATGGTTCCCAAGCGAACACATCTAAGTTAGACCGGAGGAAGGTTATGAGCGTGTCTTCCTATTTGGTGCTGAGGCTGGCACCAATCTTCACGTCCTTCCCAGAACCGTCCTCGCCCACGGGGACCGCCTTCACCTCACCCGAGGAACCAGGTGAGGCGTGGGCCTTGACCGGGGGGAGCTCTGGGCGGTCGTCCT
Source organism: Rhipidocladum racemiflorum (assembly GCA_036346355.1). Lineage (NCBI taxonomy): Eukaryota > Viridiplantae > Streptophyta > Magnoliopsida > Poales > Poaceae > Rhipidocladum > Rhipidocladum racemiflorum. The sequence goes on from CM070586.1 coordinate 25,160,276, forward strand.
CGCCTCGGGCCGAGCAGGTGGTGCCGGCCAGGTCCTGCACCTGCTTGCTGAGGCGCAGGGCTTCCAGCCGATCCACCTTCATGGTAATCGGGCCTCCAGGCCCAGGGATCTTCATCATCATGTAGGCGTAATGCGTGGCCGCCATGAACTTGACCAGAGCTGGTCGGCCAAGCAAAGCATTTTAGGGGAGGTCGAAGTCTGCGATCTCGAAGTTGATTTTCTCTGTCCGAAAGTTCTCCACACTTCCGAACGTGACGTGCAGCCGGACTTGTCCCAGGGGCGTCAAGCCCACCCAAGGGGCAACTTCGTAGAAGAGAGGGGCCGGACGCAACTCCTCATAAGGAATTTGGAGTGCCTTGAATGCCCCTACAGACATAAGGTTGATGGAGCTCCCTCCATCGATAAGCACTCGCCCGAGTCTCGCATTCCGGACCGTGGGAGAAACCACGATCGGGAGATGGCCCGGGCCTGAGGTGCTCTCCGGGTGGTCGGCTTGACTGAAGGTGATCGGCTCCTCCGACCACTTGATGCTTTGCTCGCCCCGGGAGTTGGTACGGTGGCGCACACTTCTCTCAACTCTCGCTTGTACTGCGAGTTTGAAGAGTAGGTGGCGGAGCCACCATGAATGAACGCCACCGTGTGCACCGCTTGCTGAAAGGCCAGCGAAACAGGGTCTTCACCCTCGTCATCGTGGTCATCTTCGCGGCGTTCCTTAAGCCGCTGCTCCACCAGCTTGGACACGACCTAGGAAACCGCCAGATTATGCCCGTTGGTCATGTGGATGGGGCAGTAAGGTCTGCCCCCATCGTCTTCTCGGCGGGGTGAACGGCGGTCCCTACGGTCGCTGCGCGGGTCTCGGCGATCACCCCTCCTATCCCGGCGGTCGCGCTTCTGGGGCTTGGTCTCTGACTCAACGACCAGGATCTCTCCGGTGCTGACCTCTTTGCGCTTCTTCTTCTTCTTGTGATCAAAAGCCTTTGAGGTTCCTGCCTCGCTGTGGCCGGACGGCCCAGCCGTGCGCTCCCGGGCCTCCGCCGCCATGGCGCACTTATGCGCCAAGGAGAACAGCTCGGAGGTGGTCGAAATGGTGCGGGTGGCCATCTTCTCCCACATCTTTTGATCTCGGACCCCCCTCCGAAAGGCGATAATCACCGATTGCTCGAAAATTCGGGGGATCGTGTTTCGGCAGTGGCTGAACCGCCGAATGAACTTCCTCAGGGACTCCCCCTTCATCTGTTCTAGGGCATGGAGATCGTCCTCCACACCCGGCTGAGTGTAGGAGCCCTGAAAGTTGGCGACAAAAAGGTCGCACAACTCCTCCCACAAGTGCACGGAGCCTCGCGGGAGGTTCAGCAGCCAAGAGCGGGCGGAGCCCGTCAGCGATGTCGGGAGGTAGTTGGCCATGATCTTTTCAGACCCTCCCGCGGCGCGCACCACCGTGGTATAGATCTGCAGGAACTCCTCCGGGTTGGTGGTGCCGTCATACTTCTCGATGGAAGCGAGGCGGAACCTCTCCGGCCACGCAGCTTGGCGTAGGCGGAGGGAAAACGCCTGGCATCTGACGTTGTAGGGGGAGCAGTGTCGCTCGACCGCCCCTCGGCCCCAAGATGGGGTTGAGGAGTGCGAGTCTACGCTCTCCCTGGAGTCAGGGAGCGAGGTCTCCCCCGACCGCTAGACATCGGGTGGCCCACGCGATGCTGCACGTGCGCACGACGCCCCCTAAGGACATCGCGCAAGTCACCATCGTGCTGGGACCTCCTTTCGTCTAGGCGGGCCCTCAGATCCCCGTGGCCCCCCACCGGCTTGGGGGAACCATGGGAAGAAGTGGGAGCGTGTGCACATCCCCCTGTACCCGAGGGGGCTGCAGCCTATGCACCCTTTCCTTTGTCTTGGCCCTCGCGACCAGGAAAAGCTGTGGCTGGGCAGCTGGAGGCTTGCGCGTCGGTCGCGCGCCTGTCCTGCCACCCGACGCCGGAAGCCCCCGGCTGATCTGCCGCCTCCACCTGCTGCTGGGTGGCATCCACTAGGCGGGCGATGTCCCGCGGCCATGGAGCGGCTGGGGTTTCGCCCCCTAGCGCAACCGGGGGGTGATCGAGGAGCAGCCGGGCTGCATGAAGATTCCGTGCCGGGGTGTCGTCTCCCATCAGGAGACGCCGTTGGACGGGTTGTCCTCCTTGTGCGGAAGTGTCACGCGTCCCTCCCTGGGCGGAGGGACCCGGGAGGTCCGACGCCCTGGCCGAGCGCCGGGATCGGCTGCGAGCGCTGCTCCCTTCGGGTAGGTCGTCGTGCTTGGAGTGTGAAGCCACCATGCGGACGATCGTCAAAGCTTCTTGCAAGCTTCGCAAGAAGGTGGAAGAAGAATGGGCAATCTAGCCACTGAGCCCCCTACCTGGCGCGCCACTGTCAGCGTATGAGCTAACAGACCCCTTCCGAAATGGGGCGTAAGAAGTCCGAACGGGGGGGCTTTCATGGAGATTGCTCGGGATACGATGGAAAGAAAACAGACGAAGCTCACAAGAAGACACTCGGGTTTATCTAGGTTCGGGCCCTCCTTACGAGTAATAGCCCTAGTCCTGCTTATGTTATTATCGTTGGTGTTCTTGGAGAAATCGAAAGAACCAGGAACAAGGAACTCCCGGCCTCCAACCCTAAAGGGGGATGAACCAATCTAAAAGATCCAACCAAAAAGATCGAACCGAAAAGATGGAACCGAAAAGAATCCAACCCCTTCTCCCATGCACCCCAGCTACCTTTTATACTCGGGCTGGCTGGGGCGCACGGGGCTTACAATAGTACAGCCCACTGAGTACACTGCCACATCGCATTTAATGCGCCTGTCACTGTTCTTGCAGCACACTTAATGCCCTAGCACAGCCGTCCTCTCCCCCGCCTCGGGCCCCGCGCCTGCCGGCTCCGCCCGCTCTGCCGGGGTGGGAAATTGCACCGTGACGCTATCTGTAATAATGGCGCGTGTTGGAAACATGCGCCGCCATACTGTGGCCTTCATTACTCCCATTTAATGCGCACGATACGCATTAAATGTCTTTGACCTTCTGCGGCGCCGCAGTTACTAGGTGGCCTCGAGGAATCGAGCGCCGATGGTGTGGATCGGGCGCCGTCGTCCCGCCAGTACCACCTTGCCGACCGCCCGTGTGGTCTGACGCCACGTGTTCGCTGGTGATCACACACCGACCGCCCGGTGGCGTGGCACGACGCCACTGTCACCGGGCGACCACACCGCTGGACCGCCACGGCGTGGCCTGGTTGCACTGTCCATTGGCGACCACCTTCTTGGCGCCGCGTGGCCTGGACGCCACCTGTCATTGGCGACCACCTAGCTGACCGCCAGCCGCGTGGCCTGGTCGCCACTGTCATTGGCGACCACCTTCTTACCGCCCGGCGTGGCTCGACGCCACTGCTCATTGGCGACCACACTGCTAACCGCCAGCAGCGTGGCCTGGTCGCCACCTGTCCGCTTGGCGGCCACCTTACTGACCGCTAGCGACGTGGCCTGGATGCCACCTGTCCGCTAGCGGCTACCTTACTGACCGCCAGCGGCGTGGCCTGGACGCCACCTGTCTGCTGGCGGCTCTTACTAAAGTGTAGTGGGCACCCTAGTGTAGAATACACCGACAACGTCGAAGCGGTTCGAACGTTAGAGAAGGGCTTCGATGGGTTCTCCGTCCTTGCGATACCGAGAGCCCAGAATGAGAGGGCGGATGAATTGGCGAAGGTCGCCGCTGTCGGGGGAATCTTGCCCTCCACCGTCTTCTTCGAGGAGCTCCAGACTGCTTCTGTCTCTCCACAGGTGAATCTTATTACCCGAGCGGAAGGCGAAGACTGGAGGAATGAGATATACGACTATCTTCTCACAGGGACGCTCCCACATGATGAGGCACCCTCAAAACGTCTAGAAAGGCAAGTGAGCAAGTAAGCCATAATAGAGGGGGTGTTATTTCGCAGTGGTCTCTGCGCTCCGTGGCTCCGCTGCATTTCACGTGAAGAAGGGGTACGAGCTCTACGAGAAGCGCACCAAGGGGCTTGTGGTGCACACCAGGACCCCAGGAATCTCGTAGGAAAGATCTTCCCAATGGGGTTCTGTTGGCCTTCGGCGCTGCGGGATGCAGAGGAGGTGGTGCGGCACTGCCACGCATGCCAGTTGATGACAAAGCAAAAGAAGGCTCCGCCTAGTGAGCTGCATCCGATGCCCCCTGTCTGGCCCTTCGTCAAATGGGGGATGGATATAGTTGGAGCACTACCTAAAGCCCGAGCAAGCTTCCAGTTTGTGATCGTGGTGATAGATTATTTTTCCCGATGGATTGAGGCGGAGCCGGTGGCGAAGATCACAGCAGAAGCAACGGTCAAGTTTTTATGGAAAGCGATCATTTGCAGATATGGGGTTCCTTTCCAAGTTGTCACAGACAACGGGTCGCAGTTTGACTCCCAAAAGTTCCGCGACTACTGTGCAAATATCGGAACGGAGATCTGCTTCGCCTCGGTCGGACATCCACAGTCGAACGGGGCTGTTGAAAGAGCGAACAGGTTACTCCTGATGGCATTAAAAAGAGGCTCTATGACTCCGTGAAGGGTTCGTGGCCCAACGAATTCACCAAGGTCTTATGGGCCATCCGAACTTCTACATCGCGGGCGACCAAATTTTCTCCGTTTCGACTCATTTTTGGGGAGGAAGCCGTTTCTCCCACGGAAATACAAGCCAAGTCACTCCGTGTAATTAAAGCCCCGGCACAGGAGGGGACGAACATTGCACATGATCTGATTGAGGAACAGAAGCTTCAATCCCTAGACGCCATGCAGGCCTATGCGAAAGCTTCAACCAGAAGCTTCAACAAGAAGGTCAAGAAACGGGACTTGGCTCATCGGGATATGGTGCTCAAGAAAGCTACTCCAAGCTTCGCCAAGCTGGGAACAACATGGGAGGGGCCGTATGTCATTCAGAACTCCACAGCGAAAGGTGCCCACAAACTTATTACCTTGGATGGCCAAGAAGTACCGAGGACATGGAACACAGATGCTCTCAAGAAGTTCTATCCATAGTTACCAAATGATGGGGTAATAAATGTATACAGAACCTTATCAATAAAATGCAGAGAAGCTTTTACAACTAGACATCACTTTGGTGTGTAACGCGATGCTCTGAAGGCCCGGAGCTCTGCTCCAGGTAAGACTACGTACCAGGATGCTTGGTCGGGTTTACGTCCCACCCTTCCCTTCGCTCCGAGGACTCGAAGCTCCGCTCCGGGTACGACTACTGTCGGGACCCCGAATTTGCAAATCCGGACCCTCTGTGTATTCAGCACTAGTCCAGGAACGCGCTAGTGCACACAGTCTTAACATCGGTAAATATCACAATCATACCACTCAATACTAGTAAAGTACTTTAATTAAATAGTCAAACTGGTTACTTGACCTTATGGTCAAGTTACAAATGTACGCCACGCAGGGCGAAACTTATTAAGAGAGAAATAATAGCAGCGGAAAAATAAGATAACTTCGTGGCGCCATCCAGTATACCACAGGCAACTGACTGGGCTCGCTCCCTAAGTAGACGGATCCTCGTGGAGCTCCTCCTCCAAAGCTGGTGTAGTCTCCTCTTCAACTGGTGTGGTATTGTGGCAAGGGTGAGTACTTGGTACTCAGCAAGTTATGCACAGAATGCAGGCTAATAGACTATATGCATGGCTTGATACAAAGGAATAGCTCAAGGTATATTTGCAGAAATGACATTTGACAAGTAGCATAAGTAGATTCGAAAGCAGTATAAGCAAGTATAGCATAAATAACTTTTCAAGGATTTTAATAAACATCTTTCCCATCCTAGTCCACATTTCCATCAACATCATTATTAAACCAAACCCAACCTTTCAAGTCCAAGTTATTTTTGAGAAAATCTAACCCTTGACTGTAATTCCCGAGCGATGTCCAATACCGCGGACACGGCTATTCGAATAGATTGTACACTCTGCAGAGGCTATGCACTTTACCCACAAGATACAGTCAAACACCACAAAGGTGAGTTCCCGTAACAAAGTCTTTCGGAAACTTCTAACAATACAAGTGAGCCTCCCCGGTTGTTGCACACTAACCTTTCCCTTAGCTAAGGCGAAGTTTAGGCCAACCAACCGTTAGATGGGTACCTGGCCTCAGCCAGACGCTCCCCGCACAACTTACACAAAGGGTGTAGTTGACCTCCTGAGGTCCCACAGGTACGTTATTAGCAACTTAGTCAACTAGGTCCGTCCCATTACAGACATGTGGTTGCACGTTAGACCCAGTTCAAAGGCTTGCAAGGTGAAGTCCTTAGGGTGACCAGGGCAAGACTACCCGAAGAACCAAACCAACATTCCCAATGCCACAACTGGCCCACCTAATTATTCTTGCCACATGCCCCGGTCAAAACTATTTATCAAACCCGAGTTGATTACCATGCACCACGTGCCATCAACATCACATGATACCTTTCCAAAACAGGTTCAATATATCATTAAGTCAATATTAACATTTGATTGTCCAAAATCATGTCATGAGCATGTAGCAGGTCTAAGCAACATACTACAACGATCTAATTTCCCATGTTGGCAATTTAATAATGTCCAACTAGTAAACCACAACTAGGGTGACAAGGGTCATGGCACATATTTAAATAATCAAGGTGTCATACAGCAAATTGGTGTTTATCTAATCCCCCGTATTTAAATAAAGTATTTTCTAATTGAACTAGCATGCAATAGGTTAAATCAAAATAGGTTTCAAAATAGGATCAACATGGTCAAAGCACAACTTGCCTTCAAAAAGTACTTGTTCTTGGTCTTGAGCAGGATTCTGAGTCAATACTTCTCCTTCGAATTCTTCCGGCACTTCAACGTCTACTCGTAAAGCGTGCAAATAGCAATACACGAATAAACAATAGGCAAAAAGTGTCCAAACATCCAAATAAAATCCATAAACAGAGAGAACATAATTTTATGAATTTTTAGAAACTGGAATCGTCAAATTTGGAGTCAAAATGCAAAAGTTATAGCATTTTAAAGTTTAAATAATCAATTAAATAATATTACAGAGGAAAACTTTAGTCCAAAAATTAAATAAAATTCATAATTAGGTAGATCTCAATTTTATACAAATTTAGATATTTGAATCACTCAAATCGGAGTTGAAACGCAAAAGTTATAAGCGTTTGAAGTTTGAAACAAAATCTGAAATCATTATTTCGAATTAATAAATCATTTTCTTTTTCGAAAATTAATTATTGCGTCAGCGAGGACACGTGGCAGCTTCTGATTGGTTCTGCCGACGCCACCGGTCCATGGACTTGGTCCACGCCGGCTCGGGTCTACCGTGGACTCGGTCCACGGCTCCATGTCGCCGACAGTGGGTCCACTCGGGTGACGCCATCGCCGACGTCGGCGGGCTCACCACTGCAGTCGGCGGTGGGACTCCATCGTGACGCGTCATTGCCGACGTCGGCGCCGGCTGGGATACCGCCGACATGCGGGCCCAGCGTGTCGGCGACACGCACGCTGCGTGGGCCGGCCAGCGCGCGGCCGCCTTCCCGACGCTGGCGCAATCTCGGCCGTTGATTTGAAAATCAACGGCCCAGATTAGATCTGGCTCTCACGTGTTTGGGTTAACGCGTTTGATCTGGACCGTTGGATCTAGATCCAACGGTCGAGATTTGATCTGGGATTTTGGACGGGATCTCACCGTGAGATGACGTGGCGCAATCTGGGACGTTGGATCGGAATCGGACGGCGGAGCGAGCTCGGGGTCCGGCGATGGCTTGCGGCGGCGCTGGCTCGCCGGGATTGGGGACGATGACCACGGCAACGGCGCTTCGGGCGTGCTCCGGCAAGGTGAGAGGTCCCTTCCAACGCGGCTTGACCTCCCGGTTCCGGATCTGACCTCAACGGCGGCGGAGGACGACGGAGACGGCGGCAATCGGCGAAAAACTACGGCGGAACACTACGGCAACTTCGGCGAGCGATTGTGGCTAGACGGCGGCGGCTCCGGCGACGTTGTCTAGGGCTACAGGTGCACAATGAAGTGGCGGTCACGACGGTGGTGACGGCGCAATAAATAGAGCCCTCGGCGTCCGTGAAACGCACGGAAACCGAGACCTGCTCCGTTGCGGCGGTGGAGTCCGGCGACAACTCGGACTGGGTGACGTGGCACGCGCACAGCCGTTGGATCGAGATCCAACGGTGCGTGAGTTTGGGTTCGGGTCGGACTCGGGCGAGCTGGCTAGCTCGGTCGGGCTCGGGTCCGGTGACGTGGCTCAATCGTGGCCGTTGGATCTTGATCCAACGGTCACACGCGTAGGGTTTGGCCGAGTGGGTTTGGCTCAACCACGGGCTCGGGTCGGGTTCGGGTCAGACTCGAACTCGAGTCTGACTCGGGCTCGGTCGGATGAACAGTGCATACCCGGTTTGGATTTTCCAGCGATTTAATATTTAAAATAATTCCCAGTAATTCATTTAATTCATTAAAAATAGCAAAAGACTCAGAAAAATTCCAGAAAAATTCTGGAAAATATTTTGGATCATTTTGGACTCAAATAAAATATTTCCAACAAAATTTTATTTGCAAAGTTTAATTCTTTAATTATTTCAAAATGGAATAAATTCCAAATAAATCCAAATAAATTCCAGAAAATTCCAAAAATTCACCAAAGTGCCAAATCACACATGAATTTAAGAAAAGCAAAATTTTGGGGTGTTACAACTACGTAGCGGGATGCTTGGTCAGGCTAACGTCCCACCCTTCCCTTTGCTCCGACGGCCCGGAGCTCCGCTCCGGGTAGGACTACGTAGCGGGATGCTTGGTCGGGCTAACGTCCCACCCTTCCCTTCACTCCGACGGCCGGAGCTCTGCTCTAGATAGGACTTGGGGGATCATCTGGATGGTCTAAGGTTCCACCCTTCCCCTCCTTCCGAAGGCCCGAGACTCCGCTCTGGGTAGGGCTAAGTGCAATTGACAAAAAAAACTTGTTCGGGCCAAAAAGTCTCACTCACCCTACCGCTCCGAAAACACACCGCTTCGTGCTAAATGGAAATTCGCAGACGTCAAGTCAGGCTAACGTCCCATGCATCTATCTACCCTGGGCATCCGTGCATTCATTGGCCAGAATCCAACCAGAGATGCTTGAAGCATTGCCATGAAACGATTTTTTGCTCCAAGGCAATAATTTAGGCCCGCGCTCTATTAAATCCTGCATATGACGTCAAATGTTTTGGCAACCCCAAGCACAGTCTTACAAGCCATCAAACTATAACCTAACGTATAACCCGGTGAAAACCAGGGCTGCTTCGCGTTGCTGAGCACAGCCCTACTATTGAACTGACAGAGTATAAGCATAAGCAAAGTTTAAGGAAACAAGAAAAGGGATAAACCTCGGTAAGTAACCATGGCAAATGGCTATATAGCGCCATCCCAATTACGTACGACAAAGGAGTTCAACGAAGGTTCCAATACATATTATAAAGGATTTAAGCACGACAAGCACGAACCACAGCTTTAATTAGGGCATCTTCTACCTCCCACAACTTTGGAACGAACCCGATCAACGTATCAAGACTGGCCAGATCACGGGCAAGGGCTTCTTCTTCTGCTAACTCGGCCATAGCTACGTCGAAGTCTGCCCAAAGCTCCGCGATCAAAGCTTCATGATTACCAGGCGCTGGAGGGTCTTCAAGAGCTGGGGAATCATCTCCAAAGTCAAAGACGAGAATAGGGCTTCCTCCTCATCAGGCACTGGTGGGGCATCCGCCATCGGTATCTCTTCACCAAGGCCGATGAAAAGGACGCCTTCCTCTGGCAGATCCGACGGAACGTCGGCTATCGAAGAAACAAGAGAAATAAAAACGGAAAGCAAGCGCTTGCTCTGAAACCAGTGATCTTGATATATATTCAAAGCAAAGAAGGCAAAGTTCCTGGGTTAAATGCGGGCTCAGGAAGCCAAGGCGTCCTCGCGTCCCCCGAGAAGTGGGTTAGATCCTTCATCTCCCGCTTTTCACCCCTAACAACCTGGCCCCCATGAGGAGCACCTAAACATTCCTTGGGCAAAAAGGCACATGGAGCGAATGGACATACATTAGCATTCAACATGCTGGATAATTCAATTCATGTACTCATAAAGGTTTCTTATATAAAAACAAACAACCTAAGAAGGGGGCGGTTTATCTTTGCCCTTCGTTGAGTCACGCATCGCGGCACGAGCTCGGCGCACCGACTCCCTCGCAGCAATATCACCGTGTTGTCTCCAAAAGTCCGACACGAAGTGCAAGGACAATCAGGACGCAGCGGACGAAGGCCTCTCGGACGGAGGAATATCGCCGAACCCAGGTGATGACGAGGCAACTGAGGAGAAACCAAAATGTTCGAGAGCGTGTGTACACCCTTTCGCTTCGAGCAATTGAGCGGTCTTCGCAGAACCCAGCCTCGCGCAGTGGTCGCCAAAGGTTATTGTGGAGTCCTCAAATATTTTAGTGGAACTCCTAAGGAAATTGACAGCCTCCAAATTGGACGAAGGAACATGACATGAGGCTGTTTTGATCCCGAATCAAGGAAGCTATTGCAAAAAAGCTTCGGTTGCCTCATGTACTCCGGAAGTTATAGATTCAATCTCCTTCCGGATCGCTTCGTAACGTTCCTCCACTTGCTGAGTATTGCGAAGGTGCATTTGAACTTCGCTCCGTGCCGTCGCAAGCTGTTGAGGGAATTCCTCCGCCTGTTTCTTCAGTATTTTCTTCCTCCGCCACCGCTAAAAGATTTTTCAACTCTTCAATACGGTCATCTTTCTTCTTCTCATTCCGCTCGGCGACTGTGCGAGCTTGTTCCACCTCTACGAGGCGGCTCTGCATCAGGGAAACTGCTTCTTCGAGCTCGGCATTTTTTGCTGCCAAATCTTTGGCTCTGAGATGCTTCGACTTGTGCCCTAGCCAACGATTCGGTGGAAGCTCGAAGCGCCTCCGCCAAGCGGACTTTCTCTGCCTCCAGCTCCGTCACCTGTTTCTTCGCTGCTTTGCACTCATAAACCTCCTTGTTATACTTGTCCAAGTTAGTCTGAAATCGGCGGGTCACCTCCGAAGCAATGACGGACCCCTAAAAAAACGCTGTGAGAAAAGAAAACCATAGACCAAAGTGCAAGATGAGAAATACCTTCAAATGGTGATCCAGGGATATTTCACAAAGAGAGAGGTCATCGACTCCTTCGAATAGTGCCACAGACTTGCTGTATGGAGAGAAAGTTGCACGCATCCTCTTCAAAGTCGGGCCCGCTGCAGTCCCCCTTCCAAAATCCACGGTTGAAAAATTTGACAAGTCAAACCTGATAAAAGGAGGTCTTGTACCACCCCCGGAGGTTAGCAAACCCGAGGATGAAGTTCCTCCTCCCGGTAAAGGAACATTTTGGGGAGTAAAGCCCGGGGACCCTTGCTCCCTCGCCTCCGTAAGAGTCGAAGGAGCCAAAGATCCCCCTGTCTGAACCTGCTCCGATGGCCTCAACGTTTCCGTCGCTCCCACGTTATCACCTCCTGCACCGACTTCGTCAAATCCTAAAAGGATGTCACATCCTAATGAGCTGGCAGGAAAAGTGTCAGGGGTAAAACCTTCAGCCCCTAAGGAGGTATCCGGAGTAGAAACGTTTAGCCGAAGACCACAGACCCCGCGCCCGGCAAGTCTTCCACCTCACCCGTGGGAGCACGCATTTCCTCCGCCGCAGGGCCAGCTGCATCTCCGAACGGCCCCTGCATGCCCCTCGGAACGGGGGTATTGCCTTCATCGTCATTAATTAAACCAATAAGATCTACTACAGGAATAGCCAAAAATTAATACCCCAGAGATCGCCCCCCGCCAGCACGTGCATCAACTGAAGGGTCGGGGGCAAGGGCTGAGGAAGCAATATCCGTCATGATTGGAATGGAGGTCGCCTCGGGCCGGTCCGCATTCGAGGCAAGGTCAAGAATAGGGGGTGGGGCAGTAAGCTCCACCCCGGTCGAAAGACATGGCTCCCTTGTTGAATCTAACCCTGGCATGGAACTTGAAATGAGAGGCAAACTAGGTGATCCAGCTTCAGCAACTGAGAGCAGTGCTTCAGAAGGTCCCGCAGTGTGAGCGGGATCGGAGATAAACGGCAGCGCAAGAGACATTGCGGTGACGGAATTGGAGGAGTCACCTTCCTCATCAGACTCTTTGTCATTCCAATCTTCATCCTCATCAGCATCCCCTTCTAGGCCTTCACTCCCACCAAAAGGGGCAATAGTCTGAGACGAAGCAGCGTGAGTCAACCAAGCCCGCTTCGCTGGGCGGGGAGAACCAGCCGTTCCTCTAGGGCGAGGGACCACTCGACGCCCCCAGTCAGCGAAGCGAGAGCTTCGCGTGGCCCCGATTGCTCTCATGGCAGCCTCATATTCAGTCGTCTTGCAAGGTCCGAGGAGCCCACGAGCCAGTCTCTCGGCTGCTCCGCGCCCGAGATTCTGTATCCCCTCGGGTCGGACTACGGATACCGTACCCTTAGACGATCGCTCCAGAGTAACAGCGGGGCTTCTCGCCAAGGGATCTATGCAGCACAAACAATACTCCTCAACCAAATCATGCATAGAACTCTGATGTCGAAGCGCCTTCAAGTAATCAAGAAGTCTTGTCTCCTCCGTTGTCGCATCCCAATTTGGAGACCGAATAGTTCGCACAGGGCCCAAAGAAGTGCGCAAAGCAGAATCCAGACCATCTAGCTCTTGGTAATACCAACGATGCATCCAACAGGACTCCCATTTTCCCTTTTCCGCGGCAACCAGAATTTCCTTCGCTAATGATCTCTTCGTTTGAAAATTCAATGAGCCAAAGCAGGACCGATAATCCTTATCCCCTACCCGATGATGCTTTGGTTGCCAGAACGCGTCCTCTACAAGGGAGAAAAGGCGACCAGTTAATCTGAACCCAACTGAACGGAATGCCCATTCCAATACCGCCATTCGAACTACGGCGTTCGGCGTGAGCTGTGAAAGTTCCACCTGAAAAGCCCGCAGCACAGACCCCACTAGAGGAGAAGCAGGAAATCGAAGTCCAGCCTCCAAAAAAGCGGCAAATACCACCGCCTCGGTAGGTTGCGGCTGAGGGATCTCCTCTTCCCCAGGGGAACGCATAGAGGAGCGAGTCACCCCGAAATTCCTAGCCAAAAGATCGAGTTCATCGGAAGTCAAGAGAGAATGCCCCAGTGTGGGGGATAATGCACTAGTATCCCTCTCACTCAAAAATGTCTTCACCGGAGGGGCATGTTGAGGACCCATTAGCGGAAAGATTAACGGCGATGAAGAAAGAGTAGAATCAGTGGGAAAAGAAAACTAAGAGGTGCGAGATGAAATAGGTCCAACGAAGCGCTCCGTCCCCATCGGCCATTGCCCTTATAAAGAAGAAGCCTCGTAACCCCCTCCCTTTTTCCCAACCGTAAATCCCCACACGTGGCGTCCATCATGCAAGCATAAAAAGGCGTATGAACGCGCTCGGGAAACTGGATAGCAATGGCGTTGGATTCGAGACGCCATAAAGAGCCCCGGTGCCTGATCGACAAGACGGCCCATCCCATAAACCAACCCTTCCGTACCAGACAATGCCAAACCCAACACCAAAGGCATTAAACAAGATAAACAACCGCAACCTATCCTACGTAGGGGGAAAAATGCAAAATGGGCCTTCCTTTGCACTCCCAAAAAGATGAGAGATAATTTTGGACCTTCCTTTTAACATTTGCTGAGGGAGGTGTAAAACCAACCCGCAGCCATGAGGGGCTACTGTCGAGGGTTCTACGGACTCATTTCGGCCCAACAAACTCGCACCTTATGGAAGGCAAAGCAAGGCCCGTATTTCCAGCCGAGGCAAAGTAGTCGAAACGTAATACAAATTCCTTCCGGTGGAAGGAGCGGAGCAAAAGCTCGAGGAAAGTTGTAGGGGAGGAAGCTTTCATGACCCGTAAGGAAGCAGCCGACAGTATGGTCAAGCAGACCTGATGCCCTGTTAAAGCCTGCGAAAGGATGTCAGGCGGAATCAGATCAACACAGAACCCAGAGGCACTGATAACATTCATCTGTTGCACCACTGTCTGCATAAGCTGGGTCTGGGCGGTGAATAACTGATCCAAGTTTTGAATTACCACGATTGGTACAGTGGGCGGCTGCTGGTCACAATCTGCTTTAACACTGACACCGGTAGTAGCAACTGAACTGACTTGAACTGCCTCAAAGTCAATGCTGTAGTTGGTCCTTTCCATTTGTTGATCACTCCAAGGTTTAGGTAAGAGGGAAAAGCAAAGATAAGGTTCAAGAATCCTAGTGTAGGGGAGCAGGTTTAACCCAAAAACTTATACAAACATTATTAAGAACTTGGTATGGTTGCTTATCCAAGCCTAAAAGCTTTGCAACACATATTGCACACTCAGCAATCAATGAAGAACCAAATTCCTAAGCACACAATAATCTAGCATCTAAAAGGGTAACACTCCTATCTTAAGAGACGCGACTCTCACACATGAGTCTCAACTTACTACTAAGCACTGGTTCTTCAAGCTTCTGGAACACTTCATCGATCTACTTCTCTTCGAGCTCGATGATTCCTTACTTCACGATCTTCAGGGTTGACAGTGACACCCAGTACTTTCTCCTTAAGTGTGAAACATCGTTAACTATTCAGAACAACTCAGGTAAGATTTCCATTTAGATCGAAGGGAAGGATAGAATTTTTAGCAAAGAGGAAAGAATGGAAGAATAAGATAAGTCAAGAAATGTATTATTCTTTCAAGTTAAATTTTCTCTTTAGAAAATAATTTTGAAGCTCCTAAAGACGGCCAATCTATCTAGGGTCAAGACCTACAGTCAGTCTGGCTCTGATACCACCTCTCTCGGGACCCGAATGTGCAAATCCGGACACTCTGTGTATTCAGCACTAGTCCAGGATCACGCTAGTGCACACAGTCTCAACATAGATGAATATCACAATCATACACAGCGGAAAAGAGAAATAACACAAATATAGAATATAAACTATTGAACGACCTTACATTTATGAGGCCTTGACGGCTTCAACTCCAAATAAGCAGCAGCGGAACGAAGAACATCAGTGAATCCCATCAATACGCCACAGGCAACTGACAGGGTTCGACTCCTAGATAATCGCCTTCTCACGGAACTTCTTCTTCGACGATGTAGACTTTTGCTCACTGGTGATTGTTTGTTTGCAAGGGGTGAGTACATAAAGCACTCAGCAAATCATGCACAGAATGCAAGTCTAATAACTATATGCATGGCTTATTCCAAGTAACAGGCTGAATGGTTATTTTGCAGAAAAGCAACAATCATAAATAAACATAATAGATTGTAAAGCAGTAAAACAAATAATGACAATAATAGATTTCACAGTTATTCCACAAGTAAACCATTCCACATCCTTAAACAGTTATCACTTTTCCACAGGCAAACTGCCTCCAAACCCAAGATCAATTTTATGAAAAGCTAACCCTTGATCAGTAATCCCGAGCATTGTCCAAGATCATGACACGGCTATTCGAATAGATTTTACACTCTGCAGAGGTTATACACTTTACCCACAAGATACAATCAACTCACCACGTCAGCCATGAATCGCCATACAAGAGTATGCGAATGAGTGATCATAACAAAGCCTTTCGGAAACTTCCAACTACACAAGTGAACCTCTCCGGTTTTTGCCATACACCATCCCTTCCCTTAACAAAGGCTAAGTATGGGACCGACATACCGTTGGATGGGTACCATGCCGCAGCCCTGGTACGCTCCCCCTTCAAACTACACAAAAGTTGTAGTTGACACCCCGAGGTACCACATGCAAGTTATTAGTAACTTACTCAACTAGGTCCGTCCCATTACAGACTTGTGGTTGTATGATTGACTCAGTTCAAAGGCTTGTAAGGTTAAGTCCTTAGAGTGACCAGGGAAAGACTTACATCAATACTCTCAAAGAAAACCATCTCACCATCACTCATACTTATATCATGTTTCAAACAATCCCAACCGCCAAGCTGGCCCACCATAATTCTTGCCACTTGCCCCAGTCTAAATCATTTTATCACCCCAGTTGATTATTGCGCAACACAATGCCAACAACAACTCAACATCCTTGAAGAAGCACGAAGGCCTCCGCATATCAACATCATCGTGTCGGCAACACGTTACACCATTTCAAAATACATTGCATATTCCATTAATCAATATTGACATTTGCAATTCCAAAATGATGGCACGGACTCGTGCAGGTCTAAGCAAACTAATACGTTCTATCTAACCCATGTTGGCAATTTATTAGCTACCAACTATTAATCAACAAATGTAGGGTGACAAATGAATCATGGCATACAATCATTATAAGCAAGGTGACGATAACAAGTAGGTTGATTATCTAATCCCAAATTAATTGAAATCAGTTTAACTCAAACTAGCATGCAATAATTTGAAACAACATAAGTTTCAAAAATGGGATCAACATGGTCAAAGCACAACTTGCCTGGCCCTTGCAACTTTTACTGTTCTTTACTCTTTATCCTTGATTCTTGATCCTCGACCTTCGATCTTCACTTCCTTGATCTTCAGCCCGTAGAATGATTTTCGGACGACGTGTCTAACGATAAAGAAACACAAATGCAACAAAACTCAAAAAACAATTCAAATAAACTCCAAATTAAGAACGAACAGCATTGGCACAACGGCTTGGATGAATTTAGGAACTTGATTGGATTAGATCGAAGGTTAGACAAAAGAGAACGAGCTTTCGGAAAAACACCGAAAAGAGAAAGATTAATAACTGGGAAAGAAAGAATATTATTCCGAAGAATATTTCTTCTGAAGTTATTATCTTGATTGGACAAATGATGACATATGGGCTCTCGATCTGCAGATCGGTTCCATAAGGATATGTTAGTTCATAATGAACTAAACTGATTCTCGAAGTTGACTTTTGTTGACCGAACGGACACAGTCAAACAAAAGAGAAGAAGACTGATAGGCTAGATCGGGCACATGGCCAATGGTCTATCGACCAAGTCCACGAACGAAGTCTAGGTCAATGGTAGATTAGGTTTTCAGGGATAAGACAAGACAAGTGTCTTACCATGATTGAAACAATGGGAAAGATTGCAAGGATAACAACGCGGCTCAAGATGAACTTAGTCCATCGAACCGGTCTTAGGTTAGGGTTTTGATTCGGCTTTGAAGATGATATGACGATGAGACTAGGCTCACGTCATGATGATAGAGAAGATGAGGACATCACAATAGGGCCCTTGCATGAATGCACGCATGCGATGACAACGAATCGATGAGAGCCAAGCGTTAACGATGAAGCGTTAACGGCGGAACGTTAACGGCAGAGCGTTAACAGGGAAACATTAACGGTGGAATGTTAATGACGGAACGTTAACGGTGGAGCGTTAACAGTGGAACGTTAATGACGGAGCGTTAACAGTGAAACGTTAATGGCAAAACGTTAACGGAGGAACGTTAACGGCGAAACGTTAACGACGAAACGTTAACGGCGAAACATTGACGAAACGTTAACGGGGAAACGTTAACGGTGAACGTTAACGGCAAAACGTTAACGGTGGATCGTTAACGGCGAACGCAGTGAACGCAACGGCAACGCAGCGAACGCACCCGGCAACGCACGGCGAACGCACGCCGAACGTTAACAGCGGAGGTCAAACAATGACAGGATACTCATGAAACAAGGTAGCGACTGTCAGTGCAATGACATGGCCGCGATAAAATGCTACCAAGGATGGCTAACCGATACGCGAACCGGCGGCAACGGCTAGGTCAAAGACGACGGTTTTAGGCCGAAATCGGGCTCCGACGGCAAACGGAGACAAACAGAATTCTAAGGATGATTCAAAACAGTACATGATGATCCAACGGACGCGACAACACGACCGGAGCGAACTAAAATAGCCGGTGTCAAAAGGCGACGCGCGGCGATGGCTAAACGGTGGCCTAAATATATATAAAAAATTTCAGAGGATGGGATGGCAAAGGGAGAACATCTACCACGTAGAACACGGCGAGACGAACTTAACGGTACAGGCGGATTTTGCGGCGTCCCCTCTGGATTGATCACAAACTGCCGATTAACAGGTTTCGGATCTAAACTTTGGACGGCCATAACTTCTAGAATAATTATCGGAACTTGACGAAATTTGACCGAGAGCTAGATGGGACCAAGAGGCACACCGTGACGTAGGTGACTTGAAGAATTACCTTCTGGAACAGCGGGGAACGCGTGAGGATGATTGTCGCTGTCTGAAACGCAGTCTGATCGTAGTCTGATCGGAGAAAAGAATTTTCTGCGGAAAATCCAGAGGGAAAAACAGTGACGCAAGATGTGCATCATGTAGAGGACATCCCCAGGAGTCTACACAAAAAAATTCAGCACCTAACTCAAAAACTTGAGGGAGATACGGCCTTGGCAAAATTCGAGATTGAAACGGCTGTAACTTTCGATTCCCTTGGCCAAATTGGACTAAATTTGAAAGGCAAATATATGGTACCTAGGAGCACACCATAACAAAGACGGATCTCAAAAATAGTCGACGAGCTGCCCGGGACACGGCTCCAAAGTTCGGCCATCGTCGAGCGACATCCGGGCTTCTCACGGCGGTTTTGGAATTTTAGAAAATTGATCTGATGTTTAGGGGACATGTGGGAGGTCTACAAAGGTTAGGGGTGGCGGCTAGGTCAAGAAAAAAAAATTGGACACGTTTGGAGCAAAAACGGGCCTTGTAGGCATTTTACCAAGCAGTTGGCGTGCACCAGCCGGATTCTTGACATGTGGCACGCTGTGGTGGTGACACGTGGCATTTTCGAATAAAAACGATTCCGAAAATTCAAATAAATCATTTGAGGCAATAAAAATACCCGAAAAATTCTGGAAAAATTCTAGAAAATAATTTGAGATATTTTGAACTCAAATAAAATATTTGCAATAAACGCAGTCTAGAATAATTATCGGAACTTGACGAAATTTGATCGAGAGCTAGATGGGACCAAGAGGCACACCGTGACGCAGGTGACTTGAAGAATTATCTTCTGGAACAGCGGGGAACGCGCGAGGATGATTATCATTTATCACGAAAGCCTTGATCGATCGTAGTCTGATCGGAGAAAAGAATTTTTTGCAAAAAATCCAAAGGGAAAAACCGTGACGCAAGATGTGCATCATGTAGAGGACATCCCCAGGAGTCTACACAAAAAAATTCAGTACCTAACTCAAAAACTTGAGGGAGATACGACCTCGGCAAAATTCGAGATTGAAACGGTTGTAACTTTCGATTCCCTTGGCCAAATTGGACTAAATTTGAAAGGCAAATATATGGTACCTAGGAGCACACCATGACGAAGACGGATCTCGAAAATAGTCGACGAGCTGCCCAGGACGCGGCTCCAAAGTTCGGCCATCGTCGAGCGACATCCGGGCTTCTCACGGCGGTTTTGGAATTTTAGAAAATTGATCTGAGGTTTACGGGACGTGTGGGAGGTCTACAAAGGTTAGGGGTGGCGGCTAGGTCAAGAAAAAAAATTGGACACGTTTGGAGCAAAAACGGGCCTTGTAGGCATTTTACCGAGCAGTTGGCGTGCACCAGCCGGATTCTTGACATGTGGCACGCTGTGGTGGTGACACGTGGCATTTTCGAATAAAAACGATTCCAAAAATTCAAATAAATCATTTGAGGCAATAAAAATACCCGAAAAATTCTGGAAAAATTTTAGAAAATAATTTGAGATATTTTGAACTCAAATAAAATATTTGCAATAAAACTTTATATAAACTTTTCCAAATAATTAATTAATTTCAATAAAAGGGCTTAATACAAATCGATCCCGAATAAATCTAATAAATAGCAAACGAGCTCCAAAGAATCTAAAAAATTACAGAAGAATTTCTTGAAGCACAAGGAATCCAAATAAAATTAAATTTATTTTATTTGAGGTTTAGAATAATCAAATTAAATTATTTTAGCTTTTAGAAAATTCAAATCAAGCTTTATAAACGCGAGAAAATCAACGAAAATTTTTGGGAAGCTAAACTAAACAAAATTTTTTTGAAAACCCAAATTTTGGGATGTTACAAACACGTTGTGGGAAGCGAGAAACAGAGGGGTGTTAACATAGGAGCGGGGCAACCTAGGCCCTTCGGGTGGCGGAGGAGGCGACGGCGAGGTCGCAGACGACAGCGCGGTGGCGGAGGA
Organism: Rhipidocladum racemiflorum; assembly: GCA_036346355.1. Lineage (NCBI taxonomy): Eukaryota > Viridiplantae > Streptophyta > Magnoliopsida > Poales > Poaceae > Rhipidocladum > Rhipidocladum racemiflorum. The sequence goes on from CM070586.1 coordinate 25,180,551, forward strand.
GGCGATGGCGAGGTCACAGGCGATGGCAGTGAAGGTGGTGGTCGATGGCAATGGCACGGGGACTTAGAAAATTTTCGAGCTGAGTGTGTGATGCGCGGGGACAAGAAAACAGCTATTTATAAGTGCACCTCTACAAGCGGTTCGTAATAGAAACCGCTTGTAGAAACCTATCTACAAGTGATTTGTAATAAAAACCGCGTGTAGAACACCCCTCTACAAGCGGTTCATAATAGAAACCGCGTGTAGAAACCCCTTCACCGCAGTGAGGGAGGGACCTCTACAAGCGGTTCGTAATAAAAATCACTTGTAGAAACCCCTTCACCGCAGCGAGGGAGGGACCTCTACAAGCGGTTCATAATACCAACCGCTTGTAGATATTTAGGAGTCAAAAAGGTTTGACACCGTGCATGGTCGACATAAAACTTCCTCCCGACTGGCTAGCGAGTGGCGCTCGAGCGTGGGCTCACCTGTGGCGTCGCGGGTTCGAGCCTCGCTCGCGCCCCCTGCCATTTTTTTTGCTTTCCTTTCCTCTTTTTTTAATGCATTCCAAAATTATTTAATCCTTTCAAACATTATTTAATGCATTCAAAAATTAGTGAGTGCAATAAAAAATTGAAGAGGTGCATTCCAAAATTATTTAATCCTTTCAAACATTATTTAATGCATTCAAACATCATTTTTAATGCATTCCAAAATTATTTAATCCCTTCAAACATTGTTTAATGCATTCAAAAATTAGTGAGTGCAATAAAAAATAGTTAGTGCATCCAAAAATTAGTAAGTCCATTCAAAAATTATTTAATCACATGAATTAATGATCACTTTGTCTTTACAAGTGTTCCTTCAGCGTGATCGCGACGTATGTAAGGAGCATCGACTTCTATTACATTTAGGACACTTATGTCGACATCTACCGCAAAGGGAGGGAGCTCGTCGAACTGATTATACTCTTCCTCATCTGTGACATCCTCAACACCAACAATCCTTCGTTTTCCCTGGAGAACCACGTGTCGCTTTGGCTTACTACTGCAATCCTTTTGCTTCTCCGTGTGCTTCTTTGGTTTACTTGACATGTCCATTATGTAGAAGACTTGTCTCACATCGTTGGCAAGGACGAATGGTTCGCGCCTATAGCCAACTTCTGTCAGGTAGACGGTTGTCATGCCGTATTTATTGATCTTCATGCCGCTTGAAGTCAGTTTAACCCACTGGCACTTAAACAGAGGGACCTTCAATGGTCCATAGTCGAGCTCCCATATCTCTTCTATGTAACCATAATATGAATCCACATTGCCTTTGTTGTTAGTGGCGTCTATACGGACACCGCTGTTCTGGTTAGTGCTCTTGGTATCCTGCCATTTTGTGTAGAAGTTGTAACCATTTATCTCGTAGCCCCGAAATGTGACGATCTAGATGGCATCCGAGCCAAGCGTTGCAACTGTTCATTTTCTGACCCGTTGACAAGGATGAAGTTTTGTAACCAAGCACCGAAAGTATCCATGTGCCTCACTGTGATCCAATCCTCGGACCTCCCTGGGAATTCATGGTGTAGAATACTCTTATGCTAAAGGACATACGGGGCCACTAGGGTTGATTGTTTTAGAACAGTGAAATGTGCTTGCTTAAAAGTTAGGAGATCATTGCATGCAATTGTTTTCTGTCCTAGTGTCCCTTTTCCCCGTAGTCTCCCCTCATGGCGTGATATAGGGACGCCAATGGGATGTAGATCCTCAATGTAATCCAAACAAAACTCAACCACCTCCTCGGTCCCATAACCCTCCGCAATGCATCCTTCGGGACGTGAACGGTTACAGACATATTTTTTTAGGACTTTCATGTACCTCTTCGAAAGGAAACATGTTGTGCAGAAACACGGGCCCGAGAATACCTATCTCTTTGATAATGTGAATAGTGAGATGAATCATAATATAAAAGAATGCAGGAGGAAAGATCATCTCAAGGCTGACCACACTCTATACCACGTCATCTTGTAGCTTACTTAGCTTATGTGGATCGATGACCTTCTGCGAAACCGCGTTGAAAAAGGTACACAGCTTTATGATTGTCACCCAGACCCACTCAGGCAAACTACCTCTCACAGCCACTGGGAGCAACTGTGTCATCAATACAAGACAGTCATGAGCTTTCAGGTGTACAATTTTATTCTCTTTCATGTTTATGAGTCTCTTCACATTTGACTAGGGATGGAACTGGTACGGATATTTTCCGACCGACCGACCGAATTGATTTGGATGATGATTTGGATAGTTTCACAGATATCCAGTTGATTTCTCGGATAAGGATATGGATACAGATAATTTACATGGATACGGATACGGATATGGAACACTGATTATCCGATGGATACGGAATATCCGAGTTTTTGTTCGGATAATATCCGAATATGACATATGGATATTATCCGAATAACACGTTTCAGAATAAAACATTAACAATTTAACTTGTTTCACTGTTTCAGATACTGGGGTCGGCATTGGATGACAAAATATAATGTGTTCATGTGTGCTAGATGCTAATTTGGAGATATTTGGGTAAAGGTGGTACAGAAATTGGCAAGTGGCGTTTTAGGAGGGCTACTTAGGATCCAGCAGCATATGCCAGCTGCAAATCATTTGGTTCAATTATTGCAATGGGGTACATTGTAACTCACAGAGTCACATGTATGACAAGCTAGGGATAAAAAGGCAAAAAAAAGACATACAAATATATTTCTTTTGGAATTTTGAATTTAAATTTGGACCGATTTTGGAAAAAAATGAAATTGGATTTTAAAATATCCGACTAATATTATTCATATCCATGTTGATTCCGATCCGTATTCGATCTGTATTCATAACCGATATTATCATGTATAATTCGTATTCGATTCTGTATTCAATACTATTCGTATTTGATTCTGTATTCGATAAAAAATACGGATACAGATATGAATAGGACGATATTCGACCGTATCCGATCCGATTACATCCCTACATTTGACGAGTATCCTGAAGGGACCTTCACACTGTTCAAGCACTCTATCATGCTTTTTTCTCTCCTTTGCTTAGAGTGTAGCTCGCAGGATTTAGGTAATGTCCTTTCTCTCTCTTTTCTGGATGTAGACGATCCCTCAGTTCCAAAACTCGTAGGTCCTTCCGAGCTTGTAGTGTATCTTTCGATTTGCCGTACATGTTCAAGTATCCTAGCAGGTTCAAGCAAACATTCTTTGTGATGTGCATGAAGTCCAGTGAGTGACGGATCTCTAAAACTTCCCAATATGGCAAGTTCCAAAATATTGATTTCTTTTTCCAGATGGGTGCCTGACCTTCCCCGTTTGGGACAGGTTTGCTTCTAGGATCCTTTCCAAACACTATTTTAAGATCTTTTACCATGGCAAACACACGTGGCCCACTACGATGCTCAGGCTTATCACGATGGTCTGCTTTCCCATCAAAATACCTTCCTTTTTTCCGCAATGGGTGCCTCTTTACAAGAAACCTACGATGGCCCATGTACACAATCTTTCGAGACTTTTTTAGGTACATGCTGTCGGTTTCATCTAAGCATTGCAAGCAGGCTTTATATCCTTTGGTAGTATTGCCAGACAGGTTACCGAGCGCGGGCCTATCGTTGATCGTTACGAACAACAGTGCATGTAGGGTGAAATACTCCCTCTTGTACTCATCCCATACCCATACACCATCCTCCCACAACTTTACAAGATCTTCCATCAATGGTTTCAGACAGACATCGATGTCGTTTCCAGGTTGCTTCGGCCCTTGGATCAACAATGGCATCATGATATATTTCCGCTTCATGCACAGCCAAGGAGGGATGTTATAGATACATAGTGTAACAGGCCAGATGCTATGGCTACTGCTCAGGTTACCAAAAGGATTCATACTATCGGTACTCAACCCAAACCTTATGTTTCTCACCTCATTTGCAAAGTCTGGGAATGTTCGATCGACTTTCCTCCACTGGGACCCATCAGCGGGGTGCCTAAGCATCCCGTCATCCTTACGCTCCTTTGTGCCAACGCACCATCTGGGCATGCGTTTTGTTAGCAAAAAGACGCTTTAATCGGGGGATCACATGGAAATACCACACCACCTTAGTGGGAGGTCTCTTCTTCTTACACTCCCTATCTATTTCACCTGGGTCTTCACGCTTCGTCTTGTAACGTGATTCTTTGCACACTTGACAAGCATCCAAATCCACATACTCATTGCGATATAGGATACAATCATTACGACATGCGTGTACCTTCTATACTTCTAATCCCAAAGGACAGATGACTTACTTGGCTTCATATGTAGATTCGGGCAGCGTGTTATCTTCTGGAAGCAGATTCTTTATGAGTGATAACAACTCATTGAATCCCTTGTCTGACACACAATTTTTGGCCTTCCATTGCATTATGTTCAGTGTCGTACGAAACTTCGTGTGGCCCTTCCCATAGTCTAGGTACAAAGGTGTCCTCTGGTCCTCTACCATGCACTAAAACTTCTCGAATTGTCTTTCATCTGTGTAGTCTCCCTCTCCGTCACGCAGCATCTGGTCTAGCTCGTCATCACCAAGATCGTTGATTGTATCTTCCACAGAACAATATTGCGTGGCGTCTACCATACTGTTGAATACCTCTTCTTCTTCACCATCTTCTTCATCGTCTTCCTGGCTACTTCCCTGTACTTCGCCATGCTTGGTCCAATAGGTATAGTTTGGCATGAAACCTCTCGTGATCAAATGGGTCATAACCTGAAAGCGTTGGGAGTGCTCCTTCTCATTCTTGCAGTCTACGCACGGACAACATATAAAGCTGTCTGGAGGCAAGAATGCAACAGCGGCCTCAAGAAATGCCTTCACGCCATCAATGAACTCTCTGGAGCGACGGTCCGCATTGTACATTCATTGCCGGTTCATCTACACAAAGATCTAATTTTCAGATACCTTCAAAGATCTTTCACTAAAGTGTTATTTATAAAATCACTTTTATTTTTCATAAATAACATTGTAGCAAAATTCCATTTCAAAGTACTTTGACAAGTATTTACAAAAGTCATTGTTTCCATGTTTTGGCTATTATCAAAGGTAATAATTAATATACTTATTTTATATATGCATGTCATATAGTTACATTTGTAATTAAAACTACTCAAACATGTTGTTAGTTTTATAGTTGTACAAAACATAATCGAAAAGAAATTAATAGTTAATGTGTTACTTTTAATTAAGACCATGGCAAGAATTTATATGCCATATATTTTGCGATGGAGGGAGTGGTTTTTCAAATTTTTTCTTATCCTTCTACCTTTTGAACTTAATTCAACTAATCATTTTGTCCCTTTAAATTTTTTCCTATTTTATTTCATAAAACATTAATAATTTCCTTCCAAACCTAGATCTACTATTATTACATTGAAGGGAGGAGTGCCATATTAAAGATTGTAAAACTAACAACTTTTGTAAAACAACTCCCTACAATTCATCATGATCCTACCTAAAATTAAAGTTATGGAGTGAGATGGAAGAGAGGGAGTATTACATTGAAGATTCTAAACTTAAGAACACTTTTAGAGAAAATAACTACTATAATTCATCATGATCTTGCCTAAAATTAAACTTATGGAGTGAGCTAGCAATAAAAACCTCCAACAATCAAAATCAATTTTTTCTCCACATTAAATGTAAAAGAAACAACAATATCTTGGTGAGAAGGATGGTAGCATGGTGTTACTAACCTTGATTCACTTAATTTGAAGCTAAATCATCACATTCAAAAATTTGGACATCACCTCCCCCCAAGAACAGTGCCATGCCCTTCCCTGTTCAGGTCTGCGAGCTCGGGAAAGAAGGAAGAGTTTAAATGGGTGAAACACTTCCAGAAGCGGTTTGAGATACCAACCGCTCCTAAATATATATCTCTACAAGCGATTGGGGTCTCAAACCGGTTGTGATAATTCAGAAGTGGTTTGGGAAACGAACCGCTTGTGGTGGTTGCTCAACACAAGCGGTTGGTGTTACCAACCGCTTCTGGAAACCCTCTCCCGCCCGTTGCTCACGAACCGCTTCTGGTGCGAAGGCCAGAAGCAGTTCGCACCTAACCGCTTGTAATAGCCCGCTTGTGATGTCCAGTTCTGTAGTAGTGATGGCACGTAGACACACGGGCCAAAAGATTTAGTTCAAAAGAAAAAAAAAATAGTGTACGTGGAATTAATGTTTGGCACAAGTACAACAGTACAAGACATAAATAATCTTATTTGGCTAAACGATGGAATTGAAGCCTAGGACTATGGATGCATCGATAATTAATATGACCTCGTAGCCACAATGCAAGTTGCTTTGCAGGGGCAAAAACATTCGAGGAGGTAATCTTAATTCCCCTATTCTGGTTGTGGAGTCGATCGAATTATATAAGGGCTTACAAAAAGAGCTCTTTTACAGTGGATTATACTTGTAGTATATTATGATAGTATAAATTAGATCTAACCATTGATTTGGAGGGGTATTATGGACTTTTACAAATAAAAAGATTACATTTTAAAAGGATATTAACGTAATTTTAGCGAGTTGTCGAGCTCCTCTGACGCGCGATGCACTGACGGAGGGAGGGCTTCCGGTGGGGATGAAAAAATGGGCTTCAGCTGGGTGAAAAAAATTCATTTACCGTTTTACCCATCCGCTGTATTGAAATTTTTTACCATTCTACCCCTCCTCACATTCTACTACACATACTACACATGGTAGTATAACTTGATCTAATATATTTTTAACCGTTGGATTAAAGACAATGAATGATTCATATTCATTGTTGTGCACTGTAAAAGAACTCTACAAAAAAGCTGTTGGAATGGAACAAAGACCTTACCACACAAAGCGATGAAAATGGGAGTACGCCTCTGCACTTTGCCGCAGCTCAATGCCAAAGCTGGCCTATCCAATTTGCTGTTGAGAAATGCAGAGTGTGCTCAGTTCGTTTTGCTTGCCGAAATCGATCGCTCACATGGATTTTGAATATGCAAGACAATAAGAACACTGTATTGCACCTAGCTGTCCAGTCTGGGAATCTTTTATTGTTTGTGTTTGCACCAAAATTCGGTATGTATTGGAATCGGTCTAAAAATAGAAGTATCGTACAGAAAGGAATCGGTAATCGGCTTGGAAAAGGAATCCGTTTCTAAAAAAGGAAAAGGAAATCGGATAAAAGGCCGATACGGATAAATACACCGTATCCATATACAACTCGGATCGGTCAGGCGTGTTATAAAAGGGGGAGGGCGCCAAGCGAAGAGAATCAATCAATTCCAACTACTACTTTTTACAGCCTTTCTTTTACATTGCTTTAGCTTCATAGATTTCTTTGCAAGTCGACGGAATCAACATAGCTGCGCATCGCCGATTGTTGATTTTAGCCGATTTCCCCCAGGTTTGATTTGCTTCGCTTTGTTGCGCATCGCCTTCCCGAAGCCGATTTTACCTTGTATCCGGATCAACTGTAACCGGTTGATCTAGTTATCTCCTAATCGGTTCTTGCCGACTAGTGAAAAGCCGATAGATCCTTGTTTATCGGCTTCGATCAAATTACAAATTCTACCTTGTCGATTTCAGGTCAAATCGACTGGCACGCTCTGCAAACCCGGTGTTTGTCTTGTGTGTTCGAGGCCTAAAACCCCCTTCACGTTTTTGGCGCGAACATATTTTGGCACGCCCGGTGGGACACAAAAAGAATGTCGTCAACCGACAAACCCGCAGTCACCGCCGATATCAACACCGATGCCATAATCGCGCCCCAGATGGCCGATTTAACCCCTGAGCAACGGAAAGAACTCGAAGATCGAAAGGCAGCTCTGGAGGAAATGATGCTACGATGCTTCCAGAAAACACGCCGTGGCGTTACTCAAAAGATTGCACTCCCAAGCATCAATCCTATCGGAGATTCAACATCTGAATCGGTGGCCGATACGCACTCCGCTCAAGCTGATTTATCAAGTATGATCGAGCAATCTGTCCATCACGCATTGATTAACCAATCATCGGCTCTAGTGTCTACTTTAAAGCCGATGATAGAAAATAGTGTGAAAACGATTGCTCAAGAATTAGCTGCGTCTGGAAGCCTGCTAGATCCACCACAAACCATCCCTACGCACTCCAAAGATATTCCATAGCACCCAACACCAACACAAGAACGTGTCGGCTCAAGCACCTATCATGATGCCGGCTCAACCTCTTGCTCGAAACCAAGCATACAGAGAGATGGGTTCACACACTACCATGGGCACACGAATGGAGCCAAGATAGGCGCATCAAATCAATCAAGTGCGCCCTCCAATAACATCGGGTTATCGGCTTATCAGCCGATCGAAATGGGACAGGTTCCACAGTCACGAGGGGCCACAACCATGAAACAAGCGCCATATAGGGTGGTGCCATACGTCGAACCTTTCGCGCCCATACCCGATGCATTAGGTTTTAATCACTACGACGCGGCACCAAGACCTCCTGAGGTGCGAGTTGGACAAAGACCCGAGTTTGCACTCGGGGGGCAGGGCGCAAACAATGAGAATTGGCCGTGTCCGGCTGCACCACAAGCCGACAATGTTAATTGGGCAGAACAAATTGCCAATGTTTTGAGAGAACAGTTCGGTTTACAACCCAGAGGGAGAGTGATCGGCTACAGGAAGCCGTACCCCGATTACATAGACCGAATGCCGTACCCCCACCACTTTAGGGTACCAGACTTTGCTAAATTCTCGGGGGATGATTCTATTACCACAATTGAGCATATCGGACGGTTCATGGCTCAATGTGGGGAGGCGGCACAGTCCGATGGGTTAAAAATTAGGTTGTTTCCTTTATCATTATCTGGCACTGCATTCACTTGGTTCACAAATCTACCACCTAATTCAGTTCATATATGGAACGATTTAGAAAGCCGATTCCATGAGTACTTCTTTTCGGAACTATGGAGCTTAGGATTTCTGATCTTAGTTCAGTCCGAAGTATACTCGCGAATCGGTCTCGACTATATCAAAAGATTTGGGCGTCACGGAATAGGTGCTACAAAGGTAACATTACCCGACGATCAATTGGCCGACCTAGCGTTCCAAGGGTTAATCCCTCCATTAAAAGAAAAGTTGTCGTGCCAGGAGTTCCCGACTTAGGCCACCTACTCCATCGCGTGTCGGCACATGAAAGCCGATATGCAGAGAGCAAAGGGTTTAAAGATAGGTTTAGGACAAACGGCAATGAAAAGGCCAAAGTAAACATGGTAGATTACGATTAGGCGACACCTCGACGACGAAGCGTATGAACATAGCCGAGTGGGCCAAAGGTTCCAAAAAACCACTCGTATGCTCTCTGCTTAGGCCGACAAAGAATAAAGCGGAAGTCAAGTACTCGTATGATGTGTCAAAGTGTGACAAGATATTTGATTTATTACTACAAGAAAAACTCATAAGGTTACCAGAAGGGCATATCATACCATCGGCCGAAGAAATTAAAAAGCGAAGGTATTGCAAATGGCATCATTCGTTCTCTCATAACACTAACGATTGCAATATTTTTCGACAACAGATCCAATCGGCCATCGCCGATGGCAGGTTAAAATTTGCAGAAGAATCGGCTATGCAGATAGATATGGGCCCTTTTCAGGTCAACATGGTTCAATGTTCACGAAAAGAAAAGAGGCCTGCGGAAGAGGATAAGCCGACTAAGGGAATTGTATCACGAGACGAGACAAAGGTAGATCACCGCCGGTTCTATACAAATAGAAGCCGATAAAAATGGACAAAACTCAAGAACGGTGAAACCAAGAGGGGACTTAGAGGTCGGTAAATGGTATCGAAGTGAGAAGGCTCCAAGAAGAGCCGATTTCAAACCAAAGCCGACCTTCTCACAACTCCCGGGAAATATGAAAGGATAAGTCGAAGGTATAACCCTCAACACCACCAGGGTTTTCATCGATCGTGGCAAAGGAGGGACGAACGTCGGCGGCCGATGTGCCACATCGGCCGATTACAGAGGAAGAGAAACATCGGCAATGTCCTTTTGGCGCTTTCTTTGGGAGAGAGGATGACCTTACCAACAGCTTGTATCTTGTCCTATGCAACACTCGTCTACATGTCGGCCGAACCAATCAGAAAAGACAAAGTTGTCCAGACCGATACACGATCGCCCGTAAGTAAGGAGCGAAGGCCGATCTATGAAAGGTTGTCAACATCGTAACAAGGCGAATCCTCCCAAAATCAGAATTATCGGCTAACGCAAGAAGGATGGAATCGACAAATAAATGGGCAATTTAGCTGGAAAGATAAGAAAGCCGATAGAACCCAAACCTAGATGGTGCCCTTCGGGTCTCAGCAAGTCGCAACGCAGAAGGCTTCAGCGATTAAAAACACAAGAAGAAAGGGAAGCCGAAAAGGAGAGTGAGAGGGATCGGACGTTTAATAAGTTGAGACCGGTACCAATTTTGAAAAAGGAATGGAGAAAGAAGGAACAGATCGATAGTGATTCAGATCAATCGGTTCAATCCAGTTCTCCGATGATCCGAGATGATACACCACCAATGGATATAAACATGGTATTCACTTTACCTGCCGAGTTCAGAACTGAAGAATCGGCTGAAGGAGTGTTCGCCCAATTGTGCCTCGGAGCACCAGACGCTGTGTTTGAAAAACCACAAGACATGCATCGGCATTTGAAACCATTGTATCTAAAAGGATACATTAATGGCCGACCAATATCCCGTATGTTGGTCGATGGCGGGGCAACGGTCAATCTGATGCCGTTAAGTACTTTCAGAAAGTTGGGAAAAGCCGACGAAGACTTAATCAAGACCAACATGGTACTAAATGACTTCACCGGAGACCCAACTGAGGCTAAAGGCGTAATGGTGTCAGAACTGACAGTCGGTAATAAAACTTTGCCGACTGCGTTTTTTGTGATTGAAGCTAAAGGCAATTACAGCGTACTCCTTGGGCGGATCGATCCATGCTAATCGTTGTATACCATCAACTATGCACCGTAAATCGTGCGGTGGAACGATGATACAAGAGAAGTCGTATCACCGACACATCGGCTCATATCGCCATGGCTAGCCTCGACACCAATTGGCCACGAAGAGGCTGAATGCATATCAGGAAAAGCCTTGGACAATTGCGATTTTATCTGTGTTGAGAAATCAGGATTCAAGCCGATCAGCGTTAAACCCAATACGTTTGATCGGACAGACGAAGTGATAAGAAGATGGAGCGCAAGACAATAGCAAAACTGCAGGAAAAAGCAAGGAGCTATCGGCAGGAAAAATCTGAAGAAGTCGTTGAAGATTTTGAAGAAGAAAGAAAGGGGTTAGGATTTACTTCACGATTTGCTTGAAGAGATCGATATTGGGGAAGGGGATAGCAAAAGACCAACGTTTGTAAGTGCTAAATTAGAACCCAGTTATAAAGCAAAGTTGGTCGAAATACTCAAGGAATATAAGGATTGCTTTGCGTGGGAGTATTATGAAATGCCAGGTTTAAGCCGACAGCTAGTCGAACATCGGCTACCTATAAAACCTGGATATCGGCCGTTCAAACAGTACCCTAGGCGGTTTAACCCTACGTTGTATGACGCTATAAAGGAAGAAGTAGGACGATTGCTAGAGGCGAAATTTATCCGGCCTTGCCGATCTGGCTGAGTGGGTCTCAAACATCGTCCCTCGTGAAAAGAAAACGGCAAACTTAGGGTATGTGTCGATTTTAGAGATTTGAACAAAGCTACGCCAAAGATTTAGTACCGATGCCCATAGCCGATATGCTTATCGATGCTGCATCCGGGAATAAAATCATAAGCTTTTGGACGGGAACGCCGGATACAATCAGATATTCATGGCGGCCGATATACCCAAAACGGCTTTCAGATGTCCAGGGCTTTAGGGCTATATGAATGGAAAGTTATGACCTTCGGTTTAAAAATGCCGGTGCTACTTATCAACGTGCTATGAACCATATTTTCCGTGATTTGATCGGCAATACTGTGGAAATATACATTGACGACGTAGTGGTAAAATCCAAAGAAGGCGGCAACATTTAGCCGATCGAGGAAAATGTTCGAAAGCACAAGGTTACATGGGTTAAAAATGAACCCTCTCAAATGTGCTTTTGAGTATCTACTGACAATTTCTTGGGATTACGGTGCATGAAGGAGGGATTGAAGTAAACCCAACCAAAGTGAAAGCCATAGCCGATACTAAACCACCGACAAGTAAAAAGGAGTTGCGGTGTTGATTGGGAAAATCAATTACTTGCGACGTTTTATCTCAAACTTGTCAGACGTATTCGCCTTCACACATTGCTGAAAATTAAAGATAACCAAGAGTTTAAGTGGGAAGCCGATCAGCAAAAGGCCTTCGACGACATAAAAGGTTATCCGATGAGTCCACCAAGATTGACCGCACCAAACACGGTATACCTTTTAAACTATATATATCGGTGAAGGTGATTCGATTGGAGCAGCTTTTAACACAAGAAGCCGATAGGAAGGAACAAGCAATATATTACTTAAGCCGACGCCTTCTAGATGCGAAACCAGGTATCCCTTAGTAGAAAAATTATGCTTGTCATTGTACTTTGCTTGCACCAAGTTAAGACATTATATGTGCAAGCTTCCAAATGCGTTATAATATGCAAAACCGATGTAGTTAAATATATATTATCGGCGCCCATCCTGCGTGGTCGGCTTGGTAAATGGGCATACGCCCTAACAGAGTTTGAGTTATCCTATGAATCGGCTAAATCTGTGAAAGGACAAGTCAGTGGCCGATTTTATCACAGGAGTGAAACATTAGTAGGAACAACTAGTGTAACTCCTTGGCAAATCAGTATTTTGATGGGTCTGTCTGCCAAGAAGGCGAAGGCATCGGTGTGATATTAGTTTCACCTAGAAAGCGGGAGTATGACTTCATGTATCGGCTAAATAGCCGATGTTCAAATAATCAAGCAGAATACGAAGCATTACTAAGGGTCTACAATCGTTAGATAGCATCGGAGTGAGAGACGTCGAAGCTTTTGGAGATTCGATGTTAATTGTACAAACAAGTCGAGGAGAATACCGATGCAATGATGATGCACTAACCCAAGATTTGCATCAATGCCTCCAGATCATCGAGATGTTCACTACATTTTCCATAGAACATATTCCCAGAGAAGCTAATGATAAAGCAAACCGATTGGCACAATGTGCATCAGGGTACAGGATTGAAAGCCGACAGGGACCAATCGAGCTAAACGTTTGGCCGGTTTTATGTGTTCACCCTGTCGACTGGAGAACAGAGATAAGGGATTATTTGTCAGATCCAACCAAGCCGACCGAGCAAAAGGTCAGGCGCAAAGCACTCAAATATGTTATACTAGAAGACGTATTGTACTTTCGGACTATGGAAGGTTTGTTATTAAGATGTCTGGGAACCGAGGAAGCCAAAGTGGCGATGGGTGAAGTTCATGAAGGCATTTGTGGGTCACATCAATCGGCTCACAAGATGAAATGGATACTGAGACGAACAGGATATTTTTGGCCGACGATGTTAGAAGACTGCTTCAAATATTATAGAGGATGCCAAACGTGTCAAAAGTTTGGTAACATACAGTCAGCACCAGCATCGGCTTTACATCCGATCATCAAGCCATGGCCATTTAGAGGATGGGGTATAGACATAATCGGCCAGATATTTCCGTCATCCAGCAAAGGACATAAATTCGTCCTTGCAGCCACGGATTATTTCTCAAAATGGGTTGAGGCTGTGCCACTCAAGAAGGTTACTAGTAAAGAACTGATCGGCTTTGTAAATGAACACATCGTCCATCGGTTTGGGATTCCACAAACAATCACTACCGATCGAAGTCTTGTGTTCATGTCCGACGATTTCAAAGGGTTTGCGGAAAGTCTTGGGATAAAATTACTCAACTCCTCCCCTTACTACGCTCAGGCCAACGGACAGGCCGAATCATCGAACAAGACATTGATAAAGCTGATAAAAAGAAAAATTGGGGAAGAGCCAAGGAGATGGCATTCAATGCTATCGGAGGCTTTATGGGCTTATCGGCTATCTCATCACGGATCAACTAAATTGTCACCCTTTCGGTTGGTATCACGGACAAGAAGCCGCTTTGCCCGTTGAAATCAACATCGGCTCAATAAGGCTACACGAGCAAGATAAGGTATCAGCCGATGAATACAAACAGGCGATGCTGGACAATCTAGATGATTTGGCTGAACTAAGGCTGATCACGCTAGATCGGCTTAAAAGGAACAAAGAGATGGTTGCCAGATCGTACAATAAAAAAGTGATTTTTAAAGCATTCAATCAAGCCGATTTAGTATGGAAAACCGTGTTGCCGATTGGGTCTAGGGATAATCGATTCGGCAAATGGTCTCCAACATGGGAAGGACCTTATAAGATCAATCGACCGATTGACGGAAATTCATATATATTGGAAACCTTAAACGGGTTCGTCCTACCTAAGGCAATCAATGGGAAATATCTAAAGGCGTATTACCCAAGCATATGGGTCGGGTCATAACTACATAAAGAAGAACAGTAAAGATCGATTACAAGAACACATGCATATAAAATCGATCCTACAGCCGACCAAGTCAGTCAAACATTCAACCACCATACAGTTTACAAAAAAAAAAATCGGCTACATGGCCGATACAGCACCAAGTTCAAGAGTTGCCTTCAAGGAAGTCCAGAACCAGGCAAGTGGGCTCCCAAAGCCGATAGTGCCGCTGCCGCCCTACCAATGGTAGCCTGGACACTATCAATCAATTGTTGATCAGCCCTTGCATCGCCCGGAACTGGGACTATTTTAGTTGATTGAGTCTTGACTTGTGCGAAGACCTCGCCAATCTTCCTCCTTTGGGCGGCCAGTGAAGATGTAGAGTCTGTAATACCAATCGGCATTCTCGCTAGTTCTTTTGTGACCAAGGCCAATCGTTCTTCAAGCTTGATCTTGGTCGATTCCAGCTCTTGAGCCCTGCTCTTGGCCGATTTGATCTTTGCAGCACCTTGGTCAAATGCACTCTTTCGAGACTTGGCATCTGCTATGAGCTTGTCCAAGATCTCTTGGTCGGCTTGTTGGGTTTTTCTCTGCTCAACCTCGGCTTGGCGATGCCACGCCCTGCCGACGAGTGTCCAATTGACATACCTCTAGCAGGCATTCATAGCAGCAGGAGGAAGATCGGCTTGCACGGCCGCCATAGCATTTCGCAGAGGTTGTGTATTGGCCAGTAGAGCTGCTTCCGGCTGCAACACTTCATCAAAAAGACGATTGAGACGCTCTTGCATACCCGGTTCAGCAAAGGATCGCAGCAGATGTCGGGCGCAGAGGCGGCAATAATACGTTGAATGTCACCGATAGTCGCTCGGTGGCCACAATCTCTGGGTCGTCAAGCTCATCCAAGGAAAAGCCTAAAAGATCGGCTAAGTCCATCGACGGAGCCGGTCCAGAAATAGGTTTTGGAGGTGACGAAGCGGATGGCGGAGCAGGAGCCAAAGCTGGTAAGATAACCACGTCCGTCTGGGTCTTCTCTGCATCGGCTTCTAACAACTGAACGGAAGGGGTTTCCTGAGGAATGCGTTACAATAAGATGCGTTACGATAAGATAAGGAATAAAAACAAGGGTCAAGATAAAGATCGGAGCTAACCGCAGTAGCCGATCCAGTCGGGGATGCTGCTGCATCACGACCCGCAGGTTTTGGGGATCGCTTGATGACGACTTTACGGCTCTTCTTCTCTGAAAAATATAAACATGGGGTTAGCCGACAGCAAGCATGAAGACTTCGCCTACAAAAGAAGTTTGAACAGAATTGACGTACTTTTGGTGCGCTGGACGGCAAGATCAGACAGTGATGGGCTATTGACCCCCAACGTGCCAGAAGACAAACCGGCAAGAGGGGTCGATGACCTTTGCCGTTTTAGGCGATCGTCGGCCGATGCGGCTTGCGCTGGGGTTGATCTCTTGCTGGTCTAAAAAGGGTAAAAAATATGGTTAAGCCGATGAAAATCTTGTTCTAATAAAATATCAAAATGAAAATACCTCTAAAGACGAGTTAGCATCGCTCGAACTCGAGCTAGACCCAGCGACGGTCTCCGTCGGCTCTCGAAAGCCAGGAAGAAAAGAGGACAGGACCTCGGGAATAGTACGCCTCCGCAAAAGTGCCTCAGCTATGGAAGCCCACCATGTGGTAAATTGGCCCGATCGACGTGTGTTTAACACGAGGAATGGCAAGTCTACCACATGGAGTTCATCGGCTAGCTCAATAATAAGATCCGCCGCAGTAGAGTTGGTTACTTTGTTTCGTGGTTTAATCATCCTAAGCAAAGGAAAGCAAGGAATGGTTTGTCCAAAAACCCAGCTGGCGTGCATAAAGCGAAGGATGATAGAATTCATATGTCGGCTGAAATGTTCTGTTTCGAGTACTTAAGCCGACGTGAAGGATGCAAGGGGAAATCAGCAGGGGAAGCAGATCGAGAGTGGATTGGGGCATTAGGGAGCTGTCAGAGTTTAAACGAAGAAAAGAAGGCCACGGGAGATCGGCTAATTGATCAGATGAAAAGAAATCTCTACGGTTGAAAGAGGCTTGGTTAAGATGCAAGAAAAGGACAAGTATTTATGGAAGCCGGCGGGAGAGATTTTTGTTCATCGGATGAACACATGGTAAATTTTTCGCTGGGATCGGCTAGGTTGGAATACAGGGCGGCACCCTCAGAAAGTCTTCCGTTGGGAAAGCCGATTCATCCGAAGGGTCCGGGATAATGAGGCGGCCAAAAACGCAGTAAAGCCAAATCTGGATAAACCAAAGAGGGCCGCCAACATTACCGACGACATAGGAACCATTGCCAGTAAAAAGCCGACTCCTGATGATATGCATCATATGGTATACGGCGCCCAGCAAGGACTTCCCTAAAGATAGCCGACGACCCATAACTAGTTGCTCTGACATAAATTGATAGACCTGGGTTGGTCCTAGGGAAGCGCCACAGAAGAGGAATCGGTCTAACCATAAGTTGATAAAGGCTACGTGTTCTTCATCCGATACAGGGCCGGTTACTTTGTTGTTATTTTGGATGTATCTGGACCAACCTTCTCCCTTTTTTCTGGTCAATTTGTACTGAGGTTTCCCACTAAAAGCCGATATTTGTTCTCCATCAGGCCTAAGACAGCATAATTCAGCCATATCTAAAAGGGTTGGGCCGATGGGACCGGTTGGGAAAAAGAAGGCGTTAAAAGAGTCCGACCAAAAATAGCAGGCAGCGACCACTAAAGATTCGTTGGGCTCCGGGCAGCTAAGGACAGGGGATACACTCAGCGATGCCCATACCTTCCCACTCGCTTTCTTTTGGGCCGATACTCTAATGTACCAGACCTCCAAATTTCTTGAGAGCCGCCGGCCAAGACCTAAAACTTTTGGACCACTCGTTGATGTTGTAACCAGAGCCGATAAAGGGAGTCTAGGGATTTCATCTCCAATAACAAGATCGGGTTCTATGGTTCCTATAGGACCTAGGAAATCTTGATGATCGCTATCTGGGATCGAACAAGTACACGAGATGCGTCCATTTCAGCCGATGCTATGAGAAGAAGGGTTGAAGCGGAGGAAAGCCGATTTCAGATTAACGAGCACGCCAGGGTGAAAATGACTGCAGGGGGAACCTCATATTTATACCTCGGTGAGAAGGTGAAAAGCGGGAACAATTCTTTGCATTGAAAACGCACCGAGAAGATTGCGGCGCCATTAATGGGGAAGTTACCAAGGTGAATCCTAAACGACAAGCCGATCACGCAGAAAAGATTTAGGATTTTTGAAAGATAACAAGTTACCTTTCAAAAATGGGGGGCATATGTTTGCACCAAAATTCGGTATGTATTGGAATCGGTCTAAAAATAGAAGTATCGTACAGAAAGGAATCGGTAATCGGCTTGGAAAAGGAATCCGTTTCTAAAAAAGGAAAAGGAAATCGGATAAAAGGCCAATACGGATAAATACACCGTATCCATATACAACTCGGATCGGTCAGGCGTGTTATAAAAGGGGGAGGGCGCCAAGCGAAGAGAATCAATCAATTCCAACTACTACTTTTTCTGACCTTTCTTTTACATTGCTTTAGCTTCATAGATTTCTTTGCAAGTCGACGGAATCAACATAGCTGCGCATCGCCGATTGTTGATTTTAGCCGATTTCCCCCAGGTTTGATTTGCTTCGCTTTGTTGCGCATCGCCTTCCCGAAGCCGATTTTACCTTGTATCCGGATCAACTGTAACCGGTTGATCTAGTTATCTCCTAATCGGTTCTTGCCGACTAGTGAAAAGCCGATAGATCCTTGTTTATCGGCTTCGATCAAATTACAAATTCTACCTTGTCGATTTCAGGTCAAATCGACTGGCACGCTCTGCAAACCCGGTGTTTGTCTTGTGTGTTCGAGGCCTAAAACCCCCTTCACGTTTTTGGCGCGAACAGTTTGGTATTCTATTCGGGAATTGGCAAGTAAACTTCAATTTAACAAATAAATAAAGGGCAAACTCCTCTAGATATATCACAGTGCAAGATACTCACACAGTCCAAGGCACCCCTAGGATTGTTGTATACTCTGGTAATCTACTCCAGCTCTCCTTATATTTTTAAGCATGACCCTTAAAAGCGAAAGAAAATAATTGAGGTTTGCGAGGTTTTGGTGTAACGTTCGCCTCGCCTAGAGGTTACAGAGCCGATGATCACCCAGGTGGAGTGGAAGGGATTGACGAGCTCTAACCGTGTCCACGTCAGCGTTGTGCGCGTAGAGAGCCTGGCATTTTTGCGTTTTCACGCGTTGGTCCTCGGTGCCCATTCCTCCTCACACCGTGTTTCAATCGACGGCCGATAATGCTCCAAGAAATCGGACCTTGCGGAGCCCTCGAGGACTCGCGTTCTCGATCCGCTCTCCTGGTGAGCCTCGGCGCTGTCGCCCTCACCTACACCCTCACGCTGCTCTTCCGCCGTCGCCCGCGCAGTTCCACCTCCACCTCCTGCCCGATCCCCTCCAGACCCTAGCAGCTCCGTCGCCCGCACAACTCCTCCTCGCTCCCTCGGCACAATCGCCCTCATCTGGAACCTCGTGCCGCTCTTCCGTCGTTGCCCGCGCAGCTCCGCCTCCACCTCCTACCCCGATCCCCTCCGAACCCTAGCGGCTCCATCGCCCGCGCAGCTCCGGCTGCGCCTCCTGCTCTGATCCCCTTGGAACCCTGGCGGTTACGTTCCCCTCCTCCTCGGCGTCACCCAGGCTCGGTCGATGGCGCTCCAGCTTCGAAACGCGTCGAGACGTTCGCAGAGCCCTCGAGGGTTCGCTCCCCGATTCCTCACCACCGCCCTACAATCTTCGGGAGGGGGACGCTTCGCTGAGGTGGGAGTCTTCAATCGGCTGTACCCTATGGACCATCTGCGATCGGAGACCTGCGTTGGTGAGGTCTGCCTCCCCCAGCTCGAAGGCGTGAGTCTCTCTCTCTCTCTCTCTCTCTCTCTCTCTCCAGCCTACGGCCTCTCCTACTGAATTTGTCTGATCTAGCCTCATGAATGGCGACGCGGCCTCTCTGTTACCGCAAATATTGTTGTTGTAGCTGGATTTGGTCATGGAAACTGATAGAACCTGCGAGGATCTCATCTTCAACCATCTCTGCAGCCGCTGCCCGGAACCACAGGTTCATCGGCGAGGAGACAGCCGCGGCGTGACCGCTGCGCTCACCGATGACCCCACCTAGATAGATATTGCACGCCACGGCCGTCTCCTCGCCGATGAACACCTGTGTATTTGGTGCCCAACTTCAGGACTACAGGTCCTGTACGCGCAATGAGTCGTAGTTATAGGACTGCAGGCCATTTGGTTAGTATGCTTACCTTCGTTTCCCTCCCTGAACACCTGTGTATTTGGTGCCCAACAAACTGTCAAATCCGACTTTTTGATCCCATGAATTCTCATCGGGCAATTGAAAAGGTCAAAGAACTGGTAGTTAGCATCGAAGGGAAAAGCCTTGGAGAAAAGAAATCAATGTTAGCCAAGTGTGCTGCAATGACGCTCTCATCGAAGTTGATAAGTGGCGAGAAAGAATTCTTTGCTTCTATGGTTATGGATGCTGTTCTTGCCACTGGCAATGATGACAGACTTAACCTTATTGGATTAAAAAAGGTAATTCTCGACAGATTTGTATCATCAGCTTCATGTTCAAGCTCCATGCTACATGATTTTCTGCTGTCCTGATTCGAAACCGGCTCTTATTTTTTGGATTTTAGCATCTAAATTTCACACTGAATAAGGATGCTCTAAATTTTGAACTGCTATTAGGTTCCTGGAGGTACCATGAGAGATTCTTTCCTTGTTAATGGTGTTGCCTTCAAGAAGACATTTTCATATCTTTGGATTTGAGCAATACCAAAGAACTTCTTGAATCCAAAGATTCTTTTCTTTGAACATTGAGCTAGAATTGAAATCGAGAAAGAAAATGCAGAGATCAGGTATGTTAACCCAACTTGAGTCTTTATTCTGATGTTACCTTGATATGTATTCACGTTTGTATGCACCTCCATTCTTTCCCTTTTTCTCACTGTAATCTTATATCTCTAGATTGTCGAATCCTCTGCAATAGCAGCCAATTGTTGATGCTGAATGAAATATTATTTATGACAAGTTGGATAAATGTGTAAAAAGTGGGGCAAAAATAGTCCTTTCTTGGTTGGCAATTGGTGATCTTGCAACACAGGTAGGCATTCTCATTCTTCCGTATTTGCTTTTGTGTGTTACTGTAGCCTGGCCTCAATGAATCTTCTTTTATGCAGTATTCTGCAGATCGGGACATTTTCTGTGCTGGTCGGGAGCATTTTCTACTTAAGCTATATGATGCAATCTTCCACATATATTGTTACAATAATCTGTTTCTTTTTTGTATTAGATGGAAATAAGCAAGTGTCTGAGACAACATGCAAGGACCATAGCTGGGAAGTCTCGATTTTTCGTAAATTCATTTGCTAAAGCCCTTGAAGTATATCTTCCTAATTCATTCTTCTCCATTACAATTCATATTAAACTCGTTCTCCTTTACTTTTTTGTAATTATATTTGATTATATATGTGCTCCTTTGGTACGTTGGTGCTTTTTCTTGAGGCTATTTTGGTGCTTGTATTGTTGTATATAATGAGAAGTACAGTGTGGAGCTTTAGGAGCGTTGTATTGCTTCCTGTAAATATTATCTTAGCTCATTCTTCTCTGTTCCATTCATATTAGATTTGTTCTCTTTACTTCTTTTATAATCATTGATTATATATGTGCTCCTTTCTTCAATTGATATTTTTCTTAAGGTTGTCTTGATGCTTGTATACAATCAGAAGCACAGGGTGGCGCTTTGTACGCATAATGTGATTGTTAGGAAATGCAATTATGAATAATAAATACATCTATGCTCTTACCAAAACCAAATCGCACAAATCTTAAAGTAGTATGGTTAGAACCAGAGTAGTGTGTGATTGCAAATCAGACCCTTAATTCGATATATTTTTTTCCTTTATGGAGAGTGTTGGATTACTTCCCTGAAAGTTTAAGTGCCATACCTTACGTGACCCACCCACATGTATCATTAGAATGAATAGAAATCAATAGTTTTAGCCATCCTTTTGGTCATGAAATAAATATGGGTGCCTTTCCCTTTTTGATGAGCTATCGTTGGACTGAAGTTTTGCTAAAATAAAGAATATATGCCTTGTGTGGTTATCCTGATCGAGCACTATGATTTGTGAATAAAATTTGCTCTGTATTCATGTTCATGACCCACCTGATTTTACCTGATGTTTGTTTTGTTCTTATAAATCATAGTTTGTAAGCATACACAGTGCAATTTCCTCAGTTGAAACTATTCCGCCTGCAGGTTATTCCGAGACAACTTTGTGATAATGCTGGATTTGATGCAACTGATGTGTTCAATAAACTAGGATGGAAGTATGCATCTGGTTGGTTGGCTTTGCTCCAATATCTATGCTTAGCTCCAAGTTTACAACTCGTTCAAGATATCGTCATGAACTACAATTTATTTTCCAGTTATTTATTCACTTTTTATAGGTGATGTTGTTAATTACGGTGTTCCCTTTGAATTTTAGAATAACGAATGCTCCCGCTGATTCCTACTATCTTAGCCTTCGCTTGTCGGCTCATATCTGCAACACTTTTACTGTCTATTTAGTTTTAATTACTTTTATCGTTGCTCACAATTATGGATCTTAACGGCGCGGCGTAGCGCGCTACACTGTCTAGTGCTTTTGATGCATTCATGATGCCGAACACATTGGCTTTCATCTGCTCCACGATAGCTATTACCGCTTTCATGCGCTCTGGATCTCCTTTGCTTGACTTGCCGATCCGCCAAATCTACTTAGCCGTAGCCGTCTATTTCATGAGGACTTCGGTCACAAGCCTCATTGCTGCCTTTACACTGGTTGTGTATATGATGCTAGCTACGGTTGCTCTTAAGACCACCGTTGCAATCTGTGTCATAAGCCCTAGTATTGTGGTACGACATAATTTTGAAGTTTGGCCAAAGTTGGCTATTCTTGCACCATCATATGTCCGAAGGGGGATGATTCCGCCATTAGAAGACTTCGCAAAGATAATCTATGCTGTTTCTATTGTTAAATTTGCGCCCCTAATGTTTATTCTTCTTTGGGGCTCATATGCAATATTTTCAAAATAGAACTACCGGTACAAACCAGCGGCACCGGTATGAAATGAACCAATATTTTCCCTTTCTTTTGTAATTTTGAGTAGAATTTTTTCTCTTTCTGGGCGAGGGTGTTCTCACGCCGCTGTGTTCTGTTGGGCAGATATTGTACTAGTTTTCTTGTTCAGACTTGTTGAGCTCATAATTATGTAACGGTGGTTAACGTATTTTCCTTGTAGCACTATTTAATTCGTAGTGTGTAACTGATCTATGTGATTCGTGTAAAGCTTGTATGAATTTAATACCAGCAATCTCCCGTACCTGGCTAAAAGATTGGTAGAAAAATATGAAGCTACTACTATTCTTAATATAAAAATATTTGCCGTACCTGGCTAAAAGTTCGGTAAAAAAATATGAAGCTACTACTATTCTTAATATCAAAATATTTGCCTGCAGTCAGTGATTCGCTAGTAATTCAACAGTGCTAATCTGTCTTGATGGACTAACCTCGCAAGTAACCTTGAGTCAACTAGAGAGAGTAAGATAGAGAGTCGAAGGGAGAGAGAGGAATTGCAAGAATGAGAGTGAGATAAAAAGAGCTATATAGAGAGTCATAGGGAGAGAGACATTAAGAGAGTGACCAACCCAAAAAAGAGTTACATAGAGAGTCGGATGTTGAGAGAGTGAGATTGAGCCAAAGAGAGCTACATAGAGAGTCGCAGGGAGAGAGGGGGTGTGGGTGCCCGACGGCGACCTCCGCAGCGCACAGAGCGCGGGCGCGGGGCAGCAAGCAACCTTGGTAAACCCCCACGTGGCCCCACTCCTCTCCCCCACCTCCCTGGCACGGCCAGCGTGCCTTGCCACGGGCCTGTGGCAGAGCCGCCATGTCACGGCGTGCCCATGTCGCCCTTGCTGTCCGTGCTACCTGTGCTGGGTCGTGCTACCCATCGTGTCTGATTGTAACATCCTCAAAATAAAAGGAAGTAAAAATAAATTAATTTTTTTAATTTATTATTTTAAATTAAATTTTTAGTATTTTGTGAACTTCTTTGAACTTTGTTGCACAAGGAAAAACCTTCTATTTTATTTGCAAACGGAATCTTAACCTTGTTTATCAAAAACAAATTTAGCGTAAGATCAAAAATAAAATGTATTTCCTACATGACCTTTATATATATCATTTCTATAAATTTTCAAAAAAAAAAAAGGATTTAAAATGAATTGTTGCTTAGGAAAAATCAAAAAACAGTTTCGACTAATTTGAGTCTACTTCAGTAAAAGAAATTTTATAAAATTAAATATAAGTATTTTTGCTCTGAAATTTTTATCTCAGAATATAGGTAATCCTGGAATAGTTCAGTAAAAATTTCAAATTTGTTGGACTTGTTTTTGAGCCTCATAAAAATCATGTTCAGAAAAGGCTTATTTCTAACCTAGACATTGTCAAATTTTTCTAGAATTATTGGCACATTATTTTTCACATGAAATTTTTATGGTATTTCAAAACGGTACTCAAAATCCTTCACAAAAATTTACAAAATTCTCTAATGTGTTTGCTGGCCCAAATGAACCCTTTTTGTCCTTGCTGTCCAAAACTCAGAAAACTAAAAATTCAGTTTTCCTCTTCTTGCCACTGCCGTGTGGGCCCACTGTAATATGACCCCACGTGACAGTAGCTCCTTTTCCCCAGCCTTCTTTCCCTGCCATGTGGACCACCATGACTCATTGCCAGCCTCTCCTTTCTTCCCTTTCTTCTTCCTCGCGCGTAGGCAGGAGGCAGCAGAAGGTGGCGAGCGCCCCTGGTTTTTGCTGCCGTGGCAGCGCCCCGTCCATGGTTTCCTTGCCATGATGGCAGTGCGCCTGCAGCCAGTCTTCGCCCGTGCCTAGGCCTCAGATGACCTTCGCCACGTTGCGGCTGAGCTCCTGCCGTGGCAGCCCTCCCCATGGCTTTCCCCTGCCAAAGCCACCGCCCAGCTCGCTGAGGTGGCCAATCTCTTCCTCCCTGCCACACCGAATCCTCCCACAAAGATTTGGCCGCGTCGGTTTTCCATGGCCGAGCTCCATTGACCGAATCTCTGCCATGGTATCTTGTTTGCAGTGCCAAAGCTTGCCGTCTGCCAGAGCTCCCTGGAACCCAGCCGGCGATGTCCTCTTCTGGTTGTCTAGCGAACCAAGTTTACAAGCGCCGAAGCAGGCCACTCATCCATGGCTATTTAGGCCCCGCCTTGGCCGCTGTTGTTTCCCCTACCACGCGCCTTCCTTCCTCTGCCAACCAAGAGCTCAAGCACTGAATCGGCCTCAAATCCCTTTCTTCACTGGCACCGGCCATCATACAATCCGCCGGCAAACTCCCTGCTCCACCGCGCCATTCTTCAATTCCTTGCTCTGAGAGTATCATCACCCATCACTGATCAACACCCCCAAATCGATTTGAGCATCCCTAACACCGAGCTCCCTACTGCGCCATCATCCATCACCGTTGCGCCGCCGCTACAGCGCACCGGAGCATCGATCGTCACCTCCTGTGGCCTCAGTGGAGTCCCAGGGTTCCATTTCAGTGGACGCTTGCTCATCCTTGTGCCTACCTCGCCGCCGGCCAAGGTGTGCCGAGCGCCACCATGGAGCGGCCTAGCTGAAGCCCCACGGTATTCATTCCTCTAACCAGCGCCCCAAGCCACGGCAATCCTCACCAAAGGTGCACCAACTTCCAATTAAATTCGCCAGAAGCTTCTCCATCCTCAATAAATCAAAACCCCTAACTCGGATTTGGTTCTTCTCTACTGGTTGGTCACCGCGCCGAGCATCTCCATCTACCGCCGCTCGCCGCCGTGGAGCCGCAGTCGCGGGCTGTCGCAGTCCCGGCCGAGGCCACCCATGGCTTCATCAAGATCACGGGGTTTTGTTTTTGGCATCAGCTTCTACCATCAGTGGCGCCCTGCTTGCTGAATCGGGCGCTTGAAGCTTCTGTCCATGGCGCGGCTACTGTAGCTGTGCGAAACATATTCTGTCCAGTGAAGCTTCATCAACTAGCAGGTAGCTCTTTTAATCTATTGTAATGTCCCTTGGCCAATCGGAAGAACCGAGGCGTGAGAGCGATCGCAGGACAAAGAACAGAAGAACAAGACGACGTGAGGAGGAAGAAAGAAATGGGGAAAGTTCAGAGTTCTTTTTCATTTCTCAAATCTGTCTGTTACAATCCGAATCACTCAGTATATATGCTCCTTTTCCCTTCTTACATGTGGACCCAATTGTATAAGTGTTTGGTAACTAAGTAAGTATTAAACGCAACAGCAAAACACCCGCAACAGCCTACTGTAGAGAATCAGGCAAAACTTCGTTGCTTGCGCATCGCCTCAGAACTTCATTCCTCTGCTCCAATACTCTCGACCGTCATGACATTACCCTCGTCTGCAGGACTTGCTTGTCCCCAAGCAAGCACCTTAGGGAAGCGTTTAAATAACACATTGAGGTCTTCCCAGGTGGCTGATTCAACTGGAATTCCAGTCCATTTGACCAAACCTTGCGCTATGGCCATGTTGCCCTTCTTGACTAGCCGCCGCTTCAGAATTTGCTGAGGCTCTGTTTCCACCGTATCCAGATCAGCAACCTGAGGCAAAGTGTTGAAAACAGGTGTATAATCTGCAATAAAGGGTTTCAATTGTGAAACATGAAACACAGGGTGAATTTGAGCATCGCTCGGCAATTCCAATTTATATGCGGTCGCACCAATCCTTTCCAACACCCGGTATGGACCAAAGAATTTATAGGACAACTTCGGATAAGGGCGATTCACGACAGAATTATGGGCATAGGGCTGCAGTTTAAGAAGCACTTGATCTCCAACTTGGAACTCCCTCTCCTGTCTGTGGCGATCAGCCATGACCTTCATTCGGTTTTGGGCAGTACTGAGATGTTTTCGGACCAGCTCAATATGGTTTTGCCTTTCAGTCAACCATTCTTCCACTAATGGTATGGTTGGTTGAACTCCAGATGGTTCCATGCCATAATTCGGTTCATTCCCATATAGTACCTTGTAAGGGGAACTACCCAAGGATGAATGAAAATTTGTGTTATACCAAAACTCGGCTAGGGGCAACCAGGCCTTCCACTTGCTCGGCACATCTTGGACAGCACAGCGCAAGTACATCTCCAAGCACTGATTCACCCTTTCGCTTTGACCGTCGGTTTGAGGGTGGTATGCAGTACTATATTGTAATTTTGTTCCTAACAACTGAAATAGTTCCTTCCAAAAATGGCTCGTGAACACTTTATCTCTATCGGAAACAATAGACTTAGGCACTCCATGAAGTTTGACAATGTTGTCCAAGAAAACTCGGGCAACCTTGTGAGCAGTAAAAGGGTGTTTGAGCGGCAAGAAATGGGCATATTTTGAGAATCTATCCACAACAACCATGATGACATCGCATCCTTCATATTTTGGCAGACCTTCTACAAAGTCCATCGTGATGTCCTGCCAAATCCCAGCTGGAATCGGTAATGGTTGTAATAGTCCAGTTGGCTTCGTGTGCTCTCCCTTAGCTCTTTGACAGATTGCGCATTGCTTAATAAAATTTTCCACAGCTAACTTCATACCCACCCAAACAAACATCTTCTTCAATCTCTGATAGGTTGCTTGTACCCCAGAGTGTCCTCCAACTGCGCTGTCATGAAAAGCCGAAATCAATTTTGTTTGTACGGCTGTATTTTCACCGATCCAGATTCGCCCTTTTTGCCTAATCAAACCTTGTGCTAACTGATACCCGTTGTCATCAGGGCTGTGCAAGGACAACTGTACTAACTTCTGCTGAGCATCCGGGTCTGTAATGTATGAGTTGATCACTTCCTGCACCCACACCGGTTTTACCTCTGTGATGCTATGCAATGCCATCAGATGTCCCACCCGAGACAGGGCGTCTGCTGCCTTGTTTTCCTTGCCTTTGCGATATACTACCCGGAATTGAAGTCCCATTAACCTTGCCATCACCTTGCGTTGCATTGGGGTCTGCAATTGTTGATCCTCCAGGTAACTCAAACTTTGATGATCGGTTCGAATAAAAAACTCTCCCCTCTCCAGATATGATCTCCACCTCTCAACTGCCATGATTAATGCCAAAAACTCTTTTTTGTATATTGAAAGTTGTTGACGAGTAGCCCCTAGAGCCTTGCTCATATATGCTATTGGGTGATCTTCCTGCATCAGAACAGCCCCAATTCCATCTCCACAGGCATCTGTTTCTATAACAAAGATTAGATGGAAGTTGGGCAAGGCCAAAACCGGAGTTGATGCCATGGCTTGCTTCAGTTTATGGAAGGCTTCTTGGGCTTGAGAGTTCCACTGGAACGCCTTCTTTTTGAGCAAGTTCGTGAGGGGTTTAGCAATCCATCCATAACGACACACAAATTTTCTATAGTATCCGGTTAATCCCAAAAAGGCCCTCAATTCCGTAATTGTGGTAGGCGTTGGCCAATTCACCATGGCTTGAGTTTTCTGAGGATCGGTCGACACCCCTTGATCTGAAATAATATGCCCGAGATATTCCAACTGTCGCTGAGCAAAGGAGCACTTCGACCTCTTCACCAAGAAATGATGCTTCCTCAATTGATCTAGGACCGTCTCCAAATGTTCAATATGCTGTGACAGATTGGAACTGTACACCAGAATGTCATCAACAAAGACCAAGACAAATTTCCTCAAATACGGACCAAGGATTGAATTCATGACACACTGAAACGTAGCCGGGGCATTAATCAATCCAAATGGCATCACTCAAAATTGATAATGCCCATGGTGCGTTTTAAACGCTGTCTTTTCCTCATCTTCTTCCTTCATGCGAATTTGGTGATATCCTGCTCTCAAATCCAATTTGGAGAAGTATCGGGTTCCCACCAACTCGTCCAACAGCTCATCCACAACAGGCATGGGAAACTTGTTTTTGATTGTTAAATCATTGAGGCGACGATAGTCAACACAGAAGCGCCAAGTTCCGTCCTTCTTTTGCACCAAAAGGACTGGTGAAGCAAATGGACTGGTGCTCCTCCTTATAATTCCCGCCCTTAGCATCTCCTCTACTTGTCGCTCGATCTCATCCTTGTGTAATGGTGAGTACCTGTACGGTCGGGCATTCACAGGGTTTGCATTCGGCACAAGTGAGATTGCATGGTCATACTCCCTCACAGGTGGTATGCTATCCGGTTCCCCAAAGACCATGTGGTACCTTTCCAGCATTTCTTGCACCTTCGTTGGCACCTCTTCTGTTCGACTATTGAGTTGTTCTTCAATCACAGCAACTACCCAAATTTCGTTACCTTTGTGCCATTTGTGATACTGCTCTACAGTCATACCTTGAAGCTGTTGAACTGTTTGGACTTGTTCACCTTGCAAGCGGACCGATCGAGTTCCCTGTTTGAACTCCAAGCTCTTAGCATTCCAATCACAAGTCATTGGGCTATGATGTTTCAACCAGTCCATGCCGAGAATAGCATCATAAGCTCCGAGGTTCAGAACGCGCAGGTCAGTTTTGAAAGACTGGCCTTGAGCCCACCACTCAAATTCTTTCACCCATGCTCCACAATGTAGAAGCTCTCCGTTTGCCACCCTAACTTGCACCGGATTAATTTTAACTGATTCATATCCCACCTTCTGCAAAAAAATTTCATCCACAAAACTATGAGTACTTCCTGAATCCACAAGCATTATCATTGTTTGATTCTTCACCAGAGCTCTCAGTCTCAGCATCCTCCCTTCCATCCATTGCATTCAATGATAATCGACAACTATCTTCTGATCGCAGCTCGGCCATCTCTAGAATGTCCAAGATCCCATCCGACAGCCATTCTTCAGATTCCTCAATTGTCATTGCCTGAACTTGCATTGCATTCCGTTTCTTGCACTGAAGATGATGACCAGCCTCATACTTATCACCACACTGGAAACACAATCCATTTGCTCGTCGATATTCCTTCAGTTGTCTTGCCTTCCATAGGTCACCTGAACTCAGCTTGATAGTATTTTTGAGCGATTCAGCCTTTGCTCCCATGACATTTTCCCTTCCAGCAAAGGCTTTCTGTTTTCCACCCTTCCCTTCTTCCTGAATCTCCTGCTGGACTTGTGCCAACATGGCTGCTCTTTCCACTGTCTCGGGTAATTGACTCTGCACCGAACCCCGTATTTCCCTTTTTAATCCCTTGATGAACTGAGCCACATAGAATTCTTCATCATAATGCGGATTGAACATTGATATCTGGTACATTGCTTCCTCAAATTGCATTTGGTAGTCCTTGATCGAATCAGTTTGTTTGAGTTGTAAAATCCCTTCCAGTGATCTGCGATGATCTCCTGCCCCAAACCTTCTTTCCACCGTAGCCATGAATTGTTCCCAACTTCCCAACTCTTGCCTTAACTTGTAAGTTTGCAACCACTTTGCGGCATTACCCTCCATGTGCATTGCTGCCACTGTAACCCACAGAGCTTCTGGGATTTTAAAGACTCTGAAGAAATCCACACATTTATCCTTCCAAATTCGAGGGTTCTCACCTTCAAACTTTGGAAAAGTAAGATTTGGAAGTGTCTATCGCGTTGATCCACCTGGATCTTCTTGCGGTCGGCCTGAACCATTTGACAGCCCAATACGCCCTTCCGGTGAATATGAATTACCTCCTCCGGGACTCACTGGTGCTGCCGCCGCCGTGCGTGCCCACACTCCCATTCCTGGGGCTGGTGTCAATATTCCCCGTCGTTCATTCTCCACCACACCTTGCGATCTTTCCACCGTGATCTTGGCCACAGCTTGCGCTGTCGCCTCCAGTTGCTTAGCCAACAATAGATGATCCTTTTCCTGCTTCTCCGCCACTTTGGCCGCTACGTCGATCTGGGTCACCATCTGTTGCTGCGTGGACTCAATGGCTCCAATCTTAGCGGACATCTGCTCAAAGCACTTCATCAGCATCTCCCACCTTTCTTCTGCCTGATTCACGACGCCTTCCATCGCCTCAAGGACGAATTGCGTCTGCGGGGAGGGCTTTGGAGGAGCCGTGTTGATCTATCGCCAAGTCGAGCCAACCGTTCAAAGGAGATTTTACGGGAATCACTGCTTTAATCGACGATCGCAGCAGGTTTCCCAACCTCTTCCCGGAATTTTACAGCTCTAGACCGAGCGATCCACGATCAAACAAAGCTCTGATACCAGATTGTAATGTCCCTTGGCCAATTGGAAGAACCGAGGCGTGAGAGCGATCACAGGACAAAGAACAGAAGAACAAGACGACGTGAGGAGGAAGAAAGAAATGGGGAAAGTTCAGAGTTCTTTTTCATTTCTCAAATCTGTATGTTACAATCCGAATCACTCAGTATATATGCTCCTTTTCCCTTCTTACATGTGGACCCAATTGTATAAGTGTTTGGTAACTAAGTAAGTATTAAGCATAATGACAAAACACCCGCAATGACCCTCAGAGAATCAGACAAAACTTCGTTGCTTGCGCATCGCCTCAGAACTTCATTCCTCTGCTCCAATACTCTCGACCGTCATGACATCTATGGACTAATTAGTTGAGTGCATGGTTAGCTAAAATCACTCGGGAGTTCAACAATCACAAGTAAAACCTTCTATCAGCTCCCTTTATTTGGCACTGATTGTGAGCATTTAACAGAAAGAAGTGCGCTAAGGTTGACCCTTCTCTGAAGATTTTCAATTCAGAGAGAGACTGGTTAAGGTTTCAATCTAACATGGGAAGTCCCAAATCTCTGACCCCAAGCCATGGCGGTTATCAAACTACGAGAACATTGTAACTAGAAAACATTGCAAAAATCTGAAACTAATCTTCAACCCTGTATACATGAGAGCTCTTATAGGAAGGTTTTGAATAAAAGATGTCATGTAGGACAAGTAGCACCATCTAATTTGTAGTCTACCCGATTAACTAATCCAGAACTTCAAAAGTGAAAATGGAAGATGCTTGATTGATTTTGGTTAATCTCCAAATCAAAAATAAGAAGCTTAACCTAAAAGAATATAATTTTGTCGACGATTGGAGAACGGGCTCCCGTCGAGCTTACTTGTTGAATGGGGGATCAACAGAGCCCCGTCGTACGGATCGAAGAGGGCGTTCGAGCGATGCGAGGTCGGGAGAAGAAGAAAAGGGGGACACGGTGTTTTATCCTGGTTCGGGCCTCTCACCGTCGAGATAATAGCCCTACTCCAGTGTATTGTGTTCTATCTTGGTGTCCCTCCCCGTTACAGATCTTCAGGGGGGTTTAAATACTACGACTAGAGATACGAAGAAGGTAACTACCTCCTGGGATCACGCTATGTATCCATATCCGTGACCCGCTGTCCTTGATTCCCGCGTTATTTGAATTTCGGGTATGATCTCCCTTGATCTCTGGCTGATTGGTTGGCTCCTTCCTTTCTTGTAGCGTTCGCTGGGCCCCCCGACCAAACACCCGAGTAGGTCGTGGCCTCTACGAGCATGCTTGCTCGTGGGGGGGCGTGTTTGGTGCTTCTGCGAACAAAGGCGCAGACGCGTATGCTCGGAGGAGAAGGAGGGATGCTCGTTTCGTTCTCCCGAGCATCTTCTTTTAGTACCACAAGGTCGACGGGTTTAGCTTTTTACGGGGGTACCGTGGTCTTTTGCCAGATAGCCAATCCCCGACAGCTAGCCCCCGAGGTTCAAGTGGGGAACCCTCGGGCTTCCCCTTGAGCCTAAGAAGACTTGAGGGGGGATTGAACTTCTTTTGATCGTGGTGCACGACCATTTTATGCCGGGACACGAGCTTCTTTACCCGCCGTGCGCCTGCTCCATGTGGTATCGTTTTGGTTGTTCTGCGGTTCCTTCTCGAGAGAAGCCTCCTGTAGCGATGCAGCGGTTTTCGGGAAGCGGCGCTTTTTCCGGCCAGTGTTGCTACGTGATAGGCGGCGATTTTTATCCCGCCTTCACTGCCTTTTAACCATTTCTTCCGGAGAGGTCGGAGTTACACCGTGTCTCTTTGCTCGTCTTCGGCCAAAAATCTTCCAAGAGCCCTAGCGCCCAAGAACCCTTTTCGCTCCTCTTCCTTCTTTGGCCATGGCGCGCTTCAAGGTCAGCCAGATGACCCGAAGGAGGCTCCAGGTGCTCACGGATGAGGGGTACGTCGACCCAAGCTCGGTCGAGTGCCGGGGCGACAGCGCGGTGCAAGATCATGAGACGGAGATCGTCTCCTGTGAGTTGTACGCCATCAACGGGCCGTCGCCGAGAGCGACTTCCTCGCCTCCGTGCTTGCCTTCTGTGGGTGCGAGATCTCTCATCTCCACCCCAACTCTATCCTTTCTCTCGCAATCTTCTCCCATCTTTGCGAGGCGTACGTGGGCGTAGTGCCCACGGCTAGCCTTTTCTTTCACTTCTACTCCCCCTTTCGCACCGGCCGGGACGGCTCCGCCGGTTGCGTTTATCTCCGCCTCCGGACCAACCGACCATACGAGTATCCTCTTGTCGCTTTGAAGGACTCGGTGTCGGGTTGGGCCGACCTCTGGTTCTACCAGAAGAAGGCGGAGGGGTCCCAGTTGGTCTACACTGGGGGGGACGCTCCGCCTACTGAGACGGCGCGCCCGCCCGTGCAACCTGAGGAAGAGCGGGTGCTCAGGACGATCAGTGAGCTCGCCCAGATGGGGCTCACTGGTCGAGACATCGCCCGGGATTTCACCTTCAACCGGGTGTCCCCCCTGAGGCGCCGCGAGCACCCCTTCTTCGAGGTGACCGGGTGGCATGACCTCACCCGTGAGGACAACGCAGGTATGTTCCTGGACTCCTTTCCCGAGCATCGCTGCTTTCTGACGATCGGTGCTATATACATACATATATCTTTTGTCTTAGTCTTCGGTTGTGACGCAGCTCCGAGGACGGACTGGGTTGACGAGAGGGTCGCCGAGATGTTCGGTGCCCCGAAGGAGAAGGAGCTGACGCCCAATCGTCAGGTCCCCAAGAACATCTTTGACCGCGGCGACGCGGTAAGTACATCTTTCTGCTTCCGCTCGGGGGCATGTTTTCCGAGCTCATTCCTCCCGATTTCTGTTTGCAGGAGAAGGTCGCCCTTGAGCTTGCGGTGTCGAGCGCTGCAGTGCTGCCGCAAGCCAGCACCCCGGCCAGGGGCTCCCGCAAGAGGACGGCGAGTCGAGGCCGCCAGGCATCCGCCGCCGCCTCGCGCCAGCGGGTCGAGGCGCCGAGCTTCGACCAGGACCCCCACACCGCACCTTGAGTACGCCGACCGCCAGGAGGTACGCGAACTCCGAATTTGGTTTGATGACTTCAAACGGAGGAGGCCGGAGCTGATGAGCCGATTGGAACAGCTCGCCGGCAAAGCGAGGAAGGCCGAGGAGGAGGCCAGGTCCCTCCCGACCAAGGAGCGGTGGAGAGGCAGATCAAGGCCCTCCAGACCCGGCTTACTCGGGTGGTCGATGACCCCGAGGAGGAGGAAGAAGAGGAGGCCACCTATGCTGCAGTCGGAAGGAGCAGGAGGTCGACCTCTCAAACAGCCTCGACGCTGGAAGAGGTCGACATGGACGACGTCGACCCGGCGATGGCACGTGCCAGTGACGCCGCGGAGGAGCGCGTCGTGGTCGTGGTCGAGGCCTACGAGGCCGCCGCGGGCAGGTCGCCCGTGGCCCGAAGCGAGGAGGCCGAGGAGGATGGCGCTGCTCGCCGGGCAGAAGGTAGGTTCCTACTTCATTCTCTCATTCTATTCTTGTCTTGCGATATTCTTCGGGCTAACCCCACCCTGTTTGGCGTGGGCGTGATAGCTCGGATGTCATTTTTGGACTTCCGCCAGATGGCTGAGGAGATTATCGACTCTGCAGTTGACGCCGAGCTCGACCGCGTTGTCGACCAAGTGATGGCCGAGATGGGGGAGGAGCCGGCGCCGGCTACGGACCCAGTGGAGCCCGAGCTTCCCCCGGCGGGGCCCGAGCTTACTCCAGCCGCGGAGGAGCAGGAGCCGCAGGGGGCTGAGGACCAAGAAGCCTTGGCCTTGGTCCCTTACGAAGGGGTAAGCGCAAGCGAGCCCCAAGCGTCGGGCTCCGACGGTCAAGGGGTGGTGGCTTTCGCCCCACCGCCCTCGGCCGTGAGCCAAGAGGAGGAGCCGGTCGCTGCCGGCCAGCCACCTCCAATCATGACCAAGGGAGATGCGGTCGTGATCGACCGCCCACTCTGGCCGCGAAATGATCGCCGAGCCCCGGCCGCTCCGTCCGTCTGGCCACGAAGAGGAGGTGGTCGCCGACGACCATCGGCCGCAAGCTCTGAAGAGGAGGTGGTCGTTGATGACCCGCTGCCTCCGTCCGCGGGCCACGAAGAGGAGGTGGTCGTTGATGACCAGCTGCCCCCGGCCACGGATCACGAGCCGGAGGTGGTCGTCCTCGACCAATCGCCTCGGGCGTGGAGCTTCCATTGCTTCCGGCGGCGGAAGTGCAAGGGGCGGAAGCATCGGCGTCCAGCCCGGGCACGATGGTCGAGGCGAGGAAGGCGCCACGAGCCGCTGTTGATGCGAAGACCAACCTCGGGCGTCACCGGGTTGGTCGGGCGAACGCCGTTGCCCTCCTGGGAGCACCAGGTGCCCAGGAGGGGCAAGATCCTGACGTGCCGGCTCGGGATCAGGATGGCCCTGCGTGGGTTAATCCCTTTTTCCGAGCTGGTGCTACCGACCGCCAGCGGCTTCAGGACAAGCTGGTCAGCCGGGCTCTTCTGGTAAGCGCTTTGCTTCTAACTTTTTTCACGAGGCGAGCAATCTTCAAGGGGTTCTTCTTGACCTTCCTTCCCTTTCCTTCTTTTTTGCTCCAAGTTTGCGGCGAAGGCTATGGAGGACATCGATGCCTCCGCAGTTCCAGCAGAGGAGTTCTGGGCGTACCATCGCGAGCAAGACGCCAAGATCGCCGATCTCGAGCGTCGGGTCTCCGAGGTGCGCGAGGCCGACCTGAAGGAGCTGGAGTCGGCGAAGAGCCTCGTCGTCGGACTTCGGGACCAGCTCTTTGAGAGCGAGACGGCGAAGAACACTTCGGAACAGAAGTGTGCCGACCTCGAAGAGGAGCTGGGGAAGTTGCGGCTGGAGGTCCCCGACCTGCGCGCCGAACTCCAACGAGCTCGGGAGCGCGAAGAGGCCCAGCTCAAGGAGGTGCAGCGCCTTCGGGACAGCGCGGCTGAAGGTCGTGCCGCTCGGCGGAAAGTTTTGGACTTGGAGGCGGAGGTCGACTCCCTTAAGGAGGAACTTGCTGCCCTTCAGGTCGAGCGTAGGACTTAGCTCTTTTTTATTTTTAGCTCGTGTAAACCCTGTAAAAAAAACAACATTTCGGATTAAATGAGCAAACTCGCAGGTGTTTGGTCCTTGCCTGTTTTTCTCGAGTTCGCCTTCAATATTTGCTTATATGATCCCGGTTACTAAAAGAAAATAAGTTCCTGCATAAGAGCATATAGCATAGATACGAGCAAAGGATCCTTGGAAGAAGGGACGGAACGTTCCTATCATACGGAGCCCCTGCCATGGACAAAGGTCGTGCCCTTCTTGTGCGAGCACGAGTTTGTTCATGGGAAAATTTAAGGGTCGCTTTGGTCGTGACGATTTTTTGAATGATATAAGTAGGTCGGTTGCGTCGAGAAGAAATGTGAGCACAGAGTAGACGAACTTTAAACCAACATCACGTAGAGCCACCATACCCGAATGGTCACTGAACCGGGCTTAGAGTGGATGCTCGCGCCCGACCACGCATACAGTGAAAAGCTACTGTGGAAAGTGAACGATTGGGCGAGCATCCGGCCGGGGGCCAAGGGAAATAGTGCGCACATACTTGTCGGATAAGTTAAATGCTGCAATCTTTGCTAGACGGCGATGCTCGTTCGACAAAGCGAGGACGAAACACGAAAGAGGGAAACGTTTTATTGGAAAGAACGCAAGGGGCGCGATATAGTATTTATCGTCTAATCGTAGAATGTACTACTTTTATCGATGTTCCAGGTGATGGTGAGCTCCAGACCATCTGGCATCGCGAGGCGAACAGCCCGGCGCCAGTAGACACGACCGTGTAGGGTCCTTCCCACCTTGGGGTTAGCTTGTTGGCCTTCGACAGGTCTTGAACTCTTCGTAAGACCATGTCGCCGACTTGCAGGACCCTAGGTCGGACTGTCTTGGCCGCATGCCTACGAAGAGCTCAGAGGTATACCGCAGACCGAGCAACGCCCGTTCGCGTGTCGCCGACGAGGTCCAGGTCGACGAGGCGCTCAACCTCTTGATCGATCGAATCGATCGATTGCACCCTTGGGGAACCCAGACGATTTCGGCAGTGCGAATGGCCTCCGCACCGTGAGACGAAGTCGGAAGGCGTTTACGCTGTGGCTCGACTGGTCGTGGTGCGGACAGACCAAAGAACGGCGGGAAGCTCATCCACCCACTGCTGCTTGTGCTGGTTGAGGGTCTTAAAGACCCTCTTTTTTATGCCCTGGACTAGCTGCCCATTTGCTCGCTCGGCTGCTCCGTTACTCTGTGGATGTGCCACGTAAGCGAAAAAGACCTTGGTCCCGACCTCCTCGCAGAAACTTTGGAACAGTTCGCTGGTGAACTGGGTCCCGTTGTCTGTGATAAGACGGTTGGGTATCCCGAACCGAGTTACCACATTACTGCGGAGGAATCTCTTGGCCGCCTGGGCCGAGATGGTCGAGACGGGCTCGGCCTCTATCCACTTAGTGAAAGTGTCGATGGCCACGAGCAAATACTTGCAGCCTTTCTGACCTCGGGGGAAGGGTCCAAGGACATCGAGCCCCCAGGTTGAGAACGGCCACGAGAGTGGTATGGTTTGCAGGGCATATGCCGGTTGACGGACTTTTCGAGCATGAAACTGGCATGCCCGGCAGGTCGTTACGATTGACCGCGCGTCCGTCAAGGCCGTGGGCCAGTAGTATCCTAGTCGGAAGGCCTTGCTCACAAGCGTCCTAAAAGACGAGTGAGCTCCGCACATTCCTTCATGGATATCACGAAGAAGGTACTGGCCTTCCTCCTGAGAGACGCATCTGGAAAGGATCCCTAATGCGCCTTTCCGGTATAGGTCGTCTTCGATCAGTCTGTACTGAGAAGATCGCCTTATTAGCCGGGAACGCTCGGCTTCTTCCTCGGGCAATGTCCCATGCGCAAGATATTGGATGAATGGCGTCATCCAATTCGCACTTTGCTCGAGGAAGGAGACCCTACCGCCGGTCTCTGGTGCCTCTTCTTCAGAGGGAATGGAGGGCTTATGTAGGTGCTCGACAAGCACCCCCACCGGAGCGGTGGTTTGAGAGGAACCGACCTTAGACATTTGGTCGGCCAGGGAATTATCCTTCCTGGGGATGTAGATTACTTCGAAATTCTTGAAGTATTTCTCCATCTTCCTTACTTCAGCCAGGTACAGCGCCATTGAGGTATCGGAACACTGATACTCCTTGTTGACCTGGTTTACGACCAACTGTGAATCGCCCTTCACAATGAGCCGTTGGACTCCTAGCGATTTACATGCACGAAGTCCGGCCAAAAGGCCTTCGTACTCCGCCGCATTGTTAGTCGCAGCGAAATGTAGTTGGATGGCGTACTGAAGTTGCTCCCCATCCGGGGAGACCAAGACGACGCCAGCCCCCGAGTGCTCGTATGCTCGGGATCCATCAAAATACAAGGTCCAGGAGTTTTCCCTCGAATCATCGGTCCTGCTGGCTGGTGGTGCCGGAGCCGACCATTCTGCCACGAAATCAGCCAAGACTTGTGATTTTATCGCCGTGCGGGCTGAGAACACCAGCTCAAACTCGGCGAGCTCCATTGCCCACTTGGCTATGCGACCACTGGCGTCCTGATTTTTCAGGATTTCCCTGAGTGGGAAGCCGGTCGGCACCACGATCTTGTGTGCTTGAAAGTAGTGGCGCAACTTCCTGGAGGCCATCAGCAACGAGTACAGTAGTTTCTGGACCTCGGGGTAACGCTCCTTTGGTCCATGAAGTACTTGACGTAATAGATAGGTCGGCTGGTACCATTTCTCTCATCGCTAACACCGAGCTTACCGCTTGAGGTTGCTGCCAGTATAATAGCAATTCTTCCCCTCTTTGTGGGTGTGGCGAGGATGGGCGGTTGGGAGAGGTACTGTTTTAGCTCTTTGAACGCAGCGATCGGCTTCCTCCGTCCACGTGAAGCCATCATGCTTGCGGAGGGCTTTAAAGAAAGGCGATCCTCGCTCCCCGGTAGGAAGACGAACCGGCTTAAGGCGGCCATTCTTCCGGTCGAGCTTGTACTTCCTTTACGCATGTGGGCGACCTCATGTTCTCAATGGCTTCGATCTTCTCGGGTTAGCCCCAACGCCATTTGGCCCGACCATGTAGCCGAGCACCTTGCCGGCCTTTACGCCGAATACGCATTTCTCTGGATTTAGCTTTATTCGATGCTTATTGAGGTTACGTAAAGTTTCTTCCAAGTCGACAACGTGACCGAAGTACTCTTGCTTTTGACAACTATGTCGTCGACATAGACCTCCAAATTTCGACCTATTTGGTGCAGTGAAAGTCTTCTGCATGAGGCGTTGAAAGGTTGCTCCGCATTTCTCGGACCGAAAGACATGGTCGTATAGCGCGTAAGGTACCGAGCGGGGTGATGAAGGAAGTCTTTTCCTCGTCTTTCGCGCGACAGGCTGATTCGATGATAGCCTGAATAGGCGCCCGTGAAGCTCATGGTGCAGCTGACCCTACCGTCGCGTCCACCAATTGGTCTATGCGAGGCAACGGGTAGTTGTCTTTTGGGCACGCTGCGTTCAAACCCGTGTGGTCGACGCACATTACGCGCCACTTGCCTCCTTTCTTCGACCCGAGGCTGGATTGGCTAGCCACTCGGAGTGCTCGATCTCTCTGATGAAGCCAGCTTTTAGGAGTTTATCAAGTTCCTCCCGGATGATTGCCTATTTTTCCGGGGAAAAGCGTCTAAGTTTCTGTCTCCTTTGGTTTTGTCGGTGAACCGCTAGCTTTGTGCTCAACCACCTCCTTGGGACCCGGGCATGTCGGATGGTTCCCGAGCGAACACCTCCGACCTTGCCCGGAGGAAGGTGACGAGCTCGAGTTCCTATTTGGGATCTAAGGAAGATCCCAAATGAATGACCTTGGCCGGTTCCGACTCGTTGAGCGGAACAGCCTTGGTCTCTCCTCCAGCCGAGGGCAAGTTTAGGCCGAGAATGCTTCGGCTCTTGGTCGAGGACCGCATGAGTGGGTAAGCCCGACCGACCATATCTAAGGCTCTTTAAATCGCAATTGAGTGCGGACTTGTGGTTCCCTTTGATGGTTATAACTCCGTTCGGTCCGGGAATCTTCGAGCACCGATACAGCGTGGTGAGGCGGCCATGAACTTGGCCAAGGCCGGCCTGCCGAGGATGGCGTTGTAGGCCGACTCAAAGTCTACCACCTCGAAGGTGATTAGCTCCGTTACGAAGTTACTTGGGCCGCCAAAACTTACAGGCGGGGCGACCTGCCCCAGAGGTTTGATCGAGGTGCCCGGGACTATCCCGAAGAAGGGCACGGCCACACTCTTGATTTTGGAGCGAGGAATCTGCATCTCGTCCAAAACCTTGGCTGAAATAAGGTCCAAAGAGCTCCCGGAGTCTATGAGGACCCGACCGACGACGGTATTGCTGATGGTGGGGTTCACGACCATCGGAAGCCTCTGGGGTTTGGTCATTCCAAGGGGACAATCGTCCTTGGAGAAGGTGAGGGATACCTCAGACCATTTCAGCTGCTGCACCGGAGGCTTACCCTGGGTAACCTGGTGCACTTCTCTTGCGGCGTCCTGTCAGTACCGGCGGGACTTGTAGGAGGAGGAGCACCCGAAGATGAGCGCTATGTGATTCCTTGGTTCTTGGTATTCCATGTCATCCTCACTTTCCTCGGCGGGCTGTTTTCCTATGTCATTTTCACCTGCTCTGGAAGCGTTGGCATGGGACCCCTGCCATTGTAAAAGCTTCCAGCGGTAGGTCCACGTTCGGCAATTCCGTGAGTCGTGCCCGTCGCTGGTGGAGCGGACAGATGAGGTCGCCCGTCGGTCCGCTTGGTCGCCTCGTCGGTCCGCTTAGTCGCCTCGTCCTCGAGGCCTGTGTGGTTGTCCTCTCCCCAGCGTTAAGCCCCGTGACTGCGGGCTGGGTTGCTCGGGGTTGTTGTTGTTCCACCGGCTACCATGGTGGCGAGGGCTGCTTTTCTTCTTTTCTTGATCTTCTTGTCTCTGAGTCGAGCCCTTTTGCTAGCCGAGGTCTCTAGGCCAGGTTGAGGCGGCGGCTTCCCTTCGCCCAAAGATCTTCTTCCATTGGGCGGCTTCATCCGCGTTGGCATATCGATCGGCCATTCGGAAGAGCTCGTTCGCCGTTAGATCGGGTGGATCTCCAGGTCTGCGTGAAGCGCCGCCTCGTACCCGAACTTGAAAGCTTCGGACGACCGCCTCGTCCGATATGTTTGGGATCGAGTTCGGACTGGATAAATCTCTGAGCCAATTATCGCGAGGTTTCCCTGTCGTCTGTATCAAGCGCTCAGGTCGCTCCTTTCGGCGGATGTAACGGCTCACGGAAATTTGCTTTCGGGCGCGCCGAGCTGCCCCAGACCGTATGGAGCCTTCCTTCGATTAAAAAGCCACGTCTGGCGGCTCCGTCGAGAACCGTCGGCGGGTAATTTGCCATCACCCCTCATCGCCTCGTGGCGAGGATGGCGGTGGTATATATTGAGAGAAATTCGTCAGGGTTACGGGTCCCGTTGAACCTTTCGATATGGCCGGGCTTGAATCTGTTCGGCCATGCGGCGTTCGGAGGAGCTCGTGAAGGCCTGGCAACCGGCTTCGGGATTTCGCGGTGAAATCCTCGGTCATAGCGGCCTCCACGTGGGTCTTCCACCCAACGCCCGTCTGCTGGCCGAGTCGGAGAAAACCTCATGCGGCAGTCGTCTTTGGCGACCGCTTGGTCGTGGAAGCGTTGAGTGCTCGTAATCTGGGCGATTATCTGATATCGCTCAGAGGTCGCTCTGTGGATCGTTCCGGCCTTTCGGATCAGGTTAGCGATGGGGCGATCTCCGAGCATGGCTCCGAGATTCACCTGCGGCGAGCGCACGGGGAGCGTTGTGATGGTCCCGGGAAACACTCCGGGCATCCCGGTCACGAGGAGGATCCGAGACTTTTAGCTCCGCGGCAAGCCTTTCCAAATCTTCGGCTACGACCCTGCCCACGGCCTCTAAGTCTGCTTGCTCGGGGAAACTACGCAGGTCACGCACGACCGCCGCCAAGGCCTGTAACCGTTCCCGTTTCCGGTGAACTGGCGGTGGCGAGCTTTGGCGACGCTCCGGAGCGCGATCGGGAGTTCGGTACCCACGAGAGTTCCTTTCCGTGGAAGCGCGCCCCCCCTTTGCCTGGCGGCGAATGCTCGCGATGGTCTTTCCCAAGGACGCCTCCAGGTGGAGTCTGGCCGCCTCGTAGGGGTCGTGCTTGGCAGCGTCCGAGGATCCTTCTCCGGGCTCCGCACGGCTCCCGGCCACGTTGACCCGACGAGAGCGGGATGAAAGCGATGGGGACATCATTGTATCCCCTTGAGATGCAGTCTCTCGGTCGAGCTCTAGGTCGTCTGGTATGTCCAGGCCGTCGTAGAGCTCATCGCAGTCATCCTCGGGGTCCCCGAGGGTAATGTCTGGGGGATGGAGGCCCTGCCCTCGCATTCCCGTGTCCGGGGAAGGGCTCCCAGACTCAGTGTGACCGATAGGATCGGTCACCCTGGCCACGTTGTCGGTGGCGTAGTACACGTCGTCATCTTCAACGTGGTCGAAAACACAAAGGTCCCGAGTGTCTCCCGAGTTCGGCATCCTCGAGGATCTTGATCTGCACGGGAATCAAAGGCCGGTCCCCACGGACGGCGCCGGTATCGGCGATTGGAGAACGGGCTCTGTCGAGCTTACTTGTTGAATGGGGATCAACAGAGCCCGTCGTCTGGATCGAAGAGGGCGTTCGGCGATGCGAGGTCGGGAGAAGAAGAAAAGGGGACACGGTGTTTTATCCTGGTTCGGGCCTCTCACCGTCGAGATAATAGCTCTACTCCGATTGTATTGTGTTCTATCTTGGTGTCCCTCTCCCGTTCTGAGATCTTGAGGGGTTTAAATACTACGACTAGAGATACGAAGAAGGTAACTACCTCCTGGGATCACGCTATGTATCCATATCCGTGACCCGCTGTCCTTGATTCCCGCGTTATTTGAATTTCGAGTATGATCTCCCTTGATCTCTGGCTGATTGGTTGGCTCCTTCCTTTCTTGTAGCGTTCGCTGGGCCCCCCGACCAAACACCCGAGTAGGTCGTGGCCTCTACGAGCATGCTTGCTCGTGGGGGGGCGTGTTTGGTGCTTCTGCGAACAAAGGCGCAGACGCGTATGCTCGGAGGAGAAGGAGGGATGCTCGTTTCGTTCTCCCGAGCATCTTCTTTTAGTACCACAAGGTCGGCGGGTTTAGCTTTTTACGGGGGTACCGTGGTCTTTTGCCAGATAGCCAATCCCCGACAAATTTATTTAGTGTCCTCTAAAGTAAATGACAGTATCTTGGGCTAAACTAACTATAAGGGGTTCAAGTAATGCTTATGTCAGGCAAAAGTTAAACCAGGAAAGAAGAAAGTATAGGATTGTGTAACATTAAACCAGCTCTCTGAACTGCACCTCCTAAATATCAAGAAATCCTGAGAATCATTGGTTTTCCTGAACCTAGAGCTGAATGTTAGTAAAATAGTTGGCATGATTAGGTGAAGCCCTCCACTTGAAGCATCAACCTGACTAATCTTTAGATAAAATGAAGTATGATCCACTCATAGTATTCAGTGTCCGGTGGCCTCCTCCATTCGCTGT
Source organism: Rhipidocladum racemiflorum (assembly GCA_036346355.1). Classification (NCBI taxonomy): domain Eukaryota; kingdom Viridiplantae; phylum Streptophyta; class Magnoliopsida; order Poales; family Poaceae; genus Rhipidocladum; species Rhipidocladum racemiflorum. The sequence continues at coordinate 25,224,128 of CM070586.1, forward strand.
CCAGTGGTCCCAATGAATACAGAACCCATACAAGCCAAGCTCTACTGTTTATTCGGTCTGCTCCCCTGCTGCTTGTCGCTATTTTGCTGCTAGCCGAAGCTACCAAGAGAGCCTCATGTGCCTACTTTGTTCAGTACCGAATCCAACTGAAGGATGGTCTAAGGTAAGCATTAGCACTTAGCCATGCTAATCACGTAATGGGTAAGACCATTGTAGTGTATAGAAGCTTCGTTGGCTTATGCTGGTTTATAAGCTTCAATATTATGTATTGTCGTTCCAAGTGTTTAGATGCCATATAGTTATGTAGGTTACACCTAATTCCCTAGTTCATGAATTAGAAGATTAATTTAATAAGCTTAATTAGCTTAATCTGTAGACCTGAATTCTAAGATCTTAACTTTAATAGTCCAACTTCCTATATACATGTTTGTACCTTAAAGGCCCCCGAACAGTAATTTGTAAATTAGAGTAATGCTTAAATAAAATGCATGACAAGGTAAAGAAGGTGACAGTAGCCTCTCTGCTAGTCCTTTACCTTCATAGTATGTAGAGCCAACTGAGTTTGTGCAAACTAGAAATTAAAAGTTACGTAGACCCAATTTGATTGAATTCATGTACATATGCATCCTATGAAAACACAAGTATGTGTTGCAAGTTAAAGGAGTAATCTAGAAATAGTGCAGTGTATACTAGATGAAATTTGAAGCTTAGGGGTTAAAAAGATTAGTTAAGCATGTTCTGACTAAACCTTTATGCTCTTAATATCATGATCACTAATAAATTCAGGAAATCAAAATAAAAGATTATTTTAGTTCCACTTACAGATCAAAGCATTCATTCAATTGAATTCTTAAGTTGGGTGTCTAGGGTATTAAATCAATCAGATTAACAGTTAGTAAACTTTCATACTGAGCGCTCATTTAAAGTCTTTACATAGAAGTTGCTTAGGAAGTAGACAACCTGGCCTGCAGTTCAGTTCGTAGGTTCGTGATTCCTGAGACTAGAAAGTTGCAGGTTCAAGTTTAGTGTTTAGCAAACTCTATTAAGCTTGAGACAAGAAGATCATTTGTCCACACACCCAAAGCTGCCCCTGTGCATGGTGACTCTGGCTGCGAAGCTCTGTTCTTCATTGGCCTAAGTAGTGGTCCCTAAGTTCTAGCTTCTAATGTACTGGCTTTATACTTGATGACTAAAAGGACCAATTCAATAGTGTGAACCAAGGTCAAGCAACAGATGAAACTACGAACTTTTGAACCTACTTAGCATAATTAGTATCCCTAATTTATTTAGCATCTCCAAATCAAAAGCTAAGTACTCCTAAACCCAATATTAGGACCTTAAATAGTAATTAATAAAGCTCAAATAAGTCTTAAGTATACCTATATGTATGCAAAGCATGTCACACAAATTTTATGTAAATAAACTCTAAATTAAACAGGATAAGTTTTGTTAGATTCTTTAGGTTCTAAGAAGTTATTTATGTTCAAACGCTTGTACTTGAATCCTGTCCAGAATTAAACTTATGAATAGATCACTACTCTATGCATAGAAAATCAAATAGTTATAACTTAGGCTTATCGATTCGAATTTGGATGAAACCAAATCCTAGGCCTTTTTAAATGTGATACCCTTCCTGGTTTGCAAAAATAATTCATGTTTCTGTAATATTGAACTAAATCCATATAACGCCCTAATGCTCTTTTATATTAAAAACGTCTTAGTTAAAAGTGAAATATCACGGAACCAACTTTAAAACACTCTTAGAGGTAGTTCCTGAAGAATGGTTAAATGATCTTATAAGGTGTAGTCGCAAACATAAAGCGAAAACTGAACCATTAACGCGTAGATTTTATAAACACTTAAGTCTTTTCGACAGCCCGTAAAACATCTCGTCTAAATGTAAGTTTTGGGAATTTTAGCCTAGAAACACTCTTTGGTATATGGACTACCACATTCTGGAAAAATATCTTATTTATATCTTGCTTTGCATCTGAATCCTATTAGCGCAATAACCCTAAGTATTATGGTCGTCGATAACACCTAATGTGAATAGTTGGACTTCAGGAAAACTTTAACTAAAGTATTTGCATCATAGGAATCGTCGTGTAACCATGTAGATGCATCCAATAGCCTCATTCTGTAAACCCAACTGGTTTAAAACATTTTTTTCTGCAAAGCGTACTTAGGACTAAGTATTATTCATACCAACACTAATGTTTTATTTCTATTAATCCAAACAATCTTAGCTTCTTGAATTCGAATGTAAACGTAGTTATAACCTTAACAATCTTAGCTTCTACTAATGTCATATAAAATAACAGGTGTACAATGTTGGTCTCCTAAACTCATAAAGTAAAATCGTAACTTTTGTAAACTACAATTTTGGTACTCTACATTAGTAGTTGGATTCAAACCCTAACCCTTGCTAAAGCCTAAACGCACACTCACACACCTGTTATTTTATATGATTTCCAATTTGATGTTATTTGACTTCTTCTTGCCCCATTTATATCTGATTTCTTTTTGTCTCTTATTGTTATTGGTATTGCTTTGTTTCTCGACGAACGACGCGTAGACTCCGACGTTCCAGATACTATTGCAGACGACTCCGACTTCACTACTGAAATCAACAAGCAAGGCAAGCACCCCCTTTGATCATATTGATCCCAGCTTTTCAAACATGTTTTATCAAATGTTTTTATGCATGCACTATATTTCGTAAAACTTCTATGTTGTGGGATATGGTAGATATAACCTTTATTGTGGGATTTCCTTAATCATTATTGATATGTGAACCTTGATAACCCTAGATGATGGTTAGACACATGATAATATTGAAATGGGTATACACGCTTATTACATGCATTGCTTAGCCATGCTCTAGAAATGGGGTCATGAATGGATGGCTACACTGTTCGTGATAATCAATGAAATTTGGACATTTTTTGGAAGAGACATGTATTGTCTTGTAGTTTAAAAAGGTTGGATATTACAGTAAATGATACTGATATTTTGTTAAAAATGAAAATAAAACTTTGGTTTGACACGAGTGAATTATGGCAATAGCCGGTTGTGCAAGGGTTGGATTTGCACGTAGTATGGGGGGTTTTTCGCCCGGGTCGGATTAAGGACCGAACATAGTGTTGTATGATCCAAGGGATACCCGTACAACCATAAGGGTTGGACCGGGACAACCTTAACTCATTAAGTTACTTGGAACTAGCTTTGCACATTGGCAGGCTGAAGTAGCACAAGCTGTAAATCCTTTTGAGTTTGCTTGTAAGGGGCTTTCCACATGGACTTGTGGGTAATTGCATACCGGTGCAACAGTGTACGCCTCACTATGGGAAGGAACACGTGTTGTTTATCTCGTGCAATGAGAATTTATATCTTTCTAAAATTTTTGTTCCTACCATAGTGAGGATTTGACGTCACTGGGCTGGTGCAAAGTTAGGGCTATGTAATGTAACAGTTATGTATGATCTCTCTGCGGCACACCAAAGGAAGTGTGTTAATTAACGTTTGCACAAAGAGAATATCATTTCTTATGGGTAAAGTTGTACACTTCTGTAGAGTGAAAATCTTTTCGAAAAGTCGTGCCCGCGGTTATGAGAGACTTGGTGAACTGGCACTAGTTAGATGATTTTGATATTTTTCATAAAATGTTTTGGATTTGGAAAGATGGTTGGAAAGTTTATGTTTCAGATAATTTAGATGGTTGTGCCATGTGATGGCAAAAGGTATGGTTCAGCTATTGTGCCATGTGTTGGCATTGGGCGATTCGAATCTCATGGAGGAATTGTGAGTTATATGCTTACATACTTGTTATTTTATACCTGTCAAATTGCTTTTACTAAATTACTGCTTTCAATCTACTATTCAGTATTTACAATTCAGTTGGCTTTATGCAAAATAACTGTAGTAGCTTTTCCTCTTGATACAAGCCTGCATTTATTTTAGGTTTGCAAAAGTCTTGCGGAGTACTCTATGTACTCAACCTTGCTATCATTGTTGTTTTTAGGTGAAGGAATAGATAATCCTGATGATAATATACCGCATATTACGGGGAAAGTACCGACGAGCTTTTCTAGGGTTTATACCTTGTCAGTTGCCTGTGGATATTTGGGCAAGGCATACTGCCAAGTATTTGTATCTTCCGCTGCACTCTATTTGGCCTGTTGGCCTTATTGTATGAAACTTAGTCCTATCAATGTATTTGAGAACCCTTTATGGATGTGATGACAATGTTGGAAATGTGCGTACTAGCCATTGATCATGGGACTAGTACTGTGTGCACATAGGAATCCCTCTTGGTATTCCACGCCATTAAAGGGAGGGTTCCGACATCGATTCTCGGGCCTAGCACGGCCCGTGCTACAGTGCCGTGCCGAATTTTGGGCTAGGATGGGCTGTCGTGCCTCAGGCTGACCCAAAAAGGCCTTGCCCGAGTGCCCACCATTAAATGCAAGGTGATTCATGGGAGACCAGTAGTTGAAATGAGGCATAGTAGCATGATCTAGGTAGTACTCCGTTCGGTCACAAATAGTTATCGTTTTAGATATGAACACGGTCTCTAAAACACAATTTTGATCACTAATTTTTATTATAATATATTTATAAAACCTAATGAAATTATAATATTATGAAAGTACTCTTCGAGACAAACCTACGTATATAATTTTCATGTATATTTTCTACATGCGGCTGCTTTTGCTATTTGTTGACTGCTTTTAATTTTAAGGTGAAACCTCTGTACATTGCCTACATGCTGTAAATTTTTGCCAATCCTGCCCAACAGCTTTACTGGCTGCAATCTTCCCATCAGCGGGTAAGCATTGAGATCAGAATTTAAGATTAATTCGCTCATGTGCCCTCGAAATATAGAGTGCAATAGCTGCATGTACCGGCGTACAAGATTGCCTAGCGCGGCAGTGCATACTTCAGTAACAGAAGTTTGATGGAAGAGTCAAAAGGTATATCCCCGAAATACTGCCAAGCAACCGGCGAGAATGTATGCACATCATCAGTGTTCAAAGTTTAAGCTGAAATAACTTTTAAAAAGAAAACTTTTAGCTGCATGTATGATACAGCTCAAAAGAAGTTCCATTTGTCTAAACAAGGAGAACGTGCAGATATTTGAACCACCAACAAAGAATAAAGTGTAAGCTGCATGATGCATCCATACGTACTTCCCTTCCCTGTAAAAGATTTCTTTCTGCAGGCAGGCGCAGGGTCGACAGAAAGTGAACCGAAGGCGTGTGGAAAAGCAATTTTGCGCATGAAAGCGGACTCCTTGCTCGTTGCATTGCTTGTTTCCATGTATCGCCGATTTGTCCACATCCTCCCACTCCGTCGGATGTCACCACGGCTCGGTTGGGCCAGATTTCAAATTTCGTTTTCGTTTCAAATTTTATCACCGTTCGAAATTCAAAATCTTGATGAAATCTCGTTATTTCGAACAAAAACTGGGCAAAGTTCAAAAAACAAAATACAAATCTGGTATTTTTTGATCGAGATTTGGTAAAAAAAAAAAAAACCAAAATTTCGTCCGAAATTGCTAAAATCTTGGTAAATTTTAATTGAACGAAAAATGGTTCAAATGACGTTAAAAAATTTTAAAATTTTTTTTGGATGGTTCTGACACATAACTAATATTTTCATAAAAATTTCAAATGATGATCAAGCATGAGAAATTTTTTAAAAATATAATAGTGCTATTGTCCTGATAAAAAAAAGTTAACCGACAAATTTCAACCGAATGAAAAAAGGTACAAACCATATTAGAAACTTTTGAATTTTTTTGCTGATGGTCCTAACATATCCATAATATTACCATAAAATTTTCAGATGATGATTAATCTTAAAGAATTTTCAAAAATTCGAACAATGCTGCTGAAAACTGACCGATGAATTTTAACTAAATGAAAAATAGTTCAAACCGTGATAGATAGTTTGGAAAAAAATTTGTGGTGGTTCTGATGCATCACTAATATTTTTATAAAATTTTCAGATAATGATCAAGCTTGAGAAATTTTTAAAAATTCCGACAATCAAGGTACTTAATTAATGACCGAGAGAATTAATGTGCATACCAATCCCACATGGAAAACGATGTGAAGAATCCAATCCGATCAAAAAAACCAAAATTTTGGTTAAGGGGGCATTGGCGCCGAAAAACGTGACGCCCGCCGCCAACACACGGTGAACCCTTGGGGGTTCGGAGTTCTCGAGCGTGCCAGCCGATTTGATCACGTAATCGGCAAGAGACGTATCTTCAGGCGATGATCGCTCCAAAAGCACGATCCGTGCCTCGACAGTAAAGTGATCTTTGTCGGCTCAGGAACAAACTAACTCGGATCGGATAGCTGGGCCCAATCGACTCTCTCGAATCGATCAGAAGGGTAAAAGCATGTTTCTCCGAAAAAAGCGATGCCCAACAAGATTCGAAGAAACGAGAGCTTGATAGGGCGTAATGCAGCAAAGATTAACAACCGGCGATGCGCAACTCGTATTGATCAAAGTGTATTACAAAGGAAAGATTACAATGCTACGAAAACTATTCCTACTGCAGGAAAAGTAAAGGTATTGGTATATTGGTTGATTGTTTGGATGTTTGATCTCTTTTCTTCTAGGCAGCACGTCTTCTTTTATAGTCAATATAGCGTTTGATCGTGATCATCATGGACTCCTTAATCGTATCGTCCTTGGTCCCGTCTTTCCATCCTGATCGTAACTGTACCAGATCCAGATTACACCGGTTTCGATTTCCTTCCGTCTGTACCTTTTACGATCATGCCTTTCCCGATACGATTAAGGATATGTGTCATGTCCCAAAAATCACCCCTTGATCACCTCAGTGAATAGCCTTTTCCCGCTCCTTTTCCTTCAACTGTTTGTCTCTTAATTCTTCGCACCGTAATAACGTTAGTTTGCTTCGTATTTATTTGAACGATGCTTCGTCATCTGCCTAGCAGCAATTCTGAAGTGCATTTGGCTCTATAAATCTCCGAGAAATCACAATTTTTTGTACTGCATTGTCATTCATAATCCTTCAACCCTAACACAATGTCTTCATCTTCTTCCTCTTTCTTTGGTTCTGGCTCAGATTACTCTTCTTCGGATGACGATTCCGCGATCGCGGCCGCCCTCCAAGCAGAATGGTCGACTGAGGTCCAGGCCGAAGAAGAAGTGGCCAACGACGAGGCCATCGCCCGCGCGCTTCAAGAAGAGCTCGATGCGGACGTCGCCGAAGCCCCAGTGACCGCCGATCCCCCTGCCCCTGCAGTTGATGCGCCAGCGGGAGCGGCCCCCAAAGCCATCAACCCCCCTCTGGCCGAAGCTGCGAGGGAATCGAGCGACAGTATCTCGTCAACGTCCATGACCGTCGTTGTCGAGATCAGCTCCGGCGATGAAGTAGGGCCTTCCTCGACTCCTCCTGCCAATGCCACTGCTCAAGAGTCATCGAGCTCCAGCAGTGGCTCTAGCGCGGGAAGTGCTTCGGGCAGGAAGCGTCGCCGTCTTCATTAGACGTAGGTTCCCCCCTTTTTTCTTTCTTTTCCTCAAGGTGCCACAATCCCCGAGCACTGTACTTGGTAGTTGTGGCAATTCTTCTCTTTCCAGTCTCTTCTCTTTCTTTTTCTTTTGATCTTTGTTTTCTACATCTGTCGCAAGACTTCTGTGCACCCTTTAGCCGACTATTGTAATCACTGCTTCACTGTTTCAGTCGATCATGTAAACAGCTCTCTTAACGAAACGTGTGAATATTCCATCTGTTTTGTACTAATCATCTTTTGCACATCTCTCGCTTATTCCTATGTTACCTCATTATATTTTAATATAACATGCTCCCGCAACGCATCGGCCACATGCCGCATAGGTCGAATACAACTGTCCATCGGCAAGTAGAACTTCGAACTGACCGATATGGCCGTTCCTTCCGTTGTACGCTTCCTAGCAAACATGTCACCTTTCTCTTTCCTCATTAACCGCCTTGCAGCCTTCACATCACGCCCTGCCACTTCTCTGCGTAATGGGTGCGTAGCTCGGGGCGTAATTTTCGGTACTGTCTTTGAAGTGAAGTGCAATTTTTCTCTTATAAAATCCTTTCCTTCTTTTCCAGTACTGCCATCTTCTTCCTTTGAGCACATTACCCCCTTAGCCGACCACCTAGAGTGGAAATCCTTTTCCTAGCTCGGCTATTCGTCGTTGTCCCTGCGATAAATTGTCTTCGTGATTTCTTCTACCAGCTTATTACCCCTCTGTCTGATCCCCTTTCTTCACCAATGGCCGAATATAGATCCATGATTCTAATTTCGATGCCCGAATCGGACGGTCATTTTGCTGGGACCAGAAGGAGATGAGGACCCGACGGATTACATCAACAAGGAGGTCATGCGGATCCCTCTGAATGCTATTGGCCACAATTTCTCAGGATGGGTGAACAGTTTCAGAGCTTGGCCTTCCAATACCGCAGGCGGGAGGAGTTGGTACAACCGAGTGGCCGCCCGTAAGAAAGCAGACTGGGAGGCTTAGGGGATAGCTAATTGTATTGTCATTTCTCTATCGGGTATGTGCAGAGACGAATCCCTAATTGCCGCTGCTTCTTATTTCTGGTTGGATGCCTTCAACACTTTCTCTTTTCGGCCCGACTTCCTTGGTCCGACTCTCATGGATGTGGTAGTACTGACCGGCATCAAGCTAACGGGCCGACAGTTTCATGCTTTTGATGCAACCCATTCTCATCGGCTGCCAACCAAGACCAATTAGTCCCGTTATCTCAATGAGTGCAACAAATCATCAGATCCGGTGGGACCTCGTGAGCATGTCGCCTTCCTGACCATGTGGCTGGAAAAATTTCTCTTCTGCGGTGCCACAGTAGGTCCTACCACCAACTCCCAAGGCTTGGCAAAGGCTCTGGTCGCTGGCAAAGACATAGCCATGGGGAAGCTGCTCTTAGGCGCAGTTTTCTGGACGATGCACCTTATTATTTCGAAGCTAAATAGTGCGTCCGAATCTCATACTATTGGACATCCGGGAGGACTCCTTTGGTTCATTCAACTGTGGTTGATGGCCCAATTCCAAATGCCTTTCGGATTCGCTCCTTCATCCGACCTTCGCTTTCCGCTTGAGGATGCATCAGAGGAAGAAATAGCATCCGCAGAATCCCCTCTCAGACGTTGCCGATCATATGGAGAAGCCTTATCTTAGGTTTTCCTTGGTGACCGCAGACTGGACATAGTGGCTTTCACCGGATACTTCTCCTACTTTTTCTCCACAGAGCAGTTTCTACCGCGGATTTTCTCCCGTATCGGCAAATTGATTCTTTGGAGTATGAATGTCCCGGCCTGTACCGACTGGACCGACCTGATGCCGACTGGCTCAGACATTTCATTTCCCCAGGCATCTTCTCGGTCGGTCTTAGCTCTTCAAGTCATACGCAGAAGCCATCATACGAGTATTATCATCCGGCTGTCTATGCCAGGCAACTGGGGTTTGGGCAAATTCCTCCCCGGCTGGTACTCTTTGACAGGCTTCGAGAGCGAGAAGTACTGGAGAGTCCTCTTGACATGAACATCGCATTGGACCAGAGTGGGGAACTGTTGGTCGACTCTGTTTCTGGAATTGTTATGGCGTCGCGATGACGTTCATCTTTCAACCATTGGTGGGAAGGATGGAGTCACCAGCTGTTCTTTGCTTCGTTGGACAAGATGCTTCATTGTTTTGATGAATCTCATCCGTTACCATATCCACCTCAAGTATTTCCGAAGTACCGCCCTTCTTCGCGAAGTACCTGCTGCTGATCCTCTTTTGCTATTTTGTGTTTTTACGATGCTGCGATTGTACGACCAATGCTGTCGGCTAGTGGCAAAGCCATCGCGTTTCAGATCAATAAGGCTGGTCACACAAACATTGGCCTCACTTCTCTAACTATGAAGGGTGTCAAGAGAAAGGGTCGTGGAGGGGTGTCGACCCAGTCCCGAAAGAAAAGAAAATCGACCGATGTGTCCAAGAGCCGATCTCTTCGAAGATCCAAAGCAGTTGGTGCAGTTTCTGTTAAGCGTAATGAATGAAAGTTTCCTTTATTGGCCCGTACGATTTGTGTTTTAGTTATGGCCTTTGTCCCTTTGTTTGGTTCCAATGCGGCATAAACGGCTTGCTAGCAGGAGAAGACTTGCGAAGGCCTCTACTCCTTCCCCGCCTGCCTCATTGGTTCCTCAGGTACCCCTATTTTGCTTTTAATCCCCTCATCCTGAACAATCACTCCTCGAGCCAACCTCCTCGGGAACTCCCCGGTGGGTACACTGGCGGGTGAGACGGCATTGGTGCAAAGTAGTCACCATGCCCTACCACCACTGTGGTTGATGACGCGACGTCCTCCTCTGGCTGTGGCTGTGGCTGCGGTGTAGGTGGCGCCTCCTCTAGGTCCTCCTCAGGGTATGGGTCGTGCAGCTCCAATACCGGCTCTGGTTCAGGCCCATACAGCGCCATCTCTAGCTCACGAACCCTCTGAATAGAGTGAGCTAGGTACTCTCGAGCTTCTTGCAGTTGCTTCCTGACATCCTTGACTTCATCGCGATCGTTCTGTAACTCCTGAACGGTATCGTCGATCACATCCTCCTGAGCGACGACAAACCTCGCCAAATGGGTGATTGTGGCATCCTCATCTTCTATCGGCCCGCGGTCAATGCGGTTGTCTCTACGTGGATGGTGACGGAATACTGTGCCCTCTAGCTCTACGGAGTAGGTGCGAGCGATCTGTTGCATCGCTCGACGCGACACTTCCTGGATCCCAATCTGGAATGTAGACCTTCTGGCGGTGAAGTGAAAAGGATGAATGAACTTCGTCTTCTCTCGAGCATACACCGTGATCTTAATGCCCCATCCTATGACCAGTCCTACCTTTATGATGGTGGTTCCTCTGTAGAGCGGTCTCTCAAAGCCTCCAAGTACCTGTAGCATACGCCACAACTCAGCGGTGTAGCCTCCTTCATGCTCAGTGTAGTTGTTGCTCATCTTCATCTGCCAAAGACACTCACGTGAGAACGCAGCATTTTAGAATCAAAGTGATGACAACGAGAATTCAACAAGGGGCATGAACAAGAGAGAAGGGGATAAGTCGAGGGTTCATTCACTATCTTGGCAACTTTTATCTTTAGAAAATAGTTTTATTCTCACTATGGCCATTCTAATTAAGGGTAGTCCTACAGTCAGTATGGCACTGATACCACCTCTGTCGGGACCCGAATTTGCAAATCCGGACCCTCTATGTATTCAGCACTAGTCCAGAATCACGCTAGTGCACACAGTCTCAACATCGGTATATATCACAATCATACTCAACTAAATAGTAAAGTATTTCATTAAAAGGGAATATAACTGGTTTCTCGACCTTATGGTCAAGTTACAAAAGTACGCCTTACAGGGCGGAAACTTATTAAAAGAAATAACTACGGCGGAAAAGAATCATCGTGGCGCCACTCAGTTTACCACAGGCAACTGACTGGGCTCGCTCCCTAGTTAGACGGCTCCTCCTGAAGTTCCTCTTCCAAAGCTGGCGTCGCTTATTCTTCAACTGGTGTTGTAATTTGCAAGGGGTGAGTACCTGGTACTCAGCAAGTCATGCACAGAATGCAAGCTAATATGCTACATGCATGGCTTATTACAAAGGATAGGCTAACAGGTTTATTTGCAATGAAACAGCATTTTTGAATACAGTAATAGATTGCAAAGCAGTAAAACAATAATGTAGATAATAACTTTCACAATAAATTGCGCAAGTAAAACATTTCACAATCCTAAGTCCAATTCAACATTCCAAACCCAAGCATTTTCTGAAGACCAAGTTATTTTCGTGAAAGTCTAACCTTTGACTGTAATCCCCGAGCAGTGTCCGATACCGTGGACTCGGCTATTCGAATAGGTTGTACACTTTGCAGAGGTTATGCACTTCACCCACAAGATACAGTCAAACACAGCAAAGGCGAGTGTCCGTAACAAAGTCTTTCGGAAGACTCTAACTACACAAGTGGACCTCCCCGGTTGTTGCGCACTAGCCCTTCCCTTAGCAAAGGCGAAGTCTAGGCCAACCAACCGTTAGATGGGTACCTAGCCATCACCCCGGTACGCTCCCCTGTACAACTACACAAAAGGTGTAGTTGACACCCCGAGGTCCCACAAGCAAGTTATTAGCAACTTAATCAACTAGGTCCGTCTAGGGATGGAACTGGTACGGATATTTTCCGACCGACCGACCGACCGACCGAATTGATTTGGATGATGATTTGGATAGTTTCATAGATATCCAGTTGATTTCTCGGATAAGGATATGGATACAGATAATTTACATGGATACGGATACGAATATGGAACACTGATTATCCGATGGATACGGAATATTCGAGTTTTTGTTCGGATAATATCCGAATATGACATACAGATATTATCCGAATAACACGTTTCAGAATAACACATTAACAATTTAACATGTTTCACTGTTTCAGAGACTAGGGTCTGCATTGGATGACAAGATATAATGTGTTCATGTGTGCTAGATGCTAATTTGGAGAATTTGGGTAAAGATGGTACATAAATTGGCAAGTGGCGTTTCATAAGGGCTACTTAGGATTCAGCAGCATATGCCAGCTGCAAATCATTTGGTTCAATTATTACAATGGGGTACATTGTTACTCACAGAGTCATATGTATGACAAGCTAGGGATAAAAAGGCAAAAAAAGACATACAAATATATTTCTTTTGGAATTTTGAATTTAAATTTGGACCGATTTTGGAAAAAAACTGAATTGGATTTTAAAATATCCAACTAATATTATTCGTATCCATGTTGATTCCAATCTGTATTTGATCTGTATTCGTAACCGATATTATCCTGTATAATTCGTATTCAATTCTGTATTTGACACTATTCGTATTCGATTCTGTATTCGATAAAAAATACGGATACGGATATGAATAGGACGATATTCGACCGTATCCGATCCGATCACATCCCTAGGTCCGTCCCATTCCGGACATGTGGTTGCACGTTTGACTCAGTTCAAAGGCTTGCAAGGTTAAGTCCTTAGGGTGACCAAGGCAAGACTTCCAAAGAACCAAAACGACTTTCCCGGTGCCACTCATGGCCCACCAGATCATTCTTGCCACTTGTCCCAGTCTAAAGCATTTATCAACCCCCAGTTGATTACCATGCACCACGTGCCATCAACATCATCATTAATAACACATGACACTTCTCCAAAACAGGTTCCATATCTCATTAAGTCAACATTGACAATTAATTATTCAAAACCATGTCATGTCGACGTGGTAGGGCTAAGCATTATACTACAACGGTCTAAATACCCATGTTGGCAATTTAATAATGTCCAACTACTTAAACCAGACTAGGGTGACAAGGGGTCATGGCATACAATTATTTATGTCAAGGTGGAATACAACAAATTGGCATTTAACTAATTTACGGAATTAATCAAAGCATTTTCTAATTAAATTAACATGCAATAATTTAAATCGAAATAATTTCCAAAGTGGGAATAATATGGTCAAAGCATAACTTGCCTTCAAAAAGTACTTGTTCTTGGTCTTGAGCTGGCTCCTGGGTCAAAACTTCACCTTCGAAGCCTTTGGGTACTTCAACGTCTACTGGTAACGTGTGCAAATAGCAATAAATAATTAAATAGTAGACCAAAAGTGTCCAAAAATTCAAATAAAATTCATAAACAGGAAGAGCACAATTTTAAATTTTTTTAGAAATTTGAATCGCCCAAATCAGAGTTAAAACGCAAAAGTTATAAGCGTTTGAAGTTTGAAAATATATTTAAAAAGAATAAACCGAATTAAATAAACATTTTCTTCTTAGGAAACTAATTATGACGTCAGCCCTGACACGTGTCAGCACCACAGAGCACCACGTGTACTTGCTGATGTCAGTCTGGGCGGCGTCCCTGATGACGTCATCATGACGTCAGCATGCCACGTGGCACGCTCAGGTGCATCCACGTCAGCTCGGTGCATGGGCTCGGTCCACCGTTCGGCTCGGTCTACGGTGGACCTGGCGCACGGGGTGACAGAGGCTGACAAGCGGGCCCACCCTGTCGGCACCATGTGCGCATCCTCGCACGGTGCGGTGTGGCTGACACGCGGGTCCCACCTGTCAATGGGTTACGTGCGCGACTGCTGGCTTGGCTAGGGTTTGGGGCAATCTCGCCCGCCCGTTCAAAACCGACGGCACGGATTGACTCGATCCGACGGAATTTAATCATGGCGTGGCATGATCTGGCGATCGACATGTGGCACAATCGGCGCCGTTTAGTCTCAATCTAACGGCTACGATCTAACCTAGCGCGGTACAGTACAATTACGTGTCCTAATCTCGATCGTCCAATCTAGATCCTACGGTCTAGATCCAATCTACGTCATCACTGGAAAGGGCTACGTGGCATTACCTGGAGCGTTGGATCTGGATCGGACGGTTGACGGTGCTCGAGGGCGTCGATGGCGGCGCGGTGGCTTGCGGCTGCCGGAGCTAAGGACAATGACTTTCCAAACAGCGTTTGGGGCGCCCTCCGGCGAGAGGAAGACGTCCCACGGGTGCGCCTCGCTTCAAGGGTTCCAGATCTGGGCTTGAATGCGTCGGAGCGTCCTCAACGGCAGCGGCGCAACACAAAACCCGTGGCGGCGCTTCTACAAACTACGGCAAGGAATTGCTAGGGTTTGGCAGCGACTAGGGCACGAGCAACTAGGGCAAAAGACGCGGCATGCAAAGGCGATCCTCGGGCCCGGCTCCACGTCTTAAATACGGCCTCGGCGTGCGGAATTTCCGCGAAACCCTAACGGACACGGTGGGGCGTGGCGGCGCAGTCCGAGTTGGACTCGGCGGGGACGATGCAATCTCAGCCGCACACGTGGCACAATCAGGCTGTCCGCACACGCGCGCGACGCGGAGTGATCTCAGCCGTTGGATCGCGATCCAATGGTTCGTGCGATTAGGGTTCGATCGGGCGCGGGTCTATTCCAGGTCCGGCTCGAAAGTGGTTCGGTCGGACTCGAGTCAGACTCGAGTCTGAATCGGGTCGGATGAACAGTAGAACCCGATAGGATTTTCCAGCGATTTAATATTTAAAATAATTCTGGTAATTCAAATAATTCAAGAAAAATAGCAAAATAATTAGAAAAATTCCAGAAAAAATTCTGGAAAATACTTTGAGACACTTTGGACTCAAATAAAATTTTTCCAATAAAATTTTATTTGAAACTTTTAATTATTTAATTATCTCAAAAGGGAATAAATTCAAACTAAATCCAAATAAATCCCAAAAAATACCAAAAATTCTCAAAAATGCCAAATATCATTTAAATTCATGAAAAGCAAAAATTGGGGTGTTACAGTGGTTCTGAACTAACTTATGCTGATATCTGTTGGCAATACTACTTCCTGCCCATACACCAATTGGTATGGCGTCACCTTGGTAACTCCGTGGTACGACACTCTATATGCCCATAGTGAATCGGCTAATGTCGTATGCCATCCTCTGGGTTTATCGGCTATTTTTCTCTTAATCAGTTTTATCAACGTCTTGTTTGACGACTCGGCCTGCCCATTGGCCTGAGCGTAGTATGGCGAAGAGTTTAACATCTTGATCCACATGTTGACCAAATTAGGTGGCAGAGTAGTGAACCACATAAATGCTGCCCCAGATAAGGACAACGGGAACAACTTTATCTTGAGCCCGTCATAATGCGCCGCCTCTCCGCATTGTACTACGAAGCGGCCGATGTGTTCCATGGTGGTAGTCGGGTCATCTCCTGAGAACTTGGTAAAGTCAGGAATCCGGTACCCGTTAGGATATGGGATTCTATCAATATTATCAGGGTAAGGTTTTCTATAGCTGAGAGTTCGCCCTCTCGACTGAATGTCGAACTGGTCTCGTAGGACGTTTGTGATCGCGTCCTTCCAATCGGCTTCTCTGGGTGGTGCGACTGGTGGTGGGAGCGCTGGTCGACCTAACCCAGGCTTACGCCCCCCGAGTGCAAACTCGGGTGCTTCATGACACTGCCCCCCCGAGTGTAAACTCGGGCCTATCATGGTGGTTCCCCTCAAACGGGGGCTTAGGTTGAACTTGGTGCTGCCCCCCGAGTGCGAACTCGGGTTGCGTCATCGGCCCGTGCTGTCGGTGAATATGTCCTATTTCTTGGTGGATCACTTAGTACCGCGCAAGCTCTGGCTGCGGTATAAAAGGCTTTGTGTACGCAACCACCCGATGCGTGTGTCGTATATTTGACTCTGGGTTAACAGTGGCACCTATCTTGGCACCATCAGTGTGGGCATAGTACTGCCTGACCTCGCTTGTCCCAGGATCTCTAGGCAAAGTAATGATCAGCTGTAATGGTGCAGGCATCATAATCGCGGGCGACGGCTTACTTTCAACCGTCGAGCTTAGCCCCTGTGTCCCGGGGCCGATCGAGTTGACCGGGTACGTAGGGAGAGCCTGTGGCGGATCAAATAGGGTTTTCATTGCCACAAGCTCTTATGCCACTTCTTTCACACTATTAGATATCAACGGCTTGAGTGTAGTAACTAAAGCCAATGATTGGTTTAGCAACGCGTGATTGATAGACTGGTTAATCATCTCCGATAAATCTGCTTGTGCAGGCATGTATCGGCTTACCTGGGTTTCATCGCCGATACTTGGGGTGATGGCTCCGAACGGATTGACCGTTGGCAGGGCTGTCTTCTGGGTTATACCGCGCCAGGTCTTCTGGAAGTAGTTAAGCATCATCTTCTCGAACGCCGCTTTCTGATCTTCAATTTCCTGGCATTGTTCTGGTGTTAAATCGGCCAAGGTTAGGGCGATTATGACGTTGGCGTTGACGTCGGTAGGAGCGACAGTCTTTCCTGATGACGTCATTGCTGTATATTCGTGTTTCACTGGGCGTGCCAAAGGTGTGTTGGCGCCGAAAAATGTGGCGTCCACCGCCAACACATAGTGAACCCTTGGGGGTTCGGGGTTCTCGAGCGTGCCAGCCGATTTGATCACGCTATTGGCAAGAGACGTATCTTCAGGCGATGATCGCTCCAAAAGAACGATCCGTGCCTCGACTATAAAGTGGTCTTTGTCGGCTCAGGAACAAACCAACTCGGATCGGATAACTGGGCCCAATCGACTCTCTCGAATAGATCGGAAGGGTAAAAGCCTGTTTCTCCAAAAAAGGCGACGCGCAGCAATATCGGAAGAAACGAGAGCTTGATAGGGCGTAATGTAGCAAAGATCAACAACCGGCGATGCGCAACTCGTATTGATCAAAGTGTATTACAAAGGAAAGATTACAATGCTACGAAAACTACTCCTAGTGCAGGAAAAGTAAAGGTATTGGTAGATTGGTTGATTGTTTGGATGTTTGATCTCTTTTCTTCTACGCAGCACATCCTCTTTTATAGTCAATATAGCGTTTGATCGTGATCATCACGGACTCCTTAATCGTATCGTCCTTGGTCCCGTCTTTCCATCTTGATCGTAATTGTACCAGATCCTGATTACACCGATTTTGATTTCCTTCCATCTGTACCTTTTACGATCATGCCTTTCCCGATACGACCACTGTTCCGTTATCTATCGCTAATCCGACTCATGCCAATTTACTGGCTCATGCCACGACTAGACCCATCTCGGTCGGTAAATTTTAGGTGCTAACAGGGGGTGTTTAGGAGATCTCTGCTCCTCAATTTTTAACTCTGCTCCTCAATTCGTGTAGCCAAACACCCCAGCTCCATAGAACTCCGATTCCAGAAAAAATACGAATATAGGGGGCTACTCCATGGTTTTTGTGGAGCTACTCAAGGGGTACTCCAAGAAACACCGTTTCGTACCCACTCGTGAAGTTCCTAGGTAATTACCCACATTTTCCACCGGTTACACATATGAGGTAATTACCCACCTCCATTCAACATCCAAGGGCATAAATGGGTATCCACACCAAAACCATCTATTCTTGAAGTTGGATCTAATTTGCAAGCCAAACACCTCCATTCCCTACTTCAACTCTATGATGAAGCTACTCTATGGTGGAGCTGGTGGAGTGGAGCTGATTTTTTTAGTGGAGCTCTCCCAAACAAGCCCTAAATATACCGAGATCTCGGCGAGATTATAGGTTCCTGTAGCATTTCGAATTTTTTTTAATTTTTTTAATTTGTCGGGATTGTGAATCTAAGGAATCTAAAATCCGAGATTTCACGAGATTTTGCGTGATTTCAGCGACATCTTATTGCTTGATTGGGCCTCGCCGTCCGTGTGGGTGTATATCTATCTAATGGTTTCCGAACCAAATAAAATATAGCTGTTTTATGGTTGATCCTTCTGAGTCTGTCTGCAAATTGCTAGCAAGAATGTTGGGTCCAGGTTGTTATGATATAGATAGAATCCGTATCCCTAGAGAGAAGGACTCTATCCATGGTGGGCGAATCCGAATTAATCTCCAGGGGTCCTCCACTATATATATAGGGCATTGCCTTGTACAGAAATCAATCAATCTAATAAAGAGAGAGGTTTCCCCCTTGTATGGTGTGCTTCTCCTTCTTCTGTTAGTGTGATTACTTGGCGTGCCGCGGATTGGCGTGGGTGAACGATCTTGTTTCACAACACGTTATCAGCACGAGTCTCTACCACAAGAAGCGAAGAATCGTCGACTACGAAGAACGACTACTACCGGCGATTGATTGTCCGATCCGATCTGCAATCAACTCGCGATCAAGCCAGCATCCACTCGGATAGCCGAAAAAGTCCTAGGCGACTCTACCCTACGCAATAGTCAACACATCCAGCATCAAGAACGTAAGTAATCGCACATGATCAAAATCTTGCAGATTGTCTCATTGGATGTATTGATCTAATCTGCTGTTAGGGATCGTTCTTGATCTGTTACTGTTTAATATGTGGTAAATTGATTTTATGTTACTCAAGTAATTCTGAAAATTGCTCGAATATTAACAAAAGAATTGCAAAATTTGCTAGAAAATTTTGAGGATATGAGTAGTTGGGATTTGATTTCAGTAATGAAGGAACGGATACAAGACAATTGGTGTCTAGGAAAACACACATGAGGCTTGGATCTTTAATTAGCACCCGGAAACGGGAAGTGCTCCCTCCCTCATGTGAGCCATTGGGGCGGGTTGACCTGGCCATGAGTTGAGCTGATGAAGACATTCATTACCTGTTTTCACTCTCAGCCAACAAGAGTTACATAAGATGTAATTAGCATTATGCCGCGTTTAATTGATGTTGGAATTTATTTTCTGTTATTAAGTAATGCTGGAAAATTGTTGTATAATTAACAGAAAATTGCTAAATGCTTGGAAAATTCTGGGAGAATTGTGATAATTATCTACTGAATAGATATATACCCAAACTTTATTGATTCAATGAGGATGCATGCAAAATAATATTTTACCAGTAGTAAAATTTTGTATTGCTTGCACATAGGATATGTCTGACATCACAAAAAGGGAATTTGATGTGCTTTCCCTGGATGGCAGCAATTATCTCACTTGGGCAATGGATGCCAAAATCAACCTGACAGCTAGAGCACTTGGAGCTGCTATTGTCCAGCCTGAAGCTGGTGCACCTGCTGTGCCCGAACCCGCAAAATGCGTTGCTTTACATTTCCTGAGGCACCATCTTCGTCCGGACCTGAAGGTCGAATACTTTATGGAGGAGGACCCGCTGGTATTATGGAATTCCCTGAAGGAATGCTATAACCATCAAAGATCTGTGTCGTTGCCAGAAGCACAACACGAATGGCCTCCTACGCTTTCAGGATTTTAAATCTGTGGCAGCATATAATTCTGCAATGCACAAACTTGTCGCTAAATTAATGTTTTGTAACCAAAAAGTTACTGATGCTGAAATGATCGACAAAACCTTGTGCACCTTCCACCCCACATGATGATACTACAGCAACAGTACCGTCATGCAAAGTACAAGAAGTACTCCGAGCTTATTAGTGTTCTGCTAGAAGAAGGAAAACATGATGAACTCCTGTTGAAGAATCATCATGTAAATGCTAATGGAAATCAAGCATTGCCCGAAGAACATGCTACCGCTCAATAGGCTAGTAATAGCCATGGCCGTGAAAAAGGTCAAATGCACAAGGGGAATAAATGGAAGAATAGCAGAAACCAAAAGGGAAAAGGCAAATCCCAGTGGAAAGGTAAAGGGAAAGGTACTGGAACCTTCCAGAAGCAAGGTCCAGCCAATAAAGCACCTGGTGGAACTTTACATGAAATCCAGTCGGAGATTCCAGAAGAATCAAGAAAAAAAGGTTGAGGCACACTTCATTGAACAAAAAGGTGGGAAGAAGTATGACAACATCAACGACCCTACGGTCGAGTTCAAAGAAAGCCTTCTCGGATATGGTGACTCGCCCATGGAGGAAGATGACCTTCTTGGCACTGAACTTATGGAATTCCAGAAGAATACTGATGTTCCCCAGGAGGAGGAACATGACTTATATGGAGATTTGCAATAGTTTCCTCGTACCCCCTTTTTGCTTTATGTCGCATTTCCATTAGTTGAGTCTCCTTAAGAGCCTCATATTATCAGTTTGAATATTTATGTTCCTGTATGAACATTTGGTCTATGCTCCTGTTGAGCAATTATCAATAATAGTCAAATAAGGTGTTTTTTTTTCAGAATATTTGCTCATTCTTGTGCTATGCTTGTCCTATATCCTACAATTTTTCCTGATGCAATAATTGCTTGATTGTTAAGTCATACCTTTAATATAAAACAAAGTATAATCCAGCGAAAGAGGAATAAATTTGTCTAGAACATAGCTATACTACACTAAGTGATTTGAAAATTATGACTATCGCCAGAAGCGATGATCTTATAGTTGGCACTAGAAGAATGTCATATTATACCCTGAGTCTAGTCGTACTCATTTATATCTTAAAGACATTGGTCTGAATGATACCCATATGCAGACATAGAAAGAGGATGGTACTGAATACCTACTCATGGCTAAATTTAATGGGTGAAATAAATGTGTGGTTGAAAAACTTCCTCCCTTCTTCTCTGGGTTATACTATGCATATATAAAACCTGAAGTTTGTGTTGCGATAATAACCCAGAGATATTTAAAGATCTTGTAGATCGACTGGGTAATCTTGAATTGAATATTATGATAAAATAATTAGTAATTCTGCTGGCCATAGCATAAAGACTTTCCTAGACCTGAAGATTTCTTATGACCTGTTTGTGCTATAGGAAAACTTACAGTTAGATTATCTAACTTTTAGAGGAATCACTGAATTTCCTGGAGAAAATTCAAAGTGATATGTGTGGACATCTTCAGCTCCTGTTGGGCCTTTTCAGATAGTTTATGTCTCTTATCTAGTAGGAACTATACTTCTGCCACAAATTAATTGCCCAAGTTTTTAAGAGCCTCCTTTCCAGAAGAAAGAATCAAGTCTATTCAAATAGACAATGCTAATGAGTTTAACCTCAAAAGCATTTAATGATTATTATGTGGCCCTGGAATTAATGCATAACTTTTAGTACCTCATGTCCACACATTAGAATGGCCTTGTAGACTCATTATTAAAGGAATAAAATTTATCGCTTAGCCACTTTTGCAGAATAATAGATACCCACCAGTTGCTGGGTCTACACAGTGCTGCACACCGTGATATTAATTCAACTCAAATCAACTGCATATTATGGAATTTCCCCGTTGCAGATAGTGCATGGAAGAGAATTAAGTATTTTCCATCTGCGAAAAATTTGGCTGTGTTGTATACATGCCAATCTCTCCACCACAGCATACCACCATGGGACTTCACCGGAAGTTGGAGACTTGTACACGGCTCGGTACACTGATTGTGCTAAGGACTTTTCCGACATTAGGGGGGATAAGTACCACAATAAAGAATGCTAAGTCCTTAGATCCACGCACTAAAGAGACCGAACTTGAAGTTCAGAAAGTAATAAATCTGCAACAAATAAGCTAATAATCTGCCGAATGCCTTACTGATCATAAGGTAGTGGAAAGATCTCATATATCTGCAATATATACACCTGAAAGAGTGGAAATATCCTAGAAGGATATTGAACCCACTCTTGACCCTCATGATAAAATGAGGGGGAGGCCTCCAGGTGCACGGGACTCAATTTTGTGGAGACGTCCGCAGAAATAGAGAACCAAACAATTGAGAACACTACCCATGATAGTGGAAAAAGCTCAACCTGATGTTGAGAAAATCCCTGAAGTGAGCCATCTAGAAGATGGTAACTGTAACACCCCAAATTTTTTCTTTTCATGAATTTAACTAAGATTTGGCACTTTGGTGAATTTTTGGAATTTTCTGGAATTTATTTGGATTTATTTGGAATTTATTTGAATTTATCCCCTTTTGAAATAATTAAAGAATTTAACCTTGCAAATAAAATTTTGTTAGAAATATTTTATTTGAGTCCAAAATACCCCAAAATAATTTTCAGAATTTTTCTGAGTGTTTTGCTATTTTTAATGAATTAAATGGATTTCTGGGAATTTAATTGGATTATTTAATCGCTGGAAAATTGGGTTGGTTTTACTGTTCATCCGACCGGACCCGAGTCCGAGTCAGACTCAAGTCCGACCCGAGCCAGCCGATCCGGTCGAACCCGCTCAGCCGAACCCTAACCGCGTGACCGTTGGATCTTGATCCAACGACCATGATTGAGCCACGTCACCCGAACCCGAGCCCGACCGAGCCAACCAGGTCGCCTCGAGCCGGACCCGAGCCCAAACCCCCACACCGTTGGATCTTGATCCAACGGCTCGCGTTGAGCCACGTCACCCAATCCGAATCCAATTCGGATTCCGCCGCCGCAACGGAGTGGGCCTCGGTTTCCACGCATTTCACGGACGCCGAGGGCCCTATTTAATGCGCCGCCGCCGCTGTCGTGTTGCCGACTTCCGTGCGCACTTGTAGCCCTAGCCCGCCGAGCTCAAGCCGCCGTGGTTGCGCCGCAATCGCTCGCCGTAGTTGGGTTAGCGCTCCGCCGCGGTTGTTCGTTGATTCGGCCGCTGTCCGCCGTCCTCCGCCGCCGTTGAGCCCAGATCCGAAACCGCGAGGTCAAGCCGTGTCGGTGAGTACCACTCACTTCGCCGGAGAGGCCCCGCAACGCCGTCGGGCGTGTCGCCGTCCCTGTCTCCGGTGACCTTGCTCTGCTGCGCGCCGTCGCCGTCGTTCGAGCTCCCTCCACCGTCCGATCCAGATCCAAGGGCCCAGATCGCGCCACGTCACCCCGATGGGTTTCCTCGTTGAAATTCCCAAATCTATTTCCAGCCGTTGGATCTAGATCCAACGGTTTAGATTGTGCCACGTAGCCTAAACCGCACCGAGCTAGGATAGATCTCAGCCGTTAGATCTAGATCGAACGGCTAGGGTTAGCCGCGTTGTAATCCTTAGATTGGATCTTGACCGTCCGATCAAGATCGAACGGTCCAGATCAGCCGAGTAGTTCTTAACGCGTCAACCCAGATCCAATCTGGGTCGTTGATTTTCAAATCAACGGCCGAGATCTAGCCACGTGGCTGGGAGGCCGACCATCGCAGTCAGCGCGGTCAGCGCCCACGCGTGGGTGCGTGTCTCTGACACGCGGGGCCTGCGTGTCAGTGGGACCCAGTGTCAGTCACGCTCGCGCTGGCGTGAGTCCAGGCCGCTGACAGGGCAGGCCCACCTGTCAGTGAGACGTGCACGCCGTGCGCTAGGTCCACGGTGGACCGAGCCGCGCCGTGCACCGGGTCCATGGACCCGAGGCGACGTGGCGGCTCCCGATTGGTCCAAGTGTCACTGCTGACGCAATAAATGAATTTCCGAAAAAGAAAATGATTTATTAATTCGAATTATTGATTTCAGAATTTGATTCAAACTTCAAACGCTTATAACTCTTGCATTTTAACTCCGATTTGAGTGATTCAAATTTCTAAATTTGTATAAAATTGAGATCTACCTAATGATGAATTTTATTTAATTTTTGGACCAAAGTTTTTCTCTAAAATATTATTTAATTGATTATTTAAACTTTAAATGCTTGTAACTTTTGCATTTAAACTCTGAATTTGGCGATTCCAGTTTCTAAAAATTCATAAAATTATGCTCTCTCTGTTTATGAACTTTATTAGGATGTTTGGACACTTTTTTGTCTACTATTTATTTACTTATCGCTATTTGCACGCTTTACGAGTAGACGTTGAAGTGCCCGAAGGCTTCGAAGGTGAAGTGTGGACCCAGGAGCCAGCTCAGTACCAAGAACAAGTTCTTTTTGAAGGCAAGTTGTGCTTTGACCATGTTGATCCCAAATTGAAACTTGTTTTGATTTAAATTATTGCATGCTAGTTTAAATTAGAAAATGCTTTACTTAATTATGGGAAGTTAGTTAAACGCCTAATTGTTGTATGACACCTTGGTTATTTAAATATGTGCCATGACCCCTTGTCACCCTAGTTGTGAGTAATTAGTTGGACATTACTACATTGCCAACATGGGTAGTTAGACCGATGTAGTATGCTTAGCCTTGCCACGTGACATGATTTTGGACAACCAAATGCTAATATTGACTTAATGAGATACTGCACCTGTTTTGAAAGAAGTATCATGTGTTGTGATTGTTGATGGCACGTGGTGCATGGTAATCAACTGGGGTTTGATAAATAGCTTTCGACCGGGGCATGTGGCAAGAATGATCGGGTGGGCCAGTTGTGGCACCGGGAACGTTGGTTTGGTTCTTCGGGTAGTCTTGCCCTGGTCACCCTAAGGACTTAACCTTGCGAGCCTTTGAACTGAGTCAATCGTGCAACCACATGTCTGTAATGGGACGGACCTAGTTGATTAAGTTGCTAATAACGTACCTGTGGGACCTCAGGATGTCAACTACACCCTTTGTGTAGTTGTACGGGGGAGCATACCGGGGCTGCGGCCAGGTACCCATCTAACGGTGGATTGGCCTAAAATTCGCCTTCGCTAAGGGAAGGGTTAGTGTGCAACACCGGGGAGGACCACTTGTGCTGTTAGAGGTTTCCGAAAGACTTTGTTACAGACACTCGCCTTTGTGGTGTTTGACTGTATCTTGTGGGTAAAGTGCATAACCTCTGCAGAGCGTAAAATCTATTCGAATAGCCGTGTCCGCGGCATTGGACATTGCTCGGGAATTACAGTCAAGGGTTAGACTTTCTTTAAAATAACTTGGACTCAAAAAGGTTGGGTTTGGTTTAATAATGGTGTTGATGGAAATGTGGATTAGGAATGGGAAAGATGTTTATTTAACACCTGGAAAAGTTATTGATTTTATACTTGTTTTTACTGCTTTCGAATCCACTTATGCTACTTGTCAAATGCTGTTTTACTGCAAATATACCCTGAGCTATTCCTTTGTACTAAGCCATGCATGTAGTATATTAGTTTGCATTCTGTGCATGACTTGCTGAGTATCAAGTACTCACCCTTGCCACAATACAACACCAGTTGAAGAAGAGTCTACACCAGCCTTGGAGGAGGAGCTCCCAGAAGAACCGTCTAGCTAAGGAGCGAGCCCAGTCAGTTGCCTGTGGTATACTGGATGGCGCCACGAAGTTATCTTATTTTCCGCTGCTATTATTTCTCTCTTATTAAGTTTCGCCCTGCGTGGCGTATATTTGTAACTTGACCTTAAGGTCGAGCAACCAGCTTGGTTAACTATTTAAGGTACCTCATTATTTCGTTGAGTATGATTGTGATATTTACCAATGTTGAGACTGTGTGCACTAGCGCGTTCCTGGACTAGTGCTGAATACACAAAGGGTCCAGATTTGCAAATTCGGGTCCCGACAGAGGTGGTATCAGAGCCATACTGATTGTAGGCTCACCCATAGTTAGATTGGTCGTAGTGAGGGTAAAACCTATTTTCTAAAGCTAAAATCTGACAAGATAATGAATGAATTCTCGACTTACCCCTTCTTTCTTGTTCATACCCCCTTGCTGAGTTCTTTTTGTCTTCCACGTTGATTTTAAAATGCTGCGTTCTTACGCGAGCGTCTTTTGACAGATGATGATGAAGAACAACTACGCCGAGAGCGAGGGAGGCTATGCCGCCGAGTTGTGGCGTATGCTTCAGTTTCTTGGAGGTTTCGAGAGGCCGCTTTACCGAGGGACTACACTCGTGCAGGCAGGAGTGGTCATAGGATGGGACGTCCGGATCACGGTGTATGCCCGAGAGAAGACAAAGTTCAGCCGCCCTTTCCACTTCACCGCCAGGAGGTCTACCTTTGAGATGGGAATCCAGGAGGTGTCGCGTCGAGCAATGCAGCAGATCGCTCGCACCTACTCCAGGGAGCTAGAAGGCACAGTGTTCCGTCACCACCCACGCCGAGACAGCAGAGCTCAGCGGAAGCCGATAGAGAACGAGGATGCTACCGTCACTCACCTAGCCAGGTTCGTCGCCGCTCAGGAGGAGCTCATCGATGACATAGTCCAGGAGTTGAAGAAGGCTCGCGAACAGGTTGAGGAAGAGAAGAAGCACTTGGAGAATGCTCGTGAGTATGTCGCCTATGCTGCAGAAAGGATCGCAGAGTTGGAGACCGCGCTGTATGGACAGGGCCCCGATCCAGTTTTGGAGTTGGAAGCCCCAGAGCCAGAGGAGAACCTAGAAGAGGCGCCACCTGCACTCACGCCACAGCCACAGCACTAGCCAGATCCAGAGCCAGAGGAAGACGCCGCGTCGTCAACCACAGCTGCAGTTGCAGGGCATGGCGATTGCTTCGCGCCTATGCCGTCGCACCCACCGCGAGGAGGCAGTGGAGGTTTTCTCGATGAGTGAGCTTAGGCATTAAGGTTGAGACTCCTTCGTCGAGTCGCGTTATAGAATAAGAGTCACCCCTTAGAGTCGATTTAGATTTTCATTGCTTGCTGAGTGTGCAGTATGTGTTGCAAGGCATTTAGGCATTGTAAGCGACCATACCAAGTTATTTTTATTAATAATAAAGTTGGATTTTGAGTTACACCTTTTTCCCCGCATAGGTTTCTCTACTACTTGTCTATTCTTGTTCCCTCTCATCTCTGAAACCTTGGAGCAATCGACAGATGGTGAACACCCGCGGAAACCTTAGAGGCAATGGAAGTGGTTCTCGCCCAGCTGGGAACCCCAATGATGGAGCACCTGCACCCCACCTAGCACCGCCAGTTGACATGCAGAATTTTGGAGCTTTTCTTGCTGCTCAGACTCAGTTGATGCATGCTATGATGCAACAGATGCAACACGTCACTGCTCAGGCTACCGCTAACCAAGCAAATCAGGGACAATGCCAGAATTCAAGACTGTCAGAGTTCATGAGGACTCATCCACCCACTTTCTCCGGGAATGCCAATCCGTTGGAGGCCGATGACTGGTTAAGGTCAATTGAGAGGAAGCTACACTTTGCTCAATGCATGGGAAATGAGAAGGTACTCTACGCTTCTCATCAGTTGGAAGGAACCGCCGCAGAATGGTGGGAGAACTTCTGTGCCACGCAGGAGAACCCACAGGACATCACTTGGGAGGAGTTCATAGCCGCATTTCGTTAGTATCACATGCCGGAAGGAATCATTGACCTCAAGAAGGAGGAGTTCAGAGCATTGAAGCAAGGTAACCAGCCGGTGGCCGAGTACCTGAATAAGTTCACACAGCTTGCACATTACGCCCCTGAAGACGTAGCGACAGATAAAGCCAGACAGTCTCGCTTTATGAAGGGACTTAACTCAGGACTGCAGGTGGGACTGATCACCCACACCTTTCCAGATTTCCAGGAACTTGTGAACAAGGCGCTCATTCTTGAAGATAAGCGTAAGGAACTGGATGAGAATCGGAAGCGAAGGATGCAACAGCAGGGATCGCGTCAGGGAGCGCAGCAACGCTTGTGGGTTGCGCCAAATCAGTTTTTCAGATTGCAGCCGCAGAATGCAACAAGGACACCGTCACCAGCACCAAGAACCGTCCATCAGAATTATCAGACCCCAGCTCCAGCCAGAAACGCCGCTTCAGGCAGTCAACAGGGGACAGTGAGACGCTGCTACACATGCAACGAGCCAGGACACTTCTCCAACAGTTGCCCTAAGAAGACAGCAGGAGTGACCCCAGTCCGCTTCAATCTGGGATCCACACCAGCCAGGACGCCTACACCAGGAGCCAACCGAGGGACAGCACAGCCGGGAGCCACGCCCCAGACCATAGTGAGAGGTCGAGTCAACCATGTCACCGCAGAGGCACTCTAGAATGCCACGGACGTCGTGCTGGGTAAGTTACTTGTCAACTCAGTACTTGCAACAGTTTTGTTTGACTCTGGAGCTTCGCATTCGTTTGTTTCTCAAGGTTTTGCCGCTAAAAATGAATTGGAGATTGCAAGACTTAAATGCATGCTTTTAGTTCAAACCCCTGATTCCGAACTCCGAACTAAAGTAGGATGTTCTGGGGTGAGAATATTAATAGATGGGGTAGAGTTCCTAGCGAGCCTTATTATATTGGAAACCCAGACCTTAGATGTTATCTTGGGAATGGATTGGTTATCCAAGCACAAGGCCGTATTGGATTGTGGTCAAAGGATTATATCAGTTGAGAGCCCGTGTGGAAAAAAAGTGGAATTTCAAGCTACCACCGTTAGAGATGGTCAGATGATGGTTAACAGCTCCAAGGCAATCAGCATAGAAGATGTCTCAGTAGTGAATGAGTATCCAGATGTTTTTCCCGAAGATCTATTTGGTATGCCGCCAGACAGAGACATAGAGTTTGTAATAGAACTTGTACCTGGTACAGCGCCGATAGCAAAGAGACCCTACCGGATGTCCACTGAAGAATTGGTAGAGATGAAGAAGCAGCTGGAAGATTTGATGGAGAAAGGATTTATCAGACCGAGTTCGTCGCCGTGGGGAGCGCCAGTTCTGTTCGTCAAGAAGAAGGACGAGAGTTTCAGGATGTGCATTGACTACCGTGCACTTAATGAAGTCACCGTGAAGAATAAATATCCGCTACCCAGGATCGATGATCTGTTTGATCAGCTGAGAGGAGCCGGAGTTTTCTCCAAGATTGATCTGAGATCGGGATATCACCAGTTGAAGATCCGATCGGAAGATATACCGAAGACCGCATTCTCGTCAAGATATGGACACTACGAGTTTACAGTTATGTCCTTTGGTCTGACGAATGCGCCAGCTTATTTCATGAATATGATGAATAAGGTGTTCATGGAATATTTGGACAAGTTTGTCGTTGTGTTTATAGATCTTAATTTACTCCAAGACAAAGGATGAACATGCAGAGCACTTAAGGAGAGTTTTGGAAAAGCTGAGGGAGCAACAACTTTTCGCCAAGTTCAGCAAGTGTGACTTTTGGAAGGACAAGGTGGAGTTCCTCGGACATGTAATGACCGCAGAAGGAGTCGCTGTTGATCCGAGCAAGGTAGAAGCTGTGTTACATTGGGAGCAGCCGAAGACCGTGACCCAGATCCGGAGTTTCCTTGGAATGGCAGGTTACTACCGCCATTTCATTGAAGACTTTTCGACAATTGCAAGACCTCTCACGCAATTGCTGAAAAAGGAGAAGTTCGCATGGACGCCGGAGTGCGAGAAAGGCTTTCAAGAGCTGAAGAAGCGATTGACATCAGCACCGGTGTTGGTTCTACTGGATGTTAATAAGAGCTTTGATATCTATTGTGACGCATCGCGCCAAGGACTTGGATGTGTGCTGATGCAGAATGGAAAGGTCGTCGCTTATGCATCTAGGCAGTTGAGGCCGCATGAGGAGAATTACCCGACGCATGACCTAGAATTAGCTGCCGTAGTGCATGCTTTGAAGTTGTGGCGTCACTATTTGATTGGAAACAGATGTGAAGTATACACGGACCATAAGAGTCTTAAGTACATCTTCACCCAATCAGACCTGAACATGAGACAGAGGAGATGGTTAGAGTTGATCAAGGATTATAATGTTGGGATCCATTACCATCCCGGAAAGGCCAACGTGGTGGCCGATGCTCTGAGTCGGAAAAGCCATACGGTGAACATGTTGCTAGCCACAAGTCAGGATGAACTATGTGAGGATTTTCAGAGAATGCAGATTGAAGTCGTACCAGAAGGATTCATGGCCGCATTAGAAGTGAAGCCTACCTTGGAGGATCAGATCCGAGAAGGACAGAAGGATGATGACAAGATCCGCAGGATTAAGTCCAGAATGGATGAAGGCAAGGCAGAGGACTTCAAGTTGGATGAGTAAGGCACGTTATGGATGAAGGATCGAATTTGTGTACCAAACCAGAAGGAGCTGAAGCAATTGATTTTAGAAGAAGCCCATGACTCCAAGTATTCAATTCATCCGGGAAGTGCCAAGATGTATCAGGATTTGAAGGAAAGGTTCTGGTGCCGAGCATGAAGCGTGAAGTTGCCGAGCATGTTGCGCTGTGCGACATATGTCAGAGAGTCAAGGCAATGCACCAGAGACCCGCAGGATTGCTGCAGCCGTTACGGATACCTGAGTGGAAGTGGGAGGAAATCGGAATGGACTTCATTACCGGTTTACCCAAGACTCAAGGAGGATATGACTCCATATGGGTTATAGTGGATCGCTTGACTAAAGTCGCCCATTTCATCCCGGTAAAGACCACTTACTCGGGGAGATAAGTTAGCGGAATTATACATGACCAGGATCGTCTGTTTGCATGGAGTGCCGAAGAAGATTGTATCAGACAGAGGTACCCAGTTTACCTCGAGGTTCTGGAACAAGCTGCATTAAGCCATGGGAACCCGTTTGAACTTCAGTACAGCTTATCACCCTCAAACGGATGGACAGACTGAGAGAGTTAATCAGATACTGGAGGATTTGTTAAGAGCGTGTGCATTGGCTTATGCTACCTCTTGGGATAAAAGTCTGCCGTACGCTGAGTTCAGCTACAATAATAGTTATCAGGCTAGTCTGCAGATGTCACCATTTGAGGCATTGTATGGTCGACCCTGTCGGACACCGTTGAACTGGAATGAGACAGGTGAACGTCGTGTCTTTGGACCAGATATTCTTCAAGAAGCCGAAGGACAGATTGCCTTGATCAGGGAGAGATTGAAGATAGCACAGTCAAGACAGAAGAGTTATGCTGATAACTGTCGCCGAGACCTAAGCTTTGAACCGGCTCGGCCGAACCCTAACCGCGTGACCGTTGGATCTTGATCCAACGGCCACGATTGAGCCACGTCACCCGAACCCGAGCCTGCCCGAGCCAGCCAGGTCGCCCGAGCCGGACCCGAGCCCAAACCCCCGCACCGTTGGATCTTGATCCAACGGCTCGCGTTGAGCCACGTCACCCAATCCGAATCCAATTCGGATTCCGCCGGCGCAACGGAGTGGGCCTTGGTTTCCGCGCGTTTCACGGACACCGAGGGCCCTATTTAATGCGCCGCCGCCGCTGTCGTGTTGCCGAATTCCGTGCGCACTCGTAGCCCTAGCCCGCCGAGCTCAAGCCGCCGTGGTTGCGCCGCAATCGCTCGCCGTAGTTGGGTTAGCGCTCCGCCGCGGTTGTTCGTTGATTCCGCCGCTATCCGCCGTCCTCCGCCGCCGTTGAGCCCAGATCCGAAACCGCGAGGTCAAGCCGCGTCGGTGAGTACCACTCACTTCGCCGGAGAGGCCCCGCAACGCCGTCGGGCGTGTCGCCGTCCCCGTCTCCGGTGACCTTTCTCTGCCGCGCGCCGTCGCCGTCGTTCGAGCTCCCTCCACCGTCCGATCCAGATCCAAGGGCCCAGATCGCGCCACGTCACCCCGGTGAGTTTCCTCGTTGAAATTCCCAGATCTATTTCTAGCCGTTGGATCTAGATCCAACGGTTTAGATTGTGCCACGTAGCCTAAACCGCACCGAGCTAGGATAGATCTCAGCCGTTAGATCTAGATCGAACGGCTAGGGTTAGCCGCGTTGTAATCCTTAGAATTGATCTTGACCGTCCGATCAAGATCGAACAGTCCAGATCAGCCGAGTAGTTCTTAACGCGTGAACCCAGATCCTATCTGGGCCGTTGATTTTCAAATCAACGGCCGAGATCTAGCCACGTGGCCGGGAGACCGACCGTCGCGGTCAGCGCGGTCAGCGCCCGCGCGTGGATGCGTGCCTCTGACACGCGGGGCCTGCGTGTCAGTGGGGCCCGATGTCGATCGCTTTCTTGGCGTGAGTCCAGGCCGGCGACAGCGGGCCCGCTGTCGATGAGACGTGCACGCCGTGCGCTAGGTCCACGGTGGACCGAGCCGCGCCGTGCGCCGGGTCCATGGACCCGAGGTGACGTGGCGGCTCCCGATTGGTCCACGTGTCACTGCTGACGCAATAAATGAATTTTTGAAAAAGAAAATGATTTATTAATTCGAATTATTGATTTCAGAATTTGATTCAAACTTCAAACGCTTATAACTTTTGCATTTTAACTCCGATTTGAATGATTCAAATTTCTAAATTTGTATAAAATTAAGATATACCTAATGATGAATTTTATTTAATTTTTGGACCAAAGTTTTTCTCTAAAATATTATTTAATTGATTATTTAAACTTTAAATGTTTGTAACTTTTGCATTTAAACTCCGAATTTGGCGATTCCAGTTTCTAAAAATTCATAAAATTATGCTCTCTCTGTTTATGAACTTTATTAGGATGTTTGGAAACTTTTTGTCTACTATTTATTTACTTATTGCTATTTGCACGCTTTACGAGTAGACGTTGAAGTGCCCGAAGGCATCGAAGGTGAAGTGTTACCCAGGAGCCAGCTCAGGACCAAGAACAAGTACTCTTTAAAGGCAAGTTGTGCTTTGACCATGTTGATCCGAAATTTAATATTGATGGTAGCAAGCTTAAACTTATCAATACAGTTGATGGATATAGTGACCGCATATTTATATGGATCACTGAATACGAAATAAAATAGTCGGTAAGGATGTGGCACAACCGACTTAATAAATTCATCATGAAGAAGGGATATTCAAATAATGACGATTGTCCCTGTGTGTTCAAAAAGAAATTCCAGAGTAGATTTTGCATCATCTCGGTATATATCGATGATCTGAATATCATCGGAACCACAGAGGAAATAAAGGAAGCAAATGCGTACCTCAAGATGGAGTTTGAGATAAAGGATTTAGGTAAAACCAAATTTTGCTTAGGCCTGCAGCTTGAGCATTTCCTAGAAGGAATTTTAGTACATCAGTCTGCCTATACCAAGAAGGTATTGGAAAGATTTAGCATGGATAAATCTCATCCTTTGAAAACCCCCATGGTAATAAGATCCCTTGAAACGGACAAAGACCCATTTAGACCAAGTAATGAAAAATGAGAAAGTATTTTGGACCTAGAGTCCCATACTTATATATCTTGTGAATTGCACAAGGTCTGATATTACATTCACAATAAATTTGCTAGCATGAAACAGTATAAGTCTCAACTAGAAGATATTGGGCTAATATCAAGACTTTACTCATATACCTCTAAAGTACCTAAGATTTTGGATTGTTTTTCCTGAAGGACCAAGACTTAACCATGGAGGAAAATATGGATGTTGGCTATCTGTCTGATCTCTACAGTGCCAAAATTAAGACTGGTTTTATATTTCTCTATGGTGGTACAACTATTTCTTGACGGTTTTGTTTAAGCGGACCGTGGTATCTAATTCTACCAACCACTTAGAGATTACAGCCTCACGTGAGTGTGTTTGTCTAAGACATGTAATTAGCTATATCCAGAAGTCATATGGCTCTAATACCATCGTTACCCCTACAATTATCTATGAAGATAATAAATACTTGTGCTACACAAAGTGCAAATGGGTTGTGTAAAAGGCAATATCACGAAGTGTATCGCTCCTAAATTTTTTCTATCCTCACAAAGTCCAGAAGAATAGTGAGATGAAGATATTACAACAAATCATGTGAAAATCTAGCAGATTTGTTCACTAAGTCCTTGCTAAAGCTATTAGCATTGGAATGAAAATGACTTAGTGATATGCATAGTTCAGGGGGAGTAAATCCTGAACCATAACCCCTTTTGCTCAATCCTGAAGATTATAGTTTATATCCTGAAGATTATAAGTTGTGCTCTTTTTCCCTTCGTGAGTTTTCCTGAAGTTTTCTCACATGAAGGTTTTTAATGAGGCAACTAGTGTAACACGGAGTGCGAGTGCAATGTACTCTTTTCTCCATTTTTTTTTCTCACTGGGTTTTTGGGAGGAATTTGTAATGAGACATGTGCATTACGCGGTATTCGCCCAAGGGGAGTGTTATGATATGGATAGAATCCGTATCCCTGGAGAGAAGGACTCTATCCATGGTGAGCGAATCCGAATTAATCTCCAGGGGTCCTCCACTATATATATAGGGTATTGCCTTGTACTGAAATCAATCAATCTAGTAAAGAGAATAGTTTCTCCCTTGTATGGTGTGCTTCTCCTTCTTCTGTTCGTGTGATTGTTTAGCGTACCGCGGATTGACGTAGATGAACGATCTTGTTTCACAACACAGATTACATTTTCCCACGTCTCGAGAAAATGAGATCACATGACACCACATGGCGTCTGTGTGCCGAAAGCGCTTGGCACCACATGGCACGTGGTCTCGGTCCGTGCTGCCAGCGTGTCGCTGTCCATGCATTCGCAGCGGGATAGGGCGCCCGCGAAGAGCAATTTTGCGCATGAAAGCGGACTCCTTGTTTGTGGCTTTGCTTATTTCCATATATCGCCGATTTGTCCACATGCCCCCACTCCGTCGGATGTCACAAGCACAAGCACATGCGCGTCGTGTATATCGCCGATTTCCATATGGACGCACAGAAGCACATGCGCGTCGTGTATATATATAGAGTTCGCCTGAATAAGTGAGCCGATCGAGCATGCACACAAGTAACCCCTTGTGCGATCTCAAGAAAATAAAAGAAAGAAACTTTCATACATTGATCATCCAACATATATAGAGAGGAGGAAGTTAATTTTGCTGACTGCAGCTGGTGCGGTTGATGGCGTCCAGCAGCGCAGAGCACTGACGAAGCGAGAATTAAAATAGAGGATAGGCTCAAAAAACTAAGCTAAATTGAAACAAATATACTAAATAAAATCTTGTGCAATTCAAAACCATATAAATTAAAGAGATATAGCAAGAAAGCAAAATACAATAAAGGAAGGTACATGGCTAATAGAAATACATCTATCTTCCAACGAGAGAACCTAAGTGTTGTAAATACATCATTACCAAATGTGTTGGGTTGTGACAATTTCTTGAAAAGAAAACAATAGAAACAAAATACAATATCTTTTTCCACACTATATTCCAACCAATTAAACTTATTAAAACATTGTTCTTGAAAGGATCCCCAGATTTTTCCATCTAATGTCTTTGGGAAGGCATGCCCAATTGGTTGCGTTGGACCATTTGACAAATATGCCCTCCTTACTTGATCTCTAATTTTATTAGTGTAATATTCTATTGGTATTCGACGCCCTGGATCGGCAGTAATTTCACTTAGATTAAATTCCAGTCAAAGCTTCTTTGATTAGTTATGTTCTCATCGGTTGAAGGAGTACTATTTATATTACTTGTGAAATAATTACGTAAAGTTCGTTTCTCCATTATTACAAATCTACAAACAAATACAAGTATAAAGTATACTACTATGTTAGTAATTAAACAATATTTAATTATCAACTAAGATTCCGTTTGGCAACTTGGAACCGGACCGTTTCTACTAGATTCTGGAAGAAACCCAACCAAATGGACTAAAGCTCGGAACGATTCGCCTCGGATCATTTCTTCTTTTTTCACTTTGTTGCTGAATCAGTCTCAACCCCATTCCACCAGATTCATAGAATCCTACCTGAAACATTTCTATCAAGAATCTGGAGTAGAATCTGGAACCGTACCAAACAAGACCTAAATACTAAAGAGTAATAAAATTAAATAACAAACAATAAAATTAATCAACAAAGCTACCATCTATCAGAAAACCACAAAACTGCCACAGTGGAAGCCAGCTGCCTGCTAGTGCTAGTAATTCAATTATTCAATCAACGAAGCGTCAAATGATCAAAGAAGTATTTTAATCTACAGAGACAAAGCCACACTCACATACCACTATACCAGTGTTCCTCCTTTTTGGCTCTTCCTGTCTTCCACGAAGCCGCAAAGCCACAGAGCCACTCAGCCACAAATAAGATCCGACCGTGACCGGCCTGATTCCCGGCTGCTCCACCCGACGTCCGGCAGCCTCTGCCCGCCGACAGAAGCCCCGTCCGCTTCTTCTCCTCGTGGAGATGGACGCCAAGCTGATGATGGCCACAGGCATAAGCAACTGCCAGCGGTTGTTAGAGGATCTTCTCAACAAGGGAGATGCCAAGACGAGGGTGGTGGTTATGGTCTCCAGCAACCAGCTGCCTAACGCAGACCCTCCCCCGCGCTCGGCGACCATGGATCCGCAGCTGCTACAATTGGCATGCTCTGGATCGTGGCAAAAACTGAGTTTCCTTCTCAACAGGAATAATGCACCCGGGCGGTCAGATGTGATGCCACCTGGATCATCCCTTGAGTTGCTTGAGCTCGGCACCAACGCGAGCTCGGTGACGCAGAAAGCATCCAATGAATTAGAAGAAGGCGTCCATCATCCTGCATTCTCTCCAGCACTGCTTCTGGAGGGCGTCACCGTCGAGGGGGGCACTGCACTCCATGCGGTGGCCACCAATGGTGACAGTGGCAACTTCCTGAGGAGTGCCGACGTCATCTACGGCAAGGCCAAGTACCTCCTGTTTAAGCAAAACAATAACGGTGATACTCCCCTGCATTGCGCTGCTAGGGCTGGGAAATACGAAATGGTCCGTCGTCTCATTGCTCTGGCCAGAGCTGAGGACGAAGGTGGCGAGAGGCTCAAGGAACTCCTGAGAAAGGAGAATGCGCGTAAGGAGACGGCCTTGCATGAGGCTGTCCGCATCAATGATCAGCACATTGTGGAGCTGCTTATGGGGGAAGATTCGGAACTAGCATGTTTCCCCAGAGTCGGTTGTTCGCCGCTGTACCAAGCCATCCTGTTGGAAAACGGCATCATTGCGGGGACTCTACATCGCAAGAGTCACGGAAATCTTTCCTACTTTGGACCAAATGGACAAAATGCACTGCACGCTGCGGTTCTTGGAGGCTCAGGTACTCGTACATGCATCTATTAATTACTTTCAAACTTTTTTTCGGTACATTTATTTGTCTGTGCATGATTATAGATAGATACATACGAGTTACACACTAATTTAAACAAATACAACTAGGAGTAAAATAACCATTCCCTATTTGCAAACATCCTTTGGCCGAAAATATAAATCTTATTTGTAATTTTAAAATTGGAACAAGATAAACTTTACAACGTGCACAATAACCTTGGGAACATGCTTGCATACGGACCAGAAGAACCCGTAAGTGATTCGCGTGCATCGATGTGTATGCCATGGCACGGAAAAATGTTTCGATTGACAAAAAAGGGACCCCACCGATAACACCCAAAATAGGGAATTTTGAATTTTTTTGTTTGAATTCTTTTGAAGCTCAAATTTGAATTTTTGATGGAAAAGGGGAGAAAGTAAAAAATTGGCAATTTAGGCACCCAAACACAATAACTTCCAAGGTATCCAAATCTACCACCAGGTAAGACATACATTTGCGATATAAAAAGGTTGCATGTATTTTCATACATACAGTCAGAAGTTCAAATGAGAACGAAAATTTTCCCCTACCAGCGGGCGGTGACAAGATAAAAAAAATTTGCTGAATTTTAGTGAAATTTTACTGAAATTGATAACCCTGATGTATAGCAGGGCTGATCAAACAGAGCGTTAAGAAATAAAACTGAGTTATATGAAACTATAGAACAAGAAGACCAAAATATCAATATACAATTCTTGACTTGGGTCCACGATCAAAAGAAATATGTCTATCTATATAAGCATAAATATCTGAATGTTAAGGGCCTGTTTGTTTTAGCTTTTGATACTCTAAAAGCTGATTCTGGATTATGGTTATTGAGAAGCTGATTCTTCAAAAGCTGGAATCCAAAAGCACATATGAAGTGGATTGTGGATTCTAATGTAAAGGGGTGGGTTGGATTGTGAGAATCGGATTATAGAATTAGGCTGTTTGTTTTTTATTTAGCTTTTGGGACCAGAATCCAGAATCAAAAGCTGAAACAAACAGGCCCTAAATGTACCACGTTAGGGATAAAAGTATTTGAAGTAATTCTAAAAAAAATTAACATCTGGCCTTAAATTTTAAGGGTTTACATTTGCTAATTGTCTTAGAGATATATCAGTTTGAAAAAATAGTAGCATCACTTATAATTCAAAAGTTGATAGTATGTAAATTTGCCAGAGAGCCACCTCCCAATCCTTTCTTCTGCATTGAAGGACATATCTCAAAATAAATTACACTAATTAAATATAAAATCAAATATTCCAAATTGATTTATTAAAATTGATTAAATATAAGTAAATATAAATTACACTAATTAAATATAAATTAAACTGTCGTACTCTGGAGCTGATGGACAAAATGCATTGCATGCTGCAGTTCTACGTAGTAAAGGGGAAAAATACTCAAATATACAACTATTAAATAATAAATTTCACAAATATACAACAAATCAAAAAAATATCAAAAATACCATTCGCCGCCGCCGTGCCACGTGGCGGCCGCCACGCCATACGGCGGCCGCCACCCCATATGGCGTCGACCACTGCTGCCGCCACCCCACACGGCGGCAGCCAGGTGTCTCCTCCCCCAGCTGCCACGTCGCCGTCACCCGATTTTCGATTTTTTTTTATTTTCTGTGATATTTTTTTTAGCAAATTCAAAGAAATGCTTAAATATAGAAATGGAAAATTTAAATTTCGAAAAGTATACAACAATTGCATTCAAAAATATCAAATTGACGGTTAATATAAAACATATGAATATATACATTAAGTTGTAGCTACACACATCTTTGCGGAAAAATGCATGAAATGGATGAATGAGAGATGTTACATGAATTGCATCAACTAAGTATTCAGATAGTTCTGAGATCCAAACATTGAAAATTTTGTTTAGGTTTTTTAATTTCGCCGGCATTATGAAACTTTGAGTGGTCCGAAATCCGAAATTTCGCCGAACTTCGGGGAGATTTTGAACCCTAGGCAGATGCTAACTCACTGCAGCCATGTGTCCTAAGAGCAAGATCATAGTCAAGTCTGTTTTCGCCGAATTTTTGTAGTTTTCTCTGGTAATTCGACCGAATTGTATTTTCAATTATTATTTTTGTACCCTGTACCGATGATTTTGTAATACCTTTTTAATTTCGTATTCTTGTTTGAGTCTATTTATAGATGGCGGTTATTTATAGTATATTATTATATTCTGTAAAAATAACACATACAATAGATTATCTATAATACCGTCTCATTCTCCTTTTTCCTTCTTTGGTTTCTGCCTTATCACTTAAAATTTAGTGGAATGTTAGACTTTACCACTGTATAGGACATTACCGGCTGTCATTCGCGTCCATATTCGAGCGGTTGGCTCTGTTAGTCGGTGGGAAAAACGGTTTTATATACAAGATGTAAATAAAAACTGTAGAAATATACAACAAGAAAAAAATAGCCAAAATACCGGCGGTTCCCGCCCACGACCTTTTTTGTCTCATTATTTCACGAATTTTTAGTTTTCTCTGGTCAAAGATTTTTTTGTACCGACGGTACCAAATTGTAATAATTTTTGTACAATCATGCAGATAATTGTGTAATAATTTTTTGAGACTTCGTGTCTTGGTCAAAGATGGGCGGATAAATTACGACGGCCATTTAATGGTAAACAACAATGGCATATCTTGGGACAAAACCTAACATGCCTTAGGAAAGGGAACAACAAGAAGGGCCCTTGTCGTACATTTTACCGAGAGCGGCGAGGATATTTTCCCTTACGCAATCCTTCGGCTCCGCCGCTGGCCCTAGCTGCCCTCTCACGCTTTCTCTACTCGGCCTCCCTCTCCGGCATGGCGGCTGCCGTTCGGCTTCCCTCTGTGCAAGCATCTGTTCAGACGCCGCTTGCGCTTCTCTGATCCTGCTCACACCATCGCTGCTCCACCATAGCCCTCCGATGCGAGTACTCCGATTCCGCATCCTTTCCATCTCGAGAGTTTGTTCCGCGTCGTAGAATCGGATGAACTCGCCTGATGGAAGGCTGCAATTGGTCACATCACATGGTGTTAGACACATGCAGGTTCGATGCAACACAAAATGCGAGTATGAACATACCGGCTTCTCCGCCGCAGCCGCATCCCCAGCTTTG
The DNA here is from genome assembly GCA_036346355.1 of Rhipidocladum racemiflorum. Classification (NCBI taxonomy): domain Eukaryota; kingdom Viridiplantae; phylum Streptophyta; class Magnoliopsida; order Poales; family Poaceae; genus Rhipidocladum; species Rhipidocladum racemiflorum. The sequence continues at coordinate 25,264,491 of CM070586.1, forward strand.
GCTCAGAGTCGTGGTTGCGGCAACTCCAGTACCTCATACCGTACGTGTATGAGTTGTCTATGGACTGCCGGAAGCGGCAAGGATCCCCGCATAGGCACATGGGGACCTCCGTGCCGTCGGGGATGGTTTGGACAACGCTGTGCCTTGGGGGCGAGGGAAACTCCATTGGTGCTGCTCGTTTGGTTTGCGGGGGATGGTTCTCTTTTTTGTATTGGAGCAGTCATTCGGTTGATGCAATGCTGGGAAGCCAGGAAGGGGGTTAAATAGCCTGAATTGATAAGACAGACTTGAAGCAAGAACGAATCCGCAAGCATCGGATTCCTTTGCAGCTCTGCCTGTGCTTGGAAGCGACAAATGCATGCAGCTTTGTAGCTGCTAGGGAGGTGCCAGCCAGGCTTTGGCAGCTATGCTTTCACAGGACGACTAAGGCATTCTCTGCCACGCATGCATTTGATGACATGATATGTCCTGCAGGCTTTGCCAGCAGTGCTTTGACAGGACGTCTCAGGCCAATGCAACGAAAGTTTGGATGATGAGAACTTAAGGGATAATTATAATAGTCGCGGAAAAATATGACAACTTAAGCATATTCGGCCGGCCGTGAAATATCACTTGTGAGTCCATTTTTTTGGAAGAACGCAGCTGATTTGCTCTTGTGTATACTGACTACGATATTATGGTAAAATATTGTAATTACACTTTCCGTTGTATGTATTTTCGTATAGTTGAAAAGGGCTAATTATAACGGTCGCGGAAAAATATGACAACTTAAGCATATTCGGCCTAGTGAAATATCACGTGTGAGTCCATTTTTTCGGAAGAATGCAGCTGATTTGCTCTTCTCTATACTGACTACGATATTATGGAAAAATATTGTAATTACACATTCCGTTGTATGTATTTTCGTATAGTTGAAAAGGGCTAATTATAACGTTCGCGGAAAAATATGACAACTTAAGCATATTCGGCGTAGTGAAATATCACGTGTGAGTCCATTTTTTCGTAAGAATGCAGCTGATTTGCTCGATGTATACCGACTACGATATTATGGAAAAATATTGTAATTACACATTCCGTTGTATGTATTTTCGTATAGTTGAAAAGGGCTAATTATAGCGGTCGCGGAAAAATATGACGACTTAAGCATATTCGCCGTAGTGAAATATCACGTGTGAGTCTATTTTTCGGAAGAATGCGGTTGATTTGCTCTTCTCTATACTGACTACGATATTATGGAAAAATATTGTAATTACACATTCCGTTGTATGTATTTTCGTATAGTTGAAAAGGGCTAATTATAACGGTCGCGGAAAAATATGACGACTTAAGCATATTCGGCCGGCAGTGAAATATCACGTGTGAGTCCATTTTTTCTAAGAATGCAGCTGATTTGCTCTGATGTATACCGACTACGATATTATGGAAAAATATTGTAATTACACATTCCGTTGTATGTATTTTCGTATAGTTGAAAAGGGCTAATTATAACGGTCGCGGAAAAATATGACGACTTAAGCATATTCGGCCGGCCGTGAAATATCACGTGTGAGTCTATTTTTTCGGAAGAATGCAGCTGATTTGCTCTTCTCTATACTGACTACGATATTATGGAAAAATATTGTAATTACACATTCCGTTGTATGTATTTTCGTATAGTTGAAAAGGGCTAATTATAACGGTCGCGAACAAATATGACAACTTAAGCATATTCGGGCGGCCGTGAAATATCACGTGTGAGTCCATTTTTTCGGAAGAATGCAGCTGATTTGCTCTTCTGTATACTGACTACGATATTATGGAAAAATATTGTAATTACACATTCCGTTGTATGTATTTTCGTATAGTTGAAGAGGGCTAATTATAACGGTTGCGAACAAATATGACAACTTAAGCATATTAGGCTGGCCGTAAAATATCACGTTTGAGTGTATTTTTTCGAAAGAATGCAGCTGATTTGCTCTTCACTATACGGACTACCGTATTATGGAAAAAAACTATAATTACATCTTCCGTTGTATGTATTTCCGGCAAGTTGAAAAGGGCTAATTATAATAGTCGCATACAAATATGACAACTTGAGCATATTCGGCAGGCGGTGAAATGTCCCGTTTGAGTCCGTTTTTTTGGAACAATGCAGCTGGATTGCTCTTCACTATACGAACTACCGTATTATGGAAAAAAACTATAATTACATCTTCCGTTGTATGTATTTCCGGCAAGTTGAAAAGGGCTAATTATAATAGTCGCATACAAATATGACAACTTGAGCATATTCGGCAGGCGGTGAAATGTCCCGTTTGAGTCCGTTTTTTTGGAACAATGCAGCTGGATTGCTCTTCACTATCTGAACTACCATATCACGGAAAAATATTGTAATTAGACCTTACGTTATGCAATTTTAGGATAGTTGAAAAGTGGTAATTATAATAGTCGCGAAACAAATATGACATTGCATGACAAAGATTAATGAAGTTGTCACGTTTGAGTCAATTTTTCAAAAAGTGGTTATCGGCTACGATACTTGGGGATATTGCGGTACTACAATTTAGTTGTAAAGAAAGGTGTAAACGAAATTTATGTGTACAGAACGGTAGTCCGTATATCATACAGCAAATCTGATCCATTCTTCAAAGAAACAATAGTAATCATATGTGACGCATACAAAATATGATATATATAGAATATACTATAATATTGAGGCAAAAACATGAGAGAGAATATATAACACAAATGGAACGATTGCATTGCATGACATAGATTAAAGAAGATAACATAAGTGACGCATAAAGCACGATCTAGTTCGCAATTGCAGATAAAATTATCACAACGATAACTACATACAACATCTTCTCTAGCCACTTGATATGATCTAAAATGCGCTCCACCTTTAATGTCAGCATGTTAAGCCTTTGCTCTAGCGTTGGGTTCATCATCTGCTCGAGTGTTGGGTCCATCCTATGCTCTAGGCCGGGAAGCATCCCCGCTGGTGCTGCGGTACTACGACGCTCCATCGATGTATTCATGGTGTCTGCCCACTGGAAATATTGACATCCTGCAGACTGCATAACGATGTCAACAGATTTTCATACCATGTAAAGAGCTGTGAACTCATAAGAGACTATTCGAAGAAGAGAACAATCATCATAAGTTGGTGAAATCGAACTACATTCCCACTTACAGAGTAATGAGGGCATTTATAAAACACTCGGCCGTAATTTGACGAAGTGGTGGAGTACAAAACATTGGCTTCCACATGGTAAGTAGGGCAATCGACCCGCTTAGCATTTGCAAGTGCAATGGCTCTCCGATTCGCTGAGCTCGACGTTTGAGACATGGCCTTCACACAAACGAAGAACGCACAAGTGTAATTACGAAGAAGATGATATCAGCAAGCTAATGTACAGTGTGACTCACCCTACAAAATTCCTTTTGTAAATAATACCTCTAAAACACCCAGCCGGAATGAAATACTGGAAAAAAGCTAATCTACCAGTTCTCTTCTACGCGCTATGGGGTTTGTAAACTCACTCAAACCTTCATGCACTCTGCGATATTTGTAGGCGGGGAGCGAGGGAGGAACCACGCAGCTGGCGGGACATCAGCCTGCATGGGGAGGGGCCAAGACAGGCAATCAGCACGTGGCAGCGTGTGCAGTGTGCTCTGGCCTGGCTGCAGAATCGCTGCAGCTGGCAGTGGCTTGGGAGTGGCGACCAGGTGGCGTAACGTTAGCGCACGAGGTTAGGGGCCGGGACATGAAAGCGGCACGTGGCAGCGTTAGCTGCACGCGATGGGGGCCTGGTTGAAGCCTAGCTGGAGCTGGCAGTGTCCTGGTCGTAGTAATGCCCTTCGTGTAATAGTCGCGAACGAAGATGACAACTTATGCCTATTGGGTAGGCTGTAAAATATCATCTATTACTCCATTTCTTTAGAATAAGGTGGGTGATCTGCTCTTCGAGTTGTAAAGTTCAGAAAGGAGGTCAACTCCTTTCGGGTCCAAGTAGATATTACGTCCAAAAAAACAGTCCGTTACGCACATACATTTGAGGAAATTAAAACCTATAAATTTCATGTTTACCACGGAATCAATGTATCAATGTTTATGACAGACCAAACATTTGTGTTTGTCATGGACCAAACATTTGTGTTTGTCACAGACCAAAATTCTTTAGTCCGTTACGCACATACATTTGACGAAATTAAAACCTATAAATTTCATGTTTACCACGGACCAAATATCAACTCTGTCACGTTTGTCACGGACCAAATTGAACAGTCTGCAGTAACTCGCATTTTTGGAGGTCTTTATGTGCTGCAATCATTTTTTGCTCTACATGAAAGTTGTAGAGAATTCCAAGATGCTACTTTTTCATGTCGACAAGTTTTTCATTTGAGCAACAGAAAAAATCAAAGAAAATCGGAAAGGTAAATGCATTTGCGTCGGACCAAAAATTGTTCGCGACGGACCCTTATGTAATTCTCGATTTTGGAGATTTTCCCGTGCTCTAATCATTTTTTGGTCTACATGAAAGTTGTAGATAATTCCAAGATTCAACTTTTTCATGTTGACAAGTTTTTCATTTGAGCAGTATAAAAAATCATAGATAATCGGAAAGGTAAGTGCATTTGCGCCGGACAAAAAAAACTGTTCGCGACGGACCCTTCTGTAATTCACGATTTTGGAGGTCTTCCTGTGCTCGAATAATTTTTTGATCTACATGAAAGTTGTAGAGAATTCGAAGACGCAACTTTTTCATGTTGACAAGTTTTTCATTTGAGCAACAAAAAAAATCAAAAGAAATTTGACAAGTTTGAATGACATAGATTAAAGAAGTTAACATAAGTCTCATACAACACGATCTAGTTCGCAATTGCAGACAAAATTAAAACATTACATTGAAAGTAAAATAATGCAATCGAACGGGTTGATCAATAACGGGTTCAACGGCCTTCTGGGTTAGTGTTCCCCCTTCCTCTTCCCCTGCGCGTCCCCCTACCACGACGTTCCTGGTTATCGTAGTCCGACGGTGTGAAATTTTTGGGCGCATGGGGACACGTGAATCCAGCCGCTGCGCTGGACCTAACCGTGCATCTCGCGTTCAGCGTCGAATCGCCTGAGCTGGACGCGTCTGACGCGCTGTGGATGCCCCATGCAGCCATCGGTGGTCTACATGGTACCACGATGCGCGTGAAATGCGTCAGAAGGTTGTTTGCTCTGCCGATTCGATCCACCGGCCTCCTCGGGGTTACTGGGACCCGATTCCAACCCTAGGGATTGCAAACACGTCGTCGCGAGCAAATCAGTGAATGTAGTCCCGGATCCCATAAGGTCATCGTACGCCCTCGACACGTCCTCCCATGTGTGTTGATCTTTGGGCGGGGTACTAAAGACTCTGCGGCAATGATGGGGACGGTGACATGTTGATGTGTACTCCTCCTTGAGCGTTTGCCCAGCACCTATTTCAACGTACCGCCTCCATGGCCGGCCGCTCTCATGGCTCGGGACCGGGAGGAAGTCGATGCTCTGGGTGGGTCTTCTTTGCCGCCCGAGGCACAGGCGTTACCGCGTCTATGCATGGACATGCTCCTCATCAGGGGGCTCGGTGTAGGCGGCGCCTCGTACGGTACATCCCCGTAATCATGTTGGGTAGACGGCCTATGGCCACCAACATCTCTGACCGCATTTCTTATGCGGTGGCCAGTGCGGCGAAGAAGGTTACGTAGAGGATTGCTTGATTGATGTTGCTGCGGCTGTGACTGCGTGAGGATCTCGTCCGCCTGGTCATGCATGTACTCCGCCTCACGCCTCTGCAAATTAACACGTATCGAATGTTTAATTGGGTATATCCCCAGTTTTTAATATGTGATAGGTGCGATCCGTACCAGTGTGTGCATGCGCTCTGCGTACTCCTCCGCATAGCCATGTTGCACTGGCATCGCCACAGCCCTGTCTAGGAGCACCGCCCGTGTGCGAGGTCTGTACCAGTCAAGGTACCCAAATGTGTCCGTCTCGTGGGCTGCGCCTGATGGGTTCCAGACGTCCTCAGTGGCCATCGAGTTCCACCTCTCAATATGCTGGCTATTCCGGTGACCCGATTGTAGTTGTGCCCGATGTACTCCTCCTGCGGATCAATCCAACACGTTATTAATGGTTTCCTGATAGCGTGAAAGTAATGTGACATGTAGCGACATACCCATGGGAGCTTTGAGTCTGTCGGAGGCGGTGGAGGGAAAGACTGCCGGTACCCAAATTGGCGCTGAACGCGCTCAGAAGTATGGCTCAACGGCACTCATGCACAGGAGGAAGCATTTCGTCATCCAATAATGAGGCTCCCAGGTACAGTTGGAGATATGGCCTCCCGACGCAACCTCCTCCGCGGCACAGGTGGAAAAGGGATCCCCACGTGACCTGCGCCGATGTCGAAGTCTAGGTCCCCACGAGGCGAGGTAGGAGCCGCGATGCGATTCTGGGCCCATCGGACTGGCATGCATCCATTTGTAACCCAAGGTTGGCCTTGCGAGTGGATGCACGTTAGCTTCATCGATGGGCACTGGGTAGTACCGCGTTGACAATCTTGGTCGTGCTATGGGTAGGTACGACCATGACCACAGTTGTAGAAGCAGGGGGCAACCTCCCATTATGGAAGTTGGCTGTGACCGGCGGCAGGCCGCACACATCTCGCGATATGTGTCTGCGAGAACTGCCGAGCCCCAGCTGTAGAAGTCTGGTGCTGCATCTTCTACTTTGCTCGGCTAATTCCCGAGCGACCCAAACGAGGTGGGGGGCAACGGAATCACCATTTCCGTTTGTAAATAATATTCCTGCAAGGAGGAAATAGAGGTACACCTCGAAGTGCCTATTTATTTGACCGGGGTCAGCGTTTTCAGGACATGGTCCAGCCTCCGGGAGACTGTCGAGCCATGTGAAAGAGACTCCCTGATCACAGTTCCCCGTGTACGTTGTGCCAAACCTGCATGGAAGAAAATCACATGTTAGGAAATCACGTTAGCTCCCAGATAAGTGTGGTCCGTGTGCTTTCACATTTATTACCTTTCCTCTACATAGTTCTTCCATGCCTCTTTGGAGGGCTTGCGCACTACGAGGGGTTTACCGGAAAGTGGAAGGCCAAATAACATGGCGACATCTTTGAGGGTCACCGTCATCTCGCCGAAGGGGAGGTGGAAAGTATGCGTCTCCGGACGCCATTTGTCGACCAACGCGGTGATAAGGGCCCCGTCCAGTCTAGGCATCGGGGTCCACTGGCCCCTTCCTTCGTAGCCTCCACGCACCATAAATGCGAAAGCTAACAAGCCTGTCCGTCCCAGGCCGTATATGAACTGAGGGTCCAATCTCTTAATGTTACGGGAGCCACGCATGCGGAGAGTGTTAAGCTGCAAGGACAAAGCAAGTAAACGTACTGAGCATAACGAAAGGTACGTACGCTTGCGATACGTTACGACAGTGTAGTAATGACGTTACCGTCTGGCCGGAGGCCCACTTCCGGGCCCTGTGGTCGTCATCATACTTCGATCGCAATAGCTCTGGCAACTCCATCACAAGCCTGCATAATCTCCATGGAATGAAACAATGAAATACAAAAAAATAACATCAGAAGAAATTACAAAACCACTGTACATACCCAAAGAAATTTAGGTTCATAAATTACATAACTGAAATTTCACGAAGTGAATGCAAAATGAAGGTAGTAAGAAGATGTTGCATGTCTAATGCGTATAGTTGAAATATTACATTGCACAACATCACCCTCTGTTTGGGCAGCCTCTACGGTCATGCCCTGTCTGCCTGCAGATGCGACAACGCCGAAGGCCATCGTCTCGCTGAGACGCATCCATGTCACCCTCAAACCGCGTGGAACGCGGTCTACCCGGCGTATCGCGCCTTAGTGTGGGGTAGGGCAGCCACGTAGGGGGTTCGGAGGTCTTGTAGTTCGTGCCGATGTTGAACGGTTCGAAATTCCCCGTCCATGTTGCTCTAACGGCATCCATACGGTAGTACGGTGTGACATATTGTGTGCCGTCGTTGTCCCCCATGTCACGCGGCCTGCTGCTAGCACGCGTCGCGGCAGGATGTGCTCTAGGCGAGGCTTGTTGCATGAGCAGGTCGCCTCATACTGAGCCGGTGGCATCTCTGGTTTGTGTCCCCGCGGAGTATCGAGCGGTGCTTGCGCTTGCACTCGGCGAGAAAAATGTTCTGCGCATGGTCCATCATGCGGCGTCTGGTGGAATTGAGCTTTTACGCCTCTGACGCCAGAACAAAGCCTCGACACGGGAGCGAAGGTTGAGCGCGGTTGTACGCCGCCCTTTGGCGATCAACAAAGTATTTCGCGGTCCTAAAAATGTGAGCTCAATGATTGAGCAAATGGGTAGGCAACGAGCCCCCGCAAAGACATTGTTGTACGACTCGGCAAAGTTAAATGCGTCATGATGGAGTATCTGCGAGAAGAGAAGCATACCGCTTAGGTGGAAAGAAGTCTTTGTCAAATGATGTGCTACCGTACTAGAGAGTGCATTATCATACATAGCACCATTTGTATCGTGAGCCCAGGACCCTCTCACCGCGGGTTTACTAGCTATCCATTGAGAGAATGTCATCTTTGCACCGTGACGGAGACCTCCGAGCCACCAATTACTGTGTGCCCTCCATGGTCTCTTCCGCCACCAGTCCTTTGAGCGCTCGTTCAGCTGGTTAAATATCGTATCGAACTTGCGCAGTTGGTTTTGCATGCATAGGGTTTTGAATAGCTTCACCATGTTCTTGTTCCTGCACATGGTGTACAGGTTCGCCCCAAGGTGACGCATGCACCATCTACGCTGAACGTCTCTCCACTGGCAATGGCAATCTTCATCCTCCGCCATTCTATCGAGGGCGTTCAGCAGCCCTGCATTACGGTCCGATACGACGCACACCGGGCCAATCCCGCACAACACGGGTCTTCACCAGGGGCGAGGAACCGAGAACCGGTATGCGTTGCTTTCGCCCTCAACCACGGCGAAAGCCAGCGGTAGTAGCTGGTTGTTTGCATTGGCAGCGAGGGCGGTGAGTAGGGTACCATTGTACTGGCCGGGCAGAAATGTTCCATCCACGCATATAACAGACGGCGATTCTTTGAATGCCGTGATGCACGGACGACGCCCGAGAACACCCTGAGGAGGTAGTAGTGTTACGAGCGATCATTCCATCGGGAAGCCGCAGGTTCGACAAACAATAGCATATTCGAGCCGGGTTTGTTGCAGCTATCCGCCTTAGTAGTCGTGGAGCCCAATTGAATGACTCCATAAAACTACCAAACAGCATTTTCAAAGCCATCTGCTTTGCTCGCCAAGCTTGTAAGTAGTTTATGAACATCCCTGTCCTGTTCTGCATCTCAGCAATTATGGTTGCGGGCCTGAGGCTAATGTCGGCCTTCAGCACGTCTAACAGGATTTGCGCGATGAATCTTGATTTCACCACACCGCTTGTGTTCCGAACAAGCGCCTCTGTGCATGTGTGCGGTGTGTACCGAGTTATAACGAAATGGTGCTGATGTTTAGGGCGGTTCGCACGAACATAGTATTCGCACTGCTGCCCTTTCTTACATTTAAGCTCGAAGCGGTGCAGTCCGAGCGATGCACACGGTGGTCACGCCGGGTCAGCACCGCGTAATTAGTGCAGAAGTGCATCGGTTCGTCCTTTGTGGCAAACTCCTGCTCGAGTTCTATATCGCTATGGTCTTGCCCACGCCTACAAATATCATCCAAGCGGGCTAGAACACAGTTTGCCGGGTCCAGCGAGTGCAAAAATGCGATTGCTGGCCCCGGGTCCTCATCTTCATCAGGACCATCACCATAAGTAGGGTGAGGGTCATCCGCTAGGGCATCCGCATCAACCTCAGGGACGGGCGCATCCGTCTCGCCAGCCTCTCGCCAAGCCCCTTGAGCGGGGACTTGCTGCGAGCTCATCGCAATTTCCTCTTCAGGCTCGGGTTGTTCGTCCGCATTGACCCCCATGTCCTCCTCCTGGGCTCGGCTTGTCCCTGCCTCCCCAGCGGGGGTGCGAGGGACCAGCTTCACGTGAACACCTAGTGCGAACCCTTCCTGTGCGGCCTTCTCCATGTAGAACTGCCAGGCACTCGTTCTACGGAGCTCGAATAAATTTGTACACGTAAAGCAAGCTATTTGGCACTACATGGGGCCTAACCCCATCTACCACGAGCTTGTACAACGTACGGTCAACACTAAGAGCGCGTGCAGCCGCTCTTGCTCTTATCTGACGCAACTCTATCGGTGGATTCTGATTGTCTCTATGTGTGCACAATTATGCATGCTGACAAATGGGCCCTGCAATTTTGCGGGCTCCCCCCCATGCCATATATGAAGCGGGATCGCCATCGAGGACTGTAGAATTACATAATTGTAGTCATCAATAAATGCACACACGCACCGCTAACATCTTTAAACATATTGGCATTACTCAAATTTTAATTACGAAAGAATTAATGTTATGGTTACGTACAGTTAAAATGTATGCCAACATATAGTTATATATATGTTACATAACATACTATCACAAGACATATGCAGTTTACGAAATCCTAAAACCACATTCCACACTCGTAATATCATGTAAAATACTACTACACGTAAAGACATTGTATACTTTACATTTCAGGTTAAATTTAACTAAGTCAAACAAACATACGTAGCTAACAAATTAATTGGTTGTTTTTTCGATCTTTTTGTGCGCATGTATTTCTAGGTGATACGATTAATTCACAATTTTTATGGATTGCGGGGATTTATCTACCAGGTTCGCAATATATGGTGTTCACTCGGAGAAACGCATGCATACATACATTTCATCGTAACAACATAAGTTTGGTTAAAGTGTGCTAGCAGCATGATATAAGGGGAGATGCTTGCCTTGCTCTGAGTTCTGAGTTTTCTGGAACAGCGTCGAGGTCAACGTGTGCGGTCTCTGCAGTGTCGGTACCTACACGAAGCAAAAACAACAATACGAAGTCCAATAAGTAATAAGGGAAAATAGCTTACAATGGTGCGGAACTTCGGCCCTCCAATATTTAAGTCGGATTAAGTGGATACTTTGGTTCGAGTTCTAAAGTTCAGAAAGGAGGTCAACTCCTTTCGGGTCCAAGTAGATATTACGTACGAAAAAACAGTCCTTCGCTGCAGCGAATCATCATGCGAAATAAATACAGTGCAACGTTCGAGCATAAGCTCGACAGAGGGTCCTGACCTCTGCAGAGACTCCTTTCGGGTCAAAAAAATTAAGTCAGATTAAGCTACTACTTTGGTTCGAGTTGTTAAGTTCAGAAAGGAGGTCAACTCCTTTCGGGTCCAAGTAATGATTACGTCCAAAAATAAGTACAGCAATACAAAGTCAAATAAGTGATAAGGCACAATGAATTAACTTAGTCTACAACTTCGTGCAACCAATATTTAAGTCAGATTAAGCAGCAACTTTGGTTCGAGTTATTAGGTTCAGAAAGGAGGTCAACTCCTTTCGGGTCCAAGTTGTGATTACGTCCAAAAGTAAGTACAACAATACGAACTCGAATAAGTAAAAAGGCAAAATGAATTAACACAGTCCAGAACTTCGTGCAACCAGTATTTAAGTCAGATTAAGCAGCAACTTTGGTTCGAGTTATTAGGTTCAGAAAGGAGGTCAACTCCTTTCGGGTCCAAGTAATGATTACGTCCAAAAATAAGTACAACAATACGAAGTCGAATAAGTAATAAGGCAAAATGAATTAACACAGTCCAGAACTTCGTGCAACCAGTATTTAAGTCAGATTAAGCAGCAACTTTGGTTCGAGTTATTATGTTCAGAAAGGAGGTCAACTCCTTTCGGGTCCAAGTAATGATTACGTCCAAAAATAAGTACAACAATACGAAGTCGAATAAGTAATAAGGCAAAATGAATTAACACAGTCCAAAACTTCGTGCAACCAGTATTTAAGTCAGATTAAGCAGCAACTTTGGTTCGAGTTATTATGTTCAGAAAGGAGGTCAACTCCTTTCGGGTCCAAGTAATGATTACGTCCAAAAATAAGTACAACAATACGAAGTCGAATAAGTAATAAGGCAAAATGAATTAACACAGTCCAGAACTTCGTGCAACCAGTATTTAAGTCAGATTAAGCAGCAACTTTGGTTCGAGTTATTATGTTCAGAAAGGAGGTCAACTCCTTTCGGGTCCAACTTGTGATTACGTCCAAAAATAAGTACAACAATATAGCATAACGTTACCTCGGCACAGGGTCCTGACCTCTGCATAGACTAATGGTCCCAAAATAAGGTTGTTATTTCATGTAATATTCTTACTTACGTAAACATTTTTAGGTGTAACGGTTCATTCACGTTCTCCGCACATAATATCACATAGATTACTGCTACACACATAATATCATAAAACCGTTGTACTAATGTTTCCTAATACCATCGTAACATTTCAATATAGCATAACAGGTACACTGTCCTCAACACTAATAAATTGCACAAACGTAAATACGGCAATCTAACCTAACAAGTTCGTCACTAAAACTGCACCGACCAAAACATACTATTATTTGTGAAGATTTGTAACTAACCTTCTTCAAGTAGTACGGAAGATCAAAATAACTCGAGCTTTGGACCAATAAATGTTCGTCAAAAATACCTGCAAGATACAAATCATGTATGAAAAAAACATAAATTATTAAATACTTCTCTCCATTATATAGCCTTATCACCCATGGAGAAAACAAATGGAGTACCAAAACCTTTCAGTACACCAGTACAAGCAACAACCCACGAAGCCTAACTGCGAAGAAAATGAGCTGCACGAAGAGATGGAGAGCACTACAAAGCCACAAGTATTTGGCGTGAAGAGAGTCTAGAAATTTTAGCGTGAAGAGAGCGACGGACGAGCTGCCTTTTATAGAAGGGGAGGTAATTACTGTGTCGACCTTAATCGCGATTTGCTTAAGCGTAACTGTATTCTTTTCTTCTAATCGCGTTCATTACCAATAATAATAGCCATTGGATTCTGACTCGAAGTGATTTGACAAGACATTTTGCTGTGCCAACAACCACCCCCTCCTTTTGAGCCATGTGCATCTGTCCTCTACGCGCCGAAAGCACCGGGGATGAGTGAAAATTGGCGCCGCGTGCAGCCGCCCCCGCCGCGCCACTGGCTGCGCCGTCCTGTGGCGGCGAGCTTCACGGCCGGCCCCAAGCGCGTGCATTCGCCCGCCACTGGTGCCGCCGTCCTGTGGCGGCAGCCAGTCCCTTAAGCCGCCCCAAGCCGCCACCTGGCTGCCGCCGTCTGTGGCGGCAGAACCTCCGCCGTGCCACGTGGCGGCCGCCGTGCCGCCTGGCGGCCGCCAAGTCAAATTTGTAATTTTTTTAAAAAGTTGTATATCTCTGCTATTTTATTTTATATGTTGTATATTTGAGCTATTTTTCCTAGTAAAGGTACCCATTGTACTCATTCACGCTTTTCAAATTGATTTATTCCTGCTCGCATCTCTACCAATTTCCTTTTATTTATATTTGCAAGCATACAATAGACTATTCTGAAAAAAATACATTTATCAAAGAAAATAAAAAAATGACTCGCGTCATATAACATTCTACTCAGTTACACAAGAAAGTAGGAATATGTGAATAGGGAAATGCAACTAAATCAGTCAAAAAATATCTCTTCATTATAAATTGTATGAATAGCATATATATTTTTATGTTGCCTTCAGATGGGAATTGTGGGCATCGGAAGCGTGGATCGGACCTTCACTTGCGCGTTGGACTAGAAGTGACATTCATACTCCATTTAAGTGTATGCTCACTGTTCTCAACTAGTCCCGTGCACGAATGTTGTAGAATCAAGGATAACCGACTAGAGGGGGTGAATAGGAGGTTATAAAATTTTCGGATCTAGTTGCACTACATGAACTATTAGAAGTAGAAATAATAACTTTTGCAATCAAGACCTAAATTTCTATGTCTCACTAATGTGCACCCACAAAACTAAGTCTAAGAGTTTTAATTGATTCAACCTAGAGATCAAGCTAGAAGAGCTAGCAATTCACTTTAAACAAGAAGCACAAGAGCGATCAAACCACAATTTGGAGACAAGCAATTTAACCCGTGGTGATCGGAGACTTGCCGATCTCCCCTAGTCCACGTTGAGGTAGCTTGACTCACTTCAAGCCGGCTCCTTTCAAAAATTGAGCCTTCCTCGTATAATCGGGGTAGCTCTTCCCACTCCAGGTAGGCAAGCTCCGAACCTTTACACCGAATTGGGTCTTCTCAAACCCTTCTTTCAGAAGATCACCAATTTCCCGCCACCAAGCCATCTAGGAGGCGGCAACCTCCAAGAGAATAGTAGGTGGATCCTCACTTGAGTGTGAAAAATGCTTTTGAAGTTTGGCTCAAAAACACTCAATGCAATTCAATGCCTTTTCTCCTCTCAAAAGATGAAATGAATGCAAATGAGAGTGGAGAGGGTTACTAGATCTCAAGAGTAATCAATGAGTGTGTAAGGGTCTCTAGAAATGCAGTTGGGGGGTATTTATAGCCCCCACCAACTAAACTAGCCGTTACAACCCTTTTCCTAAAAAATTCAGCTGGAGCGGTAGTACCGCAGGCAAAATGCCGGTACTACCACCCTTCGGTAGTTTGACTGTAACGGTCGACTGTGCGCATTAAATGCGCGCTAAACGGTCTTCAAATTTGAAGTTCGGTACTACCGGCATTCAAAGTGCGGTAGTACCGCTAATTTGCTCGAGATCGAAATCAAATCAGACACTTTCTGGAAAAAGACTACCGCTACTTTAATCCCGGTACTGCCGTAAAGCTGGTAGTACCGCTTAGTGCATGGCGGTAGCCGACAATGAAAATAATCCAGAGAAGCACCGAATGACACCTTACAAAAAAAAGGTACCGCTGTTTAACATGCGGTACTACCGCAAACCCGGTAGTACCGCCATTTACCCAGCGGTAGTGTCGGATGAAAAATGGTGCCAAGGCTTCACAAGATGCACCCCTCTGGAAAAAGACTACCACCTATCTGAATCCGGTACTCCCGTGAATCTGGTAGTATCGCTTATAACACTGCGGTAGTGCCGCAAATTAAAGTAGTTCCAAGAAGGGTACGCACTGGATTTTAACTACCGCTCAAATTGTCGGTACTACCACTAATACGGTAGTACCACGTTTATACTTGCGGTAGTGCCGGCCCAGAGAGAATTGAGAATTTAACAGAAAACGACTATCTCTGGAAAATATCTACCGCTATATAAATATCGGTAGTACCGCAATGCGGTACTACCGCAATTATAACAGCAGTAGTGCCGGTTTTGCTGAAGATGAATGATTTTCAAAAATGGACTTTCGAAACATGTTCTAAAATGCATTTTGAAGTCTTTGAGCCAAATTTTCAAACCATTTGATACTTCAAGATACTAATCCACTTTCCCTCTTTATAGTACGGCAACTATTCTAAAACCCGATCTTTTCTCCAAGACTCCGAGATCGGTAAAAACATAAAAGGACAATTTTCTAAATTTTTTCCTTGATCATTGATCTTCTTTCCTTGTCCTTTGTGGCTCGATTCTGTGATGCCGTAGTTGCGATCAACATGTTCTCAATTTCTAGAGAGAAGTGATTAGTCCTTTAAGTCGATTGTCATTAATTACCAAAACCAAAGCGAATTTGGGGGCCTAGATGCTTCAGATGTGAATCAAATGGTCCTCACTCAAACAAATATGAACCATTGATTTTCATTGTACACACTTACGCAACCAAGAAAGTTATGATCACTTTCCGAGAACCATACCGAGATTGAGGTCAACCCATTTGAGCACAACACACGTCATCCGTCTCAGAACCTTAGTACCGCCCACACCCACCAAGGGGTGTGTGTTGTAGTAGTTAAGGAACGACGAACGCTCCTGTTCATGCATTAACGGCTAAGAACAATTCCGAGTACCTGGATATGTGTCTAGTGCTAGTTCCCAAGATCAATGCCTAGCACCCACATATCCCGCATTCGAGATGTTTCATCACACATACATAGATGAA
Source organism: Rhipidocladum racemiflorum (assembly GCA_036346355.1). Classification (NCBI taxonomy): domain Eukaryota; kingdom Viridiplantae; phylum Streptophyta; class Magnoliopsida; order Poales; family Poaceae; genus Rhipidocladum; species Rhipidocladum racemiflorum. Next base: position 25,280,568 of record CM070586.1, read on the forward strand.
AATGACATAAAAGTAGATTAGGAACTAATACATCTACTTAATATTACATGTCCATGGCCGATTGGCCAAATATAATACATAAAGCGAAAAGAGCAGCGGAATTAACACAAGTCCAAAAGAGGGATAACGATGTGCCATCCATAACCCAAAAGGCAACTGACTGGGGAAAGACCCAGTTCATCCATCCGAGAAGTCGTTTGTCCCCGTTTCGTAGAAGGTATCATCGGGAACATCTTCATTACCTTGTTCTAATCATTTTTAAATTGAGCAAACGATGAGTACACGTATGTTCTCACAAGACTTTAGTGTATGGAAGTAATTATACATGCAAGGCTATCTCAATGGAAGAAAGCTTCTACACTAGGTTTCATTTTCACCACAGGCATAGCATGTGATGGCAGCAAATCGGTTCTAGCCTCCAGAAGTCTACCCTCCACGGTTATAAGATTGAACCGCTGGTGGAGAGGGGCGAGGCGTGTACCCTTGAGGTCTTGGGGGCTGTGACGCAGTAGAGCGTGCACTGGATGGCGGCCCTACACGCGGTTTTGAAGAACCGATGCTTGCTGATTTTTGAGCCATCCACTTGTGTTTCCGACTTTCGAGTACCTCCTTCGCGCTGTCCTCAACGCAAATTGCTTTGTCCACCAATATTTGCATGTTGGGGATGTCATGAGCAGCAAGTGAGTGCTTAATCTCCTCATTAAGGCGCTCCCAAAAGAGAGCGACTCTCCTCACCTCGTTCGGTATTTCATCAGCAACATACCGAGCAAGGTAATTGAACCGGTGAAGGAAGTCCATGACCGGCATGGAGCCTTGCTTAAGATTATAGAATTCCCTCTTTTTAGTCTCCACCAGACTTGAGGGGATATGAGCAGTGCGAAAGGCATCCTTGAAAGCCTCCCAAGTTGTTATTTGGCCGGGTGGGCGAATAGCTTTGTAGCTATCCCACTAGGCTGCAGCAGCCCCTTGCAAATAGTATGCGGCATACTGTACTTTTTGTTCATCATTGCACCTCATGATGTTGAGCTTGCGCTCGATGTCACGAAGCCAATCATCAGCATCCAATGGGTCAATAGCTAAGGAGAAACTCGGTGGGCGAGTTCGTTAGAACTCGGCCAAGTGTGATTGAGGTGGTACAGCTGCTATTCCACCGTATGTTGCGGCGTTAAAGTTCTCGGTATTCTGCACCATTCTCTCAAGGAGACGGGTTTGCATGACAAGGACTTGTGCCATTGTTGGAGGAGGTGGCAGCTCCTCATTCTGAATCTCTTGCGGAGTTCGTACCACGCTTGGTTCGCCCACCGGTGCACTCAAATGTTGGGTCTCATGGCTTTGAGACCCTAAGTGCAGTGGGTTGGGGCGTATTGAGTTAGACTCAACATTCTCTGGAATGTGGCCCTCTAGGGCAGCGTCACTTGCCAAGAGTGAACAAACTGAGTGCATCTTTGGCATCCTGTTTCACACACAAAGTTAAGCAATATGTGCAAAACAGATGCTATCATGACATGGGGTAGAAATATAGTGAGCATGGGATGAATAGTACCACTTAATCGCATTCAAGAACTGAATATTATGCTCAAATGAAATTGTGGACAGCAAGGGTAATTTTGCATTTTTGCGATAGAATCGAAGATAACAACTTAGTACAGTTGGCATTCATAAGAGAGTTTCATCATGGGGGCCATTACAACAATACCAAACCTCCCCAGTAGGTCTTTCACATTACAAAAAGTACATCAATAGTTAGCTCATACCACTACCCAAAAGTGAGCTCTAACTTCTAGATCAACTTGTCGGACATTAAGCATTGCCTCCACCATTAGTGGCATCGGGGGCGTCGGGAGTAGCAAGCAGTGGAGATGTAGCGATGGGCATCATCAACTCATATTCCCGTCCATTATAGATGATGTTACAGCCTCGCTCCATGCTCATGGGAACGCTGGGGCGGGCGGCCAAAACGCGACGCCCACGGCCTCCCACCGACATCCAGGTGCGGTGGACAATGGGCCGGTAGGAGCCATATGGACGTGGGAGGCCCTCCGCTGGCTCATAGGCATCGTGCTCTCCATACACGATCTCATCGGTGAAGAAGCCCTGATGGAGAAGTAGCTCCATGTGGGTCTCCAACTCGGAGACACGGCGGGGGTATGAATCAACTCGTCATGGAGACGTAGAAGGTACCTGTCGAGGGACCTCACCAACCTGACATGCCAGGCTAGCGTGGTGTCCATCATGGCATCAGTCGGGGCATATATGTTGTCCAAGCTGTCCCACTCCTGCGAGGGACATTAGGGGAACAACTGTGCCATCTCTGGGACGTCATGGCGAAGACGAAGAATGGCGACGTAAGCACTGTCAAGCACGACCGAGAGTGTACTCGGTGCCGTTCCATGGTAGCAACGGGTCAGCTCCCCGTCATGGCGCCCATGTATGGACAGCTCCACGGTGTACATGAAGGAAGCCGGGCTAACAGCAGCGCGGGAGATGAGGCACTCCGGCTGCTCGGTGAAGCCGGCTTGGCGCATCATGTCCCATAGGGTCTCCTGTACGGAGCCCTTGATGATGGCACAAGTGTAGTAACATAGTTCCTAGTGTCCCGCCATCTAGGAATAAGGAGAAGGATCAAGTTAGCAAGAACTTATATGGAAACAATCAAATTAGCAATATCGGAAAGCGAACGAACAGTAAAACAACATTGAATTAATTCTATCCGGCAACTTCAACGAATTTTTAGGTACTGTTACATAGGTGAAAAAATTATGAAATTTTTTTCTAGGTTCCTGTAGAACCTCTTTTAGGAAATTTTTTGAAATTTTTACACTTACAGATTTCCCTAGAAAAATTCATGAGTAAGGTGCTATCCAGAATTTTTGCTGCAAGCCTACCGCTAAGATCTACCCTTTTTAGCCCTTGATCCCGAACTCAAAATCCTACGAAATTTTAAAAGATTGCTACTAGTTCACCTAGATATCTCCCAGAAATTTTATTAGCATTTTGGATTTTTATTCAATGGGTCACACAATGCCAAAACTTCCTTATCCTTGCATCTATTCAATACGCGTCTAGTCTTTTGAACTGGGAGGGCTTTTAAAGAAATTTTGTCTCTCGAAGAGATGGTTTAGAGTAAGGCATGATTTGAGAGTCCTCTCTACTATCCTTACAAATTTTAGATTTCAAAATTTTTCCAAAACATCTTTAACTTTCAAAACTTTCCTTTGAATGGCATGAGGAGTAGAATAAAACTCATTTCCTGATTTACACCTTTTTCTTGAAAGATCATTAATTGAAGTTTAAGATGAGTGTAAAACCATTTTGAAAAGTAAAATGAGGAAAGATGCAATAGAGGGATGAGAGTAGCACTCTACATTTTCATAAACAATATTTTATAACCAAAATAGCTTTTGAGAGGAAACGTGTCCTTAATTCTATCGACCATACTAACTAGGGCTTTCCTACAGTTATAACCTGGCTCTGATACCACCTCTTGTGGGCACCCGGAAGCGTGGATTGGACCTTCACTTGCGCGTTGGACTAGAGGTGACACCCATACTCCATTTAAGTGTATGCTCACTGTCCTCAACTTGTCCCGTGCACGGATGTAAATCAAATGATCCTCACTCAAACAAATATGAACCATTGATTTCCATCGTACACACTTACGCAACCAATAAAGTTCTGATCACTTTCCAAGAACCGTACCGGGATTGAGGTCAACCCATTTGAGCACAACACATGCCATCCGTCTCAGAACCTTAGTACCACCCACACCCACTGAGGGGTGTGCATCGCAGTAGTTAAGGAACGACGGACGCTCCTGTTCATGCGTCAACGGCTGAGAACAATTCCGAGTACCCAGATTTGTGTCTAGTGCTAGTTCCCAAGATCAACACCTAGCACCCACATATCCTGCATTCAAAATGTTTCATCATACATACACAGATGAAAATGACATAAAAGTATATTAGGAACTAATACATCTACATAATATTACATGTCCATGGCCGATCGGCCAAATATAAAAAGTGCAGCGGAATTAACACAAGTCCAAAAGAGGGATAACGGTGTTCCATCCACAACCCAAAAGGCAACCGACTAGGGAAAGGCCCAGTTCATCCATCCGAGAAGTCGTTTGTCCCTGTTTCGTAGAAGGTATCATCGAGAACATCTTCATTACCTTGTTCTAAACATTTTTAAATTTAGCAAACAATGAGTACACATATTTTTGGGATCCGAATTTGCAAATCCGGACCCTTTGTGTATTCAGCACTAGTCCAGGATCACGCTAGTGCACACAGTCTCAACATCGGTACATATCACAATCACACTCAATGAAATAGTAAAGTACTTTAATTGAAATAACCAAACTGGTTGCTCGACCTTAGGGTCAAGTTACAAGAGTACGCCACACAGGGCAAAAACTTATTAAAGGAAATAAACTGTAGTGGAATAAAAGCATCAACGTGGCACCATCCAGGATACAACAGGCAACTGACTGGGCTCGCTCCCTAGATAGACGGTTCTTCCTGAAGTTCTTCCTCCAAAGCTGGCGTCGCTTCTTCTTCAACTGGTGTTGTATTGTTGCAAGGGGTGAGTACTTGGTACTCAGCAAGTCATGCACAGAATGCGAACTAATACTCTACATGCATGGCTTAATACAAGGAATGTTCCATGGTTCATTTGCAGTAAACAACACTTAACAAGTAGCATAAGTAGATTCAAAAGCGGTAAAAGCAAATATAATATCAATAACTTTTCCAGGAGTTAAGTAAACACTTTCCCTTTCATAATCCATATTTCCATCAACGTCATCATTAAACCCAACCAAACTTTTCTAGTCCAAGTTGTTTTCATGAAAGTCTAACCATTCACTGTAATCCCGAGCAGTATCCAGTGCCGTGGACTCGGCTATTCGAATAGGTTGTACACTCTGCAGAAGTTATGCACTTTACCCACAAGATACAGTCAAACACCACAAAGACGAGTGATCGTAACAAACCCTTTCGGAGACCGCAAACTATTCAAGTGAACCTCCCCAGTTTTTGCCATACACCATCCCTTCCCTCAGAGGAGGTGAAGTATGAGACCGACATACCGTTGGACGGGTACCATGCCATAGCCCTGGTACGCTCCCCTTTCAAGCTACACAAACGGTGTAGCTGACACCCCGAGGTACCACATGCAAGTTATTAGTAACTTACTCAACTAGGTCCGTCCCAGTACAGACATGTGGTTGCACGTTTGACTCAGATCAAAGGCTTGCAAGGTTAGGTCCTTAGGATGACCAGGGCAAGACTACCCGAAGAACCGAAACGACATCCCAAGTGCCACTCGTGGCCCACCATACCATTCTTGCCACTTGCCCCGGTCTAAATCTATTTATCAAACCCAGTTGATTACCATGCACCACGTGCCATCACCATCATCACAACAGATGATACTTCTCCAAAACAGGTTCAATATCTCATTAAGTCAATATTAACATTTGATTGTCCAAAATCTTGTCATGTGCGCGTAGCAGGTCTAAACAATATACTACAACGGTCTAAATACCCAATGTTGGCAATTTAATAATGTCCAACTACATATTCCATAACAAGGGTGACAAGGGTTCATGGCACATAATTAAGTAACCAAGGTGTCATACTGCAATTTGGCATTTATCAAATTCCCATAAATAATTTAAACAATCTCTAATTAAATTAGCATGCAATAGTTTAAATCAAACTAATTTTGAAAAATAGGAGCAACATGATCAAAGCATAACTTGCCTTCAAAAAGTAATTGTTCTTGGTCTTGAGCTGGCTCCTGGGTCAAAACTTCACCTTCGTAGCCTTCAGGCACTTCAACGTCTACTCGTAACACGTGCAAATAGCAATAAATAATTAAACAGTGTACAAAATTATCTAAAAATTCAAATAAAAATCATAAACAAAAAGGGTACATTTTTATAAGTTTTTAGAAATTTGAATTGTCCATATCAGAGTTAAAACGCAAAAGTTATACCCGTTTAAAGTTTGTAAAATCAATTAAATAAATATAAACAGGGGAAAACTTGTCGGGACCCGAATTTGCAAATCCGGACCCTCAGTGTATTCAGCACTAGTCTAGGATCACGCTAGTGCACACAGTCTCAACATTGGTAAATATCATAATCATACCACTCGATAATAATAAAGTACTTTAATTAGATAATCAAACTGGTTGCTTGACCTTAAGGTCAAGTAACAAATATACGCCTCGCAGGGCGAAACTTATTAAAAGAGAAGTAATAGCAGCGGAAAAAAGTAAGATAACATCTTGGCGCCATCCAGTATACCACAGGCAACTGACTGGGCTCGCTCCCTAGTTAGATGGTTCCTCTTGGAGCTCCTCCTCCAAAGCTGGTGTAGACTCTTCCTCAACTGGTGTTGTATTGTTGCAAGGGTGAGTACTTGGTACTCAGCAAGTTATGCACAGAATGCAGCTAATATACTACATGCATGGCTTAATACAAAGGAATAGCTCAAGGTATATTTGCAGTAAACAACATTTAACAAGTATCATAAGTAGATTCTAAAGCAGTAGAAACAAGTATAACATCAATAACTTTTCCAGGAGTTAAATAAACATCTCCCCCATTCCTAGTCCACATTTCCATCAACATCATCTATTAACCAAACCAAACCTTCCATGTCCAAGTTGTTTTCACGAGAGTCTAACCCTTGACTATAATCCCCGAGCAATGTCCAATACCGCGGACACGGCTATTCGAATAGATTTTTCACTCTGCAGAGGTTATGCACTTTACCCACAGGATACAGCCAAACACCACAAAGGCGAGTGATCGTAACAAAGCCTTTCGGAAACAGCTAACTACACAAGTGAACCTTTCCGATTTTTGCCATACACCATCCCTTCCCTTAACCAAGACGAAGTATGGGACCGACATACCGTTGGACGGGTACTATGCCATTGCATCGGTACGCTCCCCTTTCAAGCTACACAAAGGGTGTAGTTGACACCCGAGGTATCACATGCAAGTTATTAGTAACTTACTCAACTAGGTCCGTCCCATTACGGACATGTGGTTGCACGACTAACTCAGTTCAAAGGCTTGCAAGGTTAAGTCCTTAGGTTGACCAGGGCAAGACTACCCGAAGAACCAAACCATCGCTCCCGATGCCGCAACTGGCCCACCCGATCATTTCTTGCCACATGCCCCGGTCAAAATTTATTTATCAAAAACCCCCAGTTGATTACCATGCACCACGTGCCATCAACATCACAACATGTGATACTTTTTCCAAAACAGGTTCAATATATCATTAAGTCAGTATTAGCATTTGTTTGACCAAAATCATGTCATGAGCACGTAGCAGGTCTAAGCAATGTACTACAACGATCTAAACTCCCATGTTGGCAATTTAATAACGTCCAACTATTTAATCCTCAACTAGGGTGACAAGGGGTTCATGGCATACAATTATCTATGTCAAGGTGGCATACAGCAACTAGGCAATTAACTAATCTCCCAAAATCAATTAAAGCATTTTATAATTGAACTAGCATGCAATAATTTAAATCAAATTAATTTCAAAATGGGATCAACATGGTCAAAGCATAACTTGCCTTCAAAGAATACTTGATCTTGGTCCGGAGGTGGCTCCTGGGTCAACACTTCTTCTTCGAAACCTTCGGGCACTTCAACGTCTACTCGTAACGCGTGCAAATAGCAATAAGTGAATAAAACAGTAGACAAAAAGTGTTCAAACATCCAAATAAAGTCCATAAACAGAGAGAGAATAATTTTATGAATTTTTAGGAATTTGAATCGGCGAAATCGGAGTTAAAATGCAAAAGTTATAAGCGTTTAAAGTTTAAATAATCAATTAAATAATATTACAGAGAAAAACATTGGTCCAAAAATTAAATAAAATTCACCATTAGGTAGATCTCAATTTTATACAAATTTAGAAATTTGAATCACTCAAATCGGAGTTAAATTGCAAAAGTTATAAGCGTTTGAAGTTTGAATCTAAATTTGAAATCAATAAACCGAAATAAATAAAAAATTTCTTTTTCGGAAAATGATTTATTGCGTCAGCAGTGACACGTGTCAGCACCGGATTGGTCCACGTGGACTTGCTGACGTCAGCGCCGGCCAAACCTCACGATGACGTCAGCATGACGTCATCGTGCCACGTGGAGCTCTCTGGAGCGGCCACGTCGGCGCCGACGCATGGACCCGGTCCACGCGGGCGCGGTCCACCGATACTGTGCCACTGACAGGCGGGCCCGCCCTGTCAGCGGCTCGGGCTCACACCTGAGCGGGCGCGCCTGACACATAGGCCCTCTGACACGCGGGCCCCGCGTGTCAGAGACACATCCCACACGTGGGCGCTGACCGCGACGGTCGGCCTCCCGGCCACGTGGCGCGATCTCGGCCGTTGATTTGAAAATCAACGGCCCAGATTCGATCTGGTTTCATGCGTTTGGGGTTAACGCGGTTAATCCGGACCGTTGGATCTCGATCGGACGGCCGAGATCCAATCTAACGCGTACAAAGCGGCTAACGCTAACCGTACGATCTAGATCTAACGGCTGAGATTGGATCTGGGGTTCGCACGTGAATCTTACCCGCGGATGACATGGCGAAATCTGGGCCCTTGGATGGAGATCCGACGGCTGAGGGAGCTCGGGGTCCGGCGATGGCGCGGCGGCGCTGCGGTGGCCGGAGCCGAGGACGATGACCGCGCTAACGGCGCTGCGGGGCTTCTTCGGCGAGGTGAGTGGTACTCATGGACGCGTCTCGACCTCCCGGTTCTGGATCTGGGCTCAACGGCGGCGGGGGACGGCGGACGGCGGCGGAGATCGACGAAAACCGCGGCGGAACCCTACATCAACTACGGCGAGCTCTCGCGGGCAAACGGCGGCGGCTTGGGCGATGTTGTCTAGGGCTACGGGATCGCACGGGAGAGGCGGTCCCGACACGGGTGGCGGCGCTTTAAATAGCCCCTCGACGTCCGTGAAATGCGCGGAAAACAAGGTCCCACGCACGGGCGGCGGCGGAGTCCGGCGGCGACACGGAGAGGGCGACGTGGCTCAACGTGAGCCGTTGGATCTCGATCCAACGGTCACGTGGTTAGGGTTCGGCCGACTGGGTTCGGCTCGACCGGATGACGCGGTCGGGTTCGGGTCGACTCGGACTCGAGTCTGACTCGGGCCCGGTCGTTTGAATAGTACTCGACCCGAGTTGAATTTCCAGCGATTAAATATTCAAATTAATTCCCAGAAATTCATTTAATTCATTAAAAATAGCAAAACACTCAGAAAAATTCCAGAAAAAATCTAGAAAATATTTTGGGGCATTTTGGACTCAAATAAAATATTTCCAACAAAAATTTATTTGTAAAATCAAATTCTTTAATTATTTCAAAAGGGAATAAATTCAAATAAATCCCAGAAAATTCCAAAAATTCACAAAAGTGCCAACTCTTATTTAAATTCATGAAAAGCAAAAATTGGGGTGTTAAAAAACTCATGTCCAAAAATTAAATAAAATTCACCATCAAGTAGATCTCAATTTTGTAGAAATTAAGAAATTAGAATCACCCAAATCGAAGTTAAAATGCAAAAGTTATAAGCGTTTGAAGTTTGAAAAATCAAATAAAAGAATAAACCAAATTAATTCATTTATTTTTCTATTGAAAAAACCCAATTATGACGTCAGCTGACGTTAGCGTGGAATTTGAATTTTCACTGAATTATTTTTCTAAAGGAAAATCGAATTATGACGTCATGCTTGCATTATCTGGTCCATGGACTCGGTCCATGACTCGGGTCCGGTCCACCGTGGACCCGGTCCACAGGTGCACGTGTCACTGACACGTGGGAACCCCTTGGATGACGTCATTGCTGATGTCATCGCGCTCAGCCACACGGTACTGACACGCGGGCCCCACCGTGACGTCATCATGACTTCACGGATGACGTCATGGAACGGTCGGTGTGGTCGCTGACACGCGGGCCCAAGCTGACGTCACTGCTGATGTCAACACCGACTGTTTGGCTCCTGGACACGTGGCTTGATCCAGGCCATTGATTTGAAAATTAACGGTCCAGATTAGATCTGGAGTTCCCACATTTGGGTTAACGTGGTCAATCTGGACCGCACGATTCGAATCGGACAGTTAGAAATAGATCGGGTTTTACCGCGTCGTGGGGCGACGTGGCATATCCCAGTGGTTGACGCGTGGCTCAATCTACGCCGTTCAATCTCGATCAAACGGCTGAGAATGCATCTAATGCTACAACGCGGGTTAACCCTTACCGTACGATCTAGATCTAACGGCTGAGATTAGATCTAACACGGTGTAGTCTTCGGCTACGTGGCTCAATCTAAAGCGTTGGATCTAGATCCAGCGGTTAAGATTAGATCTTAAAAATGCAACGTGGAAATTACTCACAGGTGACATGGACGAATCCGGACCGTGCGATGAAGATCCAACGGCGGAGGAAGCTCGCGGTTCCGGCGATGGCGCGGCGGAGCAGAGGACGCCGGAGCTGAGGACGATGACATAGCCAACGACGCTTTGGGGCAGTTCTGGCGAAGTGCGTGGTCACGCTCGATGCGTCTCGGCTCGGGGGCTTCGGATTTGGGCTCAATCACGGCGGAGGACGACGGGGATCGGCGGAAAACGGCAAAAACCGCGGTGAAGCGCAATTCCAACTACGGTGAGCGATTGCAGGCTGGCAGCGGCGGCTTGGTTGGCGTGAGTTGGGGCAAAATGTGCGTGCAGAAGAGGGCAACACAGGGGAGGTGGCGGCGCATTAAATAGCGCCCTTGGCGTCCGTGAAAACCGAGGTCCACCCACGCGCGACGGCGGAATACGGCGCCCACATGGAGAAGGTGACGTGGCACAATCTCATCCATCCATGCGTACACGATCAACGGCTGGGATTGCACGGGCGTGGACAGGTTCGATCCGGTTCGGGCTCGGGTGACGTGGTAACGGTCGCGCGGTTTAGGGTTTGGTTGGACTTGGGTCTAGCTTGAATGCGGCTCGGTCGGACTCGAGTCAGACTCGTTTCTGACCCGGGTCGGATGAACAGTAAAACCCGTTCGTGATTTTCCAGTGATTAAATATTTAAAATAATTACTAGAAATTCAAATAATTCAAGAAAATAGCAAAATGATCAGAAAAATTCCAGAAAAATCGTGGAGAATAATTTGAGACATTTTGGACTCAAATAAAATATTTCCAACAAAATTGTATTTAAAAATTTTAATTATGTAATTATCTTGAAAGGGAATAAATTCAAATTAAATCCAAATAAATCCAAATAAATTCCAGAAAATTCCAAAAATTCTCAAAAGTATAAAATTTCATTAAAATTCATGAAAAGCAAAAATTGGGGTGTTACAAACCTCCCCCTTAACAGAATCTCGACCCTGAGATTCATGGCTGACTAAGGAATAGGTTCGGAAATTCCTTTCTCAAATCCTCCTCGCGCTCCCAGGTTGCTTCACTTTTCGCATGATTGCTCCACTGAACTCTGCAGAAGCGGGTCGACTTGTTTCTTGTCTCTCGATCCATTGTGTCTAGAATCTTCACGGGGTGTTCCTGATATGTCAGTTCTTCCTGCAGCTCTATTGACTCTAGTGGCGTCTGTTCATCTGGTACTCGGAGACACTTCTTTAGTTGGGATACATGGAACACATCATGCACTCCCGCCAACGACTGCGACAACTCCAATTGGTAAGCAACTTCTCCTCGGCGACTCAGGATCTTGAACGGACCAACATATCTTGGCGGAAGCTTCCCTTTGGCGTGGGATCTCTTAACTCCCTTGAGAGGTGTAACCCTGAGATATACGAAATCCTCCGGTTCATAACTCAAGTCTCGACGATGGTTGTCAGCGTAACTTTTCTGTCTCGACTAAGCTATCTTCAGTCTTTCCTGGATCATGGCAATCTGTTCTTCGGCTTCTTGAAGGATATATGGTCCAAAGACATGTTGTTCACCCGTCTCATTCCAATTCAACAGTGTTCGACATGGTCGACCATACAGTGCCTCAAAAGGTGACATCTATAAACTGGCCTGATAGCTGTTATTGTATCTGAACTCAGCGTACGGCAAACTCTTATCCCAAGAGGTAGCATAAGCCAGTGCACAAGCTCTTAGCATATCCTCCAGAATCTGATTAACTCTTTCAGTCTGTCCATCCGTCTGCGGATGATACGCTGTACTGAAGTTCAAACAGGTCCCCATGGCTTCATGCAGCTTGTTCCAGAATCTTGAGGTAAATTGGATACCTTTGTCCGATACAATCTTCTTTGGCACTCCGTGTAAACAGACGATCCTGGTCATGTACAATTCTGCTAACTTATCTCCCAAGTAAGTGGTCTTTACAGGGATAAAATGAGCGACCTTAGTCAAGCGGTCCACTATAACCCATATGGAGTCATATCCTCCTTGAGTCTTCGGCAATCCGGTAATGAAGTCCATACCAATTTCCTCCCACTTCCACTCAGGTATCTTTAATGGTTGCAGCAATCCTGCTGGTCTCTGATGCATTGTCTTGACTCTCTAGCATATGTTGCACAACGCAACATGCTCAGCAACTTCACGTTTCATGCTTGGCCATCATAATCTCTCCTTCAGGTCTTGGTACATCTTGGCACTTCCTGGGTGAATAGAATACTTGGAATCATGAGCTTCCTCTAGAATCAACTGCTTCAGCTCTTTCTTGTTCGGTACACAGATGCCGTCCTCAATCCACAATGTACCCTGCTCATCCAGCTTGAAGTCCTTAGCCTTGCCTTCATTCATTTTGGACTTAATCCTCTGGATCTTGGCATCATCCTTCTGTCCTTCTCAGATCTGATCCTCCAAGGTAGGCTTCACTTCTATAGCAGCTAGGAATCCTTCAGGTACAACTTCCAATTCCAGTTTCTGTAACTCCCTGCATAGCTTGTCCTGGCTTTCGGCTAGCAACACATTCACGGTATGGCTCTTTCGACTCAAGGCATCGGCCACCACATTGGCCTTCCTGGGATGGTAATGGATTCCAACATTGTAATCCTTCATCAACTTCAACCATCTCCTTTGCCTCATGTTCAGGTCCGATTGGGTGAAAATGTATTTAAGACTCTTATGGTCCGTGTACACTTCACACCTATTCCCAATCAAATAATGACGCCACAACTTCAAGGCATGCACTACGGCAGCTAACTCTGGGTCATGCGTCGGGTAATACTCCTCATGCGGCCTCAGCTGCCTTGACACATACGCAATGACCTTCCGGTTTTGCATCAACATGCATCCAAGCCCCTGGCGCGATGCATCACAGTAGATATCAAAGCTTTGATTAACATCCGGTAGGACTAACACCAGCACTGATGTCAATCGCTTCTTTAGCTCTTGGAAACCTTTCTCACATTCCGGCGTCCAGTTAAACTTATTCTCCTTTTTCAACAATTGCGTAATAGGTCTCGCAATCGTCGAAAAGCCTTCAATAAAGCGGCGGTAGTAACCGGCCATCCCAAGGAAACTCCGAATCTGGGTCACTGTCTTTGGTTGTTCCCAATGTAACACGGCTTCTACTTTGCTTGGATCAACAACGACTCCTTCTGCGGTCATTACGTGTCCAAGGAACTCCACCTTATCCTTCCAGAAGTAGCACTTGCAGAACATGGCGAAGAGCTGCTGTTCCCTTAGCTTATTCAACACTAGCCCCATGTGTTCTGCATGCTCCTCTCTTGTCTTGGAGTAGACTAGTATGTCATCTATGAACAGGACAACGAACTTATCCAAATACTCCATGAAAACCTTATTCATCATGTTCATGAAGTAAGCTAGCGCATTCATCAGACCAAAGGACATAACTGTAAACTCATAATGTCCGTATCTCGACGAGAATGCGGTCTTCGGGATGTCTTCTGATCGGATTTTCAACTGGTGATATCCTGATCTCAGATCTTGGAGAAAACTCCGGCTCCTCTTAAGTGGTCAAACAGGTCATCGATCCTGGGTAGCGGGTACTTGTTCTTCACGGTAACTTCATTGAGTGCACGGTAATCTATGCACATCCTGAAACTTCCATCCTTCTTCTTGACGAACAGAACTGGTGCTCCCCATGGCGACGAACTAGGTCTGATGAATCCTTTTTCCATCAGCTCCTCGAGCTGCTTCTTCATCTCTACCAACTCTTTGGTTGACATCCGATAGGGTCTCTTCGCTATCGCTGTTGTTCCAGGTACTAACTCAATCACAAATTCTATGTCTCTGTCTAACGGCATACCAGGTAACTCTTCAGGAAAAACATCAGGATACTCGTTCACCACTGAAACATCCTCTATGCTGATTGCCTTCGTACTGTTGACCATCAACTATCCATCTCGAACGGCGGTCGCTTGAAGCTCTACTTTCCTTCCACAAGGGCTCTCCATAGATATAATTCTTCTTCCACAGTCGAGCACGACCTTGTGCTTGGACAACCAATCCATTCCCAAAATAACATCTAAGGTCTGGGTTCCCAATATAATAAGGTTCTCTATGAACTCTACCCCATCTATTAGTACTCTCATCCCAGAACATCCTACTTGAGATCAGAGTTCTGACCCAGGGGTTTGAACTATAAGCATGCATTTAAGATCCACGATCTCCAAATCATTCTTACAAACAAAATCTCGAGAAACAAACGAATGCGAAGCTCCAGAGTCAAACAAAACTGCTGCAGATACTGAGTTGACAAGTAACTTACCCAGTACGACGTCCGTGGCTTTCTGAAGTGCATCCGCGGTCACGTGATTGACTCAGCCTCTCACCACGGTCTGGGGCGCGACTCCTAGCTGTGTTGTCCCGCGGTTTGCTCCCGGTGCAGGTGTCCTGGCTGGTGTGGAGCCCAAGTTGAAGCGAACTGGGGTCACTCCTGCTGTCTTCTTGGGGCAGTTGTTGGAGAAGTGCCCTGGTTCATTGCATGTATAACAACGCCTCACTGTGTCCTGCTGGCTGCTCGCAGCGGCGTTCCTGGCTGGAGCTGGTGTCTGGTAGTTCTGGTTGGTTGGTCTTGGTGCTGGCGATGATGTTCTTGCAGCATTCTGCGGCTGGAATCCGAAGAATTGATTTGGTGCAACTATCAGGCGTTGCCCTCCTTGGCGTGCTCCTTGTTGTGCCATCATGCGCTTCCAGTTGTCGTCCAATTCCTTGTGCTTGTCCTCTAGGATGAGTGCCTTGTTCACAAGCTCTTGTAAGTCAGGAAACGTGTGGGTAATCAGTTCCACCTGTAGTCCAGAATTTAGTCCCTTTAAGATGCGAGACTGCCTGGCCTTGTCTGTTGCTACGTCTTCAGGTGCGTAGCGGGCTAGCTGAGTAAACTTATTGAGATATTCAGCCACTGACTGGCTGCCCTGCTTTAAGGCTCTGAACTCTTCCTTCTTGAGGTCCATTATTCCCTCCGACACGTGATATTGATGGAAGGCGGCAGTAAACTCCTTCCAAGTGATATCTCGTGGGTTTTCCTGTGTAGCGCAGTAATTCTCCCACCATTCTGCTGCAGTCCCCTCTAGCTGATGAGAGGCATAAAGCACCCTCTCATTCCCCACGCACTGGGTGATGTGTAGCTTCCTTTCTATTGACCTCAGCCAATCATCTGCCTCCAATGGATTGGCGTTTCCGGAAAAGGTGGGCGGATGGGTCCTCATGAACTCTGACAGCCTCAAGTTTTGACGCTGTCCCTAATTGACTTGATTGGCAGCGGCCTGAGCGGTGACTTGCTGCATCTGTTTCATCATCGCATGCATCAACTGGGTCTGTGGAGCAAGGAAGGCTCCAAAGTTCTGCATGTCAACTGGCGGTGCTGGTTGGGGTGCAGGTGCTCCATCATTAGGGTTTCCGACAGGGCAAGAACCACTTCCGTTGCCTCCAAGGTTTCCGCGGGTGTTCACCATCTGTCGATTGCTCCAAGTTTTAGAGATGAGAGGGAAACAAGAATAGGCAAGTAATAGAGAAACTTATGCGGGGTGGAAGGTGTAACACAAAATCCTATTTTATTATTTAATAATAATTTGGTATGGTTGCTCACAATGCCTAAGGGCCTTGCAACAGATACTACACACTCAGCAATCAATGAAAATCCAAATTAAACTATCACTGGAGTCTAACGCTTCTAAGGGTGACTCTTTACTCTTAGACGCGACTCGATGAAGGAGTCTCAACCACTAATATGAACGCTCACTCCTCGACCCAACCTCCACAACCTCCACATGGCGGGTGCGGCGGTATCGGCGCGAAGCAGTCTCCGTGTCCTACCACAACTGTGGTCGACGACGCGACGTCCTCCTCTGGCTCTGGCTGTGGCTCAGGCACGGGCTGTGGCTGTGGTGCAGACCCCTGCTCCTGCTCAGGTGCTGGCTCCTCTGGGTCTAGGGCCTCCAACTCCAACACTGGCTCCAGGCCATGCCCGTACAGTGATGTCTCCAGCTCTGCGATCCTCTGTGTCGCGTAGGTGACATACTCGCGAGCATTCTCCAGGTGTTTCTTCCCTTCCTTGACCTCCTCGCGAGCCTTCTGCAATTCTCGAACTGTGTCATCAAGAACATCCTCTTGGGCTACGACGAACCTCGCCAAGTGTGTGACAGTGACATCCTCATCTTCTATCGGCTCCCGCTTAACCCTGTTGTCTTGACGTGGGTGGTGATGAAACACTGTGCCCTCCATCTCTCTAGAGTAGGTGCGAGCGACACCTCCTGGATTCCCATCTCAAACGTAGACATCCTGGCCGTGAAGTAGCATGGGTGACTAAACTTCGTCTTCTCACGAGCATACACGGTGATCTTGACATCCCATGCCTTGACCAAACCAGCCTTCACTACGGTGGTCCCCTGGTAAAGCGGTCTCTCAAAACCTCCAAGTACCTGCAGCATACGCCATAACTCAATGGCGTAGCCTTCCTTACGCTCGGCGTAGTTGTTGAGCATCTTCATTTGCCAAAGACACTCATGTGAGAACACAACATTTTAAAACCAAAGTGGAGAAAAAGAGAATTCAGCAAGGGGTATGAACAAGAGAGAAGGGGATAAGGCGAGATTTCATTCATCATCTTGTCAAGTTTTAACTTTAGAAAATAAGTTTTATCCTTTCTACGACCATTCTAACTAGGGGTAGTCCTGCAGTCAATATGGCTCTGATACCACCTCTGTCGGGACCCGAATTTCCAAATCCGGACCTTCTGTGTATTCAGTACTAGTACAGGATCACGCTAGTGCACACAGTCTCAACATCGGTACATATCACAATCATACTCAATGAAATAGTAAAGTATTTTAATTGAAATAACCAAACTGGTTGATCGACCTTAGGGTCAAGTTACAAGAGTACGCCATACAGGGCGAAAACTTATTAAAGGAAATAAACTGCAGCGGAATAAAAGCATCAACGTGACGCCATCCAGTATACCACAGGCAACTGATTGGGCTCGCTCCCTAGATAGACGGTTCTCCCTGAAGTTCTTCCTCCAAAGCCGGCGTCGCTTCTTCTTCAACTGGTGTTGTATTGTTGCAAGGGGTGAGTACTTGGTACTCAGCAAGTCATGCACAGAATGCGAACTAATACTCTACATGCATGGCTTAGTACAAGGAATGTTCCATGGTTCATTTGCAGTAAACAACACTTAACAAGTAGCATAAGTAAATTCGAAAGCGGTAAAAGCAAATATAATATCAATAACTTTTCCAGTAGTTAAGTAAACACTTTCCCTTTCCTAATCCATATTTCCATCAACGTCATCATACAAGTGAACCTCCTCGGTTTTTGCCATACACCATCCCTTCCCTCAGCGGAGGCGAAGTATGTGACCGACATACCATTGGACGGGTAACATGCCATAGCCCTGGTACGCTCCCCTTTCAAGCTACACAAAAGGTGTAGCTGACACCCCAAGGTACCACATGCAAATATTAGTAACTTACTCAACTAGGTCTGTCCCATTACAGACATATGGTTGCACGTTTGACTCAGATCAAAGGCTTGCAAGGTTAAGTCCTTAGGATGACTAGGGCAAGACTACCCGAAGAACCGAAACGACATCCCCGGTGCCACTCATGGCCCACCATATCATTTTTGCCACTTGCCCCGGTCTAAATCTATTTATCAAACCCAGTTGATTACCATGCACCATGTGCCATCACCATCACAACAACACATGATACTTCTCCAAAATAGGTTCAATATCTTATTAAGTCAATATTAACATTTGATTGTCCAAAATCTTGTCATGTGTGCGTAGCAGGTCTAAGCAATATACTACAATGGTCTAAATACCCAATGTTAGCAATTTAATAATATCCAACTACATATTCCATAACTAGGGTGACAAGGGTTCATGACACATAATTAAGTAACCAAGGTGTCATACTGCAATTTGGCATTTATCTAATTCCCATAAATAATTTAAACAATCTCTAATTAAACTAGCATGCAATAGTTTAAATCAAACTAATTTTCAAAAATAGGAGCAATATGATCAAAGCATAACTTGCCTTCAAAAAGTAATTCTTCTTGGTCTTGAGCTGGCTCCTGGGTCAAAACTTCACCTTCGTAGCCTTCGGGCACTTCAACGTCTACTCGTAACGTGTGCAAATAGCAATAAATAATTAAACAGTGTATAACAGTGTCCAAAAATTCAACTAAAACTCATAAACAGAAAGGATACATTTTTATAAGTTTTTAGAAATTTGAATCGTCCAAATCGGAGTTAAAACGCAAAAGTTATACCCGTTTAAAGTTTGTAAAATCAATTAAATAAATATAAACAGGGGAAAACTCATGTCCAAAAATTAAATAAAATTCACCATGAAGTAGATCTCAGTTTTATAAAAATGTAGAAATTGAATCACCCAAATCGGAGTTAAAATGCAAAACTTATAAGTGTTTGAAGTTTGAAAAATCAAATAAAAGAATAAACCGAATTAATTCATTTATTTTTCTATTGAAAAACCCAATCATGACGTCAGCGTGGAGTTTGAATTTCCACCAAATTATTTTTCTAAAGGAAAATCAAATTATGACGTCATGCTTGCGTCATCCGGTCCATGGACTCGTCCACGACTCGGGTCCGGTCCACCGTGGACCCGGTCCACGGGTGCACGTGTCACTAACACATGGGACCCCCTTGGATGACGTCATTGCTGACGTCATCGCGCTCGGCCTCACAGTACTGACACGCGGGCCCCACCGTGACGTCATCATGACGTCACGGATGACGTCATGGAGCGGTCGGTGCGGTCGCTGACACGCAGGCCCAAGCTGACGTCACTGCTGACCGGAAAAATAGCAAAATGATCATAAAAATTCCAGAAAAATCCTGGAAAATACTTTGAGACATTTTGGACTCAAATAAAATATTTTCAACAAAATTTTATTTAAAACTTTTAATTATGTAATTTTCTCGAAAGGGAATAAATTCAAATTAAATCCAAATAAATCCAAATAAGTTTCAGAAAATTCCAAAAATTCTCAAAAGTATAAAATTTCATTTAAATTCATGAAAAGCAAAAATTGGGGTGTTACACGTATGTACTCATAACACTTTAGTGTATGAAAGTAATTATACATGCACGGCTATCTCAATGGAAGAAAGCTTCTACACTAGGTTTCATTTTCAGCATGAAGCAAATTTTATTTGTAAGCATGTAATTTGATAAATGATGTCAGTGTTGAAAGAGCATTTAACAAGAAACTACATACTGTAAGTAAAGCATAGATGTACAACATTTCATGACCCTCCATGGTCATGAATATAGTAAATAACCGCCAAACCTTCATACTAATAACCGACTCACCATACCACTATTTTCCAAAGTATTTGCAAAACCAAAACCAAAATACTATACTTGACATTATGTCCCAAGCTGCTCATGACCGTGAGCACGGCTAATTAATTATATTTAAATCTCTGTAGAGATTGTACACTTTACCCACACGACATATTCTAGCAATCATGTCAACCATACCACGCGATACATAAGTACCCATTTTGCTAGACTATGACGAAACTTTTTGACTAGCTGGAGCCTAACCTTGCATTAGCCTGGTGTATGACCATCCTTGCTATGGCGGCATAAGTCACTAGTTGTACATTTCTGTACTCACGATGGTCCCGCTACCTATGCCCTCATTCTCCCCATAGCAAGGCATACCCGTTGTATCAGGTTGCTTTGGTCCCAACGCCTTGGTGAAGGGAGCACCATCAAACGACACCAGTTCGTCGGTTCGTCCATACTACTTCGGCCTACCAACATGCAAGGCTAAACTCTAACTAATTTAATAAGTTAAGGCTATCCCATAACTAGCACATATGATTGGACCGTTTGACTCAGTTGATAGCATCAAGTTCGGTCCTTAGGTTGACTCAGGCGAGAATCTCCCCCTATCTACATGTAAGTACAACCCTCGCACGACACAAGTCCAATTCTTGTACCGTACAAGTACATCCCTTGTACAGTACAAGTCAATGCCTTGTACAGCCAATTATACCATATCTCGCCCGTGTCTAAATCATAACTTTTATTTTCATTTTTACCAATATATCGGTATCCTTTACTGTCATATCTAACCCTTTTAAATTTTAATAAGGACTCAAATCTATCATTCTACCCTTATCTAATGCATGGCTAAGCATAAGCATTTAATAATCGATTATACCCATGTTACATTTCATAGAATAATTAATCCCAGCCTAGGGTTGAACAAGGTTCTCATGTCAATATACTTAAGGAAATCCCACAATTTAGGAATACAACTACCATTTCTCACAATATAGTAACTTTACGGAAATTACACGCATGCATAATAGTTTGACAAAACAAAATAGACAACGTAAGATATGTGATCAATATGATCAAATGAGGGTGCTTTCCTGTTTGCTCTTCGTCGAGGTTGTGTTCAGGATAAAAGTCAGGGTCGTTATCAACAGACTCCAAAACATCATCGTCTACGTGTTCGAATGACAAAAACCACGACAAAAGCAAATAACAATATATCAAATAGGTACAAAATTAAACTTATCAAAAGAACATAGTGATTTTGGGAATTTCATACTACCACTTGCTTAGTAGTTTTATTCACATTGGGTTTAAGTGAGGCTCTTTTACATTTTTACTACCCTCATTCTTTCAGTTTCAAGAAACTAAGTTTATGTATTATAGTGTTTATAATTCCAAATTCAAGAAGCTAAGATTGTTTGGATTAATAAAATTAAGACTTTAATAAAAGTGCTCACGTGAATAGTACTTAGGCTTAAGTATATTTTGCACAAAAGTTGATTTATTGTCGGGACCCGAATATGCAAATCTGGACTCTCTGTGTATTTAGTTTTAGTCCAGGATCACGCTAGTGCACACAGTCTCAACATAGATGAATATCACAATTATACACAGCGGAATAATAAAAATAACTCAATTATAGAATATAAACTATTGAACGACCTTAAGGTCAACCTTACACTGGTGAGGCATTGACGGCTTCAACTCCAAATAAGCTGCAGCAGAACGAAGAACACCGGTGAATCCCATCAATACGCCACAGGCAACTGACAGGGTTCGACTCTTAGATATTCACCTTCTCACGGAACTTCCTCTTCTTCGACGATGTAGTCTTCTTCTCAACTGGTGATTGTTTGTTGCAAGGGGTGAGTACATAAAGCACTCAGTAAGTCATGCACAGAATGCAAGTCTAATAACTATATGCATGGCTTATTCCAAGTGACAGGCTGAATGGTTATTTTGCGGAAAAGCAGCATTCACAAATAACATAATAGATTATAAAGTAGTAAAACAAGTAATAACAATAATAGATTGCACAGTTATTTCATAAGTAAAACAAACCACATCCTTAACCAATTATCACTTTCCACAGGCAAGAATGTCTCCAAGCCCAAGTTCCATTTTAAGAAAAGCTAACCCTTGACTGTAATCCCCAAGCAATATCCAATACCGTGGACACGGCTATTCGAATCGATTTTACACTCTGTAGAGGTTATACACTTTACCCACAAGATATAATCAACTCACCACGTCAGCCGTGAATCGCCATACAAGAGTATGCGAATGAGCGATCATAACAAAGCCTTTTGGAAGCTTCTAACTCCACAAGTGAACCTCTCCGGTTGTTGCACACTATCCATTCCCTTAGCAAAGGCGAAGTCTAGGCCAACCAACCGTTGGATGGGTACCTAGCCGCAGCCCCGGTACTCTCCCCCATTCAACTACACAGAGGTATAGTTGACATCCCGTGGTACCACATGCAAGTTATTAGCAACCTACTCAACTAGGTCCGTCCCATTACAGACATGCGGTTGTATGATGAACTCAGTTTAAAGGCTTGCAAGGTTAAATCCTTAGAGTGACCAGCGCAAGACTACCAAAGTATCCATGATGTAACACTGGGTGTCCCGATCTTTCGATGAGAATGATAACCATCGATTTGGGTGGAGACGACTTTGACGATCCGACTACAACGTACAACGACGATGCGCCTTAGCAATCGCTAAACCAACTCCAGAGGGTTATTGACCTTGCTGTGGGCACGATCAACCTGATCACGAAGATCAATTCCTGCAAGCAATCGAAGAACAAGCAAGAACAAGGCAAAAGTAATCTAAAATTGCAAATATAGATGAAGTATAGAAAAAGTTGGGGTTCTGATATAAGGAGCTTGTTAGGCGGCCGTTGAGCACGTCTAAAAGACTCAAATAGTAGCAAAAGGCTAAACTATCAAATAACCAAAATCCAAGTTATTTTGGGGGACTCCCTAGCTATATATAAGAGAAATAGGAGGCCAAAACCAAGCTAGGGGCGTCCAAACCACATCCATGGCCGAGTAGGACTCCTATTCCTAGTTTGACTCGGATTTGGAAAGATGACCGAACTTGTTTTGCAGATTCCTGTTGACTCGTAAGGAATTTGGAGGTGGGGTCTGATCCGTTGGAAAGAGGACGTCGAAACCTTTCAAACCAGTACTCATAGACCTCAAACACCCTTGTGGATCAAAAGTTATGGTTGTTTTAAGTTGGTACTGTCTAGGAGGCCGAATCCGAGTTGAACTTGTGCACCGGAAGAATTGGCTTCATGCTTGACATTTGGGAGTCCTTCTCCTTGGTTCCTAAGGACAATAAAATCATCACAAGGATTAAATAGCATTCCATTCCTTAAATTATTTGTATGCAACCCGAGGAACGCATTCACCTGGCAATATAATTGACGTGCGCGACCTTGAGTAATTGGCCCTTGTATTACATTGTTGGCTTCAATTGGGTTTGTAGGCATGGCCGCATCCATGGTAGTGATGTCCTCATCATCCTCCCCTTCTTGCATTTGAGTCGTCCTCGACTCAAGCTCATCATCTTCTCTTAAGTATGTCTTTAAATCTGGCCAAGGTGGGGGTCGATAAAGCCATGCACATGGAGTCATCATAGTAGATGCATACGAAGTAGAAGTTGCCGTGAAGTGTCGCCAACTTAATGGTCCTGGCCAAGGTGGGGGTCGATGAAACTATGCATTTGATATAATTGCAGCAACACTTGGTGATGACCATATGTATGCAGTGTTAGTTCTGTCCATGATGAGCATGGTCTCATCATCCTCCCTTTCTTGAAGTGGAGTCGTCCTCGACTCCATCATATTGTCTTGCAAAATGTTAGTAACGACAGGAAACAAAGTGATACGCACATTTGCAATCAAATCAATGGATCGAGAATTTCTATCAACCATATACTCCCTTTCTTGAAAACTATCATGTGACTTGTGAATGGAACCAAATGTACTTGGTATGACATGATTAGTGATATGGCAATTATTAAATTGATGACATTATTGCATTGCAAACGGAGGTTTAAAATCTGAACAAATGTAAACTCGATGTGCTTTATACTCTCCTTTCTCACTATTTTTGCCAATAACATAAAAAATATTTCGCGATAACCATGACAAATCAGAATGTAAAAAAAGCCTCTCCTCTAAATAATTCAGATCACACGGAACATCAAATTCAATGTAGCCTAATGTATATAAAGGAGACATCAATTTCAACTCATCATTTTCGCTTGGGATGTGAATGACATGTTTATTTTCAGCATAAGTGTCTAGTGTGTTAACAAAAGTGACATGTTCATTCGCTAGTTGTGTCATGGATATAAGTGAAGTATTATCACACAACTTTTCTTTATCACAAGAAATAGCAAGCAAATCATCTTGTAACAAAGCAAAATCAACAATTGGTTCCACTAATAATAGCTCCACGATAGCATGATTTGTGGATAGTTTTAGCTCTTCTAAATTATTTTCTCCATGTGTAAAGTCCATACATGTTACATTACCTTGTAAGTTCTCATCAGCTGTTGTAGGCGTTTCTTCAACTATTATCTCTTCACTTACACATGGGGTAGTACTGATCATTTCTTTCTCCATATGCTCTTCTACATCATTCTCTTGATGGTGCTCACTTTTCTGCAAACTGTTAGCTACAAAAGAAGGTGCAACAATGGGCACCTCAAATGAAGCTAATGATTCTTTCAAGGATTCAACAAGCATATTTTCAACTCTACAAGCACATACAACCAATTCTGAAAGAGAACTATATGTTTCATCAATAAGAGCATCCTGAATTTCTTGATTAAGTCCACGTATGAACCTAAGCTCTGTTGCTTCTTCACCTTCAACTAAACCACAACGCAACAAATGATTTTGCAATCGTTCATAGTATTCCTTAACGCACTTATTTCCTTGTTTCAAGCATTCGAGTCTAGTATACAAAAATTCAGTATGATATTCAGGAACATAATCAATTCTCATAAGTCTTTTCATGGCCTTCCAATTTTTAGGTTTTCTCTCTTTTCTACAAATATGCTTCCACCATGTTAATGCATATTCACTTAGCACACTAGCAGCAATCCTAATCTTTTCATTTTCAGACAAATCATACTTGCCAAATTCTTTGTCTACTGCTATCTCCCAATTAATATAGGCATCAGGATCATAATGACCATTGAAAGGTGGAATGGCGAATTTAACCTTACCTAGGGAATCATCATCAACATGTACCTGAGCATGTAGTATGCCATTTTTGTTGCTTAGAAGATGAGGTGGAGGATTGGAAGTTCCGGGGGTAGTAACTGCAAGCGTATCAAGTCTTGACAAAATAGTAGCAAGGGTAGTTTTAGCAATCTCCTGTGCGGTCTCGATAGACCGAAGGCGGTCTTCTTGCAGTGACATTCTAGCAACAATTCCCTTTGCGCATGGAGAGTGATGTAGCGAATCCTCATCACCTAATTAACATGGTTAGTAGAAGACAAGAAAATAATATAACAAGTATAATGTTCCAATCAACTACAAGGAGGTGGTGGCAATTCTCTCAACATTCAAGCCTATAACCAAAGCTCTTACAAGTTCTTACATGCAGCAGGTGTTGACGGTCTTTGGCGTTGTCAAAGATTCTCCGAAGTTTGAGTAAAGCGATTGCCAAGTGATCGAACGCTTGTACAGGTAGAGAGTGGAGCTTGGACAGGCTTAATTTAGTAGCAAGGAGAATCAATCAATTAATCTCAGAAATTGCATAGAATTGAATTATAGTTCATAATTAGCACTTAGCCTAAGATGCTGATCGTCCAAGGATGGATAAAAGGCTTAAGGCTGGTACACGGGAAACACACGCGCAAAGATGTTGGAACTTGATGCAATCAAAGGAACGAGCTAAAAAAATATAAGTGAGGCATCAAAAAGCTCGTATTGCATAAGTTATGGAGAGACGCTAGCTAATTGCTCAAACAAAGAACATGGGCAATAGATTGCTCAAAATCACAAACTAGCACAATATGAAAAATGCACAAATGCTAGGATATACTCTCAATCAAATTTCACTTTTTTTGTGGTCTTTGCTTTTGCCCGCGCTTTTCTTTTCTTTTTCTTTTTCTTTTTTTTTGATGTGCGACGATTTTCTTTCCTTTTTTTGTGGCCAAACAAATATGAGAGTAGCACAATATATATGACTAGGTGCAATACAAGTGCAATCAAAATTATGCAATAGAATGTAACATGAGCAGCCCTAGAGCAATATCAAATAGCTAGTCTCGATTAGGATCAAAGTGTTCACAAAGGATGAATTGGTTCCCAAAGGTAGGTGTACTGATCGGTAAAGGATGAATTGTTTTTTTTTTTGATGTGGGGACTATGATCAGCAACTAGACAATGGTAAAACGAACACAAATTCAATTTAGCAAACCGAAATTAATAGATCGATAAGGCGCAAACTTGGTTTGGATAGGAGGAACAAATCTTTTTGTGCCAAATTTTCTGGACTATAGGGATTAAATCAATCTACTAAACTAGGGTAAAGAAATTTCTCACCGAGCAACCTGGTTGGCTCTGATACCACTTGATGTAACACTGAGTGTCCCGATCTTTCGATGAGAATGATAACCATCGATTTGGGTGGAGATGACTTTGACGATCCGACTACAACGTACAACGACGATGCGCCTTAGCAATCGCTAAACCAACTCCAGAGGGTTATTGACCTTGCTGTGGGCACGATCAACCTGATCACAAAGATCAATTCCTGCAAGCAATCGAAGAACAAGCAAGAACAAGGCAAAAGTAATCTAAAATTGCAAATATAGATGAAGTATAGAAAAAGTTGGGGTTCTGATATAAGGAGCTTGTTAGGCGGCCGTTGAGCACGTCTAAAAGACTCAAATAGTAGCAAAAGGCTAAACTATCAAATAACCAAAATCCAAGTTATTTTGGGGGACTCCCTAGCTATATATAAGAGAAATAGGAGGCCAAAACCAGGCTAGGGGCGTCCAAACCACATCCATGGCCGAGTAGGACTCCTATTCCTAGTTTGACTCGGATTTGGAAAGATGACCGAACTTGTTTTGCAGATTCCCGTTGACTCGTAAGGAATTTGGAGGTGGGTCCGGATCCGTTGGAAAGAGGACGTCGAAACCTTTCAAACCAGTACTCATAGACGTCAAACACCCTTGTGGATCAAAAGTTATGGTCGTTTTAAGTTGGTGCTATCCTGGAGGCCGAATCCGAGTTGAACTTGTGCACCGGAAGAATTGGCTTCATGCTTGACGTTTGGGAGTCCTTCTCCTTGGTTCCTAAGGACAATAAAATCATCACAAGGATTAAATAGCATTCCATTCATTAAATTATTTGTATGCAACCCGAGGAACGCATTCACCTGTCAATATAATTGACGTGCGCGACCTCGAGTAATTGGCCCTTGTATTACATTGTTGGCTTCAATTGGGTTTGTAGGCTTGGCCGCATCCATGGTAGTGATGTCCTCATCAATCCACGAGTATTCCAACACTAACAAAAACCAAATTGACCGCCTAGTTGCCACTCTTGGTCCACCAGAAACAATCTTGCCACTTGCCCCAGTCTAAATCATTTTATCACCCCAGTTGATTATTGCGCAACACAATGCCAACAACAACTCAACATCCTTGAAGAAGCACGAAGGCCTCCGCATATCAACATCATCATGTTGGCAACACGTCACACCATTTCAAAATACATTGCATATTCCATTAATCAATATTGACCTTTGTATTTCCAAAATGATGGCACTGACCCGTTGCAAGTCTAAGCAAACTAATACGTTCTATCTAACCCATGTTGGCAATTCATTAGTTACCAACTATTAATCAACAAACCTAAGGTGACAAATGAATCATGGCATACAATTATCGTAGACAAGGTGGCAATAACAAGTAAGTCGATTATCTAATCCCAAATTAATTGAAATCAGTTTAACTTAAACTAGCATGCAATAATTTGAAACAACATAAGTTTTGAAAATGGGATCAACACGGTCAAAGCACAACTTGCCTAGCCCTTGCAATTTTTACTGTTCTTTACTCTTTATCCTCGATTCTTTATCTTCGATCTTCAATATTCGCTTCCTTGATCTTTGGCTCCTTCGAGTGACTTCCGGACAACGCGTCTAACGATTAAAGAAGAAGCAAGCACAAACCAATTCAAAAGACAAGTAAAACTCCAAATTAAGAACAAATAGCATTGGGCACAACGGCTTGGAAGAATTTAGGGACTCAAACGGATTAGATTGAAGATTAGACAAAAGAGAACGGACTAAACAGATATACAGTCAAACAAAAGAGGGATAGACTGATGGATTAGATATGGGCACAAGGATATGACATATGGCCAATGGTCTATCAACGACGTCCACGAATGATTTCTGGATCAATGGCAGATTAGATTTTTAGGGATAAGACAAGGACAAGTGTCTTACCACGATTGAAATAACAGGAACGATTGCAAAGATAACAACGCGGCTCACGATGAACTTAGTCCATCGAACTGGTCTTAGGTTAGGGTTTTGGTTCAGTTTTAAAGATGATAAGACGATGAGGCTAGGCTCACATCACGATGATAGAATAGATGAGGACATCGCACTAGGCCTCTTGCATGAATGCACGCATGCAATGACAACAAAGCGATGAGAGCCAAGCGTAACGATGAAGCGCTAACGGCAGAACGTTAACGGCGAAACGTTAACAACGGAGCGTTAATGGTGGAACGTTAATGACGGAGTGTTAACGACGGAACATTGACGGCGGAGCGTTAACAATGGCGT
This sequence comes from Rhipidocladum racemiflorum, assembly GCA_036346355.1. Classification (NCBI taxonomy): domain Eukaryota; kingdom Viridiplantae; phylum Streptophyta; class Magnoliopsida; order Poales; family Poaceae; genus Rhipidocladum; species Rhipidocladum racemiflorum. The sequence goes on from CM070586.1 coordinate 25,309,211, forward strand.
TAACATTGAAACGTTAACGGCGGAACGTTAACGACGGAGCGTTAACGATGGAACGTTAACGGCGAAACATTAACGACGGAACGTTAACGACGGAACGTTAACGGTGAAGCGTTAAAGACGAAACATTAACGGTGGGACGTTAACGGCGGAACGTTAACGGTGAAGCGTTAACGGCGGAACGTTAACGACGGAGCGTTAACGGTGGAACGAAGCAACGGTGGACACCCACGAAACAAGGTATCGACCGTCGGTGCAACGACATGGCCGCGACAAAATGCTACCAGGGACGGCTAACCAAAACGCGAACCGGTAACAACGGCTAGGTTGAAAGATGATGGTTTTAAGCCGGAACTGGGCTTCGTCGGTGAACGGAGGCCAAAAGAACTCTAAGGATGGTCCAAAACAGTAAGGGATGACCCACCGGACGCGACAACACGGCCGGAGCGAACTAAAATAACCGGCATCAAAGGACGGCGCGCGGCGGCGTCACAAGGACGGCCTAAATATATATAAAAAATTTCGGAGGATGGGATGGCAAAGGGGGAATGTCCATCACGTAGAACGCGATGAGACAAACTCAATGGTATAGGCGGATTTTGCAGTGACGCGACGAATTGATCAGAAACTGCCGATTAACGGGTTTCGGATCCAAACTTCAGATGGCCATAACTTCTAGAATAATGATCGGAACTTAACCAAATTTGACCGAGAGCTAGATGTGACCTATAGGAACACCGTGATGTAGGTGACTCAGAGTTTTACATTATGGATCAGCGGGGAACGCGCAAGGATGATTGTCGCTGTCTGCAACGTAGTCTAATCAGGGAAAATAATTTTCAGCGCAAAATCTAGAGAGCAAAACCATGGGTTAGGATATGCATCACGTAGAGGGCATCAAGGAGAGTCTACAATAAAAATTTCACGGCCAAACTCGAAACATTGAGGGAGATATGGCCTCGGCAAGATCGAGATTGAAACGGCCGTAACTTTTGATTCCTTGGGCCAAATTGGATGAAATTTGGAGGGGTGACAGATGGTACCTTGGGGCACGCCATGACGTAGATGACTCGCCAAAATTCACGATGAGCCGACGAGGAACGCGATGCCAAAATAGGACGATGTTCGGTGGTGTTTCGGAGGATGAGGGATGGATTCTAGGGTTTGGAAAAATAATATGAGGTTGGAGACATGTGGAAGAGGCCATGGGAGGTCTACATGAGATTAGGGTGGCGGCTAGGTCAAAAAGAATCAAGAAAAACGCAAAAACGTGTCTCACATGATTTTATCGAGCACTTGGCGTGCGTGACCCGGACTGGGTGACGTGGCCGATTCTGGTGGCGAGACGCGATCTGGGTGCAACACGTGGCACGGTCAGGGAAATTCGGATTTTTCCAGTAAAAACAGTTTCTAAAATTCAAATAAATCATTTGTGGCAATAAAAATACCAGAAAATTCTAGAAAATATTTTGAGATATTTTGAACTCAAATAAAATATTTTCAAAAAAACTTTATATAAACCTTTCCAAATAATTAATTAATTTCAATAAAAGAGCTTAATACAAATCGATTCCGAATAAATCCAATAAATGGCAAACGAGCTCCGAAAAATCTCAAAAATTACAGAAGAATTTCTTGATGCACAAGGAACCCAAATAAAATTAAATTTCTGTTATTTTAAGTATAAAATAATCAAATTAAATTGTTTTAACTTTTAGAAAATTCAAATCAAGCTTTATAAACGCGAGAAAATCAACAAAAAATTATGGGAAGCTAAACTAAACCAAATTTTTTTGAAAACCCAAATTTTGGGATGTTACATTTATATAAGTTGGGTTTATAGGATAAAGCTAGTGGGTATATCTACATGATTATATGGTGAGTGGCACAAAACATTTTATCCTAAGGTTCATTAAGCCTAACTATTCAAATAACACATCATTGGTAACCATAATACTTAGGTTTATTGTGCTAGCAGGATTCAGATGCAAAGCAAGTTGTTAATTAAATATTTTTTCATATCATGATAGTACAAATACTATAGAGTGATTTCGAGTCACTCTCCCAAATTTTTGCATTTAGACGAGATATTCTACGTGCGGCCAAAAAGGCTAAAGTGTTTCAAATTTTCATGTGTCAACGGTGTCGTTTTCGTTTTACGGTTGCGCCTTAGTATATTGCCTATTTATCCTTTAGGCATTGATAGGGGATGTTTAAAAGAGTATTTTAAGTTGGGTTCGCTATAATTTATATCGATCTACATCATTTTTCTCGTAAAAGGGGCTCTAAGGCCTTAAGCGGACTTATCTAAGTATGTGCAAATAGAGAGTGAATCCTAGTTAAATTCATGCAACAACAAGAGCATCATAATCTAAGGTCCTAGGAACTAGTTTCGATGTATTTGGATCAAAATTGCGCAAGTTATAATTGTCTCGACATTTTCATGCATTGAAACCTAACCTTGCTAGCAATCATTACAAACTGCATCTAAATTCAAATATTTCTACATATTTGAATAGCTTATGGCCTAAGGATCGCAACGGAGTTTGTTTCACTCCATTTGGAGTTGTTTTGTAAAAGTGTCGCATTATATAATTTCTTGACCTAAAGCGAAAATTTTGAGATCATTTGCTGTACATTAGACAAAACTAAAATATTTTTGCATAATCATAATATTCATGATTTTATACAAATTTAGAAAGTTGTCTCACTGGATTTGGACATTTTATGCAAAAGTTATCCACATTTGAATTCGATTCGGTTAGATAAATTCCAGGAAAAATGAAAAGTACGCTTCCCCGAAGGGAAAACGTATTCCTCAATACGCGCACGTCTCAAATAGCCCTCAGTCAGCTTGACAACCGGACCCCACTGGTCAGTGGCCTCGTGCGCGCCACTGACCAATCGAGCCCTCATGTCAACGACTTAGAGCAAAGCCGCTCGGGCAGGCTTACCGGCGAGCACAGTAGCGACGGAGGGAGCCGGGCGGCTATGGGGTGTGTGAGGAGAGGACAGCGGACCTGGGGATGAGGTCGGGCAAGGCTGGGCGACGGCGAGGTGGTCCTGCGGCGGAGCGGGATGGAGCTCGGCGGTGGCAGCTGCCGGCAGGGAGGGAGAAAGGGAGATTAGGCTCGGGAAAAGGGGAAATAATCAGGGTAGTGAGGTGAAGCTGCAGGGATACCTAGAGGGGGAGGTGAGGCAGTGAACTGGGCTGGCGGCTTACGACCGGAGATGGAGAAGAAGGAGCCTGCGGCGGTGGAGCTACGAGCTCCGGAAGCTGAAAAGGAATGAGGGAAGACGATTAGTGAAGTCCCATGACGCTATATCTTGGTTGAATTGAATCATTACTTCACCAATCGGCTCAATTGGCGTTTTCCCCCATTTCGGATGCTCTAAAGAAATGGTGGTCGGTGGCGCTCGGAATTGGCTCACACCAGAGGTAAGCGAAGGGGGAAATGGTGAAGTGCAGACGCGGTCTTATGGTGGCCAAGACGGAGGAGGCGAGGCGGCGCGCCTGCGTGTGCGGCATGGCCGGGAGAGAGAAAGGGCGAGGGCGCAGTAACACCGTGAGTCCGGCTTGACGGCGTAGTGATTTGGGCGCGTGAGCGGGGCACGGGCGGAGAGGGCAAGGGCGACGACGTGATGAAACGTCATTCTGCCGAGTGACAAGTGCGCGCACTTAGCCGTTCCTACTCCGCTTTGAAATTGTGAGGCGTAGTCCCTTCCCTGTTGTCATTTCAGGCATTACATTGGTCCATTTGGTTTGAAAATTGCTTGAGTTGGTATATCATTAATTAATGTTCTGTTTACTTTTGATCTTGCTCAAAATGGTGATGAAATGCTCAATTTGGGATTGCCTGAAAGTGTATGCTTCAATTAGCTAAAGAAGTTTCAAGTGTTACAGAAACCCCATATTTTTATGTTACATTTGAAAGATGTATAGTATATTAATTAACAAATATTGCCATGATTCTGTCATATTTCATATTTATCAAATTTGTTTTTATGCTTTTCACCTTTTTAATTTGGTGTGTATTTGCAAGGTTATTTGTATTTTTTTTATTATTTGGACAGTTGTAAAATTTAGTATGGCATATTTAATTAGAGAAGGCATAGTATAGGTGATTTAATTGACAATTCAATAAGTTAGAGGAACTAAACTCTTTTCAATCAAAATAGGCCTAGTGTGGGGGATTTAACTGTTAATAAATATAAAAAAAATACAATCCATGAACTTTCACTGTTATGTACTTGTCAGCGTTTTCCACCAGTAAGGGTTCTCCAGGGGCGGAGAAACAAAGTTCGGTAGAGGGTGCTTTCGCGGCTGGACTCCCGGTGGCCCTCCCTCGGGGGATCACGTGGATCAACAGATCAAAAGACACACCAATGTATCTAGGTTTGGGCCCCTGGTGTGGGTAAAAGCCCTACGTCCTACTAGATCATTGTTGATATATGTGGAACTGGTTACAATGCTTTTTCTTTCTCTTGTTTTTCCGTCCCCCTCATCTCCCATGCACCAGAGCTCCCTTATATAGCCGGGGTTGGCTCGGGCAGGTGAGAAAGTGACATTATGCTGATCTATGACTCATTAATTACACCCATCACTACAGTCTTATCCCCCATGCCTCATTCTCTGCACCGTCGTATGGCTTCGCATGGTCCGCCCGGGATATGTCTTCCCTGCGATGGGTTAGGTGTGAGGCGTTAGGGGGATGGGTCGTCATCGCATCGATAGCAGATCTCTTCGCAATCAATGGCTCTGACACAACGTGTCAGGGGGAGGAGACTTTGGGGCGAAGACTCCTTCTCATCCTTTTGGTCGCCCCCGCGGCCTAGCGAGTGGGGCCTAAACGCCTGCCTGCTCGCCAGGCCGCCGTGTGGCCCGGCCGCCCAGCGAGTGGGGCCTGAATGCCCGTCTGCTCGCCAGGGTGCTGAGTGAGCTGGCCGCCCGGCGAGTGAGGCCTTAACGCTCGCCTGCACGCCAGGCCACCACGTGGCCCAGCCGCTCGGCGAGTGGGGCCTGATCGCCCGCCTGCTCACCAGGTCGTCTTACTTGTCTGCGGCGACGAGGGTACCCCGGTGTAAAGTACACCGACAGTAGCCCCCGGGCCCATCCTAGAAAGCGCGCCAGTTTCTTTTAGGCCTGGTGCATTCCTGGATGGACCCACCGCTTCAGAGTACGCAACAGTCTTGGTCCTCCCGGCTTCCGCCGTTTTACTCGGGACCCGAAATGTCGTGCACTTTTGTCCTTTTCATGAACCATCGCGTGAGGGGCCTATGTATACACAGGCACCCACGATCAGTGGTTCATGCTCCTTCTTGACTCCTACGCACATTGCTTTCTACCCTGTCAACTCCCTTGCCTAGAAACCTTGCTCTTGCTCCAATGGCGCAATCTTTTCCATCTTCTACTGTCGATAGGGAGAGGGCAAGGGCACTCTCCAAGCTCGCGCCCGAGGGTTCCCTCCACTTTCACCATGGAACCCTCGTATCGCGGTGCAAACTCGGGGAGATTGTCGTCTTCACCTAGTGAGTACTAGCGGGCCTGGTGCTGCCTTTCTCCGAATTCCTCTTCACTGTCCTTCATTTCTACGAAGTCAGCCATCTTCATCTCACTCCCAACTGTGTTCTCACCCTTTCCATCTTCGCATGCCTCTGCGAAATGTTCATAGGGGTAATGTCCAATCTTCCTCTCTTCCCGTACTTCTATGCTCTCCGCGGCTCTACCGACGGTGGGGTCGCGGGGAGCTTCCACTTTCATCTCCGTGATGGGTTGGCCCCCCGCTACATTTCCTTCCAGGCGAAGTCCAACTAGAAGGCATGGCGGAGCGACTGGCTGTACTTTGGTGATGACAGCGGGGTCAATGCTCTCACGATGCCTTCCCGCCAGCGGAAGCCCGCGAGAGTTGGGTCTCGCCTGTCGAGGAGTTGGCAGAACTCCTGGCGATGGCAGATCGCATCAACCAGCTACGCGATGCCGGCTTGACCGGGGTCCTGGTAGTCCGGGACTTCATAGACCAGAGGATCAGCCCCCTTCATCGACGTGCCCGCCCTGCATGGCAATACACAGGCGATGACGACATGACCCGCACGCACCCGGGCCGTGAGTTCTTTATTCTTCTTATGCATGCATACTTTTTCTGTGTGGTCGCCATCAACCAATAATCTTGTCTTCCTTTTTCCACCAGGCGCTGGGAACTTGGACGGCCCCGCCATCTCCAAATGGCTGGTCGGGCTACTCCCACCAATGCCGGGTGACCTGGATTTTTCAGCCCAGGCCTAGTCGCTCTGTGATCTGAACTCCACGGAGCACCTCCAGATCATCAAGTTGTTTCTAGCAATGGACTCCACCGGCCCTTCAGCGCTGCCGGCCCGTAGTCCCTTGGTGATCAGGGACCTAGGCCCGACAGACGATCAAAGCGTAGGCAAGCGGCCGGCTTCTCCGGACGCCACGAGTGCGAACCCTAAGAGGCCTCGCACCGGGGACCAGACCCTTGCCGCCGCCGACTCCGTCGCTCTCCCAAGTGCGTCCGGAGTGGAGGGATCTTCTCCGGGGTGACAACGTCTGCTGCCCCGAATCTGGCGCCGGCTCTACCGGTGCCAACTCTTTTGGCATCGACCTCATGGGCGCCGACTCCGTCGACAACGGCTCCATCGGCACTAAGGGTTGCGACCACCACCCACCAGGGCGGGCTCGCACTTCCAACGGCTTCGTTCATCTTCCGATCACCTCCAAGGGTGGCCCCCCAAGGTACTCCAGCCCAGCGGACACCCATAGCGCCAACTGATGCACCAGGGACCTCCTCCCAAGGGCCACTCGGTGCCTCCGTGGCGGCCCCAGTGGACGTCGTCAGCGCTAGCACTCCTGCTCACCCCACCTCGGAGGTCGTCACCCCTTCAACCTCCGGCCTGGCTGCTTTGCTCACCGAACTTGGCAAGGCGCAAGCATCCTCAGGTGCCATCGTCACTACGGCCATCCAGCGCGAAGCGCAAATGTCACAGCAAATGGCGGCGCTGCGCGAGGAGCTGGCGCAATAGAGGGAGAAGTGGGAGGCGCTGCTAGCCTAGGAGAGGGCGACTGGGATGGCCCTGCTCACCCGAGCACAGGAGGCTGAGGCAGCACAGGAGCAGGTGTGGGAGGAGCTGCGTTGCACGCTGCACAACCATGCCGTCATGCTTGGACCAGCTTTTCGGCGCATGGCGAGGTGCCTAGGGCTGCTGGGGGTGGTCCTTCACGATCCGCTCGAGTCTTCTGCCCTGTAGTACACCCATGGCGTTACTCGGGTTGCTGAGGCCCTCAACGGCTTGCCTACCGCCCTGGCCGCTCGCTCCGCCCGAGAAGGGCAGGAAGTCGTGGTCGCCACCGCGACGTTCGTGTTGGCCTGTTGTGCCATCCACGATGCCTCCTTCGATCCGATTATCTTCGTGGCCGGCATTGAGGGAGGCGAGGCCCAGGCGCAGCCGCACGTGCACGAGGTAGCGAAGCACGTGGCCGGGCTGATGGAGGTGATGGACCCGAAGTTCAACGCCACACTATCGGAGGAGGAAGCCAAGGATACCGCCGGGAATATCCAGGTTGCTGACGATGAGTAACTGCCCAGGCAGTTGCCTTCGTTTCCTTCATTTCTTATTTTACTTGTTTTGCTTTTCTGCATGCAAAGACTGTCTTAGTAAGCCCAATGAAATTAGAGCTTTTGGGCTTTTACCTGGATGTTTGCTTGATTGTATTCACTTGTGTTTTCTTGATCCAACCATCGGGCGACCAGCTCCTAGGCTTGACGCGATGGGATCTTTGAGGGTTTAAGTTATGACAATGCTTTGGCACTTCACTTGTGGTTTCACGTGGCCACTACGAACACAAGCAGACGTTACGCGGGGCATGCGGGAAATAGACTAAAAGAATACACGTCGCCGCGAGGGGTTGTCATGGTCCCTTTCTTGTTGGAACTTAAGCCCTTGTGATTTTTATCGGAACCAAACCATGGTGTTTGCGTGTCAAGGTAGCGGGCCCCCAAGAGTGGTTTTGGGCTTGCGGTGTTTGCGGTGACAACCCAAGGTGTGCTAGCCGCATTGAACCACCGTGCCGCACTCGCCCCCTAGTGGCTCGTCCCTGCCCGACACGAATGCTGGGTGTTACCACATATCAACAAGGAGCCGCCAAACTGTCGGTACAAATGACATCCATGCCAAATGCTACCCACTGGGGCACAATTAGGGAAGACAAAAAAGACAGAGCAAAAGCATTTATGGCAAACAACTTCCCTAACCGACTGCAGTCGCTACCGATCAGCTGGGGGAGAGCCCACCCTCTTAGCTGATCAGAGCGAACTACCAAGTACTTACAGTTTTAGGGGTAAAACTTTCACAACATTTCCAGGTTCTAAGAGTTTGCCAATTCTTGACCGTCCTCAGTGACCAACCGAACCGCCCCTGGTCAAGAGATTGAGACCACCTTAAAGGGGCCCTCCCATAGGGGAGACAATTTATTGTGACCGGCATGCGTTTGAATTTTGCACAAGACCAGGTCGCCCACTGCCAGTGTTCTCGGCTGGACCCGGGTGGCGTGGTACTGCCTGAGACTCTGCTGGCACTGAGCAGCACGTAAGGTTTCCCTATCGCGTACCTCCTCCAGAAGGTTGACTTCTTCTCTGTGGTGGTCCTCCTGGCCCTCCTCACTGAACGCCGAAACACATGGGGAGCCGAGCAACAGCTCGAACGGAAGGACAACTTCTGCTCCATAGACCAGGAAGAAGGGTGTTTCTCCAGTCGCCCGATTGGGTGTGGTTCGAAGTGACCACAACACCACTGGGAGTTCTTCTGTCCACCGCGCCCCCCGCTTATAGAGCCGATCAAATGCTCTGGTTTTAAGGCCCCTCAACACCAACGCGCTGGCGCGCTCCGCTTGGCCGTTGCTCCTCGGATGGGCCACCGAAGCAAAGCATACCTTGGTGCCCATCTCATCACAAAACTCCAGGAATGTCGCGCTGGTGAATTTGGTTCCGTTGTTTATGATGATGCGATTGGCAACTCCAAAGCGGGTAAAGATTCCGTGCATAAACTTGATAGCAGCGGAAGTCGTGATGGCGCGCACCGCATCGGCTTTAACCCACTTGGTAAACTTGTCGATGGTGACGAATAGATGGGTGAAGCCCCCTGTGGCCCGCGGGAACGGGCCCAGGATATCCAGCCCCAGACTGCGAACGGCCAAGAGAGCGGGATGGTTTGCAGTGCCTGGGTTGGTCGATGGGTCTGCTTGGCATGAAACTGGCATGCCTCGCATCTCCTTACCAGCTCGTATGCATCCTGAAGGGCAGTAGGCCAATAAAATACTTGGCGGAACGCTTTGCCGACTAGCGTCCGGCTGGACATATGGCTCCCGCACATGCCTACATGTATATCAGAGAGCAGATTGCTCCCCACTTCCCGAGTGATGCACTTAAGAAGAATTCCGTTTCTACTCCGGCGATATAGGTCCCCACCTACCAGAGTATAGCACTTGGCCTTTCGTGCAATTTTCTCGGCTGACGCATCATCGTCGGGGATCACTTGGTCCAGCAGGAAGGCTAGGATTGGATCCATCCACTGCCCCTCTTGGCCAAGTGTGGCGATCATGGGGTGATCGCCTGGGTACTCCGCCTGGCCAAGCATTTCCCCCGGCATCGCTCCAGCGGCGCCAGTGTCCTCCCTCCCGGAAGTGGGAGCTAAGGCTGGCGCGCTGTCTTCCCCTCCAGAATTGGGGGCTGGGATAGCCACGCTGCCCTCCCCTCCTGAATCGGAGGCTGAGAAAGACACATCGTCGTCCTCTCCATGTACGGTGCTGCGACGGTCACGTAAGCCTTTCTTCAAAGACCCTAATTGGATCAGCAGATCTTGATGACGCGAGCTGTGAAAGCTCATCTGCCATATGGTTGTCGCATCGAGGGATATGGATATATCCAAATCCTTCGAAGTGGTGTTCCATTTTCCTAACCTCCGCCAAGTACGCGACCATGGTGGGGTCAGAACATTGGAATTCCTTTCACGCTTGATTAATGACCAGGAGGGAGTCGCCTCTAACTTGAAGGCACCGGACGCCTAATGCCAAGGCGGCATGCAGCCCTACCAGCAGGCCCTCATATTCGGTGATGTTGTTGGTGGCCTTAAAATCCAGGGCGACCGTACTGGAGGACGTCATCGATCGGGGAGACCAGGACAACTCCAGCCCCCACGTCTTCGAGCCTGAAGGAGCCATTGATGAACAAAGTCCAGGGAGAAGGCGTAGGTATTCCTTCAGCTTTAGGAGTTACGGGAGTCCATTCGGCAACAAACTCCACTAGCTTCTAGCTTTTGATGGCGGTGTGGGGTACGAAATTGAGACAGAATTCCCCCAGCTCCACGGATCACTGGGCGACACGGCCTTATGCTTCCCGGTTGTGGAGGATCTCCTGCAAAGGGTAGGCAGTGACCACCGTGATCTCTCGCCCCTGGAAGTAGTGTAGTAGCTTCCTGGACGCCATCAGGACAGCGTACATCATCTTCTGTGCTTGCGGGTACTTGGTCTCCGCCTCGTGTAGCACCTTGCTGACATAGTAGACCGACTTCTGAACACCCTCCCTCTCGGCCACCAGTACCACGCTTACCACTGCGGGGGTAGCGACGATGTACAGGAGCAATGGCTCGCCCTGCCTGGGGGCGACCAGCACTGGCGGAGAGGAGAGGTACTGCTTCAAGTCTTCGAATGCTTGTTGGGCCTCTTCAATCCACTCGAAGTGGTTGGTCTTTTTTAGCAGCTTGAATAGGGGCAGGCTTCTTTCTCCCAACCGAGCGATAAATCGCCTGAGGGACTCCAGGCTACCAGCAAGGCACTGCACCTGCTTGAGCCGAACCAGCGGCTTCATATGCTCGATGGCCGCTATCTTGTCAGGATTGGCTTCAATGCCCCGACTGGACATGAGGAATCCTAATGGCTTCCCAAAGGGCACGCTGAACACACATTTCTTGGGGTTGAGCTTCAAGCAGATCTTTCGAAGGTTAGCGAAGGTTTCCTCTAGGTCTTCGATCATTTCTTCACTCTCCCTGACCTTCACAACCAGTTCATCGACGTACACCTCAAGATTTCGCCCTATCTGCGAATGGAAAGAAATATGCATGGCACGTTGATAAGTAGAATCAGCATTCTTTAACCCAAAAGCCATTTTGATATAGCAATAAACACCCATTGGGGTTACAAAAGTGGTTTTTTCTTTGTCTTCCACCACCATGCTAATCTGGTGGTACCCCAAGTACACGTCCAGAAAGCATAGCAGCTCGCACTCCGCCATCGAGTCGACAATGAGATCGATGCACTGTAGGGGGTAAGGATCCTTCGGGCAGGCCTTGTTGAGGTCGGTGAAGTCGACGCACATCCGCCACTTCCCGTTGGATTTCTTGACGAGCACAGGGTTGGCAAGCCAATAGGCGTGAGAGACTTCTCTAATAATCCTTGCGCGCAGCAGCTTCTCCACCTCCTCCCGAATGGCATCTTACCGCTCTGGTGCCTGCCTCTGGACCTTTTGCCGGACCGGCCGCACTCTTGGGAGCGTTGCCAATCGGTGCTCGATCACCTCCCTGGGGACCCTAATCATATTGGACGGTTGCCAGGCAAACACGTCGGAGTTAGACCGGAGGAAGGTGATGAGCACGTCTTCCTATTTGGCGTTGAGGTTGGCGCCAATGGTGACGTTCTTCCCGGGCTCACCCTCGCTCAGGGGGACCACATTAACCTCATTGACCAAGCCGGGCGAGGCACGGGTCCTCGCCAGAGGGGCTCCCGAATAGGCAGCATCAGCCTGCCTCGTATAGGTGACGCCGGCCTATCCACCTGGATAGCTATGGGGCAGCCAGGCCCTGGTATCTTCACCACCATGTACGCATAGTGGGTCGCTGCCATGAACTTGGCCAATGCTGGTGGGCCAAGTAGGGCGTTGTACGGGAGGTCGAAGTCGGCGACCTCGAAATCCACCATCTCCGTACGGTAGTTGCTTTCCTCCCCAAAGGTGATGGGGAGGCGCACCTGGTCCAGGGGCATCAAGCTAGCCCTTGGGGTGATTCCATAAAAGGGCAATATCGGGCACAACTCATGCCGTGATATCTGAAGCGCCCGAAATACCTCAGAGGATAGGAGGTTGATGGTGTTTCCACCGTCCACTAGCACCCACCCAAGCTTCACATTCTGGATAGTGGGCGAGACCACGATTGGAAGGTGACCTAGGCCGGTGGTGCTCTCAGGGTGGTCGGCCTAACTAAAAGTGATCAGCCCCTCCTACCACTTCAGCATCCGACCCGCCCTTGAGCTCGGTACCGTGGCGCAAATTTCCCTCCCCATCCGCTTGTGCATCATGTTGGAGGGGTAGGTGGCCGAGCCACTATGAATGTACACCATGATTTGATCTACCCGCTGGAAGGCCAGCGGGGCAGGGTCTTCATCCTGGTCGTCATCGCGGGGGCGACGCTCCTTGAGCCGCTGCTCCACCATCTTGCTCACAACCCAGCAGCTGGATAGGTCGTGGGTGTTGGACCTGTGGATCGGGCAGTAGGGCCTGCCGTTCTTCTCCTCATGGTCATCATCTCTCTGTCCGCGGTGACCATCTCGCTGATCACGGCGGTCGCGCCCTTACACCTTGGTATCCCTACGCTCGCGTTCAGCGGCAAGACCCGCTTGGTCTCAACCACCTCACGCCTCTTCGCCTTCTTGCTCGCAGGGCCGGGACCCCTTGAAGTCCTGGCTTCATCTCCGCCGCGACCACCCACGGAACCGAACACCGGCCCCTGAGCTTCCACCACCCGCGCGCACTTGTGCGCCAGAGAGAAGAGCTCAGAGGTAGTGCTGATGTTGCGGGTGGCCATCTTCTCCCGTACCTTGTGCCCTCGAACGCCTCTCCGGAAGGCGATGACAACCGACTGCTCAGAAATCCGGGGGATCGTGTTGCGACAATGACTGAATCGTCAGATGAAGTAGCGCAACGATTCCCCTCTCCCCTGCTCAAGAGCATGGAGATCGTCCTCCACGCCCGGTTGTGTGTACAAACCTTGAAAATTGGTGACGAAGAGGCCGCACAACTCCCACGAGTGCACCAATCCTCGCGGGAGGTTCAACAGCCAAGACCGAGCGGACCCCGTCAAGGTCGTTGGGAAATAGTTGGCCATGGCCTTTTCAGACCCGCCAGCGGCCCGCACCACCGTAGTGTAGATCTGGAAGAACTCCTCCGGGTTGGTGGTGCCGTTTTACTTTTCAAGGGATGTCGGGTGAAACCTTTCGGGCCACATCACATGGTGTAGCCGTTGGGAAAACGCCTGGCACCCGACGCCGTAGGGGGAGTCATGCCGTCCGCCTAAAACCCGGCCCGGAGACCATGCCGGGGAGTGCGGATCTCGACTCCCCAAAGGACCGAAGGAGTGGACCTCCTCCCTGCTCCGAAGGTGAGAGTCAAGGGAGGACCTTTCATCCTCTGGAGTCATCTGCCCGTCGCGGCCTTGCCCCTGGGCGCGATGGTGCTACAAGTGATCACGCAAATCATCACCGCGCTGCCGACGATGCTTCTCTAGATGAACCCTCAGGTCCTCGCGGCTCCCTATGGAGTCGGGACCCGTGTCTTATACGCCCTTTCCTTTGTTCTAGCCCTCCTGGCCAGAGCGCTTCTCGCTCGGGAGGTTGGAAGCTTGGGTGCGGTCAGCACACGCCCTTGATCGAGGGGTACCGACGGTGCCTGACCGGGCGGGTGTCCCCACGCAAAGCTGGGCTGCGTCAACGAGGCCAGCAATATCCCGAAGCCACGGCATCGCCAGGGCATCTCCCGAGAGTTCCACTGGAGGGTGGTCCAGAAGGAGACGGACTGCATGCAAGTTCTGGGCCGGAGTGTTCGCCTCCAAGTTCAACCGTCGCCGAACCGGATGTTCCGCTGCCGCTAGGGGGGCACCATCGCCTCCCTACGGGGGCGGCGTGAGATGATCCCTTGTCCGGTGGGAGTGCCGGGACGTGTCTTGGGCGCTGCTAGCCTTCGTCGCCTCTCTTTGTTGTGAGTGCGATGCCGCCATCACCAGATGCACAGTCCTTCCAGATGGAAGACCAGAATCCGTCAGAGAGATGTCCGGGTGAGCCAACCGCTAGCCCCCCACCTGGCGCGCCCCTGTCGGCGTTTTCAACCGGCAGGATTTCTCCAGGGGCGGAGAAACAAAGTTCGATAGAGGGTGCTTTCGCGGTCGGACTCCCGATGGCCCTCCCTCGGGGGATCCCGGGGATCAACAGATCAAAAGACACACCAATGTATCCAGGTTCGGGCTCCCCGGTGTGGGTAAAAGCCATACGTCCTGCTAGATCATTGTTGATATATGTGAAAGTGGTTACAATGCTTTTTCTTTCTCTTGTTTTTCCGTCCCCCTCATCTCCCATGCACCAGAGCTCCCTTATATAGCCAGGGCTGGCTCGGGCAGGTGAGAAGGTGACATTATGCTGATCTATGACTCATTAATTACACCCATCACTACAGTCTTGTCCCCCATGCCTCATTCTCTGCGCCGTTGTCTGGCTTCGCACGGTTCGCCCGGGATATGTCTTTCCTACAATGGGTTAGGTGTGAGGCATCAGGGGGATGGGTCGTCGTCGCGTCGATAGCAGATCTCTTCGCAATCAATGGCTCTGACACAGCGTGTCAGGGGGAGACTTCAGGGCGAAGCCTCCTTCTCATCCTTTTGGTCGCCTGCACGGCCTGGTGAGTGGGGCCTGAACGCCCGCCTGCTCGCCAGGCCGTCGTGTGGCCCTGCCGCCCGGCGAATGTGGCCTGAACGCCCGCCTGCTCGCTAGGCCGCCACGTGGCCAATCCGCCGACGAGTGGGGCCTGCTCACCATGCCGTCTTACTTGTCTGCAGCGGAGAGGGTACCCGGCGTAAAGTACGCCGACAGTACTTATGTACACCCAAATCTTATTGTTGTTTTGAACTATATTCTTTTTCATACTCCATAATTTTTAAATAAATATGGGTTATATTATGTTCATAATACTGAAAATGGTGTTCAATGTATGAGTTGTGATATTCAAAATTTAAGATACAATAATATTCAAACTTTGAGTTTATATTATCATGCCTTTGTTTTACTAGCATTTTTTAGTTTTAGGAATTTTTGCATAGCAATAAAATTAATTTAATATTTTTCTAAAACAAAAAATAGTTTAGTGGAGCTTTGGGAAAACCTAGCGGATGTTGTAATAGATTTTTGACAGAATTTTCCATGACGGCGTAACAATCACAATTTAAAACCTTCATATATTTTTTAGATATAAAGGTACCTTTTATCGTATTGGCCTATTTTTGTTTTACTATTTTATTGCTTAAATTAGTTATTCAATTTCTACGTCAGGCAGGGCAAAATTGAATCAAGTACTGGAAGGCTAGTTGCAAATAATGATTTTGTGTTGATTCTTACCTACTAATAGAACTTTTCATATAAAGCACTGGGTTATACTCGACATTGACACAATCGCTAGGATACAACTTTCACTACGTACTAATTTTCAATTATAAAAACTTGTAAATTAACTATTAATATACATTACTATGAAAATATGGACCTACTAACATTATTTCTGCATGATAAATATCGATACTTATATTTATATTAGCCGTTGTAATTAGAAAAGTTTGACTGCACAGTTTAGCAATTGACTTGTAATTGACAACTGAGTAATTTACGAAGTCCACCACTACCTGTTGATAAACAAATTCGTACAAGCCTGATGTGGCCTAATTAGAGTATATTTCTCTTTTTATAGTTTATGTGTCCATTTATATGGGGGATCGATTAAGATAAATAATATGCCTCCAATGTAGTTAATGCAATTTATTAATAAATAGATAGAGAGCAGTGCTTCTATGCTTTTCCTTTCAATACAAATTGCACGGATCTTGAAGCAAGCGAGGAGGTAAGTAATCACTATCTACCTTTCATTTATGTTTTAATTTTTATGCAACTTTAAAAAAGAAAAGCATAAAAGCACCTCTCATAGATATTTTGAAGGCAAGGGGCTCAATGAAGAACGCTAAACTTAGATTTGCTTCAAATGCTGGTAAAGAAATAGCACAGCTAGCAATGAAATTGCTCTTTTAACTTGCTATGGTTTTTTTGTTTTGTTTTGTTTTGTTCTATTTATCATCAAGTGCTCAATTGCAGCGATGACAGAAATGGTGTTGGGATGGAAGAAGGATCTTTGCAAACAAGGGGATAAACATGGGAGTACACCTCTTCACTTTGCTGTATCAATGGAATATTCTCTATACAATCGTATTTGCGGTGTTCCATGTAGTTTTGGTTCCAAAGCACTTATCTCAAAAGTACTCGAAGCATGCCCATCTTCGGCATATCAACCGGACAAAAACGGGTCGCTACCCATACATGTCGCTGCGTCTACAGGTGCGTCGGGGGCCATCGCCGTTTTGCTTGAAAAGTGGCCTGGTTGTGCCTCCTTGCGCGACTTCAATGGAAGGACATTCCTTCATGTTGCTGTCAAGAAGGAGCGAAATAATATAGTTAGATTTTCTTGCCGGCAAAAAGGAATTTCGCTGGTATTGAACATGCAGGACAACAAAGGAAACACTGCACTGCACCTAGCAGTCAAACATGGAAATCTGAGAGCAGTTTGCTCTTTACTGGGCAACAAGCAGGTACTCTTAAATTTAACAAATAAGGATGGGCAAACTCCACTAGATCTAGCAAGGAGCAAGATTCTAACAGGGATATACTTTGCATGGGTAATTACTTCCTTTCATTTTGGTGCTTGTCCCTTTAATCTGAAGAGAGAAAATACTCACTGTTCGTATGCTCCTATTTGATTTTGCAGAACCTAGAAGCAATCATCCGTCGTACACTCGTCCGTTCTGGTGCAAAGCATGGTAGTTGCGGATGGGATCAATTTCAAGAAAGGCATATACCCCACAAAACGCCACAGGACAAAAGCAAACTATCACAGATATTGAGTGACTCGACGCAAACTTTAGCCATTGGCTCAGTGCTCATAGCAACGGTGACGTTTGGTGCGACTTTCTCCCTGCCTGGAGGCTACAGAGGAGACGACCATACCAATGGTGGCACACCAACGCTTGCTGGGAGGTACACTTTCGATGCATTCATCATGGCCAACACGTTAGCTTTCATTTGCTCCTCAATGGCTACCCTTGGCTTCATGTACTCTGGAATTCCCATGGTTAGCCTGCCCCGCCGCCGTAATCACTTCATAATATCTATATTCTTCCTGTCGAGTTCAGTGACAAGCTTGGTTGCAGCATTTGCGTTGGCTGTGTTCACGGTGCTGGCTCCAGTTGCTCTCGAGACTGCGATTGCTATCTGCGTTATCAGCCCCGTTGTTGTGCTCTACAGAAATATGGAACGCTTTGATAAAATTTATCTGCTTGCATGCCCGTTATATACTAGAATGGGGCTTCGGGCGTTGCTCTCATTAACGAGTGACATTCTTACCGGCACGCCGACGGAACTTTGGCCCTTGATACTAATCTTCAGTTGGGCTGCATACACAAGCATTTATCGGCGCCCATGAATGGAAAAGGACACACTCTTCAGGTGTTCACTTCAGGTCACGGCAGAAAATAATGAAATGGATCAGATACATTGGTGACTTGCCCGTTCATCAGCACTACATTTCTTAAGGGCGCTATCTTTCAGAAGTACTGGTCTATTCTATTGTGCTCGTCACTATGTAAGCACTTTCATTTGTCACTGTATCTGCCTACAACAACTTTATCATTGTTTTGTTGAGATTTACAGCAACTTCCTCTGTTTTGGAAGACGACAACAACAATCTATCATGCCCAATAGATATGTCTGTGATTTATAAAGATGCAGAAGAAATTAGGGCCATTTATTTGCATGGTCTGTCGATGCAGGGTCCATTTGCCTAGCTCTAGCAATAGCATGTAGGCCTATAAGCTGAAGTCGTGGTAACAACAGTGAACAAGTTTTAGGTCAGGGAATGTGCTAATTTCGTTCTTCTTCAGTAAATAACCAAATCCTCTTATTCCGCTGGAAAACACAAGAATAAGTCAGTGGAAAGTGCGTATTACGAATTGGATTATAACTAGAAGCCAGGCTGAATTCTTGAAATATATTTTAAGTTAGTCTCATCGGTATATAAGCTCCTTCACTCACTTAAGTTCTGAAAGTTCAGGTAAAGCATATATGGGTTCGAGTAGGACGTCAGATTCGTTTTAAAAAAAGGAGTAGAACTTCAGAGAAGCCCAGATTGAAGAGCACCTAAGGTTCGGGTTGAATTACGTGTTCTAGAATAGCATGCTGAATCTTGGCTCATTAATTGGGTACAGTAACCAGACGATCAGCTCCTCTTCAGCTTGTAACTAGCTAATTTATCCCTCTTTTCAGTTAGTGTTCGTTGTACAGCTGCTGCTTTCGTCTTTACTTCTCCTTTGTATTTTGTACTCAACTGCAACTCTTCTAACTTTCAATGAAAAGCAATTCGCTGCCTTTTCGTCAAAAATTGGGTACAGTAAGGATCCACATTTTACGATTAGCTTCAGTTAGAAATATACGTCGTTTTAGCATGTTGATTTTTGTTTGCAAATACTTGCCGTTTTAGTTTTCTGTATAATTGTCTCCATCAATGCCTCCATTAAATGCTTAGCGTAGTAGTACTTAGAGCACCTCCATCGGAGGAGGGGCAGGAAGGTGTTGGCGCGAAGGTATTAATTTTGTTGGGTAATAGGTCTCGCTATATGGTGTAGATAATGATAGTTCGTGGAGTGAATATGTGAGACCCCGGATCAGATATCCAGAATCTCCTGTGTATTTCCGTACTAGTCCCGGATCAGTAGCTAGTACACACAGTCACAGTGATACTTCATTGCCGAACAAAACAAAACTTGTAACATAAATAGTCAAGTATGGGCCACATGGCCACTTATTACAATACTCGGTCCAACGACCGGACACACACAGCAGCGGAAGCAAAAGCAAAGCGAAACGAGCGAACGCCACAACGCCACAGGCGACGACTAGGAACGCAACTAGTCCTCCTGGCAATCTTCTTCGAAGAACTCCTCCTCTTCCTCGGCATCTTGGAAATTCTTTGATGATTACAATGTTGATGTAGCACGTGAGTACAAAGGTACTCAG
This sequence comes from Rhipidocladum racemiflorum, assembly GCA_036346355.1. NCBI lineage: Eukaryota > Viridiplantae > Streptophyta > Magnoliopsida > Poales > Poaceae > Rhipidocladum > Rhipidocladum racemiflorum. The sequence goes on from CM070586.1 coordinate 25,328,361, forward strand.
CAAGTCGGGAAAGTATGATCATGTGGGGCTCTCCAAAGGAAGCTTAGTAGGGTTTATTTGCATAAAGCCACATTTTATTAAACCATACTTAAATAAATAATTTCACAAAACATCTGTTACAATTCTTTTTAATAATTGAATTATTTAGTATTGTAGTGAGGTTCTAACCACCATCACTAGCATAAAGGCTCTATCCGCCAACAGTTAAAAGATCCAGGTTAATCAGGTGACTCCATCCGTCAAATGTAAAGCAGGTTCTATCCACCTGGTTGGCTCTATCCGCCAAATAACATTCGAGAGTTCTAACCACTCCCGAACCCCAAAACCAAACATTTTTCAGTTTTAAAAACAAAATCAAAGTCTACCAATATGAAAGCATTCTTCGCTTTGCCTTTGACCGTAGGCACGGCTATTCGAATAGTTTTACTCTGCAGAGGTGTACAACTTTACCCACAAGACACGATCATCTCTTCATGCCAAGCTATTAGCACACTTCCTTTGGTGTGCCGGCAGAGAGATCGTGACAAGGCCGTTACAATGTTTCTACCTAGCTAGACCCACCCGCTGAGGTTTCACCGTTGTTAGGGTTCTCTCCACCCAGTACAGAAGCCCCCTCGTGCGCCGTGTGAGAAAAACAACAACAACAACAATAATGCCTCCTTCCGGCTCTCACACAACAACCGAGTGGTGAGTCTAAACTAGGCTTCTACAAATTAGTGGGCCAGGTCGTACCATTATAGACATGTGGTAGTACGGTTTTGCTTAGAATGGGCAATCACAAGCGTCGGTCCTTATATGACTTGGGGCGGTACTTGCACAAAAGGATCAAGGCTTGATCCGCTCCCACCCGACATTCCATGCCGCCCAAGTCCAAATCATTTTCCTTTTCTTCTTATTTTACAAAATAGTACTAAAATCAAAGTAATAACCTTCAAATCATATTGGAAATCATTCTTTTTGAGTAATCCCACCCATGGGTTGTTTTCATCGAAACAGGTCCTAAGCAATTCTACCGTGCTAGGTTACAACGGATACCATATAAAAATAAGCATGGTATAACAAATGTCCTAGGGTTACAATGGATATGATTAACAATGTCAAGGAGGAATTAACAATTTCGGTATAACTAACACTTATATTTGACATATTTCATTAAACATAGCCATGCAACTTTATAAACAATTTTAAATCAGTTCGCAAACATAGGAGCAAAGTGCATCAAGGAGACTTGCCTTCAGTTGCGGCGGCGGTGTCGATCTCGGAAGGCTCGACGGCGAAATCGGCGGTCGCGGCGGGATCGTCGACTACACGCAAAACGAGGCAATAAATAAATAACAGAAAATAAATAAAAACCAAAAATTATAAAATTAGTACTGGCAGGTAGATCTTGATTTTAGATGAATTTAGAAATTTGAATGAGGTCAAACGGAGTTCGGATGTGAAAGTTATGAGCTTCCGAAGTTTGAATTTCGAATAAATGGAAAACTGAGAATATTCTCGGAATATTCCTCTCGGGTTTGACTGGGTCAAAGTTTGACCGAGGACTTTGACTTTGACTGGGCTGGCTTTGACTAGGCTTTAGGTGTATGACAGTGGGCCCCACATGTCATTGACATGGGGTTGTCTTCAACCTTGAGCTCATGGCAACCATGAATGGGAAGTGAAGCTTGAAAGGAAGGAGAGGGGGAGGGCCGGCAGAGGGGAGGGTCGCCGGCGTGGCCAACGGCCGGCGACGGGGAGGCGGCGGCTGGCTGCTGCCAGACGCCAAGGCTGCCGGGCGACGGCGCGCAATGGATCGCCGTGGGCAAGCGGCGGTCCCACTGACACTGCAAGGCCCAAGCTCCCAAACACAGTAAACAAACTCCATGCCCATGAATAACAGAGAGCACAACATGAACCAAAGAACACACTACTTCCTAAAAACTTGATTTCTTTCTCATTTTCGCATGGATTTGATCCAAACAAAAGGCTAGAACCTCTAGATAACATCCTTAGCAACATCTAGGAGGAAGGAATTGAACCTAAACTCACCGGAATTGGAGAAATCGACGACGAACGAAGCTTCGGCCGAATGGAAAAGAACGCGAAATTCGTCGCCAAAACTTGATCCCACCTAAAACCAATTGTTGGATGAGCTTCTAGACTTCCTCACGGTCATAAGGAACTAAGAAACAAGAAGAATGGCTTACCGGAGAGGACGGGACAAGCACGAACACGAAGAACACCGAAAAACTTGCACCCGGCGTCAGTTTTCTTGAACTAGAGATTGAACGGAGGGGAGATGCCAAAAGAGGATCATACCACCGGAAAGAGGGCTTTTATACGGAGAGAATGGAGGTGGTGGTGCGCCGGTTGGACGAGAAACGGCCGAGTAAATGAGGATTGAATGCATTTGGACGGTTTTCGGTTTTTGCCCGATCGTGCGCACTCAGGCGAGTTTTCCGGCGAGAGGTGGTGGGAGATGTGAAGAGGACGACGCTACGACTCCAACGCAACCGGCTGTTCGTCGTTTGGAGTTGCGTGGAGGGAGTTACAAGCATTTAAAGAAGGTCTCCCTCCATTGTTGCTTGCTTGAGCTCCACCAACCATGCATGGCTAGAGGTTGAAGATGACACTATTCACTTGCCACGTGTCACCACCCTATTGGCCCTCTTTTACGCAAAAGATTCGCCCTAAAGAAAAATTAGGAAAAATGGCCTAAAAATTCCGGAAAAATTCCTAGAGCCATTTTAGAATATTTGGAACTCAATGAAATTGGTTTGGTTGAATTTGGATGAAATTTGTGGAATTAAATATTCCGGAGCGAATTGCGGGCATTAAACAAAAGCCGCGCGCAACAAAATAGGAACGGCGGTCCAAAAATTCGGGGAATGATTCCTAAAATCATTTTAGAATATTTGGAACCTATTAGAAGTGGTTTGGAGATTTTTGGAGCATTTTTGGACTCGGGTGAATTTTCGGGTACCGGCGGGACTGGAAAATCCGATTTTTCGACTGGAAGGGAATTGAATCGCGATTTTGGGTTGGAAAGGATGCCAGGTTAATATAAACACTAGAGAAACTCCAACTTTTGAATTTACTTTATTTAAATTAGGTTTTTCTCCAGAAAGCCAAAATGAGGATGTTACAGAATAGAGGGATAAAGATGTTCAAAAACAGAAGATGATGGCACACCTTAGCATTTCTTTTAAGGACATGTGCATTCAACTGTAGGAATTGATGATTTGCCGCGGTAAAGATATGGATTTGATGATTTGCTCTATAATACCTCACTGACATATAAATCTAGGTCCTAGATATCAGCGAGACATTATAAGCCAAATTATCAAATACACTAAAAAAACAAAACAAATCATCTTTTTTTTCCCTCCAAATTAATCCTACATCTAAAGGAAGTAGCAGCAGAACGAAATTTTTTTTTAAATATACTATATTTTATTCCGAATTGCACAAATAAATGTCTTTCGCAAGAAATTACCGTAGCAAACGCACGCTTACCACTGCAGTGATTATTATAAACAAACAATGATATTAGCACTTAGTCCATACACCATGAGTTTTCTCATCCCATTCAGTTGTATTTTATAATCCAAGCAAAGGCTGCCTGATACGTCCTGTGAAAGCATTGCTGGCAAAGCCTGTAGGACATATCATGTCATAATCATGTCAGTCAGTTCCTGTCCAAAATGTCATGTCAAATGCATGTGTGCCAGATATTGCCTGAGTCGTCCCATCAAAGCATAGCTAGCAAAGCTTTACTGGCACCTCCCTCCAAGATACAAAGCTGCGTGCATATGTCGGTATCAAGCACAGGCAGAGCTGCAAAGGAATCCGATGCTCGCGGATTCCTTTTAAGCTTCAAGTCTGTCGCTCTATCTGGCTATTTAACCCCCTTCATGCCTTCGCAGCGTTGCATCGACCAAACCACTGCTCCAATACAACAAAGAGAACCATCACCGCCAACCCAAACGAGCAGCACCAATGGAGTTCCCCTTGCCCCCAAGGCACAACGTTGTCGAAACAATCCCCGAAGGCACGGAGGTCCCCATGTGCCTATGCGGGATCCTTGCCGCTCCGTGATCAGAGACAACTCATACACTTACGGTATGAGGTCTGGAGCTGCCGCAACCACGACTCCGAGCCAACGCTGGGATGCGGATGCGCGGAGAAGCCCGGTATGTTCATACTCACATTTGGTGCTGCTCCCAATTCATACATGTTGTAACACCGTGTGATGTGACTAATTGCAGCCTCCATCAGGCGAGTTCATCCGATTCTACGACGCGGAACAAACTCCCGAGATGGAGAGGAGGCGGAATCGAGTACTCGCATCGAGGGCTATCGTGGAGCAAAGTGGTGTGAGCAGATGAGGAGGAGAAGCGCCAACAAGATTTTGAACATATGCATGCACAGAGGAGGCCGAACGGCAGCGCCATGCAATGGAGAGGGAGGCTGAGTAGAGAAAGCGTGAGAGGGCAGCTAGGCCGAGCGGCAGGAGCCGAAAACTTGCGTAAGGGAAAATATCCTCGTTGCACTCAAGAAAGCCCAAGAGAAGGGCCCTTATTGTCGCTTTCTCCGCCTAAGGCATGTTACGTTTAGTCCGGTATACTCGTAGAGTGTGCCGTACATGCCATTGTTGTTTAGCATTTCTAAGCCGTATGCAATTCAAGACATTCTTATTGCTCCCATCTATCGGCAGACAAGTACTGCATATATTTCACATCTTTGAAGATAACTACACGAAGTCTTCAAAAAATAATTACGAGTTGACCGGGAGTGAAGATGGGCCACCTCAAAACCAGAATCTTGTCTTTTCTCATCATGCTCGCATCGAAATGGCTTCTCAACCGATACCTCAACCGTAAATGGCTTATTGCGATTCCTATTTTCCTTACTTAATAATTTATACATTATTTTTGCTAGATCATAAAAGCGAAAATTTCTAGCGACACACGTATAAAACTGAAATTTGTTGCGACATTTATTTCTCGCAATTTGGAATAAAATATAATATATTTTTAAAAATTCTCATAAAACTAACAAAAAATCAAAAATGGTATATGTCGCTTATGGACGGCGACAACAATAATGTCGCCCATTCAACGAGGATTTTTAAGTCGTCGCTCGTCCATCTGGCGACAGCTCGCCGCCTGCCTAACGAGCTTAATAAAACGCTGAAGTCTCTGTCGCCGCGTCCATCGAGCGACAGTTTATATCGCCTCGATAAACAAAGCGATGACGTATAAAACTGTAATTTCTTGCGAAAGACATTTATTTGTGCAATTCGGAATAAAATATAGTATATTTTAAAAAAAATTTCGCAGCAGAACTCCCAATACCACTATGTGCGCTAATCTACGCACACGCGTACAAACACACATTTTCCGGCAGCCAGTTGATCGGGACGTGGGGAATTTGTGCTGAAGGAAACGCGTTTGCTACTTTTAATTCTGAAAGTTCAAAACTCCGCATCTTTTAAATCGATTATCCGATTCGCACTACTACAGAACCAGCTTCTAGAAGCGGTTCGGAACCACTTCTAGAAGCGGTCCGCTTCTAAGCAACCGGTTGTGATACCTCGAAGGGTATCATAAGCGGTTCTAGGAACCGCTTGTGGTGGTGCGACACTAAGCGGTAAAAGGCAGTAATAATATCGTGGGAACGGGATTCGAACCCACGACCAAGCACTCCATCCTCGTGACTCGCCTCATCCATCTAGCCAACCCATCCACGCGTGCTCTCTGATAGAGTAAGGCACGCATTCCTTTTATTATTTCCTAAAACTGGGCTTCTACAAGCGGTTCGTGACATGAACCCCTTCTGAAGGGGGTCTTTAGAAGCGGTTCGTGTCACGAACCCCTTCTAAAGCCCCAGCTTTATAAGCGGTTCGTGACACGAACCCCTTCTAAAGCTTTAGAAGCGGTTGGGGACACAAACCGCTTGCACGAACCCCTTCTAAAGGTGGGGCTTTAGAAGGGGTTCGTGCCACGAACCGCTTCTAAAGATCCCCTCCGGCCTGTTGCCACGAACCGCTTCTGGTGCGAACATTACAACCGGTTCGCACCAAACCGTTTCTAATAGGCCGGTTGTGATGCCCGATTTTATAGTAGTGTCGCGATCTGTCTGAGCTGTCATATTTCTTACAACAAGAGCTTTAAAACAAGACCAAACTTAGATATATTTTAGCAACCAAACAATTTTTAACTGGACACCTTTCAACTACACGCTATTCAAATAGACATCTTTCAACTAGAAAACTTTCAACTAGACATCTTTCAACTTCATACCTTTCAATTAAATAACTTTCAACTATATATATCATTTAACTAAACACTTTTCAACTGCACACCTTTTAAGTAGAAAACTTTTAACTCCACATATTTAAGTAGAAAACTTTCAACTAGACAGTTGCCAAGTGGATAACTTTCGACTAAACATTTTTCGAGGAGACCATTTTTTACCAGACATCTTTCAAGTAGATACTTTTCAACTAGACAATTTTCAAAAACATAATTTTCAACTGCACAACTTTTAAACTAAAATTCACGTATAAAACATGACAAAAAAGAAAGAAATGAAAAAACACATAAACAAAAACACACTGGGACCTACAGCCCTATACTCGTGCGTCCTGCCATCCATGCAAAAAAGAATTCGTGCATGGGCCCACGTGCTTTTGTGTAATATCCGAAAAAAAAGAAAAAGAAATTGTGGGCCGGGCCGAGTGGTGCCGAGCCAGCCTTGCCGTGTGCACCGTGGCTGAGCCAGACTCCGCGGCGTCCTATTTAAGCAAGGCCTTTCTCGTGCCACCGCCATCGCCCTCCCGCCACACATACTTGATGTTGTCACTGCGCAGCAACCGTCGGCTCCGCCACCATGTGGCCATTATCGCTGTATTCTTTGCTGCCGCCATCGTAACCGCCACCATGTGAGCCTCCACGTTAGCCGGGCTAGTTAGGGACCACGCCCTCGCCGTGCCCATATCTCGCCAAGCCAGGGCTCGCGCCCACACCACGCCATAGCAGACCCGTAGCTATGTTCGAACGTCGTTTTGCGTTCCCTGTCGCGACTCATGCCTGGTTTTTGAGATCTAATTGCGTCACCTTGTGCAATGGGTTAAATAAATTAATCAGAACTTTTGGCCAACTAAAGTTTGTAGGGCATTTTAATTTTGTGTACTTTCCATAACCTATATGGTTTGCTATATTTTGGCTGCTGAGCTAATAGTTGTGGTTATCCGGTCGTTAGGACAACAAGCGGATGTTGCCCATCGGAGGCAAGGTTAGGTCCGGGTGGTGCGTAAGAGCAGTATTGTTATGTTTGATATTATGTACTATTATGGTATGTTGTTAAATTGGTTTATCTATACATCATTTTGTCTCATGTGAGTAAAAAGACAAGTGCATAGTAGAAAAATAACCGGGTTGTTAGCGCTTGTTGTTTTATGTTTGTAAATTATTTACTATACTGATTTTTCATGATTACTCTTGTTTACTATTGTGTTTATATAAGGATGATCTTGATGGTGATAATGAAATATGTTAACAGTTAATAAACCACAGCATTTGCATATTATATATGCATTCATGTTGAAAAGATATGTCCTATGTGAGCCTCTAAGACTTACTTCGTGTGGTCATGAAAGACCTACTTTAGTAGGCACCTTCATATGATAGAGGGATTGAGAGTGTGTGATATTGACGGATGTGTGCTCAGCAATACCAGTACAAGCAATGTAATGTGCATGTGAGCATGTAGCAAAGACTTCGTTGCAATGCTAAAAAGAAAAATGTTAATCATGTATATGTGATAAATTGTTGTGTTATCGTTTTGTTATGTACTTATTGAGTCGTGGACTCACTCTTATTTATTTATTGTTTTAGGTGACAAACGAGGATGTCACACATGGGTTTGGAGTAAAACATTCACATCATCTGAATACCCTGAGCAAATACATGAGCAAGATCGTGAGGAGGATGACAGTGAGGCTCCAAGGAGGAGTAAAAGACAAAGGGCAGCTAAATCCTTTGGTGATGACTTCACTGTTTACCTTGTGGATGATACTCCCAAGTGTATTTCAGAAGCTTTTGCATCTCCAGATATAGACTACAGGAAGGAAGCAGTCCGTAGCAAAATGGATTCCATTATCGCTAATGGGACTTGGGAAGTCACAGATCTACCTCATGTGTGTAAACATGTGGGATGTAAGTGGATATTCAAAAAGAAGCTTAGGCCTGATGGTACTATTGAAAAGTATAAGGCTCGTCTTGTGGCCAAGGGTTATACCCAAAAAGAAGGCGAAGGTTTCTTTGACACTTATTCATCTGTCGCTAGACTGATTACTATTCGAGTTCTGCTTTCCTTGGCTACCTCACATGGTCTTCTTGTTCACCAAAAGGACGTTAAGATAGCTTTCCTTAAAGGAGAGTTGGATGAGGAAATTTACATGGAACAGCCTGATGGAATTGTAGTGAAAGGTCAAGAAGACAAGGTTTGTAAGTTGTTGAAATCTTTGTATGGTCTCAAACAAGCTCCTAAGCAATGGCACGAGAAGTTCGACAGAACTTTAACATCTGCAGGCTTTGTTGTTAACGAGGCTGATAGGTGTGTATATTATCACCATGGTGGGGGTGAGGGAGTTATTTTGTGCCTTTATGTTGATGACATATGGATCTTTGGTACAAATCTTGATGTAATTACAGAGGTCAAGTCTTTCCTATCTCATAATTTTGATATGAAAGATCTGGGAGAGGCTGACGTAATTTTGAACATCAAACTGATCAAAGATGAGAGTGGATTACACTCTCGCAGTTTCACTATGTGAAAAAGGTCTTGAACCGTTTTGGCTTCTTGGAGAGCAAACCCTCTCCAACATTGTATGATCCTAGCTTGATTCTTCGAAAGAATAAAAGAATTGCTAGGGATCAATTGAGATACTCTCAGATTATTAGATCTCTCATGTACTTAGCTAGCGCTACAAGGCCAGACATCTCATTTGCTGTGAGCAAATTGAGCCGGTTTACATCTAATCTAGATGATGATCATTGGCGAGCGCTCGAGCGAGTCATGCGCTACCTGCTAGGTACCATGAATTATGGGCTTCACTATACCGGGTACCCAGCAATATTGGAGGGTTATAGTGATTCAAATTTGATATCCGATGCTGATGAGATCAAGGCCACAAGTGGATACACATTCACTCTTGGTGGAGGTGTTGTTTCATGGAGGTCTTGCAAACAGACCATTTTGATGTGGTCAACCATGGAAGCAGAACTCACTGCTCTAGATACAGCCACTGTTGAGGCAGAATGTTTGCGTGAACTCTTGATGGATCTTCCAGTGGTTGTAAAGCTAATTCCAGCTATTCTTATGAACTGTGATAATTAAACAGTTATTATCAAAGTGAACAGTTCTAATATAATATGAAGTCATCAAGACATGTAAAGAGACATTTGAAGTCTGTTAGGAAATTGAGAAACTTCGGAGTGATAGCTTTGGATTATATCCAAACAGCTAAGAACCTGGCAGACCCGTTTACAAAGGGTTTATCAGGTAATGTGATAGACAATGCATCGAAGGAGTTTGGTTTGAGGCCCACATGAGTCATACTATAGTGGTAACCCAACCTGTGTGATCAAAGATCTCATGAATTAGGATCTGGGAAGAACAAACTATTGGTTGACTCAAGGAGAGTATTATTTTTAATCCACTCCACTGAAGATGCAATACTCTCTAAATCTGTAAGGTGGTTTGGTTATTGCCTTAATGTGTTCTGTTGGCTTTAATTAGCAAAGATGTTGTCCTATAGAGTAGTCTTAAAAGAACACACCTATACAAGTCTGACTGTTGGTCGTAGTCTATGAGACTTGGGTAATCTCTAGTAAGCTCATGAAGAGGCCAAGGAGTACGACTAATATGCTCCACCTAAGGGGTAGCCTATTGGCAACCAAGTATCAGTCATGACTTTAAGTGAAACTTTTTCGCACAAAACTTGCAATTCAAGGCTCAGTCCATTGTTCAAGTTGTGAATGAGTGTACCTTGAAGCTCTAGATGTATGTTCAACCTTAACAGGTCTCCATCGAAACACTGGTATATCAAACAGTATTGAGAAGAGGCAAATCTTTGTGGGACTTTGAGATCTAGTGTGGGATTGTTGGAATATATGCGCTAAGCCCATGAATAGTTGAGAATAATTCCAAATAAATCTCAAAGGCCCACCATATGGAAAAGGTGTGAAACTCTTTAGTACCATATTGCTAGTTGAAGTAGAGCAACAACGGTTGTTCCCTCTATATAACACGGGCTTCCGTTTGAGAAAGATATATAACAAAAACCAAGTTTTGCCTCCTTCTCTCTACCACGCCGCCATCGATAGGTTGCTCCATTCTGCTACTCCAGGGTCCACTGGTCATCTTGAGAGCAGGTCTCCGAAATCCATAGCCCTTGAGATACTGCACTGGAGGGGGCGAATAAGGTTTTTAGGAAGCGCTCCACGCGACTGCTCGTGATCTACTTTCTCTCTGTTCGTGTTAGTGATCGGTCTCGTCTACTACACTGCCGCAACAGAGTCCTTTGCTTCGTTCCACGCCTCCAGTTCTGTTTAATAAAACTAGTAAATTTCATTATCTTCGTTATTTTCAATCTTGTTGCTACTGTTTTCTAGTATATCAAAAGGATATATGTGTAGGCTTTGCAATCAGTTTCTGTTCATAAATTATCTACTGTTTTCCAGTATATCAGAAGGATATAAGTGTAGGCTTTACAATCAGTTTCTGTTCATGAATTATTTACTGTTCAATTTATACCTAAAAGTGCTTATTTATCTAGCTTCAGAGCAGATCGATCTAGCGATCGCTCGCTTCTGCACACCTTCTCTTTGCCACTGGTTCTCTCCATGCCAGCCGCCTTCTACTTCTTGTAACATCCCAAAATTTGCCTATAATATATTTAGTGTGTTTTTGGGATTATTTAGAATTTTCTGGAATTTATTTGGACTCAAGTTTATTGAACTAATCGCATTAAATAAATATCACGCATTTTTGCATAAGCATAAAATCCAAAATTTTGTTGATAATTAAGATAATTGGTAGACGAGAGTGTTCGCTTCAAATATTTTCAAAAAATATGTTATATAACGTAAGTCGTTGATTTTATAAAAATCGGTACAGGTGTCTGATTCACGAAAAGAATTTTCGCGGAAAATCTATACGTCGAAAAATCACGGAACCAACTTCGTTAAGCTCCAAATAGTTCCTAGTATTTTAGAGGAATTTTTCAAGACCTCTGAAACCTTTTTGCTATTTTATTCTAAACCTGTTTTGAGAACGTATATACGTATATGTGTAGGCATGTGTGGATGGACGGTGATTTTGCCTCAGCCGTTTGAAGCATGTGTGTGCATGAAGCTGTTACTTCCTTCATTCACTCCACCAGTTTCTAGTCACTTAATTTCCACTGATTTTCTTCCCGTTTTCTCTCCATGACGTTTCCTTGCATGGACATTTCCTCATGCAGGAAGAGCTAATTACAGTATATGTGAATGGCCTTGCATCAGGACGTTTCCTTCATTCACTCCATCAGGACGTTTGCATGGCCTTGCATGTAGGAAAAGCTAGAACGGTTTCCTCCCAACCGTTTCAAGTGAATGTGCATGAAGCCTACGCACTCAATTTCGTTTCTTTAATGACGCATGTTTCTTTAATCAATCCATCAATTTCATTCCTTACGTTTCAAGATGGTGCTCACACCATGACGCATGTACACCAATTAAGTAATGGACATCGATCAGTTTCATTTTTTTTACGTCAATACCTTCTTCCCATTCTTTCATCCCAACCGATCCCATCTCCAGCCATTTCTATTTTTTCTTGTTCTTCTTCTTCAACCAACGTGTACTGCCATTGCCGCCGTCTCGCCGTTGTCGACGCCGCTGCCGTCGGCGTCATCATTGAAGCTGTCGCCGCCGCCGTCTATGTCGTCGTTGTCGTTGACGTCGCCGCCTCCGCCGTCGTCGCTGCCGGTGTACTCTTCGGCCACGCCTCTTCCCGCGCTCGTCGACCCGCGTTGCTGTCGCCGATTGTACTCCGATGTTCGACTGACCGACCGTCGTCGCTGTCGCCTTCGCCGTCGTCGTCGTCGCCTTCGCCGTCGTGTACTGCCGCTGCCGGTGCACTTTCTTGGACGCCTTCTCCTGCGCCGACGGTCTGCGCTACTACTACCGCTGACCGGTAGTCCCTCATCTCTCTTGTGCGCGCTCTGTTCCTATTTTTATCTCGTTTATATATTCGCGTAGGTATATATATATACATAGGTATATAGTTGAACAGACGCATATATACATGTATATAAATACTCGCTAGGCGCACGCATATTTCTATATTAGTCGTAGCATGTATACATATACATACACACTGTGTTGTACATATATATATATGTGTACCGGCGGTTATATTTGGTTGATCTGCATGTAGATATGTTCGACAGATTCGTTAGTATAATTTTCCATATGTATGTATACGTGTTTATATGTGAGTATATATTTTATTTATTAGTGTGTATAAGCCGAACCAGTATGTACATGCAGACCTCCCACGCCGAACAGTGCGCATGCGTGAAGTGCTCTCGTCTGGAACAGTACCATGCATGCAATGGGTTGAGAGTTAGTGTATGTGTTGATTTTCGGAAATTGCGAATTTTGTCTTTTTCGCTACAAATTTGTTTTAAGTCCAAACTGCATGCAACAAATTTTGTTAATTAGTGAAAATTAATACCTTTCTACAGTAATTTTTATGAAATTTTATAATTAAATTTATACTATTAAATTATTCGTGGAAAGTCCAAACTTATGAATTTTGTAGTTCTTAAACTATATGTTCAAAAATTCCAAAATAAATTTTATAAATCTTAGAAAATGCTGGACTAATTATCTGGAAATTTTCATGAAATTACGAGCTAGTTTGATGTGTAGTATTTTTCGAATGTGTGTTTAATTGGTTGTTTGCTACGCGTAGACGTCGAGTTGTGTGACGCTGTCGGAAGCGAAGGTCAGGACCAAGATCAAGATCCAGACAAAGACTTGCTGCTTTACGAAGGCAAGTTGTGCTTTGACCATATTGCTCCTAATTTTTGAAATATATTTTGATTTAAACTATGCATGCTATGTTGTTAAAATGAATTAATTTAAGTTGGGTGAAGTAGTTAATCAACCTAATTGTTAATTCCATCCTTGATGATTAATAATTGTATACCATGTATTCCATTGTCATCTTAAGTTGGGTTAAAATAGTTGGATGATATGATTGTGCCAACACGGGAGGCTAGACCGTGAATAGTTGCTTAGCCATGCTTACGTGAAATGTGTTTCAAATGGCAAAATAATATTGACTAATGATATACGGAATGAATTTTGGAATCAGTGTAATCTTGCCACGTGATGATGTGAAGTGTAGGTACCTTTGTGGTTCTACATGGTAACTGATATTATTGTTGGCACGTGTTGCACAATAATGGAACAGGGGTGGGAAAAGATTTAGTCTGGGGCAAGTGGTGTGAGGCTTTACGCCAGGTGGGCCTTTATGGCACAGATTTTGAAATAACAGCCTTTGCGGCAATGGGATGAGTGATGTGAGAAGATTTGGGTCAGGGACTGTGAGAAGGATGTCTTGCCCTGGACAGTTAAGGACTTCACCTTGCAAGCCTTTGAACTGAGCCTTACGTACAACCACATGACTGGAGTGAGACGGTCCTAGTTTAGTAGGATTCTGAAATCTTACCTTTGATACCTCAGGGTGACAGTTACGTCGGGTTAACTGTGTGGGGGAGCGTACCGGAGCTACGGCTTGGTACCCTATCCAACGGTATGTCGGTCCTATACTTCATCTCTGCTGAGAGAAGGGATAGTGTATGGCAACCGGAGAGGGTCATAGGTGGAGATCGAGGTTTCCGAAAAGCTTTGTTATGATCACTCATTCGCATACTCCTGTATGGCGATTCACGACTGACGTGGTGAGTTGATTATATCTTGTGGGAAAAGTGTACAACCTCTGCAGAGTGTGTCAAAACTATTCGAATAGCCGAGTCCACGGTACTGAACAACGCTCGGGGATTACAGTCAAGGGTTAGATTTTCAAAAATAAAATGTGGAATGGGTGGCTGTAGGCCAGAGATAACTGCTAAAGTGATTTAGGGCTTTGTGCCAAAATGTTTGAAAAGAGTTTGATAACTTATTATACAATATGATTTACTTGCTTTTGAATCTATTAAGAGTATTTAACAAAAGCAAAATGTTGCTTACCGCAAAATATCAGGAGGTATCACGACGAGCGATGCGACACATCGCCCGCATCTACGCCAGCGAGCTGGAGGGCGCGGTGTACCGCTACCACCCACACAACAACAACCTTCTTGACCCGAAGCTGATTCAGGATGAGAATGCCACGGTCACACAGCTGGCATGACTTGTCATCGCTCAGGAGAATGTGCTCGATGATACGAACCGGGAGCTACAGAAGGCTCGCGAGGAGGTCACGATAGAGAAGAACCGATGGCGGGAGGTTCAAGAGCATGTGTCCCACCTTCTGCGAAGGATTGACGAGTTGGAGATGGCATTGTACGGAACAGGACCAGAGCCAGTACTCGAGCTACATGAGCCGGACCCGGAGGAGTCAGATCTCGATGAGGACACCGCTTCTTCGACTACCACAGTTGCAGGGCATGGTGATTGTTTCGCGCCAATGCCACCGCACCCGCACCCAGGCAAAGGAGGTTTTCTTGACGAGTGAGCCTAGGTCTTGTAGTTGGGACTCATTCGTCGAGTCGCATTATAGAATAAAGATTCACCCTCAGAGGCATTGGATTTTCATTGCTTACTGAGTGCGCAGTATGTGTTGTAGGCCCTTAGGCATTGTAAGCAACCATACCAAGATATTATTATGGTATAGTTAATAAAGTTGGATTTTGCGTTACACCTCCCAGCATAAGTTACTCTACTACTTGTCTATGCTTGTTTCCCTCTTGTCTTAAACCTTGGAGCAATCAACAGATGGTGAACACCCACGGAAACCTTGGAGGCAATGGGAGTGGTTCTCGCCCAGCTGGAAACCCTAATGATGGAGCACCTGCACCTCACCCAGCACCGCCAGTTGACATGCAGAACTTTGGAGCTTTTCTTGCTGCACAAACCCAGCTGATGCATGCCATGATGCAACAGATGCAGCAGGTCACTGCTCAGGCCACCGCTAACCAAGCAAATCAGGGACAACGACAGGGAGCAAATTTGTCGGAATTCATGAGGACTCATCCACCCACTTTCTCTGGGAATGCCAACCCGTTGGAGGCGGATGATTGGCTAAGGTCGATAGAAAGGAAGTTACACATTGCCCAATGCATGGGAAATGAGAAGGTGCTTTACGCATCTCATCAGTTGGAAGAGACCGCCGCTGAATGGTGGGAAAACTTCTGCGCCACGCAGGAGAACCCACATGACATCACGTGGGAGGAGTTTACGGCTGCGTTTCGTCAGTATCACATGCCTGAAGGAATCATGGACCTTAAGAAGGAAGAGTTCAGGTCGTTGAATGTAACACCCCAAAATTTTGCTTTTCTTAAATTCATGTGTGATTTGGCACTTTGGTGAATTTTTGGAATTTTCTGGAATTTATTTGGATTTATTTGGAATTTATTCCATTTTGAAATAATTAAAGAATTTAACTTTGCAAATAAAATTTTGTTGGAAATATTTTATTTGAGTCCAAAATGTTCCAAAATATTTTCCAGAATTTTTCTGGATTTTTTTCTGAGTCTTTTGCTATTTTTATTGAATTAAATGAATTTCTAAGAATTAAATTGGATTATTTAATCGCTGGAAAATGCGAGTGGGTTTTACTGTTCAACTGATTGAGCCCGACTCCGAGTCCGACCCGAACCCTAACCGCGTGACCGTTGGATCTTGATCCAACGGCCACGATTGAGCCACGTCACCGAGCCCGACTCCGACCGAGCCAGCCAGCTCGCCCGAGCCAGACCGAGCCCGAACCCGCGACCGTTGGATCTTGATCCAACGGCTGAGCGTGTGCCACGTCGCCCTCTCCGAGTCCTCATCGGACTCCGCCGCCGCCTGCGGGTGGACCTCGGTTTTTGCGAGATTCACAGAAGCCGAGGCCCCTATTTAATGCGCCGCCACCACGGCCGTGACCGCCTCTTCCGCGCGCACCCGAAACCCTAGCTCACGTCGCCTGAGCCGCCGCCGTCTAGCCGCTAGAGCTCACCGTAGTTGATTCTCTCCTCCGCCGCGGTTTCTTGCGTTTGCTGCCGCCGTCAAGCCTAGATCCGGATTCCCCAGGCCGAGGCGCGTTCGGGAGTACCACTCACTCCGCCGGAGAAGCCCCGAAGCGCCGTTGGACTCATCGTCGTCTTCGTCTCCGGTAGCCTCTACTCCGCCGCGTCGCCATCGCTGTCCGCGAGCATCGCCAGCCGTCCGATCAGAATCCAAGGGAAGGGCTCAGATCGCGCCACGTCACGCCACGGTGAGATCTCACGTGCAACCCTCTAGATCTATTTTCAACCGTTGGATCTAGAGCCAACGGCTTAGATTGTGCCACGTAGCCTTCACCGCACAGTACTAGATCCATTCTCAGCCGTTAGATTTAGATCGAACGGTTAGGGTTAGCTGTGTTGTTTGCGTTAGATTGGATCTTGACCGTCCGATCAAGATCGAACGGTCCAGATCAGCCAAGTAGTTTTTCTACTGCGTTAGGTTAGATCCGATCTGGGCCGTTGAATTTCAAATCAACGGCCGAGATCGAGCCACGTGTAAAGAGGTTGGACCGGCGCAGCCGGGCCAGACGCTGCGTGTGACGCCGACACGCCGCCCGCTGTCGGCCGACGCGGCCAAACCGCACCATGACGTCACGCTGACATCATGGGTGGCCCACCGCCGCCGCCTGCGCGTGACGCCGCCAATGACGCTACCGCGGTCCCACCTGCCGACGGTGAGTCGAAACCTCGCCGACGCCAAAGAATGACGTCACCCATAGGGTCCCACCTGTCAGAGACACGTGAACCGTGGACCGGGTCCACAGTGGACCCGAGCCGAGCCGTGGGCTGAGCCCGTGGACCGGCTGACGTCAGCCGCCCAATCAGAGGTTGGCACGTGTCCTTGCTGACGCAATAATTAATTTCCGAAAAAGAAAATGATTTATTAATTCGAATTATTGATTTCAGAATTTGATTCAAACTTCAAACGCTTATAACTTTTGCGTTTTAACTCCGATTTGAGTGATTCAAATTTCTAAATTTGTATAAAATTGAGATCTACCTAATGATGAATTTTATTTAATTTTTAGACTAAATTTTTTCACTGTATTAATATTTAATTGATTATTTTAAACTCTAAATGCTTGTATCTTTTGCATTTAAACTCCGAATTTGATGATTCCAATTTCTAAAAATTTATAAAATTATGCTCTCTCTGTTTGTGAACTTTATTTGGATGTTTGGACACTTTTTGTCTACTGTTCATTTATTTATTGCTATTTGCACGCTTTACGAGTAGACGTTGAAGTGCCCGAAGGCTTCGAAGGAGAAGTGTTGACCCAGGAGCCAGCTCAGGACCAAGAGCTAGTACTTTTTGAAGGCAAGTTTTGCTTTGACCATGTTGATCCCATTTTCAAATTAAATTGGTTTAAACTATTGCATGCTAGTTTAATTAGAAAATTCTTTATTTAATTATGGGAAATTAGATAAGTGCCAAATTGTTGTATGACCCCTTGGTTAATTAAATATGTGCCATGATCCCTTGTCACCCTAGTTGAGGATTAAATAGTTGGACATTACTAAATTGCCAACCTGGGATTTTAGATCGTTGTAGCATATCGCTTAGACCTGCTACGTGCTCATGACATGATTTGAACAATCAAATGTTAATATTGACTTAATGATATATTGAACCTGTTTTGGAAAGGTATCATGTGATGTTGATGGCACGTGGTGCATGGTAATCAACTGGGATTTGACAAATAGTTTTTGACCGGGGCATGTGGCAAGAATGATCGGGTGGGCCAGTTGTGGCACCGGGAATGTTGGTTTGGTTCTTCGGGTAGTCTTGCCCTGGTCACCCTAAGGACTTAACCTTGCAAGCCTTTGAACTGGGTCAAACGTGCAACCACATGTCTGTAATGGGACAGACCTAGTTGATTAAGTTGCTAATAACGTACCTGTGGGACCTCAGGATGTCAACTACACCCTTTGTGTAGTTGTACGGGGGAGCGTACCGGGGCTGCGGCCAGGTACCCATCTAACGGTGGTTTGGCCTAAACTTCGCCTTCGCTAAGGGAAGGGTTAGCGTGCAACACCGGGGAGGACCACTTGTGCTGTTAGAAGTTTCCGAAAGACTTTGTTACGGACACTCGCCTTTGTGGTGTTTGGCTGTATCTTGTGGGTAAAGTGCATAACCTCTGCAGAGTGTAAAATCTATTCGAATAGCCGTGTCCGCGGTATTGGACATCGCTCGGGAATTACAGTTAAGGGTTAGACTTTCTTGAAAATAACTTGGTCTTGAAAGGTTGGGTTTGGTTTAATAATGATGTTGATGAAAATGTGGATTAGGATTGGGAAAAATGCTTATTAAACTTCTGAAAAAGTTATTGATGTTATACTTGTTTCTACTGCTTTCGAATCTACTTACGTTACTTGTTAAATGCTCTTTACTGCAAATATACCTTGAGCCACTCATTTGTATTAAACCATGCATGTAGTATATTAGCTGCATTCTGTGCATGACTTGCTGAGTACCAAGTACTCACCCTTGCCGCAATACAACACCAGTTGAAGAGGAGTCTACACCAGCTTTGGAGGAGGAGCTCCAAGAGGAACCGTCAACTTAGGGAGCGAGCCCAGTCAGTTGCCTGTGGTATACTGGATGGCGCCACGAAGTTATCTTATTTTCCGCTGCTATTATTTCTCTCTTATTAAGTTTCGCCCTGCGAGGCGTATATTTGTAACTTGACCGTAAGGTCAAGTAACCAGTTTGATTAAAGTACTTTATTAGTATCGAGTGGTATGATTGTGATATTTACCGATGTTAAGACTGTGTGCACTAGCGCGTTCCTGGACTAGTGCTGAATACACAGAGGGTCCGGATTTGCAGATTCGGGTCCCGACATTGAAGCAAGGTAATCAACCGGTGTCAGAATATCTGAACAAGTTTACACAGCTTGCACACTACGCACCTGAAGACGTAGCGACAGATAAGGCCAGACAGTCTCGCTTCATGAAGGGACTCAACTCCGGACTATAGGTGGGACTAATCACCCACACCTTTCCAAATTTTCAGGAGCTTGTGAACAAAGCGCTTATTCTTGAGGACAAGCGCAAGCAACTGGATGAGAACAGGAAGCGCAGGATGCAGTAGCAAGGATCACGTCAGGGGGCGCAGCAGCGTCTGCGGGTTGCGCCAAATCAGTTTTTCAGATTCCAGCCGCAGAATGCAGCAAGGACACCGTCGCCGGCACCAAGGCCTGTGAATCAGAATTTCCAGACTCCAGCCCCAGCCAGGAACGCCGCTACAAGCAACCAGCAGGGCATAGTGAGGCGTTGCTATACATGCAATGAGCCAGGGCATTTCTCCAATAACTGCCCCAGGAAGACAGCCAGAGTGACCCCAGTTCGCTTCAACTTGGGCTCCACACCAGCCAGGACCCCAGCCCCAGGAGCAAACCGTGGAGCAGCACAGCCAGGAGCCGCACCCCAGACCGTGGTGAGAGGCAGAGTCAATCACGTGACCGCAGATGCACTCTAGAATGCCACAGACGTCATACTGGGTAAGATACTTGTCAACTCAGTACCTGCAACAGTTTTGTTTGACTCTGGAGCTTCGCATTCATTTGTTTCCCGAGATTTTGTTTCTAAGAATGATTTGGAGATTGTGGATCTTAAGTGCATGCTTATAGCTCAAACCCCTGGGTCAGAATTCCGATCTCAAGTAGGATGTTCTGGGGTGAGAATATTAATAGATGGGGTAGAGTTCCTAGCGAACCTTATTATATTGGGAACCTAGACCCTAGATGTTATTTTGGGAATAGACTGGTTATCCAAGCACAAGGCCGTGCTAGACTGTGGACGAAGAGTCATATCAGTTGAAAGCCCGTGTGGAAGGAAAGTGGAATTTCAAGCGACTGCCGTTAGGGATGGACAGATGATGGTTAACAGCGCAAAGGCAATCAGCATAGAGGATGTATCAATGGTGAATGAGTATCCAGATGTTTTTCCTGAAGATCTACCTGGGATGCCGCCCGATAGAGACATAGAGTTTGTGATAGAGCTTGTACCTGGTACAATGCCGATAGCAAAGAGACCGTACCGGATGTCCACTGAAGAATTGATGGAGATGAAGAAACAGCTTGAAGAGTTGATGGAGAAAGGATTCATCAGATTGAGTTCGTCGCCATGGGGAGCGCCTGTTTTGTTCGTCAAGAAGAAGGATGGGAGTTTCAGGATGTGCATTGACTATCGTGCACTCAATGAAGTCACCGTGAAGAATAAGTACCCGCTACCCAGGATCGATGACCTGTTTGACCAGCTAAGAGGAGCCGGAGTTTTCTCCAAGATTGATCTGAGATCGGGATACCACCAGCTGAAGATCTGGTCGGAAGATATTCTGAAGACCGCATTCTCGTCAAGATATGGACATTACGAGTTTACTGTTATGTCCTTTGGCCTGACAAATGCGCCAGCTTATTTCATGAATATGATGAACAAGGTTTTCATGGAGTACTTGGATAAGTTTGTCGTTGTGTTCATAGATGACATTCTCATCTACTCCAAGACAAGGGAAGAACATGCAGAGCACCTGAGGCGAGTTTTGGAGAAGCTGAGGGAATAGCAACTCTTCGCCAAGTTCAGCAAGTGCGATTTTTGGAAAGACAAGGTAGAATTCCTTGGACATGTAATGACCGCAGAAGGAGTTGCGGTAGATCCAAGCAAGGTAGAAGCTGTGTTACATTGGGAACAGCCGAAGACCGTGACCCAGATTCGTAGTTTCCTTGGGATGGCAGGTTACTACCGCCGCTTCATCGAAGGCTTTTCGACAATTGCGAGACCCCTTACGCAATTGTTGAAGAAGGAGAAGAAGTTTGCCTGGACGCCAGAGTGCGAGAAGGGTTTTCAAGAGTTGAAGAAGCGATTGACATCAGCACCGGTGTTAGTTCTACCAGACATCAATCAAAGCTTTGATATTTACTGTGATGCATCGCGCCAAGGACTTGGATGTGTGCTAATGCAGAACGGGAAGGTCGTCGCATATGCATCGAGGCAGCTGAGGCCGCATGAAGAGAATTATTCGACGCATGACCTAGAGCTAGCTACCGTAGTGCATGCTTTGAAGTTGTGGCGTCATTATTTGATTGGGAACAAATGTGAAGTGTATACGGATCATAAGAGTCTTAAGTACATATTCACCCAATCAGACTTGAACATGAGGTAGAGGAGATGGTTGGAACTGATCAAGGATTATACTGTGGGAATCCACTACCATCCCGAGAAGGCCAATGTGGTGGCCGATGCCTTGAGTAGGAGGAGCCATACTGTGAACATGTTGGTAGCCGCGAGTCAGGAAGAGCTATGCAAGGATTTCCAGAAGATGCAAATTGAAGTAGTCCCAGAAGGATTCTTGGCCGCATTAGAGGTGAGGCCTACCCTGGAGAATCAGATCTGAGAAGGACAGAAGGATGATGACAAGATCCGCAGGATTAAGTCCAAAATGGATGAAGGCAAGGCAAAAGACTTCAAGTTGGATGAGCAAGGCACGTTGTGGATGGAGGATCGAATTTGTGTGCCGAACAAGAAGGAGCTGAAGCAGTTGATCCTGGAGGAAGCCCATGACTCCAAGTATTAAATTCACCCAGGAAGTGCTAAGATGTATCAGGATTTGAAGGAAAGGTTCTGGTGGCCGAGCATGAAGCGTGAAGTTGCCGAGCATGTTGCGCTGTGCGACATATGCTAGAGAGTTAAAGCAATGCATCAGAGACCAGCAGTATTGCTACAGCCGTTGAAGATACCAGAGTGGAAATGGGAGGAAATCGGAATGGACTTGATTACCGATTTACCCAAGACTCAAGGAGGATATGACTCCATATGGGTTGTAGTAGACCGCTTGACTAAGGTCGCCCATTTTATCCCAGTAAAGACCACTTACTCGGGAGATAAGTTAGCAGAATTGTACATGACCAGGATCGTCTGTTTGCATGGAGTGCCGAAGAAGATTGTATCGGACAGAGGTACCCAGTTTACCTCGAGATTCTGGAATAAGCTGCATGAAGCCATGGGAACCCGTTTGAATTTCAGTACAGCTTATCACCCTCAGACGGATGGACAGACCAAGAGAGTTAACCAGATTTTAGAGGACATGTTAAGAGCTTGTGCGTTAGCTTATGCCACCTCTTGGGATAAAAGTCTGCCATATGCTGAGTTCAGTTACAACAATAGCTATCAAGCAAGTTTACAAATGTCACCTTTTGAGGCACTATACAGTCGACCTTGTCAAACACCGTTGAACTAGAATGAGACAGGTGAACGCCGTGTCTTTGGGCCGGATATTCTTCAAGAAGCCGAAGAGCAGATTGCCATGATCCGGGAACGACTGAAGATAGCACAGTCAAGACAGAAAAGTTACGCCGATAACCATCGCCGAGACTTGAGCTTTGAACCAGAGGATTTCGTGTACCTTAGGGTTACACCACTCAAGGGAGTCAAGAGATTCCATGCCAAAGGAAAACTCGCACCCCGTTATGTCGCCCCATTTAAGATTTTGAGCCGCAGAGGCGAAATTGCTTATCAGTCGGAGTTGCCGCAGTCATTGGCAGGACTACATGACGTGTTCCACGTGTCCCAGCTGAAGAAGTGTCTCCGAGTACCAGACGAGCAAACACCCTTGGAATCGATCGAGTTACAGGAAGACCTGACCTACAAGGAACACTCTATCAAGGTTCTGGATACAATGGATCGAGAGACGAGAAACAAGTCAACCCGTTTCTGCAGAGTACAATGGAGCAACCATGCAGAGAGTGAAGCAACTTGGGAGCGCGAGGAGGATTTGAAGAAAGAGTTTTCAAACCTATTCTTTAGTAAACCCTGAATCTCGGGGACGAGATTCTGTTAACGGGGGGAGGTTTGTAACACCCCAATTTTTGCTTTTCATGAATTTAGATGTTATTTTACACACTGGTGAATTTTTGGAATTTTCTGGAATTTATTTGGATTTATTTGGATTTAATTTGAATTTATTCCCTTTTGAAATAATTAAAGAATTCAAAGTTGCAAATAAAATTTTGTTGGAAATATTTTATTTGAGTTCCAAATGCCCTAAAATATTTTCTTGAATTTTTCTGAGTATTTTGCTATTTTTCTTGAATTAAATGAATTTCTAGAAATTAATTTGGTTATTTAAATTGCTGGAAAAACCGAGTTGGTTCTACTGTTGATCCGACCGGACCCGAGTCCAAGTCAGACTCGAGTCCGACTCGAACCCGACCCAGCCCTAACCCTCTCGACCGTCCGATCAAGATCGAACGGTCGAGATTAAGCCGCGTCGCCCAAACCTGAG
The DNA here is from genome assembly GCA_036346355.1 of Rhipidocladum racemiflorum. Classification (NCBI taxonomy): domain Eukaryota; kingdom Viridiplantae; phylum Streptophyta; class Magnoliopsida; order Poales; family Poaceae; genus Rhipidocladum; species Rhipidocladum racemiflorum. The sequence goes on from CM070586.1 coordinate 25,351,958, forward strand.
CCCGACCGAGCCAACCAAGTCGCCCGAGCTGGACCTGAGCCCAAGCCCCGTGCCGTTGGATCTTGATCCAACGATTCACGTTGAGCCACGTCACCGAATCCGAATTGGATTCGGATTTCGCCGTCGTAACCGGGTGGACCTCGGTCTCCGCGCAATACACGGAAGCCAAGGCCCCTATTTAAGGCGCCGCCGCCACCGGGTAGCTGACTTCCGTGCGCACCCGTAGCCCTAGCCCACATCACCTGAGCCGCCGCCATTCGCCCGCTAGATCTCGCCGTAGTTGCACTAGGTCTCCGCCGCGGTTATTCGTCGATTCCGCCGCATTCCGCCGTCCTCCGCCGCCGTTGAGCCCAGATCTGAAACCGCAAGGAAGAGACGCGTCGGAGAGCACCATTCACGTCACCGGAGGAGCCCCGTAGCGCCGTGCCCTTGGTCGTCGTCCTCGTCTCCGGTGACCTCTGCTGCGCCGCGCGCCATCGCCGCCTCGCGAACTCCATCAGCCGTCCGATCAAGATCCGAGGGCCCAGATTCGTCCACCTCACCACGGTATAATCCCACGTTGTAATTTCTAGATCTATTTCCAACCGTTGGATCTAGATCCAACGGTCTAGATTGTGCCACGTAGCTAGAGCCGCACCGTGCTTGGATAGATGTCAGCCGTTAGATCTAGATCAAACGGCTAGGGTTAACCACGTTGTAACTCTAGATTGGATCTTGACCGTCCGATCAAGATCGAACGGTCCATATCAGCCGAGTAGTTTTCCTAACACGTTAAACCAGATCCGATCTGGGCCGTTGATTTTCAAATCAACGGCCGAGATCTAGCCACGTGGGCGGAAGTCTGACCGCCGCGGTCAGCACGGTCGCCGCCTGGTCACCGCTAACGTCACGCGTGACGTCAGCGTGGGGCTCGCTAGGGATGGAACTGGTACGGATATTTTCCGACCGACCGAATTGATTTGGATGATGATTTGGATAGTTTCACAGATATCCAGTTGATTTCTCGGATAAGGATATGGATACAGATAATTTACATGGATACGGATACGGATATGGAACACTGATTATCCAATGGATACGGAATATTCGAGTTTTTGTTCGGATAATATCCGAATATGACATACGGATATTATCCGAATAACACGTTTCAGAATAACACATTAACAATTTAACATGTTTCATCGCTTTGAGGCGGGTCTGCATTGGATGACAAGATATAATGTGTTTATGTGTGCTAGATGCTAATTTGGATATATTTGGGTCAAGGTGGTACAGAAATTGGCAAGTGGCGTTTCAGGAGGGCTCCTTAGGATTCAAAGAGATATGCCAGCTACAAATCATTTGGTTCAATTATTGCAATTGGGTACATTGTTACTCACAGAGTCACATGTATGACAAGCTAGGGATAAAAACGCAAAAAAAAAAGACATACAAATATATTTCTTTTGGAATTTTGAATTTAAATTTGGACCGATTTTGGAAAAAAATTGAAATTGGATTTTAAAATATCCGACTAATATTATTCGTATCCATGTTGATTCCGATCCGTATTCGATCTGTATTCGTAACCGATATTATCCTGTATAATTCGTATTCGATTCTGTATTCGACACTATTCATATTCGATTCTGTATTTGATAAAAAATACGGATACGGATATGAATAAGACGATATTCGACCGTATCCGATCCGATCACATCCCTAGGGCTCGCGCGTCAGCGGGATAGCCAACCGCACCATGACGTCAGCCGTGACGTCATGGCGGGGCCCGCGTGTCAGCCCGCTCGGCCGAACCGCGCGATGACGTCAGCACCGACGTCACCCGATGGGGGCCCACATGTCAGAGACGCGTTGAACCGTGGACCGGGTCCACGGTGGACCAAGCCAAACCGTGCGTCGGGTCCATGGACCCGAGGCGACGTGGAAGCCCCTGATTGGTCCACGTGTCATGCTGACGCAATAATTAATTTCCGAAAAAGAAAATGATTTATTAATTCGGTTTATTGATTTCAGAATTTGATTCAAACTTCAAACGCTTATAACTTTTGCGTTTTAACTCCGATTTGAGTGATTCAAATTTCTAAATTTGTATAAAATTGAGATCTACCTAATGGTGAATTTTATTTAATTTTTAGACCAACGTTTTTCTCTGTAATATTATTTAATTGATTATTTAAACTTTAAACACTTATAACTTTTGCGTTTGAACTCCAATTTCGCCGATTCCAATTTCTAAAAATTCATAAAAATATGCTCTCTCTGTTTATGGACTTTATTTGGATGTTTGGATACTTTTTATCTACTGTTTTATTCATTTATTGCTATTTGCACGCGTTACGAGTAGACGTTGAGGTGCCCGAAGGCTTCGAAGGTGAAGTGTTGACCCAGGAGCCACCTCAGAACCAAGATCAAGTATTCTTTGAAGGCAAGTTGTGCTTTGACCTTGTTGATCCCATTTTAAAATTAATTTGATTTAAATTATTGCATGCTAGTTCAACTATAAAATGCTTTAATTGATTTTGGGAGATTAGTTAATTACCTAATTGCTGTATGCCACCTTGACATAGATAATTGAATGCCATGAACCCCTTGTCACCCTAGTTGAGGATTAAATAGTTGGACATTATTAAATTGCCAACATGGGAATTTAGATCGTTATAGTATATTGCTTAGACCTACTACGTGCTCATGACATGATTTTGGACAATCAAATGTTAATATTGACTTAATGATATATTGAACCTGTTTTTGAAAGGTATCATGTGTTGTGATGTTGATGGAACGTGGTGCATGGTAATCAACTGGGGGTTTGATAAATAGATTTGGACCGGGGCATGTGGCAAGAAATGATCGGGTGGGCCAGTTGTGGCATCGGGAGCGTTGTTTTGGTTCTTCGGGTAGTCTTGCCCTAGTCAACATAAGGACTTAACCTTGCAAGCCTTTGAACTGAGTTAATCATGCAACCACATGTCCGTAATGGGACGGACCTAGTTGAGTAAGATACTAATAACTTGCATGTGATTCCTCGGGTGTCAACTACACCCTTTGTGTAGCTTGAAAGGGGAGCATACCAGTGCGATGGCATGGTACCCGTCCAACGGTATGTCGATCCCATACTTCGCCTTTGATAAGGGAAGGGATGGTGTATGGCAAAAACCGGAAAGGTTAACTTGCGTAGTTAGCCGTTTTCGAAAGACTTTGTTACGATCACTCGTCCTTGTGGCATTTGGCTGTATCTTGTGGGTAAAGTGCATAACCTCTGCAGAGTGTAAAATCTATTCGAATAGCCGTGTCCGCGGTATTGGACATTGATCGGGGATTACAGTCAAGGGTTAGACTTTCGTGAAAACAACTTGGACTTGGAAGGTTTGGTTTGGTTAATTGATGATGTTATGGAAATGTGGACTAGGAATGGGAAAGATGTTTATTTAACATATGGAAAAGTTATTGATAGTATACTTGTCTTTACTGCTTTCGAATCTACTTATGATACTTGTCAAATGCTGTTTTACTACAATTATACCATGAGCCATTCCCTTGTACTAAGCCATGCATGTAGTATATTAGTTTGCATTCTGTGCATGACTTGCTGAGTACCAAGTACTCATCCTTGCCGCAATACAACATCAGTTGAAGAAGAGTCTACACCAGCTTTGGAGGAGGAGTTTCAAGAGGAGCCATCTAACTAGGGATCGAGTCCAGTCAGTTGCCTGTGGCATATTGGTTGGCGCCACGCGTTTTCTTTATATATTCCGCTGCAGATTTTATTTGAATAAGTCTTAGCCCTGCGAGGCGTACTTTTGTAACTTGACCATAAGGTCGAGCAACCAGTTTGGTTATCTTAATTAAAGTACTTTATTATTATCGATGTGTATGATTGTGATATTTACCAATGTTGAGACTGTGTGCACTAGCATGATCCTGGACTAGTGCTGAATACACATAGGGTCCGGATTTGCAAATTCGAGTCCCGACAGGGCACCCGACGGCAGATTCAAAGATCACCGCCCCTGTGGGCCACCTCCTCGACCAAGAAGACTCGCAAGCGCCTTTCAAGATAATGACACATACGCCACCACCTTCGTCCACTGATTGATACATGGATTCTGGTGCTTCTTCTCATATGGCTGCTGATGCTGGTATTATTTCCACATTACTTCCTTCTTCTCCCTCTACTCCATCTAATATTATTGTTGGTAATGGGTAAATGCTGCCTGTTACCTCCACGGGCTCCCTGTCTTTCCTTGGTGCCCATGGTCCTCTCTTGCTAAACAACATTCTTGTCACTCCTCAAATCATTAAAAATCTTATTTCTGTCCATCAGTTCACAATTGATAATAATTGTTCTATCGAATTTGATCCTTATGGTCTTTCTGTGAAAGATCTTCGTACCAAGAGCGTGATCGCCAGGTGCAATAGTTCCAGTGAACTTTATCCTTTTTGTCCACTCGGCGCACATGCTCTGGTCACCGCTTCCTCCCCCACACTATGGCATCGGCGTCTCGGACACGTTGGCCATGAAGCTTTTTCTAAGCTTATTAGTTCTAGTGCTCTCCTATGCAATAAGGCTCCATCTGACCATTTGTGTCATGCGTGTCAGCTTGGCTGCCATGTTCGCTCACCATTTAGTACTTCTTTTCCTCGAGCTAGTCATAATTTTGATTTAATACATTGTGATCTTTGGACCTCTCCCATCGCCAGTGTGTCCGGTTACAAATATTACCTTGTTATTCTTGATGACTGCTCGCATTTTCTCTGGACTTTTCCCTTGTGCCTCAAATCTGACACATTTATCCACCTCTCCCACTTCATTTATTATGTCCGCACTCAGTTTGGCACCTCCATCAAGGGTGTTCAGTGTGACAACGGGCGCTAGTTTGACAACTCCTCCTCTCACCACTACTTTCTCACCCATGGCATCACACTCCGCATGTCGTGTCCATATACTTCTCAACAAAACGGCAAGGCCAAGAGTATAATTCGCACCACCAACAATATTACGTGCTCTCTCATGTTCCAAGCTAGCCTTCCTTCCTCCTTTTGGGTAGAAGCCTTCCACGCTACCACCTATCTTCTCAATCGTCATCCCACCAAAACTCTCAACTTCTCCACTCCTTTCCAGGCTCTTTACAGGGTCCCTGCCTCCTACTTGCACCTTCAGGTCTTTGGGTGCAAATGTTACCCCAATCTATCCTCCACAGCTCCTAACAAACTCTCACCATGTTCCACACGTCTTCCTCGGTTATCCGTCTGACCACAAAGGATACCGGTGTCTTGACCTTTCCTCCAACAGAATCATCATCTCTCGCCACGTCTCTTTCGATGAATCCTCCTTTCCCTTTGCCGAGGCCCCCTCAGTGCCTCCAAGTAACGATACTCTTGATTTCTTATCTGACATTTGCACTACACCTCTGCCCATCGGTACCAGAGTTGTTGCAGGTACAGGTCCAGGATCTGCCACACCTTCTGCCATGGCCTCTGTACACCGGCCGATGTCGCCTGCTCCCCGCACACCTACGAGGCCCTCGGCCTCACCTCTTAATGGATCGCCGGGTGCTGAATCCTCTAGCTCGAGCTCCGGGCTGCCTAGTCTGCTGGCCCTGCCACCAATGCTTCGTGCCAGCCCCGACCACATGCACGCTAGCCCTACTGCCCCTACTGGTCTTGCCCCACAGGTTGCTGCTAGCGGAGCTGGTAGCGTCGACCGACCACCCACAGCTATCTCCATCCAGCCGGTGGTCAACGACCACCGTATGATAACTCGGGGCAAGTTTGGTTTTCGCCTTCTAGTTCAGCGCCTCAACCTTCAGGCCACAGCTGCAGCAATTTCACCCGTGCCCACCTCTTATCGGGGTGCTTTGACATATCTGAACTGGCGACATGCTATGACTGAGGAATTTGAAGCTCTCCAAGCTAACAACACTTGGGATCTTGTTCCCCGCCCACCAGGCGTCAATCTTGTGACAGGCAAATGGGTTTTTCGTCACAAATTTCTTCCAGATGGTTCTCTTGATCGGTACAAGGCTCGTTGGGGTCTTCGCGGTTTTACTCAACAACCTGGCATTGATTTTGATGAGACCTTCAGTCATGTAGTGAAACCTGCTACTATCCGCATCGTTCTCACTCTAGCACTCTCTTGAGATTGGCCCATTCATCAATTGGATGTTAAAAATACCTTCTTGCATGGCACGCTCTCTGAGACAGTCTACTGTGTTCAACCTTCAGGCTTTGTTGACTCGCTCAGCCGGACTATGTTTGCCGTCTCAACAAATCACTTTATGGTTTGAAACAAGCACCGCGCGCTTGGTACAGTCGATTTGCCTCCCATCTCCTGTCTCTTGGCTTTGTGGAGGCCAAATCCAAGACTTAACTCTTTGTGTTTCATCGTGGTGCTGACACAGTCTACTTGTTGCTTTATGTTGATGACATAGTTCTGACTGCTTCTTCAAAGGCTCTCCTTCATCGCATGATCTCCGCCCTTCAGCGCGAATTTGCCATGAAGGATCTTGGTCAACTTCATCATTTTTTGGGCATGACAGTGCATCGACGAGATGGTGCTCTTTTTCTCTCTCAACGCCAGTACATTTTGGACATTCTACAGCGTGCTGGTATGTTTGATTGCAAACCCTGCCGTACACCAATTGACACTCCAAACTTTCTGGTGAGGGTTCTCTGGTTGACGATCCGACGCACTATCGCAGTTTGGCTGGTGCTCTTCAGTACATGACCTTCAGTTTTTAAGGCTAGAATCTAGAATCAAAAGAAAAAACAAACAGCCCTAAATGTCTCAAGATTTTTATGTTCAACACCTAGAGAAAAATTAGAGAAAAAATGTGTTCCCAAAGTAAATGTCAGGTTTCATGTTTGGATCCTTGTTTTCGATCTGATGTTTAAATACAGAATTCACTACAGGAATCGACACTATTTTCGTCGGCCAAAAACCGACGAAAATACGGCCCAAACCGACGAAAATAGACCGACAAAATTATATTGACGAAAATAGAAGTGTTTTCATCGGTTGCCGATGTAACATCCTCAAATTTATAAAGTAATAAAAATCAAATATTAAAAATGTGAAATCATTTCCTTGCTTTATTCCTTGATGTTATGTGTTTTTGTTAAATTGTTGTTGATTGAAATGAATAATGGAGTTAAGAAAGAAAAGAAAGGAAAGGATAAAATGGTAAAATGGTAGAAGTGAAGAATTACCATGGTAAAAATTTTGTATAACCTGGCCAAACCCTAGAAGATATTTCTAGCTGGTCAAAAGACCATGTGAATGCATTTAGAAGTAAAGAAAATAATTTAATTAGCAAATTCCATTGCTGTCCAGATCAATGTCAGATTTTTTAGAGATAAATGTGTAGCACTCTAGACTTTGGAATTTTTACCATAAGACCTCAGACATATCACCTTCACCCACAAAAAGTTTCAAAAATTAATAAGCATTTTTGCTATGATTTAGCATTTATTTTAGGCAGATTTGAAATTCTGCAGAAATCAATAAAAGATTTATGGAGAATTAAATAATGCGAATTTAATGTTGAAATTTTTATGATAGGTCCATTGTTTATAACCAAACCTTCAGTAAAAATTTCAAAATTTAATAGGTTGATTTAGTCCCTTAACTAAGCTGAAAACTAAATTGGATATTCTGTGCAGCTTTCATTGTCAGATTTTTAATTAAATAACTATAGCACATTTTAACCTCAAAATTTTACTGGACGTAGATAACTTACTCATCAGCTTAGTCAAAAAGTTTGGAAAAATCTTGAGATGACTTGACCTCGGTATTAATTCGCTTTCTGCGCTGTCTGGGAAGAAACTGGAGATTACTCCCCATCCTGGCGTGTGGGTCCACGCCGTCCAATGACCTGCGCTGGCACCACTGCCGACAGGGACCCAGAACCTTATGTGCCCACGCGACAACCTCCCATTCTATCCTCTCTTTCTCTCTTGTCCCTTTCTTGTGGTGGACCCGAGCCCCACTGTCGCCTCCTTCTTCCTCCTATTCTCTATCCCTCTCTCGTTCTCTCTGTGTTGCCGACAAAGCCGCACCGCCTCGCCCCTTTGTCGTGACCTAGCCGCAATCTCGCGCGCCTCAAAGGAGCCCTAGCCGGCCACTGCCACGGAGCACCTTGCCCATGCTTTGTCCTGTACCATTGACCCTTGGCCGAGCCGAGGGGAGAGCTTCCAGAGCCGCCGCCATAATTCCCTTCTCCAATCTTCATTACAGAGCCCTCCTTCGCCTATTTAAAGGAACAAAAAGGACCTCTAAACACCACCAAACCCGGGTGTCACACCCAATTCACTCTCACACACCCAAATCCACCCCAACCGGGCCCTTCTTCTTCGTCGCCGGCGAAGCCAAATTTGGGGGAAATTCCGAATTCGCTTGGCTCGGTAAGAGAACGTCCAAATTGATGGACTTTCGAGCATCCACGAATACTCATGAATCCTTTACGCATCTCCTTGCAGCCCGAAACGCCTCGAGGAGCTCCCAGACCGCCGTCTCCCTCCGCCATTACCGACGCTCGGTGAGAGCTCAACCCGGCTGTTTGCTTTCGGGTTTGAATGAATGGTTAGAGTCCTTAGGACCTCCTGTAACTTATCCGGATGATCATTACATCGGGAACCCTCCATAGCACCATCGCACCTTGCGCCACCGTGAACTTCCGCCGGTCATCGCCGTGAGCTTGTTTCTTCCGAACACCACCCATAACTGAGTAATCCCCTAGGTTCGCCATGATCCAGTGAAGCTAGTGCTACCCGCCAAGTCGATCGACGTCGCCGGATAGCCGCCGGCGAAGCTCCGCCATGGCTCCCTGCACCGACTCGCCGTGTGGGCCTAACTCGCTGGCCGCCAAGACACTGCTTGTCGCCATGTGGTCCCGACGCAGCTGGCACAAGAATTACGTATGTCGCACGCAAGCCGCTGACAGACCGGGCCCAGCCACCAGTGACCGCGGGCCGATTCAAAAGCCAGCCCGCGCGAATTGCAAGAATACGCTTTCCCTTGTGGAAAGCGCGTTTTTCCTTTTTACTGAATTTTAGAAACCCGAATCCATTCAAATATGCATAACTTTTTATCTATAACTCCAAATCAAATGAAACTTGTTTGTAAATTCATCATAAATCATGTAGTTTCATAATATGTAAAAATATTTGAAACTTGTTTAGCAATTTAAACTTGAATTTAAATTTAAAGAGAAAAATTTAGATATGTAGCATATAGAGATTTTGCAAATAAAGTCCAATTTGAGTGAAACCAACTTTATTGGAATCCTTGGGTCAAATACTACTCAAATATGTAATTAGATTTGGATTTGGAGTTAGTTTGTGAAAATTTCATGTTAGGACTTTAGTTAATGCATATATTTAATATAGTTGTGATAACTTAATGAAAAAGCATCCAAATTGAATGAAACTTGTTTCATTAGGTTGATTACACTAATTAGGATCAAATGGTAATATGAAAGTTAAGGTGTACCATGTTACTTTTGTTTGACATATTTGAAGCTACCTTATGCCATGTTTGAAATTAATACAACTAACACCACACCTTGAAAATGAATTTCATTATATTTGACTTTACAATTTTAGCTTCCTGAATTCATAAATTAAAATGAAATAATGCACAAAGAAAGTAGCTGTGTTATGTGTCCTAAGCTTTAGTCTTTAGATTAGAACCATATACCTTAGTTCATACTTGAAATGATGATTGAAGTTAATTGCTATCTTATTTGTTTTGGAATGATCTCATTTGAATCCTTCAATTGCTATCTTTGTCGTTTGTGTTTTGCTTCTTTTATCGGTATTGAAGTATTCTTTTTGCCATGTTTGTAATCGACGTAAAGACGCTGAGACTGCCGACTACGCTATCGACGATACAGATCCAGCTTACACCGTCGAGGAGCAAGGCAAGCACCCCTTTGATCATTCTTGAACCCAGATTTTACAACCAGATAAAATGTGATTAAGAATCTCCCTGCATGCTCATAATTTGATAAATTATTATTTTGGTCACTTGGTAGTTATAACCCAAATTGATGGATTCCCTTAATCACGTTGACATACGATCCATGAAAACCATAGGACTGGTTAAGTTCTTTAAACTGGGTATAATCGTTTATTAACCTGCAAATGCTTAGCACTGCGTTATGTCAAAGTTGGAAATGTTTACACCCACACTTTTCTTTATGAAATCTTTTATGGTTTATTTAAGCAGTAAAGGATACTGGTAGTTTGATAAAAATGAAAATAAAACTATTGATTTTGACGTGGGTGATTATTGGCAATAGCCGGTTGTACATGTTTTAACGTGTACGTAGCTAGGGTGGAGTTATCGCCCATGTCACTCTAAGGACCGAACGTAGTGTTGCATGATCCAAGTAAACCGTACATCCACAAGTACTGGACTGGGACAGTCTTAACTTATTAAATTATTTGGAACTAGCTTTGCACTCTGGTAGGCGTATACGGTACGTCTGGTTATGAATTTGGGGCTGTTATTATTCCTGGTGGGTCACTAACTCCGGAATTTCTATTCCTGGTGGGTTACTGACTCCGGAATTCCTTTTACCTTTTTAGCTTCCATCATAGTCAGGGTTAAACACTGTCGCTGGTGCAAAGTTAGGTTCAAGTAATCGAACAGTTTCGTTATGAACTCCTCGCGGGCATACCAAAGGAAGTGTGTCTTATAGCTTGCAAAAAGGGAGAACATATCTTGTGGGTAAAGCAGTACAAACTCTGCAGAGTCTAAAACTATTCGAATAGCCGTATCCACGGTCATGGATGACTTGGTTAACCAGCACTAGTTAATTGTTTTCTATTTTCAAAAACTTGTTTAAATGTTTTGGAAATAATGTAAATCTGTATAAATGTCATTTACTGTCATTTTGACTTGTTAAGACCATGGAGGGTCTTGTTCGTTATTTTACTCACAAGAGGGCCGTGAGTAAATTGTTATTATCTTTTTATTACTTGTTATCTCAATTACTTATCAAATTGTTTTAAAGCTTTATTTACGCTTTCCATTACTATGCAGTATTACTTCATTCAAAACTTTCGCTTTATGCAAAACAATCGTAGAGACCCACTATCTATTTCAGCCTGCATATATTCCAGAATTGCATACACTACAAAGTCTTATGCAGTACCAATGTACTCAACTTGCTTCAACAATGTTTTTAGGTGAAGAGCAGGATTACAATAATGATGGGAATGAGTATGAGGAACTCATGAGTTTTAGCGACGACTGATCTTTCTAGGTTCATCTCAGCAGTTGCCTGTGGAGTTATGGAATAGTTGGCATACTATGAGACATGGTTTTAATTTCCTGCTACTTTTGGTATTGTAATAACACTATAAAACTTGTGATGTAATAAAAGTGTGTATCTGTGTGGCTGTAATATCCAAATTGTGTTTGTGCGTGCCAGCCACTGATCATGGGAATGGCACAGGATGCACTTAAAGAGCCTCATATTTATGTTATTTACTGACATAAAAATGAGGGTCTCACAGTTTGGTATCAGAGCCACGCTGCCTGTAGGTGAACCTTAGTTAGAATGGTCGTTAAGAGGGAAATTAAAATTTTGAATAGACACATTACACTTAGGAAAATAAAACTTGTTATATCTGCTAATAATCCTTTACTGTTTTGTCTTCTACTCTTTACTTTTGTGCGTTATCGTTGCATCTTGCATTTAATCTGGAATACTAATTCCTTATTAAATGTGCAGATGGAAGGGTATTCGCCATGCTTCCACACTTCTGAGCGTCTGGGAGCGGGATTGATGGGAGTCTTAGCACAGATGTTAGATTTTGCACAGTTTGAGACACCTCGATACACCGTTTACCAGAGGATGGCGAGTCCAGTTTCGATAGAGTACATAGCTAGGATTGAGATCCCAGCTAGGACACAGTTCGGAGAGGCAGATCGTACTTTTGATGGTCGTGGAGCTTCGGTGTCTTCTGCGTTGAGCGATGTTGCTTATATGGCCATCGTTCGACTGCGCCATGCTCTTCCAGAGATGGCGACTGTTTACCGAGAGATACCTGCTTTGTTGCCGAGGGGAGACACTAGTTACATAGATCCTAGTACAGTGCCTAATGAGCACTATAGGATCATAGTTGAGTTCCTTCATGCTGCTGACCGTTACCACCGTCAGGCAGTATTAGAGTACTATGTAGCACGTGGGAGAGTAGCCTTTTTAGAGAACGCCATAGCTCCTTTCGTGGCTATGGGTTTGTTCTCTAGGTCAGCACTTGGCGACGATGCTACTTTGTTGCCAGTCCAGGAGGTGCCTGGTACCCCTACACCTAGGTCTGCTAGGGCTACTAGACGTTCTCGACGGGCTAGGATGTCCACAGGAGTTAGTCGTCCACGTCTGTCGCGGGTTAGACTTGGACAGGTCGCTGCAGGTGTACTGCGTCCCCGTGTGACGCAGGTTTACAGGCGTCGTGGTACCTTTCCCGCCACGGTGACTGACTCTACCCCTGCGGATCCTGTTGAGTCTACTGGCGAGGACGTTGTAGCGCCAGGTTTGGAGTAGGTTTACCTTGAGTTGTAGCAGCACATGTGGTCATGTAGCGTTGAGTTGTGAGGTTGTCTTACTTTTGTTGTACATGTTGTTATTATGCAGTTGAATAAAGTGCTGTTACTGTTTATTTCTGCTCGTTTTGGTTCCTTCTCGTGACTTTCTAATGTTTTATTACAATTTCACGATGATGTGATCCCTTGTGTTTATCTTTTACAATATAACATAACATAACATAATAACACACCTTCCTTGTTAATGAATTTCTTTAAGAATAATAAAATTTTAGGGAATGAAATGTTGCCTATTAACCAATGAGATTGAGTTTAAATTTTCAGTCTACCATCTTAAATCATTTAATTACAAAACATTATTTTCTCATTTGAATTGAAATTTCAGGATGCTCAGAACTGCATCTCTTCGCGGGATCTTGGAGAGTGAGGCATCGCAGAGCCTTTTCCTCCTCGCGAAACATTGCCCACTCCAACAAGAACCTAATCCGATTCACCCTTCTGCAAGGGCTTCATCTTCTCATCAAGTGCCAGATCCACCTAATCCAGATTCAAATCCTAATCAGCAAGGTGGAATTCCGGAGGAGCAATTGCCAGGTCCGCCCACAATGGCGCAAGTTCTGGCAATGATCGAGCAAAACCGTCAAACCCATACACTTCTTCTGCAACAGTTAGTTCAGAATACTTCCCATCAAGGAGTTTCTGTTGGAGGAAGTGGTGGTGGTGCTCCCCCATCAAGGTTGTCTGAGTTTTTGAAGACTCGGCCTCCTACATTCTCTACTGCTGCTGACCCATTGGACGCAGATGACTGGCTGCGAACAATGGAGAGCAAGTTGAACATTGCATAGTGCAATGATCGGGAGAAAGTTCTCTATGCATCTTATCAGTTGGGAGGAGCTGCTGCTTTATGGTGGGAGAACTACCAAGCTATACTTCCAGTGGATCAGATTTCATGGGAGGCCTTCAAGGATACTTTTCGCCGAACCCATATTCCTTCCAGTCTGATGGATATCAAAAGACGGGAATTTCTTGATCTCCGTCAAGGAAATCAGACGGTAATGGAGTATCTTAATCGCTTCAATTACCTTTCCCGCTATGCACCATCTGAAGTTATTCCTGAAGCGCGCAAGTTGGAACGCTTCCGGGATAACTTGAATGAGGAAATCAAGTGTGCATTAGCTGCCATTGATATAAATGATTTTCAAACTCTGGTGGACAAGTCTATTCGAGTGGAGCATAGCACTCGAGCTGCCATGGAGTCGCGTAAAAGGAAATGGATGGCACGTAAGAATGCCGCAGCAAGCCCATCCAGGCCTCGCCTCGCACCTCAGGGTAATGCGCGACCACCTGCTCCGCCACGAAGCAAAGGCGTCAAGGTCCGCCCCTCGACCTCGGACACCTTTGCCACGTCGGCGAATCCCTCTTTGGAGCACGCGTCCTACCGGAGCATCATCTCAAACTTCAAATGTCACATGCTTCAAGTGCAAGCGACTTGGACATTATGCTAATAATTGCCCAAGTAAGGGAGTTCCTCAGCAACCCCCTGGTCGTCCTCAAGGAGCTGGAGGACAACAAGCCAAAAGACCTGCACCTGCTCAAGCCACCAATCAAGGACGTTTGCATCATGTGACGGCTGAAGAAGCAACGGAAGCACCAGATGTGGTTCTGGGTATGTTCCCCATCCAATCTATTCCCACTTTGGTGTTATTTGATTCCGGTGCATCTCATTCCTTTATATCCAAAAAGTTCGTAGAAGCACATCAAATCCAAACCGATTCTCTACCCATATCCATGATAATCTATTCTCCTAGAGCAAAAATGAGAACTACTAAAATGTGTCATAAGATTAGCATTGAAATAAATGAAGTTTTATTTTATGCTGATCTTATTCTTATAGAAACCCCAGGATTAGACATCATTCTTGGTATGGATTGGTTAGCTAAGAATAAAGGATGTATAGATTGTGCTAAAAGATCCATATCTCTTATTAATCCTGATGGAGTTGAAGTGAACTTTAGTTCCACCCAGAATCTTTCCGAATCAAGATCATACCTAAATACATTGGTAATGGAAAAGATTAAATCTGTTCCTGTAGTTTCCAATTTTCCCGATGTATTTCCTGAAGAATTGCTAGGTTTGCCACCAGATCGTGACTTAGAGTTCGTCATTGATCTTATACCTGGTACAATTTCAATTTCCAAAAGACCTTATCGTATGCCACCAAATGAGTTAGTAGAACTCAAAAAGCAAATTCAAGAACAATTAGATAAAAAGTTCATTCGACCAAGTACTTCTCCATGGGGTAGCCCTGTCCTCTTTGTCAGTAAAAAGGATGGTAGTCTACGCATGTGTGTAGATTATCGTGCTCTTAATGATGTTACAATCAAAAACAAATATCCTTTACCTCGTATCGATGATCTGTTCGATCAATTAACCGGCGCCCAAATCTTTTCCAAAATTGATCTTAGACATGGCTATTATCAATTGAAAATCCGACCGGAGGATATTCCTAAAACAGCCTTTACCACTCGTTACGGCTTATATGAATATGTCGTAATGTCTTTCGGACTTACTAATGCTCCAGCTAGCTTTATGAGTTTAATGAATAAAGTCTTTATGGAGTATCTTGATAAGTTCGTAGTGGTATTCATAGATGATATTCTCATCTATTCCAAGAATGAAGAAGATCATGCCCAACACTTACACTTGGTTCTGGAGAAACTCCGAGAACATAAGTTATATGCCAAGTTCGAGAAATGTGAATTTTGGTTGAAGGAAGTTGCATTCCTCGGGCATATCCTTTCCAAAGGTGGAATTTCTGTTGATCCCAGCAAAGTTCAAGCAGTCCAAAACTGGGAGCAACCAAAATCTGTTCCTCAAATCCGAAGTTTTCTCGGTTTAGCGGGATATTATCGCCGCTTTATCGAAAACTTCTCTAAAATCGCCAAACCTTTGACTCAGCTCTTGAAGAAAGAAAAGAAATATGAATGGACTCCAGAATGCGAAGCAAGTTTTCTGGAATTGAAGAAACGGTTAACCACAGCCCCAGTGCTGGTGTTACCCGACATCCATAAGAGCTTTGATGTCTATTGCGATGCTTCACGCAATGGTCTTGGTTGCGTGTTGATGCAAGAAATGAAAGTCGTAGCTTATGCTTCTCGTCAGCTTCGACCTCATGAACTTAATTATCCAACTCATGATCTGGAGTTAGCTGCAGTAGTGCATGCCCTCAAAATCTGGCGTCACTATCTTATTGGAAACAAGTGTGACATCTACACAGATCATAAGAGCTTAAAATACTTCTTTACTCAGCCAGATCTTAATCTGTGGCAAAGGAGATGGCTAGAGTTAATAAAGGATTACGACCTTAGTATTCATTACCATCCTGGTAAAGCTAATGTCGTAGCAGATGCTCTAAGCCGTAAACTTCATTGTATGACGGTGTCAGCATACACTGATCAATCTGAATTAGTAAAGGAGTTTCAGAAGCTTAATTTGGGAATTGTTGAAAAAGGATTTGTTGCTAATCTCCACATGCAACCAAATCTAAAAACCCAAATTAAAATGGCCCAATCCAAAGATGAGGCCATATCCAAAATCCGTGAAGATATGCCACTCGAGGTTGAATCAGGATATTCGGAAAATTCGGATGGTATACTCCAATTCAAGAATCGAATTTATATCCCCAGTGATCTAGAAATCAAGAAGTTGATCTTGAGTGAAGCTCATGAATCACCTCTATCTATCCATCCTGGTAGTACGAAGATGTATCAAGATCTAAAGCAGGAATATTGGTGGCCCGGCATGAAGAAGGAAATCGCCGAGTATATCGCGAAATGTGATATATGTCAGCGAGTAAAAGCCAAGCATCAACGCCCAGCTGGTTTACTTCGACCTCTTGAAATTCCTGAATGGAAGTGGGATCATATCTGTATGGATTTCATTATTGGATTGCCAAGAACCAGAAAAGGACATGATTCCATATGGGTTATTGTTGATCGACTGTCTAAGGTTGCTCACTTCATTCCAGTTAAGACCACTTATCCGAGTCCTAAGCTTGCTGAACTATATTTAGAAAATATTGTTCGTCTTCATGGAATCCCTAAGACTATTGTGTCCGATCGTGGATCCCAGTTCACATCTCGTTTCTGGGAAAGTTTGCATACTCTGTTAGGAACAAAGCTGAATTTCAGTACGGCTTATCATCCCCAAACAGATGGACAGACCGAACGGACCAATCAGACCCTGGAGGACATGCTAAGAGCTTGTGTGCTATCTTATGGCATGGATTGGGAGAAAAGCTTACCCTTTGCTGAATTCTCCTATAATAATAGTTTTCAAGCCAGTCTCCAGATGTCTCCTGTTGAAGCACTTTACAGGAGAAAGTGCCGAACCCCTCTCTTTTGGTCTGAAATTGGAGAAAGAAATTTCTTCGGCTCAGACATTATCCAAGAAGCCCAAGAGCAAGTTGACATGATTAGAAGTCGACTCAAAGAAGCCCAATCTCGTCAGAAGAGTTACGCCGACAATCGTCGACGTGACTTAAGCTTTGAAGTCGGAGATCATGTCTATTTAAAAGTTTCTCCTCTTCGCGGAGTTCGTCGTTTCCAAATCCGCGGGAAACTAGCCCCTCGATATATTGGACCGTTTCCAATTATCGCAAAGATGGGAGAAATGGCATATAAGTTGGAACTGCCCTCCCGTTTATCGGAAGTTCATAATGTCTTTCATGTATCCCAACTCAAGAAGTGTCTTCGTGTGCCGACTGATCTCGCTAATCTCGATGATCTCGATCTACAACCTGATCTATCTTATCGAGAGCGTCCTATTCGCATTCTTGAAGAAGCCGAGCGACACACAAGAAACAAGATCCACAGAATGTTGAAGGTTCAGTGGAGTAATCATACTGAAGAAGAAGCCACGTGGGAGCGCGAAGATCATCTGATGAAGGAATTTCCAGACTTCTTTTAGTTTTCCTTTTAGCCCTCGCAAATCTCGAGGACGAGATTTTTTGTAAGGGGGGTAGATCTGTAACATCCTCAAATTTATAAAGTAATAAAAATCAAATATTAAAAATGTGAAATCATTTCCTTGCTTTATTCCTTGATGTTATGTGTTTTTGTTAAATTGTTGTTGATTGAAATGAATAATGGAGTTAAGAAAGAAAAGAAAGGAAAGGATAAAATGGTAAAATGGTAGAAGTGAAGAATTACCATGGTAAAAATTTTGTATAACCTGGCCAAACCCTAGAAGATATTTCTAGCTGGTCAAAAGACCATGTGAATGCATTTAGAAGTAAAGAAAATAATTTAATTAGCAAATTCCATTGCTGTCCAGATCAATGTCAGATTTTTTAGAGATAAATGTGGAGCACTCTAGACTTTGGAATTTTTACCATAAGACCTCAGACATATCACCTTCACCCACAAAAATTTTCAAAAATTAATAAGCATTTTTGCTATGATTTAGCATTTATTTTAGGCAGATTTGAAATTCTGCAGAAATCAATAAAAGATTTATGGAGAATTAAATAATGCGAATTTAATGTTGAAATTTTTATGATAGGTCCATTGTTTATAACCAAACCTTCAGTAAATATTTCAAAATTTAATAGGTTGATTTAGTCCCTTAACTAAGCTGAAAACTAAATTGGATATTCTGTGCAGCTTTCATTGTCAGATTTTTAATTAAATAACTATAGCACATTTTAACCTCAAAATTTTACTGGACGTAGATAACTTACTCATCAGCTTAGTCAAAAAGTTTGGAAAAATCTTGAGATGACTTGACCTCGGTATTAATTCGCTTTCTGCGCTGTCTGGGGAAGAAACTGGAGATTACTCCCCATCCTGACGTGTGGGTCCACGCGTCCAAATGACCCTGCGCTGGCACCACTGCCGACAGGGACCCAGAACCCTCTGTGCCCACGCGTCAACCTCCCATTCTCTCCTCTCTTTCTCTCTTGTCCCGCTGCGGGTGGACCCGAGCCCCACCTGTCAGCTCCTTCTTCCTCCTATTCTCTATCCCTCTCTCGTTCTCTCTGTGTTGCCGACAAAGCCGCACCGCCTCGCCCCTTTGTCGTGACCTAGCCGCAATCTCGCGCGCCTCAAAGGAGCCCTAGCCGGCCACTGCCACGGAGCACCTTGCCCATGCTTTGTCCTGTACCATTGACCCTTGGCCGAGCCGAGGGGAGAGCTTCCAGAGCCGCCGCCATAATTCCCTTCTCCAATCTTCATTACAGAGCCCTCCTTCGCCTATTTAAAGGAACAAAAAGGACCTCTAAACACCACCAAACCCGGGTGTCACACCCAATTCACTCTCACACACCCAAATCCACCCCAACCGGGCCCTTCTTCTTCGTCGCCGGCGAAGCCAAATTTGGGGGAAATTCCGAATTCGCTTGGCTCGGTAAGAGAACGTCCAAATTGATGGACTTTCGAGCATCCACGAATACTCATGAATCCTTTACGCATCTCCTTGCAGCCCGAACGCCTCGAGGAGCTCCCGCGACCGCCGCCTCCCTCCGCCATTACCGACGCTCGGTGAGAGCTCAACCCATTGCTTGCTTTTGGTTTGAATGAATGGTTAGAGTCCTTAGGACCTCCTGTAACTTATCCGGATGATCATTACATCGGGAACCCTCCGTAGCACCATCGCACCTTGCGCCACCGTGAACTTCCGCCGGTCATCGCCGTGAGCTTGTTTCTTCCGAACACCACCCATAACTGAGTAATCCCTAGGTTCGCCATGATCCGGTGAAGCTAGTGCTACCGGCCAAGTCGATCGGACGTTGCCGGATAGCCGCCGGCGAGCTCCGGCCATGGCTCCACCGACTGACTTCGCTGCGTGGGCTCAACCTGTCGGGCCGCAAGACACTGGCTTTGTCGCCATGTGGTCCCAGCCATGCGATGCCGCGAAGACGTCGCGTTCGCGACGCAAGCCGACAGACCGGGCCCAACAGCGACCGCGGCCGATTCAAAAGCCAGCCCGCGAATTGCAGAATACGCTTTCCCTTGTGGAAAGCGTTTTTTCTTTTTACTGAATTTTAGAAACCCGAATCCATTCAAATATGCATAACTTTTTATCTATAACTCCAAATCAAATGAAACTTGTTTGTAAATTCATCATAAATCATGTAGTTTCATAATATGTAAAAATATTTGAAACTTGTTTAGCAATTTAAACTTGAATTTAAATTTAAAGAGAAAAATTTAGATATGTAGCATATAGAGATTTTGTAAATAAAGTCCAATTTGAGTGAAACCAACTTTATTGGAATCCTTGGGTCAAATACTACTCAAATATGTAATTAGATTTGGATTTGGAGTTAGTTTGTGAAAATTTCATGTTAGGACTTTAGTTAATGCATATATTTAATATAGTTGTGATAACTTAATGAAAAAGCATCCAAATTGAATGAAACTTGTTTCATTAGGTTGATTACACTAATTAGGATCAAATGGTAATATGAAAGTTAAGGTGTACCCTGTTACTTTTGTTTGACATATTTGAAGCTACCTTATGCCATGTTTGAAATTAATACAACTAACACCACACCTTGAAAATGAATTTCATTATATTTGACTTTACAATTTTAGCTTCCTGAATTCATAAATTAAAATGAAATAATGCACAAAGAAAGTAGCTGTGTTATGTGTCCTAAGCTTTAGTCTTTAGATTAGAACCATATACCTTAGTTCATACTTGAAATGATGATTGAAGTTAATTGCTATCTTATTTGTTTTGGAATGATCTCATTTGAATCCTTCAATTGCTATCTTTGTCGTTTGTGTTTTGCTTCTTTTATCGGTATTGAAGTATTCTTTTTGCCATGTTTGTAATCGACGTAAAGACGCCGAGATCGCCGACTACGCTTATCGACGATACAGATCCAAATTTACACCGCCGAGGAGCAAGGCAAGCACCCTTTGATCATTCTTGAACCCAGATTTTACAACCAGATAAAATGTGATTAAGAATCTCCCTGCATGCTCATAATTTGATAAATTATTATTTTGGTCACTTGGTAGTTATAACCCAAATTGATGGATTCCCTTAATCACGTTGACATACGATCCATGAAAACCATAGGACTGGTTAAGTTCTTTAAACTGGGTATAATCGTTTATTAACCTGCAAATGCTTAGCACTGCGTTAGGTCAAAGTTGGAAATGTTTACACCCACACTTTTCTTTATGAAATCTTTTATGGTTTATTTAAGCAGTAAAGGATACTGGTAGTTTGATAAAAATGAAAATAAAACTATTGATTTTGACGTGGGTGATTATTGGCAATAGCCGGTTGTACATGTTTTAACGTGTACGTAGCTAGGGTGGAGTTATCGCCCATGTCACTCTAAGGACCGAACGTAGTGTTGCATGATCCAAGTAAACCGTACATCCACAAGTACCGGATCGACAGTCTTAACTTATTAAATTATTTGGAACTAGCTTTGCACTCTGGTAGGCGTATACGGTGTACGTCTGGTTATGAATTTGGGGTCGTTATTATTCTGGTGGGTCACTAACTCCGGAATTTCTATTCCTGGTGGGTTACTGACTCCGGAATTCCTTTTACCTTTGTAGCTTCCATCAGAGTCAGGGTTAAACACTGTCGCGGGGGCAAAGTTAGGTTCTAGTAATCGAACAGTTTCATATGAACTCCTCGCGGGCATACCAAAGGAAGTGTGTCTTATAGCTTGCAAAAAGGGAGAACATATCTTGTGGGTAAAGCAGTACAAACTCTGCAGAGTCTAAAACTATTCGAATAGCCGTATCCACGGTCATGGATGACTTGGTTAACCAGCACTAGTTAATTGTTTTCTATTTTCAAAAACTTGTTTAAATGTTTTGGAAATAATGTAAATCTGTATAAATGTCATTTACTGTCATTTTGACTTGTTAAGACCATGGAGGGTCTTGTTCGTTATTTTACTCACAAGAGGGCCGTGAGTAAATTGTTATTATCTTTTTATTACTTGTTATCTCAATTACTTATCAAATTGTTTTAAAGCTTTATTTACGCTTTCCATTACTATGCAGTATTACTTCATTCAAAACTTTCGCTTTATGCAAAACAATCGTAGAGACCCACTATCTATTTCAGCCTGCATATATTCCAGGAATTGCATACACTACAAAGTCTTGCGAGTACCAATGTACTCAACTTGCTTCAACAATGTTTTTAGGTGAAGAGCAGGATTACAATAATGATGGGAATGAGTATGAGGAACCTGCGAGTTTTAGCGACGACTGATCTTTCTAGGTTCATCTCAGCAGTTGCCTGTGGAGTTATGGAATAGTTGGCATACTATGAGACATGGTTTTAATTTCCTGCTACTTTTGGTATTGTAATAACACTATAAAACTTGTGATGTAATAAAAGTGTGTATCCTGCGGTGGTCAGAATATCCAAATTGTGTTTGTGCGTGCGACCATCGATCATGGGAATGGCACAGGATGCACTCAAAGAGCCTCATATTTATGTTATTTACTAACATAAAAATGAGGGTCTCACAAAATTAATTTAAAATACGCTTATTTTCGCTTGCTAGAGGGGTCGATTTAAAATAGTGGCCATAACCGCACTCGCTGACGTGGCATCTCTATTTTCGTCGGCTAAGGCCGACGAAAATACAGTTATTTACGTCGGCCGCTCCAGCTGACGAAAATAGTATACTGACGTGGCATCTCTATTTTCGTCGGACCTTTCCTTCTATTTTCGTCGGTTTTGGCCGACGAAAATAATATTTTAAATTTTTTAAAAAAATAGCAGAATTCACCAAAAATAATTAATTAGAGGTAATCAGGTAAATACCAAAATTAGAGAAACAATGTTTTATCTGCACTACTAAAATTGGACTAACAGAGTATTTCAAGTACTTAACTCAAAATAACAGTGGGTGTTCAGATGTCTAAAAGGACTGGACACTTTATTTATAGTGTTTGTCCAACTATCCAAATGCTACTTCAATATATCAGGTCTAAACTCTAACCACAAAAGAAATTACCTCAATGTATAAGATGACAAAGGCCAATTGGAAGTATCAACAATCAATCTGATCCACATCAATACTATTTTTGCAAATGTTCAAAGTGGATAAACTTTTAAAATTATTTTAAGTTTATGGAGTACCAATAATACAGTTAATGAAAAGGTACACAAAACAACATTTTAGCCCTCCCTAAATAGTTGTTTTTAAGGCACCTCCCTAAATAGTTAGTGATGTAACAACACTCAACTAACATCCTAAGGAACCATACAAGCATAGTGCCCACACATAGAAAATCATGGGAATGCAAAGAATAATCCAGCCAGAAACAAATATTGTAAAACCGGGAGTAGTCACCTCTGATAATTGCATAGCAGTCCTCATGAAATCAAATATTGATGGTCGGCGAAAATAATATCGGCCGACGAAAACAGTGTCGATTCCTGTAGTGAATATAGCTAAAAAAAGTGGCACATGTCTAGTTGCATGATCCAAGCTTGCATGCAGAGATTAATCAAACATATGATTAACTACTAATTCAGCACAATTAGTAGGCCCCAAGTGTGTGTGACAGTTACGCATGTGTGTGATGTCTCCTTAGAAGCATGCATGCAGTCAGCGAAAATGGGAAGTGGCAATTGCTGCATACCAGCGTGCTGTGGACGAAGTCATGGCAAAGTGCCAATAAAAACTGCTGCAACCTCCCACTAAGCCATGTAATTATCAGTGCAGCTCTCATCAGCACCATTGAACATCTCTGCGTTCAAGTCCTGTGAGATAGTGTAGTGACCAAAACTCGAAAATCCAACACAACCGACAATAGGAACAGTGATCCGACAAAGTTAAACGCCGAGTTCAAACAAACGATACAAAGTTCAGATGAACATCAGAAGAAGCAGCAGAGAAGGATAAAGAGGATAGAGGTTCAGGGAAGAACAAGGGGAAAAGTAGTTACGACAAGATTTCTTTCTTGCCTTCCAAACCAGACGCACACAATTTTTATACTCCTAACACCTAGGAATCATCAATGTTGTACATCTTGAAATATCGAATGCAACGATCCTTCCAAATGCGAGGTTCTGTACCCTCAAATTTGGGAAACGACATTTTTGGAAGTGGTGGTTTCCGTTCTGTCATCCCCATCTCCGATCCCATCTGATGTGATCTGCTATTGGAACAAGAGTTCATCAAAGGCGGTAAAGTACACTTCCCCAACAAGCCTGCTGTTGGTGCTGTCAAAGTACCACCGTGTGTGACACCCGAAATTTCTCTAGGCCGTGGTGTCACAAAATCAGCCTCATCACCAGAACGTTCCACCGCCGATGCCCCAAGAACTTGATTCAGGGTCTGAGTTGTCTTTTGAAACTGTTCCATCAAACCCGAAATCACCGTCCGGTGCTCCTCCACCTGAGACTGGAGAGCCGGAATCGATTCGATAGGCTTAATCTTCTCAACTATAAAATCCAAACTCGCCTTCATGGATTCCCAGCGACCATCCATTTGAGCCCACCTCATCTCATCATTTCCAGCGGTCTCTTCCATCGCCTCCAATAGCAGCTTCGTCTGCACGGATGGCTTGGTAGGCGCCGTGGTGAACAATCAGACAACCCAACCAAATCGGAACATACGCAACCCAATCAAAGAGAGATCGGATTCTTCTAGTTCGATCTTTGGGATTTTACGGGTTGATCAGAAGAAAGAAAGAAAAATTTCCCCAACTTGGTGCTGGCTCTGATACCAAATGTAGTGACCAAAACTCGAAAATCCAACACAACCGACAATAGGAACAGTGATCTGACAAAGTTAAACGCCGAGTTCAAACAAACGATACAAAGTTCAGATGAACATCAGAAGAAGCAGCAGAGAAGGATAAAGAGGATAGAGGTTCAGTGAAGAACAAGGGGAAAAGTAGTTACGACAAGATTTCTTTCTTGCCTTCCAAACCAGACGCACACAGTTTTTATACTCCTAACACCTAGAGCTTTTTCTTCAGTTTCTTCCGTCCTCGATATCTTCGTGCGCTGAAAGCGTCTTCTCGCCAGGCGCTTCCACTTGGACGTTTGGCCGTTGCTGATTCCCGCCCTCAGCGACTCTCTGTTCCGCCATTCACATCGCACCTGACAGATAGTCCCACCAGACCAATCTATTACGCTACCTATTTAGCACAGAGAAGCATGATATTATTCACTGTAAGTTAAGATGATTCATGATAATTTTGCCGTTATTTGCATTTTTTTGGAGCGCATTTATATACAGTGGAAGAAATATAGAGTCATGTGACACATTTCAAAAGTAAAGAAGGTACAAACCATGCTTTGTTGATTCTTCAGAGTCGTGTGCACTATATAATTCTGATTGCTCTTCACCATTTGCACTAATCTTTCCAAGCACAATCGCTCCATTATCTGTCAGAACATGGCCTTTTGATCACTACATGTTTTTGCCCTGCTTGAAATCCAGACAGGACATTATCTGCTGATATCTAGCATACACCTAAGATTCAGAAGCAATAATATTAGGCAATGACTCCAGAGCTGTTCTAATATTTTTCAAGGTACCTAATTACCTACTAGAGAAAGGTATTCCAATATCCCATTAGTTGGAGGTAGGGTATGAAGGAATCTGCAGTCTGTTTATGATTATTGAGTATTAGGATATTACTACCCCTGACAGTTAGCCCACCAGTCCAACCCCTCCTTGCAGAAACCCCACTAGCTCCCCAATCCTTCCCCGAGCAGGACCCTAGACCCCCTATACAGTCCACTTGCTTAAAAACAGCACCACTTTTAAGAAAACCCCTTCTTAAATATGAATTCATAATTGCCAACACCCAAGAAGCTTTCATCCCATGAAATGTGTGTTCTAATAAGAAATACTCCAAAGATTCATGCCATAAAGATAAGACTTAAATTTCATACTCCAGCAAACATGTTTGGTAAGGGAAAAAAAAAAGATGAGCAGCTTTACCTCCTCAGTATCCCAACCGTCCCCAAGTTTATCAGAATTAATCTCCACTTTTGGGGGACCATATTATGCCCTCAAACATGCAAGAAAGCTTCTGGCCCTTGTCTCCCAGCTCAGCCAGTTCTCTCCACCCTCTTTGCCCCTTCATCATCTCATCCATTCTAAAAGAGCAAAACGTTGTCAGATCCATCGAACCACCAAAAATGTCGGTTTCACCAAATGCAAATCATGCTCAAAATAGAAAACGTGATATGTACCTGAAAAATACTTTCTGAACAGAAGTGGCAAGAAAGAAATTTATAGCACAACTTAGAAGTTATCACCAAACCCATATGCTTACTTCTTGTAACACATCCACAAATGATCTTGCTGCCCTCTTCTCCAAAGCTTTTCCTTGCCTAATCTTGCATTTCATGTTGACATAAAAAGCAAAAGGAATATTAATCCTTTCCACAGAAACTCAGAAGCAAATATTTTCGATACTACAATCACCATTGAAGGGGACATATGCTCGATACTTTAAGAACAATTATTATACTCACAATTCCTTTAGGCACAACAAATTTAGAGCAACAACAGATCAGGAGTTTGAACCTACAGACAGAAAATAATAGAAGGCACAACAAACAATTAGTCATCTTGTATTTTTTTGAAAAAAAAAGATAAAGATGGAATCATCCAACTATCCTAGTAAAGTTTAGAGCAATATCATCCAACTATCCTAGTTCTTTGTTTTCTTTCAAGGCTCCCAAGTGATCAGTCTCGAGCGTTAGGTAAACAAATCATGTTCGTACAGCTAGAGATTCTAGTACCTAGCGCCTTCCAGTTCACAAAGTCTCGAGCAGGGCCCTAAACCGTTTTGGCGATTTTTGAATGAACAGTAATTTTCGATAATTGTAAAAATCAAGCCGAAAATTGTCAAAAATTACATAGTTTAAAAAACCAAAATTTTTTGGAAAAAAAATAAAAAATCGGCAATTTCCGTGGAAAATCGAAAGACTTGTTGAACTTTTTGTGCGGTCGATTCGAGCAATTTAGAACGATTTATGGCATGTAAATTTTTTCGAATTTTTATTTATTTTTTAATTGGACTGATTTATCAACCGGTTTTAAAAGCCGGACTGCATTGATATGGGCAAAAATTATAAAATTTAAGCAATTTCATCGATTTTGTGAACCACTGTCGCAAGACCATGGCGATATAGAACTACTGATTTTGTCCAAAAATACGGAACTGCTTTTTCTGCTTATATTGGTGGGTTGCCAAAGGCAAATTGCGTACTGTGTACTGGGTTGCTGTAACACCCCAATTTTTGGTTTTCATGAATTTAAATGTTATTTTGCACTTTTGTGAATTTTTGGAATTTTTTGGAATTTATTTGGATTTATTTGGAATTTCTTTGAATTTATTCCCTTTTGAAATAATTAAAGAATTAAAAGTTGCAAATAAATTTTTGCTGGAAATATTTTATTTGAGTCCCAAATGTCATAAAATATTTTCTGGAATTTTTCTAGGTATTTTTCTATTTTTCTTGAATTAAATGAATTTCTAGAAATTAGTCATATTATTTTAATCGCTGGAAAATCGAGTTGGTTTCACTGTTCATTCGACCGAGTCGGAACCCGAGTCGGACTGGAGTCCGACCCGAGCCGCGTTTGAGCCGGACCCGAGCCCAACCTAACCTGACCGCGTGACCGTTGGATTGAGATCCAACGGCCACGATTGTGCCACGTCACCCGAACCCGAGCCCGACCGAGCCAGCCAGGTCGCCAAGCCGGACCGAGTCCAAACCCCGTGCCCATTGGATCAAGATCCAACGGTCCACGTTGAGCCACGTCACCCAATCCGAAATGGATTCGGATTCCGCCGCCGCCCGTGCGTGGGCCCTCGTTTTCCGCGCATAACACGGACGTCGAGAGGGTATTTATTGCGCCGCCGCCGCCAGCTTGTAGCCCGTTTCCATGCGCACCCGTAGCCCTAGACCTTCATGCCTGAGCTGCCGTGGTTGCGCCGCAATCGCTCGCCGTAGTTGGGTTAAGCTTCCGCCGCGGTTCTTCGTTGTTTCCGCCGCCGTCCGCCGTCCTCCGCCACCACCGAGCCCAGATCCGGAACCGCAAGGACGAGACGCGTCGGAGACTACCACTCACCTCGCCGGAGGAGCCCGACAGCGCCGTTCGCTTGGTCGTCATCCCCAACTCCGGTCTGCTAGCGCCGCCACACGCCATCGTCGTCTCGCGAGCTCCACCAGCCGTCCGATCAAGATCCAGCGGCCAGGATTCGTCCACGTCATCCCCGGGTAAAGTTTCATGTTTTAGTTTTTAGATCTGTTTCCAACCGTTGGATCTAGATCCAGCGGTTTAGATCGCGCCATGTAACCGTAACTGCACTGTGCTTGGATAGATCTCAGCCGTTAGATCTAGATCGTACGGCTAGGGTTAAACCGCGTTGTAGCTTTAGATTGGATCTTGACCGTCCTATCAAGATCGAACGGTCCAGATCGACCGTATAGTTTCCTAACGCGTGAAACCCAGATCCGATCTGGGCCGTTGATTTTCAAATCAACGGCCGAGATCTAGCCACGTGGCTGGAAGACTGACCGTCGCGGTCAACGCGGTCACGCCGGTCGCTGTTGACGTCACGCGTGACGTCAGCATGGGACCCGCGTGTCAGCGGCCCAGCCGAACCGCACCATGACGTCATGCTGAGGTCACGATGGGGCCCAGCTGTCAGCCGTCCTCAGCCGAGCGTGATATGGGACCCACATGTCAGTGAGACATGTACTCGTGGACCGGGTTCACGGTGGACCCAAACCGAACCGTGGACCACGTCCATGGACCGGCTGACGCAATAAATCGATTTTTCAATAGAAAAATAATTCGGTGGAAAATCAAATCCAACGCTGACGTCATAATCGGGTTTTTCAGTATAAAAATAAATGGATTAATTCGGATTATTGATTTATTTGAATTTTGAAACTTCAAACGCTTATAACTTTTGCAATTTAACTCCGATTTGAGTGATTCAAATTTCTAAATTTTTATAAAATTGAGATCTACCTAATGGTGGATTTTATTTAATTTTTGGACCAAAGTTTTTCTCTGTAATATTATTTAATTGATTATTTAAAACTTTAAACGCTTGTAACTTTTGCGTTTTAACTCCGATTTTGACGATTCAAATTCCTAAAAATTCATAAAATTATGCTCTCTCTGTTTATGGACTTTATTTGTATGTTCGGATATTTTATGTACTGTTTTACTTATTGGTTGCTATTTGCACGCGTTACGAGTAGACGTTGAAGTACCCGAGGGCTTCGAAGGAGAAGTGTTGACCCAGGAGCCAGCCCAAGACTAAGAACAAGTACTCTTTGAAGGCAAGTTGTGGTTTGACCATGTTGATCCCATTTTGAAATTAATTTGATTTAAATTATTGCATGCTAGTTAAATTAGAAAATGCTTTAATTAATTTTGGGAGAATAGTTAATTGCCTAGTTGCTGTATGCCAGCTTGACATAAATGATCGTATGCCATGACCCCCTTGTCACCCTAGTTGTAGATTAACAGTTGGACATTATTAAATTGCCAACCTGGGTATTTAGACCGTTGTAGTATAATGCTTAGACCTGCCACGTATACCTAACATGATTTTGACAAATACTTGATAACATTGACTTAATGAGATATGAAACCTGTTTTGAGAAGTGTCATGTGTTATTGATGATGATATTGATGGCACGTGGTGCGTGGTAAACAACTGGGGGTTTGATAAATAGATTTCGACCGGGGCATGTGGCAAGAATGATCGGGTGGGCCAGTTGTGGCACCGGGAACGTTGATTTGGTTCTTCGGGTAGTCTTACCCTAGTCATCCTAAGGAATTAACCTTGCAAGCCTTTGAACTGAGTCAAACGTGCAACCACATGTCTGTAATGGGACGGACCTAGTTGATTAAGTTGCTAATAACGCACCTGTGGAACCTCGGGGTGTCAACTATACCTTTTGTGTAGTTGTACGGGGGAGCGTACCGGGACTGCGGCCAGGTACCCATCTAACGGTTGATTGGCCTAAACTTCACCTTCACTAAGGGAAGGGTTAGTGTGCAATAACCGGGGAGGCCCACTTGTGCTGTTAGAAGTTTCCGAAAGACTTTGTTACGGACACTCGCCTTTGTGGTGTTTGGCTGTATCTTGTGGTTAAAGTGCATAACCTCTGCAGAGTGTAAAATCTATTCGAATAGCCGTGTCCGTGGCATTGAACATTGCTCGGGAATTACAGTCAAGGGTTAGACTTTCTTGAAAATGACTTGAACTTGAAAGGACTGGTTTGGTTTAATAATGATGTTGATGGAAATGTGGATTAGAAATGGGAAAGATGTTTATTTAACTCCCGGAAAAGTTATTGATCTTATACTTGTTTTCACTGCTTTCGAATCTACCTATGTTACTTGTCAAATGCTGTTTTACTGCAATTATACCATGAGCTGCTCCTTTGTACTAAGCCATGCATGTAGTATATTAGTTGCATTCTGTGCATGACTTGCTGAGTACCAAGTACTCACCCTTGCCACAATACAACATCAGTTGAAGAAGAGTCTACACCAGCTTTGAAGGAGGAGCTCCAAGAGGAACCGTCTATCTAGGGAGCGAGCCCAGTCAGTTGCCTGTGGTATACTGGATGGCGCCACGAAGTTATCTTATTTTTCGCTGCTGTTATTTCTCTTTTATTAAGTGTTCGCCCTGCGCGGCGTATATTTGTAACTTGACCTTAAGGTTGAGCAACCAGTTTTGGTTAACTAATTAAAGTACCATATTATTCGTTGGGTATGACTGTGATATTTACCAATATTGAGACTGTGTGCACTAGAGTGATCCTGGACTAGTGCTGAATACACAGAGGGTCCGGATTTGCAAATTCGGGTTCCGACAGTTGCTCATGTAGAAACTGCGGTGGCCAGAAATGGAGAGTACCTAAGCTGATTTTCAATGGCTGCTAGCAACACCAATGCATCCTAAGCTGCTCATGTCTGCTCGCCTCGGTGATACCCAGCGGCTGAAGGATCTTGTCTGGACGAGGAAAGCGCGGCGGCGCGGCCCGATTTCGTGATTTCGTCGTCCAAGTTGAAGGATCAGCACCTTCAGCAGCAGCAGCATTGCTCCCTCCTGGAGGGAGTTAGCGTCGAGGGGGACTCAGCGCTCCATGTAGCTAGTTAGCAGCACACAGAGACGGCGAGGAGTCTGCGAAGGCGAACCATGACAGGGCCAAACACCTCCTGGATGCGCCCAACAAGAAGGGCGACACGCCGTTGCAATACGCCGCAACGGCTGGGAATGTGAGGATGGTCTCTCAGCTGATTGATTTGGCGAGAATCGAGGGCCATGGCGCGGAGAGAGCGAAGGAACTGGTGCGCGCGAAGAACAGGCTCGGGGGGACAGCTTTGTACGAGGCAGTCTGCACTGGAAACAAGGATATTGCCATTCGGCTAATGCTCGAGGACTCTGGATTGGCGAGCCTCCCGAAGGACGGTGCTTCGCCATTGTACATCGCCGTCTTGCTAGGGGAGATCGATATTGCGCGGTCACTACACGGTATAGGGGAGATCGATATTGCGCGGTCACTGCACGGTATGCGATCTTTCGTATTCTGGACCAGATGGGCAAAACGCGTTACATGCGGCGGTTTTACGGGGAAACCAGTAGTTGAAACGAGGCGTAGTAGCGTGATCAACGTAGGTTGTAATTACTTACTGGTGCCCGGTTCCGTTTACCAAGCCGGATCCAGCCTAGTTCACATTTGCAGCTTTGTAGACGCCCATTTCCCTTTCTATCGATATTTTTGCAGCTGAGCTGATCTTTTTGAGGTGAATTTCCTGGTTGTGCCAGTCCCAGCACACTGCACTTAGATCTTCCACCATGTATCTTATTCTATATTGCAACTCGCTGCCCCAAATGCTTGAGCTGCAATATCAGTTGCGAAGGATACTCCACATGCAAAAAGAGAAGAATTGTACGTAAAGCTCCTACCAAAAATTGAACCAACAAAGAGCAAAAGGACCTGCAATGATTCGTGCATTATGTACACTGTCTACATGAGGCTGCTTTGCTCTTTGTTGGTTGCTTTTAATTTTAAGGTGAAACCTCTGTATATTATCTACAAGCTGTAAATAGTTGCCTATTTTGTACATCAACTTGCCAGCTGCAATTTTCCTATCGTCAGGTAGGCATGGAGCCCAGGATTTGAGATTAATTCGCTAATGTGCCTTCGAAATGTGCAGTGCAGTAGCTATGTATCGGTGTACAAGATTGCCTAGCGCAGCAGTGCATACTTTAGTAACCGGAGTTTGATAGAAGAGAGTCAAAAGGTGCATCCTTTAATGCTATCCTGCAACCAGCGAGAATTCATGGATAAGATCACTGTTTAAAGCTTAAGCTGCAATAACATTCAAAAAGAAAAGTTTAAGCTGCATGCATGATACAGCTCGAAAGAAGATCGATTTGTTTGAATAAGGAGAATGAAAAAGAACCACCGGACCACTAATAAAGAACAAGTATAGCCTGCATGATGTAACATTACGTGCATGTTTTATGCAACAAAGTTGAGCTGCATCATACAACAAAAGAACAAAGAACCAAAAGGCACATCCCTTGAATGCTTCCTTGCAACCCGCGAGAATTCATGGACACGATCATTGTTCAAAGTTTAAGCTGAAATACCATTCGAAAAGAAAAGTTTAAGCTACATGCATGATATGGCTTGAAAGAAGTTCGATTTGTCTGAATAAGGAAAACAAACAAGAATTGGACCACCAACAAGGAATAAAGTATAAGCGGCATGATGCAACGATACGTGCATGTCTTTTGCAACAAATTTGAAGCTGCATGATGCAACAAAGAACAAAGAATCAAAAGGCACATCCCTTGAATGCTGCCCTACAACCACTACTATAGAATGATATATCACTATCGCTTCATTTGTGTCGGTTCCAATCTTTTGACTAAAAAACCGATTGTGATACGTGTATCTCATTTGTAAATTTTGGAAACATGTTATCACAATCAGTTCTTAGAAGTAACCGATTGTGATAAGGTTCCTTATCCCAATCGGTTCTTTAAAAGAACCGATTGTGATAAGGAAATGAGTTATCACAATCGGTTCTTAGAAAGAACCGATTGTGATAAGTGGTAATCATTACAATCGGTTCTTCACAAAAACCGATTGTGATAAGGAAATTGGTCATCACAATCGGTTCTTAGAAAGAACCGATTGTGATAAGTTGTCATAATCACAATCGGTTCTTTCTAAGAACCGATTGTGATGACATTTCTTTTTCACAATCGGTTCTTTTCGAGAACCGATTGTGATAATATACTCATCACAATCACTTCTTTGTATGAACCGATTGTGATAATATACATATCACAATCACTTCTTTGTAAGAACCGATTGTGATGAGTCTCGTTAGGTTTTATATCCTCTCGGGATGAACTCTCCTCTGTTGGTGTTCTAGAGCCAAAAAAACCCGTCGCCACCTCAAAAAACAGAACATACTCTCATTAAGACTTAGGCTTGGGGGAGAAAATCTGAAATCCTTGAGGATGTGTGTTGAGAGGGTAAGTTAAAGCCCTAGCTTGAGGAGATTTTTCCCCTCTATTTGCCCTCATTTGAAGTTTTCTTCAAAAGGTGAGCATTCCTTCAAATCCCTTCGATTTTGCATTAAGAAATTCGATTTTGATTTGGTGAATGTGTTATATGTCATT
Source organism: Rhipidocladum racemiflorum (assembly GCA_036346355.1). Classification (NCBI taxonomy): domain Eukaryota; kingdom Viridiplantae; phylum Streptophyta; class Magnoliopsida; order Poales; family Poaceae; genus Rhipidocladum; species Rhipidocladum racemiflorum. Next base: position 25,385,216 of record CM070586.1, read on the forward strand.
AATTCTATTATGGTTGAAACAATATGGAGAGAAGGTGGTTTGGGGCTAAAGTTGAAACCCTAGCTTGAGTATATTTCACCTCATTTGTGGTTAAATTTCTGATGTGCATTCCTGTAGTAGTGTGTCCAAATTAAATGTATTTCTTTATTTGCCCAGTATATCATGTACTAATTTTTTAGTCATTTTCATATTCATAGTAATGGCAAATGGGCATAGCTACAAAGATGAGGAGGTGGTGTAGACTAAGTACAATGCGAACATGGAGTATCACTAGCTCTATAAACTGTTGTCATGTATATTCCATAAACACGTGCACAATATTTTATCAAGTGTATCACCGTCTTTTAATTGGATGAACGGGTAGATGATGCATGTATACTGATTGTTAAGTATATTTATGCTCTATATTCATGTAAACGAATGTGATATGTGTATTGTAAAATGTGTGTATTCAATATATATTATAAACGATATTCATACCGTAAAACAATCAAAAATAGTGAAATTGGGTCATCACAATCGGTTCTAGCAAAGAACCGATTGTGATGAGTCATCACAATCGGTTCTTTGCTAGAACCCTCATTACAATCGGTTCTTTGCTAGAACCGATTGTGATGACCCAATTTCACTATTTTTTGATTGTTTTACGGTATGAATATCGTTTCTAGCTCTATATTTTTTGATGACCCAATTTCACTATTTTTGATTGTTTTACGGTATGAATATCGTTTCTAGCTCTATATTCCATAAACACGTGCACAATATTTTGTCAAGTGTATCACCGTCTTTTAATTGGATGAACGGGTAGATGATGCATGCATATTGACTGTTAAGTATGTTTATGCTCTATATTCATGTAAATGAATGTGATATGTGTTTTGTAAAATGTTTTTGTTCAATATATATTATAAACGATATTCATACCTTAAAACAATCAAAAATAGTGAAATTGGCTCATCACAATCGGTTCTTTGCTAGAACCGATTGTGATAATCCCCCTCATCACAATCGGTTCTAGCAAAGAACCGATTGTGATAATCCCCTCATCACAATCGGTTCTAGCTAGAACCGATTGTGATGTGCTCGGGATAATCCCGCCAAAGTGAAAATTGGGCGCCAAAGTGAAATTTAGGTGTTGAGCGGGTTCCAATTTCAAAATAATTTTGCTGGGAGAACCACTGGCCTATATATTTATACACACCCTTGTGCTCACCACTCATCTCCTCCACTTGCTCCTCTCCCTCTCCTGCTCTCCCTCTCACTTGCTCTGTAGATAGATGCATAGACAGATAGATAGAGGGAGAGAGAGAGTGAGAGAGATAGGAGCTAAGGTCAAATGCGACTGCACTAGGATGTGGATCTTGGTTTTGCATTTCTTGGTTTTGGAAGAAATCACTGCATGGAGCACTTCGGTAATAGTAATTAAGGAACCAAACTTTGATTTATTGTGATTCGTTCTTGTCCAAATTAAATGTATTTCTTTATTTGCCCATTATATCATGTACTAATTTTTTAGTCATTTTCAGATTCATAGTAATGGCAAATGGTCATAGCTACAAAGATGAGGAGGTGGTGTAGACTAAGTACAATACGAACATGGAGTATCGCTAGCTCTATAAACTGTTGTCATGTATATTCCATAAACACGTGCACAATATTTTGTCAAGTGTATCACCGTCTAGACGCGTTATATTTTCAAATGCTATCATACCAACACTACGGTACTAAATTGGACACTTAGTTAAATTTTGTAGCACCCAAGTCAGAGTAAATTCGAAGTATAAGAATACTAACATTAGTGTTTGGGTGCTTTGTGGGGTTAAGGGGAGGGAGACACGTTATATTTTCAAATGCTATCATACCAACACTACGGTACTAAATTGGACACTTGGTTAAATTTTGGAGCACCCAAGTCAGAGTAAATTCGAAGTATAAGAATACTAACATTAGTGTTCGTGTGCTTTGTGGGGTTAAGGGGAGGGAGACGCGTTATATTTTCAAATGCTATCATAACAACACTACGGTACTAGATCATATAAGAAGTCTGAATTTAAGCGTGCTTGGGTGAGAGTAGTACTAAGATGGGTGACCTCTCGGGAAGTGCTCGCATTTGCATTAAAATTGGCGGCAAAACTCATTAGTTACGCGTGCTTAGGCGAGGGTAGTACTAACTAGGATGGGTGAGGGTGACCTCCTGGAGAAATCTCTTCGTTTTGTGTTAAAACCGTCAGAACAATGTTTAATAGTGAAAATGTGTGATCACAATCGGTTCTTCGCAAGAACCGATTGTGATGAGGGGGTCATCACAATCGGTTCTCTCTTCGTTTTGTGTTAAAACCGTCAGAACAATGTTTAATAGTGAAAATGTGTGATCACAATCGGTTCTTCGCAAGAACCGATTGTGATGAGGGGGTCATCACAATCGGTTCTAGCATAGAACCGATTGTGATGACCCCCTCATCACAATCGGTTCTTGCGAAGAACCGATTGTGATAAGCCCCTCATCACAATCGGTTCTTAGAACCGATTGTGATGAGACCCCCTCATCACAATCGGTTCTTAGAACCGATTGTGATGAGACCCCCTCATCACAATCGGTTCTAGCGAAGAACCGATTGTGATGAGACCCCCTCATCACAATCGGTTCTAGCGAAGAACCGATTGTGATGATTGTTTATCACAATCGGGGAGAAAACCGACTGTGATAGCAATTCCTCATTACAATCGTTGGACTTTCTATCGCCACCAAAACCGATTGTGATGACGAAAAAGAACCGATTCTAATGTGTATTCTTGTAGTATTGAACCGACGAGAATTCATAGACACGATTAGCATTCAAAGTTTAAGCTGAAATAACATTCAAAAATAAAAGTTTAAGGTGCATGCATGATACAGCTCAAAAGAAGTTCGATTTGTTTGAATGTAACCTCCCAAATTTTGATTTAAAAGGGGGAAATAAAATTTCAAATGTGAAATTTCTTCAACCATGAATTTTCTAAATTTCTAAATTAGTTAACGATTTTCCCTATTGAAAAATCATTTAAAATTGATTTAGTAAAAAGCTAAAAGTAAAATGGTAAAAGTAAAAGTTGCAACAAAAATCTGTTGCTAGTCTGTTGAGCATTTTGATGTGCTTCAGGCATTGCCTCACTACTACAGAAATGTACATCAGAATCGGTTCTTTTTCGTCATCACAATCGGTTCTAGTAGCGATAGAAAGTCCAACGATAGAGATGACGAAGCCTTATCACAGTCGGTTTTGGAACGATAGTAATTATTAGTCATCACAATCGGTTCTTTGTTGGAAATCGATTGTGATGAGGCCATTATCACAACCGGTTTTTGTTGGAAACCGATTGTGATGAGACATTATCACAATCGGTTCTTGTTAGAAACCGATTGTAATGAGGCTATTATTACAATCGGTTTTGGTTTGGAACCGATTGTGATGAGGTCATTATTACAATCGGTTCTTGTTGGAAACCGATTGTGATGAGGCATTATTACAATCGGTTTTTGTTCGAAACCGATAGTGATGATGCTATTATTACAATCGGTTTTGGTAAGAAACCGATAGTGATGATGATATTATTACAATCGGTTTTGGTTCGAAACCGATTGTGATGAGAACATTATCACAATCGGTTCTTGTTGGAAACCGATTGTGATGAGCCATTATTACAATCGGTTTTTGTTCGAAACCGATAGTGATGAGGCTATTATTACAATCGGTTTTGGTTAGAAACCGATTGTAATGATGAGATTATCACAATCGGGTTTTTGTTGAGAACCGATGGTGAAGAGAATATTATCACAATCGGTTCCAACAAAGAACCGATTGTGATGGTGTCTTTCATATCACATTCTTCACAATATCACATAACATAACATTATCACGAACATTCACAATAAGACACATAACATTCACAATATGACACATAACATACATCACAATCTCTAATACATTATCACGTAACATTCACATAAACATCCAAACATATCGCATTCAAGATGCAGTACATCACATTCCCATTAATATTGTTTACATTACATATTGACTAGTAAGAGCACAGCCGGGTCTTTAAATCTACCATCCTCTACTATAACTTCATTCCAGCACTAACCAGCATATGTGGTCTCGTAATTTCTTGAGATCCTTGTTGCTTAGGCTCTTCTGGGGGATATCAAGGTCCTGCAAGAAAGTAGTGCACTAATATATTTAAATTTTAAAATTTTATTTTAAAAGATTGATAGTACTGCAATAATCAGTTCTATACCTTAGGGAAAAGATTTGACCCGCCGACCAGAATCAGCATGTGATGCATCACGTAAAAGCCGCACAGGTCATCACACCCCTGTTGATGACACTGTGAACAAAGAAACTTAAATTAGGAGACGAATAATAGGTGTGAGAAAGAAATTCTACGATAGACACTTGTGCCTTGAAGCGCTTCCACTCCAATTTGTTGCCTTGTTTATCATTGTACCGGCCACCTTCCGCAATGTAAGACAAGAAAGCCCTACATACATTGGAAAGATGCCATTGAGGTAAAAAATATCTAATGTAGTTCAATATGTACAGTGTTAGAGGAATGTACTTACTTCTCCAAAATAGGCCGTATCGCGTAGTCCATCGGTCTATTTTCGAGCGAGTTAAATGTGTAGACTTTGTTTGCACTCGGAACAACCACAAGTAGAACCCAATGGTTGCAATGGTTGCTTATTAAATGGTACACAATGCAAGAAAATAAGTTCAAATACGGTTTAAGTGCGTACAAGTTATTGAATTTTATAGTAATACATACTCCTGGTGGTACGGGAAGAGAATGAAGTCCTTTTTCGCCTCAACACGCAATGCGTGCTTGATGTATCCTACAAGGAACTCCGATTGCAACCTAGCTGTCGGGACCCCGAATTTGCAAATCCGGACCCTCTGTGTATTCAGCACTAGTCCAGGAACGCGCTAGTGCACACAGTCTTAACATCGGTAAATATCACAATCATACCACTCGATACTAATAAAGTACTTTATTTAAATAGTCAAACTGGTTACTCGACCTTATGGTCAAGCTACAAATGTATGCCTCGCAAGGCGAAACTTATTAAGAGAGAAATAGTACCAGCGAAAAATCAAATAACTTCGTGGCGCCATCCAGTATACCACAGGCAACTGACTGGGCTCGCTCCCTAAGTAGACGGTTCCTCGTGGAGCTCCTCCTCCAAAGCTGGTGTAGTCTCCTCTTCAACTGGTGTGGTATTGTGGCAAGGGTGAGTACTTGGTACTCAGCAAGTCATGCACAGAATGCAGGCTAATAGACTATATGCATGGCTTGATACAAAGGAATAGCTCAAGGTATATTTGCAGTAAACATCATTTGACAGGTAGCATAAGTAGATTCGAAAGCAGTAAAAGCAAGTATAGCATAAATAATTTTTCCAAGGATTTTAATAAACATCTTTCCCATCCTAATCCACATTTCCATCAACATCATTATTAATCCAACCCAACCTTTCAGATCCAAGTTGTTTTTGAGAAAGTCTAACCCTTGACTGTAATTCCCGAGCGATGTCCAATACCGCGGACACGGCTATTCGAATAGATTCTACACTCTGCAGAGGTTATGCACTTTACCCACAAGATACAGTCAAACACCACAAAGGCGAGTTCCCGTAACAAAGTCTTTCGGAAACTTCTAACAATACAAGTGGTCCTCCCCGGTTATTGCACACTAACCCTTCCCTTAGCTAAGGCGAAGTTTAGGCCAATCAACCGTTAGATGGGTACTGGCCTCACTCCGACGCTCCCCCGTACAACTTACACAAAGGGTGTAGTTGACCTCCTGAGGTCCCACAGGTACGTTATTAGCAACTTAATCAACTAGGTCCGTCCCATTACAGACATGTGGTTGCACGTTAGACCCAGTTCAAAGGCTTGCAAGGTGAAGTCCGGAGGGTGACCAGCGCAAGACGACCCGAAGAACCAAATCAACATCCCCAAAGGCTAACCGGCCCACCTGATTATTCTTGCCACATGCCCCGGTCGAAAAACTATTTATCAAACCCCAGTTGATTACCATGCACCACGTGCCATCAACATCACATGATACCTTTCCAAAACAGGTTCAATATATCATTAAGTCAATATTAACATTTGATTGTCCCAAATCATGTCATGAGCACGTAGCAGGTCTAAGCAACATACTACAACGATCTAATTTCCCATGTTGGCAATTTAATAATGTCCAACTAGTAATCCACAACTAGGGTGACAAGGGTCATGGCACATATCTAAATAATCAAGGTGTCATACAGCAAATTGGTATTTATCTAATCTCCCATATTTAAATAAAGTATTTTCTAATTGAACTAGCATGCAATAGGTTAAATCAAAATAGGTTTCAAAATAGGATCAACATGGTCAAAGCACAACTTGCCTTCAAAAAGTACTTGTTCTTGGTCTTGAGTTGGATCCTGAGTCAACACTTCTCCTTCGAATCCTTCCGGCACTTCAACGTCTACTCGTAAAGCGTGCAAATTGCAATACACGAATAAACAATAGGCAAAAAGTGTCCAAACATCCAAATAAAATCCATAAACAGAGAGAACATAATTTTATGAATTTTTAGAAACTGAAATCGTCAAATTTGGAGTTAAAATGCAAAAGTTATGATTATTTAAAGTTTAAATAATCCATTAAATAATTTTACAGAGAAAAACTTTAGTCCAAAAATTAAATAAAATTCTTATTTAGGTAGATCTCAATTTTATACAAATTTAGAAATTTGAATCACTCAAATCGGAGTTGAAACGCAAAAGTTATAAGCGTTTGAAGTTTGAATCAAAATCTGAAATCATTATTTCGAATTAATAAATCATTTTCTTTTTTGGAAATTAATTATTGCGTCAGCCTGGACACGTGTCAGCCTCTGATTGGTCTGGCGACGCCACCGGTCCATGGACTTGGTCCACGCTCGGCTCGGGTCTACCGTGGACTCGGTCCACGGCTCCTCGTGAGACTGACATGTGGGTCCGCCTCGGATGACGTCACTGCTGACGTCAGCGGGGCTCAGCCCACGGTGCTGATAGGTGGGACCCACTGTGACGTCATTCTTGGCGTCGGCGCCGGGACGGCCGACATCTTGAGCCCGCCATGGCGTCGGCGTGGCGTCATGGTGCGGTTTAGTCACGCCGCCGACACGCTGCGGCGTGTCGGCGTCACGCACGGGGCGCCGCGGCGGTCAGGCTTCCCGACACGTGGCGCAATCTCGGCCGTTGATTTGAATTTCAACGGCCCAGATTGGATCTGGGTTTCACGCGTTTGGGTTAACGCGTTTGATCTGGACCGTTGGATCTAGATCCTACGGTCGAGATTGGATCTGGGGTTTTGGATTGGGATCTCACCGTGAGATGACGTGGCGTGATCTGGGACGTTGGATCTTGATCGGACGGCTGAGAAGCTTCGAGCGACGGCGATGGCGTGCGGCGGAGCTGGCCGGAGCTGGGGACGGCGACACGGGCAACGGCGTTTGCGGGCTCCTCCGGCGAGGTGAGTTCTTCCTTCGGGTGCGTCTCGTCGCGGTGAGTCCGGATCTGGGGTCAACGGCGGCGGGGGACGGCGGACGGCGGCGGAACAAAGCAAAACCGCGGCGGAGGAGTGCTACGACTCCGGCGAGCGATTGCGGGCGCGTCGAGAACGCTGCGGCGGCGGCAGCTAGGCAGCTGCTCAAGGTCAAGGTGGTCCTCGGTGTGTGATCCGGGCATTAAATAGCCTCGGCTTCAGCGAAAAGCGAAACCTAGACCCACGGCGGTGGCGCGGCGGAGGAATCCGGCTCGGACTCGGCGGAGACGGCAGCGGAGGACCGTCCACGTGGCGCGATCAACGGCCACGATTGGCTCGGGCGCGATCGGATCCGTTCGGATCGGTGCGGCTCGATTTCGGCCGTTGGATCTTGATCCAACGGTTCACAGGGTTAGGGTTTGGACTTGATTCGGTCGAGTCACGTGGCTCGGGTCGGACTCGAGTCCGACTCGGGTTCCGACTCGGTCGGATGAACAGTAACTGACCCGGCTGATTTTTCCAGCAATTTAATAATTAAAATAATTCCCAGTAATTCATTTAATTCATTAAAAATAGCAAAATACTCAGAAAAATTCCAGAAAAATTCTGGAAAATATTTTAGGGTATTTGGGGCTCAAATAAAATATTGCCAACAAAACTTTATTTGCAAAATTAAATTCTTTAGTTATTTTAAAATGGAATAAATTCAAATAAATTCCAAATAAATCCAAATAAATTCCAGAAAATTCCAAAAATTCACCAAAGTACCAAATCACACATAGATTTAAGAAAAGAAAAATTTTGGGGTGTTACACCAGCCATGGTCGCAGACACCATCTCGGGGTCGACAAACCCGACAAGGTGTCCACCCGTCACGGCTCGCTGCCTCATTATCCTACAAGTCATGTCAATTGTGATAAAAACATAATACAAAATCAATAAATAGTCATAGGGATGAGTACGGTGCGATACTCACAACGTCCAACATCGTATAGTAGAAATATCGGTGGCTTTCAAGCTGTACAAAAAGAATAGATCCTCAAAACTCACTGGGAAGATCCCATCCTCCTGGCGGTGGAAGTGTCCCCCTCGATACTTCACATTGAAATCGACACGAGGCTCGACCTCATGTGACTTGTCGATGTACCATCCGTGTAGCAAGCGAGTGCACAAGCCTAAAACATTCAATTCACTACTTGGGAGAAAAGGCTTTCCATGTTCGAACAGCTTAGAATCATGAGGGGACTCTGTGGTCTCTGACAACTTGGACTTCTTCACAGAGGGATTCTCTGAGCTCTCCTGTGGATCTATCGTCAGCGTGCTAGTAGACCTTTTGTGCACCAACTGTGCACTCCGTTTAGGAGCCGGAGAAGTTGTAGGTGCAGCTGGAGGAGCAGTGCGATGCAGGAGCGAGGCAGTGCAGTGGCGGGAGGCGAGTGCGATAGCAAGAGCAGGTGCAGTAGGAGAAGGTGCAGGAGCAGGAGTAGGAGTAGGTGCAGCGGCGGAGCGAGCGGGAAGCGAGTGCAGCAGGGAGCGGGGCGAGTGCGATGCTTGAGTGTAGCGGACAAGTGTAGGAGCAGTGCATGAGTAGTAACCTGTAAAGCACATGCATATATGTAACACCATGTGCTACATTATTGAAATGATGGACAAGATGCGTAGTTTTATACCTTCTGCACTATGATACCCGTCGTGGGCCACTTGATGAACGACATCCGTGCTTGCCCGAGAGTAGTGATATCTTCGTTCGGGGAATTCCAGCACGAGACAGGAAATCATCATGGACATAGTCCACTGCACCCTCGTGTAGCCCTTCCCCAAAGGTGTACCATGCACCGTGTCATCCTCTTTGCTTGGAAATGCAACCCGCGTCCAACCTCAACGCATAATCCGTCTTCGATCGGGATTAATCGGCACTTGGCGAGGATCCTACAAGAAGTGTGCAACTTGATCATAATCTTTGATGTGCGCAACTTGATCATAATCTTTGTTAGCTTACTCATGTACTTTTTACTCGTAAACACTTACTACCCGACGGTGGAGTACCGGCCGATAACTTCGAAACGCCACGCTAGGGTGTATCACAAAGTAGGCTACATGACCACGACTGCAGGAGATCATCGCCATCATCTCAGCCTTTAGGCGCTCCTCACGTATAGTCCATGCCTCCTCCATCTCCTGCCTCATCTCCTCCTTCACCTGGGCCCTTAGGCGCGCCTCACGTGCTTCCCATGATCTTGATCTGGCACTGGAAGCGCTCTCCTCTTGGAAGAAGGAGCTCTTCGTATGCCCCGCACCTGCGGCAAGCACCTGACCCTTACGATCGGCCTTCCCGATTGCCGAAGACAGGATGTCTCTTGACCCTTGGCTTTGAATCGTTCCTTACTCTTTTTGCTGGCTTACCTCCTCCTACAGGAAGCGAATATAAGTTAGTGCTACAATACAATAGGAAGAGTCAGCTGCAATGTACTATGTTAGATGTCTTACGATGGCGGAGACGATCTGTGCGGTCGCAGGGTTTGGAACCACAATCTGACCGTCGGCGGTTTTCTTTGTCCTCGCTAATACCCAGTCGCGTGCCCGCTCCTCACATATGTGGAAGTAAGGCATCGTTGTCCCAGAGTTTGCACACTCCTCGGCTTGTCGTGTCCACTCTGCCTTCTTACCTACATAGCCGCCGGAACCGAGGTGATGCGCGTGTGTGTTATACCTCTGTATAGCGGTGTTCCTCTCTCTCAGCTCCTCCGCCTCGGGCAAATGCCTCATCCTTGTGAACTCCTCCCAAACTTCGGGAGTAACAAACGGATACCTTTGGAAGGGAGTACGGCTTTTCAACACGTACTCAGCATACATGATAACCCTGAAATGCCTCAAAGCCACACCCATTCTCTTCAAAGCGTACCGTCTCGCATTGATTTCATCTTCCTCTCGTATAATCCATTTCCCCTTAACTTCGTCCCACAGTCGGTTCTTTTGCTCGGCGCTGACTTCCTTCCTCCAGTCCTTCACTGTTATCGGCACTCTCTCCCTCACCAATTGGCCGAGAAAAGAGGAGTAGCGCCCCTTACACTTGCCAGGACCTGTGCAAACTCCCGTGGCATTAAACTGGAGAACCTGCGGAGTTCTCCTTGTGGCCCCTTTACTCGGTCCTCGGCCCTTTCTAACCTTACTCGGTGGCGCGGAGGGAGCATCTCCTTCTCTCTCTGGCGTTGAGCCGGTGCTCTCTCTTTGCGACATTTCGAATATATATATGTCAAACCTAAATTTCATGAGAGAAAGCAATTCATATATCTGACATGATTATATTTCACATAAGCGATGACTCCTATTCTCTAATTAGGTTAGGCCCTAATCCCATTCGAGGATATGTGATTCAGGCACGTTCCTAAGCTGTTGTACAACTCTATAGAAAATTTCGGCAGCATCTCCTCGCTGTTCTCCAAATACACGTCTCGACAACAGGTCAAGAGGGTGTGTATTCGGAGAACACCAGGGAGATGCTGCCGAAACTTTCTGTAGAGTTGAACAACAGCTCAAGAACTTGCCCGAACCACATATCCTCAAACTGTCCAAAAAAGTGGACAATTCGAGACTGCTAATTTATAAATATGACATTTCAGCATATTTATAAACAAGCACTCTCGAACGGGAGACGCATAGGTTACGCAACCTAAACTCTAGCATTGATAATAAGAGCAATTTTATGAAAATAATAATTCCAAGCAAATTAAATAACCATGAATAATCATTGTTAATGAAGCATAAGCATAAATACCAAAATAAAATTCACATAGTATCAAAGTATAACATAGTGCATCAATTGAATTGATGCTTACTGATGTTTTCTATTTTTATTTTATTTATGCGTAGAAGATGGAAGCGTCTAATAGTGTTATGACTTCTCTTTGAGGATCATTCATTGATTATCTCTATTTTGATCTTGATGATGCAGCCATCAAGGAGAGAGTTTGGTCTGATGGTTGTGTATTATGCCAAGCGAGGTGATAAGCATCATGCTCTTGCAACATTTGAGAACATGAGAGCAAGCGGAATAGAACCAAATACGTTTGTCTTTACAAGGTAGGTGCATTCTTGTGGTTATTTGATGATCTTTTGTTGCTTTCTTTCCCATGATAGACAAACTGATGTAGGATAAAATACTAAGCCAGAGGACTTGTGATACTACGGAATGACGGTATGAGTCATTTTCGATCTCGGCCATAAGGTACGACTCTTGTAACATGTTTTTGCGCCGTTTCTGCAAGTGTGGGCCTTTCCGGGGGATTTTGGGCCTTTCCGGAGGGGAATTGGGCCTTCCGGGGGAGTTCGGGCCTTGGGGGGTCCATATGGGCCGAAGGTGGGACATATTTGGGCCTTTTGGAGGTGGTCTAGGATAGCAAAACAGCTGCCCTAGCCCTACCTGCGCCCCAAACAAGTCCCCTCCCTAGCCCTAGCCCCCACTTGTTTCCCCTCCACCCCATTGCCTCCTCCTCCCTAGCCGCCACCCCTCCCTCACCCTTGTGCCTCCCCTTGCTCCACCACGTTCCCTTGCTGCGTCCCCCTCGCTGCCATGCCACGCCATGGTGCTGCCCTCGCCGGTAGGAGGATCCGCGACGAGGAGAACCGGTGGCCACGACGCGGGGGAGCGAGATCGGGCGATCGAGAGGCATTCTTCAGATATCGCTGCTCGTCGGACTAAGGTATGTCCATGGGGAAACCTTGGGGAAGGTCTAGGTGCTGTTCTCATGGTAGATTTGGAGTTGTTAGATCAAGAGGACGTGCTGCCATGGAGTAGATCTGAAAAGAACTAGAGTTCGTATTATACTCAGTTTCGGGCAGATTTGGAGTCCGTTTTAGGGGGTGCGATTTCGCAATTTTAGAGTCGGAATTTGGCCGACCTCCTGTTGAATAAGTTGTAGGTATCGTCAAGAACTATTTTGTGTATTTTTTTGAGAATTTTTGAAGTTACGGTCTGAAAGTTATGGCCGTTTTAGTGGGCGCTGTCCAATCTGTGTCGAGGTTGGGACAGTCTGTGTTCAACATTAGATTAAACTAATTTAGACTTCGAATCTGACTGTACGGACTTCTAGGAAGTTGTAGATAATTTCAATATCTTTCAGTGCATATAAAGAAATTGAAATTCCGCCCAGCCGTTTGGAAGTTATGCCTGTTTTACCGAGCGCTGTCAAATCTGTGACGAGATTGAGACAGTTCGTGTTCAACGTTAGATTAAACAACATTAGAGTCCGAATCAGTCTTTACCTATAACTATAAAAAGTTGGGAAATTTCCTAAGCTATGCGAGGATGTACTCGTTTATTCAATTTGGAGTGCTAGAACTCAAGTTATGATTTTTCGAAGCCGCTGTCCAGAACGGGGCAAAATCTGTGATTTCGGGGTTTTGGAGTATTTAGCGTATTAGGTGTAGTGGGTACTGTTTTGAGGAGTCGAATTAAGTGTGTGGCACGTGTTTGCAGGTGGTATGCCTTCGGGAGTGCCCTCAACCTCTCGTCACTCCGTTGCCCGCGGTTGAAGGCAAGTGTGTTGTGTGGATTGTATGCTATATGTGTTGCTAGTTGTGCTTCATAGTATCTGGAATAGATAACATGTTGTCTTGCCATGAATTACATGTATTGCTTGATATGAAGCCATTATGCCATGATTTAAATGTACTTATTGTTGATAAGCGGATTACATGCCATGTGATGATATGCAATACTCCTATACATGTGTACGTTGTTGTCCATTTTGCATACATGGCATATTTTCATGGCCGGCCGGTGAGATAAGTCATAACTATTCCGGGAGGGTCGGTGAGAACCGTTATGACTAGTCCGGGGCTATTCTTGAGTAAGACCTACATCGTGATTCCATCCACCGTGGTGAATGGAAGCGAGTGATAGGCACCCTCCATCTTTGGGATGGAAGGGGGAAAAGGGTGCATGCCGACGGGTGTGCACTCAACCATACCGGTATGAGTTTCCAAGGAGACATGTGCATTGCATTGCATTAATGAAATATGTGTATGATGATGTTTATGAGATGACGATGTGAATACTTATGAGTTGCTCACGAGATGAATACATGGATGCTTAAAAGATGTTTGGAATGCTAACCATGTTGTGTTATGATGTGCTTTTGGAGATTGGTGATGATGGTTTGTTGACTTGATCTTTGTTTTTCCATTACAATACACTTTGCTGAGTTTTGAACTCACGCTTATGTTTTATGTTGTTTTTAGGTACCTTGAGATCGGCATGAGGGAAAAGGGGAATAGTCACACATCTCCACGTAGTTCACGCAATTGATTCCACAATGGAATCATTTGGAGTCATGACAATAAACTTAATGTGATACAATTGATGTTTATGGTTTAGATGTGTGCTAGGATTGCCTTATTCGTTTCATTTGGCTAATGATGACTTTGGGATGCTTAAAGTGGACTTATATTGCTTCCGTGTCGCTTATTATTGCTGTTTTAGATGTTTCATATTATGTCATATTCTGCTATGCTATTTTGATTGCTCGAGATCATGATTAAACAAAGGAGATGCTGCCGAAATTTTCGGTTCTAGTAATTGTTCCTTTGCTGTAATTTTCTTTTATTTGTAGTATTTAGATGTTACATAATCCATGTTTGGTAGCATTCAGCGTATTAGATGCCGGGTGTTACAGCTTGGTATCGAGCGGTCAGTAGGTCCCTGGAATGTGTATTTAGTGTCATAATTATAGGTTCAACTAAAATATGAAGTGGGATAACCTAGAAACACGGCTTAGGTTTTACTTAAAACTTTGCCATAGGATAGCAACATTAAAACTTGTGTAAGTGGAATAATTAATTTAAAACTTGACACACTCTGTTGCACAGTAGGAATGGGTATGGGTACCGTTGCTTTACGCTTAAATGTTGTATTTAAGCTTTGATGTTGAATGTTACATTTGGTAATGTATGTTTCTATGTTTATGAAAGAATTGATTGTGTTGATACAATTGAGATTATGTGGGTTGTGGTGCCGAAAGGGGTTTCGGTCACCTTCTGTTGTTTGTAGTATTGTTGGGTTTGACGGTGTGGCCGGGTAGTGCCATCACCGATGGACTTTTAACCTCCTGTTGGGAGAGTGCTTATCCTTTCTGTCGTAGATTGGGTAGTTGGTTGGAGTCGAGTAGTAGAGTTGTGGATTGACCCTCCGAATTTTCTTTGCCGTTTTGACGAACGGTTTTGGTTGGTTTTTGGTTGGTTGAAATAAAAGAAAAAGTGTTCGGTTTTGGATACTCACCGATGGTTCTTTTGGTGGTTTTGGTTTTGTCTTCTTTGGTTGAAGACAAAAGAAGAATTTCGGGTTGCGCCTCTTTTGGTCGCCTTGTCAGCTTTAACGCCCGATTTGTTGTTTGCCTTATAGAGAAACTTATAGATTGATTCTTGGGTTACCATTCTCCAACTTGAAAGGAAGTTATTGAAGTTCCGATGAAAAATCTAAGTCGCATGGATTTAGGTGTCAAGGTTTTGTCGGAAGGGATGTGGTTGATCGGTTGCTTTACGGAGAAAGATTTCAATTTATTCTTGTGTTTGTCTTTTTCGAGGTTTAAAAGAGTTATTGCGGTGTTGTGCCAGATCTTGTTGTTGGGGCCTAAGTGGTGTTTGATTGCAATGATGACTTGCTTGGGAATTCATCTTTGAAAAACCGTTTGTTTCGTGAAAGTTTGAAGTTTGGGGTTATGGCCTAAAATTTTGGTTAATCGCTTGGTTTTTCCTCGTGCAACCATCTTCCTTCGTGGAAGTTGTTGATCTCGAGAGTTGTGGACTAGTTGCGTGTCGGCATTTGGGAATTTAAGAGTTGACTTCTTTTGTGATTTATGGTTGAGCTTTCCGGAAGGAAAGGTGTTTTGGGTGTTGTTCTTTTCTGGAGCAATTATGGTTTCCTTAAGAGTTGGGTGCGTGATTCACGCGAATGTTTAAGAAGTTAAGTGTATGACGAGAAGTTAGAGTTTTCGGATGATATGAGCTAGTGGTTCGGTTAAAGTGAATTTGTTGTTTGTTTAAAGATAAACTAAAATATAGTGTTGATAAGAGATGATTAAACGAGACGTCAGGTGATCCAAAGTGAAAGTTGATTAGTGGTGTGTGCAAAGTGATGCGGGTAAAGGCATCTAATGGATGTTTGAGATTCGTTAACATAGAATGTCTCGGTTGATGAACTTGTTATAGCAAGAAGATGGTGTGAAATTCTGCCTATTGTAGCTGGTGGAGTCGATTAATATTGTGGGTCGACAATATGACTTAAAATTCGTGTAATCAATTAATGAGGATATATGGAATGATTGTAGGAAAGGTTGAATTATTCTTGACAGAGGTCTGTCTGGGATCCGTATTTATGAGGAATGTCTAGTGGAGATCGTGTTGCGTGGTTAGTATTAATTATTGGTGGAATGAACTGGTGATATGGAATATGTGACTTAGGGATTATACCCAGGGTAATTGTTGATTACGCCGGAATAATTGTAAAGAGATGTGTGCTACGCTTGGGATAATAAGTTGCATGAATAATGGTTCGTCATGGTTAGTAGACCAAAAGAAGTTGTCGATATGCGTCTTATGTTGGATTAACTGATAAGTTAATTGTGCTGGAGTTGTCAGAACGTGGTTCTCCTTGTTGGTTGTCATACGGTAGATATGGTCTACGGTTCGTTGGTAATATAATCAATTGTGGTTATATGAACAGTGAAAAGTGATTTTATCAAGAGCAGATGTTGTAGCTTGTGTGCAACAGTGTTGGACTTCTCGGGATTTGGGTGATTATGACATCCGTTTTGGGCTAATCTGTTTAGTCTATGCTATGAGTATGGGTTAACACCCAAAGCGTTGGAGTGGGACGCTCTCTTTAGTGTTCAACTGATTTATCTTTGGTAATCCTGGAGTTAAGCGCTTAAATTGTAATTCTATCGTGACTAGAGTTGGATTGATTTGGGAAACGTGAGTGGTTTTTGCGAGCGTTTCAAAAAGGTGAATCTTATGATTGTTTCATAAGTGTTTTTGTTGGTAAAATGTTCCCTGCTGGGAATGTGTTTCCTTTCTCTTTAAGAGAATTGGTAGCGGTTATTAGGCGTAGATGTTTGATTGGAGAGTTGATGCTATCTTCTGTTATTGGCTTTGGTTAAAATGCGATGTTTTGCGGCGCATTGCGTCAAAGTGGTTGTTGGGTTGTGATGAGATATGGTATTTTTCGCTAACGCCGCCGTAGTTTATGCGAATTTGAGCAACCATCGATGTTGTTGGGTGTCAATCATGTGACAAAGAGAATGAAGTCTCTGTGTGAATGGTTAATGGGTATCGTGGTTACATGATGAATAAATGGTGAAAAAGATTCATGACATCGTTTTTTTATGCATAAAAGAGTTGTTGAGCCAGGACGGTGAGAAAGTCATATAGAGACATATGACTAATCCGGAGTGCTCTTGTTGAATTCGCATTCGTGTTATGAATCGAGATTTTCATTGCTCTCTAGCATGAAAATGAATGAATGGATAAATGCTGGTATTTTGGTTTTGTTATGCAAGGGATTTGAGTTTCCCTTTCTCTTGAGAGTTTTTGTGGCGCTTCTCTTCCAAGATGTTGATTTTGGTTAAAGTGAAAAGTTTGGCTGTGGTGAAAGCGAGTCGAGTTGTCTTTAATTGTTGAGAACTTCTGTCAAGAGAATTGTGTGGAGTCTCTATTTGTTTGAGTGCTCCCCGATGCGAATTGTATCGCGTTGATTGGAGATTTGAGTTTTCCTTTGCGGCTTGACTTAGGAAAAGCAAAAGGGTGGTCTTTCAATGTTATCAGGGTTCTTTCCAAAGTGATTTATGGCGCTTTGAGGTTCGAGTTGTTGTATGTGGTCTACTTGGATTCAAAAGAATCGTACTTCTTTTGCACTATTGATAGGAGCGAGAATAAGAAGGGCCTCGGGTTATTGTTGAGTATAATCTAAGAGCTATACTCGTGGGCTTCGTTGTTTGTGTGAATGGTTTGTGAGGGCAACCTCTTGGGAAAAGTGCCAATTGAGATTTGGTAGTGAGTTACGGTCCTAGTTTGGGCTAGGTACTGGACATTAGTGATATGAGGGTGGATGATGATGGAGGTTGTTGATGTCGTGGTTTGAATTTGGTTGAAAGTATCGTTGGGTGGAAGCAAATGTTATAGAAAGTGTGATGTAAAATGCTTTGTCATGGACATTGTATTAGCTAGACGTCCCTATGTGTGCGTTATGCCTGGGAGAGGATAGAATGAAAAGTGTATTGTGGTTGGCAGTCGAAAGGAAAGTATGGTTGATGTAGGCTATGAGCGAAGATGACATTAGTAAATTTTGATTCCTTGCGAAAAGGGGTCAAATAATTGGGAGAGATGGGGTTTTGCGTAAATGGTCTTTTGGGGGGGGGGTTCTAGTTTGGAACCTCGGTTGACCGTTTTAATACTAATGATGAAAAAGTGATGTGTTTCAAGGTGATTGTGTCATTTGGAGTTTATGAATCATGATAGAGATTGAAGTAAATGAGGAATCATGTCAAGTTGTGCTTAGTTAAGCTAAGCCAAGTCACTCTTGTTAATAGATGGATTCGGAGAATGGAGTTATCATTGCTATTGTTTGAGTCTTTGCGTGGGTGTGTTGAGTTCGCAAAGAAGATGAGTCTCTAGTGGATATTGTTTTAGAGTTGACGTGTAAGATTCGAGGTCGAATCCAGTTAAGGGGGGTAGAATGTGATACTACGGAATGACGGTATGAGTCATTTTCGATCTCGGCCATAAGGTACGACTCTTGTAACATGTTTTTGCGCCGTTTCTGCAAGTGTGGGCCTTTCCGGGGGATTTTGGGCCTTTCCGGAGGGGAATTGGGCCTTCCGGGGGAGTTCGGGCCTTGGGGGGTCCATATGGGCCGAAGGTGGGACATATTTGGGCCTTTTGGAGGTGGTCTAGGATAGCAAAACTGCTGCCCTAGCCCTACCTGCGCCCCAAACAAGTCCCCTCCCTAGCCCTAGCCCCCACTTGTTTCCCCTCCACCCCATTGCCTCCTCCTCCCTAGCCGTCACCCCTCCCTCACCCTTGCGCCTCCCCTTGCTCCACCACGTTCCCTTGCTGCGTCCCCCTCGCTGCCATGCCACGCCATGGTGCTGCCCTTGCCGGTAGGAGGATCCGCGACGAGGAGAACCGGTGGCCACGACGCGGGGGAGCGAGATCGGGCGATCGAGAGGCATTCTTCGTGTTCGTCGTTCGTCGGACTAAGGTTTGTCCATGGGGAAACCTTGGGGAAGGTCTAGGTGCTATTCTCATGGTAGATTTGGAGTTGTTAGATCAAGAGGACGTGCTGCCATGGAGTAGATCTGAAAAGAACTAGAGTTCGTATTGTACTCAGTTTCGGGCAGATTTGGAGTCCGTTTTAGGGGGTGCGATTTCGCAATTTTAGAGTTGGAATTTGGCCGACCTCCTGTTGAATAAGTTGTAGGTATCGTCAAGAAATATTTTGTGTATTTTTTTGAGAATTTTTGGAGTTACGGTCTGAAAGTTATGGCCGTTTTAGTGGGCGCTGTCCAATCTGTGTCGAGGTTGGGACAGTCTGTGTTCAACATTAGATTAAACTAATTTAGACTTCGAATCTGACCGTACGGACTTCTAGGAAGTTGTAGATAATTTCAATATCTTTCAGTGCATATAAAGAAATTGAAATTCCGCCCAGCCGTTTGGAAGTTATGCCTGTTTTACCGAGCGCTGTCAAATCTGTGACGAGATTGAGACAGTTCGTGTTCAACGTTAGATTAAACAACATTAGAGTCCGAATCAGTCTTTACCTATAACTAGAAAAAGTTGGGAAATTTCCTAAGCTATGCGAGGATGTACTCGTTTATTCAATTTGGAGTGCTAGAACTCAAGTTATGATTTTTCGAAGCCGCTGTCCAGAACGGGGCAAAATCTGTGATTTCGGGTTTTGGAGTATTTAGCGTATTAGGTGTAGTGGGTACTGTTTTGAGGAGTCGAATTAAGTGTGTGGCACGTGTTTGCAGGTGGTATGCCTTCGGGAGTGCCCTCAACCTCTCGTCACTCCGTTGCCCGCGGTTGAAGGCAAGTGTGTTGTGTGGATTGTATGCTATATGTGTTGCTAGTTGTGCTTCATAGTATCTGGAATAGATAACATGTTGTCTTGCCATGAATTACATGTATTGCTTGATATGAAGCCATTATGCCATGATTTAAATGTACTTATTGTTGATAAGCGGATTACATGCCATGTGATGATATGCAATACTCCTATACATGTGTACGTTGTTGTCCATTTTGCATACATGGCATATTTTCATGGTCGGCGGTGAGATAAGTCATAACTATTCCGGGAGGGTCGGTGAGAACCGTTATGACTAGTCCGGGGCTATTCTTGAGTAAGACCTACATCGTGATTCCATCCACCGTGGTGAATGGAAGCGAGTGATAGGCACCCTTCATCTTCGGGATGGAAGGGGGAAAAGGGTGCATGCCGACGGGTGTGCACTCAACCATACCGGTATGAGTTTCCAAGGAGACAGTGCATTGCATTGCATTAATGAAATATGTGTATGATGATGTTTATGAGATGACGATGTGAATACTTATGAGTTGCTCACGAGATGAATA
Source organism: Rhipidocladum racemiflorum (assembly GCA_036346355.1). Classification (NCBI taxonomy): domain Eukaryota; kingdom Viridiplantae; phylum Streptophyta; class Magnoliopsida; order Poales; family Poaceae; genus Rhipidocladum; species Rhipidocladum racemiflorum. The sequence goes on from CM070586.1 coordinate 25,405,408, forward strand.
CATGGATGCTTAAAAGATGTTTGGAATGCTAACCATGTTGTGTTATGATGTGCTTTTGGAGATTGGTGATGATGGTTTGTTGACTTGATCTTTGTTTTTCCATTACAATACACTTTGCTGAGTTTTGAACTCACGCTTATGTTTTATGTTGTTTTTAGGTACCTTGAGATCGGCATGAGGGAAAAGGGGAATAGTCACACATCTCCACGTAGTTCACGCAATTGATTCCACAATGGAATCATTTGGAGTCATGACAATAAACTTAATGTGATACAATTGATGTTTATGGTTTAGATGTGTGCTAGGATTGCCTTATTCGTTTCATTTGGCTAATGATGACTTTGGGATGCTTAAAGTGGACTTATATTGCTTCCGTGTCGCTTATTATTGCTGTTTTAGATGTTTCATATTATGTCATATTCTGCTATGCTATTTTGATTGCTCGAGATCATGATTAAACAAAGGAGATGCTGCCGAAATTTTCGGTTCTAGCAATTGTTCCTTTGCTGTAATTTTCTTTTATTTGTAGTATTTAGATGTTACATAATCCATGTTTGGTAGCATTCAGGCGTATTAGATGCCGGGGTGTTACAGGACTTGTATAAATAACTATTTGAAATAGACATACTACAAATTTTAGCACATAAAGATTGCTCATGGGAAATGTTTCTGCATGATTACCAGCATGAGAAAGTGACTCGAAGAAACCTTAGTAACAAACCTACCCAGAAATGTCATAGATGGTCATTTGAATGCTGGTTTCCTAGCATGAAATAAGAAAGTTCACCGATACAAATATTTAGATACAAAGGCAGTTAGTTCTTATCGTCACATCTGGCAAAAAGCCCTGCAGATATGGTCATGTGTTGAGGAAATGAAAGCTGAGGGTCTTGAGCTGACAATTGTTACTTACAGTATCCTTATTGCAGGATTTGCCAAAACTGGCGATGCTCAGTGAGTATTTTCCCCCATCAACTGAGCCCTGCTCTATCTCTACCCTTTACTGCCTTACGTGCTTTATTCAGAATTTCTGATATAGCTATAACAGCCCTTTTATATTTGACGCACTCTGACATTGCTTTGTGCGCAGGTCACTTGACCTTTTCATGTCTAGTCTTTCACAAACCAGGACCCTCGATTCTTGCTAATATCTTTTATCTTGTTTTGGAAGATTTGCAGACAACTTGTTCTAAGAGGCTAAGATCAAGCTCGGCAATCTCAACGGAAACATATATAGCAACATTATACATGCTCACTGGTTAGTATTTGCTAGATTCAGATTAGCTTCTATAGGTAACTTATGTTCGATCATATATATATCATTACAACATAGAAGAACTACTTTGTTGTTTCCAGGAACACTTGTCATATATACCTACTTTGTTGTATCTAGGAACTGAATTTGTTGTATCCAAGAACTAATATGCTAGCAAGTGCAGATGAAATCGATTCTCTGAAGGAACTAATTTCCAGATGCATCCAAGGCAACAATTTCTCATAATATTAAGAACTATTCCATACAACAACTTAGTTTTTTTTTGGCATTCAGAAGATTGATGATCAGTTATGAAACATTCAAACCTCTCTGTGGCGGTCGGAGCTCGGGGACGAGCAATCGCGGTGGCGGCCGGAGCTCGGGGACGAGGAGTCCGCAGTGGCGGCCGGACCTCAAGGACGATGAGTCGCGGTGGCGACCAGCGGGAGCGTGGGGACGAGGAGGCACGGTGGCGGCCGGAGCTCAGGGGCGAGGAGGTGCGTTCGCGGCCGGAGCTTGGGGAGGAGGAGTCGCAGTGGCGGCCGGACCTCAGGGACGATGAGTCGCGGTGGTGACCAGCGGGAGCGTGGGGACGAAGAGGCACGGTGGCGGCCGGAGCTCAGGGGCGAGGAGGTGCGTTGGCGGCCAGAGCTTGGGGAGGAGGCGTGTTGGCGGCCCGAGCTTGTGGAGGAGGCGACGGGGCCAAGCCCGGGAGGACGCGACGGGGCGCTGGCAGCGCGGAAGGAGCTCGGTTTAGGAATGTAGGTTTTAGGTTTAGGGCAAAGATCGATGGCAGACGTGGGGACCGTGGGGTATAAAGAGCATTATTGCTATCGGTGTTATTCATGAACCGATACAAATAAGGCTTTTCTTCCTATCGGTTTTATACATAAACCGATACAAATAAACTTATATTACTATCGGTTTTCAGTACAAACCGATACAAATTAGATTATAGTATTGCTATCGGTTATCTATGAACCGATACAAATAAGTCTTCTATTGCTATCGGGTTTCATCCTAAACCGATACAAATAAGAACATTATTCCTAGCGGTTTTCATAATATACCGATACAAATAAGATTATAATATTACTATCGGTTTTATTCACGAACCGATACAAATAATGCTTGTATTGCTATCGATTCTATAAGGAACCGACACAGATGTACATTGTATTTCAATCAGTTCCATATGGAACCGACACAGATGTATAAGGAACCCGATAAATGTATCAAAGCTTTCTTTCCCAAAATTAATTCTTCTTTAGTGGGAATATGAATCCATCAGGCGTCCCTAGGGGTGAAGCGGTTATTTTGTAACCTATTTTCAAACCGACATAGATGCAAATATCTATAGTTCATTTTCAGATATGCTGGGATCAACTTAATTGTTAGAATAAGGATGTGCAAAACACATGAAGGAATATATATAGATGATGGCGACCTAGATCAAAACTGATCCATACCGCCCAAGCCTACCGGCGACGGGCCTCCGCTTCGCTCCGGCAGAAGTTTGGCCTTATCTCTGATTATATTTGGATCTGTGTAATAATAGCAAAGTCTAAAAAAAATTTACTTAAATCTCAAATGGTCTGATCATGTAGTGTGCATGCAGGTTGCACTTCAATGACCTCAAATACAATCAACTTCATGTATTCCAAGACTAGCTAGTACCTTACACTTCATGTATTCCAAGCAAATTAAGTGAGCTTTGAATGAATTAATATATTAAGTGGCATTGAGAAGCATACGTAGTCCCTTTATTTACAATACAACCCTTCTTGATGATCTACACGCATGTAATTTGTTCCATGTGTGTCGTCGTCACCGCTAAGACATGCCCCATCTGCAAATGAAGGTATTTCATCGAATTGGTTGTACTCTTCCTCATCTACGACATTTTCAACTCCAACAATCCGCCTCTTGCCATGAAGGACGACGTGCAACCTCGGATTACCGGATCACGCACGTAGAAAACTTGAGTTGCGTGCTTGGCGAGGATGATCGGTTCATCTCTGGAGGCGAGTCTAGTGAGATCCACCACAGTAAACCCTCTCTTGTCAACCTTCCCTCCGTGAGGAAGTCTCACCCACTTACATCTGAACAATGGAACTTGGCATATTCCGTAATCGAGCTCCCATATTTCTTCGATCAACCCGTAGTAATGCTCATTGCGGTTGAGGATCCTCTTTCGAGTGATCATCGAACAAAGCATCTATACTCACACCACTGCTTTTGAATCACTCTTTGCATCTTGAGTTTCAGTATAAAAGGTGTAACCATTAATATCATACCCTTGCCATGTCTGTACATTAAATCTTGGTCCGTCAGCCAACCATTTGACAGCCTCAGTACTGACAGAGACCTTCGCCTTTTCTTTGAACCATGTGAGGAATTGATTGTTGTGTTCTCGTGTGATGGAAAGCTCATTCATATGTGGATTCTCTTCCCGTAATATCAACTTGTGCTGCTGGATGTATGGATGAACTTCTGTGCTGTGTTGCAGGACTGCAAAATGCGCTTTACAGTACATTTCAAACTGTGGACTCATTAGATTGGACCCAATGGTTCCTTTGCCACCAAGTCTGCCCTCATGACGAGATACAGGAACACCAATCGGTTGTCTTTTACCTAGATAGTCCACGCAGAACTCAATAACCTCTTCAGTACCATAACCTTCAATAATACTACCCTCAGGCTTCGACCTATTCCTCACATATGACTTTAATATACCCATGTACCTCTCGAATGGATACATGTAACGCAGGAATGCGGGTCCACATATCTTAATCTCTCTAACAAGGTGAACAACGAGGTGGACCATAACGTCGAAGAACGACGGGGGGAAATGCATCTCAAGCTGACAAAGAGTCTGCACCACCTCACTCTGTAAGTTGTTTAGTATATCGGGATCAATAACCTTGCATGAAATCGCATTGAAGAAATAACATAGCTTCGTGATTGCCAACCTGACATCCTCTGGCAGAATATTTCTGATTGCAACAGGGAGCATTTGGGTCATCAACACATGACAGTCGTGGGACTTCATACCAAGCAACTTCAAATCATCCATAGACACAAGCTTCTTAATGTTTGCGGAGTAGCCCGATGGAACTTTAATATCATGGAGACACTTGCAGAGGTCTTCTTTCTCCTTCTTGGATAAGGTGTAGCATGCAGCGGGGATGTACGGTCCTTTTCCATCCTCCTCTATCACTGCAAGCTTGGGTCTGATTCCCATGTAGGTCATATCGCGACGAGCATTCACACCATCCTTGGTCTTCCTGTATGTTCAGCAGGATACCAACCAAATTATCACAGACATTTTTCTCAACGTGCATGACATCAATACAATGACGGACATCTAACTCCTTCCAGTATGGTAAGTCCCAAAATATTGACCTCTTCTTCCAAATGGTTCTGGGGCGAACAGATTTACGGCTCTTACCGTGCTGAACATCGATATCTGACACGCGTGAATATACTTGCCTTCCACTCATAGGCTGGGGGGCCGCACGAATTTCCCTCTTTCCATCAAATTTGTCATCCATCTTACGATATCGATGACTTCGAGGTAGAAACCTACGGTGACCCATGTACACAGTTTTCTTGGAATTCGGCAGCCACAAGCTGTCAGTCTCCTTTTCACAAATTGGACAAGCTTTGGCTCCCTTCGTGCTGTAGCCCGCCAAATTACCAAGGGCTGGGAAATCATTTATGGTGCAAAATATCATAGCTCGAAGGGTGAAGTTCTCTCTTTTGTATGCATCCCACACCTCGACCCCCTCATTCCACAATTTTACCAAATCCTCAATTAGTGGTGCTAGGTACACATCGATATCATTACCCTACTGTTTGGGTCCGTAGATTAGCAACGACATCATGATATACTTCCGCTTCATGCATAACCAAGGAGGGAGATTGTAGATACACAACAAAAGCGGCCAAGTGTCGTGGACGATCGCTCATATTACCAAACGGATTCATTCCATCTCAGATCAATCCAAATCTTATGTTCCTCATCTCGGCACCAAACTCCTCATGTTGCCAATCAATGTTTCTCCATTGAGCTGAATCAGCGGGGTGTCTCAACTTGCCATCTTCCTTTCGAGATTCATAATGCCAACGCAACAATTTTGCCTCTTTGGGATTTGCAAACAACCTCTCTAAACGAGGAATGATGGGCAAATACCACAATACCTTGGCTGGTGCCCCTTTGTTCACATCTTCACCGTCGTCGGTTCGGCTCTTACGCTTCTTGTCATTACGCTTCTCCTTTTGTTTGTACCGGGGTACACCACAAACTGGACAAATGCACAGTTCCTTATGCACGTTGCGGTATAATATGCAATCATTTGGACATGCATGTATCCTTTCTATTTCTATCCCTATGGGACATAGTAGCTTCTGCTTCTTCCTTCATAAATGCTTATTGGCAACTCGCTTCCTTCCGGAAGCGCATCTGATAGAAGAACTAAAAGTGCAATGAAACTTGTATCGGTCCAACGGTGTTTTGCCTTTACTTCAAACAATGCAAGGATTGAACCCAACTTGGTGTATTCCGCTTTGCAACTCGAGAACAACGGTTTGGCATTGTCTTCCAACAAGCTTTTAAATTTTTCAAACTCTTTTCCATGTAATTTCCCTCCACATCTCGCAACATTTGATCTAAATTATCCTCATCAAAAATATCATGCTCCAACTCGTGATCGGCTTGAAGCATATCTTCGTTGCGTAACGGAGGGGTACTACTTGTCTCCCCATGATGGATCTAACACGTGTAATTTCTCACGAAGCCACGTCGAATCAAGTGGCCTTCAATTTGAGCTGAGTTGTTAAATCTCCTGAGATTGGTGCAATCAATGCAAGGACAATATATGAACTTTACACCCCTCATAACCATATCTACTTCTGCAATTCTTATGAACTCCTTAACTCCCCTCTGAAATTCGGCACTCACACGGCTTTTTTGATACATCCATTCTTCGCGGTCCATCTACAATTAAACCATAAACAACAAATTAATAATACCAACGAGCGACAACTAGCATGTAGGTCAAATACCAATATATTATTTATTGACCTTCGCACAATAGAGAGACATGCACTAATCAATGAAAGAAAAGAAGGTTTGAAGAATTAACAAAGTCCAGGAATTGAGTACATACCAACTATGACTCCTAATTTCAATTAGGTCAGGTCCTAATCCCATTCGAGGATATGTGGTTCGAGCAAGTTCCTAAGCTGTTGTAGAACTCCAAAGAAAATTTAGCGACATCTTCCCACCTGTTCTCCAAATACATTTCTCGACAACAGGTCAAGAGGGTGTGTATCTGGAGAACACCAGGGAGATGCATGATACCTAAACTCTCTAGATTTGTACAATAGCTCAGTAAGTTGCTCGAACCACATATCCTCGAATTGTCAAAAAAACGTGGACAATTCGAGACTGCTTATCTATAAATATGCCATTTTAGCATATTTATAAACAAGCATTCTCGAACGGGAGACGCATAGGTTACGCAACCTAAACTCTACCATTGATCACATTATAGCAACAATAATGACATGTAACCCATTCACATGCTCTCCTTTTGAAGAAAATTAACCACAAATGAGGGGAAATATACTCAAGCTAGGGTTTCAACTTTAGCCCCAAACCACCATCTCTCCTTCAGATTTTATAATTTCGTCAATATTGTTTCAACCATAATAGCATTAATGACATATAACACATTCACCAAATCAAAATCGAATTTCTTAATGCAGAATCGAAGGGATTTGAAGGAATGCTCACCTTTTGAAGAAAACCTCAAATGAGGGCAAATAGAGGGAAATAAATCTCCTCAAGCTAGGGCTTTAACTTACCCTCTCAACACACATCCTCAAGGATTTCAGATTTTCTCCCCCCAAGCCTAAGTCTCAATGAGAGTATGTTCTGTTTTTTGAGATGGCGACGGGTTTTTTTGGCTCTAGAACAACAACAGAGGAGAGTTCATCCCGACAGGATATAAAACCTAACGAGGCTCATCACAATCGGTTCTTACAAAGAAGTGATTGTGATAACTATATTATCACAATCGGTTCTTTGTAAGAACCGATTGTGATAAGGGCCATCATCACAATCGGTTCTTTATCCGATTGTGATGATGGCCCTTATCACAATCGGTTCTTACAAAGAACCGATTGTAATGAGTGAGCCTTATCACAATCGGTTCTTTCTAAGAACCGATTGTGATGACCCTTTTCCTCATCACAATCGGTTCTCTGTAAGAACCGATTGTAATGAGGACCCTTATCACAATCAGTTACTTCTAAGAACCGATTGTGATAACCTTTTTCCAAAATTTACTAAAGAGATACACGTATCACAATCGGTTTTTTAGTCAAAAGTTTGGAACCGACACAAATGAAGCGATAGTGATGTATCATTCTGTAGTAGTGCCTGTATCTCATTGGGAATAATACGATGATTCTTTATTGGGAGTTCGTCATGCTTCTCTGCTTCTAGTAAAGTGTATATAAGCTCAGAGTACTTCTGATACTTGGTATGATGGTGTTGTTGCTACAGTATCCTTATATTGATGTGGAAGATGCAAGAGATATTGCCTATCATCTCAGCATATATAACTTCTAGTTATAGAAGTGCAGCTTGACGATAAATTTGTGTATGGCAGAGTTGTAAACTGCCATAGTTTTGAAATCCTAAAAGCATATGAGGGTCCATTCGTACTTTGCTTTTGGCAGTATGATGGATCTTTGCTGGTCATGACGTTCCTTCAGGGAATTCTTTAGTGGCAGCGGATTATCCTCTATCAAATACTCGACCTTCAAATCCATATGTTGATGGTGCCTTAGAAAGTGTCAGCATCAGGCTAGGTAATAGTAGCTCCAAGAGAATGACCTATTAGTATAGTATTGGTATCCATTGCCAAGGTAGGTAATTGATGCCATTCATGACAAGCTACGAAAATTTCTTTTTTGCGATGTCCGACATATCCTATGTTATATTCATGCAAAAATATATTTTGCAGGTAAAATCAATATATTGCATGCTCACTTTTGAATCAGGAAAAAATTTGTCTATATATATTTAGTAGATAATTATATAAAATTTCCCAGTATTGCCTTAGCATTTTTCATAATTTTTTCTAATTATCGAGCAATTTTCAGAATGATTGAAATGACAAAAAAAACTAAATCAACATGTTTATAAATAAGTTAGGAAAGTAAAGCCAGTGATATGAAGCTTCCAACATGTGTTGGGTCTAAGGTTTAATAATTTACGGAAGCTTATATACCTAGAAATTCATTTTTGATGATTTAATTTAAATTTTTAGAATTTATTAAATATTTTTCTAGATTACTAGAAACTTCAGGATCCATAATGTAAAAGTTCTTTATCCCAATAAGTTCTAGCTAGGCTGTATTGGGCCGGATCCGATCCAACCCATTTAGCTCCCGAGTGATAGGGTTACCAAACCGAAACCCTAGCGATGTGTAGCTGGCCGTCACGGCAGTGGGCGTGGCAGCTGGCGCACGACGGTGTGCATTGAGCGCGCGTCGTGCAGTGCGGTTTGGGGCAGCAGTGCTTGCGGCGGCCGGCTGTGGCAAGTTGCAAGTGCGGGGGCATGGCAACCGCGGGGACGTGATAGCGAGCGAGTATGGTTTAAGTCAGAAGAAGTAAATCGATCTAGAACCCTAATTAGCAAGAAAACCATCTAGTGTTTAGTGAACAAGAATTAATCTACTTGATTAATCTAATGGCATAGGGATTGACGGCTGTAACACCCCAATTTTGGCTTTTCATGAAATTAAATGATATTTTGCACTTTTGAGAATTTTTGGAATTTTCTGGGATTTATTTGGATTTAATTTAAATTTATTCCCTTTTGAGATAATTAAATAATTAAAAATTTTAAATAAAGTTTTGTTGGAAATATTTTATTTGAGTCCAAAATGTCTCAAAGTATTTTCCAGAATTGTTCTAGAATTTTTCTGATTATTTTGCTATTTTTCTCGATTTATTTGAATTTCTAGAAATTATTTTAATTATTAAATCGCTGGAAAATCCTATCGGGTTGCACTGTTTATCCGACCCGAGTCAGACTTGAGTCAGACTCGAGTCCGATTGAGCCGGACCCAAGCCTGACCCGAGCTGGACCCGAGTCCAACCAAACCCTAACCTCTCAACCGTTGGATCGAAATCCAACAGCCGAGATTGCGTCACGTTGCCCTAGCCTGTGTCCGTGCGAACCCGTTCGCGCCCGATGCGATCGTGACCGTCGATCGTGGACACGTGGACGGCCAGGATACGGCCACGTCACCTCTCCGAGCCGCCACGCTCGTGTGGGCCTCATTTTCCGCGGATTTCACGGACGTCGAGGGGGCTATTTAATGCGCCGCCACCCGTGTCATGACCGCCGTTTTCATGCGCACCCGTAGCCCTAGGTCATAGAGCTCCAGCCGCCACCGCCAGCCCGCAATCGCTCGCCGAAGTTGGAATCGTGTTTCGCCGCGGTTATTGCCGTTTTCCGCCGCCGTCGAGTTGTCTTCGCTGCCACCGAGCCCAGATCTGGACTCCCCACGTCGAGGCGCTTCGGAACGGACCACTCACCTCACCGAAGACGCGCAAAAACACCGTTGGGCTCGTCGTTGTCCCCAGCTCCGGTGACCTAGCTCCGCCGTGACATCGCCGAACCCCACGAGCTCCGTCAGCCGTCCGATCGTGATCCAAGGGCCCAGGTTCATCCACGTCACCCGTACGAAATCCACATTATGGTTTTTAGATCTAATCTCAACTGTTGGATCTAAATCCAATACTTTAGATTAAGCCACGTAGCCCTTTGACCACACCGTGCTAGATTAGATCTCGACCGTTAGATCTAGATCGTACGGTTAGGATTGATTCGCGTTGTAGCGTTAGATGTGTTCTCAACCGTTCGATCGAGATCGAGCGGTGTAGATTAAGCCACGTGTCGAGCACCGGGACATGCCACGTCACCCCCACAGTGATGCGAAAACCTGATCCAATCCCGACCGTCCGATCCAAATCACACGGTCCAGAGTGTGCCACGTATTTCCACAGTAGCGAGATTAGATCCAATCTGGACTCTTGGATTTCCAACCGACGGCCCAGATCGTGCCACGTGTGCGGAAGCTGAAGCGATGTGGTCCATGCGGGCGTCGCTGATGTCAGCACGGGCCCGCGTGTTAGCGTCTGGCCAACCGCACCATGACGTCATCCGTGACGTCATGATGACATCACAGTGGAGCCCAGCTGTTAGAGCCGTTCAGCTGAGCGCGATGATGTCAGCAATGACGTCATCCGAGTGCATCCCACGTGTCAGTTACACGTGTACCCGTGGACCGGGTCCACGGTGGACCGAGCCCGAGCCGTGGACCGAGTCCATGGACCAGATGACGCAATGCTGACGTCATAATTCGATTTTTCAATAGAAAAATAATTCGGTGAAAATTCAATTTCCACGCTGACGCAATGCTGACGTCATAATCGGATTTTTCAATAGAAAAATAAATGAATTAATTTGGTTTATTCTTTTATTTGATTTTTCAAACTTCAAATGCTTATAACTTTTGCATTTTAACTCCGATTTGGGTGATTCCAATTTCTAAATTTTTATAAAACTGAGCTCTACTTAATGGTGAATTTTATTTAATTTTTGGACATGAGTTTTACTCTGTTTATATTTATTTAATTGATTTTTCAAACTTTAAACGGCTATAACTTTTACATTTTAACTCCGATTGAGGCGATGCCAGTTTCTAAATTTTTATAAAATTGAGTTCTATTTAATGGTGTATTTTATTTAATTTTTGGACATGAGTTTTTCTCTATTTTTATTTATTTGGTGTTTATTTATCCGTCACGAGTAGACGTTGAAGTGCCCAAAGGCTTCGAAGGTGAAGTTTTGACCCAGGAGCCAGCTCAAGACCAAGAACAATTACTTTTTGAAGGCAAGTTATGTTTTAATCATATTGTTCCGACTTTTGAAAATTAATTCAATTCAAATTATTGCATGATCAATTAATTAGAAAATGCTTTAATTAATTCTGGGAAATTAGATAAATGCCCAATTTGCAGTACGACACCTTGATTATTTAATTATGTGTCATGAACCCTTGTCACACTAGTTGTGGATTATTTAGTTGGACATTACTAAATTGCCAACATGGGTATTTAGACCGTTGTAGTATAATGCTTAGACCAGCCACGTAGTCATGTCATGATTTTGGATAATTAAATGGTAATATTGACTTAATAAGATATGGAACAAGTTTTGGAGAAGTGTCATGTGTTATTGGTGATGATGTCAATGGCACGTGGTGCATGGTAATCAATTGGGGTTTGATAAATAGATTTAGACCCGGGCAAGTGGCAAGAATGATCTGGTGGGCCATGAGTGGCACCCGGAATGTCGTTTTGGTTCTTCAGCAGTCTTGCCTTGGTCACCCTAAGGACTTAACCTTGCAAGCCTTTGAACTGAGTCAAACGTGCAACCACATGTCTGTAATGGGACGGACCTAGTTGAATAAGTTGCTAATAACTTGCTTGTGGAACCTCGAGGGTGCCAACTACACCTTTTGTGTAGTTGTACGGGGAGTGTACCGGGGCGATGGCTAGGTACCCATCAAATGGTTGGTTGGCCTAGACTTCGTCTTTGCTAAGGGAAAGGTTAGTGCGCAACAACCGGGGAGGTCCACTTGTGTAGTTAGAGGCTTATGAAAGACTTTGTTACGGACACTCGCCTTTGTGGTGTTTGACTGTATCTTGTGGGTAAAGTGCATAACCTCTACAGAGTGTACAACCTATTCGAATAGCTGAGTCCACGGTATTGGACGCTGCTCGGGGATTACAGTCAAGGGTTAGACTTTCATAAAAATAGCGTGGCTTTGGAAAATGTTTGGGTTGAAATGATGAATTGGACTTACGATTGGAAAATGCTTTACTTGTGACATCCTTGTGAAAGTACCCCATTTATTATTGTTTTACTGCTTTGCAATCTATTACTCTATTTACACATGCTGCTTTTCTGCAAATATACCTGTTAGCCTATCCTTTGTAATAAGCCATGCATATAGAATATTAGCTTGCATTCTGTGCATGACTTGCTGAGTACCAAGTACTCACCCTTGCCACAATATAAACACCAGTTGAAGAAGAATCGACGCCAGCCCTGGAGGAGGAGTTCCAGGAGGAGGCTACGAACTAGGGGCGAGCCCAGTCAGTTGACTGTGGCATATTGGTTGGTGCCACACGTTTTCTTTATATTCCACTGAAAATTTCTTTATTTAAGACTTTAGCCCTGCGAGGCGTAATTTTGTAACTTGACCATAAGGTCGAGCAACCAGTTATATTTTCCTTTTAATAAAGCATTTTACTATTTCATTGAGTATGATTGTGATATATACCGATGTTGAGACTGTGTGCACTAGCGTGATCCTGGACTAGTGCTGAATACACAGAGGGTCCGAATTTGAAAATTCGGGTCCCGACAGAGGTGTTATCAGAGACAGGTTGACTGTAGGCTCACCCTTAGCTAGAATGACCATAGTGAGGATAAAACTAGTTTCTAAAAATAAAAATTTGTCAAGACAATTAATGAACTCTCGACTTATCCCCTTCTCTCTTGTTCATACCCCTTGCTGAAATCTTCTATGTCTCTACTCCGATTTAAAATGTTGCGTTATCACGTGAGTGTCTTTGACAAATGAATATGGTCAACAACTATGCTGAGCGTGAGAGAGGCTATGCCGCTGAGTTGTGGCGTATGCTGCAGGTACTTGGAGGTTTTGAGAGACAACTCTACTGAGGGACCACCATAGTGCAGGCAGGATTGGTCCAAGCGTGGAGTGTCAAAATCATTGTGTATGCCCGAGAGAAGACGAAGGCAAGCCATCCACTCTACTTCATAGCGAGGAGGTCTTCGTTTAAGGCCGGGATCCAGGAGACGTCATGTCTAGCGATGCGACAGATCGCTCGCGTCTACTCCAAGGAGTTGGAGGGCACCGTGTTTCATCACCCGCGCCGAGACAACCGCCTTGACCGAGAGCCGATAGAGGATGAGAATGCCACGATCACCCATCTAGCGAGGTTTGTCATCGCTCAGGAGGATGTGATTGATGATATAGTTCAGGAGTTATAGAAGGCTCGCGATCAAGTCAAGGATGTCAAGAAGCAACTGCAAGAAGCTCGAGAGTATCTAGCTCGCTCTATTCAGAGGGACCATGAGCTGGAGATGGCACTATACGAACCTGAACCAGAGCAGGTGTTGGAGCTACACGACCCAGACCCTAAGGAGGACCCAGAGGAGGCACCACCTGCACCGCAGCCACAGCCACAGCCAGAGCTAGAGGAGGACGTCGCGTCGTCGACCACCGTTGTGGTAGGGCATGGTGATCGCTTTGCACCAATGCTGTCCAACCCGCCAGTGTACCCGCCAGGGAGTTCCTGTGGTGGTTGGCTCGAGGAGTGAGCGTTCAGGATTAGAAGTTGAGACTCCTTTGTTGAGTCGCGTCTAAGAATAAACAGTCACCCTTAGAGGCGTTAGACTCCAGTGTGTTAGTTCGATTTGGATTTTTATTGCTTGCTGAGTGTGCAGTATGTGTTGCATGGCCCTTAGGCATTGTAAGCAACCATACCAAGTTATTATTGAATAAATAATAAAGTTGGGTTACGAGTTACACCTTCCACCCCGCATAAGTTTCCCTACTACTTGCCTATTCTTGTTTCCCTCTCATCTATAAATCTTGGAGCAACCGACAGATGGTGAACACTCGCAGAAACCTTGGAGGCAACGGAAGTGGTTCTCGCCCAGCTGGAAACCCCAATTATGGAGCACCTGCACCCCAACCAGCACCACCAGTTGACATGCAGAACTTTGGAGCTTTCCTTGCTGCATAGACTCAGTTGATGCATGCAGTGATGCAGCAAATGCAGCAGGTCACTGCTCAGGCCGCTGCCAACCAAGCTAATCAGGGACAGTGACAGAATTCAAGACTATCAGAATTCATGAGGACTCATCCACCCACATTCTCTGGAAACGCCAATCCACTGGAGGCAGATGATTGGCTGAGGTCAATCGAGAGGAAACTGCACATTACCCAATGTGTGGGGAATGAGAGAGTGATTTATGCCTCTCATCAGTTAGAAGGAACTGCAGCCGAATGGTGGGAAAACTTCTGTGCTGCACATGAGAACCCCCGGGACATCACCTGGGAGGAGTTCACGACTGCATTTCGCCAGTATCATGTGCCAGAAGGGATCATGGACCTCAAGAAGGTGGAATTCAGAGCTTTGAAGCTGGGCAGCCAGTCAGTGGATGACTATTTAAATAAGTTTACCCAGTTAGCTCGCTACGCACCTAAGGACGTAGCAACAGACAAGGCAAGACAGTCTCGTTTCATGAAGGGACTGAATTCTAGACTTCAGGTGGGGTTGATTACCCACACATTTCTCGACTTCCAGGAGTTGGTGAATAAAGCGCTCATCTTGGAAGACAAGCGCAAAGAGCTTAAAGACAACCGGTAGCGCAGGATGGCACAGTAGGGAGCACGCCAAGGAGCGCAGCGTTTGAGGGTTGCGCCAAATCAGTTCTTCAAGTTCCAGCCAAAGAACACTGCAAGGACACCGTCACTAGCACCGAGACCTGCAAATCAGAATTTTCAGACTCCAGCACCCATAGGGAATGCAGCGTTGGGAAATCAGCAGAGCACAGTGAAGCGTTGCTTCCACTGTCATGAGCCAGGGCATTTTGCCAACTATTGCCCCAAGAAGGCAGCAGGAGTGACGCTAGTTCGTTTCAAGCTGGGATCCACGCCAGCAAGAACACTTGCACCAGGAGCGAACCGTGGAGCTGCACACCCAGGAGCCACAACTCAGACTGTGGTGAGAGGCCACGTCAACCACGTCACTGTGAATGCACTTCAGAATGCTTCAGACGTCATACTGGGTAAGTTACTTGTCAACTCAGTCCCTGCAACGGTTTTGTTCGACTCTGGAGCTTCACATTCGTTTGTTTCTCAAGGTTTTGCTACTAGAAATGATTTGGAAACTGTGGATTTAAAATGCATGCTTCTAGTTCAAACCCCCGGTTCTGAACTCCGAACTAAAGTAGGATGTTCTGGGGTAGGAATATTAGTAGATGGGGTAGAATTCCTAGCGAACCTCATAATATTGGAAACCCAGACCTTAGATGTTATCTTGGGAATGGATTGGTTATCCAAGCACAAGGCCGTGCTAGATTGTGGACGAAGAATCGTATCTGTTGAGAGCCCCTGTGGAAGAAAAGTGGAGTTCCAAGTGATCGCTGTTCGAGACGGACAGTTGATGGTCAACAGTGTGAATACAGTCAGCATATAGGATGTTCCAGTGGTGAATGAGTACCCTGATGTTTTTCCTGAAGATTTACCTAGTATGCCACCAGACAGAGACATAGAGTTTGTGATTGAGTTAGTACCTGGTACAGCGCCGATAGCAAAGAGATCTTATCGGATGTCAACCGAGGAGCTGGTAGAGATGAAGAAGCAGCTCGAGGAACTGATGGAAAATGGATTCATCAGAACCAGTTCATCGCCATGGGGAGCGCCAGTTCTGTTTGTCAAGAAGAAGGACGGGAGTTTCAGGATGTGCATAGATTACCATGCACTCAATGAAGTCACCGTGAAGAACAAGTACCCGCTACCCAGGATCGATGACCTGTTTGACCAGTTGAGAGGAGCCGGAGTTTTCTCCAAGATTGATCTGAGGTCAGGATATCACCAGTAGAAGATCCGATCAAAGGATATTCCGAAGACTGCATTCTCGTCGAGATATGGACATTATGAGTTTACTGTTATGTCCTTCGGTCTGACGAATGCACCCGCTTATTTCATGAACATGATGAACAAAGTTTTCATGGAATATTTGGACAAGTTCGTCGTAGTGTTCATAGATGATATCCTAGTATACTCCAAGACAAGGGATGAGAATGCAGAATACCTGAGGCTAGTTTTGGAGAAGCTGAGGGAACATCAACTCTTCTCCAAGTTCGACAAGTGTGACTTCTGGAAGGACAAGGTGGGGTTCCTTGGACATGTAATGACCACAGAAGGAGTCACCATTGATCCAAGCAAAGTGGAAGCTGTGGTACATTGGGAGCAGCCGAAGACAGTGACCCAGATTCGGAGTTTCCTTGGGATGGCAGGTTACACCCGTCGCTTTATTGAAGGATTTTCGACGATTGCAAGACCCCTTACGCAATTGTTGAAAAAGGAAAAGAAGTTTACATGGACGCCAGAGTGCGAGAAGGGTTTTCAAGAGCTGAAGAAGCGATTGACATCAGCACCAGTATTGATTCTACCGGATGTTAATCAAAGCTTTGATAACTATCGTGATGCATCGCGCCAGGGACTTGGATGTGTGTTGATGCAGAATCAGAAGGTCGTTGCATATGCATCAAGGCAGTTGAGGCCGCATGATGAGAATTATCCGATGCATGACCTGGAGTTAGTTGCCGTAGTGCATGCCTTGAAGTTGTGGCGTCATTATTTGATTGGGAATAGATGTGAAGTGTATACGGACCATAAGAGTCTTAAATACATCTTCACCCAATCGGATCTGAATATGAGGCAAAGGAGATGGTTAGAGTTGATTAAGGACTACAATGTTGGGATCCACTACCATCCGGGAAAGGCCAATGTGGTGGCCGATTCTTTGAGTCAGAAGAGCCATACCGTGAGTATGTTGATAGCAGGAGATCAGGACGAGTTATATAAGGAATTCCAGAAGATGAAGTTGGAAGTCGTACCAAAAGGATTTTTAGTTGCATTAGAAGTAAAGCCTACTCTGTAAGATCAGATCCTAGAAGGACAGAAGGATGATTGAAAGGTTCAGATAATCAAGTCCAAGATGGAGGAAGGCAAGGCAAAAGACTTCAGACTGGATGAGCAAGGCACGTTGTGGATTAGGGATCACATCTGTGTGCCGAACAAGAAGGAGCTGAAATAGTTGATTCTGGAAGAAGCCCATGACTCCAAGTATTCCATTCATCCAAGAAGTGCTAAGATGTATCAAGACCTAAAGGAAAGATTCTGGTGGCCGAGCATGAAACACGAGGTTGCCGAACATGTTGCGTTGTGTGACATATGTCAGAGAGTCATTACAATGCATCAGAGGCCAGCAGGATTGCTGCAGTCGCTAAAAATACCTGAGTGGAAGTCGGAGGAAATCAGAATGGTCTTCATTACCGGTTTACCTAAAACTCAAGGAGGGTGTGACTGCATATGGGTTATAGTGGATCGTTTGACCAAGGTTGCTTACTTTATCCCTGTGAAGACCACTTATTCAGGAGATAAGTTAGTGGAATGTACATGACCAGGATCGTCTGTTTGCACGGAGTGCTGAAGAAGATTGTATCGGACTTAGGTACCCAATTTACCTCGAGATTCTAAAATAAGCTGCATGAAGCCATGGGGACCCGTTTGAACTTCAGTACAGCATATCATCCGCAAACGGATGGATAGACTAAAAGAGTTAATCAGATTTTGGAGGATATGCTAATAGCTTGTGCTCTAGCTCATGCTACCTCTTGGGATAAGAGTTTGTGTAGGATCGAAAGACACGAATATAGCAATCAGAGGGGGGTGAATGATTGTGCGGAAGCTAAAACCAAATTCTTAATCTACTAAAAGTTCACCCCAAAATAGAACCAAATAATTGCCTTGTATTCGACAAAAATAGAATGACAAAGGTTCAGTAAAACACGAATTACTGGAGATCCAACTGTTAGATTGATCTGAAATTCGGACACAAGAAACTAGATTCCAATACGAATCGAACTCAAAAAGAATCAGCTCGATCGGACTTACGGATCAAAAGTTATGAGCTTCGCAAGCTTGCTGCTCCAGAACTTGACGAAAATAAATCCAATCAAAACTTGTAGATTAATCAAGAAAAACAAAAGATTAATCAACAAAACTTTGAGGAACACTAGATCAATACCCTAGAAAGGTTTTTGATGGATCAAATCAAGATGAATCTCAAAGAACAAAAATCAATCTAGAATTAGAACAAGCATGCAAACAAGAACCAAAACAGAAAATACAGTAGCAACGTGGTTACTGTAGCACGCAAGGGTATGAAGAATTGAACTTTATTTCTTTTGTCTAAAGTACTCCCCCCAAAAGAGTACAAACCCTAAAACTGAGCTTGAGGCTCTCAATGTGCTCAGCTCTACTTCGTTGCCCTTCAACAGGAGACACCCCTCCTATTTAAGGAGCAAAACACAAGGAGTCCTGAATACAATTCCTAATCCTAGTAGGAGTCCCACTCCTAATCCTAGAAAGAGTATGTATTCAACACAACCTCCACTTGGCCCAACCTGGCCGAGTACAACTCTTGCACGCGTATGGCAACCCTACCATACTCACGTGACTAACACTTTGCACGCGAATGACCTCCTGTCATTCTCACGTGACTAACCATTCTTCATGTGCACCATTCTCTTAGCCCGAACGTCCCGCATGACATCCTTGACCACCAAGACCTCAGTTCCTCCCGAACCTAGTCTCGAACCTCAGTTCCTCCATGAACCTAGTTCTGGTCCCGTCATCGACCACGTTCGCCCTCGAGCAATACCTGCACATGAACACACCGCAAAACGATTCCGAGCACAAGTCCGCGACTTGACTCAACATTAGTCCATGTAAATACTCACACGAGCATTGCATAAAGTCCACTTCAAAACAAGCATCATGAAATTCTCACAAATTTCATAATCTCAAATTCAAATCCAAAAATCAATTCCAAATCGCTCAAAACCCTAATTAAGCAAAAGCCATTCACGACGGACCAAAGAAAATGGTCCGGCGTACATGTAAAACTTACTGTTTTTGAAAGAAAACAGTCCGGCGGAAAAATGTCAAAATCACGTTTACGGCGGACCAAAAGAAATGGTTCGACGTACACGTCAAAACCTCGGTTACTTGAAAAAGTTGGTCCGATGCAAAAGGCCTCAAATACATGTTCACGGCGGACCAAAAAGTTGGTCCGATGCAAACGTCCAACACTCTGTCTCTTGGAGAAATCAGACCAACAAAAACACGTTCACGACGGATCGGAAAAAGTTGGTCCGACGCAAAAGACTCTTTTTCACGTTTATGACAGACCAAGAAATTTGGTCCAGTGTGCATGGGAAAAATGAGGTTTTTTGAACATCAAGAGCACGTTTACGGCGGACCAAAAAACAAGTGGTCCGACGTAGATGGGAAAACTTCTGGAATCTGGAAATTTGGTCCGACGTAGAGGAACTCGAAATCACGTTCACGGCAGACCCAAAAACTTGGTCCGGCGCAGATGGGGAACTTACTGTTTCTTGAGAACTTGGTTCGGCGCCAATGTGAAACTTATTGTTTCTTGTCAAATTGTCAAACACATGCACAAGCACATTTTGCAAATCCAATTCTAAGTCAGTTCTAAGCCAATTTTTCAGCACATGATTTCACAATCTCCCCCTTGATGAAAACATTGGCAACACCACTTAGAATTGAACATTTGGAATTCACTTTACAAAAGATTTTGAAATCCAAAGGATCAAAGACCAAAGTAAGAAAACATAGAATTTCCCCTTTGACCAAAAAGCAAAACAAAATCTCCCCCTGAGAAGAAAAAAGTGTGTGAATGTGCAATGTGCCCAAAAATTCCAAAATTCTCCAAACTTCTTCCAAAATACTCAAAATTCCAAAAACAACTCCCCCTTTTTCTTCTCTCCTTTTTCTTTAAACTTTTCAACGATTCCCAAATTTCTCCCCCTTTGACTATGGATTCATCAAGAGTACAAAAGAGAGAACATGTTCAAAAATTTCTTTGAAACAATGATTTCACAAGGAGAAACAAGGGAGTGCCAAGATAGGAAAAGATGAGCTCATTCGATCATATAACCTTATATATCACATAATATGCAAAATACATGATCTTATTGTGATGTTTAACAAGTTAGGGAATGACATGCATCTCAACCTCAATTCAGTCAACTATAGCCAAGTACTAATCAAGACCTTTAGTAGAAAAACAAAGACTCAAAATTGAAGCAACTAACAAATCAGGGCGAGCAAGTAGTTTCAACTCCAATCTTGTAGACCAATTTAATCTTTAGACAATAAATTGCATGTGGCATGCTTGAAGCATACTTCTTTTATTTTCTAGGAGTGGCATGCTTGAAGCATACATCTTATCTTTGAGGGAATGACATGCTTGAAGCATACATTTTATCACTACAAGAAAAGTGATTATCTGTGACGAAAACGTCGTGACGTTGTCAACCTTTGTCATGGAAAATATATTTTCTGTGACGAATTTTTTATGCTTGTCATTAATTGTAACATGCGACGTCGCCCCATGTACTTTTGTGATGAAACATAAAATTTCGTCATTAAAACAAAATACAAATCGTCATAGAAAAGGAATTGTGCTCATAACTGTTTCGTTATTTTTTGTCTTTTGTTAAAGAATTTTTTATTTTTTTATTTTTTGTGTTAAAGAATTTTTAGGAAGATAGTTTTTGTTTGTTTTTTTTCTGTTAAAGATTATTTAGAGAGAGATAATTTATTTATTGGTATATTATTTTTTCGTTTTTTGATAGAGATACTTTAGAGAGGTGAAAAGAGAGGTAGAGTAGCTGGAACAACCACACGCTCAAACATCTAGGTGATGACACAAAAAGCTGCATTCGAGGCTACTAGATGTATAACGATCCAAAAAAAAATTCGTTGTAATGCAATGGCAAGACTTATCCATTCACATACAGGCATGCGTACATAATAAGTAGTCAACAACATGCAGGTATTCAATTGTTCAAATGGAATTGTGTAATGAAGTGCTTGACAGTATCAATATCATAAATGAGCTTATATTCCGCCACGGTACACAAACTATATATACCTGGACGTTATATATGGACTAAAAAAAAGATATACCAATATACGGACCGAATTGTCAATTTCGTAGCGAACAACAACAAGTCTTCTATTTAGCCACAGTACACAAACTATATATACCCGGATGTTATATATTGACTAAAAAAAGATCTACCTATATACGGACCGGATTGTGAATTTGGTAGCTAACAACAACGAGTCACGTTAGATTGCTGTTATTAGCATATACATTAAAAGGCTGCCCACACCGCATAGCTGCACGAGCGGATAAAAAATTCCGAGTCAATCACCGTGTCATTTGGAACCACCTGGCATTGTGATCTTCTGGCGCTTGCACCTCTTGTGGCTGGAAGTCCCTCACGACAGAGAGTTCCCAGCGCCTACAAGTTGATTTCCCAGCGCCTGCAAGTTGATGAACAGGTAATCTCGTTATGCGTTTGCATGCCTGTATTATTTTTAGATTGATTTATTATTTCCTCATGATAATTTTGATTTGATCTAATACAAATCTTTCTAGGGCATCAAGTGATTGATCTGAAAAGTTTGATTGGTTAATTTCTCATAAATCCTCATTAATCTCGTAATTACTGTTTTAGTGAATGTATATCATTTGGTTTTCTAAGATCCTACAATGTGTTTAGGTTTTGGATTGAGTAGCTCTGCTCTATTAGTTTGTAGGATTTCAAATGTAGGACTAATTTTGACATACTTTTTTTCTTGTTCAATTATCTATTTTCTTAGATGGACAGAAGTTGGATTCAGGGTAAACAATTTACCCCTACATATATCAAAGGTGTGGGAGAGTTCATGCAATTTGTTAAAGATAGATTTGATGAGAATGTTAAAATACTTTGTCCATGCCGTGCATGCCTTAATCAGATATCAAGACCTCATTCAGATGTGCATGATCATATCCACATACATGGGATGTCAAGTGCATACACAAAGTGGGTTTATCATGGAGAATCTGTTGATGCTGATGTGCATGAATCTCAAGTGCATTTTGAAGAAAATGTTGCGCATATGGAAAATTCTGGTCCCGATGGGTTGTGTGCGGGTGAGGATGATAATGACGATGTTGATGGATTGCCAGAGATGATGGAAGAGATGTACACTGCTTGGGACCATAGTGGAGAACACCCAAGGTTTGCTAAAGTGCTCGAAGATGCCAAGCGCAGTCTTTGCCCAGAATCTGAAGTATCAAGATTCTCTTTCCTTGTGAAGTTACTTCATGTCAAGTCATACTATCGAATCGATGTACAAGCATGTAGTGCAGTCTTTGAAGTTATTGGTGATAGCATTCCCTCATTGCAAACTTCCCAATTCATATTATGAATTGAAGCAATATCTCCGTGAATTGGGTCTTGGATATGATTCTATCCATGTGTGCATGAATAACTGTGTGTTGTTTTGGAAGGAGTTTGAGAATATGGATGATTGCCCGATATGCGGTGAATCAAGATGGAGAGATGCAGATGGTAAGAAAGTGATTCCTCAAAAGGTGTTGAGACATTTTCCGCTCATACCTAGATTAAAGAGGTTTTTTGCTTCGAAAAAAACAGCAGAGGACACACAATGGCATAAGTTAAAGCGACAACCAATTGATAATGAAATGCGTCATCCAGCTGATGGTGAGGCGTGGAAAGACTTTGATAGAAAATATCCGTTATTTGCGGAAGATGCAAGGAACTTGAGGCTTGGCATAGCTACTGATGGTTTCAATCCATTTGGCAATATGAGCACTTCGTATAGCATGTGGCCCGTACTAGTGATGCCTTATAACATGCCACCGTGGGTATGCATGGATCAATCGAACTGCATGATGGCCTTACTCATCCCAGGTCCAAAATGCCCCGGAAAGGATTTTGATGTTTTCATGGAACCTCTCATAAAAGAGTTGCTTGTACTATGGAATGGTGTCCCTACTTATGATGCTTTTACTGGTGCGATGTTCAACCTTCGTGCTGCAATAATTTGGTGCATCCATGATTACCCTGCTTTAGGCACGTTGTCAGGGCGAACTACAAAAGGTTATTATGCATGTGTTCATTGTGACAAAGATCCATTATCACGGGCCATCAGGAGGAAGATATGTTACATTGGCCATCGTCGTTACCTCGCAAGGAACGACCGTATGCGGAAAAGCTTAGCTTTTGATGGACATCATGAAAAACGTGACAAGCCAGGAGAGTTTAGTAACGAGGAGCTTTTTGAGCAACTAGAGAAGGTCAAAGATGTTAGACCTAGAAAAAATCCTCGAAATAATAAAAGGAAGCGTCAAGAGAAGGATGAGCCTCAGTTATTTAGCCGAAAGGCTATATTGTTTGAATTGTCATATTGGGCAGAATTGAAGCTGCGACATAATCTTGATGTGATGCACATTGAAAAAAATATATGCATGAACCTTCTTGGCACATTCTTGGATATAGAGGGAAGACAAAAGACACTATTAATGCTAGGCTTGATTTGCAAGATATGGGCATAAGGCGTGAATTGCATTTAGAGGACAAGGGCAACTCATATAGAATTCCACCAAAGATGCTATACCTTGAAAAAGGAGCATAAGCTTGCATTTTGTGAATTTATTAGAGGAGTTAAATTTCCGAGATGGTTTTCGTCCAATTTATCAAGATGTATTTCTGGCAGCGGATGCAAGTTACAAGACTTGAAAACTCATGATTGTCACATCCTCCCGCAGAGAGTTTTACCTGCTGGCCTTCTGGTATCGTGCCAGGATATATATGAAGCAATTGCGGAGTTGGGTAACTTCTTTAGAGAATTGTGTAGTAGAACTCAAGATAGATGTACTGCAATGACTTAGAGCACAGATCCCAATCATTCTATGCAAGCTTGAGAAAATATTTCCTCCAGCCTTCTTTGATGTGATGGTGCACTTGGCGGTTCATCTACCGGATGAGGCAATTCTTAGAGGTCCTGTTCAATTTGGCTGGATGTACCCAGTAGAACGTCGACTTGGCACTTTAAAAGGTTTCGTGAGGAACAAGGCAAGACCGAGAAGGGTCCATTGCGAGAGGCATATGTAGCCGAGGAGGCCATGACATTTTGCTCAAGATACATGGGCGATGTTGAGACCAGATTTGTCGGGAGGATAAAAGTGGGGATGGATATGTAGAAAACCTGGTGGATTGTGACGTCTCTGTTTTTATGCATGGTGTTAATTTAGTAGGTTCCTGTAGAGTTACATTCCTTGATGGTGAACTTGACAAGCTTATTTGGTTTGTGTTAAATAATTGTGAAGAGGTTGATCCATACATGAAGTGAGTAATCATTTATATTGAAATTAATTTTGTATGAAACTGTGGACTTAATGTAATGCTTATTAATGATATGCTTGCTTTTTCCTGTTTTGCAGAAAGTTCAGAGAAGAGTTAGAGAAAGAAGGGGCCAATGATATTGACAGAAGGATGATGGTGGATTTGAAGTGGTTCAAAAAATATGTTAGCGAGCGTAAAGGTGATGTTAGTGATCACCTACATGCACTGTCGTGTGGTCGAGATCTCCGAGTTAGGATTTATTCATCTGCCTTTGTTAATGGTGTTCGGTACAACACCGTTGATCGTGAGAGAAACATGAAGACCCAAAATAGTTCCATCATGGCGGAGGGTACACATAAGGGCATGTTCACTGAATTTTATGGTTCATTGAAAGAGATCATTGAATTGGCATATAACTCAGATATACAAGTTCGTCGATCAGTGGTTCTTTTCAGATGTGGACCGTATGATCAAGATGGAAAGAGGAGAGGCATTACAAATGATGGATATTTCAAATTCATCAATATTGAGGTTCTGTGGTACAAGACAGATCCTTTTATTTTTGCCACTCAAGCAATAAAGATATTTTACTTACCGGACACTCGATTGGGCAAAAAATGGCGAGTTGTGCGTAAGTTTGAGTATAGGCATATATATGATGTGGCTGAAAATGACATGACCAATAATGTGGGCGTATACCAAGAAGATGTTTGTTCTGATAATGAATTTAATGTGCAAGATAGTAATCCTCCCTCAGAGACTCTGCACCGCGATGATGAAGACGATGATGTAGATGTTGATGCTAGTTTAGTGGACAACATAAGCAATAGGACAGAAAATGATAATAGTGCGAGCGAATCCGAAGAAGATGACACTATGGTGCAGTTCACCAGTGATACTGAGCATGATAATACTCTGACGGATGACAGCAACGAAGAATAGTTAGGCATTAAGAAAGTGTTGGTAGCTGCATACAAATGTTTTAGAATTTTTAAATGTCTTTACAATTGAATGTTACAAGCAGTTTGGGCATGTAACAGAATGGAAGATGGATAGACAAATTACTACAATAGCATGGTAGTAGCATTATAATCTGGTATAAAGCAAACCAAGTACAAGCATGCACTTCAAATAACAACCAAAGCGACATTATTTAGTAATGTAGCCTTGTTTTTTCGAGAATCAGACTAAACAAAAAAAACATTGTTTATCTCTTTGGAGCAGATTTACTAATAGTATCGCAAAGTGAATTAGGCATGCTTTTGTGATTATCTCTATGGAGCAGATTTACTAATAGGATTTCCTCAACCACCTGGCATGCGCATTGAACCAAACCCCTAACAACCCTAAAGCGAGATTACCTTCAATGGGAGGGGGAACCGGTTGGAGGAGGGTGGGAGCCAGTGGGAGACCGCCGGCCGAGGAAGACGCGCCGACGGAGGATGGGCGCCACGCTTGTCGGCTGGAGGGTGGGCGCTCTTCTTCTTTGCTAGCGGCCGGGAAAGCGCCGGCCTCCGGGCAGCTCGAGGGGATGGCCGCGCCAGGCTGGGGGAGATTGGGAACAGCGCCATCCGGAGCAGGAAGTGAGGGAGGAGCAGGGAGGCGGCGACGCCTGACGAGGGAGCCAGGGGTGCTCGGGTTGGATGAGGGGCAGTTGAGTGGAGAGTGAGAGAGAGGAGAACATGAGGTGGGGAATACATATATTAAAAAGAATAAAGATCGATAGAGGGATCCATGACCCAAAAGGCTAGACCGACATGTCTGCTAGGGATGGAACTACTACGGGTATTTTTCTATCAATTGATTTGGATGATGATTTGGATGATGATTTGGATAGTTTTACAGATATTCGACCGTATCCGATCCGATCACATCCCTAATGTCTGCCCATGCTGCCGGTTCCCTCCCCTAGGTCGGTCCGTCCCTACTGGCTGATGACACCCCTGGCAATTGGTTGACGGTCAGTGACGGATCAACGCCGCCTAGGTGCGTCAAGACCTCCACTGTCTGACCTAGATCCCATGGCCCAGGTTGGTCCACGTTGACATCTCATAGTCCCAGTTGGGTTAGATCTGAACCATTAGATCTAGATTGAACGAACTGGATTTAGCCACGTAGATCGGTAGTTGCATGGGATTAGATCCATTATTGGCTGTCGGATCTAGCACGAACGGGTTTAGATTGATCGAGCGTCACCATTTGGATCCACTCTTAGCCACACAATCCGAATCGCACGGTCCAGATGCACCCACGTGTCTCACGCCGGGTCATGCCATGTAGCGCATCTTTTCGCGTGGGTTAGATCTAATCTGGACCGTAGGTTTTGATTTGAACGATTTAGATTGATTTGGATACTCGTAGTTAGATCTAGTATCAACCGTCTTATCGAATTTGAACGGACCAGATTAAACGCGTAGTTCCACTGTGGTGGGGTAGATTCGATCGTGGCCGTCGATTTTGGAATCAACGGACGAGATTGCGCCATGCGCGATCAATGGCGTCTTTGCCACGTCATGCGGGAAAACAAGCGTCGCCGAAGCTGCGCCCGATTGCCATCGACGTCGGTGGCGGGCGGCTTCGGGGCTATACGCCGAACTAATACTATAATATACAATTAGGTAATACTATTAAATACATTATAATACAAAAGGATGATAGTAGCATTATAGTCTAACAAAGATGGTAGTAGCATTATAGTCTAATAGCTATGATACTCTTGGATTGATGTCAAGAAATGCAGACTAACATACATTAACTAAAATAATAATTCTTGAAGATCCAACCCTTGGATTGATGTCAAATTTTAACTGTACAATCTAGCTTCAATTTCAAAACCAAC
This sequence comes from Rhipidocladum racemiflorum, assembly GCA_036346355.1. NCBI lineage: Eukaryota > Viridiplantae > Streptophyta > Magnoliopsida > Poales > Poaceae > Rhipidocladum > Rhipidocladum racemiflorum. The sequence goes on from CM070586.1 coordinate 25,432,715, forward strand.
CCAACAAGAATCAGCTCAATCGGATCTACGGATCTAATCTCTTAAGTAATAAGAAATCGACTTGTTGTTTTGAATGTCCTTCAAAAGGTCTACACACATACCTAGCCACTCGATGTAGATTTTGCCAGCGGTGTGAAGTTGAAAAGTCAGATGAAAGACAAGGAGTGTAAACCACGCGTACAAGCGAGCATGAAATACATAAGTTGTTCAAAACAATATGTTCGATTCTAACAATTAAAGATATCTATAAACAAAAACAAACATTTATGGCGTGGCTGAATCACCCTCAACCACGTTTCAATAGTTTCTACTAGAATCTGGAACCGTACCAAACGGTTCGTAGAAAATGATTCTGATTTTTTCTTGAAACGTTTCTACCAAAAATCTGGAACCGTTTTCATTTCAACTAGAATCTGAAACAGTACCAAACGGGGCCTTACACAGCTAATGACTAATGCCATTGACAAGCCATGACCAATTTTTAACATAGCAATTCACTATGTACCATTCAACCCGTTCATATTGATTGAAATGATATTTTACAAGTAGTAGTATAATGATTAAAATCTTATTTTAATACTTTAAGAAACAAATGTACAAGAAATGATGTTCCCGCTTATTTTTTAGAATTTTCCAAAATTCCCACGCAAACACGGGCGCCACTTTCCACAGGAAAAAATCCAAAAAATCGGGCGAAATTAATAAGGCCCACGTACAGGGAATGAGTTTTCCCCAAATTGCGAGGATTCCCCCAAATCCCTTTCTTCTCGCACGGCTCTCCTCCACGGAAGAGATCCTCAACCCGGCTGCCTCCGCGTCGATAGGACTCCTCCCTACGAGCAGGAGCGTCTCAAGGCTGAAGCCGGTGAAGGGGTAGCCGCTTCGCCCGCCACTGCCATCTCCATCCGCGACCCGCCATCGCCGCTGCCGCCCCCCACCTAAACCAGACGTCCCTCGTCGGCTGCGGAAGGAACTGCCTCAGGGAATGCCGCTAGCCTGGTGAGCCACCAAACCCCTCCTATTTGAAGGTCACCTTCTTCTCGTCTCAATAACCCTAGTTTCTATGTTTTGCGTAAGCCCAGCATCTGTTGCGTTGCCTACCAGATCCTTATAAAACCATTATTTGTTTCATCGAATCTGTTATTTTCATGTATTTTGTAGAGTCGATTTGTGATTACTTCTTCTCATCTCACTAACCCTAGTTTCTAGGTTTTGCGTAAGCCCAACATCTATTAAATCGCCTAACATATCCATATAAAACCATTATATGTTTCCTTGAATCTGTTATTTTCATGTAATTTGTGGAGTCGATTTGTGATTACTTCAGTTGTATGCTCGAAATGTAATCACCTACCCATTGATGCCTACATCGATAGATTCATTATACTTAGAAGAACTTATAGAGGATCGAGTTGAGGTATACTTATAATCGATATCAAATTGTTTAGTTCTATTTTCCTCCTGCTATATGAACACCGCACAGTGATTTGAACTCTTGAACTGTATAAATTGTGTAAGTGAAAATCACTCTATATTGGGCAAGTAATCACTCTAGTAACTCATAGATTGATGAAGCTTTGAATAATGAATAAGATGCTGGGCTTGCTTTCATATCCTTAGTCCTCTTCTTATTTTGTAGTTATTTTGCATTGTTCATATCAATATAAGACAAGTACTCAAAAAAAGGAGCTCTGTGTTTCTTTGCTGGAAATGAGAACACGACGCAAAGAAAGGCAAAGGTAAAATCTATTTTTATCCTTTCATATAACACTATTACTATGCTTGTGGATGAATAGGGCCATATAGTCTTGCAATAGAAATCTCGACTTTTAAAATATGCTAACCTATGTCAATCAATAATACTGTTGTTTTCATAATATAGAACCTGAACCTTGCGATTATGCCAAGCTGCGACTAGCAAACATCGCGGCGATTCAAAAAAGATTTCAAGAGCTAGGTCTCAACAGATTAAAAAACAATCTGGAATCAACTTCAACCCCCACTACAACTGAAAAGGATACCAAAAAGGTTATAAACATTGATGACTCTGATTACGATCCTGAAGAGGATATGGGGGCCGAGGGAAATGAATCTGCCAGCATCCATTCACCAAGAAAGGTGCTTGCTGATCTATCTCTTGCTGGGGGGTTAAGGTTGTTAGCTGCATGTACTATTGTTCTTTGCATATATATATATATATATAATTTCTTTTGGTTTGCTTCGTTTATTTAATTCTTCATGTGGTGCCTATTTCATTTTGTACACATATTTACACTGATGTTTTTTTTCTGCTATAGTATTATAAAAGGTGCGTTAAAAGACCAGCTAAAAGGCCCGTAAAAAGGAAGACCGGTGACATGCCTCCAGGTGGTACAAGAGCATCAAAGAGAGTGAGAGCAACTACACCAGAAGAGGAACCCACTAGAGTCACAACAAGGTCCACAAAATCAGTGCCCTTACCTACACTTCAAGAAGATACAACCACTGAATCATCCGAGCAAGTGGTCCATGAGGCTCAAATTCAGACAGAAGACCAAGAAACCATTCTTTGAACCTACTAGTCCTGGCCGCAGATTGGTCCTATCCGGAGATGATGCAAGCGTGCATCCGTAAGATGATGCGAGACCAACAACAAGATGAGGAAGGCAAGTTATTTTTGGGCATTATTCTTTTCATCTTCATTACAATTGTGTCAGAGAACAAAATTTCAGATTGTTGTAACGTGTTACATACATTTAGCCGTTTACTAATCTATTCAATGTCTGTTTTCGTAGATAACCCAAATACTTCTAAAAGAGGAAAGAGGGCATCAACAATGGGGAAAATGCTTGAGAAGATGACTAGAACTATGGGAAAAAGGTTGCCAATCCAATTTGCCGAGGGGATCACGAAGGCCACATAAGCCGTTAGAAGCTGCAAAGTTTGCATCAGAGGCTGGCGTTCAAATCAGGCATAATGTACCTATCCTCACTAGCTGGAAAGAGTACAAGAACAACACGACTCATTTGGATAATTTCATGGGGAAATTGTCTGTAAGTAATTTCATTCTTGGCCACGAACAATTACTCTTCTTCCACATTATATTGCATAATTAATTAATTAATGTGATTCATTCAACTTAATAGACAAGGCTGGCCTTGGACACTAGTGATAGGACAACCAAGGATGCATGTGCGGACATTTTGAAGGGTGGGGTGCGGCAATCTAGGTATTTGCTGAAGAAACGGTATTTCGATGGTATCCCAGCAAACGAAATTAGTGCGACGAGTCCAGTAACTACCATGACAGATGCGGAGTGGAGAAAACTCGTCCAGAAGTGGTCTGACCCGAAAAGCAAGGTACGGTCTATGAGCATATGGTTCTATTCATATTCCATTCATGTATGTGACTAACTTAACCGTCTGCTGTAGGAAATATCTGAAAAGAACAAGCAAAATCGTGCCAAAGTCAAATTCCATCAAAGCCACGAGGTCTCGCATGCCTACATTGCACACTGCCATGCTCGTAAGTATCTTGTTTGTTGTGTCATTATTCATTTTGGATCCACAAAATGAATATAGGAATTACACAAACATCACTTGTTACTTGATAACCAAGTAGAGGATTATATATGCTCTTATTGAGTTGAAGCCCTGCCTATAAAAAAGCCATATGTAGCTAGGAAAAACTTTTCTACTTGATACATCTCATTATGTTTCTTCTTCCAATTGTAGAAAGAGAGAAACAAGGATCAACGATTCGATCTTTGTGGACTTGTTTAAGGAGTGCCACAACAGCAAGAAGAAGGGACTCGTTGAACCTGTGCAACGCGCAGTTGTAAGACCCTACATTTCCATTATCACTGAATTCTGGGCAAACACATGAATGTGTTCATATGATGATTATTTTTGTTTCTTTTACATACTTTGAAAGACTGGGCTGATAGTTATTCAAACAAATAAATGCACTATGTTGTGCTTGCTTAGACACAACAAATATGACCATGCTACAGTTGTGTTTAGTTGTCCATGTGAATTAGGTTGTAATCTTTGTAAACTTGTGGAGTCAAATGTGTGAATTAGGTTGTATTCTCTCAGCATTTCAGAATTCACAGCTTGACAAAACCCAAGAGCTTCATGCTCATGCATTACCAAACAAAAAAATAACCTCGCATTAGTTATGTTGATTTACTACATATTACATCATGAATTAGCGTTTCAATTCTAACCTGGTAAACAACCATAGAGGAAATGTGTCCTAACTAGTGTGGCTGCATGACTAATTATCTGTTAAAGCCAGGTTGTGCTCAATTAAATCCGCGTACTTTCATAGTCATTAGCCATTTGATATATAAACTAATTAATTATCATATGTACATGAAAAGGCTCGTATTGGCATAAGGCATCATGTTTTCTCATACTGTATCTTGCATGACTAGGATGAAAATTTCATATGTATATGCCTTATTTTCCCCATTTCTGTATTGATTTTGTTATGTCCTTTATATTAGGCTGAGATGGAAGCTATGATGGAGCCTGATGTAGAGGGCCAGGCAACAATGTCTAGTACTGAGATTGTTGACAAGGTTCTATCTCAAAACAGCGCCACAAGCAAATTCCTGAAGAATGTTGGATTACATTCAACCGCTACAAACTCTACAAAGGGCTCCAAAGAACAAGCTCTTGAGGAACAGCTTGAGGAGGAGAGACGAGGAGCTGCTGAACTTCGAGAGACTGTTGAGCAACAACAAAGAAGAAGTAGAAGACTTGAAGAAAAGCTCAAGCATCGATGATGCAATCGATCGTAACCCAAAAGGAAATGGAGGATATAAAGAAGAGGCAAGAGGAGAATGATGCAATTATTTGCCGTCTCATGCGAATGGCCGGTCAAGCCAACTTGTGAGTTTGTGAATCTGTTCACTAGTAACATGTGGGTCTATTTAGACAAGGATACTTATTTTGGCATGGCTGGTTACCTGGATAAATGGTACTAGTTTGAAGTTGTGGTTTAAGTACTGTGAACACAGTCTATGACTCTTAATGCATCTGTGGATATTTTGTGCTACTTTGTGAAATGTATTGTTTCGTCTCCTGAAAATATTGTGTGCTGTGGATGAAATTTGTGTTGTGGTTGTAAAATGAATCATATTTGGGCTGACATAGGTGTTAAATGACGAAAATTGAAGCGGTTCTACATTTATCTATTACGAAATTATTCATCATGGAAAATGACAGATGTTACTTTCGTGACGGAAATTCATGTACACGTGACAATCTTCAGTGACGAAACATTAGCTTCACAGGATGTGCCACGTCACCCCACACCCTGGCTGCTGACGTGGCATTGGACTGTTCCATGACAAAAATGCATGTCCACGTGGCACTCATCTGTGACGAAACATTTGCGTCACAAGTAGTGCCACGTCCCCACACACCTAGGCTGATTACGTGGCACCAGGGTAATCAATGACAAAAATATATGACTTTTTTGGTACAATTAATGACGTATATATTCGTCATAAAATTGAACTCTTCAATGACGGAAATATAATTCGTCACAGAACAGTTGACTTGTTATGACGAAAATAAGCAATTCGTCATTGAAAACTTTCTATGACACACTTTCTATGACAAATAGAATTTTGTCATAAAGTCGTCATAAAAAACCTACAATGACAATTTCAGGACTAATGATGACGAGTTCGGACCGTCATTAAAAATCACTTTTCTTGTAGTGTATCTTTTTAGGGAAAGCATGCCTGAAGCATACAACTTGAAGCTTTTGCTTTTAACAACCCTTTTTTATTGATTCCCTTTTTCTTTTCTTTTTCTTTAATTGTAAACATGCAAAAATGATTAAAAGGTCTTATGAAAGAGTAAAGCTGAAAACACACTTGCTCCATAGCCCAAATTTGTCAAGAAGATTCAATAACAAGCCTAGAAGAGTAAGATATCACAGAGTATTTAGCTATAGGCAATCAGTCCAGGGAATTCCGCAATGTCATTTTTAGTTCAAGTGAGACAATTAGATTATCATATATTAGCTCAATTACATAACATATAAAGAAATATGATAAAGTGAGCTCATCAAGTGAAAAACCTTGGCAAGGAAACTCCCCCTCAAAACAAACCCATTGGATGAACAATCCCAAGTTCTCCCTGAATAAAAGCAAAACGAGAAGAAGACAAAGGTTTTGTGAAAATGTCTGCCAATTGATGTTCCGTATCCACATGGTGAAGCACAATGCTTCCTTTTTCAACATGATCTCTAAGACAGTGAAATATGATGTCAATGTGTTTTGTCTTAGAATGTTGTACAGGGTTCTTAGCAATACAAATTGCACTAGTGTTATCGCACAAAAGAGGAACACTATCCAAATTAACTCCATAATCTTTAAGTGTAGCTACTATCCAAAGAATTTGAGAACAATAACTAGCAGCAGCCACATATTCAGATTCAGCAGTTGATTGTGCAACAGAAGATTGTTTTCTAGATGACCATGCAATAAGAGAATTGCCCAAGAAATGACATGTACCAGATGTACTTTTTCTATCAAATCTACATCCTCCAAAATCAGCATCAGAAAAAGCTCTTAAACTAATGCATGAGAAAGCAGAAAGCCAAATGCCAAAATCTTGAGTTCCATGAAGATACCTGAAAATCCTTTTGACAGCTTGTCGATGTGAAGCACGTGGGGAAGCTTGAAAATGAGCACACAAGCACACAGCAAATTGTATATCTGGCCTTGATGCAGTGAGGTACAAAAGTGAACCTATCATGCTTCTATATTCCTTTTGATCAACCGACTCACCATCTTCATCCGGATCAAGTGTGCAATTGCTTTCCATGGGTGTCATGATTGGTTTGCTGTTTTCCATTCCAAATCTATGTAGCAAGTCTCTTGTGTATTTGCTTTGATGGACAAAAGTACAATCCTTTGTTTGTTTGACTTGCAGTCCCAAAAAGTAGGTCAAGTCACCCATCATACTCATCTCAAATTCCTTTCTCATGGTTTCTGAAAACGCAGACACTAAAACATGAGAGGAACCACCAAAGATAATATCATCAACATAAATCTGAACGAACAATTGATCATTGCCTTGCTTGAGTAAAAAGAGAGTTTTGTCCACTTTTCCCATTGAAAACCCCTTTTCAAGTAAAAAGGTTTTTAGTCTATCATACCATGCTCTAGGGGCTTATTTCAAACCATACAAAGCTTTTGACAGTTTGAAAACATGATTTGGAAACATGGGATTTTCAAAACTGGGTGGTTGATTGACATAAACCTCTTCATTTATGTAGCCATTAAGAAAAGCATTTTTCACATCCATTTGATAAAATCTAAAACCTTTGGATGCAGCAAATGCTAAAAGGATTCTAATGGCTTCAATTCTAGCAACAGGAGCAAAGGTTTCATCAAAATCTAAGCCTTCAACTTGGGTAAAACCTTGAGAGCAACCAATCTAGCCTTGTTTCTAACAACAATACCATCCTCACTTTGTTTATTTTTGAAAACCCATCTAGTTCCAATAACATTAAAATCAGGAGGTGGTGAGACAAGTTTCCAAATTTTATTTCATTCAAAATTCTCTAATTCTTCATGCATGGCATTGATCCAAGATTCGTCAGATAATGCATGAGATATATCTTTGGGTTCAAAAGAAGCAACTAAAGCAGACTGAACATGAGTATCAGAATGAATAAACCTGGATCAAGTGACTCTCATTTAGATCTCCAATCATTTGTTCAGATGGATGCATTTTCTGAATGTGCAAAAGAGCTTTGGCTTTTGAAACTTCTCCTTCTCCTTCTTCATTTTCAGCATGTACAGATGATGTTGTAGCTTGAGGATGATTAGCTGTAGGTGATGTAGTAGTAGGTGCCAAAGGTGCTACAGCTTGTTGTGCATTAGGAAGAGTCAAGACCTCATCTTCAACATCATCATTATCTTCAAAGATTTTCTCCCCATGAACATATGCGCCTGTACCTGCATCATTTGGACTACTGCCTGGACTAGCCTCATCAAAAGTAACTTCACAAGTTTCCACAATTTTTTTAGTCTTCGAAACAAGCACACGATAGCCATGAGTATGTGCAGGATATCCAAGAAAAATGTCATCCATTGATCTAGCTTCAAATTTATCAAGATTTCCAGATTTCAAGACAAAGCATTTGCATCCAAAAACCCTAAAGTGAGAAACAGTAGGCCTATGCCCAAACCGAAGCTCATATAGTCTTACCCAATTTTGATCTCAAAAACACACGGTTTGAAACATAACATGCAGTTGAAATTGCTTCAGCCCAAAAGTTTCTAGGAGTGTGATGTTCATCTAGCATGGTTCTAGCCATCTCAACCAACGTTCTGTTTTTCCTTTCAACTACACCATTCTGTTGAGGCACTCTAGGTGATGAAAATTGATGATCAATTCCTTTTTCAGCACAAAAGTGATCAAAAGAAGCATTTTTTAATTCAGTTCCATTATCACTTCTAATAGCTTTGAGAGCTCCTGGATGATCAATAGAAAACCTAAGAACAAGACTTCTAAAATGACTAAAAGCCTCATCTTTAGATGCCATAAAGTATACCCAAGAGTATCTAGAAAAATCATCAACAATCACAAGCACATACCATTTGCCTCCAAAAGATTGAACTCGAGATGGTCCAATTGTGTCAAGATGTAATAGCTGTCCTGGAGCGTTTGTCATCACCATGGTATGAGGTGGATGTGAACTTGCAATCATCTTACCATGTCTACAAGAAGAACATACTAGATTGCTATCACCCTTAAGCTTAGGCAAGCCACGTATGAGATCTAAACCACTTACATGAGTAAGATGATCAAAACCAACATGACCAAGTCTATGATGCCAAAAGAATAAATCTTTAGAAATATTGACAACTAGACACCTATGCTTAGAAGAAGGTGATGCATCAAAATCAGCTTTAAATACTCTTCCAAAGCGTGAAATCTTAAAAACAAGATCACCTGAAGCATCTAGCACTTTGCATTCATTTTTCTTAAAGCTTATTTCAAGATCTTCATCAATCATTTGTGAAACAGAGAGCAAGTTATATTTCAAGTTTTCAACAAGAGCCACATCCTTGAACATGAACTTGTCACTTACCTTCACTGTACCTTTTGCCACAACAGAAGAGGAAGAAGCATCTCCAAAGGTAACACTTTCAGCATGAGATGCGCGAGTGAGGGAGGAGAACCAATTCTTATCACCGGACATGTGGCGTGAGCATCCAGAATCCACTAGCCATATGTTCTCCTTCCTCGCGCGAGAAGCCTACATAGCAAAACATGTCGAGGTCTCATTACTGGGGTTAGAAATGAGACTTTTGGGAATCCAGTACTGAGACACACGACGCACAACAGTAGGCACAACACGAGTATTCTTATGCATAAATTCAGATTTGCCTTTTCTCGTATTTTTAGCAACAAAAGGTGCTTGTTTCACCCTAGGCACATACTGAGAAGCAAGGTGTGCCTTTCTGAGATTTGACCTAGCCTTTGTCCTTTCTTTCTTTTGTTGTTTGGCTAGTCTAAAGCAAAAATCTACTAGATGTCCATCTCTACCACAATGAGTGCAAGTGTACTTAACATGAGGTTTTGCTTTAATAGTAGAAGCACATTTTGCATTCATCATAGTAGAAGAAAGAAAACCAGCAGATTTAAAAGCAATCTTTTTAGGCTCATTAAGAATCTCAATTTTGTCATTGCAAGGAGCATGAACAACAGTGCGAGGTTTAGTTTCAAATGAAGCATGAAGATCAAAACCTAAACCCTTCTTATTAGAGCTAACCTTTGATTTATCCAAAATCATGTTCAAATTTTTCTTTCCATTAGTGAACCGTTCTAAAGAATTTTGCAAGTAATCAACTTTCTTAGCAAGAGTTAAACAATTATTGCAGGGAACATCTACTTTTCCTTTTTGCTTGGGACAAGTTGAGCATGAAAGAACCTCATGTGTAAGCAGATTATCAGTCAATTGAAAAACATTAGCATTTGCATCTTTCAATTTTAAATCAAGAGTTGAGCATTTAGAATAAAAATTTGAAATATGCAAATCATCAGTGGAACAGCTAGCATGTTTAACATATTTCTCTTTTTTCTCATTTAGATGCAACAGAAGAGCATGTTCTTTCCTAAGAAATGTGAGCTCATTGTAAATTAAGTCACATGATTTGCAAGTATCATCACTAGGAGTCAAAGTCTTAAGTCTAGCAATTTCAGCATTCAATTATTCAATAATGAAATCGTGTTTCTTAATTTTCTTGTCACGTTTGTCAAGTAATTTTCCAAGACGAGCAACAGCAATAGCTAATTCATCATAAGAAGGATTTACCTCATTAAAATCGTTGTCTTGATCGTCCTCGGTGAAGCTATCCTTGCTGCTTGCCATGAGACACAATCCTGTCAAGTCATGTTTGCTTGGAGTTGCATCGTCCTCGCTGCTCTCTGAATCTACATCGCTCAAATTGACTTGTTCAAGAGCGGAAAGAACACGGTGGACCACTTTGCGGTTGATGAAGATCTTCTTCTTTCTATCACTTGAAGGGAACTTCTTTTTCTCTTTTCTTCTGTCGTTGTCCTTCTCCTCCCATGATGTTTTACCTGCAAGCTTTGGACAATTTGATCTCATGTGATTGAGATCACCACACTCATAGCACCTTGGAGGACCACCTCTCTTTCTCATTCTCATATTCTGCAAAGCTTTATTAAAGCGAGAAGAGAGTAGTGCCAAGTCTTCTTCGGGAAATTCTTCAATTTGCTCATCTGTTAAAGAAGACAAGGAGGACAGGGCAAAGCTAGAAGAAGAATTTGCATTTGACATGTTAGGGTTAGAGTTCAAAGCAATTGATTTAATATTACCCTTCCTAGCAAGAACATCCAACTCATGAGTTTTCAACTTAGAATACAGAACATCTAATGTAAGTGTACTCATAATAGTAGATTCTCTAATGGATGTAACTTTCATCTCCCAAATAGACATGTCTAATGCACCAAGCAATTGTCTAGCATTAGCAGCATCATCAAAGCTAACTCCAATAGCACGCAAATTGCTAAGAATCTTATTAAAGCGTGCAAAGAAATCATCTAACGACTCATCGGGTTTCATCTCAAATCGTATGTATTCTTTTTTGTAAAGATCTTGACGAACCTCTTTGATAGTATTAGAACCCTCATGGTAATCACAAAGAGATTTCCATACCTCATATGCGGATTTGAGATGGATCACACGATCAAAGTCACTACGTCCCAAGCCTTAGATGATCAAGTTGCGCGCCTTGTTGTTTGCTTCAACATGTGCGCGATTGGCGTTATTGACGTTGTCGTTTGCAGGGACTTCATATGGCTTGTAGACTTTCTCCCAAATTATGAAGCCCTGTGCTTGGATGAACGCCTCCATCTTGGCCTTCCAAAACTGAAAATCAACACTATCGAACACACATGGTTTTGTCGAATAACGATCCATTGATCTAATCACCGGTTAAGATAGATTAGAAAAACCTTGCTCTGATACAACTTGTAGGATCGAAAGACACGAATATAGCAATCCGAGGGGGGTGAATGATTGTGCGGAAGCTAAAACCAAATTCTTAATCTACAAAAAGTTCACCCCAAAACAGAACCAAATAATTGCCTTGTATTCGACAAAAACAGAATGATAGAGGTTCGGTAAAACGTGAATTCCTGGAGATCCAACCGTTAGATTGATCTGAAATTTGGACACAAGAAACTAGATTCCAATACGAATCACACCCAAAAAGAATCAGCTCGATCGGACTTACGGATCAAAAGTATGAGCTTCGCAAGCTTGCTGTTCCAGAACTTGACGAAAATAAATCCAATCAAAACTTGTAGATTAATCAAGAACAACAAAAGATTAATCAACAAAACTTTGAGGAACACTAGATCAATACCCTAGAAAGGTTTTTGATGGATCAAATCAAGATGAATCTCAAAGAACAAAAATCTATCTAGAATTAGAACAAGCATGCAAACAAGAACCAAAACAGAAAATACTGTAGCAACGTGGTTACTGTAGCACGCAAGGGTATGAAGAATTGATCTTTATTTCTTTTGTCTAAAGTACTCCCCCCAAAAGAGTACAAACCCTAAAACTGAGCTTGAGGCTCTCAATGCGCTCAGCTCTACTTCGTTGCCCTTCAACAGGAGACACCCCTCCTATTTAAGGAGCAAAACACAAGGAGTCCTGAATACAATTCCTAATCCTAGTAGGAGTCCCACTCCTAATCCTAGAAAGAGTATGTATTCAACACAACCTCCACTTGGCCCAACCTGGCCGAGTACAACTCTTGCACGCGTATGGCAACCCTACCATACTCACGTGACTAACACTTTGCACGCGAATGACCTCCTGTCATTCTCACGTGACTAACCATTCTTCATGTGCACCATTCTCTTAGCCCGAACGTCCCGCATGACATCCTTAACCACCAAGACCTCAGTTCCTCCTGAACCTAGTCTCGAACCTCAGTTCCTCCATGAACCTAGTTCCGGTCCCGTCATCGACCACGTTCGCCCTCGAGCAATACCTGCACATGAACAAACCGCAAAACGATTCCGAGCACAAGTCCGCGACTTGACTCAACATTAGTCCATGCAAATACTCACACGAGCATTGCATAAAGTCCACTTCAAAACAAGCATCATGAAATTCTCATAAATTTCATAATCTCAAATTCAAATCCAAAAATCAATTCCAAATCGCTCAAAACCCTAATTAAGCAAAAGCCATTCACGACGGACCAAAGAAAATGGTCCGGCGTATATGTAAAACTTACTGTTTTTGAGAGAAAACAGTCCGGTGGAAAAACGTCAAAATCACGTTTACGACGGACCAAAAGAAATGGTTCGACGTACACGTCAAAACCTCGGTTACTTGAAAAACTTGGTCCGATGCAAAAGGCCTCAAATACATATTCACGGCGGACCAAAAAGTTGGTCCGATGCAAACGTCCAACACTCTGTCTCTTCGAGAAATCAGACCAACAAAAACACATTCACGACGCATCGGAAAAAGTTTGTTCGACGCAAAAGACTCTTTTTCTCGTTTACGACAGACCAAGAAATTTGGTCCGGTGTGCATGGGAAAAATGAGGTTTTTTGAACATCAAGAGCACGTTTACGGCGGACCAAAAAAAAAGTGGTTTAACGTAGATGGGAAAACTTCTGGAATCTGGAAATTTGGTCCGACGTAGAGGAACTCAAAATCACGTTCACGGCAGACCCAAAAACTTTGTCCGGCGCAGATGGGGAACTTACTGTTTCTTGAGAACTTGGTCCAACGCCAATGTGAAACTTACTGTTTCTTGTCAAATTGTCAAACACATGCACAAGCACATTTTGCAAATCCAATTCTAAGTCAGTTCTAAGCCAATTTTTCAGCACATGATTGCACAGTTTGCCATATGCTGAGTTCAGCTACAATAACAGCTATCAAGCCAGTCTACAAATGTCACCATTTGAGGCCTTGTATGGTCGGCCCTGTCGAACACCGTTGAACTGGAATGAGACAGGTGAACGCTTTGTCTTCGGGCCGGACATTCTTCAAGAAGTCGAAGAGCATATTGCCATGATCCGGGAAAGAATGAAGATAGCTCAGTCAAGACAGAAAAGTTACGTGGATAACCGTCACCGAGACCTGAGTTTTGAACCGGAAGATTTCGTATATCTCAGAGTTACACCTCTCAAGGGAGTTAAAAGGTTCCATGAGAAAGGGAAACTCACACCGCGTTATGTTGGACCATTTAAGATTTTGAACCGCAGAGGCGAAGTTGCATACCAGTCGGAGCTGCCGCAGTCGTTGGAGGGAGTGCATGATGTATTCCATGTATCATAACTAAAGAAGTGTCTCCGAGTGTCGGATGAGCAAACACCCTTGGAATCAATAGAGCTGCAGGAGGATCTGACATACAAGGAGCACCCCGTGAAGATTCTGGACACCATGGATCGAGAGACAAGAAATAAGTCAACCCGTTTCTGCAGAGTCCAATGGAGCAATCATTCGGAAAGTGAAGCGACTTGGGAGCGCGAGGAGGATTTGAGAAAAGAATTTCCGAAGCTATTCCTTAGTCAGCCCTGAATCTCGAGGTCGAGATTCAGTTAAGGGGGGAGGTTTGTAACACCCCAATTTTTGCTTTTCATGAAATTAAATGATATTTTGCACTTTTGAGAATTTTTGAAATTTTCTGGGATTTATTTGGATTCAATTTGAATTTATTCCCTTCTGAGATAATTAAATAACTAAAAATTTTAAATAAAGTTTTGTTGGAAATATTTTATTTGAGGCCACAATGTCTCAAAGTATTTTCCTGAATTTTTCTTGATTTTTTCTAATTATTTTGCTATTTTTCTCGATTTATTTGAATTTCTAGAAATTATTTTAATTTTTAAACCGCTGGAAAATCCTATCAGGTTGCACTGTTCATCCGACCCGAGTCAGACTCGAGTCTGACTCGAGTCCGACCGAGCCGGACCCAAGACTGACCCGAGCCGGACCCGAGTCCAACCAAACCCTAACCTCTCGACCGTTGGATCGAAATCCAACGGCTGAGATTGCGCCACGTCGCCCAAGCCTGTGTCCGTGCGAACTCGTTCGTGCCCGATGCGATCATGGCCGTCGAGCTTGGACACGTGGACGGCCAGGATACGGCCACGTCACCTCTCCGAGCCGCTGCCGGATTCCGGCGCCGCGCGCGTGTGGGCCTCGTTTTCCGCGGATTTCACGGACGTCGAGGGGGCTATTTAATGCGCCGCCACCCGTGTCGTGACCGCCATTTCTGTGCGCACCCGTAGCCCTAGGTCGTAAAGCTCCAGCCACCGCCGCCATCCTGCAATCGTGTTCCGCCGCCGTCGAGCCGTCTCCGCCGCCACCGAGCCCAGATCCGGACTCCCCGCGTCGAGGCGCTTCGGAAGGGACTACTCACCTCACCGGAGACGCGCGGAAACGCCGTTGGGCTCATCGTCGTCCCCAGCTTCAGTGACCTAGCTCCGCCGCAACATCGCCGAACACCGCCTGTCAGAGCCATTCGGCCGAGCGCGATGATGTCAGCAATGACGTCATCCGAGTGGGTCCCACGTGTTAGTGACACGTGTACCTGTAACATCCTCAGTTTCGCCTTCTGGAGAAAAACATAATTTAAATAAAGTAAATTCAAAATTTGGAGTTTCATTGGTGTTTATAATAACCTGGCATCCATTTCCCTCCGAAATCGGGAATTGATTCCCCTCCGATCGAAAAATCGGATTTTCCAGTCCCGCCGGTACCTGAAAATTCACCCGAGTCCAAAAATACTCCAAAAATCCCCAAACCACTTCTAAAATGTTCCAAATATTCCGAAATGATTTTAGGAATCCTTCCCCGGATTTTTGGACCTCCGTTCCTATTTTATCGCACGCTGTTTTTTTGTTTAATGCCTGCGATCCGCGCCCGAATATCCAATTCCACAAATTTCATCCAAATTCAACCAAACCAATTCCATTGAGTTCCAAATATTCTAAAATGACTCTAGGAATTTTTCCGGAATTTTTAGGCCATTTTTCCTAATTTTTCCCTAGGGTGGAACATATGCGTAAAAGAGGGCCAATAGGGTGGTGACACGTGGCAAGTGAATAGTGTCATCTTCTTCCTCTAGCCATGCATGAACAATGGAGCTTCAAGCTTGCAAAAATGGAGGGAGCTTTCTTTAAGTGCTCATAACTTCCTCCACGCAACTCCAAACGACGAGCCGTCGGTTCCTTTGAATCCGTAGCGTCGTCCTCTTCGCATTCCCCACCACCTCTCGCCGGAATTCGCACGGGCGCCCAAAAACCGAAAACCGTCCATTCGCATTCAAATCGCAATAACTCGGCCGTTTCTCGTCCAAACGCCGCACCACCACTTCCAATCTCACCGTATAAAAGCCCTCTTCCCGGTGATATGATCCTCCTTTGGCAGCTCCCCTCCATTCAATCTCTAGCTCAAGAAAACCGAGCACGGGTCACTTTTTCGGCGTTCTTCGTGTTTGTTCGTCATTTCTCCTTCTCCGGTGAGCCATTCTTCTTGGTTCTTAGTTCCTTATGACCATGAGGAAGTCTAGGAGCTCATCCAACAATTGGTTGTAGGTTGCATCAATCGGTGGCGACGAATTTCGCGTTTTTCTCAATCCGGCCGAAACTCCGTTCGTCGTCGAATTCATCAACTCCGGTGAGTTTTGGCTCAATCCCTTCCTCCTAGATGTTGCTAAGGACATTATCTAGAGGTTCTAGCCTTTGGTTTGGATCAAATCCGTGCAAAAATGAGTGAAAAATCCAATTTTTTGGAATGGAGCATGTTTTTGGAGCTCTCTGTTTAGAGCTCCCATGGTGGGCTTGGGACCGTCTTGGCGTCGCCGCCCGCCGCCACGTCCCGCCGCCGGCCGCCGCTTTGTGCCATGCCTGCTGGCCCCGTCGCCCGACCACGTCTTGGCCAAGGCCGCGCCTTCGCCCTCGCCGCCGGCCGCCGCCACCGGCGACCTCGCCGCCGTCGGTCCCCTCCCGGCGAGCCCCCTCCTCTCCTTCCTCCAAGCTCTCTCTCTTCCAATGGTGGCCATTGCCATGGCCATGGCAAGCTTCTAGGAGAAGCAACCCCATGTCTATGACATGTGGGGCCTTCTGTCATTGACTCAATCCAAGTCAAAGCAAGTCAAAGCCAGTCAAAGTCCCTGTTGACCAGTCAAACCCGAAGGGAATATTCCGAGAATATTCTCGGGTTTTCGATTTATTCAAAATTCAAACTTCGGAAGCCCATAACTTTCACATCCGAACTCCGTTTGGCTTCATTCAAATTTCTAAATTCATCTAAAATCAAGATCTACCTGCCAGTACTAATTTTGTAATTTTTAGATTTTGTTTATTTTCTGGTATTTATTATTGCCCCGTTTTGCGCGTAGACACGACCGCCGACGCGACCGCCGCCGCCGCCGCCGGACTTCACGCGTTCGACGACCTTTCCGCGAACGAAGGCAAGTCTCTTTGATGCATCTTGATCCCAAGATTTTGAACTTGTTTTAAATGTCTTATACAATTGCATGCTATCTTTTATCATATTTCAAGTATAAGTATTTAGTTACTCCCATTTGCAATATTCCTCCTTTGAGATTGATATCCATGTTACTTGTAACCCTAGAACATTGTTTATACCGTGCTTATGCTTATACGGTATCCTTTGCGATCTAGTTCGGTAGATTTGCTTAGGATCGTTTCCGATGAAAACAACCCATGGGTGGGATTATTCAAAAAGAATGTTATCAAATGTGATTTGAAGGTTATTACTATGATTATAGTATTGTTTTCTAAAATAAAAAGAAAAGGGAAAATGATTTCGACTTGGGCGGCATGGAATGTCGGGTGGGAGCGGATCGAGTCTTGATCCTATTGTGCAAGTACCGCCCCAAGTCATATAAGGACCGACGCTTATGATTGCCATTTTAAGCAATACCGTACTACCACATGTCTATAATGGTACGACCTGGCCAACTAATTTGTAGAAGCCTAGTTTAGACTCACCATTCGGTTGAATGTGAATTCCGGATGGAGGCAATGTTGTTTTTCTCACACGGCGCAAGAGGGAACTTCTGTACTGGGCGGTTGGAACCCTAACAGCGGTGAAACCTCAGCGGGTGGGTCTAGCTAGGTAGAAACATTGTAACGGCCTTGTCACGATCTCTCTGCCGGCACACCAAAGGAAGTGTGCTAATAGCTTGGCATTAGGAGATGATCGTGTCGTGTGGGTAAAGTTGTACACCTCTGCAGAGTAAAACTATTCGAATAGCCGTGCCTACGGTCAAAGGCAAAGTAAGGAATGCTTTCATATTGGTAGATTTTGATTTTGGTTTCAAAAATTGAAAAGTGTTTTGTTTTGGAGTTCGGGAGTGGTTAGAACTCTCGGATGTTATTTGGCGGATAGAGCCAACCAGGTGGAAAGAACCTGTGTTTGTACATGATTAACTTTGATCTTTTAAACTGTTGGCGGATAGAGCCTTTATGTTAGTGATGGTGGTTAGAACCTCACTACAATAATAAATAATTCAATTATTAAAAAGAATTGTGAAAAATTGCTTTGTGAAATGCTATTACCTAAGTATGATTTAATAAAATTTGGCTTTATGCAAATGAACCCTACTAAGCTTCCTTTGGAAAGCCCACATAAGCATATTTTCCCAGACTTGCTGAGTACGTTTGTACTCACGTGCTACACCAACATGTCATCATCAGAGAATTATCAAGATGCGACTGAGGAGGGCGAGTTCTACGCGGAGGAGTACGAGGAAGGCTGCCAGGAGGACTAGTCGCGTTCCTAGTCGTCGCCTGTGGCGTTTTGGCGTCTGCCCGTTTCGCTTTGGTTTCCGCTGCTTTGTTTCCGGTCTTTTGACCGAGTATTGTAATAAGTGGCCATGTGGCCCGTACTTGAAATACTTATAATACAATTTCGTTTGGTTCGGCAATGAGGTATCACTGTGACTGTGTGTACTAGCTACTGATCTGGGACTAGTACGGAAATGCACAGGAGATTTCGGATAGCCGATCCGGTCTCACAAATGTGGTATCGAGCACAGACGGCCGTAGGACGTGACCTAGTTAGCATGGCAAAGCCTTAAGGACTTATATTTTTATAAAAATGTATTTACAAAAAGTTAAGTTCCTTTGCTTCTATCTCTCCTGTCTTAGTGTCTTACTCTTGTCTTGTCCTTTGTTAAAATTTGTTACTAATCCCACCTTGTTTTCAAAATTTGTAGATGCCGGTTACCACCACCTTTGCCGCTCAGACTGGGGGCTTCTGCCAGGAGCTATCGCTGATGCTGCAGGAGTTGGGGTTTCCCCATCGTCCTGAGTATCGGTACCAGTTTATTACTGGTCTTAGCCAGGACTTGTGGCAGGTCCGCCTGCTGGTCTTTGCGAGGAGCAGGGTTCGCGAGGAGGACCGACCCTTCTACTTCACAGCCGAGCGGTCGATTCTGGCGTACGCTTTGCAGGACGCGGCCAGAAAGGCTATCCTCATGTTGGGGCATAGCTACCGCGATCGCTTGGAGGACACCCCGTACCGCTTGTTTCCCCGTTTCCAGTTCGGGAGGATGTACAGCCTGTTTCGAAGTTTGGCTCAGGAGGCTGACCCGACCGTGGTACACCAGGGGTCACTCATCCAGGCTCTGGACGACGCCTGCGTGCGGTTGACCGACGAGATGTAGAGGCAGCGTCGGGACCTGACGGCCGCAAGGGAGAGGATCCGTCAGCTCGAGGAGGAGAGGCAGGACGCCCCGCCACCGCCACCAGCCCCGGTCCCAGAGTACCCGCCGATCCGCGACATACCGATGGATGCTCCGCCCGCCAAGCGTCATCAGGGTCTGAGGCTTCATTGCCAGGCGCGCAAGTCAGTCCGTCCCCAGTCGCCGTTGGGGTTCTTGACCGCTTCCGGAGCAGCAGGACCTTCGGCAGCTGCTACGCCTTCCCGCAGCAGGAGCGAGGAGGAGGAGGAGGATCCGTCCCCGCGTGGCGCTGCGAGTGACGAGAGTGACTAGTTGTCTAGCCTGAAGGACCTTTACTTTGTTTTGCTTTTGATTAGAACGATGAATAAGTATTGTTGGATTGTATCGTGCCCTTTGGCAGATGTGATGCAGCCATCTCCAAAACGATTTTGTTTTAATGGAAGTTCAGTTGGTTTTCCCTTCTGTTGTGTGCTTTTGTGGTTGTGCTCTGGTTGTGGAGGATGTGGTTTAATCCCCTGTTGCTTACCTGTGCTTTTCCCTCTTTCCTATTGCTTGACCGCCTTGTGCAGATGGAGAACCCGGGTCGTGGTCGTGGCCGTGGAAGGCCAGCAGGCCGTGGCAGAGGCCGTGGACGTGCCCGAGGACAGGTGCACTTTCAGGAAGAAGCGTTTGTGGAGCCACCTCAGCAGCTGGGAGCAGAACACGTTCAGCAACCGGCAGCGGCTTGATCCGCCGCCCCACCCCCTTCGGCCGCCCTAATCTGGAGCAGATGATGGCGATGCAGATTCAACTCCTTCAGGCGTTAGCTCGTAACGCCCTGAACCAACAAAGAAGCCGGCAAAGACCGGCTCAAGTTCAACCGCCTCCTTCGAAGTTTGGGGAGTTCATGAGGACGCGACCCCCGACTTTTGCTGGGTCTGGAGACCCGCTAGAGGCGGACGACTGGCTCAAGGAGATTGAGCGCAAGCTTCACTTGGCTCAGTGCGACGACATCGAGAGCGTGCATTTTGCTTCCTATCAGCTTAAGGGTACGGCAGCCAACTGGTGGGAGAACTATTGTCGCACATGCCTTGACCCATGAGAACATTCCATGGAATGAGTTCGTGGAAAACTTCAGAGCCACCCATATCCCAAGGGGAGTCATGGAAATGAAGCGTCGTGAGTTTCATAGGCTTCAACAAGGGAATTTGTCTGTCTCAGAGTACCTTAACCGGTTTACTCAGCTATCCCGCTATGCGGCCGCCGATGTCGCGACGGATGAGGCCAAGATCTGGCGCTTTATGGAGGGCATGGACCCAAATTTGAAGGTGCAGCTAGTGTCGAGCGACTTCCCGTCGTTCCAACACATGATCAACAAGGCGCTGATCCAAGAGGATGCGCAGCGTCAGTTGTTTGAGACGCGCAAGAGGAAGATGCTGTTCCAGAATCAGCGCGGTGCCAGCAGCTCCAGGCCCCGCACGTTCCAGCAGCAGCAGCCCAGCAGGTCAGCACCCTCCAATGCAACCAGGACCCTCATGACCACCCCGCGCCCCATGGGACAAGCCCCTACCGGTAATGTAGGAGCTCAAGCTCAGAAGGGCAGTACAGCGACGGCAGGAGTGCAGTGCTTCAACTGCAGGGAGATGGGGCACTACGCCAACAACTGCCCTCACAAGCGTCAGCCCGTCAGCCCAGTGAGGTTCAACCTGGGATCGACGCCAGCACGTGCGCCAGCGCCAGCTCAAGGAAGAGGAACCCCGCAGACCCCGCGCACGCCGAGGACAGCTGGAAGAGGTCGCGTGAACCACATCACGGCGGAAGAGGCTCAAGATGCGCCAGACGTGGTTTACGGTACGTTCGTTGTCAACTCAGTACCTGCTTCAGTTTTGTTCGATTCTGGCGCCACTCATTCGTTTATATCAGAATACTTGGTTAAAAAGCATAACTAGGACACAATACAGTTAAGAAACCCTTTGTTAGTGCAATCCCCTGGGAAAGAACTAAGAACAACTGCTGTTTGTCCGCAAATGGATATAGTAATAAAAGGGGTGAAGTTCCTAGCGAACTTAATATTATTGGATACTAAGGGTATAGAAGTAATCCTTGGAATGGATTGGTTAACCAAGTACAAGGGTCAGATAGACTGTGCCAGTAAAACTATCTCTCTTACCAGCCCTGAGGGGATTAGAGTGGAGTTCTTATCTAATCTCGCCTCTAAGGGGGGTAGCACCCTGAACCGTCTAAAAGGTACTTCATTGGAGAAAGTGCCGATAGTCAATGAGTACCCAGATGTGTTTCCAGAAGAGTTGCCCGGGATGCCACCGGATCGAGATGTAGAGTTCGTAATTGAGTTGGTACCTGGTACGGCTCCAATCTCAAAGAGACCTTACCGGTTACCTTCCAATGAGTTGGTCGAGATGAAGAAGCAGATTGAAGAACTGCAAGTGAAGGGATTCATCAGGCCTAGTTCGTTACCTTGGGGATCGCCAGTGATCTTTGTCTCCAAGAAGGACGGTAGTCTGAGGATGTGTATAGACTACAGGTCTTTGAATGAGGTCACCATTAAGAACAAATATCCGTTGCCTAGGATAGATGATCTGTTTGATCAATTGAAGGGAGCTCAAGTCTTTTCCAAGATAGATTTGAGGTCGGGATATCATCAGTTGAAGATAAGAAAGGAAGATATTCCAAAAACAGCCTTCACTACCAGATATGGACTGTATGAGTTTACAGTGATGTCTTTCGGATTAACCAATGCCCCTTCATACTTCATGAATCTGATGAACAAGGTGTTTATGGAATATTTAGACAAGTTCGTCGTAGTCTTTATCGACGACATTCTTGTCTATTCAAAGAGCAGAAAAGAGCATGAAGACCATCTGCGGATCGTCCTCGAGACGTTGAGAGAGCATCAGCTGTATGCTAAGTTTAGCAAGTGTGACTTCTGGTTGAAAGAGGTATCTTTCCTGGGTCATATCATTTCTGCTGCAGGAGTAGCAGTAGATCCCGCCAAAGTGAGAGATGTTTTGGATTGGCAACAGCCGAAATCAGTCCCAGAAATCAGGAGTTTTCTTGGATTAGCTGGTTATTATCGAAGATTCATTGAAGGTTTCTCGAAGATCGCCAGACCTCTTACTCAGCTTCTGAAGAAGGAAAAGAAGTTTGAATGGACTAAAGCTTGCGGCGAGTTTTCGTGAGTTGAAAAGAGATTAACCTCGGCCCGGTGCTTGTGTTGCCGGATATTCACAAGGACTTTGAGGTGTATTGTGATGCTTCAAAACAAGGGCTTGGATGTGTTTTGATGCAAGAAGGAAAGGTAATAGCCTATGCTTCAAGGCAACTGCGACCTCATGAAGAAAACTATCCTATTCATGACTTGGAGTTAGCCGCAGTGGTGCATGCACTCAAGATATGGAGGCATTACTTGATCGGCAACAGATGTGAGATCTATACGGATCATAAAAGCTTGAAATATATCTTCACTCAGCCTGATCTCAACCTGAGACAGAGAAGATGGTTGGAGTTGGTGAAGGATTACAATGTTGGAATTCATTACCACCCTGGAAAGGCGAATGTTGTTGCGAATGCCTTGAGCAGGAAAGCTCACTGCAACAATGTTATGGGTCAGGAAAGTCAACCAGCGCTTCACGAGGAATTCCGGCGCCTTAACCTGGAGTTGGTAAAAGAAGGGTGCATTTACAATTTGTACGTAAAGTCAACCTTAGAAGATCAGATTCGAGAGGCTCAGAAGGATGATAAAGGTATTGCCGCCCTAAAGGAGGGCCTGAAGACAGGAAAACACCCTGGGTTTTTGGTAGATGATCAAGGCACCGTCTGGTTTGGGAAAAGGATAGTGGTCCCTAACCAGGAAGAAATCAAGAATGTGGTCTTGAAGGAGGCTCACGATTCGGTGTATTCCATTCACCCAGGAGGCACCAAAATGTATGCTGATTTGAAGGAGAAGTATTGGTGGTCCAATATGAAAAAGGAAGTTGCTGATTTTGTGGCACGTTGTGACGTGTGCCAGTTGGTTAAAGCGGAGCATCAGAGACCAGCCGGTCTATTGCAGCCTTTGCAAGTGCCTGTATGGAAATGGGAACAAATTGGAATGGATTTTATAACCGGACTACCCAAAACTAAATCCGGTTATGATTCCATCTGGGTTATTGTGGATCGGTTGACCAAAGTGGCCCACTTTATCCCAGTAAAGACAACTTATTCTGGAGATAAGCTTGCAGAGTTGTATATGGCTAAAATTGTATGCTTGCACGGGGTGCCGAAGAAGATCGTATCCGATCGAGGATCACAATTCACCTCAAGGTTTTGGCAGAAGTTGCATGAAGTGTTGGGCACGAATCTTAATTTTAGTACTGCTTACCATCCCCAGACAGATGGTCAGACGGAAAGAGTCAATCAGATCCTAGAAGACATGTTGAGAGCCTGTGCTCTAACATACAAAGGTTCTTGGGATCAAAATTTGCCGTATGCGGAGTTTTCCTATAACAACAGCCATCAAGCCAGTTTGAAAATGGCGCCTTTTGAAGCTTTGTATGGAAGAAAGTGCAGGACACCATTGTATTGGAAAGAAACCGAAGGAGGGCAAATCATTGGACCAGATGTTCTGAAAGAGGCCGAAGAGCAAGTCAGACAGATCCGGGCAAATCTGAAGACAGCTCAGTCCAGACAGAAAAGCTATGCGGACAATCGTCGACGGGAATTAAGCTTTGTACCTAGTGATCATGTGTATTTGAAGGTATCCCCATTGAAAGGAATGAAGCGGTTCCGGGTTAGTGGAAAGTTAGCGCCCCGCTACATCGGACCATTCAAAGTGATTGCTAGAAAAGGAGAAGTGGCTTATAAGTTGGAGTTGCCGCCACAGCTGTCAGGGGTGCATGATGTTTTTCATGTATCTCAATTGAAGAAGTGTCTCCGACTACCCGATCCCGCTACATGTTTTTCATGTATCCTGCAATCGTGTTCCGCCGCCGTCGAGCCGTCTCCGCCGCCACCGAGCCCAGATCCGGACTCCCCGCGTCGAGGCGCTTCGGAAGGGACTACTCACCTCACCGGAGACGCGCGGAAACGCCGTTGGGCTCATCGTCGTCCCCAGCTTCAGTGACCTAGCTCCGCCGCAACATCGCCGAACACCGCCTGTCAGAGCCATTCGGCCGAGCGCGATGATGTCAGCAATGACGTCATCCGAGTGGGTCCCACGTGTTAGTGACACGTGTACCTGTAACATCCTCAGTTTCGCCTTCTGGAGAAAAACATAATTTAAATAAAGTAAATTCAAAATTTGGAGTTTCATTGGTGTTTATAATAACCTGGCATCCATTTCCCTCCGAAATCGGGAATTGATTCCCCTCCGATCGAAAAATCGGATTTTCTAGTCCCGCCGGTACCCGAAAATTCACCCGAGTCCAAAAATACTCCAAAAATCCCCAAACCACTTCTAAAATGTTCCAAATATTCCGAAATGATTTTAGGAATCCTTCCCCGGATTTTTGGACCTCCGTTCCTATTTTATCGCACGCGGTTTTTTTGTTTAATGCCTGCGATCCGCGCCCGAATATCCAATTCCACAAATTTCATCCAAATTCAACCAAACCAATTCCATTGAGTTCCAAATATTCTAAAATGGCTCTAGGAATTTTTCCGGAATTTTTAGGCCATTTTTCCTAATTTTTCCCTAGGGTGGAACATATGCGTAAAAGAGGGCCAATAGGGTGGTGACACGTGGCAAGTGAATAGTGTCATCTTCTTCCTCTAGCCATGCATGAACAATGGAGCTTCAAGCTTGCAAAAATGGAGGGAGCTTTCTTTAAGTGCTCATAACTTCCTCCACGCAACTCCAAACGACGAGCCGTCGGTTCCTTTGAATCCGTAGCGTCGTCCTCTTCGCATTCCCCACCACCTCTCGCCGAATTATGACGGCGCCCAAAACCGAAAGCCATCCATTCGCATTCAAATCGCAATAACTCGGCCGTTTCTCGTCCAAACGCCGCACCACCACTTCCAATCTCACCGTATAAAAGCCCTCTTCCCGGTGATATGATCCTCCTTTGGCAGCTCCCCTCCATTCAATCTCTAGCTCAAGAAAACCGAGCACGGGTCACTTTTTCGGCGTTCTTCGTGTTTGTTCGTCATTTCTCCTTCTCCGGTGAGCCATTCTTCTTGGTTCTTAGTTCCTTATGACCATGAGGAAGTCTAGGAGCTCATCCAACAATTGGTTGTAGGTTGCATCAATCGGTGGCGACGAATTTCGCGTTTTTCTCAATCCGGCCGAAACTCCGTTCGTCGTCGAATTCATCAACTCCGGTGAGTTTTGGCTCAATCCCTTCCTCCTAGATGTTGCTAAGGACATTATCTAGAGGTTCTAGCCTTTGGTTTGGATCAAATCCGTGCAAAAATGAGTGAAAAATCCAATTTTTTGGAATGGAGCATGTTTTTGGAGCTCTCTGTTTAGAGCTCCCATGGTGGGCTTGGGACCGTGCGCGTCGCCGCCGCCGGCCGCCGCTGTCTTGTGCCGCCGCCTGCCGCCGTCTTGCGCCAAGGCCCGTCTTGCGGCCACGCGCCGCCGCCGCCGCTTCGCCGCCACGGCCGTGGCCGCCCTCACGCGACCTCGCCGCGCCGTCAGTCCCCTCCCCGCCGGCGAGCCCCCCCTCCCTCTCCTTCCCCTCCAAGCTCTCTCTCTCTTCCAATGGTGGCCATTGCCATGGCCATGGCAAGCTTCTAGGAGAAGCAACCCCATGTCTATGACATGTGGGGCCTTCTGTCATTGACTCAATCCAAGTCAAAGCAAGTCAAAGCCAGTCGAAGTCCCTGTTGACCAGTCAAACCCGAAGGGAATATTCCGAGAATATTCTCGGGTTTTCGATTTATTCAAAATTCAAACTTCGGAAGCCCATAACTTTCACATCCGAACTCCGTTTGGCTTCATTCAAATTTCTAAATTCATCTAAAATCAAGATCTACCTGCCAGTACTAATTTTGTAATTTTTAGATTTTGTTTATTTTCTGGTATTTATTTATTGCCCCGTTTTGCGCGTAGACGCGACCGCCGACGCGACCGCCGCCGCCGCCGCCGGACTTCACGCGTTCGACGACCTTTCCGCGAACGAAGGCAAGTCTCTTTGATGCATCTTGATCCCAAGATTTTGAACTTGTTTTAAATGTCTTATACAATTGCATGCTATCTTTTATCATATTTCAAGTATAAGTATTTAGTTACTCCCATTTGCAATATTCCTCCTTTGAGATTGATATCCATGTTACTTGTAACCCTAGAACATTGTTTATACCGTGCTTATGCTTATACGGTATCCTTTGCGATCTAGTTCGGTAGATTTGCTTAGGATCGTTTCCGATGAAAACAACCCATGGGTGGGATTATTCAAAAAGAATGTTATCAAATGTGATTTGAAGGTTATTACTATGATTATAGTATTGTTTTCTAAAATAAAAAGAAAAGGGAAAATGATTTCGACTTGGGCGGCATGGAATGTCGGGTGGGAGCGGATCGAGTCTTGATCCTATTGTGCAAGTACCGCCCCAAGTCATATAAGGACTGACGCTTATGATTGCCATTTTAAGCAATACCGTACTACCACATGTCTATAATGGTACGACCTGGCCAACTAATTTGTAGAAGCCTAGTTTAGACTCACCATTCGGTTGAATGTGAATTCCGGATGGAGGTAATGTTGTTTTTCTCACACGGCGCAAGAGGGAACTTCTGTACTGGGCGGTTGGAACCCTAACAGCGGTGAAACCTCAGCAGGTGGGTCTAGCTAGGTAGAAACATTGTAACGGCCTTGTCACGATCTCTCTGCCGGCACACCAAAGGAAGTGTGCTAATAGCTTGGCATTAGGAGATGATCGTGTCGTGTGGGTAAAGTTGTACACCTCTGCAGAGTAAAACTATTCGAATAGCCGTGCCTACGGTCAAAGGCAAAGTAAGGAATGCTTTCATATTGGTAGATTTTGATTTTGGTTTCGAAAATTGAAAAGTGTTTTGTTTTGGAGTTCGGGAGTGGTTAGAACTCTCGGATGTTATTTGGCGGATAGAGCCAACCAGGTGGAAAGAACCTGTGTTTGTACATGATTAACTTTGATCTTTTAAACTGTTGGCGGATAGAGCCTTTATGTTAGTGATGGTGGTTAGAACCTCACTACAATAATAAATAATTCAATTATTAAAAAGAATTGTGAAAAATTGCTTTGTGAAATGCTATTACCTAAGTATGATTTAATAAAATTTGGCTTTATGCAAATGAACCCTACTAAGCTTCCTTTGGAAAGCCCACATAAGCATATTTTCCCAGACTTGCTGAGTACGTTTGTACTCACGTGCTACACCAACATGTCATCATCAGAGAATTATCAAGATGCGACTGAGGAGGGCGAGTTCTACGCGGAGGAGTACGAGGAAGGCTGCCAGGAGGACTAGTCGCGTTCCTAGTAAATCGCTGTGGCGTTTTGGCGTCTGCCCGTTTCGCTTTGGTTTCCGCTGCTTTGTTTCCGGTCTTTTGACCGAGTATTGTAATAAGTGGCCATGTGGCCCGTACTTGAAATACTTATAATACAATTTCGTTTGGTTCGGCAATGAGGTATCACTGTGATTGTGTGTACTAGCTACTGATCTGGGACTAGTACGGAAATGCACAGGAGATTTCGGATAGCCGATCCGGGGTCTCACAGTACCCGTGGACCAGGTCCATGGTGGACCGAGTCCATGGACCGGATGACGCAATGCTGACATCATAATTCGATTTTTCAATAGAAAAATAATTCGGTGGAAATTCATCATACTAGGAGATAAAAGACTAGCAGATTTAAAGACAGTTTTCTTAGGCTCATTGACAATTTCAAATTTTCCACTTTCAAGTGTTTTGACAACAGTGGGAGCATGTGATTTATGATGAGCATAAGAATCAAAACCTAAACCTTTGTTCTGAAAATGACTTTTGATTGATCCAAAATCATGTTTAGGTTTTTCTTGCCATTAGTGAAACGTTCCAAAGAATTTTGCAAGTAATCAACTTTCATAGCAAGAGTTAAACAATTATTGCAGGGAACATCCACTTTTCCTTTTTGCTTGCGACAAGTTGAGCATGAAAGAACCTCATGTGTAAGCAAAGTATCTGTCATTTGAGAAACCCTAGCATTTGCATCATTCAACTTCAATTCTAGTGTGGAGCATTTGGAACATGGAGTTGTATCATGCAAATCAATGGTAGAACAGCTAGCATGTTTAACAAGTTTCTCATTTCCAGCATTAATTTGCTCTAACAAAGTAACATGCTCTTTCCTAAGTAAAGTAAGCTCATTATAAATTAAGTCACATGATTTACAAGCATCATCATCAGGAATCAAGGTCCTAAGTCTAGTAATTTTAGCATTCAATGATTCCACAAGAATATCATGTTTCTTAATTTTTCTATCATGTTTGTCAAGCAATTTACCAAGTCGAGCAACAGCAATAGCTAATTCATCGTAAGAAGGATCTACCTCATTGAAGTCGCTGTCGTGGTCGTCCTCAGTAAAGCTGTTGCTGCTTTTAGCCATGAGACACAACCCCGTCAACTCATGCTTGCTTGGAGTTGCATCGTCCTCACTGCTCCCTGAATCCACATCGCTCAAATTGACTTGTTCAAGAGCGGAAAGAACTCGATGGACAACTTTGCGGTTGATGAAGTTCTTCTTCTTTCTATCACTTGGAGAGAACTTCTTCTTCTCTTTTCTTCTGTCGTTGTCCTTCTCCTCCCTTGATGCTTTACCTGCAAGTTTAGGACAATTTGGACGAATATGGTCGAGATCACCACACTCCTAGCATCTTGGAGGATCACCACCACCTCTCTTTCTGTTTCTCACATTTTGCAAAGCTTTGTTAAAGCGAGAAGAGAGTAGTGATAAGTCTTGTTCTGGGAATTGCTCAATCTGTTCATCGGTTAGTGAAGACAAGAAAGATAGAGCAAAGCTTGAAGCAGCACCATTATGAGATATGCTAGATTGAGATGTCAAAGCAATTGATTTATGATCATTCTTTCTAGCAAGAATATCTAATTCATGAGTTTTCAACTTGGAATAAAGAACATCTAAGGTAAGTGTACTCATGACAGTAGATTCTCTAATGGATGTAACTTTCATCTCCCAAATAGACATGTCTAAAGCACCAAGCAATTGTCTAGCATTAGCAGCAGCATCAACGCTAACTCCAACAGCACGAAGATTACTAAGAATTTTATTGAAACGTGCAAAAAAGTCATCTAGCGACTCACCGGGTTTCATCTCAAATCGCATGTATTCTTTTTTGTAAAGATCTTGACGAACCTCTTTAATAGTGTTAGAACCCTCATGGTAATCACAAAGAGATTTCCATACCTCATATGCGGATCGAAGATGAATCACACGATCGGGTCGCTCGTCCCAAGCCTTGGATGATCAAGTTGCGCGCTTTGTCGCTTGCTTCAACATGTGTGCGATTGGTGTCGTTGACGTTGTCGTTTGCAGGGACTTCATATGGCTTGTAGACCTTCTCCCAAATTGTGAAGCCTTGTGCTTGGATGAACGCCTCCATCTTGGCCTTCCAAAACTGAAAATCAACACCATCGAACACACACGGTTTTATCGAATAACGATCCATTGATCTAATCACCGGTTAAGATAGATTAGAGAAACCTTGCTCTGATACCACTTGTAGGATCGAAGTATACGAATATAGCAATCAGAGGGGGGGTGAATGATTGTGCGGAAGCTAAAACCAAATTCTTGATCTATTAAAAGTTCACCCCAAAACAGAACCAAATAATTGCCTCGTTTTCGACAAAAACAGAATGACAAAGGTTCGGTAAAACGAGAATTTCTAGAGATCCAACCGTTAGATTGATCTGAAATTTGGACACGAGAAACTATATTCCAATACGAATCGAGCCAAAAAAGAATCAGCTCGATCGGACTTACGGATCAAAAGTTATGAGCTTCGCAAGCTTGCTGATCCAGAACTTGACGAGAATTGATCTAACGTAAACTTGAAAGTTTTAACAGAACCGACAAAAGTTTAATCAACTAGACTTTGAGGAACTCTAAATCAATACCCTAGAAAGGTTTTTGATGGATCAAATCAAGATGACACTCAAGGATCAAAAACCAATCTAGATTTAGAGCAAGCATGCAAACAAGAACCAAGACAGAAAAACACTGTAGCAACGTGGTTACTGTAGCACGCAAAAATCTTGGAAGAATTGATCTTTATTTCTTTTGTCTAAAGTACTCTCATCAAAAGAGTACAAACCCTAAAATTTGCTCAAGGCTTGATGCCCTTCAACAGGAGACAACCCCTCCTATTTAAAGGACCAACCCACAAGGAGTTCTGAATACGATTCCTATTCTCTAGAAGGAATCTGTATCCAACACAACTCTACTTGGCCCAACCTGGCCGAATACAACTCTTGCACGCGTATGGCAACCCTACCATACTCACGTGACTAACACTTTGCACGCGTATGGCCACCTGCCATACTCACGTGACTAACACTTTGCACGCGAATGACCTCCTGCCATTCTCACGTGACTAACCATTCTTCATGTGCACCATTCTCTTAGCCCGAACGTCCCGCATGACATCCTTGACCACCAAGACCTCAGTTCCTCCCTGAACCTAGTCCTGAACCTCAGCTCCTCCATGAACCTAGTTCCGGTCCCGTCATCGACCACGTTCGTCTTCGAGCAATACCTGCACATGAACAAACCACAAAACAATTCCGAGCACAAGTCCACGACTTGACTCACATCAATCCATGCAAATACTCACACGAGCATTGCATAAAGTCCACTTCAAAAGAAGCATCATGAAATTCTCACAAATTTCATAATCTCAAAAACAAATCAAAATTCAAAGTCCAAATTTGCACAAACCCTAATCGAGCAAAAAGCCATTCACGACGGACCAAAAAATTTGGTCTAGCGTACATGTAAAACTTACTATCTTTTAAGAACTTGGTCCCGCATGTAAAAACGAAACTTACTGTTTCTTGTCAAATTGTCAAACACATGCACAAGCACATTTTGCAAAACCAATTCTAAGTTAATTTTTCAGTTCAAAGCCAATTTTTCAGCACATGATTTCACATACTGCTTTGCAATCTATTACTCTATTTACACATGTTGCTTTTCTGCAAATATACCTGTTAGTCTATCCTTTGTAATAAGCCATGCATATAGAATATTAGTTTGCATTCTGTGCATGACTTGCTGAGTACCAAGTACTCACCCTTGCCACAATATAAACACCAGTTGAAGAAGAATCGACGCCAACCCTGGAGGAGGAGTTCCAGGAGGAGCCTACGAACTAGGAGCGAGCCCAGTCAGTTGCCTGTGGCATATTGGTTGGCGCCACGCGTTTTCTTTATATTCCGCTGCAAATTTCTTCAATTAAGACTTTAGCCCTATGAGGCGTAATTTTGTAATTTGACCATAAGGTCGAGCAACCAGTTATATTTCCCTTTTAATAAAGCATTTTACTATTCGTTGAGTATGATTGTGATATATACCGATGTTGAGACTGTGTGCACTAGCATGATGTCGGGACCCGAATCTGCAAATCCGGACCCTCTGTGTATTCAGCACTAGTCCAGGAACGCGCTAGTGCACACAGTCTTAACATCGGTAAATATCACAATCATACCACTCGATACTAATAAAGTACTTTAATTAAATAGTCAAACTGGTTGCTCGACCTTATGGTCAAGTTACAATTATACACGCAGTGGCGAAACTTATTAAGAGAGAAATAATAGCGGAAAATAAGATAACTCGTGGCGCCATCCAAAGATACCACAGGCAACCGATCGGCTCGCTCCTAAGTAGACGGTTCCTCTTGGAGCTCCTCCTCCAAAGCCGGTGTAGTCTCCTCTTCAACTGGTGTTGTATTGTGGCAAGGGTGAGTACTTGGTACTCAAAGAAGTCATGCATGTAATGCAGCTAATATACTACATGCATGGCTTAATACAAAGGAGTGGCGCAAGGTATTTTTGCAGTAAGAGCATTTAGCAAGTATCATAAGTAGATTCGAAAGCAGTAGTAACAAGTAAAGCATAAATAACTTTTCAAAGGTTTAGTAAACATCTTTCCCATCCTAATCCACATTTCTATCAACATCATTATTAATCCAACCCAACCCTTCAAGTCCAAGTTATTTTCAAGAAAGTCTAACCCTCGACTGTAATTCCTGAGCGATGTCCAATACCGCGGACACGTCTATTCGAATAGATTTTACACTCTGCAGAGGTTATGCACTTTACCCACAAGATACAGTCAAACACCACAAAGGCGAGTTCCCGTAACAAAGTCTTTCGGAAACTTCTAACAGTACAAGTGGTCCTCCCCGGTTGTTGCACACTAACCCTTCCCTTAGCTAAGGTGAAGTTTAGGCCAACCAACCGTTAGATGGGTACCTGGCCGCAGCCCCGGTACGCTCCCCCGTACAACATACACAAAGGGTGTAGTTGACCTCCTGAGGTCCCACAGGTACGTTATTAGCAACTTAATCAACTAGGTCCGTCCCATTACAGACATGTGGTTGCAAGATTGACTCAGTTCAAAGGCTTGCAAGGTGAAGTCCTTAGGGTGACCAGGGCAAGACTACCCGAAGAACCAAAACAACATTCCCGGTGCCACAACTGGCCCACCTGATCGTTCTTGCCACATGCCCCGATCAAAAGCTATTTATCAAACCCCAGTTGGTTACCATGCACCACGTGCCATCAACATCACATGATACCTTTCCAAAACAGGTTCAATATGTCATTAAGTCAATATTAACGTTTGAGTGTCCCAAAATCATGTCATGAGCACGTAGCAGGTCTAAGCCATATACTACAACGATCTACAAACCCATGTTGGCAATTTAGTAATGTCCAACTAATAATCCACAACTAGGGTGACAAGGGGTCATGGCACATATTTAAGTAATTAAGGTGTCATACAGCAATTAGGCATTTATCTAATTACCCATAATTAAGTAAAGCATTTTCTAATTTAAACTAGCATGCAATAATTTGAACCAAAATAGGTTTCAAAATGGGATCAACATGGTCAAAGCATAACTTGCCTTCAAAAAGTACTTGTTCTTGGTCTTGAGCTGGCTCCTGGGTCAACACTTCTCCTTCGAAGCCTTCGGGCACTTCAACGTCTACTTGTAAAGCGTGCAAATAGCAATACACGAATAAACAATAGGCAAAAAGTGTTCAAAAATCCAAATAAAATCCATAAACAGAGAGAACATAATTTTATGAATTTTTAGAAACTGGAATCGTTCAAATCGGAGTTAAAATGCAAAAGTTATAATTATTTAAAGTTTAAATAATCAATTAAATAATATTATAGAGAAAAACTTTAGTCCAAAAATTAAATAAAATTCATAATTAGGTAGATCTCAATTTTATACAAATTTAGAAATTTGAATC
Source organism: Rhipidocladum racemiflorum (assembly GCA_036346355.1). NCBI lineage: Eukaryota > Viridiplantae > Streptophyta > Magnoliopsida > Poales > Poaceae > Rhipidocladum > Rhipidocladum racemiflorum. The sequence goes on from CM070586.1 coordinate 25,466,396, forward strand.
ACTCAAATCAGAGTTGAAACGCAAAAGTTATAAGCGTTTGAAGTTTGAAACAAAATCTGAAATCATTATTTCGAATTAATAAATCATTTTCTTTTTCGGAAATTAATTATTGCGTCAGCGAGGACACGTGGCAGCCTCTGATTGGGCGGCTGACGTCAGCCGGTTCATGGACGTGGTCCATGGTTTGGCTCGGTCCACGGCTCCACGTGTCGCTGACAGGTGGGTCCCCTCGGGTGACGCCATTCTTGGCGTCGGCGGGCTAAGCCCCGCAGTGGCGGCGGTGGGACCCACTGGTGACGTCATTGTCGACATCGGCCGGCTCGGGATACGGCCGACATGCGGTTCGCCATGACGTCGGCGTGGCGTCATGGTGCGATGGCCGGGCCGCCGACATGCGCCCCGCGTGTCGGCCACACGCACGCTGCGTGGACGGCCCACCGCGGCGGTCGATCTCCGCACACGTGGCTAGATCTCGGCCGTTGATTTGAAAATCAACGGCCCAGATTGGATCTGGACTCACGCGTTTGGGGTGAACGCGTTTGATCTGGACCGTTGGATCTAGATCCAACGGACGAGATTGGATCTGGGATTTTGGACGGGATCTCACCGTGGGATGACGTGGCGTGATCTGGGACGTTGGATCTGGATCGGACGGCTGAGGGAGCTCGAAGTCCGGCGATGGCGAGCGGTGGCGCTGGGTCACCGGCGCAGGGGACGATGACCTAGCCGACGGCGTTTCGGACGCGCTCCGGCGACGTGGGTGGTGCTCACCGACGCGGCTTGCTCTCACGGTTCCGGATCTGGGGTCAACGGCGACGGAGGACGACGGAGACGGCGGCTATCGGCGAAAAACCGCGGCTGCACCTTCTCCTAACTCCGGCGAGCTCTTGCGGCGCAACCACGGCGGCTCAGGCGAGGTGAGTTAGGGCTACGGGTGCGCAATGAAGCGGCGATCCCGACATGGGTGGCGGCGCAATAAATAGGGCCCTCGGCGTTCGTGAAACGCACGGAAACCGAGGTCCTCTCCGTTGCGGTGGCGGAGTCCGGCGTCGTCTCGGATTGGGTGACGTGGCACGCGCACAGCCGTTGGATCGAGATCCAACGGTGCGTGGGTTTGGGTTCGGGTTGGACTCAAATAAAATATTTCCAACAAAACTTTATTTGAAAATTTAATTTCTTTAATTATTTCAAAATGGAATAAATTCAAATAAATTCCAAATAAATCCAAATAAATTCCAGAAAATTCCAAAAATTCACCAAAGTGCCAAATCACACATAAATTTAAGAAAAGCAAAATTTTGGGGTGTTACAAACCTCCCCCCTTAATAGAATCTCGTCCCCGAGATTCAGGGCTTACTACAGAATAGGTTTGGAAACTCTTTCTTCAGATCCTCTTCGCGCTCCCAAGTTGCTTCGCTCTCTGCATGGTTGCTCCACTGAACTCTACAGAAACGGGTTGACTTGTTCCTCGTCTCTCGATCCATGGTGTCCAGAATCTTCACGGGATGCTCCTTGTAAGTCATATCTTCTTGTAGCTCAATTGACTCTAGCGGCGCCTGCTCCTCAGGTACTCGGAGACACTTCTTCAACTGGGACACGTGGAACACGTCATGCACTCCTGCTAATGACTGCGGTAACTCCAGCTGGTAAGCAACTTCGCCTCTGTGGCTCAAAATCTTAAATGGTCCAACATAACGGGGTGCAAGTTTCCCTTTGGCATGAAACCTCTTAACTCCCCTGAGCGGCGTAACTCTGAGGTATACAAAGTCTTCTGGTTCAAAACTCAAATCCCGGCGACGATTGTCAGCATAACTCTTCTGTCGTGATTGGGCTATCTTCAACCTTTCCCTAATGCTGGCAATATGCTCTTCAGCTTCTTGAAGAATATCAGGCCCGAAGACACGGCGCTCGCCGGCCTCATTCCAGTTTAATGGCATCCGACAGGGTCGACCATACAGTGCCTCAAAAGGTGACATCTGTAAACTAGCCTGGTAACTATTATTGTAACTGAACTCGGCATACGGCAAACTCTTATCCCAAGAGGTAGTATAAGCCAATGCACACGCTCTTAGCATATCTTCTAGAATCTGATTAACTCTTTCAGTCTGGCCATCCGTCTGTGGATGATAAGCTGTACTGAAGTTCAAACGGGTTCCCATGGCTTCATGTAGCTTATTCCAGAACCTCGAGGTAAACTGGGTACCTCTATCCGATACGATCTTCTTTGGCACTCCGTGCAAACAGACGATCCTGATCATATACAACTCTGCTAACTTGTCCCCCGAGTAAGTGGTCTTTACGGGGATGAAATGGGCTACCTTGGTCAAGCGATCCACTATAACCCATATGGAGTCATAACCTCCTTGAGTCTTAGGCAAACCGGTAATGAAATCCATTCCGATTTCCTCCCACTTCCACTCAGGTATCTTCAGCGGCTGCAACAATCTCGCTGGGTCTCTGATGCATCGCCTTGACTCTCTGGCATACGTCGCACAATGCAACATGCTCGGCAACTTCACGCTTCATGTTCGGCCACCAGAATCTTTCCTTCAAGTCTTGATACATCTTGGCACTTCCAGGATGAATTGAATACTTGGAGTCATGGGCTTCCTCCAAAATCAGTTGCTTTAATTCCTTCTTGTGGGGCACACAAATCCGATCCTTTATCCATAACGTGCCCTGCTCGTCTAGCTTGAAGTCCTTTGCCTTGCCTTCCTCCATTTTGGACTTAATCCTGCGGATCTTGTCATCATCCTTCTGTCCTTCCCGAATCTGATCTTCTAGGGTAGGCTTTATTTCCAATGTGGCCAAGAATCCACTAGGTACCATCTCAATCTTCATTCTCTGAAAGTCCTGGCATAGCTCATCCTGATTCGTGGCTATCAACATATTCATGGTATGGCTTTTCCGACTCAAAGCATCGGCCACCACATTAGCCTTTCCGGGATGATAATGAATTCCGACATTGTAATCCTTAATCAACTCTAACCATCTCCTTTGCCTCATATTCAGATCCGACTGGGTGAATATGTACTTAAGGCTCTTATGATCCGTGTACACTTCACATCTGTTCCCGATCAGATAGTGATGCCATATCTTCAAGGCATGCACTACGGCAGCTAACTCTAGGTCATGTGTCGGGTAATTCTCCTCATGCGGCCTCAACTGCCTTGATGCATAGGCAACAACCTTTCCGTTTTGCATCAACACACATCCAAGTCCTTGGCGCGATGCATCGCAATAGATATCAAAGCTTTGATTGACGTCCGGCAAAACCAACACTGGTGCTGATGTCAACCTCGTCTTCAGTTCTTGGAATCCTTTCTCGCACTTTGGCATCCATGTAAACTTCTTCTCCTTTTTTAGCAATTGCGTAAGAGGTCTCGCAATTGTTGAAAAGCCTTCAATGAAGCGGCGGTAGTAACCTGCCATTCCAAGGAAACTCCGGATCTGGGTCACGCCTTCTACCGCTCCCAATGTAACACAGCTTCTACTTTACTTGGATCAACGGCGACTCCTTCTGCGGTCATTACATGTCCGAGGAATTCCACCTTGTCCTTCCAAAAATCACACTTACTGAACTTGGCGAAGAGTTGCTGTTCCCTCAGCTTTTCCAAAACTCACCTCAAGTGTTTGGCTTGTTCATCCTCTGTCTTGGAGTAGATTAGAATATCATCTATGAACACAACAACAAACTTGTCCAAATATTCCATGAACACCTTATTCATCATATTCATGAAATATGCCGGTGCATTCGTCAGACCAAAGGACATAACAGTAAACTCGTAATGTCCATATCTCGACGAAAATGCGGTCTTCGGAATATCCTCCAATCGGATCTTCAACTGATGGTATCCCGATCTCAGATCAATCTTGGAGAAAACTCCGGCTCCTCTCAGCTGATCAAACAGATCATCGATCCTGGGTAGCGGATACTTATTCTTCACGGTGACTTCATTGAGTGCACAGTAGTCAATGCACATCCTGAAACTCCCATCCTTCTTCTTGACGAACAAAACTGGTGCTCCCCACGGCGACAAACTTGGTCTGATAAATCCTTTCTCCATTAACTCTTCAAGTTGTTTCTTCATTTCTACCAACTCCTCGGTGGACATCCGATAGGGTCTCTTTGCTATCGGTCTTTGTGCAGTACAAGCTCTATCACAAACTCTATGTCCCTGTCTGGCGGCATACCAGGTAGATCTTCAGGAAAAACATCTGGGTACTCATTCACTACTGAGACATCCTCTATGCTGATTGCCTTGGTACTGTTAACCATCAACTATCCATCTCTAACGGCAGTAGCTTGAAATTCCACTTTCTTTCCACACGGGCTCTCAACTGAGATAGTCCTTTGTCCACAATCCAATACGGCCTTGTGCTTGGATAACCAATCCATCCCCAAGATAACATCTAAGGTCTGGGTCTCCAAAATAATAAGGTTCGCTAGGAACTCTATCCCATCTATTAGTATTCTCACCCCAGAACATCCTACTTTTGTTCGAAGTTCGGAACCAGGGGTTTGAACTAAAAGCATGCATTTAAGTCTTGCAATCTCCAAATCATTTTTAGCAGCAAAGCCTTAAGAAACAAACGAATGCGAAGCTCCGGAATCAAACAAAACTGTTGCTGGTACTGAGTTGACTAGTAACTTACCCAAGATCTTACGTCCGTGGCATTCTGCAATGCATCTGCGGTGACATGGTTGACTCGGCCTCTCACCACAGTCTGGGGTGTGGCTCCTGGTGCTGGCGTCCTAGCTGGTGTGGATCCCAGATTGAAGCGGACTGGGGTCACTCCTGCTGTCTTCTTAGGGCAACTGTTGGCGAAGTGTCCTGGTTCGTTGCAGTTGTAGCAGCGTCTCACTGTTCCTTGTTGACTGCCTGAAGAGTCGTTCCTGGCTGGGGCTGGGGTCTGATAATTCTGATTGACGGGTCTTGGTGCCGGTGGCGGTGTCCTTGTAGCACTCTGTGGCTGGAATCTGAAAAACTGATTTGGTGCAACCCTCAAACGTTGCTGCGCTCCCTGACGCGATCCCTGATGCTGCATCCTGCTCTTCCTGTTCTCATCCAGTTCCTTGCGCTTGTCCTCAAGAATAAGCACCTTATTCACCAACTCTTGGAAATCTGGAAAGGTGTGGGTGATCAGTCCCACCTGTAATCCTGAGTTAAGCCCTTTCATGAAGCGAGACTGTCTGGCTTTATCTGTCGCTACATCCTCAAGTGCGTAGCGTGCAAGCTGTGTGAACTTGTTCAGGTATTCGGCCACCGGCTGATTACCTTGCTTCAGTGCTCTGAACTCCTCCTTCTTGAGGTCCATGATTCCTTCAGGCACGTGATCTTGAGTAATGCAACGTGAACTCCTCCCAAGTGATGTCCTGAGGGTTCACTTGCGTGGCACAGAAGTTCTCCCACCATTCAGCGCCTGTTCCTTCCAACTGATGAGAAGCGTAGAGTACCTTCTCATTTCCTATGCATTGAGCTATGTGTAGTTTCCTCTCAATTGACCTTAACCAGTCATCGGCTTCCAACGGATTCGCATTCCAGGAGAAAGTGGGTGGATGAGTCCTCATGAACTCTGACAGTCTTGTATTCTGGCGTTGTCCCTGATTAACTTGATTAGCAGTGGCCTGAGCAGTGACGTGTTGCATCTGTTGCATCATAGCATGCAACAACTGAGTCTGAGCAGCAAGAAATGCTCCAAAATTCTGCATGTCCAGTGGCGGTGCTGGTGCTCCATCATTGGGGTTTTCTGTTGGGCGTGAACCACTTCCATTGCCTCCAAGGTTTCCGCGGGTGTTTACCATCTGTCGATTGCCCCAAGGTTTCAGAGATGAGAGGGAAACAGGAATAGATAAGTAATATGGAACTTATGCGGGGCGAAAGGTGTAACTTAAAGTCCAACTTTATTATTTTAATCAATAGTAACTTGGTATGGTTGCTTGCAATGCCTAGGGGCCTTGCAACACATACTGCACACTCAGCAAGCAATGAAAATCCAAATCGAACTAACACTGGAGTCTAACGCCTAAAGGGTGACTCTTTATTCTATGACGCGACTCGGCGAAGGAGTCTCACTATAGAACCTACGCTCACTCATCGAGAAAATCTCCACGGCCTGGATACGGACGCTGCGGCATAGGCGCGAAACGATCGCCATGTCCAAAGAATCGTGTCATCTGTGGTAGTCGAAGAAGCGATGTCCTCCTCAAGCTCCGGCTCCTCCGTGCAGCTCGTGCAGCTCGAGCATTGGCTCCGGCTCTGGTGCGTACAATGCCGTCTCTAACTCTCTAATCCTTTGCAGAAGGTGTGACACATACTCTTCAGCTTCCCGCCATCTGTTCTTCTCTGTCGTGATCTCCTTGCGGGCCTTCTGTAGCTCCTTGCTTGTATCATCGAGTACATCCTCCTGGGCGACAACAAGTCGTGCCAACTGTGTAACCATGGCATTCTCATCCTGAATCGCCTTTGGGTCAAGAAGGTTATTGCTGCGCGGATGATATCGGAACACCGTGCTCTCCAATTCTCTAGCGTAAATACGGGTAATGTGCCGCATTGCTCGGCGTGACACCTCTTGAATACCCATCTGCATTGTAGACCTCCTGGCAGTGCAGTGTATCGGGCGATTGCCTGGGCCTTTCTTCCTAGCATGTACCACAATCTTCACGTCACAAGCTTTGATCAATCCCGCTTGCCTGATCACTTCTACTTGGTATTGTGGCTTCTCAAAACCTCCAAGTGTTTGCAGCATACGCCAAAGTTCTGCGGCGTGACCAACCTCCAGATCTACGTAGTTGAACTCTCCCTCCATCTGTCACAAGAGTGCTCACGTAAGAACTCGAAAATTTTAAATCGTGACAAGGTAAGGAAAAATTCAGCAAGAGACAAGAAAAGAGAGAAGGGAATAAGTCGAGATGTCATTTCTTATCTTGACAAATTTTATCTTTTAGAAAATAGGTTTTATCCTCACTACGACCATTCTAACTATGGGTGAGCCTACAGTCAACCTGGCTCTGATACCACCTCTGTCGGGACCAGAATCTGCAAATCCGGACCCTCTGTGTATTCAGCACTAGTCCAGGAACGCGCTAGTGCACACAGTCTTAACATCGGTAAATATCACAATCATACCACTCGATACTAATAAAGTACTTTAATTAAATAGTCAAACTGGTTGTTCGACCCTATGGTCAAGTTACAATTATACGCCACGCAGGGCGAAACTTATTAAGAGAGAAATAATAGCAGCGAAAAATAAGATAACTTCGTGGCGCCATCCAGTATACCACAGGCAACTGACTGGGCTCGCTCCCTAAGTAGACGGTTCCTCTTGGAGCTCCTCCTCCAAAGCTGGTGTAGTCTCCTCTTCAACTGGTGTTGTATTGTGGCAAGGGTGAGTACTTGGTACTCAGCAAGTCATGCACAGAATGCAGCTAATATACTACATGCATGGCTTAATACAAAGGAGTGGCGCAAGGTATTTTTGCAGTAAGAGCATTTAGCAAGTATCATAAGTAGATTCGAAAGCAGTAGTAACAAGTAAAGCATAAATAACTTTTCAAAGGTTTAGTAAACATCTTTCCCATCCTAATCCACATTTCTATCAACATCATTATTAATCCAACCCAACCCTTCAAGTCCAAGTTATTTTCAAGAAAGTCTAACCCTCGACTGTAATTCCCGAGCGATGTCCAATACCGCGGACACGGCTATTCGAATAGATTTTACACTCTGCAGAGGTTATGCACTTTACCCACAAGATACAGTCAAACACCACAAAGGCGAGTTCCCGTGAACAAAGTCTTTCTGAAACTTCTAACAAGACAAGTGGTCCTCCTGGTTGTTGCACACTAACCCTTCCCTTAGCTAAGGCGAAGTTTAGGCCAACCAACCGTTAGATGGGTACTGGCGCAGCCCCTGCAGACGCTCCCCGCACAACATACACAAAGGGTGTAGTTGACCTCCCGAGGTCCCACAGTGCGTTATTAGCAACTTAATCAACTAGGTCCGTCCCATTACAGACATGTGGTTGCAAGATTGACTCAGTTCAAAGGCTTGCAAGGTGAAGTCCTTAGGGTGACCAGGGCAAGACTACCCGAAGAACCAAAACAACATTCCCGGTGCCACAACTGGCCCACCTGATCGTTCTTGCCACATGCCCCGGTCAAAAGCTATTTATCAAACCCAGGTTGGTTACCATGCACCACGTGCCATCAACATCACATGATACCTTTCCAAAACAGGTTCAATATGTCATTAAGTCAATATTAACGTTTGAGTGTCCCAAAATCATGTCATGAGCACGTAGCAGGTCTAAGCCATATACTACAACGATCTACAAACCCATGTTGGCAATTTAGTAATGTCCAACTAATAATCCACAACTAGGGTGACAAGGGGTCATGGCACATATTTAAGTAATCAAGGTGTCATACAGCAATTAGGCATTTATCTAATTACCCATAATTAAGTAAAGCATTTTCTAATTTAAACTAGCATGCAATAATTTGAACCAAAATAGGTTTCAAAATGGGATCAACATGGTCAAAGCATAACTTGCCTTCAAAAAGTACTTGTTCTTGGTCTTGAGCTGGCTCCTGGGTCAACACTTCTCCTTCGAAGCCTTCGGGCACTTCAACGTCTACTCGTAAAGCGTGCAAATAGCAATACACGAATAAACAACAGGCAAAAAGTGTTCAAACATCCAAATAAAATCCATAAACAGAGAGAACATAATTTTATGAATTTTTAGAAACTGGAATCGTTCAAATCGGAGTTAAAATGCAAAAGTTATAATTATTTAAAGTTTAAATAATCAATTAAATAATATTACAGAGAAAAACTTTAGTCCAAAAATTAAATAAAATTCATAATTAGGTAGATCTCAATTTTATACAAATTTAGAAATTTGAATCACTCAAATCGGAGTTGAAACGCAAAAGTTATAAGCGTTTGAAGTTTGAAACAAAATCTGAAATCATTATTTCGAATTAATAAATCATTTTCTTTTTCGGAAATTAATTATTGCGTCAGCGAGGACACGTGGCAGCCTTCGATTAGGCGGTGGCGTCACGTTCATGGGCGTGGTCCATGGTTTGGCTCGATCCACCGTGGACTCGGCCCACGGCTCCACGTGTCGGCCGACAGTGGGTCCCCTCGGGTGACGTCATTCTTTGGCGTCGGCGGGGCTCGGCCGCAGTCTTGGCAGGTGGGACCCACGGTAGCGTCATTGCCGACATCGGCGCTCGGTGGGACGGCCACGACATGCTTGAGCGCCATGACGTCGGCGTGGCGTCATGGTGCGATGTGGTGGGCCGACATGCGGGCCCGCGTGTCGGCGTCCTACGCACGCCGCAGCGTGGGCCGGCGGCGCGCGGTCGATCTCCGCGCACGTGGCTAGATCTCGGCCGTTGATTTGAAAATCAACGGCCCAGATTGGATCTGGACTCACGCGTTTGGGGTGAACGCGTTTGATCTGGACCGTTGGATCTAGATCCAACGGTCGAGATTGGATCTGGGATTTTGGACGGGATCTCACCGTGGGATGACGTGGCGTGATCTGGGACGTTGGATCTGGATCGGACGGCTGAGGGAGCTCGAAGTCCGGCGATGGCGAGCGGCGGCGCTGGGTCACCGGCGCAGGGGACGATGACCTAGCCGACGGCGTTTCGGACGCGCTCCGGCGACGTGGGTGGTGCTCACCGACGCGGCTTGCTCTCACGGTTCCGGATGTGGGGTCAACGGCGACGGAGGACGACGGAGACGGCGGCTATCGGCGAAAAACTGCGGCTGCACCTTCTCCTAACTCCGGCGAGCTCTAGCGGCGCAACCACGGCGGCTCAGGCGAGGTGAGTTAGGGCTACGGGTGCGCAATGAAGCGGCGATCCCGACACGGGTGGCGGCACAATAAATAGGGCCATCGGCGTTCGTGAAACGCACGGAAACCGAGGTCCTCTCCGTTGCGGTGGCGGAGTCCGGCGTCGTCTCGGATTGGGTGACGTGGCACGCGCACAGCCGTTGGATCGAGATCCAACGGTGCGTGGGTTTGGGTTCGGGTCGGACTCGGCGAGCCACTGCCTTGGCCGGGCTCGGTCTGGCGACGTGGCTCAATCGTGGCCGTTGGACCTTGATCCAACGGTCACACGCGTAGGGTTCGACCGAGTGGGTTCGGCTCAACCACGGGCTCGGGTCGGACTCGAACTCGAGTCTGACTCGGGCTCGGTCGGAGGAACAAGAATGTAGGCTGGTTCGATTTTCCAGCGATTTAATATTTAAAATAATTCCCAATAATTTATTTAATTCAAGAAAAATAGAAAAATACTCAGAAAAATTCTGGAAAATATTTTAGGGCATTTGGGACTCAAATAAAATATTTCCAACAAAACTTTATTTGAAAATTTAGTTTCTTTAATTATTTCAAAATGGAATAAATTCAAATAAATTCCAAATAAATCCAAATAAATTCCAGAAAATTCCAAAAATTCACCAAAGTGCCAAATCACACATAAATTTAAGAAAAGCAAAATTTTGGGGTGTTACACGTGATCCTAGACTAGTGCTAAATACACAGAGGTTCCGGATTTGCAAATTCGGGTCCCGACAACGGCATACCATTCAGCCTTGGAGAGACTCATGTTGATAATGGGTTGAATAATAAACTGATCACCATAAATCAATCCCAATGCCAATCAAGAATATTCGAGAACAATCATAATACATGAATACATGATATATATAGGGGATATCAACTCTTTTGTCTGTGTTGATTGTAGATTGATTCTCTTGTACAATATGGTGCTATATTTGTACTTAAAACCTCTCAAAGATAGTTTCGTAATTCGTCCACCAAGACTAAAAGTTGAATTATATCTCCACAAAAACGAGTTAGGGAGTGTTTTGTTGCTTAGTACATGTATGAGATGGTTCAAGAAAAAATTTATCCATATGTTTGGTTGCTTAAATGAAATCATTCTATCTTAGACCAAGTGATACAAATTTGAGAAATATTTTGTACAGATACCGAATCATTCTATTCACCTAAAATAATGGTACTAAATGGTATAAGACCATACCGTTGGATCGAGGTAGAAGCTGCTTGATTCGCTGCCAACGCTGCTGGAACACCGTCGCACCGCACTGTCTGCCGTCACGCCCGCTGACGGAGAGAAGTAGCGATGAGGTGTGAACGGAGAGAGACGGTGAGGTTTTTTCTTTTTAATTTAATTGTGGTAGGCCCTGCTTTGGGCAGGAAAAAAAAGATATAAAAGTTACCGTCTATCTGCTGTGATAATTTTTAATGTCGGTAGAGATCCTTTGTATTGTGGATGCTCCAAGACAAGGATACTAATCACGTGAAGGATACAAATCTTGTTTTGAACTAAAGGCGAGATTTTAGAAATTCAAATAAAATCCGGTCGAAATATAAAATTCAAATTTTAAATCCGTTTTTTTTTTCTACCGGGAAATCCAAGATTTCGGCCGAAATCACCGAGATTTTAGTACATTTTGAACTGACCAAAAAATGGTCAAAACAAGTCAAAAAAATCTGAATTTTTTTGTGGATTGTCTTCAACCAAAATCCAATCATATCCGTCCAAAAAAAAATCCGCAAAAAAATTTGAAATTTCGGACGAAATCACCGAGATTTCGGCTGAAATCGACGAGATTTCAATTTACACTGAAGTATTTTGATTTTTTTCAAAAAAATTTACCCGGCCGAGATTTTTAATCTTGGGGGTCCGAAATCCGAAATCTCGGCGGGATTTCGCCATTTTTCGGCAAGATTTGTACCCCTGAACCACGTGATATACTACTCCTCCTTTGCTTGAATTCTGACATGTCTGATCTATTTGGCTTGTTGAAGGGCTTTTGCAGTTATCCCCATTTTTTCGTTTTGCCAATACGTAGAAGCTCATTGTTGGCGGGTAACACCGCGCAACCAGAGTTCAACCCTCTGTTTCTTAGTTCGAGCGCCCTAAGAGGGTTCGTCGGAGAACAAGACCGAAGAAGATTTTTTTTTCTTGAACGCCTTCCTTTTCCTTTATAGGAAGGAAAAGGAGGGACAGCTTCCAATCCGTGCAGCGGCGGTGCTTTTCCCGATCGACCCTGACATGGGTTGGCTAGTCTTTTCGCAATCACCTTACAAGCTTCGGTCTCCACCTGTCCCCTGTCCGAGGGCTGGATAGTCATTACATGGCGTTTTTATGCTCCCTTTACATTTATATCCTTTTGTCTTTCTCTTTTCGAGAGTTCTAATGGAACTACACGTTCCCAAACGATTTGGGTCAGCCTGACACTATTTGGCGTCCTCCTGAGAGTTTCGGCTGGATGGCAGGTCTGGCTGGACCTCTTGTCGGTCACATCCCAGTGTGTGGCGAGGGGGGCTTCCTCCGCGGCTTCCCCTCGCTGCTTTGTCCTGCTTCATTAGCTGGCATCCCAGCTTTGACGATCCTAACGAGAGGGTCGTTTCTTTTTTTCGTCCGCTTATTCGTTAGGCTTAGCCCATGTTTTGTTAGAATTAAAGGCACATCTAGGTTTAATTTAATCCAAAAGTAAATCATGAACAACATGTGATTGACTATCAGTAACGAATAACAGGAGCATACTATAGATGCATATGCTAGAAGACTACACATATATTCATCTAATGTGCTCACAATCAATAGATTGAAAATAAACAGTAGAAACATTGTAACGCATCGCTCGTGCGAGATGGAGCGATGACGTTGTAGCGCCGTCTGACAGGCGGAAGCACGCCGCAATGAGCGCGATGCCTAGCGGCGCTCCTGAACGCCGAGGAAGACGAGCCGTGACGGTGACGTGGAAGCGCCGCGCCGAGCGCTTCCCAAAAACCGATTCGTCCTCTCCGGTGCAAGAACGCGAGGACGGGCGGTTTCGAGACACCTTTCCCGTTCATTTGCACGCCGCCGCACGGACGGGCAGACTTGATGGCGGCGCAAGGAAATCGGCAAAACGCTAGGGCGCAGAAAACTCTATTTTACCCAGATGACGGCGACGCAGTATATAAAGGAGCCCTGGTAACAGTCCGTAACCGAACACGACTCGAGGACGTCCCACTCATACTACAACCGCGATTCCGAGTAGCAAAAGAGTAATCTGCAAAAGGAGGCTGCGCCTACGCAAAGCCCTGGACCGGAATTCGGCGGACCATTCACGCAGTGCCACGCCCGCGCTTCCCGGCCGGCCCGCCCGCCCCGCCCCGGCGAGGCGAGTGCGCGCGTGTGTATTCTTTCTCCCTTTCTCCACATGGTTCTACCATGGTGTAGCACACTCCACTATTTAAACTAGTGCTCACCACTTTAGGCTAGCAATGTGGTACTATTGCTAGTGCACATGCTCCTCATGAGGTGGGCCTTTGAGATTTTCTAGGATTTATTGTCTCAATCAAATGGGCTTGGCCCAAATAATCCAACATGTTTTGCATGGTTGTCTTTGCCCATTGGACATTGAAGTGGGGGAGAAAGGTGTGAAATTGGTGGGGCTGTGGGCCTTGCTTCGCCTGCCGAAGGGATTAGACGAACTGTTCTTCGACAATCATATATGACGTCTCCGGTATTTTTCATACTCTAAAGCACTATCTTACTAAATTTTGTGTAGGTCGTAATTGAGACGATCAAGGGTGCATTAGCAACAGTTGCTTTAAAATGCACGTATTCCGGATCACTTTTTAGTACACATCTATTACGAGACTAAAGAAAAAAAATAAAGAATATGGACGCACAGAAGCACATGCGCGTCGTGTATATATAGAGTTCGCCTGCATAAGTGAGCCGATCGAGCATGCACACAAGTAGAGGTGGGCACTTGGGCCGGCCCGAAGCACGATGGTATGGCACGGTGCAAAGCACGGCACGGTACGATTTCGGGTCGGGCCGGGCCGGCACGCAACTGTAACACGGGCCGTGCCGGGTCCGGGAACCAGGCACGACGGGCGGCACAGCACGGCACGACAGTTTGGGCCGGGTCCGTGCCGGCACGGCACGAACGGGCACGAAATCACGAATTAAGGCTTAAAAGTTGGCAGATATTGTTGATTCAGAGCATCTTCAAGCATTGCATTTATGTTTGACATTTTGTTGATGTGAATAGTCTCTTATGTAATTAAAATAGGTAGTTTAGTTGTAGTGATTTGTTTTATTTCTTTGTTCGTAACAATAGTAAAAATGGGTCGGGCTTGGGCGTACGCGACGAGCACGGCGCCAAATGGGCCGGGCTTGGGCTCGCCAAAAGTGAGTCGGGCCGGCACGGCCCGGCACGGTGGGCACGATGGGCCGTCGTGGCACGGCACGGTTTCGACCCGAAGCACGATGGGCCCGGGCCGGGCCGGCACGGCACGGCACGACGCCCACCTCTACACAAAAGTAACCCTTGTGCGATCTCAAGAAAAGAAAAGAAAGAAACTTATTATACATTGAGCATCCAACATACAGAGAAGGAAGTTAATTTGCTGACTGCAGCTGGTGCGGTTGATGGCGTCGAGCAGAGCAGAGCAACCTCCCGTGGAGATGGACGCCAAGCTGACGATGGCCGAAGGCAGTAGCGTTTGCCTGCGGCGGGTAGATAATATTCTCCATGAATATTATGGTATCCACGAATCCGCTACGTTGGTGGAGGTTATGGTCTCCATGAATCCGCTGCTGCTAGCATCGGCATGCTCTGGATCTTGGCGAGCACTGAGTTTCCTTCTCAACAGGAACGATGCACCCGGGCGGTCAGATGTGATGCCAACTCCAGCATTCCTTGAGTTGCTTGAGCTCGGCACCAACGCGAGCTCGGGGACGCAGAAAGCTTCCAATGAAGTAGAAGAAGGCGTCGATCAACCTGCATTCTCTCCAGCACTGCTTCTGGAGGGCGTCACCGTTGAGGGGGACACCGCACTCCGTGCGGTGGCCGCCAATGGTGACAGTGACAACTTCTTGATGAGTGCCAACGTCATCTACGGCAAGGCAAAGTACCTCCTGTTTGCGCAAAACAAGAACGGTGACACGCCCCTGGATTGCGCTGCCAGGGCTGGGAAATCCAAAATGGTCTCTCATCTCATTGCTCTGGCAAGAGCTGAGCACGAAGGTGGCGAGAGGCTCAAGGAACTCCTGAGAAAGGAGAATGTCCGCAAGGAGACGGCCTTGCATGAAGCTGTCCGCACCAATGATCAGCACATTGTGGAGCTGCTTATGGTGGCAGATTCGGAACTAGCATGTTTCCCGAGAGACGGTTGTTTCCCCAGAGACGGTTGTTTCCCCAGGTACTCGTAGATGCATCTAGATCTAGTCCTTTAAAACTTTTTTCGGCACATTTACTTGTCTGTGCGATTATAGATAGATACATACGAG
The DNA here is from genome assembly GCA_036346355.1 of Rhipidocladum racemiflorum. Classification (NCBI taxonomy): domain Eukaryota; kingdom Viridiplantae; phylum Streptophyta; class Magnoliopsida; order Poales; family Poaceae; genus Rhipidocladum; species Rhipidocladum racemiflorum. The sequence continues at coordinate 25,481,745 of CM070586.1, forward strand.
TTACACACTAATGTAAACAAATACAACATAGAAGTAAAATAACCATTGCCTATTCGCAAACAACCTTTGGCCGAAAATGTAAATCTTATTTGTAATTTTAAAATCGAAAGAAGATAATCTTTACAACGTGCATATTAAACCTTTGAAAAATGCATGCATACGGAACAGAAGAGGCCGTATGTGATTCCTGTGCATCCATGTGTGTGGACCACACCGATATCACCTGAAACAGGAAATTTTGGAATTTTTTTTGGAATTTTTGTTCGAATTCTTTCGAGGCTCAAATTTGAATTTTTGATGGAAAAGGGGAGAAAACAAAAATACTCAAGACCTTCCTAGGTATCAAGATCTACCACTAGGTAAGATATACATTTGATATATAGAAAGGTTGTGTTTATTTTCATACATAAAGTCAAAAATTCAAACGAGAACGAAATTTTCCCCTACCAGGGGGCGGTGACAAGACCGAAATTTGCTGAATTTTAATGAAATTTCACTGAAATTGATAACCCTGGTGTATAGCAGGGCTGATCAAACAGAGCGTTAAGAAACCAATCTGAGTTATATGAAACTTTAGAACTGGAAGACCAAAATATCAAATACACAATTCTTGACTTGGGTCCACGATCAAAGGAAATATGTCTATCTATATAAATGTACCTCCTTAGCTTTGAGGGCTAGAAACCTATCAATTATATAATAAAAGATGATGATAGATCATTAGCAGCTGCTATGAAAAAAAGATAAATATGCTAGAAATTCTCAAATAAAAGAAAAATATCTAGCCCTTAATTTGAAGGACCCTTATTTTAAAGGCTTTGATAGCTGGCTTAGAGATACAAGTATTTGAAATAATTCAAAAAAACAAAAACATCTAGCCTTTAATTTTAACGGTTTACATTGGCTAGTTGTCTTAGAGATATATTATTTTCAAAAAAGAAGAAGAGAAAATTAGCACTGGCAATACTTATAATTCAAAAGTTCAGAGTATGTAAATCTGCCAGAGGGCCACCTTCCAATCCTTTCTTCCGCATTGACAAAGATTTTAATTTCTTCCGCATTCATAATTCACAAAGAAATATGTATACACACTATATTTAGCACACTACACTGTGCAATTGCGCGGACCGATTGACTAGTTCTTATAATAAACCATGAAAGGGAAAAAAATTCTTTTAGTAACCGTGAGAAAAAGAGAATGATCTACATGGGGCTAGATTTTAATGATGCATGTTAAAAGATATAGATACCACCGTACTACAGTTGTATAACTAATACAGCTATAATTTTCAATCATATGCATTAGAGATGTATAGGAAATACAATTATGTTTGAAATCTTTAGCTGCACAATTGCACGAACAATTATGCTAGTTCTTAGAGCATCTCCAACAAGACTCTCCAAATTTCACTCTCCAAAAGTCATATTTGGAGAGCTCTCCAAAAAATTGACTCCCTATATCTCCTTCCTCTCCAACAGCACTCTCTATATCACACTCTCTATTTTCTCTCCCCTATATTTTATTCATATTCTGTAACCGCCATAACAGTTATTGTAACCACCACGCTGCAACGGTTATTTTTGAACGGGTAGATTCGAACGGCTATATTTTAATGCGGGAATTTAATATTTGAAATTTCTTGTAACCACCCCGCTGCAACGGTTACCTTTTCAATGGGTAGATTCGAACGGCTATATTTCAATGCGGGAATTTAAAATTCGAAATTTCTTGTAACCACCCCGCTGCAACGGTTATTTTTCAACGGGTAGATTCCAACGGCTATATTTCAATGCGGGAATTTAAAATTCGAAATTTCGTATAACCACCCCGCTGCAACGGTTATTTTTCAACGGGTAGATTCCAACGGCTATATTTCAATGCGGGAATTTAAAATTCGAAATTTCGTATAACCACCCCGCTGCAACGGTTATTTTTCAACGGGTAGATTCCAACGGCTATATTATTCTTGTCTATATATACATACCCATTTGCAGTTCGAAGTATTGCATGTTTCTTGTTGTTCACTACTATCAATAGCTCAATGAGTCATCGAAATTTAGTCTCGGAATGTCTCTCAGAAGATGAGGAGTCTGAGAGAAATAATGAGTATGTATTTCTTATGACAACAGGATACCTAGCACACATGGAAGATCACGATGTGAATATTCCACGCCATGGTGGTTCTACTCCTGGCCATCAAGTCGTTCATCGCAATAGACAAGAAGGACATGCTAGACTGTTCGAAGATTATTTTGCTGATCCTTCTATCTATGGCCCAACCTTCTTTCGGCGTAGGTATGGAATTATTCGTTGTTTATGTCTTCGCATATTATGGTGATCGTCTTGTCCGCGGCTCAACCTTCTTTTTGGCGTAGGTTTCGAATGAATCGTTCTTTATTTCTTCGCATATTGCATGCTGTAGAAGCGCATGATAACTATTTCATTCAGAAGAGAAATTGTGCTGGAATTCTTGGGTTATCTGCTTTGCAAAAGGTTACCGCTGCCTTTCGGATGCTATCCTACCGAGTAGCGGCAGATGCTATTGATGATTATGTGAGGATTGGAGAAAGTACTGCTATAGAGAGCCTAAGAAGGTTTGTGAAAGCTATTATTGAACTCTTTGGAGCTGAGTATTTGAGATCTCCAAATGATAATGACACTGCTAGATTACTTGCAATTGGCGAGGAAAGAGGTTTTCCTGAATGCTAGGGAGCATAGATTGCATGCACCGGAAGTGGAAAAATTGCCTGCAAAGATGGCAAGGCATGTATCTTGGTCATGTGCATGAGCCAACAATCATTCTAGAAGCCGTTGCTTCGCAAGATCTTTGGATATGGCATGCTTTTTTTGGTTTACCAGGGTCTCACAACGATATTAATGTTCTTCACCGATCCCCTCTCTTCGCAAAGCTAGCTGAAGGGCAAGCACCTGAAGTGAATTATACTGTGAATGGTCACAGTTATACAATGGGATACTATCTTGCAGATGGAATATATCCTTCATGGGCAACATTTGTCAAGACAATACCAGCTCCCCAAGGGAATAAAAGAAAACATTTCGCCCAAGCTCAAGAAGCAGCTAGGAAGGATGTGGAACGAGCATTTGGAGTTTTACAAGCTCGTTTTGCCATTGTTCGTGGACCCGCTCGATTTTGGTATCAAGAAGCACTTAGAGATATCATGACAGCATGTATCATCATGCATAACATGATAATTGAAGATGAGCGGGATGGAGGTCCAGTTGACTACAATTACGAAGCAATGGGAGAAAATATTGCAGTCTCCCATGAAAGAACACCTGAGCTTGATGAGTTTATTCAAACTCATCAATCCATCAGAAATAGGAAAGCTCACTCTCAGCTCCAAGAAGATCTAGTCGAGCACTTATGGCGCTATTATGGAGGGATGTAGGCGACCGCATGATGTACTACTTTTTTCCCTTCAACTATGATGTACCAGTTTATACATTTGAACTATGATGTACCAGTTTATGCTTTTCAACTATGATGTACTGAACTCCGAAGCATTGAAAAACAAAACCACAATGATACTTTCAGTTAGGATTTTGCACAACTCAACTTCACGTCCATCACTGACTCAATGATAAGCAAAATAACGTTTCAATCTAGATGTAACCAGACCTATTACATCAATAATTAGTTAATACATCAACCAGACCTATTACATCTGCGAGCGATGATATCATTCTGCAAGGATAGGTAGTATTGTTGTTGTGGCCCACTCAAGCGACTAGTGTCAACGCTCATAATTCTCTCTTCTTCAACCATTCTCTTCAATTCAAACTCATTTTTTCTTATCTCAATCTTTTCCTTCTCATGAGCAATCTTTTCCTGTTCTTGCGCAAATGCTCTTTCGTATCGCTCTTCTTTCTTCTTCTCTTTAATAACCTCCATTTCTTTCATTTCTTTCCTAAAGTTTTCTAATGCTTCCATGTAGAGTGAACCTGTTGCACCACTCTCAACTGCAGCTTTACCGCGGCGGATCCGCTCTTTCTCGGCCTTCCTACCAGTTGGCCTAATGAGCACTTCAGCTTCTGCAGTAGCAGCATCTTCATGAATATGACTTGCATTAGAGCTAACAGGGCTGGAACTACCCGGAGATGCATTGGACGATGTTTTTTGCTTTTTCTGAGATAAATGACTGGTCCATTTTGGATGGTGTTGAAGTATATTCCAGCAATGCAAGTATGCAAATAATCGCCCTTCTTCTTCTTGATACAATGATTTAGCATGGACAATCTACAGAAGGACATGTACCTTATTAACATGGACAACACATATAAATTCATAATGAAAAAAGGGATGTGAACCAACCTTATCCTGCTCTGTTATCCCGCTTTGCCGTCTACGCTCAATGCGGTCATAACATCCGCAGAACTTGTTTACATGCTCTTGAATAGATGACCATCGGTGCATAAGTGAGTTCTGACTACGCTCCGAATTGAAAGTTTTGTTCTCGTGGAAGTAATCATGTATTCTACTCCAATATGTGGTACGAGTTTGTTGGGTACCTTGCACTGGATCCAAACTAACATTAAGCCATGCCGATACCAACATATTATCTTCATTCTCCGAAAAATTCTTTGATCTTTTATTTTGAGATCTCGACTGGGGACTGCAATGGTCAACTGGAGAAGGTTGCTCCCCATTTGGGCTTCCATCCCAACGAATTTCACTTCCTCCCTCACTCAACAGACGAGCATAGAAGTCATCCATATAGCACAAACTGTAGGCATAAATTCGGAATTAAACAAAGGTGCATAACAACACATGCAAAAGTACAACACGTCTTCATACACTGAACACGAATAAAAATAGTCACTGCAACTACTCATAAAGTATGTCTCAAAAGTAGAACATGAATAACACTAGTCACTGGACTCGATACTTTCATTCTCTCTAAATTGATGATCGTCAATTTTATCGGAATCATCGCTCTCATAGTCGTATGGGCGCAACTGCTCGTCTCCTTCTTCTTCATCGAGTGGAGCAACAGTGGCTGTTCCCACCAAGTCTTCCGAGTGTATGACAAGGTCATCAAGACGGCGAGCAGCGTGTTCGATCTCTAGTAAGAGTCGATTGAGTTCATTTCCGCTCTCGCATGAGCATGGAGAAAAATTATCTTGCACTATGTTCTTAATATCACTTGCGATTTCCTCTATAGCATTAATTGTCCAAGCATGCACTTCACTGACTTTCTTTGAATCTTTATCCATCTATATGCAAATAAGTAGTACACTAAGATGAATGCCACAAGGTTATAAACATTAAAAGGGTATCGAGTTGACTTACTTTATCCAACGAATCAGCAGAAATATCAGTAATCTTGGAAGAGCCACAAACTTCAAAAGCAGTGCAGTTTAAATAGCACAAACCTAAGGAGGCGAATTACATTCAATGAAATTAGTGAGTTAAGATATATGAGAAACAAGGTCACAGATGTACTGATTACTACTGTTGTTGCAAAAAAAGGATACATATCTTGAATACTATCACTAACAAATCTCTATGCTTATCCTATATGTTTTGTTTTAAGAGTCTCTCCATCAGTAGAGATATTTGTATTGCAAACATGAAGCATGCAGCCAATCTCCACTAACCTATCTTAGCCATAGATGTAAGAGCTTGTGAGCACTGTTAACATTTTGATAAAGACAACAGATTGTCGATATCTAACATTGCTAAATAAATCTGAAAATTTCCACAAGATGAAACATAGCCTGAAGCATAAATGCACTAGTTCTGCTCAGAGTTTAATATAATATGTTTGGATTATGCGCACTAGTTACGCTTTCGAGTTTAAAGCAATTTCATAGTAGCCAACAACACTACCATGCATGGTAAGTGGAAAAACATTAACATCTATACGACTACATGGATTCATAGGAAGACTAGAGATTTCAAGAAAATAGATTTGTCGGGAACCTGAAATCATTCAATAACTAACATGATGGTTGTAGCATGTCAACTACTAGATAATTAGATTCGTAGAAGATTATGATGTGACAGCAATATAATATAATATGCTAACACTATGGGCAATTGTATTACTAAGAGTGAAGAGAAGATGAGACGGTAGGAGAATTGTGATTTCATTAATTTATTCTAGGTAACCATTTCTAGATGTTTGGTTATAAAGAACTGCCAGATATGGCCATCTATCAAGCAGGCGATAGTCTCATGAATCATTCAAACTCAAACTCCCAATAAATTGTTGGAAGATCTCACACAAACATCATATTCCATTGCAGAAAAATGAATAATCCAGAGTCATAGCAGGTAAAGAAGAAACCATTACATAACTCCAACTGCAAACATGAGCAAGAATTCTCGAGAAAACCTTTTAAAAAAGGATATAAAACACACACACACACACACACACAGAGAGAACTTAAAAAGTTGAAGTCCACAATATCATACAATCTAGAATTTAATTCTGAACAATAGAAAATAGCATGTAAAAATAACTGCTTTATTGCTCAACTAAAGGCAGGGAGAAAAGCAGACCAGCACTGGAATGGAAAGAGAGGAAGAGGTGGGTTGCCACTGCAAGCTCTAGCAGCCATCATTCCAGCTGAGGCCAATTCAAAGATTCCAAGCTTATTGTTTTCAGAATCACAACATAAGCATCATAAAGTGGCCAGAGAGAAAAGGAACTATTCTACTCACTTTACTACTCAGATCAAAACCCAAAAGGGAAAAACGATACTACTAGTGAAGGATGGGAGACGCCAAGATGCTTCCAACAGCCATTGCTCAAAAAACGAGGACAGATGGATGAATCAAGCTAGCACACACAATGAGAAATTTCCAAAATTCTTCACAACAAGAGCATTACGTTCTACCAAACACTAGGTGATAGTACTACACATGCGCCTGTCTAAGTTCAGATATCTACGATGTGCAAGCAACACTGACAAAACCGAGCTAGAATCCAGAAACACAAGCGTAGCAACTGAATCTGACCAAACTGAAATAATTCAGAATCCAAATGCTTGTGTCATTCAAGACCTAGAGAACTCGAGATGAATCTAACATAACAAAAGACCGGATCTTGACAACAAAACTGAGCAGAGAAAGCATGGTTTACACATGCTGGTATCCAAACACGCAGGGATCTGACAAAAAATTGGTCAACTACAGAGAATGCAACTGGACAGAGACAGCAAGAAACTAAACGATGGTGCCGTTTCTTCAGGGAGCGGGAAGAGGAACAAGGCTAATCCTTACCAAGAAAAGTCGAAGAGGCAAAGGTCTGGAGGTCCACGACAGTAGCAGTAGCAGATCTGGTGGTCCACGCCGGTAGCAGCACCAGAACCTCTTCCCGGAGGTCGTATAGGAGCAACTGCACGGCAGACGATGGTGCTCGTGGGGGTTGCGGATCTGCGGCGGAAGAAGCAGCGAAGCAAGGGATTACCAACAAATCAAGAAGAAGCAGAGAGATCTGGAGGTCGATGGCATACCAGTACCAAATCCGCTGCCGATCCGCGCCGCGAAGGTACAGCACGTGTGGTCTCGTAGAACCCTACCCGGACATCCACCGGAAGCGATCGGCGTGGCGGAGGTACAGGTAGCAGACGCCGTAGCCCCCCGATCCGCGCGGCGAAGGTAGTGGTGGAGGTAGCTGGATGCTCCGTGCAGTCGCGCCAATCAATCGTCGGTTGCGGCGAGCGCTGGATAGTGAGCGGAGAGAGAATCGCCAAAAGAAGGGAGTCTCTCTCCGCTCGCAAGATTTGGAGAGGGGGATGGCGAACTGTTGGAGATCGTTTTTTCCAACGAATCGGTATTATTTGGCGATAGGGAGTTTGATAGCAAGGCTGTTGGAGATGCTCTTAGGGGGGAAATAATTAACTGTAGCCAAATCACAACCATTATGTGTTATATTGCACCTATTTATTAAATATAAAAGGTAACAAGAAATCCTAGTAAATAAAAAATGCTCTCCTAAAGTTATACTCAAGGTAAATTTGATTTTTTTTTTTTTGCACGTAACTTAAATTAGAGTTGCGATAGCTTGGAACTATATAGTGTACAAGACAATGGCACATAGATACACGGGCCAATCGATTTAGTCAAAAGAGAAAAAAAAATTAGTGTACGTGGAAAGTTTGGTACAAGTACAACAGTGCGAGACATAAACAATCTTATTTGGCTAAATGATGGAATTGAAGCCTCGGATTATGGATGCATCGATAATTAATATGGTCTCGTAGGCACGATGCAAGTTACTTTGCAGGGGGAAAAAACATTCGAGGAGGTAATCTTAATTTCCCTGTTGTGGTTGTGGATTCGATCGAATTATTCAAGGGCTTGCTATTCATAGTTGTTGCGTTTCTCATGTTGATTAGTTTTGACACAACCTTTTGTTAGCAATAATCTAAGTGCTAAGTCTTCTAGCCTAAGTCATGATCACAATGAATAATGCAGAAATTAGATAGTTCACTGACCCGGATTAGGAGACGCCATTAGAATAGCTCGGTGCAGATTGTCGATGAAGTAGTGGCAGTAAGGGGAAAGGTCACCGTGACTTGCACGGTGATGGAGATGGTCTTCGTCAACCTTAGCGCCAAGAACACCGGATCGGATGGGCATGTGAGGGGAGAGGATGAACCAGTTCTTAGTAGATCTCACAAAGAACAAGAGCCGGACTCAACCCTTTTTAATCTTGCGCTGGCTGACGGGACCAAAACCAAAGAAGTTGGTGCGCTCCCGATCAGTGCGCGTGCATGACGTGTAGTGGCTTAGATCCGAAAATTTCGGAGCTTCTGTTAGCTCCTCTTGAGATCATCACTAATATTCTCCCACTTGATCGAAATGCTAATAACATAAGTCCATACTCAAACAGAACAGCACACCAAGATAAAGTATTACAACGGTTAATAAGAATCACCGTTGAAACCCCAGTATCTATAGTGTACAATTATATCTTAATGGAATAATCACTTACTCTTAATGGGAGTTTGGTTTTATTTTTATGGTCCTTATTTCCAGAATCAAAGGCTTTCCAATAAACCCATGCCGGCAACATGTTCTCGAAAGAGACTGGGTGGTAAGCCTTTAGTAAGCGGATCCGCAAGCATAGACTTAGTACTTATATGCTTGATATCAATTGTCTGATCCTGGATTCTATCTTTCACAACATGATACTTAATGTCAATGTGTTTGGCAGCACCACTTGACTTGTTGTGAGGACCCCTCTTCCTATACCGTACTGTACGCCGTCTACTGTGGCGTATAGCACCGTATAGCAACAGAAGCCTCGACACCGAAAATCTGAATCTAAAAAAAAATTCGATCGACGGGATCGAACCCTTAGCTTCAGACCCGGTGCCTGTACGCATCCGATACCGGTTCCCTGGATCAGTAGCCCAGTATCGCGTACCAACAACACGAGTATCAATGCACAAAGTAATGAACTAAAGTTAAATTACATAACTGGGTGTAAATCTTGTACATACACATTACAAAATCCAAAAGTAGAATAATAGCGGAAGCAAAAGAAACACTAAACCAGCGCAGCTGGCCTGACAACCCCACAAAGCTCTTGATCGAGGAAGGACCACAACCGCCCGCCGCGGCTCGCGAGCAGAGAGGACCACCTGAGCCATCCGTATCACCATCAGTATCACCATCGTAACCATCCTCTGATACAAGGTTATTAAACATCATCAAAGCAACGGTGAGTACAAGTATGTACTCGCTAGTCTTTAGTGTATGGAAATATAGTTAAATGCGTGCTATTTCAACAGAATAAGCTTCTATACTAGGTTGATTGCATAAAGCGACATTTATTTGTAAACAACATTTAACAACCGATAGCATTAGTAATTGAAAGAGCATTTGACATAAAACATATTTCACAAGATATGTATAATGTATATTATCCCAACCGGTTCGCCATTCCCGCCGAATGCAACCGATGGGCTAGATTGTCGACTCTATCCATCAAACACTTCCTTTCCGTTCGAGACTCACACTTTTTCAGAAGAAGACACAAAACCAAACTTCTATACTCTCCATACTTATCTGGGCTAGATGCTCTTAACCGTGAGCACGGCTCATCGATTAGTTTTACTTAACACTTCTGCAGAAGTTGCACACATTCCCCACATGGGTCTATCTAGCAAGCGTGTTGCCACGACGCGCGATACTTTTCGATGCAGACTCTTGCAGATTGACCATGCCGTTCCCATCATCGGTGTCACCGGACATCAGCACAATAGCGTGATCCCACCCTGGCGGATTTAGGCGGCCGTACGCTGCAGCGCAACACGGGGTATCCCTTGCCCCGGGCCCCATTACCCCACGAGTGGCACTATTGTTGCAGCGGGAACCCACAACACCCCCTTCTTCTGTCCAATGGATGACAGAAGTCCCTTCCGAGAACCCCGCCAGTTGCAGACCTGTCAACTGCGCAAGTTCTCATCTTGCTCTTCGGCCTACCAACAAATCTGGCTATCCCTCGAAGTCAGGTACATAGGCATTCTGCCCCAGTTCAGTTCATGTGGTTGCGCGAGACTCACCCAGCATTAACTTTGAGTTCGGTCCTTATATTTTTGTTGACTCGGGCAAGGACTCCAATCCTAACCACACCATCACCTTCACATTCTATACCTCCTCCCCGAGTCATTTACACCACTCATTTTTATCAATTAACCATTAACCATTTTGACTCAATTCATTTTGAAATCATATTTTGATTGATGAGTGTAATCGCCAAGGACTTGACTCTATTCTATTGCATTGACTAAGCATATTCATTTATTAACATTTTATACCCAAGTGACCTTTTTTAAGTTTCCTAACCTCTACTAGGGCTATCAATGTGACCATGTGAAATAGATTATTGAAAACCACCAATTTGGTTTATTTCTAACATTCCCACAAACTAGCACATTTATCAAATTAAACGCATGCATATAGTTTGATAAATCAAAGTAAACATCGTAAAGTATTGGATCAAGATGATCAAAGGAGGTGCTTGCACATGCTGCTGCTCTGATGGATCCGAGACGAACTCGAGATTGTTCGAGGCGACTCCGACTCACTCGCCTCTAATCGAATAAAAACATCAAAAGCAATGACAGAGAAATAAATTAGCAAAAGTGACTTTAGAAGCATAAACACCAACTTAACATCAAATAGAACTCATCTAGACACTAAGAAAGCAAAGAAAGCGAAACAAGCGAGAAAAATGGCGAAATCGCGATTCGAACGGCGATTTCGTCGAATTTCTCTCCAAATTGAACAAAATCCTAAAATAATTTAAAATTCAACTAAATTTTGTTAAACACCTAGAATTAGGTATAATACACCTAATGGAACTTACGGGAACTCGTTTGGATTTAAAACGAACAAACGGAAGCCAAAACAGTGAAAATCAATACACAAAATGCTGAAAAATCAGAAAAAAGAAAAACGGCACTATTCACCGTAACGCAAGAGCCATTTCTGTCCAGAATCCATTTGAACGACTTGTGACCGATTCCAGCGACTCCACTAGGTACTTTAGGTTGTCTAGGACCTATCTGGACCTTGCCCCTTGAAAATTCACTTAATTTGCATCGAAATCCGATCGAAAGCGCAAATTATGCCGAGGTTTACGCCTCGATTCGCACAGGGTCCGAAAACGGCTCAAACTCGATTCCACTTGCGCGAGGAGCACGTTTTCGACTCTACTAAGTCTAAATGACCCTAAATGACTCATTCAAATGACTAATCACGAAGAAACCCCTAAATGTGGAATATGGCCAAAATGGCTATTTTGCTCAACGAGCAATCTCGCCCAAAAGGGCCGTTTTGATCTGAAATGCCGCGAGACTTGTTTTAAGCCCTCTGCTAGTTGCTGAGGGATACTTACGACCTATCGGAGCCATTCACCAGCATGGATGACTTAATCTTCTCTGACTTTTGATCAATTGCCCGCTTAACTCCGGTAATTACCCGAGAAACAAAAGTCCGAAAAGTGACTTGAATGCGATCCAAAACACGCGAAGCATGCTATCGACCTTAGTGACCTTAAACGGCTAAACAAAGCTAAATGCCTTAAACGGCTTGTGAGGCCTATAATTACTAAAATAAAATGCAAAGTGCTAAAATGCAAATCTAGCGATTCTAATCGCTTTCTAGCCTCTAAGGGGACTAATGGTAAAGTCAATACATGCCTCGGAGCTCTAGGATTTTATGAAATAAAAATAAATTAAAAGAGACCTAGAGCTAACAACTTGTAGCAGGTTTTGACGAAACTTAATTTCGACTCTTCTGATCGCAACCAGGGCTATCAGAAGAGCTAATGGAGCTATCGTTATACGCTATGGACCTTCGGTCCATTGTAAAAATAGTTAACACCTAAATGAATAAAATAAATTTCGGCTTAGCGAAATTGAATTCCGATTCCTCCGGTAGCGACTCTAGCCACCAGAACTGCTATGGGAAAAGTCTATACATGCTATGCACCACTAGACCTCCGATAAATCGAAGACCTAGCGATGGACTTGAGCGAATACGAGGGTGACTAAAAGCTAGGTTGGCTATAGGATTAAATGAGCCTAACGATGATCTGAGTCTAGATTCTAAAGCACAATTGCCATGCGACGTGTCTAACACACGGAACCTAGTTTTGACCTAGGCTAGGGTTTGAGATAACTTAACGAAATGCGAAGCTACGAAGGGGGAAGTCGTAGCTACGGCAAGAGGGAAGTCCCGGGAGCCGAGAAATCGAGCTAGAACTCAAAAACCCCACGGGAACTCAAATAAACATCCATGGGAAATGAAGGAAAACTCACATGAGAGGGTCTAGGAGATGGGGATCGCGATGGAGAGGATGAATCCGGCCTCCGTGTCAGTTTCCGTCGGTCGGATCGCCTCCAATCCGCGGGTTTGGGTGTCCTAGGGCTTGGGCTCCCACTCTTCTTGCTCTCACGGTTGGGGAGAGGCAAATGGCTGGTTTGGGAAGATGGCTTGGAGACTTGCACCCTTTTATACACTATGCACTTATGGAGGGCAATTTGGTCCAATGCCAAAACTTGAAGATTCAAACATCTAAAGCTGATTTTGAATACTTCTAAGATATTTTGGATAGTTTTTGAGGACTTTTAGACATTTAATTTCCTAAATTTCCAATTTGTCCAAAAGGACAATTACGAACCGCAATTGAACTCGATTTGATTTTGAGTGAGTTTAATTAAGTTAAAGGGTTCTTTTGGATCCCAGTCGAGTCTACTCAGCTCAAAATACAGAAATACACAAACTTGATGTATTGTTGAACAACGTTTGTGTACAATGGTACAGTGCTTCGAGTATAAAAATACTCGGGATATTACACTTGTTGTTACTCGAATAGAAAACTGCGGCTTTATTATCGCAGTATACTATTAGTGGTTTAGATATACTGTCAACCACTCTTAGTCCGGGAATAAAGTTCTTAAGCCACACAGCCTGCCCAGTAGCCTCATAACATGCCACAAACTCAGCCTGCATCGTTGATGATGCAGTAAGGGATTGTTTAGAACTTTTCCACGAAACGGCTCCTCCCGCAAGTGTGAAGATATAACCTGATGTGGATTTCTTAGTATCAACACAACCTGCAAAGTCAGCATCTGAATAACCCACAACCTCAAGGTCATCAGACTTCTTATATGTGAGCATGAAATGCTTAGTGCCTTGCAAATAACGCAAGACTTTCTTAACGGTTTTCCAGTGGTCCAACCCTAGATTTGATTGGTATCTGCCAAGCATCCCGGTTACGAATGCTAAATCAGGGTGAGTACAAACTTGAGCGTACATAATGCTTCCGACAGCTGAAGCGTAAGGAATCCCCTTCATCTGATCAGTTTCTAATTGATTCCTTGGACATTGGAATGTTCCAAATTTATCGCCCTTTACAATAGGAGCAGGCGTGACAGAGCAGTTATGCATATTATATCTCTTAAGCACTTTGTCAATGTATGCCTTTTGGGATAAGCCTAATATCCCTTTGGACCTATCTCGGTGAATCTCAATGCCCAGAACATAAGAGGCATCACCAAGATCCTTCATGTCAAAATTAGCTGAAAGAAATCTTTTGGTCTCATACAGCATATCCATATCGCTGTTGGCCAATAAGATATCGTCCACATAAAGTACTAAAATAGTGAATTTGCTCCCCTTAATCTTAATGTATATGCAATTGTCCACATCATTTTCTTTGAAACCGAAATTTCTTATGGTCTCATCGAACTTAAGGTACCATTGTCTAGACGCCTGCTTTAGTCCATAGATGGATTTCTTAAGTCTGCATCCCATATGTTCCTTGCCTTCCACGACAAAACCTTCCGGTTGAGCCATGAAAACATCCTCATGCAAGTCACCATTAAGAAATGCAGTTTTAACATCCATCTGATGTAGCTCTAAATCATAATGAGCAACAAGCGCCATAACAATTCTTAGCGAATCTTTCTTCGAGACGGGAGAGAAAGTGTCAATATAATCTATCCCTTCTCTTTGTGTAAACCCTTTTGCTACAAGCCTTGCCTCGAATCTTTCGACATTTCCTTTAGAGTCATGCTTAGTTTTGTAGACCCATCTACAACCCACTGTTTTGACTCTATCAGGAATTTCTACTAGATCCCAGACGTCATTAGTGCTCATAGACTTGATTTCATCCTGCATGACCTCAAGCCACTTGGATGAATCCTTAGACATTATAGCCTCCTTAAATGATGTAGGATCATCTACCTTCCCTATGTCGCATACATCTTCATTCATGTATACAACATAATCATTAGGGATGGCTGATCTTCTTTCCCGCTGTGATCTTCTTAGTGGTTCATTAATTATCACAGAAGGTTGTTGAGGCTCATCATTAGGTGCTGTACTGTTGAGATCTGAATTCTCAGATGGGGGCTGAACTCCAGGATTCTCAGCTAGAGGAATAACTGTATGAGGTACAGGAATAATAGTCTCTTGGATTATCGGCAATGGTACATAAGTCCGAACCTCCTCAAGATCTATTTTCCTAGCCTCTGAGCTCCCACTGATTTCATCATTCTCTAAGAATACAGCATGGCGGGTTTCCACAAACTTAGTGATATGATTTGGACAATAAAATCGATATCCCTTAGACCTTTCAGGATATCCAATAAAATGGCAACTTATTGTCTTAGGATCCAATTTTCCAAGATGTGGATTAAAGACTTTAGCTTCAGCAGGACAGCCCCACACACGCACATACTTTAAACTCGGTTTCCTTCCAGTCCACAATTCATAAGGGGTTTTAGGGACTGATTTACTTGGAACCCGATTAAGTATGTGTGCAACTGTCTTTAATGCTTCCATCCACAGACCAACTGGTAAACTGGAGTAACTCATCATGCTACGCACCATATCCATAAGGGTGCGATTGCGCCTTTCTGTTACTCCATTTTGCTGAGGTTCACTAGGTGTGGAATATTGTGCCACCATGCCATTTTCTGAAAGGAACTTAGCGAATGGACCGGGAATTTGTCCATAAGGAGCATGTCTCCCATAATATTCTCCTCCACGATCTGATCTCACTACTTTAATCTTTAAGTTGAGCTGATTTTCTACTTCAGCCTTAAATATTTTGAATTTATCGAGTGATTCAGATCGATCGCGAATGGGGAAAATATAACCATAACGGGAGAAATCGTCAGTGAACGTGATAAAGGAGTTATATCCATCAACTGAAGTCACAGGAAAAGGTCCACATATGTCAGTGTGGATTAATTCTAAAACTCCTGTGCTTCGTGTGGCTCCTTTCTTAATCTGTTTTACATATTTCCCTTTAATGCAATCAATACAATGATCTGAGTCAGAGAAGTCTAGGGGTTGGAGTATCTCTTCCTTAATGAGACGCTCCATTCTCCCCTTCGAAATGTGGCCTAAACGACAATGCCACAATTTCGATGAAGTCTCATCACCTAGACTTCTCTTTCGCTTATTGGTGGCATCACACACATTCATTGATACAGTAAATTCAGAGAGATGAAGCATATAGAGTTTGTCTCATCGAGTTGCGAGACCAACATTATTAGAATTAAAGTTTACAATGCATTTATTGTTCCCAAAAATACAAGTGTATCCATCATCATCTAATAAGGAAACTGAAATGAGGTTTCTCCTTATACTAGGAACATAAACGACATTATTCAAAAGAAGGGTGAAGCCACTATCTAATACTAATGATAGTGTGCCAACGGCTTCAACTTCAGCCTCCTTTCCATCAGCAACTCTAAGGCTTCGCTCCCCCTTTCTTACCGTCTTCACGGTAAGGAATCCCTGCAATGAATTGGAAACGTGCACAGTGGCACCTGAGTCAATCCACCAGGTATTAGGGGACAAATCAGCATAAAGGGTTTCATCAATAAAGGAAATTTCATCATTACCCTTTTTAGCAAGCCATTTCATAAAGCCCACACAATCTTTCTGAACGTGCCCATTGGTTTTGCAAAAACGACAGATGGGCCCATCAGAAGTAGATGTAGCAGTGGCTTTCTCCTTTTGCTTTGGCTTGCTTGACTCAGCCTTAGGGGAGAAGTGCAGCTTCTTTTTGGACTTAGCCTCCCCTTGAAATTTCCTTTTTCCATGGCCAACATGGAAAACATGGTCCTTTCTTTCAGCCTTAATCCTCTCTTCCTCTTGGACACACATAGCGATCAACTCGCTCATGGTCCATTGCTCCTTCTTAGTATTATAATTAATTTTGAATGCATTGTACTCAGAAGGGAGAGAGGTCATAATGAAATGGACCAGGAACCCATCAGAAATGGCCATATCCATGCCCTTGAGTTTTGCAGCCATATCATTCATCATCATGATATGCTCACGAACGCTGCTAGAGCCATCATACTTACTCGTGAGCATCTTCATGATCAAAGTACTGGCATAAACTTTTGAGGAGCCCTTAAATTGCTCCTCGACTGAGGCCAAGTACTTCTTAACGTTGTCGGAATCAGGGATTGCGCTCCCCTTATCGCAACAGAAATGGTGCTATTTATGATCATCAAAGACATGCGGTTGGACCGCTCCCACTTTTCCGCTGTTAAATCATAGAGTTTCTTTTTCTCAGCGAAACTCTCATCATCAGCGGAAGGAGGTACGAGAGCGTCCTCACGTAATGCATAGTCTATGTCCATAATACCGAGGACAATCTGAACTCTTTCCTTCTAAGAAGGAAAGTTTGTCCCTGTCAGCTGCTCAATGCCGCTCAAATAAGCGGCAACATTAGCGTTGTTCATGGCTGATTCAAGAAAATAGAATATAATCAGTAAATATTGGAGAAAGTAAATGTCTTGCATGAAATTAACCCTACGTTGGTCTGATTAATAACATGCTAATGACAAAAAAAAGGAACTAAATTAATTTATGGGTAACACATGGTCATAAACAACGTTGGTTAGAATATGATCATGGTTTTAACATAATCCCAGTTTTATTTAAATAGGTATGATACATAGTTATAATCAACTTTGGTCAGAATATAACTACGATCACAAAATAATCCCAAAACATTATTAAATCTCCAATTAATATTTCCCGTTGGTTCCATATTAATCAGAGACAATACACATAAACAATCATCATAAATAATTAAATGTCATATTAATTGAATTTGCACAATAAAATTAATCATGGAATTAATGAAATTAATACCCAGGAAATAATAATCATTAATCAACATTATTGTTAAATGAGACATAATGTAACCAACAAAGAAACAACAATAAACAGTAATTAGGCTTGTGGCCCAAAAGGAAAAATAAAACGGCCTGGCGATCACAGCGACCCAGAAGGGCGGGATCAGTCCAAAACGTGAGCGCGGCCCAACAATAATCGACAGCCCAGCAGCGAAAAAACGCGCAACCAACCAAAAGGCGGAGCCCGACCGGCAGCCCAGGTAATCCACTTCCCAGCGACGCGAGATCAAGGCCGTCGATCTGGACGAATGGTTCGGATTCGCTCGTAGCCAAACCAAAAGGGCGACGGTGAAGAACCCTAACCCTAAAGCCAAATCCCGATCCGGAAAAACGCACAGCGGCGATGGCGCGACGTGGCAACGGCGACTGCGGGCGAGGCCGATGCAGCGGGACAGCGCGCGCTAGGGGCACGCACGGGCGATGAAGCGGCGTGCCAGGAAGCGAAACCACAGCCGCGCGGGAGGCGGCGGGATTATGCCGCGACGGGCTGCAGCGGCCACAAGACGTGGGTTCCCAACTAGAGGTAAAAACCCCAATCCCCTTTAATCTTTTATTAGGGTTCATAAAAATGGGGATTTTCGGGTTCGAATTTTGGGATTTAGGTTTCGGATTTGATGTTCTAGGGTTCGAATCGTTTGGGGATTTTTGGGAATTTGTCGAATTAGGGTTCGATTGATCTTATCCCCTCCTTCTTGATGCTAAACCGAGACTAATCAAGGCTAAACCGAACTAATTCAATGTCAATTCGAGCCGAATATGTCTAAACCGAGTTAAATTTGATTTTAAACCGACGAATCAAGATCTTAAACCGGGCTTAAAAGGAACATGAATAGACTAGACCGCTCTGATACCAAATGTTAGCAATAATCTAAGTGCTAAGTCTTCTAGCCTAAGTCATGATCACAATGAATAATGCGGAAATTAGATAGTTCACTGACCCGGATTAGGAGACGCCATTAGAATAGCTCGGTGTAGATTGTCGATGAAGTAGTGGCAGTAAGGGGAAAGGTCACCGTGACTTGCACGGTGATGGAGATGGTCTTCGTCAACCTTAGCGCCAAGAACACCGGATCGGATGGGCGTGTGAGGGGAGAGGATGAACCAGTTCTTAGTAGATCTCACAAAGAACAAGAGCCGGACTCAACCCTTTTTAATCTTGCGCTGGCTGACGGGACCAAAACCAAAGAAGTTGGTGCGCTCCCGATCAATGCGCGTGCATGACGTGTAGTGGCTTAGATCCGAAAATTTCGGAGCTTCTGTTAGCTCCTCTTGAGATCACCACTAACACCTTTTGCAGCGCTTACAAAAAAGCTGTTGGAATGGAACAAGGACCTTACCACACAAGGGGATGAAAACGGCAGAACGCCTCTCCACTTTGCCGCAGCTGCTCTGCAACCGCTGCCGCCAACGCTTATCTACTTTGCCGCAGATATTACGCAGCCGATGCGGCACATCCCGTTGTTGGAATGGAACAAGGACCTTCCAAAAATGCTCTTGGATGCTAACCCAGTTGCACTGTATCAGTCAAACAACGATGGATTATTTCCCATACACATCGCTGCCTCTGTTGGTGTCAAAGAGGCCGTTGCCATGTTCCTTGAGAAGTCGCCCAGTTGCGGCGGTTTGCGTGACGCTAAGGGAAGGACATTCCTTCATGTTGCTGTTGAGAAATCCCAAGTGTCCACAGTTTCTTTTGCTTGCGGAAATCCATCGTTTACATGGATCTTGAATATGCAAGACAATGATGGGAACACTGCATTGCACCTATCTGTCCGGTCTGGGAGGCTTAGATTGTTTTAGCCTCTACTCGGGAATCGGCAAGTACACTTGAATTTAACAAATAAAAAAGGGCAAACTCCTCTAGATATGTTACAGTTCAATATAACCAACCGTTTTTACCAGGTAATCTACTGTAGCTCTCGTTATATTTTTAAGCATGTCCCTTGAAAGAAAAGAAAATAATTGAGGTTTGCAAGGTTTGATTTCTCGCATTTATTTTTCTATATTGCAGGACCCCAAAGCAAAGATACAATATGCACTCGTAGGTGCAGGTGCTATATACGGTAGTTGTCGCTATGATCATTCTCAAGAGAAGAATACTGACCAAGTAAAACTTGATGAAAGAGAAGAATCAAAGAAGGAGAAAGATTCGACACAAACTTTCTGTATTACCGCAGTTCTAATAGCAACAGTGGCGTTTGGTGCAACTTTCTCCCCAATTGGAGGTTACAATGCTGATGATCACCAAGGAACACCAACGCTTGCTGGGAGGTATGCTTTTGATGCGTTCATGATGGCCAACTCATTTGTGACGGACCACCCATTTTAGGGAGGCCGCTTAATTACCGCTACGGCTACCCAGGAAGATTAACCGTAGGGAAACCAAACGTACATTGCCAGGTTAACATCCAAAAGCAATAATTTTAAGCAAGATAAGGCCTAACGGCCAGAGTTTACAGTAGCGCGGCAAGCACAAATCATAGTCTTTACAACACAAAAGAATCTCCATAGGCAGTTTGAGCGAAGATCGAGACTAAAACCACACGGTGTCGCCATCTACGACTTCTTGGAAATCTCCCGCGTCTTGATACTCTAAAATAGGTTAATTAAGCAAGAGTGAGTACTACAACGTACTCAACAAGCCACACAGTGAAACCTAATTACCACATGCGAAGGATAGGAAGAGTTAGCCGTATGTCTCTTTTGGTGGATGCAAGTTTTCATAATAATTATCATTTCATTTGAAACACAATCCATACTAATAATAAGAATAAGGGGGGAATTTTCCAAATTTATATACTTACACACTTGTTTAACCAAAATCTACTTGAGCTCAGGTTCGGGAGTCACCCCATTTTAACTCAGCTTCATTTACCGGAAGCACGACGTATTCGAATACCATTTAATTCACTCTGCAGAGGTGTTCAGCTTTACCCACAAGATTCCACGATCGTTAATGCCACGCGATTAACATGCAACTTTTATGCATGCGGCCGGATCGAGGTTATCATAGCTTTTTCGTTGGACCCTTCCCTCTTTAGCCCCTATCCGGTAGAGCTTTGGTCCACATCAACCCGGGGTCCCCACTGGCCAGAGTGGAGTTCGCGATCCCGCCTACTGTGGACACCTACCGTTGTGAACTCGAAATGCCACACTTTTCTTGTGCACATTTCCGTTTCACCCCCATAATCGCGGACCATCTCCCACACCCGGGAAGGTAACCCTGCTCCTATAGGTATTCCGAGGGAAAGTACAAGGTACCGAGCTACGTTGAGTTAAGCCAACGAAGTTGACCGGCCCAACCTGTGATTGAACGAGTTCTTAAGTTATTTACTTTGCCCAAGGTTGTAAGTCCTTATCTTGTCACAGACCAAACCATTACGTTCCACAGCCCCTGGTACCCAGTGTACCACCATCCGTTCATACCTTGATATTGGTCCTTGGCCGGGGATCAGACTAACACCCACCCGGTGGTTAGCGCAATACTGTCCCCTGTCGGGACCCGAATCTACAAATCCGGACCCTCTGTGTATTCAGCACTAGTCCAGGAACGCGCTAGTGCACACAGTCTCAACATTGGTAAATATCACAATCATACCACTCGATACTAATAAAGTACTTTAATTAGATAAACAAACTGGTTGCTTGACCTTAGGGTCAAGTTACAAATATACGCCTCGCAGGGCGAAACTTATTAAAAGAGAAATAATAGCAGCGGAAAAAGTAAGATAACATCGTGGCACCATCCAAAGATACCACAGCAATCGACCGGCTCGCTCCCTAGCTAGACGGTTCCTCTGGAAGCTCCTCCTCCAAAGCTGGTGTAGACTCTTCTTCAACTGGTGTTGTATTGTGGCAAGGGTGAGTACTTGGTACTCAGCAAGTCATGCACAGAATGCAACTAATATACTACATGTATGGCTTAATACAAAGGAATAGCTCAAGGTTTGTTTGCAGTAAACAGCATTTTAACAAGTATCATAAGTAGATTCGAAAGCAGTAGAACAAGTAAAGCATAAATAACTTTTCAAGGAGTTTAGTAAACATCTTTCCCATCCCTAATCCACATTTCCATCAACATCATTATTAAACCAAACCCAACCTTTCAAGTACAAGTTATTTTCAAGAAAGTCTAATCCTTGACTGTAATTCCCGAGCGGTGTCCAATACCGCGGACACGGCTATTCGAATAGATTTTACACTCTGCAGAGGTTATGCACTTTACCCACAAGATACAGTCAAACACCACAAAGGCGAGTTTTCGTAACAAAGTCTTTCGGAAACCTCTAACAGTACAAGTGGTCCTCTCCGGTGTTGCACACTAACCCTTCCCTTAGCGAAGGCGAAGTTTAGGCCAAACCACTGTTAGATGGGTACCTGGCCGCAGCCCCGGTATGCTCCCCCTTACAACTACACAAAAGGTATAGTTGACACCTAGAGGTCCCACGGGTACGTTATTAGCAACTTAATCAACTAGGTCCGTCCCATTACAGACATGTGGTTGCACGTTTGACCCAGTTCAAAGGCTTGCAAGGTTAAGTCCTTAGGGTGACCAGGGCAAGACTACCCGAAGAACCAAACCAACATTCCCGGTGCCACAACTGGCCCACCCGATCATTCTTGTCACATGCCCCGGTCGAAAACTATTTATCAAACCCCCGTTGATTACCATGCACCACGTGCCATCAATATCACAACACATGATACCTTTCCAAAACAGGTTCAATATATTATTAAGTCAACATTAACATTTGAATGTCCAAAATCATGTCATGGGCACGTAGCAGGTCTAAGCAATATACTACAACGATCTAAATTCCCATGTTGGCAATTTAATAATGTCCAACTATTCAAACCTCAACTAGGGTGACAAGGGATCATGGCACATAATTAATTAACCAAGGTGTCATACAGCAATTAGGCATTTATCTAATTCCCATAATTAAATAAAGTATTTTCTAATTAAACTAGCATGCAATACATTGAATCAAAATAGATTTCATAATGGGAGCAACATGGTCAAAGCACAACTTGCCTTCAAAGAGCACTTGCTCTTGGTCCTGAGTTGGCTCCTGGGTCAACAATTCACCTTCGAATCCTTCCGGCACTTCAACGTCTACTCGGAACGCGTGCAAATAGCAACAAATGAATAAAACAGTAGACAAAAAGTGTCCAAACATCCAAAATGAAGTCCATAAACAGAGAGAGCATAATTTTATGAATTTTTAGGAATTTGAACCAGCGAAATCGGAGTTAAAATGCAAAAGTTATAAGCGTTTAAAGTTTAAATAATCAATTAAATAATATTATATAGAAAAACTTTGGTCTAAAAATTAAATAAAATTTACCATTAGGTAGATCTCAATTTTATACAAGTTTAGAAATTTGAATCACTCAAATCGGAGTTAAATTGCAAAAGTTATAAGCGTTTGAAGTTTGAATCTAAATTTGAATTAATAAACCGAATTAATTAAATAGTTTCTTTTTCGGAAAATGATTTATTGCGTTAGCCGTGACACGTGTCAGCATCCGATTGGTCCACGTGGACTTGCTGACGTCAGCACCGGCCGAACCCACCGATGACGTCAGCATGACGTCACCGTGACACGTGGCAAGACCCGGATGCTGCCACGTGTCCGGGTCAGCGGACGCGGTTCACGTGCGCTCGGTCCCATCGCTGACATGCGGGCCCGCCCTGTCAGCGGCTCGGGCTCATGCTGGCGCGGGCGTGGCTGACACGGGGGCCCCACTGACACGCGGCCCCGCGTGTCAGAGACACGTTCCACGCGAGGGCGCTGACCGCGGCGGTCACGCTCCCAGCCACGTGGCTAGATCTCGGCCGTAGATTTGAAAATCAGCGGCCTAGATCAGATCTGGTTATCACGTGCTGGAGTGAACGCGGTCAATCTACGCCGTTGGATCTAGATCCAACGGTTGAGAACGACGTTAACCCCGTAACGTGGATTACGTTATGGGTGACGTGGCCGATCGTGGGCCGTTGGATCTCGATCCAACGGTCCAGATCCGATCTGGGTTCTAGGGTCTTGGATTGCACGTGGGCTCACCTGGATCGTTGGATGAAGATCCGACGGTTCACCGAGCTCGGGGACGGCGATGGCACGCGGCGGCGCTGGGTGGCCGGAGCCGAGGACGATGTCCAAGCCAACGGCGCTCCGGGGCTTCTCCGGCGAGGTGAATTGTCCCTTCTGGTGTGCCTTGATCTGGGGATCTCGGAGCTGGGCTCAGACACGGCGGAGGACGACGGACGACGGCGGGGCGAGGCAAAAACCTAGGCGGAGAAGAGAGCTACTACGGCGAGCGATTGCGGCTAAGCGGCGGCGGCTAGGGCTCGGCGGACTAGGGTTTCGGGTGCGCACGGAAAAGGGCAACCTCGGGCGATGTCCCATGCATTAAATAACCCCGGGATGCGCGCACAAATCGGAACCCTAACGGAACACGGCGGCTACGCGGCGGAGGAGTCCGACCCGGACTCGGGCGGAGACGAAGGCGGGCAGCCGTCCACGTGGCGCGATCAGCGGCCACGATGGCGCGGGCGAGATCGGATCCGGACCGGATCCGGTCGGATCGGTGCGGCTCATCGTGGGCCGTTGGATCTTGATCCAACGGTCGCACGGGTTGGGGCTCGGCTGGACCGGTCTGGCTCGGTCTGGGCTCGAGTCTGACTCGAGTTCCGACTCGGTCGGATGAACAGTACTCGACCCGAGTTGATTTTCCAGCGATTAAATATTCAAATTAATTCTCAGAAATTCATTTAATTCATTAAAAATAGCAAAAGACTCAGAAAAATTCCAGAAAAATTCTGGAAAATATTTTGGAACATTTTGGACTCAAATAAAATATTTCCAACAAAATTTTATTTGCAAAGTTAAGTTCCTTAATTATTTCAAAATGGAATAAATTCAAATAAATCCCAAATAAATCCAAATAAATTCCAGAAAATTCCAAAATTCACCAAAGTGCCAAATCACACTTGAATTTAAGAAAAGCAAAATTTTGGGATGTTACAAACCTCCCCCCCTTAACAGAATCTCATCCCCGAGATTCAGGGCTTTCTAAAGAAGTAGGTTCGGAAACTCTTTCTTCAAATCCTCTTCGCGTTCCCAAGTTGCTTCACTCTCCGCGTGGTTGCTCCATTGAACTCTGCAGAAACGGGTTGACTTGTTTCTCGTCTCTCGATCCATGGTGTCCAAAATCTTCACGGGGTGCTCCTTGTAAGTCAGATCCTCTTGTAACTCGATTGATTCAAGCGGTGTCTGTTCCTCAGGTACTCGAAGACACTTCTTCAGCTGGGACACGTGGAACACGTCATGCACTCCTGCTAATGATTGCGGTAACTCTAGCTGGTAAGCAACTTCACCTCTGCGGCTGAGAACCTTGAATGGTCCAACATATCTCGGCGCGAGTTTTCCTTTGGCATGGAATCTCTTAACTCCTCTGAGTGACGTGACCCTGAGATACACGAAATCTTCTGGTTCAAAACTCAGGTCTCGGCGACAGTTGTTAGCATAACTCTTCTGTCGTGATTGGGCTATCTTCAATCTCTCCCTGATCATGGCAATCTGTTCTTCGGCTTCTTGAAGAATATCGGGCCCAAAGACACGGCGTTCACCTGTCTCGTTCCAATTCAACGGCGTCCGACAGGGTCGACCGTATAGTGCTTCAAATGGCGACATTTGCAAACTGGCTTGGTAACTATTATTGTAGCTGAACTCAGCGTACGGCAGACTTTTATCCCAAGAGGTAGCATAAGCCAATGCACACGCTCTTAACATATCCTCCAAAATCTGATTAACTCTTTCGGTTTGCCCATCTGTCTGCGGATGATAAGGCATCTTGAAGTTCAAACGGGTTCCCATGGCTTTATGCAGTTTATTCCAGAATCTTGAGGTAAACTGAGTACCTCTGTCCGATACAATTTTCTTCGGCACTCCGTGCAAACAGACGATCCTGGTCATATACAATTCAGCTAACTTATCTCCTAAATAAGTGGTCTTCACTGGACTTGGTTTGGCGAAACGGAGACCATTTTCGGACTCAGCGTCTTGAAACAGTTCGGAAAAGTACATTTGGGCATTTTCTTGGATTTTTTGGGAATCTTGGGTATTTTTGGATATTTAAGCGAATTAAAATGAATTTTGGAAATTCAAAACCGAAAAGAAAAAAGGAAAAGGGCACTGTTCACTTGGGCCGCTCAGAGAATGCTTTTGGCCCACGAAACGGGCGCGCGCGGGAAATGGCCATTGGGCCGGCCCATTCCCACGGCCAGGCCACCCTGACAGGTGGGCCCGGTGCGCAGAGAGAGAGGGAGAGAGGCTGGCGCGTGGGGCCGTTTGGCAATGGGTGGGGAGGGGTTTTGTTGGCGGGCTGGCAGGTGGGCCACGGGGGCTAGGAGGGGTGAGCCGACCGGTGGGGCCCGGTTGGCAGCGGCGGTGGAGGTCGCACGGCCGTCCGGCCGAGCCAGACGGCGCTAGCCGCCGGAGCTGGGGAAGACGGAGCCGATCTCGCGATTTAGGGCTCCGGGGCACTGGGATTTTTGGGGGAAACGGAGAGGGGCTCACCCTAAGTCTAGGGCGCGGTTCTGGGGAGACCGAGCGGCGACGGAGCGGGCTAGCGACGGCGCTTGGCCGGAGAGGGAGAAGAAGCCCGTGGAGTGACCACGGGAGAGCACGGGAGTGAGGGAGAGAGAGGGGAATAGAGAGAGGAGGCTGTGGCGGTCTCGGTGAGCCATAAATGGCGGCCAAGAAGGGCTTAAATAGCCGGCGAGGGAGGCGCTAGGTCTTTGGCCGAATCATGGTGGCGGGGACGGCGTGGAGGTGGTGGCAGGCTCTGTGCGTGGGCGTGGGGCTCAGGGTGAGGTGGCGACGAGTCGTGGAGTGCCCTACGGGCTAGGGTTGCGGCGAGGGGACGTGGCCGCGGCTCAAAGCTGCCATGGCAGCTATCCCTCCTCGGGGAAGATGTACAGTAGCCGGCGGGATTCAGGCGGGGGCGCTGGCGGCTGGTGCGGGCGGAGTCGCGCGGGGGCGCGAGGGCGAGGCGAAGGCTGTTTTCCAAGCGGGCGTGGGCGCGCGTGGGAGGTGTCCGAGCGGGTGAGGCGCGGGGGCGAGGAGGTGGCCTATTCGCCAAAAAGGGAAAGCGCACGGACGGAGAAATTTCCGAAAACGGAAAATACCCGTAATACACTCATTTAAATCCGAAAAAAAAATCCAAAAAGTCAGGAAAAATTCTAAAAAATCAAAGGACTCCAATAAAACCCAATAAAATATAATTTAAAATTTTTAGGGCATTTCAACCTACCCCCCTTAAAATAAATCTCGTCCCTGAGATTCATTTCTTCTGGGAAAAGAGGTTGGGAAAATTCTGCTGCAATTCCGACTCCTTTTCCCATGTGGTTTCTGTGAGCGTGTGATTCTTCCACAATACCCGGCAGACTCTGACATCTTTGTTTCGAAGTTTCCTTTCAACTGTCTCGATAATCCTGACTGGTTCCTCTGTATAGGTCAGATCATTTTGTAGGTCAATTTCCTCTAACGGTACTTGTTCTGTGGGTTGTCGAAGACACTTCCTTAATTGTGACAC
Organism: Rhipidocladum racemiflorum; assembly: GCA_036346355.1. Lineage (NCBI taxonomy): Eukaryota > Viridiplantae > Streptophyta > Magnoliopsida > Poales > Poaceae > Rhipidocladum > Rhipidocladum racemiflorum. Next base: position 25,509,058 of record CM070586.1, read on the forward strand.
ATGGAATACATTGTGTACTCGTGACAATTCAGGACTCATCTGTAGTTTGTAGGCTACCTCTCCAATTCGGCTTATGATCTTATATGGTCCAACATATCTTGGTGCCAATTTTCCTTTGATCTGAAATCTATGCACAGGTTTGAATGGTGTTACTTTCAGATACACAAAATCTCCAACTTGGTAACTGATGTCCTTTCGCCTTATGTCTGCATAGTTCTTTTGTCGTCCTTGTGCTATCTTTAAGTTTTCTCTGATGATTCTTACATGGGCTTCTGCATCATGAACAATATGTGGCCCTAATAACTGTTTTTCTCCCACCTCAGTGCAGTTTAGTGGGGTCCTACATTTTGTCCCATAAAGTGCTTCAAATGGTGCCATTTGTAGACTGGCCTGATAACTGTTATTGTAGGAAAATTCTACAAATGGTAAACAAGTGACCCAAGACGCTCCGTATGTCAGGGCGCAGGCTCTCAACATATCTTCCAGTATCTGGTTGACCCTTTTCGTCCATCGATTACCTGGATGGTATCTTTGTCAGATCAAGTTCAGGTCTGTTCCCATGGCTTCATGTAGACTCTTCCAAAATTTTGACGTGAATTGGGCTCCTCGGTCTGACACAATCTTTTTGGGAATCCCATGCAATCTAACTATCTGCGTCAGGTATAGCTCTGCTAGCTTATCCTTGCCATAGGTCTGCTTGACTGGTATGAAATGTGCTACTTTAGTTAGTCTGTCAATTATTACCCATACGGAATCAAATCCTTGTTGTGCTTTGGGTAATCCTGTGATAAAGTCCATTCCGATCTCATCCCACTTCCATTCAGGGATCGGTAGGGGTTGTAACATTCCAGCGGTCTTCTGATGGTCGATCTTAACCTTATGGCATACGTCACAACACAGTACGTGTTCGGCTATCTCCTTCTTCATGCCTTTCCACCAATATTCACCTTTCAAATCATTGTACATCTTCGTACTGCCTGGGTGTATGGTGAGCTGAGATGAGTGAGCTTCAGTCAAAATCAATCCTCTTATATCTTTATTATTGGGAACACATACACGACCACGGAATCGTAATATGCCTTGCTCATCTTCCGAGAATTCCGACGGACCGTTTGTATTCACTTCTTTGCGGTATCGCTGGATTTCTTCATCTTCTTGTTGAGCTGTTTTGATTTGACTGAGTAGGTCTGACTGAATTGTAATGGAGGCTAAAAATCCTTTCTCTACTATCTGCAGGTTCAGCCGTTCCTTTTCAAATTGCAGCTGTTGTGAGATGTCTGTTGTCTTGGCTAGTGGTGGCATGATTTTCTACTTAATGCGTCTGCTACTACGTTAGCCTTTCCGGGGTGGTATTGTATCTCTAAGTCGAAATCATTGATTAGTTCTAACCATCTTCTTTGTCTGATATTCAGGTTCGGTTGAGTGAACACATACTTCAAGCTTTTGTGATCTGTGAATACGTCGCAGTGATTTCCCAATAGGTAATGCCTCCAGATCTTAAGTGCATGCACCACCGAAGCTAATTCCATGTCATGAGTTGGGTAGTTCTCTTCATGTGGTCTTAATTGTCGAGAATCATAAGCAATTACTTTCCCGTCTTGCATCAGAACACAGCCTAATCCTTGTTTTGATGCGCCGCAGTAAATTTGAAACTCCCTGCTTGGGTCAGGAAGTACAAGTACTGGTGCTGAGGTTAATTTCGTCTTCAAAGTCTGGAAACTCTTCTCACATTCTTCTGTCCACCGATAAGGCTTAAACTTTTTGAGAAGCTGGGTTAGAGGTTTGGAAATTTTTGAAAAACCATCAATAAATCTTCGGTAATATCCAGCTAATCCTAGGAAACTTCTGATTTCTTTTACTGACGTGGGTTGCTTCCATTCCATCACTGCTTGTACCTTTGTTGGATCCACTTTCACTCCCTCTTCGGTGATGATGTGTCCCAGAAATGCAATTTCTCTCATCCAAAAGTCACATTTGGAGAACCTGGCATACAATTGATGTTCCCTGAGTCTCTCTAGAATCAGATGCAGATGCTCTTGATGCTCTTCTTCCGTCTTTGAGTAAACCAGTATGTCATCTAGAAACACTACGATGAATCGGTCTAGATAGTCCATGCACACTTGATTCATCAAGTTCATAAAATAAGCTGGGGCGTTTGTGAGTCCGAATGGGACCACTGTGAACTCATACAGCCCATATCTGGTGGTAAAGGCTGTCTTTTCTTTGTCCTGCTCTCTGACTTTCAACTGATAGTATCCGGTCCTTAAGTCTATTTTTGAGAAAATCCTAGCTCCTTTAAGTTGATCGAATAAGTTGTCAATCCGAGGTAAGGGATACTTATTCTTTATGGTTGCGGCGTTCAGCGCTCTATAATCCACGCAGAGTCTTACGCCTCCATCTTTCTTAGGGACAAATAGGACTGGAAAGGACCATGGTGATATGCTTGATCGGATAAATTCCTTTTCCAGTAATTCGTCCAGTTGCTTCTTGAGTTCTCTTAATTCCATTGCCGCCATTGGATATTGGCGCTTGGTGAGGGGTACTGTTCCTGGTACCAGTTCTATGGCTAACTCTATGCTCCTGTCTGGGGGTCTTCCTGGTAATTCTTCTGGGAAAACATCTGGGTATTCCCGAACAATGGGTACTTGATCTATGGTTGGGGTTATGGGGGCTGGAGCTCTTCCTCTGAGTTGGTTGAGAACATGAAACCTTATCTGCTGGGCTCTTCTTTTCCGAGTGCCTCCAAGTCATTTCTAGCTTCCTCTATCATCATCAACTTGTCGACCATAGTCGCCAGGTCCCTAAATTCTAGAGCTGCGATATGGAATTTTAAATTCTTCTACAAACCTTCAGAGAATCTTTCTATTTTCTTGGCTTCAGTGTCCACTTCGTTTGGTGCGTAGCGGGCTAGCTGGTTGAATTGTGGGAGGTATTCCATAACGGTCCTACCTCCCTGCCGGAGGGCTAGGAATTCTCTTCTCTTGGAGGCCATCAGTCTAGTCGGGATGTGAACTTTGCGGAATGCTTCCTCAAATTCGAGCCATGAGGTGTCCTGCTCATTCCTGGTGGCTTGAAAATTCATCCACCAGGCCGCTGCTTGTCCCTGTAGCTGGTGTGAGGCAAACAATACTTGCTCCTTGTCTGTGCATTGGATGGTTTCTAGCTTTCTTTTTATGTCACGGATCCAGTCGTCCGCGGCTAATGGTTCTGTTGGTGTTGAAAAGATAGGTGGTCGGGATTTCTGGAAATCGGACCACTTTGTTCCTCCAATATGGCCTTCTTGTCTATTGTGGTTGCCCTGAAGGTGTCCTTGAGGCCTTGCTGCTAGCTGTTCTAAGACTCTTTCCATTAGTTGGGTCTGATGTCTCTACTACTACAGAACCGGCTACCACAAGCGGGTCGTAACCCCCTTCAGAAGCGGTTTTATAACCGCTTCTAAGCAACCGCGTGTGATACCCGTCCGGTATCACAAGCGGTTGCACGGACCGCTTGTGTTGTGGCAGCAGAAGCGGTTGGGAAGGTGTCCAGGAAGGCCAGTGGAGCCGCCACGTGGGGGACTCCACAAGCGGTTCGTGTTACAAACCGCTTGTGGAGAGCAAACACTCCAGAAGCGGTTAGAGTCACGAACCGCTTGTGGAGAGATTTTTCAATTATATGTATTATAGAATATGTTCTTTCAGTGTTTTTGTATATCGTTTTTGACCATAAAATTAAATATGAGTGAGGAGTTTTCTGCGCAATTAAATATATATTACATATGCTTACTCATACACATGTTCACAAGCTAGCTCAGTAAAAAAACGAACTTAATAGTGTAACAAATGGACAAGTACATACACGCTATCGACGTTTACAAGTTTGAATGATTAAAAAAATGATTATCGAACTCAGTTCTTGCATGCGTCAGTCAAGTCCTTGGTCGACGTCGATGTCGTCATCAGTTCAGCTGTGTTCAACGATGGACCAAGCCGTACGTGGAACTCGCCATTTGGAGATACAACCTCGTCGACAATGAAGCCGATTAGTTGTTCTTGCAGTGCGCGCACTCGATGAGGCGGGAGCACGCTAACATGCTCATCGATGTTGGGCTGAAAATTGATTAAGCAGGAAGTATATAAATATCCGATCACATGCAATTAATTGAAATGTAAGTTGTAGCTAACAAATTGACATGCATATACGAACCTCGGCATAATGTTCCAGCTCATCGCCATGAATAAAACTTTGAATATAGTGAAACACGTAGTAACCACATAAGTTGTTTCCAGCCATTTGGCGTTTAACCTTGACGGGGAGAAATTTCAGAATATCAGATGAAGAACTGATATGGTGCATTTATATTAATAATTGTTTTTGTAGTACGTACCTGAGTGCTCACTATGACTTCGAATTCTTTCTTGAATTCTCCTTTATGCTTCTTCTGGAACTTTGCAAATGTCTTGTTGAGGACGTCAATGAACCATTGGTATTTGCTGATTGGATTCCTTCTTGAGTCATGAACTATAATCCTGCTGTTGTCAAGCTCGATGACTAGAAGGATCCAATGAAACCTATTCGTATATTCCAACAAGCGCGTAAGCAGCTAGTCGTACTATCAATGGCTTAAGAAATACAAGAACAAGAGGTTTGTGAGAACACGTACATGAAGTTGAAGGGCGTAAGTATGTATGCGGTTTGTAGTCTTTGTTTCAATAATGCACGCAAAAATGTATGCCTCAACATGCGGTCTTTCTTTGGTCGAATTGCCAGATTTTCTCGTTGACAACCTCTGGGTCGATGAAGCCAACGTTCTGTTTGCCCAGTCTTCTACATCGTTGTATCTCCATTCTACATAAGAAGGGATAACTAAGTTAATTAGATTTTCAATTTTGTGGTACGAGAGGAAGCAAACGGTAAACTTAGCAGATCAACACTTACAGACACCAGCAGCACATGAAGCCAACGTCGATGGCGTCTGTTTGGTACACATGGTACAAGTCCTCGAATTGCAGCCATATGTCTGTCTTTTGCCCGCGGAAGAAGTGCTCATCTTGAGAAATGAGGTGGAACATTTTCTCTCCTTTAGATGCCCTTTTCATGTAACATTCATGCATTTGACGCATCTTCGTTGGGAGATCATTTATATCTTTTGGATCAATTAGCGGTTTGCCCAACTCATACTTCCATCTGGTTGGTGCCACTGGAAGATCCTGGTCTATTGATTCGAGTCCTGCCTCCTTCAAGAATTCTTGGATCCTCAACTGCTCAGCACTCTGCACATCTTCCACTTTCTTCTTCTTCTTTCCCGCCGACTAGCCCGTGTATTTTTCCTTGTAGCCTTTCTTATTGTCCTTTCGTAGTCGGTCGTCACAAAGTGTGGCGCCGTTCGCATGACCGAAAGTGCTTCACAATTTTTATCGGTTTTAACGTTGGGCTCGCGCCGTTGGCGCAAACTGCCTGGCCACATCCGTCTTTATGGTAATTGATAGCTCCTCCGCAGTCAAATCATATGGCCTCTTCGGCAGTTCCTTCAACATTCTCTGTCCGTCGGATGCCGACTTCGTGGGAGCAGGTGCCGGTGCGGGATCCCTCCTTCTGACATGGAGCTTCTTCCTCGGGGGAGATGCTGGAGGTGTGGTGACTGGAGATGTCGGGCTTCTTTGTGGAGCGGGAGGTGGAGGAGGCGTGGCCTGGACCACCAGAGAAGCTTTGCGTGCAGGCGACGTTGGAGGAGTCATGGGTTGTCGATGTGGAGGAGGCGTGCTTGCTGCTGCAACTGGCTCAAACTGCGGGGCCTCTATTGTTGGAGATGTGACCTCCACACCATCTTGAAATATGATGTACTTTTTGCGCCAGAGGATGATACTGCCGTGGAGGGCCTGTCCAAGCTTGGTCACGTCGTCGCCCCTAGCAATCTCGAGCAAGAGATCTTCGAAGCCCCCCACCACCTCTTCCACCGTGACCTTCGAGTACCCGGAGGGTATCTGGTTGAAGTGGAACGTCTGGCCCGCCTCCACCGGATAAGCCATGCCGTAAGCCACCTTGTAGGAGAGGTTACGCATATCAATGTGTAGCTCGCACTGGCGGCGAACCTTGATGCTGTCCACGGGATAACGGACCTGCGGGTCATCTGCTTCAGGGGCCACGGCGGACGCGCAACTGCTCTTTTGCGCGGTGGGACTGATCACGGGTTCCGGCGCCCCTTGAACATTACTTCCCTGAAGCTGATACTGGCTTATTGCTTCGGACACTTGTTGCGCGATCAGATCAGGGATGGAAGCCTTCGTAGCTCTAAGCTCGTCCTCCAATCGGCTCACTCTACCCTGATCTCTCTTGCTTCTGTCCCGGCTCCTGTAACTGCTTGAGTCTTTGGCAAATCCGTGCCTCCACGGTATCTTTCCGAAACCTCTTGTCCTTCCCGGGTGCTCAGGGTTTTGAAGGGCATATGTTAGCTCGTCATTCTCCCTGTCCGTTACCAAGGATCCTGACCGAGATTGTTCGATGGCTTGTACAATCCTTTCACCAACTTCTTGCACTGTTGGTGCCATCACCAAGCTACCGTCATCTGCAAGTTGGCCCCCGTGACCCAAGAACCAATTGCGCAGGCGAGGCTCCCAATCCTCGATTTGGTACAATTTCCTGCTGCCGAAGTTCCTCTTCCCGCTTGTCCCATTTCTTTGCAGCCTTAATGTAACCACCGGTGCCGAGATGGTGATGGTATTGCTTCTTCTGGGCATTCACCTTGTTTTTCTCTCTCGCGGCCTGTCCTGCATCGGATAGCTTGTACTCCTCGAAAGCCTCCCAATGATCTCGCCACTTAGGAAATTGATTGAAGTCCGGCCTTTCTCCTTTGTCGATGTACTTGCGGGTGAGGGACGACTTCCATCTTTGAAAGGAAGTTGCCATCTTCTTGAAAGCCCATCCCTTGGCCTTCTGTTTCGCACTTACGGAAAAGTGAAATTTTCCTTCAGATCATTCCAGGCAGTTCCTTGGTAGCTGCAGGACTTGATCCATTTCGGATGCTTTGATTGGGACGTGATCCCTCACGTGGTAGCCGCAAGCATTGTTGAAAGGGCCAATTGCTGAAAGTGGGGCTAGCAGACTCCCGTCGTTGCCGACTTCGGTTATCACATACTTGGTCGAAGGCTTCTTGTTAGGTCCTTGGTTAATTCCGGACTGGGTGGCCGATGATGTACCGGGCTGGATACACAAACACATGTTAGAATAATTAACATTTTTACGGTGATTTCATAATGGTTAAGACTATACCTCGGTGTAGCCATCAGTATCCTCGCCGGTACCAGTGTTAACAGGCTCATCGACAGCGGTACCAGTGTTAACAGGCTCATCGACGCCTAAGATGGTTCCCAGCGCAATGGTCTCGAACATCATATTTTCCTCATCATCGAAATCCGGGTCACCACGTCTTGGTGTCGCCATCTATAGTGGGCATGAAATCATATATACAATATTTATATATTAAATACATACGCACATACAAACATATATTTGTAATATCTCTAGGCCAAAAGAGAGGGAAACCGATGGGATTTCCCCTTGCAACTCCCAAAAGAGAGGGAACCAAGACTGTAATGCCACTTTCAATGGGGTGGAATGGGAGAGAGGTATCACGTACGTAGAACCCCACCCTCACCCCTCCATGCATGTTGCCGTTCCGCTTCGTTACAAACAATGGAGTATTTAGGTAGCGGACATATCTCTAGATATAATCTATAGTGTGTCGTATCATCCTTTAAAATTTTGAGTTCAAACTTGAAGTATATGGCCACGGACCCCGACATATATACGCACGATCGATCATCCTTTAAAATTTAGTAGCATGAAAACTCCAACATACAACATACATGTGGCTATGAAAACATATATACAATATATATACAATATATATACAATATTTACTAAAATAAATATACAATATATATACAATATTTGTACTTTTTTGGCAATATTTACTAAAATAAATATACAATATATATACAATATTTACAACATATACAATATATATACAATATTTACAACATATACAATATATATACAATAGTTACAACAGAGAGAGCATGAAAACTCCAACATACAACATACATGTGGCCATGAAAACATATATACAATATATATACAACAAAAATGTACTCCAACTGCAACAGATCAACAAAAATCCTTGTGAGCATTTCACCGAACACCTTGCGGGCATGAATACAGACAGAGAAGGAGGGGGCATTTCACCAGCTACCTAGGTCCTCCGGGGTGGATGGCCTGGGGGGCGTCGGCGCGGTGGCTGGGAGGCGCTTGGCGGGCGTCAGCGCTGGGCGGTCGCTGGGGGGCGTCGGCGCGGTGGCGGTCGACGGAGCTGGCTCTAGCGCGCGCGGGACTTAGAAAATTTGAAGGTGCGGGAGAGTGTGGGGACTTCAAAATTTAAGTGTTTGTCCCGCTTCTACAAGCGGTTGGTATTACGAACCGCTTGTAGAAGCACCTCTAGAAGCGGTTCGTAATACCAACCGCTTGTAGAAGCACCTCTAGAAGGGGTTCGTAATACCAACCGCTTGTAGGCCCCTATGTTGGCTTCACCACGTGTAGAGGATCCCGACTACAAGCGGTTCGTAATACCAACCGCTTGTAGAGGTTCATATACAAGCGGTTTTTAATACCAACCGCTTGTAGAGGGCCTCGATTACATGCGGTTTGTTCCACGAACCGCTTGTAAAAGTAAAGATACGTAACACTTAAAAGAATGCAATGCCTTATGCTGTTAACAAGAAATCTCTTCTCCCCCTTGGCTAGCGCGGGCGCTTGAGTGCGGGCTTGTGCACAGAGGTCGGGTGTTCGAGCCCCACTCGCGCCCCGCAGGCCTTTCTTTTTTTTTAAACCAGACTACAAGCGGTTCTTAGTCCAAACCGCTTGTAGAGACACCCTCTACAAGCGGTTTGGACTAAGAACCGCTTGTAGAGACCCCCTCTACAAGCGGTTTGGACTAAGAACCGCTTGTAGTCTGGTTTAAAAAAGAAAGACTGCTGGGCGCTTAGTGGGGCTCGAACACCCGACCTCTGCACAAGCTCCGCCTCAGCGCCCGCTAGCCAAGGGGGAGAAGAGATTTCTTGTTAAGCACATTAGGCACCACATTCTTTTAAGTGTTTGTATTCGACTGTTTAATTTTTTTCCGTGTTTCTATTCTATTGTTTCATTTTTTTCTAGTGTTTGTATTCGATCCCTTCATTTTTGTTAAGTGTTTGTATTCGATTGTTTAATTTTTTCCTGTTTTTCTATTCTATTGTTTCATTTTTTTAAAACATCATATGTACAAGCAATGTTAAACATCAACATTTCAACATGATCATAGGGAATAATGTACAAGCAATGTTAAACATCAACATTTCAACATGATCATAGGGAATAATGTACAAGCAATGTTAAACATCAACATTTCAACATGATCATATGGAATAATGTACACGCAATGTTTACTTGACCATAATGTATACAGGTAGTACATCTTAAGTCTTCGTCTTTACAATTGTTCCTTCTTTATGATCGTGACGTATGTAAGGAGCATCGACATCACTGTCACGCAGGACGTTTATGTCAACATCAACTGTAAAAGGAGGGAGCTCGTCGAACTGACCATACTCTTCCTCATCGGTGACGTCCTCAACTCCTACAATCCTTCGTTTGCCTTGGAGAACTACATGTCGCTTTGGCATTACCTTTTGCTTGTCCTTTCGATTTTTGGGTTTGCTTGACATGTCCATTACATAGAAGACTTGGATCACATCATTCGCGAGAACAAACAGTTCGCGCCTATAACCGACTTCTGTGAGATCCACTGTTGTCATGCCGTATTTGTTGACCTTCACACCGTTTGGAGTCAGCTTGACCCATTGGCACTTAAATAGAGGGACCTTCAGAGGTCCATAGTCGAGCTCCCATATTTCTTCTATGAAACCATAATATGTGTCGAACACCGCCATCGTTGTTGTCTTGGCGTCTATACGGACACCGGCTGCTGGTTGGTGCTCCTGTTATCCTGGGATCTGGTGTAGAATGTGTAACCATTGATCTCATACCCCTTGAATGTCCCGATTCCTTGTGATGGTCCCCGGGCCAAGCGTTGCAATAGTTCATCGTTTGACCCTTCCTCAAGGATGTACTTATGTAGCCAGCTGCCGAAAGAATCCATGTGCTTCAAGGTTATCCAACTCTCTATCTTCCCTGTGAACTCGCGGCGTAGGACACTCTTGTGCTGAAGAACATAGGGGGCGACTATGGTTGATTGCTTCAGAACAGTGAAATGTGCTTGCTTGAATGCAACAAGATCGTTGCATGCAACTGCTTGCCTTCCTATTGTCCCTTTGCCCCGTAGCCTCCCCGCGTGTCGTGATATGGGGACGCCGATAGGATTTAGATCATTCATGTAATCAACACAAAACTCTATCACCTCCTCCGTCACGTAGCCCTCGGCAATGCAGCCTTCGGGACGCGAACGGTTACGAACGTACTTCTTGATGACGCTCATGTACCTCTCAAAAGGGAACATGTTGTGCAGATACACAGGTCCAAGGATACCTATCTCCTTGACAAGGTGAATGGTGAGATGAACCATGATATCAAAGAATGCAGGAGGAAAAATCATCTCGAGGCTAACCAAACTTTGTACCACATCAGCCTCCAACTTAGGCAGTTTAGCTGGTTCGACGACCTTCTACCAAATGGCGTTGAAGAAGGAACATAGCTTCGTGATTGTCCCCCGCACCCACTCGGGCAGTATACCTCTCGATAGCTCTTTGGGAGCAATCAGTGTCATCAACACAAAGGCGATCATGGGATTTTAGGCCTTGGAGTTTGTTCTCTTTCGTGTTTATGAGTCTCTTTACATTTGAGGAGTATCCAGAAGGGACCTTCACACTGTTCAAACACTCAATCATGCTTTTTTTCTCTTCTTTGCTTGGAGTGTAGCTCGCAGGATGTAGATAAAGTTGTTTTGTCCCTTCTTTGTTTTTCGGATGTAGGTCACTCCTCACCTCCATGTCTTCAAGGTCCTTCCGAGCTTGCAGTGTATCTTTCGATTTGCCGTACATATCTATGTAGCCTAGCAGGTTCAAACAAACATTCTTCGTGATGTGCATGAAGTCAAGCGAGTGACGAACCTCCAAAATCTCCCAATACGGCAGGTCCCAAAATATTGATTTCTTCTTCCATGTGGGTGCATGACCATCCTCGTTCGGCACAGGTATGCTTCCAAGACCCTTCCCAAATACTACTTTCAGATCCTTTACCATAGCAAACACAAGTCGCCCATTACGATGCTGAGGCTTACCACGAACTTCTGTTCCCCCGTTAAATTTACTGCCTTTCCACCTCAAAGCATGACTGCTAGGAAGAAACCTGCGGTGCCCCATGTACACACACTTCCGAGAGTTTTTCAGGTACATGCAGTCCGTTTCATCTATGCACTGGGTGCAGGCTTTAAACCCTTTCACAGTTTGGCCAGACAGGTTACCGAGAGCAGGCCAATCGTTGATTGTTACAAACAACAATGCACGCAGGTTGAAATACTCTCTTCTGTACTCATCCCAAACCCGTACACCATCCTCCCACAACTTCACAAGGTCTTCAACCAATGGTTTCAGGTAGACATCTATGTCGTTTCCAGGTTGCTTCGGGCCTTCGATCAATAATGGCATCATGATGTACTTCCGCTTCATGCACAGCCATGGAGGAATGTTATAGATGCAAAGTGTCACTGGCCAGGTGCTATGGATGCTGCTCAACTGACCGAAAGGATTCATCCCATCGGTGCTCAACCCAAACCTTATGTTTCTGACCTCATTTGCAAAGTTCGGGTAAGCCCGATCGACTTTCCGCCATTGTGAGCCATCTGCGGGGTGTCTAAGCATCCCGTCTTCCTTACGCTCTTCTTCATGACAACGCATCATCTTGGCATGACCTTCGTTAGCAAATAGACGCTTCAACCGGGGTCTCACAGGAAATACCATAATACTTTTCTTTGGAGTTCTCTTCTTCGTCGATTCCCATCTAATTCACTGAATCGCCACGTTGCACCTTATACCGGGATTCTTCGCACACTGGACAAACCGCCAAATCGGCATACTCATTGCGATACAGGATACAATCGTTAGGACATGCATGTATCTTCCGCACTTGCAATCCTAAAGGGCAGAGGACTCGCTTCGCTTCATACGTAGATTCGGGTAGAGTGTTACCTTCCGGAAGCAACTTCTTTACGAGTGATAACAAACCATTGAATCCCTTGTCTGACACACCGTGTCTGGCCTTCCATTGCATGAGTTTCAGTGTAGTACGCAGCTTTTTGTGGCCCTGTACACAGTTTGGGTACAAAGCAGTTGTGTGGTCCTCTACCATGCTCTGAAACTTCTTGTATTGTCTTTCCTCTGTGAACTCTCCCTCTCCGTCACGGAGCATCTGATCTAGCTCATCATCGCCAAACTCATCGATCAGATCTTCCACGGACCCGTATTGAGTGGTGTCCGGCATACTGTTGGCTCTATCTTCCTCTTCTTCGTCTTCTTCATCGTCTTCCTGTCGAATCGCCTTTGTTTCGCCATGGTGGGTCCAGCAGGTATAGTTTGCCATGAAACCTCTCGTGATCACATGCCTCATAACCATCCATCGTTCGGAATGCTCCTTCTCATTCTTGCAGTCTACGCACGGACAACGTATGAAGCTTCCTGGAGGCAAGAATGCAACGGCCGCGTCGAGAAACTCCTTCATGCCATCTCTGAACTCTCTTGACCGACGGTCTGCATTGTACATCCATTGCCGATTCATCTACACAAATAAAAATAATAACAACATCTATCACAATATTCTATTAAAGCTAACTATGACTAATAGTTTTGTATTTTTTAATCATTCTATGTTCTTTGAACTAAAGCCAACTAATTATTTCTAATCCTCCTGCATTTTTTTAAATAAAACTAACTAATTGTTACATTTTCATACAAATCTTTTCTCTTCGACACCTTTGTACCATTTCATCATTTCACATTAATTCAATTTCATTTCATACACCAAACAATATATATCACCTTAATTAAGAACAAAAATATAAGCCAACAAAACATAATTTCTCAACATCCAATGCACAAAAAACATCAATATCTAGGTGAGAAGGATGTAAGCAACATATTACTCACCTTACAACAATTAATTCGGATATAATAACCTCAATTCAAAATTTTGGCAGCACCTCGCCATGAACAGCTAGCTCTCGGCCCACCACTGTGATGTCTTGTGCGAGCTCGGGGAGGAAGACAGGGTTTAAATGCGCTGGGCGGGAGGGGGTTTCTACAAGCGGTTCTACACACAAACCGCTTCTGGCGCCCCACTAGACCTCTACAAGCGGTTCCAAAGACGAATCGCTTCTAGAGAGGAGGCTCCAGAAGGGGTTCGTGTTACAAACCGCTTCTAGAGACCCCCTCCCGTCCGTTGCCCACGAACCGCTTGTGGCACGGGACTCCACAAGCGGTGCGCACGTAACCGCTTGTGATAGGCCGGTTGTGAAGGCCGGTTCTGTAGTAGTGCTCTCTGCCTCATATCTGTTACGTTCCATCATGGCCAAAACTTGGGCCAAATTGGCCTGCTCAGCATTGGAATTGCCTTCCTCGCTGTTATTACCTCGCAAATTTGGTCTCACCATGGTTGTTTCTAATTATCTTTTCGGCCTGCAGCAGGGTTTTTAAGGAAAGTGAAAGGTAAGAGGGAGTTAAGATTTTTGGATAAGGTTAGAATGATCAGATGAGGGTTTAGATGCAAAGGAGAGAGAATCCTTTGAGTTAGGTAGGATTAATTCCGATACATTACTGCAACCAAAATATAAGGATAGGGATCATAGTTTTCATACAAACCATAGGTTGTACGCCATACCATTTTAAGGTAGGGCACCACCTATTTTACAATACCAAAAGATAGTTCTAATACATAAAGAGGGGTTCACATCTAAACTTAACGATCTTGACAATCTAAGGGATCCATCCCTCGTCAGGGCCGTAGAAGAAGCGTTCTTCTGGGTCCTCCTCATCCTCCATGGTGACATCTGGGGGCGGCGGCTCGTCGACCACCATCGAAGGTCCATCCACCGAGGGCTCCTCTACCGGGGGCCCGACTGGCTGCTGAATAAGATCGATCTGCATTATCTGATTGACCAGTTGGTCCACCTGGGCTTGAAGCTGGTTCAGCTGGTCCTCCTGTTGATCCACCAGATCCCACATCTGATGTAGATGCTCATGTTGTTCCCTATTCTCTCGAAGCACACGGTTGTACTAGCGTTCCATTAGTAACACGTAGTCAGAGGTCTCCTCGATCCTCGGGTCTGTCTCCTCAAGAGGGAAGGAGATGCCAAGTCCTTGGGGCGCTTCGCATATCTGGGGATCAGTTGAAATTGGTCGGCATCAAATTCTCTTTCGAAGTGGCCTCGAAGATAGTGCACTGCTTGGCGGGCGGCATCCTGAATTGCTGCAGACTCATAAAGTCGTCTACCCACAAACCGACGAGGGACATCAGGGCGGAGTGGTAGGGGTTGTAGTTCAACCCATGCCATCCATTGACAACGGAATTCATCCCAGAGCATCTCTTGTGTATGGAACTCGGGACGGTGCTCATCCTCTGCTCCCACTTGCCGCATCATTCTCCATAGCAGATCAGCCCATCCTCCAAAAACACTCGGGTCCGGGTAGGTACGATGAACCATCTGCGATCAACGCAAAATTTGAAGTAAGTTAAGAAGGGGGAATATTAAAACAAAACCGGAAATAAGAACTCTAAGAGGGTTGAGGTAGAAAGAGGTAGAAGGAGACAGCAATAATACTTATACTTTCACAACTCATTTTGTTTATAAGTTTAATTAATTTTTCTGCAAAAAGATCTTTAAGCCAATCTAGGTTCTCAATCTACGGTCAAACCTATGCTCTGATACCACTTGTGACGGACCGCCCATTTTAGGGAGGCCGCTTAATTACCGCTACGGCTACCCAGGAAGATTAACCGTAGGGAAACCAAACGGCATATGGCGGTCCGTGAGGGAGAGAGAGGGGAATAGAGAGAGGAGGTTGTGGCGGTCTCGGTGAGCCATAAATGGCGGCCGAGAAGGGCTTAAATAGCCGGCGAGGGAGGCGCTAGGTCTTTGGCCGAGTCATGGCGGCGAGGACGGCGTGGAGGTGGTGGCAGGCTCTGTGCGTGGGCGTGGGGCTTAGGGCGAAGTGGCGGCGAGTCGCGGAGTGCCCTACGGGCTAGGGTTGCGGCGAGGGGACGTGGCCACGGCTCAAAGCTGCCATGGTAGCTATCCCTCCTCGGGGAAGATGTACAGTAGCCGGCGGGATTCGGGCGGGGGCGCTGGCGGCTGGTGCGGGCGGAGTCGCGGCGCCGCGAGGGCGAGGCGAAGGCGGTTTTCCGAGCGGGCGCGGGCGCGCGTGGGAGGCGTCCGAGCGGGTGAGGCGCGGGGGCGAGGAGGTGGCGTATTCGCCAAAAAGGGAAAGCACCCGGACGGAGAAATTTCCGAAAACGGAAAATACCCGTAATACACTCATTTAAATCTGAAAAAAAAAATCCAAAAAGTCAGGAAAAATTCTAAAAAATCAAAGGACTCCAATAAAACCCAATAAAATATAATTTAAAATTTTTAGGGCATTTCATCATTGGCTTTCATCGTTTCCACGATAGCTCTTATCTTTTTCATGCGTTCTGGATCTGCTGAGATTGCCTTGCCGATCCGCCGAGCTTCCTTGGCCACATCCTCCATCTTCTTGAAGTCTTCGGTCACAAGCCTGATTGCTGCCTTTTCACTGGGTATGTATATAATGCTGGCTACAATTGCTCGGAATACCACCGTTTTGATGATCTTTGCCATAAGTCCTTTGGTTGTGGTATACGACAATATTGAATTGTTCCAGAATTGGAGTTCTCTTGCCCGTTCTCGTGCACAATCTTTACGTGTCAGAAGGGGGATAATTTTCACACTAGCAGACTTGTTAGCGTCTCTCATGCCCCTTATGCGTACTACAATAGTGCCGCTGCTGTTTATTTTTGGTTTGGCCTTACCAACGTACCACCACCATTCAAAATAGAACTACGGATACAAACCACCCGCGCCGTTGCCTTGAAGAGGCGCAAATATTATGTGGTGACGGCGGGCCGGTATAAAATGAACCAATATTTTCCCTTTCTTTTTTAATTCAGTGTATTTTTGTTTCTGTTTACGAGCGAGGGTGTTCTCACTCCGCTGTATTTATTTGGTCAAATATCGTACTAGTTTTCTTGTTCCAGACTTGTGCTCGTGATTATGTAACGGTGGTTAATGTATTTTTTTTTCTGTAACACTGTTTAAATCATACTGTGTAACTGATATATATGATTCATGCAAGGCTTGTATGAATTTAATACCAGCGATCTCCCGTAGCTGGCTAAAAGATTGGTAAAAATTATGAATCTACTACTATTCTTGATATAAAAATGTTTGCCTAGAATAAGTGATTAACCAGTAATTCAACTGTGCTTATCTGTCTTAGGCCCCATTTTGTTTCTGCTTTTGTGCATCTTCTGTTTAAAAAAAAAAAAAGATTATTTACCAAACAGAAGGATTCTGGATAGCTTAACTGAGAATCAGAAGTTACCCTCCACATATAATCAGAATCCGGCTAGAACCTGAATCTTGCTGATGCTCACCGACATAGTAAAAAACTAGAAGTCGCATTCGACTCGGTCCGATTCTTTCATAATCAAAAACAACTTCTCCCATAATTCAAAATTCATAATTCAGAAACTAAAACAAACTGGATCTTAATGGACTAACCTGGCAAGTGAACTGGAGTGCTAATTGACAACGCAATCACCGTCGTCTGTAGAAAACAAAAGGAGAATCCTACAGGAAGCCCTCGCACGAATGGCAAAAAAATAAAATTGACCATGCGCGTTGTTCTTAATGGGCCGTTACGTAAATACTTTTGTGCGACGGTGACAAAAAAATGATCGAGTCGTGGACAATGTTGCAATGCAACGTTGAGTGGCTCTGCTTGACGCTCCAGCCATTGGCGTGTCACTACGTAGCATTTCTAACATGGGAATTCCCCCAATATTTCACGGGAATTGAGTAATGTTTGTTAAATTTCATAAGTCACCGTCAATAGTATAAGTTGGTGACGATATGACCAAGACATCCTCAGTAGTCAGTACCATAAATTCAATAAAAAAATGAAGGTTTGAATTATCCCTCCAAAATCGTGGCATGATCCAGTGATAAAGCAACCCATCCTAGGATTCGGTGGTTCTTTGAACCAAACGCACCTTATGTATGGAGTATTGATCAAACGAATGATTTCTTTTCCATCAAGTTAATTTAGGCTTTCCCGGAAGCAGCAAAGGTAGGTCGTCTGTACTAATTGTTGCCCCCAAAACATCCGTGAAATTCTTCATTCGAAAATCGAAATAACCATAAAACTTTGGATTTTTACTCCCTCCCTTTAAATTTATAAAGCTTATTTCTTTAAATGATCTTGATCATAAATATAAGATCCACATACAGATTTAATGAGGTATTTTCTTCTATATCCCTATTTATTCTCTTAACACCATATGCATTTATTTCAAGATCATTAAATGGGTGTATCTAAGTTATTTTCTCTCATATTTTTTTTAATTTTATCGTAATATTAATATTTATACAAAGTTAAAATACATTTTATATTTTTAGGTGGACCGAGTAAAACACAAAAGAATGAAACATAAACGTCAATGACGTATTGACCTCAACTACAGGGGTGTATGCGTAGTTTAGTAATCTTGAGTTCTTGACTTCCGTGCAGTTGCTTCTTTTCCCATGTATTGGATGCAGGTTCTCAGTTCTCATCTCAAATAGGGCGCACAGGGAAGTGGCGGCGGGGCCGCGGGGACCACGGGCGGCGCAGGCAGCGAGCAAGCGCGGCACAAGTACTATGGCACGGCGGCTAGTGCTTGGCGTGCCAGAGCCTAGCGGGGGAAGGAGGAAGTCACTGCTAGGTGGGGCCAAAGGGGCGATCGGAGGGGAGAAAGCCAAATAGGGAAGGCATAATGTACAGCTTTACGCTTTCTTGGCAGAGAAAGCCAAAAAGACGCTTTTCTTTTTTGGTATTTCTTGATTTATATTTCTGATTTCATTTTATAGTTAAGGCTTCTCGAATTTATTTAAGCAGTCAAATTAACTTTAAAGTTTTTAAAAATTTGTTAAAGGATCCTGAGCTAACAACAATGTTCCCATAAAAATTTTAGAGGATGATCAAACCTGTGGATTTTTATAAACATCAAACAGTGCTTCTGTTCTTTTTAAGAAAGATGATAAAGTCTGTGGATTTTTATAAAAATCAAACAGTGCTTGTGTTCTTTTTAAGAGTTGCTGTTTTTGTTTTTTCTCAAGCATTAATTCAAAATTTTCTAAAACTTTTTGAAGGTTATCTGGATGTTATTTAGGATTTATACAAATTTTTCTAGACTTCTTGATGATTCAAAACTAGAGTTTGAATTTCAAGAGTTTTACTACGTTATTCAAAAAACAATTTTATTTTGTGCAAAATTTCCAAAAATTCAAAATAAATACTAAAAATCAAAATTTTGACCAAATTCAATTCATGTGCCTATATCCCACTTTTGGCTAGCAGTATTCCTGAGGCTAGCCAAAATGTCGATTTTTATTTTTTTGGTCTGGCATCATTTGTGTCGGTTCTTAGTAGAAACCGACACTGATATGTTGTCTATTTGTGTCGGTTCTTGGCTTGAACCGACACTTATATACTGACTATTTGTGTTGGTTCTTTACTTCAACCGACACTGATATGCTGACCGTTTGTGTCAGTTCTTGGTGTGAACCGATACTGATATGTGATTATTTGTGTCGGTTCTTGGTGTGAACCGACACTTATATGTGACTATTTGTGTCGATTCATGTTTAGAACCAACACTGATAATATTATTTGTGTCGGTTTGTAAACCGACACTGATAATGTCTGATTATTATTATCGGTACATCTATGTCTGTTGGAAAACCGACACTACTGTCGGTTCTGAACCGACACAGATGAGCATGTCCTTAGTAGTGTATCCTCAAATGATGGTACGGAAATTCGTTTTTTCTAAAATGCAAAAAAGGTACATGGAGCTAACTAAACAACAAAGAGAGCTGCGAATGGTGCGTGTGCCACAAAGGATACGCGGCTAGACATAGATGCTTTCCTTAGTCGTTGCAGCTAATTAATCAGCTAAAAAGGATGAAAAGGAAAAGGATCGATGCAATGGAATAAAGGAAACGACACAATGATATCAGAGCAAAACAGCACCAATGCAGTGCATGTTTTTGCCCCCGCAATGATCTCTGATGGAAATGAGATATCCATCACACTGCCTGCAGGTGAGATCGAGAAACTCATGGACAAGATCAGCGATGCAACGTTGCTAGCACTTAATTACGCGCCTTCCCATTCACACAATCACTAAAGAAAGAAGACATCAGCATCTGTTACAGATTGTGAATGGAGCAATGTTGCTTCCCATGGTCGCGTGTTGCCGGAGGCAAAGAACATATTGCACGGGAGACAACTTATGAATAAGTAGCTGCAGCGAGAGGTATGAGAATACCTAAGCAGGTCCCTCAAGAGTAGCACGTACCTAGCAAAGCACAGCAACCAGCTGCAAGTGATCCCACCACAATGGCAAGTGCACCACCCATCATACACTGAATTTTTTACTGTTCTAGCCTCTTTGAACATCCTTTTTACAGATATAGCCCCTTATCCTACAAAATTTCAGAATTAGCCTCTAAACAGTGAAATGCAGCGTTGGCCGTGCGCGGTATATTATTTTGGAATTTTTTATTCCGAATCCCACGTTGGCTGTGCGCGACCTTTTTTTTTTGAAAACCAGCGCTCCCCGAGCGCTGGAAAATTTTTCAGAATTTTTTTTTTATTTTTTTTAATCCCGCGGTGGGGGAGCGCTGTAAAATTTTTGGAAATTTTTTTTTATTATTTTTTTAATCCCGCGGTGGGGGGGGGCGTGTTTTAGATTTTTTTTTTTTTTAATTTACGCGGTCTGGGACCGCGGCAAAATAAAGGTTTTTTTTTAAAAAAAAAAAAAAAAAATTGGTCTGGCGTTTTAATTGTAAAAAAAAATATTTTTTTGAAAAATTTTGTTTTGTTAATACATGCTTTAAAACTTTTTTATTATTATGGGTCGAAAAATTTATTTTCCCGAGATTTGTCGACAACAATTTGTTCAATAACGAGCCTAATTTTTAAAATTGCAGCGCTCGGGATTTTAAATAGCATTGAAAATTTTGTAATTTTTGAAGTTTTAAAAATTTTCATATTTTGATTGGTTTAGTTATTTTCGCAGCTGTTTTTTTTTCTTTGTTCTAGGTTGATTATTATTTATTTGATGGTTGTTTCTTAGCTGATTTGTTCACTGCGCTTCGCATGCATGCATCTGCCAAGCGATGTGATGGGAAATAATTGATGCATGGTGCCCCTTTGGATGCTTTCGTGCTTTGATTCCCGGAAAAATTGAGCAAATAATCTACAGTTAAATAGAAATTGGAAAAATAACCTGCAGTAAAATGAAATGCCATGAATGGATGCGGTTTCCGCCGGATGGGGTGGCTTCCGCCACACGGCGTGGCGGAAAGGGTGTTTCCGCCGTGTGGGGTGGAGGAAAGGGCGTTTCCGCCGTGTGGGGTGGAGGAAAGGGGGGCTTCCGCCGTGAGGCGTGGAGGAAAGGGGGCTTCGGCCAGGTGAGGTGGCGGAAAGGGGGTTCGGCCAGGTGAGGTCAGATTGCTGATTGCTGTTGAAGTTCGATGACGAGCTAAAAAAATGTTGCGAAAAAATCCGCCGTCCGATCCCTAGCAATACCGAAATAAGTTACCCAAAACTTTACATAATTTTCGCGAGAATTACCACGTTCTTTATGAAGACAATCATGTGTTCTAAATACTCTTAACATACATAGATGGTATGCTTAAGATAAACTACAGGTGCATCTTTATATATAAGCCATCCGTAAATCTTTACCAAATTTGACAGAAGTATCTGGCTGTAATTTAGAGAAAGTAGAAGAGGTTCGGAATTCAAATTGAGGTGATCTGTTTGGTCGAAATTCAACGAAAAGCAAGGGGCGTATTACACTATTGCTCTCGTTCTAGTAGGTTTTCTAAATTAACATAATCACCGAAGATTCTGTGTCCCATTTCTGCAGATTGCGACGTGGATCGTTTTCAATTAGCTCGTCGTTGTGGAAAAAGTAGTTGCATATTTGAATTTCCCCAAATCCCCATCGAATCGCTGGAAAAATTGAGTAAATAAGTTACAGGAATGGGCAGAAATAAGAATCTACTGAATTGCATATGGCTTACAAATGCTAAACAGCAATGGCATGTACGGCACACTCTACCGAGTATACCGGACTAAACCTAACATGCTTTAGGGAAAGGGAAGAACAACAAGGGCCCTTCTCGTACACTCTACTGAGTGCACCGAGGATATTTCCCCTTGCGCAACCCATCGATGGTTGCCGCCGCCCTGGTCCTAGCCGCCCTCTCGCGCTTCCTGTCACGCTCGGCCTGCCGCTCGGCCGCCAGGCGCTGCCGTTCGGCCTCCCTCTCTGCACGCATTTGTTCGGCAAACTTCATGCGCTTCTCCTCTTCCTGCTGCTCACGGCACTGCAGCTCTACCATAGCTCTGCGATGCGAGTACTCCCAATTCCGCATCCTCTCCATCTCAGGAGTCTGCTCCGCGTCGTAGAATTTGATGAACTCGCATAATGGAGGCTGCAGTTGGTGACAAAAGATGGTATAACAGTGTTAAGGTTTGGACGGTTTGATGCAACAGCAAATGCGAGTACGAACATACCGGGCTCCTCTGCCGCATCCGCATCCCCAGCATTGGCTCGGAGTCGTGGTTGCGGCAGCTCCAATACCTCATACCATAAGTGTATGAATTGTCTACAGATTGCCGAAAGCGGCAAGGATCCCCGCATAGGCACATGGGGACCTCCGTGCCGTCGGGGACGGACTGGACAACGCTGTGCCTTGGGGGCGAGGGGAACTCCATTGGCACCGGTTGGTTGGCCGGCAAACTTGTGCTTCGTGGTTTGGATTGCTTGCTTCGTGTGAGTATTCGGAGGCGAGCACTGGGGTTTAAATAGCCCGCCACCAGCCAAACGAGAGAATCGGAGCAAAGAGACAAGGTCAGCTTTATCGATGACAAAAGCTGAAAAAGTTAACAGGCGTGCTTTTGATATGACATGGCAGGCATACTGTTACATCTTTGACAGCAATGCTTTTACAGCTTTACAGATGATATCGACGGGTCATGGCAGTGGAGTACACAGCTTTTGGCTTTCATGGCTCAACAGGAAAGAAAAGGACTACATGTTTTGTGCGCGACTATAATACTTAGGGTTATTGGGCATTTTCAGCGTGTTGTCATATCGACCTTCATTTGGACTATTTGACATCGACCTTCATTTGGACTATTTGCCATTGTTGTTTTCAGCGTGTTGTCATATCGGCCTTCTCAGCCTTTTGGCATATCACCATTGTCAGCCATTTGTTATATCATCATTTGGACTATTTGCCATTGTTGTTTATTTTTAATACGTTCATTTGTCATATCGCTTTTTTCATCCTTCTGTCATATCATCATATTCAGCTTTGTCGCATATCAGCTAATATACGAAAGAACACAAGGTTGAATGACTGTTGTCGGTGAATATGATATTACATACATGTAATAAAAAATATGCTCCATTCAACCGAAAAAATAACTTCGAATAACTTGGTGAACATAACAGAAAGCTTCATAATAGTACAAACTGCATTACGATACAACAGAAACACATAATAGCATTAGAACAAAGTACAATAGGGAGAACAACTACAACAGCATTTCTTGTGAACAAGAACTAACATACAAATGGATGCAGGGTAGAGCGGCTTTAGAACTTTCCAGAATCATCACTATCATAGAATTCCACACCCTCTTCTTCGAAAAACTCCCAACGGTCACGTTTGTAGTCTTCAGCGCTATGGCCGTCAAGAGGAACAACCAAATCAGGGCTTACAGCTTCGTGGTTATCTTCTACGGCGCGCTCAAGGAAGCGATCATACGCTTCACGGTTTTCTTCTTGTTCAGGCCGAACTCCCTCTCTTTGCGGTAATTCTCGTACCGTTACCCTATTAAGTTCCTACGCTAGATCCTTCCTCTGGTGTGCCATTGGAAGCGTCCTGTTTAAAGCTGTCGGTGTATTTATATCGTCTGCCCACTGCTGATATTGGCATCCGGTAGACTACACGACAGTGTGAGCATGGATATTTAAAACTGGAGCAATAGAATAATCATCGAAATATGAAGATATCGAAATACATTTAGACGTACAGAGAAATTTGGGCATCTATAGAACGCCCGTCCGTTATTTGGCGCAGTAGTGGAGTAGCAGGTTTGAGCATCCACATGGCAGTTAGGGCAAATTACCCGCCCTGCATTGGCAACCACTGAGCTCGACGCCTTCGACATGGCTTGGACAGAACTGACGAACACTTAAGTCGGTATCTACACGAAGGAAAAATATCAATAAGAAGCATAATAAGTACAAAATAATGTGGACTGACCCAACAACACAACAATGTGACTCACCGTACAAAATAACTTTTGTAAATAATACCTGTGGAACAAGAAGCTGAAATGAAATATTGGAAAAAGGAAAGCAAAACTACCAGTTCTCCTCTATGCGCTCTGGGTGAACGGGCTCCTGGAAGTATGGGCGACCGACCGGAAAGTGCTCCCATGACCAGATCTGTAGCAGTGGATAGCAAACCGCAAGAATGGGCTCCTCCCCCGTTGTCTTCATGCTGGCCGTGCACAATCCCCTGTATGTCGAGCAGAGCACCGCCGATCCGAAACTAAACTGAGGGACATCGTCGAGGTGGGCATCGGCCAAAGCCTCCGCGATGTGGATGTAGCTCGGATACACAGAATCTCCCTGTGAGGTAGGGAACAACACCCAGCCAAATAGGAAGAGCAGGTATGCAACGAGATGAGTCCTCACCGTGTGCTGCGGCACATCATCGGGGCATTCCATGTAGCGACGAAGCCATGATAGCGGAACCCCCGAACTATGCTCAGGGACAACATGGCCAAACCTGTCAAACAACCTGATTTTCCAGTCAGGCCTCCTCGGTGGCGGAACTATCGGCTTGCCCCTTATAGGTAAGCCGGTAATATAGGCAACGTCCTGGAGGGTGACGGTCATCTCCCCCCAACGGATGTGAAAAGTGTGGGTCTCTGGCCTCCAACGATCAACCAGTGCAGACAAGAGAGCCCCATCCAACGGGAAGGACTGCCCGATGTCCAACATCCGGGCTAGCGGCAGAAGCCCTGACTCCCGTAGAGTGGGCACGTACCGCTCGTCCAACGGCCAGTGCTCCCTCGCGGGCCTGAGAGCGAAAGACGGCGGGGTGCCACCTGCAAGCCAGACCCTGGCACGATGCTTGGCATCGTACTGTGAGTCAAGCAAAGACTGCGGGTCTCCAGCCATGTCCTGCGAGAATAAATAAAATTTAATACAGGTACGAAAATAAATAACATTTCATACCATAACAACAAATAAAATGTGATGACATGACATTACATAACGTAACATAGTAATGCAATTCCAGGAAAGTACCATCCACACACTTCAAATTACATTAGCTAAGTTGACATAGGCAGCACGGTCCATGATATTACATAACACCAAATGAAAGTACTACTCCCACATGAACATAAAGAAATTACATCAAGGTACATTGTCATGGTTGCTAGGGATGGGTCGACGAGCCGGCCCTATTAGGGCAGTTCTTCATTGTATGCCCGACTGTCCTGCATATACGGCACTTTCGTGCGGCTGGTCTGTCCCCCCTTTGACTTGCATCCATATCGTTCTTCGCCTTGATCGCCACTGGCCCACGGCCGCTCCGCTTTAAGGCATCGTTCTGATACCAAGTCACTTGGCCCGGCCATAGCTCCCTGTGATGCATGTCCAAGCCATAAGAGTTGAACTCCGAACTCCATGTCCCGAACAGATGGCTGGTGCTGAAGTACTCAGAGATGTATGCCACAGAGGACTGACGTAAAGCCGCGCATGCTGCATATACATGCGAGCATGGCTTGTGCAACAGTTTTGGCTTGTTGCATGTGCATTTCGCGACATCACCTATTGTGCACACCTGTTTACGGTACCCTCTGCAATGCCCACCGACGAACTTCTCCCGCAGATGCACTTCAAACTTTAGCCTGATTCCATCCATGGTGCGGGCGTCGTGCGAGCGAGCCTTTTCTATTTTCTTCTCCATGTATGCATGCATACGTTCGGAGAACTGCTTTCCTGAATCTATATGATTCTTTGCATTCCTCCCCCTGTTCACGAAGTATCCAACAGTCCTGTTCCAGGTTTCCTCCACGACGGCACTAACTGGGAGGGACCGAACACGCTTCAAAACACCTTTGTAAACCTCCGACATTTTATTTGTCATTATGCCATATCTAGCGCCGTCTGTGTCATGCAACAAGGACCATTTATCCAGATCCGGAGCATGCAACTGCACCCACTGAGAGAAGTTGCTGACCTCGGAGTTTGATCAAGGCCGTAAGTTTTGCGGTCTCCTCATCGAGCACTCTCCATATGGCCTCAAATTTCCGCCTCTGATTTTGCATGCAGAGTCTTTTAAATGTCTTCATGACTTCCTTGCTGCGGAACCTCCTATGTAGGTTCGCCGCAAGATGCCTCATGCACCATCGGTTCACGACATCATTCCATTGGTAAGGCCCCTGTGTCCCTCCTTGCATGGTGCTGATGGTGGACATTAAACCAGCATGCCTGTCAGTGATGAGGCACACGTTGGGGCGATCTTGGACAACAGCTTGTTTCACATTTGCTAGGAACCACAACCAGCTCTCCGTGTTCTCGCTTTCCACGATTGCATAGGCCACCGGGAGTAGCTGATCGTTGGCGTCCGCCGCAACCGCCATCAGAATGGTGCCCTTGTACTTGCCGGCCAAGAAAGTACCATCCATGATAAGCACAGGCCGGCAGTACTTGAATCCCCGGATAGCTGGTCCGAATGCCCAGAAGACACGATCGAGGATGAAGCAGTTCGGACCCTTCGCGGGGTGCGGCCTATCCATCTTGTTGATGTAGGTCCCGGGATTGGTTTTAGCAATCTGGTGAAGCATGCGAGGAACAAGGTTGTACCCCTCTTCATACGTGCCATACATCATCTCTATAACTTTCCTCTTCGCTCGCCAGACCTTGCCGTAGCTAACAGGATATCCCACATTGTTTATCACGTCTGCCCTCAATATCTTCGGTGAAACGGTAACGTCCACCGTGACCAAGTGAGAAATCAGGCTCGCCACATATGAGTATGTGACATTGTTGTGCTTCGCCAGTGGCTCATCAAGCACACAAGTGTGGTCCGTCAAGACAGTTATCTTGAAGCCCAAACTCGCACCCTTGTACTTATGGGCACGAATCCTGCCAGGACACTCAGGATCCATGCACTTCACAATGTAGGTCTCCTGGTTCGACCTATACACCCAGTATGTGCGGCTGATATTCACTGCATATCTAGCAATTGCCTGCTGGACGGCACTCTTAGTAGGGAAGCGTTGCCCGACCAGCAGAGTGTCCTGATCGAAGGCCCACTCCGTGCCGGCTTTGTCTGGCAGCACGAGAGATGTCATTGCCAGATCGTCCAATCGAGAAGACACATGCTCCACATCAGTGGACATAATGCCACCGATTGGAGCTCCATCGTCGTCTTCACTGCTATCCGTGTTGACTCCGTCGTCTTCATCAGATATTTCTTCCTCCGCCATGCCTTCCAGGTGCTCATGGCAGTCAATGCGAGCGGACCACCACTTGTCGATGTCTTCATTCGCCCGAAACTCATCGGTACCGATGGCCCCAGATGAATCTTCGACGACGACGCCACCGCCACCGCCACCGAGGGGACTAGAGGTTTGGCCTCTATCCAGGAAGCGCACATACACCATCGGCCGACGGTGTATCAACGCTTTAGGGTTCATCACAACTTGCATGTATTCCCCCCACATTGCGCTTCCCACAATCTTGCAAAGCTCCCACACGCAGTTGGTGGAACCTGCCACAACTCTAGCATGTATCGCCTCGATTACGAGCTTCTTTCGGGCAGTCAATGGATCGAATGCGCTTCTCACGCACGTACGGAGGTCGCTCAGACTCATCTCCGTTAGACCCGGAGCCCGGATCATCTTCTTTTCGCAGTTCGAAAGGTCCACCCCATATGGACCCTCTCGAACAACATCGTCACCATAAAACACGCACAACTCTAAAATTTCTGCCATGTAGTACCTACCATAGCGAAAGACAGAAGCACGCGCATGAAACACTACACTTCAATATGAATGGTCTTTATAAATTTGTTCATGGCATGCAATTTTACCAGTTTATTATTAATTGGACTAAAATACAGAAAAGCAAATTGAATAAAATACGTGTACTTAATTGCAGAAAGGTAAATACTTAACTCTAAACGATCAATTTACCATAGCCTAACAATACACTACACTGATACTACACTCTCAACAACAGTAGAACAATACACTACACTGATACTACCACTGCACTGGTCACTACAACTTCAATGTCCACAATCGTACTTCATTAAAACTTCTGCTACTATTAAAATGGTGACTGCAACTACATTGTTGACACCTGTAGATCATTCAAACTACTACTACACTCGTCACTACTACTACATTGTCCACAACAATACATCATTAAAACAACCACAACTACACTGATCACTAATACTGCAGTAATACTACATTGTCCTCAAAAATACATCATTAAAATTACTACTATACTGGTCACTACTACTACATTGTCCACAACAAATACCTCATTAAAACAACCACTACTACACTGATCACTAATACTACATTGTCCACAGTAGTAGTATTTAACCATTTTTAGTACTACCATACAGTTTCATGTTTCCATATTTTAATAACATGGAACCATTATCTACTCTACTTCCATGGCATGCAATTTTACCCGTATATTATTACATGCACTACCATCGTACTTCTATAGTGTGGGTCTTCTACGCATCATACATTGACCGTGGTAATATATACTAATCATGTGCAACTACAGTGCACTCATATTTGCACTAACCTTTATGAAGCAAAACTGATGATTGCAATAGCCGGCGTAACGATCAAATTAACCTTCCAGAAACTGAGCCTCAAAATTAAATATCCACGTAGTTGTTCGATATTTTATTTCCGAAGAATACCTGCAAAAAAATGATCCCTCATCAGTTCATCGAAACTATAATGAAGCTGGCTGCTTTGCATGTCAAGAATCCCATGCATGCAGCTAGGCCCTCCTTTTTTGGCTACATGCAATGAAGCTGGTTGCTTTGCATGTCAGGAATCATGTTTTGCAATCAATCCATCACTTGTTGCTTTGCTTTTTGCATGCGAGGAATCCAGTTGAAAATCACTAGTTGCTTTGCTTTTTGCATGTGAGGCTGGCAAAATAATTAAATAATTGACCAGCAGGGTCTCCGACCGCGGGATTTTTTTTTTAAAAAAACAAATTATCTAGTCTACTTAATTGCTGAAAAGTAAATACTTAACTGTAAACGAACAATTAACCCTAGCGTAACAATACACTACACTGATACTACACTCTCAGAAACATTAGATTAAAAAAACTGCTACTACTACACTACACACTACTACTACACTGTCGACAGCATTAGATCATTCAAACTGCTACTACTACACTGCTCACTCCAATCCACTGTACACAACGGTAGGTTATTACAACAACTACTACTACTGCACTGGTCACTAAAACTACAATGTCCACAACCGTAGATCATTAAAACTACTGCTACTACTACAATGTTCACTACAACTACATTGTTCACACCTATAGATCATTAAAACTACTACTACATTGTCCACAGCAATACATCATTAAAACAACCACTACTACACTGATCACTAATACTACACTGTCCATAATATACTAATACTCATGAAGATTTCTAACTAACCTTCTCGAAGTTGTACCGAAGATCAACAAAGCTCCAGAGCAATGCCTGCAAAATACAAATCCGGAATGAACTAATTGAAATCCAGAAATCATTGAAGAATTACATAAAAGAAAATTAAAACCGCACTGTTGTCTCCTGTCGTGAACTCACACCCCTCCGCTACTGCGAAATCACTACGCCTCGCTCTATGGGAATCGATCCTCTCGCTTGTCGCTTGGTTTTGAGCGAACTCGCGGCCGACCATCGGCTCGCCGATTTATAGAGACGGAAGGAACGCAGGCTGAGCTCTCTCCCTTAATTGACGGAGGCAAATTAGGAGACAAATCATTTATTCCACGTCACATCACTCAAGTCACCACCGAAAGCAATAAAGAATCAAAGCATCTTCCCAATTCCCATGTATGCAGGCTATGAGGAGCATCAAAGCATCCAAAGCTTGGGAAGAATCTCATCATCGTCCATGTCCATCGCATGCATGATGGCCTGACGAGTTTTCCTGTGTTACCATGTGAGGAATCTCATCTGAAATAAATCAATCCATCATCCATCACATATGCCGGAAAAATATTTAAAAAATAATAAACAAAAAAATTTCAAATCCACAAAAAATTACCAAAATAGAATTAATTTTGAATGCAGCGGTTTTTTTTTACAAAAATATATTTTTTCGACGCAGCAGATTCTAGGAAAAACAAAAAAAAATATTTTTTTTCCAATTAAAACGCCGCGGTCCCAGACCGCGTAAATTAAAAAAATTTTATTTTTTTTTCTAAAACGCGCCCCCCCACCGCGGGATTAAAAAAATAAAAAAATTTCCAAAAATTTTCCAGCGCTCCCCCACCGCGGGATTAAAAAAATAAAAAAAAAATTCCGAAAAATTTTCCAGCGCTCGGGGAGCGCTGGTTTTCAAAAAAAAAATTTTAAAAAAAAAGTTGCGCACAGCCAACGCGGGATTCGGAATAAAAAATTCCAAAATAATATACCGCGCACGGCCAACGCTGCATTTCACTGTTTAGAGGCTAATTCTGAAATTTTGTAGGATAAGGAGCTATATCTGTAAAAAGGACGTACAGAGAGTCTAGAACAGTGAAAAATTCTCATACACCCCGAGCTGCTGACGTTAGCTCGCGATGGCAACGGGGAGCAACAAAATGCCCATCTTAAGGACTCAGGCTCAGGAGTCCCTGATGCTGTTGAAGTCTACCGGTCAGCACCTTCTGCAGCTTTTCTCGTGGAGGGAGTCACCATTGATTGGGACACCCCGCTCCGCGAAGTAGAGGTAGTTTCAGCACCCACCATACACCCCGAGCTGCTCATGGCTGCTAGCATCGGCGATGACAGGCGGCTAAAGGATCTTCTGAAGGACGAAGGTGTTCCGGCGCAGCCTGACGTCGTCGTTGAGGTCGATCCGTCAACCCCTTCTGCAGCCTTGCTCCTGGAGGGATTCACCATGGACGGGGACTCTGCGCTCCATGTGCTAGCTGCTTGTGGGGACGGTGATAACTTTTTGGAGTGCGCAAAGGTGAATAGGTGATCCACGGCAAGGCCAAACACCTCCTGCATGCACCCAACAAGAACGGCGACACGCCTCTGCATTGCGCCGCCAGGGCTGACAACGCTACGATGATCTCTCAGCTGATTGATTTGGCAAATGGTGAGGGTCACAATACCGATGATGTGAAGGAACTACTGAGAACGAAGAACAACCTTGAAGAAACAGCATTGCATGAGGCTGTCCGCCATGGAAATAAGTATATGGTCAGTAGGTTCATGGCTAAAGATTCAAGCTTGGCGTGTGTTCCACTTCCAGATAAGGGCGTCTCACCATTGTACCTAGCCGTCATGCTAGGAAAGGCCGACATATCAAAGCTACTCTACCACTTGAGTAAAGGGGAGCTATCCTACTCTGGAGCTGATGGACAAAATGTATTGCATGCTGCAGTTCTACGGGGTAAAGGTACCCATTGTACTCATTCGCGCTTTCCAAATTGATTTATTCCTGCTCGCATCTCTAACAATCTCCTTTTATTTATAATATTTGTTAGCATACTATAGACTATTCTGAAAAAAATACATTTATCGAAGAAAACAGAAAAAAAAAAGGTCTTGCGTCGTATAACATTCTACTCAGTTTACACAAGAAAGTACCAATATGTGAATATGGAATTACAACTAAATCAATCAAAAAATATCTAATGCATGATAAATTGTATGAATAGCATGTATATTTTTGTGTTGGCTTCAGATGGAAACCCCATATTTTTATGTTACATTTGAAAGCTGTATAAGTATATTAATTAACAAATATTTCCTTCATTCTGTCAACTTTCATATTTATCAAATTTGTTTTCATGCTTTCACCTTTTTAATTTGGTGTGTATTTGCAAGGTAATTTGTATTTTATTTATTGTTTTGATAGTTGTAAAAAATTAGTATGGTATTTTTAATTAGAGAAGGCATAGAATAGGAGATTTAATTGACAATTGAATAAGTTAGAGAAACTAAACTCTTTTCAATCAAAATAGGCTTAATATAGGAGATTTAACTGATAATAAATATATAAAAATACAATCCATGAACTTTCATTGTTATGTACTTATGTACACCCAAATCTTATTGTTGTGTTGAACTATATTCTTTCCCTTATTCCGTAATTTTTAAATAAATATGGGTTATTATGTTCATACTACTGAAAATGGTGTTCAGTGTATGAGATGTGATTCAAATTTGAAGATATCGTAATATTCAAACTCTGAGTTTATATTATCATGCCTTTGTTTTACTAGCATTTTTTAAATTTTAGGAATTTTTGTAAAGCACTAAAATTAACTCAATTTTTTCTAAAACAAAAAATAGTGTGGTGGATGTTAATTTGGGAAACCTAGTGCCTATTGCTATAGATTTTTGATAGATTATTTTTCCATGACGGCGTAACAATCACAATTTAAAACCTTAATACATTTTTTAGATATAAAGGTACGTACCTTTTATCTTATTGGCCTATTTTTATATTTACTATTTTATTGCTTAAATTAGTTATTCAATTTCTACGTAAGGCAGGGCAAAATTGAATCAAGTACTGGAAGGCTAGTTTCAAATTATGATTTTGTGTTGGTTCTTACCTACTAATAGAACTTTTTCATGTAAAGATCTGTATTATACTCGTCATTGACACAATCGCTAGGATACAACTTTCACTACTAATTTTCAATCATAAAAAAATTGTAAATTAATTATTACAATACATTACTATAAAAATATTTTGGTCATGGACCTACTTAATTACATTATTTCTGCATGATAAATGTAGATACTTTTATTTATATTACCCGTCGAAGTTGGAAATTTCGACTGCACAGTATCTCAATTGACTTGTAATTGACAACTGAGCAATTTAGGAAGACCACTATATGTTGATAAACCAATTCGTAAAAGCCTGATGTGGCCTAATTAGAGTATATTTCTCTTTTTATAGTTTATGTGTCCATTTATATGGGGGATTAAGATAAATAATATGCCTCCAACGTAAATGCAATTTATTAATAAATAGATATTTTGAAGGCAAGGGGCTCAATGAAGAACGCTAAACTTAATTAGATTTGATTCAAATGCTGGTAAAGAAATAGCACAGCTAGCAGTGAAATTGCTCTTTTAACTTGCGATGTTTTTATTTTTGTTTTATTTACCATCAAGTGCTCAATTGCAGCGATGACAGAAATGGTGTTGGGATGGAAGAAGGATCTTTCCGAACAAAGGGATAAACATGGGAGTACACCTCTTCACTTTGCTGTATCAATGGAATATTCTCTATACGATCGTATTTGCGGTGTCCCATGTAGTTTTGGTTCCAAAGCACTAATCTCAAAAGTACTAGAAGCATGCCCATCTTTGGCATATCAACCGGACAAAAACGGGTCGCTACCCATACATGTCGCTGCGTCTACAGGTGTGGGGACGGCCATGGCCGTTTTGCTTGAAAAGTGTCCAGGTTGTGCCTCTTTGCGCGACTTCGATGGAAGGACATTCCTTCATGTTGCTGTCAAGAAGAACCGAATTAATATAGTTAGATTTGTTTGCCGGCAAAAAAGATTTTCGTTGGTACTGAACATGCAGGACAACGAAGGAAACACTGTACTGCACCTAGCTGTCCAACAGGGAAATCTGAGAGCAGTTTGCTCTTTACTGGGCAACAAGAAGGTACTCTTAAATTTAACAAATAAGGATGGGCAAACTCCACTAGATCTAGCAAGGAGCAAGATTCTAACAGGGATATACTTTGAATGGGTAATTACTTCCTTTCATTTTGGTGCTTGTCCCTTTAATCTGAAGAGAAAGAAAATACTGACTACTACAGAACCGGTCATCATAAGCGGTTCGTAACCGCTTTCAGAAGCGGTTTTAGAACCGCTGGTAAGCAACCGGGAGTGATACCCTTCGGGGTATCACAAGCGGTTCGGACAACCGCTTGTGGTGAGACACCACAAGCGGTTCGAAAGGCGTCCAGGAAGGCTCGGGGGAGCGCCACGTGGGAGATCTTCACAAGCGGTTTGTGTTATAAACCGCTTGTGAAGACTTCCTCTCCACAAGCGGTTCGTATTACAAACCGCCTGTGGAGGTGCTCTCTCCACAAGCGGTTGGAGATAATAACCGCTTGTGGAGAGGCATTGTATATTATATATTCAATATATAATATGTTTTTGAGTAGGGTATCAATATGTATGGATTTTGACATTAAAAATACATAGAAATATTTGGTTTTTGTATACAATTAAATATATATTACTCATACGTACTCATTGAAATAATCACAGATCATTTACAGAAAAGTACGAACTTAATAGACTAAAAGATGGATAGGTTTGATGGACACATGAAATAATGAGCACTTTTACAAGTTTGATTTACACATAAGCAACTTTTACAAGTTTGAAAGAATAAAAGGGTGAATCTCGAGCTGATTTAATTCTTGCGTGCATCGCTGTTTACGCCCTTGGTCGACGTTGATGTCGGATCACCTGTCCTTATAGAAGGACAATCTCTCCAACCCGGTGTGTGGAACTCGCCGTCGAGGATACAATCTCGTCAACAATAAAGCCAATGAGTTGTTCTTGGAGTGCTTCAACCCGGTCTTGGCGGGATCACATCTTGCACATCGATGTTGGGCTGACAAAGAACGAAATTAATAAATCTCTGAGCATGTAATTAAAGTGTAAGTATTAATTGATATGTGCACTCACCTCGTTGTCGCTTATGGGCACATCGCCGTGGGTAATACTTTGCATGTAGTGGCACACATAATAGCCACATAAGTTGTTTCCACCTGTCTATTTTAATACTCGAGTGCTTATTTGGACAGTGAATTCATTCTCGAATTGTCCTTGTTGCTTCTTGCGAAACCTTGCGAATGCCCTGTGTGACGCGTTATTATGAATAGCAATTATCAGACTTGGAATTAGCAAGGTATTTCAATATAATAAGGAAACAATTGTATATATATTTGCTATAAACCTGTTTAGGACATCAATTATATACTGATATTGTTCCACCGGTCCCCTTTTTGAGTCTTGAACAATGATCTTGCTACTATCAAGCTTGATGACCAAAAGGATCCAGTGATACCTGGTCATATATTGCGACATATATATAACTAGCTAGCAGTATTATCAATGCCTTGGAAAAGAAAAGTTTATTAATGCGTTATGAGAACACGTAAATATACGTACATGAAGTTGAAGGGCAGAAGTATGTATGGTTTGTAGTGTTGTCCCATGAATGCATCTAGAACGTAATCTTCAAGAGCTTTAGCGCTGTATCGAAATACGATCTCATTGACAATTTCTGGGTCGAGGAAGCCCACGTTGAATATGTTCTGTTTTCTACATCGTTGTATCTCCATTCTACGTAGAAATGGATAAGTTATTAGAGTTGCACTTCTATGGTACAAGGAAATAAATGGTAAAGTTATGAGCTTGATACTTACAGGCACCAGCAGCTCATGAGAGACACGTTCATAGAGTCACTATGGTAGATATTGTATATGTCTTCGAATTCGAGCCATATGGTGTTGTCCCCACGATAGAAATCTTCTTGTCTGACCCGGAGGGGGAACATTTTTCTTTGTTGAGCAGACTCTATCATGTACCATTCATGAAATTGTCGCATCTTGGTTGGCAGGTCCTTTATCTTATTTGGATCAATTAACTCCCGGCCAAGCTTATATTGCCATCTGACTTCTGCCATTGGGAGAACATCTGATCCTAGAGCACCAGCTACGGAAGTGAGTCCTGCCTCCTTCATAAATCTCTCAAGGTTCTCCTGATCTTGCCGCAGCTGATCTTGATCTCTCTTTGCCGCCGCCTGACCCCGTTTACTCTTCCGTAGCCTTTATTATTGTATGCGTTCATAGTTGGGCGGCACAGGAGTGGCATTGCACGACAGGTCAAGAAGTGTTCCATCACTTTTGGATCAACTTGTACGTTTGGGTCAGCTGACTTATTTGGTGCGAAGTGTGCAGCCACTTCTTTGGTGACGATCGCGTAATTCTCCTCGTCGGTCCTATCATATGCCCTCTTTGGAGGTTCCTTTACCCTTTTTGACCGGCTGGACTGTGCCTTCGTGGGAGCAGGTGGAGTAGTATGGCTCTTGAGCTTCTTCCTCGGAGGAGATGGTGGAGGTGTCGGTTGTCGTTGTGGAGGAGGCGTCTGTTGTCGTTGTGGAGGAGGCGTCTGTTGTTGTTGTGGAGGAGTCGGTTGTCGTTGTGGAGGAGTCGGTTGTCGTTGTGGAGGAGGCGATGCTGAAGGAGGCGTCGGTTGTCGAGGAGGTGTTCCTTGTCGTTGTGGAGGAGGTGTCGGTTGTCGTTGTGGAGGAGACGAGCTTCCTCCAGCCGGCGGCTCCGGAGATGACGCCTCCACGCCATCTGGAAATATGATCAACCTTTTTCGCCAGAGGATGATATTGTGGAGGGCCTGTCCAAGCTTGGTAACGTCGTCGCCTCCAGCAATATCGAGTACTAGTTCTTCAAATCCGCTCAGCACCTCCTCCACTGCGACCTTCGAGTAACCCATGGGTATTGTGTTGCAGTGGAAGGTCTGGCCCGGTGACACCGGCAATGCCATGCCGTAAGCCACCCTGATGGAGAGGTTGCGCGCATCGATGTGTAGCTCACACTGGCGGCGAACCCTTATGTCATCAACGGGATAATGGGCTTGCAAGTCTTCGTCCCCTTGAGGGGCCCCGGTGGACGTGCAGCTGCTCCACCGCGCTGACGGGCTGATCATGGCGTCCGGCTGATTGATTGGACCTGCTGATCCCTGAAAGTTACTGAGAGCTATCCGCACTTGTTGCGCAACTTGTTGCGCCACTAGATCTCCAATGCTAGCCTGGGTTGCTCTAAGCTCCCGTTCCAATTGGCGCATTTTATTTGCTTCTCTTGTTTTGGTTCTCTGGCGGCTCGCATTTAAAGCGTATCCTTCACGAAACCGTACTTCCATGGCGTCTTGCCAAAACCTCGTGTCCGTCCCGGGTGCTCAGGGGTTTGGAGGGCATGTGTTAGCTCATCGTTCTCCCTGCCTACCACAAAAGAGCCTGACTGAGTCTGCTCGACGGCTTGTACAATTCTCTGGCCAACATCTTGTACATTTGGTAGCATCACCAAACTGCCATCATCTGCAAGGCTCCCCCCGTGACCCATGAACCAATTGCGCAGGCGCTCTTCCCACAAAGCAGTAACCGGTGTGACATCCTTGGCAAATAATTCTTCTTCTTTATTGTCCCATTTCGGTACAGCCTTGAGGTAACCACCGGTGCCGAGATGGTGGTGGTACTTCTTCATCTGTGCATTGGTCTTATTCTTCTGACTTGCAGCCTGGCCTTCAGCTGACATCTTGTACTCCTCGAATGCTTCCCAGTGATCGGCCAGATTAGGAAATTGGTTGAAGTCAGGTCTTTCTCCCTTCTGCACGTACTTTTTGCTGAGAGCCGACTTCCATGACTGAAATGAGAGTGCCATCTTCTTCAACGTATAATTCTTGGCCTTGTCTCCAAACCCTTGAGGAAATGTGAAATTTTCCAGAAATCTTGCCAGAGGAGGTCCTTGGTAGCTTGAGGAACTTCAGCCCATTTCTTGATGCTAATTGGGACGTGATCTCTTACGTGGTAACCGCAGGCGTTGTTGAACGACCCAACTGCTGAAAGAGGGGCAATCGGCTTCCCATCGTTGTCAATATCGGTAAACACATGCTTTGTGGACGGCTTCTTGTTAGGTCTCCGATTCTTGGATTGGTTGCTCGATGTACCAGGCTTTAAATAAACAAACATATATATAACATGTCAGAGTGTATTCTAATAATGAATTGCGATTAATTAACATGTCCACAGGAATTATTTTCTTCTGACCATACCTCGGTGTTAACGGTGTCCACATTCTCGCCGGAACCAGTGTTACCGGCCACAGCGGCTGCAGGATAACCTTCATAGTCGGCGATGGAGTCTAACAGGAACTGTTCTTCCTCGTCGAAATTAGGGTCACCACGTGTTGGTTGTGCCATCTATAAATGTTGATATAATGTAACCTTAAATTCGAAAACATCTATAACAACATATATATATAGGTATACATATACCAACATGAGGAGGAAAGGGGACGTCGGTGAAAGAACAGATCTCACAGGAGTTGTTGTGTGAGGTGGAGGTAGGGGTGGAAATGAGTCAAGTTCACATTTTTTCGGTCATTTTTAAAATTAACATAGTTTAATTTAATATCATTTTATTTTTGGAATTGAGCTAACGAGCCGAGCCGATCTAGCGCAAAATTCAATTTCAATATATATATGGTATTGAGCTAACGAGCCGATCTACCGCAAAATTCAATTTATTTTTGGAATTGAGCTAACGAGCCGAGCCGATCCATACACCATCACCAACAACATACATATATATATATACTAGTTACATGCCCGTGCATTGCTACGAAAAACAAAATTGATAACGAAAAATAAAGATTAAAAAAAAAATTATTTCACAAGATCAAACATCTATCTTTAACGCTTCGTTTCTTGCGAAAGCTGGCTAATTAAAGCAACGCTTCGTTTTTTGCATAGGACAATCAAGCAGGGCAATTAAGTAGGGCAATTAAGCAGGGCAATTAATGACGTGGGTAGAACTCACCACTGCCACCAACTGTTGCTTTATAATAGTAGAGATATATATACAATGTCTCTCAATATATATACACAATACCAAATACCAACATACCAAATACCATACACCATCACCAACAACATACACACATATATATATATACAATGTCTCTCAATATATATACACAATACCAAATACCAACATACCAAATACCATACACCATCACCAACAACATACACACACATACACACACACACACACACACATATATATATATATACAATGTCTCTCAATATATATACACAATACCAAATACCAACATACCAAATACCATACACCATCACCAACAACATACACACACACACATATATATATACTAGTTACATGCCCGTGCGTTGCTACGAAAAACAAAATTGATAACGAAAAATAAAGATTAAAAAATAAAAAAAATATTTCACAAGATCAAACATCTATCTTTAACGCTTCGTTTCTTGCGAAAGCTGGTTAATTAAAGCAACGCTTCGTTTTTTGCGTAGGGCAATTAAGCAGGGCAATTAAGTAGGGCAATTAAGCAGAGCAATTAAGCAGAGCAATTAAACGGCAATTAATGACATGGGAAGAATGGACCACTGCCACCAAGTGCTGCTTTAGAATAGTAGAGATATATATATATATATATATATATATATATATACAATGTCTCTCAATATATATACACAATACCAAATACCAACATACCAAATATCATACACCATCACCAACAACATACATATATATATATATATATATATACAATGTCTCTCAATATATATACACAATAACAACATACATACCAACATACCAAATACACAATACCAAATACCAACAATACCAAATACCAACATACCAAATACACATATGAACATAATTAACAACATACATACCAACATACCAAATACATATATGAAAATGCCTTGTGGACATTTCATCGAACACCTTATGGGCGTATCAGAATAGGAGGAGGTGGGGTACACACAGCTATACCTACCTCCTCCGGGTGGGGTGGCGCAGCGGCGTCAGCCATGGCGGAGGCGGCGGCTTCGGCCATGGCGGAGGCGGCGTCCGGCGCGATGGCGGAGGCGGCGTCGGCGCATGGCGAAGCGGCGTCGCTTGCCACGAGCAAAGTAGCACAGCGTGAACTGCAGGGCGCGCGGGACTTAGGAAAATTTGGAGGTGTGTCGAAGGGAGAGATCGCGAGCGTGTATAAAGGCAGCCACCTCTACAAGCGGTTCTTAATACAAACCGCTTGTAAACGTGAGATCTACAAGCGGTTCTTAATACAAACCGCTTGTAAAATGTTCTATAAGCGGTTCCAATTAATAACCGCTTGTAGAGAGAGATCTCTACAAGCGGTTCGTAATACAAACCGCTTGTAGAGAGAGATCTCTACAAGCGGTTCCAATTAATAACCGCTTGTAGAAGCTCTCTCTACAAGCGGTTATTAATTGGAACCGCTTGTAGAGATATTTCTACAAGCGGTTATTAATTGGAACCGCTTGTAGAAGCCATCTCAGAGGTTATAATTGGAACCGATACATACTACTTAAAAGAGTGTGTTGCCTATTACGGTTAACAAGAACTCTCCTCTCCCCCCTGGCTAGCGCGGGCGCTTGAGTGCGGGCTCGAGGTCGCCCGTTTGAGCCCCACTCGCGCCCCGCCGGCCATTCTTTTTTTTTTCTTTTAAACCTTTCTTCTTTTTTTTTTACTTTCTTTACCTTTCATTTTTTTTACTTTCTTTATTTCTTTATTGTTTTTTGTTTATATTCTTCATTTGTTAAAACTTTCTTTTTTTTTACTTTCTTTACCTTTTTTTTTGTTTATATTCTTCATTTGTTAAACCTTTATCTTTTTTTTTACTTTCTTTACCTTTCTTTTTTTTTACTTTCTTTATTCTTTATTCCATACGGTTTATTTCTTTATTGTTTTTGTTTATATTCTTCATTTGTTAAACCTTTCTCTTTTACTTTCTTTACCTTTCTTTTTTGTTTACTTCTTGAGGTTTATTTCTTGGGGTTTATTTCATGAGTTGTTTATTCCAGTAGGTTTATATTTTTTATTTATTTATTGTTTATTCCATAAGGTTTATTTCTTGGGGTTTATTTCATGAGGTTTATTTCAAATAAACACGTACAGTAGAAGACACGTCTAAAAATGATCACACAAGTTCAAATAAATAAGTTCATACAGTAATACTACATTTTAAGTAGTACCATACTATGTGTTTACAAGTCTTCCTTCGTTATGATCGTGACGTATGTAAGGAGCATCCAGGTCTGTGTCATTCAGGAGGCTTATGTCAATATCCACCGCAAAAGGAGGGAGCTCGTCGAACTGACTATAGTCTTCCTCATCTGTGACGTCCTCAACTCCGACAATCCTTCGTTTGCCTTGGAGAACCACGTGTCGCTTTGGCTTATTATTATTATTATCTTTCTGCTTCTTAGGCTTGCTTGACATGTCTATTACATAGAAGACCTGTCTCACATCATTTGCAAGGACGAACGGTTCACGCCTATAGCCGACTTGCGTGAGGTCAATGGTTGTCATGCCGTATTTGTCGACCTTTACGCCGCCTGAAGTCAGTTTGACCCATTGGCACTTAAATAGAGGGACCTTTAAAGGTCCATAGTCAAGCTCCCATATCTCTTCTATGAAACCATAATATGTGTCCACCTTTCCTTTGTTATCTTCGGCATCTATACGGACACCGCTGTTCTGATTGGTGCTCTTGTCATCCTGGGATCTGGTGTAAAATGTGTAACCATTTATCTCGTACCCCTTGAATGTC
This sequence comes from Rhipidocladum racemiflorum, assembly GCA_036346355.1. Classification (NCBI taxonomy): domain Eukaryota; kingdom Viridiplantae; phylum Streptophyta; class Magnoliopsida; order Poales; family Poaceae; genus Rhipidocladum; species Rhipidocladum racemiflorum. The sequence goes on from CM070586.1 coordinate 25,550,154, forward strand.
ACGATTTCACTAGAAGGTCCCCATGCCAATCGTTGCAATTGTTCATTGTCTGACCCTTTGAAAAGGATATAGTTTTGTAACCAAGCGCCGAAAGAATCCATGTGCTTCAGTGTTATCCAATCCTCAGACCTCCCAGGGAATTCACGGCGTAGAATACTCTCCTGCTCAACAACATACGGGCCACCACGGTTGATTGTTTCAAAACCGTGAAATGTGCTTGCTTAAATGTAAGAAGATCATTGCATGCAATTGCTTTCCTTCCCTCATCCCTTTTCCCGTAGCCTGCCCTCATGGCGTGATATAGGGACGTCGATCGGATTTAGATCATTAATGTAATCCACACAAAATTCAATCACCTCCTCTGTCCCATAACCCTCGGCAATGCATCCTTCCGGACGAGAACGGTTACGAACATACTTCTTTAGCACACTCATGTACCTCTCGAAAGGGAACATGTTGTGCAGATACACTGTCCGAGAATACCTATCTCTTTGACAAGGTGAACAGTGAGATGAACCATAATATCAAAGAACGCAGGAGGAAATATCATCTCAAGACAAACCACACTTTGTACCACGTCATCCTGCGGCTTACTTAGTTTATCTGGTCGATGACCTTATGCCAAATTGCATTGAAAAAGAACACGACTTTGTGATTATCCCCGTACTCCACTCGGGAAGTATACCTCTTATAGCCACTGAAGCATTTGTGTCATCAACACAAGACAGTCATGGGATTTCAGTGTACGATTTTATTCTCTTTCGTGTTTATGAGTCTCTTTACATTTGATGAGTATCCGGAAGGACCTTCACACTATTCAGGCACTCTATCATGCTTTTTCTCTTCTTTGCTTAGAGTGTAGCTCGCAGGATGTAGGTAATGTTGTCCTTTTTCTCTCTTTTCCGGATGTAGGTCGTTCCTCAGTTCCAAGAGTTTAAGGTCCTTCCGACCTTGCAGTGTATCTTTTGATTGGCCATACATATCTATGTAGCCTAGCAGGTTCAAGCAAACATTCTTCGTGATGTGCATGAAGTCAAGTGAGTGACGAACCTCCAAGACTTCCCAATAAGGCAAGTCCCAAAATACTGACTTCTTCTTCCACATTGGCGCCTGACCATCCTCATTCTGCACAGGTTTGCTTCCAGGACCCTTTCCGAATACTACTTTCAGATTCTTTACCATAGCAAGTACATGTGGCCCAGTACGATGCTGAGGCCTAGCACGAAGGTCTACTTGCCCGTTAAATTTCCTGCACTTCTTCCGCCATGGGTGACTCGTAGGAAGAAACCTACGGTGGCCCATGTAGACAACCTTTCGAGAGTTTTTCAGGTACATGCTGTCCGTTTCATCTAAGCATTGGACACAAGCTCTATATCCTTTGATAGTTTGGCCAGACAGGTTACCGAGAGCAGGCCAGTCGTTGATTGTTACAAATAACAATGCACGTAAGGTGAAATACTCCCTTTTGTACTCATCCCATACCCGTGCACCATCCTCCCACAACGTCACAAGATCTGCAACCAATGGTTTCAGGTAGACATCGATGTCATTTCCAGGTTGCTTGGGGCCTTGGATCAACAACGGCATCATGATGTACTTTCGCTTCATGCACGACCATGGAGGAATGTTATACATACATAGTGTAACAGGCCAGGTGCTATGGTTGCTGCTCAACTCTCGAAAGGATTCATCCCATCGGTACTTAACCCAAACCTTATGTTTCTCACCTCTTGTGCGAAGTGCTGGTACGTCCGATCGACTTTCCTCCACCGTGATCCATCTGCAGGGTGTCTAAGCATACCGTCATCTTTACGCTCTTCTTTGTGCCAACGCATCATCTGGGCATGCGCTTTGTTAGCAAACATACGCTTCAATCGAGGAATCACTAGGAAATACCACAACACTTTAGCTGGAGGTCTCTTCTTCTTACGCTCCCCATCTATTTCACCTGGATCATCTCTCTTCACCTTATACCGTGATTCTTTGCACCGGACAAACATCCAAATTGGCATACGCATTGCGATACAGGATGCAATCGTTACGACATGCGTGTATCTTCAGTACTTTCAGTCCCAAAGGGCCAGGCGACTTCCTTTGCTTCATATGTAGATTCAGGCAGAGTGTTATCTTCTGGAAGCAACTTCTTTATGAGTGTCAACAACTCATCGAATCCCTTATCTGACACACTATTTGTGGCCTTCCATTGCATAAGTTCAAGTGTGGTACGCAACTTCTTGTGGTCCTGCCCACAATTTGGGTATAAAGGAGTTCTGTGGTCCTCTAACATGCGCTAGAATTTCTCGAACTGTCTTTCATCTGTGTAGTCTCCCTCACCGCCACGCAAAGATCTCGGTCCAGCTCATCATCACCAAAGTCACTGAGTGTACCTCCCACGGAATAGCATTGCGTGGCGTCCGAGATATTTTTGAATCCCTCTTCTTCTTCCTCGTCTTCTTTATCGTCTTCCTCGTCTTCGCCATGGTTGGTCCAACTGGTATAGTTTGGCATGAAACCTCTCATCATCAAATGGTTCATAACCTGCCATCGCTGTGAGTGCTCCTTCTCGTTCTTGCAATCTACGCACGGACAACATATGAAGCTGCCTAGAGGCAGGAATGCAATGGCCGCATCGAGAAAAGCCTGCACGCCATCAATGAACTCTCTCGATCGACGGTCCACATTGTACATCCATTGCCGGTTCATCTACAACAAGTAATAATTTCATATATTTTTTTCTTCTCCAAGAAAAACAACCCCACCTACACCTTCATGCAATTAAAGATCTACCTTTCTAATTATTTTTTTATCTTTAACATGTTTTCCTATTTTATTTTATACACTACTAATTACTTCATTGCAATGTCATATTTTGAACTAGATCACCATACATCTTCATACCATAACAAAAACAAGCATACAAAATAAATTTTGGGGAACAACTTCATACCATACACATTTCAACATGTTCTACCTAGCAAAGCAACACATTTCAACATGAATAAATCATGATTTCTCCACATCCAATGCATAAAAAACAGCAATATGTAGGTGAGAAAGATGCTAACATGCTCTTACTGACCTTAAAACACTTAATTTGAAGCTAAATCACCAGCAATTTCAAAACAAAAAATTTGGGCAGCACCTCCCCGGAAGAACAGTGCTCGGCCCTTCTCTGTTCATCAGACTGTTGGCTCGGGGAGGAAGAAGAAGTTTAAAGCGCTGGGCAGGAGGGATTCTAGAAGCGGTTTCATATACAAACCGCTTCTGAAGGTTGAGTTCTAGAAGCGGTTTGTATGTCAAACCGCTTCTGACTTTGTAGAAGCGGTTTGAAAAACAAACCGCTTCTAGAACTAAGACTTCAGTAGCGGTTTGATACACGAACCGCTTCTAAATATAAATCTCTACAAGCGGTTGAGGTCTCAAACCGCTTGTGATAATTCATAAGCGGTTTGGTAAACGAACCGCTTGTGATGGTTGTCAACACAAGCGGTTCGTATGACCAACCGCTTCTAGAGACCCCCTCCCGCCCATTGCTCACGAACCGCTTCTGGTGCGTGGGCCAGAACCGGTTCACACCTAACCGCTTGTAATATACCGCTTGTGATGCCCAGTTCTGTAGTAGTGCTCCTATTTGATTTTGCAGAACCTAGAAGCAATCATCCGTCATACACTCGTCCGTTCTGGTGCAAAGCATGGTAGTTGCGGATGGGATCAATTTCAAGAAAGGCATATACCCCACAAAACGCCGGAGGACAAAAGCAAACTATCACAGATATTGAGTGACTCGACGCAAACTTTAGCCATTGGCTCAGTGCTCATTGCAACGGTGACGTTTGGTGCGAATTTCGCCCCGCCTGGAGGCTACAGAGAAGATGACCATACCAATGGTGGCACACCAACGCTTGCTGGGAGGTACACTTTTGATGCATTCATCATGGCCAACACGTTAGCTTTCATTTGCTCCTCAATGGCTACCCTTGGCTTCATGTACTCTGGAATTCCCATGGTTAGCCTGCCCCGCCGCCGTAATCACTTCATAATATCTATATTCTTCCTGTCGAGTTCAGTGACAAGCTTGGTTGCAGCATTTGTGTTGGCTGTGTTCACGGTGCTGGCTCCAGTTGCTCTCGAGACTGCGATTGCTATCTGCGTTATCAGCCCCGTTGTTGTGCTCTACAGAAATATGGAACGCTTTGATAAAATTTATCTGCTTGCATGCCCGTTATATACTAGAATGGGGCTTCGGGCGTTGCTCTCATTATTAACGAGTGACATTCTTACCGGCACGCCGACGGAACTTTGGCCCTTGATACTAATCTTCAGTTGGGCTGCATACACAAGCTTTTATCGGCGCCCATGAATGGAAAAGGACGCACTCATCAGGTGTTCATTTCAGGTCACGGCAGAAAATAATGAAATGGATCAGATACATTGGTGACTTGCCCGTTCATCAGCACTACATTTCTTAAGGGCGCTATCTTTCAAAAGTACTGGTCTATTCTATTGTGCTCGTCACTATGTAAGCACTTTCATTTGTCACTGTATCTGCCTACAACAACTTTATCATTGTTTTGTTGAGATTTACAGCAACTTCATCTGTTTTGGAAGACGACAACAACAATCTATCATGCCCAATAGATATGTCTGTGATTTATAAAGATGCAGAAGAAATTAGGGCCATTTATTTTCATGGTCTGTCGATGTAGGGTCCATTTGCCTAGCTCTAGCAATAGCATGTAGGCCTATAAGCTGAAGTCGTGGTAACAACAGTGAACTTACCAAACAAGTTTTAGGTCAGGGGAATGTGCTAATTTCGTTCTTCTTCAATAAATAACCAAATCCTCTTATTCCGCTGGAAAAGACAAGATAAGAATAAGTCAGTGGAAAGTGCGTATTACGAATTGGATTATAACTAGAAGCCTGGCTGAATTCTTGAAATATATTTTAAGTTAGTCTCATCGGTATATAAGCTCCTTCACTCACTTAAGTTCTGAAAGTTCAGGTAAAGCATATATGGGTTCGAGTAGGACGTCAGATTCGTTTTAAAAAAAGGAGTAGAACTTCAGAGAAGCCCAGATTGAAGAGCACCTAAGGTTCGGGTTGAATTACGTGTTCTAGAATAGCATGCTGAATCTTGGCTCATTAATTGGGTACAGTAACCAGACGATCAGCTCCTCTTCAGCTTGTAACTAGCTAATTTATCCCTCTTTTCAGTTAGTGTTCGTTGTACAGCTGCTGCTTTCGTCTTTACTTCTCCTTTGTATTTTGTACTCAACTGCAACTCTTCTAACTTTCAATGAAAAGCAATTCGCTGCCTTTTCGTCAAAAATTGGGTACAATAAGGATCCACAATTTACGATTAGCTTCAGTTAGAAATATACGTCGTTTTAGCATGTTGATTTTTGTTTGCAAATACTTGCCGTTTTAGTTTTCTGTATAATTGTCTCCATCAATGCCTCCATTAAATGCTTAGCGTAGTAGTACTTAGAACACCTCCATCGGAGGCATTAGGAGGGGCAGGAAGGTGTTGGCGCGAAGGTATTAATTTTGTTGGGTAATAGGTCTCGCTATATGATGTAGATAATGATAGTTCGTGGAGTGAATAGAGGGATAAAGATGTTCAAAAACAGAAGATGATGGCACACCTTAGCATTTGTTTTAAGGACATGTGCATTCAACTATAGGAATTGATGATTTGCCGCGGTAAGGATATGGATTTGATGATTTACTCCATAATACATCACTGACATATAAACCTAGGTCCTAGATATCAGCGAGAGACATTATAAGCCAAATTATCGAATACACTAGAAAAAAACGAAACAAATCATCTTTTTTCCCCCTCCAAATTAATCCTACTACTGTTGAATCTAAGGACATTAATGCCTAGAATCAAACACTTAGATGCGTAGGACTTAGGAATACCTTCGGTATTGGTGGAGCTTGACGATGCCATTGCCAGTCTCGGAGGCGATGGAGAGAGCGACGTCGGTGAGGATGAGGACGAGGAACGGCAGCAGCCTTCCCGTTGCTCCACACGCTTAGATCTGATCGGGTTTGTTAGGGGTGTGTGCACAAAGGACGTTGGTGCCTTGGGCTGGTTTCCCCCTTCTATTTATAGCGCGTGTGCAACGGGGGGCCACAACCATGACGGTTAGTTGCGCCCCCGATCAGGGCGCGAGATCAACCCAACATTCTCCCCCTTGATCTCGAGGCTAAAACAGTTTAACTTAATATCATCCCCGCTTCTTAATAGATTAGTGCATCAAGACCAAAGTGTTACAACAACCAGTTACGTGTTGTTGAACTCAATGACTACAATACACCTTTCTATCTCAAAACGGAAACTTAATCTTGTGGGAGATGGTTGCTTATTTGACCCCTTATATCCAGAATCATAGGCTTTCCAATAATCCCATGCCGGCTACATGTTCTCTGAACACAAATGGTGGTAAGCCCTTAGTCAACGGATCCACAAGTATTCGCTTGGTACTTATATGCTCAATCTTTATAGTTTGATCCTGGATTTTCTCCTTTACAACATAAAACTTAATGTCAATGTGTTTGGCAGCACCACTTGACTTGTTGTTATAGGAGTAAAATACTGCTGGTTCATTGTCACAGTATAACGTGAGTGGTCTTTCAATGCTGTCTACTACTCTCAATCCCGGTACGAATTTCTTAAGCCATAGTGCCTGCCCGGTTGCCTCATAACAAGCTACAAACTCAGCATGCATTGTCGACGATGCAGTGACTGTTTGCTTGGAGCTTTTCCACGAAATAGCTCCCCCTGCGAGGGTGAATACATAACCTGATGTGGATTTCTTAGTGTCTACACACCTCGCAAAATCTGCATCAGAGTAACCCACAATCTCGAGGGTACTCGACTTTCTATACGTTAACATAAGGCTTTTGGTTCCTTGCAAATACCGCAAGGCCTTCTTAATAGCTTTCCAGTGATCTATTCCTGGATTTGACTGATATCTGCCAAGCATTCCGGTTACAAATGCTAAGTCAGGGTGAGTGCATACTTGAGCATACATTATACTTCCGACAGCTGAAGTGTATGGAACCGACTTCATTTGATCGATCTCATATTGGTTCCTAGGACATTGAAAATTCCCAAACTTATCACCCTTGACTATTGGAGCAGGCGAAGCCTTACACGCATGCGTACTGTATTTCTTAAGAACCTTTTCTAAATATGCCTTTTGCGATAGGCCTAATACCCCTTTTGTTCTATCTCGGTGAATTTCAATTCCTAAGACATAAGATGCCTCACCGAGATCTTTTATATCAAAATTTGAGGACAAGAAACTCTTAGTTTACAGAAGTAGATTTTTATCGCTGCTTGCCAGCAGGATATCGTCTACATACAGGACTAGGAAAATGAATTTTCCATTCTTAAACTTAGCATAAATGCAATTGTCCTCCTCATTTTCCTTAAAGTCAAAATTTCTTATAGTCTCATCAAATTTAAGGTACCACTGTCTAGACGCTTGTTTTAGCCCATAAATGGATTTCTTCAGTCGGCATCCCATGTTTTCTTTCCCTTCCACGACAAAACCTTTGGGTTGAGCCATGTATACTTTTTCATATAGATCTCCATTAAGTAATGCCGTCTTAACATCCATTTGATGTAATTCTAAATCATAATGTGCTACAAGCGCCATAATGATTCTGAAAGAATCCTTTGTCGAAACAGGTGAGAAGGTTTCATTATAATCGATCCCTTCTCTCTGAGTGAACCCTTTTGCCACTAGTCTTGCTTTGAACCTTTCGAGATTCCCTTTGGAGTCACGCTTAGTTTTGTAGACCCATTTGCAGCCTACTGTTTTGGCTCCTTTAGGAATCTCTTCCAGGTCCCACACTTTATTCGTGTTCATGGACTTCATTTCATCTTCCATGGCTGCAAACCACTCAAATGAATGGGGACTTCTCATGGCTTCCTCAAATGAGGTGGGATCACCTTCTGTTTCTAATTCTTCACTTATATAAACTTCATAATCAGCAAAAATAGCTGATTTCCTGTTCCGTTGCGACCTCCTGAGAGGTTCTGGAGCAGGTTCGTTGTTCGATACAGGAGGCTGCTGTGGCTCTTCAAGTGCAGCTATAACATGTTCATGGGGCTCCATGACAACAGGAACCTCAGGAATGTCAATAGCTACATTAGGAGAGCCGACGGCAGATCAACCACTGGAGGTGCAACAACAACAGGTATCGAGAAAATGGGTTCTTGAATCATCGGAGTTGGGGCACAGACCCGCTTCTCCTCAAGGCTTATTTCTCGGGATACCATGCTCCCCCTGATCATATCTTCCTCTAAGAACACAGCGTGTCTCGTTTCTACAAACTTAGTCTGTCTGTCAGGACAGTAGAAACGGTACCCTTTTGATCTTTCAGGATAGCCAATGAAATGGCAACTGACAGTCTTAGCATCTAACTTTCCAATATTTGGATTAAATACTTTAGCCTCAGCTGGACAACCCCACACATGTAAATAATTTAAAGTGGACGTCCTCCCAGTCCATAACTCATATGGTGTTTTAGGCACCGACTTATTGGGGACTCGATTAAGAATATGGGTAGCGGTTTTTAATGCCTCCATCCATAAATTAACCGGTAAAGTGGAGTAGCTTATCATACTACGTACCATATCCATTAAGGTGCGATTTCGCCTTTCTGCTACTCCATTTTGCTGAGGTTCGCCCGGTGTTGAATACTGGGCTACTATGCCATTCTCCTGTAAGTACCTTGCAAAAGGTCCAGGAACTTGGCCATAAGGGGTATGTCTACCGTAGTACTCCCCTCCACGGTCTGATCTGACTACTTTAATCTTTAGATCGTGCTGATTTTCAACTTCAGCTTTAAATATCTTAAACTTATCTAGTGCTTCCGATCGTTCTTTGATTGGAAAGATATAGCCATAACGCGAAAAATCATCAGTGAATGTTATGAATGAATCAAAACCATCCACTGACTTCACAGGAAAAGGACCACAGATATCTGTGTGAATGATTTCTAAAATTCCTATGCTTCATTTGGCAGTCTTCTTAATTTGTTTGGCATATTTGCCCTTAATGCAATCAATGCAATGTTCTAAATCTGAGAAGTCTAACGAGTGGAGAATATCTTCTTTGATTAATCGCTCAATTCTCCCCCTCGAAATATGGCCTAAACGACAATGCCATAATTTCGAAGACGTCTCATTTGATATTCTTTTACGTTTATTACATTCATTCACAGATGAAGAGGCATTCACAACATTCACATCATTACTTTGGGAAACTAAATAAAGCTTGTCTTGCATGAAATCAAGACGAACATCAATATTATTGAATTGAATCAAGAGAGGTGCTTCTATGCTCTTCCTCTTAATACAAGTTGCACAAATCTTGAAGCAAACGAAGGGGTAAGTAATCCTCATCTACCCTTCATTCATGCTTTAATATTTGTGCATCTTTAAAAAGGAAGAGCATAGAAGCACCTCTCTTGAATCAAACATTTCTTATTCCCCAAAAGACATGAATAGCCATCATCATCTAAACAGGATACTGAAACAAGCTTTGAGCTCTAAGCCTTTCTTGTTCTTGAGTACACATAGCCATCAATTTTTTATACTCCATTTTTCACTCATGGAGTTGTAATTGACTGCAAAAGTCTCATGTTCATTTGGTAAGGAATTCATGATAAATTGCACCAAATACCCTTCTGATATTTCCATTTCCATGGTCTTAAGTCTGGCAGCTATGTTGTTCATTCTCAGAATGTGCTCTCTTATGTTGCTTTGTCCGTCGAACTTCTCATTTGAAAGCTTTTGCATGAGAGAACTCGCGTACATCTTAGTAGAGCCAATGAACTGGCTCTGAACTTTGCTAAGGTATTCCTTAGCACTTGCACATTCTGGGATGGCACCTCTTATTGCTTCTATGATGGAATTTTGAATCACCATCATGCACTTACGGTTGGAATTTTCCCACTTCACACGCTCAAGGTCGTATGCGATTCTTATGGATGGATTATTCTCAGCACCCGATTGACCATCAGGGATCAGCTGAGGCTCAGTGGGACGATCATGCGTAATTGCATAATCAATATCTGAGAGAGCAAGTGCCATCTCAATCTTCTCCCTCCAAGAGGGATAATTTCCCCCATTCAGGGCTTAATCGCAGAGATTAAACTCAGAACGTTCGAAGTGTTTGAACCTTCGGAAAGAAAATACAATTTAATCACAATACTAAATTAACTGCATGAATTAATTTAACGTTGGTTCACTTAATAACATGCTCTTAATCAAAATTATTCTACTTCTAAATCACCGTTGGGTAGAATTAGAATAGAACAAAAATTTAAACTTAATTTTGGCAAATTTCGTCATCAACGTTGGTCAGAAGATAAAATTTCCATTTCCATACTAACAGAACAGACTTAATGCAATTTTCTAATTAAATTATCACGTTGGATCTAATTTAATCAAAAAATTAACTTAATCTTAGCAGCGGAAGAAAATAACTCAATTTAGCGCTTAAACTAAATATGAATTAATAAACTTAATACAATTTTCTGATTTAATTTTTCACGTTGGATCTAATTTAATCAGAAAATTAAACTTAATTTTAGCAGCGGAAGAAAAAATTAAATTAATTAACTCAGTGCTTAAACAAATGAGTTAATAGACTTAATACAATTTTCTAATTAAATTCTCTCGTTGGATCAAATTTAATCGAAAATTAAACTTATACTTTAGCAGCGAAAAAGAAAATAACTTAACTTAATGCTTAAACTAAATATGCATAGCAAAATTGAACACTTAATGCTTAAACTAAATATATATATAAACTTTGGGGCTAATCTGTTCGGGCCGAACAGCCCAAAAGCTTCATGCGCCTTGGGCCTGGGCAGCAAAACACGTCCCACCGTGGGCCAAAAGTGGCCAGCCGAGCCCACGATTGATTTTCGCCGTCAGATCGAATCGGACGGTTGGTATCGATTGGAGATTCAACAAAAAAACCGAAAAAATCGGTAGCTCCCCAAAAACCCTAATGCCTCCCGTAAAAAACGGATCTGGGAGGGGAGGCTCCCGGGCGACGGCGGCTCGGCGGCAACGGCGGGGCGGGAGCCCACGCACGCACGGTGGCGTTGGCAGGAGGCGCCTCGCAGCGCCGCAGCTGAGGCGGCGGCTCGCGTCGGCCGGCGGCGCGTGCACGCGGCGTGAGGGCGACGGCACGGGATGCGAAGGCAACGAGCACACGAGGGCATGGAGCAGCGCGACGGCGTTCCCGCGCGGGGCATGGTGCTCGGCGGCCCCGATCTCTTTTTCCCATGACGAGCACGGTGAGGATCTTTTCTTATTTTTCTTCATCCTGTTCTAGGCGATTTCATCTCCTTCTAATTGCTATGCATATCTTCCCGAAGGGGATTAATGTTCTAGGGTTTAGATCTAGGCATTCTAACCTTGCTCTGATACCATTGTTGAATCTAAGGACATTAATGCCTAGAATCAAACACCTAGATGCGTAGGACTTAGGAATACCTTCGGTATTGGTGGAGCTTGACGATGCCATTGCCAGTCTCGGAGGCGATGGAGAGAGCGACGTCGGTGAGGATGAGGACGAGGAACGGCAGCAGCCTTTCCGTTGCTCCACACGCTTAGATCTGATCGGGTTTGTTAGGGGTGTGTGCACAAAGGACGTTGGTGCCTTGGGCCGGTTTCCCCCTTCTATTTATAGCGCGTGTGCAACGGGGGACCACAACCATGACGGTTGGTTGCGCCCCCGATCAGGGCGCGAGATCAACCCAACAACTACGTCTAAAGGAAGTAGCAGCAGAACTCCCAATACCACTATGTGCGCTAATCTACGCACACGCGTACAAACACACATTTTCCGGCAGCCAGTCGATCGGGACGTGGGGAATTTGTGCCGAAGGAAACGCGTTTGCTACTTTTAATTCTGAAAGTTCAAAACTCCGCATCTTTTAAATCGATTATACGATTCGCAATCCGTCTGAGCTGTCATATTTCTTACAACAAGAGCTTTAAAACAAGACCAAACTTAGATATATTTTAGCAACCAAACAATTTTTAACTGGACACCTTTCAACTACACGCTATTCAAATAGACATCTTTCAACTTGAAATCTTTCAACTAGACATCTTTCAACTTCATACCTTTCAATTAAATAACTTTCAACTATATATATCATTTAACTAAACACTTTTCAACTACACACCTTTTAAGTAGAAAACTTTTAACTCCACATATTTAAGTAGAAAACTTTCAACTAGACAGTTTCCAAGTAGATAACTTTTGACTAAACATTTTTCGAGGAGACAATTTTTTACCAGACATCTTTCAAGTAGATACTTTTCAACTAGACAATTTTCAAAAACATAATTTTCAACTGCACAACTTTTAAACTAAAATTCACGTATAAAACATGACAAAAAAAAAAGAAATGAAAAAACACATAAACAAAAACACACTGGGACCTACAGCCCTATACTCGTGCGTCCTGCCATCCATGCAAAAAAGAATTCGTGCATGGGCCCACGTGCTTTTGTGTAATATCCGAAAAAAAAAAGAAATTGTGGGCCGGGCCGAGTGGTGCCGAGGCAGCCTTGCCGTGTGCACCGTGGCTGAGCCAGACTCTGTGTCCTATTTAAGCAAGGCTAGGAGGAAGGCCGCCCCAAACCATAGCCTTTCTCGTGCCACCGCCATCGCCCTCCCGCCACACACTTGATGTTGTCACTGCTCCGCCACCATGTGGCCATTATCGCTGTATTCTTTGCTGCCGCCATCATAACCGCCACCATGTGAGCTGCCACGTTATTAGCCGGGCTAGTTAGGGACCACGCCCTCGCCGTGCCCATATCTCGCCAAGCCAGGGCTCGTGCCCACACCACGCCATAGCAGGCCCGTAGCTATGTTCGGACGTCGTTTTGCGTTCCCTGTCGACTCGTGCCTGGTTTTCGAGATCTAATTGCGTCACCTTGTGCTATGGTTTAAATAAATTAATCAGAACTTTTGGCAAACTAAAGTTTGTAGGGCATTTTGTGTACTTTCCGTAACCTATATGGTTTGCTATATTTTGGCTGCTGAGCTAAGAGTTGTGGTTATCTGATCGTTGGGACAACAAAGCGGATGTTCCATTCGGAGGCAAGGCTAGGTCCAGGGTGGTGAGTAGGAGCAGTATTGTTATGTTTGATATTATGTACTATTATGGTATGTTGTTACACTGCTACATATATGCCCATCAGTACCGGTTGGCAACAGCCATTAGTATCGGTTTTTGAACCGGTACAGGGTACAGGGCATCCGGGACTGATGCTCAATGGGCATCAGTACCGGTTGGTGGAACCGGTACTGATGGGACTAGAAATGTTTCAAAATGTATCGAGGGTGTATGGGAGAAGCGGAGCTCGAACCCGCAACCTCGTGACTCCAGCCTCATCCTTCTAACCAACCCACCCACCATCGCGTACTAATATACATAGAATGTGCATTCCTTTTAAACTTTCCTAAAACAAGGCATCATACCGGTTCGTGTTACGAACCGGTACTAATATACCTCACCTTCAGTACCGGTTCATAACACAAACCGTAACTGATGTGAGGGCATCAGTACCGGTTCGTGTAACGAACCAGTACTGAAAGCCCACGACAGTCCTGTAGCTAATGAACCGGTACTGAAGCCCTCATCAGTACGGGTTCAAATCCAACCGGGACTGATCTGTAGTAGTGTTAAATTGGTTTATCTATTGGCATGAACCATACATCATTTTGTTTCATGTGAGTAAAAAGACAAGTGCATAGTAGAAAAATAATCAGGTTGTTAGCCCTTTTTGTTTTATGTTTGTAAATTATTTACTATACTGATTTTTCATGATTACTCTTATTTACTACTGTGTTTATATAAGGATGAACTTGATGGTGATAATTAAATATGTTAACAGTTAATAAACCACAGCATTTGCATATTATATATGCATTCATGTTGAAAAGATATGTCCTATGTGAGCCTCTAAGACTTACTTCGTGTGGTCATGAAAGACCTACTTTAGTAGGCACCTTCACACGATAGAGGGATTGAGAGTGTGCGATATTGACGGATGTGTACTCAACTATACTGGTATGAGCAATGTGGTGTGCATGTGAGCATGTAGCAAAGACTTCATTGCAATGCTAAAAAGAAAAATGTTAATCAGGTATATGTGATAAATTGTTATGTTATCGTTTTATTATGTACTTATTGAGCTGTGGACTCACTCTTATTTATTTATTGTTTTAGTTGACTAACGAGGATGTCACACATGGGTTAGGAGTAAAACATTCACATCATCTGCTTCATCACTCACCAAATGTATTTAGTGATATTCGTTCAATCTTAGAGTCATAAACTACATAATTGGATTTAGTCATCAAACTACTATAGTATATCAATAGTCGCGTGGGATTTGGTTGAGATATATATTATTGCAAGATGTTGAATGCTTATTTATCTTATTTTTGAGTTTTTATTATCAGTATAGCCAAAAGATAATTTTGCTCTCAGGCGCATCTTTCCAGACGTTCTTGAGCACATGGTCTCAAACATTCTTGGGTGTCTAGTTCTAAATTTATTATGGTTCATTGTCCATGTCCGTACTACATAGTTAATAGTGATGTGCTGCTGAAATTTTAATTAAAAACTGTTAAATTTAGTGAAAAATATTGGTTATTGTAACATTCAAGGCACTTGAATAGTTAGGACGTTACATTTTGTTTTAAGGAAGACAATGAATAAATGAGAGGTGCTTCTATGCTCTCCCTCCTAATACAAGTTGTACAAATCTTGAAGCAAACGAAGGGGTAAGTAATCCTCATCTACCCTTCATTCATGCTTTAATATTTGTGCAATTTTAAAAAGGAAGAGCATAGAAGCACCTCTCTGAATAAAAACATGAAAAGCACGTGAAAAGTGAAAGCGACAACACGTAGTCGTGGGACCCAATAATTGATGCGATCCGATGGGCAGCTGCACGTCTCATCCCGAGTCCCAACCGGAGGTGGGCGTCTTGTCGGATTCGGCCGGACAAGCACGGGTCTAAGGCTGTGTTTGTTTAGGCTTCTGCTTAGGCTTATTTGGCTTCTAGGTCTTCATAAGTCACAAGCCAAAACAAACAGTAATTTTTCAGCTAGCTGGAGAGGAGAAGCTCCAGCCCAATTTGCACTACACGAGAGAAGCAAGCAAAACGATGTTTCTCGGGCTGGCTGGAGCTTCTGAAAATCCCACTTCCCTGGTACCCTTGCAACTTGATCTTATTTACAAAAAAATGCCATCCCCTTCATCAAGTCTCTTCCACGGCTCCGACCTCCGGCTCAGCGGCTAGCTTCTTCCAGCTCCAGCAGCTTCTCCTCCAGCACCAGCCTAAACAAACACAGCCTAAGATACTTCGTGTCTGAATCATACCGTATCGTGCCAGCCTGGCTCTACTTCGGCAATCTCAAGCACGACCCATTTACGCTTCATACCATGTCGGTCAAGGCCTGGCCCATTGTGAAATCATGTGATGAAAAATTGGTTTAGTGATGAATTTGGTATTGCAAAGTGTTTGTGATCATGGCATGTGTGGTGTATGTGCATGTGTTGTTTCAGATAATTATTTGATATGCTTGTGATAGCAAGAAAATTGTTTTGCTTAATGTAATGCGCTCGTGTGAGTGGTTACATGGACTGATCTTGAGTCAAGTCGTGGACTTGTGCTCGGAATATTGTTTCGTAGTTTGTTCATGTGCAGGTGTTGCTTGAGGTCAAACGTGGTCGATGATGGGGATCGGAACTAGGTTCTGGAATGAATCGAGGTTTAGACGATCAAGGATTCATGCGGGACGTTTGGACTAGAGAACAGTGCACGTGAAGTTGAGAACGATGCAGCGTAGCGGCAGGTGAGTCGTACGCATGCATATGTGATTTTTGAGCTATGTGCATATATTGAGTCAGATAGATATACATATAGGTATTTAATTACAGATGAAAAATTAGAAAATCTTGGTTGTATGTAAATCGGCCTCTGGCCACCCTACGTATGGGAGTCATGGGCGGACTCGGACGCATGTATCATGTATGGGAGTCATGGGCGGACTCGGACGCATCTGAACAGCATAAAAGGAGGAGCTGACCCTTCTAGGCGTGCTCTCTTGGAAGGAGAAGAATAGAACAAGCCATTGCAAACCACAGCAGCAACGCAAGGGAGGTTCAGACTTCGGAGGCCAGAGACAGATCGGAGCTAGCAAAATTCGTGACACTGTAGCTACAATGTTTTTCGCAACAGTTCATGACTGCTACAGTATTTTGAGTTGGTAATCTCGTTTTCAATTTGCATGCACGTTTTGATTCTAGATCGATTTTTTTACGTAATAATTTTGATTTGATTTATTTCAAACCTTTCTATAGGGCATTAAGTTAGTAATCTAAAAGGTTTGATTGGTTAATCTTTTGTAGATTTTGTTTAATCACGAAATTAGGGTTTAATCAATTCTCGTCATTATTGATATAGTCAACTTGCGAAGCTTATAACTTTTGATTCCTAAATCCGATTGAGTTGATTCTTCTTGGGTTAATTTATAAATTGAATCTAGTTTCTACAGTAACAATTTCACGTCAATCCGACGGCTGGATCTCTAGGAATTTGCAATTTACCGAACGCATCTACTCTGTTTTTGCTTGATCCGAAGCAATTATTTGATTCCGAATTGGGGTGAATTTTTAGTAAATTAAAAATTTGATTTTAACTTCTGCGCAATCATTCACCCCCTCTGATTGCTATATAAGTATATATCGATCCTACACCCATATGCACTATTGAGATGAGAGGAAAGGAGCTAAAGATGCATGGAGCAGAGGTAATGGACACAAATATTGGGGGGTAAGGAATTAAATTTTATTCATTTTTGAACAGGTACAAAGTGACATTGCAGTGCTTGCATAAGTACATGACAAGGTTTCAAATTTCGTTTTCGGTACATATCTTGGAGGTGGCCGAAATCCAAAATTTTGGCAAAATCTCAGAATTTCAAATAAAATCCAGATGAAATCTAAAAACCAAATTTGAAATCTGATCATTTTTCAACCGAAAAATCCGAGATTTCGGTCAAATTGAAATGACCGAAAATTGATCAAGAACTTGTCAAAAAAAAATCTGAAATTTTTTGTGGATGGTCTTGACCCCAATTCCAATCAAATCCGGTAAACAAAAATCAAAATTCAGTCAAAAAGTCCAAAATTTCGGCCAAAATCATCGAGATCTTGCCGTGATTTTGAAAGTTATTGTAGCATTTTTGTTTATTTTAAATTTTTTTTATTTGGCCGAGATTTAGGATCTCGACCCTAACCGGAGAACGAAATCTCGGTCGAGATGACCAAAATCTTGGCGAGGTTTTGAACCATGGCACACGATGCCCTTTAGTAAAAAGCATGTACATTATAAGAAGCTGCTCTCTCTCTCTCATCCGTATCTCTCAATCTCTCTCATCTCTCTCCTTCTCCTGTCTGTCTCTCTCAATCTCTTTCAGCTCTCTTGTCCATTGCTTCCACTCTCAGCTCTCCATCTCTCTCATCCGTTGTAACGCCCTAGTTTTCGCTTTCCGGGAAGAATCTAATTTAAATTAATTAAATTCAAAAATTGGAGTTTCTTTCGTGTTTATATTAACATGGCATCCTTTTCCATCCAAAATCGGGGTTCAATTCCCTTCTGTTCGAAAAATCGAATTTCTAGATTCTCGCTAGTACCCGAAATTTCACCCGAGTCCAAAAATGCTCCAAAACTCCCAAAACCACTTCAATTAGGTCCTAAATATTCCTAAATGATTTTAGGAACCATTCCCCGGATTTTTGGACCTTCGCTCCTATTTTATCTCGCACGGCTTTTGTTTAATGCCCGCTATTCGCACCTGAATATTTAATTCCACAAATTTCATACAAATTCCGCGAAACCAATTTTATTGGGTTTCAAATATTCCAAAATGGTTCTAGGAATTTTTACGGAATTTTTAGACCATTTTTCCTAAGTTTTCTCTAGGGCGTCACTTTCGCGTAAACCTCAGCCAACCGGAGTGCGCCACGTGGCAGCTACAGTGTCATCCCCAACCTTGGGATGGCTTGCACGATGGGTTGCTCCCAGGGAAGAACAGAAGCTTCCTTTTCTTGTTTTCATGAATTCAAACACTCATAACTTTCCAATAAATGCCTCAAATCACTCCCGGCCGGATCCGTTGGATTCGTGTGGACGAGACCCTTCCATTCCCCATGACCTTCAGCCCTAACTCTCGCCGGAATTGGAACCGTTGGCCAAGAACCGAAATGTGCTTAATTGCCATTATCTCGGCCGTTTCAACTCCAAACGACGGGCTCCCACCTCTCAAATCTCCGTATAAGAGTCCCCGTCCTGGTGGTATGATCCTCCTTTAGCCTCTTCCACTCATTCACCCGGGAGATCGATGCAACCGCGAGGAACGCCGGGTTTTCAATGTTCTTCGCGTTCATCTCTCTAACTTCCTCTCCGGTGGGTTATTCTCCACTACGTTTGTTTCCTTGTGATCGTGTGGAGGTCTGGAGTCTAATTCATCTATCGATTTTAGGTTTCGTCAAGAATTGGTGACGAATTTCGCAATTTAGTTGCTTCGGCCGAACCGGTGTTCTTCGTCGATTCCGTCTTCTCCGGTGAGCCATTGATCAATTCCTTGCTATTCTAGGTTCCTTAGGAGGTCCTCTAGATGATCCATCTTTTTATTTTGCATAGTTTAATGAAAAATTCGTGCAAAAATTTGGTTTTTGGGGTATTTTGGGGTGGCTCTGTTCTTGGGGACCCCATGCGTGCTCGCCGGCGAGCCGCGCTGGCCGGCCGCCGTCGCCGCGCCCTCGGTCCCGATCCACTTGCCGCTGGCCGCCGCCGCCCGTCTTGCGCCATGCCAGCGTCGCCCGTCTTGCGCCACCACGCTGCGTGCCGCCGCGCCGCCGAGCCGCTCAACGCCGTGCCGCCAGAGCTGCCGTCGCCGCCACCACCGCCGCTAACCTCCCCGCCGTCGCGCCTCCCCGACCAGCCCGGCCGGCCACCCGCCGCGCCGCCGCTGCCGTGTCTTGCGGCTGCCGCCTCCGTGCGGATGGCCGCCGCCAACGTCTCCCCAGCCCGCCGCCCGGCCTCGGTGCCGCCACCGCGCCACGCCCGCCACTTGAGCCCCATCTCGCCGGCGCCCCCAACCTCCCCATCCTCCTCTGCTTCTTCATGGCTATGAAGCCTTGGAGAAGATGCATTAGAGTATGACAAGTTGGGCCCACCTACTGTACACTCAATCCAACCCCAAAATTCAGAAAATAAAGAAACGGAATATTCCGAGGAATATTCCCTCATTTTCCATTTTTCTGATTTTCCAAACTTCGGATGCTCATAACTTCTCCGTCCGAACTCCGATTGACTCCGTTCAAATTCCTAAATTCATCTAAAATCAAGATCTACCTGCCAGTACTACTTTTATAATTTTTGGATTTTATTTATTTTCTTGTATTTATTTGTTGTCTCGTTTTGCGCGTAGTCGACGATCCCGCCGAGTCTGCCGACCCCGCCACTGGACTTCAAAGAGTTCCACATTCTCGCTGTGACCGAGGCAAGTCTCCTTGATGCATTTTGATCCCATGATTTATAAATGTTTTACACTGTTTTACAAATTGCATTGCTATTTATATTAAATGGATGATGTTAACGTTTGGTTATTAGTTATACCTGTTGTTCCTACCTCCTTGACATTGTTATCCCTGATCCTTTGTCGCCCTAGAATAGTAATCCACCAATATAAATGTTTTTGGAAAAATATTCTTTAATTAGGGAAAAAGACTGTTGGGAAGACACGGTCGGTGGAACAAGTGGTATGAAATGTAAATTTGGAGATTTTGTGAATATTAGCGATGTGGGGGTAGTCATTATGGAATTGATCTATGAATGGTAATCCATATAATTTGGGTGGATTGAGAGAATATTGGAAGATGTATGATGTCAAGAATAGTAGTCGGTAAAAGTAAATAAATGATATTGAGAGGCATACTTGTGGGTTAAGTAGAATACTTGGTGACTTATATTTCGGTGGATGTTAACAAGCATACGATGTGATAATCATTTATGGAGAATTGTGAATAATCCAGAATGTTTGATGGTTTAGTAAATGATAATATTACGTATTCTTAGTGGATAAAATGTAGATGATTTAGCGATGACAATATGAAGGGTTACAGTAGGTGATGTGGAGAATGATACTCGATGATTTAATCAATGATATTATCCAATATACTCGATGTACTACGTGGATAATACTGAGAATCGCACTCGGTGGTTTAGTAGATGATTTTGGGAAATATGGTTTTGCGATAACCATTTGTGTGGGATTATGAATGATGTGGATTGGGTGTGATTTGCTTAGTCAACTTGGTGTCATTGTTTATGGAAACCGCTCTAGGCAATGAATTAATGAAATCTTGGATTTGTAGAATCTTTCATGAAATACGCTCGGGGATGAGATTATGAATTATTCTCGGCGGATCACGTAGATTAAAAGATCAATCGATGTGTGGATGATGGGTAATCAATAAGGAGACTCGTATTTTGAGGAGATTGTTTAGTATACAATGATAATAATAGCTTGAAATGATTTTGGAGTTATGATGGCACATGATATTCACTTTACGTGGTGGAAGTACTAAACTGGACTGGATTATATAGTACCATGATAAGAATGGGGGAATCTCGGTGGTCTCATGAATTTTGGGAAGTACCGATTTAATTATAATCATGTTTTATCAACCCTAAGATTTGTATTTTATAAACTAAACTATTGGTGTAATAGAATAGTCCGGTAGAAATGCTTAGACTCGCAATCGGTTAGTATTCACCTATGGGTGGGAATTTCATTTAACTCTTGAAAACTTGTGTTGGAAGTTATAGGCAAGGAGTATTGTCGATGGTTTACAAAATAAAAATTTAAAATGAAAAATGGTTTGGACTGGGGCGGAATGGTTTGTCTGGTGGGTGCGGATGGAGCGCTAGCTTTCATTGTGCAAGTACCGCCCCAAGTCAATTAAGGACCGACGCTTATGACTGTCTCCATTCTAAGCATAACCGTACAACCACATGTCAAAGTGGGCACGACCTGGCTGAATAATTTGTAGAAACCTAACTTAGACTCACCAAACGGTGGAATGTGAGCACCGGATAGAGGCATTGTTGTTGTTTTTCTCACACGGCCCAAGAGGGGGCTTCTGTACTGGGTGGATATAACCCTAACAGCGGTGAAACCTCAGCGGGTGGGTCAGGTTAGGCGTATACATTGTAAAGGCCTTGTCATGATATCCCTGCCGGCACACCTAAGGAAGTGTGCTAATAGCTTGGCATCAAGGGAATATCATGTCTTGTGTGTAAAGTTGTACACCTCTGCAGAGTTAAAACTATTCGAATAGCCGTGCCTACGGTCAAGGGCAAAGCTTGTTGAATGCTTTCATACTGGTAGACTTTGGGTTTTGATTTCAAACTAAACAATGGTTTGTTTTGGGATCCGAGAGCGGTTAGAATTCTCGGGTGTGCTGCTAGCGGCTAAAGCCAGGTAGGTGGAAGGAACCTGATTTTGTGAACCGTGGCAGACAGAGCCATGTAATTGGATTGAATCCTGATCTTGTTGAGATGTGGCGGATAGAACCTGTATATTAGTGAGTGGTGGTTAGAACCTTCACCACAATATTACATAATTCAATTATTAAAAAGAATTGCTCAAATATGCTTTGTGAAAATTATTAACAAGTATGATTTGATGAAACTTTGCTTTATGCAAAAGAACCATATTAAGCCATCCTTGGATAGCCTACATTATGCATAATTTCCCAGACTTGTTGAGTACTTTATGTACTCACGTGCTACATTCTAAATCTATCTCAGAAGTGAAAGAAGCTGTCAAGGAATTCCAACGACTAGGACGCGCTCCCCACTCGATTGCCTGTGCGCATTTGGATGGGTCGCCTTGGTGTTTTCGTCTTCCGCTGCTGTTGTTCAAGTTGTTCTGCCTGTTCAGGCTGTAATGGTAAACCTTGACCATAAGGTCTTTGCTTTTATTTGGTATTATTCTTATTTAGTTATATGTATTCGTGATATGGTTGTTGATTCATCACTTTTTGACTGTGTGTACTAGCTACTGATCTGGGACTAGTACAGAAATACACAGGGGATTCTGGATAGCCGATCTGGGGTCCTACAAAGGTGGTATCAGAGCCATATCGACTGTAGGACGTGCCCATAGTTAGAATGGTCATTTTTAGGAAGCTTCAAAACTTATGTTCTAAAAAGAAAAATCAAATAATGTGCTATTCTCGTCTTTTCTCTCTTTCTGTTCTTATCTTCCCCGGTGGTTGCTTCTTCACCTTTTTGGAATGAAAATTGGACCCTACCTCCCTTAAAAACTTCTATATTAGGGTAATCGAGTTCCCACTTCCGACTTCAAGATTTGATGACTCAAGAGGAGCAAGTCTGCAAGAGTTGCTAGAGAAGTTGTGTGTCGTTATGGTGAGGATCCGACCTTGATCGTCGAAGACCAAAGAAGCAAGGGTGATCGTAGACTAACCCTATAGGTTAAGTTGGTCCCAGTTCAGTCTGTGTTGAAGCCACCTTGTTCTGTTAGAGTGAGTAGTTTTATCGAGTAGACGAGTTGATTTGCTTGGTGTTAAAAATGTTTTGATTTTCGTTTGTGGTGCTGTCCTTTGCCGGGGTAGCTGGTTTCTGGTTAGAATCTCCCCTGTCTCTCCCGTTGGTGCTTTTCCCTCTCATCTGGAAGCCGTGTTCTACCACCAGATGGAGAACTGCAGTGCTAACTTCAACCAAGAATCTCAGTCAACGAATCCCAATGCTATGGTCAACACCAATGCTACCACCAGTGAAGTTCCGGCTGTCAATGTCAGGGCTACCGCTGAGCTTAACCAGCAACCCTCCGAGGTGATAACAACATTTCTTCAGAATATGAATCAGTTCATGGTGACTCAGACTCAGCTCATGCAAATACTGATACAACAACTGAACAACCAAGCCTCGGTGGTCACTCCACTTGTAACTCCTCAGCCGTACCCTTTTGGTGAGTTACTAAAGACCAGGTCTCCTGAAGTACTAGGTGATGATGGCGCTAGCAATACCCCTCCTGGGAGTCTCCACCCATGGAGATATGTCATCTGCTATCAATTGGCGGAAAAGGACATGTTGCTTACGAATGTCCCCAAAAGGGTAAGGCAAAAGAAGATAACCATTGTAGTCACTGCAACAGAATTGGACACCAATTCCGCAAGTGCCCTCGAAGAAAGGAGATTCAGTACCGGGTTTGCAACCTTTGTGGCAAGGAAGGGCATTATGTGAAACAATATCCCTTGGGAAAACAAAAAGCCTTATCACCACGAGCAGTTCCGGCATCAGAAGTCCGGGTGGAAGTACCTTCTAAGTTGCACCAAGTATCGAAGATTACTCAAGCTAGCAAAGGCAAAGCACTTTCCCTGGAGGACAACTGTCGTCAACAGGATTCCCGCAAAAGGGGGGTAGTAAGTCAAGATCAATATGTTACCAGTAGTTCTTGGCTTTTTGTGGGTCAGTCCCAACCCAACCAAGCACAAGAAGCACCCTTAATCAAGACCTCAGGATCAGACTTGCAACCAGTGGGGCAAGGATGTCATAACAAGACTAGTCAACCTCGACGGAACGAGTTGTCAGAGACAGAACCTCGGTATTGCAATTGCCTTGCCATGGGGCAGGTTCTCAGTGGTTGCCCGCAAGGATGGCAGACATCTATTTCAAATCCCAACATCCCGGATGCTGTTCTTCTTCAGACCATAACCCCAACAGCAGGTGGTGGACGCAATCGGAAGCTGCTGTCACAGATATTGCGATATAGGACGTCAGGTCTATCTATGCTCCCGGAAGTTGAAAAAAGAGACACCTGAAAGGTGATCTTATCCGTACATGTTAGTAGATGGTACCTTCCGTAGTACCCTACCTCTTTTAAAGAATAAAATAAAAGAGTTTGTGTACTGATTCAGTCTGTAAGATTTAATCGTCAGTATTGTTATCAATAAAAGTCTGGAAGGATTATAATTGTGGAAGGGGATTTCTGTTGATAGTTCTTGAAACATAATTGTATTTGGGCACCAGTATTGGGATGTTTAAAGGATGGCCGTAGAGCCATAGTTCTGATCTAAACCCTGGAAAGATTTGTTGAATTCAACGTTACCCGGATTGAAAAGAATCAGCTAATACAGTTAAGAAACAACAACCTCTAGATGAGTGTGGTAGGCGTGCCACGAGAACTAAAGTCTCAAGGTACTAGAAGCCCCAAATGTAAATCAAATAAGTTGAACCTCAGGCAAATACTGAATACCAGTTTAGCCAGACCGGACCTTCAAGATTTATTGAGCGTCAGGCAAGAGGCCATGCTAGCACGTGTGAAAAGATTAGTCGAACGTCGGAAACCGATTGAAATGCTATAACTCTGGCAGATTTTTATTTGGAAATGGGAAGAAGGAAGAAGGGATTTCACCATTGAACCCCTTGGAACTAAGTCCGGATATGACTCTCTCTAAGGGGGGTAGTGTGGACAGGTTGACAAAAGTTGCACACTTTGTTCCGTGGAAGATAACCCCTTTTTGGTGATAAACTCGTGGAACTTTGCGTGGCTAAAACAGTGCATTTTCATTGTGTACCCAAGGAGATCATGTCAGATCGAGGATCTCAGCTTCCCTCGAGGTTTTGGCAGAAGGGGTATAAGGTTTTGGGGTACGAATTTGAATTCCAGTGTTGCTTACTATCCCCAGACCGATGGCCAGACAGAGAGAATAAATCAAATAGGGGAAGATATGTTGAAAGTTTGGGCTGTAACAAAGGTTCTTGGGGGTCGGTAATTACCAGCTGCAGAGTTGTTTTACAATAACAGTCTCCATCAAATCTGAAGATGGTGCCTTTTTAAGCTCTGTATGCAAGAAAAGGCAGAATGCCCTTGTATTGGAAAGAGACCGATAATGGACAAATCAGTAGACCGGATATTCTGAAAGAAGCCGAAGAGCAGGTTAGACAGATCCGTGTAAATCTGAAGACTGCCGGCCAGTCGAGATAGAAGAGCTATGTTGATCACCGCCGGCAGGAATCAAGTGTAGCACAGTGCCTGAGCGTCCGATGCCTTTTGAAGAGATGAAACTAAAAGAAGACCTGTCATATCCTAAGTACCCAGTCGGGATTTTGGATGAAGCGGAACGTCGAACTCGAAGTCGGATAATCAAGTTTTTCAAGGTTCAGTGAAACCATCGTTCAGAGAAAGAAACCACCTGGGAGCGAGAAGAAGATCTTCGAGCCGAGTATCCTAATCTTTCTTTTTCTTTCTTCGTCCGAATCTCGGGGACGAGATTCTTTCTAAGGGGGGTAGGTTTGTAACGCCCTAGTTTTCGCTTTCTTGGAAAAATCTAATTTAAATTAATTAACTTCAAAAATTGGAGTTTCTCTGGTGTTTATATTAACCTGGCATCCTTTCCCATCCAAAATCGGGGTTCAATTCCCTACTGTTCGAAAAATCGAATTTCTAGATTCTCGCCGGTACCCGAAATTTCACCCGAGTCCAAAAATGCTCCAAAACTCCCAAAACCACTTCAATTAGGTCCCAAATATTCCTAAATGATTTTAGGAACCATTCCCCGGATTTTTGGACCTTCGCTCCTATTTTATCTCGCGCGGCTTTTTTTTAATGCCCGCTATTCGCACCTGAATATTTAATTCCACAAATTTCATCCAAATTCCGCGAAACCAATTTTATTGGGTTCAAAATATTCCAAAATGGTTCTAGGAATTTTTACGGAATTTTTAGACCATTTTTCCTAAGTTTTCTCTAGGGCGCCACTTTCGCGTAAACCTCAGCCAACCAGAGTGCGCCACGTGGCAGCTACAATGTCATCCCCAACCTTGGGATGGCTTGCACGATGGGTTGCTCCCAGGGAAGAACAGAAGCTTCCTTTTCTTGTTTGCATGAATTCAAACACTCATAACTTTCCAATAAATGCCTCAAATCACTCCCGGTCGTATCCGTTGGATTCGTGTGGACGAGACCCTTCCATTCCCCATGACCTTCAGCCCTAACTCTCGCCGGAATTGGAACCGTTGGCCAAGAACCGAAATGTGCTTAATTTCCATTATCTCGGCCGTTTCAACTCCAAACGACGGGCTCCCACCTCTCAAATCTCCGTATAAGAGTCCCCGTCCTGGTGGTATGATCCTCCTTTAGCCTCTTCCACTCATTCGCCCGGGAGATCGATGCAACCGCGAGGAACGCCGGGTTTTCAATGTTCTTCGCGTTCATCTCTCTAACTTCCACTCCGGTGGGTTATTCTCCACTCCGTTTGTTTCCTTGTGATCGTGTGGAGGTCTGGAGTCTAATTCATCTATCGATTTTAGGTTTCGTCAAGAATTGGCGACGAATTTCGCAATTTAGTTGCTTCGGCCGAACCGGTGTTCTTCATCGATTCCGTCTTCTCCGGTGAGCCATTGATCAATTCCTTGCTATTCTAGGTTCCTTAGGAGGTCCTCTAGATGATCCATCTTTTTATTTTGCATAGTTTAATGAAAAATTCGTGCAAAAATTCGGTTTTTGGGGTATTTTGGGGTGGCTCTGTTCTTGGGGACCCCATGCGTGCTCGCCGGCGTGCTGGCCGCCGCCGTCGGCCGACCCGCCCGCATCGCCGCGCCCCTCGGTCTCCGATCTCGCCATGGCCGGAGACGCCGCCGCCCGTCTTGCCGCCAGCTGCCGCCCGCCGCCGAGCCCGCTTCCACGCCAGCGCCGCCTGGCTGCCGTCGCCGGCCACCACCGCCGCTAGCCTCCCCGCGCCGTCGCGCCTCCGACCCTTTGGCCGCGCCACCGCGACGACGCCGCTGCCGTGTCTTGGCTGGCCGCGCCTCCCCGTCTGCGGATGGTCGCCGCCACACGCGTCTCCCACCGCCGCCTGGCTCTGTGCCGCCACCGCCCGCCGCCCGCTGACCCAATCTCGCCGGCGCCCCCAACCTCCCCATCCTCCTCTGCTTCTTCATGGCTATGAAGCCTTAGAGAAGATGCATTAGAGTATGACAAGTTGGGCCCACCTGCTGTACACTCAATCCAACCCCAAAATTCAGAAAATAAAGAAACGGAATATTCCGAGGAATATTCCCTCGTTTTCCATTTTTCTGATTTTCCAAACTTCAGATGCTCATAACTTCTCCGTCCGAACTCCGATTGACTCCGTTCAAATTCCTAAATTCATCTAAAATCAAGATCTACCTGCCAGTACTACTTTTATAATTTTTGGATTTTATTTATTTTCTTGTATTTATTTGTTGTCTCGTTTTGCGCGTAGTCGACGATCCCGCCGAGTCCGCCTACCCCGCCACTGGACTTCAAAGAGTTCCACATTCTCGCTGTGACCGAGGCAAGTCTCCTTGACGCATTTTGATCCCATGATTTATAAATGTTTTACACTATTTTACAAATTGCATTGCTATTTATATTAAATGGATGATGTTAACGTTTGGTTATTAGTTATACCTGTTGTTCCTACCTCCTTGACATTGTTATCCTTGATCCTTTGTCGCCCTAGTATAGTAATCCACCAATATAAATGTTTTTGGAAAAATATTCTTTAATTAGGGAAAAAGACTGTTGAGAAGACACGGTCGGTGCAACAAGTGGTATGAAATGTAAATTTGGAGATTTTGTGAATATTAGCGATGTGGGGGTAGTCGTTATGGAATTGATCTATGAATGGTAATCCATATAATTTGGGTGGATTGAGAGAATATTGGAAGATGTATGATGTCAAGAATAGTAGTCGGTAAAAGTAAATAAATGATATTGAGAGGCATACTTGTGGGTTAAGTAGAATACTTGGTGACTTATATTTCGGTGGATGTTAACAAGCATACTATGTGATAATCATTTATGGAGAATTGTGAATAATCCAGAATGTTTGATGGTTTAGTAAATGATAATATTACGTATTCTTAGTGGATAAAATGTAGATGATTTAGCAATGACAATATGAAGGGTTACAGTAGGTGATGTGGAGAATGATACTCGATGATTTAATCAATGATATTATCCAATATACTCGATGTACTACGTGGATAATACTGAGAATCGCACTCGGTGGTTTAGTAGATGATTTTGGGAAATATGGTTTTGCGATAACCATTTGTGTGGGATTATGAATGATGTGGATTGGGTGTGATTTGCTTAGTCAACTTGGTGTCATTGTTTATGGAAACCGCTCTAGGTAATGAATTAATGAAATCTTGGATTTGTAGAATCTTTCATGAAATACGCTCGGGGATGAGATTATGAATTATTCTCGGCGGATCACGTAGATTAAAAGATCAATCGATGTGTGGATGATGGGTAATCAATAAGGAGACTCGTATTTTGAGGAGATTGTTTAGTATACAATGAGAATAATAGCTTGAAATGATTTTGGAGTTATGATGGCACATGATATTCACTTTACGTGGTGGAAGTACTAAACTGGACTGGGTTATATAGTACCATGATAAGAATGGGGGAATCTCGGTGGTCTCATGAATTTTGGGAAGTACCGATTTAATTATAATCATGTTTTATCAACCCTAAGATTTGTATTTTATAAACTAAACTATTGGTGGAATAGAATAGTCCGGTAGAAATGCTTAGACTCGCAATCGGTTAGTATTCACCTTTGGGTGGGAATTTCATTTAACTCTTGAAAACTTGTGTTGGAAGTTATAGGCAAGGAGTATTGCCAATGGTTTACAAAATAAAAAATTTAAAATGAAAAATGGTTTGGACTGGGGCGGAATGGTTTGTCTTGTGGGTGCGGATGGAGCGCTAGCTTTCATTGTGCAAGTACCGCCCCAAGTCAATTAAGGACCGACGCTTATGACTGTCTCCATTCTAAGCATAACCGTACAACCACATGTCAAAGTGGGCACGACCTGTCTGAATAATTTGTAGAAACCTAACTTAGACTCACCAAACGGTGGAATGTGAGCGCCAGATAGAGGCATTGTTGTTGTTTTTCTCACACGGCGCAAGAGGGGGCTTCTGTACTGGGTGGATATAACCCTAACAGCGGTGAAACCTCAGCGGGTGGGTCAGGTTAGGCGTATACATTGCAAAGGCCTTGTCATGATATCCCTGCCAGCACACCTAAGGAAGTGTGCTAATAACTTGGCATCAAGGGAATATCATGTCTTGTGGGTAAAGTTGTACACCTCTGCAGAGTTAAAACTATTCGAATAGCCGTGCCTACAATTAAGGGCAAAGCTTGCTGAATGTTTTCATACTGGTAGACTTTGTGTTTTGATTTCAAACTAAACAATGGTTTGTTTTGGGATCCGAGAGCGGTTAGAACTCTCGGGTGTGCTGCTGGTGGCTAAAGCCAGGTAGGTGGAAGGAACCTGATTTTGTGCACCGTGGCAGACAGAGCCATGTAATTGGATTGAATCCTGATATTGTTGAGATGTGGTGGATAGAACCTGTATATTAGTGAGTGGTGGTTAGAACCTTCACCACAATATTACATAATTCAATTATTAAAAAGAATTGCTCAAATATGCTTTGTGAAAATTATTAACAAGTATGATTTGATGAAACTTGGCTTTATGCAAAAGAACCATATTACGCCATCCTTGGATAGGCTACATTATGCATAATTTCCCAGACTTGCTGAGTACTTTATGAACTCACGTGCTACATTCTAAATCTATCTCAGAAGTGAAAGAAGCTGTCAAGGAATTCCAACGACTAGGACGCGCTCCCCACTCGATTGCCTGTGGGCATTTGGATGGGTTGCCTTGTTGTTTTCGTCTTCCGCTGCTGTTGTTCAAGTTGTTCTGCCTGTTCAGGCTGTAATGGTAAACCTTGACCATAAGGTCTTTGCTTTTATTTGGTATTATTCTTATTTAGTTATATGTATTCGTGATATGGTTGTTGATTCATCACTTTTTTACTGTGTGTACTAGCTACTGATCTGGGACTAGTACAGAAATACACAGGGGATTCTGGATAGCCGATCCGGGGTCCTACATCCGTCCCTCCCATTCTCTCTTGCCCCTCTCTCTCTATCTCTCTCGTCTATTGCCCCTCTCCCTTAGCTCTCTCTCAATCTCTCCCAGTGATGAGTGGGCGAGGCAGTGTGAGAGATTCAGAAATGTAGGTGTTCAGCATATCCCTTGCTTCCGAATTTCTTTAGTAGGGCGGGTAGCTTTGGAGATCCCATTTTTTTACAATTACCGTTGTCCCCAGCCTTCACTCTTTCAACACTTGTCTACTTTCGAAATAGTTATGCAAGTCCCTGTCTGCAAGATCAGGATGGCGATCAGAGGGGGTGAATGATCCCAATTTTAAAATTCCCGTTGTCCCCAGCCTTCACTCTTTCAACACTTGTCTACTTTTGAAATAGTCAGGCGAGTCCCTGTCTTCAAGATCAAGATGGTGATTAGAGAGGGTGAATGATCCCAATTTTATAATTCCCACCTCTTGGACAAGATTGATACTTTCTCTAACAACAAGCCCTAAGAATCAAGTTAAATAATCAAACCAAGCAAGGAACTCTCAAGAATCAAGAGCAACCATGGATCATCTTAAAGACTGGTTTTTAAGATGGCTCATACGGTCATGGGGATTATTTCTTTGGTACTACTAGTTTTTGAGAGTCCACCAAAAAAATTAATTCAAAATCATCTTTGGAAAAGGAGGGATAAATAAGACAAGGTCTACTACTTTTCAAAAGCAAAAGTGAATTTCTAGCTAACTCAGTCAAAAGGTGATCTCTCCAAATCTGTGACTCATTTGAATTTCAAAATTTTTAGACAATCAAATCCAGATTAAGCATAGTAAAATTATGATGAAAATAACAATCTATACCACACAAATAACTCAGACAGAATATTTAGAGCTCGGTAAAAACCCTCATGGCTCCAAAATTATAATTCATATGAACTTCCCACTTGGAGGGATAATAGGTATAAAAGTCACGCAACTTTTTTAATAAGAATCACCACAATATCAGATCATATGAATTTTTTGTAAAATAAACAAGGTCTGCTGCACAGAAAGAACAAACTTGAGCAGGATATCAAGAAAGAAACTTCAAGAACACAACGTTCAAGATTTCTCAAAGATTGAACATAAAACAAGTGAAGCCTAGATGATTGAGATATAATCTAAAAAGATTCATCCATCAATCATTCATCCTTTGCTCAAGAACCACAAGCATTTAGAAGGAGGGGAGGCAAATGTGCGAAATTTAAATGCTTAAAAGTAAATACTGAATTTAAATTATGTAAAGTAAAGACATAATGTAAATGTAGAATTTAAAATCACAAGTAAAATAAAGAAATTCTTTGTATTTATGGAGGGATGGTTGACAAAGCCTCCCAACAAGTGGGCAAAGCTCAAAGGCGCACACAAAATCTTCAAATAGGAAGGCTACCCCTGCCCCTCTATTTATAGTGTCCATGGGTCATCCTCCACTCTTGGATGAGTTACTTCTATCCTAAGCTACCCTCCAAATATCAGGATTTGATCCCACACACTAACCCATTGTGCTAACATGAAACCCAATAACATAACGGGTTTTGCATTCTTCTCAAAGCAAACTAGATTTAACCACTACTCTATCCTCTAGAACCGCAATCCAACAGTTCTTCTTGATCCGAGCAGCGTCAAGCTAGATTCTCCAAGGTTCCCTTGACTTTTTGACTTGCCCTGGCTTCATCTCTGGCCATATTCCGGTGATCCCCGGTCATCCGGACCTCTTGCTTCCCTCACCTAGTCCTGGCCATTCTTTGCCTCTCCATGACCAGAAATTGAAGCCCTGCAATCATCAAAGACAAAGAAACCCATCACATAGCATTGCCCAACAAGTTATGCACAATAATCATTCATCCTAGGAAATTTGCATAAAAAACTGGGTGCCTCACAGCTGAGGCCAGCACTACCACCAATATATGGCTAGTAGTACCGCAAGGTCCGGCACTACCGCCCAATCAACATCAGTAGTGCTACATTTGACTGAAACAGATCAAATTGCTTCAAATTGAAAATCCAATTCAAATCTTAACTCACACCAAAGCAACCCAAGCTCAAATAAAATCAAATACTCAACACAAACATGGATGGACCTCCACATGGTCCTTCACTGTCCTACTCTTCAAATGTGTGACATAGAGAGTTGAAATGGCAGCAACCCAAGGGAGATGATACCACCGCTTTCTCCCCTTTTCCTCCTTTTTTTCCACTTGTTTTTCCCCTTTCCCTTTTTTCTTCCCCTCCACTCTTTTTTTCTTTCCCCTTCCCCCATTTCCCACCATTTTTTCCTACCCCCCCTAACTAGCACCCTTTTCCCCTCTTTTTTTCCCATTTCCCCCAACTAGCCGCCCCTCCACGGTTCCATCACCCCCCTCGATCGCTCATCCACCACCCCCGCTCCTCGCAACCCCTCAACCACCCCCCGCCGCCCTCCACCTCCCCCAAACCCTCCCTCGACCTCTCCAACCTCTACTCCCCGCCTCGGCCCCTCGCCTCCACCTACCAGCCACGGCAACAGTGCATGGAGGCAAGGTTGGCACAGTAGCCACGACCACGTGCAGGGTGGAGGGGAGGGGCCGAGGCGACGGGAGCCAAGGTGATGAGGTGCGGAAGCCAAGGTGGCATGGGTACGGTAGCCAAGGCAGCACTACCACGAGCCCACAGCGGAGGAGAGGTGGCCACGAGCCATGGGCGAGGATGCGTGTGGCCACGGTGATGGGAGCATGCGCACGAGCCACGGCGGAAGAGGCGAGGAGGTGCATGGCTACCACGGTAGAGGAGGCGTGCGGCCACAGCGAAGGAGGCGTGCAGCCATGGCGGTGGCACAGCAAAGGTGAGGCCACAACGACGACACGATGGAGGGGTCGAGCGGCAGGATGCAAGGGTATGGGGACGGGCACGATGATAATGGTGATGGCAACGGACATAGTAATGGCGATAGCAATAGCAATGGGCACGACGATGATGATGGCGATAGCAACAAGCTTGACATGGTGCAGGTACGTGCTCTCCCCCACTTCCCTACCGCAACTAGTGTGCTCGGCTGTGCTGCCGTCGAGTATGTTGCTGAAGCCAGCTGGTGCATCCATGTACTCTGGATGAGATCAACCTTGTAGGACTATTGGTTAGCAGCAGATTATGTTCCACTTTTCTGTGATAACATGTCTGCCACTCACATTATTAAGAACCCAATGCAACATTCTTGGACCAAGCATATTGATATTTGATAGCACTTCCTTAGAGACCATGTGGAGAAGGGAGACACAGTGCTCTAGTTTGTAGAGAGTGACCACCAGTTGGTTGACATTTTCACTAAGCCTTTGGATAGCTCTAGGTTTGTTGCCCTGAGGGGGGAGCTTGGGGTTATGAACATATATGGCATATCTTGAGGGGGAGCTGGTCTGTAATATACGTATTATATATCTTTTTCTAGCATTTCCTTTCTATGTGATATTCTAGGTGTTTTTGGGACGAATCTTAGCTTTAGATACAACATCACTTAGACTTCTGGAATGCTTTGGTATGGACTTCTCACCTTACAAATGCTATAGGCTGCTATCATGCACAATTAGCTTTCTCTCTTCTCTCTAGATTGAGTTCCCTCACAGTTTTGTAGGTTTAGCAGGTGTTGGGCTCCCTCGGTAGACAGGGTTTGTGTGTACTTCCTAGTTCGAGTTTGCTGAGTTAGCTTTCCTATGTAAGTCATATGAGGAAGGTAAGAACGAGTCTCAGTTGTAGTGTTCTCTGCCATCTTTTCTATACTCTTAAATCTCCCAGTCATCAGTTTCTTGATTTCCTCTTCTCATTCTGTTTTTTTGATTTCAGTTGAGTCCATTTGTGTCATTTGAGTTAAAACTACTAATAACTCAACTTTAATTAGATTTATACTTAAAATTAACACATATGTTGAGGGGGAGCTTATGAAACTGATCTTCTTGCATTGCATATAGACTTATTTTTTTATTTTGGAGCATTGTCTTTTACTCAATTGATAAAATTATGATGAGTTGCACCTAGCTACTTTTCTAAAGAGTCTTGCTAACATATGTCATGTCTCAATTGGTTTATCCTTTGTCAAGCCTTGCATGAATATTTGCATTATTTTCTACGGCTTCTTTGAGTATTTTTTGTATTCACGGCTTTACACCTTTGTTGATCGATTCTTGGGAAGAAACGGTAGGAAGAACAGAGGAACTGTAATACCGCGGGTTATTCTCCAAGTTTTGGAATTTTTTCAGCTGGGTGAGTGTTGTCCCTTTTTCAGGTGTTTCGAGAGTCATCGACCCATTGGGAGAGTTAGGGTTAAACTTTTGGTGGTGGGAGGGGTTTTTCTGGAATTTCCTCTCCCCCACCTAATTCCCGACCTAACCCTAGCCCTTCTCCCCTTTTCCTTTTTTTCTTCTAGCCGACTCCCTCCTAGCCGCCACCTCAAGGACCGATCGAGCACCCCCCTCTTGGTTCCGAGAAGCTCGTGCAAGCTCTCCCAAAACCGAGAAGTGAACTGCGGACCACGATCAGAGACAATGACCTTTAGAACTCCATGAAGTCGAACGATGTGGTTCATATAGAGCTCAGCCAGCTTGGCTCCATTATAGGTGATGTGCACTGGAATAAAGTTAGCCACTTTAGTCAAACGGTCGATAATAACCCATATGGAGTCATGATCGTTAGACGACTTCGGTAGGCTAGTAATAAAGTCCATGCCAACTTCTTCCCACTTCCACTCAGGAATCTTCAGGGGTTGGAGCATTCCTGCAGGTCGCTGATGCTCGGCTTTTACGAGCTGGCACACGTCACAGGTTGCAACATGTGCAGCGATGTCCCTTTTCATACCGGGCCACCATAACTTTTCACGGAGGTCTTGGTACATCTTGGTACTTCCCGGGTGGATTGAAAGTGGAGACTCATAGGCTTCTTTCAAAATCACCTCTTTGATTTTCTGGTCATTTGGAACATATATTCACTGTCCACGCATGACCAAACCATCTGCATTCTCCGAAAATTTGGGTGATGTGCCTTCTTTTAACTTGTGCTTAATCTTAGCCCGCTCTTCATCATCGAGCTGAGCGGCTTTGATTTGAGACTCCAGAGTTGTTTATAGAGTCAATGCTGTGATAAAACCCTCTTCTTTGAGCCAGAATTCACATTTGCTGAACTTCGCATAGAGTTGATGCTCACGAAGCTTGTCAAGTGCCATGCGCAGATGAAGCTCATGTTCTTCCTCAGACTTGGAGTAAATGAGAATGTCATCAATGAATAACACCACGAATTTATCCAAGTATTCCATAAATACTTTGTTCATAAGATTCATGAAAGTGGCAGGTGCATTTGTAAGCCCAAAGGATACTACGGTATATTCATATAATCCATAGCGAGTGGTAAAAGCAGTTTTTGGAATATTCTCTGGCCTGATCTTGAGTTGGAAGTACCCTAACCTCAAGTCAATTTTGGAAAAGACTTGTGCTCCGCTCAATTGATCAAACAGATCGTCAATTCGCAGAAGAGGATATTTGTTCTTGATGGTGACTTCGTTCAAAGATCGGTAGTCAATACACATTCAGAGACTGCCATCTTTCTTCTTGACGAATAACACTGGGCTTCCCCACGGGGACGAGCTAGGACGAATGAAACCTTTAGCTAGCTGTTCCCGGAATTGCTTCTTTAATTCAATTAACTCATCGGGGGGGCATGCGGTAAGGACGTTTGGAAATTGGTGCAGACCCAGGTAGCAAATCTATGATGAATTTCAGGTCGTGGTCTGGTGGTAACCCTGGCAGTTCTTCAGGAAAAATATCAGGATACTCCCAGACAACTGGCACTTGATGAATCTCCGGGATTGAAAGAGTGTTGAGAGTGGACTGACATGGATTGGAGGCTTGCATGGAAGAATAAGTGACATGAATGCCATCGGGGTTGACCAAAGAGATGGCTCTATTAGCACAATCAATACGCCCCTGGTTCTTTGCTAACCAATCCATGCCAAGAATAACATCGAGCCCTGAAGTATCTATATTGATTAAATCACCCTCGAATTCTACCCCATTGATTCCAATTCTAACTCCCAGACTTACAAACTTTGCTTCAGATTATAAAACTCCCTTTTTTGATTTCCATCAGACTGAAGGGAAGGTGAGCATTGCGGAAGGCGTCCTTGCAAATAATAAACAGCAATTTGCACTTTTTCTTCGTCGAGGCATCTCGCGATGTTGAGTTTGCACTCAATATCGTGAAGCCAATCATCAGCGTCCAGCGAGTTCGCTGCTGAAGAGAAATTCGGCGGGCGAGTTCGTTGGAACTCAGCCAAGTGCGATTGATGAGGTGCAGCTGCCATTCCACCATAAGTGGCTGCATCAAAATTTTCTGAATTCTGGACCATTCTCTCCAGAAGATGTGTTTGCACAGCAAGAATCTGAGCGATGGACGGAGGAGGTGGCAACTCCTCACTCCGATTTGATTTAGGATGATTGTGCGCAACACCTGCCCCTCTGGTTGGCGCACTGGAATGTTGGGTCTCCCATCTTGGAGACCCTGGATTCAGCAGGTTAGGACGTGCCGGATTTGGCACTGGATCATTAGGATCATACTCCTCATTGGCAGCATTGTCTGCCAAAAGAGCATGCACAGATCGCATTTTCGGCATCCTGCTACACACACACAACGTCAAGAGGTATGTGGAGCGCATGCGATAATGACACGTGATGAAGGTATAGTGAGGATAGGATGAATAAACAAGTGGAGTTGAGTATGGGAACCAATAATTAAGCTCTAATGAAGTTATGAACAGCAAGGGCTGAATTCGCAATTTGCGATGAGGGAGGTGATAAGACAGCTGAACAGCAATGCAGCGGTTCTGTCTAGCAATTTCAATGAATTTTCAGACATAGGTAGAGAGTTGCCAAAATTCTGAAAATTTTTGGGTGGCTCCTTGCAGAAGTGTTCTGCCTTAGGAAAAATTTTCAAAATTTTTTGGACTTACATATCTCCCTACAAAAATTCGCAAGTGAGGTGCTGTCCAGAATTTTTTCGCTGCAAGTCTATTGCTAGATTTTTCTTCTTTTTCCCCTTGATTCCAGACTTGGAGACTTACCAAATTTTTTTGGGATTGCTACTAACTCCATGAGATCACTTCCAAAACTTTTAGTTGCAAGTTTTAGGTTTTTATTCTATTATTCACACCAACTCCTAATATTTCTTAATCTCGCAACTAATCGACACGCAACTAGCATTGGAATTAGAGAAGCTTTTGAAAAGTTCTTGTCTCATGAAGAGACGATTTAGAATAAGATAAGGGTTGAGAGCTCTCTCTAGAGTCCTTACAAATTTTAAGGTTCAAATTTTTCGAAACATTTTTAACTTTTCAAAGCTTTTCCTTTGAATAAGGTGAGAAACAGAATGAACTTATTTTTCTGACTTTACCACTTGAAGGAAGATAATTATTTGAAGTCCAAGTTAAGCATAAAACCATTTTGAAAGGAAAACAAGGGAAGATGCTATAGAAGGGTGAAAGCATCTAGGCCGCCTATTGGCTTATTTAAATTATTTGTTGGATTTTGGTGCTTGATGATCAACTAAAATAGTTATAGTAGATTTCTTTAGAAAAGTTGATCAAGATTAAGGTTCTCTTTTTCCTAGTTCTTTGACTTGGGAGTTGATTCAGGTCTTTTAGTTGTGTTGTTCTAGATTTCAACCGTACTATAAAGAGGGATTTTGCATAAGTTCAAAATCTTGGTTCCTAGGACATTTTATTAAGACTACTTGGAGCTTAGGTTAAATCTTTTCAGATTCCTCCAAAAAATCTTGTCTTGAGTTCACATCCCTTTCAAGTCAAAACCTAACTGAACTCAAACCGAGAGTATCCCATTTACGCCAGACCAAGTTTTTGGGTCCGGTGTAGATAGGCTTTCCCTTTGAAACCAACTTGAGTGCATTAAGGCTACAACGGACTAAAAATCCTCTTTTGCATCAGACCACTTTTCTTGGTCCGTAGTAAACTTAAAACTTACTAGTTTTGCTGCTTGTATCCAATTCCTTTCTTGGGTCATGATCAGTAAGTTTGCCTTCTACGACAGACCAAGTTTTTAGGTCTGTCGCAAACGTGCACTTGATTATCTCACAACGGACCAGTTTTTGCTCAGAGCATATGTACGACGGACCAACTCTTCTTGGTTCGACGTAAATGCATTTTTCGCTGATTTGGGTCCGGAGTACATTGAGCCTCTTGTATACTTTGTCAAACCTTGTCAGATACAATCATTTTGAGTTGTCTTTTCAGTCTGACATTGGCAAACGGCTACTCTTTGCCAATAACGGCTAGTTGCTTCCTGTAGCCTATTTAAACAGTTCAGAGGCTCTCCCAAAATAGAACTCTTACATCTCTTTGACATCTAGCATCCCAAAAGCTAAATAGCCCTCAAAGAGATCAAGCTCAATTCTGAAAACAAAAACCTACACTCTTACAGCTCTAAGTAAAGTCTAGTTTCAGTAGTTACTAGTGAACCAAGAGACAGGGCTTGTGGATGGTCTATTACTCTTGGAACTAGCTGTTCTTAGACGGTTTACTGGTGGTTGTAGTGCGACCTGTCCAACTGTGATTGTGGAAGGCCACTGTCTTTGTGAGAGGTTTGGACTCACCTCACCGGAGTGGTAAAAGAGTCACACTAGTGACAAATCCAGTACTGATGTTGTGAGTTACTGGTGGAGCAATACTTCCGAGGAAGTGCTCTAACGGGGACGTAGGAGATTTATCTGTGAACCTCGGTGATAAATTTCGTTTGTCTCTGTGTTTTATCTATCTTTGCTTGTATCTCCATTCTTTAGCACTTGTTCTTTGTCTGTTGGAGCTTAATCTTTTTATCTGTCTAGATCCAGTTTTTTAATCTCTTAGTGATTCTTGTTAAAATTGTTAAAACTGCCTATTCACCCCCCTCTAGGCCATACCGATCCTTTCAAGTGGTATCAGAGCAGGTTTACCCTGTTTAAGTTTAATCAGCTTGGGTAATGGCCGAGGGAAATGGGTCTGCTACTGTTAGTGTAGGTAGAGTTCCTGTTTTTGATGGCACAAATTATGCTTTCTAGAAAATTCGCATGAGATGCTATCTTGAGGCTGTAGGTTATGACGTGTGGAGAGTTACTGAAAAACCTTTACCTCCACGGGTCATACCTGAAGGACAGTCCTCTTCCTCAGAACCTACTCCTGGGGAAATTAAGAACTTGCAATATGATGCTCAGGCTAGAAATGCTATATTCTCTTGTCTTAGCATAGAAGTTTTTGATAGAGTGAGCAATCTTTCTACTGCTTATGATATTTGGACTACACTTCAAGAAATTCATGAAGGCACCTCTGATGTTAAGGAAGAGAAGTATTTTGTTATTAGAGAAAAGTTCGAT
The DNA here is from genome assembly GCA_036346355.1 of Rhipidocladum racemiflorum. Taxonomy (NCBI): domain Eukaryota; kingdom Viridiplantae; phylum Streptophyta; class Magnoliopsida; order Poales; family Poaceae; genus Rhipidocladum; species Rhipidocladum racemiflorum. The sequence goes on from CM070586.1 coordinate 25,589,660, forward strand.
CAATTCAAAATGCTTCCTCATGAAAATGCTAATGATATGTTCTCTAGACTTAATCCTATTGTCAATGAACTCAAAGGTCTAGGGACTAAAGTTGATGATGTGGAAGTTTGCAGGAAAATGATAAGAGTACTGCCTCGTGCCTATCACAGCTTGATCACTTATCTGTCAAACAGTGGAGACCTCAAAAAGCTAACTCCTACTGAATTATTGGGGAAGATCTCTGCTCATGAACTTACTTTGGCTAAAGAAGATGCACCCAAGAAGAAATCTATTGCTCTCAAGGCCAAAGAAAAGGTGCAAGAGTCATCCAGTGAAGAAGATGATAATTCAAGCTGTGAAGAGGACGAAGACGTCAAGAAACTGGCACTGCTCATGAGATCGGCCAACAAAATCATGAGGAGGGTAAATGCCAGAGATAGAGGAAAGGGATACACTCAGTTCTCCAAGAAAAACCCTTTCTCAAATATCACCTGCTTTGAGTGCAATGAAAAGGGACACATAGCTGCTCGATGTCCAAACAAGAGCAAGAAGAAGGGCAAGGGCAAGGGCAAAGATGAAGAAACCGAAGAAAATGCCTACAACAGTCGCAAAAAGTTTCATCACAGAAAGAAGTTCTCCAAGAAACATTGGAGAAAGGGAAAGAAGGAGGCACATATTGGTGAATGGGTCTCAGATGAAGAAAGTTCAAGTGATGAATCCTCCTCCTCCTCCTCTGATGATGAAGAAAGCTCGAAGTCAAAGGGATTGGCCGGACTGGCCTTGGATGAGTCTACTCCACCTTCACCTTCTCTGTCATTTTGTCTTATGGCAAGAAGTGATGAGGACAAGGTAAATGACTCTCCTTCTTATGATGAGCTAGTGGAAATCATTAAAGAGCTAAATGATGCCTTGTGTGCTAAAACCTCTAAGGATAAAGCTCTTAAGAAAAATATTGCCAGTCTGAATGATAATAATGACTTACTTGTCTCTAAGCTTAAACTTCTTGAGTCAAAGTATGATGAAGTGCAAAATAAGTTTCATAGTTTAGAGACCACTCACAATGAGCTTATTACTGTTCATGATACTCTTACTCTTGCTCATAATGATCTAGTCATTAATCATGATTCCTTGAATGCTTCTTATACTTTACTTGGAAAAACTCACGATGAATTGCTTGACAAGTATTGTAAATTAGAAATGAGTAAGGATTTGATTACAAGCAAATCTAAGGCTGGTTCCACTCATGATGTCTCTATTATGTGTGATTCACCATTCAACACAATTTCTACTTCTAGCTTTGCTTGTATCCCTGATGACAACTGTAGCAATGTGTTGTGTGCTAAAGAGCTCATGGTGGAAAACCTTGAATTAAAAACAAAAATTGCTAAGTTTGACAAAGGTCTAGAAAAATACTTCCTTGGTAGTGTCCTTCTTCACAAAATTCTTGGAGAACAAAAAGTCTCCTTGGGCAAAAGAGGCATTGGATACAAAATTGACAATTTGCCCAAGAAAGATAAATTGTCAAGATCCAAGACAAATTTTGTCAGGAAAGGCACTAAGTGCTACTACTGTCATAGATTTGATCATAATTCAAATGTATGCATGTTAGCTAACACATCCAAAGCAAATGTAAAGAGAAATTGCATGGTGGATGCACACTACATGTTATTCAAAGATTTTAGGGGAAAAATGAATGTGAAGTTTGTTGGTCCCTCGAATCTAGATAGAAAGCTTAAAGCTGTTTGGGTGCCCAAATCCTTGCTTGTTAATCCCTTTGGCCCCAAAATTGTTGAAACTAACATCCATGGACCCAAAAGCATTTGGGTACCTAAAATCAAGAAATGATTCTGTTTATTCAGGTGAACTACAAAAGTGGTGGTCATCATTGGGTAATTGACAGTGGATGTACTCAACATATGACCGGCTCATCAAAAATGTTCACCTCAGTTGAAAAGGAAAGTAATTCTAGTCACAAAATCACTTTTGGCGACAATAGCAGGAGAAAGGTAAAGGGAAATGGTAAGATTGCTATCTCTAATGATCATTCAATTGACAATGTGCTTCTTGTTGATTCCCTAAACTTTAATCTTTTATCGGTAGCACAGTTGTGTGATCTTGGATTCCATTGTACTTTTTCTCTTGATGGTGTAACTGTTGTTGACAAAAATGAAAAGCTTATCTTCAAAGGTTTTAGATTTCAAAATCTTTATCTAGTTGATTTCAATTCTAACTCCTCATGCATCTCGACTTGTCTGTTAGCAAAAGCCTCTCTTGGTTGGCTTTGGCATAGACGTCTTGGGCATGTAGGTATGTCTAATCTGAAAAAGCTTTTTAAAAATGAGCTAGTGGTGGGCTTGAAAGATGTAAAATTTGAAAAGGACAGGTTGTGCAGTGCTTGTCAAGCTGGCAAGCAAGTTGCAAACTCTCATCCTACCAAAAATATCATGTCCACCACTAGGCCTCTAGAGCTGCTGCATATGGATATGTTTGGCCCAACCTCTTATGCCAGTCTAGGTGGTAACTCATATTGTCTAGTCATTGTAGATGACTTCTCTCGCTTCACTTGGGTATTCTTTTTACCTAGTAAAAGTGGAGTTGGAAAAACTTTTAAAAGTTTTGCAAATAGGGCCCAAAATGAGTTTGATTGCCCCATCAAGAAAATCAGGAGTGACAATGGAACTGAGTTTGTTAATACTAATGTTATTGACTTTTGTGATGAGTTAGGAATAAAACATGAGCTGTCAGCTTCATATACTCCTCAACAAAATGGTGTAGTTGAAAGGAAAAACAGAACACTTATCGAAATGGCAAGAACCATGTTGGATGAATATGGAACACCAGATGCTTTTTGGGCTGAAGCCATCAACACAGCATGTCATGCAATCAATCGACTCTATCTACATCGACTACTCAAGAAAACATCCTACGAGCTGCTGGTGGGAAGAAAACCAAATGTAACTTACTTTCGTGTGTTCGGGTGCAAGGTCTACATTTACAAAAAGAGGACACACTTAGGTAAATTTCAGAAAAGGTGTGACACAGGTATTATGCTAGGTTACTCTTCTAAATCTAAAGCCTATAGAGTTTTTAATAATTCAACTGGTCTGGTTGAAGAAACCTATGATGTAAAATTCGATGAATCTAATGGCTCACAAGGTGAGCATGAGAATCTAGCTGATGCAGGTGAAGATGCCTTAATTGAAGCCATGAAGAAGATGGAAGTTGGTGAAGTAAAACCCAGAGAGGACAATGATGAGAAACCAACAACTTCCATGATGCCTCAAAATGGATCACTACAATAAGAAGATGAAAAGAATCAAGAAGGATTGAATCTGATAAAGAGTCATCATACTATTGCCAAAGATCACCCCGTGGACCAAATTATTGGGGACTTTAGTAAGGGTGTTCAAACTCGATCTAGGCAAGCTTCTTTTTGCGAACATTACTCTTTTGTTTCTTGTGTTGAGCCCAGAACTATAGATGAAGCCTTAGATGATGCTGATTGGATTATTGCCATGGAAGAAGAGCTTAACAATTTCAAGAGAAACAAGGTATGGGACTTGGTGGACCATCCAAAAGACCACAATGTCATAGGAACAAAGTGGGTGTTCAGAAACAAGCAAGATGAAAATGGAGTTGTCACTCGAAACAAAGCAAGATTGGTGGCTCAAGGATTTACTCAAATAGAAGGATTGGACTATGGAGAAACTTATGCTCCTGTTGCTCGACTTGAAGCTATACGGTTCGTTCTAGCCTTTGCATGTCATTTCAATATAACTTTATTTCAAATGGATGTGAAGAGTGCCTTTCTTAATGGAATCATTGAAGAAACTGTTTTTGTTGAGCAACCTCCTGGTTTTGAAGACTTAAAACATCCAAATCATGTATATAAGTTATCTAAGGCTCTCTATGGACTGAAACAAGCCCCAAGGGCATGGTATGAGAGACTTAGGAACTTTCTACTAGAAAAGAATTTCAAAATAGGGAAGGTTGACCCAACACTCTTCTTAAAAGACTTCAATGGTGCATTAATGATTTGCCAAATCTATGTTGATGATATCATCTTTGGTTGTACTAATCACTCTCTTTGCAAGGAATTCAGTGAACTAATGGCAAAAGAATTTGAGATGTCAATGATAGGGGAACTCACCTTCTTTCTTGGATTTCAAATCAAGCAATTAAAAGGGGGAACCTTCATATCACAAGAAAAATACACCAAAGATCTCCTCAAGCGTTTCAAATTGGATGAATGCAAGCCACTCAAGACACCTATGGCAACAAACACACACCTTGATCAAGATATGGGAGGTAAGCCTGTTGACCAAAAACTCTTCAGATCCATGATAGGATCCTTACTTTACTTGACAGCATCTAGGCCTGATATCATGTTTAGTGTCTGTATGTATGCTAGATTTCAGTCTGCTCCTAAAGAAGTACATCTTAGTGCCGTAAAAAGGATTTTCAGATATTTAAAGCACTCTTCAACTATAGGCTTGTGGTATCCTAAAGGTGTTCCTTTCAAATTATTTGGCTACTCAGATTCTGATTATGCCGGTTGCAAAATAGATCGAAAAAGCACCTCTGGGGGTTGTCACTTGCTTGGAAGGTCTTTAGTATCTTGGTGCTCCAAAAAGCAAAACTCTGTAGCACTTTCTACTGCCGAGGCTGAATATGTGGCTGCCGGCAGTTGTTGTGCTCAGATTTTATTCATCAAAAAAACCTTTCTTGATTACGGCATTAAGTTTGAAAATGTACCTCTTCTTTGTGATAATGAAAGTGCAGTGAAAATAGCAAACAATCCGGTCCAATACTCACGAACTAAGCATATTGAGATCCGACATCATTTTATCAGAGATCATGTTGTTAAAGGAGACATTATGCTTAGTCATGTTAGAACTGAGGACCAATTGGCTGATATTTTCACAAAACCCTTGGATGAGGCAAGGTTTTCAAAATTAAGAAATGAATTGAATATTATTGATCTTTCTAATGTTGTTTAAGTCATGACTCCTTATTGTTTACTTGTTGGTATCTTTTGGATGTCCTTTGGAATCTTTAACATTTAGGGGGAGTCAAGAATGTCCATCAATGCATCTCTTGTTACCCACTTATGTTAACAAAAATTAGCAGTGCTGATGCAAGTAAATTATTTAAAAAAAGGGGGAAAAATAAATAAATTTTTATTATATATATATTTTGCTAAAACTTCTGCCAAAATTCTTACTATTTTCTCCCAAGAAAATGAAAATAGTTTCTTTCTCAAAGAAATTCACGCAAATATTTATTAATAAAATATTTCAATAACTTAAAATTATCTAGCCACTCAGCACATGAGTTCTCTTTATCAAGCTTGAGTTTGTCTATAATCATGCTTAAAAGAGAGGAACTCATACAAATCAAGAATTCTAAAGTTCTTTCTTTTTGCTAGTTCACAACGGACTTGGTTACAACAAAAAGTTTCTCATCTACGGCAGACCACTTCTGCTCAGGACGCATTCACAACAGACTAAAGAAAATCAGTCCGTTGTAAATGCCCTTTCTTGCAAATATGGTCCGGCGTAAGTAAGAAACTTGCTGTTTTTCTCAAATCGTTCTGGTGTGCTCTTGCAACTGTTAGCTTCTATTCCTTTGCCTTGATTCAAAATTGTTTTTCATTTGAAAAAGTTGCTTATCTTATCTTAAAAATCTATTCAAAATCTCTTCTGAATTTAGGACTTATCCTTGCTAATCTCTCTTTGCTTCTGAAACCCATCCTCTGCCTTGAATCCTCTTTCTTGGGTTTCACCAACCAAAGTAATGTGAGAAAGTTTTTTACCTGCCAACCACTGTCATAAAGAGCGAAGCACCTCCTTGAGAAGTTACTGTCTTCTGAAGCAGTAACTTCACGCTGGTTACTTTCCTGTTTTCGTCTTCTCTCACTCTAAAGTACTCAGATATTACCACTCTCTCTTCGGTACTTCATCTCCTGAGCAGCTTTCCTCTCTCCATCGAAGCAAACCCTAACCGGGTGGCTGCGACGGTGCTCCAGTTTGCTCGGAGAAGTGCTTCTAGGACGTGGTAAGCTTTCTCTTCTGTTTTGATCAAATCCTAGTCTTAAAATCTTTGTCTTAAGGTCTTTCTTCTCATCTCTGTAGACTTAGTCTGTTGCGTCAGTTCTTGCGCCGGCCTGAGGTTTGATAGACAGAGTGAGTCCTTTAAGTGTTCGACGAAATGCCTAGGAGAAAGGATACAGATAAAAGGAGTCTGATGGATAGATTGGGTGAGATAATAAAAAAGAAGAAACAAAAATCCTCAAATCCAACTCAGTCTTCATATGGAGCAGTACATTTAGGAGACACTCATACTCTTGGCAGTGTTACAAAGGTCACTACCTCAAAGCCAGTTAGAAAGGATAAACAACCTATAATATCTGAAGTTATCTTTGAATCTGATCCTGATGACATTGAATATGAGCCAAGTGCTGATTTTAGCTCTGAAGAAGAAAATCTAAGTCCTGAGATTGACATGATAATCGGAAATGAGTTGGCAACTCTTGGAGGGAAAAAGTTGAGGTCAATCAGACTTGTAAGTGAAAGAAATTGGTTTCCTTTTGATAATCCTCCATTGGATGAGAAGTTCATTACTCCTCTTCAGAAAAACATCTTTTTGGGGTATAAGAACAGACATGACAGAAAAGGGAAATCAATGTCTGCCCTTAGTAAACATCAATTTGTAGACTGGAATCAGATTTGCTCCATAACTGGTTCATATCACTTATTGGATTGTGTAAGTTCCACTCCTGGTTTACTTACAATGGTGTCAGGTAACAATGTCTCATGGAATGAAGATAGAATCCTTGAGTTCTATGCTTCCTTGCTTATAAATAAAAGAAGACATTACATTCTTTTCTCTATAGATGGAAAAATCAAAAAAGTGAGATCACCACACTTTGAATCAGCAATTGGAGCTGCAGGTCCTCAAGTTAACAGAACAAGGATTCATGACAAAATGTTCCCGAAAAATAGATGGAGACAGATTGGTGTTATGCCTGATCTTCAACTCTCTACACACATCTATAGAGATATCACAGAAGAGAACTTCAATGCAAATAGAGTGAACAGTTTGTCTAGCGAAGCCAAGATTCTTCTCTTGATTCTAAGGCACACAATATTCCCTAAGTCTGGGTATAAAGGAGTTACACCAGTTCTGGCTTGGCTGCTGCACCTAATCCTCTCCAAGCAACCCATTGATCTGACAGATTATATCTTCGGAGAAATGGAGGAAGCTATTTACAGAAGAATGGGAAGTCCTTTGCCATTTGCTCAGCAAATAGCTCAAGTACTGATTGCTCAAGGGATTGTTTCACGGCAAGAGATAAGCAGGTCCTTCAACTGTCAACCCAAAAAATATAAATTACTCAAACTTCCTGCTAAGGTTGCTGCACAAGGACCTAGGGTACCGCCTACTCTAGATGATCCGAGTAATCATGAGGGAGACAGTGATGACAACCCAGCTCACGATGGAGATGATCAACCTGCTTCAAGCTATCACAGTTCAGGTCATCACAATATTAGTCATCATACTCTAGGATACAATACACCTAGCTATCATAGCCATCCTCCTGTACCTCCACAGCCTGAAAACATTGAAGTTACAGAAATTCTTGGAGATGGTTCTCAAAGGTCATTGCAACAATCTGTTGAACAAGATGCAGCGACTCAAATTTACCTTAGCTCTCAATCTGATCATGAAGTAGATCTTGCACATAGCCAAGGTGGACACTTCAGTCCGAGTCTCATTCCTCCAGTTTCAAGTCATCATACTCTCCCTCAAGCAGATCACTCAGTCATGGGTTTTCCATCTCATCATAATGAAAACTCTGAAGAAGATGAACTTGGTGAGATTGATAAAATGCGAGAACTTGCTACGGCCTCACGGTTTGTACAAGATCAGGAATTCAGGCCTGCAGCACATGATCATGAAGCTGGTGGTTCTGCTTTGCCTCATCAATTTTCAGCTTCTCAACATCACATAGCTTATGAGCATGAAGAAGAAAATCCTGATATTGGACAGCATCATGCTTGGAATAATCAACCTGAATGGTTCAACATCTTTGAGACACGATACAACTCAGACCTAAAGGCTGCCCAAGAAAGATTTGCTGAAGAACAAAGGTTAGCTGCCTTAAGGCACACTGAATACATGGCTGCTCTTCAGAAATATCATGATCAGGTTCAGCAAACCCATGAGTTGATGAACAAGATGTATCAAGAACAGAGCAGAATCAGGGATGAGAATTCCAAAAATGTTGACATGCTCAAGAACAATCAATGGGATCTTAGAACATGGCTCACTCAAGTAAACATCAATCAAAATCTGCTCAAAGACAGGCTGTATGATCTCAATACCAAGCTGAATACTCAAGAGACTAAATTCCATCGTTTTGCTGACTTTTCAGAGCGTATGTTCAAAACCAATGATGATACAATCCATGGGGTGGAACACACTCTTCGAGGATATATAGATCACTTTGATACCTCCATGACAAATTTGGTATCAAATCAAGAACAGCTTGGTGACATCATCTTTGACCAGACTGATCCAATTATTGACTCAGTTCATGAACTTCAAGAAGACTTTCAGAACTGGACAGTTGAATCTCAGCCTGGGGATCCAAATTATCCCAGTTGGCATGATAAAGCTATGGAGTCTCCAAAGCACTCAGCAGAAGATCACTCAGAGCAAGCAGAACCAACTCAGTCTTCCCCAAGGCAAAGTGTCAGCCTTCGAGCATCCACTCTGTTCAAAAGGACTTTCTCCAGGCGCAAGAAGTGACATTGTTTTTGTAATTGATGCCAAAGGGGGAGAAATTAGACTAGAGAAGTAGAAAAACTTTCTTTGGTCTGTTGGTCTTAAAGTGTCTAAAAGTTTGTTTTATCTGCTCTTCTTGCTTGCTGGGTTTCCCTTAATCTTAATCTACTTTTGTGCTCTTGATTAACTTTCTGAGAACAGTTCTCTTAAGTCTATGCACATCTTCAGGGGGAGCATATTATATCAAATTTATGCTTTTTGTTCTATCAGACTAACATTCTTTTGCAGAAGAAGAAAGGTTTTTCATCTGAAATCAAGAGGGTTGTCATCAATCACAAAAAAGGGGGAGATTGAAAGCATCTAGGCCCCCTAATGGCTTATTTAAATTATTTGTTGGATTTTGGTGCTTGATGATCAACTAAAATAGTTATAGTAGATTTCTTTAGAAAAGTTGATCAAGATTAAGGTTCTCTTTTTCCTAGTTCTTTGACTTGGGAGTTGATTTAGGTCTTTTAGTTGTGTTGTTCTAGTTTTCAACCGTACTATAAAGAGGGATTTTGCATAAGTTCAAAATCTTGGTTCCTAGGACATTTTATTAAGACTACTTGGAGCTTAGGTTAAATCTTTTCAGATTCCTCCAAAAAATCTTGTCTTGAGTTCACATCCCTTTCAAGTCAAAACCTAACTGAACTCAAACCGAGAGTATCCCATTTACGCCAGACCAAGTTTTTGGGTCCGGTGTAGATAGGCTTTCCCTTTGAAACCAACTTGAGTGCATTAAGGCTACAACGGACTAAAAATCCTCTTTTGCATCAGACCACTTTTCTTGGTCCGTAGTAAACTTAAAACTTACTGGTTTTGCTGCTTGTATCCAATTCCTTTCTTGGGTCATGATCAGTAAGTTTGCCTTCTACGACAGACCAAGTTTTTAGGTCTGTCGCAAACGTGCACTTCATTATCTCACAACGGACCAGTTTTTGCTCAGAGCATATGTACGACAGACCAACTCTTCTTGGTCCGACGTAAATGCATTTTTCGCTGATTTGGGTCCGGAGTACATTGAGCCTCTTGTATACTTTGTCAAACCTTGTCAGATACAATCATTTTGAGTTGTCTTTTCAGTCTGACATTGGCAAACGGCTACTCTTTGCCAATAACGGCTAGTTGCTTCCTGTAGCCTATTTAAACAGTTCAGAGGCTCTCCCAAAATAGAACTCTTACATCTCTTTGACATCTAGCATCCCAAAAGCTAAATAGCCCTCAAAGAGATCAAGCTCAATTCTGAAAACAAAAACCTACACTCTTACAGCTCCAAGTAAAGTCTAGTTTCAGTAGTTACTAGTGAACCAAGAGACAGGGCTTGTGGATGGTCTATTACTCTTGGAACTAGCTGTTCCTAGACGGTTTACTGGTGGTTGTAGTGCGACCTGTCCAACCGTGATTGTGGAAGGCCACTGTCTTTGTAAGAGGTTTGGACTCACCTCACCGGAGTGGTAAAAGAGTCACACTAGTGACAAATCCAGTACTGCTGTTGTGAGTTACTAGTGGAGCAATACTTCCGAGGAAGTGCTCTAACGGGGATGTAGGAGATTTATCTCTGAACCTCGGTGATAAATTTCGTTTGTCTCTGTGTTTTATCTATCTTTGCTTGTATCTCCATTCTTTAGCACTTGTTCTTTGTCTGTTGGAGCTTAATCTTTTTATCTGTCCATATCCAGTTTTTTAATCTCTTAGTGATTCTTGTTAAAATTGTTAAAACTGCCTATTCACCCCCCCTCTAGGCCATACCAATCCTTTCAAAGGGTAAGAGTAGCAACCTACACTTTTGCAATTAAGATTTTTAGTCAATTAGCTTTTTAAAGGGAAAAAATTGTCCTTAACCTATCGACCATGCTAACTAGGGATTTCCTATAGTCGTATGGCTCTAATACCACCTCTTGTGGGGGCTCCGGTCTTAGATTAGCGATAAGACCCTTACTGTTGCATCGGACTGGATGGTGATGCAACCCGAATGGAATCCAATCGCTTATCTTAAATCGTACTCAGATTGAGATCAACCAATCGGCGCAACATTCGTGCTCTTGCCAACCGGTTGGAATCAATCCAAGCTTCCCGCATATGTGTTCAGTGCTAGTTCCCAAGATCAACGCCTAGCACATACATACTTAACACATCGAGATGTCTCATCACACATACACATATGAACATAACTTAAAGTAGACTGGCGGTTATTACAAACGCTTAGGTTACAAGTTCAGGGCCGACCGGCCAAATATACAACAAAAGAGAGTAAGGTTCAGCGGAAGAAGCATAAGTCCAAAAGAAAGGCTTCGGAATGCCACCCATAACCCAAAAAGGCATCCTACTGGGGAAAGTCCCAGTTCAACCATCAAAGACGTCGTTTGCCCCCGAATCGTAGTAAGTATCGTCAGGAGCATCGTCATTACCTTCCTCTAAGCATTTTTAAGTAGAGCAAACGGTGAGTACACGTATGTACTCGCAAAACTTTAGTGTATGGAAGTAATTATACATGCTAGGCTATTCAATGGATGAAAGCTTCTACTCTAGGTTTGAATTTCAGCAAAAAGCAACTTTTATTTGTAACCATGCAATTGTTAAACATCGATAACATTTGAAATGAGCATTTGATTAGAAACTACAAGTAGCATATAAGTATTTGAACAATCATTCATGACCCTCCATGGCCATAAACAATATCCGAAACATAACCAACCCACCAATGTTTTTCACCAACACACTAAACCACCATTTTCTAAGTCATTTTGCAAAACCAAAACCAAAACCAAAACACTATACTTGACATTATGTTTCCAAGCCGCTCGTGATCGTGAGCACGGCTAATCGATTAGATTTAAATCTCTGCAGAGAGTGTACACTTTACCCACATGACATATTCTAGCAATCATGTCAACCATGCCACGCGATATGCAAGTACCCGTTTTGCTAGACTATGACAAAACTCTTCAACTAGCTAAAGCCTAACCTTGCACTAGCCCGAGTATGACCTGTCCTTGCTATGGCGGCAGAATTTCAACAGTTACGATGGTCTCGCTAGTCATCGACCTCGTTCTCCCCATAGCAAGGCATACTCGTTGTATCAGGTCACTTACTCCCAACACCTCGGTGAGGGGAGCGCCCTCGAACGACACCACTTACTTGGTTCGTCCTACTCTTCTGCCTACCGACGTGCAAGATTAAAACTTCATCTAGCTTACTAAGTTAAGGCTATCCCATACTAGCACATGTGGTTGCACCAATTAACTCAGTTGATAGTATCAAGTTCGGTCCTTAGGTTGACTCAGGCGAGTATCTCCCCCTATCTACGTGCAATTACCAATTCCATACAATACCAATTCATTCCCTTGTACCGTACAAGTGGCCGCTTGTACGGTGCAAGGCAACCCATTGCACTTTCAGTTTAAACATAACTCGCCTGGGTCTAAAACATAATTTTATTTCCATTTTTAACCACATACCAGTATCCTTTACTGCCATTTTCAACATTTGCAAAGTTTCATAAGGATTCAAGCCTAACATTCTACCCAACTAAAGCATGGCTAAACATAGTATTATGTATTGATAATAACCATATTTCATTTCATAGCATGAATAATCCTGACCTAGGTTTTAACAAGGTTCCCATGTCAAGGTGATTAAGGTAATCCCACAAGTTAGGAGCATAACTACCAAAACCCACAATATAGCAACTTTACAGAAATTAAACGCATGCATAGTAGTTTGATTAAAAAAACTAAACTTTGTAAAGTATGGGATCAACATGTTCAAAGGATGGTGCTTGCCTGTTTGCTCTTCTTCGGGATTGTTTTCGGGAAGGTAGTCGGGGTCGTTATCAACGGACTCCGACACATCGTCAGCTACGCGTTCGAATGATAGAAACCGCGGCAAAAAGCAAATAACCACGAATCAAAATAGGGCAAAAGGAAATCAGATGGAAACAACAATTTAAGCCCAACAAAAGAACTAGCAGTTCCAGGAAGGATTCAATCAAGTGCTAGCATACTCGTTCTACACACGGCAGGTTAATTTTATGTATCTTAGCATTTCAACAATCGAATTCAGGAAGCTAAGATTGTTTGGATTAAAAGAAGTTCAGGACTAGCTACTTAAGCAATGTACTCTCTAAACATAAAACTTAGCCCTTTTACTCTAATAGGATTCAGATGCAAAGCAAGTTATTAATTAAATGTTTTTCTATAACATGGTAGTACACATAATGTAGTGTGATTTGGAGCTATCCTCCCTAACTTCTGCATTTAGACGAGTAGTTTTACGGATGATCGAAAAGGCCTAAAAGATCACATTTGCACATGAGTAAGGTTATGACTTACATGTTTAAATTGAGATAGCAACATGGTGAATGGTTCGTTCAAATTCATAATTGTCAAGGAAAACATATAAAGGTAACTTAGGGTTGGTTTAGCTACATTGCGAAGTCTATTTGCAAGGTTAATAGCTTACTTGAGCATGAAAGCCTTAATATTCCATTCTTCCATAATAAGCATGAATACGAATTTGATACTTACACATGTAAAACAGTGAGCAAGTCCTAATCAAAGTTATATAACAGCATGATCATGATATTTTAAGGCCCTAGGAACAAGTTTACATGCATTTGGATTAATATTGCACTAGTTAATAGCATTTTATTAACTATAGGCATTGAAACACAACTATGCTAACATTCAATATAGATCAAGTCTAAACTCAATTATGCTCACAAATTTGGAAAGTTTATAGACCAGAGATGCAAATGAAGTTGGTTTCATGCATTTACATTTAAGTTGCACAAATTAGCATTGTCCCATCAATCCTAAGCATGGCAACATGAATATAGTTACAATAATTGCAAATCAAGTACAAATTACAAACATTATCACATAATGGAAGTATAACAGTCCAAGGGTCACAATGGAATTAGTTTCATTCAATTTGGGGTTGAAATGCAAAAATAGTACATTATGCAATTATCAACCTAAAGCATATAATAGAGCTCATAAACTGTACAATAGTCCAACATGAAATATTTTTACATATTCATAAATTTCATGATTTTTCAAAAATTTTGGAAGTGGTTTCATCTCATTTGGAGTTGTGTAGCAAAAGATATATGCATTTGAATTTGGATCGGGTAGATAAATCAATTGGAAATTGGAAAATACGCTTTCCCGAAAGGAAAGCTCATTCCCTGGAAGCGCATAAGCCTCAAGGCTCTTAGCCGCCTGACAGGGGGCCCGACTGGCCAGTGAGCTCGCGTAGCTCCACTGACTAGTCGGGCCCGCGCACCAGCGGCCCAGAGCAAAGCCGAGCGGGGGTTGGCTCGCCGGCGGCACTGCGGCGGCGGAGCTCGGTCGACGACCACATGGAGAGAGAGAGGAGGTCAAGACGCACCTACTGGTGTGGTTGCTTCGGGTCGAGCTGCAGTGAGGCGGTCCGACGATGGAGCGAGGCGGAGGCCGATGGAGAAGTCTACCGGCTGCAAGGAAGAAGATGGATTAGGCCCGAAAAAGGAAGGGAAAACGGACTAGGGAGCAAGGGAGACCTCGAGCAGCGGTTGATTTCCCCGGAGGTGGCTCGGAGTAGCCTGGCGCCGTGCGGCCGGAGACGAAGAAGGTGGGCGCGGTCGCGGCGGCGTTACGAGCTCCGGGGCTGAAATCGAAAGAGGAAAGGTGATCAGTGGAGCTCCAAGGAGCTAAATTCCATAGGAATTGAAGTACCACTCCACCGATTAGCTCGATCGAATTTCCTCCCCAATCGGCTTCCTCGGAAGAACAAGCGATGCAGGGAGTGGTTCGGCAATGGGGCAATGGAGCGAAAGGGGGAAATGGCGAGGCGAGGGCGCCGACTTATAGCAGCTGAGGCGGAGGAGGCGAGGTCACAGTGCATGACATGGGCATCGGCACAGCCGAGGCTCGGCACGGAAATCGCATGGCGAGCGCCTCCTGCGCGGGGCATGGCCGAGAGAGAGAAGATGGAGGCCCAGGGTGACGCCGTAGGTGTGGGGAGACGGCAGCGAGCGGGGTAGCGTCGCGGTGTACGGGCGGAGGAGGCAGGGTGAGCAACGGTAACGAACGGCGCCCAACGGCTGAGCGGCGATTTCTTCATAGAATCATCAAGTCCAGTTTACTGTTGCCACGAAATGCTACAGTGCCAGCTCAGGCAAAAATCGGAATGCAGCTGCCACTCTGATTTGTCAGCATCAAGTAATTGATTGGCCAAAGAGATATAGAGATCTTTGAGCTAGAAGGCTTCCAAAAGAATGCAATTGCTCTAGCTCAAGGAGATGATACGAAGTTTAGTTCGGAATGGCAGGAGATGAGGACTTTATTTGGGTTAATAAAGTATTAGACATGATAATAATTATTCGCTACTGTGCGAATTCGGTCAACAGCCGATTTGCAGCTAATGCTTTGAGTTGCCAGTCCAAGCAAAAGAGGTGCCAAGCCCTAGCATGAGATTGGTCCAAGATAATGTGGAAATCTTTGAGCTAGCAAATTTGAAAATCGACAACCTAGAGCATTCATTCCTTGCTCAAAACCGTAATGGAGTGCTTTAGCCAGGGAAAGAATGAAATGGATCTTTATTTCATTAACAAGGTTTCGGACAAGGCATTTCTTGATTGCTACATTGAGCTACCAGTACAAGCACTGGATTGGCAAATGTAATTCGAAGATCTTTGAGCTGGAGGGTGAAATACGAAGTTCTGGAATGATCAATCATTGCTCAAACTGGCAATGTAATGTTCTAACTGGATGTGCTTGAATCGGCTCCTTTGTTTCAACAGACAATCAAGCATGCGCGCTATTCCCTGGTTCAGACAACTGCCGGGATGAGCTACAGTGTCGACTCAAGCACTGTCCACTCGGCCAGACAAAAGCAGTAATGAAGTTGCTACTTGACTTGTCCACTCCAAGCACTGGATAGGAAAATGATGAAATTTTTTTTAAATATAATATATTTTATTCCAAATTGCAGAAATAAATGTCAGCCGCAAGAAATTACAATTTTATACGTCTGTCGCCTGTCCATCGAGCGATATAAGCCTGTCGCCCGATGGACAGGCGACAGGAGACCTCTCGTGTTTTCTGTCGCCCGTTAGACCGGCGACAGGCTTATGTCGCCCTATGAACAGGTGACTGATTAAAAATCCCCCGTTGAACGGGCGACATATAGCATGCGGGGGTCCTGTCGCCCGATGGACGGGCGACAGGTATATTTTATAATCGCCGCGCGCGTTCGGCCGGCCGGCAGAGGCAGCAGAACGAGGAAAAACGAAAAGAAGAGGAGAAGAAGAGAGGAAAAAAGAGAGGGAAGAAAAATAGAGCGCGATTTTTGAGCCCATCACTTCATATTCAGGTAATTTCTCGTTCTTTAGTTTTTGTATTTGTAGATCTAGAAAATCTAGTTAAGAAATGTAGTTAGATGTAGTTAGGAAATGTAGTCAGATGTAGAAAGATTTAGCAAACCTAGTTTGTAGTTATATGTAGTACAGACATAGCAAATCTAGTTAGGTGTAGGTAGATTTAGCAAACCTAGTTTCTAGGTATGCAGTACTCGTTTTAATTTTTGTAGCAGTAGGTTATGATTTAGTAGAAATGATTTTAGATCTTGCTTTGTGTGTGTTGATATATCGAATGCAGATACTTTGAACGGATAGAAGTATTCATTTCTTAGGAATGCAGTTGGGTACATATAGCGAAAGTAGTTTGATGTATGTCGAGTAGAAATTAATCGTAGAGAATGTAGTTAGAGTAGTTGTTTAATTCTTTAGTAGTATATCTATTGAATGTAGATATTGTATACCGATACGAATACATCCATATACATATTCAATTCTTACGAATGTAGTACGGCAGAGATAGCGATTGTTACGATCCTAGAAATGTATTGTTAGAAATGTAGGAAATTTTTGTACGAATAAATATGTATTTTTGTAGCATATAGATATACCCAAGCAAAGTTGGGGGTCGTAATATTTTTTACGGAAAGTATTTAATTCGTGGGTGAATGAATGGATTTGCAGATATGGCAGAACGAGTTCAATTTAGAATATATTACGGCGAAGGGGTTGTAATGTATGGTTCGGAGGGTGCAGATCTAAGTAACTTCCAGTATATAGACAGAAGTTTGAGTAGGGTCGAAGAGCGCACATTTTCTTCAGTGATGAAGTGGTTGTATTATACTTTTCGGATGGAAGAAGAGAAGTGGCAGGTGAAGGTATTTTGCCTCTGTAGTATGCAGAACAATCCATTTTGTTGGGAGCTAGTTGAGTTGAAAGGAACCGCATCGTGGAGATCATATGTGAGGGGGATAGAGCAACGGGGGATGGAACCGGGTGCTTTTAGTGCAAGCCTATGCCCGGGATGTAGCCCCCCAGCAGCAGCCGGACGGTGGTGAGTGTAGTCAGGCTCAAAATGAGTTAAGTTTTGGTGACACCGAAATTGGGGGATCTAGCCGTAGGCGATACATCCAGGCAAATGACGAGGACATTATTTGCCAAAGTGGCGAACAATCTGAATTTGGGGAGGATGAAGCAAATGTTGGACAAGTAGCGCTGGGACTAGCAGACGAAGGTGAGCAAATTGATGAAATAACAGTTAGGATGGAAGAGGAAGACCGTGAGTACGGCATAGTAGAAGTGGAAGACGACGATGAGTCCGATGAGGAAGATGGAGGTACGGAGCCGCCTGTGCCAGCCGAGTGGCGCACACACCAATTTGAGAGGTTGGTTGTTAATGAAACCAACGACATACGTTGGCAGTACAGCCCCAACGAGGTTAGGCCTGACAGTATGTACGCGACAAAGGAGGTTGTGCAGGATGCTGTGAAAGATTGGGCCTTATCATTAAGAAGGACTTTCAGGGTTAAGAAATCCACGCCGACCTACTACGACGTGGTGTGTGAGATCCATGGCTGTCCGTGGAGAGTGCACGCGTACAAGCCGAAGTGGGGCACCCATTGGTTATGCTCGAAGGTTGAGCAGCACAGCTGTATGATTGAGGAAACAATGATGGCTCACAGGAACCTGTCATCTGGGTTTGTCGCGAATATCATGTACTCAGAGATAGTGGAGAACCTGACTTATGAGCCCCGTGCTATTATCCGAGCTCTCGAGAACAGATATCAGTACACAATTAGCTATGGGAAGGCTTGGAGGGCGAAACAGAAGGCCTTAGAAACGAGGTTTGGGAAGTTTGAAGACTCGTACCACAATCTGCCCGCACTGCTCAGTTGCATTCAGGGAAGAAACCCGGCACTTACTATGATTATCAAGATTGTCCGTCAATCAAGTGGCCAACTAAAAGGCATCTGAGGAGAGTGTTCTTCGCATTCGGAGCTTGCATTAAGGCGTTCTATCACTGTCGTCCATTGCTGTGCGTGGACGGCACATTCTTAACCAGGAAATACAAATGGCAAATTTTGACAGCTGTGGGTGTTGACGGAAACAACCAGATTCTGCCTGTTGCATTCGCCTTTGTAGAAAGTGAGAACTATGAGAGTTGGCTATGGTTCCTGCGGAACTTGAAGATTGGGGTGGTCAAAACTCGTCAGGATGTGTGCGTCTTTGCCAGCCAGGCATCTTTGATGCGCTTAGTGTGATCAACCGATTTGCAAGCGAAGCAGAGGAGCCATTTCCATGGCATGACTTGCAGAGCCGATGGTGCATGAGGCATTTGGGCGCAAATTTCTACAAGCAATTCAGGAACAAGGAACTCATGAACATGTTCAAAAGACTATGTAAGCAGAACCAGGAGAGCAAGTTCCGGACTCTGTGGAAAAATATCGATGAGCTGACAAGAAAACACAAAGAGGAGACGGCGAACAAGAGTACTGCCAGCGAAGGACACGATGAGGCGGAGCCTCTTCCCCCACTGCCAACA
This sequence comes from Rhipidocladum racemiflorum, assembly GCA_036346355.1. Lineage (NCBI taxonomy): Eukaryota > Viridiplantae > Streptophyta > Magnoliopsida > Poales > Poaceae > Rhipidocladum > Rhipidocladum racemiflorum. The sequence continues at coordinate 25,608,349 of CM070586.1, forward strand.
GAAGATGACGCGACTAATCGTCGTCGAAGGCAAAGGCCAATCAAATGTTTCTCGGACTGGATCAAGCACGAACCGAAGGAAAAGTGGGCACTGTTACATGACACACATGGTGCCAGATACGGTGTGATGACCAGTAACTTTGCAGAAGTTTACAACTGGGTAATGAGAGGGATGAGGTGTCTCCCATTGGTGGGAATTGTTGAGGGAGTGCTGCGGGGCACAACCAAGTACTTCGTCGACAGACATCAAGCAGCACAGATAGTGCTGAGAGATGAGAAGCTCCTGTACTCCTCCATGATCAGTAAATACATGGAAGAGAAGAGTCAGAAGGCGGCCAATCATAGAGCTATTAAAGTTGGTGCACGAACACTGCGCTTCGAGGTGATCTGTAAGGATAAAGGACGGTGTGGAACTAACCAGCGGGTTGTCATTCAGGAGTGCGTATTACAGGACATCTGCAAATGCTCGTGTAACAAGCCCCACCTTTTGCACAGGCCGTGTTCTCATGTGATAGCCGCATGTGCTTTATTTGGAATGCAACCTGGTACCTATCTATCTGAATATTTCAGGAAGGAAAGGGTGATGGCAACTTGGAGCGAGGAGCTGTATGGTTACGGTGTTGTGGGTTCTTTCACCACAACTCCTAGTGCTGATGAAAGGTTATAGGTCCCAGATTTTAATGCAGGTAGATGGAAAGCAGGGCGTCGGAAGACAAGGCGTGCTCGAAATGACATGGATGAGTCAGAAGCTGGCAAGCGCGTGAAGAAATGTTCATTGTGCAAGCAAACAGGACATACGTTCAAGAATTGCCACGCACAAAACGAAGGAGATGAAGGAGGAGATGGCAATCCGACGGTGGCGGGTGGATCGTCCTGTGCGACGAGTGGTGCACGACGCCAACGTACCACATGAGAAGCAATTTAATCGCAATGTAATCGATGTGCTGTGTGTTGTGTGAACCCTGTGTGAACCCTGTGTGTAAGCCTGCTGCATGTGGTCGTGGATCACAGTAATCGAAAAATTATTGTAACTGTTTCTGAATATTTATGATGCTTGAACAATTTTACGTGAGTGTTTGTTTGAACACATTGTTGTGAGAAACCTATAGTATTCGGACGATTTTCTTTTCATATGGTTTTGAAATGTAACTCACAATTTGTTATTTACATGTATGGTGACCCGGCCAGGAGATGACGAGTGGCCCTTCGAGTTGCTGGATCCGGTGGTCGATGGTAGTCACCGTGCCCACATCGCCACCGGTTTTCCAGAGGAGGGAGGCGAGCCGCACACGCTGGGCGTCCTTCGACCGAGGACACCGCAGTACGGCTGGGAGATCGATCCTCGTTGGGTCCCCAGGTAACATATTACAATTCAGATTTCTTAATATGTTTGTGGTAGTGTTCTTACTGGTGTTGTACTGAAATAAATTACATGTTTTTCCTTTCGTAGGCTTCGAGCTTCAGGATTGCTCCCTTTCGGCCGGATGGTGTGGGATGTGGGTCGCCGCTTTCCGTTCGACAGGTCCCTGATCACCGCTCTGGTGGATCGATGGAGGCCAGAGACCCACACCTTCCACCTACCCGTCGGGGAGATGGCGATCACTCTGCAGGACGTGTCGTACCTGCTCGGCCTCCCGATCGCCGGCGACGCTGTGGTGCCACACGACGTCGACCCTGCGTGGCGCCCGCAGCTACTTCAGCGGTTCGCTGGTGTGCTACCAGCACCAGACTATCGGACCTTCACCGGGACACACGGTCCTACGCTGCGGTGGCTTCGACAGTTCGTGGTACGCAACTACACTATGAAAAAACAAGTACTCTTCAATTACAACTTACAACAACATGTAATATGTGATCTTCTATCTTGCAGCCTTCGCAGATCGTCGAGGGGGTGGACGACTACAAGGTCAGCCGCTACTTGGAGGCGTACCTGCTGTGGCTGTTCGGCTGGTGCTTGTTCACGAGCTCCCATGGGGATAGCGTGGACAGGCACCTCGTCCAGTTCGTGAGGAAGATAGCGGACACCCCCCTCGACGACGTGCCGCAGTACTCCTGGGGGTCCGCTGTCCTCTGCAGCACGTATCGGGCCCTCTGCGACTAGTATACCCGGACCGGCGGCGAGTCAACCTTCACTGGATGCCCGCTGCTGGTACAGCTGTGAGCATACGAGAGGTTCCAGATCGGGCGCCCCGCCATCAGCCTGGCGTCGGTTGACCCTACAGGCGATGGCGATGTCGACGGTCCGACCATGGGCACCATCTGGTGCCACCGACGGGTAAGATATTTCAACTGAAAGTTTGGTACTATTGCTTCTACATTTTTTAATACTAACGGTAACGTTCTGTTGTCACTGCAGCCTAAGTGGGCACATCAGACGGTGCGCCAGGGCTACCCGCAGTTCGTCGCGGCGTTGGACCACCTCACGGACGACCACGTGCGCTGGACGCCGTACACTCAGGCGCAGGTACATCTTCGTGTGACCGGCGGCGCCACATCGACCACAATGCCGCGAGACGCGGCGTACTGGCTCACACGGCGGTTCCTGGTGTTCGACGTCCAGGTCGAGGCCTACGCTGTCCATCGAGTGATGAGGCAGTTCGGCCTACGACAGGAGTTCCCAGTGCCGGCCGGCCGTCTGCTCCCACACGCCGCCCACACGTAAGTTCCCTCAATCGATGTTCCATAATTACTATCGTGTGTTGCCATCTAATATTTGTACATTCATTTCTCATCCACAGCCAGACTAGGAAGGGGGTGCATGGGGCCACCCCCTGGCACGTACGGATGACGCCATGGATTAAGGAGTGGGCTGGAGCCCTCGAGGACGTCCATGCTGACGATGCGCCATACGATCTGGAGACCTACCAGGCGTACCGACAGTGGTTCACCTCTCGCACACGTGTGCGCCTGGTACGCGTTGACCCGGATCCTCCCAGGCATGTCCCCGGCCCAAGAGACACGTATCCCGCGCATACGGACGCGGCTCTGCACGCTGCGGTACGTTGTATCCGATATACGTTTAACCATTTCATATCGGTGCTATCTAATTTGCGATGTTCTTTCCAGACTGACATGCTAGGCCACTTCTACGAGGAGTCGTCGAGGATGCTCTCGCGATTGACCAGCGGCCGGCGGGTGACCAGAGCGGACATTGCCAGCCTGCTCGGTAGGTTCCGAGACAACTCTGCACGCGCGCTCGAGTTGGCTGGATCACCCCTGCCTCGTGGTGTGGTCCCCGACGCACCACTCGCGCCAGGGAGGGGACCTGCGGCTGGTGCAGGCTTCGACACCGGAGGTGCTTCTTCTTCACACCACGGTGGAGGTGCAGGCTTCCACACTGGAGGTGCCGCAGGTGTGTGTTGTTTCATGTTTTGCATTCACTTTTCATGCTTTGCACTCACCAAGTCACTGGTCTTAACATTTCTTCCCTTTCGTGCAGGTGTTGGAGGTCCTGCAGTGTCGGGCCAAGACCGTGGTTGCCGACTGCTGCTGATGACTACGACGGGCGGGGTGATGATCTTGACGACTACGAGGACGACACCGTGTGGAGGTACCTTGTTGATCCACCCCCAGTTCAGCTTGGTACCGCACAGCAGCAGTGGGCACCACGACAGACGCAGCCTGGGTCGTCGCAGTGGGTGCCGCCACCTCCACCGACCTAGCCTGGGTCGTCGCAGTGGGTGCCGCCACCTCCAACGACCCAGGCTCGGTCGTCGCAGTGGGTGCCGCCACCTCCAGCGACCCAGCCTGGGTCGTTGGTGCCGCCACCTCCACCGACGCAGGTTGGACCGACGCAGCACCAGACACCCCCACCACCACCGTGCAGGTGACCCGGCTGAGTGCCACACCTCTAGTGAGACCGAGGAGGGCCCACCGGCCGCCCGGCCTTTGGCGTACTCCCGAGGTCGATCCGGAGGAGGACTACACACCAGCGAGGCGCCAGAAGAGGGGCCGGCACTAGTTTCTTTTATGTTTCAGTGTTTGTAATTTTTTTGTTTATTTTGGTTGGCAGTTTCGATTAGGGCGGTGATTGTTGGTACTATGTTATGTAATACCATCTATTTTGTGTACTTTCTCGTATTACATGGTTCATTACATATTTCTGTCCGCTTTTCCAGCTTTTGTCATATCATCTTTTTCAGCTTTTGTTATATGACCTTTTGAAGCTTTTGTCATATCACCTTTTCCAGCTTTTGTCGACTTCCTCGTTTGAGCGCGAGAGATTACAGGATGCGAACATCGGGGACCCAGCACAGCGGCAACGGGCCGCCGAAAATCCTTCATCGTTAGGGTTCGTGCGCGAATGTAATACTTAGGGTTGTTGGGCGTTGAGAGTTTAAATGCGAAGAGAGTTGTAACTGAGATATTTTTACAGAATATGGTAGTCCATATACCAAATAGCAAATCTGGTACCTCCGACCCAAAAAATAACTTCCAGCATGCATTTCTACGGGCCGCCGAAAATCCTTCATCGTTAGGGTTCGTGCGCGAATGTAATACTTAGGGTTGTTGGGCGTTGAGAGTTTAAATGCGAAGAGAGTTGTAACTGAGATATTTTTACAGAATATGGTAGTCCGTATAATAAATAGCAAATCTGGTACCTCCGGCCCAAAAAATAACTTCCAGCATGCATTTCTACGGGCCGCCGAAAATCCTTCATCGTTAGGGTTCGTGCGCGAATGTAATACGTAGGGTTGTTGGGCGTTGAGAGTTTAAATGCGAAGAGAGTTGTAACTTAGATATTTTTACAGAATATAGTAGTCCGTATACCAAATAGCAAATCTGGTACCTCCGGCCCAAAAAATAACTTCCAGCATGCATTTCTACGGGCCGCCGAAAATCCTTCATCGTTAGGGTTCGTGCGCGAATATAATACTAAGGGTTGTTGGGCGTTGAGAATTTATATGCGAAGAGAGCTGTAACTGAGATATTTTTACAGAATATGGTAGTCATTTTCTTTCCTGTTGAGCCATGAAAGCCAGCCTAGATTGCATCTGCAAAGCTGTGTACTCCACTGCCATGACCCGTCGATGTCATCTGCAAAGATGTGTACTCCACATCCAGGACCCGTCGGTGTCATCTGTAAAGCTGTAAAAGCTGCATGCATCTGTCGATATCAAGCACAGCCACAGTTGCAAGGGAATCCGATGCTCCTGGATTCTTTCTTTCCTGTCGGGGACCGCGGAAATTCGAATTTCAAAATGAAAAAAAATACCGCCACGGGAAGCCGCGGTTTTGCGATGTTACTCTTCAGCCAGGCCCCCACCTCGCGCGCTAATGCTCCGCCAACTGGTGGCCACTCCCAAGCCACTGCCAGCTGCAGCCAGACCCCCCCTGAGCGCACTGCAAACGCTGCCACGTGCCGATTTTCTGTCTTGGCCCCTCGCCCCGCACGGTGATGTGCCGCCAGCTGTCTCGTTTCTCCCTCGCTCCCTGCCTATAAATTGCAAGGCCGCCTGCACTTCTATCAGGCAAAAGCGATACATTGCTCCGAGTTCATAAAGTTTGGATTGAGTTGAGAAAACCCAGAGCGCAAAGAGGAGAACTGGTAGTTTAGCTTTCCTTTTTTTCCAATATTTTATTTCGGCGTCTTGTTCCACAGGTATTATTTACGAAAGTTATTTTGTACGGTGAGTCACATTGTTGTGTTCTTGGTTTAGTACACATTATTTTGTACTTTTTATGCTTCTTATTGATGTTTTTGCTTCGTGTAGACACCGACTTAAGTGTTCGTCGGTTCTGTCAAAGCCATGTCGAAGGCGTCGAGCTCAGTGGTTGCCAATGCAGGGCGGGTAATTTGCCCTAACTGCCATGTGAATGCTCAAACCTGCTACTCCACCACTGCGCCAAATAATGGACGAGCGTTCTATAGATGCCCAAATTTCTTTGTACGTCTAAATGTATTTCGATGATTATTCTCTTGCTCCAGTTTTAAATAGCCATGCTCACACTGTCGTGTAGTCTACCGGATGCCAATATCAGCAGTGGGCAGACGGTATAAATACACCGACATCTTTAAACAGGACGCTTCCAATGGTAGAGCAGAGGACGAATCTCGCGCAGGAACTTAACAGGCTAACGGTACGAGAATTACCGCAAAGAGAGGGAGTTCGGCCTGAACAAAAAGAAAACCGTGAAGCGTATGATCGCTTCCTTGAGCACGCCGTACAAGATAACCACGAAGCTGTAAGCCCTGATTTGGTTGTTCCTCTTGACGGCCCTAGCGTTGAAGACTACAAACGTGACCGTTGGGAGTTTTTCGAAGAAGAGGGTGTTGAATTCTATGATAGTGATGATTCTGGAAAGTTCTAAAGCCGCTCAACCTTGCATCTATTTGTATGTTAGTTCTTGTTCACAAGAAATGCTGTTGTAGTTGTTCTCCCTATTGTACTTTGTAATATGAATGTCATGCTTCTTGGTAACTCAGATTTGTCATCAGATTTGTTGCAGACCAAACAATACAAGGAAGAACGAATTTTCAATTTTTAAAAACTGCAGTGATTATTATAAACAAACAATGACAACAAAAACAAACAACAAACCGTAGCAAACGCACGCTTACCACTGCAGTGATTATTATAAACAAACAATGATATTAGCACTTAGTCCATACACCATGAGTTTTCTCATCCCATTCAGTTGCATTTTATAATCCAAGCAAAGGCTGCCTGATACGTCCTGTGAAAGCATTCTTTGGCAAAGCACATAGGACATATCATGTCATAATCATGTCAGTCAGTTCCTGTCCGAAATGTCATGTCAAATGCATGTGTGCCAGATATTGTCTGAGTCGTCCCGTCAAAGCATAGCTAGCAAAGCTTTACTGGCACCTTCCTCCAAGATGCAAAGCTGCGTGCATATGTCGGTATCAAGCACAGGCAGAGCTGCAAAGGAATCCGATGCTCGCGGATTCCTTTGAAGCTTCAAGTCTGTCGCTCTATCTGGCTATTTAACCCCCTTCCTGCCTTCGCAGCGTTGCATCGACCAAACCACTGCGCCAATACAACAAAGAGAACCATCACCGCCAACCCAAACGAGCAGCACCAATGGAGTTCCCCTCGCCCCCAAGGCACAACGTTGTCGAAACATTCCCCGAAGGCACGGAGGTCCCCACGTGCCTATGCGGGGATCCTTGCCGCTTCCGGCAGTCTGTAGACAACTCATACACTTACGGTATGAGGTACTGGAGCTGCCGCAACCACGACTCCGAGCCAACGCTGGGGATGCGGATGCGGCGGAGAAGCTTGTATGTTCATACTCACATTTGGTGCTGCTCCCAATTCATACATGTTGTAACACCGTGTGATGTGACTAATTGCAGCCTCCACTGTGCGAGTTCATCCGATTCTACGACGCGGAACAAACTCCCGAGATGGAGAGGAGGCGGAATCGGGAGTACTCGCATCAGAGGGCTATCGTGGAGCAGCAGTGGTGTGAGCAGGATGAGGAGGAGAAGCGCCAACAGCATTTGGAACATATGCATGCACAGAGGGAGGCCGAACGGCAGCGCCATGCAGCGGAGAGGGAGGCTGAGTGCGAGAGAAAGCGTGAGAGGGCAGCTAGGGCCAGAGCGGCAGGAGCTGAAAACTTGCGTAAGGGAAAATATCCTCGTTGCACTCAGTAAAGCCCAAGAGAAGGGCCCTTATTGCTGTTTCCTCTGCCTAAGGCATGTATTTCACATCTTTGAAGATAACTACACGAAGTCTTCAAAAAATAATTACGAGTTGACCGGGAGTGGAGATGGGCCACCTCAAAACCAGAATACTGTCTTTTCTCATGCTCGCATCGAAATGGCTTCTCAACTGACAGTCTCAACCAGAAATGGCTTATTGCGATTCCTATTTTCCTTACTTAATAATTTATACATTATTTTTTATAGATCATAAAAGCGAAAATTTCTAGCGACAGACGTATAAAACTGAAATTTCTTGCGACATTTTATTTCTGCAATTTGGAATAAAATATAATATATTTAAAAAAAAAATTCTCATAAACTAACAAAAATATCAAAAATGGTATATGTCGCCCTATGGACGGGCGAGAACAATAATGTCGCCCGTCCAACAGGGGATTTGTAATCTGTCGCCAGTTCATCGGGCGACAGAAGGCTGTCGCCCGACTAACGTGCGACGGAAAACACGAAAGGTCTCCTGTCGCCCGTCCATCAGGCGACAGGCTTATATCGCCCGATGGACAGGCGACAGACGTATAAAACTGTAATTTCTTGCGACTGACATTTATTTCTGCAATTTGGAATAAAATATAGTATATTAAAAAAAAATCGGAAAATGATGATCTGGAGGTATTGGTTTGGACAAACTTAGAAGGGAGCTCTGGAAACAGACATCCATTGCTCAATTTGGAAATACGATGCTCCAATTAGTGTGCTTCAAAGGGATACCTCATTCAGATAGCAAAGTCTTCTTATTTGCTACCTTGAATCAGCAGACTTCAAGCAGTGGATGGGCCAAATTGATTTGATGGCCTTTGAGCTAGATGGCTCCCAACTGAACGCATTGAACCCAGCTTAAAATCAAGTTGAAGCTTGAAATTATTAACTTCGAATGACAGGGAATAAGAGCTTTTATTTGGTTATCAAGGTACCCAATGCAAGCATTTGCTCAGAGTCATAATGATGAAGTAAGGGTCAATTGGGACTGGAATGAAATGAAACTTTATTTCATTTAACAAAGTTTCGGATGTTACACCGGCGCATGTGAGTAATCCAAGAACAACTCGTTGGCTGGATTTACGATGAGGTCGTAAATCCAAAAGGTGAGTTCCATGTTTCGACGAATAGGTGGGGCCCTTCGATAAAGGCTGGTGAACTGTCGGAGTCAACTTCTCTACGGCCACGAGAGCGGCCTTGCGTAAACGAAGGGCCCCATAAACATTATGTAATTAAAGCTGTAATGAATGTTAGTGATACATATTGGTTCTAATTGGAGTTGTTAATATAAGTTTTGCGATTTAATTATCATTTAATTGCACATGATTGATTATATGTGTTTTAATTAATAGATAGATATATGTAGACTTAACATATATTATATTGCCTTATTGTAAGATAGCACTATTTCTGTAGTTTTTCAAAACTATGAACATTATTGTGTAGAATTATCATTATTAGAATACTGATCAACCGTTGGTGTTATGACCAGGTACAAGTGGGATTTTTTAAAAATTTCCATTACTGTAATTAATTTATTTGAGGACATAAATTGATTTATAAATTTCTCATAAATTTATAATGGCTTTTATGAAATATACTATACCTTGAATGAAAATTTCAGATTTGTTGGATGAGTATTTAATTCTTAATATTTCTTTCACTTCTTTTTTGCAGATTTTCTTTGTTTGTAATTAAATTTTTATATCAAGTAAATTTAAGTATTATTTTAAATTTTTATGTCAACCAAGAAGCTAGTTTACTACGGTCTGCTGCTCTACAACCGCATCAAAGACGAGCACGCGGCGGTCGACGCCGAGCGCGGCGGGATCATGAAGCTAGGCATTTCGCGACTTATAGTGAAGCTCACGGTGAGGGGCTCAGTCTTGTAGGACTTGGCGGCGAAGTCGCGAAATGCCTAGCTTCATGATCCCGCCGCGCTCGGCGTCGACCGCCGCGTGCTCGTCTTTGATGCGGTTATAGAGCAGCAGTCCGTAGTAAACTTGCACTGATACAATAGTTTTGCGCAGGCAGGATGCCCGTTCTTGCTTGATATAAAAATTTTAAATAATACTTACATTTACTTGATATATAAATTTAATTACAAACAGAGAAAATCTGCAAAAAAGAAGTACAAGAAATATTAAGAATTAAATACTGATCCAACAAATCTGAAATTTTCATTTAAGGTATAGTATATTTCATAAAACCCATTATAAATTTACGAGAAATTTATAAATAAATTTATGTCATCAAATTAATTAATTACAATAATGAAATTTTTTTAAAAAACCAACTTGTACCAGGTTATAACACCAACCGATACTGATGGTCTATTGTCAGTACCGGCTGGACCCTCGAGCCGGTACTGATGATCTATTGTCAGTACCGGTTGGAGCATCAAACCGGTACTGATAACAGATAATTAGTACCGGTTGGATCCTTCGGCCCAAGATCGATAACAGATTATCGATGCGGCTGGAGGTTCCAACCGGTACTGATAATAGACCATCAGTACCGGCTAGATGTTCCAACCGGTACTGATGGGCATATCAATACCGGTTCCCCCAACCGGTACTGATGCCTATTGGGCATCAGTCCCGGATGGCTGGTATCGGTTCAAAAACCGGTATTGATGGTGCTTATGAACCGGTAGTGACGGCGAGGTCTGTAGTAGTGATCCTATCCTGAATCAAGTAATACAAATTTGAGAAATATTCTCTCTAGATGCTGAACCATCTCGTTCCCCCAAAATAATGGAATCAAATGGTTAAGAACCATACCATCCCATTCAATCTCATCCCATGAACCAAACGCACCCATAGTGAATGCGTATTTGTGTCTGTGGTGTGAATATATAGGTTATCTGGTATAAATGGGGCCCCTGAAAATTCAGCATTCTTTGATAGTAATGCGGCATGCATTGCGGGGCATTTTCCGGAATTCCTTGTCCTTAACCTTTACATCAGTGATCCCCTGTAAAAACATAGAGCTACCAAAATACACATAGAATGGAAAATTCCTTCTGTACGAGAAAGGAAACAAATAAAAGTGCTTCTCTCTTCAAATCGTACGGAAATTATATATATTATAACAAAGGGGGGGAAAGCAAGAAACTAACTAAATAACAAAAGGATCGAGCAGCAGTTTGAGATGAACCCATCTTTACGTTCTCTCCAGTTCATTGCTGCCTAGCTTACCATAAATTACGCATTCACAAATCCCAAGGAGGTGCAAAACTTTAGATGTACAAGGTGATCGAGTTATTAATAATATTAACCCTTACAGTGCCTAGCTTTGGAGGCCAAAGAGAGACTCCACGTCACCCCCTTCCTTTTCTTTAATTACGTATAGATCCCTATGAATTACAGATAGGTCCTCCGCGATTTTTTGTGAGGGCAAAAAACCTTTTCAAAATTGCGTTCGGACCCTGGTTCGTTACTTTACAAAAAACCCCCCGACTGAGTATAAATATCGAACGAGCCCTTTTCTAATTATTCGGGATAGCGATCAGGTCCAAAAATATAGCAAACAGGTCCTTATCCTTTACGTTTAGGTCCTTTCTCTGTTTTCCCCGAAAAAAATATTTTCCCCAACAGAAAGATGTGTATTTTTTTTCGTCTCGGTCTCTAGGGTTTCTTGAGCCTCCAAAAAATTTAAAAATATGTCTAGGTCTACTTTTTCTCCGGAAAAAAAAGCGAAAGCATTTCCCGTTCACGCGTGCGGCGTGCGCCGCGCTTACGGACCAAGGTATTCTCTCCGTTTTTCCGAAAAATTTATTTTCGTCAACAGAAAGATGTGTACTTTTCTTCCGGCTCGGTCTCTAAGGTTTCTCGAGCCTAAAAAAAAATTGAAAATAAGTCTAGGTCAATTTTTTTCTCCGGAAAAAAAACGCAAAATCATTTTTCTCCGAAAAAAAACAAAATCATTTTCCGTTCAAGCATGTGGCATGCGCCGCCACTTACGGGTCCAGGTCATTTCTCCGTTTTTCCGAAAGGAAAAAATTTCATCAACAAAAATATGTGTACTTTTCTTTCGGCTCAGTCTTTAAGATTTCTTGAGCCTCAAAAAAAATTCAAAAATACGTCTAAGTCTATTTTTTCTCCGAAAAAATACAATTATTTTTTCGTCTACGCGGCGCGGCGTGCGCCCGCCTTATCTTCCTAGTATCAAACATCAATGAACCATAGAACGGTAATCCCGTGTCGTCACACCGAAAGGATGGTAATGGGAACAGTGGCGAATCTACTGTTGGGGCTGGTTGGGGCTCCAGCCCCACCTCCAGCGCCGGCCGAACACCCCACCCCCCTCTCGGCGAGACAAAGCAAAGGCCAGGCCATGGCCCATGGCGTGCTGGTTTCAAGGACTCTGAAAAAGAGCCAACATGATCTACTACAAGCATGAAGAGCCAACATGATCTAGTATCTACTGCAATCATGATTGCTTGTCGGCATAGCAACGGCATGCTGATGAAGCAAGAAACTTCATTAGAAGGAGCCGGCCGAACCCCCACCCTTCCCAGCGAAACAAAGCAGAAGAAATTTGACATGGGCGCGTGCGTCGGTGAGCCGTGAGCGCATCGCGTCGGTGCGTGGCATGGGCGTCGGGTGGGGAACAAAGGCGGGCGGCGGCGTCGGCACTCGGCGGCGTCGGCGCTCGGCGGCTCGTCCCACTCGCCAGACCAAGTCCGAGACGAAGACGCCAAAGGAGAAGACTAAGACGGAGGCAGGCAGGACCGCAGGAGCGATCGAGTATTGACGGAAGGACCGAGGCTTCAAGACTTCAAGTCACTCAGCATAGACGGTAGGTATTGAATATATTATTCTATACAAGATTCCCCACACTAATCGATGAACTGGTGTTGAATATATTATTATATAGACTATAAAGTATTGATTCATCACTCGCTGTTTGATTATTTTCTGTCCGTATGATTCAATTTGTTTGATTAGAGTAAACTAAATTGTAAAAATGGACAAACCTCGATAATAAAGGAATCATTCAACGCTTTCAAGAGATGAAAAATCGTAGAGTGAAATTGCGTCGTACTCAGTACTAGTGTTTTATATTTTTATAAGTATTGATAAATTGAAATTGCTTTACTAAGTTTTATATTTTTATCTACAGGTCGAATGGTCGATGATCCGTCCTCACATATTTTATAGAGGGAGACTAGGGAACGGTATACCGTTCTTACGATATAGCCATGAAACTTATGAAACTTATTAGTTTTAGTGCTGGTTTCATGAGTTCTAGGATTTAGTTTCATGAGTTTCATGTTTCATCAGTTTTTAGTGCTAAGTTTCATGAGTTTCAGTGTAAAAATTCACGAGTTTCAGAGGTATACCGTTGGAACAGTATACCGTAGGTTAGTTTTTCTGTATTTTATATCATTCTATCCATTAGCAAGGTACCACACTTGTTATATTTTGATTATTCACTTTGTTTCCTTTCTATTTATGTATGAAGTTGGAGTTTGGTTGACAATAGACCTGTAGATGTACTATTAGTATGCTTATCTTGAGTTAAAATTTTGACATAGGAGCCCCCCCTCTATTTTCATTCTGGATTCGCCACTGAATGGGAAGGAGACTGGAATAAAGAGAACGACAAAGTCATCTCTTCATCTCTTGTCATGTCAGTGCAAACCCTTGGTCTCGGGAGAGGTGATGGACAAAGGTCAAGAGATGTCCATCGATCTCCTGACTGCAAACTGACGATAATTCATGGACAAGATCGGAACTGCGCATTGGCAGCATATAAATGTCTCTAGATTTTTGGGTTCAACATCTGAGAAAAATTAGAAAAAAAATGTGCTCCCAAAGTAAATGTCAGATTTCATGTTTGGATTATCCTTGTTTTAGATTTGATGTTTGAACACAGAATTCTTCAGTTCTTTGTCATTACCAAGTCAGCCTCAAGCGGTAGGCAAACAAATCATGTTCGTACAGCTAGAGATTTTAGTACCGTAGTACGCAGCGTCTTTCAGTTCACAAAATCTCGAGAAAGCACGACCATGGCGATTTGGAACTACTTATTGTGTCCAAAATTTTCTGTTCATCTTGGTAGCTTGCCATAGGCAAATTGCATACTGTGTACTGGGCTGCTCATCTGGAAGCTAATTTGCAATGGCAGCTAACAGCACGGTGCAACCGCGCAGCCCACCCACCACATCAAATGCGCCGGCCATGCATCCTAAGTTGCTCATGGCTTGCCGCCTCGGCGATGCCCAGCGGCTAAAGGATCTTCTGGACGAGGAAAGTGCGGTGGCGCGGCCCGATTTCGTCGTCCAAGTTGAAGGATCAGCACCTTCTGCGGCCGCATTGCTCCTGGAGGGGGTCAGCGTCGAGAGGGACAGTCTCGGACTATTCGATAGCGAGGTTGTCTAACACGTTATCAGCACGAAGCTCTACCGGCAAACAGATTGAAAGGTAAGAAAAGGTAGGAAACAGTATTGATCTGTGATCTTTGAAGTTCCTACGTGAACATGCCTGCGGCGCGGCACGAAGCCGCAATCGCCCGACGCGGCACGAAGCCATCGCCGGCACGTACGCTCTCTGCCGCTTCCTGCATGGTTTTGCCCCTTGCTGATTAATTAGACGTGCATGCTAGTTTTGCATGTGGCTTTGTGTCGGTGTTTCGTGCACCGGCAATACGAATTTTTGGTTAGTGGGGGTCGTGCGCTCCCTCTCCTCGAATGGTTGACTCAGGAAGTCAGGATTTATACTGGTTCGGGCCGAATGTCCCTACTCCAGTTCGTGCTGTTGGGATGTATTACTTTCGTGGGACGAACAGAGGGCTACAAGCGAGGCAAGGGTTCGACAGATCGATCTCCCTTGTGCTCGGTTGGTTTCATTTGTTCGCTTTTGACTGCTTGCCCGCCCGCTCGCTCTGGGGCCCTGCTTTTCCTTATATAGTCGGAGGTGGCAGGTTACACGGGAGTTTGGAGAGAAAAAAGGAAGGGGTACTGTATGTCTTGGAGTCTGGTCTTCTGTCTTGTCGTCCGACCGGGCTTTGAGTACGCCCATGCCGGGTTGGTAGTGCTGCGGTGAGTGGTCTTCGGCCGGGCTGACAGGGTGACGCACTGCTCTACACAACCGTCAGCTCCGGCGATTAAAGGGTGCTTGACCTCAGCTTGGCCTCGGGAGAGGGCGCCTTCCTCTGTTGTGTGTCAGGTTGACGGGACCGGGGCTTGACTTCTCGGCGGGTCCTCTGACATTCTCGGGAAGGAGCCACCTAACCTGGTACGGACGTCAGGGGATGTCGCGTGCGCAGGGCACACTACTACAGAATGACACATTACTATCGCTTCATCTGTGTCGGTTCTAAACTTTTGACTAAAAAACCGATTGTGATAAGTATATTCCATTTGGAAATCTTGGTAACAGGTTATCACAATCGGTTCTGAGAGAACCGATTGTGATACGATAATAATCCCAATCGGTTCTAGATAAGAACCGATTGTGATAATCATTTTGTTATCACAATCGGTTTTTATCTAGAACCGATTGTAATGAGTATGTATTATCACAATCGGTTTTGGGAAGAAACCGATTGTCCTGAGCACAGGGGTTATCACAATCAGTTCTTTTCCAGAAGTGATTGTAATGAGAAGGTATTATCATAATCGGTTTTGGGAAGAAACCGATTGTGATGAGCACAGGGGTTATCACAATCAGTTCTTTTCCAGAACCGATTGTGATGATTTTTATATCAATAGCCAATAGGGCAACAGAATGCCCCAGTTCCATTAGGTGAAACCAAGAACAGTTCAACAGAAACATAGTTTTTGTGAGATCCTCCACTCACACATTTCCACTTCAGGGAACAAGAAATAAACGAACTCCAACACAGACCGCTCTGCTAGAATCCCAACACAGACCCCATCTACCCTTCATTCATGCTTTAATATTTGTGCAACTTGTTTTTTCGGATGATGAACAGTACCGCTCTGCTAGAATCCCAACTCGCGGTTCAACTCTCAGACAATTTATATAGACACATGTAGTGATGCAAATTATATATAACATTATAGTAGCATGCAGCAGATAATAATAATATATATACCATTCCACACATTATACTTTTTTTATCAATAGGACATCAAACATTTGATGCTCCAGTTCCATTCAATGAAACTGAGAATAGTTATAACATTTTGGCGGAATTACAGAGCATCAAAACATCAAAACACCCAGACCACAAAGGACAACTTACATAGCATCAGGATCTCCCAGCTCTATACCATCAGCCAAAAAAAACGAACTAAAGCATAGTTCTCTCCAAAATCAACCATTGCTCACCAGACAACTGTTGCCCCCAGCTTACAGTAGAAAGAAACAATCCACACAAAACATAACAGAGACTCAAATAGACACATCGCTGATCAATCTTGCTTTCAATGTCGTCCAAGAACTTGTCAATGCACTTGAGGAAACCACCGGTTGTAATCTGACCACCATGTAGTAACCATGCCCATGTATGCATTCATGTTGTTTCCTTCAGAAGAAGCATCAGTGCTTTACCTTGAGGCTTGTTATTGCAGTTGCATTTTGACTTGGAACAACATAACATTAGAAAGATACAATCCACAAAAATATAAAAGAGACTCAAAATAGACTGTAAAGGCAGCCGAATAGGCTTCATCTGCACTCCAACAACCCTCTAGTTTTTGTTCTCCATCAAGTCTTCCACACATTATACTTCATTACAATATATAACGACATCCATTGTTTATAATTATTAAACATATTAACGGACTGCATTACAACTAATATATTAAATTTACCACTCGCGGCTCTCGCCCGAGGGTAAATAGTCACCCGAGTCGCCAGAGTCGGTGTCGCTGGAGTCGTTGTCGCTGGAGACTACGCGGAGTAGTGGTGGTTCATCCTCCGATGATGAACCAGATCTAGACGAGGCACCGTTCCCCATGGTGACCGATGCGTAGTACTCCTCCTCCTCCTCCTCCTCCTCCTCCTCCTCCTCCTTCTCGTTCTCCTCCTCGTCGTCGTCGTCCTCCTCCTCCTCCTCGTCGTCGTCGTGTTGATCGTCATCTCTGGGGCGCTTCCTGCTGGCGTTGGAGGCGCCCGGATGGGGTGAGGCGCCGGGAGGGACGTCGGGAGACAGGTGGGGCGCCGGCGCCACGCCGGAGTGAGGCGCCGGAGGCTGAGGCGGCGCTGCCGGCGGCGGTGAGGACGCTGGAGGATGGAAGTCGTACGGTGACTCCACAGAGGAGTCAGACCTTGCCGGAGAAGGAGGCACTGCCATTGCTGCGGTCAAAAGGAGAAATCAGACCTTGCAGAGAAGAAAGGAGCTATATGAAAGAGAAGAAAGGAGCTATATGGAAGAGCTATATGAAAGAGAAGAAAGGAGCCATTGCTGCCATTGCCGGAGGAGTCAGACCTTGCAGAGAAGAAAGGAGCTATATGGAAGAGTACTACCGATGATCAGGAGCTATATGGAAGAGTACTACCGATGATCAGGAGCTATATGAAAGGAGCTATATGGAACGCGATCGATCACATTGGTAGCTATGTTTGAACGGTCAAATTGGCGGGGAAGACGAGGGGGTGGATTAATATCCGTGTCGGTTCATATCCAGAACCGACTGTGATGACTTATGTTATTGCAGTCGGTTCTTTTTGAGAACCGACACCGATACATTATCTGTGTCGGTTCTATAAAGAAACCGACAGTGTTGAGGATCCAAATTATCACAGTCGGTTTTACATATAAGCGACGGTGATAACTAATTAATCATAAACGGTTCTTCTATAGAACCGATTGTGATGAGGTTCGCTAGGTTTCATGTATATATGTACCATCTGGACTCGGGATGAACTTATTAACTCTCGTCGAGTTGGTTCGCTAGGCGATTTCTCTATTTTCCTGCCTAGCTTACTTGTGGCTTTATTCAAAAGGTGGGCCCCATTCCTTCGAATCCCTTCAATTTTGTATTAACGTACATTATTCGATTTTGATTTGGTGTCATTAGCAGAGTGTATGGTTGAGAAATTAGATCGTGGAGGAGATCAGTGCGTTGAAGGTTAAAGTTAATTGAAAACCTAGCTAGCTTGATAAGGAGCTAGATTTCCCCTTGTTTGTGGTTTTCCTCGAAAGGTGACCAGCATTAATTCTTATAAATCCCTTCAATATTGCAGTAGGACTTCAATTAATTTTTTTATTTGGTGAATGTGTACATTACATGTCATAACTGTTTCAATATAATTAATATGATCAATGATATAGTAGTTAATTAGGCTGCGTAACCTATGCGTCTCCCGTTCGAGGGTGCTTGTTTATAAGTATGCTAAAATGGCATATTTATAAATAAGCAGTCTCGAATTGTCCACATTTTTTGGACAGTTCGAGGATATGTGGCTCGGGCAAGTTCCTAAGCTGTTGTACAAACTCTAGAGAAAGTTTCGGCAGCATCTCCCTGGCCAGTGTTCTCCGAATACACATCCTATTGACATGTTGTCGATACGTGTATTTGGAGAACAGCGGGAGATGCTGCCGAAATTTTCTCTAAAGTTTGTACAACATCTTAGGAACTTGCTCGAACCACATATCCTCGAATGGGATTAGGACTTCACCTAATTAGCAATTAGGAGTCATCGTTGGTACGTACGTACTTAGTTGGTCAACAGATATACGTTTCTTTAAGATCATTCAATCTCTCAACTTTGTTTTCGGGTTCAACCCTTCTTTAATTATATTGATTAGGGCATTATTAATTTATTGTTTGCGGTTTACTTGTAGATGGATCGTGAAGAATGGATGTATCAAAAAAGCCGTGCGAGTGCTGAATTTCAGAGGGGAGTTAAGGAGTTCATAAGAATTGCAGAAGTAGATATGGTTATGAGGGGTGTAAAGTTCATATATTGTCCTTGTATTGATTGCACCAATCTCAGGAGATTTAACAACTCAGCTCAAATTGAAGGGCATTTGATTCGACGTGGCTTCGTGAGGAATTACACGTGTTGGATCCATCATGGGGAGATAGGTAGTACCTCTGTGCTATGCAACGAAGACATGCTGGAAGCCGATCACGAGTTGGAGCGTGATATGTATGATGAGGATAATTTAGATCAAATGTTGCTGGATGTGGAGGGAAATTACACGGAAAGAGAGTTCGAAAAATTTAAAAGCTTGATGGATGACGATGCCAAACCATTGTTTTCAGGTTGCAAAGGGGAATACACCAAGTTGGGTTTGGTCCTTGCATTGTTTGAACTGAAGGCAAAACACCGTTGGACAGATACAAGTTTCAATGCACTTTTAATACTTCTATCGGATATGCTTCTGGAGGGAAACGAGTTGCCAACAAGTATTTATGAAGCGAAGAAGCTATTATGTCCCATGGGAATGGAAATAGAAATGATACATGCATGTCCAAATGATTGCATACTATACCGCAACGTCCATAAGGAATCACAAGATTTGTCCAGTTTGTGGTGTACCCCGATACAAACAAAATGAGAAGCGTAATGACAAGAAGCGTAAGAACCGAATTGACGACGGTGAAGATGTGAAAAAAGGGGCACCAGCCTAGGTGTTGTGGTATTTGCCCATCATTCCCCGTTTAGAGCGGTTCTTTGCAAATCCCAAAGAGGCAAAATTGTTGCGTTGGCATTATGAATCTCGAAAGGAAGATGGCAAGTTGAGACATCCCGCTGATTCGGCTCAATGGAGAAACATTAATTGGCAACATGAGGAGTTTGGTGCCGAGCTGAGGAACATAAGATTTGGATTGAGTATGGATGGTATGAATCCGTTTGGTAATATGAGCAAATGACACAAGATTTCTGGCCAGGTTTGTTGTGTATCTACAATTTGCCTCCTTGGTTATGCATGAAGCGGAAGTATATCATGATGTCGTTGCTAATCTCAGGACCCAAACAGCCGGGTAATGATATTGATGTGTACCTATCACCACTAATTGAGGATTTGGTAAAATTGTGGAATGTGGGGGTTGAGGTGTGGGATGCATACAAAAGAGAGAACTTCACCCTACGGGCTATGATATTTTGCACCATAAATGATTTTCCAGCCCTTGGTAATTTGGCGGGCTATAGCACGAAGGGAGTCAAAGCTTGTCCAATTTGTGAAGAGGACACTGATAGCTTGTGGCTGCCGAATTCGAGGAAAACGGTGTACATGGGTCACCGTAGGTTTCTACCCTGAAGTCATTGATATCGTAAGATGGATGACAAATTTGATGGAAAGAGGGAAGTTCGTGCAGCCCCGCAGCCTATGACTGGAAGGCAAGTATATTCACGCGTAGAGGATATCGATGTTCAGTATGGTAAGAGCCGTAAATCTGCTCGTCCCAGGACCATTTGGAAAAGAGGTCGATATTTTGGGACTTACCATATTGGAAGGAGTTAGATGTCCGTCAATGTATTGATGTCATGCACATTGAGAAAAATGTTTGTGATAATTTGGTAGGCATCCTGCTGAACATACCTGGGAAGACCAAGGATGGTGTGAATGCTCGCCGCGATATGACCTACATGGGGATCAGGCCCAAGCTTGCAGTGATGGAGGAGGATGGAAAAGGGCCGTACATCCCCGCTGCATGCTACACCTTATCCAAGAAAGAGAAAGAAGACCTCTGCAAGTGTCTCCACGATATTAAGGTTCCATCGGGCTACTCCGCAAACATTAAGAAGCTTGTGTCTATGGATGATTTGAAGTTGTTCGGTATGAAGTCCCACGACTGTCATGTCTTGATGACCCAAATGCTCCCTGTTGCAATTAGAAATATCCTACCAGATGACGTCAGGTTGGCAATCACGAAGCTATGCTATTTCTTCAATGCGATTTCATGCAAGGTTATTGATCCCGATATACTGGAGAACTTACAGAGTGAGGTGGTGCAGACTCTTTGTCAGCTTGAGATGCATTTCCCCCCGTTGTTCTTCGACATCATGGTCCACCTCGTTGTTCACCTTGTTAGAGAGATTAAGATTTGTGGACCCGCATTCCTGCGTTACATGTATCTGTTCGAGAGGTACATGGGTATATTAAAGTCATACGTGAGGAATAGGTCGAAGCCTGAGGGTAGTATTATTGAAGGTTATGGGACTGAAGAGGTTATTGAGTTCTGCGTGGACTATCTAGGTAAAAGACAACCGATTGGTGTTCCTATATCTCATCATGAGGGCAGACTTGGTGGCAAAGGAACCATTGGGTCAAATCTAATGAGCCCACAATTTGATATGTACTGTAAAGCGCATTTCACAGTCTTGCAACACAGCGCAGGAGTTCATCCATACATCCTACAGCACAAGTTGATATTACGGGAAGAGAATCCACTTATGGATGAGCTTTCCATCACACGAGAACACAACGATCGATTCCTCACATAGTTCAAAGAAAAGGTGAAGGTCTCCGTTAGTACCGGGGATGTCAAATGGTTGGCTGACAGACCAAGATTTAATATACAGACATGGCAAGGTTACGATATTAATGGCTACACATTTTATACTGAAAGTCAA
Organism: Rhipidocladum racemiflorum; assembly: GCA_036346355.1. Lineage (NCBI taxonomy): Eukaryota > Viridiplantae > Streptophyta > Magnoliopsida > Poales > Poaceae > Rhipidocladum > Rhipidocladum racemiflorum. The sequence goes on from CM070586.1 coordinate 25,629,522, forward strand.
GATGCAAAGAGTACAGTTCAAAACAGTGGTGTGAGCATAGATGCTTTGTCCGATGATCACTCAATTAGAGGATCCTCAACTGCAATGAACTGTTACTACGAGATGATCGAAGAAATATGGGAGCTCGACTACGGAATATACCAAGTTCCATTGTTCCGATGTAAGTGGGTGAGACTTCCTCACGGAGTTAAGGTTGACAAGACAGGTTTTACAATTGTTGATCTGAATAGACTGGCCTACAGAGATGAACCGTTCGTCCTCGCAAAGCAAGCAACTCAAGTTTTCTACGTGTGTGATCCGGCCAATCCGAGGTTGCACGTCATACTTCATGGCAAGAGGAGGATTATTGGAGTTGAAAATGTCGTAGATGAAGAAGAGTACAACCAGTTTGATGAAACACCTCCGTTTGCAGATGGGGCATGTCTTAGCGGTGACGACGGCACACATGGAACACATTACATGCGTGTAGATCATCAAGAAGGGTTGTATTGTAAATAAATTAAGTTGTAAGAATTCCCTGTATAATGTAGCATTTTGTAGAATATATATGTCAAATGGATCTTATAGTATAGCAAATTTGAAAAAGATTTGACTTTTCGACTCTTTTGAATGAAGACTCTGTTTTAAAAAAATTAGAAATTGGATCATAGTCATCACAATCGGTTCGTTTAGGAAAACGACACAGATAGTATATATTGCGATCGGTTTTTTTATAGAACCGACACAGATAGTGAACATATTGCGATCGGTTGTTTGAAAGAACCGACACAGATAGTGTACATATTGTGATCGGTTGTTTGAAAGAACCGACACAGATAGTGTACATATTGCGATCAGTTGTTTTAAAGAACCGACACAGATAGTAAATATTGCGATCGGTCTCTTTGGTTAACCGACCGTGATAAAAACCCCAGAGCATTTTCATTTCGGCGCGCACACTCAGTTCATTTCGGCGCGCACTGATTTCGTTTCAATTCATTTCACAACCCTAGCTCGACCACCTCCCCCACCGGCGCCTCCTCCTCTGGCTCCTCCCCCCCGGTGCCTCCCCCATCGGTAGGTACCCCGTGGGTGCCTCCCCCTCCGGCTCCTCCCCCATCGGCGGGTACCCCGTGGGCGCCTCCCCCTCTGGCTCCTCCCACACCCCCCCGGCGCCTCCCCCATCGGCGGGTACCCCGTGGGTGCCTCCCCCTCCGGCTCCTCCCCCTCCGGCGCCTCCCCCTCCGGCACCTCCCCCCCATCGGCGCCTCCCCCATTGGCTCCTCCCCCTTCGGCGCGTCCCTCATCGGCTCCTCCCCCTCCGGCACCTCCCCCCCATCGGCGCCTCCCCCATTGGCTCCTCCCCCTCCGGCACCTCCCTCATCGGCTCCTCCCCCTCCGGCACCTCCCCCTTCGGCTCCTCCCCCCATCGGCGCTTCCCCCATCGGCTCCTCCCCCATTGCCGACTCGGTTCGGCGCACTGTAAGAACTATCGGACTGTGGGTTGTAATTGGTTGTAAATAGCTCGATGATGATTGCTTGAAATTGAGGCTTGATTAATCTGATCATTAAAGGAACTTGCTAGACCTAGATAAGCACTGCTCTTAGCTGACAATTTGGTGGCACTTGCTCTTAATGCATTGTTCTAGGGTCAGAGCAGTGCTATGCTTATTCCTTTATGCTCTTAGCTGACAATTTGGTGGCACTTGCTCTTAATGCATTGTGGTAGGGTTAGAGCAGTGCTATATTCATTCTGTGCTATGCTGTACTTGTTGTTTTCTGTGCTAGAGCAGTGCTGTTCTAGGGTTGTAATCCTAAAATTTTCAGATGTAATAGTCGGTGATATATTGGCCATCTAGAAGTTGGATGGCTAATTAATTTAGCAACCCTTCTATAGCAATCTGAGAGCAATCCACCTCGGCTAATTAATTTAGCAACCCTTCTATAGTAATATGTGCAGATTATATTCTCATTGCAATTTGAAACTTGTAACACATGCTATATTATCGCACTTTATTATTGAGTTTAGTTGCGTAACCTATGCGTCTCCCGTTCGAGGGTGCTTGTTTATAAGTATGCTAAAATGGCATATTTATAAATAAGCAGTCTCGAATTGTCCACGTTTTTTGGACAGTTCGAGGATATGTGGCTCGGGCAAGTTCCTAAGCTGTTGTACAAACTCTAGAAAGTTTCGGCGGCGTCTCCTGGTGTTCTTCGAATACACACCCTCTTGACCTGTTGTCGAGACGTGTATTTGGAGAACAGCGGGGAGATGTTGCCAAAATTTTCTCTAGAGTTGTACAACAGCTTAGGAACTTGCTCGAACCACATATCATCGAATGGGATTAGGACCTAACCTAATTAGAGATTAGGAGTCATCGTTGGTATGTACGTACTTAGTCGGTCTACAGATAGACATGTGAATTGCTTTCTATTATGTGAAATATAATCATGTCAGAAATTTGAATTGCTTTCTCTCATGAAGTTTAGGTTTGACATATACGTACTTACTTCGAAATGTCGCAAAGAGAGAGCACCGGCTCAACGCCAGAGAGAGAAGAAGGTCCTACTACCCCATCGAGGAAGGTTAGAAAGGGCAGAGGACCGAATAAAGGAGCCACAGGGAGAACACCGCAAGTGCTCCACTTCAATGCCACGGGGGTTTGCACGGGTCCTAGCAAGTTTAAGGGGCGCTACTCCTCTTTTCTCGGCCAATTGGTGAGGGAGCGAGTGCCGATCACAATTAAGGACTGGAGGAAGGAAGTAAGCTGTCGGGACCCCGAATTTGCAAATCCGGACCCTCTGTGTATTCAGCACTAGTCCAGGAACGCGCTAGTGCACACAGTCTTAACATCGGTAAATATCACAATCATACCACTCGATACTAATAAAGTACTTTATTTAAATAGTCAAACTGGTTACTTGACCTTATGGTCAAGTCACAAATGTACGCCTCGCAGGGCGAAACTTATTAAGAGAGAAATAGTAGCAGCGGAAAATCAAATAACTTCGTGGCGCCATCCAGTATACCACAGGCAACTGACTGGGCTCGCTTCCCTAAGTAGACGGATCCTCTTGGAGTTCCTCCTCCAAAGCTGGTGTAGTCTCCTCTTCAACTGGTGTTATATTGTGGCAAGGGTGAGTACTTGGTACTCAGCAAGTCATGCACAGAATGCAAGCTAATATACTACATGCATGGCTTGGTACAAAGGAATAGCTCAAGGTATATTTGCAGTAAACAGCATTTGACAAGTAATATAAGTAGATTCGAAAGCAGTAGAAACAAGTAAAGCATAAATAACTTTTCAAGAAGTTTAACAACCATCTTCCCATCCTAAACCACATTTCCATCAACATCATCATTAATCCAACCCAACTTTTCAAACCAAGTTATTTTTGAGAAAATCTAACCCTTGACTGTAATTCGGCGATGTCCAATACCGCGGACACGGCTATTCGAATAGATTCTACACTCTGCAGAGGTTATGCACTTTACCCACAAGATACGACCAAACACCACAAAGGCGAGTTCAGTAACAAAGTCTTTCGGAAACCTTTAACAATACAAGTGGTCCTCCCGGTTATTGCGCACTAACCCTTCCCTTAGCTAAGGCGAAGTCTAGGCCAATCAACCGTTAGATGGGTACTGGCCTCGGCCCGATGCGCTCCCGCATAACTTACACAAAGGGTGTAGTTGACCTCCGAGGTCCCACAGTGCGTTATTAGCAACTTAGTCAACTAGGTCCGTCCCATTACGACATGTGGTTGCACGTTAGACCCAGTTCAAAGGCTTGTAAGGTTAAGTCCTTAGGGTGACCAGGGCAAGACTACCCAAGAACCAAATCAACATCCCCAATGCCACAATCGGCCCACTGATTACTCTTGCCACATGCCCGGCCGAAAACTATTTATCAAACCCGCTTGATTACCATGCACCACGTGCCATCAACATCACATGATACCTTTCCAAAACAGGTTCAATATATCATTAAGTCAATATTAGCATTTGTTTGTCCAAAATCATGTCATGAGCACGAAAGGTGCTCTAAGCAGTTTACTACAACGATCTAAAACCCATGTTGGCAAGTTAATAATGTCCAACTAGTAAACCACAACTAGGGTGACAAGGGGTCATGGCACATACTTAAGTAATCAAGGTGTCATACAGCAAATTGGTATTTATCTAACCCCATATTTGAATAAAGTATTTTCTAATTGAACTAGCATGCAATAGTTTAAATCAAAATAGATTTCGAAATAGGATCAACATGGTCAAAGCACAACTTGCCTTCAAAAAGTACTTGTTCTTGGTCTTGAGTTGGATCCTGAGTCAATACTTCTCCTTCGAATCCTTCCGGCACTTCAACGTCTACTCGTAAAGCGTGCAAATAGCAAATACACAAATAAACAATAGGCAAAAAGTATCCAAACATCCAAATAAAATCCATAAACAGAGAGAACATAATTTTATGAATTTTTAGAAACTGGAATCGTCAAATTTGGAGTTAAAACGCAAAAGTTATGATTATTTAAAGTTTAAATAATCAATTAAATAATTTTACAGAGAAAAACTTTTACTCCAAAAATTAAATAAAATTCATATTTAGGTAGGTCTCAATTTTATACAAATTTAGAAATTTGAATCACTCAAATCGGAGTTGAAACACAAAAGTTATAAGCGTTTGAAGTTTGAATCAAAATCTGAAATCATTATTTTGAATTAATAAATCATTTTCTTTTTCGAAAATTAATTATTGCGTCAGCAAGGACACGTGGCAGCTTCTGATTGGCCTGCTGACGTCAGCCGGTCCATGGACGTGGTCCACGCTCGGCTCGGGTCTACCGTGGACTCGGTCCACGAATCCACGTGTCGCTGACATGTGGGTCCGCCTTGGATGACGTCACTGCTGACGTCAGCGGGGCTCAGCCCACGGTGCTGACAGGTGGGTCCCATGGGTGACGTCATTGCTGACGTCAGCGCTTGGCTGGGACAGCCGCTGACATGCGGGCCCGCCATGACGTCAGTGTGACGTCATGGTGCGGTTTGGTTGTCCCGCTGACACGCGGGCCAGGTCGGCGTCACAGCGTCTGGCGCTGACCGACCGCGTCGGTCCAACTTCCCGACACGTGGCGCAATCTCGGCCGTTGGTTTGAAAATCAACGGCGCGGATTGGATCTAGTGTTGACGCGTTTGGGTTAACGCATTGATTTCGGACCGTTGGATCTAGATCTAACGGCTGAGATTGGATCTAGGATTTTCAACGTGGAAACTCACCGGGGTGACGTGGCGTGATCTGGGCCTTTGGATCTTGATCGGTCGGTTGGTGGAGCTCGGGGTCGGCGATGGCTTCACGGTGGAGTTGCGGCTGCCGGCGCTGAGGACGGCGACCACACGAACGGCATTTGGGGCGTGCTCCGGCGAGATGAAAGGTCTCTTCGGGTGCGTCTCGTCCTGGGGGTCCTAGATCTGTGCTCGGTGGCGGCGGAGGCGGCTCAACGACGGCGGAACGTGCACAAAACCGAAACGCGCGCAAGCCCAACTACGGCGAGCTATTGCGAACGCGTCGGTGAGCTACGAGCGGCGGCGGCTTGGGTAATGGGTGCGCACGGGAACGGTCAACCTCGGGGCGTGACCCGGGCTTTAAATAGCCTCGGCGTCCGTGCCCGGGACGGAAACCTAGTTCCCCACGGCGGCGGGCGCGGCGGCGAAGTCCGGCTGGGACTTGGGCGGAGACGACGACGGACAGCCGTCCACGTGGCACGATCAGCGGCCACGATGCGCGCGCGGGATCGGATCCGGGCTGGATTCGATCGAAGCGGTACGGGGAAATCCTGACCGTTGGATCTTGATCCAACGGTTGGGATCGATTAGGTTTTAGAGCTGGTTCGGTCGAGTCACGTGGCTCGGGTCGGACTCGAGTCCGACTCGGGTTCCGACTCGGTCGGATGAATAGTACTTGACCCGACTTGATTTTCCAGCGATTTAATAATTAAAATAATTTCCAGTAATTCATTTAATTCATTAAAAATAGCAAATGACTCAGAAAAATTCCCGAAAAATTCTGGAAAATATTTTAGGGTATTTGGGACTCAAATAAAATATTTCCAACAAAATTTTATTTGCAAAATTAAATTCTTTAATTATTTCAAAATGGGATAATTTCAAATAAATTCCAAATAAATCCAAATAAATTCCAGAAAATTCCAAAAATTCACCAAAGTGCCAAATCACACATGAATTTAAGAAATGCAAAATTTTGGGGTGTTACAAACCTCCCCCCCTTAATAGAATCTCGTCCCCGAGATTCTGGCTTACTAAAGGAATAGGTTTGGAAATTCTTTCCTCAAATCCTCTTCGCGTTCCCAAGTTGCTTCACTCTCCGTGTGGTTGTTCCACTGTACTCTACAGAAGCGGGTCGACTTATTTCTGGTCTCTCGATCCATAGTGTCCAAAATCCTTACGGGATGCTCCTTGTAAGTCAAATCTTCTTGCAACTCAATTGACTCTAGCGGTGTTTGTTCCTCAGGTACTCGGAGACACTTCTTCAACTGGGACACATGGAATACGTCATGTACTCCTGCTAACGACTGAGGCAACTCCACCGATAAGCAACTTCGCGACTCAAAATCTTAAATGGTCTAACATAGCGGGTGCGAGTTTCCCTTTGGCATGGAACCTCTTAACTCCCCTGAGGCGTAACTCGAGGTATACAAAGTCTTACGGTTCAAAACTCAAGTCTCGGCGACGGTTGTCAAGATAACTCTTACATGCGTGATTGGGCTATCTTCAACCTTTCCTAATCACGGCAATCTGCTTCTTCAACTTCTTGAAGAATATCAGGCCCGAAGACACGGCGCTTGCCGGTCTCATTCCAATTCAATGGCGTCCGACAGCGGTCGACCATACAAAGGCCTCAAAAGGTGACATCTGTAAACTAGCCTGATAACTATTGTTGTAACTGAACTCGGCATACGGCAAACTCTTATCCCAAGAGGTAGCATAAGCCAATGCACAAGCTCTTAACATATCCTCCAGAATCTGGTTGACTCTTTCGGTCTGTCCATCCGTCTGCGAATGATAAGCTGTACTGAAGTTTAAACGGGTTCCCATGGCTTCATGCAACTTATTCCAAAACCTTGAGGTAAATTGGGTACCTCTGTCCGATACAATCCTCTTTGGCACACCGTGCAAACAGACAATCCTGATCATGTACAACTCTGCCAATTTATCCCCTGAGTAAGTGGTTTTCACGGGAATAAAATGGGCTACTTTGGTCAAACGATCCACTATAACCCATATGGAGTCATAACCTCCTTGAGTCTTAGGCAAACCGGTAATGAAATCCATTCCGATTTCCTCCCACTTCCACTCAGGTATTTTCAGCGGCTGTAGTAATCCTGCTGGTCTCTGATGCATTGCCTTGACTCTCTGGCATACGTCGCACAATGCAACATGCTCGGCAACTTCACGCTTCATGCTCGGCCACCAGAATCTTTCCTTCAAATCCTGATACATTTTGGCGCTTCCAGGATGAATTGAGTACTTGGAGTCATGGGCTTCTTCCAGAATCAGTTGTTTTAACTCCTTCTTGTTAGGCACACAAATCCGATCCTTCATCCATAACGTGCCTTGCTCATCCAACTTGAAGTCCTCTGCCTTGCCTTCCTCCTTGATGAACTTAATCCTGCGGATCTTGTCATCCTCCTTCTGTCCTTCCCGGATCTGATCCTCTAGGGTAGGCTTTACTTCTAATGCGGCCAAGAATCCGCTAGGTACCACCTCAATCTTCATTTTCTGAAAATCCTCACATAACTCATCCTGACTTGTGGCTAGCAATGTACTCACGGTATGGCTTTTCCGACTCAGAGCATCGGCTACTACGTTGGCCTTCCCGGGATGGTAATGGATTCCAACATTATAGTCCTTGATCAACTCTAACCATCTCCTCTGCCTCATATTCAGATCCGACTGGGTGAATATGTACTTAAGGCTCTTATGATCCGTATACACTTCACATCTGTTCCCGATCAGATAGTGACACCATATCTTCAAGGCATGCACTACGGCAGCTAACTCTAGGTCATGCGTCGGATAATTCTCCTCATGCGGCCTCAACTGCCTTGATGCATAAGCGACGACCTTTCCATTCTGCATCAGCACACATCCAAGTCCTTGGCGCGATGCGTCACAATAAATATCAAAGCTTTGAGCAACATCCGGTAGAACTAACACCGGTGCTGATGTCAATCGCTTTTTCAGCTCCTGAAATCCTTTCTCACATTCTGACGTCCATGCAAACTTCTTCTCCTTTTTCAGCAATTGCGTAAGAGGTTTCGCAATTGTCGAAAAGCCTTCAATGAAACGGCGGTAGTACCACGACATTCCAAGGAAACTCCGGATCTGGTCACAGTCTTGGTACTCCCAATGTAACACCGCTTCTACTTTGCTTGGATCTACGGCGACTCCTTCTGCGGTCATTACATGTCCGAGGAATTCTACCTTGTCCTTCCAAAAATCACACTTACTAAACTTGGCGAAGAGTTGCTGTTCCCTCAGCTTTTCCAAAACTCGCCTCAAGTGTTCAAAGATGTTCATCCTCCTGCCTTGGAGTAGATTAGGATGTCATCTATGAACACGACGACAAACTTGTCCAAATATTCCATGAACACCTTATTCATCATATTCATGAAATATCTTTGGCGCATTAAATCGATCCAAAGGACATAACTGTAAACTCGTAATGTCCATATCTTGACGAGAATGCAGTTTTCGGAATATCTTCTGATCGGATCTTCAACTGATGGTATCCCGATCTCAGATCAATCTTGGAGAAAACTCCGGCCCCTCTCAGCTGATCGAACAAATCATCAATCCTGGGTAGCGGATACTTATTCTTCACGGTGATTTCGTTGAGTGCACGGTAGTCGATGCACATCCTGAAACTCCCGTCCTTCTTCTTGACAAACAAAACTGGTGCTCCCCACGGCGACGAACTCGGTCTGATAAATCCTTTCTCCATTAACTCCTCTAGCTGTTTCTTCATCTCTACCAACTCCTCGGTGGACATCCGATAGGGTCTCTTTGCTATTGGTGCTGTGCAGTACAAGCTCTATCACAAACTCTATGTCCCTGTCTGGCGGCATACCAGGTAGATCTTCAGGAAAAACATCTGGGTACTCATTTACTACTGAGACATCCTCTATGCTGATTGCCTTGGTACTGTTAACCATCAACTGTCCTTCTCTAACGGCAGTAGCTTGAAATTCCACTTTCTTTCCACACGGGCTCTCAACTGAGATAGTCCTTCGTCCACAATCCAATACGGCCTTGTGCTTGGATAACCAGTCCATTCCCAAAATAACGTCTAAGGTCTGGGTCTCCAAAATTATAAGGTTCGCTATTAATATTCTCACCCCGGAACATCCTACTTTCGTTCGGAGTTCGGATCCAGGGGTTTGAACTAAAAGCATGCACTTAAGTCTTGCAATCCCCAAATCATTTCTAGTAGCAAAGCCTTGCGAAACAAACGAATGCGAAGCTCCAGAGTCAAACAAAATCAAGTGCAGTGTATCGAGTTAACAAGTAACTTACCCAAAGACGACGTCCGTAGCATTCTGCGGTGCATCTGTGGTGACATGGTTGACTCGGCCTCTAACCACGATGCAGGATGTGGCTCCTGGTCTTTGGCGTCCTAGCTGGGTGGTTCCTAGATTGAAGCGGCCAGGGTCACTCTGCTGTCTTCTTCGGACAATTGTTGGCAAAGTGTCCTGGCTCGTTGCGTATTGTAGCGGCGTCTCATCGTTTCCTTCTTGTTGCACTGGAGCAGCGTTTCTAAGCGGGGCTGGGTGCAGTAGTTCTGATTCTGGTCTTGGTGCCGTGACGGTGTCCTTGTAGCATTCTCGTGGCTGGAATCGAAGAATTGATTTGGTGCAACTCTCAGCGCCATTGCGTTCCTGGCGTGATCCTTGCTGTTGCATCCTGCGCTTCCTGTTCTCATCTAGTTCCTTGCGCTTGTCCTCAAGAATAAGCGCCTTATTCACCAACTCTTGGAAATCTGGAAAGGTGTGGGTGATCAATCCTACTTGCAATCCTGAGTTAAGTCCCTTCATAAAACGAGGTATCTGGCTTTATCTGTCGCTACATCCTCAAAGCGTAGCGTGCTAGCTGTGTGAACTTGTTCGTAGTCGGCCACCGGTGATTACCTTGCTTCAGGCTCTGAATTCCTCCTTCTTAAGATCCATGATTCCTTCAGCACGTGATCTTGTAAACGCATATCGTGAACTCCTCCCAAGTGATATCTTGAGGGTTCTCTTGCGTGGCACGTAAGTTCTCCCACCATTCGGCCGTTCCTTCCAACTGATGAGAAGCGTAGAGTACCTTCTCATTTCCTATGCATTGAGCTATGTGTAGCTTCCTCTCAATTGACCTTAACCAATCATCGGCCTCCAATGGATTGGCATTCCTAGAGAAAGTGGGTGGATGAGTCCTCATGAACTCTGACAGTCTTGTATTCTGGCGTTGTCCCTGATTGACTTGATTAGCTGTGGTCTGAGCAGTGACGTGTTGCATTTGTTGCATCATAGCATGCATCAACTGAGTCTGAGCAGCAAGAAATGCTCCAAAATTCTGCATATCAATCAAGCGGTCTTTGGTGCTCCATCATTGGGGTTTTCTGCTGGGCGAGAACCACTTCCATTGCTTCCAAGGTTTCCGCGGGTATTCACCATCTGTCGATTTGCTCTAGGTTTTAGAGATGAGAGGGAAACAAGAATAGACAAGTAATATGGAACTTATGCGGGGCGAAAGGTGTACTTTAAGGTCCAACTTTATTATTGATATTAATAACTTGGTATGGTTGCTTACAATGCCTAAGGGCCTTGCAACACATACTGCACACTCAGCAAACAATGAAAATCCAAATCGAACTAACACTGGAGTCTAACGCCTAAAGGGTGACTCTTTATTCTATGACGCGACTCGGTGAAGGAGTCTCACTATAGAACCTACGCTCACTCATCGAGAAAACCTCCACGGCCTGGGTACGGGTGCTGCGGCATAGGCGCGAAACGATTGCCATGTCCAAAGAATCGTGTCATCTGTGGTAGTCGAAGAAGCGGTGTCCTCATCGAGATCGACTCCTCGGATCGGCTCGTGTAGCTCAATCTTGGCTGCAGTTACAGTCCGTCGTACAAAGCCATCTCCAACTCTCCAATCCTTTGTAGAAAGTGGAACACGTACTCTTGAGCTTCCCGCCATCTGCTCTTCTCTGTCGTGATCTCCTTGCGGGCCTTCTGTAGCTCCTTGCTTGTATCATCGAGTACATCCTCCTGGGCGACAACAAATCGTGCCAACTGTGTAACCATGGCATCCTCATCCTGAATCGCCTTCGGGTCAAGAAGGTTATTGCCGTGGTGATAACGGAACACCGTGCTTTCCAACTCTCTGGCGTGAATACGGGTAATGTGCCGCATTGCTCGTCGTGATACTTCTTGGATACCCATCTGCATTGTTGACCTCCTGGCGGTGCGGTGTATCGAGCGATTGCACTGGCCCTTCTTCCTAGCAGGTACCTCAATCTTCACGTCACAAGCCTTGATCAATCACCTTGTCTGATCACTTCCACTTGGTATTGCGGCTTTTCAAAATCTCCGAGAGTCTGAAGCATATGCCAAAGTTCCGCGGCGTGACCAACTCCCAGATCAACGTAGTTGAACTCTTCCTCCATCTGTCACAAGAGTGCTTACGTAAGAACTCGAATTTTAAATTGTGACAAGGTAAGGAGAAATTCAGCAAGAGACAAGAAAAGAAAGAATGGGATAAGTTGAGATGTCATTTCTTATCTTGACAAATTTTTAGCTTTAGAAAATAGGTTTTATCCTCACTACGACCATTCTAGCTTAGGGTTGAGCCTACGGTCAGTATGGCTCTGATACCACCTCTGTCGGGACCCCGAATTTGCAAATCCGGACCCTCTGTGTATTCAGCACTAGTCCAGGAACGCGCTAGTGCACACAGTCTTAACATCGGTAAATATCACAATCATACCACTCGATACTAATAAAGTACTTTATTGAAGGATCGTTATTTTTGATCCAGTTGATTTTGATGATGAGTATTTGAAAAAGATTTGAAACCAGTTTGATATTTCGACAAGATTTATTTTTTGGTTTCTTTATTTGAAAAGATCTGAAATCAGTTTGATTATTTGAAAAGCTTTTTGATTTTTGCAAAGGTTTTTGTTCGTGTTTTGAAATCATGTTCTTAGAGTATTTAATGCAATGCACTCCTGTGAGTGGTTGCATGGTTTAATGTGAGTCAAGTCGCGGACTTGTGCTCGGAATCGTTTTGTGGTTTGTTCATGTGCAGGTATTGCTCGAGGGCGAATGTGGTCGATGACGGATCGAACTAGGTTCATGGAGGAACTGAGGTTCGGGACTAGGTTCAGGGGGAACTGAGGTCTTGGTGGTCAAGGATGTCATGCGGGACGTTTGGGCTAAGAGAATGGTGCACATGAAGAATGGTTAGTCACGTGAGAATGCATGAGGTCATTCGCGTGCAAAGTGTTAGTCACGTGAGTATGGTAGGGTTGCCATACGCGTGCAAGAGTTGTACTCGGCCAGGTTGGGCCAAGTGGAGTTGTGTTGAATACATGCTCTTTCTAGGATTAGGAGTGGGAATCCTTTTAGGATTAGGAATCCTTCTAGGATTAGGACTCCTTCTAGGATTAGGTGTGTTTGCCTTCTTTAAATAGAGGGGTTGCCTCCTGTTGAAGGCAATCAAGCTTTGAGCAAGCTTTAGGGTTGTACTCTTTTGTTTGGAGTATTTTAGACAAAAGAAAGGAGAAAAAAAGATCAAGTTCATCAAATCTTTCGGCGAGCTACAATTCTAGTTAGATTTATTCTCGCCATCTTCTGGAACAGTAAGCTTGCGAAGGTCATAACTTTTGATCCGTAAGTCCGATTGAGCTGATTCTTTTTGGGTTTGATTCGTATTAGAATATAGTTTCTTGTGTCCAAATTTCAGATCGATCGGACGGTTGGATCTCCTGGAATTCGCGTTTTACCAAACCTCTATCATTCTGTTTTTTTTCGAAAACGAGGCAATTATTTGGTTCTATTTTGGGGTAAACTTTTAATAGATCAAGAATTTGGTTTTAGCTTCCGCACAATCATTCACCCCCCCTCTGATTGCTATATTCGGTCCTACATTTATTTAAATAGTCAAACTGGTTACTTGACCTTATGGTCAAGTCACAAATGTACGCCTCGCAGGGCGAAACTTATTAAGAGAGAAATAGTAGCAGCGGAAAATCAAATAACTTCGTGGCGCCATCCAGTATACCACAGGCAACTGACTGGGCTCGCTTCCCTAAGTAGACGGATCCTCTTGGAGTTCCTCCTCCAAAGCTGGTGTAGTCTCCTCTTCAACTGGTGTTATATTGTGGCAAGGGTGAGTACTTGGTACTCAGCAAGTCATGCACAGAATGCAAGCTAATATACTACATGCATGGCTTGGTACAAAGGAATAGCTCAAGGTATATTTGCAGTAAACAGCATTTGACAAGTAATATAAGTAGATTCGAAAGCAGTAGAAACAAGTAAAGCATAAATAACTTTTCAAGAAGTTTAACAACCATCTTCCCATCCTAAACCACATTTCCATCAACATCATCATTAATCCAACCCAACTTTTCAAACCAAGTTATTTTTGAGAAAATCTAACCCTTGATCAGTAATTCCCGGCGATGTCCAATACATGGACACGGCTATTCGAATAGATTCTACACTCTGCAGAGGTTATGCACTTTACCCACAAGATACAAATCAAACACCACAAAGGTGAGTTCCGTAACAAAGTCTTTCTAAACCTTTAACAATACAAGTGGTCCTCCCGGTTATTGCGCACTAACCCTTCCCTTAGCTAAGGCGAAGTCTAGGCCAATCAACCGTTAGATGGGTACTGGCCTCGGCCGATGCGCTCCCCGCACAACTTACACAAAGGGTGTAGTTGACCTCCTGAGGTCCCACAGTAATGCGTTATTAGCAACTTAGTCAACTAGGTCCGTCCCATTACGACATGTGGTTGCACGTTAGACCCAGTTCAAAGGCTTGCAAGGTTAAGTCCTTAGGGTGACCAGGCAAGACTACCCAAGAACCAAATCAACATCCCCAATGCCACAACCGGCCCACTGATTACTCTTGCCACATGCCCCGGTCGAAAACTATTTATCAAACCCCAGTTGATTACCATGCACCACGTGCCATCAACATCACATGATACCTTTCCAAAACAGGTTCAATATATCATTAAGTCAATATTAGCATTTGTTTGTCCAAAATCATGTCATGAGCACGTAGCAGGTCTAAGCAGTTTACTACAACGATCTAAAACCCATGTTGGCAAGTTAATAATGTCCAACTAGTAAACCACAACTAGGGTGACAAGGGGTCATGGCACATACTTAAGTAATCAAGGTGTCATACAGCAAATTGGTATTTATCTAACCCCCATATTTGAATAAAGTATTTTCTAATTGAACTAGCATGCAATAGTTTAAATCAAAATAGATTTCGAAATAGGATCAACATGGTCAAAGCACAACTTGCCTTCAAAAAGTACTTGTTCTTGGTCTTGAGTTGGATCCTGAGTCAATACTTCTCCTTCGAATCCTTCCGGCACTTCAACGTCTACTCGTAAAGCGTGCAAATAGCAAATACACAAATAAACAATAGGCAAAAAGTATCCAAACATCCAAATAAAATCCATAAACAGAGAGAACATAATTTTATGAATTTTTAGAAACTGGAATCGTCAAATTTGGAGTTAAAACGCAAAAGTTATGATTATTTAAAGTTTAAATAATCAATTAAATAATTTTATAGAGAAAAACTTTTACTCCAAAAATTAAATAAAATTCATATTTAGGTAGGTCTCAATTTTATACAAATTTAGAAATTTGAATCACTCAAATCGGAGTTGAAACGCAAAAGTTATAAGCGTTTGAAGTTTGAATCAAAATCTGAAATCATTATTTCGAATTAATAAATCATTTTCTTTTTCGGAAATTAATTATTGCGTCAGCAAGGACACGTGGCAGCTTCTGATTGGCCTGCTGACGTCAGCCGATCCATGGACGTGGTCCACGCTCGGCTCGGGTCTACCGTGGACTCGGTCCACGAATCCACGTGTCGCTGACATGTGGGTCCGCCTTGGATGACGTCCCATCGGCGTCGTGAGGCTCGGCTCACCACGGTCGGCAGTGGGTCCCATGGGTGACATCATTGCCGACGTCGGCGCTTGGTGGGGACGGCCCGACATCTTGGGCCCGCCATGACGTCAGTGTGACGTCATGGTGCAGTTTGGTTGTCCCGCTGACATGCGGGCCCAGCGTGTCAGCGTCACGCGCGTACGGCGCTGACCGCGTCGGTCCAACTTCCCGACACGTGGCGCAATCTCGGCCGTTGGTTTGAAAATCAACGGCGCGGATTGGATCTAGTGTTGACGCGTTTGGGTTAACGCATTGATTTCGGACCGTTGGATCTAGATCTAACGGCTGAGATTGGATCTAGGATTTTCAACGTGGAAACTCACCGGGGTGACGTGGCGTGATCTGGGCCTTTGGATCTTGATCGGTCGGTTGGTGGAGCTCGGGGTCGGCGATGGCTTCACGGCGGAGTTGGCCGTGGCCCGGAGGCAGCGACCACACGAACGGCGTTTGGGGCGTGCTCCGGCGAGATGAAAGGTCTCTTCGGGTGCGTCTCGTCCTGGGGGTCCTAGATCTGTGCTCGGTGGCGGCGGAGGCGGCTCAACGACGGCGGAACGTGCACAAAACCGAAACGCGCGCAAGCCCAACTTCGGCGAGCTATTGCGAACGCGTCGGTGAGCTACGAGCGGCGGCGGCTAGGGCAATGGGTGCACACGGGAACGATCAACCTCGGGGCGTGACCCGGGCTTTAAATAGCCTCGGCGTCCGTGCCCGGGACGGAAACCTAGTTCCCCACGGCGGCGGGCGCGGCGGCGAAGTCCGGCTCGGACTCGGGCGGAGACGACGACGGACAGCCGTCCACGTGGCACGATCAGCGGCCACGATGCACGCGCGGGATCGGATCCGGGCCGGATTCGATCGAAGCGGTACGGGGAAATCCTGACCGTTGGATGTTGATCCAACGGTTGGGATCGATTAGGTTTTAGAGCTGGTTCGGTCGAGTCACGTGGCTCGGGTCGGACTCGAGTCCGACTCGGGTTCCGACTCGGTCGGATGAATAGTACTTGACCCGACTTGATTTTCCAGCGATTTAATAATTAAAATAATTTCCAGTAATTCATTTAATTCATTAAAAATAGCAAATGACTCAGAAAAATTCCCGAAAAATTCTGGAAAATATTTTAGGGTATTTGGGACTCAAATAAAATATTTCCAACAAAATTTTATTTGCAAAATTAAATTCTTTAATTATTTCAAAATGGGATAATTTCAAATAAATCCAAATAAATTCCAGAAAATTCCAAAAATTCACCAAAGTGCCAAATCACACATGAATTTAAGAAATGCAAAATTTTGGGGTGTTACATAAGCGACGAGCAGAAGAACCGACTGTGGGACGAAGTTAAGGGAAAATGGATTATACCAGAGGAAGATGAAATCAATGCGAGACGGTACGCCTTGAAGAGAATGGGTGTGGCTTTGAGGCATTTCAGGGTGACCATGCATGCCGAGTTCGTGTTGAAAAACCGTACTCCCTTCCAAAGGTATCCATTTGTTACTCTCGAGGTTTGGGAGGAGTTCACAAGGATGAGGAATACGCCCGAGGCGGAGGAGCTGAGAGAGAAGAATATCGCTATACAGAGGCGTAACACACACGCGCACCACCTCGGTTCCGGTGGGTATGTAGGGAAGAAGGCGGAGTGGGCGCGACTAGCGGAGGAGTGTGCAACCTCTGGGACAATGATGCCTTACTCCCACATATGCGAGGAGCGGGCACGCGACTGGGTATTAGCGAGGACGAAGAAAACCTCTGACGATCAGATTGTCATTCCAAACCCCGCGACCGCACAGATCGTCACGACCATCGTAAGATATCTAACATAGTACATTGCATATTATATTCCCATTGTATTTTAGCAATAATTTATATTTGCGACCTGCAGGAGGAGGTAAGCCTACAGAAAGAGCAAGGAGCATTTGAAAGCCAAGAGTCAAGGGACATCCTGTGTTCGGCAATCAGGAAGCCCGATCATAAGGGTCGGGTGCTTGTCGCAGGTGCGGGGTATACGAAGAGGTCCTTCTTTGTAGAGGAGAGCGCTTCCAGTGCCAGGGCAAGATCATGGGAAGCACGTGAGGCGCGGATTAGGGCGCAGATGAAGGAGGAGTTGAAGGAGGAGTTAAAGGCTGAGATGATGGCGATGTTCTCCCAGAATCAGATTCCTCAACCATCGCCTATGCTACGCCCTAGCAGCTGCGCTTCCAATAAGGAACTGTGCATTCCACACCTCAAGGTAATAACTGTTTCAGACCAAAAGGTACATGAGTAAGCTTAACAAAGATTATGATGAAGATGCTGATCACTTCTTGCAGGGTCCTGCCAAGTGCCAGCTAGTCCTGATCGACGACGGAATACACATTGAGGCTGCGCGCGGGGTTGCATTTCCAAGCAAGGAGGATGACACGGTGCATGGTATACCTTTGGGGATGGGCTACATGAGGGTGCAGGTGGACTATGTCCACGATGTTTACATGTCTCATGCCCTGGAGTTCCCCCCGAACGAAGATATCACCATTCTCGGGCAAGCACGGATGTCGTTCATCAAGTGGCCCGCGACGGGTGTCGTAGTGCAAGCACCTCCTCCTACTGCTGCTACTGCTACCACTGCTGCTACTACTTCTGCTACTGTTGGTACTACTGCTGCTACTGCTACTACTCGCTCTGCTCTGCTGCTACTACTCGCCATCGCTCTCGCTAGTCTTGATCGCTCTTTGGTGCGCTTTGCTCCTGCTACTATTGTTGATGCACCTGCTCCTATTACTGCTACTGCTGGTACTACTGCTGCTGCTGCTACTGCTGGTACTGCTGCTGCTGCTCCTGCTCCTGCTACTACTCCTGCTGTTGCTGCTGCTCCTGCTCCTCCTACTACTGCTGCTCCTGCTCCTGCTGCACATGCTCCTGCCCCTGCTACACAACCTGCACCTACGCCTGCAGCTGCACCTCCTGCAGCTACAAATGCTGGTGCGCAGGTGGTGCGCAAAAGGACTTCTACCACGCTGACGAAAGATACAAAGCAGAGTTCAGAGAGTCCCTCCGTGAAGAAGGCAAAGTTGTCAGAGGGCACAGAGCACCCTGATGATCACAAGCGGTACATACATGGAAAGCCCTTTCTCCCAAGCCAAGAATTGAATTCTTTGGGCTTGTTCACTCGCCACCTACATGGATGGTACATCGATAGGTCACATGAGGCCGAGCCTCGCCACGATTTCATAGTGAAGTATCGAGCGGGCCAATTCCACCGCAAGGAGGATGGGACCTTCGATCGATTTGAGGATCTGTACTTTATGTACAGCTTGAAAGCCGTCGATATTTCTACCATACGATCCTGGACGCTGTGAGTCTCGCACCATACTCAATCAGATGACTATTTACTAATTTTGTATTATATTTTTTAACAATTGACATGAATTGCAGGATCATGAGGCAAATGAAGTCAGACAGGTCGACACCCTATCGGGTTTGTCGACCCCGAGATGGTGTCTGCGACCATGGCTAAGTATCAATCGGAGTTCCTTGCAGGATACATCAAGCAGGCTTTGCATGACGAGGCAAAAAAGGACTTCATTCTCTTCCCATACCACCAGGAGTATGTACTACTATACAATTCAATTACATATACACACTTCAACCTTGTATTAACTTATTCTCTTGCATTGTGTACTGTTTAATAAGCAACCATTGGGTTCTACTTGTGGTTGTTCCAAGTCAAAACAAGGTCTACACGTTGAACTCACTCGAAAATAGACCGATGGACTATGCGATCGAGCCTGTTTTGCAGAAGTAAGTACATTCCTCTAACCTAACACTTTACATATTGAACTACGTTAGGTATTTTTAACCTCAATGGCATCTCTCCAATGTATAGGGCTTTCATGTCTTACGTTGCTGAACGTGGCCGACACAATGAAAACCAGGCACCAAACTCGAGTGGAAGCGCTTCAAAGTACAAGTGTCTATCATAGGATTTTTTTCTGACACCTATTTTTAATTCGTCTCCTAATTTAAGTTTCTTTGTTCACAGTGTCATCAACAAAGGTGCGATGATCTGTGTGGCTTTTACGTGATGCATCACATGCTGATTTTGGTTGGTCGCTCACATCTTTTCCCTAAGGTATAGAGCAGATTATTTGCACTACTGTCTATGTGATATTTGTTTACAAGCATAATACTATCAGCATGTTACAATACCAATTTAAGACTTAAATATATTAGTGCACTACTATCTATTTTGCAGGACCTTGGTATCATCCGGAAGAGCCTAACCAACGCTGATCTCAAGAAATTACGAGACCATTTATGCCAGTGGTACTGGACAGAAGTTATAACGGATGATGGTAGATATAGAGACCATTCAAGCAAATACTAGTCCATAAAGTGTAAACAAAATTTATCTGAATGTGAATGTGATCTGTTACATATTGTAAACAATATTAATTTGAATGTAATGTGTGTAGATTGTGATGTATATGTTCTGTGATATTGTGGATTGTGATGAATGTGTCATATTGTCAATGCAAGGCCATTTTCGGACGATGGACAGTAACACCATCACAATCGGTTCTTTGTTGGAACCGATTGGGATAGGTACAATATCACAATTGGTTCTTACTGGAAGCGATTGGGATATTTTTAGTATCGCAATCGGTTTGCATAAAGAACCGATTTTGATAATATTCTTATCCCCATCGGTTTCAATAAAAAACCAATTGTGATAATGTAATAATTTGAATCGGTTCTAAAAACGAACCGATTGTGATATTATACTTATCCCCATCGGTTTCAACAAAAAACTGATTATGATAATGTAATCATTTGTATCGGTTGCTAAAAAAGAACTGATTGTGATATTATACTTATCGCAATCGGTTCTAAGAGGAAACCGATTGTGATAAGTGTAATATCACAGTCGGTTCCTAAAAAGAACCGACAGTGATAATGTATTATTAGTGCCGGTTAAAAACTGACTGTGATATATCTACCTTATCACTGTCGTTGGACTTTGTATCGCCACCAAAACCGACTGTGATGACCAAAAAGAACCGATTGTGATGTACGGATCTATAGTAGTGGCAGTTGGCCCTCCACCAGCGCGAGGCTCGCCCCCTCGAGCGCCAGTGGAGCCGACCGACCACGCGCTCCGACCTAGGAGGTCGGAGTCTGCCGGCCGTCCGGGGCTGGCTCCGAACAGGGCCTGGCCCACTCTTCGCGGCCCATGTACCTTTCGCCAGAACTGGGCTTTTAAGGAGGTCAGCCCGCTCGTGGTTCCGGGCTGATGGGGGTACCCATGGTATGGGTACTCGTCACTTTGCGTGTTCACAACTTCACAAGCATGCTAGCTAGCTTTCCACTCGCAGCATGGATGAGCATCCCGGCCGACAGAATGAAGCCACCATGCGTGTAACACCCCAAAATTTTGCTTTTCTTAAATTCATGTGTGATTTGGCACTTTGGTGAATTTTTGGAATTTTCTGGAATTTATTTGGATTTACTTGGAATTTATTTGAATTTATTCCATTTTGAAATAATTAAAGAATTTAACTTTGCAAATAAAATTTTGTTGGAGATATTTTATTTGAGTCCCAAATTCCCTAAAATATTTTCTAGAATTTTTCTGGAATTTTTCTGATTTATTTGCTATTTTTTCGGGTTTAATTGAATTTTCTATGAATTGTTTGATTTACTTAATCGTTGGAAAATCAACTCGGGTCGAGTACTGTTCATCTGACCGAGTCGGAACTCGAGTCGGACTCATGTCCGACCCGCGCCACGTGACTTGGCTCAACCGCATCCCCGAACCCAAACCCTAACCCTAATCATGTAGGCCGCTGGATCGAGATCCAACGGCCGAAACCGAGCCGCGTAGTGCGTGCACATGGGGCGTCCGATCCATGCTACGTGGACGCACCGGATTGCGCCACGTCGCACCGCCATGGACTCCGAGTCGAGCTCGGGTAGCGCCGCCGTGTGGGCCTAGGGCTCCGAATAGTGCGCGCATGCCGAGGCCATTTAAGGCGTAGGACATCGCCCGAGGACCGCCGTTTGCGTGCGCACCTGTTGCCCTAGTTTCCAACGCCCGAGCCGCCGCCTGCCCGCAATCTTTCGCCGGAGTTCGTGAAGCGCCACCGTGGTTTCTTCCTCTCCTCCGGTGCCGATAGCCTGTTCCGCGCCGCGTGGGTCCCAGATCTGGAACCCCCATCGCGTGACGCGCCCGTGGGACACCTTCGCTTCGCCAGATCTGCCCCGAGTCGCCGTCCCGTGGGTCGTCTCCTTCGGTTCCGGTGACCAAGCCCTGCCGCGACGCCATCGTCACCCACGAACTCCCTCAGCCATCCGATCAGGATCCGACAGTCGCGGTGAGTCCACGTCATCCCGTGTAAATCTACGTTTCGATTTCTAGATCCAGTCTCAGCCGTTGGATTTAGATCCAACGCTTCGTATTGAGCCACGTAACCGTAGTAGTAATGAACTAGATTAGATCCGGACCGTTGGATCTAGATCCAACGGCCCAAATGTAGCCACGTAGCCTAGGCGCGCCGCACCGTGCGGGCGCACGTGGGCCGCTGACATGCGGGCCCGCATGTCAGCCGCACCAAGCCATGCGCCAGTCCACCGTGGACCTGAGCCGCGCGTGGACCGTGTCCATGGACCAGGACACGTGGCAGCACCCGGGTGGTGCCACGTGGCCGATGACGTCATGCTGACGTCATCGGTGGGTTAGGCCGGCGCTGACGTCAGCAAGGCTGACGTGGACCAATCAGGAGCTAACACGTGTCACGCTGACTCAATAAAAGAATTTTCGAAAAAGAAAATGATTTATTAATTCGAATTGTTGATTTCAGAATTTGATTCAAACTTCAAACGTTTATAACTTTTGCATTTTAACTCTGATTTGAGTGATTCAAATTTCTAAATTTGTATAAAATTGAGATCTACCTAATGATGAATTTTATTTAATTTTTGGACTAAAGTTTTTCTCTGTAATATTATTTAATTGATTATTTAAACTTCAAAATGCTATAACTTTTGCAGTTTAACTCCGAATTTGACGATTCCAGTTTCTAAAAATTTATAAAATTATGCTCTCTTTGTTTGTGGACTTCATTTGGATGTTTGGACACTTTTTGTCTACTGTTTTATTCATTTGTTGCTATTTGCACGTGTTACGAGTAGACGTTGAAGTGCCGGAAGGATTCGAAGGAGAAGTATTGACCCAGGAGCCAGCTCAGGATCAAGAGCAAGTACTTTTTGAAGGCAAGTTGTGCTTTGACCATGTTGATCCCATTTTGAAATCTATTTTGATTCAATGTATTGCATGCTAGTTTAATTAGAAAATACTTTATTTAAATTATGGGAATTAGTTAAATGCCTAATTGCTGTATGACACCTTGGTTAATTAATTATGTGCCATGACCCCTTGTCACCCTAGTTGAGGTTTAAATAGTTGGACATTACTAAAGTGCCAACCTGGGAATTTAGATCGTTGTAGTATATTGCTTAGACCTGCTACGTACTCATGACTTGATTTTGGACAATCAAATGTTAATATTGATTTAATGATATATTGAACCTGTTTTGGAAAGGTATCATGTGATGTTGATGGCACGTGGTGCATGGTAATCAACTGGGGTTTGATAAATAGCTTTTGACCGGGGCATGTGGCAAGAATGATCGGGTGGGCCAGTTGTGGCACCGGGAACGATGTTTTGGTTCTTCGGGTAGTCTTGCCCTGGTCACCCTAAGGACTTAACCTTGCAAGCCTTTGAACTGAGTCAAGCGTGCAACCACATGTCTGTAATGGGACAGACCTAGTTGATTAAGTTGCTAATAACGTACCTGTGGAACCTCTGGGTGTCAACTATACCTTTTGTGTAGTTGTACGGGGGAGCGTACCGGGGCTGCGGCCAGGTACCCATCTAACGGTGGATTGGCCTGAACTTCGCCTTCGCTAAGGGAAGGGTTAGTGTGCAATCACCGGAGAGGACCACTTGTACTGTTAGAAGTTTTCGAAAGACTGTTACGGAAACTCGCCTTTGTGGTGTTTGACTGTATCTTGTGGGAAAAGTGCATAACCTCTGCAGAGTGTAAAATCTATTCGAATAGCCGTGTCTGCGGTATTGGACATCGCTCGGGAATTACAGTCAAGGGATAGACTTTCTTGAAAACAACTTGGATTTGAAAGGTTGGGTTGGGTTTAACAATGATGTTGATGGAAACATGGATTAGGATTGGGAAAGATTTTTATTAAACTCCTGGAAAGGTTATTTATGCTTTACTTGTTCTACTGCTTTCGAATCTACTTATGATACTTGTTAAATGCTGTTTACTGCAACTATACCTTGAGCTATTCCTTTGTATTAAGCCATGCATGTAGTATATTAGCTGCATTCTGTGCATGACTTGCTGAGTACCAAGTACTCACCCTTGCCGCAATACAACACCAGTTGAAGAAGAATCTACACCAGCTTTGGAGGAGGAGCTCCAAGAGAAACCGTCTAACTAGGAATCGAGTCCCAGTCAGTTGCCTGTGGTATACTGGATGGCGCCACGAAGTTATCTTATTTTCCGTTGCTATTATTTCTCTTTTAATAAGTTTCGCCCTACGAGGCGTATATTTGTAACTTGACCATAAGGTCAAGCAACCAGTTTGATTATTAAATTAAAGTACTTCATTAGTATCGAGTGGTATGATTGTGATATTTATCGATGTTAAGACTGTGTGCACTAGCGCGTTCCTGGACTAGTGCTGAATACACAGAGGGTCCGGATTTGCAAATTTGGGTCCCGACAATGCGCAGGCAGCGGCGAAGTTGTGCCATGCAGGCCGCGCCGGCCGGAGACGCATCACATCTGGCCTCCGCGCTTGCCGCACCCCGCCGCCGCGCCCGGTTGCCGCACGAGCCGTCGGCCGACGCCTTGGCTCCCGAACCGAGCCACTGAATCGGCTCCTGCATCTACAGTCATGATGCACTTGGTTTGCATGAATTACATGAAGTACTTGTATTTGACTTGCATAGAACACTTGCGGCTGTGCATGAAGCATTTTCGGATGTGCATGAAGCACTTGCACAAAGCACCGCCGGCGCACGAAGCCGCCCGATGCTTCGTCCCTCCGGCCGCCGACAACCCGCGCAAGAAACTGGACCGGCCGGAAGCAGTGTCCACGCGCGTTCCCGGCTACCGAGTGAAGCCACCGATCGAGGCACCTGAAGCACCGCTTGAACCGCCCGCCGCACGACGCGTAGGCTCGAAGCCAGCTCGCCGCTGCCTGGCACCTCGGCCCATCGCGCGCTCCCGCCGGCCAGACCCGTGCACCACTCCCTGAAGCGCATGAAGCGCCTGCTGAAGCGCCGTCGCCCTCGTGTGCCCCCTGCCACGCGTGAGGGCCCCGCAGCAGCGCCGGCTACCGGTCTGACCGCCCGGCACAAAGCCGAACTCCTGCCAGCCTGCTGCGCCTGTCACGCGCATGCCGTGCTGTCGCCGCCGATTGGCTGTCTTGGCCGCGCGTCGCCGCCGAAGCGCCTGCTGTGTTGGTATAATCTTGTTGCATGGAGCTCACAGTATTACTTTTGTCATGTTAATGTTGTTCGTTATTAGTTAACTCAAGAGTGCATTTTATTTATTTGCATGGACACCGCAACGTCGCTGCGTGCGTAGCTTTGCCGGGTCATTAGGTGTAGTTGTTTAGTCGGTTTGAGTTGTGGTCGCGCGAGCTGCGGATCTCGCCAGTTAATGGGCCACGATGTAGTTTCCTTCCGATATTCCTGCATGAGGTGAATAAAAGGAACGCAACGGAAAAATGCCGCAGTTTTGACGAGCGGCACCAAAACTCTCGTTCTGATCAGTTATCGCGTGCGTGTGTGTAAGAGCAGTTCTTATGTTTCTCTAGCGTTCGCGTGTGTTGTTCCTTCTGAATTCCAACATGCTGCTGCCGCGCATGGCCGCGCGTCGCCGCCGCTCGCCTGCCATGGCCGCGCATAGCCGCCGATTGACTGCCGCAGTCGCGCCGCTGCCGGACGTCGCCGCCGGAGCCACCGAAGCGCCGTCGCCGGCCTCCGCCCGACGCTGAACACGCAGCTTGCTCGACTAGCTCCTACCCGCGAGACATGAAGCCGGCCGCAAGCGCCCAACGTCACTTGGCTCCCCGCTCGGCGCGCCCATCCGCAACGCCGCCGCCTGACCACACGCCCGCCTTCGCTCCGCCGCTGGCTGGCTGCGAATGCCGCTGCCGCTTCCACCGGGCCTACCACCGCCCTCAAGACCACCGACGCCGCCCCCCTAGCGCATGCCCTTGGACCCGTACGGGACTGAACTAGAGGTGGGCGTCGTGTCGTGCCGTGCCAGCCCGGTTCAGGCTCATCGTGCTTCGGGCCAGAACCGTGCCGTGCCACGACGACCCACCGTGCCCACCATGCCGGGCCGACTCGCCTTTGGCGAGCCCAGGCTCAACCCATTTACGCTTCGTGCCTGCTTCGTGCCGTGCCAGCCCAGGCCCGACCCATTTTCACTATTGTGATGAGCAAAGAAATAAAACACATCACTACTACTAAACTACCTATTTTAATTACATAAGAGACTAATCACATCAACAAAATGTCAAACATAAATGCAATGCTTAAAGATGCCCTGAATCAACAATATCTGCCAACTTTTAGGTCTTAATTCGTGATTTCGTGCCCGTTCGTGCCGTGCTGGCACGGGCCCGGCCCAAACGATCGTGCCGTGTCGTGCCGCCTATCGTGCCCGGTTCGGGCCCGACGGCCTGTATGATTGCATGCCGGCCCGTGCCGCAAGACGGAATCGTACGCCGGGCTTTGCACCGGGCCATCCCATCGAGCTTCGGGCCAGCCCAAAAGAGCCCGGCCCTAGTGCCCACCTCTAGACTGAACCAGACTTCAATCCGGTTGGAATCCAGATAAAGGAGAGGCAAGGCGAAATTACCGGTTTGCCCTTTCAAATTTTACTTTCCCTTTTATTTCCGTTTCTTTTCCCGAAAATGAATAAGAAATTCGGAAAATTGATTAGAAATTCCAGAAAATTCTGAAAAAATTGCTAGAAAGTCATGAAAATTTCAGAAAAATTTTGGATCTGGTTTTAATTTTTCTAGCATTCTCTTGCAGCATAAATGAATAATTTATGAATATTTGCAATAATTGCCCTGTTTAGAATACCGGAAATTCATGATAATTTATTTTTCGCATTTATGAATTCATGAATTGTGCAATTATTGTTCTATTCCATGCATTGTATTTATTGATTTAATATAGTTCATTGGAAATTCAAGCACGCCGCACGAAGCGGCCACCGTCCCGCCAGGAAGGCCGACGCGTATGGAACTGAATGCGCCGCGCTAAACCGATCGCACGAAGCCGATCACGCGCATGAATCCGATCGCATGCACGAAGTCGATCGCGCATATAAAGCAGATCGCATGAAGTCGATCATGCATATGAATCCGATCGCTTGCACGAAGCCTATCACATATATGCACGAAGCTGTATTTATGAATCTTTATGAATCCTGCATTTATGAATCATGCACTTATGAATCTTGCACTATGAATCTTGTATTTATGAATCTTGCAATTATTGTTTTCTTTTAGTTTACTGGAAATTCATGATAATTTAATTATGCATTTGACAGCCACTTCCTATTAGATTGCACGCAGTAATCTAATGGAAGAACCTTGTGAATATGAAAAGGTCTGGCGTTGTCAAACGTGAGTTTTGAAGAACTGGCCCGAATGGTCAGAACTATCTCACATAGACATCAGATTGCATAATAAATTGCAAGCTTTAGAAGAGCATTTTTATCTCATGAACGAATATGCAGTTTATTCTTTATTCCAGTATTCTTTATTTGCAAGCAATATTTGAAATACTTTGCCACTGTCTGAATTATATTTCTTTTCATCTAGAAATCGTGTAGTGCCCAATGGAGGTGATATGCATTGTTGATAGTGGTACAACAAATACCATCTTAAGAGAGTCAAAATATTTCCAAACGATCACGAAGAACGTTGGAAGGATTACGACAATCGCAGGAAGCGATACGCATATAATAGGCTCAGGAAGAGCCATAATTATATTGCCAATAGGTACAACTTTGGTAATTGAAGAAGCCTTCTTGTACCCTGAATCAACTCGCACTCTCTTAAGTTTCAAAGAAACCAATGAAGAAAATGGTAAAAAAGCATTTGTGCATTGTGAAGCACGCGGAATATGAAAAATGGTATTAGAAAAATATTCCTCATATGAATCTGGGTTATACTACACGAGAATCAATGCACACGCAGTGTATACTTCTTTAGAAGCTCTGAATTATTTTTGTTATGGCATTGTATATTTAGGTCATCCTGGTCTTAGATTGATGAGAAATATAGTTAACAACTCACAAGGTCATGGCATTGATGTTAAAAATTTCCCGAATCATGAAGATTTTGTGTGCCATGCATGTGCCACCAAGAAATTAATAACTAAGACCTTCTGTTATGAAAATGCAACATGAAATCCCTATATTCCTGGAACGCATCCAAGGGGATATTTACGGTCCGATTCAGCCCTTGTCGGGGCCGTTTCGGTACTTTATGATGCTCATTGATGCTTCCTCGGAATGGTCACATGTATATTTGCTGTCAACAAGGAATCATGCATTCGCAAAGCTGATCTCGCAGATCATCAGAATTAAGAATGTTTTTCCTGATCATCGCGTGAAGTCCATTCGATTGGACAATGCCGGCGAATTTACTTCCAAGGCATTTGATGATTATTAATGACAAGAATCGAATAATCATTGAGCACCCTGTACCGCATGTCCATACGCAAAATAGACTAGCTGAAGCACTAATAAAGAGGATTAAGTTTATAGCTCGACCGCTTTTGCAGAATTGTAACTTGCCCAACACTTGTTGGGGCACGCAGTCTTGCACGCAGCAGCACTCATCAATTATAGACCATCGGCCTACAACATCCATTCACCAATGCAATTTGTGCAAGGGGTCATCCCGAAGATTTCCCATCTTAGAAAATTTGGTTGTATGGTATATGTACCTATACCAACCCCACAGCGGACTGCAATGGGCCCTCTCTGCAAGTCTGGGATATACGTTGGTTATGAGAGTGCATCCATAATCAGGTATTTGGAACCCATGACTGGAGACTTGCATACAGCCCGATTCGCTGACTGTATCTTTGACGAGGACCGTTTCCTGTAATTAGGGGGAGAGAATCAACCATTGGATGAAAAATACCGGGAAATAATATGGCATTCCACTGGGATCCCCGCGCATGACCCTCGCACTAATGAAGCAAATCAAGAAGTCCAGAAAATAATTGATTTGCATAATTTAGCAAATGAACTGCCTGATCATTTTTGTGATTTGAAGAGCGTGGTTAAGTCGCATGTACCAGTAAGAAATGCACCAGAGAGGGTGGAAATACCAAAGAAAGTAGAAGGCATCCCTCATCCTGTTCAGAGGCCTCAAAGAAAAAAGAACTGGAAATCTGGCTTCTCAAACCCAAAGTACCAGAGACGTCTGTGGAACACTGGGCAAGAAGACTTACTACAGCCAATCACGAAAATGCCCCAAAGCAAGAAGGGGAGCCAGTTGAGACCTGGCAATAGAAAGAAGCCTGTGGAAAAGGCAATTCCATATCTGAACCTTCCATTGGAAGAAACCACCGAAAATAATGTGTGCGCACACATTGGTGGAGAAAAACTAAAGAAACTTGCTCCTGGAATGGGAAATAGTAGAGAAGAGTAAGTAGAAGTGCATGAAGCACCCCATGATGAAATGGCCATCACTACAACACAACATCCCTATAAAGACATGTTTTATGTAGGCTAGAGACGTTTTATTTCGTCTCTACAAGACCACAGAGTCATTTTTATAAAGCGTCGTAGGAGCGTCTCCACATGGATCGTCTCAAAAATATAGAGACGTTTTGTTAAGCGTGTCCACATCATTTAAAACGTTCTATAGAGACGTTAACTTGCATCTCTATAAACTTAGAGACGCTTTTGTAGAAACATCAACAACACGTCTCAATTGATGTATAGAGACGTTAAAATACACTTCTACGAAATTATAGACGCTTTTGTAGAAACATGTAAACACGTCTCAATTGATGTATGGAGACGTTAAATTGCATCTCTATGAACTTAGGAAAGCTTTTGTAGAAACATTTACAACGCCTTGTCATGTCTACACATTATGTATACATGTATTTCTAGATGCCCTATATAATGCGTATTTTTTAATGCATCTATTTTCTCCATTATGTAGCGATTTAGTGGGCACCATCATATTCTCAGAGTATATAGAAAAGTAGTGAAGTAACATAGCCCATAGCAGCAATACGTACACGTATAAAGATTATTAGAATTCCCAACTAAATCGAACATCCATATAAAATAGCAGAGTTCACAGCTGAATGAAAAAATCAATATGAAAGAAACATGTGGATAAAACAACCTATTACAAGAAACTTGTGCATCAGGTCTTATCAATTGTTGGAATCTATCTATAAGCTTTCTTCAAGTAAAACCATGCATGTGCATCGGGTCCACTCTTCACTCTATTCTTTTTATAGTCCTCCATTATCCTGCAAAAGAACACATTTAAAGAAAAGATAATTTGGCATGAGTGCTTATGAGAAATGAAGCACTAGTTTAATTAATAAAATTTGAAGTGACATACCAACTTGTGCCCGGATGGAAGTTTTACTCTTAGGCTTTTTTACCTCAACAGTGATAGATATTATAGATATTATATGAATGACATGATATAATCAAATATTACACACTGAAAAGTATACTTGTTGATTTTACGGAAAAGATCTTACATATAACCGAGGCCAAGCAATAACATGACCAATTGCATCTCTTACTGTATGAAAATTTTTATATGGTCTAGGCGGCCTCTCATCTCCAATATTTCTAACACCACGAACCACCACCCCATAATCAAGAATCAAGAAGGCTACTAAACAGGAGTCAATCAGTTCACATGTGTATCATTTTCATTTTTCATTTTTCAATGACGGCATCACATTGCAGAATAAGGTGGCAGATTATCTGAACCAAATAGACATAGAAAAGAAAATTTCATTACACGTTCATAGAGAAAGGTGGCAATAGGAATAATATTATCGTATCTATACAGAGTAGCAGGAAATGGCTGAGGATAGATGTTACAATCCTTCAAGCACGATATGCATATCAACAATGTGAATTGCACCGATACAAGAATCAAGAAGACTACTTAACAGGAGTCAATCAGTTCACGTGTGTATTCTAATTATTAGCAAAGCACAATTTTACTAAATTCCTAACAAATCAACAGCCCAAAATGATACTAAGGAAACACTACAGAGCTGCTGCAACCACTCATTCAATTCACCATTGCACAAAACTCAGAAGAAGCTAGGCCAGTTCTTATCATTCGCAAATACTACCCCATCTGAAGATAAGAACACTAATCAAATCCACAGCGCGAATGCTGATGTGCAAAAAGAATTCCTACTATTTAACCTGATTCCTCACCTCAAGTTGAAGCATTTATCAGGATCCTTTATCGCCAGCTCCCTCGACAACTGCACAAGAAAACCAATTAACAAACGAACTAACTAGTCAAGTGCCGATACACACAAAGAAACACATCAAGCCACAAAATTTACATCAACAAGAAATTCAGCCATAGACCAAACATTCTCTCAGGCGAAGTCGTGAAGTAACTCAAGGAACCAGTGAGGAATTAATGTAGGTCTCTGTTACGATTCTAACTAGCTACTAGCAAATAAACGATGCCAAAAACAAGTAGATAAGGCATAACTCAACAGGGCGCATCATATTCATCTATATATAGGGACTAGATAGTTTTAGTGTGGGATGGTACTCATTATTGGCTTGTTTAGAAAGAAACAACTTAGTTCAAAACTGTGAGTATTTAACCATAAGAAAATATATGGAGAAGGGATTAAAGGGAGCATGCATGCATGTGTGGAAAAACTTCTCCAGATCATGAACATAAGAGTCCAAGTACACCATGTTGAATCAGTATGATGAAGAGAAGGAAAACTATAAATAAACATGACATCATATATAAACACATGTTGGATGCGTCACTTCAAGGAAATCTGACAGAGATGATCTATAGAACTGCTTAATTAGTAGAAAATTGTTCACGATAACCCATTCTACAGCTTTGCATGGGGTGCTAATAACGTAATGAGAAATTTGAATAATCATCTATCTAACTGGCTAGCCACATAAGTGCTTCCATCTGAAAGGAGGAGCAAGGTATATATAGTTGTACACTACACCTCAGGAAGGAGAAATAGTAGCTCTTCTTTCAGGAGTCATCAAATTAAACATTTACATACAAAGGTAAGAAATTAATGAATTCTAAAGCAAAGCATATCATTTTCTTCAGAAGGCTATATGAAAATATAATATAGGTTGGTTGTACATTAAGCTAAAAAAGAGTAAAAGAAATGACAAGTACAAGCACACAGATGGGTGTGAGGCTAGCTAATTAACAGCATGAAAAGGGGGTAATGGAACTCACCTACCGCAGAGAACACGCTGCTGATTATGGCCCAAACTAGGATGATTAATTTGAAGCAAGTAGCTAGATGGCAGCATTAGAGACAGAAAGCTAGTGATTGGGATAGCGTCGACCCCCCTTACGGATCGGAGTGGTACCAAGGAAGGGCAAGCAGGTCGAACAACGAATGTGAAATATATCAAAAATCGATGGATCATCGAAATAGTTCAACTCAATGTTAGTCCACAACAACGGAAAGGACTCTCTTGCAGGAATAAAAAAATTAAGAAAGGAAAATTTTAATACGATCTACTCTTTCCTGGGGTATGCGGTCTGCGTGAAGCCAGAATCCCTACCAGTAATCCTTTCCAACTGCCATTAATTGGTTCGGGTTAGTCTTAACTCTAAACTTCTAAGCTAGTGCTATGATTGAGCCTATGAGCATCAAGCCACAAAATTTCCTTTTCCTCCATTTGAAATCGACCAAATTTTTTTGACAAATTCTTAGTGATGCCGCATACATCGGGAAACCGAAGATAAATTGATCGGGAGAGACTCACCTTCTTGCCAGAGAGCGCATCGGTACAACGCGGGCATGGTCCCACAGGGTGGTGGAGCGGCGCAGCCGTCGGAGCAGCAGAACGCCGCCGACAACTACGCGCGCCTTCAAGATCGCTGGCCCGCACTACCTCGCCGACCCTACACTACGAGTGCAGGCTAGGAGGAGTGATGGCGATGAGTAGCGCGAGGTGCCGTTTCTCGGCGGGCGGCCAGGTCCCCTTGGGAGTCGCGGCTGATGATTAGTTTTGAGAACAAAAATTCTCAAATCCTCTCCAGCGCCGCGAGGAGGTGGAGCGCTGAGGGGGCCATGTTGGTACGAGCGCGGGCGTGAGGGGGAGCGACGGCGGCTGCGAAGGTGGCGAGGGTGGCACGGGCGGAGGGGACAAAGGCAGGGTGGAGGGGATCGAGAGCGATGGCTCTGGGCAAATTTGGGATTTGGGATCGAGGGCGGAGGGGACTAGGGTTCCACTTATCGTAAAAAATCGACCGAATTTCACGATAATCGGTCTTATCGAGTCGACACGATATAGAATACCGACTGATAAACCGATTAAATTCAAATAAATTTTCAAAAAATTCAAAAATTCAAAAAAAATTGTTTAACGCAAATATCGTGATTATCGAGACATATCAAGCGATTATCAAGGTATATCGACCGAAAATCGCTCAAAAAATCGATCGACGAGGAACTTCACGTGATCGGCTGATTTTCGAGGAAAATATCACAATAATCGAGCGATTATCGACCAAATATCGCCATTATTGACCAAATATTGAGATTTTTTCATTTTTTTAAAAAAAATTGATTTTTCAAACTATTCGATTTTTTTACGATTTTCGATCGGTTTTTGGTTCGATTTTGTTGATCTTCGAAATTCGATAATCATGCGAAAATCGAAAAAACTGTAATTGGAACCCTGGAGGGGACAAAGGCAAGGATGAGGAACAGCAGCACAAAACAATATATTTGTGAGTTTTGTTTATTCGTTATGTTTTGTTTTGTTCGCAGCACAGGGTCAATTGCCTCTTCGTTTTGTTTGCCCTCCTGCTTAATTAACTCCTGTTTGTGAGTTTGAGTTTTGCTGACTGCATTCTATGTTTTTATACATCTTGCAAATATTTAATACGTCTTTTGATTCGTCTCTACAGGTCAAACGAATTCTAAAACATGTAAACTATGGATAAGACATATTCTAAGACGTCTCAATATACGTCCCTATAGATGAGATGTATTTAAAACGTCTCCATCTTCGTCTCCGTAGAATATAATCTTGTGGCGAATTTAATAGTGTCTCAAAAGACGTCTTTATTTCATATCTAGTTCTGAACGCAGAGACGAATTTTAAAGTGTTTTAAGAAAAACGTCTCCACGTGCCAATTTTGTTGTAGTGCATAAACTTTGCAATATTTGGAGAATCTATTAATAGAGCAACAACCATTGCAAGGTTTGTTGTTCAAGGTTTCACTCAACATCCTAGGGTTGACCATGAAGAAACCTATTCTCCGGTCATGGGTGGAATTACCTTTAGATACTTGATCTCAATGGCGTCAACTTGGAGTTGAGAATGAAGCTAATAGATGTTGTCAAAGCATATTTGTTTGGAAACTTGGATTCAGAGATATAC
The DNA here is from genome assembly GCA_036346355.1 of Rhipidocladum racemiflorum. Classification (NCBI taxonomy): domain Eukaryota; kingdom Viridiplantae; phylum Streptophyta; class Magnoliopsida; order Poales; family Poaceae; genus Rhipidocladum; species Rhipidocladum racemiflorum. Next base: position 25,663,494 of record CM070586.1, read on the forward strand.
ATAAAAGTACCGAAAGGTATCCCTATCCTGAACCAAGACAGAGCAAACAAAAACTTATACAGCGTGAAATTGGAGAAATCACTGTATGGGCTGAAGCAGTCAGGAAGAATGTGGTACAATCGCTTGAGTGACTTTCTTTACAAGAAAGGCTACACAAATAGCGAAAATTGTCCATGTGTATTTATACAACGATCCACGAATAGATTTTGTATAATCTCCGTCTATGTAGATGACTTGAACATCATTGGGACGGATGAAGAAATTGAAGAAGCATGCTCATACTTGAAGTCCGAGTTTGAAATGAAAGACTTGGGTAAAACCAAGTTCTGTTTAGGCTTGCAGCTTGAACATGTCCATGGTGGAATCTTAGTACACCAATCTTCCTACACCCAGAAAGTGTTGGAGAGATTTGGTTTCGAAAAGGCATACCCTGCAAAGACCCCAATGGTCGGAAGGTCACTTCAAGTAGACCTAGACCCATACAGGCCTAGAGAAGAGGGGGAGGAAGTCCTGGGAGCGGAATTCCCATATTTGAGTGCAATTGGAGCACTCATGTACCTTGAGAATAGCACTAGGCCGGACATTGCGTTCGCCGTGAATTTGCTAGCACTGTACAGTGAAGAACCCACCAAAAAGCATTGGAAAGGGGTGAAGGACATCTTCCGTTACCTTCAAGGAAGCAAAGACCTCGGCTTGTTCTATAGAAGAAACAATGAAATGAATTTGGTTGGCTATGTCGATGCTGGGTACCTATCGGACCCGCATACTGGCAAGTCACAAACCGGGTATGTTTTCCTTTGCAGTGGAACATCAATTTCATGGAAGTCGTCTAAGTAGACTCTTGTCTCGACGTCGACAAACCACTCAGAAATAATTGCCTTGTATGAAGCCTCTCGAGAATGTGCATGGCTTCGAAGAATGGTTCACCACATTCAAAAGTCATGTGGTTTGAACATGGAACAAACCCCATCTATTATCTATGAAGATAATGCAGCTTGTGTTGCTCAAGTGCAAATGGGATATGTGAAGAGTAATGTCACAAAGCATATCAACCCCAAGTTCTTTTATGCTCATGAAATGCATAAGATGAACGAAATAAAGATACTGCATACTAAGTCGTGTGAAAATCTCGCAGATTTATTCACTAAGTCACTCCCGGCATCTTCCTTTGAAAGATGTGTTAGAGGAATCGTGATGATGAGGCTTAGAGAAGTGCAGATTTCAGGGGGAGAATTTTCACATACTCCTACGTAAATCTCGAACATGAAGTTTGAGTACCCAACGTAAATCTTGAAGATTAACATTGAAGTTTGGGTGGATTGTACTCTTTTCCTTAAGTAAGTTTTTCATTGAAGTTTTCTTACATAAGGTTTTTGATGAGGCAATCCGTGCAACACAGCAAGCGTGTGCTATGTACTCTTTCTCCAAGTATTTTTCCCATTGGGTTTTTCTGGAGTTTTAATGAGGCATATGCATCTCGCGGTGAAGAGTCCAATGGGGAGTGTTAGGAAACTGGGCCACCGTAGCCCATGTGGACTCTCTCGAAACCCTAGCCGTAGGTTATAAATAGGAGGCAGGGGGTCACCCTGTGTACACACAAGCAATCAGAATAATAAAGCAGAGCATTCCCTCCTCTTATCTGTGTCTCCACCTCTCTCTTTGTTCTCCAGTTTAGATCTATATATTAGGCAACCCCGGACTATTCGATAACGAGGTTGTCTAACACTCCCCTCATTCTAGGTTCCCATGGGTTCGCTTTACCACATCGACCACAGACAATATTCCACTCTTGTTACTACAAGCTAATCCTTCTTCAGCATATCAGCCTGACGACAGTGGATCATTCCCTATACATGTTGCCGCTGCAGTTGGTGCGAACAAGACAGTCTTCGCTTTGCTTGAAATGTTTCCAGACATTGCTGGTCTGCGCGACGCTAAAGGAAGGTCTTTCCTTCATGTCCCCGTCAAGAAGAGACGTAGAATAGTTGAACACGCTTGCCGAGCTACATCATCGTTAGAATGTATTATGAATATGCAGGACAATGACGGGAACAATGCACTGCACCTAGCTGTGCAGGGTGGTGATAGTGAGACGTTTTTCCTCCTATTCAGGAACCGGCAAGTACGCATGCATTTGACAAATAATGATGGGAAAACCCCTAGAGATTTGTCACTATGTGATATTCCCCCGGGGCTGTCTTACAAATGGGTAACTGCTTTTACTCTCTCCTTTTATTTGCAAGGAGATTGTCCCCCTATGAAGTGAATGAAATCAATACTAATCTGCATGGTTTTATTGCTCTCCTACTTCATCGCAGAACCCGAAGCAATTGATACATCGCGCACTAACACGTGCAAGCGTGAACCACGGTATCCGTCGCTGGGATCAGTTTTGAGGAAGAGTACATTTGCAACCAAAACGAGAGGACGAGGAGAAAGAATCAGAGAAACTGAATAACTCTACGCAAACTTTAGGCATCAGCTCAGTGCTCATAGCAACAGTGACGTTTGGCGCAGCTTTCGCCATGCCTGGAGGCTACATAGCCGATGACCATGCTAACGGTGGCGCACCGACACTTGCTGGGAGGTACACCTTCGATGCATTTGTCATGGCCAACACACTAGCGTTCGTCTGCTCGTCAATCGGCACCGTCGGCCTTATGTACTCCGGCATTACTACGGTCGACTTGCCCATCCGTCAGAAGCACTTTCTTAGGTCACTGTTCTTCGTGTCAAACTCGTTGACATCCCTTGTTGCTGCCTTCGCATTGGGTACGTACACGGTTCTCGCCCCGGTTGCTCATAAGACCGCCGTTGCAATATGTGTGATCAGTCCTGTTGTTGTGCTCTACAGAAGTGTAGGGAGGTTTCAGAGAATGTATGCTCTTGCAGGACCGTTATATATTAGAGCGGGGCTTTGGCCATTGGTAATGTTAGCCAAAGACGTCTTTACAAGAATGTTAAGGTTATATTGGCCCTTTGTTGTGATATTCAGTTGGGCAGCGTGTGCAAGGAACTATAGCTAGGCACCAATGACTCCATCGACGAGGCATGAAAATATATACTAGCAAGAAGGTCACTTGGTGAGTGTTAAGTACTCTTTTTGTTTCGAAGTTTGGGTTTTATTTCTGCTGTGCTTGTAACTTTGTTTTTTGAGACTTGCTCTTTTTCTGCTGTTCTCATATATTTTGTCCAATTTATATATGCACTTTACGGAAAATCTTTTAAAAATGCTTTCGTTCTCACATATAATCAATACAGAGAATGCGTGCAGACCTAAGAGTTAGATAATATAAAGTAAAAATTGATATTTATTAGGGGTATAGGTAACATCCCACTAATTTTGCCTGTAAATATGAAATACGTCTTATATTTATGGATAAGACAATTAAAAAATGTCTTATAAACTTTGACAGAGAGTACTACGTATCGGTAGCTTTATTTGCTGATTTTTCGGAGTTTAATTTAGCAGTCTCTTGTGTTGGTTAAATCTTAAGTTTAGTAACAATGATAGATAGGTGATTCATGGGAAACTAGTAGTTGAAATGAGGCGTGGTAGCATGATCAACGTGGGTAGTAATTACTTACTGGTGCCCGGTTCAATTTACCAGGCCGGATCCAGCCTAGTTCACATTCGTAGCCCTGTAGAGGCCCATTTCCCTTTCTATTGATATTTTTGCAGCTGAGCTGATCTTTTCGACTGAATTTCCTGGTTGTACCGGTCCCAGCACATTGCACTTGGATATTCCACCATCCTACTAGGAAATTGAGTGCGGCGTTGCGCCAGTAAAAATGGGGTATTGTTTTTGTTTTTTTGGAAAAATTAGCAGGAAAAAGCGTAAAATTTGGTAAAATCGAGGTCAAAAAGAATTTCAAGAATTTCTGAGGGTATTTTCAGGAAAAACCGACGTATTGATGAAAAAAATTGGACGGAGGGACTTTACGCAAAAAAAAGAGAAAAGAAACGGGTAAAATCGAAAACGAAAAGGATTTATTTTAAGCGAAAAAGCAAAATTGTAGACCGGGATGTAATTTTTTTTTAAGCCGTTACACAAAAAGGAATTTTTGGATAGCCTTAACACGAAAAAGAATCTTTCCGCAAAAAACAAAGAACTTGTATGCAATTTCGTGAACTTGTAGGAGCTTTTTTGCAAAAAAAAAAAAAAAATCGGAGCCCACGCTCTCCCTTGCGCCGGCACGTCACGCGGGGAAATATGTGGGCGCGAGTGGAGCCCGGGCTTGAACCCGTGTCGCAGGCGCGTGAGCGAGTGATCTCACCACTGCGCTATGCGGCCATCTTGACGGAGAGGAGAGGAGGAATTCCTTTTAAGCTGATCTTTAGGAGAGTTGATTTGAGCCATTCGAAGCCACGATTGGATGGTCCAGACGCATAGGATGATGTGGATGTACTGAGCTCTCACGAAACCTAGAACTTTGTTATACGGAGTATGCTATGTATGTTATGCTATATTGCAACTCGCTGCCCCAAATGCTTGAGCTGCAACATTCAGTTGGGAAGGAGACTCCACCTGCAAGAAGAGAAGAATTGTAAGCGAAGCTCCTACCTAAAATTGAACCAACAAACAGCAAACGGACCTGCAATGATTCGTGCATTATGTACACTATCTACATTAAGATGAAACCTCTGTACATTGCCTACAAGCTGTAAATTGTATCCTATTTTGCACATCAACTTGCCAGCTGCAATTTTCCCATCATCAGGTAGGCATGGAGGGCAGGATTTAAGATAAATGCGCTCATGTGCCTTTGAAATGTGCAGTGCAGTAGCTATGTATCAGCGTACAAGATTGCCTAGCACGGCAGTGCATACTTTAGTAACCGTAGTTTGATGGAAGAGAGTTGAAAGGAGCATCCTTGAATGCTGCCCTGCAACCAGCAAGAATCCATGGATACGATCACCCTTCAAAGTTAAAAGTTGAAACAACATTCAAAAACAAATTTTAAGCCGCATGCATTTCCTGCTAGTTCACATTGGCAGCCCAGTACAGACACATTTGCAACTAAGCGAATCTTTCTGAGCTGAATTTCCTGCTTGTGTCCGTCCCAGAACATTGCAGTTATAACTCGCCGCTCCAAATGCTTGAGCTGCAACATTCAGCTGGGAATGAGACTCAGCCTGTAAAAAGAGAAGAATTGTACCTAAAATTGAACCAACAAAGAGCAAAAGAGCCTGCGATGATTCGTGCATCCTGTACATTGTCTACATGTGGCTGCTTTTGCCCTTTGTTGATTGCTTTTGATTTTAAGGTGAAATCTCTGTACAATGTCTACATGCTGTAAATTTTTGCTTATTATTTTGCACATCAGCTTGCTAGCTGCAATGTCCCCATTAGCAGGCAGGCATGGAGCTCAGGATTTACGATTAATTCGCTCATGTGCCTTCAAAATGTGCAGTGCAGTAGCTATATGTATCGGCGTACAAGATTGCCTAGCGCGGCTGTGCATACTTCATTAACCGGAGTTTGATGGAGGAGAGTCAAAAATCACATCCTCTGAATGCTGCCCTGGAGCCGGTGAGAATTCGTGGACAGGATCAGTGTTGAAAGTTCAAAGTTTACGCTGAAATAACTTTCGAAAAGAAAGTTCACGCTGCATATAGTTCCGATATTAAATATCGGAGGATTTCTCGCTCGACGTACGCCGGGCGAACGAGTGGGCGCGGCGTTGACATGGAAGCGCGGTAGAACCGACAGGGACACGGGTGGACCAAATCCCAACCCTTCCGCCAACGGAGAAGAGAAGGGGAAGGCACAGCCACTACGCGTCGCTGCCTGTACAAGGAGCACTGCCAGTGGGAGAAGTAGAAGTACCAGGAGCAACTGCGGCGGTAGCGGTGTAGGGATAATAATATTTCCACTTCGCCCTACGGAAGGGACAGAGAAAGGGAGAGCGAAGCGGGGAAGAGAAGGAAGGGGCGAACCGGTGGCATCTGGAGGATGACGGGGTGCGCCTGAGAAGGGAGAGGAGGGGACCTGTACTTGGAGTGGTTGTTCTGCTTTTCTTTCTGATCCGCTGTTCTTGGAGGTATTAATTGCTGTTCTGCCTTGTGCTTTGCTGACCGGAAAATATGATTATTTCTCATAAAATTAAGGTGTATTTGATGATTTATTATATTATATTTTATTAACATGTGATTCTTGAGGCTAATGTCAGTGAAATATAATATAAATCATTAAATACATATCAATTTTATGATAAATAATCAATTATTTCATATTGATTTGCTTTGTTTCCTTCTCTTTAGTCCGCTTCCTTGATTAAGGTTGGTCAGATCTGGCTCTAAGGCCCTGTTTGGAAGCAAAGTTTTTCAATACCATGGTATTAAAAAGCCATGACTTAGAGATTGTTTTAGCATAATTACCATGGTTTCACCTACCACCATTGAAACCATGGTTTTTCTTGGAACTACAAACTGTTTGGCTACAAAGTCTTTTGCATGGTATTTTCAAAGTATTGACACCTCTCACTCTCTACACCAACACCAAAAGCCCAAAACTCCACTTTGAGTGGAGTTTTCAATACTCCAAAAATACCATGGTATTGGCAATACCATGGTATTCAAAACAGAGTTTTTTGGGTTGCTTCCAAACACCATATTGCCAAAAATACCATGGTATTCTCCAAAACCATGGTTTTGCCTAGAAACTATGAAAATACTTTGTTGCCAAACAGGACCTAAGTGCTCCGGCCGCTTAAATTCTGTTTGTTTTTCGTTTCATTGTGCATTTGGCCTTTTTGTATTTTTTCTATTTATTTACCTTCATAAATTTTTAAAATTTTTAGGATGCTGAGTTTAATCATTTTATTAACTAGTTCAAACAAATTTGAATTGCAATTCAAACTAGAGTTTCTTTTTTATGATAGTTTCAATTGAATTGTTATGATGGGTATATATCCTTAAATAGAAAGTTTCAAAAAATATACCTGAATTTAACCTGAATTCATGCATTTAAAATCATAGTGCCTGGGTTGATTCGGACAATCTTTCCTTAGCTAGCCATCGATGCTCCTGGTCTTGCTCTAGATAATGTTTCATTGGACAAATATATGGTGATGGTAACGCCAACCCCTTCTCTTAGCAAAACTGCCAAAATGGACACCATTCGTGAGCCCTTGTAGAGGCATTTGTCCGATTTGCGTTCATCGACCGATGGGGTGGACTATACTGTAGCCTTTGACTCCTGTTGACACCAAAATTTGGTGCTCTTAGTCGATTGAGCAAGTATGACCAATTTGGTAGTTTTAAGCCGATTTGGAAAGAAGATTGAAATGGGTATAAAATCAAAGCTGATCATCGGTTTGGCAAAAAGTTTATTTCTGAAGATTGAAACCGATATGTATTTATAAGAGAGCTAGAGAAGGATACGATCAGCCTAGTTGATATAAAAAGGATCGATGGGCAATACGAAAATGAACACACACACACACAACCAGTCAACTCGCATTACTTTTTATTTTTTTGTCGACTAGGAGTAGTACTTTAGATTTGTAATCTTTCCTCTATAATTCACCTAATCAATAAAGTTGTGTATCGCTGATTATTGATTTTGTCAACTTACGCTATACAGGTGTTTTTTTTCTCTGATCTTGTTGCATATCGCCTTTTTCAGGATAAATCTACCTTTATCTTTGTCTAATCAGCTCAATTAGGTTGTTTAGAATATCAATTACTTTTCATCTAATTGGCTTGCAAAGCTGATTAGATTGGAACGCGGTTAGAAAACATATCGGCTTGAAGGCCGATTGTATTAAATCTTCTTTCTTGCCGATTGCGGATCAAATTGGCTGGCACGTTTGAACTCAGAATTAAACCCGGTGTTTGCGTATGGTGATTGCTGATTAACCCTCCATCATATTTTGTGATGTCAACACACTTTTGGTACACCCGGTGGGACCAATTGGCATATCAACGACCATGTCTTCTTTAGGAAAATCGATATCTCTTTATGATGTCAATCCTAAGGCTATAATCGTCCCTACATTGGATAATTTAACGCTCGAATAGTGGAAAGAAATTGAAGTTCAAAAAGCTACATTTGAGCAGTTGATGCTCAATTGCTATCAGAAAACTCAATGAATCACGTAGAAAACCGCGTTGCCGACGGTCAACTTGGGCGACAAGGAGACTTCATGTGCTACTGAAAACAGACAGGTAAACCGATATATACCCGCGCAAACGGAATTGTGTATATGATTATCGATCTATACATCACGCTCTTGTTAACCAGTCGTCGTCTTTAGTAACCACACTTAAGTCGATGATAGCCAACAGCATGAAAGAAGTCGCACAAGAGCTGATATTGACTGGGACTTTACTTGACTATGTGCAATCTTTGCCAAACTACTCGGTCTATTCTATTGCACATAACTCTCAGACCATGAAGCCAGCGGTTAATCCAAATATATTGGTTGCTATTCCTAATATGGCACCGACACAGCCGATCGTGGTCATGGATCTCGGCACAACTGGGTTACTAATTGTGGGGGCTCCGGTCTTAGATTAGTGCTACAGACTCTTACTGTTCTATCGGACTGGATAATGATGCAACTCGGAAGAGATCCGATCACTTATCTAAAAATCGTACCCGGATTGAGGCCAATCAGTCAGCCCTATGCACATAGCTCGTACTCACGTGCCAACTGGTTAAAACCAATTCGAGCTTCCTGCAAATATGTGTCCAGTCCTAGTTCCCTGGATCAGTAGCCTAGCACCCACATATTTTCCTCAATTGAGTTGCATCAATTCACATACACAACTGTAATGGACATATGGGTAACTAGTTTTATTACAACTGCGATACAATACAGGTCTGCGCCCGACCAGCCAAATACAATAGAATATGTAGCAGCGGAAATGAACAACTATTACAGCAACGGCCACGTTGTGCCACCCAAAACCCAAAGGCAACCGACTGGGGCGAAGACCCAGTTAACCGCCAAACGCATCGTCAGGACCCAGTTCATAGAGCTCGTCGTCTAAAACACCTTCATCTTCTTCTGCGCCTTCTTCTACTCATGTTTTCAATTTAGAGAAAACGGTGAGTACACGTATGTACTTGCAAGACTTTAGTGTATGCAAGTACAATAGGATGCAGGCTATGATAATGAAGCAGGTTTCTACACTAGTTTTAATTTGCATGATGCAGGATTTATTTGGAATAGAATAATAGATTCAAAACAATTTGGGATTTTCAAGGGCAATTTGTAAAGAAAGTAGTTGCAATAAATATTTCATATAATCCATATTCCATCCAACAGGAATACCACAACCATCCATCAGACCAACTCACCAATTCATCATACCGATGAACCGATCCACCAATCCATATCCCGTACCATTTTCCATTTTGTCTCGCATGTTATTTTTCCATACCAAACCACCGAGCCATTTCCATTCCACCAAACCTTTTCCCCAAAACCAGGCTGTTTTCCCAAAACCATTTTCAAAAAACCAAAACCAAAAGTCTATACTTGACCATATTTTCCAAGCTGCTCTTGATCGTGACCACGGCTAATCAATTAGATTTGTTCTCTGCAGAGATTGTACACTTCCACATATGACACATTTTAGCAATCATGTCAACTATGTCACGTGATACTCATCGTACCCATTTTGCTAGACTGTGACAAAACAGTTCCACTTGAAAGAGTCTAGCTTTGCGTCAACCCCAGTGATGTGCATCCCTTGCTATGAGTGGGAGTACAGTCCGTACACACAGTACTCATGATGGTTCACACCCTAATTCGATCTCCCAGACCGGGTGGAAGTATAGCCCGTACATACAGTTCTCACGATGGTTTACACTCCATCACGCTCTTCCAATCCATCTCACACACAGTTCTGACGATGGTTTACACTCCATCGTGTCCTTTACTCCATAGGAAGGCATACACCGTTGCATTGGAATACTTCGACCGCGACGCCTTGGCGAGGGAGCACCTAGAACAACACCAGTACCTTCGGTGTTTGTCCATACTACTCCGGCCTTCCATAATGCAAGGCTAAACCCCAGCTCTTGTACTGAGTTAAGGCTATCCCATACTAGCGCATGTGGTTGCACGTTGTGACTCAGTTGATAACATCAAGTTTGGTCCTTAGGGTGACTCAGGCGAGACCTCCACTAGTCCGCCCGGTCTAAATCACAGTCTTTCCTTTTTTGTTTTCCATTTATACCAAAATAACCATTTTAAACCAATACCATCATTTTAACCAAAACCACTATTTCAAAACTCAGTTGTATCCAAGTGAGATTTTGATTGAATTGTACCACCAACTTGACAATTCCATTTCTACTATGTGACTAAGCATATGCAGATACTATTCTTATATTCTATTCAACATTTATTGTAATGTCTAACACTATCCAAGAATTCAATAAGGTTCGCATGTCCAAAATGATTAAGGAAATCCAACGATCTTGCTTATAGTTACTAATTTTCCCACAACGTAGCACATTTACAGAAATTACATGCATGCATAATAATTTGACAAATCAAAATAGACTTTGCAAATATGGGGTCAATATGGTCAAGGGGGGTGCTTGCCTGTTTGCTCTTCGTTGACTGTGTCCACGGGGATGTAGTCAGGATCCTCGTTAATGGGTTTCGACGCGTCAACGTCTATAGGATTAAACGGCAAAGGAAAGTGTGGTGGTGTGGAACCACCGGGTCTCTCTCTCTTCTTACTCGTCAGACTGCTTCTTGTTTTTCGGGGAACCTGCCTGTCCTCTTTCTTCCTTTTCTTTTTATAGGGCAGGCCTGAGGATATGCACGTCCTCGTCGGCCTTCTTCTTCCTTCCTGGTTCTTGCCAAGGGCTAACTTGACTTTTCCTTGGGTCTTCCCCACCTGTGTCGGGTTTTTTGTCCTCTATTCATATACCCTTTGTAGGGGTTCGACGGGGATTTCACTTATGTTAGGGTCTCAGATTAGCCTGACACACCCTGGCGTACTAGGGAGGGGTTGTTGGGAGTGTCGGATCTTGGTGGTTCGTGTGCTACGTTTGCCGGAAAGAGACGTAGCCGAGGGGAGTTCCCTCCGTTTTCCTCCCTCGCTACGGAGGGAAACTTCCCCTCGTCGCGGAGGGGGCGGTCTTTATTCTTTTTCGCCTTTTACCGGGGGATGGTCTCCTAAGGTAAGGATTTATAGCTTTATCAAAGGGAGAGGTTGACGTTTATAAATCCGTTCATGTGGGTCAGTAGACGCGTGGTGTTTTCGATTAGTTGGCCGAGGGGAGGGCTGAGCCTAGCCGGCCCACCACAGAAAGCTAAGCAATCTAGGATTCGAGTCAAAAGCACTACTTCTATGGGGCTAGGTCTATGCGTCTAAACATCTAGCAAATCTAACTCGAGAAACTGCGATCAGAAGGACTAAGCTAGAGCTAGAAGCCATTGAAAAGCAGGCAGTACCGACGTGCAGACCGTAGTACTACCGACCACCCCAGCAGCACCAACCTTCACCCGGCAGTACTACCGACCTTCGACAGTATCGGGCATCAAGTCCGGTAGTGTTGACGGCCGGGGACCAAAATGGGCCTCTTTGGAAAAATAACTACCGACATTGCACGGGCGGTACTACCGGCCTTCAACGGCGGTAGTGCTGGACTCGGTGGGGCCAAAAGGGATGCCCACTAGAATTACGTTACCGGTGTTGTAGCTATGATACTACAGCTCAAGGCAGTACCGGTCAATGGCGGTCGTGCCGGCCTTCTAGAATTCGATTTTTGTAAAAAGGGGAAATTTGCGCAAACGAGTTCAAAACTTCGCGACAAATGCATGGTTAGGATTATAGAAACGCTAGGAACCAATTCACACTGGTCTCATCAAGTTTTGACCTCATTTTACCTAGTTTCCCACTTTCCGAACATGAAAACATTAATCGATCGAAATTAGCTTCGGTTTCTCTGCGAATTAGCTTCGGAGCTTGGAATTTCTCTTGGAGGGTTCTTGGGATAGGTTTAAGAACTAAAAAGGAAGACTCTAAGGTTTAGATTGCTAAAGATTTCTAGCATATTCACGAGTTAGGGTTTTGGGCTATATCGATCGAAACAGTTTGAGCGATTAAATCCTGACGCAAACAACACCACATTAAGATCTAAATGCAACAAAAGCACAATTAAGTACTTAATTAACTAACTACACATTACAGGGCGTTACAATCCTACCCCCTTTACAATAATCTTGTCCTCGAGATTACATAGGCTCGCAAAATAAGGATGGAAACTCGGCTCGGAGACGATCTTCTCATCCCCAAGTGGCTTCCTCGTCATAACGAGTCAACTCGGCTCGACTCGACTCTACTCGGTCAAACTCATTAAGATAACGAGCCAGCTCGACTCAACTCGTTGTCTTAACGAGCTCAAAGTTCAACTCGACTCGACTCGTTAAAAACTCGAGTTGGCTCGAGTTGGTTCGTTAAGCTCGTTGCATTGGTTCCTACATGATAGCTTGAAGGATGCAGCTGACTTGTGTGATGCATGTTTCTACTTGAGATAATTATGCTTAAGTTTATTGTGCTCTATGCTATATTTGTGCTAAGAGTTGGAGGCTGGAGCTATCCCAATCCTTTTGCAAACCCTCTAAATGACAAACACACTTTATTATATATTCATGCACTAAATGGCTGAACCTACATTCGGTTTTAGAAACTAGAGCACCCCACTGGTTCAAATAAAAAACCATCTATCGAAATTCAAAGTGACGATCTCACCTATATCCAATTAATTGAAGCTATGTTGTTCCAACCATGTGACAGTTAGCACAAATAACAACTGTCTAGTTCCATAGTATCATATATCATCCACGCACAGTCCCATCCGAGTTCATCAAACTAGCTATCTACACCAATTTTAGAAACCTGTTACTAAATGTCAGCATTTCTCAAAATATTTTCTGAGCAGACAACTAAAGAATGCCTCATCAATAAGCACAAGCTATCTTCCTCACTACCTAAGTGAATGGCAACCAAGACAACACATATTTGTTCCCTTAACCAACATGCCCTTTATAAGCACACAATAAAATACTATCCCATTACCATACACAAGACATAACAAATTGTTCATATCATGGGCGTCACACAAGCACTGAACCAGCGGTAGTATTAGCTCACAATTTTGGAAAAAAAGACATCAAATTGCTTAGCATATGAAGGAATTTCTCACCTCAAGAAACCTTTCAGGGTCCACAAGAACGTTAGAACCAGCACACCACTAACCAAGAACTTCACCTGCACGGGCATAAACATCGTAACACCAGATCACACCCAATTCCGGGACAAGACCTCCATGCTACTAATTTCGAACAAAAAAATCAAAATCAAGGAGACAAGCAAACAGTGAACGGACCAGCTCAGCGGGAATGGAAGGCGGCAACATGGACCTGGCGGCGCGGCGCGCGGCAGGAGGCCTTCCTAAAAATAGCGTGCAGGAACTAGGCCAGGAGGTCTAGGCTGCGGTCCTCGTCCTCCTCTGCATCATCTTCATCTTCCTCGCTGCCGTGTAGGTAGGAAGCGGCTTCTAACAGTTCGTCGACCCACGGTGGCACGAACTAGTTGAGGGGAGCGACGGCGCAGAGGTGGAGGTGACAGGAGGATGGGTGGACGGTCGGAGGGGAGGACGGGTGGACCACCAAAGGGGAGGAGCAAGGGCGGCGCGCGCGAGCAAGTCGAGGTGGAGGTGGAGGCGACAGGAGGAAGGACGAGGGTCGGCGGCAGCGCGAGCAAGGGGAGGTGGAGGCTGGAGTGGAGGCGCGGAATGGGGAGGCGGTTGGGAGAACGGGGAGGCGGAGAGCGGCGAGGTGGAGCAAGAGAGCACGGCGAGGCGGCCGAGCCAAGGGCACTAGGCCATGGCGCTGGCGGATTTGGAGCTAGGAAGGGAGCTGAGGGAACTGGGAATGGGGAAGATGGAGGTCTGAGTGATCGTCTGAGGGAGTGAATTTTGGAATCTTAGGGTTTGGAAGTCTGGCTCGTTAAACTCGTTAGCTCGCTCGTTTGGCTCGTTAGCTCACTTGCTTAACTCGTTATCTTAACGAGTTCAAAACCTTGCTCGACTCGACTCGTTAAGAAACGAGTTCGAGCTGAGTCGGGCCGAGTTTTTGAGTACTCGTTAAACACGCGAGTTTCGAGTTTTTTTCCACCCCTAGTGTGATTGCTCCACTGAACTCTGAGCATCTTGACGATGTGATTGCGGGTATGGCTCTTAGCTTCATCAAGAATGCGGACCAGGTGCTCGTGGTAAGTTAAATTAGGTTGAAGATCGATTGTGTCTAGGGGAGTGAGCTCAGCAGAAACTCGAAGACACTTCTTCAACTATGACACATGGAATACATCGTGTACCTCTGAAAGCTGAGGTAAAAGTTACAGCGGGTAAGTGTAACATCCCAAATTTGTGTTTTTATTCAATTTATGGAGTTATTTGAATTTTTGGAATTTTTTGGAATTTATTTGAAATTATTTGGATTTAATTTGAATTAATACCTTTCTTGAGTTATTTAAATATTTAAAAGTTTCAAATAAATTTTTGTTGGAAATATTTTATTTAAGTCCAAAATATCTCAAAGTATTTTTCAGAATTTTTCTGGAATTTGTCTGAGCATTTTACTATTTTTCTCGATTTATTTGAATTTTTAGAATTATTCTAAAGAATAAAAACAAAAAAGAAAATCTGAAAAACACTAACGGGTTTGTACTGTTGGACCAACCGAGCCCGACCCGCGCCGGACCCGACCCGACCTCTAACTTGCGCGATTCAACGACTGCGATTCGGTCGTGTTGCGAGCGCGTGTATGCGTCAAATCGTGGACACGCATACGCACCAGATAGCGCCACATCACCGATCGAGTTCGGATCAGATCCGGCAGTGTTGTGCAATCTGGGCTGTTTATCGTGTGTGCGTGGGCGGCTGAGATTGTGCCACGTCACCTCTCCGTGCAAGCGCTGGACTCCGCCGCCCGTACCGGCCTGGCCGCGATTGCCGCACCTACCTCAGCGTTTGGGCTGGTATTTAATGGCCGGGTGGGCGCCCGAGGATGGCCTGCTGGTCGCGCATCGTTCGACCTAACCCTTCGTGCCCAAGCCATCGCCGTCGCCTCTCGATTCCTCGTCGAATTTCCAGAAGGGCCGCCGTGCGTTTTTGCGCTTTCCCACCATTGTCCGCTGTTCCCTGGCATGATCGAGCCCAGATCTAGAATCCTCGCATTGAGCCGCGCCCATGGAGACCACTCATCTCACCGGAGCTACCTCGGAGCGCCATTTGGGAAGTCATTGTCTTCAAGTCCGGCCAGAACTCACCGTCGCGCACCACCGCAGCTTCGCGATCAACCGCAACCGTCCGATCCTCATCCAACGCAACAGGTTCGACCACGTAGTCCTTCTCCCGTATTGAACTAGTCTAACCCTAGCCATCGGATTTAGATTGAACGGTGTAGATTAGATCGAGTAGTTCTGTTTAGATCTGTTTTTCAGCCGTTGGATCTAGATCCTACGGTGTAGAGTAGGCCACGTAGTCCCGTACCGTGTTGCGCACTAGATTGGATCTACGCCGTTAGATCTGAATTGTATGGTTAATATTGACTTGCGTTTTAGCTTTGGTTTCGGTCGTAGCCGTTCGATCTTGAATCGACGGTCCGGATGCACCCACGTGTCGCGGACCAGGACTATCCACGTCACCCTTCAATCCGGCCAACCAGATCCAACCCCAACTGTTCGATCTAATTTGGACGGTCTAGACCAAACCGCGTAGATCCACTGTGGTGGGCTAGAGTTAATCGTGACCGTCGATTTTCAAATCAACGGTCGAGATCGTGCCACGTCACGGGAAACCGAAGCGGCGTGGTCAAAGCTAGTCGTCACTGACGCCACGCGTGACGTCAGCATGGGACCCACCTGTCAGGTTGGGCAGCCGCGCTTCATGGTGACGCCAGCGTGATGTCATCCCGAGCGGTCCCGCGCATCAGCGTCACGCGGTCCCGTGGATCGGGTCCACGGTGGACCGAGCTAAGCCGTGGACCGAGTCTATGGACTAGCTGATGCAAGCATGACACAATAAATTGATTTTCCTTTAGAAAAATAATTCGGCCAAAATTCAATTTCGGTGCTGACGTCATGCTGACATCATATTCCCGATTTTTCAATAGAAAAATAAATGAAATAATTCGGTTTATTCTTGTTTAATGTATTTTCAAACTTCAAACGGCTATAACTTTTATGTTGTAAGTCTGATTGAGGCAATTCCAGTTTCTAAATTTTTATAAAATTGAGCTCTATTTATTGGTGAATTTTATTTAATTTTTGGATATGAGTTTTGCTCTATTTTTATTTATTTATTATTTATTTATCCGATTCACGTAGACGTTGAATTGCCCGAAGGCTTCAAAGGAGAGGTTTTGACCCAGGAGCAAGTCCAAGACCAGGAACAAGACCTTTTCCAAGGCAAGTTATGCTTTGATCATGTTGATCCCACTTTTGAAATTATGATAATTTAGATTATTGCATGCTAATTTAATAAAAATGCTTTCAATTAATTCTGGGAATAGCTATTACGACCCATTTGTTGTATGCCACCTTGTCTATAATAATTGTATGCCATGAATCATTTGTCACCCTAGCTTATGGAATATTAGTTGGAAATTATTAATTTGCCAACCTGGGGTTGTATAGATCGCATGTAGTATGCTTAGCCCTACAACGTGTCAATGACATCATTTTGGGAATGTTAAATGTTAATCTTGACTTAATGAGAGATGGAACTTGTTTTTGAAATTGCGACATGTGTTATGGATGTTGATGATGGCACGTGGTGCATGGTAATCAACCGGGGTGATAAAATGGTTTAGACTGAAGCAAGTGGCGAGATTGTTCTGGTGGGCCAAGTGTGGCACTTGGGAGGTCGCATTTAGTTTTATTGACTTGGTTACTTGTGAATTCTTGGGTAGTCTTGCCTCGGTCACCCTAAGAACTTAACCTTGCAAGAATTTGAACTGAGAATAACATACAGCCACAAGTCTGGAATGGGACAAACCTGACCGAGTAAACTGTGATGTCTAGATTTCGGTGCTGTCATGGTTGTGTGAGCCCTGGATTTACGGGTAGACTCACAGGCGCAAGAGGGGGGCCCTGAGTGTGGTAACCAGTCCCTTCAGTATTGAAACCTTAGCGAGCAATACCGGGTCTAGAAGTAGCTTTGGAAAGGCTTTGTTACGGTCACTCGCCTTGGTGGTGTTTGACTGTATCTTGTGGGTAAAGTGTATAACCTCTGCAGAGTGTACAACCTATTCGAATAGCCGAGTCCACGGTATTGGACATTGCTCGAGGATTACAGTCAACGGTTAGACTTTCATAAAAATGACTTAGGTTACTTGGTATGGAAAAGATGAAACTAGTTAAGGATGATGAATGCTTTACTCGAGAAATTGATTATGTAAGTTATTATTGTTTTTACTATTTTACTGCTTTCAATCTATTACTATTATTTGTGAATACTGCTTTACTGCAAATGAACCACTTAGCCTGTCATTTGGAATAAGCCATGCGTGTAGCTATTAGAATTGCATCTCTGAGCATGACTTGCTGAGTGCTTTAAGTGCTCACCCTTGCCACAACACAAACACCAGTTGAAGAAGAATCAACGCCAGCTTTGGAGGAGTTCCAGGAGGAGCCGACAAACTAGGGAGCGAGCCCAGTCAGTTGCCTATGGCATATTGGTTGGCGCAACGCGTTTCTTTAATTTTCCGCTGCAAGTTTGTTTGAGTAAGACTTAATCCCTGCGAGGCGTACTTTTCTAACTTGACCATAAGGTCGAGCAACCGATTATATTTCCCTTTGAATAAAGTACTTTACTATTTTTGTAACACCCCGGCACCTCACGTGTCCGAAGTGCTACCAAAACCTATCTAAATTCTTCCGTAAAATTTTTTTGGCATGACCTCCCCTGCTAGATGGACATCCACTCAGAAGGCAAAGAGATCACAATCAATAATAATAGCAATAACAACAACAATAACAAGGAATCAACTAACCATCATGACCCGCTAAGCACATACAAAGGGTCATGGTCTTCTAACAACTATAAATTTTCAACAGCAAAGAGATCGAAACAACTACAACAAGATTAATACATTGATCTCAACTAATTACCAAAGTAAACCAATTAAGCAACTAAATTCTTTATCGTGTCGTGAGCGTGAAAGGAGGTGCAGCTAAGTCCCTTCCCGGCAAGATGACTTCAGAGTACCTAAAAACAATAAACAAACAAGCGTGAGTCCAAGACTCAACAAAGTGCATCACAAAACTCAATTAACACAATTAAATCATCAGTAAGAGCATATTTCTTATCCAAATGCACAAATTCATAAAACAATAATCTCAACCACATTACCTCTTTTCACTTCATTTCTTAATTCCTTCACATACCTCTTTAAACCCCTTTGGATGAATCCACGACTCGATCCCAACACTACACATTTCCATTTAACTCAATGCCATCGTTAGTATGCAATGCGATATGCATGCTCATGTATGCTCTTTTCGATGCACGTACCGTTACTGCCGAGCGCACACCCATCGGTGTGCACCCTCACATCCCTTCCATCCCGTGGAAGGTGCCTACTCTTATTGTCTCGCTCCCATTCATCTTGATGAATGGGACTACGAGGTAGGACTTTTGTGTTCACTACATGTGAACATAGAGGCACGCATCAGAATGGGTCGCATCTTCCATTATGAATGCACAAATGCAATTAAATTGCAACTACATTCATTTCTAACATTTCGCATAGCCATAAGTACAAACAGGATCACCAACATTGCTCATATCCATTACTTAACATTTATATTCATCTAATCAATTCATGAATAAGAGGAAGTGATAATGCAACACATTAATGAACAATCATCCAACAACAACAACACAATACACATGCATACTCTTTCAACATTTCTCATTTACTTAGATAATGCAACACCAATCATGAAATTCATTTGAACATAATCATAATGATTAACCAGAATTGAAATCCTAGCATCATACTAGGACTGCACTTGCCTTTAACCACTCAGGATTAAGTGGCGAGAAGCTTCGGCCACTCCCGAGGCCACAAATCCTGCAATAAACACATAAGCATGCAACTCAAACAATGCAATTTAAGATTAAGCGACAATTAATAATAACTCTTCCGCTCAACGCGAAACTCGCTTTAAACGTCCTCAACTAGACCCATTAAATTTTATTATGCAATCCAACTCCAATTTATACACCAATCGATAATAAAATGCCCATAACATTGCATATTAACACTTCTATTCGATTCTTCAAAATAACCATTTCAAGTCAACATTTCTATTCCCGGACGGCAGTCGCGTAAACTCGCAAAACTTCCAAATGGTTCAACCCAAAATTCGAGTTCTTATACTCTAAACGACCACAAAGGAATAAACTCCCGTTATTACAAAGCAATTCAAGTAGGAGACATCTTAAAGGTCCTCAAACCGAGCTCCAAACACTTAATCAAAACTCTGAATTTTCAGCAACTCTAGTTTTCGGATAGCAATTTCAACAAAGCATATTTTTTGCTCCACTCAACCAAATTTAGCAAACTTAGACTCTAATTAACCGCAAGGGAATCATCTTGCATCATCACAAACTCATTCAATTGGGTTCCTCATCAATCAATCCCAAATTTCAAAAGAACAAGTGTCATTTACATTGAGTCCAATTCCGGGCAATTTTCATTCAAAATAGCATATCTTCTAATTTGGCTAAACCAAATTTGGAGTTCTTGTGCTCTAATCAACCGCAAGACAACCATATATCCGTACATCGAACCCAATCAAGATAGTTCTTCTCCAATCACTACCAGATTTCAAAAGAGTAGCCCACCCGAAATAACCGCACTTCTGAAATTTCAGACAATTCACAGTTTTGGATAGCCCACTTCAACAGGGCATAACTTTTTATTCCTAACTCCAAATCAAGAAAAAAAATATTTTCTCAATCTATATAAATTTTTCTACATTTCTCTAGGCAACCAAAAAGTCTGATTGGGCCAGCAACTTTGTCTACCATTCAATTGAACACTGAATCTACCAACACAATCTCACTTTGGACAGCCTGCACTAAAACAACCATAACTTTCAAACGGCTGGACATATTTTCGAGTTCTTGTACTCCAATTAAAGGTAATTCGATTATCTACAACTTTGTATACTACCAAAAACTCACAGGGTGACTGAAACTGCCCCAAAACCATGGTACAAAGCTCGGGTACCAAACCACCCGAAAACAACAACTTTTCCCTCCAACACTAGACCTCATTTCCCTCCAAAATTCTTAGATCTAGCAACCCTAGAGCCTATAGAACCCAGGAAAACAACCATTAGAGCACCTCCATGAACTTAACCTCACTCACCCCATGGAGGAAGGAGGAGAGGAGGACTGCTCGAGTGGGGGAGCTGTGCTCGGGTGGAGGAGGTGCGCTGGCGAGGGGAAGGAGGGGCTCGCCGCCGGCTGGTCGAAGTAGGAGGCGTCGCCCTAGGTGGTCGCCGTAGCTGGTGGGGAAGCTCTCCCTTGCTTCCTGGGGAGGAGCCATGCAGGAGGAGGGCGCAAGGGGCAACCGGCTGGGAGCAACTCCCTCTCGGGTGGGAAAAAGAAGAAATGGGAGAGAAAAAGAGAAGGAAAAGAAAAGGGGAAGGAAAAGTTAGGTAGAGGGTTGAATTTGGAATTTTACCCCCATAAAGCTAATTTTCCAACCTTGCCACTTCAGGCAGGACCACCACACTCCCGAATGACACAATTCCGACACTCGAAAAGAATCGGCGATGTTACAATTTTGTTGAGTATGATTGTGGTATTTACCAATGTTGAGACTGTGTGCACTACCATGATCCTGGACTAGTGCTGAATACACAAAGAGTTTGGATTTGCATATTCAAGTCCCGACAGTAAGCTACTTCACCTCTTCTTGCAAGGATGTGGTACGGACCGATGTATCACAGTGCCAGCTTTCTGCGAACTTGGAATCGTCAAGTGCCACATAACGGTGAGACTTGAAAGTATAACCGATATGGAAAATGGTCTCCTACATGGGAAGGGCCCTATAGAGTTAATCATCTAGCTCACAGAAATTCCTATATTTTGAAAACTTTGGATGGAGTATTATTCACTAAGGCGATCAACGGAAAGTACTTGAAAAAGTATTGCCAAGTGTTTGGATTGTGTCTTGATCAGCTAAAAGAAGTACAACATGATGCATTGTCATCGAAAAAATTCTTTCATTGCTTGATCATAAAAGGAGACTAGATTAACTCGCTGTGGTTAATTATAGTATGTATAAAACATGGCCGATGGAGTGTATCATCCTTAGAACAAAACCAATATAATGCAAAATAGATTAAAAAGGTAATTAAAATTGGTTAAATAGCGGATTTATAAATTACATGCACTTGTTTGAGACAGAAGCATTCAACTATTGTTTTAAAAAGATAAAATATTGTTTCAAACAACGGACAAAGTGAGTTAAGCATTACATCTTGAGATCGCCCCAACCCAAGAAGCGCGGCACTGACCTTGGCAATGATTTTTTCCACCTCATGTATGATTTCCTCGTCTTCTTCTTGGGTGACAGGAACTGGGATGACCTTGGCCGTGTTCATCACTTCGGCGAGGGAAGCCTTCTGGGTCTTGGCCAATGAGATGAACTTCTGCAGGAGCTCTTCAAAATTGGCCACATGTGATGTGACCTTGGCTAGCCCTTTCTCTAGAGATTTCTTGGCTGATGCAATTTCAACCAAGTTTTTCTTTATGACCTTGACTTCTTAGATAACTTCATCATATTGAGCCTTCTTTTCGTCGGCGTCAGCTATAAGCTGGTCCAAGTGCGTTTTGTCTTCACGCTGAACCGACTGAAGATCGATTCTTGCCTTGGCTTCATTAATGGCTTTCTTTTTGTCATCCAAGAAACAGACTTCGAGTAAAGCTGCGCAAGTCTCTTGTGGTAAATTGGCTTTGACCAGGTCCATCAGATCCTTGATCGGCTAAGAGTTCTCCACAAGGGCGACCGATGGATTGTGCAGTAGTCCAAACAACTTCTAGATGGACTGCTTAGTACCAGGAGTGGCTAGAACTTGAGCTGACGCCCCTTCTACTTCTTTGATAATTTTATCAATGTCAGTGGGGACATGGTCATCTTCCTCTTTGGTGGCCTCTATGTTTGACCAATAGAAACCCAGTAAGCTGCTGAGTTCGGTGGTCGACTTGGTCGTAGAAGCAGAAGGCACCGGGACCTTCTCGACTGGTGCAGGTGGCGTTGGCTGAGAAGGTGGGGGAGGAAGATCATTTGTTGTATCCTCTGGTAAGCCGATGTTGGCTAGTAGAGAAAATGGAGGTGGAGAAGGCATGTGCTGTGAATTTAAAAGTTTGTTAGCTGATTGGTTTTGAGTAAAATTTTAAAATTGAAAGGGAGTAATTTGTTACCTTGCAATCAGCAGATGTATGGGGTGAACTCTCAACTAAGCCTTCTTGAGATGATGGGCCTTGCAGGCGCCCCTCTTGACCATTCTTTTGTAAGGGCGTCCACATTTTGCCTCTACAAGAAAATTATCTATTAGGATAAAGTTGCAATAAGTAAATTGTGAGTTCAGTCGATGAGATAAGATACTTACTTGGCAGCTGGTGCTCCAGGTCAGAGAGAGAAGAGGCTTGGATGCCCAGAGTACTCGATGTATACCTCGACAAAGCCATTTTAGCCGATGGTCACAACTTCTTGCTTGCTTGGCCTATGTTAGAGGGACCACTAGCAGGCCTCTTGCCAGATGCCTTAGTATGCAAAAGGAAAAGAGGAACTGATCAACTCGAATTCAGAAAAAACACTTGATGAATAGTACAAAAGAGGAGATCTACATCATCTAGCATCTCACCCGTAATATCAAGTACACTCGTGTTAGTATGATAGCAAGAACTGGCATCACTGCTGGAACAGGAAGTACTATTATTGAAGTTGTTGGATTCTAAATCATCAGCCAACCCTGGGCAGAAATTGGCTATGAGGGCAGATAATATGAGTTCTTCTGAGAACATTACCACTGTTATTTTCGACAACTAGGAGGTATAGTCCAAGGAACATCGGCTATGACGCAGGATGAGGGGCAAATTCTGGAGTCGAAGGTCGTCGGCCATACTCAGAATAGTGTTCGCAGTGGTGGCATTCCGCAAAGGTTCTCTGGGGGTAAGCTTACTAAGCAAGCTCAAACTTGGTATCACTCAGCCAAATCCAAGTTGTCGGGCATAGACTGAGAGGTGAGAAAATTCATAAGAAGGATGAAAAGTCCAATTTTTTGTATGAAGGCCAACCGATAAAATGCTTGGAGAGAGGAACAATCTTAACAATTCAATGGTCTCATCAGGCATATCGTTGCTATCTACCACTAAGTGGATGAAGGATGGGTGAGGAAAACTACCGGCTTCCTTATAGTAGAATGAATCGCTTATTAAGAAGTCTCTCTTGTTCAGTTGAAAAAAGAAGGAGACGAATTTCTTCACTTCCATGGAATTTAACTTTATGTCTTCATCACTACTGCACAAGATGAACTTTTCTCCGAAAGATCGGCTACTTTTGTACTGAGGATCTTGCCCTTCTTGGACATTCACAAGAAAAGCCATTATTGTTGTGGCATCGATGCCAAATGGTCGACTGAAAATGCTGTAGAGCCAGGCTTAAATAAACCACAAGGGGCCACCAACGTTGCCGACTGAATACAGACCTTGCCCCGTCAAAAGCCGACTTCTGATGATGTGCATCATTTGGTATACAGCTCTAAGGAACATATTACCAAGGCCAGCCGACGACCCTTTATTAGCTGCTCTGCCAAGGACTGATATATTTGCGTTGGCCCAAGAGATGCTCCATTGAACAAATACCGATCCAGTCACATATTGAGGAACACTACATGTTCCTTGTCCAATATTGGTCCAGTTCCTTGGTTTTCATTGATATATTGGCTCCACCCGTCCCCTTTCGTGGAAATTAGTTTATGTTTAGGTTTTTTGGTAAAAGCCGATATTTGCTCCCCTGAGACAGCATAACATGGCCATGTCTAGCAAGGTTGGGCTGATGTGGCCTATTCTTAGCATAAATGCATTAAAAGTATCTGACCAAAAGTAGCAGGAAGTGGCTTTCAATGACTCGTTGGCTTGAGGGTTGGCTAGAGAAAGAGGAAGGCATTCTGATATCCTAGTTTTTTTTCCCACAAGGGAATTTTTGTAGCAGCGATCTGATTGTACCAATCCCTCCATCCCTTAAGTGCCTTCGCCAAAATCTAGAGCTTTTGCTCCATCCTTCAATGTTATACTTAGGAGCAAACAATAAGATCCTAGGTGTTTCTTTGTTTATAACAACCATCGGCTCTACAATGCCTATTGGATCTAAGCAATGCTGATGCTCCCTATCAGGTTTAGGAATAAGTACCTGGTTGGGTTCCATTGCGAGCAAGCCAATGAGAGGAAGAGCTAACAGATGATGAAGAAAAGTGCATAAAGCCGATTATGGAGAAGATGAGAACTTGAGAGCGTAAAGGTGACGAGTGAATAAGCCCCATATTTATAAAGGGTAAGAAAAGATGAAAAGGCTGAAAGTTTTTTTGGTGGAGTGTGACTAGATAGCAGACAATATACGTGTGCCAGGATTTTATAGCGCCTTAAAAGCGGCAGCTATTAAAAGAATGGTGCACCAAGCGGATAAATTGCAAGTCGATGAATAAGATTTTCTGAAAGATGATGTTCTTTCAAAAAAATGGGGGGTATATGTTGACACCAAGATTTGACCCGCTTAGTCGATCAAGTATGACCGATTTGGAAAGAAGTTTGGATATGGGTGTGAAATCAAAGCAAACAATCGGTTTGGGAAAAAAAGTTTATTTCTGAAGATTGAAACCGATACAAATTTATATGAGAGCTGGAGAAGGATACGATCGGCCTAGTTGCTATAAAAGGATCGATGGGCAAGATGAAAAGGGACACACACAAAACCAATCAACTCGCATTAATTTCATCGACTTACGCTATCCAGGTGTGCTTTTTCTCTGATCTTGTTGCGTATCGCCTTTTTTGGGAGAAACCTACCTTTATCTTTGTCTAATTAGCTCAATTAGGCTGTTTAGAATATTGGTTACTTTTCGTCTAATTGGCTTAAAAATCTTGTTGGATTGGATCACTTACAGAAAACATATCGTCTTGAAGGCTGATTGTATTAAATCGTCTTTCGTGCCGATTGCAGGATGAAATCGGCTAGCACGTTCGCACCCAAAATTAAACCCAGTGTTTACGTGTGTTGATTGCCAATTAACCGTCCATCACATTTTTTGATGTCAACAACTTCTTCTTTCATATTTAGCCAACAACTAGGAGAACGTACACTCATACTTATGTATCGGCTTTCGTGGTGGTATGGGTTTCTCAGCCTTACACCATTTACCAACTTGAAGCTCTCCTTTTGGCTTATTGTCCTTGAATTTCTACCTTTGTGGTCGGTCTTAATCTAAATAGACCCGATTGTTATTTTGATAGTCTTGTTGCCTCTCACAATGGTCTTCACATCGACCTATCTAGCTGCTTTAGCCGATGTCGATTATGAGCAACTAACCATATTAACCAGGAAAGGGTTGGCATCCAGCTACATTGCTGGCTCATCGGCAAATTTTAACCGGCTGTCTTCTTTAGCCAATTGTATCTACAGACGAAAAATATTAAAATCATTAGTGTTGTGCAAAAAAGAATGATGCCATATGCAATACCTTCGCTTCTTAATCTCTTCAGGCAATGGTAATGCGTGACCTTCGGGCAATTGTATAATTCACTCTTGTAGTAACAAATCAAAAATACGATCACACTTAGTTACATGAAAAACATATTTAACTTCTAACTTAGTTTTAGCCAGCTTAAGCCATGAACACATCAAGGATTTCTTACTTCCCTTGACCCATTCGGCTATATTTATCTCATCTTCTTCCTCATCGGATGAGCTACCATACTCGTAATCAACGAGATTAACATTAGGCTTCTCTTTTTTCTTGTTATTCTTAAATCTATCTTTGAAGAATTTATTTCCAAAGAAACTACTTTCTTGAGCCAATACTTTATGTAACAAGTGACTTAAATTGGTGAATTCTTAGCCACCGAATTTCTCTTTCAATGAAGGAATTATCCCTTGGAAGGCTAAATCAGCAAATTGGTTGTCGGGTAAGGTAACACTAAAGTACTAATTTCTAATTTCTCGAAACCTTTTGATATAGTCTGTTACCGATTCCCCAAACTTCTACTGGATAGAGCTCAAATCAGAAATCCTTAATTCCAAGCTCCTGCAAAAAAAAATACTCATGGAATCGCCTTTCCAAATTGGCCCATGTATTGAACGAATTTGGGTTCAACACCATAAACCAAGTAAAAGCTACCTTGGATAAAGACAACGGGAACAATTTTACATACAGCCCATTGGACTGAGCCACTTCACCACATTGCGCAAAAAAAAATGCCTGACGTGTTCCAACGTCGTTGTGGAATCATCTCTTGAAAATTTTGAGAAATAAGGAACCCTGTAGCCATTGAGGTATGGGATCTGATCAATGTAATCAGGATATAGCTTTCGATAGCCGATAGTCTACCCCTTTGGCTGAATACCAAACTGATCCCACGACACCGTGCTAATAGCTTCAGCCCAATTAGTTTCCTTAGCCAACGACGCTCTTTGTTGTGGCATTTGCCAATTATGAATGAAATCGGTATGCTGCCCTTCGAGTGCAAACTTGGATTGACGTGGTACCTGAGGTGGCAACTGCAAATGTGGTTGTTCATAGCTGACTTTTTTTTCTTCTAAATGTTGGTTCTATCAGTGGAACGAACGGTTCTGAGTACAACACAACTCTATACGGGGGCGAATCTCTTGATGCAATCGATTAGATATAATGAGGGCGTACCTGAGTTTCTATTAGCTGAGCAACTAAGTTAGGGTAGACATAGAATGGAGTCGACATTAGTAAGCTTAAGCCATAGTGGGAGTAGTAGCCAACAGCTTAGGATCGGCTGGTGGCTTCATGGTTTGAGCGTTCTGGGTGATGGAGTAGATCGAGTAGGTTGGTAATGCCTGTATGGGGTCAAGCAGAGTCCCAGCTGACACCATCTCCTGCGCTATTTCATTAACACTATTGGCTATCATCGTCTTGAGCATAGTTACCAGAGTCAATGATTGGTTGACAAGGGCATGACCTATAGGTTGGTTAATTATATCTGATAACTCCACTTGCACGGGTATATATTGGCATACCGGTCAGTTGTCTGAAGTACCCGAAGCCTTCTTGTCGCCCAAGTTGATTGTCGGCAATGTGGTTTTCTGTGTGACACCACGTTGGGTCTTCTGGTAGCAGTTCGGTATCATCTGCTCGAACGCAGCCTTTTGGTCTTCAATCTCTTTTCACTGCTCGCGCGTTAAATCGTCCAATGTGGGAATGATTATTACGTCAGGATTGACTTCAAACAGAGAGATCAATTTTCCTGTAGAAAACATCATCGTTAATCAGTTCCACCGGGCGTGCCAAAAGTGTGCTAACACCAAAACAGTGACGAAGGGTTAATCGACACCAGCACACACGAACATTGGGTTCAAATTAGGTGTGAGCGTACAGTTGATTTGATCATGTAATCGGCAAGAAAGATATATATTCCAATCAGCCGCTAAGCGAATCAGTTTCTTCAATAATAAACTGATCTAAACAGCTACTCAAGTCGATTAGATTAAAAGTAACCGAAAGATCTAAACAGCCTGATTGAGCTGATTAGATGGCAGGTAAAGGTAGACTCTTCCCAAAAAGGTGATACGCAATAAGATCGGAGAAAAAGCAAAACAGAGGTGATGTAAGTCGACAAGATCAAAAATCGGTGACACATAACTTTATTGATCAGACGAATTACACAGGAAAGGTTACAAGTCCAAAATACTACTCCTAGTTGATGAAAAGTAAAATAAAGTAAATGTGAGTTGGTTGATTGATTGTTAAATTATTTTCTTCCATCGTTCATCATCTTCATTTATAGTGCTTAGGCCAATTGTATCTGTCTTGAACTCTGTAAAACATGATCCGTAGCAGCCTCAATCTCCAAAAATAAATCTCCTCTTTGATCCGATATCGGCTCTATCCATAGATAACCTTATTTACCCAATCAAAAGCCAAACTAGGCAAATCTTTCATATCGGCCATAACAGCCAAATTTTGGTGTCAATAGGGGGTAACTTCGGTGGCATCGGTGGGTAATTTTAGAGAAGTTACCCTTGCAGTTAATGCGATGGATTGTGCATTCGCACACTCTACACAGGAAGCTATCGCAAAGAATGGCAGGAAAAGTGAAAAAAGGAAATCCTGGCAAAGCCAATAGATAATCCATGGGATAGCAGATTATGAAAATTTTTAGAAGATTCGTATAATTTTTTAAAAATGGGCGGCATATGTTGACACCAAATTTTGTCACTCATAGCCGATTTGGTAGCTAACGGCTGACTTGGCGGTTAATTTGGAAAATAAGGTTGAATATGAATAGAACCGACATCGGTTCTAGTAAAAGATTATTTTTAGAAGATTATGGCCGATACGAATGAAATTCTACAAAGAGTTGGTCAAAGATGCGATCATCCTAAAACGCCATAAAAGAAGATGGACAACAACAACAATAACAACAATCAACCAACAAATTCTACTTTTTATTTACTTTTCATCAATTAGGAGTAGTTTTTTAGACTTGTAATCTTTCCTTTGTAATCCGTTTGATCAATAAAGTTACGCATCGTTAATTGTTGATCTTGTCGACTTACACCACTTCAGGTTTGCTTTTTTTTCCAATATTGTTACGCATCGCCTTTTTTGGAAAAAAAAAACTACCTTTATCAACCATCTATTCAACTCAGTCGGACTATTTAGATCTATCGTTACTTGTGGTCTAATCGGCTTGAAATAGCTGTTTCGATCCAATTATCATTTAAAAACTAAACGGCTGAGGTAGTTGTTTAGATCGTATATTTTTCTTACAGATTGCATGGTCAAATCGGCTGGCATGTCCGTATCCAAATTAAACCTGGTGCTTGTGTGTGTTTGAAGTCGATCAATGTTTCATCATATTTTTCGACGTCAATAGATATACAGATCGCTTTGGACACATAATAAAGTGTTTTTTGGATGCTTTTCCATTAGCATCTAGCGAGGTACCTTCATTCAATGTATTTTTGCTTTTTTGCTATGTTTCTCTATTATTCATGTATTACTTTTAATTGCATAATACTATATTTAGTATGTTTGTCTCAATTTAATTTAATACTTTTTAAGTTCATCCTCCATTTTCATCTTGACCGGCACTGACTAGCAAGAATGTAGGATTCAAGCAACATTTTCCACGTCTCCACGAAATGGGATGCATGCATCGGGGTTAAACAAGACTGTCGAATTCTCGCCCCAGGGCGCTCCGCCGAAGACTTCTTATACATTGCTGCATCCAACATAGAGGGAAGTTAATTTGCTGACTGCAGTTGGTGAGGTTGATGGCGTCGAGCAGCGCAGAGCAACATCCCGTGGAGATGGACGCCAAGCTGATGATGGCCACAGGCAGTAGCGACTGCCAGCGGTTGTTAGATGATCTTCTCAACAAGGGAGATGCCACGACGATGGTGGTTGTTATGGTCCCCAGCAACCAGCCGGCTAAAGGAGCGAAGCCTCCCCTCGGGCCGGCGACCATGAATCCGCTGCTGCTAGCATCGGCATGCTCTGGATCTCGGCAAGCACTGAGTTTCCTTCTCAACAGGAACGATGCACCCGGGCGGTCAGATGTGATGCCAACTCGAACATTCCTTGAGTTACTTGAGCTCGACACCAACGCGAGCTCGGTGAAGCAGCAAGCTTCCGATGAAGTAGAAGAAGGCGTCGATCAACCTGCATTCTCTCCAGCACTGCTTCTGGAGAGCATCACCGTCGAGGGGGACACCGCACTCCATGCGGTGGCCACCAATGGTGACAGTGACAACTTCTTGAGTAGTGCCGACGTCATCTACGGCAAGGCCAAGTACCTCCTGTTTGCGCAAAACAAGAACGGTGGTCGGTGACACGCCCCTGCATTGCGCTGCCAGGGCTGGGAAATCCAAAATGGTTTCTCATCTCATTGCTCTGGCCAGAGCAGAGGACGAAGATGGCGAGAGGCTCAAGGAACTCCTGAGAAAGGAGAATGCGCGTAAGGAGACGGCCTTGCATGAAGCTGTCCGCAGCGGTGATAAGTGTTAGACAACCTCGCTATCGAATAGTCCGGGGTTGCCTAATAGATCTAAAGTGGAGAAGAGAGAGAGAGGGCGAGAGACACAATATGAGGAGGAACGGATCTGCTTTATTATTCTGTATGCTTGTGTGTACAAAGGGGTAGCCCCTGCCTCCTATATATAGCGGTTCTGCTTAGAGATAAGGAAGAGTCCATATAGGATACGAATCCGGTTTCCTAACACTCCCCCTTGGACTCTTCACTGCGAGATGCATATGCCTCATTAAAACTCCATAAAAACCCAGTGGGAAAAATAATTGGAGAAAGAGTACATAGCACACGCTTGCGGTGTTGCACGGATTGCCTCATCAAAAACCTTATGTAAGAAAACTTCAATGAAAAACTTACTTAAGGAAAAGAGTACAATCCACCCAAACTTCAATGTTAATCTGCAAGATTCACGTTGGGTACTCAAACTTCATGTTTGAGATTTATGTAGGAGTATGTGAAAATTCTCCCCCTGAAATCTGCACTTCTCTAAGCCTCATCATCCCGATTCCTCTAATACATCTTTCAAAGGAAGATGCCGGGAGTGACTTAGTGAATAAATCTGCGAGATTTTCACACGACTTAGTATGCAGTATCTTTATCTCATTCATCTTATGCATTTCATGAGCATAAAAGAACTTGGGGTTGATATGCTTTGTGAGATTACTCTTCACATATCCCATTTGTACTTGTGCAACACAAGCTGCATTATCTTCATAGATAATAGTGGGGGTTTGTTCCATGTTCGCACCACATGACTTCTGGATGTGGTGAACCATTCTTCAAGCCATGCACATTCCCGAGAGGCTTCATATAATGCAATGATTTACGAGTGGTTAGTCGACGTCGAGACAAGAGTCCGCTTAGACGACTTTCCAAGAAATTACTGTTCCACCGCAAAGAAAAACATACCCAGCTTGTGACTTGCCAAGATGCGGGTCCGATAGGTACCAAAGATCGGCATAGCCGACTAAATTCAATTCATTGTTTCTTCAGAAACAGCCGAGGTCTTTGCTTCCTTGAAGGTAACGGAAGATGTCCTTCACCCCTTTCCAATGCCTTTTGGTGGGTTCTCAGATCAGCAGTGCTAGCAAATTCACTGGCGAACGCAATGTCCGGCCTAGTGCTATTTGCAAGGTACATGAGCGCTCCAATTGCACTCAAGTATGGGAATTCCGCTCCTAGGACTTCCTCCCCTCTTCTTTAGGCACTCAGCGGGTCTAGGTCTCGCTTGGAGTGACCTTCCGACCATTGGGGTCTTTGCGGGGTATGCCTTTTCAAAACCAAATTTCTCCAACACTTTCTGCGTGTAGGAAGATTAGTGTACCAAGATTCCGCCTTGGACATGTTCAAGCTGCAGGCCTAAACAAAACTTGGTTTTACCCAAGTCTTTCATTTCAAATTCAGACTTCAAGTATGTGCATGCTTCTTCAATTTCTTCATCCGTCCCAATGATGTTCAAGTCATCTACATAGACGGAGATTATACAAAATCCATTCGGGGATCGTTGTATAAACACACATGGACAATCTTCGCTGTTCGTGTAGCCTTTCTTACAAAGAAAGTCACTTAAGCGATTGTATCACATTCTTCCCGATCGCTTCAAATTTCATACAGTGATTTCTCCAATTTCACATCAGTATAGGTTTCTCGCTTGCTCTGTCTTGGTTCGGGATAGGGATACCTTCCGTACTTTCATGTATATCTCTGAATCCAAGTTTTCATACAAGTATCTTTGTGACAACATCCATTAGCTTCATTTTCAACTTCAAGTTGACTGCCATTGAGATCAAGTATCTAAAGGTAATTCCACCCATGACCGGAGAATAGGTTTCTTCATAATCAACCCCAGGACGTTGAGTGAAACCTTGAGCGACAAGCCTTGCCTTGTACCTTACAACTTCATTGTTTTCATTCCTCTTCCGAACAAAAACCCATTTGTGCCCCACGGGGTTTATATGGGGAGGCGTGCGGCACACAGGCCCAAACACCTCTCTTTTGTTTAGAGAGACTAACTCTGCGGTGATTGCCTTCTTCCAATCTTCCCAATCGAACCTTTTCTTGCACTCTGCGAGAGATGCGGGCTCGGGATCATGATTAATGATCGTGGCAATCTTCTTTGCAAAGTATGCATCGACATTGGCTGTTGCTCTATTCATCGATTCTCCCGTTATTACAAAGTTTATGGCCATTTCATCATGGGGTGCTTCGTGTCGGGACCCCGAATTTGCAAATCCGGACCCTCTGTGTATTCAGCACTAGTCCAGGAACGCGCTAGTGCACACAGTCTTAACATCGGTATATATCACAATCATACCATACGATACTATCAAAGTACTTTATTTAAATAATCAAAGGGTTACTCGACCTTATGGTCAAGTTACAAATATATGCCTTGCAAGGCGAAACTTATTAAAAGAGAAATAGCGAAATGAAAATCAAATAAATTGTGGCGCCATCCAAGATACCAATTACGTGCAATCGACCGGGCTCAGATCCCTAAGTAGATCTGCCTTCTTGGAGTTCCTCCTCCAAAGTCAAGCACTCCTCTTCAACTGAGCATTGTGTTGAGGCAAGGGTGAGTACTTGGTACTCAAAGCAGTCATGCATGTAATGCAAGCTTAATATACTATATGCATGGCTTAGTACAAAGGAATAGCTCAGTGGTATATTTGCAGAAATGCCTTTGACAAGTAATATGAGTAGATTCAAAGCAAAGAGAAATAGGTAAAGCATAAATAACTTTTCAAGAAGTGTAATAAACATTTTTCCCATCCTAAACCATATTTCCATCATCTTCCTTGTTAAACCAACCCATCTTTTCAAAACCAAGTTATTTTCGTAAAATCTAACTCTTGACTGTAATTCCGAGCATTGTCCAAGACTGCGGACTCCTGGCTTATTCAAATAGATTCTACACTGGCAGAGGTTATGCACTTTACCCACAAGATACCAATAAACACCACAAAGGCGAAGTTCCCTGTGAATAAAGCCTTTCGAAGCCTCAAACAACACAGTGGTCCTCTCCTAAGACGTGTTTACACCATCCCTTCCCTTAGCCAAGGCGGCATGGGACCAACACACTGCGTTAGATGGGTACCGCCACACCACGATACGCCTCCTCCATAATCACACAAAAGGTGTAATCGATAACCGAGGCTCCACAAGTGAGTCCTAGCGACTTAGTCAACTAGGCCGCCCCATTCCAAACCCCATGTGGTTGCAAGTATGACCTGGGCTCAAAGGCTTGCAAGGTTAAGTCCTTAGAGTGACCAGGCAAGACTACCCGAAACCAAATCAACACTCCCAATGCCACAATCGCCCACCTGGACATTTGCCACATGCCCTCCAAATCATGTTTATCAAACCTCAGCTTGATTACTATGCACCACGTGCCGCCAACATCACATGATACTTTTCCAAAACAGGTTCAATATATCATTAAGTCCATATTAGCTTGATTGTCCAAAATCATGTCATGAGCACGAGTGTGTCTAAGCAGCATACTACAACGATCTAAACACATGTTGGCAATTTAGTAATGTCCAACTAGTAAACCACAACTAGGGTGACAAAAGGTCATGGCACATACTTAAGTAATCAAGGTGTCATATAGCAAATTGGTATTTATCTAACCCCCATGTTTAAACAAAGTATCTTTCTAATTGAACTAGCATGCAATAGTTTAAATCAAAATAGATTTCGAAATGGGATCAATATGGTCAAAGCACAACTTGCCTTCAAAAAGTACTTACTTCGGGTCTTGAGTTGGATCCTCGAGTCAACACTTTTCCTCGAATCCTTCCTGCAAGACTTCAACGCCTCACTGTAAAGCGCGGCAAATAGCAAATACACAAATGAACACTATGCAAAAGATCCTTAAAACTCCAAATAAAATCCATAAACAGAGAGAAATATAATTTTCTCGATTTTTAGAAACCTGGAATCACAAATTTGGAGTTAAAATTAAAAGTTATGATTATTTAAAGTTTAAATAATCAATTAAATAATTTTACAGAGAAAACTTTAGTCCAAAATTAAATAAAATTCATATTTAGGTAGATCTCAATTTTATACAAATTTAGAAATTTGAATCGCTTCAAATCGGAGTTGAAACGCAAAAGTTATAAGCGCTAGTTTGAATCTAAATTTGAATCAATATTTCGAATTAATAAATCATTTTCTTTTCGGAAATTAATTATTGCGCCAAAGATGGACACGTGGCAGCCTCTGATTGGCCTGCCGTTGGACGCCACCGTCCATGGACTTGGTCCACGCTTAGGTCTACCGTGGACTCTGGCCCACTTAATTTCACGTGTCGCCGACATGTGGGTTCTCGTGACGCTATCGCCGACGCCGGGCTCACCACTGGCCGACAGCGTGGGACTCCATTGTGACGCTCATGGTGACGCTGCCGCCGGGCTGTGGTCACCATCGACATGCGCCTCCTTCCGACACGCCTCGCCGGGCCGCTACACGCACGCTGCTGACGGCGCTGGACCGGCATGTCCATCTTCCCGACACGCGGCGCAATCTCACCGCTGGTTTGAAAATCAACGGCGCGATTAGATCCAGTGGTTAACACGCTGAAACTACTGCTGCTCAGGGGCCGCTCGATCTAGACTGACGGGCCCGCATCTAATCCTATATTCGCACCGCCATAAAGACGCGGCAATTGTGGAACCGCTGGATCTTGATCCAACGATCCGTATCTAATCGCTTTGGGAACACGTGAGCTCACCTCAACCGTCCGATCCGATCCGACGGTCCTCCGAGCTCGCAGACGGGCGATGGTTTACCGGCAAGCTACCGGGCTTGACCGAGACTCCGGACGACGACGAGCCCGACGGGCGTTTGGGGCGTGGTTCGCCGAGATGAAGCCTTCCTTCGCGCGCCTCGTCACGGACTCCTGATCTGGGCTCCTTCCTGCTGAAGACGACTTTGACGACGACGGCGAAACCGGCCAAACCGCAAATGGAGGGATTTAGATAACTCCGCGAGCGACAGGCTCAACGCATGGCGGCCCGGCGAGATGGCCTGGAGGAACTAAAAGCGCAAGGATGAGGGGCAACCCTGGGGACGCCTCACGCTTTAAATAGCCTCCTGGTCTGCGTTCTAGACGGAAACCTAGTTCGCTACTGGCGGCGGGCGCGGCGGCCGGTCCGGCCTGACTCGCGAAGACGATTTAAATCGTGGCCGCCCACGCGGGCGCGATCAACGGCCACGATCGCGACGGGCGCGATCGGATCCGCCCAGTTACGCCGAACTGGTACGGCAAGGATCTCACTTGATCTTGATCCAACCGGGCTGGGATTGATTAGGTTTAGGAGCGGGTCTTGCCGAAAGTCAACTGCCTTGGCTGGTTCGCTGACCAGTCCGACTCGACTCGAGGAATAGTAATCGACCCTTGGTCCTTTTCCATAATTAATATTTAAAATAATTCCCAAGAATTCATTTAATTCATTAAAAATAGCAAATGACTTTAAAAATTTTAAAATTCTGGAAAATATTTTGGATCATTTTGGACTCGAATAAAATATTTCCAGCAAAATTTTATTTGCAAAATTAAATTCTTTAATTATTTCAAAATGGAATAAATTCAAATAAATTCCAAATAAACCCAAATAAATTCCAGAAAATTCCAAAAATTCACCAAAGTGTCAAATCACACATGAATTTAAGAAAAGCAAAATTTTGGGATGTTACACTTCGTGCACTTCTACTTGCTCTTCATTGCTATTTCCCATTCCAGGAGCAAGTTCCTTTAGTTTTTCTCCGCCAATGTGTGCGCACACATTATTTCCGGCGGCTTCTTCCAATGGAAGGTTCAGATCTGGAATTGCCTTTTCCACAGGCTTCTTTCCAGTGCCAGGTCTCAACTGGCTCCCCTTCTTGCTTTGGGGCACTTTTGTGATTGGCTGTGGTAAGTCCTCTTGCCCAGTTTTCCCCAGACGTCTCCGGGTACTTTGGGTTTGAGAAGCCAGATTTCCTGTTCTTTTTCTTTGAGGCCTCTGAACAGGATGAGGGATACCTTCTGCTTTCTTTGGTATTTCCACCCTCTCTGGTGCATTTCTTGCTGGTACATGCGACTTAACCACGCTCTTCAGATCACAAAAATGATCAGGCAGTTCATTTGCTAAATTCTGCAAATCAATTATCTTCTGGACTTCTTGATTTGCTTCATTAGTGCGAGGGTCATGCGCGGGGATCCCAGTGGAATGCCATATTATTTCCCGGCATTTTTCATCCAATGGTTGATTCTCTCCCCCTAATGACGGGAAACGGTCCTCGTCAAAGATACAATAATGAATCGGTCAGTATGCAAGTCTCGATCATGGGTTCCAAATACACGATTATGGATGCACTCTCATAACCAACGATATCCCAGACTTGCGAGAGAGGGCCCATTGCGATCCATTGTGGGGTGGTATAGGTACATATACCATACAACCAAAATTTCTAAGATGGGAAATCTTCGATGACCCCTTGCACTAGTTGCATAGGTGAATGGATGTTGTAGGCCGATGGTCTATAATTGATAAGTGTCGCTGCGTGCAGATCGCGTGTCCCCAACAAGTGTTGGGCAAGTTACAACTCTGTAAGAGCGGTGCGGCAATGAACTTAATCCTCTTTATTAGTGCTTCACTAGCCCATTTTGGCGTATGGACGTGCGGTGCAGAGTGCTCAATAGTTATTCCTGTTCTTTGTGCAATAATCATCAAATGCCTTGGAAGTAAATTCGCGGCATTGTCCATTCGAATGGACTTCACGCGATGATCGTGAAAAGCATTCTTAATTCGATGATCTCGAGATCGCTTTTGCGAATGCATGATTCCTTGTTGACAGGAAACATGTATGCGACCATTTCGAGGAAGCATCAATGAGCACCATAAAGTATCGAAACAGCCACGACAAGGGCTGAATCGAACGCAAATATCCCCCTGAATGCGTTCCAGGAATGCAGGGATTTCATGTTGCACTTTCATAATAGAGGGTCTAGTTATTAATATCCCGGTGGCACATGCATGGCACACAAAATCTTCATGATTCGGGAAATTTTTAACATTGATGCCATGACCTTGTGAGTTATTAACTATATTTCTCATCAATCTAAGACCAGGATGACCTAATCTACAATGCCATAAAGAAAATAATTCAGAGCTTCTAAAGACAGTCTTCAAAGAAGTATACACTGCGTGTGCATTGATTTTCGTGTAGTACAGCCCAGATTCATATGAGGGACATTTTTCGAGTACCATTTTTCCATATTCCGCGTGCTTCACAATGCACAAGTGTTCCTTGCCATTTTCTTCATTGGTTTCTACATGAAACCCATTGGCGCGGATATCTTTGAAACTTAAGAGAGTGCGAGTTGATTCAGGGTACAAGAGGGCTTCTTCAATTACCAAAGTTGTACCCATTGGCAATATAATTGTGGCTCTTCCTGAGCCTATTATATGCGTATCGCTTCCTGCGATTGTCGTAATTCTTCCAGCGTTCTTCGTGATCGTCTGGAAGTATTTCGACTCTCTTAAGATGGTATTTGTTGTGCCACTATCAACAATGCATATTTCCTCCATTGGGCGCTACACGATTTCTAGATGAAAAGAAATATAATTCTAATCAGACAGTGGCAAAGTAATTCAAACATTGCTTGTAAAGAATACTGAAATAAAGAATAAATTACAATTCTATTCATAAGAAAATGTATGCTCTTCGAGAGCTTACTATTCATTATGCGATCTGATGTCTATATGAGATAATTCTGACAATTCAGGTCAGTTCTTCAAAAACTCACGTTTGACAATGCCAGACCTTTTCATATTCAGAAGGTTCTTCCATTAGATTTCTTCGTGCAATCTAATAGGAAGTGGCTGTAAGATGCGTAATTAAATTCTCATGAATTTTCAGTAAACTAAAAGAAAGCCATAATTGCAGGATTCATAAATACAAGATAAATGTAAAATTCATAAGTGCGAGATTCATAAATGCAGAATTCATAAATATTCAGAAATACAACTACGTGCATGTAGGTGATCGGCTTCGTGCAAACGATCAGATTCATATGCACGATCGGCTTCGTGCGATCGGTTTTAACGCGGCTTCATGCGCGTGGTGCATTCAGTTCCATGCGCGTCGGCCTTCCTGGCGCGACGATGGCCGCTTCGTGCGGCGTGCTTGAATTTCCAATGAATTATATTCAAGTAATAAATACAATGCATGGAACAGAATAATTGCACAATTCATGAATTCAGAGTAAACAACAATTGCATAATTCACAAATTCATAAATACGGAAAATAAATTACCATGGATTTTCGACAATCTAAACAGGGCAATTATTGCAAAAATTCATGCAAATATTCATAAATGCAGAAAATAAGACTAAGTACAAATTAAAACAGAGCCATAAAATTTTCTGCAATTTTCTAGCTATTTTTCATATATATTTTTTTTCAGAATTTTCTGAAATTTCTAGTCAATTTTCTGGATTCTTAATCATTTTTTTTTTTGAATTTCTTATTCAATTATCCAGAAAAGAAAATAATCAAATGAATAAAAGAATTTCAGGGGCTAGGAGGTAACTTCCCCTCCCTAAGTCTATCCAGACTTCACCGTTTCTAGAACCGGTTGGTTCGGGGACTTCTAGTCCAATCGGAAAAACCAGGGAGGGGTGGGGCTCCGAGCCGAGCAGTTGCCAGCGGCACTGGCGCAGGCGTGGCTTGCGGCCGGTCGGGAGATGCGGCTCGGGCGTCAAGCGGAAGCCCAGCTCTTCGGCGTGAGGGGCTTCGCGACGACGATCCGGTCGGTTGGTCCGTAAGCGGTTGTCGCCGGCCAGGCCGGCTGCTGCTATTGCCGCAAGCGAAGGACGCCGGCTGGGCGCTGCTGCTGGGTTCGGTGCCAGGCAACATCATCATGGCCGATTTGGAGTGGACTTCCTGTCCACACTGCCGATCGGGGCAGGCTGGGCGTGTTCGGGCGCTAGTGGCGGCAGCCGGAGGCAACATTGGCGACTACGGCCGGCGGCGCGGCTTTCTACTGGACTTCGAGTCCAGGCGTAGGTTCACCGGCGGGGTGCGGCTGCGTGCCGAGCGAGTGGTCGGGAACGGCGTTGCAGGCGGCTTCTGATCCGGCCGCGGTAAGCGGCCAGTGCGTCGCTCGGCGCTCAGGCCGGCCGAGCTGCGAGCTGCCGGGCGTGGTAGGCCGTCGGGGCCGGCGCAGCGGGCTTCAAGCGGCGCGGCCTTTTCAGCGGTTCGGTTGGGGGTTTGTCAGTTCTGTGATTCATGGCCAAGGTTGGCTGCGTTCCGGTCGTGCGCGGTAGCCGCCAGCGCTTTTCCCTTTGCGTAGCTTCATGCTGGCGCGGCGTTGGTAGCTTCACGACAGGCGTGCAGAGTCACCGGCGGGACCTCGGGAACGATCGGTGGCAACAACTTCGTGTCGCACCAGAGGCGACTGCAAGTCGCGTGTGGAAGGAGCCCGGCCACGGCTACGTGCCGAGGGCGCTGCGTGCGCGAGTGGTCGGAGACTTTACCTTCGGCTTTGTGCCCGATTTGTTGATTCTATACTGTAGCTTCATGCTTGTATATGCTCGTGGCTTCGTGCCAAGTTTTGTAAAATCATTGCATGTAGCTTCGTGCCACGACGATGAACACAATACTAGATGCACAAATTAGATGCGTACAAATATTCATACGAGAGATTAGATTAATCCCCCGATTCTCACCTTTCTCATCTTTCAATCAATTCGCCGGGTAGAGCTTCGTGCTGATAACGTGTTAGACAACCTCGCTATCGAATAGTCCGGGGTTGCCTAATAGATCTAAAGTGGAGAAGAGAGAGAGAGGGCGAGAGACACAATATGAGGAGGAACGGATCTGCTTTATTATTCTGTATGCTTGTGTGTACAAAGGGGTAGCCCCTGCCTCCTATATATAGCGGTTCTGCTTAGAGATAAGGAAGAGTCCATATAGGATACGAATCCGGTTTCCTAACAATAAGGACATTGTGGAACTGCTTATGGAGGAGGATTCGGAACTAGCATGTTTCCCCACAGACGGTTGTTCGCCGCTGTACCAAGCCATCTTGTTCGACAAGGGCAACATTGCGGACTCGCTACATCGCAAGAGTGACGGAAATCTTTCGTACTCTGGACCAAATGGACAAAATGCGCTGCACGCTGCGGTTCTTCGAGGCCCAGGTACACATAGATGCATCTATTCCTTTCAAACTTTTTTGGCACATTTATTCGTCTGTGCGTGATTATATAGATAGATATATACGAGTTAGACTCTAATTTAAACAAATACAACATAGAAGTAAAATAACCATTGCTATTCGCAAACAACCTTTGGCCGCAAAAGTAAATCTTATTTGTAATTTTAAAATTGAAAGGAGATAATCTTTACAGCGTGCACATTAAACCTTTGAAAAATGCATGCATATGGAACAAAAGAGTCCGTATGGGTGTGTTTGGTTGCCTGCATGGTGTCTGAATCGCATGAGTGGATGCAACTGTATTTGTTAGACACATGTTTGGTTTCCTATTCATCCTGGTCAGGTGAATGCAATTGCACCCACTCATACAGATGGAGAAAACACAAAAATTGGATCCCTCTAATGGAGGCCTGTGAGACGCACAAACAAGTAACCAAGCAACTAAACTTGTATCCACTCAGTCAGGCCAAGGCTACCCTGAACAAGGGTCCAAAATTCGGCGAAATTCGGCAAAA
Organism: Rhipidocladum racemiflorum; assembly: GCA_036346355.1. Lineage (NCBI taxonomy): Eukaryota > Viridiplantae > Streptophyta > Magnoliopsida > Poales > Poaceae > Rhipidocladum > Rhipidocladum racemiflorum. The sequence goes on from CM070586.1 coordinate 25,704,558, forward strand.
TCCTGGCGAAATCTCGGATTTTGAACCCCTCCGAGATTCAAAATCCCGGAAAATTAAAAAAAATTAAAAAAATTCAAATCTCGGATTTCTCGGCAATCTCGGGCGAGATTTGATATTTTTTTGCCGGATTCTGATTTTTGTGCATTGTATTTGCTTGGGTTTAGGATCAAGATCATCCACAAAAAATTTCAAAAATTTTTGACATGTTTTTGACCATTTTTTGGTCGGTTCAATATGTCGGTTAGGACTTTCCGAATTTTTAAAAAATTTTCAAGATTGATTATCTTCTGAAAATTTTATGAGAATATTATGGATGTGTTAGGACCATTCACAAAAAATTTCAAAATTTTCTAAAGTGGTTTGAACTTTTTTAATACATAGGAACTTTTCTAGTGCATTGAAACAGCTGAGAGAAATGATATCTGACACTGACATTGATAGTTGGAATCAATCTGTGTATGATTATGAGAGAGAAGTAGAGTGGAAACAGTGGTACAAAACCCACTTCAAAATTATTGAATGACATATATTGAAAAACAAAATTTAAAACCTAAGATAACATGTATTTATAAATGGGTACAGTACTAACTCACCTATGTATATATGGGCGGGGATTCACATATACATGATCAATGCTATATTTATGGCATTGATATTTTTTTATTGGTCAAAAATCAAAATTGTAGGTGGTTTCAAAGAAAAAATATCCCTCAGAACTACAGGTGATTTCAAAGAAAGAACATCCTCTAATACATAGGAACATATATAAAACTTTTCAAATGACTTCAAGTTCATTTGTTACATTTGAAAAATCAAAAACTGATTTTATATACGGTTTTTATCACGACTTTACCACTGTTAGATTTTTTAAAAATTCCTCATGATTGATCATCATCTCAAATTTTTATGTAAACATTAGTGATGTGTTAGGACTATCCAAAAAAAATTTCAAAATTTTTTGACGTATTTTGAACCATTTTTCAGCCGGTTCAATTTGGCTGAGATCTCGGTGATTTCGGCCGAGATCTCGGTGATTTCGCCGAGATCTCGGATTTCCCGGTAGAAAAAAAAAATCGGATTTGAAATTTGGTTTTTGCAATTCGTCCGGATTTTATCCGAAATTTTCAAATCTCGCCGAAATTTTGGATTTCGGGAACCTCCGAGATTTGACTCAAAACGAGATTTGAAACCTTGACCCTGAATAGCTCATACAAAACAAGCTAGAATGATGCAGGTAACCAAACACACCCTATGTGATTCCTGTGCATCGATGTGTGTGGACCACACCGATATCACACGAAAGTTTACCCTACCAGGGGGCGGTGACAAGACCGAAATTTGTTGAATTTTAATGAAATTTCACTGAAATTGATAACCTTGGTGTATAGCAGGGCTGATCAAACATAGCGGTAAGAAACCAATCTGAGTTATATGAAATTTCACTGCAATTGATAACCCTGGTGTATAGCAGTGCTGGTCAAACGGAGCGTTAAGAAATAAAACTGGGCTGATCAAACACAGCGTTAAGAAATAAAACTGAGTCATATGAAACTTTAGAACAAGAAGACCAAAATATGAATACACAATTCTTGACTTGGGTGCACGATCAAAGGAAATATGTCTGTCTATATAGGTATAAATATCTGGGGAGATTAAATGTACCCTGTTACAGATAAAAGTATTTGAAGTAATTCTAAAAAAAATTAACATATGGCCTTAAATTTTAAAGGTTTACATTTGCTAATTGTCTGAGATATATCAGTTTGAAAAAAGGAGAAAAGTAGCACTAGCATCTCTACTATTATAAAGCAACAGTTGGTGGCAGTGGTGAATTCTACCCACGTCATTAATTGCCCTGCTTAATTGCCCTACTTAATTGCACTGCTTAATTGCCCTACGCAAAAAACGAAGCGTTGCTTTAATTAGCCAACTTTCGCAAGAAATGAAGCGTTAAAGATAGATGTTTGATCTTGTGAAATATTTTTTTTATTTTTTAATCTTTATTTTTCGTTATCAATTTTGTTTTTCGTAGCAATGCAGGGGCATGTAACTAGTCACCTATAATTCAAAAGTTGACAGTATGTAAATTTGCCAGAGGGCCACCTCCCAATCCTTTCTTCCGCATTGAAGGATATATCTCAAAATAAATTACACTAATTAAACATGAAATCAAATATTCCAAATATATTTCATTTAAGAAAATTAAAATGTCAACATTTATAATTCACAAAGAAAAATATATACACTATACTATATCACACTACACCGTGCAATTACGAAGACCAATTGACTAGTTCTTATAATAAACAATAAAAAGGACAAAAAAAATTCTCGAAGTGCGTGACCCTGAGAAAAAGAGAACAATCTACATGGGGCTAGATTTTAATGATGCATGTTAAAAAATGGCAATATATTCAGTGCAATTAAAATTTTCGTGCTACCACCGTGCAACCTTACTAAAAAAAGTTTTAAAAAATTCTGAAAAAAATCATGGATATACATCTCAACTTACCCCATCTACGTATAAAATTTCATGATCAAATACGTACTATGCTAGAAGTTACCAAAAAAAAAACAAATTTTGTGTGGTCTACTGTAGCAAGATTCCAAACGAAAATTTGTCTTTTTTATAACTTCTATCATAGTATGTATTTGATCATGAAATTTTATACGTAGATGGGGTAAGTTGAGATGTACATCCATGATTTTTTTCAGAATTTTTTGAAACTTTTTTTAGTAAGGTTGCATGGTGGTTGCACGAAAACTTTAATTGCACTGAATATTTTGCCTTAAAAGATATAGACAAATGCTACTACAGTTGTATAACTGATGCAGCTATAATTTTCAATCATATGCATTAGAGTTGTATATAAAATACAATTATGTTTGAAATCTTTAGCTGCGCAATTGCACGAACAATTATGCTAGTTCTTGTAAAAAATAACTGTAGCCAAATCACAACCATTAATTAGTTGTTTTATTGCACCTATTTATTAAACATAAAAGGTAACAAGGAATCCTAATAAATAAAAAAATGTTCTCCTGAAGGTATACGTACTTAGGTTAAATTTGATTTGTCTTTTTTTTTTTTTTGCACGTAACTTGAATTAGAGTTGTGATAGATTGGAACTGTGTAGTGTACAAGGCAATGGAACGTAGATACAAGGGCCAAAAGATTTAGTTCAAAAGAAAAAAATTAGTGTACTTGGAATGTTTGGTATAAGTACAACTGTACAAGACATAAATAATCTTATTTGGCTAAACTATGGAATTGAAGCCTAAGACTATGGATGCATCGTGGATTAATATGATCTCGTAGCCACAATGCAAGTTACTTTGTAGGGGTAAAAACATTCGAGGAGGTAATCTTAATTTCCCTGTTGTGGTTGTGGATTCGATCGAATTATTCAAGGGCTTGCTCTTCATAGTTGTTGCGTTTCTCATGTTGATTAGTTTTGACACAACTTTCTGCAGCGCTTACAAAAAAGCTGTTGGAATGGAACAAAGACCTTACCACACAAAGGGATGAAAACGGGAGTACGCCTCTCCACTTTGCCGCTGCTCTGATACACCAACGTCGGCGCGGAAGCGTGTGTCGGCAATTGTTGGAAGCTAACCCAGTTGCACTGTATCAGTCGGACACTGATGGATTATTTCCCATACATATCGCTGCCTCTGTTGATAATAAATGGACCGTTGCATTGTTCCTTGAGAAGTCGCCTCGTTGCGGCGGTTTGCGTGACGCTAAGGGAAGAACATTCCTTCATGTTGCTGTTGAGAAATGCAAAGCGTCCACAGTTTCTTTTGCTTGCGAAATTGGATCGCTTACGTGGATCTTGAATATGCAAGACAGTGATGGGAACACTGCGTTGCACCTAGCTGTCCAGTCTGAGGAAGTTAGCTTGTTTGGTTCTCTATTCGGGAATCGGCATGTAGACTTGAATTTAACAAATAAAAAAGGGCAAACTCCTCTAGATATATCACGGTGCAAGATACTCCCACAGTCCAAGTTACTCCGACGATTGTATTATATTCTGGTAATCTACTCTATCTCCTTATATTTTTAAGCATGGCCCTTAAAAGCAAAGAAAATAATTGAGGTTAGCGAGGCTCTGATTTCTCCTATTTATTTTTCTATATTGCAGAGCTTTGAACAAATGATAGACAGTGCACTCGTAGATGCCGGCGCTATAAACGGTGATTATCGCCTGGATCACATTCAAGAAAAGTGTGCTGACGGAGTAAAACTTGATGAAAGAGAAGAATCAGAGAAGATGAAGGATTCAACAGAGACTTCTTGTATTATCGCAGTTCTAATAGCAACAGTGGCATTTGGTGTAACTTTCGCCCCGCCTGGAGGTTACAGAGCCGATGATCACCCAAAAGGAGGAACACCAACGTTTGATGGGAGGTATATTTTTGATGCATTCATGATGGCCAACGCACTCGCTTTCATCTTCTCCACGACAGCTATTATCTTTTTCCTGCGCTCTGGATCTGCTACGGTTAAATTGCAGATCCGCCAATTATTTTTTCTCTTCGGCTCAGGTTTCTTGTGTTAGACAACCTCGCTATCGAATAGTCCGGGGTTGCCTAATAGATCTAAACTGGAGAACAGAGAGAGAGGGAGAGAGAGACACAATATCAGGAGGAACGGGTCTGCTTTATTATTCTGTATGCTTGTGTACAATGGGGTGACCCCCTGCCTCCTATATATAGCGGTTCTGCTTAGAGATAAGGAAGAGTCCATATAGGATACGAATCCGGTTTCCTAACACTCCCCCTTGGACTCTTCACTGCGAGATGCATATGCCTCATTAAAACTCCATAAAAACCCAGTGGGAAAAATAATTGGAGAAAGAGTACATAGCACACGCTTGCTGTGTTGCACAGATTGCCTCATCAAAAACCTTATGTAAGAAAACTTCAATGAAAAACTTACTTAAGGAAAAGAGTACAATCCACCCAAACTTCAATGTTAATCTTCAAGATTCACGTTGGGTACTCAAACTTCATGTTTGAGATTTATGTAGGAGTATGTGAAAATTCTCCCCCTGAAATCTGCACTTCTCTAAGCCTCATCATCCCGATTCCTCTAGCACATCTTTCAAAGGAAGATGCCGGGAGTGACTTAGTGAATAAATCTGCGAGATTTTCACACGACTTAGTATGCAGTATCTTTATCTCGTTCATCTTATACATTTCATGGGCATAAAAGAACTTGGGGTTGATGTGCTTCGTAAGATTGCTTTTCACATATCCCATTTGCACTTGAGCAACACAAGCTGCATTATCTTCATAGATAATGGTGGGGGTTTGTTCCATGTTCAAACCACATGACTTCTGGATGTGATGAACCATTCTTCGAAGCCATGCACATTCTCGAGATGCTTCATACAAGGCAATTATTTCTGAGTGGTTTGTCGACGTTGAGACAAGAGTCTGCTTAGATGACTTCCACGAAATTGCTGTTCCACCGCAAAGGAAAACATACCCAGTTTGTGACTTGCCAATATATGCGGGTCTGATAGGTACCCAGCACCGGCATAGCCAACCAAATTCAATTCATTGTTTCTTCTGTAAAACAAGCCAAGGTCTTTGCTTCCTTGAAGGTAACGGAAGATGTCCTTCACCCCTTTCCAATGCCTTTTGGTGGGTTCTGCACTGTACCGCGCTAGCAAATTCACGGCGAATGCAATGTCCGGCCTAGTGCTATTCGCAAGGTACATGAGCGCTCCAATTGCACTCAAGTATGGGAATTCCGCTCCCAGGACTTCCTCCCCCTCTTCTTTAGGCCTGTACGGGTCTAGGTCTGCTTGGAGTGACCTTCCGACCATTGGGGTCTTTGCGGGGTATGCCTTTTCAAAACCAAATTTCTCCAACACTTTCTGCGTGTAGGAAGATTGGTGTACCAAGATTCCGCCTTGGACATGTTCAAGCTGCAAGCCTAAACAAAACTTGGTTTTACCCAAGTTTTTCATTTCAAATTCAGACTTCAAGTATGTGCATGCTTCTTCAATTTCTTCATCCGTCCCAATAATGTTCAAGTCATCTACATAGACGGAGATTATACAAAATCCATTCGAGGATCGTTGTATAAACACACATGGACAATCTTCGATGTTCGTGTAGCCTTTCTTGCAAAGAAAGTCACTCAAGCGATTGTACCACATTCTTCCCGACTGTTTCAGCCCATACAGTGATTTCTCCAATTTCACACTGTATAGGTTTCTGTTTGCTCTGTCTTGGTTCGGGATAGGGATACCTTCCGGTACTTTCATATAAATCTCCGAATCCAAGTGTCCACACAACTAGGCTGTGACAACATCCATTAGCTTCATTTTCAACTTCAAGTTGACTGCCATTGAGATCAAGTATCTAAAGGTAATTCCGCCCATGACCGGAGAATAGGTTTCTTCATAATCAACCCCAGGACGTTGAGTGAAACCTTGAGCGACAAGCCTTGCCTTGTACCTTACAACTTCATTGTTTTCGTTTCTCTTGCGAACAAAAACCCATTTGTGACCTACGGGGTTTATATGGGGAGGCGTGCGGCACACAAGCCCAAACACCTCTCTTTTGTTCAGAGAGACTAACTCTGCGGTGATTGCCTTCTTCCAATCTTCCCAATCGAGCCTTTTCTTGCACTCTGCGAGAGATGCGGGCTCGGGATCATAATTAATGATCGTGGCAATCTTCTTTGCAAAGTATGCATCGACATTGGCTGTTGCTCTATTCATTGATTCTCCTGATATTACAAAATTTATGGTCATTTCGTCATGGTGTGCTTCATGCACTTCTACTTGCTCTTCATTGCTATTTCCCATTGCAGGAGCAAGTTCCTTCAGTTTTTCTCCGCCAATGTGTGCGCACACATTATTTCCGGCGGCTTCTTCCAATGGAAGGTTCAGATCTGGAATTGCCTTTTCCACAGGCTTCTTTCCAGTGCCAGGTCTCAACTGGCTCCCCTTCTTGATTTGGGGCACTTTTGTGATTGGCTGTGGTAAGTCCTCTTGCCCAGTTTTCCCCAGACGTCTCCGGGTACTTTGGGTTTGAGAAGCCAGATTTCCTGTTCTTTTTCTTTGAGGCCTCTGAACAGGATGAGGGATACCTTCTGCTTCTTTAGGAATTTCCACCCTCTCTGGTGCATTTCTTGCGGGTACATGCGACTTAACCACGCTCTTCAGATCACAAAAATGATCAGGCAGTTCATTTGCTAAATTCTGCAAATCAATTATCTTCTGGACTTCTTGATTTGCTTCATTAGTGCGAGGGTCATGCGCGGGGATCCCAGTGGAATTCCATACTATTTCCCGGCATTTTTCATCCAATGGTTGATTGTCTCCCCCTAATGACGGGAAACGGTCCTCGTCAAAGATACAGTCAACGAATCGGGCTGTATGCAAGTCTCCATTCATGGGTTCCAAATACCTGATTATGGATGCACTCTCATAACCAACGTATATCCCAGACTTGCGGAGAGGGCCCATTGCAGTCCGCTGTGGGGGTGGTATAGGTACATATACCATACAACCAAAATTTCTAAGATGGGAAATCTTCGGGATGACCCCTTGCACTAGTTGCATAGGTGAATGGATGTTGTAGGCCGATGGTCTATAATTGATGAGTGCTGCTGCGTGCAGGACTGCGTGTCCCCAACAAGTGTTGGGCAAGTTACAACTCTGCAAGAGCGGTCTAGCAATAAACTTAATTCTCTTTATTAGTGCTTCAGCTAGCCCATTTTGCGTATGGACGTGCGGTACAGAGTGCTCAACAGTTATTCCCGTTGCTGTGCAATAATCATCAAATGCCTTGGAAGTAAATTCGCCGGCATTGTCCATTCGAATGGACTTCACGCGATGATCAGGAAAAACATTCTTAATTCTGATGATCTGCGAGATCAGTTTTGCGAATGCATGATTCCTTGTTGACAGCAAACATGTGTACGACCATTTCGAGGAAGCATCAATGAGCACCATAAAGTATCGAAACGGCCCTGACAAGGGCTGAATCGGGCCGCAAATATCCCCCTGAATGCGTTCCAGGAATGCAGGGATTTCATGTTGCACTTTCATAATAGAGGGTCTAGTTATTAATTTCCCGGTGGCACATGCATGGCACACAAAATCTTCATGATTCAGGAAATTTTTAACATTGATGCTATGACCTTGTGAGTTATTAACTATATTTCTCATCAATTTAAGACCAGGATGACCTAATCTACAATGCCATAAAGAAAATAATTCAGAGCTTCTAAAGACAGTCTTCAAAGAAGTATACACTGCGTGTGCATTGATTTTCGTGTAGTACAACCCAGATTCATATGAGGGACATTTTTCTAGTACCATCTTTCCATATTCCGCGTGCTTCACAATACACAAGTGTTCTTTGCCATTTTCTTCATTGGTTTCTACGTGAAACCCATTGGCGCGGATATCCTTGAAACTTAAGAGAGTGCGAGTTGATTCAGGGTACAAGAGGGCTTCTTCAATTACCAAAGTTGTACCCATTGGCAATATAATTGTGGCTCTTCCTGAGCCTATTATATGCGTATCGCTTCCTGCGATAGTCGTAATCCTTCCAGCGTTCTTCGTGATCGTCTGGAAGTATTTTGACTCTCTTAAGATGGTATTTGTTGTGCCACTATCAACAATGCATATTTCCTCCATTGGGCGCTACACGATTTCTAAATGAAAAGAAATATAACTCTAATCAGATAGTGGCAAAGTAATTCAAACATTGCTTGTAAATAAAGAATACTGGAATAAAGAATAAACTGTAATTCTTATTCATGAGAAAGTAAAAGTATGCTCTTCGAGAGCTTACAATTATTCAAAATCAACTAATCAACCGCAATATAAAGGAAAGTGCTAGTAGTGCTATTCATGCACTAAACGGAATCTGTGAAGTATGCATTCACTTCTGCTTCTATGTCATCCACAGAAGTGTTTTCTTCATTGGCCAAGAGCTTGGCTGCATCATCGATGTCTAGACCGGGCTGCGAGGATGAAGCATGTGGGGTGTCAACTTCCATGACATCATCATTGCCTACTTCGGCAAAATGTGCCTCTGCCATTGCTTTTCCTTTGGCCTTCTTCTTGGCCTGATATGCATTGATCACTTCCTTGGATTCCCGGCATATTTTTGACCAATGCCCCCAAGTGCCGCATTTGAAGCACGTTTGGTTCTGCTGTCCATACGGCTTGCCTTGCGGCTTTTCCTTATCATCCCTCTTCTTTTGGGCTATGGACTTTCCTTTGGCCTGATGTTTCTCTTTTCCACCCTTCTTGACCCACTTCATGTGGGCGGGCTTTTTCACCTTATAGCTGTTGGCATTGATTTCTGGTGCAATGCTCCTTCCAGGTGGCTGTGAGACGAAGTTCTTTCGGAGAGCTTCATCTTGTGACTCCGCAACTTGCATAACATCAATCAGTTCGCTATACTCCTTGTATGCGTCCTGACGATAGCTGCGGGCACTCTGGATAGCATTGGGGTGAAAAGTGGAAAGAGTTTTCTCAATCTTCTCCTCCTCAGTGATCTTCTTGCCACATAGGAGAGATTAGTACAAATTCGTGCAAGGCGAGAATTGTACTCGCCATCGCTTTGTAGTCCGCAAACCTCAGACGCACCCAATCTTGCTGTGCTTGGGGCAAGATTGTGTATTTGAGCTTCTCGAACCGCTTCTGGAGTGTAGTCCATAGCTCAATTGCACTTTCTTCAGCCATGTATTCATTTTTCAGGGTGGCTGAGAGATGGTGCCTGAGGAAGTGCAATGCTTGATCGTTCTGCTCGGCAGTAGGTGGTGCGTCTTTCGAGGACCCTAAGCCGATGGCAGCTCGGAGCTTCTTGCCGCCGAGTACGATCTTCACATCGGATGCCCAAGTGAGGTAGTTTTGACCGTGCTGGGCCAATTCTTCAAACTCACGGTTCACAATGCCAGACATCTGCATTTTTACAAGATTCCAACATTAGATTACTGCGTGTAATCTAATAAAGTGTGATTGCATAATTCATAATTGCATAATTCATAAAATTCAGAAAAAATAAATTCCATAATTCATAAATGCGGGAAAGTAAATTCTCATGATTTTCCAGTAAGCTAAACAAATCAAACGATACATGCAAATATTCATAAATGCAGAAAATAATGCTAAGGAAAATTAAAACAGAGCTACAAATAATTTTCTGGGAATTTTCAGGAATTTCCTGATATTTTAATCTGTTTTCTGATTTTCTAATCAATTTTCTGGATTTTGTAATTGATTCGGAAAAGAAAATAATTAAATAAAACCCGGGGGGCAAAGGGGTAATTTCCCCTTGCCCCATACCCCCGTGCGGCCGTGCGCCAAGAAGGGCCAATCCAATCCAGTGGTGAGAGAAAAAGTTCATGCCCGTGAAAAGGATGGACTTCTGGTCCATGGGGAACATTGGACTCAATGTCCATTCAATCGATGACGGAGAGCACGGTGCTGGTCCCGAGCCGGTGCGAGCGGGCGCGAGAGCGCGCAAGGGAGCTCTCGGCGCCGAAGGCGTCAAGCCCGTCAAGGGAGCCCGCGTGAGCCAGTGCGGGCCGGATCTGCTCCTTCACGCGCGACGGCGAGGTGGGGCGCGGCTTCTTGCCGGAGCACGGGCGCGGGCGCGGCGGAGCTGCCGGCGCGACTAGAGACCTGCATGGACCAGAAGTCAGCGCGGTGGTTCGTGCGTGCGGGCCAGCAGCCGGCGCTTTGGCGACATTTCCTGCGCGTGGAGTCTGGCTTCCAATACTGTCGTTCTGATTTTTCTTGCTCTTTCAAGGACTTCATGTCCACCATGCCATGGACTTCATGTCCAAGGGGCAGAGCTGCTTGCTTGGCGCGGCAGTGGCGTCCTCGTGCTTGGGCGCCACGGCTTCATGCCGTGTGGTGGTGCATCCGGCGTGCTTTGTGCTCGTCAGGCCGAAGCCCGGTGTGGTTCTAGCGTTTGTGTGGCTGCATTGGACTTCACGTCCGGCCGGGCGCCAGCGATTGGCAAAACAAAGCAACGGTCGGTGCAGTCGTACAGCGCTTCGAGCGCAGGCGCGCGTGACCGGGGTGGCAAGGCACTTCGTGCCTGGTGGCCGCTATGATGCACCGATACGGGATACGGATACGCCGATACGGATACGGCGACACGGCGATACGGATTCTTTGGAAAATAAGGATACGTCGATACGGCGAGTATATATATAATTTCATAAATAAAAATGGCAACACAGAGATAAAAAGATAGTAGTTTGATAACAAATTTTAGATAACTTAGCACTTTGTTCTTATGACAAAAGACCACAAGTTCTAACAGTGCAATAACTGATATGAGATGACAAATAACATTTAGCTGCATGGTTAGACTACATGGCTTGAGGATTGAGGTTGCTCCAGCTCCATGTCAAAGGATCCTCTTTCTTCACCTTGAAATAGCATCACTTCAAATTCTGGATCATCTAATGAGAGGTCAGCAAATTCAAGGATGCCAGCGCCATCAAAATAAGGGGTCATAGCTGCAAAGTATCGAAGAGGTATCGAAGTGTATCGAAGAAGTATCGGAATTAATTATATTTATTTTTTTACCTGTATTTTCTGATACTTGGCCGATACGGTATCGAAGGCGTATCGACGTATCGGAGTATCGGATACGTATCGGGATACGGGTACGGCTGTTAAGGGCCGTATCGGTGCTTCCTAGCGGGTGGGTGCAGCCGTGGCTGCTTCGGACGCGACGCGGGCACGGCTTCAAGCCGCGGGAGGTGCTTCATGGTCGGCATGGAGTGTTGCGGGCGTCGGCGCGGCTGCGGTGCCCATCGTCTTCGAGCGCGACAGAGCAGCGGCAGCGGCCGGTGCGGCTTCGGGCTCGCGGCGGGGCCAAGCGACTTCATGCGCTGACCGAACGGCTTCGAGCCGTCGGGGTACTGTAGCTTCATGCTACGTATTGATTCATCGTGTAACTTTATATCGTACAGATGCATTCATACTTTGTATACTAGAAATTGAAAGAAAAACACTGCATATTTGTAGCTACGTGCCACGTAGATGCAACAACAAACGGGCGATTAGATTCAATCCCCGTTGCTCACCTTCCTCACCTTTCAATCTATTCTTCGGGTAGAGCTTCGTGCTGATAACGTGTTAGACAACCTCGCTATCGAATAGTCCGGGGTTGCCTAATAGATCTAAAGTGGAGAACAGACAGGGAGAAAGAGAGACACAATATGAGGAGGAACGAAACTGCTTTATTATTCTGTATGCTTGTGTACAATAGGGTGACCCCCTGCCTCCTATATATAGCGGTTCTGCTTAGAGATAAGGAAGAGTCCATATAGGATACGACAACAGGTTTCCTAACAATTACCACCACCCATAGGCCAGTACCACCACATCCTAAAATAGAACTGCCGGTACAAATCACGTTGGCTTGAAGAGTTGTCAAATATAATGGTGACGGCAGACAGGTATGAAATGAACCAATATTTTTCCCTTTTTTTTATTTTGAGTGGATTTTTTTATATATTTTTGAGCGAGGGTGTTCTCACTCCATTGTGTTTTGTTGGGCAAATACTGTACTAGTTTTCTTGTTCCAAACTTGTTGAGCCCATAATTATGTAACGGTGGTTAATGTATTTTCCCTGTAACACTATTTAATTCGTACTGTGTAACTGATATATATTATTCGTGTAAAGCTTGTATGAATTTAATGGCAGAAATCTCCCGTACCTGGCTAAAAGATATGGTAAAAAAAATATGAAACTATCACTATTCTTAGTATAAAAATATTTGCCTGGAATAAGTTATTAGCTAGTAATTTAACCGTGCTTATCTGTCTTAATGGACTACTAGTATATTGCCCGTGCTAACGCTACGACGATATTTGGTAATACAATTTAAATAAGCAATGTTGCCCTAGTAGTTATTATAAACTGCAGTCAGTACAAAAGCTTCATCAACCCATGGAGAATGTTCTAAAATAGTATTCTAGAAAAAAGAAAGTTCTAAAATCATCTATTGTCCGGATGGATGGCATTAGGACTGTAAGAAGAGAGAGAGATATTAGACCAAAATGACATAATGCTTAATCAGAAGAAGATGCAGCAGAAAAATCTAAACGAAACGGGCCCTAATTAGTAACCAACCCTTAAAACCTGACGCGATATTAGACCAAAATGACATAATGCTTAATCAGAAGACTCTTAATCAATATTAACGTATATACAGATCTGGCATGACAATTTGGCCCACCAAACAATGAACAAAACATCAAATGCCATGACAATGAAGGCGAAATGGAGACAATACCACAAATGATTAATACAAGAGATCACATAGATCACAACCCGTTAATACAAGAGATCACATAGATTGGAAAGAAATTTCACTTTTATGCGCCTTTACCAACAAAGTGAAAGTAGAAATTTCTTCACCATCACATTATTGAAATAATAATCTAAAAAAGGCATGAAAAAACAAGTGGGCAAGCAAAACACACTTTCATTTAAGAAAGGGTTATGTCACAATGGCAAAATTACCAGATTGTATACCAGTAATGAAAGAACAGGGTATATGAGCCCAATGATGACATCCAGTAGAACAGAAGATCTCCCAGACTTCAGAGATGCAATCATGAAGTGAAAAATCTGCAAAAGAAACCAAAAAAGCCATAAGTCTGAAATGAAGCTAATGAATATATAGTACCCCTACACTGGAGTGATGTAACATTACCAGTGAAGATGAGTGACTCATTGTAACATCCCAAAATTTGGTTTATTTACATTTATTAAGTTATTTGAATTTTTGAAAATTTTCTGGAATTTAATTGGAAATTTTGGAATTTATTTGAACATAAGCCTGCTTGAACTAATCGTATTAAATAAATATACGACATTTTCGAATATGCGTAAAATCTAAAATTTTGTTTAAAATTAAGATAGCGGGTAGACGAGAGTGTTCGCTTCAAATATTTTCGAAAAATATGTTATATAACGTAAGTCGTTGATTTTTTAAAAATCGGTACAGGTGTCTCATTCACTGAAAGATTTTTTTTTACGAAAAAATCTATCCGTCGAAAAATCGCGAAACCAACTTCGTTAGGTTCCAAATAGTTCCTAGTATTTTAGAGGTATTTTCCAAGATTTTTGGAATCTTTTTGCTATTTCTTCCTAACCATATTTTGGTTGCACATATATGTATACGTATAACTTAGTCACGTATATGTGTTTACACTGCGTGCGTGAAGATGACGTCTCCTTTTCCTGGACGTTTGGCTTGGCTAGTCGTTTCCTCTCACACGAATGGCTCTTCCAGCCGTTTCCAATTTTTTTTTTTTGTAGCATTGCAAGAAGCCATATGTTTCCTGTTGGTGGCGCATGAAGTATTGCATTTTCTCCCAGCCGTTTCCAGTCTACACGTTCCTCCTTTCTCTAGTAATCCCTACAACTAGTAACCGGCCACCTTATGTCATGAGGTGAATACAATATCTATTACTAGTAACGCTTCTTTTTCAAGCAACCCAGGCACCAAAGCATCTCTTTCCAACCATTTCTTCTAGTCATTTCTTCTGCCTTCCTTATTCATCCGTTCCAGGCACGCAGATAAACATCATCAGTTTCATTTGTTTTTCCTCCACTCTTCTACCGGTTCCATTTCTTATCCCTGCCGTCAACCACGTCGTCGACGGTCCTGTGCTGCGGCGCCGCTGCCATCTTGTCGCCGTCGCTTCCGCCGTCGTCTACGTCGTCGTCGCCGCCGGTTACGTCGCCGTCATTGTCGTCGCCGCCGCCTTCGCCGTTGGGGTCAATGCCGGGTACGCCGTCACCGTCGCCGCGCCGTTGGAGCCGCCGTCACCGTCGTCGTGCCGTCGACGCACTCTCCGACCTCGCATCTCTTGCGCCGGCCGGTATACCTGTTTTTCTTTTCCTTCGTGTGCGCTCTATCTCTACCGATCGGTTGGTCTCGTTGCATGTATAAGTAGTACGTAGACTTGTATACGCACGTATATATTAGAAATACTAGCGCGTATGATTTTTCTATATGCATGAACTCATGTATTATGATTGGTAGGTGTATATATATATTTGCATATATATATATATAGATCGATCGATTGATCTCGTCGTGTATTTACGTGTGTGTTTAAATATTAGTATGTAAGCGTGTTAGACGTGTGTGCGTGTTTTTATATATATGCTAGCGTGTATATACGTATATATTAGACAGCGACTTGCATGTATACAAAATATACTCGGCGGTACACGTGAAAACATGTATACGTATATATAGATATATATATCTATGTATATATGTGTATGTATAATATCCTCATGTGTATCGCCATGCGCATGCACGAACTCCCTCAAACCGAACCACCGTGTGCTGCATAATTTGTGCTCTCGCCTGGAAGTCTGGAACAGTGCCATGCAAAGACTAGAACAAGAGTTGTATGTGTTAATTTCCAAGAATTGCGAATTTTGTCTTTTTCGCTACAAATTCGTTTTAAGTCCGAATAGTATGCGACAAATTTTGTTAATTAGTACAAATTAATACCTTTCTACAGTAATTTTTATGAAATTTTATAATTAAATTTATACTATTAAATTATTCACGGAAAGTCCAAACTTGTGAACTTTGTTTCTCTTAAACTATACGTTCAAAAATTCCGAAATAAATTCTATAAATCTTAGAAAATGCCAAACTAATTATTTGGAAGTTTTCATGAAATTACAACCTAGTTTGATTTGTAGCATTTCATGAATGTGTGTTGTATGTTGATTTGCGTGTTTATTTGGTTCTTTAACTGTTGTGCGTAGACGTCGAACTGTGTGAGGGAGTTGATTTCGAGGAACCAGCTCAAGATCAAGATATAGACCAAGACCAGCTGATATTTGAAGGCAAGTTGTGCTTTGACCATATTGTTCCTAGCTTTTGAAAATATATTTTGTTTTAAATTATGCATGTTATGTTGATTAAAATGAATAGTTCAATTTGGGATAACTAGTTAATCAACCTAATTGTTAATTTCCACCTTTGTTAATATTATTTGTATGCCATATGTTCCATTGTCACTTTAAGTTGGGATTAAAGTGTTGGATGATATGATTGTGCCAACACGGGAGGCTAGACCGTGACTAGTTGCTTAGCTATGCTTGCGCGAAATATATTTCAAATAGCAAAATAATATTGACTAATGACAAATGGAATGATTTTGGAAGTTAAGTGTGATCTTGTCACGTGATGATGTGAAGTGTAGGTACCTTTGTGGTTCTACATGGTAACTGATATTATTGTTGGCATGTGTTGCACAATAATGGAACAGGGGTGGGAAAAGATTTAGTCTGGGGCAAGTGGTACAAGGCTTTATGCCAGGTGGGCCTTTATGGCACAGATTTTGAGATAACAGCCTTTGCGGCAATGGAATGAGTGATGTGAGAAGATTTGGGTCAGGGTTTGTGAGAAGGATGTCTTGCCCTGGACAGTTAAGGACTTCACCTTGCAAGCCTTTGAACTGGGCCTTTCGTGCAACCACATGGCTGGAGTGGGACGGTCTTAGTTTAGTAGGATTCTGAAGTCTTACCTTTGATACCTCAGGGTGACAGTTACACCGGGGTAACTGTGCGGGGGAGCGTACCTGTGCTACGGCTTGGTACCCTATCCAACGGTGATTGTCGGTCCTACACTTTGTCCTTCGTGGGGAAAGTAGTAGTGAAGGCAAAACCGGCGAGGGTCATCGGTGTAGATGGAAGTTTCTGAAAAACTTCGTTACGGTCAATCGCCTTTGTGGTGTGCGACTGTATCATGTGGGTAAAGTGTACAACCTCTGCAGAGTATGTCAAAACTATTCGAATAGCCGAGTCCACGGTACTGGACAAAGCTCGGGGATTACAGTCAAGGGGTAGATTTTCTAAAAATAAAAATATGGGAATGGGTGGCTGTATGCCAGACATAAATGCTAAAGTGATCTAGGGCTTCGTGCTAAATTGTTTGAAAAAGAGATTGATAACTTATTAGATAATATGGTTTTACTGCTTTTGAATCTATTAATATTATTTGGTAAAAGCAAAATGCGGCTTGATGCAAAATAACCCCTTAAGCCATTCCTTTGGAATAAGCCATGTATATAGTATTAGAACTGCATTTTTGTGCATGACTTGCTGAGTATGTTGTATACTCACCCTTGCTTTCAACACAATCATCAGTCAAGGAGAAGACTACAACTTCAAAGAAGGTGAAGTTCCACGAGGAGGCGATTATCTAGGAGTTGAACCTTGTCAGTTGCCTGTGGCATATTGATGGGGGTCACCGACGTTCTTCATTCCATTCCGATTATTCACTTTTGTTATTGTAAGCCCTGCGTGGCAGACTATTTGTAAGTTGACCTTAAGGTCTTGTAACCAGTTTATTTAATGTTTGAAGTACTTTATTATTAATTCCGCTGTGTATGATTATGGTACTTCATCCCTGTTTAACTGTGTGTACTAGCGTGATCCTGGACTAGTACAGAATACACAGAGGGTCCGGATTTGCAGATTCGGGTCCCAACACTCATGTTGTCAAGCAGCTCATCGAGAATTTTAACATGGTATTGCTCCTCTGCTGGGGACATCTTAGGTGGAGAAATTTCTATTAGAGCAACAGGCAGAAAAGAATATCTCTTGGCAAGTATGCTGGATTACATACGATTTAAAGAACCAAACGGGGCCTAAGTGCCAATAATGAATGAACAGTCAAAGAAAAACTACGACTTCAGATGCTTTCGACATCTCATATTCGGTTAATGGTTAGATGAACAGCATGCCAACACTCACCTTGCTGTCTTCCACAGTTCGCAAGCTTACAAAGAAAGTCATGGAAATTAGTCAAGACACGCTTCTCTTGCTCTTTGAAAATGTCGACACATTCTCTTTTGTGGTTGAGGGAATTACATCTGCAACTCTTGATGTCAGGAAAAGTACATCTTGCTCATTACACATGAGTGCCTGGGTTCCAGGAGACAAAGGTCTTTTGTTATCCTTCCGCTCTATCGGAAGGGTCATATTTCAGCCTTCCTTCCTCGCCTTCAAGAGTAGGAATTAATTAAGCTCGTTTTCCAGTTGAGCACACTTGTTCATCCAGCTTCTTTCTGAATCGCTTCTCTGCCATGGTTTGTGGGAGAAAGGCAACTCTCCGCTGCTCTAATTTTCTTCGTTGGTGTTTTCCTTAATACCTGAATCTGATATATTTTAATATGTTTCAGAAAATATATCATGATAAGATGTAAACATATAATATGCATTTATTGTGCAAGAATCCTGCAATGAAATAGCACAAGCAATAAATGTTTTTATATGTGTAGATGTTCATCCGAAGACAGAGCAAACAAATTATCCAAAGGTTCCCCTTAATATGTTGTGAGCACTTTGTTACTTTTATCAAGAAAGTGGAGCAAAATTAAGATCACTGCCATGAGTATCCGATGATAAAATGTTGGGGACGACAATTGCTTAGAAATGGATAAATAGTATGTACAGAGGCAGATAACACTTCAAATAAATACAATCTGTTGAGCATAAGGATGAACTTATTTCAAGTCAAGGTATGACAAAATAACTACAGCAGGTCACACAAAGTAACCGCCTGAAATAGCTATAAAAGATTGGGGTAGCAAGCATAATTGATCCAAGTAATATTTTTCCAAGGAATCACAATGTGTGGTAATACACTATTATGGTCTCTTATAGAGAACAATACCTAAAAATGGTTCGGCAGCTTGCCTTGACGCTAGAATTAAATGTTTACAGAGCTCATTGACATCCTCTATCTGGATAATGTCTGCTAAAAGTGGCCTTGAGGAAGACAAGAAATATACATATTAGATGATTAGACAACAAAATGAAAGAAGTGCAAATGGGAAATCGGCTCTAACCATGAAAGAACGTCACCTGTAAGTAACTTTGGTTGATCCTAATTTTACAGAACTTTTAGTATATTTTGTAGGAACAGAAGTGTGTGAAGACGAAATAGCCTGGAAAAAAGCAAGAAGATATGTCAATAACCAGAGTTGCAACTTCTGGTTTACCTTCCATTTATTTATATATCCAAAAGATATGCTTTAACATTTGAGTTTGTAATCATCAATATTCAATCCACCTATCCAAAAGGCACCACATGTCTTGGCTCCTACAGTAGATAGCCTTAAATTGCTTTGTATGTCGATATCATGAAAATGTAAATAATGACAGTTATGAAAAGAATGCTGAAAAATAATTACTTGCGAAGAACCATTGTTGCTAATGGGCTGATCCCTGCCTAATGCAACCATTGAGAGATTGGAGCCATGCTCTGTTGTATGAGAAAGAACTGTAGATGGTCCAACCATTCCATTTAAAGCAGGATTCTGCACTTGCTGTAGGTAGACACCACGCTGGGCAATACAAATGTAATTGATTTCCGATATTCATTACTCTCATAATTCTTGCAACTCAGACACTTGCAGTTCTTCGAACAGAGAACATTAGATTGAAAGCACTCGCAGTATTTCTTCAGACATTCTGATCTCTTGCAATGGTAGCCCTTCGTGTGTTTACCCACAAGAGGGCCTTTCGCTGCTTTGATCTGGGATGTAAAGAAATAACGAATTTCATTCTTTACACAACAAAACATAGATATTGGTATGCAACTCAACATCTGGACTTATGGTCAATGATTGATTAATTGCTAACACAATCTATGCACATCAGTATTTTATTAGCGGTAGCACATAAATAATAGTAGTTGATTGGTGGGGCTCAACCGAAATAATTATAGAAGAAATTGGGTCTAATACAAAACTGAAATATGGTGAACTACTCACATAAGCGGACCAAATGTGAATTTCCCAATATCAAATTTCACAAGCCTGCAGAAAAACTCCCTGTAAATAGTTCCCTAAAGATTTCATGCGAAATCAACATTGGTGAAATAACATTTCAATAAAATAACATTGGTGGAATAAATGTAGCATTTAACATTGAGGCTGATTACAAAGGCAATAAATGGATCTCATTATCTCATAATGGTAAAAACACTCCTTTTATGCTGATAAAAACACTCTTTTTTGTACCGATAAAAAACACTTTTTTTGAAATAATTATTGGAATAATACAAATGACTACCCATATTTCGATGTAGTTACAAAAGGTACCTGTTTCTTCTGCAATTCCTCGTTTTGTTCCTTGAGTTTCTGAACTTCAGCTTCCAACTCCATCGTGTACGCCTAGAAATTACAAAAGGTATAACTAAGACAAGAAGTGGAGCAAATTTTCTGTCTCAAAGATTCACAAGAAACATGCAAGGCAAATTTTCCTTTACGAATGAATACGTTGTGAAATATCCATTGTTCTCGACATGGCAAGGGCAAGCCTGACAAACCGGTTTATCAGATCTGTAATATTATCTTTTAGCACAGCCACTTGCAATCACATACAGCTGCACATCCAACACATGCAAGAATTCAGGACAAAGGTATGACTCCGCTTCCGGCACGGGATCTAGCTGCAGACACCCTATTCTTGATCATCCTCCTCTGGAGAAGCACCGCTTCTCCTCCCCCTAATCACCCCCTCAAAGGGGTACGGCACCGCCGCCATCGACGACGACAGTCCCTGCCTCTTGCCCACGAATCCACCGCCCACCGTATCCATCGGACTCACAATGACGGCACCACCCCTATCCTCGCCACGGCGGCATCACCATTGCCCATGGCCGGATCCCCAATCCCAACCGGAGCGAACCCCATCGCGCCCACGCTGGCGGCGTCTTTGGCGTCTCCAAAGTTCCCGAAGAAGATAGAGCTGTTGTTGGCCGCTTGAATGGGCCGTGGAGCTACCGCCGCCGCGGCGGGGTTCTCCCGGACGACCCCGGCCATGACCAGGAACTCCTCCAGCGTCATCTCCCCGAGCGTGGGCTGCCGCGCCTCCCCGCCGCCCCAGGCCGTCCCAGCGGCGCCTCAAGACGAAATCCCGCTGCACTCGTCCACCGTCTTGACGCTGAGCGTGTGCGGCAGGGTGAGCGACCTTTTGCGAATCGAGGGGGAGTAGAAGTTACCGAGCTCTAGGAGTACCGGATCGGAGGGGGGGTTTCGAGGCGATGGCGGCGGTTGGGTAGCGGCGCCGAGTGGTGGAACAGGGGGAAAACAGCGGCGCCGGCCGCAGGGAGGCGCCGGGGATCTCGGCCGCAGGGAGGCTGCCCGGAGGAGGAGGCGCACGGGAGTAGGGGGAGGCGGCGGCGATTGGGGAGGAGGTGGCGCACGGGATTAGGGGCACAGAGCAATGGGGATGAACCGGGTGATTTGGTCCATCAGATTTGATGAAATGATGTTCTAAAACATTTTAGCGCTTGATTATGACGAAGTAGGATTTCTGGGTGCACGTTTTGGGGTGAACAAAGAAAAATTATCCTCTGTGAGGGGTAAAAAAGGGTGTGCATATAGAAAAGAATTAATTGGTGAATTATATAGGGGTAAAGATAAAGATAAACCTCGCATGTGAACTCGAGTGCTAATTGACAACGCAATCAATTACCTTGGTCTGTAGAAAATAAAAGGAGAATCCTCGAGGAAGCCCTACACGAGTGGGAAAAAAATAAAAATAACCGTGCGTGCTGTTTATAACTAGGAGTGAAAACGGATCGGATATAAATGAATAATAGAATATGTTTTCATATTTTTTATCGGATGCGGATACGTATACAGATAGTCCAGATACGAATACGAATACAGATAATATCGAATACAGATATGGATCGAATACGAATCGAATCGAATCGGATACGATTACGAATATTTATCGAAACATGATAACTCCTTAGATTGTACATAAAAAATCAACAAAAACCCATAACTAGTTGATTTGATCAAAATATTATTGAAAATTGAATAAATATAAATATTTTCATTCACTTAGACAATAGTTAGATACCATGTCACAAACAAAATTATGTAAAACTTAGTTCATCACTCATATACGATTAGTTCATCACACATGTAGATCAAAACACGGATTTCTACTCTCAGAGACTATTTTTATAATTTTATCATATAAACTATCGGTTTCGTAAAAAAGTTTTACAACGAGGCTAATCAGTAAAAAGGTTGGCACAACACTGGCGGTGGCGGCACAGGAGAGCGTTCCGTGGCGTGCGGCTACCTGCGAAGGGAGTCCGACGTCCGTACGGGCACAGGAGAGGAGTTACATCCTGTACAGCTTGTACAGCGCAAGAAAAAGTGAAGAAAGAAGAGTACAGAAAAAAATAGAAAAAGAGAAGAAAAATTGAAGAAATTATTTACGTTGTACTTTTATATAGAAGGATCTCTACGTGTTTTGTATTTCTAATTTGATAGATAAATTAGTGAGTATGGATTTTAATCTATTAATTCTTGTCCATCATGTTTTTGTACATTTTTTTTTTCTAGTTTGATTATTTAATCTAGTTTTCCTCTCTAGTCTTAGATCCCCGTTTGATCATTAATTTATTAATTTTAGAATTAATAAAACAATAAAAATTAAGTTTAGGTATTAGTTTACACCAATTCACCTCTTTTTTAGTGCGCTTCAATCCTTCATATGTGCAGCATGGACTTATCTACCACTACCAGTGTGGCTGAAGAAGGTGATGATCCGTCTGCTGTTTCTGACTGTTGGGAACGGAAATAACAATGTTCAGGATTATAGAATTTTAGATCGTGGGGATACTGTAGTTCGAGAAACAGAGGAGGAGAAGGGAGACAGGACCGCTGCATCATGCAGTAAGGCTGACCATACAGAAATCCCAACAAACAAACATAAGAGGACCAACACTGAACAGCCAAACATGTTGACAGCAAAAGGAGAAACTAAGCAGAGAGCCCTCCACATTGCCGTAATCCCCGGCTTGGCCATCATGCGAAGTTGGTGGTAGGGAACGGCGGCCATCCAGTCTCTGCTGCATCAGCACCTGTGTTGCCGTTCGAAGTAGGTCCCTGTTTCCAGTTCTCCATATCCTTTGTGAATACCTGCCCAATATGTCATGAATGAACACGCATGGAAGATAATTTCACAGGTGATAGTTTTCTTCTCAAAACATGTTCGATTGCGAGCCTTCCCAATAGCCCAACACGCATCAGCCAAACAGCATATGAACTTGACCCCCTTGACGCCAGAGCCTTTTGACACACGGGATAAACAGAGCGAAGCAACTAGGTCGACATTGTTCACCAAGGCACTGAGCTACAATGCTCACGATTACTTTTTCCACAATACAACCAAAGATAATCAGCATTCACTCTTCATGCATGTTTTAATGTCTGTACAACTTTAAAATAGTGATGCATAGAAGAACCTCCCAAGAACAAATGTTCAACACTTTCAAGCTGAGAGCAAAAATAGCAGGAAGTCTCCCAGTCAGTTCCTTCTTCTCAAATAGTCTTTTGTGAGAATTGCTTTTTGCCAGATAAGCCACATGAAAATTTTAAATTTAATTTTAATAGGCATTTTCACTTTCCAAATCAAATTATTAGAATCCCCCTGGCCATTTGTCAACATTTATATAAACGGATTTAATTGTGAAATGCCCAGAATTATGTAAAGACCATCTGACAACATCCTCTTCTTCTCTGATCTCTAGAGAAAACCACCTTCGAAATTGTAATTTCCATTGCTTGTGCTTTGCTAAAGAAAAATGCACATCATTTAAGTATTTGAGTTTCACCAGTTGTTGCCACATCATTTAAGTATTTAGAAATTTGAACTACATAAATAAGCAATAGGGAACGAAGGAGAATAAGAATTATCAATCAAATAAAGGTGCATTACTGCTCCATCAAGATTAGTTGAGCATTTCCTGGAAGGAGCATGAGCATCACATATTCCCTACAACTCAACCTTCTAACCACCCTCCTCATTGCCATGGGAAATTGTCAAATTTGTGGTTGTTAAGGGGCGGCTGGGTGCACTAATTATTGCTCCTAAAAATCGAATGGGCTTAAATTTTTAATAGCATTTTTGTTCACATCTTCTTGGACATGTTGAAGCAATTTGTTAACTCGAACTAATCAATTGCGGATTATATATTTTCAGAACAGAAAATGCCAGCGATGTATCGGCCTCAACTACAGGGGTATGGTGTTAATAAAACTACTTAATAAGTCGTGAATTAATAAATACGGACAGAAGCAAAGTGGGAGATGACTTCAGTGCACTGTGGAGATATATGTCAGTAGACTGGTTAGTCATTGTAGCATCCTATATATTTCCTACATAGTATGGATCCCATGCTGCTGATGGCGGTGCGCAGCGGCGATTCCAAGCGGCTAAGAGATCCCCTGAACGGCGAAGAAATCGTCATGTACATTCAGTACGGACTGATCACAGTCAGCAACGGCACCAACGGAAGCTTGACTGCGCTGCAAACTTCTGCCGATGCAGCCCGAGAAGGTAGTGATCAGGCTGCAGCTTCTGCGCCGACGTCGCTGCTCGGAGGAGCGACCTTTGAGGGGACAACGCGCGGCCACGTTGTACAGAGGTCTTCCTTGCCCCAAGCTCCGGGCGCGGCGGCCTGCTTCGTGCGAACTGCGAAGACCGCTCGGATGACGGATACGCCTCGAAGTGGTCACTTGGTGGTAGACGTTACTCGGGGTGCGTTTGGTTGCCTGGATGAGGTTGGATGGGATATGGCCATCTAATTTGGATGGGATGGAGCCATCCAGATAGTTGTTTGGTTTGGTGGATAAGGATAAGCTAATTTTTTATTTGGTTGGATGGATGAGGATGGATGGGATGAGCTAATTTTTTGTTTGGTTAGATGGATGAGCTAGCTGTAATCAAGGTTTCGAATTTTGGTTTGAATTTTTTGGACAAAATTTAATTAAAATTTGAATTTTGAACAAAATTTGATCACAATTTAAATTTTCTGACAAAATTTGAATTTTTGGATAAAATTTGACCAAAATTTGATTTTTTAGACACATTTTGAATTTTTGAATAAAATTTGCATTTTCAAACAAATTTTTATTTTTGGACAATTTTTTACTAAAATTTGAATTTTCAAACAAAAATTGACCATATTTTGAGTGAAGTTTAATTTTGGCCAAGAAAACTTTGCCGAAATTTGAATTTGACCTTGTATACCTCTTCGTGCAGCAAACTGGATGAGCACATCCGGTCTTTTTATTTGGATGGGTTTATCCAGTATCTTGAGATAATATTCCCAAAAACTGGATGACCATATCCTATCCATCCACCCATCCAAACAATTGGATGACTCCAAATCCATGGATGACTCCAAATCCATGGATGACCATATCTCATCCACCCTCATCCACCCAACCAAACGCACCCTCGGAAGGCCTGTTTGTCCGAGGGCTCGTGTTTTAGGATGCCAAGCTTCGAACAATGCACGCCCTCTATCATGGGCTTTGCATAGGCCCCTTAGCGCGCTTGACCCTCGATGAGCATAGGCCTGGGCACGGGTACCTCTCCATGCATTTGGGCCCTGGCCTGTGGCCCCCTCCGCGCTCGTGCGAGACATGTGCCTCACTACGCGTACCTTTCCAAGCATTTGGGTCTCGACGCACATAGTCCGCCGCGTGCGGCCGGAGAAACGCCAAGGCGTGATTGCCCTCGGACAACGTTGATACGAGCGTCTTAAAGACTATCTCCAATGGATTACCTTCAGTCTTCAAATTCCTTTACGAACAGATTCTAAGACTATCTCCAGCAATTTCTCTTCATTCCATTCCCTTGCATCCTTTCTCCATATTTATTTCCTATTATCTCCAACAACATCCCCTCAAGGGAATTTGCGTAGGGATTGGAGAGAGAATCCCTTTCTAGAGAGATTCACTGTTTGAATCCCTTCCGAAGGGAATCGTGAAGGGAATCCGCTGGAGCACTTGAGATCTGTTCGTGAAGGGATTTCGAGGGGGAAGAGAAGCTACTGGAGATAGTCTAAGTGCTTCAACGGATTCCCTCCACGATTATCTTCGGACGGGATTTGGAGAGAGAATCTCTATGTGAAGGGATTCTCTCTTCAATCCCTTCACAAAATCCTTCAAGTGGATGCAGTTGGAGATGATAGGAAATAAAGAGAATGAATATGGTGAAGGAAATAGGGAAGGGAATGAAATGAAAGGAAATTGCTGGAGATAGTCTTAGCACCGTGCTCTGGGTTTTTGGGTGGATGCAGGCGCTCTTTGCACAGCAGATTTTAAGGTTCGCCCTGAGGCTAGTGAGCAAAGGTTGCTCGGTATGCCACGACGGTCGTGGTTAGGGAGTTGTTTCGGAACATGACACTATCAGTTGGCACCATCGGCCTACTCGCAAACATTGCCTACTCGCAAACAAAATTATGTAAAACTTAGTTCATCACGCATATACGATTAGTTCATCATACATGTAGATCAAAACACAAAATGAAAGTGATCCTTGCTCAGAGATACAAATGGAAGCAAACATAGAACACACTAGAAGTTTGATAATACTTAACTACCATTGTCGACGTTTTGTGTCGGCAATAATCTTAGGGGGTGTGAATTTGTGGGGCAAGGCGCTGGATCAGGATCTCGATGGTAACACAAGACAAAGAGTTATACAGGTTCAGGCCCTCAACAGTAGAGGTAATACCCTAATCCTGTGTTCTGGAATTATATGTTGGGTCTCTCTTTTCTTCTCCCTCTCCCTTCTCTTATATATAGGGAGGGGGTGGAATCCAACTCAGATACTAGATCGCGCGTCCGAGTTGGTTACAAATAGAGGAATCGTATCTTTCCTTATCTAGGATAACATTCCTTACAATTACAATCTCTTCTTGTGGTTACAATACGATTGAACGGGTCGGACTCGCGTTCTTTCCTTGATCGGTCCTTTTGGACCTTCACGCGTGCATACCCGATCCTCGTATCCTCCACAGTAGCCCCCGAGTGCCGAGTTGCCCTTGGTTTCTGTTTTCACGCAGAGGGTGTAGCCCTCCGGTCCTCATCTTTCATCACCCGAGTGCTCGGCGGCAAGCAAGGAGTTTGCAAAGAACTTGACTTATTGTTCGGATTCCTTCTGAGACCTTCCTTGTGGCGAGCCTGTAATCAGCCCGACTTGGGGCGCACCTAGGTCGCATCCATTAGGACGCTGGTGATCAGCCCGACTTGGGGCGCACCTGATCAGAGGCGTATGCTAGAAGCTTTGACTTTGTCCGGACCCGAATCCTTTTAATTGGATTCGAATAGGGGATGTGCCTTCAGATCCACATCGTTCCTTTTACGGGGGGAGAACTTTCACTTTTTCCGCCCGGAGGCGGATCCCTTACACCCCAAGACACATTTAATCTGGTTTTCGGGGGAAGAGGCGGTTTCTCTCTTCCTCATTCTTCATCCTCCAGCTACCGCCTTTGGTGTGGCGTTCTTTAGGGCTCTTCGCTCGACCCGACACCCACCGTTTTTTCCTTTGTTCTTGGGAATGGCATCCTCCGTCGCCAGCACGCCCGACGCGTTTTCCGCGCTGCAAGATTGGGCCGTATCGGTTGTGACGGAAAAGCGTTTGGACGCCATGGCCTCGGCCGGGGCCCTTCTCCCTTTGGTACTGATCGGGGCCCGCTTGGCGGCGGGCACTACAAGAAACAGGGAAAAATTTGTGGGTTTTTTAAATTCGTGGGCAAAAAAAAACCTACGAATTTATATATTTAAATTCGTCGGTTTATAAAAAACCCACGTATTTAATTAAATTCGTGGGCCCAAAAAAACCCACGAATTTATATTTTAAATTCGTCGGTTTTTAAACTAGCGCACGAATTTAATTAAATTCGCTTATTGTCCGCCCACGAATTTAGCGCTGTGTTTAACCTAGCCCGCGCATCTCCTTCTCTCTCTTCGCTCGCTTCTCACCCACCCACGCGTCTCCCTCTCTCTCTTCGCTCACCTCTCACCCACCCGGGCGTTCCCACGCGGGCCACCCCGCCGCTTCGCCACACGCTGCCGCCGCTCGCCGCCAAGCACGCGCCGCCGCCGCTGCCCTCGGCCGCCGGCGCCACGCCCCAGGCCGCCGCTTATCGCCGACCACCCGGCGCGCGCGCCTCAGGCCACCGCCCCATCGCCGACCACCCGCCGCCCGTCGGTTGAAGAGCAAAGCAGGCTGGGCACCTCAGCATAAAACAAAGAAGCCTCGAATTCCATATCTCCAATGTCCACAGCCGAATATCAACTAGCTCAGGTGAAATCAGCTATTGATGAAGCTTTAAAGTTTGTACCAGAGCAAGTTCCCATTGTCCTTGCAAAACTATCTCATGACTTACGTTCTAAGGCTGCATCATCGGCACCATCAAACAAGAAGTTCAAGTTAGCTATATATCTCTTCATCTACTTGTTTGTGTATTTCTTGTCACTTGCTGCTAACCAATTTCTTATCATATCATGTTTTAGGTTCACAGTGGATTCTTAAGTGCATATGACTCTGCTAGGAATAGGATCATGGTTCTCATCAAATATGCCATAGGATTTATGCAAGTATTTTTTAACGAAATAGCTGACTTTTCTACTGCAAACTAAACTGGCAATTCGCCCAATGTGAAGCAGGAAAAATTCAAGCTCGCTTTTGTAGCATATTATTGTCGTTCTCTCAGATAGAATTGTTGGCTGCTATCACATAGATAACTATTGTCGAAAAAACAACCCTTTGCACTGAAAACTTGAATCTTCTGCTTTTCTCAAGCTCTATACACAGAGCATACCATTTCTCCACTACAGGGGTGAAGAAGATGTAGAAACCATATCTAAGTGGCATATCTATATTACTGGACATAGTTTAGGTGGAGCACTAGCAACCCTTCTCGCTCTTGAACTTTCATCAAGTCAAATAGCTAAGTAAATCAAAGTTCTAGACTTGGCTTCCTCATTGCATGACCTGCTGTGGTGCATGACCACCAGGGTTCAACTTATTTCGACGATAATCGCTTGATTATCACAATAATTGACCTTAGTGAATCGGTTTGACATCTAAAACTGTTTTGTAAACTAGTGGAATGTAAATGCTAATTCGATGGTTGTGTTCAATGAGATGCATATCGATATATATATATGCGTGATCGATAGGTTATATGTATTGAGTGTGATATATATATACACAAATTGAGTTTATTTACTAGGTACATGCATCTGAGACTTAAGCATGGGAGTCAACATTGTCGAGCATCTAATATTTTCTCCTATGAAGTATTAACAACTGTTATTTCTTAGTTGATAGTAAATCTTATTTGCTCATTCCTATTATTTTGTATTGCTCTAAACTCTTTTGAACTGCTAAGATTCAACACCTTATTTGCTCTCTAAAACCTTGTGATGATCATGCCGCTGTAACAAGGTGGATCATTGCAGTCTCAAACTGACATGACTAACAATCGATCATTCAGTTGCTGACAACAGACCAAATAAATTGATTCATGATCTGTAGGTGACTAAGAAAGACCTGCATGGTTTACTTACTAAGTGTCTTTTTTGAATAAGTATTTTGATAAGGATCCAGTTCAAACGAAATAAAACTAGTCCAATGTGTTTATTTTGATGAATAGAACCTGATTGTACAAAAATACTTAAGATGTATTATTGAACTGTTGCCGTTCCTCCATATGTGCTAGATGTGCTTTAGATGTTAAACCCTAGTTTAATCCTTATATAAAAGTTATCATTGTGCAATCAGTTCTAAAACAATTATATGGTTATTCCCTAGTAATAATTGAAAGATGGATAAATAATCTTGTAAGTTGAAACCGTAATCTTAAAGTAAAAACAGAACTGATAACCTGTAGATCTCATGACCATTAAGCCTTTTCGGCAAGCTATAAAATAACTCGTCTAAATACTAAAATTGGGGAAACCAGTTTAGAAACACTCTACAAAGTTTGTACTACGATATTCTAAAGAAATAACCTCACTTCATTATGTTCTACATATAAAACATGTTAGCTCAAATGCCTTAAGTGTTAACATTTCTACTCATGCATAAACAAATTGTGATAACTTAGTTTTTTTAACAATCTATGAAATACCTCGTCTAAATACGAATTATAGAAAGAACTGTCCAGAGACCCTCTCCATAATATGTACTACTATAATCCAGAAGAATATTCTATTTAGAGCTTGCTCTGTATATATATATATCTTCCCTATGCAAACACCCTTCGTGAAACAGTCGCGTAGGAAAACTAAACAACTTAGCTTTTTCAGCAACTCATAAAACATCTCGTCTAAACGTAAAATTTAAAGAGTTAAAAGGTTGGTTTCAATCTTTTAGTAGAGGTAATATTGCGATGTGTTGAATAAGATTGAATGTGAAGATGGTTGTGTTGAATGAGATGCATATCGATATATATATGCGTGATCGATATAGTTATATGTATTGAGTGTGATATCGATATGGATTTTTTTTTTGTATAAATGTCTGATAAATTCATGAGCTATTTAAAACCCACAAATTTAACAGTTAAATTCGTGGGTTTCTTCAGCCCCACGAATTTAGCAGTTAAATTCGTGGGTTTCTTCAGCCCACGAATTTAACAGTTAAATTCGTGTGTTTTTTCAGTAACCCATGAATTTAATTGATTAATTTCGTCGAGTTAAATTCGTGAACTAAATTCGACGGTTTGCCCACGAATTTAACTTAAATTCATGGGTTTTGGCCTAAATTTGTGGGTTTTTGGCCCACGAATTTTTCCCTATTTCTTGTAGTGACTCCGACGATCTGGGAGATCGTCGTCTTTGAGTCTTTTTTCTGGCCCGGGTTCAGTTTACCTTCCAGCGCCTTCTTCCGGGGTCTTCTTCATTATTACGGAATCGAGCTAACCCATCTCAATCCCAACTCTGTTCTTCAAATTGTTGTCTTTATGCATCTTTGTGAAGCCTATATTGGCATCCACCCGCAATTTAGCCTTTTTCGCCACCTTTTTCTCCTTAAGCCTTTCCCGAACAAGAATGCCCCCAATCTGGTTGGGGGTGCTGGCCTTCAATTGCGGGATGGGTTGAAGAAATCCTACTTCAGCATTCCCTTCCGTTCTTCTAACAAGGGCTGGCACCAGGAGTGGTTTTATTGTTCTAATCTCGAGCCACGCCTTCCGGTCGTATCCCAGCGGAGACCCTCAGACGATTTCATGGACTAAGCCTCCGCCGATTCCAACAAAGACCAAGTTGGAGAGCTTATGACCATTATCCATCACCTAATAAATGCCGGTTTGCATGGGGTGGGTATTGTCGGCTTCATTGTCCGCCGTGTTCAGCCACTCAAGGAGCGGATTCACCCGAGGTTCGAGTACACGGGGAGGTCGGACCCTACTCGAGCTACCCACGCAGCCTTCCGGTGGAAGTAATCGACAGCGGTTGAATGACTTCTTTGCCCATGGAGCCATGCTGGATTGTAGGGGATGCCCTCCTCCTCCTCCTCTGGTAACTTTTCAAAATTTCTTGAGTGTTTTCGGGCTCCTGCCTTCGGTTGTTTCTGCTTGAACTGTTGTTCCTTTTCCTGCTTGCAGGGGCGAGAAGCCTTCTTTTCTGACGCTCCGGTCCCCGGGTACCCCGACTATCTGGGAGGCAGGTTCAGGAAACTTGGCCATCCTGTATATGAGGGGACCCCCGAAGACGCGGGAGTGGTAACGCCGGAGGCCTCAGGGTCTTCGGTTTCAGCTGCTTCCCCAGGAGGCGTTCCTCACCTGGGGGGTAGGCTCGAAGTGATCAGCCTCGGCTCCGTCTGTTGTTCCGAATGCTAAGAGGGAATGGCGAGCGTCTGGGCAAAGCTCCCCTAGTCAATCTCCTCCCCCTACGGTCCTAGGTGATGACTTGGCAGCCATGCCGAGTGCCGAGAAGGAGAAGGGAGTGGCTATGCGGGGTACTTCGAGCCCCCAATTCCCCTCTGTAGCTCCGAGTGGTGGTCCGGTCATTCGCGGTTCCTCTGGCCCGTCCCCAGCACCACCTGCTTTGCAGACCCGAGAGCCGGACCCGCAACCCATCCCCTCCGACAAATGCTCGTTCGCCGGAGCGGGCCGGTTGAGGATAAGGTGGTCCACTCGGTATTTCCTCGCTTTACTCCTTCCGTCATTTTCATCGGTTCACGATGTGGGCTTTTGGCCCTCCTTTTACCCCAGAAGCCGCTCGGTGACGTTCTGATGGGATGCCAACTGAAACTCTTCAGGGTCTTGGCCCTAGGGATGTCCTCAGTCGGGATGGGTTGTCTTCCTCAGGCGTGGCCGCCCCGGAGCGTACCGAGGTTGTGCCCAAGGTGGCTCTGTCTGGGCCACCTTCTCCTGACTGTCTGCCGCCGTTGGCGGATGAAGAGATGCGGGGGCCGGCCGAGCACACCTCCCTCCCAGTGGAAGAGATACTGCGCCCGCCCCCTCGCGCCAAGCCTGCTCTCCTGCTGGGCACTTGGGACAGTGAGGAGGAGTGGGACACCTTCGAACAACCTGGCCAAGAGCAGGAGGTGGAGGATCTCCACGAGTACTCTATCTGGTGTTCTCGGCTGATACAGGTAGACTCGTGGCTTTTCCTTTTGTGCTTTTGTTTTTTTTTTCGGGACGCTTGCTCACTCTTCTCCCGCCACCTTCAGTCCCTGGGGGGTCGCCTGCGGAAGAAGACCGACTTCTTGCGTCGTGTCCTTCCTTCCGTCAAGTCGAACCGGGAACACAGGGATGAGCTGGCGGAGGTCCGGAACGAGCGTTCCCAGGAGCTGCAACGGCTGCAGGACGAAGTTCAGTCTCTTCGCTTGGAGAGGCTGGACGCATTGGGCTCTCTCCGAGGCGAGTTCGCTTTGAGGGCGATTGTCCTTTGTCGTCTTCTTGTTTTGTTTCTGAGCTTGTCCAGCCTTTGCAGTTAGGGACGCTGCTTACACGAGGCTCTAGGAGCAGCTTACTACCTCGGGGGAGCGGTGTAAGGGCTTGGAGGCGTGATTCCATGTTTTGGAGGAGAGGCTCCAAAACGCGGAGGCCCTAGAGCGCCATGCTAGGGCCGGGTAGGCAAGGCTATTGGGGGAGCTCGAAGGTTTGCGTCCGGTCCTTGTATTCTTGATTTGTCGGGCCGCGGGATGCTCCGGGCCGTTGACCCGCCTTTGCTTGCAGAGTACAGGAGGAGGGCGCGAGCATAGTTCGACGACCTTGAGGGGAGGATTCAGCATGCTGATGCTGTGCTCATCCTTCCAACAAGCTTCTGAGCCAGTGCTAGCCTTCCTGCACCCTGGCGATCTGAGCGGCAGGGATTAAGTTCTTCAACTCCTGCGAGCAGCCCTCGAGAGGCTTAGGGCCCACATGCGGAGGACGACGATTACGAGCTCCAACCAAGCGTTGGCGATCGTGAAGTCGTTGTATCCCCGAGTGGAGGTTGAGGCCATCAGGGAAGGCTTTGCCTGCACCGTGGATGACAAGCAGGCTACTGTTCTTCTGAGAGAAGTCGAGAGCGTCTCAGAAGCTTTAACAGAAAACCTGTGCTTAGACCCTGCAAAGGTGCATGTATGAACTTTTGTGAGGGTGGATATGGATTTTGTTTTGCTCTCCCACCATGGTCGGCTCAGTTGGTAACCCACAGAATGAGCTGCCTGGTTCGAGGGTCGAATCCCTAGTTCCGCACGGTTGCATGCTTTTTCGCTCGACCGAAAGGCGCCCAAGTGGTGAGGCTCTGAGTGCTTTTGGCCGACAGCCTGGCATCCCTTTTGGCTAGGAGCGTTGTCCGAGTGCCTTTGCCCTACTGCTTTGGCGCCCAAGTGCTTTTCCGGTCGCCCCTGGAATTAAGGAGAGATATCTTGTGGGAGCATTTAGCGTTCACTTATTAAGTGTTACAACCATTAGGCCGAGTGGTTAAAATAAGGGACTGATGCACATGCGAAGGTGCACTTATTAAGTGTAGCCCCCGGCTTACTACCTAGTTGGGAAGCAACTAGGTCGTAAGGCAAAAAAGGATAGGGTAATTAAAAGTGGAGGGGGAGTATGATGTCACCGGGCCGTTTTTGTCGTACTGCTTGCGTGGCTGGTTCGAATTTGCCTTGGGTCTGCTGCCGGGTCGTTCCGTCTTCCCGCCTCTTCCTTTAATCCTGTGCGCTTCGTCTTCCGCGTCCTTTTGTATAAGAAGCGTTGGAGGAAGCATGTCGTGGATACTCTCTCTGTATCCTTCTCCTTTCTTGATGGCGAGTCGCTGGTGGTCGGGGCTCGACGGCCGCAGATATTGCGGGCAACCGGGACCGGAGGAGGCATTGTTGTGGTGGCAATTCGACGCCGCTCTGGAAGAGCTTGAGGAGGAGCGTTTCGTTGAGGGCGATGTCGCCGCCGTCGACGCGCTTCTTGAGGCCGTCCCTCGCCTCTTCAGAGCGCGGGATGCCCTCATTGCGACGGTTGGGTGGGTGTGTCACGGCGAGGCCTGAGCGGGCGAGGCGGCTGGGCCTCTTTTCCCTTTTTTTTGTACATAAATATGTAATGCAAAGAAATGAAAATGAAATGCTATATTTCTCCAGAATTGTCATGTGTACTTTCTCTCTTTTTTTAATTCAGCGTGGTTTATTGAATTCATCCAAGCGCCGTACCCTTCGTCATGTACGCATTCCGCCTAATTATGCCCAGCCCCCGAGTGCTGGTAGTGTGCTAGTTGCTTCTTTCCCTAGGCACTTCTCGCGGGGGATTTGGGCCTGATCGTATACGGCTTTGCGTTTTCATGAGTTTGGGATTTACATGTGCTTGGAGGATTTTTGCCGACGCCTCAAGGAAAAGGAGGAGTGCTTACGAAATTCACGAAATATTTCATTTAAAATGAAGTGATGAAAGTATAAGGTTTAAGCGTAGAAGCGACGTAGTTGTTCTATGTTCTAGGTGTTGCTGATGATTGCTCCGTTTTCTCGTTTAAACCGATAAGTTCTAGGCCGTACCACTTCATGGACAATATAGGGACCTTCCCAGCATGGGGAAAGCTTGTGCTCGCTTTTCTGATTTTTTCTTAAAACCAGATCTCCTTTGGAGAAAGCGCAGCCCCTGATATTGTGGTCGTGATAGCGGCTCAAACCTTGGAGGTATCTGGCCAATCGGATCGCGGCTACGTCCCTTGCTTCCTATAGTTGGTCGAGGTTGTCCAGCCTGTTTTCTTCTGACTTGGCTTCGTTGTGGTTTCGAATCCTTGGGGATCCGAATTTTAGTTCGGTCGGTAGGACCGCCTCAGACCCATATACCAGGAAGAAGGGTGACTGCCCGGTTGCTCGACTGGGAGTGGTTCTGAGCCCCCAGAGTACCGAGGGCAATTCCTTCACCCACCGAGTGGCGTAGGGATTAAGGCGGTCGAAGATCCTTGCTTTCAGTCCTTGAAGCACCATGCCATTCGCTCGTTCGACCTGACCATTGCTCCATGGGTGTGCCACGGAAGCAAAGAAGATTTTAATTCCAAGTTCCTCGCACCAATCCTGGAATTCATCTCATCTGAATTGGGTACCGTTGTCAGTGATGATTCTGTTTGGTGTGCCAAAGCGAACCGCAATGTCTTGGAAGAAGTCTTTGGCTTTTGCTGCTGTTATGGTGGCGACTGGTTTGACTTCGATCCACTTCATGAACTTGTTCATGGTGACGAAAAGATGTGTGAATCCCCCTTGCGCCTTTTTCAGTGGTCCTACTATGTCCATCCCCCAAGCTGCAAACGGCCAAGTGATTGGTATTGTCTGCAGTTCTTGAGCCGGCATGTGGATTTGCCGGGCGAAGAATTGGCAGCCTTCGCAGGTGCGAACGATGCCCTCTGCGTCCGTCACTGCAGTCGGCCAGAAGAATCCTTGGTGATAAGCCTTTCCAACTAGGGTTCTTGAGGCCGCATGGTGTCCGCAAATTCCTACGTTAATTTCCTTGAGGAGTTCCTTTCCTTCTTGCTCCGAGATGCAACGTCTAAGCATTCTGGAGGCGCTCTTTTGGAAGAGTTCCCCTTCGATGACTGCATAGATTTTGCTCCTGCGCGCGATGCGCTCTGCTTTGGTGCGGTCTTCTAGGAGTTCATCTTTTATCAGGTAGTCTAGGTAGGCCTCTGCGTCAGTCGGGAGGGATGTCCCCTTGCCTCTTTGGCGCAGGGTGGCTGAGGTTTTGCGAAGTTCTTCGATGAAGACTCCAGCTGGTACTTCTGCCCGACTGGAACCCATCTTGGCGAGCTCGTCTGCAGCTTCATTATCTCGTCTGAGCACATGGGACAGCTCCAGTCCATCGAATTTGTCTTCTAATCTGCGCACCTGTTGGCAGTACGCAGTCATCATGTCGTCAATGCATGACCAATCCTTTTGCACTTGGCTGACCACGAGCTGGGAGTCTCCGTGAATCGCCAACCACCAGACTCCAAGCGATATGGCGATACGGAGTCCGTGGATGAGTGCTTTGTATTTGGCGGCGTTGTTTGATGCCGGAAAATGAATCTGCAAGACGTACTTAAGCTTTTCTCCTTTCGGGGATGTGAGCACGACGTCGGCCCCCACGCCACTAAGCGTGAGAGAACCGTCGAAGTGCATTGTCCAGTGCTTAAGTTCCTTGCTGGTTGATGGTTTTTGTAGTTCCGTCCACTCGGCAGTGAAGTCGGCTAGTGCTTATGACTTTATGGCTGTGAGCAGTTTGAATGTAATTTCGAAGGCTCCCAGCTCGGCCACCCACTTGGCGATCCTCCCGGTGGCCTCCCGGTGGCCTCCCGGTTATGGAGTATGTCTCCGATCAGGAAAGAGGTGACCACCGAAATCGCGTGTTCCTGGAAGTAATGTTTGAGCTTTCGGGAGGTGATTAGCACTGCGTAGATGAGCTTCTGGACTTGCGGGTACCACGTTTTAGATTCTCCCAATACTTCGCTGATGAAGTAAACCGGACGTTGTACCTTCTGCTGGTGCCCGTCCTCCTTGCGCTCGACAACAATCGCTGCGCTAACCACATGGGTTGTCGCGGCTATGTTGAGCATGAGTGGTTCCTCCAGCAATGGTGATGCCAGTACTGGAGGTTTTGTTAAGAAGGTCTTGAGGTCGTCGAAGGCGTGTTGTGCTTCAGTGGTCCATTCGAACCGGTCTTGCTTTTTTAGGAGTTTGAAGAACGGTGTTCCCCGCATCCCTGAGCAAGAGACAAATCTGTCGAGTGCCACCATGCACCCTGTGAGCTTCTGGACGTCCTTTTGATTTGTTGGTGGCTTCATCTTTAGGATGGTGGTGACCTTTTCCGGATTTTCTTCGATGCCGTGGTGCGACACGATGTACCCGAGAAGCTTTCCCGAAGGGACTCCGAAAGTGCACTTCTCGGGGTTGAGTTTCATCCGGTAGGCCTAGGCCCTCAGGCTTTCGAACATTTCGGTTAAGTCAGAGATGAGGTCTCCTTTCAACCGATATTTCGCCACAACGTCATCCACATAAGCCTCCACATTGCATCCGAGTTGATTGTGAAAGCACCGTTGTATTGCACGCTGGTAAGTCGCGCCGGCGTTCTTCAACCCGAATGGCATTGTGACATAGTAGAAAGCTCCGAACGGCGTGATGAATGAAGTTTTGATGCAATCTTCCTCCTTGAGGCTAATCTGGTGGTACCCTGAGTAAGCGTCCAGAAAGCCCACGAGTTCACAGCCGGCGGTGGAGTCCACGACTTGGTTGATGCGAGGTAGCCTGAACGGATCCTTAGGGCATGCCTTGTTGAGTTGAGGTCGGTATAATCAACGTACATGAGCCAGCTTTTATTCTTTTTGCGAACTAGAATTGGGTTCGCCAACCAGTTGGGATGGTACACCTCTCTTATAAAGCCAACGGCTAAGAGTTTGGTGATCTCCTCTTTAATTGAGTCACGTCGATCTTGAGCAAAACATCGAAGGCACTACTTGATCGGTTTCGCACCTTGATTTACATTTAATACGCGCTCGATCATCTCCCTCGGGACACCAGGCATGTCTGAAGGCTTCCAAGCGAAGATGTCCTGGTTTGCCCGGAGACAGGTGATGAGCGCGCTTTCCTATTCATGATCGATCCCTGTCCCAATCAAGGCTGTTTTGGCCGGGTTGGACGGGTCGAGTGTTATTTTCTTGACTTCTTCGCCAGGTCGAATCCCTGCCTTTGCTTGTTTCTTGGCTGGCACGTCCTTGTCCTGCGAAGCAGATGCTGCTAGTCGGATTTTTTGCAAGTCGGCCGATGCCCGTAGGACCTCGGCCAACTCACAACTCTCCTTGTCGCATTGGAAAGATTGCCGTACATCTCCGCGGATTGTGATGACTCCTTTAGGTCATGGCATCTTGAGCATTGAATAGGTGTAGTGCGGAACCGCCTTGAATTTTGCTAAGCCGGGCCTTCCCAAGATAGCATGGTATGCTGTCTCGAAATCGGCTACTTCAAAGTTCATGTGTTCCGTCTTGTAATTGTATTTTGTGCCGAATGTGATGGGCAGGACAATCTTCCCAAGTGGCACAGAGGATGTCCCAGGAATCACTCCATGGAAAGGTGACGAACTTTGCTTGAGCTTGGTTCGTGGTATCTTCATGTCATCGAGGGTTTTGGCAAACAAAATATTGAGCCCACTACCTCCATCGATCAGCACCCTCTTGAGTTTTATGCTGCGGATGACTGGATCCAGCACCAAGGGATACCTGCTTGGAAAAGGTATATGGTCGGGGTGATCTGAGCGGTCAAAGGTGATGGGAGCTTCTGACCACTTTAGATATTGGGGGGTCGCCGGTGCGATCGCATTGATATCCCGAATGGTAAGCTTTTGCTTCCGCTTGGACTCATATGCGCCCGAGCCCCCGAATATGAAGTTGAGCTCTTGTTCGATTTCTGGGAACTCGTCTTCAGCTGAGGGGCCATCTTTCTTCCCAGCTTCCTTCTTATATTTGGGTTCTGGCTGGCTCCAATTTTCCCGTGTGAATCTTTTCAAAGTGAAGCAATTTTTTGCCGCATGCTTTCCTTTCGGATGGAAAGGGCATTGGGCATTCATTACTTCGTCGTACTCTTTGTTCTGGGGAGCTCTCGTTCTTCTGAGCTAGGCTGCAGCGACCAGAACCTCGCCCTTTCGCTTTTTCTCTTTTTGCTTCGGGGGTTCGGTATGATCTTTTTTTGTCTTTTTGCTGGGGTCGATCCTCCTGGCGTTATGCTCACGCATCCGACGCGGTTGCATAGCGATCAGTTAAGGCGAACATGTCCCTAGCCGTGGTTGGGGGTTTCCAGGACATCTTCTTGATGAGATCGGGATTGTTGACACCTTTTTGGAAGGCCGCGATGACAACTGCATCTGAGACGTCTCGGACAGTATTCTTTTTCTGCGTGAATCGCCAGATGAACTCTATAAGGGATTCGTTTTTCTTCTGATGGAGCTGGTAGAGGTCCCAGGGGGTTCTAGGCTTCTCGAAAGTGCCCTGAAAATTTGTGATAAACTGGTCACAGAGGTCTCCCAGGAGTCGATGGAATCTCTTGGAAGCCCTGTAAGCCATGCTTGAGCCGAAGGAGCCAACATAACCGGCAGATAATTTGCCATCACGTTGTGGTCACCTCCGGGCACTTTGACTGCAAGGGAGTAAACCTGCAGCCAAGCTTTCGGATCTCTTTCTCCGTCAAATTTGGTAATGCCTTTCGGATTAAAATCGTCCGGCCATTACAGTCGGCGGAGGCGAGCAGTGAATGCCCTGATCCCGTCGATAGGGTCTTCGTCGTGTCGAGCACGGTGGTGACGCGGCGAAGAGTCCACTCGGTGGTCCTCATCCCGGTATGAGTTGTGCTAGCCTTTGCGATGGCCATGGTCGAGGGCCCGATTATGAGGATGTCGGCTGTTATGTTCGCGATTATCGTCCCGGCGGCGCCGCTCATCATCATCCCGCTCTTGTCTTCTAGCATCGAGGTCTTGGCGAAGGTCGCGGTGTATGGTGGAGCGTACATCCTTGTCGCGGGGGGACTTGTGCCGACTGCTTCTTGTCCAACTGCGACCAGTCTGACTGCTTGCCTGGTGAGTTTCTTCTCCTGTGCGTTGAGGCTTGGTCGTCTTGCCCCGCTGGTTGTGTTGAATCGCCGCGGCCGTTACCATGGCTTTGACTTGCACCACGATCGGTACGGCTGGGCTGTCGGATTCTATCATGGGTCCCAAGGTATCAAGGAGTGTCTTGGTAGCCATGATGTTCTGCTGCGGAGATTGGAAAACTGACTGGTTTCCCGCTCTAGAATGCAAGATATCGTTGTTGACGTTGCGTGCCCGATTTTGAAGTGACCAGACGCGGTCGTCTGGGTCTTCATGCTGGGCGAGCCCCGTCTCGATCTCCCCAGGTCCCCGTCGATTCTGTGATTCGGGAAGACTGCTTCCGATCACGTTTTCCGAATGAAAACTGGAGAAGCTCTTGGATCGGATCTGATTTGAGTCCGAAAGGGCGAGGGTGCCATGCTTGTTGGCGATGAAGTGTAAACTTCCGAAGCAGAAGCCCTGGCCTGGAGTGAAGGCGATGCCATCTTCGAAAGCCATCGAGATCGCTCGGATTGATCTTCGCGCTTCCCCTACCTAGCGCGCCAACTGTCGACGTTTTGTGTCGGCAATAATCTTAGGGGTGTGTGAATTTGTGGGGCAAGGCGCTGGATCAGGATCTCTATGGTAACACAAGACAAAGAGTTATACAGGTTCAGGCCCTCAACAGTAGAGGTAATACCCTAATCCTGTGTTCTGGAATTATATGTTGGGTCTTTCTTTTCTTCTCCCTCTCCCTTCTCTTATATACAGGGAGGGGAGTGGAATCCAACTCGGATACTAGATCGCGCGTCCGAGTTGGTTACAAATAGAGGAATCATATCTTTCCTTATCTAGGATAACCTTCTTTACGGTTACAATCTCTTCTTGTGGTTACAATACGATTGAATAGCTCGGATTCACGTTCTTTCCTTGATCGGTCCTTTTGGACATTCACGCGTGCATACCCGGTCCTCGTATCCTCCACAACCATGTCTCTAGAAAACATATATAACACTTACATGACCCAAGATTTGTATTCTTTATTAAAAATGTTTTAATAGGCAGCGGTCGTGGACCGCTTAAAATAAAAAAATATATAAAATTATATTTAAGCGGTGAGGGACTGCTGAAATTTTTTAAAAAAACAATAATTTTTTTAAGCGGTCAGGGATCGATGGAAATCAAAAATATAAATAAAAAAATTTCAGCGCATGGGATTCACGGATTTCTACTCTTTAGAGACTATTTGTGCAATTTTATCATATAAACGGTCAGTTTCGTAAAAAAGTTTTACAACGAGGCTAATTAGTAAAAAGGTTGGCACAACACTGGTGGCGTGCGGCACAGGAGAGCGTTCCGTGGCGTGCGGCTATGTGCGAAGGGAGTCCGACGTCCGTACGGGCAGAGAGGAGTTGCATCCTGTACAGCTTGTACAACGCAAGAAAAAGTGAAGAAAGAAAGAGTACAGAAAAAAATAGAAAAAGAGAAGAAAAATTGAAGAAATTATTGAAGTTGTACTTTTATATAAAAGGATCTCTACGTGTTTTGTATTTCTAATTTGATAAATAAATTAGTGATTATGGATTTCAATCTATTAATTCTTGTTCATCATGTTTTTTGTACAATTTTTTCTAGTTTGATTATTTAATCTAGTTTTCCTCTATAGTCTTAGATCCATTATCCTAGATTGATTCATTCCGTTTGATCATTATTTTATTAATTTTAGAATTAATAAAACAATAAAAATTAAGTTTAGGTATTAGTTTACACCGATCCACCTTTTTTTAGTGCACTTCAATCCTTCATATGTGCAGCATGGACTTATCACCGTCAGCAACGGCAGCAATGGAAGCTTGAATCCGATGCAAACTTCTACCGGTGCAGCTGAAGAAGGTGATGATCCGTCTGCTGTTTCTGACTGTTGGGAACGGAAATAACAATTTTCAGGATTATAGAATTTTAGATCGGGGGGATACTGGGGAAACAGAGGAGGAGAAGGGAAACAGGACCGCTGTATCACGGAAATAACAGTAAGTCCGATCATACAGAAATCCCAACAAACAAACATAGAGGACCAACACTGAACAGCCAAACATGTTGACAGCAAAAGGAGAAACTAAGCAGAGAGCCCTCCACATTGCCGTCATCCCCGGCTTGGTCATCATGCGAAGTTGGTGGTAGGGAACGGCGGCCATCCAGTCTCTGCTGCATCAGCACCTTTGTTGCCGTTCGAAGCAGGTCCCTGTTTCCAGTTCTCCATAACTTTTGTGAATACCTGCCCAATATGTTATGAATGAACACGCATGGAAGATAATTTCGTGATAGTTTTCTTCTCAAAATATGCTCGATTGCGAGCCTTCCCAATAGCCCAACACAAATCCGCCAAACAGCATATGAACTTTACCCCCTTGAGGCCAGAGCCTTTTGACTCACGGGATAAACAGAACTAAGAAACTAGGTCAACATTGTTCACCAAGGCACTGAGCTACACTGCTCACGATTACTTTTGGCACAATACAACCAAAGATAATCAGCATCCACTCTTCGTACATGTTTTAATATCTCTGCAACTTTGAAATAGTAATGCATAGAAGCACATCCGAAGAACAAATGTTCAACACTTTCACGCTGAGAGCAAAAATAGCAGGAAGAGTCTCCCAGTCAGTTCCTTCTTCTCAAATTGTCTTTTGTGAGAATTGCTTGTTGCCAGATAAGCCACATGAAAATTTTAAATTTAATTTTAATGGGTAAGTCACATTCCAAATCAAATTATTAGAATCCCCCCTGGCCATTTGTCAACATTTATATAAACGGATTTAACTGTGAGATGCCCAGAATTATGTAAAGACCATCTGACAACATCCTCTTCTTCTCTGATCTCTATAGAAAACTACCTTCGAAATTGTAATTGCCATTGCCTGTGCTTTGCTAAAGAAAAATGCACATCATTAAAGTATTTGAGTTTCACCAGTTGTTGCCACATCATTTAAGTATTTAGAAATTTGAACTACATAAATAAGCAATAGGGAACGAAGGAGAATAAGAATTATCAATCAAATAAAGGTGCATTACTGCTCCATCAAGATTAGTTGGGCATTTCCTGGAAGAAGCATGAGCATCACATATTCCCTACAACTCAACCTTCTAACCACCCTCCTCATTGCCATGGGAAATTGTCAAATTTGTGGTTGTTAAGGGGCGGCTGGGTGCACTAATTATTGCTCCTAAAAATCGAATGGGCTTAAACTAATTTGGAGAGAATCCCTTCACATAGAGATTCTCTCTCCAAATTAGGCCGCCTGGAGCCGGAGTCGGAGCTCTGCCGTCCGACTTCTCTGCTGCCTGGAGGTCGCCGCTGCCGCCGGAGTCTGGCTCCTCTGCCGCCTGTCCGGCTCCTCTGCTGTTCGACTCCGGCACCTGACGCTGACCGCCGCACCCGGCCGCTGCAGACTGCCGCACCGCCCTCTACCGCTGCGGGCCACCGCTGCCTACCGTGGGTTGCTCGGTGGATTTTTCTGGACATCGTCGCTCCGGATGTCGTCGCTCGGAGATCGCCTCGCCGACCTTCTCCTGGAGACTGCGCTCGCGGCAGTGGCACTGCAGTCCTCTGCCGTCCGACTCCAGCCACTCGCGCAGCAGCGGCACTGCGGCCGGCTCGCGTCTGCGCTGCCGGGGAGAGGGCGAGCCGCGTGCGTTGCGGGAGGATGTGCGGTAGCAACACTGCAGTCGCACTTGTCTGCGCTGCCGGATCGTTGATGCCCATCACAAGTTTCTGTCCTTTCTGGTTTTGTTTGAGACACTGATTGGAACTCAAACAGATCTCACAAGCCAGCGTTAAGGGAGTTTGAGTTCTGTCCCAAAAAAAAATGTCGTCTTCTGGTTCTCGGGAACGGTTTCTGTTCCTTGACGTCCAGTTATTTTTGATGGTCTCAATTATCGAGACTGGGTTCTCCATATGCGTCTTCACATGCGTGCCCAGCGTCTTTGGGAGTTTCTTACTGGCGAATTATCCTGTCCGCCTCGTCCGGCTCCTCCTGCCACGCCTGTTGTTCCCAAGGAGGCCAATGATGCTGATCGCCAGAAGGCCTATGATGATTATGCTGATGCTGTAGAGTCATTCCAGACTCAGTTTTCTGCTCACAAGACATGGATCGATGGAGATGCTCGTGCCTCTGCTATTTTGGTTGCTAGCATGGAGGTGCATCTTACTGGTGACATTGTTGCTTTCTTGGGATTGAGGTTTCTTCTACCTCTGAGGGCTTCTTTCTCTCCCAAGAGAAGTATATGCAGGATCTTCTTGATTGTGCTTCTCTCACTGATGAGCGTACAGCCGAGACTCCCGTGGAGCTCAATGTTCACCTTCGACCTACTGATGGTGAACCTCTTGAGGATCCTACTCGCTATCGCCATCTTGTTGGGAGTCTTGTTTACCTTGGTGTCACTCGTCCTGACATTTCTTATCCAGTTCATATCCTGAGTCAGTTCGTTTCTGCTCCCACTCAGCTCCACTATAGTCATCTTCTTCGTGTTCTACGATATCTTCGTGGAACCATCTCTCGCCGTCTTTTCTTTCCACGCTCCGACTCTTCTGACTCCAGGCATACTTTGATGCTACATGGGCTAGTGATCACTCTGATCGTCGGTCCCTTTCTGCTTACTATGTTTTTCTTGGTGGTTCTCTCATTGCTTGGAATACTAAGAAGCAGACACAGTTTCCTGTTCGAGTGCTGAGGCTGAGTTGCGGGCTATGGCTCTTTTGATAGCAGAGGTTACTTAGCTATGGTGGTTACTTGAGGATTTTGGTGTTTCTGTTTCTACACCGACTCCTCTTTTATCTGACAGTACAGGGGCTATCAGCATTGCTCGAGATCCAGTGAAGCATGAACTCACCAAGCACATTGGTGTTGATGCTTCTTATATGAGGTCACAGGTACAAGATGAAGTTGTGGCTCTTCAGTATGTGCTTTCAGAGCTCCAGTTAGCAGATTTCTTCAC
Organism: Rhipidocladum racemiflorum; assembly: GCA_036346355.1. Lineage (NCBI taxonomy): Eukaryota > Viridiplantae > Streptophyta > Magnoliopsida > Poales > Poaceae > Rhipidocladum > Rhipidocladum racemiflorum. The sequence goes on from CM070586.1 coordinate 25,749,446, forward strand.
GAAGACACAGACTAAAGCTTATCATAACTTTTTCCTCTCCAAACTCAGTGTTATTGATCCACCATGAGTTTGAGGGGGTGTTAGAGATAGAGTCCTAGTATATCTGTATTCTGCTAGAGATAGAGTCATGTTATCCTCTCCCTCATGTACATGTATATATACTGGCCCATTGGCCTCATAATGAATACAAGTGCTATTCATAACAATATATTTTAAGAACACAAAATGCCAGCGATGTATCTGTTATGAAATCGACAGGCACAAAAGTAAGAAATAGATAAAATCAAATCAAAATTAAGAATAAGAGACACAGATTTAACGTGAAAAACCCTTGCGGGGAAAAACCACATGCACCGATCGGAAAAATATTTCACTATTACCTAGAGAGTTACAAAACGCTGGGGATTACAAGATATGTCTTTTTCTCTTTAGCTTACAAAAAGGTATTTATAGATGGTGGCGATCTTCACTCACTACTACAGAATGGTACATCACTATCGCTTCATCTGTGTCGGTTCTAAACTTTTAACTAAAAAACCGATTGTGATACATATTTCTGATCTGTAAATTTTGGTAACAAGTTATCACAATCGGTTCTGAGCTAGAACCGATTGTGATGATACCTCATCAATCGGTTCTAGCTCGAATCGATTGTGATAAGTGGGCACTTATCACAATCGGTTCTGAGCTAGAATCGATTGTGATGAGGTATCATCATTGTCGGTTCTAGCTGAACCGATTGTGATAAGTGCCCACTTATCACAATCGGTTCTGAGCTAGAACCGATTGTGATGATACCCCTCATCACAATCGGTTCTTTCAGGGAACCGACACTAATAACGAGTGTATTGCAATCGGTTCTTTCAGGGAACCGACACTAATAACGAGTGTATTGCAATCGGTTCTTTCAGGGAACCGACACTAATAACGACTGTATTGCAATCGGTTCTTTTAGCGAACCGACACTAATAACGAGTGTATTACAATCGGTTCTTTCAGGGAACCGACACTAATAATACATATATTACAATCGGTTTTTTTAGGAAATCGATACCAATAATGCGTGTATTACAGTCGGTTCTTTTAAGGAAACGATACCAATAATACGTATGATTCTTTCACGAAACAAACACTTGTATTGCAATCGGTCCAAATTAGAACCGACACGAATCCTTGCGGTGGCATACTAAAACCTAGCTAGTCCTCGGTCATGACCTCCCACCCAAGCTCTTCTCAGTCCACGCCGCCTAGCTCCTCCTCCGAAGCTCGGCCCGCTTAGCGCCTCCTCCCGAGCCCCGCCGCCAATGCCTCCTCCCGAGCTCGGCCCAGCAGTACCTCCTCCTCCCGAGCTCGGCCCGGTTCCTCCTCCTGAGCCCTGTGGTTTCTTGTGCATCACCGCCTGTTGCCACGATTTGGACTTGGTAGTGCCGTGTCCATCAAGGAGGCGGCGTGATGAGGTTGGAGACGTGCTGGTTCTGCTCTTCCACCATCTACCCCAGCCACGGCATCCGGTTCGTCTGCAACAAACCAAGGTCTCATGGGTTCTTCCCTTGTACCTTCCCTTCTTTTCTGTAGGTTTTACATTTGTTAGATAGAGATTGCACAACCTGGTTCTTTGGCAAATTTCTCGTGGATTTCATGTTCTAGCCATTTCTTGGAGTACATTTGGATTGTATCGTATTTCTTTGTTGTGTTTCCTGCGTATTCGTGGTAGCAGTGAATAATAATGTGAAATTGTTGCTTCTGCCATCTATTGTTGGCCCATATGTTCTCTTCTATTTTGTTAAATAAACTTGATTGTATTAAGTTTTGCAGCGCCAAACTATTGTTTTACTTCTTCTCTGAAAATAGTATCGAACTTCTATTTCTATTGCAAGTTCTGAAGTTTCAGAGCTATAGGGAGAGACAAGGAGCAGAGTCAAGTAGCGACAGCAGAATATCAGGAATTGAGACTTGGGAGTTCTGTAATTCACATATTTCGTTGGGTTTGTTTTTGTGAAAGAAAATTGAACGATTAAGCTCAACGCTTCATGAGCTGGATTACAGGCCTTCAAACAAACATATTTACTTTGCTGAAGATAGGTACATCCGCTACTACATTCATGTTGCTTACTATTTTTCAGTTGAATTAGTAAGGTTCAATTTTAAATTGCTAGCTAGCTAAGCTTATGTCAATATTGAGATGATTAGTTTTTTTTTTGTTTCAGAGAAGAAGGCAAAGAAATACAATCTAGGATAGAACAAAGCAGCAACTCACCTAGTTTTGGTAACATCCCTTCTCGTATAAAGAGGTAATTTGTGCTTCTATTTGGGAATTTGGCACGGATGTGTTATATCTGTATCTACTATAATTCTCGTATAAAGTGGTGATGCACTCACGTAATTGTATAGCTCACTTTCTGTATAAATTGTTCGTTTTTCATGGAAATCTATTTTTAGCACACAATAGAACTCGTTTCTTTTATCGAATTGTTATGGAGGAAATGCATACTAAGGCTTAAAATTGTACACATTAATTTGTTGTGAGTTCTGCATGGTCGGGCGCTTCTGAGGCTAGCTAGAAATCTTTGGTTTTTATTTTGTGGTCTCCGGCTATTTATTTGGTCCTTATTAGTATTATGATTCAATGGCTAGTACTGAAATAAATAGTTATGCCTTCTATTATTTTAGTGATCTAGTTTTAGGTAACTGATATTGAATACATGCTAGCTTCCAATTCTCATTCTGATATTTTAATGACTTATATAGTACTAAAATAAATAGTTAATACTGCTTAAGACCATAAAGAAAACTTCCTACTTTACAACCTGCTTATTAGGTTTTGGATGCACTAAAAACTCTAGTATTGTTCTCGCATGTCTATTACATGTTAGATATGAAACATAATGCTCTGTGAATATTGGCTTGCCGACAATTGCCCTGTAATGTTGTTCTCCTTTAGATCTTTATTTAGACATTGACTTCTAGCATAATATTGCTATAGCATTTGACTTAGAGCCCACTTATTTAGATCAAAAGTCAGAAACTAAGAGACTATACTTTTGGTTTAGTTCTGGATGTTTTATTTTGTATGAGCAATATTACTAAAATTATGATCATTTAAGGAAAGCAAAAATGAGTTATGATGCTATAGATTCAATTGAGTAGTAGCTTTATGTCTATTTATGTAGTTATCGGACTGTCAATTATTGAGATTGTGATAATATGGCTATCACAATCGGTCTTAGCTAGAACCGATTGTGGTAATATGATCATCACAATCGGTTCTAGCTCAGAACCGATTGTAATAACCATATCATCACAATCGGTTCTAGCTCAGAACCGATTGTAATAATATGGTTATTACAATCGGTTCTGAGCTAGAACCGATTGTGATGATCATTTATCACAATCGATTCTATCTCAGAACCGATAGTGATAATAGGGTTATCACAATCGGTTCTATCTCAGAACCGATTGTGATGAGCCACTCATCACAATCGGTTCTGAGATAGAACCGATTGTGATAACCCTATTATCACTATCGGGCGAAAACCGATTGTGATAGTGCCTCCTCATCACTGTCGTTGGACTTTCTATCGCCACCAAAACCGATTGTGATGACAAAAAAGAACCGATTCTGATGTACATTTCTGTAGTAGTGACTGTGCTTCGCCAAACATGAGTTTCTAAATTTGGATCATATATCAACAGTATGGCCTCAACTACAGGGCACGGTGTTAATAAAACTACTTAATAAGGCGTGAATTAATAAATATGGACAGAAGCAAAGTGGGAGATGACTTCAGTGCACTGTGGAGATATATGTCAGTAGACTGTTTAGTCATTGTAGCATCCTATATATTTCCTACGTATATACGATCGATGAGAGAAACAACGGGTAGGTGGGATGGGATCATGGCATTGTGCGATGCGGATCTACCTCAGGGCCCTCCCGTGGTGCAAGTGGAGACGTGGAAGCTCCGACGTCAAAGCTCATGGATCCCATGCTGCTGATGGCGGTGCGCAGCGGTGATTCCAAGCTCATCGATTTTAAGGTTCGCCCCGAGGCTAGTGAGCAAAGGTTGTCAGGGAGTTGTTTCGGAACATGACACTATCAGCCATGCATGTTTCATCTTCTTGTTGCGAATGCCGCGAAGGTTACTCCGGCCTCACCCTTTTTTGTGTATATATACCTAAACGTGTGATTTGCCATAACCTGGTGATCTCGCAGGGTCTGCATGCAAGAAGACTTTCGCCGTAGCTACGAGGTCTCAGGTCGATTCAAAGCAGGTCAAAGTCGATGCTCTTCGTGCGGAGAAGTCCAAGCTGGAGGGCCGGGTCGCCAAGCTGGGCTGTTGTGACGCGAGTAGGGCCCTAGAAGCGACAGTGAATTGTTCGACCGATACTTTGATTTATAAAATAACTAGCTGAATTTATGTGCCGTTTGTGTGCTCCAAACATCGAAATTATTTTTGAAAGAATGTTTCCCTTGCTGGCAAAATTGTAGTAACAAATATTTTTCAAACAACTGTTGATGGTTGCTAGACCAATTCGTCCTCAGTTCTCACCCACGAAGCTGCCCAACAACGAAATTGTAGTAATTAAATAACAAAATGGAGGTCAGTACTTATTTTTTCTTTTTTCTTTCAGATTTATTGCTGTAGTATACTGATTATCGTTGATCACCAGTAAGAAGGTATTTTCTGAAATTTCGGGATGATTATTTAAACTTTTTTATTATTGAAGCGTGCATAGTTTGGTAGGTTCATGCCAACAAATCAAAGCAATCACGCAAATGCCAAGGTCATTACGAACTAGTAATTTGTAACAAGAGGATATACTAACAGAAAAACTAAAAAACGGTATACCGTTGCAACGGTATACCTCTGAAACTCATGAAACTTGTGATTTTTTGCACTGAAACTCATGAAACTTAGCACTAAAAACTGATAAAACATGAAACTGATGAAACTAAACACTGAAACTCATGAAACCAGCACTGAAACTGATAAGTTTCATAAGTTTCATGTCTATACCGTTGCAACGGTATACCGTTCCCTAGTCATTCTCATATACTAAAGGAACCATGCGTGTTGAACTGGAGGACGTGATATTACTTGACTACAGTCCTATACTGACAGATTTATGACGTTAGAAAATCATTGTAAAGGACTATAGAGGTAGGCGTATGAAGTGTGCAAACTCATTGAAAGTTTTCTAGTTTCGTCATTGATAGATATTATATGCTATTATAACTAACTTTTGATAAGCAATGCGAGTATCATAACTCTTGATAAACGATGCGAGCATCATAACTCCACGTACGCATTTAAGTCCGGCTATTATGCACTACGGAACGATATATAGGCCATTTTATCACAAACCTGATGTGCCAGCGTTACGCAGAGGAACGAGGAACCGGGTACGTGCTGAACTGCTGATGATATTTGCACAACGAAGCACCTCTCATATATGTTTGTCATAATGCTACCTTTTGTTGGCCCAGCTTCTGCTATCTACACATACAACACTCGCTCTCTCTTTGGTACTCAGAAGAGAAAACTCACAGTGGAACACAACGATTAGTACTCGCACTCACACAAGCACTTTGTTTATTGACTTTCACAGCACCGCACACTTTTCTCTTGTTTAATCACCACTCACTACTCATCTCTAATTAACAGCAAACACAAGGCTTAAATAAGCCAAACTCACGCACACCCTGCAGCCACGCATTGGCGTCACATGCATGTAACAACCCACGTCCTGCCACTTGCCTCCTCCGCGCGGAGTTCATCCTGAGGACTCGGCCAGCTCCACGATCCGCACGACCCGGTATTTCTCTGCATGCATGCCTGCTCATGCGTGATCCTCATGACCCGTTCTAGCAGCACTACATGCGCATGCATGCTCCTTCCACACGCTAAGCACTAACTCGTGTATGCAAGTCTCACTTACTTGCACGCACACACAGCCACTAACACAAACATGTACACCATGCTTTCCTTGATCACACACACTTAACTCTAAAACACTAAACAAATCAAGATTAAGTCTAACACCTTTAACAATACAGTAGTACGTTAGGTGAGATTATTTTGATTTCAGCAAGATGTTTGGTGAAATGTTGAAACAGATCCTCAACTTGGTTCAAAGGATTGAGCGCTGGTGAACATATATTGTGATCCCCTGTGAAAAGTTAAAGCTACAAACATACACATCGATGGGAAATACCTTCTGTGCGAGAAAGGGAAACAAAAGAAGTGCTTCTCTCTTCAAATCGTACGGGAAATATTATATATTGTAACAAATGGGGAAAAAAAGCAAGCAACTAACTAAAGAACAAAGGATCGAGCAGCTGTTTGAGGTGACCCATCTTTATGTTTCTCTCCAGTTCATTGTTGCTTAGTCTAACATAAATTACGCATTCACAAATCCCAAGAAGGTGCAAAACTTCAGATGTACAAGGTGATCGATTTATTAATTTCAAACATCAATGAACAACAGAACAGTAATCCCTTATCTTCACAACAAAAAGATGGTACTGGGAAGGAGATTGGAATAAAGAGAACGACAAATAAATCATATCTTGTCATGTCAGTGCAAACCCTTAGTCTCGGGCGAGGTGATGGAGAAAGTTCAAGGATGTCCATCGATCACCTGACTGCAACCTGACTATAATTCATGGACAAGATCGGAACTGCACATTGGCAGCATATATAAATGCCTTTAGATTTTTAGGTTCAACATCTTGAGAGAAATTAGACAAAAAAAATGTGTTCCCAAAGTAAATGTCAGATTTCATGTTTGGATCCTTGTATTAGATTTGATGTTTGAACACAGAATTCTTCAGATCTTTGTTTTCTTTCAAGGCTCTCAAGTCAGTCTCAAAGCGCTAGGTAAACAAATCATGTTCGTACAGCTAGAGATTCTAGTACCGTAGTACGCAGCGCCTTCCAGTTCACAAAATCTCGAGAAAGCACGACCATGGCGATATGGAACTACTGATTGCGTCCAAGGTTTACAATTCCGGTAGGAAAAAAATTTCGGTGCTCACCGATAAACAAGAAATTTCGGAAATTTCGGAAATATCGGATTGAATTCAAACAAATTCAAATTTTTTTAAAAAAATTTGACAGGATTTCCCTAGAAACTCTCTAAGCCGTCCTACATCACAATTGCATATAACAACAAAGAAATAAGACTACATATCACAAATTACAGCACCCATTAGATAATCTATTGCACTAAGTGTCCAAATGTCATCCTAAATGCAATCTCAAATATTACAAGTCCATAGTTTTGCAAAATAATAAACAGTCCCAAATTTACAAGCACATTTCACCAACATAGGTATTGAATGAATATCAATTCCTGTTCGGTGTCCAGAACCAACAAAATCACTCCATCATCCTAAGTAGAAAGCTTGTAAGGAACACGTTAATCACTATATCAACTGATTCAATTCATAATCACACAAGTACAGGTTTGAGAAGATACAAGCACATCCCAATCACCAAAGATGAAACCACGGATTGTTTGATATTGGGATATTATTAAACTTTATTTCCATATGCATCCCAATCACAATACCAGCTCGGGGCGGGGGCCGGCGTCGGCGGGGCTAGCACGCGTCGGCGGGTTTGGGGCGGTGGCGGGGTCGAGCGCCGGTGGGCGAAGCGCGCCAGCTTGGCGAGGCGGGCGCGTCGGCCGGGCTCGAAGCGGAGCGAGCGGCGAGCACGCGTCGGCCGGCTTAGAGCAGAGGCGGGTCGAGCGCCGGTTGGGCGAAGCGCCAGCCGAAGCGGCGCGGTGGCGAGGGCGAAGCCGCGCCGACGGGGGCAGGTCGAGGTCGGGCGCGCGCCGCCAGTCTGAGACTCGGACTGGAGTGAGGAAAATGAAATGGTGGCCGGTGGGTGTGAGTCTGTGACTGTGCTAGGGTTAGAGGATTTTGATGGGCCGGTTCGTGAGGAACATATTTGGGCCTGTTTGGCGCGTGTTCGGGCGGGAGCCAAATTTGGCTGAATTTTTTGGCCGGTAAGGAATTTTTTTCGGGCCCCACCGATAAATGCGAAATTTCGGAAATTTCGACGAAATTTCGCCGAAAATGTGAACCTTGCGTCCAAAAATACGGAAGTACTTTTTTCTGTTCATCTTGGTGGGTTGCCAGAGGCAAATTGCGTACTGTGTACTGGGCTGCTCATCTCGAAACTGCGGTGGCCAGAAATGGAGAGTACCTAAGCTGATTTGCAATGGCAGCTGACAGCACGGTGCAACCGCGCAGCCCACCCACAGCATCAAATGCGCCCGCCATGCATCCTAAGCTGCTCATGGCTTCCCGCCTCGGCGATGCCCAGCGGCTAAAGGATCTTCTGGATGAGGAAAGCGCGGCGGCGCGGCCCGATTTCGTCCTCCAAGTTGAAGGATCAGCACCTTCTGCGGCCGCATTGCTCCTGGAGGGGGTCAGCGTCGAGGGGGACTCGGCGCTCCATGTGGTAGCAGCACGCGGAGACGGCGAGGAGTTCCTGGAGTCGGCGAAGGCGATCCACGACAGGGCCAGACACCTCCTGGATGCGCCCAACAAGAAGGGCGACACGCCGCTGCACTGCGCCGCAACGGCTGGGAACGCGAGGATGGTCTCTCAGCTGATTGATTTGGCCAGAGTCGAGGGCCACGGCGCGGAGAGAGCGAAGGAACTGGTGCGCGCGAAGAACAGGCTCGGGGAGACGGCTTTGCACGAGGCAGTCCGCACTGGAAATAGGGATATTGCCATTCGGCTGATGCTGGAGGACCCTGCGTTGGCGAGCCTCCCGAAAGACGGCGCTTCGCCAATGTACATCGCCGTCTTGCTAGGGGAGATCGATATTGCGCGGTCACTGCACGATATGAGTGGTGGGAATCTTTCGTATTCTGGACCAAATGGGCAAAACGCGTTGCATGCGGCGGTTTTACGGGGCAAAGGTACCTCTCGAGCGCATTTGTTCTTTCAAATTTTAGGAGTTGTCTATTTACAGTGTCACCTTGAGTTTATGGTTGGATTGTTGAGCTGGGTCCTTTCGCGTTTTTTAGTTGAAAATTCTGAATTGAAAGTGGATTTTTCTGGAACTTCAAGGTTGAAATGGCCAGTCAAGAGTTTGATTTATGCCTAAGTCGACAGGCGCCGGGGTTGGCCATGGAATGAGCGGGCGAGGCAGAGTGGACAACGACTGGGCGTGGGCGGCAGATTGCGCCAATGAGAAACATGTCGGACGAGCGCAAGTTGGAATCATCCCTCATCTAAAACATTTGAGTTGATTTTTTTTTAAAAAAAATCTCGTCCATTAAAGAAGCATGAAAAAACTTTGTGATATACGATTAAAATACATCATCATCATCATCATTATTATTATTATTTATAATTACATATTTTACATGTATTTTTAATGTTCCCTTGCTACCCTTGACGGGGATAGGAGGGTGAAAACCCCTGTAATCCTGCATCACACTTCCATCCCGAGTGTTACAAGAGTATACTTGCATCAATTTATGGTAGCGTCTATAGACGTATGGTGCGAAGGATTTTAATGTCTCGGTTAATCTGTGGACGATTACATATAGTAGTGCTTCTATACTCCTCTAAAGACTAAATTGCACAATGCAAAAAAAAGTGTTCACCGTTTTGGCCCCTTTCATTTATTTATTTATTTATTTTTGTAAAATAGCATCCTCTTGAATTTTTTTGCAAACCTATCCTCCCTCTGTGCTATAGTAGTGCTGCGAAGGTCTTCCCGCGTCGCGCCGTGCCAGCTCCTGCAAACACCACAGCCCCTCCTGCAAACACCACAGCCCCTTCTGTGCTCCCCCTGCGCGGCTGGCGCTCTTTCCTTGCCACCAGGCGCGCTCGCCGCGATTCTCCGTGCCGCGCCACCTCCCGCGGTCCCTGACATGGCACATTGGCTTCCCGTGGTCCTCTAGTACGGAAATTACTTGGTCTCGCCTTCTGGTCATTCCGCGGTGGGGTAAGGGACTAGTTTTACAGAAAAAAAAATTGGGAACGAGCCATTCTTGCAAAAAGAGAGAGAGAGAGAGGGAGAGGGGTCAAAATAGTGAATAGTTCGTAAAAAACAGTGTTGTTAGTACTAGTGTAGTGTGTGGTTGACGACCAGATACTCAATTTTATTTTGAAAGTTATGCATTTAATCTTTTGGAGAATATCTAAATATTTTTGTTAGCCAAAAGTGCATAATAGAGTCCTTATTTAAACGAAAGCATTGATCAAATATATGCATATGCTACGAAAGAAACTTTTTAAGATTTGGAATTCAAATTTAAGCAGTGAACCTACAAAATTTGGTGTGGGATTGGGTATTCAAATTTAAGCAGTGAACCTGCAGTTAAGTTGTGCATTCATTTGATCACTTCTCTTACATATTTATTTTCTGCAGTGATGACAGAGATGCTACTGGATTGGCACAAGGGCCTTACCGAACAAAGGGACCAGGATGGCTGTACGCCTCTTCACTTCGCCACATCTCAAGTAGAAGATCGAAACCGCCGGTTCTCCCCTCGTTCTAGCTTCCCTTGGGTTCGCTTCACCACATCGATCACCGACATCCCACTCTTGTTACTACAAGCTAATCCTTCTTCAGCATATCAGCCTGACGACAGTGGGTCATTCCCTATACATGTCGCTGCTGCAGTTGGTGCGAACAAGACAGTCTCCGATATGCTTGAAATGTTTCCAGACATCGCTGGTCTGCGCGACGCTAAGGGAAGGTCTTTCCTTCATGTCGCCGTCGAGAAGAAGAGACGCAGAATAGTTGAACACGCTTGCCGAGCTACATCATCGTTAGAATGTATTCTGAATATGCAGGACAATGACGGGAACACTGCACTGCACCTGGCTGTGCAGGGTGGCGATAGTGAGACTTTTTTCTTCCTATTCAGGAACCGGCAAGTACGCATGCATTTGACAAATAATGATGGGAACACCCCTAGAGATCTGTCACTATGTGATATTCCCCCGGGGCTGTCTTACAAATGGGTAACTGCTTTACTCTCTCCTTTTATTTGCAGGGAGATTGTCCCTTTGAAGCGAACGAAATCAATACTTATAATTTGCACGGTTTTATATATTGATCTCTCCTATTTCATTTCGCAGAACCCGAAGCAATTGATACATCGCGCACTAACACGTGCAAGCGCGAACCACGGTATCCGTCGCTGGGATCAGTTTGAGGAAGAGTACATTCTGCAACCAAAACGAGAGGATGAGGAGAAAGAATCGGAGAAACTGAATAACTCTACGCAAACTTTAGGCATCAGCTCAGTGCTCATAGCAACAGTGACGTTTGGCGCAGCTTTCGCCATGCCTGGAGGCTACATAGCCGATGACCATCATAACGGTGGCGCACCGACGCTTGCAGGGAGGTACACCTTCGATGCATTCGTCATGGCCAACACACTGGCGTTCGTCTGCTCGTCAATCGGCACCGTCGGCCTTATGTACTCCGGCATTACTACGGTCGACTTGCCCATCCGTCAGAAGCACTTTCTTAGGTCACTGTTCTTCGTGTCAAGCTCGTTGACATCCCTTGTTACCGCCTTCGCATTGGGTACGTACACGGTTCTGGCCCCTGTTGCTCATAAGACCGCCGTTGCAATCTGTGTGATCAGTCCTGTTGTTGTGCTCTACAGAAGTGTAGGGCGGTTTCAGAGAATGTATGCTCTTGCAGGACCGTTATATATTAGAGCGGGGCTTTGGCCATTGGTAATGTTAGCCAAAGACATCGTTACAAGAATGTTAAGGTTATATTGGCCCTTTGTTGTGATATTCAGTTGGGCAGCGTGTGCAAGGAACTATAGGCACCAATGACTCGATCGACGAGGCATGAAAATATATACTAGCAACAAGGTCACTTGTGAGCGTTAAGGACTCTTTTGTTTCAAACTTTCGGTTGTTTTTGCTGTGCTTGTAACTTTGTATTTTGAGACTTGCTCTTTTTATGTTGTTCTCATATATTTTGTCCTATTTATATATGCACTTTGCGGAAAAGCTTCTAAAAATGCTTTCGTTCTCACATATAATCAACTAGGTAGTATTTGCGCGCTACGCCGCGCCGTTCATAATATTGTTGATCCTGTAGAATCGATGCATAAAATAATATAGGAATGTAAAGGTAAGCTTAATTTTTTTAATTGGGTGTTAAAGTTAGAGGGAAGATGAAATATGATATTTGGCAAGTATGTAATTCAATGGAGGAATGATATCGAACATATAGGTAACCATATGATAATGTTTTGGTAGGGAGATAACATACAGGTAACCATATGATCCTGTAGGAGCACAAAGAACAGTATGGACTATAGAACTCAGCTGTTAAAACCGACATATATATATATATATATATATATATATATATATATATATATATATATATATATATATATATATATATATATAGAGAGAGAGAGAGAGAGAGAGAGAGAGAGAGATCACATGTTCCGTACATAGCATAACTGCCAGTAATTTGCAGGTGTGTATAATGGATATACAAAGGTAGATGTAAGGGGCAAACAACAGGCGAGCCCTTTTTGGTGGTTATAATACAACGATCGACAAAAACTGGACTGATTTGATAAGACTATCAGTAGTAATATAAGATAACACTAAGACAGTAACTATGCAGCCTTTGCCCAACGGGTTATTCGGTGCCCTAACACAAAACACTAACTTTCTAGTCCTGCATATATTGGATCCTGGGTTGTTTTGATGCCTTTCTGGAATGCACTGCAAGCAAAAAGCAAATCGAGAAGGGAATCTGTTAGCTAATAAAATAAGAGTATTTCTGTTACGTAGAGACGACGTTTATATGAGCCATAGTGAAAGGAAACATGGCGAAATTGATGCATTGTAAAGGAACCTTTTCATGTACGCTTTTCTGTGTTGGCCTCAAATAGTTTTGCTGTAAGTTAAGATGATACAAAGAAAGATTGGAAATATTAAATTTAACAAATTAGAAAAGCCATTGTTTATTTTGGAAAAAAATATTACTGTTATCGTGCTTACTGCCAGTCCACAGGTAATATTTAATGGAAGAACACATTTGAACCGCTGAATAAAATCGACTCCACATTAAGCATTGTAAGAGCGAAACCTCACCTCGAGTTGTTATTCCTAACTATTTTTGAATTGCCAAATGCCTCAAGACACGTTAGACTGGTGGGAAACAAATGGAGATCTTATAAGATAACACCTTCAACAGTACCATCCAGAAGACAAATATTTCCAAAAAAAAAGTGGAAGAACCTCTGCTTCCATATATAACAGTGGGAAAAACTTATTTTGAGAACCTGCTGCTCTACTGTTCACTTTTGAATAGCAGATCTCCTAGCAACATATACAGGCACTGAATGATAAGCTTTGTGAGGAAATTGCTATGCAACAGTTTTTGTAAATTAGAAAGATATGTTGGAAAAGAAACAGGAATTAAAGAAAACTGAATTAAGAGGTGCCAGCTGCCAAATAAAGGGGAACAAGAGCATACCAGAAGGCCATTCATGCTTATAGTACCAAACTGCATAAAGAACGCCATTTAATTTGGCTGTCTGAAACTGACAAGCATTGAAAATTTATGCTTTATCAAGACAAAAGCACCTTGATTAATCTAAGATCACGAATTGAGAAGCTGCCGTCATCACATCCTTAAGCTATCGTATAGCTAGCAATCCTGATTAAAGAGGAAGCTGACATACAATGATTAACTGTTTCAGCATTGAAATGTCATCACCACAAACGATGCTTACTTATCCTCCATCTCTACTAAACAGCATCCCTCATTTCACTTATTATATTTGCACAAGCAGATACTGCGGTTGAATTGATGAATACCTAGATGACGCGAAATGATTCTGCTATTTGCTTTAGATCCTTGTAATGCTTATTCCATTGTATCCCTGCATAAATACATAACTCATGTTCAAGATCAAAAAGTCCAAAAGAAATGGCAAGCATTTTTGCGATGGGTTATGTATTTATGCAGAAGAGCTTGCAGGGAATCCATAAAGTCTATATATTTATGTGGAAGTGATGAGAGTGGTTAGTTTCTAAATTGCGTTTACAGAAGAGCTTGCAGGGTATCCATAAAGTCTGGAAGGTTTCACTCATGAACACTAATAAACTTTACCAACAAGAGCTTGTGAACAAAATAGGACAAAAAGCAACAAAGATAGCCAATTCCTTCGTAGCTAACAACACTTCTATGAACTTCGCTTGAGAAGAAGAAATAATATACAATTGTAGTAAAGCTAAAACAAAAAACAATCTACTGTATTATATCAAACATGCTTTGGAGGCAGTGGTGATAGCAAGTATGTCAATCAATATCCTACTTACGAAGACAAGAATAGGGAAACCCCTCAGGCCCTTACATGCAGAACAAATAAAGTGGTGTTAAAACATCAACCTTGAATAAAACCCAGCATGAGCAAGTGTTATGGGTCGACAGAGCCTATGAACAGTACCATGGTACTGTAGCGCGTGAACAGTACCGTGGGTACTGTAGCACACGGTCAAGGTTGCTTGGAGAATAAGAAATCAAGGATTAAGTCAGATTAGTTACTATAGATAAGATTAGTTACCATAGATTAGAATTTTGTTTTCTTAGGCTCCAAGTTAGACATCCTATAAAAGGGATGACATGTATCACTTTATGGAGGAAGGAAGCAATGAGTAAACCAAGTTTCTAGTAGATCAGGCGCTGCCATCGATAACTGGCCGGTGGCTCCGTACAGCCAAGGCGCTAGCTTCGACAACAGCTCGTTTCGTCCGCGTCAAGGGCCCTATCTCATCCTCGTTGCGTGCGCGGACCGTGCGCGTAACAATTGGTATCAGAGCCCGACGATCCTCCTACCACAGTGACCATCGAAGATCGCATCTCCAACCTCCGCGCCTCTTCGATCGAAGGTCCAACGCTTCATCTACCGATTATCGAAGGTCCAACGCTTCACCTGCGTGCGAATCTTCCAAACTTCAACCTTGAGGACAAGGTTGATTTGCAAGGGGATAATGTTATGGGTCGGCAGAGCCTATGAGCGATACCATGGTATTGTAAGCGCGTGAAACGATGCAGTGGAGTCTTTGTAGCACCTGATCAGGTTGCTTGGAGAATAAGAAATCAAGGATTAAGTCAGATTAGTTACTATAGATAAGATTAGTTACCATAGATTAGAATTTTGTTTTCTTAGGCTCCAAGTTAGACATCCTATAAAAGGGATGACATGTATCACTTTATGGAGGAAGGAAGCAATGAGTAAACCAAGTTTCTAGTAGATCGGTACGCCATCGATAAGCGGCCGGTGGCTCAAATGCGACCAAAGCTAGCCGACAACGGCTCGTTTCGTCGCGTCAAGGGCCCTATCTCATCCTCGTTGCGTGCGCGGACCGTGCGGCGTAGCGAGGATGAGATAGGGCCCTTGACGCGACGAAACGAGCCGCTGTCGGGTTAGCGCCTTGGCTGCATTTGAGCCACCGGCCAGCCATCGATGGCGCTACCGATCTACTAGAAACTTGGTTTACTCATTGCTTCCTTCCTCCATAAAGTGATACATGTCATCCCTTTATAGGATGTCTAACTTGGAGCCTAAGAAAACAAAATTCTAATCTATGGTAACTAATCTTATCTATAGTAACTAATCTGACTTAATCCTTGATTTCTTATTCTCCAAGCAACCTTGACTGCAGTGCTACGCATCTACTATGCGTTTCACGCGCTACTGATACCATGGTATCGCTCATAGGCTCTGTCGACCCATATACGCCGCACGGTCCGCGCGCGCAACGAGGATGAGATAGGGCCCTTGACGCGACGAAACGAGTACATTGTCGAAGCTAGCGCCTTGGTACATGCGGAGCCACCGCCAGCGATTATCGATGGCGGCGCTGATCTACTAGAAACTTGGTTTACTCATTGCTTCCTTCCTCCATAAAGTGATACATGTCATCCCTTTTATAGGATGTCTAACTTGGAGCCTAAGAAAACAAAATTCTAATCTATGGTAACTAATCTTATCTATAGTAACTAATCGACTTAATCCTTGATTTCTTATTCTCCAAGCAACCTTGATCAGTGTGCTCACAGCACCACTGCATCGTTTCACGCCGCTACTGATACCATGGTATCGCTCATAAACTCTGTCGACCCATAACATTATCCCCTTGCAAATCAACCTTGTCCTCAAGGTTGAAGTTTGGAAGATTCGCGCAGGTGAAGCGTTGGACCTTCGATAATCGGTAGATGAAGCGTTGGACCTTCGATCGAAGAGGCGCGGAGGTTGGAGATGCGATCTTCGATGGTCACCGCGTGGTAGGAGGATCGTCGGGCTCGATACCAATTATTCTACGCCGCAGTCCGCCGCGACGCAACGAGGATGAGATAGGGCCCTTGACGCCAGCGAAGCAGTCATTGTCGAAGCTAAGCGCCTTGGGCAGCATGCGAGCCACCGCCGATTATCGATGGCGGCGCTGATCTACTAGAAACTTGGTTTACTCATTGCTTCCTTCCTCCATAAAGTGATACATGTCATCCCTTTTATAGGATGTCAAACTTGGAGCCTAAGAAAACAAAATTATAATATATGGTAACTAATCGTATGTATAGTAACTAATCGACTTAATCCTTGATTTCTTATTCTCCAAGCAACCTTGACCGTGTGCTCACAGTACCCACGGTATCGTTTCACGCGCTTCTGATACCATGGTACTGTTCATAGGCTCTGTCGACCCATAACATTATCCCCCCCTTGCAAATCAACCTTGTCCTCAAGGTTGAAGTTTGGAAGATTCGCACGAGGTGAAGCGTTGGACCTTCGATAACTGGTAGATGAAGCGTTGGACCTTCGATCGAAGAGGCGCGGAGGTTGGAGATGCGATCTTCGATGGTCAGCGTGGTAGGAGGATCGTCGGGCTCGATACCAATTGTTACGCGACGGTCGCGCCGCAACGAGGATGAGATAGGGCCCTTGGCCAGCGGACGAAGCCGTATTGTCGAAGCTAAGCGCCTTGGTCAGCATTTGAGCCACCGGCCGATTATCGATGGCAGCGCCTGATCTACTAGAAACTTGGTTTACTCATTGCTTCCTTCCTTCATAAAGTGATACATGTCATCCCTTTTATAGGATGTCTAACTTGGAGCCTAAGAAAACAAAATTCTAATCTATGGTAACTAATCTTATCTATAGTAACTAATCGACTTAATCCTTGATTTCTTATTCTCCAAGCAACCTTGGCCAGTGTGCTCACAGTACCCGCAGTGATCGTTTCACGCGCTTCTGATACCATGGTATCGTTCATAGGCTCTGTCGACCCATAACAAAGAAGAGAGTGTAACAGAGCGCTAGGAAAGGCTAGGATCAATCAGAGCCTACCCTGCATAAATCAGATAAGTTATTGCAGCGAACTGAACAAGAGTCTATGAAATGGCCATACTCCCGTGCTCATAGAAGCATAATGTGTTTTTTTTTCTGAGCTTTAGCACATGATCTTAGCAGCAAGCTTATTAAAGTTCGTTTAGCTCGGTGCTCAACATGTCATGGCACACAAATTCTCCAAAATAAATGGCATGATATGTCTAATTGTAGTAAGATCATAAGCAATTCATCCAATGAGTGTGGTAGCAAGGGGGATGGAATTGGAGAGTACCCGATGTAGCGGAGGAGGATGAGTGTGAGCCGTGTGAGGAGGAAGGTCTCGGCCTTGGCCGGCGTCGCGGCGAATGAGCATTGTCTTTATCTGAACCGCTCGCTCATCGCCCGACCTCCGGGCGCCCCCGGCGAGGATGAGCGCGGCCTCATTGCCGTCTGATCGTGGCCGCCAGGGAATCTGGCAGCGTCTCCTCCGTCTTCTTTGGGGTGGAGGTGGCGCGGCCAGGAGCTCCACCTACATCGCGGCGACCGGTGCGATGAGAGATTCGAGGCCGTGGCGATGGTGGTCGCTCTCTACTGCGCACTTCGCGGTAAGGTCGATGAAATGCACAATGAGAAAGCCCAAAAGCGAAACTAATCAATACTGCGACAAGGGATCGTGGCGACAAAGCGATGAGGACGATGGGGCGTCTTAGCAATTAACTACGAGCACGGCGAGCGCGGCGTGGGAGAGCTGGTCGGGGCGCTGGATGAGCCGGCGTCGGCGTGGGGATCGGCCATTTGAGGAGAACGGCGAAGACCGGGGGCCCGGTGTGGCGAGCGGCGGTCGGAGAAACGAAGAGGCGGTGAAGGTCGGGGTTCCGGTTCCACGGCTCTTTATCGACTATCGGCCACGAAGAACGGCGGCCAGCGGCGGCAGGCGAAAGGTTTGGGACGCGTGGGCGACCGTATGGGAATCGATCGAGAAGATGGACGGGCTGGATCGACGGTAGTCAGAACGTGGACCTGCACGCAATTAGCGAAATTTTGAGGGCCTTATCGCTAGAGACGCTGACGTGGATAGCCTGAGGAGCCGGCATTCTCACCCCCTGTAGGATAGTTATACTAGCTAGAGTCGCGCGCATTGCCGCGCCGTGCGAAATTTGATCTATTTTTTTTTTAAAAAAATTGACCAGTGTAAGGACCTAAACGCAATTTAATTTTTCGGAGGGACTTTCGGCGAATAGATATATTTTCTCGAGAAGAGCGGGGAAACGATCTTCTTTTGGCTAGTTTAACACCCTATACGTTTACCGATGAATAATACATGTTTCGAAAAATACTATAGATTGAGTTGAAAAAAAATATAGAGATACAACTCTAAACATATTTCTTATTACAGAAAATATTAGGAATCGAGCTAAAAAAAATAGAGATAGAGCTGCACGCATATTTCTGCTGACGAATTTGGTTAACACTCTATTACTATCCGGTCCAACCTTCTTTTATCGAGTTTAACATTCTATGCAAGTCGTAAATAGGTGACGGACCACATAAATGCTATACCGAGACCATGAGAATAAGGTAGATTGTGTTGCACACATATAGTGAAATTGTGGATTTTTCGTGTAATTTCATAATTCCAGATTCCCCGAGTCAAGTGGCCTAAGGCATTTCTGAAGAACACAAACAATCGGAGGGTTTGAAGATCGGTGACGTCGTCCGCGCCGTGACCGCTCGGACCGAGGCGAAAATCCGTAATTTTTTTAGGTTTTTTAAAAGAAAGGATTTAGATGTTTTTTTTTTAATTTCAGAGGTTTATATAAAAAAAAACGTTTTGTGAAGTTATTTTTGGTGTAGTTTGAGAGGGAAAAGAATTTCTTGGGACAAGTTGGAATTTTCGGGAAAAATTAGAAATCAGCCCTATAAAAACTTTGAAGATGGTAGTTTTAGAGGGGTATTGCAAAAGATTAAAAAAAGGGGGGAATTTTAGAGGGATATTGGAAAATTTTAGATCTTTATGTAATTTTAGAGGGGTATTGGAAAAGTTTGGACCTCTATGTATTTTTTGGTATTTTAAGGAAGAAGTCTATTTAAGGCGATGGATGAAGCTAGCTAATGCGAACGGACGGCTGGGAAAGCTAGATGGCAAGTCCTGAAAATGCCAAAAAATGAAAAAAGATATGAAACTAATTTAAACCTTCAAATCCTATTCTACAATACATCTATAGTAATTATCCGATGTTTGGCAAACAGATCAAACCATCACAGCTAAACAACAAAGAGCAAGCATACATCACAAACTTTCAGATAATGTTGCTACAACCAACAGAAACCTGCCTACATGCTGAAGCGTAAGATAAACCATTGCTGCAGATGTGCAGATGTCCGAGTTAAGACACTTAAAATAATAGAACGCAGCACAAGTTCTCAAAGTTACGCTTTTACTAAGGAAAGGCTGGAGAAACGAATAAGAGTGGGCTGTCATGATGCTAACCAGGCAAATAGCATTTCAACAAAAACTGAAGAGATCGGGTAGACAAAGAACCAGAGACCTAGTTTAACCGTACGGTAATGTGGATGTGTTGTTCTAGGTGGAAGATAAGCTAAGACCTCAAGATTTAAGAATGCCCATCATGCATGAAATAACTGCATTAGCTGAATATTCGAACCATAGTAGTTTAGGGTGCACAACTTTAGACGAAATGTTAATCAAGAAACACCTACCATAAATGGTCTTTCGAGAAATATGACAGGCCGAACTTTCAGAGCACGAACATCAACATTTTTGCCTGTGGTGGGCTGCCAAAAAGAAAGGGTTGTCAATAATATAGCGAACGATTAAATTCAGAGCAGCTCAACAATAATAATGTTTACAATTTTAATAGGAAAATAGACTCGTTATCATTGTAACTAACTTTATAAAGCTTGTTTTCAGTGCTCAAATTACCGTATTGTAGATTTCACCACTGAGGGATGTTCATCAGCTTCCAATTTTGTAGCTCTCCATTGTTGGGCAGGTTAAAAATCAACCTCGATATAGTATGCCCCTCAAACATTCATCTGATAAATTTGTAGTTACCTACATTGCAGTGCAAGATATGCACAATGTAGGAAAAAAACAATGTCATTATATATATTGTTTTAATAGTTCAAACTTAGATAGGAACACAAGGGAAAATCATATCAAGTTGAATACTCAATAGTAACAAAAAATAACACACGAAATATGTTAATAAACTCTGTTAATACAATAGTAACATAACAAACATACTCTAGCTTGAATCAAATCCTGTGTACCAATGTTAACAACAGTGCAGCCAATGGCCTTTGCAGAATTGAGACAAAGGGTATGGTTCTCATTCCTCTCCCACGGATTAAGATCCTTCTTTCTATTGATTGCGCTCTCATCTATTGTGCCCGGAACAGCAACATTGATCAACTTGCTGATTCAGTAGAAAAAAGGGCAACAATTGCCTTAGTGAAGGGTTATCACAAACCAAACTGAAGATATGTTCTAGATTATCGCAAAAAAAAAAGAACATAATGAGCATCGATAAGAACAAACTCACCAAAGTAGTACACCGTCCCGAACAAGATTAAACAAATCGTTTGATGCAGGATCCAAAGGCAAGAAATTCTTTACGAAAGGGTCCTCTCCCAGAAATTCACATAATCCAATGGCAAGAATCGGATGGGGTCGGAAGGACAGCCATCGCAAGAATCAAATGGGGCAGCGCCTTGGACCTCGAAGGCCAGATCCATTCCATGTTGGACGGGCGGAGAACGGGAGCAGGCACGACCGGGGAGGCAAGCGCGAGGGCGGGAGTCGGCACGAGCGGGGAGGCGAGTGCGAGGGTGGCGATTCCGCAGGCATGAATGGCGAGGCGAGGGCGGCAGAGCGGGGCGGGGGGCGGTGATTCCCATGACGGGAAGAGGCGGGCGGGCGGCCTCTACCGTTGCAGAGCGCGGGCGGGCACGACCGGGGAGGTGTGGGCGAGGGCAGCACAGCGGGGCAGGGGCGGCGATTCTCGCGAGAGGAACGGGCGGCGAGCCCCGCGCTCCGCGAGGACGACGAAGAAAAAGGAGGCTGGTCGTGGAGCGCTCTACGGGCGGCGATCTGTTGGCGACCCATAGGCCAGCACCGGTGAGCGCGTGGACGGCCAGATCCAGACCTTCACGGGAGATCAAGGGTATACGGAGCTGTACGCAATTAGTAAAAGCTGGAGGAGCTTTCCGCGAGGCTCGCCGACGTGGCTGGCGCGAGAGCTCGCCGAGGCGTTCCCCTATAAGATATTAGATATTAGATATACAGAGAATGCGTGCAGACCTAAGAGTTAGTACACATATTTCCTTCCCAGTTCAATTCCCACCTACTGCCTCCGTTCAAGTTAATAAAGTTTATTTCTTCTTGGCATATAGATCAATAAGATCTTGAACATGATTAAATTATCCCTAATTATTATTACTAAGCACTATATTCTACATATGTATGTAGATAATATAAAGCAAAGATTGATATTTATCAGGGGTAGGTAACATCACACTAATTTTGCATTTACATATAAAATACATCTTATATTTATGGATAAGATAATTAAAAAATATGCCTTATAAACTTAGACGGAGGGAGCACTACGTATCGGTAGCTTATTTGCTGATTTTTCGGAGTTTAATTTAGCAGTCTCTTGTGTTGGTTAAATCTTAAGTTTAGTTGCAATGATATGTGATTCATGGGAAACTAGTAATAATACCCCTATTACGCGTCGAAGATTTCCCGGCTTCTCCTGCAATCCGGCCGTGTCCCGGTCTCCTCGCCGTTGGATTCCGTTCCTTGGCTTCTCCTGCAATCCGGGCGTGTCCTGCTCTCCTCGCCGTTGGATTCCTGCCGTTGGTTTGATGCCGTTCCTTGGTTGGGCGTTGCGGTCGGTTGTACATTCGCGATTATTTTATATTGTGTGTCGGCGGTCGCGGCTTCTTTTCGTGTTTCCTCTGTGGTGCGTCCCTTCGCTCTCGCGTCCTCCGTCTTCGCCGCTTGCGCTTGCGCTTGTGGCTGAATGCGGATTGCTCGAGGTGCGTGGTCTCCGTTGCGCATGGATCCGGATATGTTGCCTTGTCGTGTCGGTTTGGCGTTGCATTGGCTCGCTTTCGGTTCCCACTGCGGATTGGCCTGACGGTTGCGATCGGATTGGCCTGCTTTCGGTTGCTTGTTTCATTGTTTTCGCGAGATTTCTTTGGTTAGGGTTTTGCCTTTTTTTTCGCCAGGACCGCCGCCGTGATCTGGCCTTGTTCTTGCATTGTTTTGTTAAGTGTGGAGTATTTATTTGCCTTCGTGCCGTGTATCTCCATCTTCCGTCGATTTGTTGTTTTGGGACGGTAATCCGCTTTGCGATGTCGCGGGTTTTATCTTTTCGGTCCAGGCTTGTCCTTCTGATTGATTTTGTGTTGATAATATTGATTCTGCGATGTCCGTCCCATTACCGTTTTCGGTAAAATGTTGTTTGGTTTGATTTCTGATGCATGTTCTTTTTATGTGCAGGCTTGATCTTTTCTGTTGGTTGCCTTTTTATTGGAGTTGCTTTGTGCTATCATCGGGGATTTGTTATTGTTTTTTTTATAAGGTCGCTTTCTTTGTTTCTATATCCTGCGTTTGTTTTGTAATGCGTTCCTCTGTTGAGCTGATCTTGCCGAGTTGTCTGCATTCTACGGATCTTGTTTTGGTAGATACATTCCTTTGTGGATTTATTCTTTTATTGGGCAAAGGCTTATGTTTTTTTGTTGGATGTAGGTCGTGCTTCGCTTTTGACGGTGCTGATTGCAACGCCAGAGGTTATCCCTGTTAGGTAATGTTCTTCTGCCTTCTTTGAAAAAGAGGTGTTGTTATATGTCCTTGTCGGTTATCTTAATGTCTTTATTGTTGGTTTGTTTGTGTGTGGGCCAATTTGTTTAGCATTACGGCAGGGTTATTTGTTTTGCGATGAGTGCCTCTACGTAGGGAGCTTTCTTATGATTCCTATTCGTTTGGTTACGGGTGCAGATATGTAGTGCGTCATGATTCTTGATGCCGTTTGGGTGTTCGGACCCTGTTTTTGCCAGAAGGCCGCCTTTTCGGTTTGGTCACATAAGGTTATGTTGCTTTCTCCTGTCACTTATGCTAATATGTCGAGTATGATGTAGGATAGCGAAAGCGGCTTTTATTTTGTTTTGGTCGTTGTTTTCGGGTGTTGATTGTTGATGTGTTTATGCTTGGCCCAATATGTTTTATATCGTGCAAAAAATATGTGTTTTACAGTTCCGGTTGAGTTTTTGTTGTGCTATCGAATTTCTTGATTGTCTATTTGTCAGCTAATGATTGTTTTTTAACTGTGTGTTTGTGTGTTATCTATCCTACTAGATATGGGGTTATTCCCTCTGTATTTATCTGTTATTTAGCATGTTTAATGTGGGGTTCGTTCATTGCCTCATCGTAATGTTAGATATAGGGTTCATTTCCTTTACATTTATCTGTTATTCGGTATGTTTGATGTGGGATTCGTTCATGCCTAACCGTATGTATGTGTGTATATATATATATGTGTATTCGTATGCATGTGTGTGTGGATGTAACTGCGGCCTGTTTTATTGGTTCTGTGGTGCTTGTTTTTTTGGTCGTTCTCTATTGAGCTGTCTTGATAGAATCATCTCCTTTACGGTTGGCGCCACCATAGAAGCATCCTGTAATAGTGTTTGTCCTTCTTGTCTTGAATGTGGGGTATGGTTAATGTCTTTGGTAATACTACTGTGGCTCGAAAAAAAAAATCTCACGCTTTTTTGTTGTTTTCTTTTGGATGCAGATCTTGCGATGTTCTTTTGAGTGATTGCTGAAATCGGTTTCGCATTCCAAAGGCGTTTTTCTGGGGAAATCGCCTTTTCATCCTGCTAGCAAGAGGTACCATTATTTTATCTTGTTGCTTATGTTGGTACTTTGAGTATTTTTTGCCTATATTAGTTTGTTAGGTATACACCGAATATTGGTTAGTTTTTGCCGGTTGGATGCTCGTATTGTATTGTTGCGCAATAATCGACTATCCATTTGCTCGGTCCATTAGTGTGTTTTCGCTATTTGTGTTCCTGTGTTGTTTATTGTGTTTGAATGGACTTGATATTACGTGTGTATGTGTTTTTATTTACTATGTTGGCGTGGTCTGCAGACAAAGAGGTATCCTATGTATATCCTGTATGTATATATGTATACTTATTTGGGATCTATTTTTCTTTTGTTGTGATGTGTGTTCTCTGGTTGAATATATTTGTGTGTGTAGCGACAAGATACATCGATAACCAATTGTTGTTTCGTGAATATTTTTGTGTGGCGAGGGCCTGATTGGTGTATATGGAAAATGTGATTGATACAGATCGCCCTCAGGGTATAGTTTGGTCATCATTCGCGTTCTTTATTTGCCGAGCCTACTACCTGCTATTGGTCTTATCGTTTTTTACTGTTAACGTTTGTGCACAGCCTTTGTTCTCTTTGTTGAATAAAGTTTATTCATTGACTGTGCTCACATTTCGCGTTCTTCGCCTGTTGGTTTCATGTTAATGATTTTTAGGCAGTTTTTGAGTATATATGTGATTATTAGCCTGCTCTTTTGATGTATTGCCTTCGTAATTCGTGTTGTCGATGGCAGTTTTGCTTGATTCCTATACACGGTAACTTGGCTTTACATGGCCACAATACGTCCATAACGTCTGTGCCTCAGCGCCAATCCGTGCTAAGTTAGTTCTATGGACACTTTTGATTGAATCGTGTGTTCTTTTCCAGTTCAGGCTTCTTTATCATGCCATAATCTTCGTATTGTTATGTTTAGGAGACCACTTCTGCCCGCGTGTGACGCCAGCTGTTGCCCGTGAAAATCGAGCTAAAAGGCGTGCTGTTAATGTTTCTAGGCGTTTCGCAGAAAAAGGTTTTTTTTTTAAAAAAAATATAGAAGTTATCATGTCAGTTGGTTTTAACTGTTTAGGGAAATATTTTCATGTGCTATGGTCTTCTTAGATTGGTACTTGTCATATCAGCGATTTATTGTCTTCTTATATTGATACTTCTCATAGGAATCATCCCGTACGTTCCATCTGGTAGTGTTGTATGTTCTCTGCCTAAGGAATATGCTGATTCATTGAAAGGTATTATTGTTTTTGTGTGTTTGTTTTTTTTATCTGGTAAAGTGCTTTGTGTTGATGTTGTTTTATTTCCTTAGCTACCATGTTGTTTGTGTTTCTTACAGAGCCAATTACCAGGCCGTTCATACTATGGTGGTCCTGATTACTCTTGCAACAAATGCTCTGCTGTATATTGGTATCAAGAAAGGATATATAACTTGAGCTCATACGCATGCAGGCGTATCGTATATAATCTCTGTTGTCGAAAAGCAGGGTTTCTTTGCCTTCACATAGACCGTTCCCATCGCCATTACAAGAGCTTATGTGTTTTAATGGCGGTCCCCGTTCTAAGAGTTTCATGAGATTGATAAGGCAATACAATTCACTTTTTGCTTTTGCCTCGCTTGGAGTTGATATTGATAAGAGTATTAATACTGGTAACGGTCCATATGTTTTTCGTATTAATGGCGTTGTCCACCATCGTATTGGTTCTCTTTTGCCTAGCACTGGACGCCGACCTGAATTTGCACAGTTATATGTCTATGATACAACAAATGAAGTTCAAAACCGCTTAAATATTCTTGGATCAGATGGTGTTAGCACGGAGCAGCCTGATCCAGATGTGGTTATGGAAATTATGGCTATGCTAGATCGTTATAACCCTATTGTTCGGCAATTTCGCCTTGCACGTGATAGGTTATTATCGCCCAATGCTCCTGAAATTGCTATCAGACTTATTGGCCCGCAAAAAACAGAGAGTGGTCGTTATGATCTTCCTATGGCGTCAGAGTTAGCTGCTTTAGTTGTGGATGGTATTTCTGTTGATGCTTGTAGATTTGATGTTATCGTCCAAGCGAGATCAGGAGAGTTCAAACAGATTTCGCCAATTCATCCATCTTTAATGGCTTTACAATATCCTTTACTTTTCCCCTATGGTGATAAAGGATTCCATTTGGGCATAAAATTACAAGAGATCGACGACCATCCTCCTGGAGGGCGTGATGATGTATCCATGTTAGAATATTACTGTTATCAAGCTCATTATCGTAGAGATAGCCCAAATCCATTCACTTCTTGTGGTAGACTTTCCGATCAGCTAATTGTTAATGCCTATTCGTGTATTGAGGCAAATCGTTTGTCCTATCATTTTTTCAATCAGGACAAGCTTAGGTCTGAAACCTATCAAGGTATATCCGATGCTGTTTGTCGGGAAGTAATCTAGGCAAGGATATTGGTATAAAACCATTTTACCCGGCCAGTTTATTGGGGCAAAAGATACATGATTCGTAATTATCATGATTCTATGGCAATCTGTAGAGCCTATGGACCGCCACAATTGTTCGTTACCTTCACATGTAATGCTAAATGGCCTGAAATAATTGAAGCCATTCGATTTGAGCAGGCCAAAAAGCGCATGACAGGGCTGATATGGTTACGCGTGTTTACAAAATGAAATTAGATGAGTTTATCGCTGATATTAAAGATGGTGTAATGTTTGGTCCAGTTCGTGCAGGTATGCTTGTTTTCTTGTTTGTTTATTCTTTTTTTCTTTCATGTCGTTTCCCGTTGTTTCTTATTCTAGGTTTTGTTATCTTATTTCGCAGTTGTGTATACAGTTGAGTTCCAAAAAAGAGGGCTCCCACACGCTCATATCCTTATATGGTTAGGTATGCGAGATAGGATCCTTCTCCAAGTTTTATTGATAGCATAATTTTCACCGAATCACTGACATAGCAATCGATCCACTAGGATATGGTCTTGTTGAAGAATTCATGATTCATGGACCATGTGGCAATCTAAATCCTAAATGCCCTTGTATGAAAGAAGGTCGTTGTTCAAAAAGATATCCAAAATCATTTCATTCTGAGACAACTATAGATCGTGATGGATTCCCTATTTATCGTCACCATGATAATAATAGATTTGTTATTAAACATGGGATTAGACTTGACAATAGATGGGTGGTGCCTCATAATCTTCAGATCTTAATGAAATACCAAGGTCATATAAATGTAGAATGGTGTAACAAAACGTATCTTGTGAAGTACCTTTTTAAGTATATTACAAAGGGGCATGATCGTGCCACCATGGCTTTTCATGTGGTTACCAACTCAGCCAATATCAAGTCATATGTTGAAAACAAAAGCGCTAGCCATATCCCGAAGAATAATAATGTTGGGATTACGCCTAATGAAATTCCTGCCGATGATTGTGGTACTGGTGATAATAAAGAAAAGGGCCTAGATGAGATTTCTGAATATATTAGGTCGAGATACCTATCTTCATGTGAGTCGTATTGGAGGATATTTTCTTTTGACATTCATGGTAGAATGCCTGCTGTTGAACGATTGTTTGTTCATTTGCCGGGCATGCAAATGGTTACGTACCATGAAGGTTCTGATCTTAACAGTATTATAGAAGATCCTAATTCAGACACAACAATGTTAACGGAATGGTTCGTGGTTAATCAAAGATCAAGATTATCGCTAGAGAGCTAACCTATTGTGAGTTTCCAACAAAATGGACATGGCAGGCTGATAAAAAAAAATGGACTCAAAGGAAAAAAGGAACAAAAATTGGTAGATTACGCCATATCCATCCCAGTACCGGTGAAACTTTTTACTTAAGGATGCTGCTGATGGTTGTTCATGGTGCTAAATCATATAAAGATGTTCGAACATATGAAGGCATTGTTTATGATAGTTATCGTCAAGCATGTCAAGCTCGTGGTTTAATTGGTGATGATAGTGAATGGGCTGCCCTATTTGATGAAGCGCTCGTATGGGCGGCGGCGTATCAAGCGAGGAACCTATTTATGGCTATTTTAGTCTCTTGTGATGTTGGTGATGTCCGTACTTTATTTAATAAATATT
Source organism: Rhipidocladum racemiflorum (assembly GCA_036346355.1). NCBI lineage: Eukaryota > Viridiplantae > Streptophyta > Magnoliopsida > Poales > Poaceae > Rhipidocladum > Rhipidocladum racemiflorum. Next base: position 25,777,813 of record CM070586.1, read on the forward strand.
GGAGATATATGGCAGATGATATTGCTTATAGAATCCGGAATTCCCTTGGAAATACAAACTATATAATTCCTGATGCTGTACTACAAGATAAATTGTTGAGACAGCTTGACACACTATTCGTGGATAATGGTTTATCAATATCATTATATAATCTCCCGGTACCATCTAATTCTTCTGATGATGGCCTTGGCAATAGATTACTTCTTCAGGAATTATCCTATGACAGGGATGAGCTTTTTAAGCAAGCTAATTATATGTGCTCTAAACTTAGCGGTGACAGTAGCTTATCTATGACACTATCATGTCCAAGATATTATGTCATGAAAAATGTCTTTATTTCATATCTGGCCATGGAGGAACTGGAAAGACATTTCTATGGAACACAATTATTACCAAACTTAGATCTGAAGCCCAGATTGTGTTAGCTGTCGCATCATCAGGAGTGGCTGCATTGCTATTACCAGGCGGTCGTACTGCTCATTCTAGATTTCGTATACCAATAGATATAGACGACCGAAGCATGTGCCATATACGAAGAGGAACCGTGCTTGGTGACCTAATAAGAAAATCTGCTCTGATACTGTGGGATGAGGCTCCTATGACACACCGCTTCTGTTTCGAAGCTCTAGATCGGAGTCTACGTGATATACTTTCTCTTGATGATCCGCTCAACAATGAAAAGCCATTTGGTGGGAAACCTGTTTTATTAGGTGGTGATTTTAGACAGGTACTCCCTGTTATCGAAGGCGGGACACGAGCGGATATAATAGCGGCTTCTCTTCTTAAATCCCCGCTTTGGAAATTTGTTGATGTCATGCGTCTAACATTGAACATGCGTGTGATGAAACCCTCTTTATCCACGGAAGAAAGAGAGAAAATGCAAGAATTTGCTCAATGGATTCTTGACATAGGAGAAGGTCGTATACCAACACACAACCAATTAGCATCTGAGCAGTCATGGATTCATATTCGAGAAAAGTTCTTATTAAGGCCGAAGGAGATAAAATAAGAGCAATAACTGATGCTGTATATGGTGGTTTCTCCATTCAGTATAATGATCCGGTTTATTTGGCTCAACGTGCTATCATATCTCCGATCAATTCGATTGTTGATGAGCTGAATGATAATATGCTTGATAGAGTGCCTGGAAATATTAAAGAATATTTAAGCTATGATACGATTGCTAATCCAATCGAACAGCCTGCGGACATTGACATTCTCTATCCACCTGAATTCCTCCATTCTATCGTGATAAACAACTTTACCCAACATAAACTCCGTTTAAAAATTGGTGTTCCAGTTGTACTTCTTAGAAATATCAATCAAGCTCTTGGCCTCTGTAATGGAACACGTCTGATAATAATTAGGCTTGGTGACCGAATTCTAGAAGGCAGAATTATGACTGGAACACATATTGGTGACACAGTATGCATACCACGGATAATCCTTAATGGAACAAATCCGAAATGGCCATTTACTCTACAACGGAGACAATTCCCGGTTAGACTGTGCTATGCAATGACAATAAACAAATGTCAGGGTCAGACCTTGAGCAAAGTGGGAGTATATTTAAGAAATCCTGTTTTTACACATGGCCAATTTTATGTTGCTGTTTCTAGAGTCACATCACATGAAGGATTGATTATATTAATAGAAAATGAAGACGGATCAATTGGTTCAACAACAAAAAATATAGTATATCAAGAAATCCTGCCTTTTCTTTGGTTAGTGTTGTATATTCTCCTTTTTTTCAATATCAGATATTTGTTTCTTTGTCTAGCATGTTGCAGACTATGCAGTGATATAGATATAATGGATAGAAAAGCTTATTTTCCTTTGGTCATTGTTATTTCCCTTTGTTTATTTGGATGTCAGGTATTTCCTTTTAGAATCATGCCGAAGGCCTTTTTTTTGGCCTGTCTGTTTCGGTTTGTATGATGATAGTTTATCTATCAATACGAATTATCCTTATGATTGCGATATCACTTTCTTGTTGTTTGGGTTCGCTTTTTATATATTTCAATGTCTGTGACTGTTTCATTATACCACTTATATACTTTTTATGTTCATAACTATTAGAGCGAATTCCAATATGACATATCATCCTTTTGATGTTCACTTCATTCCCATTCTACACTTCATGCATATACCTGCTTACACTTTGTCTTGATCTCGCTTATTCATTTGTTTGCTTTAGAAAAATATGATTCCAAATAATGTAATTACTATTACAAAATCCTCAACGTACCTCATTCTTATATACATATGAGTTATATTTTTACCATCGGCTTTTACTATAATTTTGAACCAACATGTTAGATATAATATAGATATAATATGATTATTCTTAATATAGATATAATATGTAAAGGAAATTATATTTTCTTTAGTCACTATTATTTCTCTTTATTTCTTTAGATGTTAATATTTTCTTTTAAAACTATGTGAAAGCATTTTTCCCTCCTACATGTTTCATATTGTATAATGATTGTTTATCTATCAATCTGAATTATCCTTATGCTTGGTTTTTCATACACACCTTAATGGGCTACGATCTGTTTCATTATCCTACTTATATTCTCTTTATGTCTATAACTACCAGAGTGAACTCCAATATACCATATCGTCATTTATGATGGTCAGCTACACTTCTATTCTATACTTCGTAAATAGGCCTGTTTAAAGAACCGTGCCAAAGCCTTTTTTTGACGTTACATATTTCAAACTGTGCAATAATTGTTTATATATCGGTATGAATTATCCTTATGCATACAGTATCACTTTACTGTCAGTTGGATTTGGTTTTTCGTATACCTTAATGAACCACATGTGAATTATACTTTTGACGTTTTCATTTCGCTATAATTCCGATTCATTTTTTGAGATATACAATGGTCTCTAATGTTCTATACCACCCTTGCTGTTCGCAGCATTTATTTATTTATTCTAAAGTACGCTTTTATATATATTAGATTTCCTTTAATCAAGCACTAAGCCAATTTTGTTCTTATATACAGATGGACTATACTTTATTAAAGGGCGTTACTCAACAATCGCATCGATGGCGCGTCGTGTCCGACTCACCGGTTTTACGAATATATTGATGACAATAATCCTAATAAAGTGCTTCGTCTTGACTTTGTTTTCCTAGATGAACGAGTTCGGCTATGACTCGCCTTATCTTTATTTTATCTATTTACCATACGCTGGAACCGACTTCTATGATGTTATGTTTGTTTCAAAGTCCGCATGATGGATGCTCAAATTCCGTAATCGACACCTCCCATTATTCACTCCCTTCTTGAAGGAAGATTCGATATACTATGTGGAATACTTTGAAGTGACTGACGACGATCGAATTATCGTCACTGTTATGATGCTCATGGCTAAATTCACTGCTCATACCAAAATCAAGGAAATTTCTCTTACTCCCCAAGATTTTCCACTATATGCATGTGATCCTGCTTCGTTTGAGACACTCAGAGCCAGAGTTAATGACAGAGTTCTTTTATCTGGTATTGCTAATCACCACACCTGAAAAGTATATTGTTTATTGTATTCTCTATGTACCTAATATCTACTCACGTTATGACACAGATACTTTGGGACTTATCACAATATTTCACATATAAAAGCATCCTTTATTAAAGGTGCTACCAAGTCAATTCGAAACATCCAAATTACAAATGGCAGGTATGATCATAAAAAAAATAGCTTTTCTTTGCTGTTCTACAATAAAACTATGCCTGCTTTCAATACAGAATCGTTGCCTTTACTGGATTTGTATCTTACGAATGCCTAACACTTTGGTACTCATTGCCTTCTGTTATCTTGATTCTTGCCTATTTATGCGCTAATGAGATTAATGTTTAAAAGAGAAAACGCTGAAATCACATTATGGGGCCCACATGCGCTCCAGTTTGAAGCTGATGTCATCTATGATCAATCACACCGAGAACCGATCGTTCTTCTATTAGTCGGATTGATAGCTAAATTATATAATGGTGCGTTATAATGTCTTTCCTATAATTATAACTCTGCCATATATATAGTTATTTACAGTTGGACTAACTGCTTATGCTGATTGTTTCTATTCTACAGGTCAGCTTTCCTTACAAGGAAGTACCGCCTGCAGATGGTATATAAACGCCGTGCTTCCACAAGTGACTGAACTGCAAAACAGGTACAATATCGAATCAGTTCCAAATTCTATTATTTATCGGCTCTGATGCTTTTTATTATAATATTCCATGCTGTTTTGTAAAATTTCCCTACTCCATGTCCTGTTCTTCATACTATTCGACAACTCTGTTATAGCGATACCTCAGATCATTTGTAGTTTTCATGATCCTATTCTCATACAATACTATATCTTACCTATATTTTTTTTGCCTATCAACAACACAGCCTAATAGGAATGCCGTACCGGATCAAATGGATTGGACAATTATCCGTACAAGAAAAGCCTACGCCAACTACAATTCACCAGATATGCAACCTTAATCCACACGATGTTTTGGTGAGTATGTTCTCAAACTTCTGTGATAGGATTTTGCCTGATTAATGCTCTCAAACAAAAAAAAACTGTCTATGCCTCTAGGGAAACAGCTATATCATACACGTTACCATCAAAAGCCTTGCTCCAGGACAGCCGTGGTGGTATCTAGCGTGCACCACATGTAAAAGAACTGTCAGTCCCCAAGGCGATTCTTACAAATGCTCTAGATGTGGGATGACAGCAGCTGATCCACGGTACATTCCTATTCACTTTTTATATTAATGACCTGCTCTGCTTTACTATTATCATATATATTTACTCACCGACCATACTTACTATATCAGCTATCGTGTGACTGTTCATGGAGTTGATCCAGAAAACATCAGCAAACCAGATGCAGAGATAGCTGAATTCATTTTCTTTGCAGAAAGCCTCAACGGCTAATAGGTCTGTCGGTTCTACCTCTCATTGAAGCGTCTAAAGGTCTTGAAAATTTTATTCCACCACAGATAACAAGAACCTATGGTAGACAAGATAACTTAAAAGTATCGATCCACACGTAGAGCTCTACAATGAACTAAAATATCATACCAAGTAGACTCTTTCTCACCAGTCTTACATACATCGTAATCTACTTACGCTTAGCAAACAAGTACAAAAAGAAACCATTACTCTTAACAAAGGATGATAGCATTAGGCCGAATATGGCACACCTACTCAAAGCTGTACGCCATTATCAATATACAACCGACAACGCTTCCCTCAATTGGTTCTGTATTGGCAAAACTTTGGAAATTTCTAAACATGATGAACACCCAGATAGCTCCAAAAGGTATTTGTTATTTCATAGATTAATTACCATGGCTACACATATATTATTAATCGTGTATATGTCTTACCTCACGGGAAAAAAAGTTACATCATCTATTTCTTTGGACATACTTATACGAAATTCATTTGTCAATCTTATTGGAAAAACTATCGCTTATAACAAAAGCGTTGCCCGCAATGATTTCACAATGAGAACCAAGCATTTATAACATCTTTAGATTTTACGGTTCTTAGATTATATAATGCAAACCTTACCATACATACTGCATACATTTCTCTGCTGATTAATACTTGGAACATTTTTTTTCCTTACCATATATACAAATACAATAGCAGGAAAAACACACATCATCTACGATTGACGTTGAAAAAACTCCTCCTTCGCCACATGTGAGTAACCTGAACCATTTAACTGCCTTCTTTTACTTATCAAACCAAACAGTCTGTTTTATTGTGTAATCCTTTTCTATTTCTTGCAGGTCATCCCCAATCCAGGATCTACACCAAAACAGACATCAGCAATCACCCATTCTGATCTGCCCGATTCTCAAACTAATACAAGGTTACACCTCTACAGAAAAGTAAAACCTTAAGCTCTATTAGAATGTTCATGCCACGGTTCTCACAGATTTATTTTCCTCTCGCTAATACTTGCAGGACCAGCAAAAAGAGAACTTCGGTGAAGAGAAAACTTTTTGCGGACGAATAGCCCAAAACGTCCTAGAAAAAGGTTCACACTTCACTAAAAATTAATTTATAACCTGTTGTCACTATTCGTTACAGTATTCTTCGCTTACACCGAACAAATTGTTGCAGGCGCCTGCACTCGCCATAACCAAAGACTTTAGATCATGCAGTAATCCAACGTGTTTTGCATAATCGTGCCCCAAAAAAACTGTGCGGCATGATGCACACGCCGGCTATATGTAATATATGTACTTTACGACCTGGACCATGCGCAGAATATCTGTATGATGTATGATCCTACGCACTATGTATTATATAGCGTCTCGAACTTCGACGTATCTAGCTCCAGAACGAATATTCTTCCTCTTTTGGACCAGCAAAGTAAACATGGAAGAATATTTTGTTGTTTATCGAACTTGTGTTTGCAAAACATGCGTCCTTACGTGCTTCACATCATAGGCTCTGTATTGTCCATACTTAATCTTCGCATTTTAACTGTTCGTCAAAAATCTGTCAATGCCATTCGCACCAATGCAGGACTCAATGTCCACCTGACGTATATATAACAACGTAACCAAAACGGCGCGGCAGAGCGCGCGTCTTTACCTAGTAGCTCAAATGAGGCGTAGTAGCATGATCAACGTGGGTAGTACTTACTTACTGGTGCCCGGTTCAATTTACTAGGCCGGAACCAGCCTAGTTCACATTTGCGGCCCTGTAGAGGCCCATTCCCTTTCTATTGATATTTTTGCAGCTGAGCTAATCTACATTTCCCAGCACATTGCACTTGGATCTTCCACCATGTATCCTATGCTATGTATCTTATGCTATATTGCAACTCGCTGCCCCCAAATGCTTGAGCTGCAACATTCAGTTGAGAAGGAGACTCCACCTGCAAAAAGAGAAGAATTGTAAGCGAAGCTCCTACCTAAAATTGAACCAAAAAAGAGCTAACGGACCTGCAATGATTCGTGCATTATGTACACTATCTACATGTGGCTTCTTTTGCTCTTTGTTCGCTGCTTTTAATTTTAAGATGAAACCTCTGTACATTGTCTACAAGCTGTAAATTGTAGCCTATTTTGCACATCAACTTGCCAGCTGCAATTTTCCCATCATCAGGTAGGCATGGAGCCCAGGATTTAGGATTAATTCGCTAATGTGCCTTCGAAATGTGCAGTGCAGTAACAATGTATCAGCGTACAAGCTTGCCTAGAACAGCAATGCATACTTTAGTAACCGTAGTTTGATGGAAGAGAGTTGAAAGGAGCATCCTTGAATGCTGCCCTGCAACCAGCAAGAATCCATGGATACGATCACCGTTCAAAGTTAAAAGTTGAAACAACATTCAAAAAATAAAAATTTAAGCCGCATGCATTTCCTGCTAGTTCACATTTGCAGCCCAGTACAGACACATTTGCAACTGAGCGAATCTTTCTGAGCTGAATTTCCTGGTTATGTCCGTCCCAGCACATTGCACTTATATCTTCGGCTATGTATCTTATGCTGCAATGCAACTCGCCGCTCTAAATGCTTGAGCTGCAACATTCAGCTGGGAATGAGACTCGGCCTGTAAAAAGAGAAGAATTGTACCTACAATTGAACCAACAAAGAGCAAAAGAGTCTGATATAATTAGTGCATCCTGTACATTGTCTACATGTGGCTGCTTTTGCCCTTTGTTGATTGCTTTTGATTTTAAGGTGAAATCTCTGCACATTGTATACATGCTGTAAATTTTTGCCTATTTTGCACATCAGCTTGCTAGCTGCGATTTCCCCCATTAGCAGGCAGGCATGGAGCTCAGGATGTAAGATTAATTCGCTCATGTGCCTTCAAAATGTGCAGTGCAGTAGCTATATGTATCGGCGTACAAGATTTGCCTAGCGCGGCTGTGCATACTTCATTAACCGGAGTTTGATGGAGGAGAGTCAAAAAGCACATCCTCTGAATGCTGCCCTGCAGCCGGTGAGAATTCGTGGACACGATCAGTGTTGAAAGTTCAAAGTTTATGCCGAAATAACTTCGAAATGAATGAGTGAGCGCGGGCCCCTCGAGCGAACGAGTGGGCGCGGACCTCGCACGGCGTCGCCGCGAGCGAGCGGAACCGAAAGGGATACGGGGCCGTTTCCTCTCCCGTTGCCGTGGCGCCGAGCGGAACCGAAAGGGACACGGGAAAGTCTAAAGAACGGTATACCGTTCAAAGGCAAATAACGGAAGTCACTAGCAGTGTGATCAGAGATAACAGGAGAGGCAGTCAACCTCTATGGGGGATCTTGTTTCATGAATTTTCCTAGTGTTTCATGAAATTTAACACCGAAACTCATGAAACTTATCACCAAAACTCGTGAAACATTATAATGAAACTCATAAACTTATCACTGAAACTGATGAAACTTATCACCGAAACTACACTGAAACTCATGAAACTAAACGCTGAAACTCATGAAACCTAATGAATCTTATCTGTGAAACATCATGAAACTTATCCATGAAACACAATGAAACTCAGCTTGTATATATATAACAGGCGAAGCTGCTATACCGTTGGAATGCATTCCAACGGTATAGCGTGGGTTAGTTGTACTCAAGGGACACGGGTGGACCAAATCCCAATCCTTCCGCCGACGGAGAAGCGGAGGGGAAGGCACAGCCAGCCAGTGGGAGAAGTAGAAGAACCAGGAGCAACTGTGGCAGTAGCGGTGTAGGGACAATAATATTTCCACTTCGCCCTTCGGAAGGGACAGAGAAAGGGAGAGCGAAGCGGGGGAGAGAAGGAAGGGGGCGAACCGGTGGCATCTGGAGGAGAGGGGAGAGGAGGAGGAGACCTGTGCTTGGAGTGGTTGTTCTGCTTTTCTTTCTGATCCCCGCTGTTCTTGCAGGTATTAATTGTTGTTCTGGCCGTGTGCTTTGCTGACTGAGAAATTTAATTATTTGCTATAAAATTAAGTTATACTTGATGTTTTATTATATTATATTTTATTGATATGTGATTTTTAAGGCCAAATACCAGTGAAATATAATATAATAAATTATCAAATATATATTAACTTTGTGATAAATAATCAATTATTTTATGTTGATTTGCTTTGCTCCTTTCTCTTCTTTAGTCCGCTTCCTTGATTAAGGTTGGTTAGATCTGGCTCTAAGTTCTCCGGCTGCTTAAATTCTGTTTGTTTTTCGTTTCATTCCCGATGCATTTGGTCGTTTTGCTTAAACGTGTATTTCTCCTATTTATTTGCTTTTGAAAATTTTTAAAAATTTTAGAATGTTGAGTTTAATCGTTCAAACTAGAGTTTCTTTTTTTTTATGATAGTTTGATTGTAGCTATGTGCTGATTATATATATTAATCAACAAAGCATGTGATCTAAATTCGTTCAAATCTTTGAATTTGAGTATGTTTTCTTCAAAGGTATGTGTTTCATTTGAATTATTATAGATGGGTATATACCCTAAAATTGAAAGTTTTAAAAAATATACCTGAATTTTACCTGAATTCGTGCATTTAAAATCATGGTGCCTGGGTTGATTCGGACAATCTTTCCTTAGCTGGCTATCGATGCCCTAGATAATGTTGCACCGGACAAATGTATAGTGTGGGCAACGCCAATCCCTTCTCCCAGCAAAATTGCCTTCGTGAGCCCTTTCAGAGGCATTTGTCCAATTTGCGTTCATCAGCTCATGGGGTGGACTACACTGTAGCCTTTGACTCCTGTTGACACCAAAATTTGGCGCTCTTAGTCGATCGAGCAAGTATGACCGATTTGGAAAGAAGATTAGATATGAGTGTAAAATCAAAACTGACGATCGGTTTGGGAAAAAGTCTATTTTTGAAGATTGAAACCGATACATATTTATAAGAGAGCTGGAGAAGGATATGATCGGCTTAGTTGCTATAAAAAGGATCGATGGGCAAGACTAAAAGGGACACACACACACACAACCAATAAACTCGCATTACTTTTTACTTTTTACTTTAGTACTTTAGATTTGTAATCTTTCCTCTATAATTCATTTAATCAATAAAGTTGTGCATTGCCGATTATTAATTTCATCAACTTACGCTATACAGGTGTTTTTTTTCCTCTGATCTTGTTGCATATCGCCTTTTTTCAGGATAAATCTACCTTTATCTTTGTCTAATCAGCTCAATTAGGCTGTTTAGAATATCAGTTACTTTTTATCTAATTGGCTTGCAAAGCTGATTAGATTGGATCGCTGTTAGAAAACATATCGGCTTGAAGGCCGATTGTATTAAATCTTCTTTCTTGCCGATTGCAGGATCAAATCGGCTGGCACGTTTGAACCCATAATTAAACCCGGTGTTTGCGTATGGTGATTGTTGATTAACCCTCCATCATATTTTTGATGTCAATACACTTTTGGTATGCTCGATGGGACCAATTGGCATATCAACGACCATGTCTTCTTTAGAAAAATCGATCTCTCTGTATGATGTCAATTCTAAGGCGATAATCGTCCCTACATTGGATGATTTAACACCTAAACAGTTAAAAGAAATTGAAGTTCAAAAAGCTATGTTTGAACAGTTGATGCTCAATTGCTATCAGAAAACTCGACGTGGAATCACGCAAAAAACCGCGTTGCCGACAGTCAACTTGGGCAACAAGTAGACTTCATGTACTACTGAAAACACACAGGTAAACCGATATATACCCGCGCAAGTGGAATTACTGGATATGATTAATCAATCTATACATCACGCTCTTGTTAACCAGACATCGGCTTTAGTAACCATTCTTAAACCGATGATAGCCAATAGCGTGAAAGAAGTCGCACAAGAGCTAGTTTTGGCTGGGACTTTACTTGACCATGTGCAATCTCTGCCAAACTACCTGGTCTACTCCATTTCATAGAATGCTCAGACCGTGAAGCCAACGGTTGATCCAAAACTATTGGTTACTATTCCTAACATGGCACTGACACAGCCGACCATGGTCATACCATGGGATCCCAAAGCTGGCAGGAGTTCTTGATTATCAGGCATAGACAGATGGATCTAAATTGCACTCCCAACCCAATTTGCCTCCGTATGCTCCAATCTATGTGTACCCTAAATCAGTTGTTTAGCCAATGTAGGCCTAGATACGTCCACAATACATTGAGCTGACTCCCAAAACCGACATTTAGATGGCAAACTGTTAGCAATGAGCAACCACATTTGCCGATGCAACCCCCACTGCCACGCCAGCTGAGTTTGCACTCGGGGGCAAAATACTGATTTTACCCCTAATTGGTAGACACCACAAGCACGGGTGACATCAGCCAAAGAAACCGATTGGGTTGAGGCTATTAGCGTTGTGCTAAGTGATCAGTTTGGCATCCAGCCAAAGGGGTAGACCATCGGCTATAGAAAGCCGTATTCTAATTATATTGATCGAATCCCATATCAAAATGGTTATAGAATTCCTGATTTTGATCGAATCCCATATTGGCTACGACAACATTAGAACACATCGAATGCTTTGTGGCCAATTTGGCATTCCAAGGGTTGATTTCTCCCTTGAAGGGAGATTTGGTGGCCAAGAGTTTACTGATTTGCGCCACTTCCTGCATAGAGTATCGACTCAAGAAAGTCGATTCTTTGAAAATAAAGGTTTCAAGGACAAATTCAAAAACAACAAGGTGGAGAAATCTAAAGTTAACCTTATTAAGTATGAATCTGACAGTTCGTCCAAGGAGGACAAAACTGAAATAAACATAGCCAAATGGATCAAAGGAAGCAAAAAAGTCACTAGTTTGTTCTTAGCTTAAGCCGACTAAAGCTAAGTCGGGGGTTAAATACGTTTTGATGTAACCAAGTGTGATCGTATTTTTGATTTATTATTACAAGAAAAAATTATACAATTGCCTGAGGGTCACATTTGCCATCGGCTGAAGAAATCAAGATATGAAGATATTGTAAGTGTCATCATTTTTTTGTATAATACTAACGATTGCAATATTTTTTGTCAACAAATTCAGTCAGCTATTGAAGACGGCCGACTAAAATTTGCTAAGGAGCCGACAATGTAGCTGGATGCCAATCCTTTTCCAGTCAATATGGTTAGTTGTTCGGCAAAAGGAAAAGAATTGGAACAAGAAGATGAGATCCGCTCATTGTCAACATCAGCTAAAATAGCTCGGTAGGCCAATATAAAGAGACCGCAAGGGGCGAAGAAACTATTAAGATCATGGTCGGATCTATTCATATTGAGACCAACCGTGAAGGCTGGAATTCACGAACAATAAAATAGAAAGGTGAACTTGAGGTCAGTAAGTAGTACAAAGTCGAAAGGTCTATGCCACCATAAAGGCCGATACAGAAATTTAAGGCAACATTCTCTCATTTGTTTGTTAAGTATGAGAGGAGGAATCATGTGCTACAGCGAAGCCCCCCCATCGGTCGATGAATGTACATCACCCAACTGCTACTGAGAGGGCTCATGAACGGTGTCCCTTTTGGCAATTTCGCTAGGAGTGGGGATTGGCTCTACCGTCACCATATGTTTGCCTGATGCATCATTATCGGTCGGTAGTAAGACTTTGTTGACAGCTTTCTTTATGGCTGATGCCAAAGGAAGTTACAGTGTGTTGCTTGGTAGAGATTGGATACATGCTAACTGTTGCATTCCATTGACTATGCATCAAAAGTTGATACAGTGGAATGACGACAAAGTTGAGGTGATCAAAGTCGACACATCAGCTCATATAGCCATGGCCAATCCATATGCCAATTGATGATGTTTTAGTGAAGTCCAGAAGTGATTATTGACATCTACCCAATTTAGTGGACGTGTTCAAGAAAACCAGAGCGCATAATCTGAAGATGAATCCCTACAAGTGTGCTTTTGGGATATCAGCTGGAAAATTTCTTGGGTTTATGGTACACAAGAGGGGTATTGAGGTTAACCAAGAACACATTAAGGCAATAGCCAATATACAACCCCCAAAGTGCAAGAAGGATCTTCAGAAGTTAATCGCTAAAATAAATTATTTAAGGCGATTTATATTAAATCTATCTGGTCGGATTGATGCCTTTACTCCATTGTTTAGATCGAGAGAAAGCTAGAAGTTTATGTGGGGGAGCCGATCAACAGAAAACCTTTGAAAATATTAAAGGGTACTTGTCCAAACCTCTAATTTTGGCTGCGCCATAGAAGGATGTACCGTTTAGGCTATATGTATCAGTTAAAGAGTTGACAATTGGAGCAGTCTTGGTGTAGGAGATAAATGGGAAAGAGCATGTAATCTTCTATTTAAGTCGATAGCTAATTGATGCTGAGACAAGGTATCCTCCCATCGAGAAACTTTGTTTGTCTTTGTATTTTGCTTGCACTAAGTTGAGACATTATATAATGGCTTCAACTTGTAAGGTCATATGTAAAGCTGATATAATTAAGTATATGTTATCTGCCCCAATTTTGAAAGGTTGACTTGAAAAGTGGGCTTATAAGCTTACTGAGTTCGACCTAACATTCGAATCGGCTAAAGCAGATAAACGACAAGTAATAGTGATTTCACAACAGAACATAGAGCTGATTGTGGAATAATTGCGGTTGCCCCTTGGTGTTTATACTTTGATGAATCGGTGTGCCGAGGGGGTGATGGAATTGGTATCGTGCTGATATCAATGAGAGGGTGTAATTTTGAGTTTGCATTCAGGCTTAATAGCCGATGTTCAAATAATCAAGCTGAGTATGAAGCATTATTTAGGGGTTTACAATTGCTTAACAATCTTGTTGTCAACTCTTTTGAAGCTTATGGTGATTCTTAGCTTGTGGTACAACAAGTAAGAGGGGAATATAATTGTTACGATGATGTTTTAGTCAGATACTTGGAATAGTATCAATGAATAGTTAGCTCATTTAGTTTTTTTTCAATCATCCATATTCCCCGTGAGCAAAATGCTAAGGCCAATTCATTGGCACAACAAGCTTCAGGGTATAAGTTGTTTGACTGATTGGTTGATTATGAGCCGATTGAAAAGGTTATTATGTGTACCAATATAGCCGATTAGCTATTGAAAATATCAGATTATTTATTGGATCCCTCGAAACCATCCAATAAGAAAACTAAAAGACAAGCCTTAAAGTATGTTATGCTCAATAATATGCTTTATTACCGGACATTGGAAGATTTGTTGTTAAGGTGTCTTGGAACAAAAGAGGCAAAATCGGCAATAGGGGAAGTACACGAGGGGATTTGTGGAACGCATCAGTCGGCTCATAAAATGAAATAGTTGCTAAGATGTATTGGTTATTTTTGGCCGACGATGTTAGAAGATTATTTCAAATATTATAAGGGATGCCACGACTATCGAAAGTTTGGTAATGTACAGTTAACACCTGCCTCAGTTTTGCACCTGATCATTAAACCTTGGTCGTTTAGGGATTGGGGTATAGACATAATAGTTCAAATATACCCTGCATCATCTGTCGGGACCCCGAATTTGCAAATCCGGACCCTCTGTGTATTCAGCACTAGTCCAGGAACGCGCTAGTGCACACAGTCTTAACATCGGTATATATCACAATCATACCAATCGATACTATCAAAGTACTTTATTTAAATAATCAAAGGGTTACTTGACCTTATGGCCAAGATACAAATGTATGCCTTGCAAGGCGAAACTTATTCAAAGAGAAATAACAGCAGCGGAAAATCAAATAAACTTCGTGGCGCCATCCAGTATACCACAGGCAACTGACTGGGCTCGCATCCCTAAGTAGTCGGGTCCTCTTGGAGTTCCTCCTCCAATGCTGGCGTAATCTCCTCTTCAACTGGTATTGTGTTGAGGCAAGGGTGAGTACTTGGTACTCGACAAGTCATGCATGAGAATGCAAGCTAATATACTATATGCATGGCTTGGTACAAAGGAATAGCTTAAGGTATATTTGCATGTAAAGATTTGACAAGTAATATAAGTAGATTCAAAGCAAGAAAAACAAGTAAAGCATAAATAACTTTTCAAGAAGTTTAAATAACATTTTTCCCCATCCTAAACCATATTTCCATCATCTTCATTATTAAACCAACCCAACTTTTCAAATCCAAGTTATTTTGTAAAGTCTAACCCTTGTTGTAATTCCCGAGCATTGTCCGATCACAGTGGACTCGGCTATTCAAATAGATTCTACACTCTGCAGAGGTTATGCACTTTACCCACAAGATACAATCCACTCACCACGTCGGTAGTGAATCGCCATACAAGAGTATGCGAATGAGCGATCATAACAAAGCCTTTCGGAAGCCTCAAACAACACAGGTGGTCCTCTCCTGACGTGCTCTACACCATCCCTTCCCTTAGCCAAGGCGAAGTATGGGACCAACACACCGTTAGATGGGTATCGGCCCACGACCACGATACGCTCCCCGTACAATCACACAAAAGGTGTAATCGACACCCTGAGGCTCCACAAGTGAGTCCTTAGCGACTTAGTCAACTAGGGCCGTCCCATTCCGACCATGTGGTTGCAAGTATGACCCAGTTCAAAGGCTTGCAAGGTTAAGTCCTTAGAGTGACCAGGGCAAGACTACCCGAAAACCAAATCAACACTCCCAATGACACACTGGCCCACATGATTACTCTTGCCACAAGCCCCGGTCGAAAAATGTTTATCAAACACCAGATGATTACCATGCACCACGAGCCAACAACATCACATGATACTTTACCAAAACAGGTTCAATATATCATTAAGTCAATATTAGCATTTGATTGTCCAAAATCATGTCATGAGCACGTGAGCGTGTCTAAGCGACATACTACAACGATCTAAACCCATGTTGGCAATTTAATAATGTCCAACTAGTAAACCACAACTAGGGTGACAAAGGGTCATGGCACATACTTAAGTAATCAAGGTGTCATATATCAAATTGGTATTTATCTAACCCCCAGGTTTAAACCAAAGTATCTTTCTAATTAAACTAGCATGCAATAGTTTAAATCAAAATAGATTTCGAAATGGGATCAACATGGTCAAAGCACAACTTGCCTTCAAAAAGCACTTGCTCTTGGTCTTGGGTTGGGTCCTGAGTCAACACTTCTCCTTCGAATCCTTCCCAAGACTTCAACGTCTACTCGTAAAAGCGTGCAAATAGCAAATACACAAATAAACACTATGCAAAAAGATCCCAAAACTCCAAATAAAATCCATAAACAGAGAGAACATAATTTTCTGGATTTTTAGAAACTGGAATCGTCAAATTTGGAGTTAAAACGCAAAAGTTATGATTATTTAAAGTTTAAATAATCAATGAAATAATATTACAGAGAAAAACTTTAGTCCAAAAATTAAATAAAATTCATATTTAGGTAGATCTTAATTTTATACAAATTTAGAAATTTGAATCGCTCAAATCGGAGTTGAAACGCAAAAGTTATAAGCGTTTGAAGTTTGAATCTAAATTTGAAATCATTATTCGAATTAATAAATCATTTTCTTTTCGGAAATTAATTATTGCGTACGGCATGGACACGTGGCAGCTCTCGATTGGCCTGCTGGCGTCGGCGATCCATGGGCTCGGTCCATGCTCATTTCGGGTCCACGGTGGACTCGGTCCACGGCTCACGTGGATCGACATGTGGGCCCACTTTGCCCGTATTTGGGTTTCACGACGCTGCGGATCGCGGCCGACACGTGGGCCCTCGACTCGCGGGTCCCGCGTGTCGAGACACGCCCCACGCCGCTGCGTGGCGCGGTGAGCACACGTGGCACAATCTCGGCCGTTGATTTGAAAATCAACGGTCCGGTGGATCTAGACCTCACGTTCAAAACTACACGGTTGATCCGGCCGTTCGATCTAGATCGGACGGTCCAGATCTAACCCTATCGCTACAACGCAACTAACCACAACCGCATTTATCTAAATCTAACGGTTGAAACCTAATCAAGAACGGAAAGCGATAACGGGCGACGTGGCCTCACTCGCGCGTTGGATCTTGATCCAACGGTGCACCGAAGCTCGCGAGCGGCGATGGCTTCGCGGCGGCGTTGCGGTGCCGGCCGAGGCAGCGACCACCCTAACTTGGCGCTTGGGCGTCTCCGCCAAGTGAGTGCACCCCACAAAGTGCGCCTCGGCGCAAGGTTCTCGGTCCGGGCTTGAAGCGGCGAGGATGACGAACGGCGCCGAAACGAAGAAAACCCGTGGCGGCACTCCCCAAACTTGGCGAAATCGCGAGGCGGCGGCGGCTTGAGCGTTGGAAACTAGGGCAATAAGCGCGACACGACAGCGATCCTCGGCGATAACCCACGCCTTAAATAGCCTCGGCGGCGTGCACAGCGGAAACCTAATCGGACGCGGGCGCTACGCGGCGGCGAGTCCAGCTTCGATTCACGGGAAGACGACGAAATCGTGGCCGCCCACGCGTGTCGCGCTCAACGCCACGATCGCCGCGGCGCGATCGGGTCCGGTCCGGACGCTTTCGGTCGGAGTCGGCGGATCTCGGCCGTTGGATCTTGATCCAACGGTTGGGATCGATTAGGAGTTAGGAGTGGGTTCGGTCGAGTCAAGCGGCTCGGTCGGACTCGAGTCCGACTTCGGTCGGATGAACAAGATTTGACCCGAGTTGAATTTTCCAGCGAATTAATATTTAAAATAATTCCGATAATTCATTAAATTCATTAAAAATAGAAAAAGACTCAGAAAAATTCCAGAAAAATTCTGGAAAATATTTTGGATCATTTTGGACTCAAATAAAATATTTCCAACAAAAATTTATTTGCAAATTTAAATTCTTTAATTATTTCAAAATGGAATAAATTCAAATAAATTCCAAATAAATCCAAATAAATTCCAGAAAATTCCAAAAATTCACCAAAGTGCCAAATCACACATGAATTTAAGAAAAGCAAAATTTTGGGGTGTTACATCATCTAGAGGATCTAAGTATATATTAGCTGCGATCGATTATTTTTCTAAATGCATTGAAGCTGTACCTTTGAAAAAAGTGACTAGTGTTGAAGCAATTGCATTTGTCCACAAGGACATTATCTATCGGTTTGGAATCCCTCAAACTATCATAACAGATCAAGGTACTGTGTTTATATCTAATGAATTTTGGAGTTTTGCTAAGGGATTTGGGATTAAACTGTTGAATTCATCACCCTATTATGCGCAAGCTAATGGTCAAGCCGAGTCATCTAACAAGATATTGATCAAACTAATTAAGAGAAAAATCAATGAAAAGCCGAGGAATTAGCATGTAACATTATCGGATTCGTTATGGTCCTATCGGATTGCTTGCCATAGGGTTACTAAGTTATCGCCCTATCAACTTGTGTATGGATAAGAGGCAATATCGCCTATAGAGATTGGTATAAGCTCGTTAAGGGTCACCAGGCAAGATGATTTATCGGTTTAGGACTATAGATATTTAATAGTTGATAATTTGAATGACTTGCCAGAATTAAGGTTGCGAACATTGCAACGAATTTAGAAAAATAAAGCTAGAGTTGTAAGAGCTTATAACAAAAAGGTTGTGCCTAAGTCATTTGATGAAGCCGATTTAGTAAGAAAAACCATTTTACATGTTGGCATAAAGTATAACCGATATGAGAAATGGTCTCCTACATGGGAAGGGCCCTATATAGTTAATCAGCTAGTTCACGGAAATTCCTATATTTTGAAAACCTTGAATGGAGTATTATTTACTAAGGCGATCAACAGAAAGTACTTGAAAAAGTATTGCCAAGTGTTTGGATTGGGTTTTGATCGGCTAAAAGAAGTACAACATGACACATTGTCATTGAAAGAATTCTTTCATTGCTCAATCATAAAAGGAGACCAGATTAACTCGCTATAGTTAATCCGGATTAACTCGCTATAGTTAATCATGAATTCTTTCATTGCTCAATCATAAAAGGAGACCGGATTAACTCGCTAAAACATGGCCGATGGAGTGTATTGTCCTTCGAACAAAACCAATATAACACAAAATAGATTAAAAAAAGTAATTAAAATCGGTTAAATAGCTGATTTATAAATTACATGCACTTGTTTGAGACAGAAGCATTCAGCTATTGTTTCAAAAAGATAAAATATTGTTGCAAGCGGCCAACAAAGTGAGTTAAGCATTACATCTTAAGATTAGCCCCCAACTTGGTATCACTTAACCAAATCCATGTTGTTGGGCATGTACCGAGGGGTGATAAAATTCATTAGAAGGATGAAAAGTCCAATTTTTTGTATGAAGGCTGACCGATAAAATGCTTGGGCAAAGGAACAATCTTAACAATTCAATGGTCTCATTAGGCATATCGCTGCTATCTGCCACTAAGTGGATGAAGGACAGGTGAGGAAAATTTCTGGCTTCTATATAGTAGAAGGAATCGCTTATTGAGAAGTCTCTCTTGTTCAGCTGAAAAAAGGAGATGAATTTCTTCACTCCCATGGAATTTAACTTTATGTCTTCATCACTACTGCACAAGATGAACTTTTCTTGAAAGATCTACCGCTTCAGATCGAGGTCTTGCCCATACGGGACTTATTCACAAGGAAAAACCATTATTGTTGTGGCATCGATGTCAAATGGTCTATTGAAAATGCAGTAGAGCCAGACTTGAATAAACCACAAAGGGCCGCCAACGTTGCTGACTGAATATTGATCTTGCTCCGTGAAAAGCCGACTTCTGATGATGTGCATCATTTGGTATACGTCTCTAAGGAACATATTACCTAAGGCCAGTCGACGACCCTTTATTAGCTGCTCTGCCAAGCACAGATATATTTGCGTCGGCCCAAGAGATGCTCCATTGAACAAATATTGATCCAGCCACATATTGAGGAATGCTGCGTGTTCCTTGTCCAATACTGGTCCAGTCCCTTGGTTTTCATTGATATATTGACTCCACCTCCCTCCTTTCGTGGAAAGCAGCTTATGTGTAGGTTTTTTTTAGTAAAAGCCGATATTTTCTCTCCATCAGGCCTAAGACAGCACAACATGGCCACGTCTAGCAAGGTTGGGCCGATGGGGCCTGTTCTTAGCATAAATTCATTAAAAGTATCTGACCCGAAGTAGCAGGAAGTGGCTTTCAACTACTAGTTGGCTTGAGGGTCGACTAGAGAAAGAGGAAGGGCATTTTTTTGTAGCAGCGATCTGATTGTACCAATCCCTCCATCCCTTAAGCGCCATCACCAAAATCTAAAGCTTTTGCTCCATCCTTCAATGTTATACTTAGGAGCAAACAATGGGATCCTAGGTGTTTCTTCCTTTATAACAACCGTCGGCTCTACGATGCCTATCGGATCTAAGCAATACTGATGCTCCCTATTAGGTTTAGGAATAAGTACCTTGTTGGGGTCCATTGCGAGCAAGCCGATGAGAGGAAGAGCTGACAGATGATGAAGAAAAGTGCTTGACGCTGATTGTGGGGAAGATAAGAGCTTGAGAGCGTAAAGATGATGAGCGAATGGGCCCCATATTTATAGAGGGGTAAGAAAAGGTGAAAAGGCAGAAAGTTTTTTTGGTGGAGTGTGAGCAGATAGTGGGCAAGATACGCGTGCCAGGATTTTAGAGTGCCTTAAAGGGGCAGTTATTAAAAGAATGGTGCACCAAGCGGATAAATTGCAAGTTGATGAATAAGATTTTCTGAAAGATGACATTATCTTTCAAAAAAAATGGGGGGGATATGTTGACACCAAGATTTGACCCGCTTAGTCGATCGAGCAAGTATGATCGATTTGGTAGTTTTATGCCGATTTGGAAAGAACATTGGATATGGGTGTGAAATCAAAGCAGACCATCGGTTTGGGAAAAAAGTTTATTTCTGAAGATTGAAACTAATATGTACTTATAAGAGAGCTGAAGAAGGATACAATCGACCTAGTTGCTATAAAAAGGATCAATGGGCAAGACGAAAATGGACACACACACACACAACAAATCAACTCGCATTACTTTTTACTTTTTTGTCGACTAGGAGTAGTACTTTAGATTTGTAATCTTTCCTCTGTAATTCGCCTAATCAATAAAGGTGTGCATCGCTGGTTATTAATTTCGTCGACTTATGCTATCTAGGTGTGCCTTTTCTTCGATCTTGTTGCGTATCGCATTTTTTGGGAGAAATATACCTTTATTTTTGTCTAATTAGCTCAATTAGGCTATTTAAAATATTGGTACTTTTCGTCTAATAGGCTTAAAAATCTTATTAGATTGGATCGCTTATAGAAAACATATTTCTTGAAGGTTGATTGTATTAAGTCTTCTTTCTTGCCGATTGCAGGATGAAATCGGCTAGCACGTTCGCATCTAAAATTAAACCCAGTGTTTACGTGTGTTGATTGCCAAGTAACCCTCCATCACATTTTTTTGATGTCAACAACTTCTTCCTTCATATTTAGCCAACAACTAGGAGAACGTAGGCTTATACTTACGTATCGGCTTTCGTGGTGGTACGGGTTTCTCAGCCTTACACCATTTACTAACTTAAAGCTCTCCTTCTGGCTTTATTGTCCTTGAATTTTTACCTTTGCGGTCGGTCTTAATCTAAATAGACCAAACTATTATTTTGATAGTCTTGTCGCCTCTCATGATGGTCTTCACATCAACCTATCGAGCCGCTTTAGCCGATGTCGATAATGAACGTATCTGGTCTGAGGCGGCATCCCATACCAATTCCTTCCCCTTTGCTGAGCAACTAACCATATTGACTAGGAAAGGGTTGGCATCCAGCTACATTGCTGGCTCGTCGGAAAATTTTAACCGACCATCTTCTATAGTCGATTATATCTGCTGATGAAAAATATTACAATCATTAGTGTGTGCGAAAAAGAATAATGCCATTTGCAATACCTTCGCTTCTTAATCTCTTCATGCGATGGTAACGTGTGACCTTCGCGCAATTGTATAATTCTCTCTTGTAATAACAAATCAAAAATACGATCACACTTAGTTACATCAAAAACATATTTAACTTCCAACTTAGTTTTAGCCGGCTTAAGCCATGAACACATCAAGGATTTCTTACTTCCCTTGACCCATTCGGCTATATTTATCTTGTCTTCTTCCTCATCGGATGAGCTACCATACTTGATACAGGGTTTGCCCGATCTTCTCGGCGTAGGATTTGGATACTCACATGCACTCTTGATGAACACTAGCTGATCCTCCATTGCCGGATGCAATGGGCTTGCAACTCTTCGGTTCGCCAAGATTACATCGTTGAACTTCACGGACTCGAGTAAAGTATATCAATCTCCCAATTCTCGGTAGAAAGGCGTAACGATTTTGGTAGAAATTGCTCAATTCCCTCTCTATGCGCATGCAATGAGGAAGAACAAGCGGCAAAACGCTTAACAAGATGCAAAATAGCTATCTTATTAATCGAAGTCTAAAGTCTATTCACACGAGAAGAATACATGGTCGTATATATAACTTGATTGGACAAAAAAAAAAAAAAACAAACAAGGCAATCTAATCGGATACCCGACCAAGTAATTGGTCCTAATTAAATATTCATAATATCTTTTCCAACTGATGGTGTTGTTAGGAAACCGGATTCGTATCCGATATGAACTCTTCGTTATCTCTAAGCAGAACCGCTATATATAGGAGGCAGGGGGTCACCCCATTGTACACAAGCATACAGAATAATAAAGCAGACCCGTTCCTCCTCATATTGTGTCTCTCGCCCTCTCTCTCTGTTCTCCACTTGAGATCTATTAGGCAACCCCGGACTATTCGATAGCGAGGTTGTCTAACACGTTATCAGCACGAAGCTCTACCGGAGAAAAGGTGAGAAAGGTGAGAATACGAGGATTGAATCTAATCGCTCGTTTAATTCTATGCATGCATCTACGTGGCACGAAGCTCGTTATGCATTTTATTCTGCAGATCATGGTATAGATCTCCGTGCAAAGAGTTACATATCTTTTCCTCCCGATCGATTGGCACGAAGCCATCTCACGCCTGGCGCCATCTTCTCGGCGATCGCGGCACGAAGAGCTGTCTCGCGGCCACTTTGGCGCCTGTCGCCCTTGAAGCCCGAACTCATGGGCCACCAGACCGCCTCAAGCCACCGCACGGAGAAGAAACAAAGCACAGGAAAGAACGGATCCAACATGTTCTTATTGTAAAGAAACAAAGCATGTTCTGGAACAAAGCATGGCCAAAGTACAAGAAAGCCCATCGCTACTCCTTTCTTATTTTGTGCATGCACCATGCAAATCCACCGAGGGCTCGTTAACCAAGGAAAGGTACGTATGAATGCATGCATGCAACCAAGGAAACATATGCTGCTCCCGTCGGTCTGTTGCTCCAGTCGGCCGCAAGAGCTCACAGCCGCCCTCCAGAGCCATCGCCTTGTGTGCGCCACGCCCAGCCAGCGCCTACGCGAAGCTCGCACCGCTGTCCGGCGCCTTGCCGCCGGCCCTACCGTCGCCGCGCACTTCGATGCCGCCGCCATCGCCGCCGCCGCCGCGCCCGTCGCGGATCGCCGCACCCACGAGCGATGGAAAGCTTGAAACTTTAGCTGCATTACTTTCTTGACATGAAGTCCAACGTCTGAAGGACAAGAAGGCTTGGAAACTTGCAGGCTTGGAAGCTTGGAGATGGACATGAAGTCCAATGCCCCAATCGGACTTGGAGGCTTAGAGCCACCAATTCGGTTTTGGAAGAATCACGCTCGGGAGAGCCACTGAAGTCCAGTATCTTGTCGGTTTAACCCGAACTTGCAACGAAGCAAATTGGCAGATCGGCTTGGGCATAAACATGAAGTCCAAACTTTCTTCAGAATCCAAGAAGGACTTGAAGTCCATCCAGATCGGCAATTGAAGAAACCGAGTTCCCTTTTGGAGAAGGACTTGAAGAACCAAACATTTGAAGAACCGGTAATTGAAGAAGCCGAGCTCCATCCAGATCGGCAATTGAAGAACCGGACATGGAGAAGGACTTGAAGTCCATCCAGATCAGCCCGGCTGCCTTGAGCCTGCCGCTAGCCGTCGCCAAAGGCCTCACCTCTTGCGCGCAAGCTCCCGGCTGGAATACCTCATGCGCCAAACGAAGGACATGAAGTCCAAGTATCAAGAAGATATGAAGTCCAGGCTCAAACCAATCGGAATTGAACCTGTTGAAAGCCAAAATGAGTTTGGCTGTGGCGCACAGGGTGGGGGGCAAGGGGAAATTACCCCTTTGCCCCCCGGCTCTTATCCATTTTAATTATTATTATTTTTTTTTTTCAAAATCAATTACAAAATGCAGAAAATTGATTCGAAATTCAGAATTTGATTTGAAAATTGCCAGAAAATATGAAAAATAGCTAAAAAATTGCAGAAAATTTTTGTGGCTCTGTTTTAAATTTCTCTTAGCCTTATTTTCTGCATTCGTGAATTTTTGCATGAATTTTTGCAATAATTGCCATGTTTAGAATATCGGAAATTCCTGAGAATTTATTTTCCGAATTTATGAATTTATGAATTATGTCATGTTGATATTTGCTGAAATTCAATTTCCTGTTGTAAAGTAATTCTGAAAATTGCTTGGAAATTAGCAGAAATTATGAAAAGTGTTAGGAAAATTCCAGAATTTCTCATACAACAGTTTATGAGAACATGAGTGGTTGGGATTTGATTTTGGTAATGAATAAACAGATATGAGACAATTGGTGTCTAGGAAAACACACATGAGGCTTGGTTCTTTAATTGGCACCCGGAAACGGGAAGTGCTCCCTCCCTCATGTGAGCCCTAGGGGCAGGTTGACCTGGCCAAGAGTCAAATTGACAGAGATATTCATTACCTGTTTTCGTTCCCAGCCAACAAGAATTATATAAGTTGTAATTAGACTTATGCCATGTTTAATTCATGTTGCAATTTATTTTTTGTTATCAAGTAATGCTGGAAAATTGCTGTATAATTAACAGAAAATTGCCAAATACTAAGAAAAATTCGGAAATTTCTGAGAATTTATTTCCGCATTTATGATTTTATGAATTGTGCAATTATTGTTTATTCTGAATATTTATGAATATGTGTATATATGAATTTTGCGATTATGAATCTTTGTATTGATGAATCCTGCATTTATGAATCTTGCACTTATGAATTTTGCATTTATGAATTCCGTACTTATGAATCTTGTACTTATGAATTTTGCATTCATCTTTGAATATATGAATCTTGATATCATTGCTTTCTTTTAGTTTGCTGGAAACTCATGAGAATTCAATTATGCATTTTATTAAATCTAGCAGCCATTTCCTATTAGATTACACGTAGTAATCTAATGGAAGAACCTTATGAATGTGCAAAGGTGTGGCATTATCTAACGTGAGTTTTTGAAGAACTGACATGAATTGTCAGAATTATCTCACATAGACATCAGATTGCATAATGAATAGTAAGCTCTCGAAGAGCATACTTTTCTCATGAATAAATTGCAATTTATTCTTTATTCGAGATTCTTTCTTTACAAGAAATTTTTTGAATTACTTAGCCACTTTATGATTAGAATTATTTTTCTTTTCATCTAGAAATCGTGTAGCGCCCAATGGAGGAAATATGCATTGTTGATAGTGGCACAACAAATACCATCTTAAGAGAGTCGAAATACTTCCAGACGATCACGAAGAAGCATTTGGAAGGATTACGACTATCGCGAAGCGATCGCATATAATAGGCTCGGGAAGAGCCACAATTATATTGCCAATGGGTACAACTTTGGTAATTGAAGAAGCCCTCTTGTACCTGAATCAACCCGCACTCTCTTAAGTTTCAAAGATATCGCGCCAATGGGTTTCACGTAGAAACCAATGAAGAAAATGGCAAAGAACACTTGTGCATTGTGAAGCACGCGGAATATGGAAAGATGGTACTAGAAAAATGTCCCTCATATGAATCTGGGTTGTACTACCACGAAAATCAATGCACACGTTAAAGGTATACTTCTTTGAAGACCTGTCTTTAGAAGCTCAATTATTTGCTTTATGGCATTGTAGATTAGGTCATCCTGGTCTTAGATTGATGAGAAATATAGTTAACAACTCACAAGGTCATGGCATTAATGTTAAGAATTTCCCGAATCACGAAGATTTTGTGTGCCATGCATGTGCCACGGAAATTAATAACTAGACCCTCTGTTATGAAAGTGCAACATGAAATCCCTGCATTCTGGAGCGCATTCGAGGGGATATTTGCGGCCCGATTCAGCCCTTGTCGAGCGTTTCGATACTTTATGGTGCTCATTGATGCTTCCTCGAAATGGTCGCATACATGTTTGTTGTCAACAAGGAATCATGCATTCGCAAAGCGATCTCGCAGATCATCGTAATTAAGAATGCTTTTCACGATCATCGCGTGAAGTCCATTCGAATGGACAATGCCGCGAATTTACTTCCAAGGCATTTGATGATTATTGCACAAAGAACGGAATAAGCTGTTGAGCACTGCATCACACGTCCATACGCCAAAATGGGCTAGTGAAGCACTAATAAAGAGGATTAAGTTCATTGCCGGACCGCTCTTGCAGAAGTTGTAACTTGCCCAACACTTGTTGGGGACACTTGATCTGCACGCAAAGAAGACTCATCAATTATAGACCATCGGCCTACAACATCCATTCACCAATGCAATTAGTGCAAGGGGTCATCCCGAAGATTTCCCATCTTAGAAATTTTGGTTGTATGGTATATGTAACTATACCACCCCCACAGCGGACTGCAATGGGCCCTCACCGCAAGTCTGGGATATACGTTGGTTATGAGAGTGCATCCATAATCGTGTATTTGGAACCCATGACTGGAGACTTGCACACACCGATTCGGCCGATTGCATCTTTGGCGAGGACCATTTCCGTCATTAGGGGAGAGAATCAACCTTTGGATGAAAAATGCCGGGAAATAGTATGGCATTCCTCTGGGATCCCAGCGCATGACCCTCGCACTAATGAAGAAAATCAAGAAGTCCAGAAGATAATTGATTTGCAGAATTTAGCAAATGAACTGCCTGATCATTTTGTGATCTCAAGAGCGTGGTTAAGTCGCATGTACCAGCAAGAAATGCACCAGAGAGGGTGGAAATACCAAAGAAAGCGAAGGTATCCCTCATCCTGTTCAGAGGCCTCAAAGAAAAAGAACAGGAGATCTCGGCTTCTCAAACCCAAAGTACCGGAGACGTCTGGGAAAAGCAAGCGAGAGGACTTACCACACCAATCACAAAAGTGCCCCAAAGCAGAAGGGGAGCAGTTGAGACCTGCCTTTGGAAAGAAGCACATGGAAAAGGCAATTCCAGATCTGAACCTTCCATTGGAAGAAGCCGCGGAAATAATGTGTGCGCACACATTGGCGGAGAAAAACTAAAGGAACTTGCTCTGGAATGGGAAATAGCAATGAAGAGCAAGTAGAAGTGCACGAAGCACCCCATGATGAAATGGCCATAAACTTTGTAATAACGGGAGAATCGATGAATAGAGCAACGACCAATGTCGATGCATACTTTGCAAAGAAGATTGCCACGATCATTAATCATGATCCCGAGCCCGCATCTCTCGCAGAGTGCAAGAAAAGGCTCGATTGGGAAGATTGGAAGAAGGCAATCACCGCATGAGTTAGTCTCTCTGAACAAAAGAAAGGTGTTTGGGCCTGTGTGCCGCACGCCTCCCCATATAAACCCGTGGGTCACAAATGGGTTTTGTTACTTAAGAGAAACGAAAACAATGAAGTTGTAAGGTACAAGGCAAGGCTTGTCGCTCAAGAGTTTCACTCAACGTCCTGGGGTTGATTATGAAGAAACCTATTCTCCGGTCATGGGTGGAATTACCTTTAGATACTTGATCTCAATGGCGATCAACTTGAAGTTGAAAATGAAGCTAATGGATGTTGTCACAAAGATATTTGTATGGAAACTTGGATTCGGAGATTTATATGAAAGTACCTGGAAGGTATCCCTATCCCGAACCAAGACAGAAAGCAAACAGAAACCTATACAGTGTGAAATTGGAGAAATCCTTTGTATGGGCTAAAACGATCGGGAAGAATGTGGTACAATCGTTTGAGTGACTTTCTCTGCAAGAAAGGCTACACGAACAAATGAAGATTGTCCATGTGTATTTATACAACGATCCACGAATGGATTTTGTATAATCTCCGTCTATGTAGATGACTTGAACATCATTGGGACGGATGAGGAAATTGAAGAAGCATGCACATACTTGAAATCTGAGTTTGAAATGAAAGACTTGGGTAAAACCAAGTTCTGTTTAGGCTTGCAGCTTGAACATGTCCAAGGCGGAATCTTGGTACACCAAGCATCCTACACGCAGTAAAGTGTTGGAGAGATTTGGCTTTGAAAAGGCATACCCCGCAAAGACCCCAATGGCTCGGAAGGTCACTCCAAGCAGACCTAGACCCGTGACAGGCCTAAAGAAGAGGGGAGGAAGTCACTGGGAGCGGAATTCCCATACTTGAGTGCAATTGGAGCGCTCATGTACCTTGCGAATAGCACTAGGCCTGACATTGCGCTTGCCGTGAATTTGCTAGCGCAGACAAAGGCGTAACCCACCAAAGGCATTGGAAAGGGGTGAAGGACATCTTCCGTTACCTTCAAGGAAGCAAAGACCTCGGCTTGTTTTACGGAAGAAACAATGAATTGAATTTAGTTGGCTATGCCGATCTTTGAGTACCTATCGGACCCGCATACCGGCAAGTCACAACCAGGTATGTTTTCCTTTGCGGTGGAACGGCAATTTCTTGGAAGTCGTCTAAGCGGACTCTTGTCTCGACGTCGACTAACCACTCGTAAATCATTGCATTGTATGAAGCCTCTCGGGAATGTGCATGGCTTGAAGAATGGTTCACCACATCCGAAGTCATGTGGTCTCGAACATGGAACAAACCCCACTATTATCTATGAAGATAATGCGACTTGTGTTGCACAAGTACAAATGGGATATGTGAAGAGTAACCTTACAAAGCATATCAACCCCAAGTTCTTTTATGCTCATGAAATGCATAAGATGAGCGAGATAAAGATCTTGCATACTAAGTCGTGTGAAAATCTCGCAGATTTATTCACTAAGTCACTCCGGCATCTTCCTTTGAAAGATGTATTAGAGGAATCGGGATGATGAGGCTTAGAGAAGTGCAGATTTCAGGGAGATTTTTCACATACTCCTACATAAATCTCAACCATGAAGTTTGAGTACCCAACGTAAATCTTGAAGATTAACATTGAAGTTTGGGTGGATTGTACTCTTTTCCTTAAGTAAGTTTTTCATTGAAGTTTTCTTACATAAGGTTTTTGATGAGAGCAATCCGTGCAACACAGCAAGCGTGTGCTATGTACTCTTTCTCCAATTATTTTTCCCACTTTGGGTTTTTATGGAGTTTTAATGAGGCATATGCATCTCGCAGTTGAAGAGTCCAAGGGGAGTGTTAGGAAACCGGATTCGTGATCCGATATGAACTCTTCGTTATCTCTAAGCGAACCGCTTATATATAGGAGGCGGGGTCACCCCATTGTACACAAGCATCTGAGAATAATAAAGCAGACCCGTTCCTCCTCATATTGTGTCTCTCGCCCTCTCTCTCTGTTCTCCACTTGAGATCTATTAGGCAACCCCGGACTATTCGATAGCGAGGTTGTCTAACAGGTGTCACGCATGAACCCCGGGGAAGTCATCCAGTTCCAGTACGTGATATGTTGTGTGGGTTAGACGTGCAGATGAACAAAGTCCAGCTTCAGTAATCCTCCCGAAACAACCCGTTCATTAATCCCAAACTTGCAGCCGAATCTTTCTCTAAGTCATTTTCTTCATGTTGTATCATCAAGGGACAAAGTGGGGCCCACTCTGCATGTGAGGAAGCAATGTGGCTGCATGCAGCCCCTTCGGTTGTGATCTGTTGGACAATTTCATGTGTACATCTTTTATTCTGGCTCTGTAGTGTTTTTGGTACTGTTTGGTAATTGAGAAACCGAAATTACTGTGGCATGTGCTTTCTATTCATTCTCCTGAAGCCCTGCAATCTCCTTTGAAAAGTCCTTTACACTTGCATACCTAACAACAAGCAAATACCCGCCATTAGGTAGAACATAATTCTCATGTGAAAAATTAAATTGAGGAAGGAAAAGATTTACCTGTTGTTGTATAGTTCTTGACCTACGGTTAGGGATGTCCTCATCAAGACTTGTAATCAACGAGGTTAACATTAGGCTTCTCTTTTCCCTTGTTATTCTTAAATCTATCTTTGAAGCATTTATTTCTCAAGAAATGACTTTCTTGAGCCGATGCTCTATGTAACAGGTGACTTAAATCGGTGAATCCTTGGCCACTGAATTTCTCTTTCAATGGAGGAATTATCCCTTGGAAGGTTAAATCGGCCAATTGGTTGTCGGGTAAGGTAACACTAAAGCACTGATTTCTAATTTCTCGAAACCTTTTGATATAGTCTGTTACCGATTCCCCAAACTTCTGCTAGATAGAGCTCAAAACAGAAATCCTTAATTCCAAGCTCCTACAGAAAAAATACTCATGGAACCGCCTTTCCAAATTGGATCACGTATTGACCGAATTTGGGTTCAACGCCATGAACCAAGTAAAAGCTGCCCTGGATAAAGACAATGGGAACAATTTTACCTACAACTCATCGGACTGAGCCGCTTCACCACACTACGCAAAAAAACGCCCAATGTGTTCCAACGTCATTGTGGAATCATCTCCTGAAAATTTTACGAAATAAGCAACCCTGTAGCCATTGAGGTATGTGATCCGATCAATGTAATCAGTATAGGCTTTCGATAGCCGATAGTCCACCCCTTTGGCTGAATACCAAACTGATCCCACGACACAGTGCTAATAGCTTCAACCCAATTAGTTTCCTTAGCCGATGACGCTCTTTGTTGTGGCGTTTGCCAATTATGAGCGAAATCGGTATGCTGCCTTCTGAGTGCAAACTTGGATTAGCATGGTGCCTGAGGTGGCAACTGCAAATGTGGTTGTTCATAACTGACATTTTTTTCTCAAAACGTTGGTTCTAGCAGCAGAACGAACGGTTATGAGTACAACACAACTCTATACGGGGGTGAATCTCTCGATGGAATCGATTCGATATAATGAGGGCGTACCTGAGTTTATATTGGATGAGCAACTGATTTGGGGTAGACATAGAATGGGGTCGACATTAGTAAGCTGGGCTAGGAGTCCATTTTGGAACCATCGTTGTATGCCTGATAATGAGTAATCCCACTCACGGTAAGACCACGGTTGGTTGTGTTAGCGCCATAGTGGGAGCAGTAGCCAACAACTTAGGATCGGCCGGTGGCTTCATGGTTTGAGTGTTCTAGGTGATGGAGTAGACCGAGTAGGTTGGTAATGCCTGCATGGGGTCAAGCAGAGTCCCAACCGACACCATCTCCTGCGCTATTTCCTTAACATTGTTGGCTATCATTGGCTTGAGCATAGTTACCAGAGCCGATGATTGGTTGACAAGGGCATGATGTATAGATTGGTTAATTATATCCGATAACTCCGCTTCACGGGTATATATCGGCTTACTGGTCAGTTGTCTGAAGTACCTGAAGCCTTCTTGTCGCCGAAGTTGACCGTCGGCAATGCGGTTTTCT
This sequence comes from Rhipidocladum racemiflorum, assembly GCA_036346355.1. Taxonomy (NCBI): domain Eukaryota; kingdom Viridiplantae; phylum Streptophyta; class Magnoliopsida; order Poales; family Poaceae; genus Rhipidocladum; species Rhipidocladum racemiflorum. Next base: position 25,809,386 of record CM070586.1, read on the forward strand.
GTGTGACACCACGCCGAGTCTTTTGGTAGCAGTTCAATATCATCTACTCGAACGCGGCCTTTTAGTCTTCAATCTCTTTCCACTGCTCGGGCATTAAATCATCCAAGTTTGGGATTAATGAGTAGGTTGTTTCGGGAGGATTACTGAAGCTAGACTTTGTTCATCTGCATGTCTAACCCACACAACATATCACATACTTCAGACGGAGAGATCGATTTTCCTGTAGAAAACATCATCGTTAATCGGTCCTATCGGGCATGCTAAAAGTGTGTTAACACTAAAAAAGTGACGAAGGGTTAATCTGCACCAACGCACGCGAACACCGGGTTCAAATTGAGTGTGAGTGTACAGTCGATTTGACCATGTAATCGGCAAGGAAGATATATATTCCAATCAACCGCTAAGCGAATAAGTTTTTTCAATAATAAACTGATCTAAACAGCTACTCAAGCCGATTAGATCAAAAGTACCCGATATATCTAAACAGCTTGATTGAGCTGATTAGATGGAAGATAAAGGTAGAGTCTTCCCAAAAGGTGATACATAACAAGATCGGAGAAAAAACAAACCTGAGATGATGTAAGTCAACGAGATCAATCATCGGCGATACATAACTTTATTGATCAGACGAATTACAGAGGAAAAGTTACAAGTCCAAAATACTACTCCTAGTTGACGAAAAGTAAAATAAAGTAAATGCGAGTTGGTTGATTGATTGTTAGATTCTTTTCTTCCATTGTTCATCATCTTCATTTATAGTGCTTAGGCCAATTGTATCCGTCTTGAACTCAATAAAACATGATCTGTAGCAACCTCAATCTCCAAAAATAAGTCTCCTCTTTGATCCGATATCGGTTCTATCCATAGATAACCTTATTTACCAAATCAATTGCCAAACTAGGCAAATCTTTCATATCGGCCATAACAGCCAAATTTTGGTGTCAACAGGGGGTAACTTCGGTGGCATCGGTGGGTAATTTTAGAGAAGTTACTCCTGCAGTTAATGCGATGGATTGTTCATTCACACACTCTACACAAGAAGTTATCGCAAAGAATGGCGGGAAAAGTGAAAAAGGAAATCCTGGCAAAGCCGATAGATAATCCATGGCATAGCAGATTATGAGATTTTTTAGAAGATTTGTATAATCTTTGAAAAATGGGCGGCATATGTTGACACCAAAATTTGGCACTCATAGCCGATTTAGTAGATAGCGGCTGACTTGGCGATTAATTTGGAAAATAAGGTTGAATATGAATATAGCCGACATCGGTTCTGGTAAAAGATTGTTTTTGGAAGATTATGGCCGATACGAATGAAATTCTACAAGGAGTTGGTCAAGGATACAATCATCCTAAAGCGTTATAAAAGAAGAAGATGGACAACAACAACAATAACAACAATCAACCAACAAATTGTCCTACTTTTTATTTACTTTTCGTCAATTAGGAATAACAACAATCAACCAACAAATCGTCCTACTTTTTATTTACTTTTCATCAATTAGGAGTAGTTTTTTAGACTTGTAATCTTTCCTCTGTAATCCGTTTGATCAATAAAGTTACGCATCGCCAATTGTTAATCTTTTCGACTTACACCACTTCAGGTTTGCTTTTTCTCCAATCTTGTTACGCATCGCCTTTTTGTGAAAAAAAACTACCTTTATCAACCATCTATTCAGCTCAATCATACTGTTTAGATCTATCGTTACTTGTGGTCTAATCGGCTTGAAATAGCTGTTTAGATCATATTATCATCTAAAAACTAAACGGCTAAGGTAGCTGTTTAAATCATATATTTTTCTTATAGATTGCATGGTCAAATCGACTGGTGTGGTGGCGATTACACCACCGGATTATTCTTGTTCTTCTTTTCTTTTCTTTTCTCTCCCCCCTTTGCAGTGATCTCTCCTTTTTATATGGCTGGGGAGGGAACATGCATGCATTGGTCTGCCCCTTTCTATCTGTCTCCAACATTGGGTTGCAGGCCTTTCTCAGTTGCCTTCCAAACCTTGCTTCCCACCTATCCCTTGCCAGGGGCTAGATAAGCTTTACATGGCGTTTTTTACCATCACTTTACAATTTTGCCCTTTGGTTTTATTCTCATCCTGGGGACTTTTATGGAATTTCTTGCGGTCTAGGGCTCTAGGTTAGCTTGACATCGTCTGGGGTTTCCCTAGGGTTCTGACAGGACGTCAGGTCCGGGTTGGTCCCACCCTGGTTGCATTCATGAGGGATGGCAAAGGGAGTTTCCCTCCGCCGCCCCTCCCATTGCTTCGGGCTTCTCCTTGGTCCGGTTATTTTCGTATCCTGCCTTGGACTTTATACGCTATTTTGACTGATGTGGCATCACCAAGGATAAACGACTCTTGCTCCGCTTGTGAAAGGGGATAGGCATTGTAAGCATGCTATTTCAGTTCAGCCATATGTGTGGGTCTTGCTTCGCCTGTCAAACGGGGGTGAGTTCATTGGGCCCACAATAGTAGCCCCTCATGACTGCGGGTCGGTACTGTACCACCCTCAGGAATGTCATAAAGAAGGTCCAAGTCTTTACTCACCCTATTAGGCGTGCGAAGGGAGGCCCATTCCTCATTTTCCCTCTACAGAAGATGGGTTGTAGCTGTTTATATTTTTATATTGGTTTGGATATCGGGCTTCGCGTTGTCAGGTACGGATGGGTTGGTTGGTGCGATTGGCAGTCTTGTCCTTGGTGGCCGGGCACCCAGGCCCTTTATGACATCTTGGTCCGAGCGCCATAGCTGTCCGGCTTCTTGATCATGTTCACACGCCTTTTCTGTTTGCGTGATGAACGCCACGTGGGTAAATCTACGGTTAGGGAAAAAAGGGGAATTGTGAGGCTTCTTCTTATTAGCATAGCGGCCGATGGAAACGAGGTTCCTTCGCCTTTTGGATCTATTTCGCCCATTGCCTTCTTGCTTTCTTTCCCGCTTGCATCGTCCTTCTTTGTCTACCGTTGGTCCTCCCATTCATGGGTCCTCGGCGTGCTTCCCCGATGAAGTTGGTTTTGAGCAGAGAAGATGATGCGGATCTGTCTCCAGTTCTGGGGCATTCGCTTCTGAATTCCATTGAACTCGACATCCTAGCAAGGGATTCGGCGTGGTGCGTCTTTCCATGCGACTCCCTGGTGATGAAGAAGCTCCCCAGCCTCAACCAAATGAGGCGGTGGTATTTGTTGCGTTCCTGGAAGCGGGCCTTCGGTTCCCTTCTACCCCTCTGCTAGCGTCTGTGTTGCGGGCTTTTCAGGCAGAACTTTCACAACTCACGCCCAACGCCATTGTGTGGCTAGCAGTGTTGGAATGGTCGTTCCGTCCTGCCAAGATTAGACTGACCGGACGCCTATTTTCCCTCATTGAAGATGCGTTCTGGCAGCCGAAGCAGCATAAGGCGGGGGACGAGGGTCGCAGATCGTGTTTCGGTTCCTTGAACTTCCAGATGAAAAGATCTTTAGTGAAAGAAATACATGTAGCGGCTGCCAAAGGGAAGTGGGAATCGGGATGGATGCAACGATGGTACTACCAGACGCTTGATGTCCCAGATTCTCCTCTCCGTACTTCCATGGGTCCTGTCCGCGCAATCCAGTCTCCAAACTGGAGCGCAAATGTGGTGGAGACTAGGTGCCTTGATTATCTGAAGGCCCTTCAAATTCAGAGTACGATGCGTGATTTGGTTGAGGAGTATTGTCTTTGTCGAGTTGAGCCTTTGGCAAGGGATTCTTCTGTGACTTTGAAGTGGTCGTCTGATGGTTCAGTATCTGTGGTTATGCCGGAGGGTCCGAGACTCTTGGGCCAGTGCGGTAGAAGGCGAGGGGGTTACTTGGTCCTTGTAAACAGACCGAGTACGGAGCGGCCATGGAAGCAGTGGGAGCTGCTAGGAATTCTTGGTTTGTAGAATGGGGACCCCAAGTGGTTCCCACCCCTCGGGGGGCGACCGGCTCCGCCCGCCGGTCGAAGCGAGCCAGGTTAACTCGGTTGATTCCGCCTCGAGCAACTATCTCTTCTGTAGGGAGTGAAGAATTGGGCAAAGATGAAGACGACAGTTCAAGCGATGAAGAAACGAGTGAAGAAGGTGGCTCATCGGCTTCGGTGGCGATCGTTCCGCCTGTTATACCACCTGCTCCTGGGGTGGGCCCCTTCGGGTCAGCACCTATTGGCACGGCTGTCATGCCTGATTCAGATATGATCCCCGGTGGGGCATCATCTACTAATGTAGTGTAAGGACCCTGAAAATCCCATTAAGCTTATGCATTGGTTACTGTTGCTAATCAAGTAATTAACATGGAATTGGATCCTAGTCAATGCATTAAGGTGTATGATAAGGGTAGAAATACCACCATTGCCATGAATGGGAGTATGGAGTCAGTATGAGTAGCATTGCTAAATAACAAGGGAGCTAGTGCTACAACAGAAAGAAGAAGGACATTTCTGCCCTTAGCTGTTCAGTGGAGCATAGAGGGTAGAAAAATAATTTCGCAGTTGGTAATGGATAAGAACCGAGTTACAGTAAGGATTCACAGCACTCCCTCATTTCACTGCAATAGAGCCAGCCATTCCCATCGCTTTTCCCCTAGCCAAACCGGGAGAGAGTGAGAGCAAGAACGAGAGGGCCGCGGTAGGCCAGGTGGAGGAGAAGGCCTCAAGAGGCTGCTGGACGGAGTCCCAGTAGGCAACCGTAGGAGCCAGAAGGAGGTGGAGCTGGGCAAGCTTGGGTTTCGGCCACCTCTACTCCTGCTCCAACGCCAATCCTTCTTCCCCAACCGAACCGAAAAGCAAGGATCCCAAGTAAGCTGGCAAAACCCCATTAGCATAGGAGTAGCAAGCAGCAACAACCTAGAGTAGAATGTAGTTGGCAAAGCTAACAAATCTGGTAGAAACCATTGTAGATCGGAGTTCTTCTTTGGGTCTCAGAGGGGAGTTACCTAGGGGCCCTTGTAGCTCGTCCCAAGCTGTTCCCAAGCCCTTACCTAGAACTGGCCAGCCGGTCTCGGCGCTACAACCCCCGACCTAGGTCCTCTCAACCCTAGATTCATCATTGACCTAGACTCACCGTCTAGCACCATGCTTAGAGTTCGGCCAAGCAAGCAACCAGCAGATCGGAGAACCAAAGCCAAGATCCAAGCTCAAGGCGATAGAAAACCGAGCACCGAATCAAGCCCTAGGCAACAAGAACCGAATCCCAGCAGAGAACCAAACCCATCAACCCTCATCGAGCACCCAACCGATAGAGCGGCTAAGCAAAGCCAAACCCAATCGTAGGGTAGCAAGAAACCGAGTTCCAACCACCTTCCATCAAGAACCGAACCGGAGATTCCCCAAATCCAGTAGAACAAGAACCCTAGAACCGAACCCGTGCCTCGTGCAACCAAGAACCAACCAAGGAATCGAGTTCCCCCAAAATCCAGCAAGCACCAAACCCTAGAACTAAGCCATTGCATGCAACCTCTCAAGAACCAAATACCACAAACCCTAGATCAAGCAAGCCATAGAGCAGTAGAGGGAGAGTTCAGTAGAGGGAGCCTGCGATCCGGGTAGCACTAAGGGGAGTCCAGCCGGAGGAGTAGGGGAGCCGCCGCCATAGGGAGCCGCGGAGGCTGGGGGCGTCGCCGAGTGAGGTGAAGTGAGAGCGCGTCTGGTCGCAGCTAGTCACCAGAGGGGGAGGCGGAGAGACCGATCAAGGGGAGGAGGAGAGGCTAAGGCCTCTGTTCGGCTGGCAGCGAAGAAAAGAAAAGAGAGGAGAGGGAGCGAGTGGGCCTTCGGCCCATTCGGCTGGAGGAGAAGAGAGAGAGAGAGAGAGAGAGAGAGAGAGGCTGGGCCTTTGGTCCAGTCGGCAGCAGAGAAAAGAAAGCAGAAGAGAGAGAAATAAAAACAGGGAGAAAGACAAGAAAGAAAAGAATAAGAAAAAGGAAAGAAGAGAAAAGAAAAGAGAAAAATAAGAAGAGAAGAAAATTTGGGTATTGAAGAAGTAGTTGCAACCGGTAGCTAATTACGTTAATTAGCCGCTCCTTGATGAATTAACTAGAACCGGAATCAACCAATAGAGATTAATAAATAAGTTAGGATCTAACTATGAATGTCACTAAGTGGTTGGATGCCATCAATCAGATTCAAAAGGCTAATTATGAGCAAAACTAATAGTTAGTAAATATATTTCAGATCTGGACTTGAATCAACCAGACCAGAACCAACTGTTGAGCGAGGACGATTTTACCAATCTTAATTCAGGCAAGTTTCTTTAAATCATGTCTTATTAAATGTTTTCCAATGTTTTCATTAAATACCTCACTGCATGGAAAATTTATATTCCAATAAAACCTTAAATTGGATGCGGATGGATGGTGTAGTTGAAAAATGGATGGATGGATGGATGGTTTGGTAAATGGGTTGGTGTTGGAATGGTTGTTGAAGTGGATGGATGAGTTGGCATACGTTTAATATTGGTGGGTAGAGGACGCCGAGTAGAGAAGGGTTGTAGGTGGTGGGGTCCTCTACATATGGTTATTATATAAGGTCAAACAATCTAACACTTGGAGTGTGAGCCGTAAATGAGTATCAACCATAGTGTGAGAAATTCGATCGGAAAAGGTTGTCCTAGGAAGGTATTAATATCTCCACCATGGGTAAGTTAAGGCGCGCCTGCAGGAGATACCTGAGTAGACCCAGAGGATTAAAGCCAATTGGACGGCAGTATATTTGAAGCCAGTGGGTTACTGCCGTTGGTGCGGGGTAACAACTGTATCTGTGAGTTGTGGATGACCTTGGTGGGTGTCTCCAACTCGAGTGCAGGGGTGGAGAATTACTACTGGACTAGTGATAAACGTTCTGGGCATCTTAATGTCACTATGGGTAAAGTGATACAAACCTGCGCAGGGTAAAATCATGATCATGCCAGTCTCTTGGAATGGAGACTACGGAAGCTAAGTCTGTCTCTGATATGAGTGTTAGTAGCATTTTGGGATAATTAAAATGACACAACTTTCTTAATAAAGCTCTATTTTATGAAAAGTGGATTTGAGAGGAAATGGTCATCCTGATCCACTTTAATTTCCGATGGTTGATTGGACTTGATTCTTTTGATTTCTTCTAAAATGAAGCTATCGGTGGCTTGCTTCTCTTTAATTTGCTCCAATAGAGTGGCTGGTCATCCATGGTTGTTAACATGGCATTTGAGGTGGATATGCCGAAACTAATTTCCATCTTTGCCAATTCTCTTATTAGTTCTGGCATAAAGCTTTGGATAGACAGGTTGTTACAGTGAGCCTTCCTGCTCAATGTATCTGCTACATTAGCTTTTCCTAGGTGGTAATTGATGGTGATGTCATAGACTCATAGTCCTTAATAAGTTCCAGCCATCTTCTTTGCCTTAGATTCAATTCCTTTTGGGTGAACAATTATTTGAGGCTTTTGTGATCACTATACAAAATGCATTTAGCTCCATAAAAGTAGTGTCGCCAAACTTTTAGAGCAGACACTACAGCTCCCAATTCTAGATCATGGGTTGGATAATTGACTTCGTGTGGGCGTAATTGCCTAGATGCATAAGCAATAACTCTCTCTTTTTGCATTAGCACACAACCGAATCCTGTTTCGGGAGGCATCACAACACACCACGTATTCAATGCCTTCCTCAAGTAAGGATAGAACTGGTGTGGAGGTTAGAGCTCCCTTGAGTTTTCGGAAACTCTCCTCGCATTTTTCAGTCCAGTTAAACTTACTATCCTTTCTCAAGAGTTTGGTGAGGGGTGACGATATTTGCGAAAATCCCTTGATGAATTTGCGGTAGTACCCAGCTAAACCAAGGAAACTTCTAATCTCTTTCTGATTGGATGGTTGTTTCCATGACTTAATTGATTTTATCTTTTCTGGGTCTACCTCAGCCCCTTTCCCGGTTATAACATGTCCGAGAAAAGAAACTTGATTCAGCCAAAACTTGCATTAACTGAACTTAGCGTACAATTGGTTCTCTCTTAGGACTTGAATTGTGATTCTCAGATGTTCCTTATGCTCTTCTTCATTTTTGGAATAGATCAAAATGTCATTAATGAATACCACTACAAATTTATCCAGATACTTCATAAAAATTTTGCTCATTAAATTCATTAACACTCCTGGGGCATTAGTTAATCCAAAAGGTACTACTATGTATTCATAATGCCCATATCTGGATACAACGGCGGTTTTCTCCACATCTTCTGCTCTTACTTTAACCTGATGATGCCCTGACCGTAGGTCTATCTTGGAGAAGACACAAGCACCCTTGAGCTGATTGAACAGATCATTGATCCTAGGAAGAGGATACTTGTTTTTGATTGTGACCTCGTTAAGATCTCTATAATCTATGCATAACCTCTGTTCCCCATTCTTCTTTGGCACAAATACTAACGGTGCTCCCCAAGGTGACACTCTCTGATAAATCCTTTTCCTCCAATTCTTTCAGTTGTTTCTTTAGTTCTACGAGCTCTAATGGGGTCATACGGGAAGGTCTCTTGCATATAGGAGTGGCTCCAAGAACAAGATATATAGTAAACTCTTTCTCTGTCAGGTGGCAATCCTGGTAGCTCCTCAAAGAATATATCAGGAAATTCCCGAACTACAGGGATGGGAGTTAATTCTTGTTGGGTACAGCTGATTGAATTTAATATCGGATGGATACATTCCGGCTCTACGTCCCTGGAACAAAATACGATCCCCGCTAGGTGTTCTTACAGATGCAGTTTTCATCTCACGATCTATGATAACTCCATTTGCAGCTAGCCAATCCATGCCTAATCACATCTAGGTGGGATAAACTGATGACATGCAAAATTAGCTAGGAATGGAGTATCCTGAATTTTTATTATTTGATCCCTTCTCAAGGAAGTTACTGTGATTGCCCCGGCAGGTGTACTAACCCCATAATGACGCTGATAAGGTTGCACATTCTAGTTTATTTCTAGCCATGAATTCTTTAGAAATAAATGAATGTGTTGCACCAGGATCAAATAGAATATCTCACGGATGGAGGAATGGGAAGCATACCCATCGCTACATCTGTCGCTTCCTCCTCCTGCTCCACAGTCACATTGTTTAGACGGGTTAAGCCTGCTGTTGGAGCTCCCCGGCTGTGTCCTTGCGATGAAATAGCAATGGGGTTTCCAGCAGTATGCCCCACTATTGATGGACGGCTTTGGAATCTACCTGGGTAGTGTTGTCCTGTTTGATTAACAGGGTGCAGACAGCTAATCTTTTTGTACCCCTTTTGGCCACAGTTATAGCACTTAGTAGGTTGCAACGGATAGTCTTTGGCATAGCGAGGGCCTCTATGTTTATAACCTTTGGGTGAAGGTTTTGGTGGAATACTCCGTCCTACATAGCTAGTAATGGACCCATTGATGCAGCCTCGTGTCGCGGACCCGGTTGTAGGGTTGAGGATGCGCCTAGAGGGGGGGTGAATAGGCGTTATTAAAAATTCTTCTCACTAACCGAGGATTGCCTTATATTACCCCTATGTCAAAAACCTACACAAGAAATAATGCGCAAGCGAAAGACTAAGGTTTTGACAATTAAAGCCTAAATCAACTAGGCTCACTAGTGCACTAACTAAATTAAGTCTCTAAACTAGAATTGCTAGGTTGATTAAGTAAGCTACACTAAGCAATTCTAATCACAATCAAGAAATCAATAATATTGCAATAAAGTAAATACTTGAATGTAAAAGGGCAAGAGACACAATACTTTTTACCGTGGTTCGGAGCAAACCCTCCTACTCCACGTTGAGGAAGTCCAACTCACTTTGGACCGGCCCACTCACTTGAGCCTTCACCTCGAATCCACTATGGTTGCTTTTCACCCCGCCAGGTAGGCTAAGCACCAACCTTCACAATCTTTCACCGGGGCTTCTCACAAACCTTGAGAGCTCCCGCGCACGACGCACCGACGCCGTCTAGGAGGCACCGACCTCCAAGAGTAACAAGTTGAACACCCCACTCAAGCTTCACCGATCGCACCTCCGCAATTCCGGTGATCACTTAGTGCAACTAATGCAACTAGGATCCTCTTAATCCTCACTAGATGCAACCCATGCAACTAGGATCACTCATGAGCTCAAAACCAATTTGGAAGAGGCAAAACTATGCAAACCCTCCCACAAACTCAAACCTAGCTCAAGAGTACTCACAAAGCCAGCAACATTGTGCTAGTGCCCCCCAAGGGGGTCTTATATAGCCCCCCAAGCCAAAACTAGCCATTAGGGGGAAAATCCACCAAAAATCAGCAATCGCGGTAGTACCGACGTTCATTTTGCGGTACTACCAGCCTCTGGCCAACGGCTAGAAAACTAGCCATTGCGCAGGCAATTCGGTAGTACCGACGTTCATTTTGCGGTACTACCGCTCTCCGGTAGTACCGGCCTTAAGCCAGCAGTACTGCCGCTCCAGCAACCAGCAGAAGACTCCCTTATGTAAAATAGTTACCGCTATACAAATCCCGGTACTACCGCAACCCCGGTAGTACCACAATAACACCAGCGGTAGTGCCAGTCACAAAAACCTCAGAAAACTTCGCAAACTCGCGCCTCTCTGTAAAAAAGGCTACCGGCTACTAAACTCCGGTACTACCGCAACCCCGGTAGTACCGCTCCAAAACCTTCGATAGTTCCGACATTCAAGCAGAGAGAAACGCGCCAAACTGGAGATATGTACCGGCACTATAGACCCGGTACTACCGAACCTGCGGTAGTACCGCTATTACACAAGCGGTAGTGCCAGCCTTACAAACTCAAAAAAACTCCAGAAAAACCACTGTTTGGAAAAAAGCTACCGCTATTAAAACTCCGGTACAACCGCACCTATGGTAGTACCGCCAATAAACCTGCGGTAGTGCCGGACTTCAACCACTTCCAGAATACAAACCTGACTCTGGAAAACAACTACCGCTTGACAAACAGCGGCAGTACCGTCCGAGCGGTAGTATCGACACCCATAAGGCAGTAGTGCCGACCTCGCGGTACTACCGGCATTAACACGGCGGTAGTGCCGGCAAAACAGAAAAAATAGGGTTTTAAACTCAACCCTTTCTCCGAAACTTCAACAACCGTTCTTTGAGCCAAAGGGTGATCAAACCACGATCACACTGAGTTGCAAAACACTTTTGCAACACCACTAAACCATGCTCAAAGAATTCAACCAAACTCCAAATCATTTGCGACAAACACACTTCGCAAATGTCTCAACGATTATATTTGCAATATTAAGCAAATAAAACACGGAGTCTATAAGGTTTATCCTCTTAGCCATGTGATGGTCAAACAACGACCAAACGGACTTGCAAAAACCACGGTGCAAGTATCACATGCTTTCAGGACCGGAACCCATAGACCTCCCGTTTATTCGCACAACGAACTCGCAAATAAACAATCAAATCACAAAGAATGAGCTATCTCTCTTTTGCAACACTTGCAAATCCATAGCCCCATCCTAGCTCCAAATCAACTCAAATCAAATCTGAGTGCATGAGCTCTCTAATTGCAACTCCTGCAATTGTCTAGCTCCATACACTAAACCAAACACTTGCTTGAGCTCATTCCGTTTGCAACCCGTGCAAATATTGCTCCAAGCAATACCAAATAACCGCAATAAGATTTTGGTTTGAAAAACAAAAAAGCAAAGCATAAAGCTTCATCTATTGCAACACATGCAAACAAATGAACTTCATGCAAAAACCAACGCATTAGCTTATCCTATTTGCAACTAATGCAAATCAAAGCTCAATGCGAAAACTCCAAGCATAGGCTTGACCTATTTGCAACAAATGCCACATAGAGCTTATGCAAAAACCAAGCACGACCTTCACCCATTCGCAACACATGCCAAATGGTTAGTTCCATGCAAAACCAAATTCAAATAAGATTTGAGCTCGAGTGACTACGGGATTAAGATCATCACCACATGATGAAGCTTAAAGCAAATACTCAACCCCTCTTAATAGTGCGGCGCTAAAAACTAGACTCAAAGACTAGGAAAGTTCTTAGCCTATCTAGTTATACCTTAGCCGCCGCAAGCAATCCCCTTTGGGGTCTTTATGATCTTCAATTAACTTGTTCCCCTGGGATTGTCACTCTGGCTCTCTTATCTCTTTTCGGGATCTTTTCTTGACGTCCATCACCTCATGATGTCGTCCTTGTCCCGTTTTCATCATCTCAACCATCTTTGGACTTAGCCTGGCTCATTCATCACTTATGAAAATGGTTAGTCCAAGATGCATGGTTTTCTCAATCATCTAAACACTCCATTAACACATAATGGATACCACTTATATCAATTGAGCACAACCTAAATCAATTCAATGAATTTATGTGGCTTGAGCACATGATGTAACTAATGCTTCATACAACTCAAGAACTCTCCATTTGTTCTTAATCAATCACGAGAACACCATCAACACATGATGAAATGTCCTTTGATAATTAGGAGACAAATGAACTCAATTTAAACATTCATTTAAATTGATATGGTTCAATGTATTGATCCTTTATATATGGAGTGAAGAATAGATCAATACATCGATACATCAAGTTCAAGTGTGAACTCCCCCTAGATATGTGCATCCATGTAATATATGGATTAGGAAACATAATGCACATTTTGTGGTTAATGCAATGGAGAATTCAAACTTAAACTTGAATCCAAAGTTTGCAATGAATAATAGAGTAAATATGCATACATACCATGGGTTTTCCATTTTCCATCCAAATATGAGACTATTTAATATAACTCAATCAAGCATGTTAGTCTCAATAAGATTAGATTTGTCATTAAACACAGATTAAGTATAAAACTAAATCAATCACCAAAACCACATGGAGCTTGAACTTACACCGGTGCTTCCCGAGATGCAACAGCTTGAGGGCTGAGCCCCCCTCGCGTTGCGTCCCTGACAGTGCAGGCCTTGGTCCAAACGAAGAACGTTCTCCAGGATATTCATTTTTGAATATTCCCGATGTGAACTTTAGTGTCTTGAAGGTGAAGAAGAGGGAGAAGAAGAGAAGGATGATCAAATGGTGAAGGAAATTTTTGGTTCTTTGGATGGCGAATCTGAACCTGTTGCTGAAGAAGCTGTCCCTCTGGCCACGGAGGTGAGAAATATTCATAGTGAGGCCATTATTCATCCCCTCGAAGGAATACGTGGCCTTCAGTTGGAAACTGTCATTCCCGACACCCCCTTGGGGGCTGAAGGTTCGACTCCTGAAACCTCTCCTCGGGGATCCTTCGGGTGTGCTAATTTACTTAGATTTGACGGAGTGCGCGCAGGAATAGAGGACATTGAAACAATGGTGGGAGCCGCAGTTGCCGAATCCGCCCCTTCTGGGTTGCCTGCTACTGCTTCGCTTCATATTGGGACCGGGGGTTTGGAGCCCCTTGCGACTATTCCAGCAGGTTCTTCGTCCGCCAGCGAGGGGGGTCGATTACCCGTGTTGCCCGATTCTGGGGTTCCACCTAAACAACCTCCTTTTAAGTTCAATCTATCAGATCTATCAGCTGGAGATTTCAAAAGTGGCGTTGCTTCAGGTCCTACGCTAAGAAGAATGAGGCAGGCTTTTAGCCCGTATAAGGAGTCGATGGCCCTTTTTGACGGTCTTCATGATCTTCGACTTTGCGAGACTTCTTTGGACCTTTCTCTGAAGGGGGCCATCGTAGCGTCTGAAATCATTCATCGGAATCGGGATCTTCAGGAACGGCACAACGCAGCTACTGGCCAATGCCGGACGGTCCAAAGTCGTGTGGAAGAGCTGGAGGTTGAAAACGTTTGGTTGACGGATACCTTGGCGAAGGTAGAAGACGAGTTATCACAGAGCCGTGATTTAGTGGCTCGAAATGCCAAACTCAAAGAAGCTGTATCTTTGATGAAGAAAAGCCTTAGTGCGGCAAAGGAAGCTCGCTCGGCGGTCGAGCGAAATGAAAAGAAGAAAGACGATCGTATAGAAGAGCTAAAAAATCTTCTACAAGTCATGGAGGACAGCAATAGGACCCTCCGGAAGGCCGCAGAGGAACACCCTCAACAGCTCGCTACAGCGAAGATGGAGGTGCAAATGCATTTTATTAATACCAAGCGGGTGGAGGAGCATTGTGAACAAGTTGAAAAGGCGCGGCAACTTTTAGCTTCGGGGGTTCAAGGAGCGACAGATACCTTCCTGCAACAACTCCCCCGCTTGGGGATCGAAGCCAGCTCGAGTCGAAGCCGCATTCCTTCGTCCGACTCCGAAGCTATCAAATTTCTTCAAACCTCCGCCGGGTTGCTTGGATCTTCGGCTGTGGCCTTCGGTGATCATTGTGCGAAGCTAGGGTCCCTTAAAACTGCTCAGCTTTTGGAGGCAAAGGGTTGTGCGCACGTTCGTGAGCACTTTGGGGCCGTCTTTGCTTCCCCAACTCAGCCTGGATTTACTAACCTTATGTCAGTTGGGAAACCCTCCTCCGCTGCGACAAGGTTGGCCTCCCGCTTCATTTCCGACTTCTGGAAACAGCACAGAGAAAAGGTAGCAAAGGAATCGATTTTGCGGGCTCGTACTGCGATGAGCGTTTCCAAGCCCGCAGCTAAGGCGAGTGAACCAAAAGGCAAAGAAGAACTTGCTCCTCCGTAGTCTTACTTTTCGGCATGTAATATTCTTGGCAAGTAACTGAAAATCCCTTACTTAATGCAGTGAACCAGTTTTTGAGTATTTCTTGGCTTCGCCTATTCCTTTGGCGCGGGGTTTACATGTGCTCATTGATTTGACGTGTGTAGAAACGAACCAGCTTCGCTTATTTTACCCGCCGCTTTGATCTGTTCGGTACTCAGGATTCGAGGAGATAAATGCAATATCTAGAAAATGAATAGTCTCCTTGGTTTCCGGCACTAGCATTTATCCTAGGCTCCTCAGCTTCCTCACGCCGGATGTGTATATAATGAGATTACTGCCAAGAGTATTTCTAGTTTACTCGCCGGCTCAAAAGTGTCCACGGGCTCTTAAACACCTTGCATTATCCTCGATCCGTCTGGCCACTCCTGACCTCAGGGACCTTCGTCAGATGGCTGACGACGCCCCGATTCCCGATGGGGGAGGGGCCTTCCCTCGCGTTTTTGGCTTCGGGGACGACGCCCCGTTGGCGGCCGTCGTCGACGAAGTTGAACTTTGGCTAGAGTTCGACCGCGCCATGGAGGAGCTCGCAGAGCAAGAGGCTCTCGCCCGCAACGTTGCCAACGTCTACGTGCTGATTGAGACTGTGCCTAGGCTCTTCGGGGTAATGGATGCCCTCATCGAGGCGGTGAGGCACGCGCATGGTGTTTAGGGTCGATATATACAGAAGACTCTGTATCCCCTTGCGCTATCTTATATAATAAAGTGGATGTTGAGTCTCTGTGCGGGTTTCTCTTTTTGTTTGTTTCCATCTTCGTTTCAATATCCTATTCAGACGCTTAGCTTGGTGACACGTCAGTGTGTTTTTGATGCTCACGACATTTTAGTATTTCGCGTTTCCTAAATACTGGGAAAGTTTGGTCATGTGAGAAGCAGAGCGGTGGTTGGATTATTGTCCCGATCGGTCTATCCCCTAAATTCCCATTCAGTCTTTAGTGATGGGTTCTCGGAGCGTAGTGAGAGGGAGGAGATTAATCCGACCAGGCGTAGCGTTAAGTCCCGTTACGAATCTATGGGTCATCGGAGCGAAGGATGGGTGGGACGTTAGCCCGACCAAGCATCCCGCTAAGTCCTTCCCGGCACGCACCTTCATTCGCAACGACTTCTTACTGTTTTATTGATAAAGGCCGATACACTTTTCGCCTTCGTCTCTTATCGATTACGGGTAAAACTTCTTGAGCGCGTCGGTGTTCCAAGTTCTTGGTATCTCCTCGCCACTCAGAGTGATGAGCTTGTGCGCACCCTTCGCCGTAGATTCTTAGATAATGTACGGTCCTTCCCATGTCGTTTCCAGTTTTGCGAAGGCTGGAGCAGCTTTCTTGAGCACCACATCCCCGGGATGTAGTTCACGCTTTTTTACCTTCCTGCTGAAGCTTCGCGTCGAGGCCTTCGCATATGCCTTCATGGTCTCTAGGGCTTGAAGTTTCTGTTCCTCTGCCAAATCATGCATGATGTCGACCTCCTCATGGATCGGGGCTTTAATTATACGAAGAGATTTTGCATGGATTTCCGCGGGGGGAGACAGCTTCCTCTCCGAAGATAAACCGAAATGGAGAGAGTCCGGTTGCTCTTGACGCAGAGGTACGAGTTGCCCATAGGACATGGACAAGCTCGTCGGGCCAGGATCCTTTCGTCGAGTTATAGAGCCTCTTCTTGATGCCATCGAGGAGCAATCCGTTCGCTCTTACAACGACCCCATTCGACTGTGGATGCCCGACCGAGGCGAAGCAGATGTTCGTCCCGATACTTTCACAGTAGTCACGGAACTTCCTGGAGTCGAACTGGGATCCATTGTCCGTCTGTCTGAAAGGGACCCCATATCTGCAAACGATCATTTTCCACAGAAACTTGACGGCAGCATCAGCGGTTATCTTTGCTACCGGCTCTGCTTCAATCCATCAGGAGAAGTAGTCGATGGCGACGATTACGAACTGAAGATTTGCCCGGGCCTTGGGAAGTGCTCCAACGATATCCATCCCCCATTTGGCGAAGGGCCAAACTGGGGGCACCACGTGCAGTTCGTTGGGTGGGGCCTTTTTTTGTTTGATCATCCATTGGCATGCATGACAGTGTCGAACTATCTGCTCGGCATCTTGCAATGCCGTAGGCCAGTATAGACCCATTCGGAATACTTTTCCCGTGAGATTTCTGGGGGCCTGGTGTGCTTCGTAAGCGCCTTGGTGTGCTTCGCGCAGGGTCTGCACCCCCTCTTCACGGGAAATACAGCGGAGCCATGGAGCGCAGAGGCCACTACGGAATAGGAGCCCATCAATGATGGCATATTTCTTCACTCGCCTCTCCAGGCGCTTCGCTTGTGCTTCGTCACATGGGGTTGTACCCTCGAGGAGATAGTCGTATATCTCGCTCCTCTAGTCTTCGCCGGCCGCTCGAGTGACGAGATTTATTTGAGAAGGAATAGAAGCGATATGGAGTACCTCGAAGAACACCGCCGAAAGTAAGGTCCCTCCGGCAGTGGCAATCTTCGCCAGCTTGTCGGCTCACTCATTTTGGGCTCTCGGTATTGCAACAATAGTGAACCCGACGAAGCCCTTCTCCATCGTCCTGATTGCTTCGACGTACTTCTGGAGCTGTTTGTCCTTCACTTGATATTCTTTAGAGATATGTCCCTGAATAAGCTTTGAATCTGTGTATAAGATAGCCTTTTTTGCTCCCATGGTCTTTGCTTTTCGGAACCCCAGCAGTAGTGCCTCATATTCGGCTATGTTGTTGGTTGAAGGGAAATTCAGCCTTGCAGCGAACTCAGCTTTTTCGCCTCCTGGGGCCTTCACCACGGCGGCTATCCCTACTCCGCTTACTCCCCACGAGCCATCCGACTTGACGGACCATATCGTTGAGGCGTCGTCATCTTCACATGTTGGAGATGTCCATTCTACCATGAAATCGGCCAGGGCCTGGCTTTTGATGGCAGTACGTGGTACTATGATTAGTTCGAAGGATGCCAATTCGACCACCCACTTGCTGATACGGCCAGTGCTTTCTTTGTTGGACAGCATGGACCCAAGAGGGTATGCTGTTGGTACTTTGATGCGATTAGCTTGGAAATAATGGCGGAGCTTTCGGGAGGCCATCAACAAAGCGTATGCCAGCTTTTCCATCCCTGAGTATCGTAGCTTTGCTCCTTTGCTTCGGAGACGAAGTAGATCGGCTGTTGCTTTATACCTTGTGGCCGCACCAGTACAGCGCTGATGGTCGAAGGGCTTGCCGCCAAGTACAGCAGAAGCTCCTCGCCTTGCTTCGGACTTTGCAGGATAGGGACCTCCATGAGGCTTTGTTTCAGCTTGTCAAAGGCGAGCTGGCACTCCTTCGTCCAAGCAAAAGCATCACTCGAACGTAAGGCTTTGAAGACCGGCAGGCTTTGCTCCGCAGATTTTGGCAGGAATCGGCTAAGTGCTGCCAACCGCCCCGCCAACCGTTGTACCTCCTTTAAATTTCTTGGTGGAGCCATATCTTGGATGACCCTTATCTTTTCCGGGTTCGCCTCAATGCGTCGCTGGGAGACTAGAAAGCCTAGCATCTTCCCTGCGTCTATGCCGAAGACACATTTGGTCGGGTTGAGCTTCACTTTCTCCACCATCAAGTTGTCAAAGGTTTCCCGGAGATCAGCGATATAGTCTTCCTTCTTCTCGCTCTTAACAATGATGTCGTCGACGTAGGCTTCCACATTCCTCCCTAGCTGGCTGGCGAAGATCTTGGTGATGAGCCGCGCGAAGGTAGCACCCGCGTTCTTGAGCCCGAAGGGCATTCGTACGAAGCAGTAAGTGCCGAAGGGGGTAATAAACGCTGTCTTGTCTTCGTCTTTCCTTTGCATATACACTTGATGATAGCCGGAGTAGGTGTCGAGGAAGCTCATCCTTTCCGACCCAGAGGTAGAGTCAACAAGCTGATCAATGCGGGGCAAGGGGAAGTCGTCTTTTGGACATGCTTTGTTTAAACCAGTGAAGTCAATGCACATCCTCTAAGCCCCGCTGACCTTCTTGACCAGGACTATGTTGGCCAACCACTTTGTGTGGAGGGCTTCGCGGATGATCCCCGCTTGAAGCAATTTGGTCACCTCTGCTTTCGCAGCTACTTGTCTTTCCGCCGTGAGTTTTCTGAGTTTTTGCTTCTTTGGCTTCGTGTCTGGGCTAATGGCGAGGGAGTGTTCAATGGCTTCCCTACGGACTCCAGGGAGGTCTTCGGGTCCCCACGCAAACACGGCTTCGTACTCTTGGAGAAGTTGTATCAAACGTCTCTCCTCGTCAGGAAGTAGCATGGCACCGAGGGTCACCGCCTTGCTCTCGCCTAGCTGAAGTAACACCTGTTGTGTTTCTCCTTAAGGCTGTGGTTTGATGAGCCACCGATTGCGATGCATTGGTACAACAGGGTCCAGCTCCATGGTGCAAACATGCTTGACCTGGGGAGGGTTTTCCACGTCTATCTTCCTTGCGAGGGCCTGATCCCCTCGCACTGTGATGATACCATCGGCGGAGGGAATCTTCATACACAGGAATCCGTGATGAATTACGGCTCCCATGGTCGTCAATGAGCCCCGGCCCAGGATAGCATTGTACTGGAATGGCATGTCTACCACGTCAAATGTTACACGACTTGTGACGCTGGCCTGCGGCGTCGCGAAGGTGACCTCTAATTCCAATTGGCCCAGGGTGTTGACCGTGCTTTCCCCAAAGCCCATCAATGGCACCTCCGATTTCTTCAATCGATCTTGTGGAATCATCATCTGTCGAAAAGCCTTCGTAGACAAAATATCCGCCGCACTTCCCCCGTCTATCAATACACGACGTACTTCGCAATCGGCAATTATGGCGGTTACCACCAGGGAGTCTTGATGTGGGAAATGCACCCCCGCGGCGTCTTCTTGTGTGAAAGTGATCGGCTCAAACTTCAATAGAGGAGGGATAGTTGGATTGACCCCGACGTGATTGATTTGCCTGGCATAAGCCTTCCTCTGCCTCTTCGACGAGAAATGCGACGAAGAGCCCCCGGCGATGACGTTGATGATGCGGCGAAGATGATTTACCCCCGCCCGAGGGGGGAAGTGTTGACGTTCGGCTGGGGGTGCTTCAGGCGGTGGAAGGTGCGTCCCAGTTTCTCTTCGTTTGGCCTCAAAGCGTCGGTATCCCTCGATCACTTTGCAATGGATGGTGTCATGGGTGTTGTTTTCACCGTGATATTCGCAGAGGTACCGCTTTCGCTCTTGTCCTTCCCTCTTGATTATTTGATTTTCTTCGTCTCGTCTTCCTCGGTCCGGGGCAGGGCTTCGCCTCTGCTGCTCCGCTTGTCGATTGCTAGTGATTCGTCGATTGCTTCGCTCGTCGATGTAATGAATCCTCCTTCCTTCATCCCTTCTCCTCGACTCGGGGTATCGTTCCTTCGTTTTAGTATTAGGTGGGGGATCCTTCCCTCGCCCTCTTTTGCGTGGAGTTAACTCTTGGATCTCTCGTCGTGGCTTGTCTTCCCTACGGAGGTTGTCTTCCTCCGCTTGTGCATATTCTCTCATCTTCGCAAAGAGTTCCTCCACAGTGCGCACCTCTTTACGAGCGAGCCTTTCTGCTAACGGTCCCCTCCGCAGGCCGCAGCGCGCCGCGTTGATGATAGTGGTATCGCTGACACCTCGGATTTGGCATTTAACTCTGGAAAAGCGCTGGAAATAGCTTTTGAGGGTTTCCCCTTCGCACTGCTTAATTGTAAATAAATCACTTTCCACTTTCATCCCGTCAAAATTGCCCTGGAAATTGCCTTCCAACTTGCTGCGGAGCCGCGACCAGCTTGTGATCGAGCCGGGCTCCAGAGAAGAGTACCAGGATAAAACGATGCCTTCAAGTGAGAGGAAGAGCCCCTTTGCCTTAATATCATCGTCCCCCCCCCTCGTGGCCTCCACCGCCGTATCGTAGACGCGGAGAAACTCCCTGGGATCCGTCCTACCATCATACGACTTGATGGTAGGGAATTTGAAGCTTCCTGGAGAAGGCCATTTTTTGGCTCGTAGGCGGATGCTGAGGGGGTTTGGATCGTCGTCCTCCCTGGTCGCCGCCGCAAACGCTGGAGATAGCACTTCGCGGCTTGGGCTTTTGTCTTGTGACTCGTCTCACCCCCCGTCTTGTTGTTCTTGCAAGCGTCTCACCTCTGCCATGAGCTGTTCATTGGCCTCCATCAACGCCCGCACGTTGGGGTCAAGCTCCCCCTGGGTCCTAATTTCTTCTTCGATGATCTCTTCACCCTCATGAATAACCTAGCGACGAGTCGGATGTGCCGACGCTTCTACTACATCTCCTCCTGGTGTCGAGATCGTCCGGCCCACTGGTACCGGGGCCGCCCGTTTCAAGCTTCGCTTGCGTCTTCTTGCCGGGTCTTTGGAGGTAATGCTTCCAACATCTCCCTGGTTTCTATTGGGGCCGGCGGCCGGTTCTCATCACCCAGGAGTTGGGGTGGATCTCGAGATTGGCTCCTCGTAGATCGTCTCGATCCTTCCGCTCCTGTTGTCGTTGTCGCCTCCTTGGATGCTGTCGCCTTCCCCTTCTTCGGTGGCATGGCTACGGGAAACTTACCCTTAGTCTTGATCGGAGAGCAGTGGTTTCACCTTGCGGTTAGGGTTCCCAACGGACGGCGCCAGTGTGGTGGCGATTACACCACCGGATTACTCTTGTTCTTCTTTTCTTTTTTTTTTCTCTCGCCCCCCCCTTTGCGGTGATCTCTCCTTTTTATATGGCTGGGGAGGGAACATGCATGCATTGGTCTGCCCCTTTCTATCTGTCTCCGACATTGGGTTGCAGGCCTTTCTCAGTTGCCTTACAAACCTTGCTTCCCACCTGTCCCTTGCCAGGGGCTAGATAAGCTTTACGTGGCATTTTTTACCATCACTTTACAATTTTGCCCTTTGGTTTTATTCTCATCCCGGGGACTTCAACGGAATTTCTCGCGGTCTAGGGCTCTAGGTTAGCCTGACATCGTCTGGGGTTTCCCTAGGGTTCTGACAGGACGTCAGGTCCGGGTTGGTCCCACCCTGGTTGCATTCATGAGGGATGGCGAAGGGAGTTTCCCTCCGCCGCCCCTCCCGTTGCTTCGGGCTTCTCCTTGGTCCGGTTATTTTCGTATCCTGCCTTGGACTGTATACACTATTTTGACTGATGTGGCATCGCCAAGGATAAACGACTCTTGCTCCGCTTGTGAAAGGGGATAGGCATTGTAAGCATGCTATTTCAGTTCAGCCATATGTGTGGGTATTGCTTCGCCTGTCAAACGGGGGTGAGTTTATTGGGCCCACAACAATTGGCACGTCCGCACCCAAATTAAACCCGATGTTTGTGTGTGTTTGAAGTCGATCAATGTTTCATCATATTTTTTGACATCAATAGATATACAGATTGCTTTGGACACATAATAAAGTGTTGAGCAGCGCTTCTATGTTTTTCCTCCTAATAGAAGTTGCACAAATCTTAAAGCACGCGAAGGGTAAGTAATCCTCATATACCCTTCATTCATCCTTTAATATTTGCGCAACTTTAAAAAATGTAGGATCCAAGCAACATTTCCCACGTCTCCAGGAAATGGAGTGCATGCATCGGAATTATTAAACAAGACTGTCGATTACTCGCACCAGGGCGCTCCACCCAAGGCTTATACATTGCAGCATCCAACATAGAGGGAAGTTAATTTGCTGACTGCAGTTGGTGCGGTTGATGGCGTCGAGCAGCACAGAGCAACCTCCCGTGGATATGGATGCCAAGCTGATGATGGCCAAAGGCAGTAGCGACTGCCAGCGGTTGTTAGATGATCTTCTCAGCAAAGGAGATGCCAAGACGGTGGTGGAGGTTATGGCCTCCAGCAACCAGCTGCGTAACGCAGCGAAGCCTCCACCGGCGGCCATGAATCCGCTGCTGCTAGTATCGGCATGCTCTGGATCTCGGCAAGCACTGAGTTTCCTTCTCAACAGGAACGATGCACCCGGGCGGTCAGATGTGATGCCAACTCGAGCATTCCTTGAGTTGCTTGAGCTCGGCACTAACGCGAGCTCGGTCAGATGTGATGCCAACGCGAGCTCGGTGACACAGCAAGCTTCCAATGATGTAGAAGAAGGCGTCGATCAACCTGCAGTCTCTCCAGCACTGCTTCTGGAGGGCGTCCGTTGAGGGGGACACCGCACTCCATGTGGTAGCCACCAATGGTGACAGTGGCAACTTCCTGAGGAGTGCCGACTTCATCTACGGCAAGGCCAAGCACCTCCTGTTTGTGCAAAACAATAATAGTGACACGCCCCTGCATTGCGCTGCTAGGGCTGGGAAATCCAAGATGGTGTCTCGTCTCGTTGCTCTGGCCAGAGCAGAGGACGAAGGTGGAGAGAGGCTCAAGGAACTCCTGAGAAAGGAGAATGCGCGTAAGGAGACGGCCTTGCATGAAGCTGTCCGCATCGGTGACGAGCACACTGTGGAGCTGCTTATGGAGGCAGATTCGGAACTAGCATGTTTCCCCAGAGAAGGTTGTTCGCCGCTGTACCAAGCCATCTTGTTGGAGAAGAGCGTCATTGTGGACTCTCTACATGGCAAGAGTGATGAAAATCTTTCGTACTCTGGACCAAATGGACAAAATGCGCTGCACGCTGCTGTTCTTCGAGGCACAGGTACTCATAGATGCATCTATTCCTTTAAAACTTTTTTCGGTACATTTATTTGTCTGTGCATGATTATAGATAGATACATACGAGTTACACACTAATTTAAACAAATACAACATAGAAGTAAAATAGACATTGCCTATTCTCAAACAACCTTTGGCCGAAAATGTAAATCTTATTTGTAATTTTAAAATTGAAAGAAGATAATCTTTACAACGTGCACATTAACCTTGGAGAATGCATACATACGGAGCAGAAGAACCCGTATTCCCGCGCGTCGATGTATATGGCATGGCACGGAAAAATGATCGAAATAAAGGGACCCCACCCATAACACCCAAAACCAGCAATTTTTGAATTCCTTTTGCAAATTTTTGCTCAAATTCTTTTGAAGATCAAATTTGAATTTTTGATGGAAAAGGGGAGAGATAAATTTTTTTGGCAATTTAGGCATTCAAACTCAAGACCTTCCAAGGTATCCAGATCTAGAAATCTATCAATTATATAATAAAAGATGATGATATTCACAGCTGTTAAGGAAAAAGATAAATATATTAGAAATTACCATATAAAAGAAAAACATCTAGCACTTAATTTGGTGGACCCTTATTTTAAAGACTTAGACTTAGCTGGCTTAGAGCATCTCCAAGCGGGGCCCTAAATATGGTCCTAATTTGAATTATAGGGCTTTTGGGAAAAAGATTAACTCCAACAAAGACCCTAAATTGTTAAAATTTAGCAAATTGTTTTAGGGCCCCTAGGAGAGTAGCTATATTTAGCAACTTTGTGATTGAGTCCTATCTTCGTTGGGTTTTAGGGCCTAATTGCTGGAGTGGATATTTCGTTGGAGCCCTAAATTTAATTAGTTGGGGTCCTAAATTAAAGTTTAAGGCTCATTTTTAAGGCTCTCTCTTGGAGATGCTCTTAGAGATATAAGTATTTGAAATAGTTCTAAAAAAGGATAAACATGTGGCCTTAAATTTTAAATGTTTACATTTGCTAGTTGTCTTAGAGACATATTAGTTTGAAAAAAAAGAAAAGAGAAAAGAGCACTAGCACAACTTATAATTCAAAAGTTGAGAGTATATAAATTTGCCTGAGGGCCACCTTCCAATCCTTTCATTACTACAGAAAATTACATCATAGACGGTTTTAAAAACAGTCTGTAAGTATGCGTCAGTGATAATAATAGCACACCACAGATGGTGTTTGAACCGTCCGACGGTTCTTAGCAAGAAGTGCTCTGTGATGACTAACACATATCACAGACGGTTCTTTATTAGAACCGTCTGTGGTAATTGTAATGCTGCATATTAAGGTCCCATTTGGCAACTTGGAACCGGGCTGTTTCTACTAGAATCTGGGAGAAACCCAACTAAATGGGCTAAAGCTCGGAGTGATTCTCCTCGGAACGTTTCTTCTTTTTCCACGCCGGGGCTGAATCACCCTCAACCCCGTTTCACCCCGATTCACAGAATCCAAACAGCTAGCCAAACGGTTTCCAGACAGTGATTCTGATTCTACCTGAAACGTTTCTACCAAGAATCTAGAACCGTTTCCGTTTCTACTAGAATCTGAAACCGTACCAAACAGGGCCTAAACCTAAACCTAGCCTACACAATTACTCATTTGCAATGCTGCATATTAAACCCAAACAATACTGTAAGGAGGAAAATAGAGCCACTTTTATATATATTCTACGAGAAAAAATGAATCTTGTCAGCTGTATTGCCAGTACCCAGTAGGAATATTTACATTGGTTTTACTGAGAACAAGCTAATAATTAGAAGAAGTAAGATGTGATGTCATGTTAGAGCATCTCCAACAGACTTGCTATTGAACTGTTCATCTCCATATTATACCGATTCAGAGCAAAAGGCTCTCTCCAACAGACTCGGCAGAACACTCTCCAAATTTTGCGAGGGGAGAGAGAATCGCTACATTTGGCGATTCTCTCTCCGCTCGCTATCCGGCGATTCGGCAACTGGAAGTTCGTTCGCGCAACCGCACGGATGTCGTCTCCCTCGTCGTCTCCACGCCCACCGACTGCTGCGGCGCCGTAGGCCTTTGTCTGCGTCCGCAAGACGTCGAGTCGCTCTCCCCCGATCCGTCCCCTGCCGTCGTCCCGTCCCTTGAGAAGACCTCGGCGGATCTCCCCACTTCCGGTGGTTCCCCAACTCCGCAGGAGCCATCCGCCGGCGAATCAGGTACTCGTACAACCGTGGAGTGGAGATCTGGCTTCCGCTTCTAGTTTGCTTGGTACTGGTACTTCCCCTGATTTTGTTTCGTCTCCTGCAGATCCCCAACTCGTCTGTTCCCACGAGGATTTGCCATCCATCCGCCGGCGAATCAGGTACTCGTACAACCGTGGAGTAGAGATCTGGCTTCTGCTTCTAGTTTGCTTGGTACTGGTACTTCCCCTGATTTTGTTTCCTCTCCTGCAGATCCCCAACTCCCCCCTCCCCCACGAGGATTTGCCAGCCATCCGGAATTGGTAGTGGCCGCTGCTTCTCATTTTCTTGGTAATCTTCTCGTTTTCTCAGTTTGTCCGATGCTGCTGCCACTACCTTGTCGTTCTCTAGCAAGCCGACACTGCCTTCTCGTTTTATTGCTGCAGTGTATCTTGATGTAGTGTTGTAGTGTCTATATCAAGAACTTCAGACTCGTGATATTTTTGATCCAGGAAAAATGATTGTCTTGAGTTATGCATTATTATCATGTCTGTTGTAGCAAACATGAATATGAAAGAAAGATGGCATCGCATACATGATTGCTTGAGCTCATTGTTATAATTTCTGTGAACATTTCACCGAAGTAGTGTAGTTCAGTGCATACTGAAAGTTAAGTTCGTATTGTAAAGCTTACTGGGAGCATATCATTTCACCATGTTGTGATGCACATTTCAGGAGCCTTTCAATTACAGTTGAGATAATTGTTCATGTAATTACTTAGTACAAGGTTTGTTCCAATCAATCCATTAAAAGGTCATCTATTCAGAATAGAATTGACAAGTCACAACTCGCGGAAGGAGGCTTGGAGCTTGCTCTGCGCTAGTATTTGAACACCGCTCTTCAATTGTGACCGTCGATTGCTTAATTACTAGTTCTTAAGGCTAATCCTAGGTGATCAGTTAAAATGGATAAGGGTGATAACTGATATGACCCATGGTTTGTCTATGATTGGCCTTTTTTCCCCTTTCCAAGCGGCTGCAGGAGTTGATAGAGTGTTTGTGTAGTATACCATTGATTTGCCTATTGTAAACTTGCATTGGCTACACAAAATTTTAGATTTTGCAAACACAGTATAGTCAGGACTGCCGAAACTGCACCAGTCAACGATTTTGTCAGAATCCACAGCAATGAAACATTTCAATTTGTGTCTGTCTCCTAACATGCTGGTCAGTCGTCATTCAATACCGCTGCATATGTTCCAGTTTGGCCATATAGATCCTTTACAGTGCAAGTACACACAAACAAGTATGAGAAGGTCGTACATGCATTTATCCTGAGATATCTAAATCCCACAATTCAATCTGTACAGAACTTTGTGATTCTCAAGATATAAATTTTGTTATGTCGACTTATGAAAGCTCTATGTCTAGAAACACAGAAGTTAAGCAAGTAACTGCAATATTGGAGATTCACACGAGGGTTGTACTGCTTCAGCTTTACTATCTCCTCCCTGTCCAAATGGTTGCAGGAGAGCTGAGTTGATATAGGGTTTTGTTAGTATACTATACACTTGCTATTGCAAACTCCATTGCAGTTGTATATGTGTGCTCTCCTGCAGTTGTACTACAAATTGGTTCATGGATTGATTAATGAGGATGTATATACAAATTGTAAACTCTAAATTGGTTAATGGATTGATTAATTACGATGTATATGTGTGCTGCATTTGTACTACAAAACTAAAATAGTAGATGCATATGTACTGCTGCTGCTGCTGCTGTGGTGTGAAAGATGCATACGTACTGCTGCTGTTATTGTCCTGTTTAATTAGGATTATTATTGACTTTCTTTGTGTGTGTGTGTATGCTAAACTTTTAGCTAGACCAAAGCGTCTGTAGAGATATGAGGGCTAGGCAATGCTCTCACTTCTATCTGTAGAATTGAGTATTGATCCTTCTATGTGTTACCTAATGCCATTTTACTTGGTTATTGAAGGGTGTTCTTGTTCGCCGGGTTGATCGTACTGTTCCAGCGAGCAGAGTTGGCAAAAGGTAAATTGCACCACTTACACTTAAGTATTGCTGCTTAAGTCTAGTGCATATACAATTGTAGTTGTAATGTTATTTTGTTTGCTACTAGTATGAGTAAAAGTTCATAAGTCCAAATTGAATTTGATCACCGGGATGTACTCATCTTAGTGTACTGTTTATTTGCATATAGATGGATAAAGATTCAAAGAAAGTTAGTGAAGTGCACGCTTGGACAATTAAGTGCATAGAGGAAATCGCAAGTGATATTACGAACATTGTGTACGATAATTTTTCCCCTAGCGCATGCGAGTGTGGAAATGAACTCAATGGAATCTTACTTAAGATCGAAGACGCTGCTCGCCGTCTTGATGACCTTGCCATACAATCGGAAGGCTTGGTAGCTACAACCGGTGTTGATCCAGTCGACGAAGAAGAAGGAGACGAGGAGTTGCGCCCATACGACTATGAGAGTGATGAATCGGATAAAATTGACGATCATCAATTTAGAGAGGATGAAAGTATCGAGTCCAGTGGGTAGTGTTATTTGTGTTCTACTTATGAGACCTACTTTTTGAGTCCAGTGGGTAGTGTTATTTGTGTTCTACTTATGAGACCTACTTTTTTACTCCAGTGACTAGTATTATTCGCCATGGTTCAGCGTATTAAGACGTGTCGTACTTTTACATGTGTTGTTATGCATCTTTGTTTAATTAAGTATTGATATCTGCAGTTTGTGCAATATGGATGACTTCTATACTCGTCTGTTGAGTGAGGGGGGAAGTGAACTTCGTTGGGATGAAAGCCCAATTGGGGAGCAACCTTCTCCAGTTAACCATTCTAGTCCCCAATCGAGAGCTCAAAATAAAAGATCAAAGAATTTTTCGGAGAATGAAGATAATATGTTGGTATCGGCGTGGCTTAATGTTAGTTTGGATCTAGTGCAAGGGACCCAACAAACTCGTACCACATATTGGAGTAGAATACATGATTACTTCCACGAGAATAGAACTTTTGATTCCGAGCGTAGTCAGAACTCACTTATGCACCGATGGTCATCTATTCAAGAGCATGTTAACAAGTTTTGCGGATGTTATGACCGCATTGAGCGTAGACGACAAAGCGGGATAACAGAGCAGGATAAGGTTGGTCCATATCCCTTTTTTCATTATAGATTTATATGTGTTGTCCATGTTAATAAGGTACATGTCCTTTTGTAGATTGTCCATGCTAAATCATTGTATCAAGAAGAAGAAGGGCGATTATTTGCATACTTGCATTGCTGGAATATACTACAACACCATCCAAAGTGGACTAGTCATTTATCTCAGAAAAAGCAGAAATCATCGTCCAATGCGTCTCCGGGTAGTTCCAGTCCTGTTAGCTCTAATGCGAGTCATTTTCATGAAGATGTCTTTATCGCAGGTTTGATGTGCTCAGAAGGCCAACTGGGAGGAAGGCAGAGAAAGAGCGGATACGCCGTGGTAAAGCTGCAGTTGACAGTGGTGCAACAGGTTCACTCTACATGGAAGCATTAGAAAACTTTAGGAAAGAAATGAAGGAAATGGAGCTTATTAAAGAGCAAAAGAAAGAAGAGCGGTATGAACGAGCATTTGCGCAAGAACAGGAGAGGATTGCTCATGAGAAGGAAAAGATTGAGATAAGGAAGAATGAGTTTGAATTGAAGAGAATGGTTGAAGAAGAGAGAATTATGAGCGTTGACACTAGTCGCTTGAGTGGGCCACAACAACAATACTACCTGTCCTTGCAGAATGATATTATCGCTCGCAGATGTAATAGGTCCGATTGATCTATGAACTAATTATTGATGTAATAGGTCTGGTTCTGTATTGATGTAATAGGTCTGGTTCTGTACTAGATGAATTCCTTATTTTGCTTAGACTTGAGTTAGTGATGGACTTGAAGTTTAGTTGTGCAAAATCCTTATTACGATCAATATGCATTTGAACTATTTTGCAATGCTTGGGAATTGAATACATCAGAGTTGAAATGCATGAACTGGTACATCATAGTTGAAGGAAAAAAACTAGTACATCATAGTTGAAATGAATGAACTGCTACATCATAGTTGAAGGGGAAAAAGTAGTACATCATAGTTGAAGGGAAAAT
Organism: Rhipidocladum racemiflorum; assembly: GCA_036346355.1. NCBI lineage: Eukaryota > Viridiplantae > Streptophyta > Magnoliopsida > Poales > Poaceae > Rhipidocladum > Rhipidocladum racemiflorum. Next base: position 25,839,004 of record CM070586.1, read on the forward strand.
GGTTACATCATGCGCCGCCACATCCCTCCATAACGGCGCCATAAGTGCTCGACTAGATCTTCTTGGAGCTGAGAGTGAGCTTTTCTATTTCTGATGGATTGATGAGTTTGAATAAACTCATAAAGCTCAGGTGTTCTTTCATGGGAGACTGCAACATTCTCTCCCATTGCTTCGTAATTGTAGTCCACTGCACCTTCATCCCGCTCATCTTCAATTATCATGTTATGCATGATGATACAAGTATCATGATATCTCTTAGTGCTTCACGATACAAAAAAGCAGTGGTCCACGAACAATTGCAAACCGAGCTTGTAAAACTCCAAATGCTCGCTCGACATCCTTCCTAGCCGCTTCTTGAGCTTCTCGAAATGTTTTTTCTTATTCCCTTGGGAGCTGGTATTGTCTTCACAAATGTCGCCCATGAAGGATATATTAAAATGCAAGATAGTATCCCATTGTATAATTATGACCGTTCACAATATAATTCACTTCTGGTGCTTGCCCTTCGGCTAGCTTTGCGAAGAGAGGGGATCGATGAAGAACATTAATATCATTGTGAGACCCTGGTAAACCAAAAAAAGCATGCCATATCCAAAGATCTTGCGAAGCAACGGCTTCTAGAATGATTGTTGGCTCATGCACATGACCAGTATACATGCCTTGCCATGTCAGCGAGGCAATTTTTCACTTCAGTGCATGCAATCTATGCTCCCTAGCATTCCCTAAAACCTCTTTCCTCGCCAATTGCAAGTAATCTAGCAAAGGTCATTATCATTTGGAGATCTCAAGTACTCATCTCCGAAGAGTTCAATAATAGCTTTCTACAAACCTTCTCGTGCTCTCTATAGCAAGATTTTCTCCAATCCTCACATAATCATCAATAGCATCTGCCGCTACTCCATACGCTAGCATCCGAAAGGCAGCGGTAACCTTTGCAAAGAAGATAACCCAAGAATTCCAAAGACAATTCCTCTTCGAATGAAATAGTTATCATGCCCTTCTACAAAGATGCAATATGCGAAGAAATAAAGAACGATTCATTCAAACCTACGCCAAAAGAAGGTTCACCATGACAGACGATCGAGATAAAATGCGAACACATAAACAACGAATACTTCCATACCTGCGCCGATAGAAGGTTGGGCCATAGATAGGAGGATTAGCAAAATAGTCTTCGAACAGTCTAGCATGTCCTTCTTGTCTATTGCGATGAACAACTTGATGGCCAGGAGTAGAACCGCCATGGCGTCGAACATTAACATCCTGATCTTCCATGTGTGCTAGGTATCCTGTTGTCAAAAGAAATACGTACTCATCATTTCTCTCAGATTCCTCATCTTCCGAGAGACATTCCGATACTAAATTTCGACGACTCATCTCGGTATTGTTAGTAGTGAACAACAAGAAACGTGCAATACTTCGAAGACCAAATGGGTATGTATATATAGACAAGAATAATATAGCCGTTGGAATTTACCCGTTGAAAAATATAGCCGTTGGAATTTCGAATTTTAAATTCCCCGTGATCGAAAGATAGTCGTTCGAATTTACGGTTAAAAATAGCCGCTATTGGCGTTGTCGTTACAATATATTCAATTTTAAATTCGCATTAAAATATAGCCGCTCCAATTTACCCGCTGAAAAATAGCCGCTATGTCAAGTGATGGTTACAATAAATTCAATTTTAAATTCCGCATTGAAAGATAGCCGTTCGAATTTACAGTTAAAAATTCCCTTGCGGCGTTGTCGTTACAATAAATTACGAATTTTAAATCCCGCATTGAAATATAGCCGTTCGAATTTACCCGTTAAAAAATAGCCGTTGCAGCGTTGTCGTTACAATAAATTCTGAATTTTAAATCCCCGCATTGAAATATAGCCGTTCGAATTTACCCGTTGAAAAAAAACCGTTGCAGCGTGGTGGTTACAATAGCTGTTATGGCGGTTATGGAATATGATTAAAATATAGGGGAGAGAAAATAGAGAGTGTGATATGGAGAGTGCTGTTGGAGAGAAAGGAGATATAGAGAGTCAAATTTTTGGAGAACTCTCCAAATATGGCTTTTGGAGAGTGAGATTTGGAAAGTGCTGTTGGAGATGCTCTAAGTGACTAGTGAGACATCCAGATTCAGTTGATGAAAACTTAAAGAAGACAATTGTCCTACTGAAAGACATGGATGGATTCTGCGACACCCAGTTAAACAACCATGATGATCAGCCTCCTGATGCTGACTATACAAAATATGCGATATGTCCAGAGTGAGTTACATGCAAAAAGCAGTTGAATAGTCTCTCAATCAACATAGGTTTGTCCATTTAACAGAGCTAGACTTCCAAAGTAGAGCTAACCGTTTGGGAATAAACACACTATCTTTCTTACAGGTGATATTATTTATTGAAAATTTAGGCATCCAAAAGAAATTTCTACTCCTCTTGTTCCAAGTCAGTACGCTATAGCTAATAAATTCTGCACTAGCCATTTAAAAGTTAAAGAGCTGGTTTCACAAGTCAAATTTTACTAAACGGCTAAACGCAATTTGGAGAAATGCAAGTGCATTATCCATTTTACTATGCAAATCAGCAAGCCAGGCAAAATTCTTCCTCAATCTACACCATGAGAGCAAGATAATACATGTCTTGTGCTTGATGTATGACAATACCTGGTTAGACTTGGATAAAATCGTTCTAACCTATATAACCCAATCCACAATCAGAAACCAGCACCAACTTACAAATGATTCACAGAAACAACCGCTAAAATCGTAAGTAAACAATCATCCATAACACTAGTAAACGAACACAAGGCAATGTTATTGCCACTAAACGCACGAACATTATCCACAAACCGCATAACCAAATCTATCTCACTATCAATTGACCCTCCATTCCAAAGCCTAACCGACTCAATCACTAACCGAAACAATAAATTATGAGGGGATGGGGACCTGGATCTCACGGCGGATTTCGCGGAAGCTGTCGAAGCGGCGTCCGGAGAGGTGCAGGAACTCGCCTCACCCGTCGGCGTCGACGGGGCGGCACGGCTAGTGCACGAGCTGGAGCGCGAGGGGGTGGTGTGTGCAGATGTCGGAGACCCATGGGAGGAAGTCGCGGGCGACGAGCGCCTCAAGGACGCTGGTCTTGCCGCTGCTCTGGCTCTCCACCACTGCAATCTGGATGTGCCTTAGGGTCAAGCGGGCTGAGGGGAAGGGCTAGATTCGGCCATGGAAGGGCTCAACCGAGCCAGTAGAAGCTGGAGGAGGGCCAGAGGCGGCGACGTGGAGAAAGGGCTGCGACGGGGAGAGGGGCGAGGAGCTGGGCACTGGAGTGGGAAGGTGAGAGGCGCGGGTGGCGTGCGAGACAGGGTAAGACGAGGAGGGCCGTGGGGGATGCCGAGGGCTCCGTAATATCATTGAAAACATCATTAATGGTTTTTGATTAAAATGGTTAGTGAAACATAGATAGTTTTTGGATAAAATGTTTGTGATGTGCATTAAAATCACATATGATTTTAACAAAAAAAATGTTTGTAATGTGCATTGCCATTGTCACAGACGGTTGTGGCTAAAATCGTCTGTGATGTACACTCATCACAGAAAAATCGTCTGTGACTATATTTAACACAGATGGGTTTTGAAAACCGTCTGTAATGATCAAAGAGTTTAATATAGTATTTTTTGTAGCAGTGTTTCTTTCGCATTGAAGGACGTAGTCCTTGAGTTTCTCATGTTGATTAGTTTTGACACAACCTTTTGCAGATCTTACAAAAAAGCTATTGGAATGGAACAAGGATCTTACCACACAAAGGGATGAAAACGGGAGTACGCCTCTCCACTTTGCCGCAGCTCTAAAACGCCAAAGTCAGCGCGGAAGTGTGTGTTGGCAATTGTTGGAAGCTAACCTAGTTGCATTGTGTCAGTCGGACCACGATGGATTATTTCCCATACACATCGCTGCCTCTGTTGGTGTTAAACAGACCGTTGCATTGTTCCTTGACAAGTTGCCCAGTTGCGGCGGTTTGCATGACGTTAAGGGAAGGACATTCCTTCATGTTGCTGTTGAGAAATCCCAAGTGTCCACAGTTTCTTTTGCTTGCGGAAATCCATCGCTTACATGGATCTTAAATATGCAAGACAATGATGGGAACACTGCATTGCACCTAGCTGTCCAGTCTGGGAGGCTTGGATTGTTTAGGCCTCTATTCAGGAATCGGCAAGTACACTTGAATTTAACGAATAAAAACGGGCAAACTCTAGATATATCACAGTGCAATCAGCCCCGAGGATTGTATTATACTCTGGTAATCTACTACTCTAGATCTCCTTATATTTTTAAGCATGACCCTTAAAAGCGAAAGGAAATAATTGAGGTTTACTAGGTTTGATTTCTCCTATTTTTTCTATATATATTTTTTTTTTGAAAAGAAGCCGAGGCTTATTTATAGATTAAAGGGTAGGAAGAAGTACAAGGTGCAGGATACTGCACAGAAAACAAAAACAAAACAGGACAAAAGCAAAGACAAAAATAGAAACTAGAGGAAGCTAATCAAATTCGACGAAAAAAAATCTCTTTGACTTCTTTGGCGCCAGCGTAGGACCAGCTTCATCCTTAATTTCCTGAAGGATAACATCAAAGGGTTTGCATTCCTGTTTTCTGAAATATTATAGAACTCTGAAATAATGATACACCGTGCACTCGAACTTGGCGATGCTAGAAACGGTGGCTGTCGCAAGGATCACTTTAAAGAAAAGTATATTCACCAAGAAAACAGTGATGAAAGAGAAGAATCAAAGAAGGTGAAAGATTCGACACAAACTTTTTGTATTGCTTCAGCTCTAATAGCGACCGTGGCGTTTGGTGCAACTTTCACTCTACCTGGAGGTTACAGAGCCGATGATCACGCAAATGGAGGAACACCAACACTTGCTGGGAGGTATGCTTTTGATGGTTTCATGATGGCCAACACATTGGCTTTCATCTGTTCCACGATAGCTATTATCGCTTTTATGCACACTGGATCTCCTCTTTTTGACTTGGCGAGCCGCCGAATTTACTTGTTTGTAGCCTTCTATTTCATGAGGACTTCGGTCACAAGCCTCATTGCTGCCTTTACACTGGGTGTGTATATGATGCTAGCTACGGTTGCTCATAAGACCGCCGTTGCAATCTGTGTCATAAGCCCTCTTGTCGTGGTATGCAACAATGTTGAACTCTGGCTAAAGTGGGCTTTCCTTGCACCATCTTCATTTGTCAGAAGGGGGATAATTTGGACATTAGCAAATTTAGCAGCGTTAATCATGGGCAACGTGCTAGTTGAATTCTGGCCCCTGCTGTTAATTTTCGGTTGGGCCGCATTCGCAAGGCACTATCACGTTTCAAAATAGAACTGCCGGTGCAAATCACCTGGACCGTTGGCTTGAAGAGGCGTCAAATGTTATGTGGTGACTGGCGGCTGTTATGAAATGAACCAACATTTTCCCTTTCTTTTTTTCTTTTGAGTGGAATTTTTTCTCTTTCGAGAGAGGGTGTTCTCACCCCGCTATGTTTTGCTGGGCAAATATTGTACTAGTCTTCTTGTTCCAGACTTGTTGTGCTAGCTCATAATAATGTAACGGTGGTTAATGTATTTTTTTTTCTATAATACTGTTTAATTCGTACTGTGTAACTGATATATGTGATGGTAACAAAATATAATGCTACTACTATTCTTAATATGAAAATATTTGCTGCAATAAGTGATTAGCTAGTAATTCAACAGTGCATATCTGTCTTGATGGACTAAACCTCGCAAGTGAACTCGAGTGCTAATTGACAGCGCAATCACCTTCGTCTGTAGAAAATAAAAGGAGAATCTAGAGGAAGCCCTCACACTGGGGCGGACCCACCAGTGGGGCAGCTTGGGCTGCTGCCCCACCTACAAGTTACAAGCCCATGTATATTGTATATACTGCATATGTATAGGCCTAACAAATTTGAAAGCTTAAACGTTGCACCAGCCACCAAGCAAGAAACAATCGGCACCAAGCAAGAAACGATTGGTTACCCAGGTATATTGTATATCAAGACTGAACTACGCAATAAGATTGCCAACTATTGGATGAATGACTTAATGGTTTACTACACGGAGGGAGATCTTCAAATCACTTAATGATGAAGCCATCATCCGACGATTTCAACGCCTCAAAACTAGGAGAATACAATCGCCTCGTCCCTCACCAATTGTTAACTGAGTGGTATGTTGCCTATTTGCTAATTCTTCTTTGACCGTATTAGTTGAACGTTATATTTATGCTTCTTTAATAGTACTATTGTTGTTACGGTACATTACATTCTTTTTAGCGTTTTAATACTACTTCAATTCTGCCCCACCTATAATTTCTTCCTGGGTCCGCCACTGTCACACGAATAGAAAAAAATAAAATAAAAATGACCCTGCGTGTTGTTCTTAATGGGCCGTTAAGCCCATTAAAATAAAAATAAAATACTTTTGTGCTGCTGTGACAAAAGGATGATCGAGTGGTGGACAATGTCGCAACGCTTGTGTGGCTCGGCTTGACGCTCCAGCCATTCGCTTGTCACTAGGTTTCAAACATGGGAATTCCCCCCGTATATTAACGGGAATTTAGTAATTTTTGTTGAATTTCGTGCTACTTCTGTAAATTAAATTCCAACCTTCCACAAACAGCCAAATAGCAGTTCTCCTATGAAATGTTTGTTTTTGACGAAACTAACGGTGAATAGACCATGCAATCCTGAGAAATAGTATAAGTTGGTGACGATATGACCAAGTCATTCCTCAATACCATAAAATCAATAAAACAATGAGGGTTTGAATTATCCCTCCAAAATCGTAGCATGATCCAATGATAAAGCAACCCATCCTAGGATTGCGTAGTTCCTCGAACCAAACGCACCTTAAAAGTTGCTTAATTAGCCACTTAATTTAACAAAGTCAATTAATTAGTGACTTAATTAAATAATTAAAGTGACTAATCAAGGTGCTTAGTTGATGAATTTGCCTATGTATGGTTCCTCAGTAGAAAAACTTGGCGCGCTCCTGTACTACAACAAAATGTTCCATTGCCGACAAATCACATACCGCGCAGCACGAGGTAAATATATAGCAAGGACTTCCTGAACTACCAAAGCTCGGTAGGAAGTTACCGAGCTACCATAGATTGGAAGCATCTTAATTAGCTACTTAATTAAGCAAAGTCACTTAATTAAATGATTAAAGCGATTAATTTAAGTGACTAATCAAGGTGCTTAGTTGGTGAATTTGCCGATGTATGGTTCCTTGGTAGGAAAATTTGTTGTGCTCCAGTAGAATAGCATGTGACACAAATCACCTGTCACATCTTCTGCGGTCGAGAAGTGGGCTATTTTTGTAAATTTATTTAAAACAGGGCTAAATTTCCAAAAATAGTATTTTAAGAGGCTAGAAAAAAAAACGGCTTTCAAGTTCACCACTATTTCATCGCCAAAAAAAAAAATGGTTCACCACAAAGAACGATCGTGTACTAATTATGGGCCCCCAAAACATCCGCGAAATTCTTCATTCAAAATAACCGCAGAACTTTAAATTTTTACAACACAATAGTATAAAACATTAACGTTAGTGATGTATTGACCTCAACTACAGGGGGTGTATGTGTAGTTCTTGAATTCCGCTCAGTTCCTTATTTTCCCATGTATTAGATGCAGGCTCTCATCTCAAAAAGGGGAAAAAAAAGGTGCGGCTCTCTATATATCTGATTCTTATATTGAATTCTTGAAAAAAATACACAAACACAGTATATTAAATATAGAATAATTAAGTGCATTGGAAATAAGACCAAAGAATAGGAGAGATCCATGTTCAAAAGAGAGCCAAATGGTGTCTCTTAGAGCATGTACAATAGGTTGACATCAGCTGCCTATACAAAATGCTACATAAAATTTTTGATGAGGTGGAAGAGAGATAAGGTGGAGAGAGAGAGAGAGAGTAGTCATCTTTTCGTGAATAAATGGTCTTATAGACGGCTTTAGACTGTTTGTACCATTGTATAGACAGTCTATTAGTTGTATGAGAGACCATTATAGACGACTATATAGATGATCCATTGTATAAGTTATCTTTAGTGCTGTCTGTAGATGATGTGCAGATACATTATAGACAACTGCCGTCTATACCACTGTACCACTGCACAATCACCCAAACAAAAAAACATCATTAAATATACCTCATACAATGGGTTATCTCTAACCATTGTCTCTCAATAATGAGATGCTAATTAAGTTCTTATATATGCTACTTGATCAAGTGTGCACACATCCGTGTTGCTTTTTTTATATAACGCACATGTTATTGCCCATACATATAATTGTTGGTCAAATATGGTAACAAATAATTACTTTTTAGATAACACACATATATTCATGCTAGAAATAAAAATTACAAATTTCATATTGCGCTGCCATATTAATTTGTTGCCAAAGCGCCACCATATTTTTCATATCAAGATAACACATATAAATTTACATCGCGCTTTGCCTATTTGTTACCGAAACGCTGACAGATATGCTCAACTAAATCATTCTTCAGTTCAACATGCGTAGATCGAGCCCAAATTGCAGAATTTTTCTGAAGTACCTCCGCGAAGCAGGGCTTTGTGTTGTTGCTCACTTCAGGTGGTAGAACGATTGATGCTCTTGGATTCTCGTTCAAATCCAAAGGAAGTGTGGCCATTTCCTTTTTGTTCTCAACTATCATATTATGTAGAATAACAAAAGTGAGTTATGTTGACAACATCTCCCCTTTTCCATAAGCGTGCTGGACGTGGAACGATATTCCATCGAGATTGTAACACACCAAAGGCACACTCTACATCCTTCCTTGCCCCTTCTTGACGGTGTGCAAATAACTTGTCTTTCTCTATTTGAGGACTCGGTACTGTCTTCATGAATGCTGCCCACTCCGGATATATTCCATCGGCAAGGTAGTACCCTATGTTATAATGCTTTCCATTCACAGTATATTGTACCCGAGGAGCCTCCCCTCTCAAAATTTCGATGAATAACGGTGACTTGTTTAAGACATTGATGTCATTATTGGACCCTGCAGTTCCGAAGAAAGCATGCCATATTCTTACATCTTGTGATGCTACCGCCTCGAGGATCATGGTGGGGACACCCTTATCACCACAAGTGAATTGGCCCCGCCATGCAACGGGACAATTCTCCCATCGCCAATGCATACAATTTATACTTCTGAGCATTCCAGGAAAACCACGATTTTCGTTAACTTGTAGGATATGTTCCGCCTCATCGCTTCTAGGAGGGCGCAAGTACTCGTCACCGAACTTTTCAATAACTCCTTCAGCAAACTTACCCAAGCACTCCAAACCCATGCTCACACCGATCTTTAATACCTCATCAAGTTGGTCAGCCGGAGTGCCATACGCTAGCATACAAATGGCCGTTGTACATTTCTGTAGTGGTGAGAGCCCTTCCCTTCCTATGACATCTAATCTGTTAGAGAAATATGATGACCAATGGCCAAGTGTACTCACGATTCGTAGAAGAGCGGCTTTCTCATACGAAACCTCCTACGGAACATCTCATCCGTGCAAATAGGATTTTCGGAGAAATAGTTGGCAACTAGATCATTGTGGCCTGCTTCACAATTTCTTGGAATATACCTCCTACGGATGAATCGACGTCGACGGTGGCGAGGTTGTTCTTGTAACTTGGCCTTGAGCTTCTCTCCAATCCGTTCAAGATAGCCATAAAAAAACTCTTGCTCGGCGAGGAAATCATCCACTGTGTACACATCACTTGGATCGAAGTCATCGAGGATGGCATCGTCGAGGTTCCCGCCAGAGCATTCTTCTTCGTCAGACATGGCGAGAGTGGTGAGATATATTGTGGTGGCTGCGATTTTTATAGGAGAGGATGTTGTTTGTGTTCTGATTAGTCCACACTAAACTAGGCGATTTTTGGTCTGAAAATTTACAGATTTGTATAGGCGAGAGTGGTGAGGACAGTATGTTGTTTGTGTTCATAGTAGTCCACACTAAACTAGATACTAAATTCACACTACGTCCACTAAACGCTAGCATATTAAATTGACACTACATCCACTGTCTACACTAGATACTAAATTCATACTACATCGCCTAGTTTAGTGTACATCCACTAAACGCTAGCATACTAAATTGACACTATATCCACTGTCTACACTAGATACTAAATTCACACTACATATTTCACACTAGAGCAAAACAACAACACATGACCTTTGACAGCAATAAATCACACTAGAAATTATCTAAGACTAGCAGCAAGAAATTTTCTAAGTTGGCAGCAAGAAATTCTGTAAGAAATTAACTTTCAGACCAAAAGTACAAACATTTCAACAAGAGTCTAACATTTCATAAGTTTAGAAGCTACAACACAATTCATAAGCCATCAGGCACATTATGACAAGAGTCTAATACAAAATAGAGAGCGGATAGGTCAAGGTAATTCAGGAAAGAGCTTCATCCTCAAACACTTTAGTGCAGCTATATGTTCAGCTCTAATGTCGTCGGCCATCCCTGATGTGTCTTGTGTGAGCAAACATCTATAGGTTTCCAGCATCTTAGATTCTTTTTCATACAATTTTGCATCCTTCTGGTCCTTTGCTGCTAGATGAGCAATCTTGGATGACTCAAACTTGTTCGCAGATAGCTTTTGCTGCATTTCAAGAACCTTCATACGATTGGAATTAGAATCAAATTGAATTTTGTCAAACCTGTCAAGGTCAACATCTATTGCTGACTCTTTTGACTTCCCTTTTGCATCATGTGCAGCCTTTTTAGCTGCTTTCTGTCCTATTGTGCAAGGGAGTTCCACATCTTCAAAAATATCTCGTTCTGCCTCTCCGTTGTCCACTGCCTTCCTTTTATTTGGTTTCTTGTTGTTGTAAGCAATCCATTTAGCTTGCTCTCTAACAATATACCACACATCCATTATCACAAAACGAGCCCCTTGGTTATCTTCCTTATACATCTTGTGTGCCTTGTCTATCCACATTTGATCTGAATACCTACAAGTATATATCCTTCGAACCTTCACCCAAGCATCATGAAATGCGTTAGTCCATCTATTAATCTTGTGCCACCTTTCCTTGACTTGTTTTTTGTTCCTCCATCTCCTTTTCTCTGTGGTCAGGTTGTATTCTTTAACAACGTCTGCCCAATATTTCTCTCCTTTCTTATCATTACCATGAATGGGGTCAATGGAATGTTTCAGCCAAACACTCATCTGTATATGTAACAAAAGAATTAAATAGGCAAGCTACAACATAAGTGGACTATATATCCAAAAATACGTACCACTCTAACATCCTCATCGTGTGTCCAAAGCATTCGCTTGTCGATCCTAGAATCTTCATGTCCATCGTCACTCTCGACTTGAACATATTTATTCTTTGTATTCGATGGTGAAGCTTGTTTGCCCTCCAACGGCTGTGGTTGATTCAAAGGTGCAAAGTGGGATGGCGTTCCAACAAAGTGTGCATTCTGAGGGAGGGATGGCTGACTGTGCAAATAGTTCATGACACCACTAGAGCTGAAAAAATAGGCATGGCCAAATTAAAATCAGCTTCCATAAAGAGTAGTGTTAGGATTTTATAAACACAAGAACAATAGGACACAATCCTTCCAACGCATTCAGTTTCAACCAGATGGATTGCATACTAGTTATTAGGAAAATAAGCATTCAGTTCTAGCGCATTCAGTTCAAACGCATCCTAGTTATTAGGAAAATAAGCATTTTAAGTTCATCTAGAAACCAGAAAAAGCATTAAAAACTAGCTCACAGAAAAGGTTCAATTTAACCACAAAGGATAAGCATTAAGATGCCTACTGACCATAAGTTAATTCTTTCTTGTCAATCACAATGGAATGCATAAAAGCAGTCATCAACATGAAAAACTCATCATGTACACAACAGAATTATTTCCGTAAACACAAGAACAACTGAATTGAAAAAGTTGTTTAGCTGCTCAGAAAAAACACTATGCAGATGTGCAAATCCAGTCAGCATTACAATTTGTTTCAACTTTCAAGCACACATCAATGGACAATGGATAGAGAATCAGTTTCTCTATGAACCCAGTGCTCCATTCACTTAAAAACTACATAAACTGCCAAATGGATTTGACTAGTACCACCCTCAACCATTGTTCTTTACAAATCCTTCACAATTCATAGACTATGTAACATCCTCATTTTCGTCTTTTGGGAAAATCTAATTTAAATTATTTAAATTCAAAAATTTGGAATTTCCTTGGTGTTTAATTTAACCTGGCATCCTTTCCATTCCAAAATCGGAATTCAATTCCCTTCCGTTCGAAAAATCGAATTTCCAGATTCCCGTTAGTACCCGAAATTTCACTCGAGTCCGAAAATGCTCCAAAAACCATGGAACCTATTGCATTAGGTCCCAAATATTCTAAAAATATTTTGGGAATTTTTCCAAGATTTTTGGAGGCTCTCTGGTATTTTATCTCGCGCGGTTTTTGTTTAATGCCCACTATTCGCTCCAGAATATTCAAATCTCCAAATTTCATTCAAATTCAGTAAAACCAATTTTATTGGGTTCCAAATATTTCAAAATGGTTCTAGGAATTTTTCCGGAATTTTTAGACCATTTTTTACTAATTTTTCTCTAGGGCGTCACTTTCGCGTAACTCTCGGCCAATCCCGAAGTGATACGTGGCGGCACTGTTCATCTTCCAGCTTGGGATCGTGCTGTTCTTCCAGAGAAGCTCTCCAAGTATTCCTTTAATAACCTCCTCCAATGAATCCTTAATATCTCCTTCCATAATGCTCCAAATCATGAACGGCTGGGTCCGTTGAATTCGTAGCGACGAAATCTTTCCATCACTCACCATCATGAACTCTAAATCACACCGGAAACGAATTAATTTGCCAAAAACCGAATTGGGATTTAATGGCCATAACTCGGCCGTTTCAACCCCAAACGGTGCACCACCACCTCTCAAATCTCCGTGGTGGAGTGTTCTTCCCGGTGGTATCATTCACTCCTTGCCTCCCCAACTCGTTCGCTCGCAAGATCAAGAAAACCGGCACCGGGACACGTTTTTGCGTGTTCTTCGTGTTCATCACCATAAGTTTCTCTCCGGTGAGCCAAATTCGATTCCGTTTGTTCCCTTGTGTGCGTATGGATGTCTAGAGCATAACCCCTCCATCAATTTTAGGATTCATCAAGAGTTGACGACGAATTTCGAGTTGGAATCATTTCGGCCGACCCGTCGATTTTCGTCGATTTCTTCGTCTACGGTAATCCTCTTCAAAATCCGACACCACCATTGGATTCGCGTCGTCGAGACCTTTCCGGGGCTTACCTTCTTCCATTCCGCCACCCCCTCTATTGCATCTTCCCCTTGAGCAAACCCTAGGCCAGTGACCTCTGTTCTCAGGCTAAATTTGCGATTTTTACCGTAGCTACAGTAACCTTTCTCATTTTCTTTGATTTTCCATCATTTTCCAACTTCAAACGCTTATATCTTTTGCGTCCGAACTCCGATTCACTCCGTTCATGTTCCTAAATTCATCTAAATTCAAGATATACCTGCCAGTATAATTTTTATAATTTTTGGATTTTATTTATTTTATTGTTATTTATTTGTTGTACCGTTTTGCGCGTAGCCGAGGATCCCGCCGAGTCCGCCGACCCCGCCGCCAAACTTCAAGGTTTCGAGACCTTCGCTGCGCACGAAGGAAAGTCCCTTGACGCATGTTGATCCTATGTTTGCAAATGTTTTAACATGTTTTATAAACTTGCATTGCTATGTTTATCATTGTATGTCAAATATCGATGAATAGTTAATCCAATTTGCGATTACCTCCTTTGTTGTTGACATCCATGTTTACTTGTAACCCTAGGACTTTTGCTATGCCATGTTTATGTTATATGGTGACCTTTGTTGAATAGTACGATAGAATTACTTAGGGCCAACATTGATGAAAATGACCCATGGGTGGGATTATACAAAAATGTTGATTTAAAGTGTGATTTGGAAAGAATTGTAAAGATTTTGGTACTATTTTTCCAAAATAAAAAGAAAAGGAAAAAAGATTTGGACTTGGGCGGATTGGAATGTCGGGTGGGTGCGGATTGAGCACTAGTTTACATTGTGCAAGTGCCGCCCCAAGTCAATTAAGGACTGACGCTTATGACTGTCCATTCTAAGCATAACCGTACTACCACATCTCTAACATGGTACGATCTGGCTAAATAATTTGTAGAAACCTAAATTAGACTCGCCAGTTGGTGGAATGTGGGTGCCAGATAGAGGCAAGTTGTATTCCCCACATGGCGCAAGAGGGGGCTTCTGTACTGGGTAGATAGAACCCTAACAGCGGTGAAACCTCAGCGGGTGAGTCGGGTTAGGCATATACATTGTAAAGGCCTTGTCATGATATCCCTGCCGGCACACCTAAGGAAGTGTGTTAATTGTACATGGCACTAAGGGAATATCATGTCTTGTGGGTAAAGTTGTACACCTCTGCAGAGTTAAAACTACTTAAGTAGCCGTGCCTACGGTCAAGGGCAAAGCAAAGAATGCTTTCATACTGGTAGACTTTGGTTTTGGTTTTGAAAATAAATAAGGTTTTGTTTTGGAGTTCAGGAGTGGTTAGAACTCTCGGATGTTTAATTGGCGGATCGAGCCAACCAAGTAGATGGAACCTATTTTGATCATGACGGATAGAGTCATGAATTGGATTACCTTAATGTTTTAAAATGTGGCGGATAGAGCCTTTATACTGGTGATGGTGGATAGAACCTTCACTAGACTATTAAATAATTCAATTGCTAAAATAATTGTTGAAAATGTGCTTTGTGAAAATTATTATTATGTATGGTTTGATGAAACTTAGCCTTATGCAAAAGAACCATAATAAGCCTTCCTTAGAAAGCCCTACATATGCATATTTTCTCAGACTTGCTGAGTACTTTTGTACTCACATGCTACACAATTGTTGTCATCAGAAAACTACCAGGATGCAGCCGATGACGGTGAGTTCTATGATGACGAGTTCTTTGAAGATCGCCAAGACAACTAAGAGCGCGTTCCTAGTCGTCGCCTGTGGAGTTTTATGGGTTTTATCTCTTGTTGCTTTTATTTTCGCTGTCGTGAACTCTGGTCATGTGACCGAGTGATGTAATAATAGCCATGTGGCTGATGCTTATTGTAACACCCTGGCACCCCGTGCCCCGAATGTTACACTCTCCAGCAGCAACAAAGACGACACTAGATTGCAAAAAAACCAGTAAACGACTAGGAGGTTGCCGAACTTAATAAAAATTTTTGACAGCACCTCCCCTAAAAACTGGACATCCACTCAGCAGACAAGAAAAACAATTTATAACGTAATTAACAACAGCAATAACATCAAGGAATCACTAACCATCATGACCCGCTAAACACATACAAAGGGTCATGGTCTTCTAACCACTATCGAATCTCAACATCAAAAGATCATAGCAACTATAACCAAATATTACATGAACTCAACTAATTGCTAAAGTAAATCAATTAAGCAACATAATTCTATCATTGTCGTGAGCGTGAAAGGGAGTGCAGCTATGTCCCAACCCGGCAAGCTGACCTCAGGGTACCTAAAACAACAAAGAAAAATCAAGGGTGAGTCCGTGACTCAGCAAGTACATAAAAGAGCAATAACAGAGCCAGCATCATAACTAAATAACAAGGAGAAAGAAAGATTTCCATAGCTCAATTAAAACATAAGAAAACCCGTCATCATCACCATGCGCATCTCATGCCACATACCATAATCACAAAAATCAATTGTCATCACACATCATCGCAAACACTATGCAATGCACTTATGACCCATGCTTATCATGCACATCACATTTCTCATGAATGCATCTCGAAGGCTTATACCGGTTTAGCCGGGGGAACACCCGTCGATGTTCCCCCTCTACCTCCATCCCATGGAGGTACCTACCCCACAGTAGGTTTTACACCAGGGCACTCCGGACTAGTCATAACTTTCTCACCGACCATCCCGGACTAGTTATGACTTGCTCACCGACCTGGCCCAATGAATGCTATGAATGCAAGGATACAACGTGTACTTTCATGACTCAACTGACATGCGACAACACAGTCAACAAAGTAATTCCATTATGAACCCACTCACCTCATCTGAACCACATGCATTAAGAATAAGCATATGCATAAGATCAACATATGCATGAACATGCCCACAACAGGCCAAGAACAACACAAGCACCAATATGCTCATCACAGGGCAACTATTAATCAATAACGGTAATTCAGCATACCATACGCAAGAATGATCATTAAAAAGGACAGTGAGTAAAGTATGGGATACGTTTACTATTCAGTGCCGCCGATTCATAATATTACTCTACCATGCACTTGCCTTTTACCACGCGACGAGGTGGGACGCGAGCGCAAGACCCCACCTGAAGATACACCACCTGCAAATAGATGCAATTCTGCTCAAAACATGCCAACCAAACCACCAAAAGATTTAGCGCGAGATCGATTTAACGCCCCACTCTGAAACCTCGGAAAAACATAAATCTACCCAGCGGGGACAAGAGCCTTTCAGCGAGCAATTCTTTTAATTTGTTTAACCAAATGGAGTGAACTCAGCTCCTAATTACCTATAAGAGGATGCCCTACAGCTACCTCAAGGTCAATCATGCGGGATATACCCCGAGGGCCTCCAAATTGCGCACTAAACTCCAACCGAACAACGGGGCGTGCTGAAATTTTCCAATTTCAACACCGCGACTTCTAATTAGCACAACTTTTGATTGGCTCATTGGAGTTTCGCGTTATTGTACTCAAAACGACTGTGAGGAGATAACCTACGCGTATAACACAGCTACGCACTCAGCCGATGCACCCACTGTTCCCAGATCAAAGACGAACAGCGGGTACCGAACAACCGATACACTTTGGACAGTCCTCGCGAAAAAAAACCATATATTTTTATTGGATTGACGAAACTTAGCGATTCCAGTCTTCAATGAAATATATCTCGATTGTCTACAATATTCATAACATCCGGATTAATAGAAAACGAGTTTAACTTGCCCAAACCGAGCTCCGAAGCCGGCTGTTGAAACAGTCCCAAAAACAGCACATACCTTCTCCAACCTAGGGCTAACTTCCTCCACTAAAAATTCAGATCTAGGACCCTATTACCAGGAACAAACACTAGAGCTCCCAGATCTGAACTCACACAAGGAAACTCATGAATTACCTTCACTTACCATGAGGACGAAGCAAGGGGGAAGGGGTTCGGCCGGCTACAAGGAAGAGGCGCCGGCGTCGGCTCCATGGCTGCTGTTGCTTGCTGGGGGCGACGAGCAGGGAGTCTGGCCAGGGGCGTCGCCGGAGGTAGCCAGAAGGGAGGCACCGTCGACTGGGAAGGAGCAGGGAGGGGGCGCCGCCGGCCCTTGCTGCTCCTGCCTCGCCTCGCCGCTAGATGAACCGAATGGGGAAGACCCGGCTGGAGGCGCTCGGCTAGGGGGAAACAGGGCGCAGCCAGGCAGTGGGCGCTGGAAGGAGAGCTCCATGGGGCTCTCGGGTCAGGAGGAGAGGCAACCAGTTGGGGGCGCAGGGAAAAGGAAGTGGCGGCCAGGTAGGGTCAGGAGGCGCAGGGAAAGAAAACTAGGATTTGGGGGTGTTCTCCCTCCCTCATGGGCCAATGACTCAACCTTTGGGCCCAAGAACCCTTCAGTCCCCACAATAGCCCACTGAGCACCTCCTAAAGACCAAGGTGAAGAACTGTGGTACTACACTTATTGTTTATTATTTTATTTCATTCTGTTCGGTAATGATTCTTCATTGTCTGACTGTGTGTACTAGCAACTGATCTGGGACTAGTACAGAAATACACAAGAGGTTCCGGATAGCCGATCTGGGGTCTCACACTACAGTAGCAACAGATTTGCTTGAAACAACAGGACACAATCCTTCCAACGTATTCAGTTTCAACCAGATGGATTGCATACTAGTTATTAGGAAAATAAGCATTTAGTTCCAACGCATCCTAGTTATTAGGAAAATAAGCATTTTAAGTTCATCTAGCAACAAGAAAAAGCATTAAAAACTAGCTCACAGAAAAGGTTCAATTTAACCACAAAGCATAAGCATTAAGATGCCTACTAACCATAAGTTAATTCTTTCTTGTCAATCACAATGGAATGCATAAAAGCAGTCATCAACATGAAAAACTCATCATGTACACAACACAGAACTTCCATAAAACTACTTAGCATGCTCTTCTCTCGCATTAGTCTAACAACACAAAAGGTAGGCAATGTCAGGAGTCAAATTTATTTTGCAATAACCAATACTCAGTGTAGTAGTAATTAAGTAGGGATTAGGAGTGTACTAGTGCAATTATTTGCTACCATATTGGGGCCAACATACTAGTACGTCTACTAGCTAGTAGATTGGGGCCAAAAAGATTCAGTTAATGCAAAGATAATCAGTAGAACACGTGCATGAACTAAGCCTAACCTGGGAAGACAAATTACCTCTGTTGCATGAAATCTGTCATGCTCGTCAGAGTAGATGGTGAGATTGGGCTATCCCTAACACCGTTGCCGGCGTCCCACCTAGCCGACGGAGAAGGGATGAAGCTGGAGGAGGATCCAGGTGTGACGCCGACTGATGTGGTGGAGTAGGTGGGTGTGGAGGCAAAGGCGGCCATGGCAGATGCAAAGGCGGCGGCAGAGCTAGAAGTGTATGGATGGGCGACGGTGGCGGAGGAGCCAATCCCAGTGGGAGAACGAAGCATGGCGCCGGCCGGTTTACGGGGGGCTGCAGGGGGTTCCTCCTATTGCCGAGCCATGGTGATCTAGGGTTTCTGCGAGGAGACGCGGGAGGGGAGAGGAGAGGAGTCGTACTCGGATGGCCTTCGCTCCTTCCTGGCTCTGATTTCACGCGAAATCGCTCTTGCTGCATCAGATTGGGATCGGTTTAGGGTTGGAGATGGGAGAGGGGGGACGCACACGTACAACACCGACGCAGCGGTCTCTGTGGCTTTGAAATCGGAGCCCAAAGGTGTTGGTTCGTGAAGAGTCGTCTCGCCTGTTTTTCACACAAACCATTTGCCACATCACGCGATTTCTGCCAACTCAGCTCTAAAAGACGCGATAATTAAGGGCGTTGTACATGCCCTAAGTGACAAGGGATTAACTCGAAAGTACTAGCATCTCGTAGTAAAAGAGGTAGACACATGGAAAGAAAGTCGAACACAATGACCCATCTGACAAGTTTGACAAATAGAAGCTTCTAACTAGGTATAATTTATTTTATTGGACCTAGTAGACATGACATCGTCGGTTTGCTAGAAGCTTCTAACTAGGTATAATTTATTTTATTGGACCTATGTAGACATGACATCGTCGGTTTGCTAGAAGCTTCTAACTAGGTATAATTTATTTTATTGGACCTATGTAGACATGACATCATCGGTTTGCTAGGTGACCGAGATGATGGTGCTGAAGGACATCCAAAAAGGAGGCGGTGGTGTGAAAGGCTTGGGCATTTGGATGGAGTGGATAGAGTGGGCCAAAATCTCTGTTTTGGTGGGGAGGTCCTTTAAAGAAAAAAATAGAAGGACCAAATTTAATGGAGCAATTGTTGTCAATAGTAAAGTGGCACACATAAACAACATTTTTAATGATATTGGGAATGATGAGGACATTACAAAGGTGCAAATGATAAGGAGGTGACGAAAGAGAAGGTGTGTTGGTGCAAGTAATAGGGATAGAAGAGCCACTGCCAACCATAAGTGAACCTGAGGGAGACGGGGAGGAGAAAGAGATATTACCAGCATCCAATGTCATATATGATGAAGCGCTTGAGTCTATGTACCACTCCTGGTTTCATGACAGGGCCAAAGAACTTTGACTATGCTGGCGTAAATGGCGAACACATGTGCTAGGTTAGCGACAAGGTGAACATTGGGTAAGCTTGGGGGGGGCACTGACCAAGTCCACCGGGTGCTGGACCACCTCCAGGGTATTATGCAAGCAATGGTGTACTCCCGGAGGTAGGCCAAACTTGGTTGGTGTGAAAGCATCTAGGCCCCCTAATTGGTTATTTAAATTAATTATGGGTTTTGGTGTTTGATGATCAACTCTTGTATCCTTGTTGAAGTGGAAAATATTCTGCAAGAAAGACAAAGGCTAAGGATCAATTGTTCCTAGTTTTGACTTGGGAGTTATTTCAAGTCTTGTAGCTAGGTTTATATTAATATTAGCCGTACTATAAAGAGGGATTATGCATAAGTTCGAAACCTTGGTTCTTAGAGTTATTTAGTAAGACTACTTGGAGCAAAGATCTTTTAATTCCCCTCAGAAATCAATCAAATTTAGTTCAGCAATTTCCCTTCACGTCAGACCAAGTCTCTTTTGGTCTGGCGCTAATGCCTTTTTATCTGAACTCAAACCGAGCGTGCTTCGTTCACGACAGACCATCTTTTTCGGTCCGTCATAAACGTGAAACTTACTAGAACTTGTCCTTGAAACCAAAATCAAAATCGGTAAGTTTGCCATCTGCAACAGACCAAGTTCTCTTGGTCCGTCGCAAGTGTGTCTTTCATTGTTTCACAACGGACCAGTTTTTGCTTAAACCATGTGTACGACGGACCAACTTGTTTTGGTCCGACGCAAATGCAACTTTCACTGATTTGGGTCCAGAGTACATTGAGTATCTTGTAAACTTTGTCAAACCTTGTCAGATGCAATCATTTTGATTTGTCTTTTCAATTTGACATTGGCAAACGGCTATTTACTTCCTGTAGCCTATAAAAGCAGTCAAAAGGCTTACCAGAACTAGAATTTTTCTTTACATCTCTTTGACATCTAGCATCCGAAAAACTCCAATGCCTTCAAAGATACCAAGCTTAAACTATGTTCAATCAAGAATCCAATACTTTTCATTGCTCCAAGTGCAGTATAGTATCAGAGTGACTAGTGAACCAAGAGACATGGCTTGTGGATGGTCTATTACTCTTGGAAGTAGCTGTTACTAGACGGCTGGGTGGTGATTATAGTGCGACCTGTCCAACTGTACTTGTGGAAGGCCACTATATTTGTGAGAGGTTTGGACTCACCTCACCGGAGTGGTAAAAGAGTCACGCTAGTGACAAAACCAGAACTGCAGCTGTCAGTTGCTAGTGGAGAAATACTTCTGAGAAAGTGCTCTAACGGGGACGTAGGAGATTTATCTCTGAACCTCGGTAAAAATTCTCTTGTCCCTCTGGCTCACCTGTTTATGCATTTATTTCTGCATTTGAGTACTTGTTCTCTGAAATTTGGTGCTCTATCTGTTTGTCTGTTCTTATCTGTCAATTAATTGCTTAGTTCAGTTTACCTTTTTTAAAGTTGCCTATTCACCCCCACCTCTAGGCCAACCCGATCCTTTCATGGTGCCATCCATGGATTGAAAGAGGTCGTCCATTATGGAGACTGCTTGTTTCCGTGCTAGTTTCCACGGTCATGACCGCTCCACTATGGCCACCACAACCTCCTCCAGACTTGTGATTATTGGTGTGGTCGGTGGAGCTAGAGGTGTTGCCATGTGTTCCATCAGTGCCGCCACCATCACCATGGACTGTTGTGTCGTCAGAGTTGAAGGAGATGAGTGTAGTGATAGTGGCATTCTTGGTGTTGTTTTTCTATAGGACCAAAAAAGGCAACTAGAAGGGGGTGGTGAATAGGAGCCAATTAAAAATTCCCCCTCAAAATTCAAACCACCAAAAGAACAGCTCGAATGAACTTACAATTCGAATAGGTGGTCGGATGAATAGTACCACCAACCAGTTGAGGTTGAATGAACAGTACCAACGATCAGTTGAGGTCGGATAAACAATGTTCTGTGAACAGTACTACCGGACTGATCAGGGGCGTTGATTGGGATGAATAGGTGAACAGTACTCCTGAACTGGTCGTGAGTGTTGTTCAGATGAACAGTATTCGGTGAACAGAACTCCGAACTGGTCGGGAGCGCTGTTCGGATGAACAGTAAAATCAACACGATCTTTAAATAAAAAACCGTGTAGCTTTTGATCAACTGATCTAGAACCAGTGAAACTTTGTGTGCAATTTCCTATGGACGTCAGGAACCTATTTCAACTTTCAATCACATGGATTGATGTCAAATTTTCAACCTTTTCCAATTTAGTGAAGGCTGCACTAAAACTGGGTCATATACAAAAACTCCACCCTGAGCTTGCTTGTGGGATTTTGATGATCAAGATGATCTTAGATGTATTTCCCACATGTCACAGGAAGCAAAAACACCAATGAATAACCTTTCAAACAAACAAGAACATGATCTATAAGGACATGTCATCTTTCAAGCATAAAGATCGGTTTATTGCAAAAACTAAAAAGAAGAGGTTGTAGAGTACCAAGATGATTGGGATATAATCTATAGAAGATTCATCCAGCAATCTATTATCCATGGCACAAGATCCAAAAGCACTTAGAAGGAGGGGAGGCAAATTCAAAGTGCAATAAGACAAAATGCAAGAAGTAAATGAAATTTCATAATATAGAAGAAATTTTATCTTGCATTGCTTTGAGAGAAAGATTTACAAAGGCACACTACCAGGTGGGCAAAGCTTACATGAGCACAAGAAAAACCAAAAATCCTCTCTAAAGACTTCCAAACCCCTTAGAGCTAGAGGCATCCCTCCACCCATTTATTTATAGCACTCTGGGAGTAACCTTCGCCCTTAGATGGCCTCTTGGCCTCCAAGAAACCTCATCAAGAGCTGAGATTCACTCCCTCACTCATACATGGGCTAACTCGCAACTCAATAGCATAACAGGTTTTATCCACACACACACACACACACACACACACACACACATTAACTTAGCCACTACTCCACCCGCGAACCCTCGATCCAACGATCCAACGATCCTCCTTCACTTGAGTAGTGCTCAAGTTAGCATCTCAACTATCCACTTGTACTCTCAGCTTACATCCACTCCTAGCCTCAGTCATCCTCCGATGACACCTTGACCATCTAGACCTTAGCTCTTCCAACCTAGTCTCGATCTCCTCCGCCTCACCATGACCTAGCTCCGAAGTCCAGCAACCATCACAAACAAATGAAACACATCACATAGTATTGCTCAAAATGATATACAATGAGTAATCAGCTAAACAATCACACATCTAATGATCCCACCTTACCTCACAACCACTTAAGGGTACATATCTAATGATCCCACCTTACCTCACAACCACTTAAGGGTACCTTGACCTCTTAAGCCTAAGAGAACATAAACCTCTGACCAGCCAAGGCCCCGACTAGTGAAGCCCCGACCACTTAAAGGCCCGACTATTGGTCTTGGACACACATCAACTCAAATTGATCAATTCAACACAAACACACTTCAAACTCATACCTGAGCACCACAAGTTCAAATACAGTCAATTACTTATTACACACAAGGGTAGAGCACCACATGGTCTTTCAATCTCCCCCTTGATGGGTACATTGACAAACACCGAAAAGGCATTAATTTGAGTTTGAAAAGATAAAAGAAAGTAATTTAATTGCAAAACCACACTTAGTCCAAATATAAGAGAAAGCAAAGATCGTGACCAAGTTGGCAAGAAAGATTTTAGAGCAAGCCAAGAAAAATAACAAGTTTTCACAAAAGCTCTAAAAATCAAGAAAAGTCAATAAAGGATCAATTTTGCAATTTTGATCATGATCCAAAGAAAATAACAATTTTCCATGATCATGAGAAAGCATTTTCTCCCCTATTTCTAATGATGCCTTTTCACAATTCCTCCTCATTTTGGCAATATAGGCATCAAAGAAAAGCATGTATGCATGAAATGCATACTAAATGAGCTTTAAAGATTATCCAAGTGACCATTTAGACAAAGTACGACACCAAGCTACCTAAGTTTAGATTATGACATGCTAAGTCATTCCAATTGCATATTTCAAATTTTGCTAGCTAGAATAAAAGAAGTTATGCTGTTTTTGCATGATTTTAACAAGAGCAACACTCGGCATAATTCCAAGACTAGAAGCAAAGCTATGCAAGCAGTAAATGGATATACTAGTGTTCAACCTAGTTAATATTTTAGGAAGCTACAAGTGCATAAGAGAACCCTCTTACTAAATCATCTTTTAAATGCAAATTTTAGATTTTAATGCACACAAAGCGATTTAGAGAGCTTATCTTAGTGAAGAACATTCTCGACTAGGAGCCATAGACAAAGGATTTCTATGCTTCACTCTCCTCAATAAACATAGAGGTTCAGAGAGTTTATCCTAGTGAAACTCAATATCGACTAGGAGTCATTGACAAATGTCTCCTAGATTTCACTCTCTTCCTTAATTTTGGTTTGCATTTTTAAATTTAATTAACTCAAGCCATATTCGACCATCTCAATCAAGAAGCTTAAAAGAGTGGTCTTGGTCATACACAATTCATCCTAATTTTATCCCAAGTGCAATGTGAAGCTGTTTCGTGAATGTAAAGTGTTGAGATCAATTTAAGCACACACAAGTCAAATTTTCTTTAACATTTTGAGGATTCTAGAGTACAACAAATCTGCTTAATCCAAGTTACTCTAGTAGAAATCCAAGATTTCACAAGATATGGCACAAGCACCTAGTGAAGAAATCTAGTAAGTAAAAGCCACAAGTTTTCATTAAAGCTCAATTTTAAGGTTCAACAAGCTTAGCATGATGAATTAGTACAATTTAGAAAATACTAAGCTAGGAAAGATCCTCAGAAGAATAGTAAGATGCATAGTATGATAATTAATTCAATTATATAATAGATAAAGCTTACAACATAAAATGAAGCTCCAAAACTTAGCAATTAAGGAAAGGAGAGAGAGAGAGAGAGAGAGAGAGGGGGGGGTTGCTCTTTGTTGTTTCTTGAGGTTGAAGAAGACCATGCTTCAGTGAGAGGGGATTTTTTATTTTTGAATTAATTAATCACTAAAAATAGAAAGGCTTTTAGAAAATAGCAAATAAAGTTCAAAATTCTGTAAAAATTCTAAAAAATACCTAGAGATATTTTGAACTTAAAATATTTATTTCCAATAATATTGGGGTTTTAATATTTCTACAGTAAATCATTTATGAATCTAAAAATAAAAAATGTATTCAAAAAATCAAGAAAATTCAGAATTAAATATCAAAAATTCAAAAAATATTAATTAAACCACAATATAAAATTTTTAGGGTGTTACACCCTAGCTTACTAAGTAGTTTAGGACTAGCTTTGCATATTAAAAGGCCAGAGTAGTACGGACATTCCGAAGAAGTTTTCTCAAAGGGGTTTCTCAGTGAGGTTTTTTGGCTAAAACTTGCCAATACAATGGTGCCTTGCTATAGGGGAAATGGTTACGATAGGGATGGATTTTTATTAATATTATGTGTATGAGAATTTTATTTTCACGACCGTAGCGAGGGTCAATAGCCACTGGGCTGATGCAAAGTTTGGCCTAGATGATATAACGGTTTTGTTATGATCGCTTAGTCGCACACCTATGAAAGTGTGTTAGACGGACAGCATAAGTTAATCATCTCTTGTGGGTAAGGCTGTACATCTCTACAGATTGTAAAACTATTTGAAAATCCATGCTCACAATTATAAATGACTTGGTACACTGACACTAAGTTAGTCCTAAATATATATTTTTTGCAATAATTTGAATTGGAAAATGGTAGGTTGCCATGATATAGATGTTATGCTAGTGGATGGCTAGGAATAGATTGATGATCAAAATCATTGAGTATTGTGACTTACCCATATTTATGTTATATACTAGTTATTTACATACTTGATAATTGCTCTATAAAAATTCCGTTGCAAAATATTACTTATCAGTATTGCAAACAAACTTTGCTTTATGCTAAAATTAATTTGTATGTATAGTCTTTCTGTTTATAAGTCATTCATATACTTATATTTGTGATACACTACAAGTCTTACTGAGTATAAATGTACTCATCTTGCTTGTTGATACTCAAAGGATGAATGAAACACTGCCTTCGACAATTCTTACTTTTTTGTAGTATCGGGGAACACGATGACGACCATTTCTAAGGTATAATCTAGTTGTTTACCTATGGTTTTGGGTTGAGGAATACCATTGGGCTTAAGTGTTTTATTTTGCTACTTTTTGTTGCTCTTTACTCGTGTTCATTCTATTTGGCTAGTGGCCCTTTTGTTATAAATGCTATGTACCGATTGTATGTAAGGCTGCTACATTTTAATATCGATGCTATGTTGTGAATGTGTGTACTAGCCACTAATCATAGGACTAGTATGGTATACACGTGAGACGCTCAAGTATTCCAAGCCTGGTGGTCTCCATAGGGCAGATGGAAACTTTTGAAATTGCTTGCTCCTTGCCCTTATTTCCCAACATTACACACTTGCAGCGACTATGTACCACATTTGCTAAGAAAATTCCAGCGAAGGAGGCAAATATTCAATACGGATACAAGAAAGAAGATCCCACAAATGTCGGGACCCGGATTTGCAAATCCGACCCCTCTGTGTATACCATACTAATCCAGGATCAGTTAGTCCACACAGTGATAACATCGATGATAACACATCCATACCACGAATCCAAATAATAATAATTAATCAACAAGTACCGACTTTATGGCCAATGATTACAAATAAATAGCCACATGGCCTTAAGTACAATAAAGTAGCAACGGGAATGAAGAAAATAACAATGAGATAAACCATCCATTCACCCAACAAGCAATCGACTGAGGTGCAGGTTCTAGTATTCCAAATCTCCTTCATCGAAACCCCAAGCAAACTACTCATAGGCACCTTCTGCTTTTACGCACTCTGTGGAATTTGAATGTTGGAAGGGTGAGTACAAATGTACTCCGCAAGTCTTGGGAAACATAATGCATGGTAACTATTCGCAAGGTTAATCAAATGATGGCTTAGTATGGCTCATTTAGCATAATGCAATGTTTAAATTTAAATACAACTAGTAATCTAGTAATTTTATAAAGCATCATTTGACCAAAAGTATTGGCCATAATTGAAATTAATGAAAAATCTTAATCACCTGACTAGCTCCAACTGCCAACCAATGGCTCGAGAGTTCCAACTACTCACAGATTCCTCACTGACTCCAACTATCAACTAATAACCTAAGAGTTCCAACTACTCATGGATTCCTCACTGACACTAATTGTCAAGTAATAACCCGATAGTTCCAACTACTCATGAATTCCTCACTGACTCCAGCTGTCAACTAATAACCCGAGATTTCCAACTACTCACGGATTCCCAAACCATCATTTTTCTTTAAAACAAAATCAGAAAATTTACAGTGTGAAAGTGCATCTTGCCCGCCTTTGACCGTGGGCATGGCTAATCGATTGTTTTTAACTCTACAAAGTGTGTACAGCTTTACCCACAACTTCCGTATATGTGCGACTAAGAAAATCATAACAACACCTTAACAATGTACAACCCCGCTATTAACCTCACCCGCTAAGGTTTCACCGTCGAAGGGTTCTATTTGCCCAGTCAGAAGCCCCCTCTTGCGCCTTGCAATTGTCTCCATCTAACACCCACATTCCTTCAAATGGCGAAGCCAATAATGAACTCACAACTTAATTGGCCAGGTTGTACCCTTATAGAGTTGTAGTTGTACGGTAGTGCTCAGTTTGAAATAACACATGCTTTGATCCTTAATTGACTAGCAGAACATTCACTTTACAAGGTCTCGTGCATCCTGTACCCACTTGACTTACCATCTATTCTGGTCTAAAACCATTTTTCCATTTATTTTGTTTAACAAACAATAGCAATACCTATTGCCGCAACTTCACAAATGAGTTTAAACCAAGTTTTGAAGCAATACCCAATAATGGCGTAATACCAAAACGATTAAGATAGACTAAACAATTCTATTGTATTATACCACACTGCTAATTATCACTAAATAAAATAGTTTATACTTACTAGGGCGACAAGGGTACACAATGATCAATGTCAATGAAGTCATAATAAGTTCAGGCATTTGGCTGAGCCTTAAGACCGAATTAAAATACATTACATAAAAGTAGCCATGCAATAATTTAAAACAACTAGGAGTTTTAAAATGTAGGATCAACATGATCAAGGAAAACTTGACTCGGACAAGCTCCTACTCCTTGTCTAGACCTTAGTTTTGAGTTGCCTCGTCACTCTCGTATGCTTTTAGTTCTTCAACGTCTACGCGAATCAAGAAAAAAAATACAAAATCAAAGAGCTAACAAGCTTAAAAAAAGTAAATACAATTCACCAATAAATAGAGCTTGAATTTTAAAATTTTTAGAAATCTATAATCACCTCCATCAGAGCACATATGAGGGGAAAATGGGCTCTGGAAAGTTTAAAATAAAAGAAATTTTAGAGCAGCACGGTGACCGGAGGGACGATGGCAGCACGGGGAATACTGGAGTTTGAAAAACAGAGGAGGGGAAGGGAAACAGGATTCCTGCGTCACGCAGGAAGTCTGACAACACAGAAATCCCAAACAAACAAACATAGAGGACCAACACTCCAAACAGCCAAACATATTAACAACAAAAGGAGAAACTAAGCGGATGAGTCATCCACATTGCCGTCATCCCCAGCTTGGTCATCACGCGAAGTTGGTGGTAGGGCACCGTGACCATTCGTCCTGTGCTGCATCAGCACCTGTGTTGCCGTTCGAAGAGTTCTTCCTTCGTATCCTTTGTGAATACCTACCTGCCCAATAAGTTATGAATGAACACGCATGGAAGATAATTTCACAGGTGATAGTTTTCATCTCAAAACATGCTCGATTGCGAGCCTTCCCAATAGCCCAACACACATCCGCCAAACATAGCATATAAACTTTACCCCCTTGAGGCCAGAGCCTTTTGACAGATGGGATAAATAGAGCTAAGCAACTTGGTCGACATTGTGCACCGAGGCACTAAGCTACAATGCTCACGATTATTTTTGCCACAATACAACCAAAGAACAAATGTTCAATACTTTCATGCTGAGAGCAACAATAGCAGGAAGAATCTCCCGGCCGGTTCCTTCTTCTCAAATTGTCTTTTGTGAGAATTGCTTTGTGTAGTATAATTACAAACTTACTTCTACTTCTGATAACAAAGATGGTGTCAGACTGGAACAAGGACCTAACCAAACACACGGACAAATCTGTGAGTACCCCTTTACACGGGCCAAAAGGTTTAGTTCAAAAGAAAAAAAAAATTAGTGTACGTGGAATGTTTGGTGCAAGTACAACAGTACAAGACATAAATAATCTTATTTGGCTAAACGATGGAATTGAAGCCTAGGACTATGGATGCATCGATAATTAATATGACCTCGTAGCCACAATGCAAGTTACTTTGCAGGGGCAAAAACATTCCAGGAGGTAATCTTAATTCCCCTATTCTGGTTGTGGAGTCGATCGAATTATATAAGGGCTTGCTGTTCGTTTCTCATGTTGATTAGTTCTGACACAATCTTTTCAGCGCTTACAGAAATGCCTACATGCTGTAACTTTTTGCCTATTCTGCCCGTCAGCTTTACTGGCTGCAATTTTTCCATCAGCGGGGATTTAAGATTAATTCGTTCATGTGCCTTCGAAATGTAGAGTGCAATAGCTGCATGTACCGGCGTACAAGATTGCCCAGCGCGACAGTGCATACTTCAGTAACAGAAATTTGATGGAAGAGTCAAAAAGGTATATATCCCCGAAATACTGCCTGCAACCGGCGAGAATTTATGGACATGATCAGTGTTCAAAGTTTAAGCTGAAATAAATTTTAAGAAGAAATGTTTTAGCTGCATGCAAGATTCAGCTAGAAAGAAGTTCGATTTGTCTAAACAAGGAGAACGTGCAGAAATTGAACTACCAATAAAGAATAAAGTGTAAGCTGCATGATAAATCGATAGGTACTTCCCAATAAAGTGTAAGCTGCATGATCTTCCCTTCCTGTAATCTTTTTTCTTTCTGCAGGCAGGCGCAGGGTCGACACAAAGTAAACCTAAGGCGTGTGGAAAAGCGGTTTTGCGCATGAAAGCGGACTCCTTGCTTGTGGCTTTGCTTGTTTCCATATATCGCCGATTTGTCCGCATCCTCCCACTCCGTCGGATGTCACCACGGCTCGGTTGGGCCCTGTTCCAAATTTCGTTTTCGGTTCAAACTCTATCATCCTCTGAAATCTGAAATCTCGTTATTTCGAACAAAATCCGGATGAAATTTAAGAAACAAAATTCAAATCCGGCATTTTTTAGGATGAGATTTCGGTAAAAAAAAAAACCAAAATTTCATCCAAAATTGCTGAAATATTGGTAAATTTCAATTGAACGAAAAATGGTTCAAACGATATTAAAAAAAATTTTAAAAAAATTTGGATGGTCCTGACCCACAAATAATGGTCATATAAAAATATCAGATGATGATCAAGCATGACAGTTTTTTAAAAAATCTAACAGTGCTATTGTCTTGATAAAAGGTTAACCAATAAATTTCAACTGAATGAAAAATTATGCAAACCACGTTAGAAACTTTTGAAAAATTTTATGGACGGTCCTAACACATCTATAATATTACCATAAAATTTTTAGATTATGATCAATCTCGAGAATGTAGCTGTTTTATGGTTGACCCTTGCTACGTCTATCAGCAAATTGCTAGCAAGAATTGTAGGGTCCAGGCTACATTTCTCACATCTCGAGAAAATGGGATGTACGTGCATCGGGATTGGTAAACAGGACTGCCGAAAGCGCTTGGCACCACATGGCACCATAGGCGACCTGCACGTGGTCTCGGTCCGCGCTGCCAGCGTGTCGCTGTCCATGCATTCGCTGCGGGGTAGGGCGCCCGAGGGGCTGTTTCATATAAAAAGGTCTCAGAGCAACAAAACCAACGCAAAAAAGCCTGGACCCCAAATATCCGGCCGCCACCTTTGTTCTCGAGAATTCCTTGCCCCCGGCAACACGCTACAGGCGACTAGAGGAATAGATCACATACAGGGGCGGAGGCAACCCCCCGGCCGTTGCCTCCGGCTGGGCCGGGCAGTTGCCCGGGCTTGGCCCAATAGACCCAGTTAAATCTACCCAGAAAACTACTGTAGCCCTAACATTCACTGTAGCCTTCCTGTAGCGCTGCCCCCAAATCATTCTCGAGTCCGAGCGGAGGCGAGGGCGAGCAGGCCGAAGGCCGAGGAGGCTTAGAGCGGCGCGCCGCTGGCGACGAAGTCGAGGCCGAGGCGGGCGGAGGAGGCGCGACGAGGGCGACGCCGAGCCGCCCGACGAGGAGGAGCCGAAGCTGGAAGCTCCACTGCGAACGGCCGAACCGACGGCGCCGCCCGTCGCCCGACGAGGAGGAGGGCCGAACCGCAATCGACGGCGCGCCGAGCGCCGACGCGAGCGAGGCGACTGAGGCGAGGCCTGAGGCACTGAGGCGACAACGCGACGTCGAGTCGCCGACTGGCCGAGCCGCCGACGCCGGCGAGGGGCGAGGGCAGAGGAGCCAGCCGCATCCCGCAGGCGCAGAGGCGCAGACGACACAGCCGCAGCACGGCAGCAGAGCAAGGTGAGAGATTTTGACTGATTTGTGAATATGCGATTTGATGTGAATGAGTGAATCTGAGTATATTTGTATACTGTTATTACTGTATATCAGTCTATATATTAGCTCTATCCCTTGCAATCTTGCACTAGCTATCTCTCAATTAGCTTCCTAAGGTTGCACAAGCAGCAATAAAAGAATCAACTAGTTCAGGCAGGAAGAATTAACACAGATCGATCGAGATCGTTGTGCACAGTATTAATGCGATTTTGTGAATATATGAATATGTGATGATTGTCTGATATTTTGATTGTGATAAAATTTCAATTAGGTGCTAAATCAGAAATGAGGAAGTTTTTGGTTAGTAAGAGAAGCATTGAAACTGTAGGCAGTGCAACCAATGCAAATACAAGTACAAATGCAAGTACAGATTTAGATTTAGCACAACCTCAAGAAGCTCAACCGGAAGGCCAAGCACCAAATAGCACTAATGATGTCGATGAGTTCAATCCGGATGAAATTATATGTGATCCTGCACTTAGGAAACAAATACATGAGTATGGCCCAAATGTTCGAGATCAAGTTAGGAGAGCGTACATATCGAAAGGTCCAACCCAACCAATTCTATGTTTTCCTCGCAAACAATATGGAAATGTTAAAAGAGCATTCTCACAATCGTGGTATGTCAAATATGATTGGATAGAATATAGTGAGTCTGAAGATGCGGCATTTTGTTTCTCTGCTTCCTTTTAAGCAACCTGAAGGGCCGAAAAATTTGGTTTTGATGTCTTCTCAAAAAAAGGGTTTAGTGATTGGAAGCATGCATACAAGGCATTGCCTGACCATTTGGGTGGTGTCAATAGTGCTCATAACAAGGCAAGATTGCAGTGTGATGATTTTAAAAATCAAAGGCAAAGTGTGTCAAGTGTGTTCTCTAATGCAACTCAGGAGTCCGAAGAATTATATAGAATCCGTTTGACTTCTTCTCTAGAGTGTACAAAATTTCTCATAATGCAAGGGTTAGCTTTCCGTGGCCATGATGAGAAACATTCTTCCTCAAACAAGGGTAACTTTCTAGAGATGATAGATTGGTACAAGGATAAAAAAGAAGAAGTGAGGCATGCTTATGACCGTGCTCCAAGAAATTGCATCATGACTTCTCCACAGATTCAAAAGGAACTTGCAAAATGTTGTGCACAAGAGATCACCGAGGTCATTCGAGGAGAGATTGGAGATAGACAATTCTCCGTGCTTATTGATGAGTCACGCGATATAGCAGTGAAAGAACAAATGGCGGTTATAGTGAGGTTAGTAATTGGGTATATATGATTCTCTGTGCTATTTTTTTAAGCATTTATCAATTCGGTTGCATAATGAATTTTTTTTCCGTAGGTATGTGAATTGTCATGGGCAGGTCGTGGAGCGATTTCTAGGTCTGAAAAAAGTATCATTAACTACATCAGAAGCACTAAAAGAAGCTCTTTTTGCTCTTCTTGATCATCATAAGCTATCTATTTCAAAGCTACGAGGACAGGGATATGATGGAGCTTCAAATATGAGAGGTGAATATAATGGCTTGCAGAGAAAAATTTTAGATGAAAACCCATATGCTTTCTATATCCACTGCTTTGCCCACCAATTGCAACTAGTGGTTGTTTCCGTCGCGAGTAGTAGTTGTTGCAAATCTGTTCATGAGTTTTTTGAGTATGTATCTTTGATTGTCAATGTTACAAGTTCATCTTGTAAGAGGAGGATGCATTGATTGAAAATCATCACCAAGGTATTTTGGATAAGTTGGAGAGCGGTGAGATTTTTACAGGAAGAGGCTTGCATCAAGAAACCAACCTTGCTAGACACAGGGATACTAGATGGGGCTCACATCATACAACTTTGATTCGTTTGGAGACAATGTGGGATTCGGTCCTACATGTGCTCAATATAGTCCATGAAGAAGGGCGTGTACCCACTCAAGCAGCAGGTTTCATAGAAAAAATGGAGAGCTTTAAATTTGTATTTATTTTAAAGCTAATGCTAAAGTTATTTGCAGTGACAAATGAGCTTTCACTTATCTTGCAAAGGAAGGATCTGAACATTATTCATGCCATGGAATTAATTGATGATGTGAAAGAACGTTTATCCAGTATGAGGACAGATAGTGCTTGGGAGACCTTATTTGCTCAAGTAGCAAACTTTTGTGCTGACAAAGCTATTCCAGTGCCAGATATGGATGAAGAAATACCAATTAGAGGACGTTCGAGGCGTGATGGATTCACTGTCACTAACCTACATTATTATCGTGCAGAGATTTACTTTGTTGTTGTTGATAGAATTAAAGCGGAGATGGAGCATCGGTTCAACGAAGTTTCTTCAGAGATACTAACATGCTTCTCTTGCCTTGATCCAAAGAACTCTTTCTCCAAGTTTGATGCCAACAAACTTACTCGTCTTGCTCAAATTTATGATGAAGATTTCTCAATAGGCGATCGTGCAATTATAAGTGATCAACTTGAAACTTACATTCTTCATGTCAGAAGGCATACTGCATTTGCTAATTGTCAAGATCTTGCATCGTTGGCTACAAAGATGGTTGAAACTCAAAAAGACATAGTTTTTCCATTGGTTTATAAACTCATTGAGTTGGCCTTGATATTGCCAGTGTCAACAGCAACCGTTGAGAGAGCTTTTTCAGCAATGAATCTTATAAAGACTGAGTTGCGCAACAAGATTACTGATGATTGGTTGAATGACTTAATGGTATGTTATACCGAACGGGGCATATTTCAAACATTGGATGATAACATCATTACTCGACGGTTTCAAAGCTTCAAAACTCGGAGGATGAATTTGCCTCGTAATCGTACATTACCACCTCAATGGTATGTTTGAATCCTTTTCAATGTTAATAATAACCATGTCATATGATTGTTGCACTAATCATTTATTTTCTTACAGATTGGTATTTTGGTGTACACTGCACTTTTGCAATACAAATAGCAACATATGCTTTTTTACAGAGGTATTACCATTGTTTTATGCTTTTAGTTTTCATTTACATGATCATATGTGTATTAGCGTTCAAGATTGTTTTTAGTTCACATATCGATCAATTCATAATATGTTAGCTATAATAAAATCTGCCCAGGCTATATTTTTTTTCTGGCTCCGCCACTGATCACATATGCGAGAATTCAAGCAAAGTAGGAGTCAGGTATCACGTGGTTACCATCAACGTCTTATGTCTTAGAGCATCCATAATACAGTACAAAGTATCTCTACCAAGTTAAAAATTATCACATCAAATAGACGCTAACTTTATCCAGTGGCGGAGGCAGCGAATCAAGCGGCGTGGCGGCTTCGACCTCGCTCCGACGGTGACCGTGGCGCTCGTGTCTTCCTCGACGTCAATCGATCCAACAGCGGCAGCGATCGTTAAGTCTTCATTGACCTTGATTTGGCGGCGGCGCAGCTTCCTCGATCCGACGGCGCAGCTTGCCACAGCCGGCATGAGGACACATACCCTTCTCATTTATTCACGAGAGGTGGGCGTCGTGCTGTACTGGGCTGATCCGACTCAGATCCATCATGCTTCGTGTCTAAACCGTGACGGACTGCGATGGCTCGTCGTGTCCGCCGTATCGGCCCCGTTAGTCTTCGGTGAGCCCAGGCATGACCCATTTTGCGGTTCGTGCCTGTTTCGTGCCGTGCCGACCCAGGCTCGGCCCATTTGCACTATTGCAATAAGAGGAAATGAGCCGAAGACGCATGAAGTTGAGATAGTAAACACAAATATTATGAGAAAAAATTAAAATTTATTTATTATTGAACATTTACAGAGAACGAGGAGGATGTCCTGAACACGGGCGAGAGAGGGGGCAATAGGCGAGAAAGAGAGTGAGGGAGACATACGAGAGAGAGAGATTGAAAGAAAAGGGTGAGAGAGAGACATTGAGAGAGACGAGTGAGAGAGAGAGAGCGCTAAGAGAGATTGAGAAAGATGTGTGTGTGTGTGTGTGTGTGTGTGTGTGTGTGAGAGAGAGAGAGAGAGAGAGAGAGAGAGAGAGCGCTGAGGGAGATGAGCAAGAGGGGAGAGAGAGCTGGGAGAGATTGAGAGAGACGGGCGAGAGAGAGAGAGAGAGTTGAGGGAGATTGAGAGAGATGGGACACAGGCAAGAGAGGGGCAATGGGCGAGGAATAGAGTGAGGGAGACATACGAGAGAGATTGAGAGAAAAGCGTGAGAGGGGGGAGACATTGAGAGAGAGAGAGAGAGAGAGAGAGAGCTGACTCCTCTACTCCACCTAAGTCATCGCAGGATTCACTGGAACAACTATACTCCTCCTGTAACTGCTAACGCCGTGGCTAGATGTGGGCACTCGGGTCGGGCTTTTGTGGGCCAGCCCGAGGCACGGGACGCATCAATTTTATTAAGCAAAGCAACTTTTTGAGAAGTCATAATATTTAAGAGTCCCAAATATTTAAATATCTATAATTTTATTTAATTAGTTCAATTTCACAATTTTATTTATTTCCTCCCTTTTTTCCTTTCTCCTTTCTCCTTTTATTACTTTTTCCCTCCAATTATTTCCCACTCCCCCTCTTTTTTTCCGTTCCCCTTTTTTCCCCCACCGACGCCCCCCCTCTCCCTCGGTTCCTCCTCTCCCCACCGACGGTGCCACAACAGCTCGCCTCCCTACCGCCTCCCTCCTTCCCTTTGGCCTCCCTGCTGCCTCCGTCCTCCCCGTCGCCTCCCTCCTTCCCTTTGGCCTCCCTGCTGCCTCCGTCCTCCCCGCCACCTCCCTCCTCCCCTCCGCCCCCACCACCTCCCTCTACAGCAGGCACGCTATGGGCATGGGCACGCAGCAGACATTGGCACGCGGCGGCGACCTCAGCAGCGCACAGAGCGCGGGGGTGCGGTGGCAACCTCGGTAACCTCCCACGTGCCCCACTCCTCTCACCTACCTCCATGCCACGGTTGGCTTGCCCTGTCACAGGCCTGCGGCAGAGCACCTATATGACTTTTATGTATCCAATTTAAAAATTTAAAAAGATATTAATAGTTAAAGCTTTAAAAATTTAACTGCACGTACGCACCTATATATGTAACAATAACTATTTATGACCGTATGAGTAGTATTTACTTGCTGGTGCCCGGCTCAATTTACTAGCCGGATCCAGCCTAGTTGACATTTGCAGCCCAGTACAGGCACATTTGCAACTGAGCTGACCTTTTTTGAGCTGAATTTCCGGGTTTTGTCCGTCCCAGCACATTGCACTTAGACCTTTGGCTATGTATCTTATGCTATATTGCAACTCGCCGCTCCAAATGCAAAAGCTGCAACATTCAGCTGGGAATGAGATTCGGTCTGCAAAAAGAGGAATTGTACGTCAAGCTCCTGCCTCAAATTGAACCAACAAAGAGCAAAAGGACCTGCTATGATTCATGCATCCTGTACATTTTCTACATGTGGCTGCTTTTGCTCTTTGTTAACTGCTTTTAATTTTACGGTTAAACCTCTCTACATTGCCTACATGCTGTAACTTTTTGCCTATTCTGCCCATCAGCTTTACTGGCTGCAATTTTCCCATCAGCGGGTAAGCATGGAGCTCAGGATTTAAGATTAATTCGCTCATGTGCCTTCGAAATGTAGAGTGCAATAGCTGCATGTACCGGCGTACAAGATTGCCCAGCGCGGCAGTGCATACTTCAGTAACAGAAATTTGATGGAGATCAGGTTTAATTTAATCTCCCCTGATGGAGATCAATTTTCCCATCAGCGGGTAAGCATGGAGATCAGGTTTAATTTAAGATTAATTCGTTCATGTGCCTTCGAAATGTAGAGTGCAATAGCTGCATGTACCGGCGTACAAGATTGCCTAGCGCGGCGCAGTGCATACTTCAATAACAGAAGCTTGATGGAAGAGTCAAAAGGTATATCCCCGGAATACTGCCTGGTAACCGACGAGAATTTATGGACATGATCTATGTTCAAAGTTTAAGCTGAAATAGATTTTAAGAAGAAATGTTTTAGTTGCATGCATGATTCAGCTAGAAAGAAGTTCGATTTGTCTAAGCAAGGAGAACGTGCAGAAATTGAACCACCAATAAAGAATAAAGTGTAAGCTGCATGATACATGATACGTACTTCCCAATAAAGCGTAAGCTGCATGTACATCGATACGTACTTCCCTTCCCTGTAATCTTTTTTCTTTCTGCAGGCAGGCGCAGGGTCGACACAAAGTAAACCTAAGGCGTGTGGAAAAGCGATTTTGCGCATGAAAGCGGACTCCTTGCTTTGTGGCTTTGCTTGTTTCCATATATCGCCGATTTGTCCACATCCTCCCACACCGTCGGATGTCACCACGAGCCCGGTTGGGCCCTGGTTCCAAATTTCGTTTTCGGTACAAACTTTATCATCCTTCGAAATCCAAAAACTCAATGAAACCTTGTTATTTCGAACAAAAACCAGATGAAATTCAAATCCGGCATTTTTTAGAATGAGATTTCGGTAAAAAAAATCCGAAATTTCATCCGAAATTGCCGAAATCTCGGTAAATTTCAATTGAACGAAAAATGGTTCAAACGACGTCAAAAAATTTTAAAATTTTTTTTGGATGGTCCTGACACATAACTAATGGTCCTATAAAAATATCAGATGATGATCAAGCATGAGAATTTTTTAAAAAATCAAACAGTGCTATTGTCTTGATGAAAGGTTAACCGATAAATTTCAACTGAATGGAAAATTGTGCAAACCACGCTAGAAACTTTTGAAATTTTTTGTGAATGGTCCTAACACATCCATAATAATACCATAAAATTTTCAAATGATGATCAATGTTGAGGAATTTTCAAAAATTCGAACAGTGCTACTGAAGACTGACCGACAAATTTCAACTAAATGAAAAATAGTTCAAACCATGTTAAAATTTTTGAAAATTTTTTGGATGGTCCTTATGCATCACTAATATTCTCATAAAATTTTCGGACGATGATCAAGCTTGAGAAATTATTAAAAATTTCGACAACCGAGGTACTTAATTAATGATCGAGAGAATTAATGTGCATATGCTAATTAGATGATCTACCGACCGTCCCACATGGAAAACGATGTGAAGAATCCAATCCGATCAAATTTCGATCACAAAAACAAAATTTTGGTTAAATATACTGAGATCTCGGCGAGATTATAGGTTTCCGTAGCAAATCGAATTTTTTTATATTTTTTAATTTCGTTGGGTTTATGAATCGGGGGGGCGAAATTCGAAATTTTGCTGAGATTTCACGGGATTTCAACGAGATTTTGATCCTTGATTGAGTCTTGCCGTCCCTGTGCATGTATGGCCCCGCTCGTTTCAGCTTCTGGACAGCTTCTGCTAAAGAAAAGCGGATTATTTGTCGAACGGGAGGATTCTGGACAACTTCTCTGAGAATCATAAGCTGATTTCTATATAGAATCAGAATCTGGCTGAAACCTGATTCTCACTGATTTTTGCTGGTTCGGTTGAGAACCTAGAAGTTGTAGTCGGTTTGGCCCGATTCTTTCACAATCAGAAACAGTTTCTCCTATAATCTATAATTTATAATCTAGAAACTAAAATGAACTTGGTCTATGTCTCTCTAATGGATTCCGAACCAAACAAATGTAGCTGTTTTATGGTTGACCCTTGTTACGTCTGTCTGCAAATTGCTAGCAAGAATTGTAGGGTCCAGGCTACATTTCCCACATCACGAGAAAATGGGATGTATGTGCATCGGGATTGGTAAACAGGACTGCCGAAAGCGTTTGGCACCACATGGCACCATAGGCGACCTGCACTGGTCTCGGTCCGCGCTGCCAGCGTGTCGCTGTCCATGCATTCGCTGCGGGATAGGGCGCCCGAGGAGCTGTTTCATATAAAACGGTAATGCTACAGTTTGGACGTCTGTTTTTTACCGTAACATTTTTTTCTAAGCATGCAACATTTTTTTTCTACGCATGCAACATTTTTCTTCGACAAACAATAAATGTTTCAAAAGCGAAAAAAATGTTACAAACGTTGAAAAAAAATGTTGCAAACAGTAAAAAAAATGTTGCGCGAGCGTCCGAAATTTTAAAAAAAATCAGATGTCCGGCTGCTAGTACTGCCCCATATAAAAAGGTATCAGAGCAACAAAACTAACGGAAATTTTGTATTTAATATAACTTTTAGCTCATATTTACAAAACGATGCAACAGTTTCGCGAATTAAAAAAAAAACCCAGTCATATCAGGTTCCTGGTAATCCGCACATGCATGTCTGATGAAACAATCCAAAAATTCAAAATGAATTTGTTGGCTTTTAATTTGGATTTGCGTTTGAATTTGATTTGGAAATTTGAAAAACCGAGTTTGAAATTCTTACCTCGTTTTGGGCCGAATCCTTTTTGCTTTTGGGCCTTGCGGCCTGCTCCCGTTCGGCCCGTGCGGCCCATCTCGCCCGGCTTTTCTCCCGTTCGTGTCGCCGGCCGACCAGCCTGCCGCGCCCGCCGCCTCGGCGTCGCCTCCGCTCCGCTCGCCACGCCGCGCCTTGCCCGCTTTATTGTCATCGCCGCTTCTGCCGCCGTCGCAGCCCTCCTCCGCGTCGTCGCGTGCTCCGATCGCCCGACCACACCGCCAGCCTCGCGCCTTGCTGGCCCTTCATGCTCGCCAGCGTCAGCCGCCTCGCCCTTGCTGCGCCCCCTTTGCCCTATAAAGCCGCTCCCTCCCTCGGTTCAACTTCGCCACTGCTCTCCTCCATTGTGGTGAGCTCCTCTCCCTCCTTGCCCCTCGCCCCGCCTCCGCCGCGCATCGATCCAGCGCCCCGCGCCGCGCCCTCGCCTCCATTCCCTAAACCCTGGCCGGCCGCCCGTCCCGCTGCCTGCGGGCCAGCCGTCGACCCCTCCCTTTCGGGTGCCCCGCCCATACGGCCAGGTGGGCCGCCCCCCCGTCGGCCCGCCCGTCTGCCCCGGTGGCCCGGCCTCCCCTACTCCCCGCCGTCTTTGAGCCGGTCGGCCAATGACCTCGCGCCAGCGCCACGGCCATACCACTAGTGGGCCACGGCCCATTTTCCAGCCGAAGCCGGCCCAGCGCCGTTTTAAAACAGTAAAACGATTTCAGATTTTTAATTTAATTATTAAATTCCGAAATTCGTTTTTAATTCCAAAAATAGCCCGAAAAATCCCGGAAAAGCCCAGAGCCCCATCAAACACTTTTCCTGAACCGTTTCGATCCCTTGAGTCCAGAAATGCTGTCCGTTCCCAGATCCGAAACTCAGAAAATCCCCAAATCCCAGTTTTGCCCTCCGTTCCTTTCAGGCTAGAGTTTAGGTTTAGTTTCGATTTCATTTTCTTTCCTGCTATTGTTTTTGTCGTTTATTTATGTTGGTTGTCTTTTTGCGCTAGATTCGACCGTTGAGACGCCAAAGAGAGCGAGCGATCCACTGGAGTCGAGCAGCTTCGGAGCAGGCGTCGGACCAGGCGGAGCGCAGTACGACTACGTCCTCGACGACTCATCCGATCCAGCTGCCGCGCAAGGCAAGCCGTACACCTTTGATCATGTTGATCCGATCATGCCATGCTATAGTAGTAATTATTTTATATTGCATTACTTTACGGTATGTTGAATTATTGAAAGCAGATTTTTAGAATGACATGCTACCTAGGTAATACCGAATTTGCTCTTGGAACTTCCTTGAAAATATTGAATCTGTTAAACCCTTGGGAACCCTAGTTAATTGCTTATTGCCATGAATAGGTTAGATTATCTTGCTAGGTTAGTTCAAAAGATTGGATTTAAAATAAAATCTTTAGAATCTCGGATTCGGATGATTTGTGAAAGTGCTCTGATCTGGGGAATGATGTCGGATTAGTCCCGGAGTGGATGAGATTCCGATCCCGGTGATGATTAATGCCTTGGTTGAGTGCGAGGCCGGCCTTTGTGAGTGCCGGGTTGGGATTATGGATTGAAGGCTTGGTCTTTGGCAAAAGTGTAAGGTTAATGATCCCTTGAGAAAAGTAAATAACTTAGTTTCCGCTCAACCACAGTCGGATCGTCATTTGGACCGTGCAAGCGTAGCTCATTAAGTTAGTCATTCCCGGGTTAATAATTGAATTGGTGGAACTATTCTCTGGAGAGAATAGGGATGGCCTTCCGGCGAGGAAGTTGACCGGAGGGGTGGAACGGGAATGGTCCTGAGTGACGTTCTTGGTTCTCATAGCGGTAGATGCTAATAGGGACCGTGAGTCCAAGGTAGCTGATATCTATCGATGAAACAACAAAATGACGGGAATGATTAAACGAAATGCTATGATCATCTAGAACCGGGCCACATGCATTTAAGTTGTATGGAACTCGCGATTGGCATAAAGGTGATAGATATCTTGTGGGTAAAGCTGAGCCGCTCTGCAGAGTTAATCTAAATTGTAATCGATTACGCCGTACTTCCGGTTAATGAAGTTAAGTTGGAACCGGGGTTGATACCCGTAACGATGCTCAAGTTACTGTTTGGAGTTTTGGATAAATGTGGTTAGTGTTGTTGAACTTTGTGAAACCCCCCAATTACTTATTTTATAGTCTGTGCTTCAAATGTAAAATGAATTGGAAATAAAACTGCATCCAGATACTTAACCCTACTACCATCCCTTGATTACCCCTACATATAGTATTCAGTGGTTCCGTACGACTTGTTGAGTACTCTGTACTCACCCTTGCAAACCCCCGCCCTTTCAGAGTTCGAAGATGCCGGAGCCTACCAGGAGGTCGTAGATGGCGATTTAGTCTGGTTCTAGGTCTTTGTCTTCGCTCAGGCCCTGCCTGTGGTTTCTCTCTTTTGGTATTGTAAGTCTAGAAGCTCGGATGCTTCCCTTGTAAAATCTGGTCGTTAGACCAACTATATTGAATAAAAAGTGTTGAAATGTCTTTTGCCAGGTAATTTTATTCTTGTTCTCCAATAGTTAGTCTTCCTAGGTAACTGTTGTGAGTTTCGCACTGCCCCTAAAAAGGCGGTCCATCACAAGTGGTATCAGAGCCTAGGCTTGACCGTAGACTGAGACCTAAGTTGGCTTAAGGAGTCTTTTTCGAAATTACTTCAAATTACAAAATGAGTTTCGAAAACTGTAAGTATTATTCTTATAAATCCTTTCCTCTCCTCTCTCTGTTTCCCACCCTTCCCTTAAAATTCACTTCTCTCCTTTGAAACTCACTTAAAATCTTTTCCGCTCATCTAACTTGAAAAGTTTCTCGCTTTGGCAGATGGTTCAGCATGATTATCTGTTTCC
This sequence comes from Rhipidocladum racemiflorum, assembly GCA_036346355.1. Classification (NCBI taxonomy): domain Eukaryota; kingdom Viridiplantae; phylum Streptophyta; class Magnoliopsida; order Poales; family Poaceae; genus Rhipidocladum; species Rhipidocladum racemiflorum. Next base: position 25,881,925 of record CM070586.1, read on the forward strand.
CGAAGCTTTCGGGGGATGGGCTGAGTTACTGTGGAGGATGCTTCAGCATGTTGGTGCAGGCCAGAATGAAGCTCCAGTCTTCCACACAGAGGAACTCTTCCAGAGCGCCGTTCGTTTCGAATGGAAGGCCTGGGTTGATCTTGATCCTCTGCCAAACAATCCAGATATTCCGCGCCGCTTCCTAGGATACCGCGTCTCGGAGTCAGACGCTGTCCAGGACTCTGCCCGCCGAGCAGTGAAGCACATGCATCGTCTCTTTGCCGCTGAGTTTGACGACAGTCAGTTTCAGCTCGTCCCCATGAGGGGGGATGCTCCCGGCACAGTGATTGTCACCGTCCCGGATGACGATGCAGCCCCGCATGTTGACCAGGTTGCGGATCTCCTTGTCAACAAGGATTACCTGTACAGCCGCCTTCTCCGCGAGCGAGATGATCTTCAGCGACAACTGGGAAATGCTTGGATGGAAATCGACGAGCTCCGCGAAGAGATAGACCAGATGCAGCCTCAGTACGAGCTTGGAGAGGAGATGTCTGTGGATGGTCCATCGGAGGTGGTGGACCTGTCCATGGCAGAAGATGTGGAGGAAGACCCTGAAGAGCGCATCATCTACATCTCCGACGACGACTGAAGACGCCTGTCTTAGAATAGGGCGTTAGACCTAGAAGTTGGCTTTACCCTTTTGGAGTAGTCTTTTGGTAATGTAAAATAGGTTGTTTCCTACCTTAGTATGACGGTGTGTAAACAATCTATGCTATCAGTAAAATTATGTTTCCTATCTCTGTATGTTGTTTGCACTATTACCCTTATATCTTCGGCCTAATTCCACTAATTCTTTCCCTTTTCGTCTCGCCTCTCACCTAATCTATCTCTCTCTGCACCCCGTATCTAATTCTTACTTATCTTCTGCTTTACCCAAAACCCTGCAGCAAGACCTCAAAGACAGACAGAATGAATCAGGGAGAAGGATCCCAGCACCACAGCCATGAGAGTGAAGCAGACTCAGCTAGGAACCCAGTTAACCTAGCCCAAGTACTGGCAGCCATGGAAAGAAACAGACATCAGTCAGAACAAAGGCAAAATCAGATGATTGAGATGTTGATAGGTCAGATGGCTGCAAGACCGCAGATGAATCCCAAAGGAAACAACTTTGGGCAGGATGGATTACTAGGTGGGTCACACTGGTCTGACTTCCAAAAGACCCGGCCCCATATTTTCTCCGTGTCAGCTGAGCCATTATCAGCAAATGACTGGCTCTAGGATATTCAGAGGAAGCTGGATACAATACAGTGCACTGAGAAGGAAAGAGTGCTTTATGCCTCTCACCAACTGCAAGGACAGGCAGCCACATGGTGGGTTAATTTCCAGACACTGAAAGGAGGACAAGAGATCTCATGGCAGATGTTTGAAGAAGCTTTCAGGAAGACACACATCCCAGCAGGCTTGATGGCCTCCAAGCGAAGGGAATTTCTATCTCTCCATCAAGGAGGAAGGTCGGTGATGGAGTATCTGCACCACTTCAACAATCTATCCCGTTACGCACCCAAGGAAGTAGACACAGAAGAGAAGAAGATAGAGAGATTCTATGAAGGCCTGCAGAAGAACCTCAAGTTTCATGTCTCGGCAGTAGAATTCAAGGATTTTTCAGCCATGGTGGATAGACTGATTGTTTCGGAAGAGACAAGGAATGACTTAGAAGATACCAGGAAAAGAAAGGCACAGCAACAAAGGATGTCAGCAGCGAACCAGTTCAAGGGAAGGACCTACACTTTCAACCCCAACGTTCCGAACAAGAGACAAGCAGTGGGAGGATCCCGACCAAATCCGCCCAATGCTCAGCCTGGGAATGTCCGATGCTTCACCTGCAATGGGAACCATTATTCCAATGTCTGTCCCAAGAAGGTTTCGGCCTGTTTCCATTGCGGACAATCGGGACACTTCAGGCAGCAGTGACCGAAGAAGGATTTGCCAAGTGATGTGGCAAAAGCTCAGACGTCAGCCTTCACCTCAACCAACAGACAGCTTGCACCTCGCCAGCCTCAGCCACCCCATCAAGGTTATCTGAAGGCACCAGTTAAGGCAGAGGGATACTCAAACAACCGCGGACCCAATCCGCCAAGGAACCCCCAAGGAAGAATCAACCATGTGTCAGCAGCAGAGGCAGCCGAAGCCACAGATGTCATCGTTGGTAAGTTTCCCGTCCAAACCAAGTTGGCCCTAACCCTCTTTGATCCCGGTGCAACCCATTCGTTCGTTTCTTTGGCTTTTGCTTGCAAAAATGGCTTGCCCTATTCCCCTTTGCCCTCTCCTTGTGTTTTCCACACCCCTGGAAGCCGGTTGATGGCCAGATTCGGCTGCAAAAATCTGAGAATGGAAATCCAAGGGATTGAATTCAGAGCCAACCTGTTGTTATTGGAGATGGATGGTCTAGATGTCATATTGGGAATGAACTGGTTATCTAGGCACCATGCTCGTTTGGATTGTGCTCAAAAGACAGTGACACTCAGAAAAGGTTATGGTCAAGAAGTGACAGTTCAGAATGACCCGATGTTAATCAAAAGGAATCAAGGCATCGTCAATGCAGTTGTCCATGGACTAGACAGCATACCCGTAGTTCGGGAGTACCCTGACGTTTTTCCAGAAGAGTTACCAGGGAAACCTCCGAACAGAGGCATAGAACTGGCAATAGAGTTAGTTCCTGGAACAGCTCCTATCCATAAGCGATCCCGTCCGATGTCGCCTTTGGAGCTAAAGGAACTGAGGAAGCAATTGGATGAATTGCTGGACAAAGGATTTGTACGGCCAAGTATCTCACCTTGGTCCGCACAAGTGGTGTTTGCCAGGAAGAAAGATGGAAGCAAGAGGCTTTGCATAGATTACAGAGCTTTGAATGATGCAACAATCAAGAACAAGTACCTGTTACCCGGGATAGATGACCTGTTCGATCAGTTGAAAGGAGCTAAGATCTTTTCGAAGATAGACCTGAGGACAGGATACCATTAGCTGAAAGTCAGAGAACAAGACAGGGAAAAGACAGCATTTGCTACTCAGTACGGATTATATGAGTTCACCGTGGTGCCATTTGGACTCACAAATGCCCCGGCCTATTTTATGAACCTGATGAACCAAGTATGTATGGAGTTCTTGGACAAGTTCATCGTAGTGTTCATAGACGACATACTCATTTACTCCAAAACAGAAGAAGATCACCAGAAGCATCTGCACTTAATTCTGGGAAGACTTAGAGAACATCAGCTTTACGCAAAATTCTCTAAGTGTGATTTCTGGTTGGATAAAATCGCTTTCCTAGGGCACATCATTACCAAGGATGGCGTGAAGATGGATCCCGAGAAGATCAGGACAGTGTTGGAATGGAAACAATGTCGGTGGCGATGTAAGTCGTAAGTTTTCTCGGATTGGCAGGATACTACAGAAGGTTCATCGAAGGATTTTCCAAGATAGCCAAACCGATGACTCAGCTTCTCAAAAAGGACAGCCGCTACGATTGGACTGAGAAGTGTGAGAGAAGTTTCCAAGAGCTGAAGACCAAGTTAACCTCAGACCCAGTCCTCACCCTTCTGAATCCGGATAAAGATTTCCAGATTTACTGTGATGCTTCAAAAAGAGGATTGGGATGTGTGTTAATGCAAGAAGGGAAGGTGATTGCGTATGCATCACGACAACTCAGACCGCATGAGGAGAACTACCCAACTCATGACCTGGAACTAGCCTCAGTAGTGCATGCGTTGAAGATTTGGAGACATTACCTGTTGGGGAACCGCTGTGAAGTGTTTTCAGATCACAAGAGTCTGAAGTACGTGTTCACTCAGCCCAACCTGAACATGAGACAGAGAAGATGGTTGGAGTTGATTAAGGATTATGACCTAGAAATCCTTTATCATCCAGGAAAAGCTAATGTGGTAGCAGACGCTTTGAGCCGAAAAGCATGCCATCACTTAGCTCAAGTCGAGACTATCTCTCGACAACTGAAGTCAGAAGTACAGGAGTTGAACCTGCAGATAGTGTCAGAAGGATCAGTACGGTTTCTAGAGATACAGTCAGATCTTCTGAAGCAGATCAAAGCAGCTCAGCAGACAGATGAAGAAATACTGGAATACAGAAAGTTGATGAAAGAAGTTAGTCCCTCGGAGTTTTCAGAAGATAAGCAAGGCATACTGCGATTCCGCGATCGTATATGCGTTCCGAAGGACAAGGATATAAGAGGATTGATTTTAACAGAGGCTCACTCGTCACAATTCGCGATACACCCTGGCAGTACGAAGATGTACCAGGATTTGAAAAGGGAATACTGGTGGAATGGAATGAAGAAAGAAGTAGCAGAACACGTGGTGTGTTGCGACGTGTGTCGGAAAGTTAAGATAGACCACCAGAAGACGGCAGGATTGCTGCAACCCCTTCCAGTACCAGAATGGAAGTGGGAAGAGATTGGAATGGACTTTGTCACGGGTCTGCCCAAAACTCAGCAAGGATGTGACGCTATCTAGGTAATCATTGATAGACTGACCAAAGTAGCTCATTTCATCCCTATAAAGCAAACCATTGGAAGAGGCAAGTTGGCAGAGTTGTACCTGACCCAGATTGTCAGATTACATGGAATTCCCAAGAAGATCGTGTCAGATCGTGGAGCCCAGTTCACTTCAAAGTTCTGGAAAAGTCTGCATGAAGCATGGGTACAGACCTGAATTTCAGCACGGCCTATCACCCTCAGACCGATGGTCAGACAGAAAGAGTCAACCAAATACTAGAGGATATGTTAAGAGCCTGCACTTTGACATATGGAGCCTCTTGGGCCAAGTGTTTGCCATTTGCGGAGTTCTCATACAACAACAGTTACCAGGCCAGTTTGGACATGTCACCTTTTGAAGCCTTGTATGGAAGAAAATGCAGAACCCCGTTGAATTGGACAGAAACCGGAAAGAAACAGCTTTTTGGACCACAGCTGGTTCATGATGCAGAAGCCCATGTGAGAATCATAAGGAAGAACCTGAGAACCGCACAAGTCCGGCAGAAGAGTTATGCGGATACAAGAAGAAAAGATATAAGTTATCAGATTGGAGACTTCGTTTATCTGAAAGTGACCCCCTTCAAGCCCGTTCGTCGGTTTCAGATAAAAGGGAAGTTAGCTCCAAGGTATGTTGGACCATACCCCGTGACTGACAGAATCGGAGAAGTAGCCTACAAGTTGCAGTTAAGCCCAGAGCTGTCAAGGGTACACAATGTCTTTCATGTGTCCCAGTTGAGGAAATGCCTCCGTCAGCCATCAGAACAAGTACAGTTGAAAGGGATAGACCTGAAGGAAGATTTGACATATCGTGAGGAACCAGTCAGGATTGTGGAAACTATGGAAAGGGAACTCAAGTTCAAGAACGTCAGGATCTGCCGAGTGCTATGGAAGAATCATACGCTCGAAGAAACTACTTGGGAGAAGGAATTGGAATTGCAGCAGAATTTTCCCAACCTATTTTCCCAGGCGAAATGAATCTCGGGGACGAGATTCCATTTTAAGTGGGGTAGGTTGAAACAATCCAAAAATTCAAAATGAATTTGTTGGCTTTTAATTTGGATTTGCATTTGAATTTGATTTGGAAATTTGAAAAACCGAGTTTGAAATTCTTACCTCGTTTTGGGCCGAATCCTTTTTGCTTTTGGGCCTTGCGGCCTGCTCCCGTTCGGCCCGTGCGGCCCATCTCGCCGGCCTGCTCCCGTTCGGCCGTCGCCGGCCCGGCCCAGCCTCGCCGCCGCCGCGCCTCGGCGTCGCCTCCGCTTCCGGCCGCTTCGCCATACGCCGCGCCCCGCGCCAACGCCTGCGTCGCCGCTTACCGCCGCCGTCACGCCTCTCCTCGCGCCGTCGTGCTCCGGTCGCCCGACCACCTCGCTCGCCACTCGCGCCGCTGCGCGCTGCCGCCGCGTCGCCCGCCTCGCCCATTGCTGCGCCCCCCTTTGCCCTATAAAAGCCGCTCCCTCCCCTCGGTTCAACTCGCCCTGCTCTCCTCCGCTGTGGTGAGCTCCTCTCTCCCTTGCCCCTCCGCCCGCCTCGGCGCCGCTGATCCGCGCGCGCCGCCGAAGCCCTCGCGTCCCTGTTCCCTAAACCTAGCCCGGTCGCCAGTCCCACTGCCTGCCACTGGCAAATCAACCCTCCTTTCCGTGCCCGCCCGCTGGCCGTTGGCCCCTTCACCCGTCGGCCCGCCCCACTTTGCCGGTGGCCGGCCTCCTCTCCTCACACCGTCTTTGGGCCACCCGACCAGTGCCTCGCCAGCGCCAGCGCCCGCGATAGACCACGGCCCATTTTTCCACCGGACCCAGCGCCGTTTTAAAACAGTAAAACGATTTCGGATTTTTAATTTAATTATTAAATTCCGAAATTCGTTTTTAATTCCAAAAATAGCCCGAAAAATCCCGGAAAAGCCCAGAGCCCCACCAAACACTTTTCCCGAACCATTTCGATCCCCTGAGTCCAGAAATTCTGTCCGTTCCCAGATCCGAAACTCAGAAAATCCCCAAATCCCAGTTTTGCCCTCCGTTCCCTTCCGACTCGGTTTCCGGTTTCCGTTTCAGTTTTAGTTTTCTTTCCCGGTTATTGTTTTTTTCGTTTATTTATGTTGGTTGTCTTTTCACGCTAGATTCGACCGTTGAGACGCCAGCAGAGCCAGAGCAGTCCCTGGAGTCGGAGCAATTCCCGGAGCAGACGTCGGACCAGACGGGAGCGCAGTACGACTACTTCCTCGACGACTCATCCGATCCAGCTGCCGCGCAAGGCAAGCCGTACACCTTTGATCATGTTGATCCGATCATGCCATGCTATAGTAGTAATTATTTTATATTGCATTACTTTACGGTATGTTGAATTATTGAAAACAGTATTTTAGAATGACATGCTACCTAGGTAATACCGAATTTGCTCTTGGAACTTCCTTGAAAATATTGAATCCTGTTAAACCCTTGGGAACCCTAGTTAATTGCTTATTGCCATGAATAGGTTAGATTATACTGCTAGGTTAGTTCAAAAAGATTGGATTTAAAATAAAATGCTGCCGAATCTCGGATTCGGATGATTTGTGAAAGTGCTACAGTCTGGGGGACAGTATCGGATTAGTCCCGGAGTGGATGAGATTCCGATCCCCGACTGATGATTAATGCCTTGGTTGGTCTGGAGGCCGGCACTGTGAGTGCCGGGTTGGGATTGCGGATTGAAGGCTTGGTCTTTGGCAAAAGTGTAAGGTTAATGATCCCCTTGAGAAAAGTAAATAACTTAGTTTCCGCTCAACCACAGCTCATTAAGTTAGTCATTCCCGAGTTAATAATTGAACTGTTGGTGGAACTATTCTCTGGAGAGAATAGGGACCGGGCCTTCCCGGCAGGGAAGTGGACCGGAGGGGTGGAACGGGAATGGTCCTGAGTGACGTTCTTGGTTCTCGCAACGGTAGATGCTAATAGGGACCGTGAGTCCAAGGTAGCTGATATCTATCAGTAAACAACTAAATGACGGGAATGATTAAACGAAATGCTATGATCATCTAGAACCGGGCCACATGCATTTAAGTTGTATGGAACTCGCGATTGGCATAAAGGTGATAGATATCTTGTGGGTAAAGCTGAGCCGCTCTGCAGAGTTAATCTAAATTGTAATCGATTACGCCGTACTTCCGGTTAATGAAGTTAAGTTGGAACCGGGGTTGATACCCGTAACGATGCTCAAGTTACTGTTTGGAGTTTTGGATAAATGTGGTTAGTGTTGTTGAACTTTGTGAAACCCCCCAATTACTTATTTTATAGTCTGTGCTTCAAATGTAAAATGAATTGGAAATAAAACTGCATCCAGATACTTAACCCTACTGCCATCCCTTGATTACCCCTACATATAGTATTCAGTGGTTCCGTACGACTTGTTGAGTACTCTGTACTCACCCTTGCAAACCCCCGCCCTTTCAGAGTTCGAAGATGCCGGAGCCTACCAGGAGGTCGTAGATGGCGATTTAGTCTGGTTCTAGGTCTTTGTCTTCGCTCAGGCCCTGCCTGTGGTTTCTCTCTTTTGGTATTGTAAGTCTAGAAGCTCGGATGCTTCCCTTGTAAAATCTGGTCGTTAGACCAACTATATTGAATAAAAAGTGTTGAAATGTCTTTTGCCAGGTAATTTTACTCTTGTTCTCCAACAGTTAGTCTTCCTGGGTAACTGTTGTGAGTTTCGCACTGCCCCTAAAAAGGCGGTCCGTCACATCTGATTCCTGATAAATCGGAGATGCATATTCAATTTACCAGAAACCGGAGAAAGGGCATGATTGGATTATAGAGAACCGAAGAAAGCTTTTTCGGCATTTGGAGAACAGGACAAGCACCTTGAAGTTTGAAGCTGCACTTAGAGATGACAGCAGGGAGATTCGGGAGGTCAAGTACAGGCGCATTCGTAACGAGGAGAAAGGAGAAGCAAAGCAGCCAGTAAGAGCAAGAGACAGATCTCCGAAGTCTGTGGTTGACAGCATTTCTCCTAATGCTTACCCTGGAGAAGGGCCATGTGACCACAATGTGAAGTCGAGACTCATACATGCCAACAGTAGTGTGCATGCCGAAAGGAGGAATTTGGATGGTCCTCCTAGCAGAGTCAGTGGTCTTGAGAAAGACCGTGCCGAGCTTCTACGGATGCTCGATGAGTTGTCCGGTTTTCTAAATGCCGACGAAGCCTTCTCCGGTTCTTCATAATTCGGTCATGTCTTTCTTCGGTTTCTGATAAACTAGACATGTATGTGCGAATTACCAGGAACCGAACATGACTGATTTTTTTATAAATTATATGAGCTAAAAGTTGTATTAAATACAAAATTTTCCCAAAACCAAAGCAAAAGAAGTGTGGACCCAAACATCCGGCCGCCACCTTTGTTCTCGAGAATTCCTTGCCCCTGGCAACACGCTACAGTCGACTAGATGAGAAAAGAAAATATTCCATGTGTGAATCAGAAGGTACATGCTACAACAGATCAGTATGGAAAATTTTCCTCCTTGCGAGAGTACGGAACCTTTGATGCACTGGAAACGAGGAATAGATCAGATTTGCGAGAATTCAAGCAAAGTAGGAGTAAGGTATCACGTGGTTACTATCGATGTCTTATGTCTTAGAGCATCCATAATACAGTACAAAGTATCTCTACCAAGTTAAAAATTATCACATCAAATAGACGCTAACTTTATCCAGTGGCGGAGGCAGCGAATCAAGCGGCGTGGCGGCTTCGACCTCGCTCCGACGGTGACTGCGGCGCTCGTGTCTTCCTCGACGTCAATCGATCCAACAGCGGCAGCGATCGTTAAGTCTTCATTGACCTCGATTTGGCGGCGGCGCTGCTTCCTCGATCCGACGGCGCAGCTTGCCACAGCCGGCATGAGGACACATACCCTTCTCATGTATTCACGAGAGGTGGGCGTCGTGCTGGGCTGGGCTGATCCGGCACGAGCCCATCATATTTTGTGCCTAAATCGTGACGGGCCGCGATGGCCCATCGTGCCGGCCGTATCGGTCCGGTTCGGTGAGCCCAGGCATGACCCCATTTTGCGCTTCGTGCCGTGCCGATCCAGGTCCAGCCCATTTGCACTATTGCAACAAGAGAAAATGATCTAGAGATGCATGAAGTTGAGACACTAGACACAAATATTATGAGAAAAAGAATTAAAATTTATTTATTATTGAACAGTTACAGAGAGCGAGGGGGATGTGCTGAATACGGCGAGAGAGGGTAATGGACGAGAAAGAGAGTGAGGGAGACATACGAGAGAGATTGAGAGAAAAGGACGAGAGAGAGAGACATTGAGAGAGACATGTAAGAGAGATTGAGAAAGATGGGGAAGAGAGAGAGAGAGAGAGAGAGAGAGAGAGAGCGCTGAGAGAGTGAGAAAGACGGGCGACAGAGAGAGAGAGAGAGTTGAGGGAGAGAGAGCGAGCGCTGGGAGAGAGTGAGAGACGGGCAAGAGAGAGAGCTAAGGGAGAGACAGATGAGTGAGAGAGCGAGCGCGGGGAGAGAATGAGAAAGACGGGCGAGAGAGAGAGAGAGAGCGCTGAGGGAGAGAAAGACAAGTGAGAGAGAGAGCGCTGTGAGAGATTGAGAAAGACGGGAGAGAGAGAGAGAGAGAGAGAGAGCTAACTCCTCTACTCTTCCTGAGTCATCGCAGGATTCACCGAAACAACTGTACTCCTCCTGTAACTGCTAACATTGTGGCCCTTCTTCCTGCTAAGCTTGTTACCCCTTTTGCCACACCCCTACACGTGTCCAACCGCACATAATCACCGATGACGAGAGAGGGAGACGAGCGAGTGAGCAGTGAGAGAGAGAGAGGGACAGAGAGAGAGAGAGAGGAGAGAGAGTAAGCTAGAGAGAATGACATAGAGAGTCGAAGGGGATGAGCAATGGTCAGGACATATTTTTCAAATTTATTTTAGAATATTTAAGCGTCCATAATTTTATTTAATTACTTACATTTTTCAATTTTATTTTAGAATATTTAAACATCCATAATTTTATTTAATTACTTGAATTTTCCAATTTTATTTTATTTTCTCTCTTTTTCTTTCTCTTTTTCCTATTTTCCACTTTTTCACCTATTTTCCAATTTCCCCATCTTCCCTTTTTTCTATTGCCCCCCTTGTTACCCCACTGGTGCCCCTTTTTTCTTGTTCCCCATTCCCCAAATCCCCCCGCCCCCCATTTTCTCCCAATCCCCCTGACCCTGAGCAGGCCGACCGATGGACCGACCGCTGTCGGGACCCCGAATTTGCAAATCCGGACCCTCTGTGTATTCAGCACTAGTCCAGGAACGCGCTAGTGCACACAGTCTTAACATCGGTAAATATCACAATCATACCAATCGATACCATAAAAGTACTTTATTAAAATAATCAAACCGGTTACTCGACCTTATGTTCAATTTACAAATATATGCCTCGCAATGACAACTAAAACAGAGAAAAATAAAAGCAGCTGAAAATCAAATAACTTCGTGGCGCCATCCAGTATACCACAGGCAACTGACTGGGCTCGCTTCCCTAAGTAGACGGATCCTCTTGGAGTTCCTCCTCCAAAGCTGACGTAATCTCCTCTTCAACTGATATTGTGTTGAGGCAAGGGTGAGTACTTGGTACTCAGCAAGTCATGCACAGAATGCAAGCTAATATACTATATGCATGGCTTAGTACAAAGGAATAGCTCAAGGTATATTTGCAGTAAATAGCATTTGAAAAGTAATATAAGTAGATTCGAAAGCAGTAGAAATAAGTAAAGCATAAATAACTTTTCAAGAAGTTTAATAAACTTTTTCCCCATCCTAAACCACATTTCCATCATCTTCATTATTAAACCAACCCACCTTTTCAAACCAAAGTTATTTTTGAGAAAATCTAACCCTTGACTGTAATTCCCGAGCATTGTCCAGTACCGTGGACTCGGCTATTTAAATAGATTCTACACTCTGCAGAGGTTATGCACTTTACCCACAAGATACAGTCAAACACCACAAAGGCGAGTTCCCGTAACAAAGCCTTTCGGAAGCCTCAAACAACACAGGTGGTCCTCTCCGGTTCGTGCTCTACACCATCCCTTCCCTTAGCCAAGGCGAAGTATGGGACCAACACACCGTTAGATGGGTATCGGCCACGACCACGATCGCTCCCCGCACAATCACACAAACGGTGTAATTGACACCCTGAGGCTCCACAAGTGAGTCCTTAGCGACTTAGTCAACTAGGGCCGTCCCATTCCAGCCATGTGGTTGCAAGTATGACCCAGTTCAAAGGCTTGCAAGGTTAAGTCCTTAGAGTGACCAGGGCAAGACTACCCGAAGAACCAAATCAACACTCCCAATGCCACAACTGGCCCACCTGATTACTCTTGCCACATGCCCCGGTCGAAAACCGTTTATCAAACCCCAGTTGATTACCATGCACCACGTGCCATCAACATCACATGATACTTTTCCAAAACAGGTTCAATATATCATTAAGTCAATATTAACATTTGATTGTCCAAAATCATGTTATGAGCACGTAGCAGGTCTAAGCAGTATACTACAACGGTCTAAACCCATGCTGGCAATTTAATAATGTCCAACTAGTAATCCACAACTAGGGTGACAAGGGTCATGGCACATACTTAAATAATCAAGGTGTCATACAGCAAATTGGTACTTATCTAACCCCCATGTTTAAACCAAGTATTTTTCTAATTGAACTAGCATGCAATAGTTTAAATCAAAATAGATTTCGAAATAGGATCAACATGGTCAAAGCACAACTTGCCTTCAAAAAGTACTTGCTCTTGGTCTTGAGTTGGATCCTGAGTCAACACTTCTCCTTGAATCCTTCCCAAGCACTTCAACGTCTACTCGTAAAGCGTGCAAATAGCAAAACACAAATAAACAATAGGCCAAAACATCCCAAAACTCCAAATAAAATCCATAAACAGAGAGAACATAATTTTGTGGATTTTTAGGAACTAGAATCGTTCAAATCGGAGTTAAAATGCAAAAGTTACGATTTATTAAAGTTTAAATAATCAATTAAATAATATTACAGAGAAAAACTTTAGTCCAAAAATTAAATAAAATTCATATTTGAGTAGATCTGAATTTTATACAAATTTAGAAATTTGAACCACTCAAATCGGAGTTGAAACGCAAAAGTTATAAGCGTTTGAAGTTTGAAACAAAATCTGAAATCATTATCTCGAATTAATAAATCATTTTCTTTTTCGGAAATTAATTATTGCGTCAGCCTAGACACGTGGCAGCCTCGATTGGGCGGTGGCGTCGGCCGATCCATGGGCGTGGTCCACGCTTGGCTCGGTCCACCGTGGACTCGGTCCATGGCTCACGATCGGCCCGACAGTGGGGCCTACAGATGGCGTCATTCTCGGCGTCGGCCTGCTTTGAAGCCATTTCGACAAGCGGCCCCCACCGTGACGTCAGCGATGACGTCATGGTGCAGTTCCGCTGTCCCGCTGACGCGCTGGCCCGCCGTGTCAGCGACACGCGCGGGTGCGCTGACCGCAGCGGTCAAGCTTCCCGACGCGTGGCACAATCTCGGCCGTTGATTGAAAATCAACGGCCCGGATTGATCGGGTGACGACGCGTTACGGGGTGAACGTGGCCAATCTGGACCGTTGGATATAGATCCAACGGCTGGGATTAGATCCGAGGATCTAAACGTGATCTCACCGTGACGGCCGATCTTGATCGGACGGTACCGTCCAGTTCGCGAGGGTCGGCGATGGCGCCGGCGGCGTTGGCTTGACCGGAGATTTAAGACGACGACCTCCGTCTTGGCGTTTCCGTGCAACTCCGGCGTGAAGGCTGGCACTCCCGAGCGCGCCGCGCGACACGCAGCGATCTCGATTATGGGCTTGGTGGCGTCGGAGAACGGCGAGGCGGCGGAGATCAACGAAACCCGCGGCGGAAGACTTCCTCTACTCCGGCGAGCAATTGCGGGACGACGGCGGCGGCTCAGGCGAGGTGAGAAGGGGGCTCGGGTGCGTACGGTTGTGCGCTTCCCGATGGCGGTGGCGGCGTATTTAAAGGGGGCCTCGGCTTCCGTGTAGAGCGCGGAAACCGAGGTTGACACGGTGACGACGGCGGAGAACTCCGGCTCGGATCCGTGAGACGAAATCGCGGCCGTCCACGTGGCGCGATCGACGGCGGGGATGGCTCGGGCGCTGCCGTTGTCACGCGCGAAATGATCCTGACCGTTGGATCTGGATCCAACGGTTGGGATCGATTGGGGTTGAACGGGTTCGGTTGAGTCAACTGGCTCGGGTCGGGTTCGGGTCGGACTCGAACTCGAGTCTGACTCGGGCTCGGTCGGATGAACAGTACAAACCCACTCGCTTTTTCCAGCGATTTTAATAATTAAAATAATTCCCAGTAATTCATTTAATTCATTAAAAATAGCAAATGACTCAGAAAAATTCCAGAAAAATTCTGGAAAATATTTTGGCTCATTTTGGACTCAAATAAAATATTTCCAACAAAATTTTATTTGCAAAATTAAATTCTTTAATTATTTCAAAATGGAATAAATTCAAATAAATTCCAAATAAATCCAAATAAATTCCAGAAAATTCCAAAAATTCACCAAAGTGCCAAATCACACATGAATTTAAGAAAAGCAAAATTTTGGGGTGTTACAACCGCCCACCTCCCTCCGCCATGGCCCGGCTGGCTGGCCCTCGCCTCCCCACCACGCGCCTCACTCTCTCCCCTGAGGTGGCGTGAAGACGCGAGGCCATGGCGAGGCGGCGCGGAGAGGGAGGCGAGGTGGCGAGGCCTCGGCGGAGCAGCGCGGCCACGGCGAGGCGGCGTGTGGGAGCTGAGGCGGCGTGACCACGCAAGACGATGGCGATGGAGCAGAGGCGCCGTGGCCCGTTAGCCGAGGCAGCACGACTGCACGAGGCGATGGTGAGGCCTCGGTGGGGCGGGGCGGCCATGGCGAGGCACCGTGAAGAGGGAACTGAGGCAGCGTGACTGCGCAAGGCGATGGCGAGGGAGCCGACGCAGTGGACTCGGCGGGCGACGACCATGGCGGGCGTGCGTCGGCGTCGGCGTCCTCACTAGGTAACTCCTCGCTCCTCTCCCCCATGCTCCACCTCAGTGACGTGCCCCTCTCCCACTCCCCTGCCATGGGTGGCCAATGTGCCCTGCCACAAGTCGTCGTGCCGAGCCGCGGGCCGCAGCAGCGCCTCCGTGCTGGGTGTGCCCGGCGTGCCGTCTTTGTGCCGAACCGTGCCTGGTTCCTCGGCCCAGCACGACCCACCCTCGTGCCAGGCCGGGCTTTGATCCATGCCGTGCCACCGTGCCTGGGGCTGGCCCACAAAAGCCCGACCTGAGTGCCCACCTCTATTCACGACATAGCAGGCGATGGAGACTGGTAGGCCCGCCCAATTTTTTTCACTTGGTCTCAGGTGCTTACTTGGCATTGGTTCCTATTCATGCACTTGCTCTTTCTCTTCTTGGTACAGGTGGAAAATGTCCATTGGAGGTGGTACTAGGGTGACAATTTCTTTTTGTAAATCTGGGGACATCAACATACTATCCTGTTCAAACTACTGGATCATGAGGCGCTCTTCTTGGGCGCTGGCAATTTTTGAATCCAGTACAATTTACACCTCATGTTTTCAATTCAATACAACAGTTTCGGGTATTTGCAAAAAAACCAACCGTATTCCCAGCACAAAATTGCGAGTACATGTAATAGTAGTACCAAATTGCGAATACAGGTTAAATCCAGCACGAAATTACGAATACGTTGTATTCGCAACACCAAATAGCGAATACAGGTATATTCGTAATTTCAAATAGAAAAATACACACTACTGCAAATAGTGATTAAATAGTGACCTTGAATGCATGGTGGAGAGGTGTATTCGCTATTGGTTTTGCAAATACAGCGTATTCGCAATTTCATGCTGGATTTAACTTGTATTCGCAATTTGTTACTCGCAATTTAAATCTTTGGATTTACATGTACTTTGCAATTTTAGTCTTCTTGAATCACGGTTAGTTTTTGTAAATACGCAAAACTATTGTATCGAATTGAAAATATGAGGTGTAAATTATACTAGATTCAAAAATTTCCCCCTCTTATCTCATGATCAAAGATGTGGCATAGCATGCATGATCTTAAGAATATAATGGATAAATCTCGTAAAAAGAATCAAAATAATAACACTAAAATAATAATGACGAGAAAGATAAAGATTTGGTAAAGCAGACTACAAATTATTTTGAATACAATCTCAAAATAGTATAAATGATTGGCACTATCTCACAACCCTCTTGAACCATAAAGACCTCGGATTCTTGCCCTATACAAAAAAAAAAACTCTTGATAAAGAATAATTGCCCTATATAAGAATATTTTGCTAAAGAAGAACCTAGTAATCCAATTGTGCGCTTTAGATGAGTACATTGGTTTTTTGCTTGCTTGGCTTTTTAATTGTCACGGCTCGTGGCTTTATATAGTCTCTCTAATCCTCTTTCAAAGTGAAGCAAGAATCTTAATCCAATTAAAATTTATCTACGAATCCTCTTAATTAGCTATTCTAAAGATTTTTAATGCTTTCCCACTAAAATTAGGGAAGAGAATAGTGGTAGGGTATAATATAAATCGAGATAATTAACTTGTGATTTGTGATGGGTGTAAATGCATGCTAACTCAAAGTGACCAGTTGAAGGTCTTTTGCAATTATCCCTTTTTTTTTTTTTTCTTTTTGCTAATACGTACGAGCTCATACATGACGTCTTGGGTAATCTTCATACTCCAAAGCAGTCATCTTACTAAATTTTTTGTAGGCCGTCATTGAGATGATCAAGGGTGTATTTTACCAACAGGTGATTCAAAATATACGTACTCCGGATCATCTTTTAGTACACATCTAGTACGATACGCAAGAAATAAATAAAGAATATGGACGCACAAAAGCACATGCGCGTCGTGTATATATAGGGTTCGCCTGCGCGCATAACTGAGCCGATCGAGCATGCATGATACAAGTAACTCTTGTGCGATCTGATCTCAAGAAAAGAAAAGAAAGAAACTTTCATACATTGAGCATCCAACATATATAGAGGAGGAAGTTAATTTTGCTGACTGCAGCTGGTGCGGTTGATGGCGTCGAGCAGCGCAGAGCAACCTCCCGTGGAGATGGACGCCTAGCTGATGATGGCCAAAGGCATTAGCGACTGCCAGCGGTTATTAGAGGATCTTCTCAACAAGGGAGACGCCACGACGACGTTGGTGGTTATGGTCTCTCGGCGACCATGGATCCGCAGCTGCTACAATCGGCATGCTCTGGATCGTGGCAAGAACTGAGTTTCCTTCTCAACAGGAATGATGCGCCCGGGCGTTCATATGTGATGCCAACTGGATCATCCCTTGAGTTGCTTGAGCTAGGCACCAAAGCGAGCTCGGTGACGCAGCAAGCTTCCGATGAAGTAGAAGAAGGCGTCGATCAGCTTGCATTCTCTCCAGCACTGCTTATGGAGGGTGTCACCGTTGAGGGGGACACCGCACTCCATGTGGTGGCCACCAGTGGTGACAGTGACGACTTCTTGAGTAGTGCCGACGTCATCTACCGCAAGGCCAAGCACCTCCTGTTTGCGCAAAACAATAATGGTGACACGCCCCTGCATTGCGCTGCCAGGGCTGGGAGATCCAAGATGGTCTCTCGTCTCGTTGCTCTGACCAGAGCAGAGGACGAAGGTGGCGAGAGGCTCAAGGAACTCCTGAGAAAGGAGAATGTGCGTAAGGAGACGGCCCTGCATGAAGCTGTCCGCATCGGCGATAAGCACATTGTGGAGCTGCTTATGGAGGAAGATTCGGAACTAGCATGTTTCCCCATGGACGGTTGTTCGCCGCTGTACCAAGCAATCTTGTTGGACGACGACAACATCGCGCATTATCTACTTGCCAAAAGTGATGGAAATATTTCGTACTCTGGACCAAATGGACAAAATGCGCTGCACGCTGCGGTTCTTCGAGGGACAGGTAGTCATACATGCATCTATTCCTTTGAAACTTTTTTCGACGCATTTATTTGTCCATGCATGATACATACAACTTACACACTAAATTAAACAAGTACAACATAGCAGTAAAATAACCATTGCCTTTGCGCAAACAACCTTTGGCCGAAAATGTAAATCTTATTTGTAATTTTAAAATTGAGAGAAGATATATAATCTTTACAGCTTGCGCATTAACCTTGGGAAAACGCATGCATACAGACCAGAAGAACCCGTAAGTGATTCCCGTGCATCGCTGTGTATGGCATGGCACGGAAAAATGTTTCGATTGACAAAAAAGGAACCCCACCCATAACACCAAAAATAGGAAATTTTGGATTTTTTTTAAATTTGTGTTCGAATTCTTTTGAAGCTCAAATTTGAATTTTTGATGGAAAAGGGGAGAAAGGAAAAAATTGGCAATTTAGGCACCCCAAACTCAAGAACTTCCAAGGTATCCAGATCTACCACCAGGTAAGGCATACATTTGTGATATAGAACGGTTGCATGTATTTCCATACATACAGTAAAAAATTCAAATGAGAACGAAAATTTTCCCCTACCAGGGGGCGGTGACAATATCAAAATTTACTGAATTTCAATGAAATTTCACTGAAATTGATAACCCTGGTGTATATCAGGGCTGATCAAACAGGGCGTTAAGAAATAAAACTGAGTTATATGCAACTTTAGAACAAGAAGACCAAAATATTAATACACAATTCTTGACTTGGGTCCACGATCAATGGAAATATGTCTATGTATATAAGTATAAATATCAGGGGAGGTTAAATGTACCTCGTTAGGGATAAAAGTATTTGAAGTAATTATAAACAAAAATTAACATCTGGCCTTAAATTTTAAGGGATTACATTTGCTAGTTGTCTTAGAGATATATCAGTTTGAAAAAAAAATAGCATCACTTATAATTCAAAAGTTGAGAGTGTAAATTTGCCAGAGAGCCACCTCCCAATCCTTTCTTCTGCAATATTGAAGGATATATCTCAAAATAAATTACACTAATTAAATATAAAATCAAGTATTAAAATATATTTCATTTACGAAAATTAAAATGTCAACATCGTAATTCACAATGAAAAATATATACAATATATTATACCAGACTACACCGTGCAATTATGCGGACCAATTGACTAGTTCTTATAATAAACAATAAAAAGGACAAAAAAAATTCTCTAAGTGACCATGAGAAAAAGAGAATGATCTACATGGTGCTAAATTTTAATCGATGCATGTTAAAAGATATAGATACTATGCTACTACAGTTGTATAACTAATTGATGCAGCTATAATTTTCAATCATATGCATTAGAGTTGTATAGAAAATATAATTATGTTTGAAATCTTTAGCTGCACAATTGCATGAACAATTATGCTAGTTCTTAGAAGAAATAATTGTAGCCAAATCACAACCATTAGGTGTTATATTGCACCTATTTATTAAAAATAAAAGTAACAAGGAATCGTAATAAATACAAAAAATGCTCTCCTGATTCCTGAAGGTATACTCTAGTTTTTTTTTTTTTTTTGCATGTAACTTGAATTAGAGTTGTGATAGATTGGAACTATATAGTGTACAAGACAATGGCATGTAGATACACGGGCCGAAAGATTTAGTTCAAAAGAAAACAAAAATTAAAGTACGTGGAAAATGTGGAATGTTTGGTACAAGTACAACAGTACAAGACATAAATAATCTTATTTGGCTAAACGATGGAATTGAAGCCTAGTACTATGGATGCATCGATAATTAATATGATCTCGTAGCCACAATGCAAGTTACTTTGCAGATGCAAAAACATTCGAGGAGGTAATCTTAATTCCCTTGTTCTGGTTGTGGAGTCGATCGAATTATATGAGGGCTTGCTCTTCGTTTCTCATGTTGATTAGTTTTGACACAACCTTTTGCAGCGCTTACAAAAAAGCTGTTGGAATGCAACAAGGGTCTTACCACACAAAGCGATGAAAACGGGAGTACACCTGTGCACTTTGCCGCAGCTGGGCAACGCCAAAGATGGCGTCTCCAATTTGCCGCATCTCTGAAACCCCAACACCGTCTTCTCCGCTCTGCCATTAAGTATCTCGCCGCATCTCTGCAACAGCAAAGCGTGTGTTGGCAAGTGTTGGAAGTTAACCCAGTTGCACTGCATCAGCCGGACCACGATGGATTATTTCCCATACACATCGCTGCCTCTGTTGGTGATATAGAGGCCGTTGCCATGTTCCTTAAGAAGTCGCTCAATTGCGGCGGTTTCCGTGACACTAAGGGAAGGACATTCCTTCATGTTGCTGTTGAGAAATCCCAAGTGTCCATAGTTTTTTTTGCTTGCAGAAATCGATCACTTACATGGATTTTGAATATGCAAGACAATGATGGGAACACTGCATTGCACCTAGCTATCCAGTCTGGGAGGATTGGATTGTTTGGTGCTCTATTCCAGAATCGGCAAGTAAACTTGAATTTAACAAATAAAAAAGGGCAAACTCCTCTATATATATCACATCGCAAGATACTCGCACAGTCCAAGGCACCCCTAGCATTGTTATATACTCTGGTAATCTACTCTAGCTCTCCTCCTCCATTTTTAAGCATGTCCATTGAAAGTGAAAGAAACTAATTGAGGTTTGCGAGGTTTGATTTCTCCTTTTTATTTTTCTATATTGCAGAGCTTTGAACAAATGATAGACAGTGCACTCGTAGATGCCGGCGCTATAAACGGTGATTATCGCCTGGATCACATTCAAGAAAAGTACACAGACGAAGTAAAACTTGATGAAAGAGAAGAATCAAAGAAGGTGCAAGATTCGACGCAAACTTTCTGTGTTACCGCAGTTCTAATAGCAACAGTGGCCTTTGGTGCA
Organism: Rhipidocladum racemiflorum; assembly: GCA_036346355.1. NCBI lineage: Eukaryota > Viridiplantae > Streptophyta > Magnoliopsida > Poales > Poaceae > Rhipidocladum > Rhipidocladum racemiflorum. Next base: position 25,902,355 of record CM070586.1, read on the forward strand.
ACTTTCACCCCCGCTGGAGGTTACAGAGCCGATGACCACCCAAAAGGGGGAACACCAACGCTTGCTGGGAGGTATGCTTTTGATGCGTTCATGATGGCCAACGCACTCGCTTTCATCTCATCCACGACAGCTATTATCTTTTTCCTGCGCTCTGGATCTGCTACGGTTAACCTGTAGATCCGCCAAATGTCCTTTGCCATAGGTTTCTATCTCTTAAAGTCTTCAGTCGCAAGCCTGACTGCAGCCTTTGCACTGGGTTTGTTTACGATTCTAGGTGCGGTTGTTCGAGCTATCACCCGTTTTCTCTGTTTCCTGTTAGACAACCTCGCTATCGAATAGTCCGGGGTTGCCTAATAGATCTAAAGTGGAGAACAGAAAGAAAGGGCGAGAGACACAATATGAGGAGGAACGGGTCTGCTTTATTATTCTGTATGCTTGTGTACAATGGGGTGACCCCCTGCCTCCTATATATAGCGGTTCTGCTTAGAGATAAGGAAGAGTCCATATCGGATACGAATCCGGTTTCCTAACACTCCCCCTTGGACTCTTCACTGCGAGATGCATATGCCTCATTAAAACTCCATAAAAACCCAGTGGGAAAAATAATTGGAGAAAGAGTACATAGCACACGCTTGCTGTGTTGCACGGATTGCCTCATCAAAAACCTTATGTAAGAAAACTTCAATGAAAAACTTACTTAAGGAAAAGAGTACAATCCACCCAAACTTCAATGTTAATCTTCAAGATTTACGTTGGGTACTCAAACTTCATGGTTGAGATTTATGTAGGAGTATGTGAAAAATCTCCCCCTGAAATCTGCACTTCTCTAAGCCTCATCATCCCGATTCCTCTAATACATCTTTCAAAGGAAGATGCCGAGAGTGACTTAGTGAATAAATCTGTGAGATTTTCACACGACTTAGTATGCAGTATCTTTATCTCGTTCATCTTATGCATTTCATGAGCATAAAAGAACTTGGGGTTGATATGCTTTGTAAGGTTACTCTTCACATATCCCATTTGTACTTGTGCAACACAAGCTGCATTATCTTCATAGATAATAGTGGGGGTTTGTTCCATGTTCGGACCACATGACTTACGGATGTGGTGAACCATTCTTCGAAGCCATGCACATTCCCGAGAGGCTTCATACAATGCAATGATTTCTGAGTGGTTAGTCGACGTCGAGACAAGAGTCTGCTTAGACGACTTCCAAGAAATTGCCGTTCCACCGCAAAGGAAAACATACCCAGTTTGTGACTTGCCAGTATGCGGGTCCGATAGGTACCCAGCATCGGCGTAGCCAACTAAATTCAATTCATTGTTTCTTCTGTAAAACAAGCCGAGGTCTTTGCTTCCTTGAAGGTAACGGAAGATGTCCTTCACCCCTTTCCAATGCCTTTTGGTGGGTTCTTTGCATCAGCGCTAGCAAATTCACGGCGAACGCAATGTCCGGCCTAGTGCTATTCGCAAGGTACATGAGCGCTCCAATTGCACTCAAGTATGGGAATTCCGCTCCCAGGACTTCCTCCCCCTCTTCTTTAGGCCTGTACGGGTCTAGGTCTGCTTGGAGTGACCTTCCGACCATTGGGGTCTTTGCGGGGTATGCCTTTTCAAAGCCAAATCTCTCCAACACTTTCTGCGTGTAGGATGCTTGGTGTACCAAGATTCCGCCTTGGACATGTTCAAGCTGCAAGCCTAAACGAGAACTTGGTTTTACCCAAGTCTTTCATTTCAAACTCAGATTTCAAGTATGTGCATGCTTCTTCAATTTCCTCATCCGTCCCAATGATGTTCAAGTCATCTACATAGACGGAGATTATACAAAATCCATTCGTGGATCGTTGTATAAATACACATGGACAATCTTCGCTGTTCGTGTAGCCTTTCTTGCAGAGAAAGTCACTCAAACGATTGTACCACATTCTTCCTGACTGTTTTAGCCCATACAGTGATTTCTCCAATTTCACACTGTATAGGTTTCTGTTTGCTCTGTCTTGGTTCGGGATAGGGATACCTTCCGGTACTTTCATATAAATCTCCGAATCCAAGTTTCCATACAAATATTCTGTGACAACATCCATTAGCTTCATTTTCAACTTCAAGTTGACTGCCATTGAGATCAAGTATCTAAAGGTAATTCCACCCATGACCGGAGAATAGGTTTCTTCATAATCAACCCCAGGACGTTGAGTGAAACCTTGAGCGACAAGCCTTGCCTTGTACCTTATAACTTCATTTTTTTCATTCCTCTTCCGAACAAAAACCCATTTGTGCCCCACGGGGTTTATATGGGGAGGCGTATGCACACAGGCCCAAACACCTCTCTTTTGTTTAGAGAAACTAACTCTGCAGATGATTGCCTTCTTCCAATCTTCCCAATCGAGCCTTTTCTTGCACTCTGCGAGAGATGCGGGCTCGGGATCATGATTAATGATCGTGGCAATCTTCTTTGCAAAGTATGCATCGACATTGGCTGTTGCTCTATTCATCGATTCTCCTGTTATTACAAAGTTTATGGCCATTTCATCATGGGGTGCTTCGTGCACTTCTACTTGCTCTCCATTGCTATTTCCCATTCCAGGAGCAAGTTCCTTTAGTTTTTCTCCGCCAATGTGTGCGCACACATTATTTCCGGCGGCTTCTTCCAATGGAAGGTTCAGATCTGGAATTGCCTTTTCCACAGGCTTCTTTCCAGTGCCAGGTCTCAAGCGGCTCCCCTTCTTGCTTTAGGGCACTTTTGTGATTAGGTGTGGTAAGTCCTCTTGCCCGATTTTCCCAGAGCGTCTCCGGGTACTTTGGGTTTGAGAAGCTAGATCTCCTGTTCTTTTTCTTTGAGGCCTCTGAACAGGATGAGGGATACCTTCTGCTTTCTTTGGTATTTCCACCCTCTCTGGTGCATTTCTTGCTGGTACTTGCGACTTAACCACGCTCTTCAGATCACAAAAATGATCGAGCGATTCATTTGCTAAATTCTGCAAATCAATTATCTTCTGGACTTCTTGATTTGCTTCATTAGTGCGAGGGTCATGTGCGGGGATCCCAGTGGAATGCCATATTATTTCCCGGCATTTTTCATCCAATGGTTGATTCTCTCCCCCTAATGACGGGAAATGGTCCTCGTCAAAGATGCAATCAGCGAATCGGGCTGTGTGTAAGTCTCCAGTCATGGGTTCCAAATACCTGATTATGGATGCACTCTCATAACCAACGTATATCCTGCACTTGCGGAGAGGGCCCATCGCAGTCCATTGTGGGGGTGGTATAGGTACATATACCATACAACCAAATTTTCTAAGATGGGAAATCTTAGGATGACCCCTTGCACTAGTTGCATAGGTGAATGGATGTTGTAGGCCGATGGTCTATAATTGATGAAGTCTTTTGCGTGCGAGGCTGCGTGTCCCCAACAAGTGTTGGGCAAGTTACAACTCTGCAAGAGCGATGCGGCAATGAACTTAATCCTTTTTATTAGTGCTTCACTAGCCCATTTTGCGTATGGGCGTGCGATGCAGTGCTCAACAGCTTATTCCGTTCTTTGTACAATAATCATCAAATGCCTTGGAAGTAAATTCGTCGGCATTGTCCAATCGAATGGACTTCACGCGATGATCAGGAAAAGCATTCTTAATTCTGATGATCTGCGAGATCAACTTTGCGAATGCATGATTCCTTGTTGACAGCAAACATGTATGCGACCATTTCGAGGAAGCATCAATGAGCACCATAAAGTATCGAAACGGCCCTGACAAGGGCTGAATCGGACCGCAAATATCCCCTTGAATGCGTTCCAGGAATGCAGGGATTTCATGTTGCACTTTCATAACAGAGGGTCTAGTTATTAATTTCCCGGTGGCACATGCATGGCACACAAAATCTTCGTGATTCGGAAATTCTTAACATTAATGCCATGACCTTGTGAGTTGTTAACTATATTTCTCATCAATCTAAGACCAGGATGACCTAATCTATAATGCCATAAAGCAAATAATTCAGAGCTTCTAAAGACAGGTCTTCAAAGAAGTATACCTTTGCGTGTGCATTAATTTTAAGTGTAGTACAGCCAGATTCATATGAGGACATTTTTCGAGTACCATTTTTCCATATTCGCGTGCTTCACAATGCACAAGTGTTCCTTACCATTTTCTTCATTGGTTTCTCGTGAAACCCATTGGCGCGGATATCCTTGAAACTTAAGAGAGTGCGGGTTGATTCGAGGGTACAAGAGGGCTTCTTCAATTACCAAAGTTGTACCCATTGGCAATATAATTGTGGCTCTTCACGAGCCTATTATATGCGTGATCGCTTCTGCGATAGTCGTAATCCTTCGGCGTTCTTCGTGATCGTGCGGAAGTATTTCGACTCTCTTAAGATGGTATTTGTTGTGCCACTATCAACAATGCATATTTCCTCCATTGGGCGCTACACGATTTCTAGATGAAAAGAAAAATAATTCTAATCATAAAGTGGCTAAGTAATTCAAAAAAAAAAATTGCTTGAAAGAAAGAATACTGGAATAAAGAATAAATTGTAATTCTATTCATGAGAAAAAGTATGCTCTTCGAGAGCTTACTATTCATTATGCAATCTGATGTCTATGTGAGATAATTCTGACAATTCATGTCAGTTCTTCAAAAACTCACGTTAGATAATGCCACACCTTTGCACATTCATAAGGTTCTTTCCATTAGATTACTACGTGTAATCTAATAGGAAATGGCTGCTAGATTCAATAAAATGCATAATTGAATTCTCATGAGTTTCCAGCAAACTAAAAGAAAGCAATAATATCAAGATTCATATATTCAAAGATGAATGCAAAATTCATAAGTACAAGATTCATAAGTACGGAATTCATAAATACAAGGTAAATGCAAGATTCATAAGTGCGAGAATCATAAATGCAGGATTCATAAGTACAAAATTCATAAAAATATGATTCATAACTGCAAGATTCATATATACACAGATTCATAAATATTCATAAATACAGTTTTGTGCATACGATCGGATTCATATGCTTGATCGACTTCGTGCGATCTGCTTTATGTCTTGTGATCGGTTTTAAGCCGGGCTTCATCTTGTGGCCGGATTGATTCCATGCACGTCGGCCTTCTTGGCACGACGGTAGCCGCTTCGTGCAGCGTGCTTGAATTTGCAATGAAATATATTAAAGCAGTAAATACAATGCATGGAACAGAATAATAATTGCACAATTCATAAATTCGGAATAGACAATAATTGCACAATTCATAAATGCGAAAATAAATTCTTATGAATTTTCGGCATTCTAAACAGGCAATTATTGCAAAAATTCATGCAAATATTCATAAATGCTGCAAGATAATGCTAGAAAATTAAAAACAGATCCAAATAATTTTCTGCAATTTTCTAGTATTTTTCATAATTTTCTGACAATTTTCAGGATTTCTAATCAATTTTCCGAATTCCTAATCAATTTTCTGAATTCTGTAATTGATTTTCGAAAAAAAAACATAATAAATAATGGGGGGGGCTAAACCGTAATTTCACCCCTTTACCTAAAGTACCTGGGCTTCGTGCCCGAGAGTTTCCAAAGCCAGATTGAATCTCTAGCTTCTTGTCCAGGAGTTGGACTTCATGTCCGTTGGAAGCTTCTGGACATCAAGTCCAATCCAATCTCCAAGCCGAGGGCTAGCAAAGGGAATTTCACTTCCCCTTTCCTTCTCTATCCGGATTCCAACTGGATAAAGTTATGCCCCAACCGGCTTCATGCTCCAATTGGCTTCATGCCCAATAGGGATCGAGTCCTTTGTGCAGGGGAGCCGAACGAGCGGTTGGTTTAGCGACAGAGTGGCACCAGAGCTAGTGGCGGGCCTGCGTCTTGGCGCGCACTGGACTAGCGATGCAACTGCAGGGAGCAAGCGGCCGGCTACATGCGGCGTTTCAACGGCGGGGCCGAACCGACGGTGGGCCTGTTTGTGGTGTATCACCGGGCCGTCGGCCCGACCGCTGCCGGCGCGCCATGGCGGATTGCGTCTGGCGCCGATGGCGAGGCGAACCGGCGGTGGCCCGGCGCGTTTTCTGGCCAAGGGCGGCGCAACGACGGTCTTGGCGCTCGTGGCGGGCCGGACAGGCGCGGGCGCGGGTGGCGAGCGGACCGAGTGGCGGCGCGGTTTCAAGCCGCGAGGGCCGACAATGACGGATCAGCGCCGTGCGCAGCAGGCAACCGAGTCATCGCGCAGCGCGGCAGCAGATCGGGCTGCGGATGGTGCCGGCCATGCGGCGAGGCCGGATAGCGGCGAGCCATGCGTGGAAGGCACCGGCTGGAGGGCGGCTTCAGGCTGCGACACGGTGTGGATTCCAGGCGGCCGACGCGGCGGCCGACGCCGGGCGCCGACGCGGCGAGCGCGGGCAGTACGGCAGTCGACGACTGGGTGTGGCTTGCGCGGCCAGGGAGCGTTCAGGCCAGGCGACTGCGCTTCATGCCTTCTTCACCGGAGCCAGGCCGGCTGCAGTCGCGAGCAGTAGAGCCAATCGCACGTTGTGCTATGTGCGCGGCGGCCGTGGCTACTAGGTGTCAGCCGGCGGCCAGCAACGGCGGCTTCGTGCCGCGACAGTCAAGAGGATGGCTTCGTGCCAAGTGCTTCTGTGTATTATATTGTAGCTTCTTGCTACTTGTAGATGTAATCATGCATGTGTGACGGCTTCATGCCGATATGTAGCTACGTGCTACAGAACATTAGATTATAGATGCATAAATCTCACGTAACGAGTACAGAACGCGATGCGTGGATTATATGCAAATATAGATGAGCGATTAGATTCAAATTCAATCACCTGATTCTTACCAATTCTCACCTTTCAATCTTTCTCCTGGTAGAGCTTCGTGCTGATAACGTGTTAGACAACCTCGCTATCGAATAGTCCGGGGTTGCCTAATAGATCTAAAGTGGAGAACAGAAAGAAAGGGCGAGAGACACAATATGAGGAGGAACGGGTCTGCTTTATTATTCTGTATGCTTGTGTACAATGGGGTGACCCCCTGCCTCCTATATATAGCGGTTCTGCTTAGAGATAAGGAAGAGTCCATATCGAATACGAATCCGGTTTCCTAACATTTCCTAAGCACTATTGTTGTGTTTTACAACAGTATTGAATTGTTCTTTAAGATGATTTTCTTTGCACAACTTTCACGTGTCAGAAGGGGGATAGCTTCGACAGTAGTACACCTCGCACCCTTAGCCCTGCCCGATATGCTGTCTACGTTAGTGCCCCTCTTGGTTATTTTTTGGGGGACGCAGTTGCTACGTAAGTACCATTGGCTTTGAAGGGTCGTCAAATATTATGTGGTGACGGCGAGCCGGTATGAAATGAATCAATATTTTTCCTTTCTTTTTTTTTAATTTTGAGTGGAAATTTTTTATATTTCTGAGCGAGGGTGTTCTCACTCCGCTGTGTTCTGTTGGGCAAACATTGTACTACTTTTCCTGTTCTAGACTTGTTGAACTTATAATTAATGTAACAGTGGTTAATGTATTTTCCCTGTAACACTATTTAATTCGTACTGTGTAACTGATATATGTGATTCGTGTAAAGCTTGTATGAATTTAAGAACAGAAATCTCCCGTATCTGGCTAAAAGATATGGTAAAAAAATATGAATCTATTACTATTCTTAATATAAAAATATTTGCCTGCAATAAGTTATTAGCTAGTAATTCAACTGTGCTTATCTGTCTTAATGGACTAAACCTCACAAGTGAACTCGAGTGCTAATTGACAACGCAATCACCTTCGTCTGTAGAAAATAAAATTAAAGGAGAATCCTAGAGGAAGCCCTCATACGAATGGAAAAAAAAAAAGAGAGGTGCTTGTATGTTTTTTCTTTTTAAAGTTGCATAAATATTAAAGAATGAATGAAGGGTGGATGAGGATTACTTACCCCTTCGTTTATATTCACCCAGCAAACATGCGGCTAAATATTACAATAAAATTATTATCTTTGATATATAACCCTACTTTCTATAACTAAAATACAATTGTATTTATTAGATAATTCTAATATCTATATATAATTAATCTGCATCGTTATAATCCAGCCTTACCAAAATAAATGATGGAGATCCTTTCCTTTTTTTGATTAATATGAAAAGTTTTAAGATTTTTTAGGATTATTAGGAGATTTTTTTTTGCATTTAAAATGAAGAAAATGTCTTAAATATGACCGATTATTTTTATTTATATAGATGGGCGTTACATAAATACTTTTGTGGGACGGTGACGAAAGGATGATTGGGTCGTGGACAATGTCGCAACGCTTGAGTCATTCGCGTCACTAGGTAGCATTTCAAACATGCGAATTCCCCCTATATTTCACGGAAATTGAGTATTTTTTGTTAAATTTCATGCTAATTTCAATCACGGGAATTCCCCCTTATATATATATGGAGTATTGATCAAACGAATGATTTCTTCTCCATCAAGTTAATTTAGGCTTTCCGGTAAGCAGCAGTTCAGCACTACTTGATCGGGAAAAAAATGTTCCACCACAAAGGTCGGTGGTCTGTACTAATTATTGCCCCTAAAACATGGAAAATTTGATGATTTGCTCCTAAATTGACCGACCTTTAATCATTTGCCTAAAGTTGATCGGCTTTTGATCATTTACTCTATGAAGTTGCACTGACATGCATGCGGGTCCAAGGGCCACATGTCAATGAGACATCATAGGGCAAATGATTAAAGGCCGATCAACTTTGGGTAAATGATTAAAGGCCGATCAACTTTGGGTAAATGATTAAAGGCCGATCAACCCCCTCCCCCCCCAACCATCCGCTAAATTCTTCATTCAAGTTTTTTAGAACACAAAAGAATGAAACATTAACGTTTGTGATGTATTGACCTCAACTAAAGGGCTATATATATGTGTAATTTAGTAATATAGACTTCCGTGCAGTTCCTTCTTTTCCCATGTATTAGATGCAGGTTCTCATCTCAAAAAGGTCCAAGCTCTCTCCAGTGATCCCGTCCCAGGTACTTTCCCAGATCCTGACTGTCGGCGTCGGGCATGATGCCTTGGTAAATTTGAACCTTTTTTTCCCCTTCCAATATCACAGAAGGCAGACTATCTTTGCCTTCTTGAAAAGAAAAATAGACAAACACACTATAATTAAATATAGAGTAATTAAGTGCATTGGAAATAAGACTCGGTTTAAACCCTTGCAGTGGCCAAGCACCACATTTGTTAAGCAAATTCCAGCAAAGGAGGCAAATATTCAAAAACGATACAAGAAAGCTGGTAATGGCGGTGCGCAGCTGTGACTGCAAGCTGCCAAGTGCTAAGGGATCTTCTGCCGGTCGTGTCGGCAACCCAATTCACACACACACTCCAAATGCGATTGAGTTTGGTGTTCAAATTTTACAGGGTTGTAGAACCTCACCTCCCCTACCTATGATAATTTTGTAAGAATTTTTCAAAACTTTTACACGTGGTTTTCACGGAGTTTTCACGGTAAGGAAGGTTTGCACTGAATATGCCCCCATACCTATATATATATATATATATATATATATATATATATATATATATATATATATATATATATATATATATATATATATATAGGAAAAATAGTTTTACTCCCGGAGTAATTACTCCCATCTCTGAAATACCACCTAAACGAATTTGAAATACTCCTTTATCATTTTGGATGCACTCATATACTAATTATAAGATATTCCAATGAGATCCACATGAAAAAATTGCAAGGAGTACATAGTTTTTAGCCTATTTTGCAAATACCTTCATATACATAAATAAAAGGAGTATGTCTAAAAAGTGTACATACCACCTCTGAAAAAATGTAAATACCACCTAGATGGTCTTATATACTTATATATTGCACGTACATACTCTCCGTTGCGCGAGATACTCCCTATATTGTGAGATACGGCATAGGGAGTAATTACTCCCGGGAGTAGAAAAGAGGCTTCCGGGAGTAATTACTCCCATCTCTGAAATACCACCAAAACGAACTTGAAATACTCCTTTATCACTTTGGATATACTCATATGCTAATTATAAGATATTCCAATAAGATCCACATGAAAAAATTGGAAGGGAGTACACAGTTTTTAGTATATTTTGCAAATACCTTCATATATGCATATAAAAAGGAGTATGTCTAAAAAGTGTACATACCACTTCTGAAAAAATGTAAATACCACCTAGATGATCTTATATACTTGTATATTACACGTACATACCCTCCGTTGCGCGAGATACTTCCTGTGTTGTGAGATACGGCATAAGGAGTAATTACTCCCGGGAGTAGAAAAGAGGCCTCCTATATATATATATATATATATATATATATATATATATATATATATATATATATATATGAAAAATACTTTCTACTCTCGAGAATAGTTAGTACTATCTTCGAAATACCACCTAAATAAACTTGAAATACTCATTTATCACTTCGGGTACACTCATATACTAATTTTAAGACATTCTAATGTAGTTTTTAGCATATTTTGTAAATACCTTCGTGTGGCGAAATTTTTCCGCCGGATTGTTGATTGTTCTTTTTTTTTTCTCCTTTTTTTTGGAGAGAGCCCGTTCTTTTGATTTTTTGGCAAGGGAGGGGACATGCATGCACTGGTCGGCCCCTTTCTAACCAACTCTGTCCTCGAGTTACGAGCTTTTTCCGTGGTCTTTCAGCCCTTCTCTTCCACCTGTCCCTATCCAAGGGCTAGGTGGGCCTTATGTGGCGTTCTTTGTTCTCGCTTTACATTTCTGCCCCTTCGTTTTATTTTCACCCCAAGGGCTTCGATGGGATATCACGTACTCTAGATCCCTAGACTAGCCTGGCTACGCCTGGAGTTTCCATGTGGCCCTGGCAAGATGTCAGGTCCGAGCGGGCCCTACCCTGGTGATTTTTATGGGGGAGGGTAGAGGGAGGTTTCCTCCGCCAATCCCCTCCGCTATCCTTCTCGTTGCTTCGGTCTTGCTGCTGCGATCAGGGCAAAGGCGTGGATCCCATTGAGCTGCCGGAGGGGGTGGGTCTGTTGGGCCCACGACACTTCGTATATGCACATAAAAAGAAGTATGTCTAAAAAATATGCATATCACCTCTGAAAAATATATAAATACCACTTAACTAGTCTTATATACTCATATACTACACATAAATACCCTCTATTGCGCGAGATACTCTCTATGTTGTGCGATACGACACAGGAAATAACTACTCCCAGGAGTATGTATATATATATATGTGGGGGGGGGGAGATTAATTTGACAATAATATTTAAAATAATTTATTTGTGAAATACTAAAGTAGTGTATTAGATCGGTTTTTCTTGTAATAGGAGATGCAGCGCATGTGTACATGACGCACGCAAACTACAGATCAGGGAGAAACCACGTAGGAGACGCTCAGCTCAGGAGTAGCGCGCGAGTCACACAAGTACTGCGAGACGAAAAATGAAGAGGTTAACGTGAACGACATAGTGTAGTGATTAACAGCCCTACGGACAAGTGAGCAATGCGAGACAGCCAGCAGGGTGTATGGGCGAGTGCTTCGTGCGTGTGCATGTGTAGGCATAGGTTGTGTGTAGGGATGAGCATTCGGTTTTTTCGGTTCGGTTTTTGAATAATTCGGTTTCTGAGAAATGTATACCAAATTTCTCTAGCTAAAATAAAAAACCGAACTGAATTAACCGAAATATCTTGGTTCGGTTAATTCGTTTTTGGTTAACTGAATTTGCTAGTGAATCCTCTTGTTGCCCTGGTATAAAGCCTAAAGAATACAAACACAGAGCAAGTCAGCATCTATGCATACAACACTTGTCTTGTGGGAAAACCAAGCAGCCAAGACAAAAGCTCAAAATTCAAAGAATATTGCTTAAATAATCTCTAAACCTCACAGACCATAAAACAGATCTAGACCTTTGAATCGATTCATTAATATGTTGGGCACAGAAAGAACATAACCCATCTTTATCATCTGCATCATACCATCAATTCTTATCATGAAACTAAAATGGAAAATGTCTCAGACACTAAATCAATTTTTCAGGCAATGAAAAATGATTATCAGAGACAATTCATACATCAGTATAGAGTAGAGTGATCAGTGGAGCAAAGCTTAAGAATAAGTGGAACTGTGTGAGTGGTGCAATGAAGAGTTGCGTTTAGGAAGCATTTGTTCCCCATACTCCCAGACCCACTCCCTGCACATGGGGAAGTTTGCTTAGTACATAACAATGACTAAATCCTAAACCATGACTATAACATATCAACCTTAGACCTTAGTGCCGAAGAAATTAGATTCAGACCAGCCAATCAATTAGAGTATTTAAGAACACCAAACACAAGACTTTCCAAGAAGAAAGAACTAAAAACTAGCTCCTAACTGATTATGTCAAAACACAACATGGTGTGCTAATTATGTCAAAACATGTCGATATTCATGGGCTCATATGGGTCTTTATCTATGGTCCCATGGCCGCTGAGGTAGAAGCAGAAATGGAAGAGGAGATTGAGGCTGAGATTGAAGCAGAATTGGCTGGTAACTCTTACTAGAGCAAAGAGAGATCTCGAATGTACACATAGAATGGGAAAGAGTAACTAGAAACAACCGATGTGGATGTCCAATTTGTCCTTGTCCAATGAACCCATGCACTGCCGCTTGTGCGCCCCACCACAGACCAACATCGCAGCTCGTCCGCCACATCGTTGATGTCGTCGGGCACTCTTCTCTTCCTCGCCTTTGCCGAAACACGCAGATCTGATGCCCATGTCAGGGGTGGACGACGACGGCTCATAGATGGGAGGACAGTGACGACTCGAGGGCGGACGGCAACACCGCGACGGGCCGTAGTGGAAGGTGGCAGCGCCAGTGGCTCAGTGCTTCACGATGGGTAGGGTTGGACAGGGAATGGAGTGGTTGAATGGGGATGGTGATTCGATGGCTTCGAGGGTGGGGAATTTTGTGGAAAGAGCGATTCATTTCTCGGTTGTTCGGTTTGATCAGTTTCCGAAGCGGAAAAACCGAATCGAAAACCGAAAAGCTGTCGAAATAAAAACTGATGTGCAAATCGAAAACCGAAAAAAGCGATTTTTGTGTGTATGTATTAGAACGGAGGATAAGGTCGTTTGGGCGATCGCTAGATTCATTGCTCCCCGCGGCTGCATAAATAACAGCGTCTAGGTTCGCGCGGAGGTGGGCACGCACGAGTAGGTGTGGAAATTGAGCCAAGTCGTCGTTTTTTCGAGTTTTTTTCGAAATTGACACAGTTTGATTTAATATAATTTTATTTACAATTTGACAGTATTTTCATAAGTGAGCCAACGAGCCGAGCCGAGCCGAGCCAGAGCAAAAACCAATTTCATTCAAAATTAATTCCTTCAATGATTAATTAAAAAATAAGTATAATTAGAGCAATTTTAAACCGAGCGAACGAGTTTACTCTATGGTCTTAGATCTATTATCCTAAATTGATTCTTTCAGTTTGATCATTATTTTATTAATCTTAGAATTAATAAAAACAGTAAAAATTATATTTAGTGGTTAGTTTACACCGATTATCCTCTCTTTTGGTGCGCTTCAATCCTTCGTATGTGCAGCATGGACTTATCACCGTCAGCAACGGCAGCAACGGAAGCTTGAATCCGATGCAAACTTCTACCGATGCGGCTGAAGAAGGTGATGATCCGTCTGCTGTTTCTGACTGTTGGGAATGGAAATAACAATGTTGAGGATTATATAATTTTGGATCGTGGGGATACTGGAGTTCGAGAAACGGAGGAGAAGGGAGACAGGACCGCTGCATCACGCAGTAAGTCCGACCATACAGAAATCCCAACAAACAAACATAGAGGACCGACACTGAATAGCCAAACATGTTATGAATGAACACATTGTCGTCATCCCCGGCTTGGTCATCATGCGAAGTTGGTGGTAGGGAACGGCGGCCATCCATTCTCTCCGCTGCATCAGCACCTTTGTTGCCATTTCCAGTTCTCCATAACCTTTGTGAATACCTGCCCAATATGTTATGAATGAACACGCATGGAAGATAATTTCACAGGCGATAGTTTTCTTCTCAAAACACACATCAGCCAAACAGCATATGAACTTTACCCCCTTGACGCCAGAGCCTTTTGACACACAGGATAAACAGAGCTAAGCAACTAGGTCGACATTGTTCACCAAGGCAATGAGCTACACTGCTCACGATTGCTTTTGCCACAATACAACCAAAGATAATCAGTATCCACTCTTCATACATGCTTTAATATATGTGCAATTTTGAAATAGTGATGCATAGAAGCACCTCCCAAGAACAAATGTTCAACACTTTCACGGTGAGACCAAAAATAGCAGGAAGAGTCTCCCAGTCAGTTCCTTCTTCTCAAATTCTCTTTTGTGAGAATTGCTTGTTGCCAGATAAGCAACATGAAAATTTTAAATTTAATTTTAATGGGTAAATCACACTACAAATCAAATTATTAGAATCCCCCCTGGCCATTTGTCAACATTTATATAAACGGATTTAACTGTGAAATGCCCAGAATTATGTAAAGACCATCTGACAACATCCTCTTCTTCTCTGATCTCTATAGAAAACTACCTTCGAAATTGTAATTGCCATTGCTTGTGCTTTGCTAAAGAAAAATGCACATCATTAAAGTACTAGGAAAATACGCGCGGTGCACGCCGCGCGCGTGAATGGAAAACGAATTTGTGTTTTTTTGGAGAAAAAACGGACCATGGAAACATTTTTCCGGGGAAAACGAGAAAAAACGGGATACTAAAACTTTTTTCTGGGGAAAACGAAAAGGGTTTTTTCGGAGAAAAAATGGACCACGACAACTTTTTTTTCCGGGAAAACGAGAAAAAAGGACTACAAAAACATTTTCTCATGTAAAAACTGCGGCGCACGACAAACGAAATACGCACGGTGCGAGAACGAAAAAAGAATCCGTGTAACTTTTTTCGGAGAAAAACTGTGATACCACGAGATGTCAAAACATTATAGAATGTGAAATTGAAGTGTCAAACTTTACGGTATGAATTTTAGTCGCGTTTCGGGCTGTTTTCGGGAGTTTGGGTCTCTCCGGGGCGAATTGGGCCTTAGGGGGGAACCCCACTTGGGCCAAGGGGGGATATGTTTGGCCCATGAGAGGGAGGAGGGCAGCACTAAGGCTCCCTTGCGCCTGCCCCCCTCCCTTTTGGGTGGTGCGCCCCCTTGCTCCTTGCCCTAGCCGCCCCGTGCTCCTTGCCCTCTCCACCCCTTGCCTCCCCATCCAAGCCGCCACCCCCTAGCCCTTGCGCCCTCCCCTCACTCTCTCCACCCCCTTGCTGCCCAAGAAGGTCTTCCCACATCGCCATCCCGCGGATCCATCCAACGGGAAGCCCGCGACGAGGAGATCTGGCGATTCCGGCGCAAGGAGGACGAGCGCGGAGCCCGGGAGGAAGGATCTCGTCGTTCGTCGGGAGGAGGTAAGGCATGGGTGATCGTTGGGTTGGGTCTAGGTGCTGTTCTAGATGTCGAATTCATGCTTTTAGATTAAGTGGTGGTACTGCCCATGGGTAGATTTGGGAGAAAATTTGAGTTGCCACGTTCTCTGTTTCGGGCAGATTGTGCAGTCAACCTAGGGTTAGGAGTTTTCGCCATTTTAGAGGCAGGATTTGGTCTATCGCCTGTTGAAGAAGTTGTAAATAACTTCGATACCTTTAATTGTACATAAAGAACGCGTAATTCTGATCAACCGTTTAAAAGTTATGATTGTTTTACCGAGCGTGTTCAAATCTGTGACGAGAATGGAACAGATCTCGGTATTCTGTAGATTAAACAATTTTAGAGGCCGAATTAGCTTTTCCCAATACTTAGAAAAAGTTAGGAAATTTCGTAAGCTTCGCGATGATGTACTCGTTTACTTGAATCGGAGTCATTAAGCCCAAGTTATGGTGTTCCGAAGGCTGCTGTCCCGTTGGGACAGAGCCTCTGTTTTTCGGTTTTGGGAGTAGTTTGTGAGGGCGGTGTAGATGAGTCTTTTGCGTACTGTTTTGGGGCCACGATTTGAGTGTGTGGCATGTATGTGCAGGTGGTGTGACCCCGGGAGTGCCCTCATCCTCTCGCCAATCCGTCGCCCAAGGTTAAAGGGAAGTGTATTGGAATGGTAGCACGTGGTTTGTTTGTTTGCCTTGTTAGATGCAACGGTTTTCGTGTTATGTGATCTTGCCTTGATTAATATTTGTACATGATATGATGAAATTGACATTTTAAGATGTTATGAAATGATTAGTTGTTTATGATCATGGCTTATGTTGCATACATGGCATTAAAATTGGCCCGGTCGGTGAGAACATCATAACTAGTCTGGTATGGTCGGTGAGAAAGTTATGACTAATCCGGAGCGCCATGGATGTAAGACCTACCTCGTGATTCCACCCACGTGGTGAGTGGAAGCGAGGAGTAGGCACCCTCCATCTACGGGATGGAAGGGGGACGAGGGTGCATGCCGACGGGTGTGCACTCGGCAATACCGGTATTTGCGTCAAGGAGACATGTGCATTGCATTGCATTCATGATTGTTGATGTTATATGAATAATGAGAGATGAGCATGATTATGATGATAAGCATGCTATGTAGTGTTGTAGTAATGTATTCGTTCATTTGTTCCATTGCAATATACTTGCTGAGTGATGAACTCACGCTTGTGTTTTCTTAATATTTTAGGTACCATGAGACCAGCATGCGGGGAAGGGAACTAGTCACACATTTACACGTAGCACATGTTTTGATTCCACAGTCCATTCATTTGGAGTTTTGATAATAAATTTAGTGTGATGCAACTTGGTTTATGGTTTAGTTGTGCACTAAGTGCCTTATTTGTTTCGTTTGGCTTATGGGGAGTTTAAATGCTTAAATTGGTTATCTATTGCTGTCATGTCACTTCTCATTGCTGTTTAGATGTCTCATATGATGCCTTAATTGTTATGCTATTGTGGATGCTTCAAATCATGGTTAAAACAAAGGAGATGCTGTCGAATTTTTCGGTATTAGCATTTGCTCCTTTGCTGTAATTTATGTTAATTTGTAGTATTTAGATGTTGTTTTGGCTATGTTCGGTAGCATTCGGGCATACTAGATGCCGGGGTGTTACAGTTGGTATCAGAGCGGGCTGTAGGTCCTTGGAATGTGTGTTTTTAGTGTCATACCTTAGGTTCAACTAAAATGTGATGTCGCATAACCTAGAAACATTGCATAGGTTGTAACCAAAACTTGGCCTAGGTTAGCAACATTAAAAATTTGCATAAGTATAATGATTAATTTAAAATTTTGACACACTTGGTTGCACAGTAGGATGGGTTTCGGGTTCATTATTGCATCGCTTTGATTATATGATGAAGACCATGTTTATGATGATGTTGCTCTTTGCGCTTGTTTATATGATATTGTATTTATGATTATGTGTTTGGATGGTTGCCTGACTGTAGCAGCCATGCCGAGGGGTAGAGGACATGGTCGTGCTGGCCGTGGAGGCCAGGGTCGAGGTTCTAAGGGAGTTGCTGAGTCTAGCTGAGGGGAGCGCTTCGCTCAATGTTCATGGGCAAGCGCAGGAGGATCTCCTGGCAGCACAGTCAGGGGCTGAGGTGCCGGTTGCCACTGTGGCTTTGGTTCAGGCACTGCAGAGGGAGGTTCAGGAGCTGCGCCAGCAGTTGCAGGCAGCCCCTGCTGTGGCGCCTCCCCCTGCAGCGGCCCCGGGTGTTGTCCCTGCTGTGCCAGAGCCGAGGATGAGTCTCTGGGAGTGGATGTCTCTCCGTCTCGACACCTTTGACGGAGCGGGCACGCCGATCCAGGCTGCAAATTGGCTGCGGTACATGGAGAGACAGTTTGAGGTTCTGGAGTTGACCTCGGTCCAGAGAGCTCGCTTTGTGGCCTTCCAGCTGAAGGGCCAAGCGGATATCTGGTGGGAGGGGGTTCTTGCTGCTAGGGTCCCTGCTCTTGGACCGGCCACCTAGGAGGACTTTATGGCTCGCTTCCGAGCCAAGTTCTACCCAGAATCTTTCCTTGAGAGGATGGAGCATGCTCTGACGACTCTTTCCCAGGGAAAGAAGTCGGTGGCAGAGTATGAGGTGGAATTCAACAATGTGGTGCGCTTCGTGCCGACTGTGGCAGCAGATGACCGAGGGAAGGCGAGGAGGTTCCGTAGGGGCCTTAATCAGGAGTTCAGAGTTGTCATGGGGGCGACTGTCCCTCGTGACTTCTGCTCCGTGGTGGAGCAGGCGAAGGGCATAGAGCTTGAGTTGGAGCTCTCCAGGGATAAGCAAAACCCCGGTGGTTCAGGGGTTCGAGCGGCCCCAGGCGGGGGCCAGAAGAGGACCTTTGGTGGAGGAGGTGCGTCTTCTCAGCGACCCACCTTCAAGAAGTTCAAGGGGGGACAGGGCGGCGCCTCCTCAGGGGCTAAGATGAGGCCGCCCCAGTCGTCTTCCTCACGAGCGGCTATTCGTCCAGTGCCCGGGCAGGGCATGATTTGTTTCAAGTGCAGTGGTGACCATCGTGCTTCAAAGTGTGGTTGGACTGGAAGTTGCAACCACTGTGGCAAGCCCGGCCACATGGGACGAGTCTGCCGGATGAATCCCGGCAGCATCATCAAGTGGGAGATGGTGTCTTCTGCTCCTGCTCCAGCGGCGTCTTCCAGGGGGTCGGTGCACATGATGGCGGCCCCGGTTTCCCAGTCGCCCTCTGTTTGGGCGCCACCAGCGGCGTACTGGTGTCCGCAGCCGTCGGATCCTCCTCAGTTACCTCCACCGCCCCCAGTCTTATTGGGGCATCAGCCGAGTGTCGGGGCCCCAGCTGCCCCAGCGCCACCAGGAGTATATGCCTTGCCGACCGCCGAGTCAGTTGGGCATCCAGAGGTGGTTTCAGGTACACTGCTTGTGGATTCAGTTGATGCTTTTGTTCTGTTTGATTCCGGAGCGTCCCATTCTTTTGTGTCATCTGAGTTTGCCAGTAGAGCTAAGTTGGGAGTTCAGCGGATTTCTGAGTCTGTGATAGTCAGTTCTCTTGGGGGTTTGATTGCTAGTTCTTTGGTTTGTCCGGTTTGCATCATTGCCATTGATGATGAGGTTTTCTTTGCCAATCTTATGGTGATTCAGTTGGCTCCTTTTGATGTCATTTTTGGCATGGACTGGTTGCATCAGTACCGTGCCAAGATTTGTTGCTTCTGGAAGACGGTTACCTTGCAGGCCCCGTCAGGGGTAGAGTTGACCTTTCAGGGTGGTATACCTTCCAATTCCATCTTTGCCTTGGCTAATCTGTTTTCTGGTCGCCGTTTGAGGCAGTTGGGTTTCCTTATGGCTATTTCAGAAAAGCCATCATCTTCAGTAGTAATTGAAGAGATTCCTGTGGTGAAGGAGTTTGCTGATGTGTTTCCTGATGAGTTGCCTGGTTCGCCTCCAGTGGGGAGTGTGGAGTTTCGTATTGATCTTGTACCTGGCACTCGACCTATTTCTATCTCTCCATATCGCTTGGCTCGTCCTTTTCAAGATGAGTTGAAAAAGCAATTGGAGGATCTTTTGGCCAAGGGCTTTATTCGGCGTAGTGTGTCACCTTGGGGAGCACCCGTCCTCTTCGTTTCGAAGAAGGATGCAAGTTGGCGTATGTGCATCGACTACCGTGCTCTTAATTAAGTGACAGTCAAGAACAAGTATCCTTTGCCTCGCATTGAGGATCTGTTTGACCAACTGAAGGGAGCAAAAGTGTTCTCCAAGATTGATCTTCAGTCTGGTTATAATCAGATTCGCGTTAGGGAACAAGATATTGAGAAGACTGCTTTCTCCACTAGGTATGGGCATTATGAATTTAAAGTTGTCTTTTGGACTAACTAATGCTCCTGTTGTATTTATGGAGGCGATGAACAGTATGCTACACAAGTACCTTGATGAGTTTGTGGTAGTGTTCATCGATGGTATTCTTATTTACTCTAAATCAGAAGAAGAACATGAGCAGCATTTGAGGCTTGTACTGAGCACTTTGAGGGAGAATCAATTCTTTGCCAAGTTGAAGAAGTGCGAGTTCTGGATTTCAGAAGTGGGTTTTCTTGGCCACATCATCAATCCAGAGGGCATATCTGTAGATCCTTGTAAAGTCTCAGCAGTTGTGGATTGGAAGCGACCCTCTAATGTTAAAGAGGTGCGCAGTTTCCTTGGGTTGGCTGGCTACTATCGGCGTTTTGTGCAGGATTTCTCCATCCTTGCTAAGCCACTTTCGCAGTTGACTCAGAAGGGGATGAAGTTTTAGTGGACTGCTGAATGTGAGCACATTTTCTGCACTTTGAAGGAGAAGTTAGTGACTGCTCTTGTTCTTACCCTTCCCGAGCCTGGGAAGCGCTTCACTGTCTATTCTGATACTTCTCGTTTGGGACTTGGTTGTGTGCTCATGCAAGATGGTAAGGTGATTGCTTATGTGTCGAGACAGTTGAAAAAGCATGAGCAGAACTACCCCACTCATGATCTTGAGCTAGCCGCTGTTGTGTTTGCATTGAAGATTTGGAGGCACTATCTATATGGTGAGTCTTGTGATATCTTCACTGATCACAAGAGCCTCAAGTACATCTTTACTCAGAAGGATCTGAATTTGAGGCAGAGGAGGTGGCTGGAGTTGATAAAGGATTATGATCTCACTAGTTAGTACCATCCAGGCAAGGCAAATGTGGTGGCTGACGCTCTCAGTCGCAAGACAATGCCTCCTGTCATTGATTGTCTTGTTGCTGATTTTGAGCGATTGGGAGTCTCTTACTGTTTTGCGGGGACCGTGCAAGCTGAAACTCAATTGATCCTTGAGTTAGCGATCCCCGAGCGGGTGCGGGAAGCACAACAGCATGATCGGTTACTCCAGCAGGTGAGGAAACGCCTTGAGGATGGTAAGACTGGAGACTTTACCGTTGATGATGTGGGAGCTCTGAGGTTTCAGGGTCGCCTTTGTGTACCTCAGAAATCCCAAGTCAAAGAGGATATTCTGAAAGAGGCTCATCGCACCCCGTACACGGTCCATCCTAAGGAGACCAAGATGTACAGGGATTTGAAAAAGAATTTCTGGTGGAAAAGGATGAGGGTGGATATTGCCAAGTATGTGGCGGCGTGTGGGATTTGTCAAAAGATCAAGGCTGAACACAAGCGCCCCGCTGGTTTGTTGCAGCCATTGGAGATTCCTGTGTGGCCATGAGATGACATCTCTATGGACTTTGTGGTTGGCTTACCTCGTACCCCACGAGGGAAGGATGCTGTTTGGGTTGTGGTGGACCATCTTAGCAAGTCTGCACACTTCATTCCTATCCGCACAACCAATTCAGCGAGCGAGTTGGCTCCCATCTATGTGCGGGAGGTTGTGAGACTGCATGGTGTACCCAAGACGATTATTTCTGATCGGGATGCGAAGTTTGTCTCAAAGTTTTGGGAGAGTTTGCAGAGTGCTTTGGGTACACAGCTTCGCCTTAGTACCGCTTTTCACCCTCAGACGGATGGACAGTCTGAGCGTACCATTCAGACTTTGGAGGACATGCGCAGGGCTTGTGTGATGGCATGGACAGGTAGCTGGGAAGATCATTTGCCATGGGTAGAGTTTGCTTACAATAACAGCTATCATTCCAGCATCCGAGCTGCTCCTTACGAAGTGTTGTATGGCCGGAGTGCAGATCATCGCTGTGTTGGGATGCCGTGGGAGAGAGAGCAGTTCTTGGACCGGAGTGGGTTCAGCAGACTGTGGACCGAGTGGCTGAGGTGCGGCAGAACCTTCTCGCGGCGCAGAGTAGACAGAAGAGCTATGCTGATGTGAGAAGGCGAGATTTGGAGTTTGAGGTGGGTGATAGCGTACTCTTGTGAGTATCTCCCACTAAGGGTGTGGTTCGATTTGGCAACAAAGGGAAGCTCAGTCCGAGGTATGTTGGGCCATTTCCTATCATCGCCCGAATTGGTAAGCTGGCCTATCGCCTGGAGCTACCGGAGTTAATGCAAGGCGTCCATAATGTGTTCCATGTCTCGATGTTGAGGAAGTACTTGCATGACCTTGAGTTGGTGGTTCCGTTGGAACCATTAGTGCTTGATCAGGACCTCACCTTTGAGTCCCGTCCTGTGAAAATTCTGGAGAACTCGGAGCGAGTGCTAAAGAACAGGACAATCAATTTTGCCAAGGTCCTGTGGTCACATCAGTCTGAGAGGGAAGCGACCTGGGAACTGGAGTCTCGCATGCGCGAGAAGATCCCAAGCTTTTCACCTCAGGTATGAGTTGTAAATCCTAGCTATCTTTTGTTTTGCTGGGTCGCTGAGTGGTGTGTCTTGGATTCGAGGTCGAATCCTGTTTAAGGGGGGGGGGAGAATGTGATATCACGGGATGTCAAAACATTATAGAATGTGAAATTGAAGTGTCAAACTTTACGGTATGAATTTTGGTCGCGTTTCGGGCTGTTTTCGGGAGTTTGGGCCTCTCTGGGGCGAATTGGGCCTTAGGAGGGAACCCCACTTGGACCGAGGGGGGATATTTTTGGCCCATGAGGGGGAGGAGGGCAGCACTAGGGCTCCCTTGCGCCTTCCTTCCCCTCCCTTTTGGGTGGTGCGCCCCCTTGCTCCTTGCCCTAGCCGCCCCTTGCTCCTTGCCCTCTCCACCCCTTGCCTCCCCATCCAAGCCGCCACCCCCTAGCCCTTGCGCCCTCCCCTCACCTCTCCACCCCCTTGCTGCCCAAGAAGGTCTTCCCACATCGCCATCCCACGGATCCATCCAACGAGAAGACCCGCAACGAGGAGATCCGGCGATTCCGGCGCGAGGAGGACGAGCGGGGAGACCGGGAGGAAGGATCTCGGCGTTCGTCGTTCGTCGGGAGGAGGTAAGGCATGGGTGATCGTTGGGTTGGGTCTAGGTCCTGTTCTAGATGTCGAATTCAAGCTTTTAGATCAAGTGGTGGTACTACCCATGGGTAGATTTGGGAGAAAATTTGAGTTGCCACGTTCTCTGTTTCGGGCAGATTGTGAAGTCGACCTAGGGTTAGGATATTTTGCCATTTTAGAGGAGGAATTTGGTCGGCCGCCTGTTGAAGAAGTTGTAGATAACTTCGATACCTTTAATTGGACATAAAGAACGCGTAATTCTGATCAGCCGTTTAAAAGTTATGACTTTTTTACCGAGCATGTACAAATCTGTGACGAGAATGGAACAGATCTCGGTATTCTGTAGATTAAACAATTTTAGATGCCAAATTAGCTTTTCCCAATACTTAGAAAAAGTTAGGAAATTTCGTAATATTCGCGATGATGTACTCTTTTACTTGAATCGGAGTCGTTAAGCCCAAGTTATGGTGTTCCGAAGGCTGCTGTCCCGTTGGGACAGAGCCTCTGTTTTTCGGTTTTGGGAGTAGTTTGTGAGGGCGGTGTAGATTAGTCTTTTGCGTACTGTTTTGGGGCCACGATTTGAGTGTGTGGCATGTATGTGCAGGTGGTGTGACCCCGGGAGTGCCCTCATCCTCTCGCCAATCCGTCGCCCGAGGTTAAAGGCAAGTGTATTGGAATGGTAGCACGTGGTTTGTTTGTTTGCCTTGTTAGATGCAACGGTTTTCATGTTATGTGATCTTGCCTTGATTAATATTTGTACATGATCTGATGAAATTGACATTTTAAGATGTTATGAAATGATTAGTTGTTTATGATCATGGCTTATGTTGCATACATGGCATTAAAATTGGCCCGGTCGGTGAGAACGTCATAACTAGTCCGGTAAGGTCGGTGAGAAAGTTATGACTAATCCGGAGCGCCATGGACGTAAGACCTACCTCGTGATTCCACCGACGTGGTGAGTGGAAGCGAGGAGTCGGCACCCTCCATCTACGGGATGGAAGGGGGATGAGGGTGCACGCCGACGGGTGTGCACTCGGCAATACCGGTATTTGCGTCAAGGAGACATGTGCATTGCATTGCATTCATGATTGTTGATGTTATGTGAATAATGAGATATGAGCATGATTATGATGATAAGCATGATATGTAGTGTTGTAGTAATGTATTCATTCATTTGTTCCATTGCAATATACTTGCTGAGTGATGAACTCACGGTTGTGTTTTCTTAATGTTTTAGGTATCATGAGACCGGCATGCGGGGAAGGGAACTAGTCACACATTTACACGTAGCACATGTTTTGATTCCACAGTCCATTCATTTGGAGTTTTGATAATAAATTTAGTGTGATGCAACTTGGTTTATGGTTTAGTTGTGCACTAAGTGCCTTATTTGTTTTGTTTGGCTTATGGGGAGTTTAAATGATTAAATTGGTTATCTATTGCTGTCATGTCACTTCTCATTGCTGTTTAGATATCTCATATGATGCCTTAATTGTTATGCTATTGTGGATGCTTCAAATCATGGTTAAAACAAATGAGATGCTGCCGAATTTTTCGGTATTAGCATTTGCTCCTTTGCTGTAATTTATGTTAATTTGTAGTATTTAGATGTTGTTTTGGCTGTGTTCGGTAGCATTCGAGCATACTAGATGCCGGGGTGTTACAAAAACGAAAACGTTTTCTCGGGGTCTGGAGAAAAAATGAACGATAAAAACATTTTTCTCAATAAAAATGGAGAAACGACGAACGAAAAACGAATGTGCATTTTTTTTAGGGTAAACGGTCAATGAAAAATATTTTTCCCATGCTCTGGAGAAAAAACGGACAAAGAAAACATTTTTCTCAAGAAAAATGGAGAAACGACGGACGAAAAATGAATTTCTATATTTTTTTAAGGAAAAACAGCGAACGAAAACATTTTTCCCATGCTCTGGAGAAAAAACGAACGACGAAAACATTTTTTCCGGGGAAAACGGAGAAATGACCTGAACGTAAAGTGCTGGGACCTATTTGTTATAATTTTGGACCTGTTCGCTATTTTAAAAAATTAGAAAAGGGCTCGTTCGTGATTCATATTTAACGGGAGGCTCTTTCTGTAAAACGGCGAACAAGGGACCTAAACACGAATTGGGAAAAAAAAAGTTTCCCTCACAGAAAATCACAAAGGATCTCAGCGTAAATTAAAAGGACCTATCTGTAATTTAAAGAACTGGAGGGCTGTTTTTGCAAAAAGAGGAGAGGTGGGGGGGGGGGGCGACGTGGCCTGGTCCAGAGGGCGGAGAACCTCCGATCTTTAATATAGGTATGATGATATGATATGATTTGAGTTTCACCAGTTGTTGCCACATAATTTGCTCAAGCTCCTTCTAAGAAATGTTTTACTAATCTTGACGGAGCAGTAATACACCTTGATTTAATTGATAATTCTTATTCTCCTTCGTTCCCTATTGCTTCTTTTATATAGTTCAGATTTCTAAATACTTAAAGAGAAAAGCATAGAAGCACCTCTCAATTGTCAGATTTGTGGTTGTTAAGGGGCGGCTGGGTGCACTAATTATTGCTCCTAAAAATCGAATGGGCTTAAACTTTTAATAGTATTTTTGTTCACATCTTCTTGGACATGTTGAAGCAATTTGTAAACTCGAACTAATCAATTGCAGATTATATATTTTCAGAACACAAAATGCCAGCGATGTATCTATTATGAAATCGACAGGCACAAAAGCAAGAGATAGATAAGATAAAATCAAATCAAAATTAAGAACAAGAGACACAGATTTAACGTGAAAAACCCTTGTGGAAAAAAACCGCGAGCACCGACCGGCAAAATATTTCACTATTTCCTAGAGAGTTACAAAACATTGTGGATTACAAGATATGTTTTTTTCTCTTTAGCTTACAAGAAGATATTTATAGATGGTGGCGACCTCCACTACGCTCCGCCAGACATAAGCTTCTAAATTTGGATCATATAGCAACAGTATGGCCCCAACTACAGGGTACGGTGTTAATAAAACTACTTAATAAGTTGTGAATTAATAAATATGGACAGAAGCAAAGTGGTAGATGACTTCAGTGCACTGTGGAGATATGTCAGTAGACTGTTTAGTCATTGTAGCATATTAGCATCCTATATATTTCCTACGTATATACGATCGATGAGAGAAACAACCGGTAGGTGGGATGTGATCATGGCATCGTGCCATACGGATCTACATCAAGGCCCTCCCGTGGTGCCAAGTGGAGACAGTGGCGGAGCCAAATGTTGTCACGGTTGGGCCATGGCCCAACCAATGTCCGATCGGCCGGCCCACTCAGTAACTCACTCGAAGTCGAAGAGATTGCCTTCAGCCGCCAGTAGTCCACGACAGAATTTTTTTTAAATAATACTTTTTTTAAACCAAATTGCGATTTTAATACTCCAAAAAAAATTTGCAGAAATACTACCTATTCGCCAAACCGTACGGCGAAGACCCTATTTTCGCCGTATGGTTCGGCGAATACCCCATTTTCGCCACACGGTTCGGCGAAAATACCCTAACCGTCGCAATTAATCTGCTACACGGTGATCAAGGTTATTTTCGTCGTACGGTGTGGCGAAAAAAGGGTATTCGCCGAACCGTACGGCGAAGACTGTATTTTCGCCATACGGTGTGGCGAAAATAGGTTGTCGCCACACCGTACGGCGAAAAATCAGCAGTAAAAAACGGGGCCGAAGCCCAGATCGATAATCGATCTGAGCGAGGGAGGGTGTCGCCGAAAAAAAAAGGGGAGCCGTCGCCGCCGGCCGGAGGGAGAGAGAGAGGAAGAGAAGGAGAGGGAGAGAGAGAGGAAGAGAAGGAGAGGGAGAGAGAGAGAGGAAGAGAGGGAGAGGGAGAGGAAGAAGAAGAAGGAGGAGGAGGAGGAGAGGGAGAGGGAGAGGAAGAAGGAGGAGAGGGAGAGGAAGAAGGAGGAGGAGGAGGAGAGGGAGAGGGAGAGGAAGAAGAAGAAGGAGGAGGAGAAAGAGAAGGAGAAGAAGAAGAAGGTAACATCACCTCTTTGTTTAATTTTCCGTTTTTCAATTTAGAGTAGTGATTTAGTTGTGTAATGTAGACTAGCAATTTAGGTTTGATCTAGAGTAGCGATTGACGTGTGTGATCTAGATTAGCGATTTTGGTGTGATGTAGAGTAGCGCTTTAGGTTTGTACTTTAGAGTAGCGATTCTAGTTCTTTACTTTAGAGCAGCGATTCAAGTTCTGTACTTTAGGGTAGGGATTTTAGTCTAAATATTATAACAGTGTTCAATTTGCAGTAATGGTTTTACATATTAGCAATGTTCAATAGATCATTAATCGGTAGCTGATCGTGTGTAAGATTAGAGATTAATCGATCGATCGGAGGATTAACCGGACTAATCGGTCAACCATGAATCGGTTGGTCAGCAAGGGCAATTACTAAAATACTAAAAATAATCCAGATTGGGCCCGATTAATTGAGTACGCCCATTTTTCACGAAACACAGTAAGATCGAATGAACCTAATCGGCCAGGTAATCGGTCAATTTTTTGAAGACTACATGTTACTAGCAAATAGCGTTGTTACATGTGCGCTATAATAATATAATATTAGAGTATCAATAGCGGGATAGTTAATCAACGTTGTTCACTTTACAGCAATGATTTTACATCTGAGTAGTGATGGAAAAAATTAATTTTGTCTATGTCGTCATAGTGATGTGGGGACTAGTAAAATTTAGGGTATAGTATGGAGATGGTGAAGTAAAAAATGGGGAGAATGGAGTGGATTTAAGTAGCTTTGCGGTCACCATGGCCGAGCACTTGTCCCCCGATACACATTAGCGATAGTTAATTAGCGTCGTTCAATTTATGGTACATATTACACATTTTAGTAGGGTTGAAAAAACTTATTTTGTCTATGTCATCGCAGTGATGTCGGAACCAGTGAAATTCAGGGTATATTATGGCGATGGTGAAGTAAGAATTGGGTAGAATGGAGTGGATTAAAGCGGCTTTACGGTCACCATGGCCGAGCACTTGTCCCCCGAAACTGTTAGCATTCGTGGTATAAAACTTTGGTTGACCCAATTTTTTTCCCTGAATCCAAGTGTTTATTCTGTTACCATCCAAGTCATATTCACGCGTAGCAAGGGTGACCCGGCTGTGTGGGAGTTGAAGACAGTAGATCGAACACAGTTGTGGCATAAATGGTTAAGGTGGTGCAAGGGATCTAGCATCGAATGTGTGATGCTGGTGCAAGCTTGCCCTAGGGAAGAGGTGGGTACTACTGGTGTGATCGAGAGCAGCACATCGGCTACAGCTAATCAAGTTCATACAGTGGTGTCGGTTGAGGCAGCAGCGGGGGAGGATGACATGGATGCAGCAAGCGCAGAAGGTCGGGCTGAAGCAGCGGGGGATGATCACATGAATCCAGCAAGCGTAGAAGGTCGGGCTGATGAAGGAGAGGATATCGATGAACTTGTGGATCATTTGGATTGGGTGGACCGTATGGCGACAGAAGAGGAGGCTGAAATGCTGGACCATGATGATACCATCGGCGAAGATGACGAAGGGGAGAAAGATGATGAAATGCATGGTAGTACTGGCTCAGCGGAGGTACCCATCCCCGATCAATGGAACAGACAGAACAAAGCTGGAATGGAAGCTTTGTGGGGCCATGATTCGGGTTGTGAGTATGGTACTGGTGCCATTCGGTTGAATCAAATGTTCGCGAACAATTTTGAATTGAAGTTGGCAGTGAGGTTGTGGGCACTATTGCTGCAAAGAGAGTTTCGGGTTGTCCAGTCTAGCCCAGAGAAGTACACAGTGAAGTGCGTAATCGATGGTAGTGAATTTCGGGTGCATGCATACAAGCCGAAGCGTGAGACGTATTGGATTGCATCAAGAGTGGAGAGCACACATGCAGACTAGAAAATGTTCTTGTCAAGCACTGTAACTTGAATGCAGCTGTAATAGCTAGCGTGATGTTTAATGAAAACATTGAGAAGCGGGATATCGAGTGTTCGTATATTCAGAAAGCAATGTTACGAACATTTAAGTATCAGATAAGCTACTCGATGGCCTGGCGTGCGAAGCAGAAAGCATTAGAGAAGAGGTTTGGCACATACGAGGCTTCGTACTGCAACCTATCTCGTGTGCTTGACGTATTGAAGCAAACCAATCCTGGCACATACACCGCTTTCAAAGAAAGCGAAGCAGATGTAGATAAGATCTGTACATTTCGTCGTGCTTTTTTTTCACTGGGGCCTTGCATTGCGTCATTCAGGTACTGTCGTCCATTGCTCTGTGTTGATGGAACATTTTTGACTGGAAAATACAAGGGGCAGATTCTAACAGCCATTGCAGTTGATGCGAACAACCACATACTTTCATTGGCCTTTGCTTTTGTTGACGGTGAGAATCGGGATAGCTAGCTGTGGTTCTTCAGACATCTGAAGGTGGGGGTAGTTGGTGATCGGCCCAACATGTGTATCATTCATGATCATCACAAAGGTATCCTTTCGGCAATTAAGACCCTACAGGAGGACCGAGATGAACCATTTTCATGGCCTGACCTGCAGAACAGGTGGTGCATGAGACATTTGGGAGCCAATTTCTTCAGGCAGTTTAAAAGCAAGAAACTGATGAACCTATTTAAGAGGTTATGCAAGCAAAATCAGGCACGTAAGTTCAACGCGCTATTTGCTGAGTTGGATAAGCACACCAGTGCGCATATCGAAGAGATGAAGAAGCAACTACCCACGCCGAATGAATGCCCACCCAAAAGGCTAACACCGCTTGGGGAGCTTGATCCTCCTAATATGAGGAGACGAACGTCAAGAAACATAAAGTGTTTCTCGCACTGGATAGAGGCTGAGCCTCTAGAGAAGTGGGCACTGCTCCATGACAATGGAGGCGCCAGGTTAGTACGGTACATTTAAAATATTTATTACCGCTGAACAAATGGGGCTGTGGTTCTAAACTTTCATGCGTTGAGCAGGTTTGGTGTCACGACAACGAACATAGCGGAGGTTTACAATTGGGTCATCAGAGGCCTCCGTCCGCTACCTCTTGAGGCCAACCTTGAAGGCATGTTGCACGGCATCGTTGCCTACTTCCAGAAAAGGCATGCCGAAGCGGTACTTCATGCCTTGACATTGCAAACACCGTATTGTTCCCGGATGATGGCCTACATGGAGGAACGAACCATGAAAGCACAGCAGCATATGGTGCGTATCTTCGGGGTCACTGAATACCTCTTCGAGGTGACTCTTCGGTGCAAAAGGGGAATGGGAACGGACACAGCGGTTATTACGCACGAGGTTAATCAAGGCCAAGGGGCATCTGGATGGTGTGAATGCACCTACAATAAGCCAAGACTCCTCCATATTCCTTGCTCACACGTGATGGCTGCTTGTGGGCAAATTGGGATGAACACGTCGCAATACATGTCCCCTTTCTACTTGAAGGATCAAGTTGTCCATACCTGGTCTGGTGAGTTCCGTGGTTTTCGTGCACATGGTGATTTCACTGCGATTAACAGAGATGAGCGCATATGTCTGCCGGATCCAACCTTGCGGAGGTGTGCGGAAGGGCAGTCTGGTCGTCCATAGACTAGGCACATTCGCAATGACATGGATGAATCTGAACTGGGTGGCCCTCTTAGGAGGTGTTCTGAGTGCGGCGAGTATGGCCACAAGGCAAACCAGTGCACGTAGGCAAACCAGTGTATCGAATTATGTAACTATATGCACATTGTCACTTTAATTGGATGTATTGTAATATTGACGTGATTGGATGTCTTTTATTCATATATGTAGTGTGTTTTATCCATATCTGTTGTGTTTCTCATGTGCACGTTTTCAATCCGTATCGAACTGTGTAGTTATATGCACGTTTTCAATATATATCGAACCAGTGCACGTTTTCATATATGTTATGTTTCTCATATGTTGTGTACTTTTATTCATATATATTGTGTTTCCCGTATTTTGTGTCGTATTATTTATGTTGAAACATTTATATGTGCAGGGATGGAGCAGGTCGACTCACTCCTGGACCCTGTGCTGGATGTGCGGCACCGTGCGCACGTCCACACGACACAGGGCAATGACAAGTTGGCCTTACTGCGGATTCGTGTGCCTAAGAAGGCATGGTGCATTCACCCCCGCTTCCACACCAGGTTATGTGCATAATTTATACTTGTTACATTCTTCGTACAACTAGTGTTCGTAACATTCAATTGATGCAACTCTGTTCTTTCTCGTTAGGCTGGCACGTGCCGGGCTACTTCCGCTAGTTCGCATGGTGGAGGGTTCAGCTGCCGACCCCGGTGACCCCAACGACCAGGCAGAGGGTGACGACGGTCCACAGCGGTCGCGGCGTTTCCCGTACGACAGCTCGCTGATAGCTTGTTTAGTCGACCGCTGGAGGCTGGAGACGCACACTTTTCACCTTCCCTTCGGGGAGGTGACGGTGACGCTGCAGGACGTCGCCATGCTCACTGGCTTGCCGATCGCGGGGGCACCGATCGGACCCTCAGACTCCTCTTGCCTGGGTGGCGGACTTGGCGCTGCGCTTCGCCGGTGTTGCGGATGTCGACCCGTAGATACCGATAAGCCCGAGGCACGGGCCATCGAGGAGGTGGTTACAGCAGTTCGAGGTTAGTGATTGTACATGTTACTATGTTGCTCCAGTTTTGAAAACAATAACGTGGTATCACATTCTTTCGATTGTCTCAGGTGCAGCAGATGGCGGCGCAGCCCACCGACTACCAAGTTGCTAGGCACCTTGAGGCCTATCTGCTTTGGTTGTTCGGCTAGGTGATGTTCACGTCCAGTCACGGCGACACCGTGGACGCGCGTTGGATAGCCTACGCACGGGCTATTGCGGACAAAGACCATCCGGGAACCCGGGTGGTATCAACATAGGCGGCACCGGAAATCGGGATGGCATGCCCATATGGGAGGGCAGAACTCTAGAGAATGCGAACAAACAAGTTACTTCTTATACCCCAGAGACGTATGGCATAGGCTACCCATTCGGCAAAGAACCGAGCATCACAGACGTCCATGGAGCTCTTTCATAAGAGAGATTGAGCAGTGTCCGACAACCAATCGCACAAGATTGACGGGTGACATAATATGCTGAAAATGCATGGCATCATTCCCACTATACGAACATAGGCGAAACGATCACTTGTTCCACCATTACAATCAGTGTTATTGGCACTTCTCCTAGCAATGTCGTCACTACTGTAATCTCCGTGTAATATCATCTTAACTTTCATTGTGTCTACCCTACTAAGGGTGAGTTTGCGTGCTAAGGTTACTGGCTGCATCTACATGCTTTTCACAATGCTTATAACCTGAGTGTGTGTTTTATGGCCTGCCGAAAGGGCTAATGGTTGAGAATAAAACTTAGGGTTATTGTGGCAGTATATTTTTTTACCAAAGAAAGGTGTAAATAAAATATTGTTCCAGAATATGGTACTCCACAGATCAAAGAGCAAATCGGCAGTATTCTTGCAAAAATTACATTTAAACGTCATATTTTACGGTCTGCCGAAAAGGCTTCGAAGTAAACGTTGACAATAAAACTTAGGGTTATTACGCCAGCATATTTTTGTGGCAAAGAAGGGTGTAAATAAAATATTTCTCCAGAATATGGTACTCCACATATCAATGAGCAAATCTGCAGTACTCTTGCAAAAAATTACATTTATCCGTGATATTTTACGGCCAGCCGAAAAGGCTTAAAAGTAAACGTTGGCAAAATAACTTAGGGTTATTGCGGGAGTATATTTGTTTAGCGAAGAAGGGTGTAAATAAAATATTTCTCCAGAATATGGTACTCCACATATCAATGAGCAAATTTGCAGTACTCTTGCAAAAAATTACATTTATACGTGATATTTTACGGCCAGCCGAAAAGGCTTAAAAGTTAACGTTGACAATGAAACTTAGGGTTATTGCGGGAGTATATTTGTGTAGCAAAGAAAGGTGTAAGTAAAATATTTCTCCAGAATATGATACTCCACATATCAATGAGCAAATCTGCAGTACTCTTGCAAAAAATTACATTTATCCGTGATATTTTACGGCCAGCCGAAAAGGCTTAAAAGTAAATGTTGGCAAAATAATTTAGGGTTATTGCGGGAGTATATTTGTTTAGCGAAGAAGGGTGTAAATAAAATATTTCTTCAGAATATGGTACTCCACATATCAATGAGCAAATCTGCAGTACTCTTGCAAAAAATTACATTTATATGTGATATTTTACGGCCAGCCGAAAAGGCTTAAAAGTTAACGTTGACAATGAAACTTAGGGTTATTGCGGAAGTATATTTGTGTAGCAAAGAAAGGTGTAAGTAAAATATTTTTCCAGAATACTGTACTCCATATATCAAAGAACAAATCTACAGTACTCTTGCGAAAAATTACATTTATACGTGATATTTTACGGCCAGCCGAAAAGGCTTAAAAGTTAACGTTGACAATGAAACTTAGGGTTATTGCGGGAGTATATTTGTGTACCAAAGAAACGTGTACGTAAAATATTTTTCCAGAATATGGTACTCCATATATCAAAGAACAAATCTGCAGTACTCTTGCGAGAAATTACATTTATACGTGATATTTTACGGCCAGCCGAAAAGGCTTAAAAGTTAACGTTGACAATGAAACTTAGGGTTATTGCGGGAGTATATTTGTGTACCAAAGAAAGGTGTAAGTAAAATATTTTTCCAGATTATGGTACTCCATATTTCAAAGAACAAATCTGCAGTACTCTTGCGAAAAATTACATTTATACGTGATATTTTACGACCAGCCGAAAAGGCTTAAAAGTTAACGTTGACAATGAAACTTAGGGTTATTGCGGGAGTATATTTGTGTACCAAAGAAAGGTGTAAGTAAAATATTTTTCAGATTATGGTACTCCATATATCAAATAGCAAATATGCATTATTCTTGCAACAAATTACATTTTAACATTATATTTTAGAGGCTGCCGAAAGAGACAAATTTCTTTTAGTTATTTAGTTTATTCAACTTAATTGCCTCCTACATCTTTTTGCACAAATGGGGCATCCAACACTATATTCATGTTACAATTATTTTATGATTTTTGCAGCCATGTTTTTGTATAATTTGAATATTTTCGCCATATGGCTCGACGACATCCTATTTTCGCCATATGGCTCGGCAACAATATTATTTTCGCCATATGGTATGGCGAAATTGGTATTTTCGCCATACGGTCCGGCGACAATACCCTGGCCCATGCTAATCGGGCTTTGATTGGGCAATTAACCTATTTTCGCCGTATGGTATGGCGAAAATAGGGTATTCACCGTACGGTTTGGTGAATAGATATTAATTTTGCAAAATTTTTTTTTGAGTATTAAAATCGCAATTCGGTTTTAAAAAAGTATTGTTTAAAAAAAAAATTCTGAACACCCGGACGCGAACGCGAACGCTAGGACTTGAAGTCTCGAAGTCAAAGAGACGCCGACGCCCGACGTCGCCGACGCGAACGCCAGTACGTGGACGCCGGACGCGAATGCCAGGACACAAACGCTAGGACACGGACGTCGGACGGCGGTCGCCAAGATGCGGACGACGGACACACGCCAGGAGTCCGGGACTCGAACTCTTGAAGTCATCAAGGTACCTCTAGTATTGAGCTCATTCTTAGCATCTAAAATCATAGGGGCATTTGGATATTTGCCACTCTAGGAATTGGAAATTCGATGGCATGTTGAAAATCATGCCATTGAGTGGCATTTTTTACACATGCTATCGAATTTTCAGATTGAGGAGTGGCATATATCAGATTATTCCAAAATCATAAGGGTATCTTCACTAGCAACTGACGTAGCATAGAAAGGTAATGTGCCAAAACATGCATGCGGAGCATTTCCTCCGAAGCATTGGATCTTTCTGCAGTAATATGTAGAGGAGGTTAATTATCTTATTTACTCTAAACCATAGAAACTCTCCACTTATCATGCAACTCATTAATTGAAATATAATTTTCTTAGCATAGGCTACTCATGCCCTGGTACAATTACTGTTGCAAAACTTTAGTATTATATGTGTATTATGTTTTTGATTTATTATGTATTTATATGTTGCCATGTTAGATAATTTTTAAAAAAAAATTAGACTAATCTTAACTAAAATCCTGGCTACCCACTGAGTAGAGACGTGGAAGCTCCGACGTGAAAGCTCATGGATGCCATGCTGCTGATGGCGGTGCGCAGCGGCGATTCCAAGCTCATCGATTTTAAGGTTCGCCCCGAGGCTAGTGAGCAAAGGTTGCTCGTTATGCCACGCCGGTGGTGGTCAGGGAGTTGTTTCGGAACATGACACTACCAGCCATGTTTCATCTCCTTATGCGAATGCCGCGAAGGTTACTCTGGCCTCCCCCTTTTTTGTGTATCTCTACTATTCTAAAGCAGCATTTGGTGGCAGTGGTCCGTTCTTCCCAAGTCATTAATTGCCCCACTTAGTTGCCCTACTTAATTGCCCTACTTAATTGCCCTGCTTAATTGCCCTACGCAAAAAACGAAGCGTTGCTTTAATTAGCCAGCTTTCGCAAGAAACGAAGCGTTAAAGATAGATGTTTGATCTTGTGAAATAATTTTTTTTATTTTTTAATCTTTTTTTTTCGTTATCAATTTTATTTTTCGTAGCAACGCACGGGCATGTAACTAGTGTATCCATAAACTTGTGATTTGCCATAACCTGGTGATGTCGCAGGGTCTGCATGCAAGAAGACTTTCGCCGTAGCTACGAGGAGATCCCAGTCTTAGGTCGATTCAACGCAGGTCAAAGTCGATGCTCTTCCTGCGGAGAAGTCCAAGCTGGAGGGCCGGGTCGCCAAGCTGGGCTGTTGTGACGCGAGTTGGGCCCTAGAATCGGTTAGTGTTACAAGTTACAAGTTAGTGTTACGAGTCCGAATTGACCCCGACGATTCTGATGATGTCCTTTTCTAGATCCGCTCCTGTCTAGGGCCGCTTGGGCCGAGGCTAGGGTTCCTTAATATGAAATAAAAGAGCCTAAACTGGGATAGACTCAGATTGGGCCTCTGAAATATATTGATTAGTAGTTGCATGTAGTGAACGCATACTTTTGCCTGTGGTGTGAATAGGTTATCTCGTGTGAATCGGGCCTCTGGAAATTCAGCATTCTTTGCTAGTAATAACTGCATGCATTACGGGGCATTTTTTTGAATACCTTGTCTTTAAACCTTAACATCAGTGATCCCCTGTGAAAAGATAAAGCTACAAACATGCACATCGATGGGAAATACCTTCTGTGCGAGAAAGGGAAACAAAAGAAGTGCTTCTCTCTTCAAATCGTACGGGAAATATTATATATTGTAACAAATGGGGAAAAAAAGCAAGCAACTAACTAAAGAACAAAAGGATCGAGCAGCTGTTTGAGGTGAACCCATCTTTATGTTTCTCTCCAGTTCATTGTTGCTTAGTCTAACATAAATTACGCATTCACAAATCCCAAGAAGGTGCAAAACTTCAGATGTACAAGGTGATCGAGTTATTAATTTCAAACATCAATGAACCACAGAACAGTAATCCCTTATCTTCAAACCAAAAAGATAGTACTGGGAAGGAGATTGGAATAAAGAGAACGACAAAAATAAATCATATCTTGTCATGTCACTATGTCAGTGCCAAACCCTTGGTCTCGGGCGAGGTGATGGAGAAAGTTCAAGGATGTCCATCGATCACCTGACTGCAACCTGACGATAATTCATGGACAAGATCGGAACTGCGCATTGGCAGCATATATATGCCTTTAGATTTTTAGGTTCAACATCTTGAGAGAAATTAGACAAAAAAAAAATGTGTTCCCAAAGTAAATGTCAGATTTCATGTTTGGATCCTTGTTTTAGATTTGATGTTTGAACACAGAATTCTTCGGATCTTTGTTTTCTTTCAAGGCTCTCAAGTCAGTCTCAAAGCGCTTTGTAAACAAATCATGTTCGTACAGCTAGAGATTCTAGTACCGTAGTACGCAACGCCTTCCAGTTCACAAAATCTCGAGAAAGCACGACCATGGCGATATGGAACTACTGATTGCGTCCAAAAATACCGGAATTTTTTTTAAATAATACTTTTTTTAAACCGAATTGCGCTTTTAATACTCGGGAAAAAAAATTGCAAAAATAATACATCTTCGCCACACCGTACGGCGAATAGGCTATTTTCACCACACCGTACGGCAAATAGGCTATTTTCGCCACACCGTATGGCGAAAATACCCTAATCCCGTATTTAATCTGCTACACGGGGATCAAGGCTATTTTCGCCGCACGATTTGGTGAAGACCCTATTTTCGCCGTACGGTATAGCGAAAATAGGTTGTCGCCATACCGTTCGGCGAAAATAGCTCGCTAAAGCCGTTGGCCGAAGCCAGATCGATCTGATCGATCTCTGGAGGCAGAGGCTGCCACCGAACGAAAAAAAAGGGGAGGGGGGCGTCGACGACAGGAGAGAAGAGGGAAGGAGGGAGAGGGAGAGGAAGGAGAGGGAGAGAGAGAGAGGAAGAAGAAGAAGGAGGAGGAGGAGGAGGAGGAGGAGGAGGAGGAGAAAAAGAAGAAGAGAAGAAGAAGAAGGAGGAGGAGGTAACATCGCAACTTCGTTTAATTTCGCGTTCTTCAATTTACAGTAGCGATTTAGAGTAGTGCAATTTAGAGTAGCGAACTAAAGTAGTGCAATTTAGAGTAGCGATGTAAAGTAGTGTAATTTAGAGTAGCGATTATAGTTGTTTAATTTAGAGTAGTGATATTAGTTTCGATATTAGAAAGTTGTTAAATTTACAGTAATGAATTTACATATTAGCAATGTTGAAGAAATAATTAATCAGTACCTGATCGGTGGACCTAGGATTAGAGATTAATTATCTAGTCGGAGGATGAACTGAACTAATCGGTCAATCAATAATCGGTTGGTTAGTCAGGGCAATATATTGATGTAATTACTGAAATACTAAAAAAATGGAGATTAGCCCGATGAATCCCGTTTACACCCCGATTAATCGGTCTGCCATTTTTTTCGCCGTGAACCAAAAAATGAAATCTTTAAGTCTTCGATGACAAGCTAATCGGCTAGTTAATCGGCTAATCGGCCGATTTTTTTTAACATGGTATATTAGTAGCAAATAGCCATGTTACACATGCGCTATAATATTATAATATTATAATATTGATAGCCCGATAGTTAATTAGCGTTGTTGAACTTACGATTCAGAATGTACATTTTAAGTAGGGATGGAAAAGTTTATTTTTTCTACGTCATCGCAGTGATGTCGGAACCAGTGAAATTCAGGGTATATTATGGCGATGGTGAAGTAAGAATTGAGCAGAATGGAGTGGATTTAAGCGGCTTTGCGGTCACCATGGCCGAGCACTTGTCCCCCGATACTGTTAGCATTCGTGATATAAAACTTTGGTTGACCCAATTTTTTCCCCTTAATCCAAGTGTTTATTCTGTTACCATCCAAATCTTATTCACGCGTAGCAAGGGTGACCCGGCTGTGTGGGAGTTGAAGACTGTAGATCGAACACAGTTGTGGCAGAAATGGTTAAGGTGGTGCAAGGGATCTAGCCTCGAATGCGTGATGCTGGTGCAAGATTGCCTTAGGGAAGAGGTGGGTACTACTGGTGTGAGTGAGAGCAGCACATCAGCTACAGCTGAACAAGTTCATGCAGTGGTGTCGGTTGAGGCAGCAGTGGGGGATGATGACATGGATGAAGCAAGCGCAGAAGGTCGGGCTGAAGCAGCGGGGGATGATCACATGGATGCAGCAAACGCAGAAGATCGGGCTGATGAAGGGGAGGATATCGATGAACTTGTGGATCATTTGGATTGGGTGGACCGTATGGCGACAGAAGAGGAAGCTGAAATGTTGGACCCTGATGATACCATCGGCGAAGATGACGAAGGGGAGAAAGATGATGAAATGCATGGTAGTACTGGCTTAGCGGAGGTACCCATCCCCGATGAATGGAACAGGCAGAACAAAGCTGGTATGGAAGCTTTGTGGGGCCATGATTCGGGTTGTGAGTATGGTACTGGTGGCATTCGGTTGAATCAAATATTCGCGAACAATTCTGAATTGAAGTTGGCAGTGAGGTTGTGGTCACTATCGCTGCAAAGAGAGTTTCGGGTTGTCTTGTCTAGCCCAGAGAAGTACACAGTGAAGTGCGTAATCGATGGTTGTGAATTTTGAGTGCATGCATACAAGCCGAAGTGTGAGACGTATTGGATTGCATCAAGAGTGGATGAGCACACATGCAGACTAGAAAATATTCTTGTCAAGCACCGTAACTTGAATGCGGCTCTAATAGATAGCGTGATGTTTAATGAAATCATTGAGAAGCGGGATATCGAGTGTTCGTATATTCAGAAAGCAATGTTACGAACATTTAAGTATCAGATAAGCTACTCGATGGCCTGGCGTGCGAAGTAGAAAGCTTTAGAGAAGAGGTTTGGCACATACGAGGCTCCGTACTGGAACCTACCTTGTGTGCTTGAAGTATTGAAGCAAACCAATCCTGGCACATACACCGCTTTCAAAGAAAGCGAGGCAGATGCAAATGGGATCTGTACATTTCGTCGTGCTTTTTTTTCACTAGGGCCTTGCATTGCGTCATTCCGGTACTGTTGTCCATTGCTTTGTGTTGATGGTACATTTTTGACTGGAAAATACAAGGGGCAGATTCTAACAGCCATTGCAGTTGATGCGAACAACCACATACTTCCATTGGCCTTTGCTTTTGTTGAGGGTAAGAATCGGGATAGCTGGTTGTGGTTCTTCAGACATCTAAAGGTGGGGGTAGTTGGTGATCGGCCCAACATGTGCATCATTCATGATCGTCACAAAGGTATCCTTTTGGCAATTAAGACTTTACAGGAGGACCGAGATGAACCATTTTCATGGCCTGACCTGCAGAACAGGTGGTGCATGAGACATTTGGGAGCCAATTTCTTCAGGCAGTTTAAAAGCAAGAAACTGATGAACCTATTTAAGAGGTTATGCAAGCAAAATCAAGCACGTAAGTTCAACGCGCTATTTGTTGAGTTGGATAAGCACACCAGTGCGCATATCGAACAGATGAAGAAACAACCACCCACGCCGAACGAATGCCCACCCAAAAGGCTAACACCGCTTGGGGAGCTTGATCCTCCTAATATGAGGAGACGAACGTCACGAAACATAAAGTGTTCTCGCACTGGATAGAGTCTGAGCCTCTAGAGAAGTGGGCACTGCTCCATGACACCGGAGGCGCCAGGTTAGTATGGTACATTTAAAATATTTATTACCGCTGAACAAATGGGGTTGTTTTTCTAAACTGTCATGCGTTGAGTAGGTTTGGTGTCATGACAACGAACATAGCCGATGTTTACAATTGAGTCATCAGAGGCCTCCGTCCGCTACCTCTTGTGGCCATCTGTAACACCCCAAAATTTTGCTTTTCTTAAATTCATGTGTGATTTGGCACTTTGGTGAATTTTTGGAATTTTCTGGAATTTATTTGGATTTATTTGGAATTTATTTGAATTTATTCCATTTTGAAATAATTAAAGAATTTAATTTTGCAAATAAAATTTTGTTGGAAATATTTTGTTTGAGTCCAAAATGTTCTAAAATATTTTCCAGAATTTTTAGAATTTTTAAAGTCTTTTGCTATTTTTAATGAATTAAATGAATTATCAAATTATTTTAATTATTAAATCGCTGGAAAATGCGAGTGGGTTTGTCTTGTTCATCCGACCGAGGCCGAGTCGGACTCGAGTTCGAGTCCGACCCGAGCCACGTGACTCGACCAAACCAACTCCAAAACCTAATCGATCCCAACCGTTGGATCAAGATCCAACGGTCAGGATTTCCGCATCAGCTTTGCCGAATCCGACCGGACCGATCGCGCCGGCGATCG
This sequence comes from Rhipidocladum racemiflorum, assembly GCA_036346355.1. Taxonomy (NCBI): domain Eukaryota; kingdom Viridiplantae; phylum Streptophyta; class Magnoliopsida; order Poales; family Poaceae; genus Rhipidocladum; species Rhipidocladum racemiflorum. Next base: position 25,943,207 of record CM070586.1, read on the forward strand.
TGGCGCGTTGATCGCGCCACGTGGGCGGTGGCGTCATCGTCCCTCGCCGTCCGGAAGCCGACTCCTCCGCCGCGCGTTACCGTGTCCCGCTAGGGTTCCGGTTTGTCGCCGCATCCCGAGGTATTTAATCGTGAGACATCGCCCGAGGTTGCCCTCGTCCGTCTTGCGCACTGCGCCCCAAGCCATCTCGCCTGAGCCATCGCCGCTTGTTCGCATTAGCTCGCCGGAGTTGGAATCTCTGCGCATGCCGTTTAACGCCGATTCCGCCGCCGTCGCTGCCTTCCGGCCGAGAAGAGCCCAGATCCGAATCCCCGCGACGAGACGCACCTGAAGGAGGACTCATCTCGCCGAGAGGTCCTTGGCGCCGTCGGCTTGGTCATCGTCCCCGCGTCCGGTGAGCCCGCGCCGCCGCGTTGCCATCGCCACCCCCGAGCTCGCACAACCGTTGGATCAAGATCCGACCATCACGGTGAGCCCACGTTCTCCCCCAAACCCTAGAATCCAGATTAGATCTGGACCGTTGGATCAAGATCCAACGGCCCACGATCGGCCACGTCGCCCGTACTGTGGATAACGTTACAGGTTAGGATCGTTTCCAACCGTTGGATCAAGATCCAACGGCTCAGATTGACTGCGTTCACCCCAAAAGCGTGAAGCATAGATCCAATCTGGGCCGTTGATTTTCAAATCAACGGCCGAGATTGTGCCACGTGTACCCAAGCCACGTCACGAGCGCGTGAGCGCGTGTCTCTGACACGCGGGGCCCGCGTGTCAGCGGCTTAGCCGTAACTGCACCATGACGTCACCCATGACGTCATCGGTGGGTCCCACCTGTCAGCACCGTGGGCTGAGCCCCGCTGACGTCAGCGATGATGTCACCCGAGTGGTCCCACATGTCAGCGACACGTGGAGTCGTGAACCGAGTCCACGGTGGACCCGAGCCGAGCGTGGACCGAGTCCATGGACCGGCTGACGTCAGCCAACCAATCCAGTGTTGCCACGTGTCCATGCTGACGCAATAATTAATTTCCGAAAAAGAAAATGATTTATTAATTCGAAATAATGATTTCAGATTTTGTTTCAAACTTCAAACGCTTATAACTTTTGCGTTTCAACTCCGTTTTGAGTGATTCAAATTTCTAAATTTGTATAAAATTGAGATCTACCTAAATATGAATTTTATTTAATTTTTGGACTAAAGTTTTTCTCTGTAAAATTTTTTAATTGATTATTTAAACTTTAAATAATCATAACTTTTGCATTTTAACTCCAAATTTGACGATTCCAGTTTCTAAAAATTCATAAAATTATGTTCTCTCTGTTCATGGATTTTATTTGGATGTTTGGACACTTTTGCCTATTGTTTATTTGTGTATTTGCTATTTGCACGCTTTACGAGTAGACGTTGAAGTGCCGGAAGGATTCGAAGGAGAAGTATTGACTCAGGATCCAACTCAAGACCAAGAACAAGTACTCTTTGAAGGCAAGTTGTGCTTTGACCATGTTGATCCTATTTCGAAATCTATTTTGATTTAAACTATTGCATGCTAGTTCAATTAGAAAAATACTTTGTTTAAACATGGGGTTAGATAAATACCAATTTCTTTGTATGACACCTTGATTACTTAAGTATGTGCCATGACCCTTGTCACCCTAGTTGTGGATTACTAGTGGACATTATTAAAGCGCCAACATGGGTTTAGAACGTTGTAGTATCTGCTTAGACACGCTCGTGCTCATGACATGATTTTGGACAATCAAATGGTAATATTGACTTAATGACATATTGAACCTGTTTTGGAAAAGTATCATGTGATGTTGATGGCACGTGGTGTATGGTAATCAAGCGGGGTTTGATAAAGCGATTTCGGCCGGGCATGTGGCAAGAGTAATCAGTGGGCCATTGTGGCATTGGGGATGTTGATTTGGTTCTTCGGGTAGTCTTGCCCTGGTCACCTAAGGACTTAACCTTGCAAGCCTTTGAACTGGGTCTAACGTGCAACCACATGTCAGAATGGGGACGGACCTAGTTGACTAAGTTGCTAATAACGTGCACTGTGGGACCTCAGAGGTCAACTACACCCTTTGTGTAAGTTGTGCGGGAGCGCGTCTGGGTGAGGCCAGTACCCATCTAACGGTTGATTGGCCTAGACTTCGCCTTAGCGAAGGGAAGGGTTAGTCTTGCGCAATAACCGGGAGGACCACTTGTATTGTTAGAGGTTTCCGAAAGACTTTATTACTGAACTTCGCCTTTGTGGTGTTTGACTGTATCTTGTGGGTAAAGTGCATAACCTCTGCAGAGTTTAGAATCTATTCGAATAGCCGTGTCCGCGGTATTGGACATCGCTCGGGAATTACAGTCAAGGGTTAGATTTTCTCAAAAATAACTTTGGTTTGAAAGGTTGGGCTGGATTAATAATGAAGTTGATGGAAATGTGGATTAGGATGGGAAAGATGTTTATTAAATTCCTTGAAAAGTTATCTATGCTATACTTGTTTCTACTGCTTTCGAATCTACTTATGCTACTTGTCAAATGCTATTTACTGCAAATATACCTTGAGCTATTCCTTTGTACCAAGCCATGCATATAGTATATTAGCTTGCACTCTGTGCATGACTTGCTGAGTACCAAGTACTCACCCTTGCCTCAAAACAACACCAGTTGAAGAGGAGACTACACCAGCTTTGGAGGAGGAACTCCAAGAGGATCCGTCGACTTAGGGAAGCGAGCCCAGTCAGTTGCCTGTGGTATACTGGATGGCGCCACGATGTTACCTTCTTTGATTTTCCGCTGCTACTATTCCTCTCTTAATAAGTTTCGCCCTGCGAGGCGTGTATTTGTGACTTGACCATAAGGTCAAGTAACCAGTTTGACTATTTAAATAAAGTACTCTATTAGTATCGAATGGTATGATTGTGATATTTACCGATGTTAAGATTGTGTGCACTAGCGCGTTCCTGGACTAGTGCTGAATACACAGAGGGTCCGGATTTGCAAATTTGGGGTCCCGGAGAGGTGGTATCGAGCCATCTTATTTGAGGCTCAACCCTAGCTAGAATGGTCGTAGTGGGGATAAAACCTATTTTCTAAAGCTAAAAATTTGTCAAGATAAGAAATGACATCTCGACTTATCCCCTTCTCTCTTTTCTTGTCTCTTGCTGAAATTTTCCTTACCTTGTCACAATTTAAAAATTCCGAGTTCTTACGTAAAGCACTCTTGTGACAGATGGAGGAAGAGTTCAACTACGTTGATCTGGGAGTTGGTCACGCCGCGGAACTTTGGCATATGCTACAAACTCTCGGAGATTTTGAGAAGCCGCAATACCAAGTGGAAGTGATCAGACAAGCGGGATTGATCAAGGCTTGTGATGTGAAGATTGAGGTACTGCTAGGATAAAGGGCCCAGGCAATCGCCCGATACACTGCACTGCCAGGAGATCTACAATGCAGATGGGTATCCAAGAAGTATCACGACGAGCAATGCGGCACATTACCCGTATCTACGCCAGAGAGTTGGAGAGCACGGTGTTCCGTTATCATCCAGCGCAGCGATAACCTTCTTGACCGAAGGCGATTCGGGATGAGGATGCCACGGTTACACGATTGGCACGATTTGTTGTCACCCAGGAGGATGTACTAGATAATACAAGCAAGGAGCTCTGAAGGCCCGCCAAGGAGATCACGGCAGAGAAGAAGCAGATGGCGGGAAGCTCAAGAGTATGTGGCACACCTTCTGCGAAGGATTGACGAGTTGGAGATGACTTTATGCGGACCCCCGAGCCAAGATTGAGCTACGAGCCGGATCCAGAGGAGTCGGATCTCGATGAGGACAATTCTTCGACTACCACGGAGGACACGATTCTTTGGACATGGCAATCGTTTGGCGCCTATGCGCGGCACATCCGTACTCCAGGCCGTGGAGGTTTTCTCGATGAGTGAGCATAGGTTCTATAGTGAGACTCCTTCGCCAGAGTCGCGTCATAGAATAAAGAGTCACCCTTTAGGCGTTAGACTCGAGTTAGTTCGATTTGGATTTTCATTGTTTCTTTGAGTGTGCATTATGTGTTGCAAGGCCCTTAGGCATTGTAAGCAGCCATACCAAGTTATTAATAATAAAGTTGGACCTTAAGTTACACCTTTCGCCCCGCATAAGTTCCATATTACTTATGCATTCTTGTTTCCCTCTCATCTCTAAACCTAGAGCAAATCGGCTGGATGGTGAACACCCGTGGAAACTTTGGAGGCAATGGAAGCGGTTCTTGCCCAGAAAACCCCAATGAGGAGCACCAGCACCGCCCTTTGGATGTGCAGAATTTGGAGCTTTTCTCGCTGCTCAGACTCGATTGATGCATGCTATGATGCAACAAATGCAACACGTCATCGCGATCCACCGCTAATCAAGTTAATCGAGGACCACGCCGTAATACAAGACTGCCGAGTTCATGAGGACTCACCCACCCACTTTCTCTGCAGGAATGCCAATCCATTGGAGGCCGATGATTGGTTAAGATCAATCGAGAGGAAGCTACACATAGCTCAATGCATAGGAAATGAGAAGGTACTCTACGCTTCTCATCGGCTGAAAGGAACAACCGCCGAATGGTGGGAGAACTTACGTGCCCGCAAGAGAACCCTCAAAATATCACTTGGGAAGAGTTCACAATGCATTCGGCGGTATCATGTGCCTGAAGGAATCATGGACCTTAAGAAGGAGGAGTTGAGCATTGAAGCAAGGTAATCACCGATGGCCGACTACGAACGAGTTCACACAGCCTAGCACGCTACGCTTTGAGGATGTAGCGACAGATAAAGCCAGGCAGTCTCGCTTTATGAAGGGACTTAACTCGGGATTGCAAGTACGATTGATCACCCACACCTTTCCGGACTTCCAAGAGCTGGTGAATAAGGCGCTTATTCTTGAGGACAAAGCGCAAGGAACTGGATGAGAACAGAAGCGCGAGGATGCAACAAAGAAGGATCACGCCAGGAACGCAGCGCTGAGAGTTGCACCAAATCAATTCTTGATTCCAACCACGAGAATGCAACAAGGACACCGTCACGGCACCAAGACTGTCAATCGAACTACTGCACCCAGCCCTGCTAGAAACGCTGCTCGAGCGATCGGCAAGAAGGAACAAGTGAGACGCTGCTACAAGCGCAACGAGCCAGGACACTTTGCCAACAATTGCCCAAAGAAAAGCAGGAGTGACCCGATTCGCTTCAATCTAGGAACCACCCAGCTAGGGCGCCCGACACCAGAGCCACACCCTAGGCGTGGTGAGAGGCCGAGTCAACCATGTCACCGCAGATGCACTGCAGAATGCTACGGACGTCGTCTTTGGGTAAGTTACTTGTTAACTCGATACACCTGCTTGATTTTGTTTGACTCTGGAGCTTCGCATTCGTTTGTTTCAAGGCTTTGCTACTAGAAATGATTTGAGGATTGCAAGACTTAGATGCATGCTTTTAGTTCAAACCCACTGGTTCCGAACTCCGAGCGCCAAGTAGGATGTTCCGGTGAGAATACTAATAGATGGAATAGAGTTCCTAGCAAACCTTATAATTTTGGAGACCCGGACCTTAGGCGTTATTTTGGGAATGGATTGGTTATCCAAGCACAAGGCCGTATTGGATTGTGGGCGAAGGACTATCTCGATTGAGAGCCCGTGTGGGAAGAAAGTGGAACTTCAAGCCACTTGCAGATTAGAGATGGACAGCTTGATGGTTAACAGTACCAAGGCAATCGGCATAGAGGATGTCGATGGTGAATGAGTACCCGGATGTTTTCCGAAGATCTACCTGGTATGCCGCTTGAGGCGAGGGACATAGAGTTTGTGATAGAGCTTGTACCTGGCACAAAGACCGATAGCAAAGAGACCCTATCGGATGTCCACCGAGGAGTTGGTTGAGATGAAGAAAGCAGCTAGAAGAGTTAATGGAGAAGGGATTTATCGGCCGAGTTAGTCGCCGTGGGGAGCACCGAGTTTTGTTTGTCAAGAAAAAGGGCGGAAGTTTCAGGATGTGCATCGACTACCGTGCACTCAATGAAGTCACCGTGGAGAATAAGTATCCGCTACCCAGGATTGATGATTTGTTCGATCAGATGAGAGGAGCCGGAGTTTTCTCCAAGATTGATCTTAGATCGGGATACCCTAAGTTGAAGATCCGATCGGAGTATATTCCGAAGACAGCATTCTCGTCAAGACATGGACATTACGAGTTTCTGATTATGTCCTTTGGATCGACGAATGCGCCCGACTTATTTCATGAATATGATGAATAAGGTGTTCATGGAATATTTGGACAAGTTTGTCGTCGTGTTCATAGACGATATCTGATCTACTCCAAGGCGAGAGGATGAACATGCCGAACACTTAAGGCGAGTTTTGGAAAAGGCGAGGAACAGCAACTTTTCGCCAAGTTCGACAAGTGTGATTTTTGGAAGGACAAAGTGGAGTTTCTTGGACATGTAATGACCGCGGAAGGAGTCGCCGTAGATCCAAGCAAAGTAGAAGGCATGTTACATTAGGAGCGACCAAAGGCGTGACCCAGTTCGGAGTTTCCTTGGAATGGCAGGATACTACCGCCGTTTCATCGAAGGCTTCTCGACAATTGCGAAACCTCTTACGCAATTGCTGAAGAAGGAAAAGAAGTTTGCATGGACGCCAGAATGTGAGAAAGGATTTCAGGAGCTGAAGAAGCGATTGACATCGGCACGGTGTTAGTTCTACGGATGTTGCTCAAAGCTTCGATATTTATTGTGACGCATCGCGCCAAGGATTTGGATGTGTGTTGATGCAGAATGGAAAGGTCGTCGCTTATGCATCAAGGCAGTTGAGGCCGCATGAGGAAAATTATCCGACACATGACCTAGAGTTAGCTGCCGTAGTACATGCCTTGAAGATATGGCGTCACTATCTGATTGGAAACAGATGTGAAGTGTATACGGATCATAAGAGCCTTATGTACATATTCACCCAGTCGGATCTGAATATGAGGCAGAGGAGATGGTTAGAGTTGATCAAGGACTACAATGTTGGAATCCATTACCATCCCGGGAAGGCCAACGTAGTAGCCGATGCTCTGAGTCGGAAAAGCCGTACCGTGAGTGCATTGCTAGCCACAAGTCAGGATGAGTTATGTGAGGATTTTCAGAAAATGAAGATTGAGGTTGTACCTAGCGGATTCTTGGCCGCATTAGAAGTAAAGCCTACCCTAGAGGATCAGATCCGAGAAGGACAGAAGGATGATGACAAGATCCGCAGGATTAAGTCCATCAAGGAAGAAGGCAAGGCGAGAGGACTTCAAGTTGGATGAGCAAGGCACGTTATGGATGAAGGATCGGATTTGTGTGCCTAACAGAAGGAGTTAAAGCAACTAATTACGGAAGAAGCCCATGACTCCAAGTACTCAATTCATCACAGGCGCCAAGATGTATCGGGATCTTAAGGAGAGATTTTGGTGGCCGAGTATGAAACGTGAAGTTGCCGAGCATGTTGCATTGTCTGGCGTATGCCCGGAAGAGTCAAGGCAATGCATCGAGAGACCAGCGAGATTGCTACAGTATTGAAAATACGAGTGGAAGTGGGAGGAAATCGGAATGGATTTCATTACCGGTTTGCCGAAGACTCAAGGAGGTTATGACTCCATATGGGTTATAGTGGATCGCTTGACCAAGGTAGCCCATTTTATCCCGTGAAGACCACTTACTCGGAGACAAGTTGGCGAGTTGTACATGATCGTGGTTGTCTGTTTGCACGGAGTGCCAAAGAGGATTGTATCAGACGGTACCCAATTTACCTCAAGGTTACGGAATAAGTTGCATGAAGCTATGGGGACCCATTTGAACTTCAGCCTGACTTATCATCCTGAGACGGATGGAGCCAGGCCAGAAAAGAGTCAACCAGATCTGGAGGATATGTTAAGAGCTTGTGCATTGGCTTATGCTACCTCTTGGGATAAGAGTTTGCCGTATGCCGAGTTCGATTACAACAATAGTTATCGAGGCTAGTTCTGAGATGTCACCTTTTGAGGCCTTTGTATGGTCGACCTGTCGGACTCCATTGAATTGGAATGAGACCGGCGAGCGCCGTGTCTTCGGGCCTGATATTCTTCAAGAAGTGAAGAGCGGTCGCCATGATTAGGGAAAGGTTGAAGATCGCCCAATCTCGGCGAGAAGAGTTATCTTGACAATCGTCGCGAGGGATTTGAGTTTTGAACGAAGACTTTGTATACCTCAGGGTTACGCCTCTCGAGGGAGTTAAGAGGTTCCATGCCAAAGGGAAACTTCGCACCCGTTATGTTGGACCATTTAAGATTTTGAGCGCATGAGGCGAAGTTGCTTATCATTTGGAGTTGCCACGATCGTTAACGAGGAGTACATGATGTATTCCATGTGTCCCGATTGAAGAAGTGTCTCAAGTTCTGAGAGCAGACACCGTTAGAGTCAATTGAGTTGCAAGAGGATTTGACTTAAAAGGAGCATACCGTGAGAATACTAGACACGATGGATCGAGAAACTAGAAACAAGTCAACCCGTTTCTGTAGAGTTCAGTGGAGCAACCATGAAGAAAGCGAAGCAACTTGGGAGCGCGAAGAGGATTTGAAGAAAGAGTTTCCAAACCTATTCTGTAGTGAGCCCTGAATCTCGGGGACGAGATTCTATTAAGGGGGGGGAGGTTTGTAACACCCCAAAATTTTGCTTTTCTTAAATTCATGTGTGATTTGGCACTTTAGTGAATTTTTGGAATTTTCTGGAATTTATTTGGATTTATTTGGAATTTATTTGAATTTATTCCATTTTGAAATAATTAAAGAATTTAATTTTGCAAATAAAATTTTGTTGGAAATATTTTGTTTGAGTCCAAAATGTTCTAAAATATTTTCCAGAATTTTTCTGAGTCTTTTGCTATTTTTAATGAATTAAATGAATTCTGGAATTATTTTAATTATTAAATCATTTGGAAAATGCGAGTGGGTTTGTCTTGTTCATCCGGCCGAGGCCGAGTCGGACTCGAGTTCGAGTCCGACCGAACCACGTGACTCGACCAAACCAACTCCAAAACCTAATCGATCCCAACCGTTGGATCAAGATCCAGCGGTCGGGATTTCCGTCTCAGCTCGGTCGAATCCGATCCCGGAGGTCGCGCCCCGTGTGATCGTGGCCGTTGATCGCGCCACGTGGGCGGCTGCGTCATCGTCCTGCCGAGTCGAGCCGGACTCCTCGCCGCGTTGCCGCCGTGTCCGCTAGGGTTCCGGTTTGTCGCGCGCATCCGAGGGTATTTAATCGTGAGACATCGCCGAGGTTGCCTCGTCCGTCTTGCACACGTGCCCCAAGCCATCTCGCCTGAGCCGTCGCCGTTTGCCGTCTGAGCTCGCGGAGTTGGAATCACTGTTGCGTAAGCGGTTTAACGCCCGATTCCGCCCGTCCGTCGTCTTCCGCCGAAGGAGCCGAATCCGGAATCCCCACGGCGAGGCGCACCCGAAGGAGGACTCATCTCGCCGAGAGGTCCTCCGCGCCGTCGGCTTGGTCGCCGTCCCGCGTCCAGGTGAGCCAGCGCGCCGGCGTTGCCATCGCCACCCCGAGCTCGCACAACCGTTGGATCAAGATCCGACCATCACGGTGAGCCCACGTTCTCCCCAAACCTAGAATCCAGATTAGATGCGGGCCGTTGGATCAAGATCCAGCGGCCCACGATCGACCACGTCGCCCGTCTTGTGGATAGCGTTACGAGTTAGGATCGTTTCCAACCGTTGGATCAAGATCAGCGGCTCCGGATTGAATGCGTTCACCCCAAAAGCGTGAAGCATAGATCAATACGGCGTTGATTTTCAAATCAGCGGCCGAGATTGTGCCACGTGTACCCAAGCCACGTCACGGCGCGTGGCGCGTGTCTACGACACGCAGGGGCCCGCGTGTCGGCGGCCTTAGCCGTGAATCGCACCATGGCGTCACCCATGGCGTCATCGGTGGAATCCCCACTGTCGGCACCGTGGTGAGCCCCGCGGCGTCGGCGATGATGTCACCCGGTGGTCCCACATGTCGACACGTGGAGTCGTGAAACCGAGTCCACGGTGGACCCGAGCCGGCGTGGACCGAGTCCATGGACCGGTGACGTCAGCCAACCAATCGATGTTGCCCACGTGTCCATGCTTTGGCGCCAATAATTAATTTCGAAAAAGAAAATGATTTATTAATTCGAAATAATGATTTGATTTTGTTTCAAACTTCAAGCGCTTATAACTTTTGCGTTTCAACTCCGTTTGAGTGATTCAAATTTCTAAATTTGTATAAAATTGAGATCTACCTAAATATGAATTTTATTTAATTTTTGGACTAAAGTTTTCTCTGTAAATTTTTTAATTGATTATTTAAACTTTAAATAATCATAACTTTTGCATTTTAACTCCAAATTTGACGATTCCAGTTTCTAAAAATTCATAAAATTATGTTCTCTCTGTTCATGGATTTTATTTGGATGTTTGGACACTTTTGCCTATTGTTTATTTGTGTATTTGCTATTTGCACGCTTTACGAGTAGACGTTGAAGTGCCGGAAGGATTCGAAGGAGAAGTATTGACTCAGGATCCAACTCAAGACCAAGAACAAGTACTCTTTGAAGGCAAGTTGTGCTTTGACCATGTTGATCCTATTTCGAAATCTATTTTGATTTAAACTATTGCATGCTAGTTCAATTAGAAAAATACTTTGTTTAAACATGGGGGTTAGATAAATACCAATTTGCTGTATGACACCTTGATTACTTAAGTATGTGCCATGACCCTTGTCACCCTAGTTGTGGATTACTAGCTGGACATTATTAAACTGCCAACATGGGTTTAGAACGTTGTAGTATACTGCTTAGACCTGCTACGTGCTCATGACATGATTTTGGACAATCAAATGGTAATATTGACTTAATGACATATTGAACCTGTTTTGGAAAAGTATCATGTGATGTTGATGGCACGTGGTGTATGGTAATCAACTGGGGTTTGATAAACAGCTTCGGCCAGGGCATGTGGCAAGAGTAATCAGTGGGCCGATTGTGGCATTGGGGATGTTGATTTGGTTCTTGGGTAGTCTTGCCCTGGTCACCCTAAGGACTTAACCTTGCAAGCCTTTGAACTGGGTCTAACGTGCAACCACATGTCTGTAATGGGACGGACCTAGTTGACTAAGTTGCTAATAACGTACCTGTGGGACCTCAGGAGGTCAACTACACCCTTTGTGTAAGTTGTACGGGGAGCGTCTGGCCGAGGCCAGTGTACCCATCTAACGGTTGATTGGCCTAGACTTCGCCTTAGCGAAGGAAGGGTTAGTCTTGCCAATAACCGGGGAGGACCACTTGTATTGTTAGAGGTTTAGAAAGACTTTATTCACGGGAACTTCGCCTTTGTGGTGTTTGACTGTATCTTGTGGGTAAAGTGCATAACCTCTGCAGAGTTTAGAATCTATTCGAATAGCCGTGTCATGTATTGGACATCGCTCGGGAATTACAGTCAAGGGTTAGATTTTCTCAAAAATAACTTTGGTTTGAAAGGTTGGGCTGGATTAATAATGAAGTTGATGGAAATGTGGATTAGGATGGGAAAGATGTTTATTAAATTCCTTGAAAAGTTATCTATGCTATACTTGTTTCTACTGCTTTCGAATCTACTTATGCTACTTGTCAAATGCTATTTACTGCAAATATACCTTGAGCTATTCCTTTGTACCAAGCCATGCATATAGTATATTAGCTTGCACTCTGTGCATGACTTGCTGAGTACCAAGTACTCACCCTTGCCTCAAAACAACACCAGTTGAAGAGGAGACTACACCAGCTTTGGAGGAGGAACTCCAAGAGGATCCGTCGACTTAGGGAAGCGAGCCCAGTCAGTTGCCTGTGGTATACTGGATGGCGCCACGATGTTACCTTCTTTGATTTTCCGCTGCTACTATTCCTCTCTTAATAAGTTTCGCCCTGCGAGGCGTGTATTTGTGACTTGACCATAAGGTCAAGTAACCAGTTTGACTATTTAAATAAAGTACTCTATTAGTATCGAATGGTATGATTGTGATATTTACCGATGTTAAGACTGTGTGCACTAGCGCGTTCCTGGACTAGTGCTGAATACACAGAGGGTCCGGATTTGCAAATTCGGGGTCCCGACAGAGGTGGTATCAGAGCCATACTGACTGTAGGCTCAACCCTAGCTAGAATGGTCGTAGTGGGGATAAAACCTATTTTCTAAAGCTAAAAATTTGTCAAGATAAGAAATGACATCTCGACTTATCCCCTTCTCTCTTTTCTTGTCTCTTGCTGAAATTTTCCTTACCTTGTCACAATTTAAAAATTCCGAGTTCTTACGTAAAGCACTCTTGTGACAGATGGAGGAAGAGTTCAACTACGTTGATCTGGGAGTTGGTCACGCCGCGGAACTTTGGCATATGCTACAAACTCTCGGAGATTTTGAGAAGCCGCAATACCAAGTGGAAGTGATCAGACAAGCGGGATTGATCAAGGCTTGTGACGTGAAGATTGAGGTACCTGCTAGGAAAAAGGGCCCAGGCAATCGCCGATACACCGACCTTGCCGGAGATCTACAATGCAGATGGGTATCCAAGAAGTATCACGACGAGCAATGCGGCACATTACCCGTATCTACGCCAGAGAGTTGGAGAGCACGGTGTTCCGTTATCATCCGCGCAGCGATAACCTTCTTGACCCGAAGGCGATTCAGGATGAGGATGCCACGGTTACACAGTTGGCACGATTTGTTGTCGCCCAGGAGGATGTACTAGATAATACAAGCAAGGAGCTACAGAAGGCCCGCAAGGAGATCACGACAGAGAAGAACAGATGGCGGGAAGCTCAAGAGTATGTGGCACACCTTCTGCGAAGGATTGACGAGTTGGAGATGACTTTGTACGGACCAGACCCAGAGCCAAGATTTAGCTACACGAGCGAGATCCGGAGGAGTCGGATCTCGATGAGGACATCGCTTCTTCTCGACTACCACGGAGGACACGATTCTTTGGACATGGCAATCGTTTCGCGCCTATGCCGCAGCATCCGTACCCAGGCCGTGGAGGTTTTCTCGATGAGTGAGCATAGGTTCTATAGTGAGACTCCTTCGCCGAGTCGCGTCATAGAATAAAGAGTCACCCTTTAGGCGTTAGACTCCAGAGTTAGTTCGATTTGGATTTTCATTGTTTGCTAAGTGTGCAGTATGTGTTGCAAGGCCCTTAGGCATTGTAAGCAGCCATACCAAGTTATTAATAATAAAGTTGGACCTTAAAGTTACACCTTTCGCCCCGCATAAGTTCCATATTACTTGTCTGTTCTTGTTTCCCTCTCATCTCTAAACCTAGAGCAAATCGACAGATGGTGAACACCCGTGGAAACTTTGGAGGCAATGGAAGCGGTTCTTGCCCAGCAGAAAACCCCAATGAGGGAGCACCAAGACCGCCACATGGATGTGCAGAATTTGGAGCTTTTCTCGCTGCTCGGACTCGATTGATGCATGCTATGATGCAACAAATGCAACACGTCAGCTGCTGCGATCCACCGCTAATCAAGTTAATCGGGGACCACGCCGTAATACAAGGCTGTCGAGTTCATGAGGACTCACCCACCCACTTTCTCTGGGAATGCCAATCCATTGGAGGCCGATGATTGGTTAAGATCAATCGAGAGGAAGCTACACATAGCTCAATGCATAGGAAATGAGAAGGTACTCTACGCTTCTCATCAATTTGAAAGGAACAATTGCCGAATGGTGGGAGAACTTACGTGCCACGCAAGAGAACCCTCAAAATATCACTTGGGAAGAGTTCACCGGTTGCATTCGACAAAGATCATGTGCCTGAAGGAATCATGGACCTTAAGAAGGAGGAGTTGAGCATTGAAGCAAGGTAATCACCGGTGGCCGACTACCCGAACAGGTTCACCACGGCTAGCACGCTTAATTGAGGATGTAGCGACAGATAAAGCCAGACAGTCTCGCTTTATGAAGGGACTTAACTCAGGATTGCAAGTACGATTGATCACCCACACCTTTCCAGACTTCCAAGAGCTGGTGAATAAGGCGCTTATTCTTGAGGACAAGCGCAAGGAACTGGATGAGAACAGGAAGCGCAGGATGCAACAGCAAGGATCACGCCGAACGCATATGGCGCTGAGAGTTGCACCAAATCAATTCTTCGATTCCAACCACGAGAATGCAACAAGGACACCGTCACCGGCACCAAGACCTGTCAATCGTAACTACTGCACCCGGCCCACACTAGAAACGCCTTTGCTCCCAGCGATCGGCAAGAAACAGTGAGAAGCCGCTACAAGCGCAACGAGCCGTGACACTTTGCCAACAGCTGCCCAAAGAAAACAGCCGAGGAGTGACCCAGTTCGCTTCAATCTAGGAACCACCCCAGCTAGGACGCCAAAGACCAGGAGCCACACCCTAGGCGTGGTGAGAGGCCGAAGTCAACCATGTCACCGCAGATGCAACTGCAGAATGCTACGGACGTCGTCTTGGGTAAGTTACTTGTTAACTCGATGCACCTGCTTGATTTTGTTTGACTCGAGCTTCGCATTCGTTTGTTTCGCAAGGCTTTGCTACTAGAAATGATTTGAGGATTGCAAGACTTAGATGCATGCTTTTAGTTCAAACCCTGGTTCCGAACTCCGAGCGCAAGTAGGATGTTCCGGGTGAGAATACTAATAGATGGAATAGAGTTCCTAGCAAACCTTATAATTTTGGAGACCCGGACCTTAGACGTTATTTTGGGAATGGATTGGTTATCCAAGCACAAGGCCGTATTGGATTGTGGACGAAGGACTATCTCGATTGAGAGCCCGTGTGGGAAGAAAGTGGAACTTCAAGCCACCGCAGATTAGAGATGGGCAGTTGATGGTTAACTTGATACCAAGGCAATCGGCATAGAGGATGTCCCGATGGTGAATGAGTACCCGGATGTTTTTCCGAAGATCTACGGTATGCCGCGACGAGGGACATAGAGTTTGTGATAGAGCTTGTACAGTACAAAGACCGATAGCAAAGAGACCCTATCGGATGTCCACCGAGGAGTTGGTTGAGATGAAGAAAGCAGCTAGAAGAGTTAATGGAGAAGGGATTTATCGACCGAGTTAGTTCGCCGTGGGAGCACCGGTTTTGTTTGTCAAGAAAAAGGACGGAAGTTTCGGGATGTGCATCGACTACCGTGCACTCAATGAAGTCACCGTGAAGAATAAGTATCCGCTACCCAGGATTGATGATTTGTTCGATCGGTGAGAGGAGCCGGAGTTTTCTCCAAGATTGATCTTAGATCGGGATACCATCGATTGAAGATCCGATCGTAAGATATTCAAGACTGCATTCTCGTCAAGATATGGACATTACGAGTTTACGCTATGTCCTTTGGGTAGCGATTTAATGCGCCACTATTTCATGAATATGATGAATAAGGTGTTCATGGAATATTTGGACAAGTTTGTCGTCGTGTTCATAGACGATATCCTGATCTACTCCAAGACGAGGAGGATGAACATGCCGAACACTTAAGGCGAGTTTTGGAAAAGGCGAGGAACGACAACTTTTCGCCAAGTTCAGCAAGTGTGATTTTTGGAAGGACAAAGTGGAGTTTCTTGGACATGTAATGACCGCAGAAGGAGTCGCCAGTAGATCCAAGCAAAGTAGAAGCCGTGTTACATTGGGAGCGACCAAAGATCGTGACCAGATTCGGAGTTTCCTTGGAATGGCAGGATACTACCGCCGTTTCATCGAAGGCTTCTCGACAATTGCGAAACCTCTTACGCAATTCTTTGAAGAAGGAAAAGAAGTTTGCATGGACGCCATAATGTGAGAAAGGATTTCAGAGTCAAGAAGCGATTGACATCGGCACCGTGTTAGTTCTACCGGATGTTGCTCAAAGCTTCGATATTTATTGTGACGCATCGCGCCAAGGACTTGGATGTGTCTTGTCTGAGAATGGAAAGGTCGCCGCTTATGCATCAAAGCGATTGAGGCCGCATGAGGAAAATTATCCGACACATGACCTAGAGTTAGCTGCCGTAGTACATGCCTTGAAGATATGGCGTCACTATCGATTGGAAACAGATGTGAAGTGTATACGGATCATAAGAGCCTTATGTACATATTCACCCAATCGGATCTGAATATGAGGCGAGAGGAGATGGTTAGAGTTGATCAAGGACTACAATGTTGGAATCCATTACCATCCGGGAAGGCCAACGTAGTAGCCGATGCTCTGAGTCGGAAAAGCCGTCACAGTGAGTGCATTGCTAGCCACAAGTCGGGATGAGTTATGTGAGGATTTTCGGAAAATGAAGATTGAGGTTGTACCTAAGCGGATTCTTGGCCGCATTAGAAGTAAAGCCTACCCTAGAGGATCAGATCCGAGAAGGACAGAAGGATGATGACAAGATCCGCAGGATTAAGTCCATCAAGGAAGAAGGCAAGGCAGAGGACTTCAAGTTGGATGAGCAAGGCACGTTATGGATGAAGGATCGGATTTGTGTGCCTAACAGGAAGGAGTTAAAGCAACTAATTCTGGAAGAAGCCCATGACTCCAAGTACTCAATTCATCCTGGAAGCGCCAAGATGTATCAGGATCTTAAGGAGAGATTTTGGTGGCCGAGTATGAAACGTGAAGTTGCCGAGCATGTTGCATTGTGCGACGTATGCCAGAGAGTCAAGGCAATGCATCAGAGACCAGCAGGATTGCTACTTACCGAAAATACCTGAGTGGAAGTGGGAGGAAATCGGAATGGATTTCATTACCGGTTTGCCGAAGACTCAAGGAGGTTATGACTCCATATGGGTTATAGTGGATCGCTTGACCAAGGTAGCCCATTTTATCCCCGTGAAGACCACTTACTCGGGAGACAAGTTGGCAGAGTTGTACATGATCAGGGTTGTCTGTTTGCACGGAGTGCCAAAGAGGATTGTATCGGACAGAGGTACCCAATTTACCTCAAGGTTCTGGAATAAGTTGCATGAAGCTATGGGGACCCATTTGAACTTCAGCACAGCTTATCATCCACAGACGGATGGACAGACCGAAAGAGTCAACCAGATTCTGGAGGATATGTTAAGAGCTTGTGCATTGGCTTATGCTACCTCTTGGGATAAGAGTTTGCCGTATGCCGAAGTTCGATTACAACAATAGTTATCGAGGCTAGTTCTGAGATGTCACCTTTTGAGGCCTTTGTATGGTCGACCACTGTCGGACTCCATTGAATTGGAATGAGGCCGTGGCGCCGTGTCTTCGGGCCTGATATTCTTCAAGAAGCTGAAGAGCGGTCGCCATGATTAGGGAAAGGTTGAAGATCGCCCAATCTCGACAGAAGAGTTATCTTGACAATCGTCGCGAGGATTTGAGTTTTGAACCGTAAGACTTTGTATACCTCGAGTTACGCCTCTCGGGGAGTTAAGAGGTTCCATGCCAAAGGGAAACTTCGCACCCGTTATGTTGGACCATTTAAGATTTTGAGCCGCAGAGGCGAAGTTGCTTATCACCGGAGTTGCCCACGATCGTTAACAGGAGTACATGATGTATTCCATGTGTCCCGATTGAAGAAGTGTCTCCGAGTTCTGAGAGCAGACACAGATTAGAGTCAATTGAGTTGCAAGAGGATTTGACTTATAAGGAGCATCCCGTGAGAATTCTAGACACGATGGATCGAGAAACTAGAAACAAGTCAACCCGTTTCTGTAGAGTTCAGTGGAGCAACCATGAAGAAAGCGAAGCAACTTGGGAGCGCGAAGAGGATTTGAAGAAAGAGTTTCCAAACCTATTCTGTAGTGAGCCCTGAATCTCGGGGACGAGATTCTATTAAGGGGGGGGAGGTTTGTAACACCCCAAAATTTTGCTTTTCTTAAATTCATGTGTGATTTGGCACTTTAGTGAATTTTTGGAATTTTCTGGAATTTATTTGGATTTATTTGGAATTTATTTGAATTTATTCCATTTTGAAATAATTAAAGAATTTAATTTTGCAAATAAAATTTTGTTGGAAATATTTTGTTTGAGTCCAAAATGTTCTAAAATATTTTCCAGAATTTTTCTGAGTCTTTTGCTATTTTTAATGAATTAAATGAATTACTGGGAATTATTTTAATTATTAAATCGCTGGAAAATGCGAGTGGGTTTGTACTGTTCATCCGACCGAGCCCGAGTCAGACTCGAGTTCGAGTCCGACCCGAGCCACGTGACTCGACCAAACCAACTCCAAAACCTAATCGATCCCAACCGTTGGATCAAGATCCAACGGTCAGGATTTCCCCGTACCGCTTCGGTCGAATCCGGACCGGACCCGATCGCGCCCGTGTGATCGTGGCCGTTGATCGCGCCACGTGGACGGCTGTGCGTCATCGTCCCTGCCGAGTCCGAGCCGGACTCCTCCGCCGCGTTGCCGCCGTGTCCCGCTAGGGTTCCGGTTTGTGCGCGCATCCCGAGGGTATTTAATGCGTGAGACATCGCCCGAGGTTGCCCTCGTCCGTGCGCACCCGTGCCCCCAAGCCATCTCGCCTGAGCCGTCGCCGTTTGCCCGTACGAGCTCGCCGGAGTTGGAATCCTGTTGCGCAGCGGTTTAACGCCGATTCCGCCGCCGTCCGTCGTCTTCCGCCGAGAAGGAGCCCAGATCCGGAATCCCCGCGACGAGACGCACCCGAAGGGAGGACTCATCTCGCCGGAGAGGTCCCGCAGCGCCGTCGGCTTGGTCACCGTCCCCGCGTCCGGTGAGCCCGCGCCGCCGCGTTGCCATCGCCACCCCCGAGCTCGCACGACCGTTGGATCAAGATCCGACCATCACGGTGAGCCCACGTTCTCCCCCAAACCCTAGAATCCAGATTAGATCTGGACCGTTGGATCAAGATCCAACGGCCCACGATCGGCCACGTCGCCCGTACTGTGGATAACGTTACGGGTTAGGATCGTTTCCAACCGTTGGATCAAGATCCAACGGCTCAGATTGACTGCGTTCACCCCAAACGCGTGAAGCATAGATCCAATCTGGGCCGTTGATTTTCAAATCAACGGCCGAGATTGTGCCACGTGTACCCAAGCCACGTCACGAGCGTGGCGGCGTGTCTACGACCGCAGCGGGGCCCGCGTGTCAGCGGCTTAGCCGTAACTGCACCATGACGTCACCCATGACGTCATCAGTGGGTCCCACCTGTCAGCACCGTGGGCTGAGCCCCGCTGACGTCAGCGATGACGTCACCCGAGTGGTCCCACATGTCAGCGACACGTAGAGTCGTGGACCGAGTCCACGGTGGACCCGAGCCGAGCGTGGACCAAGTCCATGGACCGGCTGACGTCAGCCAACCAATCCAGTGCTGCCACGTGTCCATGCTGACGCAATAATTAATTTCCGAAAAAGAAAATGATTTATTAATTCGAAATAATGATTTCAGATTTTGTTTCAAACTTCAAACGCTTATAACTTTTGCGTTTCAACTCCGATTTGAGTGATTCAAATTTCTAAATTTGTATAAAATTGAGATCTACCTAAATATGAATTTTATTTAATTTTTGGACTAAAGTTTTTCTCTGTAAAATTATTTAATTGATTATTTGAACTTTAAATAATCATAACTTTTGCATTTTAACTCCAAATTTGTGATTCCAGTTTCTAAAAATTCATAAAATTATGTTCTCTCTGTTCATTGATTTTATTTGGATGTTTGGACACTTTTGCCTATTGTTTATTTGTGTATTTGCTATTTGCACGCTTTACGAGTAGACGTTGAAGTGCCGGAAGGATTCGAAGGAGAAGTATTGACTCAGGATCCAACTCAGACCAAGAACAAGTACTCTTTGAAGGCAAGTTGTGCTTTGACCATGTTGATCCTATTTCGAAATCTATTTTGATTTAAACTATTGCATGCTAGTTCAATTAGAAAAATACTTTGTTTAAACATGGGGTTAGATAAATACCAATTTCTTTGTATGACACCTTGATTACTTAAGTATGTGCCATGACCCTTGTCACCCTAGTTGTGGATTACTAGCTGGACATTATTAAAGCGCCAACATGGGTTTAGAACGTTGTAGTATCTTTGCTTAGACACACTTTCGTGCTCATGACATGATTTTGGACAATCAAATGGTAATATTGACTTAATGACATATTGAACCTGTTTTGGAAAAGTATCATGTGATGTTGATGGCACGTGGTGCATGGTAATCAAGCGGGGTTTGATAAACGATTTTCGGCCAGGGGCATGTGGCAAGAGTAATCAGGTGGGCCGATTGTGGCATTGGGGATGTTGATTTGGTTCTTCGGGTAGTCTTGCCCTGGTCACCCTAAGGACTTAACCTTGCAAGCCTTTGAAGCTGGGTCTAACGTGCAACCACATGTCTGTAATGGGACGGACCTAGTTGACTAAGTTGCTAATAACGTGCACTGTGGGACCTCGAGGAGGTCAACTACACCCTTTGTGTAAGTTATGCGGGGAGGCGTCTGGGCTGAGGCCAGGTACCCATCTAACGATTGATTGGCCTAGACTTCGCCTTAGCGAAGGAAGGGTTAGTCTTAATAACCGGGAGGACCACTTGTATTGTTAGAGGTTTCCGAAAGACTTTGTTACGGGAACTCGCCTTTGTGGTGTTTGACTGTATCTTGTGGGTAAAGTGCATAACCTCTGCAGAGTTTAGAATCTATTCGAATAGCCGTGTCCACGGTATTGGACATCGCTCGGGAATTACAGTCAAGGGTTAGATTTTCTCAAAAATAACTTTGGTTTGAAAGGTTGGGCTGGATTAATAATGAAGTTGATGGAAATGTGGATTAGGATGGGAAAGATGTTTATTAAATTCCTTGAAAAGTTATCTATGCTATACTTGTTTCTCTTTGCTTTGAATCTACTTATGCTACTTGTCAAATCTTTGTTTCTTGCAAATATACCTTGAGCTATTCCTTTGTACCAAGCCATGCATATAGTATATTAGCTTGCACTCTGTGCATGACTTGCTGAGTACCAAGTACTCACCCTTGCCTCAAAACAACACCAGTTGAAGAGGAGACTACACCAGCTTTGGAGGAGGAACTCCAAGAGGATCCGTCGACTTAGGGAAGCGAGCCCAGTCAGTTGCCTGTGGTATACTGGATGGCACCACGATGTTACCTTCTTTGATTTTCCATTTGCTACTATTCCTCTCTTAATAAGTTTAGCCTGCCAATCGTGTATTTGTGACTTGACCATAAGGTCAAGTAACCAGTTTGACTATTTAAATAAAGTACTCTATTAGTATCGAATGGTATGATTGTGATATTTACCGATGTTAAGATTGTGTGCACTAGCGCGTTCCTGGACTAGTGCTGAATACACAGAGGGTCCGGATTTGCAAATTTGGGGTCCCGACACCATCCTTGAAGGCATGTTGCACGGCATCGTTGTCTACTTCCAGAAAAGGCATGCGGAAGCGGTACTTCATGCCTCGACATTTCAAACGCCGTATTATTCGCGGATGATGGCCTACATGGAGGAACGAACCATGAAAGCTCAGCAGCATATGGTGCGTAGCTTCGGGGTCACTGAATACCGCTTCGAGGTGACTCTTCGGTGCAAAAGGGGATTGGGAACGGACACAGCGGTTATTACGCACGAGGTTAATCTAGGGCAAGGGGCATCTGGATGGTGTGAATGCACCTGCAATAAGCCAAGACTCCTCCATATTCCTTGCTCACACGTGATGGCTGCTTGTGGGCAAATTGGGATGAACACGTCGCAATACATGTCGCCTTTCTACTTGAAGGATCAAGTTCTCCATACCTGGTTTGGTGAGTTCCGTGGTTTTCGTGCACACGGTGATTTCACTCCGATTAACAGAGATGAGCGCATATGTCTGCCGGATCCAACCTTGCGGAGGTGTGCGGAAGGGCAGTCTGGTCGTCCACAGACTAGGCGCATTTGCAACGACATGGATGAATTTGAAGTGGGTGGCCCTCTTAGGAGGTGTTCTGAGTGTGGCGAGTATGGCCACAAGGCAAACCAGTGCACGTAGACAAACAAGTGTATCGAATTATGTAACTATATGCACGTTGTCACTTTAATTGGATATATTGTAATATTGACGCGATTGGATGTCTTTTATTCATATATGTAGTGTGTTTTATCCATATATGTTGTGTTTCTCATATGCACGTTTTCAATACGTATCGAACTGTGTAGTTATATGCACGTTTTCAATATATATCGAACCAGTGCACGTTTTCATATATGTTGTGTTTCTCATATGTTGTGTAATTTTAGTTATGTTAAACCCTTTTGTCTTCTTTTCATATATGTTGTGTACTTTTATTTATATATGTTGTGTTTCCCATTTTTTGTGTGGTATTATTTATATTGAATCATTTATATGTGCAGGGATATAGCAGATGGACTCACTTCTGGACCCTATGTTGGATGTGCGGCAACGTGCGCACATCCACACGACATAGGGCAATGACAAGTTGGCCTTACTGCGGATTCGTGTGCCTAAGAAGGCATGGTGCGTTCACCCTCGCTTCCACACCAGGTTAGTTGCAATACTTATACTTGTTACATTCTTCATACAACTAGTGTTCGTAACATTCAATTGATGCAACTCTGCTCTTTCTTGTTAGGCTGGCACGTGCCGGGCTACTTCTGCTAGTCCGCATGGTGGAGGGTTCAACTGCTGACCCCGGTGAGCCCGATGACCAGGCAGAGGGTGACGACGGTCCCACGGCCGCGCGGCGTTTCCGTTCGACTTCGGCCCGATAGCGTGTTTAGTCGACCGCTGGACGCCGGAGACGCACACTTTTCACCTTCCCTTCGCGGAGGTGACGGTGACTCTGCAGGACGTCACCATGCTCACTGGCTTGCCGATCGTCGGGGCAGCGAACGGACCCTCGGTGACTCCTGCTGGGTGGGTGGCGGACTTGGCGCTGCGCTTCGCCGGGGTTGCAGATGTTGACCCACAGATACCGATAGGCCTGAGGCACGGGCCATCGAGGAGGTGGTTACAGCAGTTCAAGGTTAGGGATTGTACATGTTACTATGTTGCTCCAGCTTTGCATAACAATAATGTGGTATCACATTCTTTCGATTGTCTCAGGTGCAACGGATGGCGGCTCAGCCCACCGACTACCAGGTTGCTAGGCACCTTGAAGCCTATCTGCTTTGGTTGTTCGGCTGGGTGATGTTCACGTCGACTCATGGTGACACCGTGGACGCGCGTTGGATAGCCTATGCACTGGCTATTGCGGACGCGGAGCCTGACGACGTACCGCAGGTATCCTGGGGTTCGGCGGTTCTTGCTGCCACGTACCGCGCCCTTTGCGACGCGTGCGTGAAGAAAGGCAAGAACCCCAATCTTACCGGGATGCCCCTTCTTCTTCAGTTGTGGTCGTTCGAGCGCTTCTCCATGGGTCGACCCTACGTGGACCCTCGACACTACACTGCTGACGAGTACGACGGTGATGCGCTGGACCGACCGACGATGGGCTCGCTTTGGACCAGGCGACGCGTACATTTTTTTAACTCATTAATGCAATTTATATTTCAATGCCATCTGCTTATAGTTAGTTCCACTCTATTGCAGCCACAGTGGGCAGGTCTCCAGGTACGTGCGGCGTACCTCTCCTTCACGGAGGCTTTCGACCATCTGATGGAGGGGCAGGTCGTCTGGGACCCTTACAGCGACCAGCGCGTAGCAGAGAGAGCTACGGGGGGGGGGGGGCTGTCACAGCTGTGCTACAGGGACCATGCTTACTGGATGATGAGGAGGAAGCTTGTCTTCGACGTCTTCGTAGAGGACTACGCGCTGCACCAAGTCCTCAGGCAGTTCGGACTACGCCAGGTGGTCCCTGTTCCTTTGAGGGAACGCGTGCCAGCAAAAGTGCACTCGTGAGTTACTCGCCACTACAAGTATGCTAAGTGCGTATGAACATAATTGTAATAATGAGGTTTTTCATGCAGGTACTCCACCTAGGGACCCCAGAAGACCATGGTCACCTTGCTGCAGAGGATGGCGTCGTGGCTTGCGCAGTGGGAGGGGGCGCTGGATGCGCCCTACGACTCCTCCTCCTACCAGGAGTACTTGTCCTGGTACGTGCGCCGGACCCGTACTCGTCTCCTACACGTGGAGGACCAGCCTGCCCAGGTGTTTGCGCCTAGCGTCGCAGACTTGTACTCGAGCCGCGCAGGAGTGGCACTGCACGAGATGGTAAGTCTTGTTTAATAAATTTCATCATTTATTCGTTACCTATGTCGTTATGTTTATCGTTTGTTTGTACGTGATAGGTGGACGAGGCCAGGGACTTGCACCACCATGCCATTGACTTTCTGACTAGGCTACAGCAGGGGGCCACTTTCGCACTCGACGAGGTTTCAGAGGCCATGAGGCGTGTGGAGGTGCAGTCCCGACGGATCGTGGAGATTGGCACTGCTTGCCACGTCCCAGCCCTGACTGTTTCGGCTGGCACCTCGTCCAGGCCGCCACCCGGGCTCAGCTCGTCGACACCACCTTCCCGACCACCACTACACCCGGGCTCCAGTTTCCACACCCCGGTGCCTCCAGCTCTAGGCACGGTAGGAGGATCCAGTTGGCAGGCGCCCGCACGCGGGCCTACCATGGTCCCCACACCCGATAAGTCGATAAATATTCAATTGATCTTGTTCCGAGTCTAATCACCTCACTATAATTAAATGTTAATGTCTGTTTGTAGGCCTCCTAGGACAGGCCTCTACTTCGGACACCCAGTAAGGACACGACGTTCCTGACTACTGGACCGATCAATTCTTCACAGGGGCTCAGTTGACACAGCCTGGTGCAGCCACGCAGTACACGCCGCCTCCTCCAGCCACGCAGTACACACAGCCGGCTGCAGCTACGCACGACCCGTTGCCTCCCCGCTTGCGTCGCCCGGCGGATCGGTACAGCCCTTCGGACTACGGCTGGGAGGGACCGTCGCGGGCGCTTCACCCACGACCTCTCGACTATGCACCCCCTTCAGCGCGTCGGCAGAGGAGAGGTCGCGCTAGGGCTAGGGGTAGGGGTCAGGATCCACCACCGGGGGTGATCAGGATTAGGCTGTCCGTCCGTGTCATAATTTTTTTGTTAATGTCCTGTTATGGTACTTTCTCAAATTACGTTTTACCATCTATTTTGTGTACTTTCTCATAGACGTGGTCGAATATATATTTCTGTCAGCTTTAGTCATATCAACCTCATGTCATTAGTGCTTTTTCAGCTTTTGTCATATCCACTTTCACAGCTTTTGTCATATCATCTTTTTCGGCTGTGGAATGCAGTCTAAAGCCGACTATGCCAGAGATTCCCTGTCTAAAGCTGTGGGCATAGCCAGGCTCATGTGCCATCACATGGGAAGCTGTAGAAGCATCCGATGCTCATGGATTTGAACTACTCTCAAGTCCGCCAGTCTCTGGCCAGCACTATATAAACCGACCGAGGGAGGGATATGTGTATCACACTGCCAGAACTGCAATAAACTTTAGCCTATTTGTGCCACACACACAGTACGCTACGATGTCATTCTACCGTCGCCTCTTCAGCAAGCGAAGGTTATCCTCCCCCAAATACCCGGATACGAGAAGCGTTGATGCCCTAGTTCTGCCGGAGCTCCCACATCCGAAATGTGATTGCAACCTGTGAGCGAAGATTACGCAGTCTAAGCACGGAGATACGGCCGCCCGCGCTCACTACTGTTGTGCCCGCGGCTTCGGGGTAAACCTAATGCTGTCCATACAAATTAGGGTAACACTACCATTTCATGCATCGTTCCTTGTTTTTTTATGATGAGGACCGGTGTTGCTTCTTCCAATGGATCGACGGGCCGGAACGACGTGACTACGAATTTCTCTACAACTGCCATGACACCGAGCCCACTTCGCCTGAGAACTTTACACGGTGGGATAGACCGCCGGGATATGTCCCCTACCTGGATCGACCGGAGTTAAGGGCCGGTGGGCAAAGGACCAACCAATCGGTGAGTTTCACGCGATATGCTCATGTTTCAACCACAAAGTACTCATTCTAAACTAGTTCATCGCATACAGGACTTCAAAAAGAAGGTCGCAAAATGGATCAAGTCAAGGCAGGAACATCCTCCTCAAGGGCCACCCTAAAGCCCTGAACTGTGCGACCACGGCCTCCAGGCAGTTGTTGATACCTGCCACAAGGATCTAGAGGACCGAAGATTCTACCGGTGCCCTTTGCCCGAGGATGAATGGTGTTGGTACTTCAACTGGGTGGACACGGAGACGTACCACCCACATCTCAAACTTCCCGTCTTTGATAACTTGGGAGAGCAACCTTCGCCGTGGTGCTACTACCTCCCAGAAAAGTCGGACCCAGAGTACGCATACGGTATTCTTCAACTACCACAGCGGGCATACTGCATTGACTGCAGGGCACGCTTTAGGTTGTCCTCTAAGAAGCCCAACACACACCTCCTAAACCATATAGTGGAGTGCGAGCCGAAACAGAGGAGGCGTCTCGGCAAGTCCCCGGAAGGGCAAGAGGGTTCTTCCTCTCGAGGAGAAAGGGATAAGGGTAAGTAGCCGGTCGAGCTCCGTGGTACGCAACAAATCCTGGACGCATTACAAAAACCATCCGGGAACCCGGGTGGTATCAACATAGGGGGCGCCGGAAATCGGGATGGCATGCCCATATGGGAGGGCAGAACTCCACAGAATGCACACAAACAAGTTACTTCTTATACCCCAGAGACGTATGGCATATGCTACCATTCGGCAGCAGCTGGGAGCACTGCGCACGACCATGGAGCTCTTTCATAAGAGAGATTGAGCAGTGTCCGACAACAAATCGCACAAGATTGACGGGTGATGTAATATGCAGAAAATACATGGCATCATTCCCACTGTACGAACATAGGCGGAACGATCACTTGTTCCACCATTACAATCAGTGTTATGGGAACTTCTTCTAGTAATGTCGTCACTATTGTAATCTCCGTGTAATATCATCTGAACTATCGTTGTGTCTACCCTACTAAGGTTGGGTTTGGTCCTAAGGTGACTGGCTACATCTACATGCTTTTCACAATGCTTGTAAACCTGAGTCGATATTTTATGGCCTGCCGAAAAGGCTAAGGGTTGAGAATAAAACTTAGGGTTATTGTGGCGATATATTTTTTTAGCAAAGAAAGGTGTAAATAAAATATAGTTCCAGAATATGGTACTCCATGTATCAAAGAGAAAATCGGCAGTATTCTTGCAAAAAATTACATTTAAACGTGATATTTTACGGTCTGCCGAAAAGGCTTAAAAGTAAACATTGACAATAAAACTTAGGGTTATTGCGCCAGCATATTTTTGTAGCAAATAAGGGTGTAAATAAAATATTTTTCTAGAATATGGTACTCCATATATCAAAGAGCAAATCTGCAGTACTCTTGCAAAAAATTACATTTAAACGTGATATTTTACGGCCAGCCGAAAAGGCTTAAAAGTAAACGTTGACAATAAAACTTAGGGTTATTGCGCCAGCATACTTTTGTAGAATAGAAGGGTGTAAATAAAATATTTTCCTAGAATATGGTACTGCATATATCAAAGAGCAAATCTGCAGTACTCTTGCAAAAAATTACATTTATACGTGATATTTTACGACCAGCCGAAAGGACTTAAAAGTTAACGTTGACAATAAAACTTAGGGTTATTGCGGGAGTATATTTGTGTAGCAAAGAAAGGTGTAAGTAAAATATTTTTCCAGAATATGGTACTCCATATATCAAAGAGCAAATATGCAATACTCTTGCAAAAAATTACATTTATACGTGATATTTTACGGCTAGCCGAAAAGGCTTAAAAGTTAACGTTGACAATAAAACTTAGGGTTATTGCGGGAGGATATTTGTGTAGCAAGGAAAGGTGTAAGTAAAATATTTTTCCAGAATATGGTACTCCATATATCAAATAGCAAATCTGTAGTACTCTTGCAAAAAATTACATTTATACGTGATATTTTACGGCCAGCCGAAATGGCTTAAAAGTTAACGTTGACAATAAAACTTAGGGTTATTGCGGGAGGATATTTGTGTAGCGAAGAAAGGTGTAAGTAAAATATTTTTCCAGAATATGGTACTCCATATATCAAATAGCAAATCTGTAGTACTCTTGCAACAAATTACATTTTAACATTATATTTTACAGGCTACCGAAAGAGACAAATTTCTTGTAGTTATTTAGTTTATTCAACTTAATTGCCTCCTACATCTTTTTGCACAAATGGGACATCCAACACCATATTCATGTTACAATTATTTTATGATTTTTGCAGCCATGTTTGTATAATTTAATTATTTTCGCCATATGGCTCGGCGACAACCCGTTTTCGCCATATGGCTCGGCGACAACATTGTTTTCGCCATATGGTATGGCGAAATTGGTATTTTTGCCATACGGTACGGTGATAATACCCTGGTCCATGCTAATCTAGCTTTGATTGGGCAATTAACATATTTTCGCCGTATGGTATGGCGAAAATAGGGTATTCGCCGTACCCTACGGCGAAAATAGGGTGTTCGCCATACGGTCTGGCGAATATATATTATTTTTGCAAAAAAAATTCTTGGTATTAAAAGCGCAATTCAGTTTAAAAAAAGTATTATTTAAAAAAAATTCAAAAATACCGTGTACTGGGCTGCTTATCTCGAAACTGCGGTGGCCAGAAATGGAGAGTACCTAAGCTGATTTGCAATGGCGGTGACGACGCGGTGCAACCGCAGCCCACCCACGACATCAAATCGCCCGCCATGCATCCTAAGCTGCTCATGGCTTCCGCCTCGGCGATGCCCAGCGGCTAAAGGATCTTACGGATGAGGAAGCGGCGGCGGCGGCGATTCGTCCTCCAAGTTGAAGGATCAGCACCTTCTGCGGCCGCATTGCTCCTGGAGGGAATCAACGTGGAGGGGGACTTGGCGCTCCATGTGGTAGCAGCGCGCGGAGACGGTGAGGAGTTCCTGGCACTACTACAGATCTGATCTTTCATACCAGCCCATCAGTACCGGTTATGTATGAACCGGGACTGACATTTACATCAGTCCCGGTTTAACGGTCTACAGGACGGGGGATCATCAGTACCGGTTTGAAATACTAACCGGTGCTGATGTGAGATGATCAATACCGGTTGGTTATACCAACCCGTACTAAAAGCGACCGGAGTAAGCGGTACGCTTAATGCGGTTCATGTAACCAACGATGCGATTCTCGATCTTGATGCAGGTTGGTTACATGAACCGGTACTAAGCAGCCTGCTCTGCTTCGGGGTTTCTTAGTACGGGTTGGTGTAACCAACTGGTACTGATGATACCACATCAGCACCGGTTGGTGTAACCAACCCGTACTGATCAGCGCCGGTTGGTGTATTCAACGCACAGTCTCCCGCGCGTCGCCTCGATCCCGCGCGACAACTCTTCGTGTTCATCCTGTTCTCTTCGTCTTCCGATCCTGGCAATCTATAAACAGAGACATGGTGAGCGAGATGGAGAAACTGCACTGACAGAGACCGGTGAGACATCTCAATCTTTCATGGCAGTGCCTGTGTCTCCCGCCAGCTCTGCCGACTCCTCCGACTCTGAACCATTGTCCCCGATGCCGCTTCCACCCCAGGCACCTCCCGCCGCCACCAACAAAAGAAAGCGTGTCGCCGCCGCCGACGACGAGGAGGAGGAAGAGGACAACGATGAGGAGGAGAAGGACGACGACGAGGATGTAACACCTCGGCATCTAGAATGCCTGAATGCTACCAAACATAGACTAAATGTCGGGACCCCGAATTTGCAAATCCGGACCCTCTGTGTATTCAACACTAGTCCAGGAACGCGCTAGTGCACACAGTCTTAACATCGGTAAATATCACAATCATACCATTCGATACTAATAGAGTACTTTATTTAAATAGTCAAACTGGTTACTTGACCTTATGGTCAAGTCACAAATACACGCCTCGCAGGGCGAAACTTATTGCGCACTAACCCTTCCCTTCGCTAAGGCGAAGTCTAGGCCAATCAACCGTTAGATGGGTACCTGGCCTCAGCCCCGGTACGCTCCCCCGTACAACTTACACAAAGGGTGTAGTTGACCTCCTGAGGTCCCACATGTACGTTATTAGCAACTTAGTCAACTAGGTCCGTCCCATTACAGACATGTGGTTGCACGTTAGACCCAGTTCAAAGGCTTGCAAGGTTAAGTCCTTAGGGTGACCAGGGCAAGACTACCCGAAGAACCAAATCAACATCCCTGTACCTGGCCCACCCACGATCATTCTTGCCACATGCCCGGTCAAAAACTAGTTATCAAACCCAGTTGATTACCATGCACCACGTGCCATCAACATCACATGATACCTTTCCAAAACAGGTTCAATATATCATTAAGTCAATATTAACATTTGTTTGTCCAAAATCATGTCATGAGCACGTGCAGTCTAAGCGATATACTACAACGGTCTAAAACCCATGTTGGCAATTTAATAATGTCCAACTAGTAATTCACAACTAGGGTGACAAGGGGTCATGGCACATATTTAAGTAATCAAGGTGTCATACAGCAAATTGGTATTTATCTAATTCCCCAAATCTAAATAAAGTATTTTCTAATTGAACTAGCATGCAATAGGTTAAATCAAAATAGGTTTCAAAATAGGATCAACATGGTCAAAGCACAACTTGCCTTCAAAAAGTACTTGTTCTTGGTCTTGAGTTGGATCCTGAGTCAATACTTCTCCTTGAATCCTTAGGCACTTCAACGTCTACTCGTAAAGCGTGCAAATAGCAAATACACAAATAAAAAATAGGCAAAAAGTGTCCAAACATCCAAATAAAATCCATAAACAGAGAGAACATAATTTTATGAATTTTTAGAAACTGGAATCGTCAAATTTGGAGTTAAAACGCAAAAGTTATGATTATTTAAAGTTTAAATAATCAATTAAATAATTTTACCGAGAAAAACTTTAGTCCAAAAATTAAATAAAATTTATATTTAGGTAGATCTCAATTAGCTCAGCCCATGGTGCTGACAGGTGGGACCCACTGTGACGTCATTGCTGACGTCAGCGCTTGGCTGGGACAACCGCTAACATGCGGGCCCGCCATGACGTCAGCGTGACGTCATGGTGCGATTTGAGCGCGTGACATCACGGGCCCGCGTGTCGGCGTCACCTGCCTTGGCGTGGGCGGCGGCCCGCGCGACGGTCGGCCTCCAGGCAGCGTGGCGCCAATCTCGATCGTTGGTTTGAAAATCAGCGGTCAGTTGGATCTGGATCTCACGCGTTTGGGGTGAACGCGGTTGATCTGGACCGTTGGATCTAGATCTAACGGCTGAGATTGGATCTAGGATTTTCAACGTGGAAACTCACCGGGGTGACGTGGCGCGATCTGGGCCCTTGGATCTTGATCCGACGGTGAGTGGAGCTCGAGCAGCGGCGATGGCTTCTGGCGGCGCCGCTCACCGGCGCGGGGGCAACGACCTAGCCGATGGCGTTTGGTGCGCTTCCGGCGGAGTGAGAGGTACCGCAGGTGCGCCTTGGCAGGGTCTCAGGCGGGGTCAGCAGCGGCGGAGGGCGGACGGCGGCGGAATTTGGCGAAAACCGCGGCTCCTTCTCCCTACTCAGCGAGCTCTGGCGGCGCAACCACGGCGGCTCAGGCGACGTTGTCTAGGGCTACGGGTGCGCAATGAAGCGGCGATCCCGACACGGGTGGCGGCGCAATAAATAGGGCCCTCGGCGTCCGTGAAACGCGCGGAATCCGAGGTCCTCTCCGTCGCGGCGGCGGAGTCCGGCGGCGACACGGTTAGGGTGACGTGGCACGCGCACAGCCGTTGGATCGAGATCAGCGATGCAGTTTGGGTCCGGGTCGACTCGGGGCGAACTCTGGCTCGGTCGGGCTCGGGCTCGGTGACGTGGCTCAATCGTGGCCGTTGGATCTGAATCCAACGGTCACGCGGTTAGGGCTCGGCCGAGTGGGTTCGGTCGAGTCACGTGGCTCGGGTCGGACTCGAACTCGAGTCTGACTCGGGCTCGGTCGGATGAATAGTACAAACCCACTCGCATTTTCCAGCGATTTAATAATTAAAATAATTCCCAGTAATTCATTTAATTCATTAAAAATATAAAAGACTCAGAAAAATTCCAGAAAAATTCTGGAAAATACTTTGGATCATTTTGGACTCAAATAAAATATTTCCAACAAAATTTTATTTGCAAAGTTTAATTCTTTAATTATTTCCAAATGGAATAAATTCAAATAAATTCCAAATAAATCCAAATAAATTCCAGAAAATTCCAAAAATTCACCAAAGTGCCAAATCACACATGAATTTAAGAAAAGAAAAATTTTGGGGTGTTACACTAAACAACAACAAAATACCACAAATTAACATAAATTACACCAAAGGAGCAAATGCTAAAAACCGAAATTTCGGCAGCATCTCCTTTGTTTTAACATGAATTAAAACAATATCAATATCATGGCAAGATATATCATAACACATGATATCTAAAGCAGCAGTAAGTAATGAATAAAGCATCATCATAAGCCAATAAATCCAAGCCCAACCACTCCATAATCCATAGCTAAGCAAATAAGGATCGCAAGCACGCTAAATTATTCCATACATCAAGTTCATGGCATTTATTATGATTGTGACAAAAATAATGATAATTGTGGCTGGATCTACGTGAAGTTGTGTAGCTATTGCCCCTTCCCACATGCCGGTGTCATGGTACCTAAAAACAACATAAAACACAAGCGTGAGTTCATCACTCAGTAAGCATATTGCAATGGAACAAAAGAACAATTACAAGGTTACCACAACTCACATCATGTCTATCATCTCATTCATGATCACATATCATTATCATCATCATTATGTATGCAATGCGATGCGATGCTCATATCTCCTTGGAAACTCATACCGGTATGGTTGAGTACACACCCGTCGGTGTGCACCCTCTCCCCCCTTCCATCCCGAAGATGGAGGGTGCCTACTCCTCGCTTCCATACACCGCGGTGGATGGAATCACGATGCATGACTTACTCATTGGCTCTCTGGAATAGTCATAACTTTCTCACCGACCTTCCCCGGACTAGTTATGACTTTCTCACCGCCCGGGCCATGTAACATGCCATGTATGCAAACATGCCAACATCATAAATAACTTGTACATTAACACATGGCATCATAACTTAATAAGCATATTCATCATAACAATGGCAATCATTAAAGCATGGCATGTGAACATATCGTATATTCAATTTCAATCTCAACCAATCTAGCAAACTACAATTCGCTACCCATTCCAATACACTTGCCTCAACCACGGGCGACGGA
The DNA here is from genome assembly GCA_036346355.1 of Rhipidocladum racemiflorum. NCBI lineage: Eukaryota > Viridiplantae > Streptophyta > Magnoliopsida > Poales > Poaceae > Rhipidocladum > Rhipidocladum racemiflorum. The sequence goes on from CM070586.1 coordinate 25,976,560, forward strand.
TTGGCGAGAAGTAGGAGGCACTCCCGGGGTCACACCACCTGCACATAGGTACCACACACTCACAATCATGTCCACAAAACAGTACGCAAACCCTCATCTACCCCGACATTGCCAACTACTCGCAAAACCCAAAAACAGACGTTCTGTCCCGTCGGGACAGCAGCCTTCCAAAAGGCATAACTCGGGTTCTAAAACTCCGAATCAATTGAACGAGTACATCCTCGAGAAGCTTAGAAAATTTCCTAACTTTTTCTAAGTATTGGGAAAAGCTGATTCGGCCTCTAAAGTGGTTTAATGTACAAAATACCGTGAGCTGTTCCAATCACGTCACAGTTTTAAACACGTTCGGTAAAATACATTCTAATACCTTCATCACCACTTTTCACATACGACATCATACACATCTCATATTCATAGCGTAAGCATATCATTGACATCATCATATATCATCATCATATAACATCCTCATATAATGCGATGCAATGCAATGCAATGCGATGCACATATCTCCTGGAAACTCATACCAGTATGGTTGAGTACACACCCGTCGGTGTGCACCCTGTCCCCCCTTCCATCCCGAAGATGGAGGATGCCTACTCCTCGCTTCCCCACACCGCGGTGGATGGAAGCGAGGAGTAGGCACCCTCCATCTTCGGGATGGAAGGGGGGAGAGGGTGCACACCGACGGGTGTGTACTCAACCATACCGGTATGAGTTTCCAAGGAGATATGAGCATCGCATCGCATTGCATACATAATGATGATGATAATGATATGTGATCATGAATGAGATGATAGACATGATGTGAGTTGTAGTAACCTTGTAATTGTTCTTTTGTTCTATTGCAATATGCTTGCTGAGTGATGAACTCACGCTTGTGTTTTATGTTGTTTTTTGGTACCATGACACCGGCATGTGGGAAGGGGCAATAGCTACACAACTTCACGTAGATCCAGCCACAATTATCATTATTTTTGTCACAATCATAATAAATGCCATGAATTTGATGTATGGAATAATTTAGCGTGATTGCGATCCTTATTTGCTTAGCTATGGATTATGGAGTGGTTGGGCTTGGATTTATTGGCTTATGATGATGCTTTATTCATTACTTATTGCTGCTTTAGATGTCATGTGTTATGATATATCTTGCCATGATATTGATATTGTTTTAATTCATGTTAAAACAAAGGAGATGCTGCCGAAATTTCGGTTTTTAGCATTTGCTCCTTTGCTGTAATTTATGTTAATTTGTGGTATTTTGTTGTTGTTTAGTCTATGTTTGGTAGCATTCAGGCATTCTAGATGCCGGGGTGTTATAGAGGAGGAGGAGGAAGAGGAGGAGAACGTCATCGTCATCCACTGGGGGAGCACGTTCTCCTCCTCTTCCGAGGGCGACATTCACCCTGCCGCCGCCGCCGACGACAGCGGTGACAGCGATAACAACGGCAGCCCTTCGGATAGCAATGGCAAGGGGTGGGAATGAGCCACATAATGTTTATCTTTTTAATTATGTAATGTTATCCATCCACTATTTAATGTCATTATATATTTGAGCATTTTAACGGTGGACAATATTAAATATTAGCTATTCATTCTATTTGATCTAACGGATCAGTTATACTTCCTATGGTAGTAATAGTAGCAGAACTCGTAATTGAACTGACCTTTGTATACTAGGGGAACTGGGGATTTCAGTGGATAAAAGTATAAATTAGTACGAACTAATCTGAAGAAAAACATTCTATCTTTCGGAAAATATATCTAGTTTAATTTTTTCCTAAGTTCAAATAGACTCCATGCGTGTGAAGCAGAAGATCGATTTGGTAGGATCTCAACGAGACACATGGTTGTTGTTCTGATTATTTCAATTGATTGATGATTACTCTGTCTCAACGAGACACATGGCTGTTGTCCCAAGAAGGCGCCGACTCCTACACCACCTCCCGCGCACATAAGCCCCACAAGAAGCCCGTCTCCTCCCAAGAAGGCGCCGACTCCTACACCACTGTCGGGACCCCGAATTTGCAAATCCGGACCCTCTGTGTATTCAGCACTAGTCCAGGAACGCGCTAGTGCACACAGTCTTAACATCGGTATATATCACAATCATACCAAACGATACTATCAAAGTACTTTATTTAAATAATCAAAGGGTTACTCGACCTTATGGCCAAGTTACAAATATATGCCTCGCAAGGCGAAACTTATTAAAAGAGAAATAACAGCAGCGGAAAATCAAATAAACTTCGTGGCGCCATCCAGTATACCACAGGCAACTGACTGGGCTCGCATCCTTAAGTAGACGGGTCCTCTTGGAAATCTTCCTCCGAAGCTGGCGTAGTCTCCTCTTCAACTGATATTGTGTTGAGGCAAGGGTGAGTACTTGGTACTCAGCAAGTCATGCACAGAATGCAAGCTAATATACTATATGCATGGCTTAGTACAAAGGAATAGCTCAAGGTATATTTGCAGTAAACAGCACTTGAAAAGTAATATAAGTAGATTCGAAAGCAGTAGGAATAAGTAAAGCATAAATAACTTTTCAAGAAGTTTAACAAACATTTTTCCCATCCTAAACCATATTTCCATCATCTTCTTTGCTAAACCAACCCATCTTTTCAAAACCAAGTTATTTTCAGAAAGTCTACCCCTTGACTGTAATTCCCGAGCATTGTCCAGTACCGTGGACTCGGCTATTCAAATAGATTCTACACTCTGCAGAGGTTATGCACTTTACCCACAAGATACAGTCAAACACCACAAAGGCGAGTTCCCGTAACAAAGCCTTTCGGAAGCCTCAAACAACACAGGTGGTCCTCTCGATGCGTGCTCTACACCATCCCTTCCCTTAGCCAAGGCGAAGTATGGGACCAACACACCGTTAGATGGGTACTGGCCACGGCCACGATACGCTCCCCGTACAATCACACAAGCGGTGTAATCGACACCCTGAGGCTCCACAAGTGAGTCCTTAGCGACTTAGTCAACTAGGGCCGTCCCATTCCGACCATGTGGTTGCAAGTATGACCCAGTTCAAAGGCTTGCAAGGTTAAGTCCTTAGAGTGACCAGGGCAAGACTACCCGAAAAACCAAATCAACACTCCCAATGCCACACGGCCCACGATTACTCTTGCCACATGCCCTGGCCGAAATCGTTTATCAAACCCAGTTGATTACCATGCACCACGTCTTGTCAACATCACATGATACTTTTCCAAAACAGGTTCAATATATCATTAAGTCCATATTAGCATTTGATTGTCCAAAATCATGTCATGAGCACGAAAGTGCTTGTCTAAGCAGCATACTACAACGGTCTAAACCCATGTTGGCAATTTAATAATGTCCAACTAGTAAACCACAACTAGGGTGACAAAGGGTCATGGCACATACTTAGATAATCAAGGTGTCATATAGCAAATTGGTATTTATCTAACCCCATGTTTAAACAAAGTATCTTTCTAATTGAACTAGCATGCAATAGTTTAAATCAAAATAGATTTCGAAATGGGATCAATATGGTCAAAGCACAACTTGCCTTCAAAAAGTACTTGCTCTTGGTCTTGAGTTGGATCCTGAGTCAACACTTCTCCCTCGAATCCTTCCCAGACTTCAACGTCTACTCGTAAAAGCGTGCAAATAGCAAATACACAAATAAACACTAGGCAAAAGATCCCAAAACTCCAAATAAAATCCATAAACAGAGAGAACATAATTTTCTGGATTTTTAGAAACTGGAATAAATCAAATTTGGAGTTAAAACGCAAAAGTTATGATTATTTAAAGTTTAAATAATCAATTAAATAATATTTCAGAGAAAAACTTTAGTCCAAAAATTAAATAAAATTCATATTTAGGTAGATCTCAATTTTATACAAATTTAGAAATTTGAATCGCTCAAATCGGAGTTGAAACGCAAAAGTTATAAGCGTTTGAAGTTTGAATCTAAATTTGAAATCATTATTTGAATTAATAAATCATTTTCTTTTTCGGAAATTAATTATTGCGTCAGCATGGACACGTGGCAGCCTCTGATTGGCTGGCTGACGTCAGCCGGTCCATGGACTTGGTCCACGCTCGGCTCGGGTCCACGGTGGACTCGGTCCACGGCTCACGTGACTGACATGTGGGCCCACTCGGGTGACGTCATCGGCCCGGCGTCGGCGCTTGGCTGGGTTAGCCAGCGACATGCGGGCCCTCGACACGCGGGCCTCGCGTGTCGCGTCTACACGCACGCCTGCGCGTGGGCGCGCCGACCGCGTCGGTCCAACTTCCCGACACGTGGCGCAATCTCGTCCGTTGGTTTGAAAATCAACGGCGCGGATTGGATCCAGGGTTTAACACGTTGAAACTACTCGATGCTCGTGGGCCGTTCGATCTAGATCGGACGGTCCAGATCTAATCCTATAATCGCACTGCTACGGCACGTGGCGATTGTGAGCCGTTGGATCTTGATCCAACGGTCCAGATCTAATCGGGTTTGGAACACGTGAACTCACCTCAACCGTCCGATCTGATCCGACGGTGCACTGAGCTTCGCGGAGGGCCGATGGCCGTGGTGGCGCCTGGTGCCGGAGTTGAAGACGACGACGAGCCCAACGGCGTTCGGGGTTGCTCGGCGAGATGAAGGGTCCTTCGGTGCGTCTCGTCGCGGTGAGTCCGATCTGAGGTCAACGGCGCAGGGACGGGCGGACGGCGGCGGAGCGAAGCAAAGACCGTGGCGGAGCAGCGCAACTACGGCGAGCTCGCGACGGCTAAGCAGCGACTTAGCCTCGGTGAAGTAGAGAAGGAGAGCGCGGGATCACGGCGGTCCTCGGGTATGCCGGGCATTAAATAACCTCGGCGTCCGTGCTGAAACGGAAACCTAACTTGCTCTGGCGGCGGGCGGCGGCGAGTCCGGCTCGATCACGCAGGAAGGCAGCGAAATCGTGGCCGTCCGCGTGTCGCGATCAACGGGCCACGATCGCGGCGGCGCGGCCGGTCGGTCGGACACGGCTTCGGGTCGAAGTCGAGGCGGATCTCGGCCGTTGGATCTTGATCCAACGGTTGGGATTGATTAGGGTTAGGAGTGGGTTCGGTCGAGTCAATCGGCTCGGTCGGACTCGAGTCCGACTTTCGGTCGGATGAACACGATGCTTGACCCGAGTTGGATTTTCCAGCGATTTAATATTTAAAATAATTCCCAGTAATTCATTTAATTCATTAAAAATAGCAAATGACTCAGAAAAATTCCAGAAAAATTCTGGAAAATATTTTGGATCATTTTGGACTCAAATAAAATATTTCCAACAAAAATTTATTTGCAAATTTAAATTCTTTAATTATTTCAAAATGGAATAAATTCAAATAAATTCCAAATAAATCCAAATAAATTCCAGAAAATTCCAAAAATTCACCAAAGTGCCAAATCACACATGAATTTAAGGAAAGCAAAATTTTGGGGTGTTACAAACCTCCCCCCCTTAATAGAATCTCGTCCCGAGATTCGGGGCTTACTAAAGGAATAGGTTTGGAAACTCTTTCTTCAAATCCTCTTCAAGGCTCCCAAGTCGCTTCACTTTCTTCGTGGTTGCTCCTTTGAACTCTCTGAAACGGGTTGACTTGTTTCTAGTTTCTCGATCCATTGTGTCTAGAATCCTCACGGGATACTCCTTATAAGTCAAGTCCTCTTGCAACTCAATTGACTCTAGCGATGTCTGTTCCTCAGGAACTCGGAGACATTTCTTCAACTGGGACACATGGAATACGTCGTGTACTCCTGCTAGCGACTGTGGCAACTCCAGCTGATAAGCAACTTCGCCTCTGCGGCTCAAAATCTTAAATGGTCCAACATAACGGGGTGCAAGTTTCCCTTTGGCATGGAACCTCTTAACTCCCCTGAGAGGCGTAACTCTGAGGTATACAAAGTCTTCTGGTTCAAAACTCAAATCTCGGCGACGATTGTCAGCATAACTCTTCTGTCGAGATTGGGCTATCTTCAACCTTTCCCTAATCATAGCGATCTGTTCCTCAGCCTCTTGAAGAATATCAGGCCCAAAGACACGGCGCTCGCCGGTCTCATTCCAATTCAAAGGCGTCCGACAGGGTCGACCATACAGTGCCTCAAAAGGTGACATCTGTAAACTAGCCTGATAACTATTGTTGTAACTAAACTCGGCATACGGCAAACTCTTATCCCAAGAGGTAGCATAAGCTAATGCACAAGCTCTTAGCATATCCTCCAGAATCTGGTTGACTCTTTCGGTCTGTCCATCCGTCTGTGGATGATAAGTCATCTTGAAGTTTAAACGGGTTCCCATGGCCTCATGCAACTTATTCCGAACCTTGAGGTAAATTGGGTACCTCGTCCGATACAATCCTCTTTGGCACTCCGTGCAAGCAGACAATCGATCATGTACAATTACGCTAACTTATCTCCCGAGTAAGTGGTCTTCACGGGGATAAAATGGGCTACTTTAGTCAAGCGATCCACTATAACCCATATGGAGTCATAACCTCCTTGAGTCTTTGGCAAACCGGTAATGAAATCCATTCCGATTTCCTCCCACTTCCACTCGTGTATTTTCAGCTGTAGCAATCCTGCTGGTCTCTGATGCATTGCCTTGACTCTCTGGCATACGTCGCACAATGCAACATGCTCGGCAACTTCACGTTTCATACTCGGCCACCAGAATCTCTCCTTCAGATCCTGATACATCTTGGCGCTTCCAGGATGAATCGAGTACTTGGAGTCATGGGCTTCTTCCAAAATCAGCTGCTTTAACTCCTTTTTGTTAGGCACACAAATGCGATCCTTCATCCACAACGTGCCTTGCTCATCCAACTTGAAGTCCTCTGCCTTGCCTTCCTCCTTTTTGGACTTAATCCTACGGATCCTGTCATCATCCTTCTGTCCTTCTCGGATCTGGTCCTCTAAAGTAGGCCTTACTTCCAATGCGGCCAAGAATCCGCTAGGTACAACCTCAATCTTCATCTTTTGAAAATCCTCACATAACTCATCCTGACTTGTGGCTAGCAACGCACTCACGGTATGGCTTTTCCGACTCAGAGCATCGGCTACTACGTTGGCCTTCCCGGGATGGTAATGGATTCCAACATTGTAGTCCTTGATTAACTCTAACCATCTCCTCTGCCTCATATTCAGATCCGACTGGGTGAATATGTACTTAAGGCTCTTATGATCCGTATACACTTCACATCTGTTTCCAATCAGATAGTGACGCCATATCTTCAAAGCATGCACTACGGCAGCTAACTCTAAGTCATGTGTCGGATAATTTTCCTCATGCGGCCTCAACTGCCTTGATGCATAAGCGACGACCTTTCCATTCTGCATCAGCACACATCCAAGTCCTTGGCGCGATGCGTCACAATAAATATCGAAGCTTTGAGCAACATCCGGTAGAACTAACACCGGTGCTGATGTCAATCGCTTCTTCAGCTTCTGAAATCCTTTCTCACACTCCGGCGTCCATGCAAACTTCTTTTCCTTCTTCAGCAGTTGCGTAAGAGGTTTCGCAATTGTCGAGAAGCCTTCGATGAAATGGCGGTAGTATCCTGCCATTCCAAGGAAACTCGAATGCAGGTCACGATCTTGGCTGCTCCCAATGTAACACCGCTTCTACTTTGCTTGGATCTCTGGCGACTCCTTCTGCGGTCATTACATGTCCAAGAAACTCCACCTTGTCCTTCCAAAAATCACACTTGCTGAACTTGGCGAAAAGTTGTGTTCCTCGACTTTTCCAAAACTCGCCTTAAGTGTTCGGCATGTTCATCCTCTGTCTTGGAGTAGATTAGGATATCGTCTATGAACACGACGACAAACTTGTCCAAATATTCCATGAACACCTTATTCATCATATTCATGAAATAAGTGGCGCATTAAATCGATCCAAAGGACATAATCAGAACTCGTAATGTCCATATCTTGACGAGAATGCAGTCTTGAATATCTTACGATCGGATCTTCAATCGATGGTATCCCGATCTCGAGATCAATCTTGGAGAAAACTCCGGCTCCTCTTAAGCGATCAAACAAATCATCAATCCTGGGTAGCGGATACTTATTCTTCCACGGTGACTTCGTTGAGTGCACGGTAGTCAATGCACATCCTGAAACTCCCGTCCTTCTTCTTGACAAACAAAGCGGGTGCTCCCCACGGCGACGAACTCGGTCGATAAATCCTTTCTCCATTAACTCCTCTAGCTGTTTCTTCATTTCTACCAACTCCTCGGTGGACAACCGATAGGGTCTCTTTGCTATCGGTCTTTGTGCAGGTACAAGCTCTATCACAAACTCTATGTCCCCTGTCTCAAGCGGCATACCGGAGTAGATCTTCGGGAAAAACATCGGGGTACTCATTCACTACTTTGGGACATCCTCTATGCTGATTGCCTTGGTACTTGTTAACCATCAACTGTCCATCTCTAATCTGAGTGGCTTGAAATTCCATTTTCTTCCCACACGGGCTCTCCACCGAGATAGTCCTTCGTCCACAATCCAATACGGCCTTGTGCTTGTATAACCAATCCATTCCCAATATAACATCTAAGGTGCAGGTCTCCAAAATTATAAGGTTTGCTAGGAACTCTATTCCATCTATTAGTATTCTCACCCGGAACATCCTACTTCCGTTCGGAGTTCGAACCAGGGTTTGAACTAAAAGCATGCACTTAAGTCTTGCAATCCTCAAATCATTTCTAGTAGCAAAGCCTTGCGAAACAAACGAATCTAAGCTCAGAGTCAAACAAAGCTGTTGCAGGTCTTGAGTTAACAAGTAACTTACCCAAGATTACTACGTCAGTAGCATTCTCGCGGTGCATCTGCGGTGACATGGTTGACTCGGCCTCTCACCTGATGCAGGGTGTGGCTCCTGATCTTTGGCGTCCTAGCTGGGTGGTTCCTAGGTTGAAGCGAATCGGGTCGCTCCTGCTGTCTTCTTCGGACAACTGTTGGCAAAGTGTCACTGGCTCGTTGCGATTGTAACAGCGTCTCACTGTTCCTTCTTTGGCACAGAGTAAGCGTTTCTAGCGAAGTGGGGTTTGGTAGTTCTGATTGGCAGGTCTTGGTCTTTGAGGATGGTGTCCTTGTCGCGATTCTCGTGGTTGGAATCAAGAATTGATTTGGTGCAACTCTCAAGCGGCTGTTGCGCTCCCACAGCGTGATCCTTCTTTGTTGCATCCTGCGCTTCTGTTCTCATCCGGTTCCTTGCGCTTGTCCTCAAGAATAAGCGCCTTATTCACCAACTCTTGGAAATCTGAAAGGTGTGGGTGATCAACCCAACTTGCAATCCTGAGTTAAGTCCCTTCATAAAAGCGAGGCCATGCGGATTTATCCTCGCTACATCCTCAGTGCGTAGCGTGCTAGCTGTGTGAACTTGTTCAGTAGTCGACCACTGGCCGATTACCTTGCTTGATGCTCTGAACTCCTCCTTCTTAAGGTCCATGATTCCTTCAGGCACGTGATCTTGTCGGAATGCAACCGTGAACTCTTCCCAAGTGATATCTTGAGGGTTCTCTGCGTGGCACGAAGTTCTCCCACCATTCTGGTACATGTTCCTTCCAACTGATGAGAAGCGTAAAGCACCTTCTCATTCCCTATGCATTGAGCTATGTGTAGCTTCCTCTCAATTGATCTTAACCAATCATCGGCCTCCAATGGATTGGCATTCCCAGAGAAAGTGGGTGGGTGAGTCCTCATGAACTCTGACAGCCTTGTATTCTGGCGTGGTCCCTGATTAACTTGATTAGCAGTGGCCTGAGCGGTGACGTGCTGCATTTGTTGCATCATAGCATGCATCAACTGAGTCTGGGCAGCAAGAAACGCTCCGAAATTCTGCATATCCAGCGGCGGTGCTGGTGCTCCATCATTGGGGTTTTCTGCTGGGCGAGATCCACTCCCATTGCTTCCAAAGTTTCCACGGGTGTTTACCATCTGTCGATTTGCTCTAGGTTTAGAGATGAGAGGGAAACAAGAATAGACAAGTAATATGGAACTTATGCGGGGCGAAAGGGGTAACTTTAAGGTCCATCTTTATTATTAATATTAATAACTTGGTATGGCTGCTTACAATGCCTAAGGGCCTTGCAACGCATACTGCACACTCAGCAAACAAAGAAAATCCGAATCGAACTAACTCTGGAGTCTAACGCCTAAAGGGTGACTCTTTATTCTATGACTCGACTCGGCGAAGGAGTCTCACTATAAAACCTATGCTCACTCATCGAGGAAACCTCCACGGCCTGGGTACGGGTCTTTGTGGCATAAGCGAAACTTGATCGCCATGTCCAAAGCAACTATGTCCTCCGTGGTAGTCGGAAGCGATGTCCTCATCGAGATCTGACTCCTCTGGATCTGGCTCGTGTAGCTCGAGTACTGGCTCTGGGTCTGGTCCGTACAAAGTCATTTCCAACTCGTCAATCCTTCGCAGAAGATGTGCCACATACTCTTGAGCTTCCCGCCATCTGTTCTTCTCTGTCGTGATCTCCTTGCGGGCCTTCTGTAGCTCCTTGCTTGTATTATCTAGTACATCCTCCTGGGCGACGACAAATCGTGCCAACTGTGTAACCGTGGCATCCTCATCCTGAATCTCCTTCGGGTCAAGAAGGTTATCACTGCGCGGGTGATAACGGAACACCGTGCTCTCCAACTCTCTGGCGTGGATACGGGTAATGTGCCGCATTGCTCGTCGTGATACTTCTTGGATACCCATCTGCATTGTAGATCTCCTGGCAGTGCAGTGTATCGGGCGATTGCCTGGGCCCTTTTTCCTAGCAGGTACCTCAATCCTCACGTCACAAGCCTTGATCAATCCCGCTTGTCTGATCACTTCCACTTGGTATTGGGGCTTCTCAAAATCTCCGAGAGTCTGTAGCATATGCCAAAGTTCCGCGGCGTGACCAACTCCCAGATCAACGTAGTTGAACTCCTCCTCCATCTGTCACCAGAGTGCTTTACGTAAGAACTCGGAATTTTTAAATTGTGACAAGGTAAGGGAAAATTTCAGCAAGAGACAAGAAAAGAGAGAAGGGGATAAGTCGAGATGTCATTTCTTGTCTTCACAAATTTTTAGATTTAGAAAATAGGTTTTATCCTCACTACGACCATTCTAGCTAGGGTTGAGCCTACAGTCAAGTATGGCTCGATACCACCTACTGTCGGGACCCGAATTTGCAAATCCGACCCTCTGTGTATTCAGCACTAGTCCAGAACGCAGCTAGTGCACACAGTCTTAACATCGGTATATATCACAATCATACCAAACGATACTATCAAAGTACTTTATTTAAATAATCAAAGGGTTACTCGACCTTATGGCCAAGTTACAAATATATGCCTCGCAAGGCGAAACTTATTAAAAGAGAAATAACAGCAGCGGAAAATCAAATAAACTTCGTGGCGCCATCCAAGATACCACAGCAATGACCGGGCTCGCATCCTTAAGTAGACGGGTCCTCTTGGAAATCTTCCTCCGAGTGGCGTAGTCTCCTCTTCAAGCGATATTGTGTTGAGGCAAGGGTGAGTACTTGGTACTCAAGAAGTCATGCACAGAATGCAAGCTAATATACTATATGCATGGCTTAGTACAAAGGAATAGCTCAAGGTATATTTGCGAAACAAAGACTTGAAAAGTAATATAAGTAGATTCGAAGCAGAGGAATAAGTAAAGCATAAATAACTTTTCAAGAAGTTTAACAAACATTTTTCCCATCCTAAACCATATTTCCATCATCTTCTTTGCTAAACCAACCCATCTTTTCAAAACCAAGTTATTTTCGTAAAGTCTACCCCTTATTTGTAATTCCGAGCATTGTCGATCACAGTGGACTCGGCTATTCAAATAGATTCTACACTCTGCAGAGGTTATGCACTTTACCCACAAGATACAATCCAAACACCACAAAGGCGAGTTCCCGTAATAAAGCCTTTCGGAAGCCTCAAACAACACAGTGGTCCTCTCCAGATGCGTGCTCTACACCATCCCTTCCCTTAGCCAAGGCGAAGTATGGGACCAACACACCGCTTAGATGGGTACCTGGCCACGACCACGATACGCTCCCCGTACAATCACACAAACGGTGTAATCGACACCCTGAGGCTCCACAAGTGAGTCCTTAGCGACTTAGTCAACTAGGGCCGTCCCATTCCAGCAATGTGGTTGCAAGTATGACCCAGTTCAAGGGCTTGCAAGGTTAAGTCCTTAGAGTGACCAGGGCAAGACTACCCGAAAAACCAAATCAACACTCCCAATGCCACACCGCCCACCTGATTACTCTTGCCACATGCCCTGGCCGAAATCGCTTATCAAACCCCGCTTGATTACCATGCACCACGTGCCGTCAACATCACATGATACTTTTCCAAAACAGGTTCAATATATCATTAAGTCCATATTAGCATTTGATTGTCCAAAATCATGTCATGAGCACGTAGGTGTCTAAGCAAAGATACTACAAACGGTCTAAACCCATGTTGGCAATTTAATAATGTCCAACTAGTAAACCACAACTAGGGTGACAAAGGGTCATGGCACATACTTAGATAATCAAGGTGTCATATAGAAAATTGGTATTTATCTAACCCCCATGTTTAAACAAAGTATCTTTCTAATTGAACTAGCATGCAATAGTTTAAATCAAAATAGATTTCGAAATAGGATCAATATGGTCAAAGCACAACTTGCCTTCAAAAAGTACTTGCTCTTGGTCTTGAGTTGGATCCTGAGTCAACACTTCTCCCTCGAATCCTTCCGGCACTTCAACGTCTACTCGTAAAGCGTGCAAATAGCAAATACACAAATAAACACTAGGCAAAAAGATCCCAAAACTCCAAATAAAATCCATAAACAGAGAACATAATTTTCTGGATTTTTAGAAACTGGAATCAATCAAATTTGGAGTTAAAAGCATAACAGTTATGATTATTTAAAGTTTAAATAATCAATTAAATAATATTTCAGAGAAAAACTTTAGTCCAAAAATTAAATAAAATTCATATTTAGGTAGATCTCAATTTTATACAAATTTAGAAATTTGAATCGCTCAAATCGGAGTTGAAACGCAAAAGTTATAAGCGTTTGAAGTTTGAATCTAAATTTGAAATCATTATTTGAATTAATAAATCCTTTTCTTTTCGGAAATTAATTATTGCGTCAAAGCATGGACACGTGGCAGCCTCGATTGGCTGGTGGCGTCAGCCGGTCCATGGACTTGGTCCACGCCGGCTCGGGTCCACGGTGGACTCGGTCCACGGCCACGCGGATCGACATGTGGGCCCACTCGGGTGACGCTATCGCCGACGCCGCCGCTGGTCGGGTTAGCCAGCGACATGCGGGCCCTCGACACGCTGGCCCAGCGTGTCGGCGTCCACACGCACGCCTGCGGACGGCGCCGACCGCCGTCGGTCCAACTTCCCGACACGTGGCGCAATCTCGTCCGTTGGTTTGAAAATCAACCCGCGGATTGGATCCAGGGTTTAACACGTTGAAACTACTCGATGCTCGTGGGCCGTTCGATCTAGATCGGACGGTCCAGATCTAATCCTATAATCGCACTGCTACGGCACGTGGCGATTGTGAGCCGTTGGATCTTGATCCAACGGTCCAGATCTAATCGGGTTTGGAACACGTGAACTCACCTCAACCGTCCGATCTGGATCCGACGGTGCACAGAGCTCGCGAGGGCTGATGGCTTGGCGCACGGCTGCCGGAGTTGAAGACGACGACGAGCCCAACGGCGTTCGGGGTTGCTCGGCGAGATGAAGGGTCGCTTCAGTGCGTCTCGTCGCGGTGAGTCCGGATCTGAGGTCAACGGGCGAGGGACGGCGGCGGAACGAAGCAAAGACCGTGGCGGAGCAGCGCGCAACTACGGCGAGCTCGCACGGCTAAACGGCGGCGACTTAGCCTCGGTGAAGTAGAGAAGGGAGGGCGCGGGATCACGGCGGTCCTCGGGGTATGCCCCGGGCATTAAATAGCCTCGGCGTCCGTGCAGAAAACGGAAACCTAACTTGCTACGGCGGCGGCGCGGCGGCGGAGTCCGGCTCGGTCACGGGAAGACGACGAAATCGTGGCCGTCCACGTGTCGCGATCAACGGCCACGATCGCACGGCGCGATCGGGTCCGGTCCGGACACGGCTCGGGTCGGGGTCGGGCGGATCTCAGCCGTTGGATCTTGATCCAACGGTTGGGATTGATTAGGGTTAGGAGTGGGTTCGGTCGAGTCAACTGCTCTGTCGGACTCGAGTCCGACTTCGGTCGGATGAACAAGATTTGACCCGAGTTGGATTTTCCAGCGATTTAATATTTAAAATAATTCCCAGTAATTCATTTAATTCATTAAAAATAGCAAATGACTCAGAAAAATTCCAGAAAAATTCTGGAAAATATTTTGGATCATTTTGGACTCAAATAAAATATTTCCAACAAAAATTTATTTGCAAATTTAAATTCTTTAATTATTTCAAAATGGAATAAATTCAAATAAATTCCAAATAAATCCAAATAAATTCCAGAAAATTCCAAAAATTCACCAAAGTGCCAAATCACACATGAATTTAAGGAAAGCAAAATTTTGGGGTGTTACAACCACCTCCCACGCACATAAGCCCTAGGAGAAGCCTGTCTCCTCCCAAGAAGGCGTCGACTTCTACACCACCTCCCGTGCACTTAAGCCCCACAAGAAGACCGTCTCCTCCCAAGAAGGCGCCGACCAAAGAAAATAAGCCAGCTCAGCCAGCAGCTCCCAAGAAGACGAGGTCCTCCACCCAATCCAAGAAGTTGCGTCCACTTTCGAAGCTGGTGTACGATATGATCGACGAGGAGACCAATAAGATAGTACAATGTGTGGTAACTGAATTTTTTAGACCCAAGTCACCAAAGAAGAAAGTTCAACCTGGCACGGAAGAATTTCACAAAGGCTTGAGGACTATTACAAATTTGAAGGATCAAAAAGAAATGCCTCGCCAATCAAACTACAAGCGCACATTGCGAAAGGAATGCCACAAGAAGATGACAGCTGAGGAGAAGGAGAAGGAGAAGGCTAAGGCGATGCTACAATTCTTTGATGAAACTGGCCTTGATCCAAATCAAATATTAGGCACGGCAGAGATTGAGTATGCTCAAGTAAAATGGCCATTTACATTGGGTGGATCATTGGTCAGGCGTGAGGAGCTGCTCCAGCTAACGACAAAGATACGACAATTCCATGAATGGTACTTGGACGCGACCAAGCATGGTCTAGAATTGTTTGCTGTCAAGTAGAAGGAACAAGATTTTTTTCACGGTGACGGTGAATTTTTTCTCGAATGGCACGTCATGTATGATCTATACCAGACAGACGCCCTCAGCGCTTCCTTGGTGGGTTGCTGGACTCTGTAAGTGTCTTATTTACAAAAAATCGTCGTGCGTGCCATTGTAGAGTACGGACCTTGCAAGCCTAACTAATTTCTTATTGTGTAGCATGGAGATACAAAGATGCCGAAGGGATCAAATTTTTGACATAGGCTTCATGGACCCAGTAGTTATCAACGAGACAACCGTTAGATACAGCCCAAGCGAAACACAGACTAATGTATACAAAGCGCTAATAGGACATCAATATAAGTCAAGGATATATCTACCCTACGCACATGAGTACGTGTTTTCATACCGCCTTATTTTACTCCTTTTTCATAACACTAAGTTAGAACTAATTAGTTATCTACGTTGACATATGTATGTACAGTTTTCACTGGATTCTTATTATGATCGAGCTAGATCATAGTCGGATCACAATTATGGACTCGAGAAGGAAACCAGTTGGAACGTATTAAAGCTTTATCGATTTGCCCAACCGGTATTAATCATTGTTCCTTTCATTATTGTATTACTTCTATTTCCTTCTATTTGAAACAAATTCTAATCATGTACAATTCGTAATCACATGTGTAGACTGTGTAGTGCAGTCGCATGGTTTCGTGCTAAAAATAGGGGTGCATTCAAGGAGAAAT
The DNA here is from genome assembly GCA_036346355.1 of Rhipidocladum racemiflorum. Classification (NCBI taxonomy): domain Eukaryota; kingdom Viridiplantae; phylum Streptophyta; class Magnoliopsida; order Poales; family Poaceae; genus Rhipidocladum; species Rhipidocladum racemiflorum. The sequence continues at coordinate 25,992,548 of CM070586.1, forward strand.
TTGAAATTACAACAGCCTGTCAAGTACGTATATCATAATGCTAGTTTTTTGGTTAGTTAAGTTAATTTTCTTGCATTCATTTCATGCTTTCAACTTTTTCAACCGCAGATATTGAGTCAGTCGGCGGGCAACAATTTATGCGGTTACTATGTATGTGAGGTTTTGCACACCCAAACCGGAGCCGCTGACCGCATGCTAAAAGGCGACAAGGGGGTGAGTAAATATAATTACTACCTTTAATGATGTATATTACTCCTTACATCTTGTACAAAGTCAAGGATTGATTTGTTAATGATTTAACGACATGTGCCTCAATATTTGGCGGAACAAGGTTCGAAACTCTCGCCGGCGCGAGTGAGAGCAATTCAAGAACAACTCGTCGGCTTCATTTACGATGAGGTCGTAAATCCAAAAGGCGAGTTCCACGAACCAAATTTTAACAGGTGGGGCCCTTCGATAAGGACCGGTGAACTGTCATTCTCGACATCTACGTCTAGCAAGAGCGATGCACGTAAAAAATCCCAATGAACAGAAGGAAAAGAAATACTGGAGTTGTAATTAAAGTTGTGTACATATTGTAGTACATTATATGTAATTAAATTTGTTAATGAATGTACAGTGATTTCATTATCAAGCAAATGTGCATGATTGATTATATGTGTTTTAATTCGTTGTGATTTAACACACACACACACATTATATACAATAGCCAGTATTGGACACACGTATTTACATATATATTGTATACAGCCCATCAGTACCGGTTAGATAAAACAACCGGTACTGATGAGGGCCTCATCAGTACCGGTTGGAGACACCAACCGGTACTGATAAAATCCACAAGGGTTCACGATGCGCTGCCACGTGTAACTTCCAACCGGTACTGATACTCTATCAGTACCGGGTGAGGGAGCCTGGACTGATGTCCTTGAGCATCAGTCCCGGATGGCCTATACCGGTTCAAAAACCGGTACTAAAGGCTCTTTTAAACCGATACTAAAGGCCCTTTCCGTAGTAGTGTGGAGTCGGCGAAGGCGATCCACGACAGGGCCAGACACGCCGCTGCACTGCGCCGCAGCGGCTGGGAACGCGAGGATGGTCTCAGCTGATTGATTTGGCCAGAATCGAGGGCCACGGCACGGAGAGAACGAAGGAACTGGTGCGCGCGAAGAACAGGCTCGGGGAGACAGCTTTGCACGAGGCAGTTCGCAGTTCCGCACTGGAAATAGGGATATTGCCATTCGGCTAATGCTGGAGGACTCTGGATCGGCGAGCCTCCCGATGGACGGTGCTTCGCCATTGTACATCGCAGTCTTGCTAGGGGAGATCGATATTGTGCGGTCACTGCACGATATGAGAGGCGGGAATCTTGGGAAAAACGCGTTGCATGCGGCGGTTTTACGGGGCAAAGGTACCTCTCGAGCGCGTTTGTTCCTTCAAATTTTAGGAGTTGTCTATTTATGGCTGGATTTTTGAGTTCGAGTCCTTTCGCGTTTTTTAGTTGAAAATTCTGAATTCTGAATTGAAAGTGATTTTCTTGAACTTCAAACCAGTCAAGAGTTTGATTTATTCCTAAGTCGGCAGGCGCCAGGGTTAATTGGCCATGGAATGAGTGGGTGAGGCAGAGTGGACAACGATTGGGCGTGGGCGGCAGACTGCGCTAGTGAGAAACATGTCGGGCGAGCGCAAGTTTGAATCCTCGTCTAAAACATTTGAGTTGATTTTGTTTTAAAACAGGATCTCGTCCATTAAGGAAGCGTGCAAAAACTATGTGATATATGATTAAAATACATTGTTATTATTATTTATAATTACATATTTTACATGTATTTTTAATGTTCCCTTGCTACCCTTGACGGGGATAGGAGGGTGAAAACCCTCGTGGTCCTGCATCACATTTCCATCCCCAGTGTTACAAGAGTACTCGCAGCAATTTATGGTAGCTTGTGTAGACATGTGGTGCGAAGGATTTTAATGTCTCAGTTAATCTGAGGACGATTACATATACTAGTGCTTCTATACCCCTCCAAGGACTAAATTGTACAATGCTCATTTTTGGCCCCCTTCCATTTTTTTTTTATAAAAATAGTGTCCTCCTGAATTTTTCTTTTGCAAATCTAGCCTCCTTTCGCGCTACAGTACCACGAAAGAAACCTTCCGCACTATAGTGTTACAAAAGGTCTTCCCGTGGTGCTGTAGCACGGAAGGTTCCCCGCCGCGCACCGCGATTCTCCGTGCCACGTCACCTCCCGCGGTCCCCTTTCACGGCACCTTGGCCTCCCGCAGTCCTCTAGTGCGGGCGGTGTCAGATCTCGCCCCTTGTCATTCTGCAGTAGAGTAAGGAGCTAGTTTTACAGAAGAAACTTTTTAAGATTTGGAATTTAAATTTAAGCAGTGAACCTACAAAATTTGGTGTGGGAGTGGGTATTCAAATTTAAGCAGTGAACTTGCAGTTGAGATTAGTGGGATTGTTGTGCATCTGTGCAATCATTTGATTACTTCTCTTACATATTTATTTTCTGCAGTGATGACAGTCATTGGAACAAGAGCCTTACCGAACAAAAGGACCAGGATGGGTGTACACCTCTTCACTTCGCCATATGATCACAAGTAGAAGACCGAAACCGCTGGATCTCCCCTCATTCTAGGTTCCCTTGGGTTTATTTTACCAAGTAGAAGAGTACATTCTGCAACCAAAATGAGAGGACGAGGAGAAAGAATAGGAGAAACTGAATAACTCTACGCAAACTTTAGGCATCAGCTCAGTGGTCATAGAAACAGTGACCTTTGGCGCAGCTTTCACCATGCCTGGAGGCTACATATATAGCCGATGACCATGCTAATGGTGGTGCACCGATGCTTGTTGGGAGGTACACCTTCGACGCATTCGTCACGGCCAACACACTAGCGTTCGTCTGCTCGCCAATCGGCACCGTCGGCCTTATGTACTCCGGCATTACTACGGTCTACTTGCCCATCGATCTGTCAGAAGCACTTTCTTAGGTCGCTGTTCTTCATTGTCAAGCTCGTTGACATCCCTTGTTGCCGCCTTCGCATTGGGTACGTACAGGGTTCTGGCCCGGGTTGCTCATAGGACCGCCGTTGCAATCTGTGTGATCAATCCTGTTGTTATGCTCTACAGAAGTGTAGGGCGGTTTCAGAGAATGTATGCTCTTGCAGGACCGTTATATATTAGAGCGGGGCTTTGGCCATCGGTAATCACTACTACAGACATGCTCATCTGTGTCGGTTCGCAACAGACATTAGTGTCGGTTTTACAACCGACACAGAAATACCGACAGTAATAACCGTGAATTATCAGTGTCGGTTTAAAAACCGACACAAATAAAATTATTAGTGTCGGTTCTATACACGAACCGATACAAATAGTGACATATCCGTGTCGGTTCTATGTACAAACCGACACAAATATATATTTATCTGTGTCGGTTGTATACACAAACCGACACAAAGATTCACATATCAGTGTCGGCTCGAATCACAAACCGACACAAACATGGACATATCAGTGTCGGTTTACACTTCAACTGACACAAATATGTAACTATCTCGGTTTCCGGTTTGACACACGAACCGACAGAAATGTAGTGTCGGTTATAAACACAAACCGACACAAATAGGCATATCACCGCTTCGGTTTGTACTAAAACCGACACAAATAATTCGACACCAAAAAAATAAAAGCTGTATTTTTGGCTAGCCTCAGAATACCGCTAGCCATGCCCTCTGGATATCACATTGCATTCCAAATATCGTGCATTGATATGTTACCAACAAGAATATGCAACTAGACCAAATATCGTGGAAACAATACATTCAAACCAATACAGAACCAAAAATTCAAAACATCAAATAAAGCCTCGCTTTGATGATAAGAACCTTAGATTTTCTCATCACCAAACTGTCCCAAAGGGGAACTCTTTCTGTAGTATTGATGCTCAGGAGAAACAAATGCAGTATCAAACTCCTTCATCACACCTACGTACACAACCCATATTATCTAACAGTTGGAACTATTGCATACAACCCAATGCATAAACCGCAAAGTACAAAACATGGGCAAAGTAGAATATGCAACAAATAATGTCAGATCATTTCACTCAAAAAATGTGCGACCATATACTCACAAAATTCACAAGGGATGATATTTCACAACTATTAGTGGACTAAGTACAAAGAAATCTTATAGGAAGACATGATGACTACCACATTTCATAACTTTAAAAAACTAAGATGAAAAGCGTAAGATTTTGGATTAGCAATATATTCTTATCTAGATTGGGCGTGTAATGAGAAAGTAACAGATATAAGCTAATGGGAACGTGACTAATTGGGATGAAAGACTTGCAACGTGAATACCAGTGTTCACCCAAAAGGGAATTTTGCAAAACAAAGCAGACTTGCAATCTTAAGGGTACCTTGAGTATTTCACAGAGCTGTGGAGCCGCTGTAGCATAAGCGTCACGTACGGACAAGAAACAAAACATACTTTTGTAAGGGAAACATGATCATAAAAATTCATCACCCTGTTCCTACTTCCATGTATTTGATTCTTTTCAAGTGACTCACGTGGCAACGATTTACAATCTCTTTTGTCATACTAATTTCAAGCTATCAATGATAAGACATTATCACTTGGACAAGACATGGGCATCAGAATCTGACTCGGATTCCAGCTGCCCGATTCCCCAAAAAATTTTGAACACAGGAAATGTTAGTTAAAATCGGACATGGGTGTCAAAATATAACTCGGATTCGAGGTGCCCAACTCGGCATAAATTTTTTGACAAGGGTGCCCGAGTAGCAATGGATAAAAGGCAGATCACAACATAACTAAGTGGAAAAATAATATAGCTAATCCAAGATCAAATAAATTGACTAATAATATGAAAGTTGCCACCATGCCCTAGTGATTAGGCAAGAACCAAGCTACAATAATCAAGAAAATATGAAACCAAAGGTCGCAAAAAATTAATGCTAAAGAGAAATCATGAGTGGCGACTCCAACGCCTAGGCAGTGATCCTACATATGTAAGGTATTCCCAAAATTCTAAACTATCAACCTGAAATCCGAGGCCCTAAATCCTGCCGCTTCGTTCCCATCCTCACATGCCTTGCCATTAGCACAGTGCTAATACCAAAAGACTACACACAATGGAAAGAGGATCAGCACTTTAAATCGCAGAGGGGTTTACACATGCTACATTTGGTTCTTCATTTTCATAAGTCGACAGGCGCTAATCAAAGAATATGGCAGCCAAGAAATCCTGCACTCGTCAAAGTTCATGTTTTATTTAACCAATATAGTATTTTTTCCCCAAACTATAGTCTAGTATAACATATGTATGTAGACTTTGCCTAATGCAAATGTCATTAGATGAGAGAAAATAAGGATATATGAGAGAAGCCATAATGAAAAATTCAGGCATATAGCTGGTTATTAATGCCAATCGCTCTGTCAAGGCCTACAACATACTACACAAATTAAGCTCCCAATAGATTTAAAGAACCTAAAAATTTCCTTTACGTTGTCACTATTTTTCACAGACTTAGATGATGATATATATGCTCTAAAGCACATGTACAGCAAATAATATCTGTTGGTTTAAGATCCACGGTAGCTATCAATAGAAAATCATGACCAGCAGAAAATAACCCCGTGGTTGCCAATATGATAACCTCAATGAAAATCTATTGTTCATTAATTCTTAATCCAAAGGAAAGCTGCATGATTTAGCGCGACAAAAACTTGAGGTAAAATATCCTAGCACTAACATAGGAATAGGTACTTAACTGTGTAAGACTAATTATGAGCGCACTTTCATTTTTGTCATTCGAACATAACCTCATGTGTATATCCATCTCTTGAAGAAATTGTAGAAGATGAAATGTTGGTCTGCTGACTGCCGATTCATTCATATAGTAAGCACAATTGAAATGATTGGAACTACCTATATATCCAAAAACATTATGATTCGTTGTTGCATTTGTAGAGGACAGCAAATCGGTCTATATAGAAGCATGGAATAACACATAACCAGTGCATGAAATAACACAAGACTCCTTTCGGATCCAAAAGTGCATGAACTTCGCATAAGTACAGAAGACTCCAACGATTGAACATCTTTTCACACTCCATCATCATTTTACATATATCAATCGGAGTGGGATGGAGACACATTATGTTCCAGATGTGTACAGAAGACTGGGTCATTATTGTCAGGATCATGAAACGCGCCACTCTTGTTGATGATTTGACTCATGATGAACCAAGCGAGTTGTCCTTGAATGGCTCTGATTTCAGGTTGTGTTAGTTTTTCCGTAGGCACTTTGAGGCGCTATAAGGGGAAAGAATTAATATGAGAGCTTTAATAGAAATCGTTAGACACGAATCAATTTGTGTTGTTAGCATGACAAACCTCTACATCATTGTCTACAATTGTAGAGCCTAAGAGTACCCGCATGTAATGGCATACAAAATACCCACATAAATTTGTGCCTTGCGATTGTTTGTTACACTGCAAAATAAATAAACTGCAATGTCACAAAATGAGTCTTTTACTACAAATTGAGATACAGGAATAATATGTGCGTACCGGGAAATCAGTACGTATTGAGAAGTGCTTTTGGTATGGGCGGTATTTCGTGGACTTTTGACAGTATCTTTTGAAGGCATTTTGGAATATATCTGTCATGTCCTTGTAAAGCTCTTTATCTTTGTTTAGGGGATCCAGTACAACTATTTTGCTTTTCTCTAGCGTAATGGCAAAGAGTATCCAATGGAATCTACATAAACATGTAATATGCCATACAAAATTAGAGCAAAGATCGCAATAAGAGTAAGGAACAACATCGAGTGATCTAACTAGCTAGCGAACCACTTACTTGAAGTTGTAGGGACAAAGTATCATGTCCTTGTCTTGAAGTTTAATGAAAACCTTATAGATGTAATCCTCGACATCTTTTGGTGTTCTTTGGACTTGAGGTTCGGACACTGTTCCCGGGTCGAGGAATCCCACATGAACTGCTGGGGTTTTTCTTAGTTCAATAGTCTCGTACCTACATAATAAAGAAGTTTGACATTACATTTATCGATATTACATTAACGTAGACAACGATTTATGTAGTTCACACTTACAGTGTCCAGCATCTCAAAAGAGACACGTCAAGGGCATCCTGGTAGTACATGTTGTGCAAGTTATCGAATTCAACCAGGAAGTAGCCACCCCCCTCATGGTGAAAATGCTCTTCTTTATAAACTCCACATATCGACTTCGGCAGCACGTCCTGGTTGGACCGCTCTATGTACCACTTGTGCAATCTTTGCATCATCATTGTTAGGGTATTCAACATTTTTTCGGTCACAAGAGGCTTCCCCATCTCGAATTTCAATCTTGCTACAATATCTTGTCCTGCAGACTTCGCCTTGCCCTTACATTGGCTCAGGATAACATCATATTCAGATCTGGCGTCGCCTAAGCTGGTCGACTTGGCTTTCCTACTGTGCGATTTCCTTTTAACATTCAGGGTAGGTTTTTTTGGAGGGTTTTCTGCGTAAGATCTATTAGAGGACGCTGAGCTGCTGGTGATGACTGCGGAAGATCGACTGGAGGACACTGAGCTGCTGGTGATGACTGCGGAAGATCTATTGGAGGACACTGAGCTGTTGGTGACGACTACAGAAGATCTATTGGAGGACAGGGCGGCAATTGAAGGTCGAGAACAATGTCACGCTTGCGCCACTGAATGAATGTGTGCATGGCACTTCCTAAAGTTGTCACTTCATCATTTCCGGGCATTTCAAACATCATGTCGGTGAATTGCGGAAGTACCGTGTCCACCTCGACCTTTGTGTATCCCGGCGCGATTGGGGAGTTGTGCAAAACACCCCCTTCTTGGCACGGATAAGCCATGCCTGTAGCTGCCTGAATAGAGATGTTCATGACAGGAATGTTGAGCTGGCACGGTGTTGGATGTTGTATGTCGTCCACAGGATAGTGGGCTAATAAAGTATCTTCTACTAGTGGTGTCGACGCACAACTGCTACGATGGCGCGAGGTGCCGGGGATAACAGTGTTCTCGACTTCTACATGGCTCATGGCTGCTTGCACTTCTCTTTGTACTTGTTCTTGTATGGTGCCATGTAAATCTCGAAGCAGCTCTTGCTTTATTGCTTCTCGTTCACTTTCGAGTTGCCCTTGTTTGGCTCTCTTCCGACTCCTGTAAGAGCTGACGTGTTCTGGGAATCCCTTGCTCCAAGGTACCTTAGCCCCAACACCTCGTGTCCGACCAGGGTGCTCTTTAGTTCCTAAGGCCATGGTAAATTCATCATTATCCCTATCTGAAACGAAAGTGCCTTGTGTAGCCTAGACGGACAAGTCTTGGACTCTTTTGGAGATCGCTTCATCTTCGTTGTTTTTGAATGATAATCCCCCACCAGACGTGACAGTTGCCCTTGCCAGCACATAGTGTTTGACTCGGTCTGGTAGTCCAAACAAGGGGCTTCTGCTAATGGACTGAATGGACTCTGCTTCTTGCCTCTCCCACTGGGTTATTTTTCCCGCGTATCCACCTGTGCCTAATCTGTGGGGATGAATGTTCTTTCTGGAGATTGCCGCGTGGTCCTCACTTGACTTCTTTGCTGATTCTTGTAACTTCATCGCCACAAACTCATCCCAGTATGGTTCCAATTTCGGATATTTCCCGACGGGACTCAGGTCTTTCTTAACGTATGTGCAATTCAACCGAGTCTTGAAGTTCTTCCAACACGTACCCATGGTCATCAATGCATCCCGGCGCACGAGGTCTTCTGCTTCTTCGGGGAATTCAAAGCTTTGTTTTAGCTCCGTCCAAAGGTCCTCTTTGGTGGCGCGGGGTACTTTATGCCAGTCTTGATAGGTGATTGGCACTTTATCCCTGGCAATATACCCACAGGTTGACCTGTACTTAGCCGCCGCTACTTTTGGTTCCAGAGGGACCCAGAATCTGAAACATCCGAGATGGTATGTCGGCCTTCAGGTTTTTTGGTTTGCCCTCGACCACGACGGCTTGCTACTTCGACATCACTGGTAGGTGGAACCACGGCGCCGGCTTCCAGTTCATCGAGGTTAAGGAAACTAGTCGGGCTCCTGCTCGGGCTCCTGCTTGGGTTAGGCTGAGGGGTCCCCTCCATATGTTGTTCTACCTTGTTTACTATTCAAAAATTGACAAGTCAAGGCTATAACTACATGAGGGGTAAAAATTCGGATTAGTTGGAGGCAATCATCCTAATTACTGAACACCCATATGTATGAGACACTATGAAATTGTGTCTACATAGTGCCCGCCCAAAGAAAAATTAAATACATCATACATTAGTTGGAGGTCAAGGTTGAATTGTGTGTACAACCAGCATAGTCATGAATTGTTTGTACAACCAACAAAGTCAAGAAAATTTAAATACAATAAATACTAAACAATGGCACATATCATTTCTTTGTTGAATTGATTTTAATTCATCATGTTTGTCAGTTTTTCCATTGCTCATCTGATCAAAATCAGTATTGTTTTGTTCGACTAACTATAGCTGTAAGATCAGTATTGTGTAATGAACTATTTGTGATTTGAAGATGATGTATCTGTCTATTTGGAAAGCAATGCTGCAATCTATAAGCTGCTATACCTAAGACACATAAGTTAATTTTTGAACCCATGTGTGTTGTCATCAGGGTTAATGAGGTGTACACTTATCTTTACTTCAGAGAAGAACATGAGAATTCTGAATTGAATAGTAGTGCTTGTGTTCAGTTTGTGAGGTGTACACTACAGTTATAGTTACTTCAAAATATAACAAAGTAAGGTTCAATGTGCAGAAATCTGTAGCTAACAGTTAAGCCAATTGCACACATAATGAAGTTGCTTTTATGACCAAATATTGCTTCCAAGTTCCAACTAATTATAAGCTAATGTTGGTTTAGAAGAACCTGATTTTGGTATTTTCTGTAGCATCAAGTGCTTTCGTATGATTTGTATTTTAGAAGAACTATTATTTTTTATGTATCTACAAAATAATGTTATGTACATTTATATTATCCAAATGGCAAAAGGGAGTGAATGGTTTTGAAACCTAATGAAGAAGAGAAATGAAAATGATATTATTGTATAGAACCAAGTCATTTTCCACCAGTTAAAAAAAGGTACTACAAGAAGAAAATGATGAGGACTAAGTTAAAAAGGTACTACAAGAAGAGAAATGAAAATGATATTATTGTATAGAAAATGATGGCAAAAGGTACTGCACATCCAAACACAAATAGATCCCCAAAAGGAGATAGAAAAATTATGTTAAGCCACTCCGCATCACAGCTTTAGCATCCATAGCATGATAGAAGCAAGGCAGTTCGTGTGAAAAATAACAACAGATTTACACAATGTACATAGTCCTAAAACAAATAAAACAACAAATCTATCATTATCTAAGTTCAACAGAAATTTAATTTATTTGACCCTCCTCACTGTTTCATATACCAATATTTCACTCTATCCTTTCCCATTCGCATTTTTCATAATCGTATATACAGTGTGTTCTAACTTGCATAATGCAAGGAAGTAGACTCACAACCTAGCACACTGACAGAAGTCACAGAGTCAAATGTGCATTGACCAGGGCCTATGGATCACTCAAATGGCAACTAACAGAGCAGTATCTACTCCTGAAATGTTTGCTTACCCAAAGCAACCACTGACAGCATCAAAGAAAGGATTGCACCCAGAATGTGTCATCTTTCAGATCACGGCAAAATGACCAAATGGCTTCAACAATGTTTGCTTACCCAAAGCGACCACTGACAACATCAAAAAAAGGATTGCACGCAAAATGTGTCATCTTTCAGATCACGGCAAAATAGTCATCACCTCTGACTTTCTATGCAGAGCTAATTATAAATAGCTGGACCGACTATAGGAACTAAGAACTAAACATTCCAAATAAAACCAAATAACGTTCTAAAAATCTCAACGGATGGAATCTAAATTTTTCTAAACAATTGGAAGAGGGAGAGCTAGCTCCGAAACATATCCAGAGGGAGGCAAGAACACAGTGAATTACTTCAGCGAAGAAAGGCGGGGCGGGGACGATCACCCGAGCGAGGCGGGGATAGTCACCGAGGCGAGAACGTCGCCAGGCGGCGGGGGACGGTCGCCCGGGCGAAGCGAGAGGCAGTCGCTTGAGCGAAGCGAGGGCAGTCACCGGCGAGAGGGCGATCGCCCGGGCGAAGCGGGGGCGATCGCCGGGGCGAAGCGAGGCAGTCACCGGCGGGGGCGGTGGGTAGGGGCGTTCACGCAGGCCGTGCGGCGGCAGGGCGAGCAACAGGGTGCCTTGGAGATTAGGGTTAGGGTCGGGGTGGAGAGTGGCGACGATAAGATTAGGGCAAGGGTCGGGTGGAGAGCGGAGAGGAGCGCGGCGATGAGATGTAAATATGGAGGGTTATTAGTGTCGGTTCCGTTAAACAACCACACCTTTGAATTGTTATTTTTTGTGTCGGTTTAATTATATCACCGACACAGAACATATATTTGTGTCGGTTATATCTTTAAACCGACACTGAAAAGTGCCTTATTTGTGCCGGTTTAAGGGTACAACCGACACAAATACTTTGTAACCTAGCTTTATATTCTATTTAATGGTTTGTATATATTCCAAAAATATTGAAGGGTTTGTATATATTCCAAAAAAATATAATAGGTATATACTAAATTTAAAAGATAGGATTTCTAGTTTTTAGAAATTATAAAAATATTCCAAACCTGTAATCAACATGAGAATAATAAGTAGAAGTCCACATAATTATATAATAGGTATATATTATATTTAAAAGATAGGATTTCTAGTTTTTAGATATTATAAAAATATTCCAAACCTGTAATCAACATGAGAATAATAAGTAGAAGTCCACATAATTATATAATATGTATATATTATATTTAAAAGATAGGATTTCTAGTTTTTAGATATTATAAAAATATTCCAAACCTGTAATCAACATGAGAATAATAAGTAGAAGTCCACATAATTATATAGTACGTATATATTATATTTAAAAGATAGGATTTCTAGTTTTTAGATATTATAAAAATATTCCAAACTTGTAATCAACATGAGAATAATAAGTAGAAGTCCACATAATTATATAATAGGTATATATTATATTTAAAAGATAGGATTTCTAGTTTTTAGATATTATAAAAATATTCCAAACCTGTAATCAACATGAGAATAATAAGTAGAAGTCCACATAATTATATAATAGGTATATATTATATTTAAAAGATAGGATTTCTAGTTTTTAGATATTATAAAAATATTCCAAACCTGTAATCAACATGAGAATAACAACTAGAAGTCCACATAATTATATAATAGGTATATATTATATTTAAAAGATAGGATTTCTAGTTTTTAGATATTATAAAAATATTCCAAACCTGTAATCAACATGAGAATAACAACTAGAAGTCCACATAAATGCATATTTTTCACGTCATATTTACATCATATTTTTTACATCACATTGACATTACTGCTAGCTAATTTTCTTTAACAATTTGCCCTTCTTCATGATCATCGCGATGATACGTAGCTTCTTCCTCAGTGGTTTCTTCCTCTAGCCCGATGCTTCCATCTACGAAAGGTGGCAACTCGTCAAACTGGTTGTACTCGTCCTCATCCACGACCTTCTCAACCCCGACGATTCTTCTTTTTCCGTGAAGAATAACATGACGCTTCTTATCTGCCAGGTCAATTACGTAGAAGACTTATGCTACTTGCTTCGCAAGTACGAATGGTTCATCTGTGTATCCTACATGTTCAATGTTCACAATAGTAAAGCCATACTTGTCCACGTTCACACCCTTTCGGAGTTGGATCCAACGACACCGAAACAGAGGGATCTTGAAAATACAATAGTCGAGCTCCCAAATCTCCTCTATGAACCCATAGAAGCTGCTCTTCTTACGGCATGTGCTGTCGTAAGCATCTATGCGAACACCACTGTTTTGGTAAGTGCTTTTGCTATCTTGATCTCTAGTGTAAAATGTATACCCATTTATATCATATCCTTGCCATGTCACGATTTTACCTGATGGCCCCTTTGCGAACCACCTCAATGCAACAGTCGTTTCTTTCCCAGTCATGTATTCCTTAAACCAATGATTGAACAAACGGTTGTGCTCTTTTGTTATCCAAACCTCTGATCGTCCTTGGTTTTCCCTCCGTAGCTCATCCTTGTGCAAGTCCATATACGAGGACACCTCAACTGATTGTTGCAAGACTGTGAAATGTGCTTGCTCGAACAAAACATGATTGTAAGTATTTATTGATTTCTTTCCAATAACCCCTTTTCCGGCTAGCCTGCCCTCATGTCGAGATACAGGCACACCAACCGGATCGACATTGTCCATGTAATCGACGCAGAACTCGATAACCTCTTCAGTTGCATAACCTTCTACAATGCAGCCCTCACGTGAGATCGATTACGTACATATTTCTTCAGAACACCCATGTACCTCTCGAACGGGTACATCTGATGCAAGAATACAGGGCCGCATATCTTTATCTCATTCACAATATGAACAATAAGATGGACCATGATATCAAAAAATGGAGGAAAATACATCTCTAGTTGGCATAGAGTCTTCACCACATCATCCTGCAGTTCACATAGTCCAACGGGATCGATGACCTTCTGTGAAATTGCGTTAAAGAATAAACATAACCTCATTATTGTCTCTCGGACTTTGTCAGGCAAAATACCTCTAATTGCAACAGGAAGCATTTGTGTCATCATCACATGGCAATCATGAGACTTCATGCCAATTAACTTCAAATCTTTCATCGAGACCAGTTTTTTGATGTTTGCGGAATAACCGGACGGAACTTTTACACTATGTAAGCACTTGCAAAGTTCTGTTCTCTCTTTTTTGGATAGAGTGTAGCAAGCTGGGGGAAGATAAATTCGGCCTGACCCGGTGTCTTGAGGATGTAGCTCGGATCTAATTTTCATATCTTCTAAGTCCTTTCGTGACTTGAGTCCATCCTTGGTTTTGCTAGGAATATTCAATAAAAGACCAATCAAGCTGTCACATACATTCTTCTCCACGTGCATGACATCGATGCAATGTCGAACTTCTATGTCTTTCCAATAGGGCAAGTCCCAAAATACTGATATCTTCTTCCATGTGGTCTTCTCAGTTCGGGATCTCGAAGTATTATTACTACCTTTTCCAAGTACAACATTAATATCCTTAACCATATCATATACTTCTTCACCACGGCGAGGCCTTGGAGCTAAACCGTTCTCCTTTGTTCCGTCAAACTGTTTCTTCATATTGCGGTAGGGGTGATTCCTTCGTAGGAACCTACGGTGACGCATATACACAGTTTTTCTTGAGTTGTTGAGCCACACACTATCTGTTTCATCCAAGCACTGTGGACAGGCTTTGGCTCCTTTTATAGTACGACCAGATAGGTTACCTAGGGCAGGAAAATCATTGATGGTGCAAAAAATAATGCATGTAGAGTGAAGTATTCCCGTTTGTACTCATCCCATACCTGCACACCTTCATTCCATAGTATCAAAAGATCTTCCACTAATGGTTGCAGGTATACATCAATATCGTTGCCAGGTTGTCTCGGCCCTTGAATAAGCAGCGACATCATAATGTACTTTCGTTTCATACACAACCAAGGAGGAAGGTTGTAGATACAGAGAGTCACGGGCCAAGTGCTATGAATGCTACTCATATTACCGAAAGGATTCATTCCATCTGTACTCAATCCAAACCTTATATTCCTAGGTTCATTTCCGAAGTTGTTCCTGAAGAGCCTATCGATGGTTCGCCACTGGGCAGAATCAGCAGGGTGTCTCAGCTTTCCATCCCTCTTACGCTCTTCTGAGTGCCATCGCAACAATTTGGCGTGCTTTTTGTTTCCAAATAAACGCTTCAACCGAGGGATTACTGGCAAATACCATACCACTTTAACAGGAGGTCCTTTTTTCACCTCTATGACATTGTTGTCATCACTCTTACGCTTGTATCTCGATGCTTTACATACCGGACATACATGCAGGTCTGAATACTCTTTGCGATAGAGTATACAGTCATTTGGACATGCATGTATTCTTTCTACTTCCAATCCCAAGGGACATACAACCTTCTTTGCAAGATATGTGGTTTCAGGCAATACGTTTCCCTCTGGAAGCATGTCCGCTAAGAGATGTAACAACGCCGTGAAACTCTTATCGGACCAACCATTGCTTGCCTTCAATTTTAGTAGTGAAAGCACGGTGTGCAATTTTGTGTATTCCTCCTTGCAACCCGGGAACAAAGGTTTGTCTGAGTCCTCCATCAAACGCTGGAATTGATTAAACTCTCTCTGGCTAGTGTAGTTCCCTTCTGCGTCGCGCAACATCTGAGCCAAATTATTATCATCATCGACGAGCAACCTATCCTCATCGGATCCGTAACCGATGTCATCTACCATGTTGCTAGCTCCGTTGTTGATAACGTTATCTCCTCCATGTATGATCTCTTCTTCACCGTGCCTTGTCCAATATGTATAGCCAGGTAAAAAACCCCTTCGAATCAAGTGCAAGTGGATATGCTCTTTATCTGAAAACATCTTCTCATTCTTGCAATCAATACATGGCAATGTATGTATTCCTTTTTCTTTTGCAACTTGTCCTCCTCCGCGAATCTTAGAAAAGCAGAGACGCCGTCAATGTATTCTCGACTGTAACGGTCTGCACTGTACATCCATCTCCGGTCCATCTATAATTAATTAACATAAATGATTATCAAAGTAACCTTAATTGAGCTAGATGTACGCATTAAATTTCAATTAAATCACCATAAACACAAATATTAAAATTTAATCTATATTATATAGTGGATGGACATAATTTTAAATTAAATCACCATATGCACAAATATAGTGGATGGACATAATTTTAAACTAAATCACCATAAACACAAATAGAGTGGATGGACACAAATATTAAAATTTAATCTATATTATATAGTGGATGGACATAATTTTAAATTAAATCACCATAAACACAAATATAGTGGATGGACATAATTTTAATTTTAATCTATATTATATAGTGGATGGACATAATTTTAAATTTCAATTAAATCACCATAAACACAAATATTAAAATTTAATCTATATTACGCATTAAATTTGAATTCAATCATCGTAAACACAAATATTAAAATTAACTAACAATAGTGGATGGACAAAATTTTAATCTATATTATATAATTTTTATCTATATTATATAATTTTAATTTATTAACTAAATCTAAACCATAATATGAACTACATATACATTAACCTTAATTGAAATAGATGTAAACATTAAATTTCAACTAGATCACTACAAATGAATGCTTATTAAAATTTAATATCTTAAATTTAATATATGTTTGATAATAATTAATTAGCTAACAATAGTAAATAGACATAATTTTATTCTATATTATAGAAAACTAGACAAAAGTGCATCTAATGGAGTTAGGTAATAAATTCATTATCTACAAAATGCTGGATCAATAAAAACATATTAATTAACTTTAATTGAACTAGATATAAATATTAAATTGTAACTACATCACTACAAATCAATACTTACTAAAATTTAATATATGTTTGATAGTAGTTAATTAGCCAACAATAGTAGATGGACATAATTTTAATCCATATATTCATCATCTAAAGCTACACAAAAGTTCATCTAAAGGAGCTACACAAAAGAGCTAGGTAATATATTCAATATATATTATATAAAGCTACACAAAAGTTCATCGAAAGGAGCTAGCTAGGTAATATATTCAACATCTATAAAATGTTAGATCAATAAAAACAAAATCAATCTAAACCATAATTTGAGCTCATATAAATTATTCTTCATTCTACTAAATCTAAACATTAAATTGCATCTAGATAACCACAAATTAAGAGAGGAGAACAATTTACTCACCTTGAAACACTTAGAGAGAGTACAAACACTCAAAAATGCATCAAATAAAGGATGAAGGAAGAAGCACCAAGCGCTGGTTTGGGTTTGCAGTCGGGATGAGGTAGGTGAGATCGATCAGGAATGGAGCAGGAGCTGCGAGCTGCACTGCCACAGGGAGTTGCGAGCTGCACTGCACTGGTAATATAGGTGGGCTTATTAGTGTCGGTCGGTAACCGGAACCGACACAAATACTACTTATTAGTGCCGGTTCTATTTACAAACCGAAACGAATAATCCGAAAAAATATTTGTGTCGGTTTGTAAACAGAGCCGGTACAAATAAAATTTTATTAGTGTCGGTTGTAATGACAAACCGACACAAATAATATTTGTTTCGGTTTTGATAACAAACCGACACTAATAAAAAAATATTAGTGTCGGCTCCAAGTACAAACCGACACAAATAGACTTGAACCCGATTGGAGTTTTAGAACCGACACAAAAAGTTTACGGTGTCGGTTCCAGAAAAACCGACACTGATATACCGACTCCTATTTGCTGTTCTGTAGTAGTGAATGTTAGCCAAAGACATCTCTACAAGAATGTTAAGGTTATATTGGCCCTTTGTTGTGATTTTCAGTTGGGCAGCGTGTGCAAGGAACTATAGGCACCAATGACTCGATCGACGTGGCATGAAAATATATACTAGCAACAAGGTCACTTGGTGACCGTTAAGTACTCTTTTGTTTCAACGTTTCGGTTTTGTTTTTGCCGTGCTTGTAACTTTGTTTTTTGAGACTTGCTCTTTTATTGATGTTCTCATATATTTTGTCCAATTTATATATGCACTTTACGGAAAAGCATTTAAAAATGCTTTCATTTTCACATATAATCAATACAGAGATTAATGCTTGCAGACCTAAGAGCATCTCCAAGAGAGATACCTAAAAAAGAGCCCTAAACTTCAATATAGAACCCCAACTAATTAGATTTAAGGCTCTAAAGAAATGTTCACTTCAGCAATTAGACCCTAAAACCTAACTACCATCTAATTAGATAGGGCTGAATCACATAGTTGCTAAATATAACTACTCGTCTAGGGGTCCTAAAATAATTTGTTAAATTTTAACAATTTAGGGTCTTTACTGGAGTTGATCTTTTCTCCTAAAAACCCTATAATTCAAGTTAAGGCCATATTTATGGCCCCTCTTGGAGCACAAGAGACTCTAAGGCCTTGTTTGGAAACTTGTATCCCGGCCGGGATCCCCTCAAAATCCCTGGGCTGAAGTTCCACAGGAAAATTTTCGCTGGGCCAGCTAGATGGGCCGTTTGGAAGTCCACGCGACAGGATTTTTTTGCCCCGATCGAAGCGAATTCCCAGGGTTGAAAAAACACTCCAAGCCCCTCGTGAAATTTTATCCCTGCCACTGCCACCGCCTCTCGCGACGGCGCCCCTTAAGACTCCGCCTCGCCCCTCGCGATTCCGCCTCTCCATCGCCGCCCCTCGAGGCTCCCCCTACCACTCCGGCGACATCTCCTCCTACCCCGGCGTTGCGTCTCCCCGGTAGCTCCACCTTTTTA
Organism: Rhipidocladum racemiflorum; assembly: GCA_036346355.1. Taxonomy (NCBI): domain Eukaryota; kingdom Viridiplantae; phylum Streptophyta; class Magnoliopsida; order Poales; family Poaceae; genus Rhipidocladum; species Rhipidocladum racemiflorum. Next base: position 26,011,149 of record CM070586.1, read on the forward strand.
TTCCTCCTAGCCCCTTGTCCTCCTGCTTCTAGGTTTCATCGATGCTTTCTCACGGATCCGGTGATCCTAGATCGTTTTGAGGAATCAAAGGACAGGTTCTTGTTCGTGAGGTTTTGCGGATGCACGATAGGAGGGAGAGGAATGAACCACCGATCATCGGAGATCCGCTGTTAGTCTTCCATACACAATTTTTTTGATAAGTTGCTTAGGGTTTCCATTGTTAGATCCTAGATCTCCCATACCTTAATTTTTGATGATAAGTTGCATAATGGAGTCATACAGTGCTTGTATCAAAGTGAGTGGGAAACTTTTTTCCTTTGGAACAAGAAGGGAGTTGGAAACATGCAGACCTCTGTTACTTAGGTCTTAGGTTAAATTTGGCATGTATTAGGTCACTTAGTAGCAAGTGTTGTTAACTTCCTAATGAACTGTTTGGGTTTATTCTAGGGAATGTAGTTTAGACACAAATAGAGCATGCAGATGGGCCATAAAAATGTAAGCAATAGATTAGATGCATCATGTGGGTGCAAGAACACACTACCATTGGATGCACCTGCAGCTAGACACTGGCATAGTGATGCCTAAATTAAGCATTTGAGTTGCACATTTGATTTTCACCTGCAATCAGTTCGTGGATTTCCCGTTCGGTTAATCGATGTTAAAATACAATGTTGAGCTAGTACTACTAGTAGTTGGTGCCTGTAGTATCCTCCTGGTTGATCAGCTCCTGTCCCAATTTGATTTACAACGATTCCATTGATTGACAGTGTAGTTCTGTTATTAATGTAAATGATACTCCTATATTTTTGTCAAACCACAGTGGTAAAACCAAAAAAATTTCATCTGTGGCCCAACTTATATTTCAAACTATATCTACACCATTGTACAGTATCTTTGAATTAGCAGTTCCCTTAGTGCAAAATGTGTGTACTGATGTTACCAAAATCTAAAATAGTAGCAAGATACTTGAAGTTGGATATTTACCTCAAAGTCGCAAAGGCCTTCCCAGTAAGCATACGATGGATCATGGAAGTAAAGCTGTGCTTTGGATTAAGAGCGAAATATCTCCATAAGTAAGTTATGATAGTGCTATGTTTTCTATTCATCTAATCATTAATTCAGAATCTAAACTCCTTATTCTTGCTAGCACAGATTGTTTTATTTGAAACAATGAACTGCTCATTAAACAGTACCACCACCAGGCTGGATACTTCTCGTCATATTTGTCATCTTTTGTATAATGTCATTAATTGATATTATGTGATCTCTTATCAACAATAAAATTATTCTGTTTTTCTTATGCAGTACATTCCTGGAACCAAGAAGGTATTCCCTGGACTGAAGAAGCCACAGGAACGTGCTGATCTCATCGCCTACCTGAAGAATGAAACAGCTTGAAGGGGCTTGCATCCGTGGTCGAAAGATGAAGAGCGACAGTTCTTTTTTCAGTTCTTTTTTCAGCTTGAAGTAACAAAGTCTGACCAGTAGTGTAGTATGTTACTGTTGTTGTCTCTCCTTTGAAGCAATTCTAACATGCCATAGTCTGTATGAGTAACTTTTATGCTTGTATGACTTGCTGTCTATCATATGATTCATGCTGCTGGTACTTGTATGGGAAATCTTAATTTGAACTATGTTGTATGCTGAGGTTTTGTCTTGATGAACGTCAAATTTCATATTCCAAATGATGGCAGGCAACTATTGTGTTGGCAAAGGTTTTCATATTACGTGCTATCATAGTCTTGACGAATTATGCTATAGACAAAGGTTTCATATTCCAATTTGCTAGGTTTAGTGGGCAAATTTCAGTGCGGATGAATGTAAGGGAATTTCACCCATGTGGCTTCCAAATGATGGTGGGGAAGAAATTTCCCTTGGGAGGAAGTTTCCACATGGATTGAGGGGGATTCAATATGCTATCAAAATCCCCTCTAGGAGAAATTAACCCTGAGCTTCTTTTCCCTAACATCCAAACAAAGCCTAAGAGTTAGTACACATATTTCCTGCCCTGTTCAATTCCCACCACCTACATATTGGTAGCTTATTTGCTGATTTCTCGGAGTTTAATTTAGGAGTCTCTTGTGTTGGTTAAATCTTAAGATTAGTTGCAATGATAGGTGATTCGTGGGGAACTAGTAGTTGAAGAAATGAGGCGTAGTAGCGTGAGGTAGGTAGAAATGGTGCAGTGGTGCCCGGCTCAATTTACTAGGCCGGGCCTAGCCTAGTTAACATTTGCAGCCCAGTACAGGCACATTTGCAACTAAGCTGATCTTTTAGAGCTGAATTTCCAGGTTGTGTACTTGTGTCAGTCCCAGCACATTGCACTTAGATTTTCGGCTATGTATCTTATGCTATATTGCAAGTCGCCGCTCCAAATGCTTGAGCAGCGATATTCATCTGGGAATGAGACTCGGCCTGCAAAAAGCGAAGAATTGTACGTCAAGCTCCTGCCTCAAATTGAACCGACAAAGAGCAAAAAGGCCTGTAATGATTCGTGCATCCTGTCCATTTTCTACATGTGGCTGCTTTTGCTCTTTGTTGACTGCTTTTAATTTTAAGGTGAAACCTCAGTACATTGCCTACATGCTGTAAATTTTTGCCTATTCTGCCCATCAGTTTTACTGGCTGCAATTTTCCCATCAGCGGGTTAGCATGGAGCTCAGGATCATATGCCTTCGAAATTTAGCATGTGTTTAGTTGGAGAGTGAGGTGGAATGGAACCATCCCGTCCCACCAAGTCTAGTGTTTGGTTGGAGAGCTGAGGATGCATGACTCGATTCTAGAAAAGAAAATATTCTCTTTAGATTCAGGACGGCCAGGTTCTAAAAATTTCCTGGAACGCAGCTTTCCCACTTGGAATGTGAGTGACAGTGGACCCTGTCTGAGAATCTGGGATGGAACCATTCCATCCATGAAATCTGGGATGAAGCCATTCCATCCTGAAATCTGAGATGGAACCATTCCATTCCACCTCACTCTCCATCCTGAAATCCCTGAAATCTGGGATGAAGCCATTCCATCCTGCAATAGCTATATGTATCGGAGTTTGACGGAAGAGAGTCAAAAGGCACATCTTGGAATGCTGCCCAAATTAAATGTAGCTGTTTCATGGTGGCGCTCCTTTACGGTTACCGAGGTATGCTTACAAGTCCGCAAAAAAACATTGAATAATCGGAGAGGAGCACAAACGAGAGGTGCTTCTATGCTCTTCTTTTTTAAAGTTGCACAAATATTAAAGCATAAATGAAGGGTAGATGAGGATTACTTACCCCTTCGTTTGCTTTAAGATTTGTGCAATTTGTATTAGGAGCAAAAGCATAGAAGCACCTCTCAACACAAAATCAATAGTAATTTAGCACTGTAAAAGTTAGACAGATACTCAGTATTCGTATATTTTATTATCTTTAAGTTTTTGTTCTTTCGATAAAATAATCCAAGATCTTGTATACGTTTGAAGTATCTGAATAAAGTTTTGATACCATCCCAATATCTTTTGGTTGGAGCTGCACTGTATCTAACTAACAAATTTATTGCGAATACAATATTAGATCTAATGCATTTCGCAAGATATATAAATGCTCTAATAACATTGAAGCATAGGACTTCAGATCCTAAGACTTTCTCATTTTTCATTCTCGGTCTGAAAGATTTTTTAACCACTTCAAAGGATCTTAATACCATTGTGTCTCTAAAAGATGATATATATTCATATTAAATCTTTTCAATACCTTCTTGGTATAGGTAGACTGGTATACAAAAATTCCTTCTAGGAAATACTTTAACGGCAAGCTTAAGCGAAATTTAGTTTTACCGAAATCTTTAATCTCAAACTCTGTTGTAAGTTAATAACTTACTTCATTCTTGGATTTTTTTTATGAAAACACATGGACAATTAACATTATTAGAGTATCCCTTCTTCAGGAGAAACTAACTAAGTTGGTTGTACTATATTCTTCCCGATTGTTTTAACCCGTATAGAGATCTCTACAGTTTGACACTGTGGTCGCGTTGAACCACCGGGTTTCTTTCTTTTCTAATTGTCCGATCTCGTCCCCTTTGTTTCTCTTTCTCCCCTTATATATGAAGGGAATAGGGTGGAAAATTGTCTCTGAAGGCATGCCCAGTTGGTCTTTTTTCGACCGGTACTGACAGAATTTCAACAGTTGTCCGCCACTTGTCCTTTTTGGTATGGTTTGGTTTCCATGACGTGGAGTTTTTATTTGTCCTTTTTCTCCCATATTCATTTATTTTATATTCTTTCTGAATGTATAAATAGAGCTTCCAGCGCTTCTAGGCTCGGTGTTTATCTGATCCTGTCTGACATATTTTTGCAGGCTTTAACGGGGTATCAGCCTGGCTTGATCATTATGTCGGTTACACTCATTCAGATTGCGAGGGTACTCTCCTCCGCGGCTTCTTCCCTATCCTTGCTCGGCCCTGTCTATTTGGATGGGGCAGCATTTTGATTCGGTTCGTTTGCTTCGGATGGAAATATGGGCCGCGCTTCGTTTACCGGAGGGTCTGGGGGCAGTTTTATTGGGCCGAAGTGGGTTTGCCTGGCCCACGACAAACACTATACATGTTGCAATTTACTTTATTAGGGTTTAGAATTTTGACTCCTCCTAGAACTGTAATATAAATATCCATATCAAATGACTCATATAAATATGTGGTCACTACATTCATTAGCTGCATTGATAAGTTTAAACTAGTTACTATTGATATTAAACATCAGAACGTTATTCCAATCATTACAGGAGAATAAGTTATCATAATCAATATCTAGTCTCTACTAAACCTTGGTGCTATAAAACTTATTTTATATTTCACTATATTGTTATTTTTATTTCTCTTCAATATAAAAATCCAGTTTGATCATAAAGAGAATACTTTATGATATGTTTGGTCACCTGGATCAACTGTTTGTGTGCAAAAATATGGAATACTTTTTCTGCTCTTCTTGGTGGGTTGCCAGATGCAAATTGCGTGCCGTGTACTGGGTTGCTCAACTAGTAGAAACTACGGTGGCCAGAAAGTGTACGTACACGGTTCTGACCCCGGTTGCTCATAAAACCGTCGTTGCAATCTGTGTGATCAGTCATGTTGTTGTGCTCTACAGAAGTGTAGGGCAGTTTCAGAGAATGTATGCTCTTGCAGGACCGTTATATATTAGTGCGGGGCTTTGGCCATTGGTAATGTTAGCCAAAGACGTCTTTACAAGAATGTTAAGGTTATATTGGCCTTTTGTTGTGATATTCAGTTGGGCAGCATGTGCAAGGAACTATAGGCACCCGCACCAATGACCCGATTTTGGTCTTCGTTGGCTGCTTTTAATTTTAAGGTGAAAGCTCTGTACATATTAATGTACTGTTTAGTAGAGCTTCAGCTTCACTAAATTTATGCAGCTAGGTATTCCTAGTTTCACCAGATCCGCCATGTGTTCTTTCGAATAGCATTTAGGTCTCTTCTTTGTTATTTTACGAAAAAAAAACTTCCGTTAAATACAAATCTCGAATGAGTCCTTTTCTAATTTTTCGAAGTAGCGCTTAGGTCCAAAAATAATACGAACAAGCCCTCGTTCCTTGCATCCAAATCTTTTCTCCATTTTTTCCAAAAAAAAAACAATTTCGTCAAAAGAAATATGTGTAGAGCTCTATCTCTAGAGTTTTTTTTTTTTTGCAACTCAATCTCTAATATTTTTTAAAATATGTATTATTACCCGATGAATGCATAGGGTATTAAACTCAGCAAAAGAGGGTTCTTTCTCCGTTTTTCACGGGAAAAACAAATCCGTCATGTATTATGCACTACTACAGAACCACGCTTCATAAGCGGTTCGAAACCACCTCCAGAAGCGATTGTAAAACCGCTTCTAAGTAACCGTGAGTGATACCCCGAAGGGACACCAAGCGGTAAAATGCGGTAATAATATCGTGGGAATGGGATTCGAACCCACGACCAGCACTCCATCCTCGTGACCTGCCTCATCCATCTAACCAACCCATCCACGCGTGCTCTCTGATAGAATAGGGCACGCATTCCTTTTATTATTTCTAAAACTGGGCTTCAACAAGCGGTTCGTGACACGAACCCCTTCTGAAAGGAGTCTTTAGAAGCGGTTCGTGTCACGAACCCCTTCTAAAGCCCCACCTTCAGAAGGGGTTCGTGACACGAACCCCTTCTAAAACTTTAGAAGCGGTTGGGGACACGAACCGCTTGTAAAGATTTTTAGAAGGGGTTCGTGACACGAACCCCTTCTGAAGGTGGGGCTTTAGAAGGGGTTCGTGCCACGAACCGCTTCTAGAGATCCCCTCCGACCTGTTGCCACGAACCACTTCTGGTGCGAGCATTACAACCGGTTCGCACCAAACCGTTTCTAATAGGCCGGTTGTGATGCTCAGTTTTGTAGTAGTGATGCCTTTTTTAGAAAAGAAAAAAGACTTGTTGTTACGCAAAGTTATCGATGGTTCCTATCTAGTATTAATTTTTTTTTAAAAAAAAAAAACCAAGAGACACGGACAGGGACACGGGTGGATCAAATCCCAATCCTTCCGCCGACGGAGAAGAGAAGGGGAAGGCACAGCCGCCACGCGTCGTTGCCTGTACAGCAGTACAGGGAGCACTGCACCCAGTGGGAGAAGTAGAAGAACCAGGAGCAACTGCGGCAGTAGCGGTGCAAAAGAGAAGAATTGTACGTCAAGCTCCTACCTGAAATTGAACCAACAAAGAGCAATAGGGCCTGCGATGATTCGTGCATCCTGTATATGGTCTACATGTGGCTGCTTTTGCCCTTTGTTGATTGCTTTTAATTTTAAGGTGAAATCTCTGTACATTGTCTACATGCTGTAAATTTTTGCCTATTTTGCACATCAGCTTGCTAGCTGCAATTTCCCCATTAGCAGGCAGGCATGGAGCTCAGGATTTAAGATTAATTCGCGCATGTGCCCTCAAAATGTGCAGTGCAGTAGCTATGGGGCTGTTTGGTTGCCTTCTCAACCCAGTTAGGTTGTATGAGCTCAACTAGGTTAGTGGGAGCCAGGTTGAATTCATGTAAGGAGATGTTTGATTGGTTGTATGAGATTGAATAAGCCGTGTAGAGATGTTGTTTGGTTGGTTGCATTTGCAATAGAAGTGGGATGAACAAATTCAAGACAGGGATGAAACAAATTCAAAAAGGTAATAGGAAATCAATAAATTTTAAAACAAAAATAAAACATTTTAAAATAAATTATAAAAAATCAATAAATTGAAAAACAAAAAAAATAATCTTTCAAAATATATATGGCAAATGTGGTCTAGTTTTGTTCAAAAAAAAATGTTAGGAACACATAGATGAAATAAATTCGGTGATCGGAGATGCTAATCAAAAGATATTTGCAAAAAAAGAGAGAAAAAAAGCAAGATTCTAGCACACAACGTGAGGCGCCTCGCGTCTGCACGCAGGGAAGCGGTTGATATGTGCGTTTCTACAAAGCCAGGCTATGGAGAGAATCTTGCATCTATAGAGCCAACTCAAAACCAGATGCAGACAACCAAACACGAAAGAAAAACAAAATTATGTATCTATAGATGCAAATCTCTGTATACATAGGCAAACAAACAGTCCCTAATATGTATCGGCGTACAAGATTGCCTAGCGTGGCTGTGTATACTTCGGAGAATGTACGCTCTTGCAGGGCCCTTATATATTACTATATTAGTAATGTTAGCGAAAGACGTCTTTACAAGAATTGTACGTGAAACTCCTACCAAAATTGAACCAACAAAGAATAAAAGGAGACCTGCAAAAAGAGAAGAATTGTACGTGAAGCTCCTACCAAAATTGAACCAACAAAGAGCAAAAGGACCTGCAATGATTCATGCATTATGTACACTATCTACATGTGGCTGTTTTTGCTCTTTGTTGGCTACAAGCTGTATATTGTTGCCTATTCTGCACATCAATTTGCCAGCTGCAATTTTCCCATCGTCAGCTATACCTCAGGGTCGGTCCTGCATTTTCGGGGCCTAGAACGAAAACTTATATGGAGCTTTGCTTAATTACTTTAGGGGCCCTTGACTTTGAGGGGCCCGGGGCGACCGCCCACCCTGCCCACCCAGCCCCAGGGCCGGCCCTACCCTACATAGGTATGGAGCCCAGGATTTAAGATTAATTCGATAATGTGACTTCGAAATGTGCAGTGCAGTAGCTATGTATTGGCGTACAAGATTAGTAACCGGAGTTTGATGGAAGAGAGTGGAATTAAAGGCGCCTCCTTGAATGCTGCCCTGCAACCAACGAGAATTCATGGATAAGATCACTGTTTAAAGCTTAAGCTGCAATAACATTCAAAAAGAAAAAGTTTAAGCTACATGCATGATACAGCTCGAAATAGGATCGATTTGTTTGAATAAGGAGATCGAATAAGAACCGGACCACTAATAAAGAACAAAGTATAAGCTGCATGATGTAACAATACGTGCATGTTTTATGCAACAAAGTTGAGCTGCATCATACAACAAAGTACAAACAAAGAACCAAAAGTCACATCCCTTGAATGCTTCCTTGCAACCGGCGACAGTTCATGGACACGATTATTGTTCAAAGTTTAAGCTCAAATACCGTTCGAAAAGAAAAGTTTAAGCTACATGCATGATATGGCTCGAAAGAAGTTCGATTTGTCTGAATAAGGAGAACAAACAAGAATTGGACCACCAACAAGGAATAAAGTATCAGCTGCATAATGCAACGATACGTGCATGTCTGTTGCAACAAATTTTAAGCTACATGATGCAACAAAGAACAAAGAACCAAAAGGCACATCCTCTGAATGCTGCCCTGTAATTGATGAGAATTTATGGACACGATTAGCATTCAAAGTTTAAGCTGAAATAACATTCAAAAAGAAAAGTTTAAGGTGCATGCATGATACAGCTCAAAAGAAGTTCGATTTGTTTGAATGTAACATCCCAAATTTTAATTTAAAAGGGGAAAATAAAATTTCAAATGTGAGATTTCTTCAACCATGAATTTTCTAAATTTCTAAATCAGTTAACGATTTTCCCTATTGAAAAATCATTTAAAATTGACTTAGTAAAAATATAAAAGTAAAATGGTAAAAGTAAAAGTTGCAGCAAAAATCTGCTGCTAGTCTGTTGAGCATTTTGATGTGCTTCAGGCATTGCTTATATCTCATTGGGAATAATACGATGATTCTTTATTGGGAGTTTGTCATGCTTCTCTGCTTCTAGCAAAGTGTATATAAGCTCAGAATACTTCTGGTACTTGGTATGATGGTTTGTTGCTACAGTACCCTTATATTGATGTGGAAGATGCATAAGATCTTGTTTATCATCTCAGCATATATAACTTCTAGTTATAGAAGTGCAGCTTGACGATAAATTTGTGTATGCCAGAGTTGTAAACTGCCATAGTTTTGAAATCCTGAAAGCATAGAAGGGTCCATTCGTACTGTGCTTCTAGCAGTAGGATGGATCTTTGCTAGTCATAGTGTTCCATCAAGGAATTCTTTAGTGCTGGCGGATTCTCCTATATCAAATACTCGGCCTTCAAATCCATATGTTGATGGCGCCTTAGAAAGTGTCAGCATCAGGCTAGGTAATAGTAGCTCCAAGAGAATGAGCTATTAGTTTAGCATTGGTATCCATTGCCAAGGTAGGTAATTGATGCCATTCATGTCAAGCTACGAGAATTTCCTTTTTGCGATGTCCGGCATATCCTATGTTATTTTCATGCAAAAAATATATATTTTGCAGGTAAAATCAATATATTGCATGCTCATTCTTGAATCAGTAAAAATTTGTCTATATATATATTTAGTAGATAATTATCTAAAATTTCCAAGTATTGTCTTAGTATTTTTCATAATTTTTTTCTTATTACTGGGCAATTTTCAGAATGACTGAAATGGCAAAAAAACTAAATAAGCATGTGTATAAATATGTTAGGAAAGTAAACCCAGTGATATGAAGCTTCCAACATGTGTTGGGTCTATGGTTTAATAATTTACGAAAGCTTATATACCTAGAAATTCATTTTTGATGATTTAATTCAAATTTTTAGAATTTATTAAATATTTTTCTAGATTACTAGAAACTTCAGGGTCCATAATGTAAAAGTTCTTTATCCTGATAAATTTCTCGAATTATGCAAAACTTCAATGTCTTTTTAAAAAATTTACCGTATCCACAAGAATACCTAGAAACCTAAGGGTTAAATCGCAAAAGTAATGCGTCCCAAAACAATTTGATCTTCGAGCCTGTTGGCACCTAAATTTGACCGACCGAGACGGGTCTGAACGTAGCATGAGCCAGAAAGATAGCGTAAGATTGGATCAGCAACGAGTAATGGGATAGAGGTCGTATCTGAAAGAGCATGTCATATAAAGTATAAATGGGAAGAAACTGAAGCCGATACGACTTGGATTTGGTACGGCTGTGATCAAGATAGAAAGACAAGATCAACGCCGATACGGTTGAAGAGTCCATGATGGTTACGATCAAGGCTACACCGACTATAAAAGGCGACGTGCTGCATAAAGAGAAAGACACACATCCAAACAACCAATCAATCTACCAATACTTTTATCTTTCCTGCACTAGGAGTAGTCTTCGTAGCATAGTAATCTTTCCTCTGTAATACACTTTGATTAGTACAAGTTGTGCATAGCCGATTGTTGATCTTTGCTGCATTATGCCCTACCAAGCTCTCGCTTCTTCCGATCTTGTTGTGCATCGCCTTTTTCGGAGAAGCAGGCTTTTACCCTTTCTGATTGATTCAAAAGATTCAATTAGACCCAGTTATCCGATCTAAGTTGGTTCATCCCCAAGCCGATGAGGATCATCCTACAGTCAAGGCATCGATCGTTCCTTTGAGAGCGATCATCGTCTGAAGATACATTCTCTTGCCGATTGCGGGATCAAATCGGCTGGCACGCTCGCGAACCATGAACTCGACGTTCTTGTGTGTTGGCGGCGACCCGACCCGACGCCACGTTTTTCGACGCCAACACACCTTTGGCACGCCCGGTGGGACACGAAGAAACAGCGATGATGTCATCAAGAAAGACTGTCGCTCCTACTGACGTCAACACCGATGCAATAATCGCGCCAACCTTGGCCGATTTAACGCCAGAACAACGCCAAGAGATTGATGATTAGAAGGCGGCGTTTGAGAAGATGATGCTATGCTGCTTCCAGAAGACCCGGCGCGGTGTGACCCAGAAGATGGCTCTGCTGACAGTCGACTCATTCGGAGCCATCATCCCAAGCATCGACGATGAGTCCAGGGTAAGCCGATACATGCCTGTACAAGCAGAATTATCAGAAATGATTAACCAGTCTATCAATCACGCGTTGCTGAACCAGTTATCAGCTTTGGTTACTATACTCAAACCGTTGATATCTAACAGCGTGAAGGAAGTAGCGCAAGAACTTGTAGCAACCAAAACCCTATTTGATCCACCACAGGCTCTCCCCACGTACCCGGTCTACTCAATCGGTCCTGGGACACTGGGGCTAAAGCCGATGGTTGAAACTAAGCCATCACCCGCGATTATAACACCTGCACCTCCATAGCCGACCGTCACCTTGCCTAAGGACCCTGGGACAAACGAGGTCAGGCAATACTACGCCCACAATGATGGCGCCAAGATTGGTGCCACGGTTAACCCGGAATCAAATGTGCGGCACTCGCATCGGGTGGTTGCGTACACGGAACCTTTCATACCACAGCCAGAGCTTGCACGGCACCAAGTCATCGATCAGGAGACAAGACAGAATGACCGACAGCATAGACCGATGACACAACCCGAGTTTGCACTCGGGGGGGTGCAGCGCCAAGTTCAGCCCGAACTCCTGTTCGAAGGGCACCGCCACGACATGCCTGAGTTCACACTCGGGGGGCAGCGTCATGAAGCACCCGAGTTTGCACTCGGGAGGCATCGGCACGGGTTAGGCCGACCAGCACTGCCACCACCGGTCACACCACCCAGGGAAGCCGATTGGATGGACGCAATCACAAATGTCCTACGAGACCAGTTCGGTATTCAGCCGAGAGGGCGAACTCTCGGCTACAGAAAACCTTATCGTGATAATATCAATAGGATCCCATATACTAACGGGTACCAGATTCCTATCTTTGCTAAGTTCTCAGGGGATGACGCGACCACCACCATGGAACACATCGGCCACTTCATAGTGCAATGCGGGGAGGCGGCACACTATGACAGGCTCAGAATAAAACTATTCCCGTTATCCTTGTCTAGAGCGACGTTCACGTGGTTCACTACCCTGGCACCCAATTTGGTCAATGCATAGACCGATTTGGAAAGCCGATTCCATGAATACTTCTTCTGCGTAAGCTTGGAGTTACGGATCTCTGACCTAAGCTCTGAGCGATAGAAGTTCGGGGAGTCAGTGGCTGAGTACATCAAAAGGTTCAAAGAAGTACGGAACCGATGTTTTAGCGTCACTCTACGTGATAATCAGCTCGCCGACCTAGCCTTTCAGGGCTTGATTCCCCCTCTGTGAGAAAAGTTCGACGGGCAGGAGTTCACTGATCTAACCCACCTAGTGCACAGGGTATCGGCCCAAGAAGGCCAGTTTTATGAAAACAAGGGGTTTAAGGATAAATTCAAAAATAATAAAGAAAAGGAAAAACCTAAAGTCAATCTAGTGGAATATGGGTCAGATGATTCATCTGATGACGAAGAAGCCGGCATAAACGTAGCCGAATGGATCAAGGGTAACAAGAAACCTTTGATATGTTCATGGCTGAAGCCGACTAAAACTAAGTTGTAAGTCAAATATTCATTTGACGTAACTAAATGCGACCGCATCTTTGACTTGCTCTTGCAAGAAAAGTTGGTGCGGCTCCTAGAAGGACACGTTATACTATCGGCTGAAGAATTGAGGAGACATAGATATTGCAAATGGCACAACTCCTTCTCGCATAATACTAATGATTGTAATATCTTGCGTCAACAGATACAGTCGGCCATAGAGGACGGACGACTGAAATTCGCAGAGGAGCAGGACTTGCAGGTCGACAAGAACCCCTTCCTGGTCAACATGGTCAGTTGCTCATCTAAGGGAAAGGGGATACAACAAGACGAAGTCTACTCACTGGCGGTATCGGCCACAAAAGCCGATAAAAAGACAGTAAACAAGGAAAAAACGATGCAGATCACTATCGGCTCGATTCAGATAGAAGCCGATCTTGAAGGAAAATGGTCCAGGACAGTTAGGATGAATGGTAAACCTGAGATTGGCAAATGGTAGAAAGCCGAGAGGCAAATGCCGCCAAAGAAGTCAATAATGAAGGTTGGACCGACTTTTGCTCAACTATTAACTAAATACGAGAGCAGGGGATGGAAAATAGCTAACCTGTCCCGACGGGCGCCGATAGAAGAGTATTGGCCGACAGCTACTGAAAAAGCTCATGAGCGGTGCCCGTTCTGGCGTTTCTGTTGGGAGAGAAGATTGGCTCTGCCATCCCCTCATGCCTGTCCCATGCAGCAATACCCGGGGCAAAAACAGGAACATCCCCGCTTTCCATCAAGAGCAGGACCGGGACAGAAATACGAATTCCACTTGGAAGGCTACCATAGGCCGGTCCACGAAAGGATCGGCAGAATGGAAAAAACACCCAAAAGAAGCAAAGGGATAAGAGAAAGTCAGTCCATAAAAGGATTTCGTGGCCAAGAAAGAAGCTAACAAGCGCTGGGGAAAAACGCAAGGCCGATCAGTTAGAATCGGCTAAACCCGGGAACCTTGAGAGAACAGCCCCACAAGGGAGACTGTCGGGACCCGAATTTGCAAATCCGGACCCTCTGTGTATTCAGCACTAGTCCAGGATCACGCTAGTGCACACAGTCTCAACATCGGTAAATATCACAGTCATACTCAATGAAATAGTAAAGTACTTTATTAAAAGGGAATATAACTTGTTGCTCGACCTTATGGTCAAGTTACAAAAGTACGCCTCGCAGGGCGAAAGCTTATTAAAAGTGACAGTAGCAGCGGAATATAAGAAAACGTGTGGCGCCAACCAATATGCCACAGGCAACTGACTGGGCTCGCCCCTAACTCGTCGGCTCCTCCTGAAGTTCTTCCTCCGAAGCTGGCGTAGATTCTTCTTCAACTGATGTTGTATTTGAGGCAAGGGTGAGTACTTGGTACTCAGCAAGTCATGCACAGAATGCAAAGCTATATTCTACATGCATGGCTTAGTTCAAAGGATAGGCTAACAGGTACATTTGCGGTAAACAGCATGTGCAAATACAGTAATAGATTGTAAAGCAGTAAAACAATAGTAAAAGTAATAACTTTGCAATAAGAGAACAAGTAAAGCGTTTAACATCCTACTTTCCATTTCACAAGTCCCAATTCCAACAGTTTCCAACACCGAGTTATTTCATCAAAATCTAACCCTTGACTGTAATCCCCGAGCAGTGTCCAATACTGCGGACTGGGCTATTCGAATAGATTTTTCACTCTGCAAAGGTTATGCACTTTACCCACAAGATACAGTCAAATGCCACCAAGGCGAGAGTCCGTAACAAAGTCTTTCGAAAGTCTCTAACTACACAGGTGGACCTCTTCGGTTGTTGTGCACTAGCCCTTCCCTTAGCAAAGGCGAAGTCTAGGCCAACCCACCGTTAGATGGGTATCTGGCCGCAGCCCCGATACGCTCCCCCGTACAACTACACAAACGGTATAGTTGACACCCTGAGGCTCCACAAGAAAGTTATTAGCGACTTAATCAACTAGGTCCGTCCCATTCCGGACATGTGGTTGCACGCTTGACTCAGTTCAAAGGCTTGCAAGGTTAAGTCCTTAGGGTGACCAGGGCAAGACTACCCGAAGAACCAAATCAACTTTCCCGGTGCCACACCTGGCCCACCCTATCATTCTTGCCACGTGCCCCGGTCAAAATCTATTTATCAAAACCCAGTTGTTTACCATGCACCACGTGCCATCAACAACAACATCAATAACACATAACACTTCTCAAAAACACGTTCCATATCTCATTAAGTTAATGTTAACATGTGATTGTCCAAAAGAACGTTGACCACGTGGCAGGGCTAAGCATAAGCTACATCGGACTAATTACCCATGTTGGCAAATTAGTAATGTCCAACTAAATAATCCACAACTAGGGTGACAAGGGGTCATGGCACATATTTAATTAATCAAGGTGTCATACAACAATTTGGCATTTATCTAATTTCCCGGAATTTAATTAAAGCATTTCTAATTTAAATAGCATGCAATAATTTAAATCAAATTAATTTCAAAATTGGGTTCAATATGGTCAAAGCATAACTTGCCTTCAAAAAGTACTTGCTCTTGGTCCTGAGCTGGCTCCTGGGTCAACACTTCTCCTACGAAGCCTTCGCGCACTTCAACGTCTACTCGTAAAGCGTGCAAATAGCAATAAATAAATAAACATCAGACAAAAAGTGTCCAAACATTCAAATAGAGTCCACAAACAGAGAGAGCATAATTTTATAAATTTTTAGGAATTTGAATCGTCAAAATCGGAGTTAAAACGCAAAAGTTACAAGCATTTGAAGTTTAAATAATCAATTAAATAATTTTCCAGACAAAAACTTTGGTCCAAAAATTAAATAAAATTCACCATTAGGTAGATCTCAATTTTATGAAAATTTAGAAATTTGAATCACCCAAATCGGAGTTAAAATGCAAAAGTTATAAGCGTTTGAAGTTTCAAAATTCAAATAAAACATTAAACTGAATTAATTCATTTATTTTGATATTGAAAATCCGATTAATGACGTCAGCATGACGTCAGCGCGAAATTCGGATTCCCACCGAATTATTTTTCTATTGGAAAAACGGTTTATGACGTCAGCATGACATTAGCAGGCGTGTGGACTCGGTCCACGACGCACGTGTCTCTGACATGTGGGACCAACGATGATGTCATCGCTGACGTCAGCCCAGCGTGGCCAACAGCACTGACATGCGGGCCCCACCGGTGACATCATGGGTGACGTCACGGTGCGGTTCGGCTCAATCGCTGAAACGCGGGCCCGGCGTGTCAGTGACACGCCCACGCGCGCGCGTACCCGGCTAGGGCACACGTGGCGCAATCTCGGCCGTTGATTTGAAAATCGACGGTGCGGATTAGATCTAGGGTTTCACGTGTGGAACAGACGCGGTTGATCTGGTCCATTCGATCTAGATCGGACGATCCAGATCAGCTAGGGTTTCATCGCACCACGGGGCAACGTGGCATGTCCCAGTGCGTGACGCGTGGGGCTACCTATGCCGTTCGATTTCGATCGAACAGCTGGAATCTATCCTTCGCACGGTGCAACGCCGCTACGTGTCTCAATCCAAGCCGTTGGATCTAGATCCAATGGTTAGGATCTAACCTAGGTCATTACAGTTATGGCAACGTGACGAAATCTAGACCGTTAGATCTAGACCTAACGGCGGAGATTAGATCTGGAAACCAAAATGTGGGATTTACCTCCGGGTGATGTGGACGATTCGGAGCCCTTGGATCTTGATCAGACGGTGGAGGAGCTTCGCGATCGGCGATGGTGACGCGGCGGCGCTGGCAGACAAGAGACGAAGACGACGACCTCCCGCACTGTGTTTCCGAGGGTCTCCGGCGAGAAGGAAGGCACTCCCAGGCGCGGCTTGACGTGACGTGCTCGGATCTGGACTTGGTGTCGGCGGGGGACGGCGGAGTCGGCGGCAATCGGTGAAAAACCGCGGCGGAGGGCTCCTCCAACTACGGCGAGCTCAAGCGGGCGAACGGGGGCGGCTCGGGCGTGAAGAGTTAGGGCTACGGGTGCGCACGGGAGTCGGCTTCACGGTGGCGGTGGCGGTATAAATAGGGGCCTCGGCTTCCGTGAAAATTGCGAAGACCGAGGACCACCCGGCTACGACGGCGGAATCCGAGTTGGATTCGGATTGGGCGACGTGGCGCAACAGCAGCCGTTGGATCGAGATCCAACGGTTACGGGCTAGGGTTCGGGTGCGGCGCGGTGCGGTGCGGCTCATCGTGGGCCGTTGGATCTTGATCCAATGGTCGCACAGGGTGGGTTCGGCTGGACCGGGTCCGACTCGGACGCGGAGCGGTTGGGTTCAGGTCGGACTCGGACTCGAGTCCGACTCGGGCTCGATCGCTTGAACTGTACAAACCCGTTCGACATTTCCAGCGATTAAATATTCTAAATAATTTCTAGAAATTCAAATAAATCGAGAAAAATAGCAAATAAATCAGAAAAATTCCAAAAAAATTATGGAGAATACTTTGAGACATTTTGGACTCAAATAAAATATTTTCAACAAAACTTTATTTCAAAATTTTATTTCTTTAATTACCTCAATAGGGAATAAATTCAAATTAATTCCAAATAAATCCAAATAAATTCCAGAAATTTCAAAAATTCACAAAAATTCCAAATTTCATTTAAATTTATGAATAGTAAAATTTGGGGTGTTATAGAGACATAATCAAAAGGATGACACAACTGAGTTGGCCGAAAAAATCCGCCAACCTATAGAGCCAAAACCGCGATGGTGCCCCTCTGGTCTCACGAAATCACAGAAATGTCAACTCTAGTGCCTCAAGACACAAGAATCTAGGAAGGCTGAAGAAGAAAAGAAGAGAGACGACACTTTCAATAGACTATACCCTGTGAAGACCCCAAGGAAAGAATGGCGCAGGAAGGAAATTATTCCAGATAGCTCGTCTATGGTTGAAGATGTGGACACACCCACGGCTGAGGATGCTGAGACACCTATAGACGAGGACATAAAAACCTTCATGGCCAAATACGAGGAAAGATCTAGGACCGAAGAAGCAACGGCATCTGTGGCCGAAAATTCAAACACACCTACGACTAACACAAATGATTCTGTATCAGATGATGGGAGACCACCAATAGCACAAGGCGACGTGCCCTCTCCGGTAAGCATCAACATGGTGTTCGCCCTACCGGCCGAGTTCAGAGCTTAGGCCACTACGGTCCTGGAATCGTGCGCACAATTGTGCCTGGGGTCCCAAGAAGCAATTTTCGAGAAATCACAGTAAGATCACCAACATTTGAAGCCGTTATACCTAAAAGTGTATATCAATGGCAAGCCAATATCTAGGATGTTGATAGATGGAGGTGCAACTGTCAACTTGATGCCATATTCAACATGCAAGAAACTGGGAAAATCCGATGAAGATCTCATCAAAACCAATATGGTTCTCAACGACTTCACCGGGGATCCCACAAAAGCCAGAGGCATCATAGTCATGGAAGTGACTGTCGGCAGCAAAACTTTGCCGACTGCTTTCTTCGTGGTGGATGCCAAAGGAAGTTACAGTGTGCTGTTAGGAAGAGACTGGATCCACGCCAATTGCTGTGTCCCATCTACCATGCATCAGAAGCTGGCACAATGGAACGGGGATGCGATCAAAATCGTGGAAGCCAACACGTCGGTTCATATTGCTATGGCTAGTCCCGATGCAAATTGGTGACATGATGGAGCTAGGTGCATCTCGGGTAAAGCGCTCGAAGACTGTGACTTCGTGTGCATCAATGATGCAAAGATAAGTCCGGTCAGCATAAGGCCCAGTGTAGTTGATCGGACAGGTGAGATCCTGCGACGATGGAAGCCCGCCTGAACACAAGATTACTGCGAGGAAGAGCAGGGAGCTGCCAATACATGGCCGATAGTTCCGAGGCTATCGGAGACTTTGAGAGTGATGAAAGGCTCGGACAAGGATTTACTGCAGCCGATCCATTAGAAGAAATGGACATACGAAACGGGGATCGGAAAAGGCCAACCTTCATTAATGCTAGGTTGTGTGCCAGGTACAAAGAGAGTCTTGTAAATTTTTTTAAAAAATACAATTATTGTTTTGCTTGGGAGTATCATGAGATGCCTGGTTTAGATTGTCAACTTGTCGAACATCGGCTACCAGTAAAATCTGGGTATCGGCCGTTCAAACAACCACCGAGATGTTTTAACCTAGCAATGTACGATAAGATCAAAGAAGAAATAGAGTGATTACTCGAAGCTAAGTTCATCAGACCATGTCGATATGCTGAATGGGTTTCCAACATCGTTCCAGTAACAAAAAAGAATGAAAAGATTAGAGTATGCGTTGATTTTAGGGACATAAAATAAAGCCACCCCCAAAGATGAGTACCCGATGCCTATAGCCGATATGCTTATCGACGCTGCATCAGTGCACAGAATCATCAGCTTTCTTGATGGCAATGCAGGCTACAACCAGATCTTCATGGCCGACGCCGATGTTCATAAAACTGCCTTTAGATGTCCTAGAGCACTAGGACTATTCGAATGGGTCGTTATGACATTCGGATTGAAGAACGCTGGAGCTACATACTAGAGGGCTATGAACCTAATATGTCATGAGTTGATCAGCCGCATTGTGGAAATCTATATAGACGATGTGGTAGTAAAGTCGGCGGGAGATCAACAGCGCTTAGCCGACTTGAAGGAGGTACTTGAAAAGACTCAGGTGCACGGTATGAAGATGAACCCATTAAAGTGTGCATTTGGAGTATGGGCGGGGAAATTTCTCGAGTTCATGGTACACGAGAGAGGAATAGAGGTAAACCAGGAACAGGTCAGGGCCATAGCCGATACAAAGCCTTCGAAGAACAAGAAAGACTTGTAGAAACTGGTCAAAAAGATTAATTAGCTGAGGAGGTTCATCTTGAATTTTTCAGGGAGGGTCAACACATTCACCTTGTTGTTGAGGTTCAAAGAGAATTAAGAATTCGTATGGGGAAAGGAGCAGCAAAAGACTTTTGATGATATCAAGGAATATTTGTCAAAGCCACCAGTGTTGATAGCTTACCTCACAGATCCCTCAGCCAGGACGGACGCAAAGACTAAAAGGCAAGCACTGAAATATGTGATGATCGATAATATCCTATATTATTGGACGCTAGAGGGATTACTCCTCCGTTGCCTCGGTACTGAGGAAGCTAAATCGGCTATGGGAGAGGTCCGTGAAGGGATTTGTGGAACTCATCAATCGGCCCACAAGATGAGATGGTTGCTTCAGCGCACTAGTTATTATTGGCCGACGATGCTGGAGGATTGTTTCCGATACTACAAAGGATGCCAAGATTGCCAGAAGTTCAGAAACCTGCAAAATGCTCCCGCCACGACTCTATATCTGGTAGTAAAGCCCTGTCCATTCTGCGGATGGGGTATTGACATCATCAGGCAAATCTACCCAGCCTCGAGCAAAGGCCACAAGTTCATATTGGTCGCCACAGACTACTTTTCAAAATGGGTTGAAGTTGTCCCACTAAACAAAGTCACTAGCATAGAAGCAATAGCATTTGTACAGGAGCACATTGTTTATCGGTTCGGGATCCCACATACTATCACAACCGATCAAGGCACTGTGTTCTTGTCAGAGGCATTCCAAAACTTCACCCGAGGGTCAGGGATCAAGATGTTGAATTCCTTGCCATACTATGCTCAGGCCAATGGGCAGGCCGAGTCATCAAACAAGACATTAATAAAGCTGATTAAAAGGAAAATAGCCGATGAACCCAAAGGGCGGCGTACGACATTAGCCGATGCACTATGGGCGTACAGGGTGTCAGGCCACGGAGTTACCAAGGTGATGCCATACCAATTGGTATATGGGCAGGAAGCAATGTTGCCGATAGAAATCGGCATAAGCTCGCTCAGGACCGCAAAACAAGACACTTTATCGGCTGAAGATTATAAGAACGCCCTGACTGATAATTTGGAAGATCTAACAAAATTAAGATTGAAAACGTTCGAGTATATCCAAAAGAATAAAGCTAGGGTGGCAAGAGACTACAATAAGAAGGTCGTGCCCAAGTCATTCGAGGAAGGTGATCTGGTATGGAAAACTATCCTGCCAGTCGAAACAAGGGACATCAAGTATGAAAAATGGTCACCCACGTGGGAGGGGCCATACAGAATCAATCGGCTGGTACCAGGAAACTCGTACATACTTGAAACCATGGAGGGGGAACATATGCGAAAGCCATAAATGGAAGATATCTGAAGAAATACTACCCTAGCATATGGGTCGGAGTTTAGAGCAACGATGAAAAGAAAAGCACTGATGGCAGAATCAAGTCTAGTATGGGATAGGTTCGGTCACAAATCAAAACTTTACAAGACGAAAGACGGTGCACGATTAGAACATTTCGTTTGGAAACATCGTCTAGAAAAGATGGATGATGCTGTCAGTGACCTCCTATGCAGCCCGGCCCACGCTCGAGATTAGAGCTTCATCATCTGACGCACTACTTGGAACGGGTGCGATCACTTTGACCCTGGTGTCGATCCTCTGAAAAGATTCCACCAGACTGGCTCGACGTACTTGTATATCGGCCTTTGCCAGGGCAGCTTTACGGTCCATCTCAGAGAGGCGGGTTTCTGCTTCGGCTAGTGCCTGCTTCAGGCGAGTTACCTCATCAACCAGCTCTGCCCTTGATGGCACTAAAGCTTGAGCCGAAGCAACTATAGAGTCGAACGTGGCCTTCTCCTTTTTCACATCGGCCGCCTGAAGAGCAAGTTCTGCACGCTCCTTTGCGACTTCCTCCCATTGCCGATGCCGCTCCTGCGTTGACCGAACGGCGTCCCTATCCAGGAAAAGCATGTGCAACCGGCAGAACGTGTCTGTAGATGGCGACGGAAGGCAAGAAGTAACTTCGGCAAGCAGAGCAGAGACCAACTGATGAAAGATCCAGCCCTACTCGATGCGACTGATCAACAGGAGGTGCATCGTCGAAAGAAAAGCTGAGTTCCACCGGGGTGAATCCAAGTAGGGTGCTCGTCAGCAGCTGAAGAGTAAAACGTTGGCCAGGGGATTAGAACACTCAGGGCGAGAATAATGAAACTAGTGAATTGAAGGAGTACCTCTTCGTTGAAGGAGGGATTCGAAGGAAAGGCAACACCCGAAGACTCAACGACAGGAGGGGTAACGACTTGTTCCATTGGGTTGATCACAGGAGACTGCACTTCCACAGCAACTCCCGTGGAAGTAGTCACATCGACTACTGCCACGCCCTCCATAGCAATCCCTGCAGGAGCGATGTCGGCACTTTTCTCCACATCAACCACTTGAATGTCCTCCATAGCAGCACCCCCTTCAATATCCGCGACAATGGCCGCTATGGTCTCCGAAGTGGTATCCTCAGGAGGAACATCAGCAGCAGCTCCTCTTTAGGAATCCGCTGACGAGGCTGCAAGTGCAACACAGGCCGTTGCAGAAACCTCTAACACTGTGTCTCCTACAAACAGCTGTATAGAAACATGACTCGCAAGAATAATTAAGCGGGGACTCAAAAGCAAAATATAGATACCTGAGGAAACGATGAGGCAGGTGGGGAAAGAGTAGAGGCCTTTGCAAGTCTTTTCCAGCCAGCAAGCCGCTTGTGTCGTGCTGAAACAAAACGGAGGAATAGAGGCCATAAGTAAAACACAAATCCTACGGGTCGATAAAAGAAACATGCACTCACTACACTTGACAGAAGCCGCACCATCTTGAAAAGGCATCAGCTGTACCGCACCAGATGGAGAAGGCGTCGGTTGTACCACACCAATCGTCCCGGTTCTTGGAGGAGATTGGCTCCTGGACACATCGGCCAATTTCTTTTCTGGCGAGGCTGGGCTGGTACCCACCCATGACCTTTTTTCTTGACATCCTTAAGAGTTGGGGAAGTGAGTCCAGCATTTGTGCGCCCGGCGATGTTGGCGAAAAATTCAATAGCTTTGCCACTGGTCGACAACAGCGGCCGCGCATCTACAGCACCCTAGAAGTCTAAAAACGGCAAAAGACGATCAGCAACGAATGCTCAGCAGGAAATAGTAGTACATCAGAAAATACCTGGGGTGAAGGAGGTAATGGATGAAATTCATCAAAGCGATGAAGCATCTCGTCTAGCGAAGCAAAAAACAGTTGATGACTCCATCCTTCCCATCAACGAGTGAAAGTCGCACGAGACTAGGACGCCATGATGATTCCAGAAACAGAGTCAACCAGCAACTCCCCACTCTGGTCCAGTGCAATGTTCACATCAAGGAGACCCTCCAATACTTCCCGTTCCCGAAGCCTGTCAAAGAGCGCCAGCCAGGGAGGGATCTGCCCAAACCCCAATTGCCTGGCGTAAACAGTCGGGTGATAATACTCATATGACGGCTTCTACGTGCGGCTTGAAGAGCTAAGACTGATTGAAAAGATGCCCGAGGAAATGAAGTGTCTGAGCCGCTCGGCGTTAGGACTGTCCGGTCGGTAAAGGCCGAAATGCTCATACTCCAAGGAGTCGATTTGCCGATATGGGAGAAAATCCGCGGTAGAAAGGTGATCTATGGAGTAAAAAATAAGTGAAGTATCCAGTAAAAGCCACTATATCTAGTCTATGGTCACCAAGGAAAATTTAAGATAAGGCCTCTCCATACGATCGGCAGCACCTGAGAGGAGGTTCCACAGATGTTATTTCTTCCTCCGATGCATCCTCGCGCGGAAAGCGAAGGTCGGGTGAAGGGGCGAATCCAAAGGGCGTCTGAAATTGAGCCATCAGCCATAGTTGGATGAACCAAAGGGGGCCGCCCAGGTGCCCAACAGTATGAAATTCAGCCGCACTGTTCAGCTTCGAGGTGATGAGGTGCATTGTCCGGAAAACTACACCCAAGAATAGCTTCCCCATGCCTATATCCTTGCCGGCGACCAGAGACTCTGCTAGGCCTTAAAAGTTGGTGGTAGGACCCACTGTGGCACCGCAGAAGAGGAATTTTTCCAGCCACATGGTCAAGAAGGCGATCTGCTCGCGGGGTTCCACTGGACCCGATGATTTGCTGAACTCGTTGAGGTAACGGGGCCAACTAGTCTTGGTTGGCAGTCGATGAGAGTGGGTTGCATCAAAGGCATGAAATTGCAGGCTTGTTGGCTTGAGACCGGTCATACCACCACATCCATGAGGGTCGGACCAAGGAAGCCGGACCGGAAAGAAAACGCATTGAAGGCATCCGACCAGAAATAAGAGGCGGCGGCAATCAAGGATTCGTCTTGGCACATACCCGATAGGGAAAGGGCGATGCAATCGGTTATCTCCCAAGCCTCCCAGTCTGCCTTCTTGCAAGCAGCCACTCAGTTGTACCAACTCCTCCAGTCCGCAGTATCGGAAGGCCAAGCTTTGAAACTATTCGCCCATCCTGAGAGATTGTGGCCAATAGCGTTTAGGGGGATCCGCATGACCTCCTTGTTGATGTAATCTGTCGGGTCCTCATCCCCCTTTGGTCCCAGCAAGAAATGGCCATCCGACTCAGGCACCGGAATCAAAATCGACACCGGAATCAAAATCATAGATCGATAATCGACCATCGGTGAAGAAAGGAAATCAAATAGGAAAGCAATAAGCCGGTGGGGGAAAATTACAAGACAAATCGTCAAAGGAACAATGACGAATAGCCGAGCCAAAGAAGGAAATTTTCCCGCTCTAGGTGGTCGGCTAAGAGGGTGATGCGTTCAGAGGAAGAAGATGAAAGTACCAGAAGAGAAGAAAGGGTTTTACAAGGAAAAGTACGTTTCGCTCAGAACGGCACCAAGAATCACACCCCAAGCTGCGTACCCACTACGCAAAGAAGTGGCAGGACGTGACGTGAAGGCTACAAGGCAGTTAATGAGGAAAGAGAAGGGCGACACGTTTGCTAGGAAGTGTACAGCGGAAGGAACGACCAGTCCGGTCAGTACAAAATCCTATCTTCCGATGGACAGTTACATCCGGCCGATTCGGTATGTAGCCGATGCGTTGCGAAAGCTTCCCATACTAAAGTATTACGAGTCGATGTGGAGACAAATGAATGACATAACAAAAGCCGATTACGACATACAAAATATTCATTTGCTTCATTAAGAAAGCTATTTACATGATCGGCTGAAACAGTAAAGTAACGATTACATGAGTCAGCTAAAGGGTGCACAGAAGTCTCGTGACAGATGTAGAGAACAAAGATCAAAAAAAAAAAAAAGAAAAGGGACTGGAAGGAGAAGAAGTACCACAACTCCCAAGTACAGTACTCAAGAATTGTGGCACCTTAAGGAGAAGAAAAGTAGGGGGAAGGAGTGCCGTCCGTACATAAGAAATAAAAAACCTACTTCTAATGAAGACGGCGGCGCTTCTTGCCCGAAATGCTCCTAGCGTTGGAACCACTGCTGGAGCTCGACGACCCTTGGGTGGCGGCACCAGCAGGAGGAGCCGAGGAAGGCCCCGGCTCATCACCGGAGTTGATCTCGACGACGGCAGTCATAGCCATTGACAAAATGCTGCCACTTGACTCACCCGCGGCTTCGGACGGAGGAGGATTGGCGGCTTCAGGAGCCGCTCCCGCTGCCGCATCTGTGGCGTTGGCAGGGGGATCAACTGCTAGAGCATTGGCGGTGTCCGCGTCGAACTCCTCCTGGAGCGCACGGGCAATGGCCTCGTCGCTAGCCACCTCCTCCTCGGCCCGAACCTCGGCCGATAACTCCGCCTGGAGGGCGGCTGCGATCGCGGAATTTGAAGGGAATATGCCCAGGAGGCAATAATAAATTGTTTATTATCTTATTCCATATTTATAATAGATGTTTATTTCTCATGCTAAAATTGTATTAACCGGAAACGTTGATACATGTGTGTTTAATAAACAAAAAGGTTCCTAGTAAAGCCTCTCTTTTAAACTAGCTCGTTGATTAACTGATGATCAAGGTTTCCTGATCATGAACATTGGATGTTGTTAATAACGGGGTCACATTATTAGAAGAATGATGTGATGAACACACACCCAAGTTGGTATAGCAAATTCGATCAAGTCATTAAAGTTTGTTCTTTATCAACATATACAAAATAGCTCTTTTCCTTAGACCATGAGATGATGTCAATCACTAACTCCGGAAGAGTACTTTGATGACATCAAACGTCACTCCGTAACACGGTGACTATAAAGATGGATTTGGGTACTATGAAAGTATTAGTTGAGGCTCATGCATCAAGAGTGGGATTTGTCCATCCAGATGACGGAGAGATATACTCTGGGCCCTCTCGGTGATATCACATTGACATTGCTTGCAAGCACATGACTAGGTCACAAGAATGTCATATCACGGAACGAGTAAAGAGTACTTGTCGGTAACGGGATCGAACTAGGTATAGTTGATACCAATGATCGGATCCCGGATAAGTAATATATCGCGAGACAAAAGGAATTGGTTATGGTGTTTTTTACATGATCACTAGTTCATCGTTGAGTAAGTGGGAGTCATTATGGATCTCCAGATCCCGCTGATGATTATTGATCAGAGAGGTGTCTTGATCATGTCCATTTTATTCACGAACCGTAGGGTGACACACTTAAGGTTCATCGACGCTTTTGAGTGGGTACGGAACACCGGAGAAAAGTTTGGATAGCACCGGAATAGTTTCGGGATATCGGAATAGTTCAAGGGGGTATGTGTTAATTTTTGTTAATTAAAAGAATTAACAAATATTAAAATAACAGAAATAAAATTGTTTATTTATTTAATGGAGAGTCCATTCACATGGAGAGAATGGAGAGTCCATTCACATGGAGAGAATGGAGAGTCCACTCACTACTATAAAAGGGAGGGTGGAGCTCCTCTCTCAGGGACGAATCTCCATAACCCTTTGGTTGGTCCTTTCTCCCTCCTCCTGCTGTTCCACCTTTCAAGCAGTAGCTTAAGCGAAGCGCTGCTGAAATAGTTTCTCCACCACCACCACTAAGTCGTAGTGTTGTTGGAGTTTCCCGTGGATCCTCTACTTCCGCTGCCCCGCTGGATCGAGGGATTGGAGGTCATCATTGTTCCGTACGTGTGACCAAGTACGGAGGTGCTGCCGTTTGTGGCGCTCATCTTCACGACTTTGAAGTCAGGCGTGTACCTCTACTTCAACCACGTTTGTTTGCGGGAACGTTATTCCCGCTTTCGGTCTACGAGGGTGAGTCCATCTGAAACCGTTTGCATGCATCTCCTAGATATGATCTTGGTGTTTGGTTGCATTCGTAAGAAAAATTTTGTTTTCCATGCCCATAACCCATCAGTGGTATCAGAGCCGTGTCTATGCGTAGATGTTATGTACGGTTAAAACACATATGGATGTGGGCGTTGATGATCATGTTATTGCATACTTTTGTGTTTTTTGGATCATGGTGGCATAGTGGGATTTGAAGCGGTCCGGACTAACCTTACATGTCCTCGCACATGAGACTTGTTCCACGCTCGACATGCAACTTGCTTTGCATAAGTGGCTTTGCGGGTGTCAGTTTCTCCTACTATAGTCATGATCTAATTTACAACGGTTTGCTAATAATGTTTTTATCACCGTTGTGGTTCTTGTTCGTAGGTAAGAACGGTTCTTTCCTAGAAAGCCCAAAACCGCGTAAAATATGAAAAAAAAAATTAGAGGCGTCTAACTTGTTTTTGCAGGGCATGTGATGTGATATGGTCATTGATACAAAGATTGTTGTATGAAATAAGATTTATTGTAAATTTAAACAACCGGCAGGAGCCATTTGGTTGTCTTTTCTTTTATGGCCTGCGTGCTAAGTATATGTCCATGTGATATATTGTAATTGTAGGACCGAGTAGGCAACTAGAGGGGGGGGTGAATAGATGCCGAATAAAATTCAACTATTTCTTTCGGAAAAATAATGACCCCTAAATAGCGGAAGAATATCTAATATTGAAGAAATCAAAATCCAAGATTAATAAGAACAAGAACTAGTTCTAATAAAATAAAGAGCAATACTTCTAATCAAGAATTAAAAAACGAAAAGAATATTGCATAAACTTCTCTTTATTCCAAAGCCATCTTCCACAGGATGACACCAAAAATCTTCTAATCTCAAAAGATTAGAAAACCCTAATCAACTAGATAGAGCACACAAGCTCTTCTTTGTTGTAGCTACCTTTTGCCCTTTCGTTGGGATTGATTTTTCCTGATTGCTTGATGAGTTCTAAGCCCCTAGAACCCTCTTATTTAAAGGCCTCCATAGCCAGCCGTTTTCTTTTTGTATTCGGATTGGCAGGCAGTCTCTATGCCGATTTCAGACAGCAACCATGCCGGCTCTGCCTCCTCTCGGACACGGAAACAAACAGCATCAGCCGAAACAAAAAACCACTCGAACTCCTCCTCTCAGGAACTCACGCATCCAACCATGCAGCATGAGCGCACACACCGCACACATGCATGCCTAACTCTACTCGGACACGCACACACACATGCATGCCCGCACGCACACATACTATGCACATGCACACACACACATGCATGCACTCACGCACACATGCACACACACACAATGCACATGCATGCACCCACACACACACTCGTATGCACACACACATGCATGTACACGCACACACACTTGCATGTACACACATACTTAATGCATGCATGTATATTTATACACACAAAAAAATATTCGTATACACGCGTACGACCACCTGCCGCTACGCTGCAACGATCTCGACCTCACGTGCACTGTCCTCTAGTCCAAACATCTCGCATGACATCCTCGACCCTCACGACCTCAGTTCCTCCCTGAACCTAGTCTGGTCCCGTCATCGACCATGTTCGACCTCAAGCAACACCTGCACGTGAACAAAAACACAAAAACAATTTTCGAGCCCAAGTTTGCGACTTGACTCAAGTTAATCCATGCAACCACTCACACGACCGCATTGCATCAAATAAAATCAACCAAAAACATAATTAAAAATCAAACCAAACTCTTTTGCAAAATCTGAATCTTTTCAAATAAACAAATTGGTTTCAGATCTTTTTCAAATAAATCGTTTCAAATTTGTTTCAAATCTTTTTCAAATACTCATCATCAAAAACACATGGATCAAAAAACAATGATCCTTCAATCTCCCCCTTGATGAGTAATTTGACAAAACACAATATGAGATTTGACAAAGGTATAGAAAAATACCAAATGAGAGTTTGAGACCAAAAAGATTCCAAGAAGGTATAGAAAAATACCAAATGAGAGTTTGAGACCAAAAAGATTCCAAGACCAAGTAAAGACCAAATTCTCAAACAGTTTGAAATTCTCCTCTCTTTTTATTTTTCTTCTTCTTGACTTTTGCTCTCCCCCTTTTTGACAAAATAGTCATCAAGATCTCAAAACTTCCCCTTAATGAATGCAAGATCTCAAGCTTTGAAGTATATTCAAGGTATATAATCAAAGTAAAGCATTTGGAGAGTTTTTACGAGAGTTTTCACATTTTGTATCAATTTATCCAATGAGAAAGCAAATTGTGAGAATATGGAGGCTCTAACACATAGAATAGTTGTTGCATAAGCAAATTAGAGCAAACAAGTAAAATGTCATAAACTGATTTTGCCAAAGCTAAAAAGAAATCTATCATGAGCAAAGAGAGACTTTCAAATTCACTAATGTTTGTCTCAAGCCTTTTCAAAAATTTGAATTTCCTTTTTCTCTTTTAGCAAGTTTGACAATTTTGCTTTGTGATCAACAGGATGACAAGTAATCGCACACTAGCCCATACTTGTGTATGAGTAGGTAGTTCTTTCTTGTATCTTTCTCAGTTTAAATTGGCAAGTGGCTTCACATTGTTCTGAACTTTTGTTTAGACAAGTAGCCTTTTCTTGCATTTTGAATTGAAATCCCTGGCAAGGAAGTCGCACATTGTACTAAACTTGTGTTTAGCCAAGTAGCTTTTGCTTGCATCTTTTCAACTTGCTTTTAATATTAAAACACTAATTTTGCTTGAGACTCATAATGATCATTTGAAGTCCAACAAAAAGCTCACACATAGTTTCTAATCAGCTCTAGCCTTTCAACAGATGACAAGAAACTTTTAAGCCTATTTCACAGATGCAATACCATAATGAACAAGAGCCAAAATATTCTCGAAAAGCATCTCAAATTGAATTATTTTAGTCTTTTAGTCTTTTAGTGAGAAGTGAAGCAATGTAGCATTAATTAGACTATATACACAAGAATAGTCAACAAAGCTTTGTACTACATGATGCAATGAAAACAGGGGAGTTTTCTTTAAGTGTAACGACAAAATAGCTCCTTGTAATAACCAAAGTCAAGTAACCCAAAAAGAGATAAACTCAAGACTCCCCCTCAAATCAACCCATGGGGATGAATGATCCCAAGTTCACCGCGTAAGAAAACAAAACGAGAAAAATCAAGCGGTTTAGTGAAAATATCAGCAAGCTGAGCACCCGAATCAACAAATTTCAGTTCAATAGCTCTTTTTTCAACATGATCTCTAAGAAAATGAAATCTGATGTCAATGTGTCCAAGAAAGAGAATTACTCAAGAAGTGGCATAAACCAGATGTACTTTTTCTATCAATTCCACATCCTCCAAATTTAGCATCAGAGAAAGGTCTTAAACTAATGCGTGAAGAAGCAGAAAGCCAAATGCCAAAATCTTGAGTACCACGGAGATACCTTAAAATTCTCTTGATAGCTTGTCGATGTGAAGCACGCGGGGAAGCTTGAGCACACAAGTACACAGCAAACTCCAATTATCTCATCCTCAACAGCATCATCATCATCTTCATCAACAAAGATACTCTCCCCCTGAACATATGCACCTGTACCTGCACTATTTGGACTAGTGCCTTTTGCGAAAACAAAGGTGGAGGAAGCATCTTGAAAAATAACACTTTTAGCACGAGATGCACAAGTGAAGGAGGAGAACCAATTCTTATCATGTGGCGTGAGCATCCGGAATCCACTAGCCATATGTTCTCCTTCCTCGCGTGAGAAGCCTACATAGAAGCAGAAATTGTCGAGGTCTCGGTACTGGGGTTAGAAATAAGATGTTTAGGAATCCAGTACTGAGACACATGACGCACAACAGTTGGCACAACACGAGCATTCTTATGCATAAAAGCAGATTTGTCTTTTCTCGTGTTCTTAGTAACAAGAGGTGTTTGCATCACCCTAGGCACATAATGAGAAATAAAACGTGCCTGTCTGACATTAGACCTAGCATTAAACCTTTCTCTCTTTTGTTGTTTAGCTAGTCTAAAGCAAAAGTTTACTAAATGTCCATCTCTACCACAATGAGTGCAAGTGTACTTAACATGATTTATTGATTTAAAAGTAGAAGAACATTATGAATTAATCATAGTAGAAGATAAAAGACCAAATGATTTAAAGACAGTTTTCTTAGGCTCATTGACAATTTCAAATTTTCCACTTTCAAGTGTTTTGACAACAGTGGGAGCATGTGATTTATGATGAGCATAAGAATCAAAACCTAAACCTTTGTTTTGAGTGCTGACTTTTGATTGATCCAAAATCATGTTTAGGTTTTTCTTGCCATCAGTGAAACGTTCCAAAGAATTTTGCAAGTAATCAACTTTCTTAGCAAGAGTTAAACAATTATCACAAGGAGTGTCAATTTTAGCTTTCTGTTTCTGGCAATTTGAACACGAGTTAATTTCATGAGTGAACATGTCATTTGTTAATTGGGTAACTCTACAATTTGCATCATTTAATTTCAACTCAAGAATAGAACATTTAGAGCAAGCAATTTGATCATGTAAACTATCAGTAGAGCAACCAATATTTTTCACAAGTTTTTCATTTTTCAATTGTTCGGCATAAACTTGTTCTAGTTTAATCACATGTTCCTCTTTTAGTGACTTAATTTCAAATTTGAGATCTAAGCAAGTATCACAAATATTTTCAGAATTTGAATTTCTAAGATCAAAGTTTTTAGATTTTAGCATGGATAGATCTTTTTCTAAGCTTTTATTTTTGAGTGAAGATTTTCTTAAAGATTTTCTCAATATGACTAAAACTTCACAAAGCTCATCATACGAAGGCATTACCTCATCACCGTCGCTGGAGGTGCTGTCGTTGTCACTAGAATCACTAGTGTTCCCTTCGCCATGAAGCACAATCGGTGAAATCTTTCTCGTTCAGCTTCGTTTGCTTCGTTTCCTTCTCATCGTCAGTTGAATCATCAATGTCGCTTAAGTCTAAGTGACCAATTGCCGCGAAGACTTTGTTGAGCATCTTCTTTGTCCGTTGCTTATTTTTGTCCTTGCTCTCTTTTGGCCGGAAGGACTTGGAGGGGTTGCTTTGCTCCTTCTCCTCTTTATCTTTGTTCTTGAAACAGTTAGCACGGATGTGCCCGGCCTTGCCGCTTGATTGTAGCAAAGGATGGAGGCTCCTCTTCTCTCCCTTGATCTCATGTAAGCTGCATTGACACGCTTGGAAAGAAGAGCAAGTGTATCTTCTGGTATTTGATCTAGCTGTTCATCACTAAGAGCACTCAAAGCAGTAATGGAATATGATGATGAAGAACTAGTAGCATTATCATATGAAGAATTAGCATTAAGAGCCATAGAGTTATCATTGGAAGTTCTTGAAACAATGTCTATCTCAAAAGTCTTGAGACTAGAATATAGTTTATCCAAAGTCATTTCACTCATCTTATGAGCTTCCTAAAAGCGATCACTTTCATTTGCCGATTTTAAGATCAAGAGATGATAGGAAATGTCTAGCATTTTCAGAGTCAGTGTACTTTACATCTACAGCTCTAAGATTGTTTAAGATTACATTAAGCGAGCAAAACAATCATCTAGAGATTCTCCAGAGTTCATTTCAAATCTAGTGTATTCCTTTTTAAATTGATCTTGCCTAGCTTCTTTTACAGAGTCAGTGCCCTCATGATAATCTTGAAGAGATTTCCAAATTTCATGAGCAGTGAGTAAATGACAGACTCTATCGAATTCTTTTCTAGCAAGTCCTTGAAGCAATATGTTTCTAGCTCTATTATTGTTTTCAACATCTTTTTCAAACTCGATTTTATCAATATCATTATTAGAAGGAAGCTCGTACGGAATTTTTACCTTGCGCCAAATCGCGTTACCTTGAGCTTGAAGATATGCAGTCATCCGGATCTGCCAGTGGGGGAAGTCTGTGCCATCGAAGATTGGCGGTTTGTTCGAGTATTTCTCTGTTGCCATAACTTACCGTTTACTAATCACCTGTTAAGATGGATTAGTAGAACCTGGCTCTGATACCACTTGTAGGACCGAGTAGGCAACTAGAGGGGGGGGTGAATAGATGCCGAATAAAATTCAACTATTTCTTTCGGAAAAATAACGACCCCTAAATAGCGGAAGAATATCTAATATTGAAGAAATCAAAATCCAAGATTAATAAGAACAAGAACTAGTTCTAATAAAATAAAGAGCAATACTTCTAATCAAGAATTAAAAACGAAAAGAATATTGCATAAACTTCTCTTTATTCCAAAGCCATCTTCCACAGGATGACACCAAAAATCTTCTAATCTCAAAAGATTAGAAAACCCTAATCAACTAGATAGAGCACACAAGCTCTTCTTTGTTGTAGCTACCTTTTGCCCTTTCGTTGGGATTGATTTTTCCTGATTGCTTGATGAGTTCTAAGCCCCTAGAACCCTCTTATTTAAAGGCCTCCATAGCCAGCCGTTTTCTTTTTGTATTCGGATTGGCAGGCAGTCTCTATGCCGATTTCAGACAGCAACCATGCCGGCTCTGCCTCCTCTCGGACACGGAAACAAACAGCATCAGCCGAAACAAAAAACCACTCGAACTCCTCCTCTCAGGAACTCACGCATCCAACCATGCAGCATGAGCGCACACACCGCACACATGCATGCCTAACTCTACTCGGACACGCACACACACATGCATGCCCGCACGCACACATACTATGCACATGCACACACACACATGCATGCACTCACGCACACATGCACACACACACAATGCACATGCATGCACCCACACACACACTCGTATGCACACACACATGCATGTACACGCACACACACTTGCATGTACACACATACTTAATGCATGCATGTATATTTATACACACAAAAAAAATCGTATACACGCCAGATTACCACCTGCCGCTACGCTGCAACGATCTCGACCTCACGTGCACTGTCCTCTAGTCCAAACATCTCGCATGACATCCTCGACCCTCACGACCTCAGTTCCTCCCTGAACCTAGTCTGGTCCCGTCATCGACCATGTTCGACCTCAAGCAACACCTGCACGTGAACAAAAACACAAAAACAATTTTCGAGCCCAAGTTTGCGACTTGACTCAAGTTAATCCATGCAACCACTCACACGACCGCATTGCATCAAATAAAATCAACCAAAAACATAATTAAAAATCAAACCAAACTCTTTTGCAAAATCTGAATCTTTTCAAATAAACAAATTGGTTTCAGATCTTTTTCAAATAAATCGTTTCAAATTTGTTTCAAATCTTTTTCAAATACTCATCATCAAAAACACATGGATCAAAAAACAATGATCCTTCAATCTCCCCCTTGATGAGTAATTTGACAAAACACAATATGAGATTTGACAAAGGTATAGAAAAATACCAAATGAGAGTTTGAGACCAAAAAGATTCCAAGAAGGTATAGAAAAATACCAAATGAGAGTTTGAGACCAAAAAGATTCCAAGACCAAGTAAAGACCAAATTCTCAAACAGTTTGAAATTCTCCTCTCTTTTTATTTTTCTTCTTCTTGACTTTTGCTCTCCCCCTTTTTGACAAAATAGTCATCAAGATCTCAAAACTCCCCCTTAATGAATGCAGTATCTCAAGCTTTGAAGTATATTCAAGGTATATAATCAAAGTAAAGCATTTGGAGAGTTTTTACGAGAGTTTTCACATTTTGTATCAATTTATCCAATGAGAAAGCAAATTGTGAGAATATGGAGGCTCTAACACATAGAATAGTTGTTGCATAAGCAAATTAGAGCAAACAAGTAAAATGTCATAAACTGATTTTGCCAAAGCTAAAAGAAATCTATCATGAGCAAAGAGAGACTTTCAAATTCACTAATGTTTGTCTCAAGCCTTTTCAAAAATTTGAATTTCCTTTTTCTCTTTTAGCAAGTTTGACAATTTTGCTTTGTGATCAACAGGATGACAAGTAATCGCACACTAGCCCATACTTGTGTATGAGTAGGTAGTTCTTTCTTGTATCTTTCTCAGTTTAAATTGGCAAGTGGCTTCACATTGTTCTGAACTTTTGTTTAGACAAGTAGCCTTTTCTTGCATTTTTTGAATTGAAATCCCTGGCAAGGAAGCTGCACATTGTACTAAACTTGTGTTTAGCCAAGTAGCTTTTGCTTGCATCTTTTTCAACTTGCTTTTAATATTAAAACACTAATTTTGCTTGAGACTCATAATGATCATTTGAAGTCCAACAAAAAGCTCACACATAGTTTCTAATCAGCTCTAGCCTTTCAACAGATGACAAGAAACTTTTAAGCCTATTTCACAGATGCAATACCATAATGAACAAGAGCCAAAATATTCTCGAAAAGCATCTCAAATTGAATTATTTTAGTCTTTTAGTCTTTTTAGTGAGAAGTGAAGCAATGTAGCATTAATTAGACTATATACACAAGAATAGTCAACAAAGCTTTGTACTACATGATGCAATGAAAACAGGGGAGTTTTCTTTAAGTGTAACGACAAAATAGCTCCTTGTAATAACCAAAGTCAAGTAACACAAATGAAAGAGTTAAAATCAAGACTCCCCCTCAAATCAACCCATGGGGATGAATGATCCCAAGTTCACCACGTAAGAAAACAAAACGAGAAAAATCAAGCGGTTTAGTGAAAATATCAGCAAGCTGAGCACCCGAATCAACAAATTTCAGTTCAATAGCTCTTTTTTCAACATGATCTCTAAGAAAATGAAATCTGATGTCAATGTGTCCAAGAAAGAGAATTACTCAAGAAGTGGCATAAACCAGATGTACTTTTTCTATCAATTCCACATCCTCCTAATTTAGCATCAGAGAAAGGTCTTAAACTAATGCGTGAAGAAGCAGAAAGCCAAATGCCAAAATCTTGAGTACCACGGAGATACCTTAAAATTCTCTTGATAGCTTGTCGATGTGAAGCACGCGGGGAAGCTTGAGCACACAAGTACACAGCAAACTCCAATTATCTCATCCTCAACAGCATCATCATCATCTTCATCAACAAAGATACTCTCCCCCTGAACATATGCACTGCACTGCACTATTTGGACTAGTGCCTTTAAGAAAACAAAGGTGGAGGAAGCATCTTGAAAAATAACACTTTTAGCACGAGATGCACAAGTGAAGGAGGAGAACCAATTCTTATCATGTGGCGTGAGCATCCGGAATCCACTAGCCATATGTTCTCCTTCCTCGCGTGAGAAGCCTACATAGAAGCAGAAATTGTCGAGGTCTCTGCATCAAGGGTTAGAAATAAGATGTTTAGGAATCCAGTACTGAGACACATGACGCACAACAGTTGGCACAACACGAGCATTCTTATGCATAAAAGCAGATTTGTCTTTTCTCGTGTTCTTAGTAACAAGAGGTGTTTGCATCACCCTAGGCACATAATGAGAAATAAAACGTGCCTGTCTGACATTAGACCTAGCATTAAACCTTTCTCTCTTTTGTTGTTTAGCTAGTCTAAAGCAAAAGTTTACTAAATGTCCATCTCTACCACAATGAGTGCAAGTGTACTTAACATGATGTTTTGCTTTAACAGTAGAAGCACATTTTGCATTCATCATAGTAGAAGATAAAAGACCAGCAGATTTAAAGACAGTTTTCTTAGGCTCATTGACAATTTCAAATTTTCCACTTTCAAGTGTTTTGACAACAGTGGGAGCATGTGATTTATGATGAGCATAAGAATCAAAACCTAAACCTTTGTTTTGAGTGCTGACTTTTGATTGATCCAAAATCATGTTTAGGTTTTTCTTGCCATCAGTGAAACGTTCCAAAGAATTTTGCAAGTAATCAACTTTCTTAGCAAGAGTTAAACAATTATCACAAGGAGTGTCAATTTTAGCTTTACGCTTTACGGCAATTTGAACACGAGTTAATTTCATGAGTGAACATGTCATTTGTTAATTGGGTAACTCTACAATTTGCATCATTTAATTTCAACTCAAGAATAGAACATTTAGAGCAAGCAATTTGATCATGTAAACTATCAGTAGAGCAACCAATATTTTTCACAAGTTTTTCATTTTTCAATTGTTCGGCATAAACTTGTTCTAGTTTAATCACATGTTCCTCTTTTAGTGACTTAATTTCAAATTTGAGATCTAAGCAAGTATCACAAATATTTTCAGAATTTGAATTTCTAAGATCAAAGTTTTTAGATTTTAGCATGGATAGATCTTTTTCTAAGCTTTTATTTTTGAGTGAAGATTTTCTTAAAGATTTTCTCAATATGACTAAAACTTCACAAAGCTCATCATACGAAGGTATTACCTCATCACCGTCGCTGGAGATGCTATCGTTGTCACTAGAATCACTAGTGTTCCCTTTCGCCATGAAGCACAGTCCGGTGAAATCTTTCTCGTTCAGCTTCGTTTGCTTCGTTTCCTTCTCATCGTCAGTTGAATCATCAATGTCGCTTAAGTCTAAGCGACCAATTGCCGCGAAGACTTTGTTGAGCATCTTCTTTGTCCGTTGCTTATTTTTGTCCTTGCTCTCTTTTGGCTGGAAGGACTTGGAGGGGTTGCTTTGCTCCTTCTCCTCTTTATCTTTGTTCTTGAAACAGTTAGCACGGATGTGCCCGGCCTTGCCGCAGTTGTAGCAGTGGATGGAGGCTCCTCTTCTCTCCCTTGATCTCATGTAAGCTGCATTGACACGCTTGGAAAGAAGAGCAAGTGTATCTTCTGGTATTTGATCTAGCTGTTCATCACTAAGAGCACTCAAAGCAGTAATGGAATATGATGATGAAGAACTAGTAGCATTATCATATGAAGAATTAGCATTAAGAGCCATAGAGTTATCATTGGAAGTTCTTGAAACAATGTCTATCTCAAAAGTCTTGAGACTAGAATATAGTTTATCCAAAGTCATTTCACTCATCTTATGAGCTTCCCTAAAAGCGATCACTTTCATTTGCCGATTTTAAGATCAAGAGATGATAGGAAATGTCTAGCATTTTCAGAGTCGATTGTACTTTACATCTACAACTCTAAGATTGTTTAAGATTCTGTTAAAGCGAGCAAAACAATCATCTAGAGATTCTCCAGAGTTCATTTCAAATCTAGTGTATTCCTTTTTAAATTGATCTTGCCTAGCTTCTTTTACAGAGTCTGTGCCCTCATGATAATCTTGAAGAGATTTCCAAATTTCATGAGCAGTGAGTAAATGACAGACTCTATCGAATTCTTTTCTAGCAAGTCCTTGAAGCAATATGTTTCTAGCTCTATTATTGTTTTCAACATCTTTTTCAAACTCGATTTTATCAATATCATTATTAGAAGGAAGCTCGTACGGAATTTTTACCTTGCGCCAAATCGCGTTACCTTGAGCTTGAAGATATGCAGTCATCCGGATCTGCCAGTGGGGGAAGTCT
Organism: Rhipidocladum racemiflorum; assembly: GCA_036346355.1. Lineage (NCBI taxonomy): Eukaryota > Viridiplantae > Streptophyta > Magnoliopsida > Poales > Poaceae > Rhipidocladum > Rhipidocladum racemiflorum. The sequence continues at coordinate 26,049,600 of CM070586.1, forward strand.
GTGCCATCGAAGATTGGCGGTTTGTTCGAGTATTTCTCTGTTGCCATAACTTACCATTTACTAATCACCTGTTAAGATGGATTAGTAGAACCTGGCTCTGATACCACTTGTAGGACCGAGTAGGCAACTAGAGGGGGGGTGAATAGATGCCGAATAAAATTCAACTATTTCTTTCGGAAAAATAACGACCCCTAAATAGCGGAAGAATATCTAATATTGAAGAAATCAAAATCCAAGATTAATAAGAACAAGAACTAGTTCTAATAAAATAAAGAGCAATACTTCTAATCAAGAATTAAAAACGAAAAGAATATTGCATAAACTTCTCTTTATTCCAAAGCCATCTTCCACAGGATGACACCAAAAATCTTCTAATCTCAAAAGATTAGAAAACCCTAATCAACTAGATAGAGCACACAAGCTCTTCTTTGTTGTAGCTACCTTTTGCCCTTTCGTTGGGATTGATTTTTCCTGATTGCTTGATGAGTTCTAAGCCCCTAGAACCCTCTTATTTAAAGGCCTCCATAGCCAGCCGTTTTCTTTTTGTATTCGGATTGGCAGGCAGTCTCTATGCCGATTTCAGACAGCAACCATGCCGGCTCTGCCTCCTCTCGGACACGGAAACAAACAGCATCAGCCGAAACAAAAAAACCACTCGAACTCCTCCTCTTAGGAACTCACGCATCCAACCATGCAGCATGAGCGCACATACCGCACACATGCATGCCTAACTCTACTCGGACATGCACACACAAATGCATGCCCGCACGCACACATACTATGCACATGCACACACACACATGCATGCACTCACGCACACATGCACACACACACAATGCACATGCATGCACCCACACACACACTCGTATGCACACACACATGCATGTACACGCACACGCACTTGCATGTACACACATACTTAATGCATGCATGTATATTTATACACACAAAAAAATATTCGTATACACGCGTACGACCACCTGCCGCTACGCTGCAACGATCTCGACCTCACGTGCACTGTCCTCTAGTCCAAACATCTCGCATGACATCCTCGACCCTCACGACCTCAGTTCCTCCCTGAACCTAGTCTGGTCCCGTCATCGACCATGTTCGACCTCAAGCAACACCTGCACGTGAACAAAAACACAAAAACAATTTCCGAGCCCAAGTTTGCGACTTGACTCAAGTTAATCCATGCAACCACTCACACGACCGCATTGCATCAAATAAAATCAACCAAAAACATAATTAAAAATCAAACCAAACTCTTTTGCAAAATCTGAATCTTTTCAAATAAACAAATTGGTTTCAGATCTTTTTCAAATAAATCGTTTCAAATTTGTTTCAAATCTTTTTCAAATACTCATCATCAAAAACACATGGATCAAAAAACAATGATCCTTCAGTAATGGAGGAAGACAATCAAGATGGAAGCACCATGGACCTTGGTGCCACGCCGGTGGAATGATGGAGATCATACCATGACGCACAAGATGGAGATCAAGTGCTAGAAGGACCATATCATATCACATTATTCATGCATGTGATGTTAATCCTTTTTATGCATCTTATTTTGCTTGGATGTGATCGCGTCGTTAGCACTATAAGATGATCCCTTCAACTTAATATCAAGATAATAATGTGTTCTTCCATAGTATGCACCGTTAAGAAAGTTCGTCGTTTCGAAGCACCACGTGATGATCGGGTGTGATAGACTCTACATTCGCATACAACGGGTGTAAGCCAGATTTACACAAGCAAATACTTTGGTTCTACTTGGCGAGCCTAGCATGTACTGATGACATGGCCTCGGAACACGAACCGAAAGGTAAAGCATGAGTCATATGGATGATATGATGAACATATTGATGTTCGCCTTTGAAACTATGCCGTCTCACGTGATGATCGGTTTCGGTATAGTGAATTTGGTTCGTGTAATCACTAAAGATGACTAGAGGGATGTTGTTTTTGAGTGGGAGTTCTCGTAGTAATTTTGAATTAAACTTGAACTTAATCTATTATGAACTTAGTCTAAGTAACTTTGCAAATATGTTGTAGATGGCACCACCTACTTTCAATTTCAATCTGTTCATGAAGAAAGAGAAACTAGCCACCAACGGTAGCAACTTTACCAACTGGGCCCTTAACCTGAGGATTCTCCTCAGCGCTGCTCAAAGGAGCTATGTGCTTGATGCGCCAGGTGCCCCCGCCCCGATGATGGCCCAGGAGGAGAAAAATATTTTCTTGACTCGCAAGGAGGACCACAGTTTAGTTCAACTGCGGCATTTTGTATGGCCTTGAGCCTCGAGCCGCAACGCTTTGAGCACACAGCAATGCTTTTGATACAATGGGAGAGTTGAAAATGATTTTCGACACCCATGCCGCAGTAGAGAGTTATGAAGCTTCGGAAAAGTTCTTTAGCTGCATGATGGAGGAAAACAGCTCCGTTAGTGAGCACGTACTCAAAATGTGCAGATGCACGCCGATAAACTCATAGCTTTGGGAATAACGATCCCCATTGAGCTAGGAATTCACCGTGTTCTCCGAGTCTACGCCACCAAGCTACAAGAGCTTTGTGATGAACTACAACATGCAGGGCATGAAGAAGTCTCTCCTCGAAGCTTACATCAATGCTGAAAACTGAAGTACAGATCAAGAAGGAACATCAAGTGTTGATGGTCCATAAGACCACCAGTTTCAAGAAGAATGGCAAGAAAGGCAAGGCTAAGGGTAACTTCAAGAAAAAGGGCAAGTCTGTTGCCACATCTGAGAAGAAGACCAAGGCTGGCCCTAAGTCGACATCTTGAATGTTTTTATTGCAAGGGCACTGAGCACCGAAGCGCAATCGCCCAAAATATCTGGTGATAAGAAGGACGGGAATGTGAACAAAGGTATATATGATATACATGTTATTGATGTGTATCTTACTAGTACTCGCGATGGCGCTGGGTATTTGATACCGGTTCGGTTGCTAACATATGTAACTCGAAACAGGAGCTAAGGAACATGCGACAACTAGCAAGGGATGAGGTGATGATGCGCGTCGGCAATGGATCAAAGGTTGATGTGATCGCCGTCGGGACGCTACCTATCCAATTACCATCAGGATTAGTTATGAACCTAAATAATTGTTATTTGGTGCCTGCGTTGAGCATGAACATCATATCTGGATCTTGTTTAATGCGAGACGGTTATTCATTCAAGTCTGAGAACAATGGTTGTTCAATTTATATGAATAATATCTTTTATGGTCATGCACCTGAGAAGAATGGTTTATTTATTTTGAATCTTGATAATAATAGTACACATGTTCATAATGTGAATGCCAAAAGAATTAAGTTGAATGATGATATTGCTGCATATATGTGGCATTGCCGCTTATGTCATATTAGTGTTAAACGCATGAAGAAGCTCCATTCTAATGGACTACTAGAATCACTTGATTATGAATCATTTGAGACATGTGAACCATGTCTTATGGGCAAGATGACTAGAACCCCGTTTTTCGGTACAATGGAGCGGGCAACCGACTTATTGGAAATCATACATACCGATGTGTGTGGTCCAATGAGTGTGTCAGCGCGTGGTGGATATCGTTACTTCGTTACTTTCACGGATGATTTGAGTAGATATGGATATATTTACTTAATGAAACACAAGTCTGAAACATTTGAAAAGTTCAAAGAATTTCAGAGTGAAGTAGAAAATCATCGTAATAGAAAGATCAAATTTCTACGATCCGATCGTGGAGGAGAGTATCTTAGTTACGAGTTTGGCACACACATGAGACAATGTGGAATAGTTTCACAACTCACTCCTGCTGGAACACCACAACATAATGGTGTATCCGAGCGTCATAATCGTACTTTATTGGATATGGTTCGATCTATGATGTCCCTTACAGATTTGCCACTATCATTTTGGGGTCATGCACTAGAAACAGCTGCATTCACTTTAAATAGGGCACCATCTAAATCCGTTGAAACGACACCGTATGAATTATGGTTTGGCAACAAACCTAAGTCATCATTTCTAAAAGTTTGGGGATGCGATGTTTATGTGAAGAAACTTCAACCTGATAAACTCGAACCCAAAGCGAAAAAATGCGTCTTCATAGGATACCCTAAAGAAACAATTGGGTACACCTTCTATCACAGATCCGAGGGCAAGGTTTTCGTTGCCAAGAATGGATCCTTTTTGGAGAAAGAGTTTCTCTCGAAAGGTGTGAGTAGTAGGAAGGTAGAACTCAACGAGGTTTTTGAACCTTCTCTTCATAGAATGGCAAGTGCAGTAGCGCCGGAAGTTGTTTCGGAGTTGACTTCACCAGATGAAGAGGGAACTAATGATGAGGATCATGAAACTCCGAAAGAGAACACTACCACACCTCGCAGGTCAACAAGAGCGCGTAATGCTCCTGATTTTTATGTTTCTACTATGAATGTCATGGTAATTGAGAATGATGACCCTGCGACGTATGATGAAGCGATGATGAGCCCAGATTCCGACAAATGGCTAGAAGCCATGAAATCCGAAATGGGATCCATGTATGAAAACCAAGTATGGACTTTGGTGGACCTACCCAATGACCGTAAGGCCGTTGAGAACAAATGGATTTTCAAAAAGAAAATAGACGCTGATGGTAATGTGACCGTCTATAAAGCTCGACTTGTCGCAAAGGGTTTTCGACAAATTCAAGGAGTTGACTACGATGAGACTTTCTCACCCGTAGCAATGCTAAAGTCTGTTAGGATTATGTTAGCAATTGCTGCATTTTTCGATTATGAAATCTGGCAGATGGATGTAAAAACCGCGTTCCTTAATGGAAACATTGAGGAAGAGTTGTATATGATACAACCCAAAGGTTTTGTTTATCCTAAGGATGCTGATAAGGTATGCAAACTTCAACGATCCATTTATGGACTGAAGCAAGCATCACGAAGTTGGAATCTCCGTTTTGATGAGGTAATCAAAGGTTTTGGATTTGTCCAAACTTACGGAGAAGCTTGTATTTACAAGAAAGTGAGTGGGAGCTCTATAGCATTTCTGATATTATATGTGGATGCATATTGTTGATTGGAAATGATATAGAACTTTTGAAAAGCGTAAAAGATTACTTAAAGCAAGAAGTTTTCAATGAAGGACCTTGGTGAAGCGGCGTATATTTTAGGCATCAAAATCTATAGAGATAGATCGAGACGCTTGATTGGGTTATCGCAAAGTACATACCTTGACAAGATTCTAAAGAAGTTTAGAATGGACGAAAGTAAGAAAGGGTTCTTACCTATGTTGCAAGGCAAGACGTTGAGTAAGACTCAAAGTCCAGCTATAGCAGAAGATAGAGAAGTAATGAATAAGATTCCCTATGCTTCACCCATAGGCTCTATCATGTATGCTATGTTGTGTACAAGACCGGATGTGGCACATGCTATTAGTTTGACTAGCGGTACCAATCGATCCAGGTTTGGAACAACCGGACAGCGGTCAAGAATATCTTTAAGTACTTAAGAAGAACTAAGGATATGTTTCTCATATATGGTGGTGAAGAAGAGCTCGTCGCAAAGGTTACGTCGACGCTAGTTTCGACATCGATCCGGATGACTCTAAGTCACAAACCGGGTATATTTTTGAAATGAATGGAGGAGCGTGAGTGGAGGAGTTCCAAGCAATCTGTGGTGGCGGGATATTCAACAGAGGCGGAATATGTTGCTGCTTCGTATAACGCAGAAGCGATTTGGATGAAGATGTTCATATCCGAACTGGGTGTGGTTCCGAGTGCGTTGGACCCAATGGTTATCTATTGTGACAACAATGGTGCCATAGCCAATGCTAAAGAACTAAGGTCACACAAGAATTCCAAGCATATTAAGCGCCGGTTTCACTCCATCCGTGAACATGTCAAGGATGGCGATGTAAAGATTTGCAAAGTGCACACGGATCTGAATGTGGCAGACGCGTTGACTAAAGCTCTCCCAAGGGCAAAACATGATCAGCACCAGAACTCAATGGGTGTTAGATTCATCACAATGTAATCTAGATTATTGACTCTCGTGCAAGTGGGAGACTGAAGGGAATATGCTCGAGAGGCAATAATAAATTGTTTATTATCTTATTCCATGTTTATAATAGATGTTTATTTCTCATGATAAAATTGTATTAACCGGAAACGTTGATACATGTGTGTTTAATAAACAAAAAGGTTCCTAGTAAAGCCTCTCTTTTAAACTAGCTCGTTGATTAACTGATGATCAAGGTTTCCTGATCATGAACATTGGATGTTGTTAATAACGGGGTCACATTATTAGAAGAATGATGTGATGAACACACACCCAAGTTGGTATAGCAAATTCGATCAAGTCATTAAAGTTTGTTGTCTGTCGAACATATACAAAATAGCTCTTTTCCTTAGACCATGAGATGATGTCAATCACTAACTCCGGAAGAGTACTTTGATGACATCAAACGTCACTCCGTAACACGGTGACTATAAAGATGGATTTGGGTACTATGAAAGTATTAGTTGAGGCTCATGCATCAAGAGTGGGATTTGTCCATCCAGATGATGGAGAGATATACTCTGGGCCCTCTCGGTGATATCACATTGACATCGCTTGCAAGCACGTGACTAGGTCACAAGAATGTCATATCACGGAACGAGTAAAGAGTACTTGTCGGTAACGGGATCGAACTAGGTATAGTTGATACCAATGATCGGATCCCGGATAAGTAATATATCGCGAGACAAAAGGAATTGGTTATGTTGTTTTTACACGATCACTAGTTCATCGTTGAGTAAGTGGGAGTCATTATGGATCTCCAGATCCCGCTGATGATTATTGATCAGAGAGGTGTCTTGATCATGTCCATTTTATTCACGAACCGTAGGGTGACACACTTAAGGTTCATCGACGCTTTTGAGTGGGTACGAAACACCGGAGAAAAGTTTGGACAGCACCGGAATAATTTCGGGATATCGGAATAGTTCAAGGGGGTATGTGTTAATTTTTGTTAATTAAAAGAATTAACAAATATTAAAATAACAGAAATAAAATTGTTTATTTATTTAATGGAGAGTCCATTCACATGGAGAGAATGGAGAGTCCATTCACATGGAGAGAATGGAGAGTCCACTCACTACTATAAAAGGGAGGGTGGAGCTCCTCTCTCAGGGATGAATCTCCATAACCCTTTGGTTGGTCCTTTCTCCCTCCTCCTGCTGTTCCACCTTTCAAGCAGTAGCTTAAGCGGCTGGCTTGCTGAAATAGTTTCTCCACCACCACCACTAAGTCGTAGTGTTGTTGGAGTTTCCCGTGGATCCTCTACTTCTGCTGCCCCGCTGGATCGAGGGATTGGAGGTCGTCGTTGTTCCGTACGTGTGAGCAAGTACGGAGGCGCTGCCGTTTGTGGTGCTCATCTTCACGACTTTGAAGTCGGGCGTGTACCTCTACTTCAACCACGTTTGTTTGCGGGGACGTTATTCCCGCTTTCGGTCTACGAGGGTGAGTCCATCTGAAACCGTTTGCATGCATCTCCTAGATATGATCTTGGTGTTTGGTTGCATTCGTAAGAAAAATTTTGTTTTCCATGCCCATAACCCATCAGAATTGTCGTCCGATAAGGAGTGGTCCGAAGTAGAACCAAAGAAAGTGGAAGAGGACAAAGACATTGTGTTCGTGCTAAGGGAATGCAAATAACAATGCAGTAAAAGAAACTGTGATTTATCGAAGATTTATAAAGCCGAATGCACATCAGAATTGCTGCTACACGGAGGACGAAGCACCGCTCAAATGAATGCCAACAGAATACAAAGCGAATCGACGTTATCACGGCGCGATGAGTCAAGAGATTAACCGCTGAAGAAAGAGGAGTGGTGGGAAATGGCCATTCACTATGGTGATCAACGGGCGATTTTTGGGACATGACGCATATCCCAAAAATGGGGGGCATATGTTGGCACCTAAATTTGACCGACCGAGACGGGCTCAGACGTAGCATGAGCCAGAAAGATGGCGTAAGATTGGATCAACAACGAGTAATGGGATAGAGGTCATACCAGAAAGAGCATGATCGTATAAAGTATAAGCAGGAAGACATTGAAGCCGGTGCGACTTGGATTTGGTACGGCTGTGATCAAGATAGAAAGACAAGATCAAGGCAGATATGGTTAAAGAGTCCGTGATGGTTATGATCAAGGCTACACCGACTATAAAAGGCAACGTGCTGCATAGAGAGAAAGACACACATCCAAACAGCCAATCAATCTACCAATACTTTTATCTTTTCTGCACTAGGAGTAGTCTTCGTAGCATAATAATCTTTCCTCTGTAATACACTTTGATCAATACAAGTTGCGCATCGCCGGTTGTTGATCTTTGCTGCATTACGCCCTACCAAGCTCTCGCTTCTTCCAATCTTGTTGCGCATCGCCTTTTTTGGAGAAGTGGGCTTTTACCCTTTCTGATTGATTCGAAAGAGTCAATTAGACCTAGTTATCCGATCTAAGTTGGTTCATCCCCGAGCCGGTGAGGATCTTCCTACCGTCAAGGCATCGATCGTTCCTTTGAGAGCGATCATCGTCTGAAGATACAATCTCTTGCCGATTGCTGGATCAAATCAGCTGTCACGCTCGCGAACGTTGAACTCTGCGTTCTCGTGCGTTGGCAGCAATCCGACCCAACGCCATGTTTTTCAGCACCAACAGAGCCAAATTGCCGATGGTCCGTGCAACCCATTTAAGTACATGGGCTGAATTCGATCTGGCTAGGCTATATTGGGCCGGATCCGGTCCAACCCATATAGCCCCGATTGATAGGGTTTCCAAACCAAAACTGTAGCGATGTGTAGCTAGCCGTCATGGTTGTGGGCGTGACAGCTGGCGCACGGTGATGTGCATCGAGCACATGTTGTGCAATGCGGTTCGGGGCAGTGGTGCTGTGACACTACGGGATGTCAAAACATTATAAAATATGAATTCAGAGGTTAAAACTTTACGTTATGTAGCTTTATAGCGTGTTTTTCGGCCGTTTCTGGGTGTTTGGGCCTTTTCGGAGGATCTTGGGCTTTGGGGATTGAGTTGGGCCTTCGGTGGAAGGGTTTGGGCCCAAGGGGGGAACTTTTGGACAGCAAACCATAGCCCCACCCCTAGGTGCGCCCCCCTTCCCCCTCCACTCCCTAGCCGCCACCCCCAAGCCCGCATGCGCCTCCCCCTTGCTCCCCCATGGCCGTGCGCCCCTCCACCTCCTTCCCCCTTGCGCCACCACCTCTCCCCTCCCCTCTCCACCCTCCTTGCTGGCCTAGGAGAGTTCCCCACCTCACCACCCCGCCGATCCGTCCGTTAGAGCGCTCCGCGATGAGGTGATCCGGTGGATTTGGAGCGAGGAAGTGGATCACGTGAACCGGGAGGAGTTTCATCGATTCTTCGTTCGTGGGGCTAAGGTATGGCAAGGGGAATCCATGGCATTGGTCTAGGGGCTGTGCTAGAGGGTAATTAGATGCTTTTAGATCAAGTGGTGGTGCTGCCCATGGGTAGATTTGGGAGAAAGTTTGATTTGCCACGTTCTCTGCGTCGAGCAGATTGTGCAGCCGACCTAGGGTTAAGGTTTTCGTAATTTTAGATGCGGAATTTGGTCGGCCGCCTGTTGAAGAAGTTGTAGATAACTTCGATACCTTTAATTCATCATAAAGAACGCATAAATACGTTCCGCCGTTTGAAAGTTATGGTCTTTTTACCGAATGTGATTAAATCTGTGCTGTGATTGGAACAGATCACAGTATTATGTAGATTAAACCACTTTAGAGTCCGAATCAGTCTTTCCGTATACTTAGAAAAAGTTAGGAAATTTCCTAAGCTACGCGAGGATGTACTCGTTTAATTCATTTGGAGTCTTAGAACCCAAGTTATGCCTTTTTGAAAGCTGCTGTCCCGACGGGACAGAACCTCTGTTTTTTTGGGTTTTGCGAGTAGTTTGCGTTGTCGGGGTAGAAGAGGGTTTGCGTACTGTTTTGTGGACATGATTGTGAGTGTGTGGTACCTATGTGCAGGTGGTGTGACCCAGGAGTGCTTTCTACTTCTCGTCAATCCGTCGCCCGTGGTTGAGGCAAGTGTATTGGAATCGGTAGCGAATTGTAGTTTCCTAGATTGGTTGAGATTGAAATTGAATATACGATATGTTCACATGCCATGCTTTAAGGATTGCTATTGTTATGATGAATATGCTTATTAAGTTATGATGCCATGTGTTAATGTACAAGTTATTTATGATGTTGGCATGTTTGCGTACATGGCATGTTACATGGCCCGGGCGGTGAGAAAGTCATAACTAGTTCGGGGAAGGTCGGTGAGAAAGTTATGACTATTTCGGAGAGCCAATGAGTAAGTCCTACATCGTGATTCCATCCACCGCGGTGTATGGAAGCGAGGAGTAGGCACCCTCCATCTTCGGGATGGAAGGGGGGAGAGGGTACACACCGACGGGTGTGTACACAACCATACTGGTATGAGTTTCCAAGGAGACATGAGCATCGCATTGCATACATAATGGTGATGATAATGATTTGTGATCATGAATGAGATGATAGACATGATGTGAATTGTTGTAGCCATGTAATTGTTCTTTTGTACCATTACAATATGCTTGCTGAGTGATGAACTCACGCTTGTGTTTATGTTATTTTTAGGTACCTTGAGACCGGCATGCGGGAAAGGGGTTTAGCTACACTTCTACACGTAGCTCCACACTCATATACAGTTTAATCATTTGGAGTCATGATAATAAGATTAGTGCCATGAATTTTGGTGTATGGCTTGGTTTTGAGCTTAACTTCATCTTTTGCTTCGTTATAATTTTGTGGAATGGTTGGATTCATTATTTTAGACATAAGTGATGCTATATCAATTATTGTTGCTGTTTATTTATCTCATATCATGCTATATCATGTCTTATTATTGCTGTTGCTCCAAATCATGGAAAAACAAAGGAGATGCTGCCGAAATTTTCGGTTTTAGCATTTGCTCCTTTGCTCTAATTTTCCTTTAATTGTGGTATTTAGATGATGCATAGTCTATGTTTGGTAGCATTCGGGCATACTAGATGCCGGTGTGTTACAGTTGGTATCAGAGCGGGCTTTAGGTCCGTGGAATGCGAATGTAGTAATTTTCTCTAGAGAAAACTAAAATATTGACCTGGAAAAGTAGAAACATGGCATAGGTTTACTTGTTAAAATTTGGCCTTAGGGCAATAACCTTAAAATCTGAAATAGTTTGTATGATGTTATATTTATGAAAGTATTGATTGAGATGCTATATGTTTGATAAAGTGAGGTTGTGGTGCCGAAGGGTTTCGGTCACCTTCATTAGTTCGTAGTAAAGTTGTGTGGAGTTTCGATGTGGCCGGTGAGAGCCATCACCAAAAGACTATTAAACCTCCCATAGGGAGAGTGCTTATCCTTTCTGTCGTAGACCGGGTAGTTGGTTGGAGTTGATTAGAAAAGTTGATGCTGGATCCTTTTGGATTTCTTTTACCGTTCTGACGATAGGTTTTGGGTTGGTTTCTGTGGTTTTAGTGATTGGAAATCAAGGAAAGGTGCTTGGTGTTGAGTTTTCGCTGATGGTATTTCGGCGGTTTCTTTTTGGTTTTGCCTTCTTTGGTTGAAGACAAAGAAGAAGAGTTTAGTGCTATGCCTATTTCGGATTGCCATTTTAGTTTTGGCATCCGGTTTTGTTGGTTGCTTTACGAAGAAAGCTCTCGATTTATTCTTGTGTTTGTCTTTCTCCGAGGTTAAAAGAGTTATTGCGGTGTTATGCCAGACCTGGTTGTCAGGGCTGAAGTTCAGTGGCTTTGTAGGAGTAAGTGATGTTTGAACTAATCTTTTGACTTGGTTGGGAGATCATCCTTGAAAACCCGTTTGTATCGTGGAAGTTTGGAGTTTGGTGTTAAGGCTTTATTTGAGAAGGATTTGGTTGATCGTTTGGTTTTCCCTCTTGCATCCATCTTCTTTCGTGGAAGTTGTTGATCTCGAGATTTGTGGAGTAGCTGCATGTCAGCATTTGGGAATTTAAAAAGTTGACTTTTCTTGCATTTTATGGTTGAGTTTTCTGGAAAGAAAGGTGTTTTGGGGTGTTCTTTTCTTGAGAAACTGTGGTTTTCCTAAGAGTGGAGTGCGTGACCCACGTAGACGTTCAAAAAGTTAAGTGTATGTCGAGGAGTTAGAGTTTTCAGATGATGTGGGTTATTGATTCTGTTAAAGTGATGGTGTTGGTTGTTTAAAGACAACCTAAACTATTGTGCTGATAGAGATGATGAATCGAGATGATAGGTGATCCAATGTGAAAGTTGATTAGTGTTTTATGCAGAGTGTTGTGAGTTATGGGAGTTATCGGAAGTTAGAGATTAGTAAGTGTTGATTGCGGTTGAGAAGGTCTAGAATTTTCTGGGTGATAAATTAGTATAGTGAGGTTATGGTCTATAGACTTGAGGATTGTTGGGTTTGTTGTTTAGGGGTCGAGTAAACGGTGAATCGGCAAAATGACTTAATTAATGGGCAATCAAAGAATAGGGATATGGAATGATTGTAGGAAAGGTTGAAAGTGTCCTTGATAGATGTCCGTCTGGGATCCGTAGTTATGAAAGATGACTAATGGAGATTGTATTGAGTGGTTAGAATTATTCATTGGTTGAATGAACTAGGGATATTGAGTAAGTACCTTATGGTTTGTGCAAGAGGCATTTGTCGTTTATGCCAAAATAAGTGATGAAGAGATGTGTTTAAGCTTTGGATAAACAGTTGTATGAATGATGAGTCATAGTGGTTGGTAGACCAAAAGAAGAAGTTAACGTGAGTTTTATGTTGAGGTAACTAGTAAGTTCGTTGTGCCGAAGTTGTGAGAACGTGATTCTCCTTGTTGATTGTTATAAGATAGACATGGATAGAGTTTGACGATCATATGACCGGTGGTGGGTACATGATTAGTGGGAAGTGTTTTTATCAAAGATTAGATGTTGTAACTTGTGTTCAACAGTGTTGGACTTCACAGGATTTGATGATTATGAAATCCTTAATGGCTAAGAGTATTGGAATGAGAAAAATGGTGGGATTCAAGTCGAACCTTCTTTTAAAGGTTTACGGATTTAAATGAATGTATAAACTTTCTGGGAGTGCCTGCCCTTTTGTTAAGGCGTCTTGATTAGTGTGCAATAGATCTCCCCTGAGTAAGTGGCATCTTGTCAAGTTACGAATTTGACTTTGATGATTGGAAATATGGATGAAAGAGTAGTTTTGGAAGTAACCGGCTGGTGGATTCCGGAATACTGTATGTTATTGAATCATGCCAATCTTTGGTTTGGCAAAAATTGGTTTAGCTTAGGCTATGAGTATGGATTTTCACCCAAAAGTTTTGAGTGGATCGCGCTCTCTCGCGTTCAAATGAATTATCTTTGGAAACCATATGTAAAGGAAGTAAATGGACATGGTGGGTTGTGTTGGAAACCCTGGAGTTAAGCACTTAACTTGTAACTCTATTGTGACTAGAGTTGACTTTATTTGAAAAATATGTGCAGGGTTTGCAAGTGCTTTAAAAAGGTGGATCTTATGAATGTTCCATGAGTGATTTTGCCGGTGAAGTGTTTTCTTTTGGGAATGAGCCTCCCTTTCTCTTTGAGAGAATTTGTAGCGGTTGTGGGTGTAGATATTGATGTGAGAATTGATGTTCTCTTCTAAAAAAAGACTTTGGTTAAAAATGTGATGTTTTATCATAAAAGAGTTGATGAGCCAGGTCGGTGAGAAAGTCATATATATATGACTAATCCGGAGTGCTCTTGAAAAAGTTTGCATTCATGTCATGAATCGAGATTTCCATTGCTCTCTAGCATGAAAAGGAAGAATGGATAAATGCTGGTATTTCGGTTATGTTATGTAAGGGATTTGAGTTTCCCTTCCTCTTTGAGAGGTTTTGTGGCAGTTGTGGACCCTTTTGTGTGATTTGAGAATCAGTTTTCTCTTCCAAAATGTTGGTTTTGGTTACAATGAAAGGTTTGGCTGTGGTGAAAGCGAATTGAGTGGTCATTAGTTGGCAATAACTTCTGTCAAAGAATTGTGTAGAGTCTCTCTTTTGTTTGAGTGCTCCCCGATGCGAAATGTGTCGCCTTGATTTGAGATTTGAGTTTTTCCTTTGCGACTTGACTTTGGCAGAGAAAAAGAGTGATCTTTGGGATGTTGCTGAATTCTTTCCTAAGTAATTTGTGGTGCATTGGGTTTATGTTGATGAATGTGGTTCATCCGACTAAAGAGGAATGCTATGTTGTTGGCATTCTAGTTGAGAATAAGATTAGTAGGGTTTATGGACTTGATGAGTTTACTGAAGGAATATATCCATGGGCTTGGATGTATTTGAGTAAGAAAATGTGAGGGTGAGACCCTCTTAGGAAAAGAACCAGTTATGGTTTGGTAATAATTGACGGCCCTAGCTTGGGGCTAGGTGTTGTACATTAGTGGTATAAAGGTGGATTATGATAGAGGTTGTTTGATGTCGTAGTTTAAATCTTGTGGAGAGTACCGTTCGATGGTAGTAAAGGTTATAGAAATTATGATGTAAAATGTTCTGTCATGAACATTGTCATAGCTAGTGTCCATGGGTATGAGATATGCCCGGAAGATGATAGAATAAAAAATGTAGCATGGTTTGTGTTTGGAAAGGAAATTATTGTCGATGTGGACTATGTATGAAAATGACATTGGTTAATTGTGGTTCCTTGTGAAAAAGGTCAAATAATTGGAAGAGATGGGATTTTGTGTAATCGATTCTTTGGAGGTTCATGTTTAGAACCGTAGTTATTAATAAGACACCGATGGTGATTTGTTGGTAGAGAAGTTGTTAAAAGAGATGTGATTCGCTCTAATTGTGTCATCTTGAGATTAATGAGATGTGGTAGACAGGTTGAGAAATGAAATTAAGGTTTTGTGAATGAAGTTGAAAAGAGAAGTTGTTCTGAGTTCATTAGGTTGGTTGTGGTAGTAGTATGAAGGGTTTGACGTGAGGATTTGGGCGTAATAATTTGATTAAGCCCTTTTAGTGGGTGAAATTGAGGACTTCGGTTGACTTTTGTAATATTATTGGGAATTGGAATTAAGGTGGAACAGTGAGAGGTTACATTTAGTTGAGCTAAATCAACTCTTTCTTGCTAAGTGTTGGTTCTGAGAACTCGCTTCTCGTTTGTTTCGGTTTGAGTCTTTATGTGAATGTTTTGTGTTGCAAAGAAGTCTTTTGTCCCTTGGGGGCTTTGTTGTTGTTTTTGGCGATCTTCGGATTCGAGGTCGAATCCTGTTGAAGGGGGGGGAGAATGTGACACTACGGGATGTCAAAACATTATAAAATATGAATTCGGAGGTTAAAACTTTACGTTATGCAGCTTTATAGCGTGTTTTTGGGCCGTTTCTGGGTGTTTGGGCCTTTCCGGGGGATCTTGGGCCTTGAGGATTGAGTTGGGCCTTCGGTGGAAGGGTTTGGTCCCAAGGGGGGAGCTTTTGGGCAGCAAACCCTAGCCCCCACCCCTAGGTGCGCCCCCCTTCCCCCTCCACTCCCTAGCCGCCACCCCCAAGCCCCCATGCGCCTCCCCCTTGCTCCCCCATGGCCGTGCGCCCCTCCACCTCCTTCCCCCTTGCGCCACCACCTCTCCCCTCCCCTCTCCACCCTCCTTGCTGGCCTAGGAGAGTTCCCCACCTCGCCACCCCACCGATCCGCCCGTTGGAGCTCTCCGCGACGAGGTGATCCGGTGGATTTGGAGCGAGGAAGTGGATCGCGTGAACCGGGAGGAGTTTTATCGATACTTCTTTCGTGGGGCTAAGGTATGGCAAGGGGAATCCATGGGGTTGGTCTAGGGGCTGTGCTAGAGGGTAATTAGATGCTTTTAGATCAAGTGGTGGTGCTGCCCATGGGTAGATTTGGGAGAAAGTTCGATTTGCCACGTTCTCTGCCTCGGGCAGATTGTGCAGCCGACCTAGGGTTAAGGTTTTCGCAATTTTAGAGGTGGAATTTGGTTGGCCGCCTGTTAAAGAAGTTGTAGATAACTTCGATACCTTTAATTAGACATAAATAACACATAAATCTATACAGCCGTTTGAAAGTTATGGCCTTTTTACCGAACGTGATTAAATCTGTGATGTGATTGGAATAGATCACGGTATTCTGTAAATTAAACCACATTACAGTCCGAATCAGTCTTTCCGTATACTCAGAAAAAGTTAGAAAAGTTCCTAAGCTATGCGAGGATATACTCGTTTAATTGATTCGGAGTTTTAGAACCCAAGTTATGCCTTTTGGAAGGCTGCTGTCCCGACGAGACAGAATCTCTGTTTTTTTCGGTTTTGCGTGTAGTTTGCGTTGTCGGGGCAGAAGAGGGTTTGCGTACTATTTTGTGGACATGATTGTGAGTGTGTGGTACCTATGTGCAGGTGGTGTGACCCCGGGAGTGCTTTCTACTTCTCGTCAATCCGTCGCCCGTGGTTGAGGCAAGTGTATTGGAATGGGTAGCGAATTGTAGTTTGCTAGATTGGTTGAGATTGAAATTGAATATACGATATGTTCACATGCCATGCTTTAATGATTGCCATTGTTATGATGAATATGCTTATTAAGTTATGATGCCATGTGTTAATGTACAAGTTATTTATGATGTTGGCATGTTTGCATACATGGCATGTTACATGGCCCGGGCGGTGAGAAAGTCATAACTAGTCCGGGGAAGGTCGGTGAGAAAGTTATGACTATTCCGGAGAGCCAATGAGTAAGTCCTACATCGTGATTCCATCCACCGCGGTGTATGGAAGCGAGGAGTAGGCACCCTCCATCTTCGGGATGATGGGGGGAGAGGGTACACACCGACGGGTGTGTACTCAACCATACCGGTATGAGTTTCCAAGGAGACATGAGCATCGCATCGCATTGCATACATAATAGTGATGATAATGATTTGTGATCATGAATGAGATGATAGACATGATGTGAATTGTTGTAGCCATGTAATTGTTCTTTTGTACCATTACAATATGCTTGCTGAGTGATGAACTCACGCTTGTGTTTATGTTGTTTTTAGGTACCTTGAGACCGGCATGCGGGAAAGTTGTTTAGCTACACTTCTACACGTAGCTCCACACTCATATACAGTTTAATCATTTGGAGTCATGATAATAAGCTTAGTGCCATGAATTTTGGTGTATGGCTTGGTTTTGAGCTTAAGTTCATCTTTTGCTTCGTTATAATTTTGTGGAATGGTTGGATTCATTATTTTAGACATAAGTGATGCTATATCAATTGTTGTTGCTGTTTATTTATCTCATATCATGCTATATCATGTCTTATTATTGCTGTTGCTCCAAATCATGGAAAAACAAAGGAGATGCTGCCGAAATTTTTGGTTTTAGCATTTGCTCCTTTGCTGTAATTTTCCTCTAATTGTGGTATTTAGATGATGCATAGTCTATGTTTGGTAGCATTCGGGCATACTAGATGCCGGGGTGTTACAGGTGCTCGCGATGGCCGGCAAGGACGACACTCGATGGGGGCATGGCTGTAACACCCCGGCATTTACTATGCCTGAATGTTACCAAACATAAGCTAAACAACATCTAAATACCACATTTAACATCAAATTCCAGCAAAGGTGCATAGACTAAAAACCGAGATTTCGGCAGCACCTCCTTTGTTTTATCATGAATTTAAGAAACAGCAACAATATAGCATTATATGGCAATAAGAGAAACATCTAAACAGCAATAAATAAAGTCTTAACGACAATAAAAGACTAACATCAAGCTCTTAAAGTTCCAAGTATCAAACAAACAATAGAACTCTCATTAACCAAGCTAAGACTTAATTTAAAGGCCATCACACGCAATTTATTATCCAACTAAATGAATTGACTTGGGGAAACATTAAGGTGAAGCAACGTGTGAGAGTGTGACTATTCCCCTTTCCCGCATGCCGTTCTCATGGTACCTAAAACAACAAGAAAAACACAAGGGTGAGTTCGAAAACTCAGCAAGCATACCGCAATGGACAACAAGCATAACAACAAGTCAATAACATCTTTCAGCATGTATAACATCTCATTCATGAATACTTATCAATATCATCATCAATTTGTATGCGATGTAATGCATTGCTCTCGACCCTCTGGAACCTCATACCGGTATGGGAAGTACACACCGTCGGTGTGCACCCTTTCCTCCCTTCCATCCCGAAGATGGAGGGTGCCTACTGCTTCCAAACACCACGTGGATGGAATCACGACATAGGACTTACTCAATGGCGTTCCGGATTAGTCATAACTTTCTCACCGACCTTGCCTGACTAGTTAAGACTTTCTCACCGCCTCGCCCTATCTCATGACATGCATGCAACCATGCCAATTATCATATTTAATTCACATATTAACACATGGCATCATAATATGTTAAACATGCTCATCATATCATATCATTCATTAACACATGGCAAGTGGACATATATCATGTAGGCAATTCCATCTAATTTCAACATGCAACCTACAACTTGCTATCCATCACAACACACTTGCCTCAACCACGTGCAACGGATTGGCGGGAAGAAGAGGGAACTCCGGGTCACACCACCTGCACATAGGCATCACACACTCACAATCATAACCTCAAAACAGTACACACGCCCCATCTAACCCGACATTGCCAACTACTCGCAAAACCTAAAAACAGAGGTTCTGTCGGCGGAACAGCAGCCTTGCAAAAGGCATAACTTGAGTTCTGGGACTCCAAATCGAATAAACGAGTACACCGTCGCGAAGCTTAGGAAATTTCCCAACTTTTTCTAGTTATAGGGAAAGACTGATTCGGACTCTAAAATTGTTTAATCTACAGATTACCACAATCTGTTCCAGTTACGTCACAGATTTTTAGGCGCTCGGTAAAACAGCCATAACTTTCAAACGGCTGATCGGAAATTAACGTGCTTTACGTCCACGGAAAGATAATTAAATTATCTACAACTTCCTAGAAGTCCGTACGGTCTGATTCGGATTCTAAATCGACGGAAACTCGAACCCTAGTTCGACTGCTCAATCTGCCCGAAAACAGAAACGTGGACAAGTTTAGATCTAACCCAAATTACTTCAAACCAGCGCCTCCAATTGATCTAAAAACTTGATAAACACCCTAATAACAGTACCTAGATCATCCCCAAGGATCCCCAAGATCATACCTTTGCCCGAGCGCCAAAACTCCAATCAATCTCCGCGAATCTCCTCGCGAATCGCTCCTCGCTCCTCGCTCCTTGCTCCTCGCTCCTCGCTCCACGGGATGACTCCACAAGGTGCAGGGGTGGGGAGGCCACCCTAGGGCAGCAAGGGGTGGAGGGGAGGTGGTGTGGAGGTGGAGGAGAGGGAGGGGATGCGCAGTTTTGGGGGGGCTGGGGCTTCGGGTTGGGGTAGGGAGGTGAGGGGCGCAAGAGGGAGGTGGGGCGCAAGGGGCTGAGGTGGGGCGCAAGGGGCAGGGGAGCCCCTTTTAACAGCCCTCAATCCAATCCTAGTCCGTTCTGAGTCCTAATCCATCCCACCAAAGCCCACCAAGGCCCAAAACTCCCGGGAAGGCCCAAAACCCAGCGGCCCGAAAGCGGCCGGAAGCGTTATTAACCCCGATCCTTATGATCTTAACCTTATTTCCACATCTCATACTGTATTTAACCTTATCATGCTCAATAATAAGGTTCACGACACTCAGGTGTCACATTCTTCCCTTCAACAGGATTCGACCTCGAATCTAAACGCACCAACACGAAACCCAGAAACCAAAAGGTCGAATTTTCACATCACATACCTGAGGCGAACAGCTCGGGATACTTCTCGCGCATGCGAGATTCCAGCTCCCAAGTCGCTTCTCTCTCGGTCTGATGTGACCCACAGGACCTTGACAAACTTAAGCGTCTGTTCTTCATCACTCGCTCACGACGTCCCCAGAATTTCCACAGGACGGGACTCGAAGGTGAGGTCCTGCTGAAGCACTAATGGTTCCAATGGAACCACCAACTCCGGATCGTGCAAGTATTTCCTCAACATCGAGACATGGAACACATTATGCACACCTTGCATGGATTCCTGTGAGCTCTAGGCGATAGGCCAACCTGCCAACTCGGGCGAGGATAGGAAAAGGCCCAACATACCTTGGGTGAGCTTTCCTTTGGTGCCAAACGCACCACACCCTTGGTGGGAGATACTGCAAGAGTGCGCTATCGCCCACCTCAAACTCCAAATCTCGCCGCCTCACATCAGATAGCTCTTACATGCGCTTCTGTCATGCGAGAAGGTTTTGCCGAACCTCCGACACGCGATCAACAGTCTGCTGAACCCAATCCGCCCAAGAATAGCTCTCTCGCCACAAAGATCCCAACAAAGCGGCGATCTGAACTTCCTGCCATACAGCACCTCCTAAGCAGCAGACCGGAACCTGGAAAGGTAGCTGTTATTGAAAGCAAACTCTGCAAGGGGCAAATGGTCTTCCAGCTACCCTTCCAAGCCATCACACAGGCCCGAGCATGTCCTCCAAAGTTTGGATGGTACGCCTGACGCCTATCTGTCTGAGGGTGGCGGTACTAAGGCAAAGCTGCGTACTCAAAGCACTCTGCAAACTCTCCCAGAACTTGGAGACGAACTTCGCATCCCGATCAGAGATAATGGTCTTGGGTACACCATGCAATCTCACAATCTCCCGCACATAGATGGGAGCCAACTCGCTCGCTGAATTGGTCGTGCGGATGGGACTGAAATGCGCCGACTTGGCCGAGACGGTCCACCACAACCCAAACAGCATCCTTCCTCGTGGAGAACGAGGTAGACCAACCACGAAATCCATGGAGATGTCATCCCATGGCCACACAGGAACCTCCAATGGCTGCAACAGGCCAGCGGGACGCTTATGCTCAGCTTTGATCTTCTGGCAAATCCCACAAGACGCCACAAACTTGGCAATATCCACTCTCATCCTTTTCCACCGGAAATTCTTCTTCAAGTCCCTGTACATCTTGGTCTCTCCTGGATGGACCGTGTGCGAGTGCGATGAGCTTCTCTCGAGAATGTCTTCTTTCACTTGAGATTTCGGGGCACGCCTGCATGACGGCCCTGAAACCTCAAAACTCCCGCATCATCAACGGTAAAGTCTCCGACTTGCCATCCTCAAGGCGTTTCCTCACCTGCTGGAGCAAGCGATCATCTTTCTTTGTGCCTCCGACACGCTCGGGAATCGCGACTCAAGAATCAATTGAGTTTCAGCTTGCACGGTCCCCGGCAAAGCAGTGAGGAGACTCCCAACCGCTCAAAATCAGCAACAAGACAATCAACAACAGGGGCATTGTCTTGCGGTGAGAGCGTCGGCCACCACATTTGCCTTCCCGGATGATCTTTTGGATAGTGAGGTCATAATCCTTTATCAATTCTAGCCACCTCCTCTGCCTCAAGTTCAAATCTTTCTGAGTAAAGATGTACTTGAGGCTCTTGTGATCAGTAAAAATATCACAAGGTTCGCCGTACAAATAATGCCTCCATATCTTCAATGCAAACACCACGACGGCTAGCTCAAGATCATGGGTGGGATAGTTCTGCTCATTCTTTTTCAGCTGCCTCGAAGCATAAGCAATCACCTTGCCATTTTGCATGAGCACACAACCAAGTCCCAACCGAGAAGCATCGTAATAAGCAGTGAAGCGCTTCCCGGTTCGGGAAGGGTAAGAACGAGGAGCAATCACTAACTTCTCCTTCAAAGTGCGGTGTGCTCACACTCTGCGATCCACTGGAACTTCATCCTTCGAGTCAGCTGCGAAAGTGGCTTGGCAATGATAGAGAAATCCTGCACAAAACGCCGATAGTAGCCAGCTAACCCAAGGAAACTACGCACCTCTTTGACATTGGAAGGACTCTTCAATCCAAAACTATTGAGACTTTGCTAGGATCTACGGATATGCCCTCTGGATTGATGATGTGGCCAAGAAAACCCACTTCTGAAATCCAGAATTCGCACTTTTTCAGCTTAGCAAAGAATTGATTCTCCCTCGTGGTACTCAAAGACAAGCCTCAAGTGTCGCTCATGCTCCTCTTCTGATTTAGAGTAAACCAGAATGTCATCGATGAACACTACCACAAACTCATCAAGGTACTTGTGTAGCATACTGTTCATTGCCTCCATAAAGACAGCAGGAGCATTAGTTAGTCCAAAAGACATAACTTTAAATTCATAATGCCCATACCTAGTGGAGAAAGCAGTCTTCTCAATGTTCTGCTCCCTCACACGGATCTGATTATACCCGATCAAGATCAATTTTGGAGAACACCTTTGCTCCTTCGGTTGGTCAAACAGATCCTCGATGCGAGCAAAGGATACTTGTTTTTGACTGTCACTTGGTTAAGAGCACGATAATCAATGCACATACGCCAACTTCCATCCTTCTTCGAGGCGAAGAGGACGGGTGCTCCCCATGGCGATACGCTACGCCGAATGAAGCCTTTGGCCATGAGATCCTCCAATCGCTTCTTCAACTCGTCTTGAAAAGGTCGAGCTAAGCGGTATGGAGAGATAGAAATAGGTCGAGTGCCGGAGCAAGATCAATCTGAAACTCCACATTCCTCACGGGAGGTAGACCAGGCAACTCGTCAGGGAACACATCAACGAACTCCTTCACTACAGAAATCTCCTCAATGGAAACTGAAGAAGATGGTTTCTCAGACAAAGTCATGAGGAAACCCAATAGCCTCAAACGCCGACCAGAAAACAAACTAGTCAAAGCAAAGACGGAACTGGAGGGTATACCACCCTGAAAGGTCAACTCTTCCCCGGACGGGGCCTGCAAGGAAACTGTCTTCCAGAAACAACAGATCTTAGCACGGTACTGATGCAGCCAGTCCATGCCCAAAATGACATCAAAAGGAGCCAACTGGATCACCATGAGATTGGCAAAGAAAACCTCATCATCAATGGCAATGGTGCAACCAGGGCAAACCCAAGAACTAGCAATCAACCCCCCAGGAGAACTGACTAACACGGACTCAGAAATCCGCTGAACTCCCAACTTAGCTCTACTAGCAAACTCCGACGACACAAAAGAATAGGATGCTCCGGAATCAAATAGAACAAAGGCATCAACGGAATCCACGAGCAGAGTACCTGAAACCACCTCTGGATGCCCGGCTGACTCGGCGGTCGGCAAAGCGTACACTCCTGGTGGCGCCGGGACAGAAGGAGCCCCGACTCCAGGCTGATGCCCCATCAAGGCTGGGGGCGGAGGAGGCAACTGAGGAGGAGCAGACGGCTGCGGGCACCAGTAAGCCGCTGGTGGCGCCCACGCAAAGGGTGGCTGAGAAACAGGAGCAGCCATCATGTGCACCGATCCTCTAGAAGACGCCGCTGGAGTGGGAGGAGAAGGCACCGTCTCCCACTTGATGATGCTACCGGGGTTCATCCGGCAGACTCGCCCCATATGGCCGGGCTTGCCACAGTGGTTGCAATTCCCGGTCCAACCACACTCTGAAGCACGGTGCTCGCCACCGCACTTGAAGCACTTCATGCCCTGCCCGGGCACAGGACGAACAGCCGCTCGCGAAGACGACGACTGGGGCGACCCCATCTTAGCCCCTGAGGAGCCACATCCTCCCTTGAACTTCTTGAAGGTGGGCCGAGAGGACCCACCTCCTCCACCAAAGGTCCTCTTCGGCCCCGCTTTGGCCGCAGAACCCTGAACCTCCCGGGTTCTGCTTGTCCCGGGAGAGCTCCAACTCGAGCTCCATGCCCTTCGCTTGCTCCACCACAGAGCAGAAGTCACGAGGGACAGTCGCCCCCATGACAACTCTGAACTCCTGGTTGAGGCCCCTACGGAACCTCCTAGCTTTCTCCCGATCGTCGGCTGCCACAGCCGGTACGAAGCGCACCACGCTGTTGAACTCCTTCTCATACTCACACCGACCTCTTTCCCTGGGAAAGAGTGGTCGAGTAAGCTCCATCCTCTCAAGGAAAGACTCTGGGTGGAACTTGGCTCTAAGCGAGCCACAAAGTCCTCCCAGTGGCTGGACCCAGATCGGGGTTCTAGCGGCGAGAACCCCCTCCCACCAGATATCGGCTTGGCCCTTCGGTGAAAAGCCACAAAGCGAGTCCTCTGAACCGAGGTCAACTCTAGGACCTCAAACTGCCTCTCCATGTACCGCAGCCAATCTGCGGACTGGATCGGCGTGCCTGCTCCGTCGAAAGTGTCAAGACGGAGGGACATCCACTCCCGGAGACTCATCCTCGGCTCCGGTGCAGTGAGGCAACAACAGGGGCCACTGCAGGGGGAGGCACAACAGCAGGGGCTGCCCGCAACTGCTGGCGCAGCTCCTGAATCTCCCTCTGCAGAGCCTGGACTAAATCTTCATTGGCGGCGGGCACCCCCGCCCCCGACCGCACAGCTGGAAGCTCCTCCTGAGCTGGCCCACGAGCATTAAGCGAAACGCTACCCTCAAGAATGGACTCCTCAACTCCCTGGGAGCCTCGCCCCTGGCCTCCACGGCCACGGCGTCCACGACCTCTACCCCTCGGCATGGCTGCTAGTCAGACAACCACCCAAACACCAAAGCACACAATCAAGATCATAGATCAAACATCATCATAAGCATATTCCTTATCACATAATCAAGCGCGATGCATTGATGAACCAAAACCCATCCTACTGTGCAACCAAGTGTGTCAGATTTTAGATTAGTTATACCACTTTTACAAGTTTTAACGTTGCTATCCTATAACAAGGTTTTAGTTAGAACCTAAGCCATGTTTCTAAGTTATTCCACATCACATTTTAGTTGTACCCTATAGCATGACACTGAAAATTCACATTCCAAGGACCTACAACCTCGATACTAATCAGTAACACCCCGGCATTTACTATGCCTGAATGTTACCAAACATAAGCTAAACAACATCTAAATACCACATTTAACATCAAATTCCAGCAAAGGTGCATAGACTAAAAACCGAGATTTCGGCAGCACCTCCTTTGTTTTATCATGAATTTAAGAAACAACAACAATATAGCATTATATGGCAATAAGAGAAACATCTAAACAGCAATAAATAAAGTCTTAACGACAATAAAAGACTAACATCAAGCTCTTAAAGTTCCAAGTATCAAACAAACAATAGAACTCTCATTAACCAAGCTAAGACTTAATTTAAAGGCCATCACACGCAATTTATTATCCAACTAAATGAATTGACTTGGGGAAACATTAAGGTGAAGCAACGTGTGAGAGTGTGACTATTCCCCTTTCCCGCATGCCGTTCTCATGGTACCTAAAACAACAAGAAAACACAAGGGTGAGTTCGAAAACTCAGCAAGCATACTTGCAATGGACAACAAGCATAACAACAAGTCAATAACATCTTTCAAAGATGTATAACATCTCATTCATGAATACTTATCAATATCATCATCAATTTGTATGCGATGTAATGCATTGCTCCCGACCCTCTGGAACCTCATACGGTATGGGAAGTACACACCCGTCGGTGTGCACCCTTTCCTCCCTTCCATCCCGAAGATGGAGGGTGCCTACTCGCTTCCAAACACCACGTGGATGGAATCACGACATAGGACTTACTCAATGGCGTTCGGATTAGTCATAACTTTCTCACCGACCTTGCCGGACTAGTTAAGACTTTCTCACCGCCTCGCCCTATCTCATGACATGCATGCAACCATGCCAATTATCATATTTAATTCACATATTAACACATGGCATCATAATATGTTAAACATGCTCATCATATCATATCATTCATTAACACATGGCAAGTGGACATATATCATGTAGGCAATTCCATCTAATTTCAACATGCAACCTACAACTTGCTATCCATCACAACACACTTGCCTCAACCACGTGCAACGGATTGGCGGGAAGAAGAGGGAACTCCGGGTCACACCACCTGCACATAGGCATCACACACTCACAATCATAACCTCAAAACAGTACACACGCCCCATCTAACCCGACATTGCCAACTACTCGCAAAACCTAAAAACAGAGGTTCTGTCCGGCGGAACAGCAGCCTTGCAAAAGGCATAACTTGAGTTCTGGGACTCCAAATCGAATAAACGAGTACACCGTCGCGAAGCTTAGAAATTTCCCAACTTTTTCTAGTTATAGGGAAAGACTGATTCGGACTCTAAAATTGTTTAATCTACAGATTACCACAATCTGTTCCAGTTACGTCACAGATTTTTAGGCGCTCGGTAAAACAGCCATAACTTTCAAACGGCTGATCGGAAATTAACGTGCTTTACGTCCACGGAAAGATAATTAAATTATCTACAACTTCCTAGAAGTCCGTACGGTCTGATTCGGATTCTAAATCGACGGAAACTCGAACCCTAGTTCGACTGCTCAATCTGCCCGAAAACAGAAACGTGGACAAGTTTAGATCTAACCCAAATTACTTCAAACCAGCGCCTCCAATTGATCTAAAAACTTGATAAACACCCTAATAACAGTACCTAGATCATCCCCAAGGATCCCCAAGATCATACCTTTGCCCGGCGCCAAAACTCCAATCAATCTCCGCGAATCTCCTCGCGAATCGCTCCTCGCTCCACGTTCCTCGCTCCTCGCTCCTTGCTCCTCGCTCCTCGCTCCACGGGATGACTCCACAAGGTGCAGGGTGGGGAGGCCACCCTAGGGCAGCAAGGGTGGAGGGGAGGTGGTGTGGAGGTGGAGGAAAGGGAGGGGGTGCGACGGTTTTGGGGGCTAGGGCTTAGGGGAGGAAGGGAGGAGAGGGCGCAAGAGGGGGAGGTGGGGCGCAAGGGGCTGAGGTGGGGCGCAAGGGGGCAGGGGAGCCCTTTTAACAGCCCTCAACCCAATCCTAGTCCGTTCGGAGTCCTAATCCATCCCACCAAAGCCCACCAAGGCCCAAAACTCCCGGGAAGGCCCAAACTCCAACGGCCCTAAACGGCCCTAAACGTTATTAACCCCCGATCCTTATGATCTTAACCTTATTTCCACATCTCATACTGTATTTAACCTTATCATGCTCAATAATAAGGTTACGACACTCCGAGGTGTCACATTGGCAACCGGCGGGGACGTGATAGCGAGCGATTATGGTTTAAGTTATAAGCTGTGAATCGATCTAGAACCCTAATTAGCAAGAAAACCATCTAGTGTTTAGCGAACAAGAATTAATCTACATGATTAATCTAACGGCATGGGGATTGATGGCATACCATTCAGCCTAGGAGAGACTCATGTTGATAATGGGTTGAATAATAAACTGATCGCCATAAATCAATCCCAATGCCAATCAAGAATAACCAAGAACAATCACAATATATGAATACATGATATAGGGGATATCAAATAACTCTTTTCTCTATATTGATTGTAGATTGATTTTCTTATACAATAGGGTGCTATATTTATATCGAAAACCTCTCAAGCTTAGTTTTGTAATTCGTTCACCAAGACTAAGAGTTGGATTATATCTCAACAATAGAGTTGGTTCACAAACAGGAACCAGCGCCAATCAAGCACCTGAGACCAAGTGAGGTACTAGAGCCAAGCAAAAAAAAAAAATTGGGCGGACCCACCAGTCTCCATCGCCTGCTCCATCGCGAGCGCATGAGAGGTATGTGTCGTCATGCCGGCTGTGTCAAGTTGCACGCCACCGCCGCCGCTGGATTGTTCAGATCCAAGTCGAGCAAGACATGCACCGTCAGATCGAGGAGGCTGCACCACCGCTGCCAAATCAAGGTCGTGCAAGACTTAACGTTCACGGCTAGCGGCGAAAACGAAACAGAAAGTTTTTGACCGTTCTGAAAAAAAAAACGAAAACAGAAGCATTTTTTCGGAAACAGAAATAGAAAATACCGGTACGGAAATAGGAGCGGAAATTTTTTGTCAGAAACGAAAACGAAAACGGGAGAGCCAATTCCGACAAAAACAGATACAGAAACGAAAATTCCGTATAAGTGAAACCGGAAACTAAAAACGAAAACATGCCGAAAAGGGAAATGGGCTTGGCCTAAAAATGAGTAGGGAGGGTTTATATTTATTTTTGAATTAAAATAATTTCATAAATACAAATGATTTTATATAAAATATTAAATAGAGTTAAAAAATTCCAAAACAATTATCAAAAATACTTAGGAACATTTTAAACCTAGAAAAAATTATTTTCAACATAATTTTGGTTTTATTTTTTATAAATAAATTAATTTTATAAATCTAAAAATAGCAAAATGGTATTTATAAACTCCAGAAAATCCAAGATAAATCTCAGAAAATAAAAAATGAACATCGAATAATAATATATAATTTTAGGGTGTTAAATCTTTGTATTTGGTGGAGCAAGAGTATATCAATGATAATTATGTGAATGATGACATGATGGTTTGATATGGGATACAAATAACGTGCCTTCAGCTGACAAACTTGAGAAAAATTTTCTAATAATACCAGTGAACATAACACTATTCTTGTGTCCACCTTAGAGGTTGAATAGGCTACACTGTTCTTATGGTCATGTATATTGTGATTCTCTATTATGCTCTTGTGAAATTTTTCGCTTTCGTTTTTGTATCCGCTCCATTCCGTTTAGCATTCGTTTCCGTCACTATTCGTTTCCGTATTTGTTTCCGGAGTTTTCGATTTCGTTTCCGTTACCGGTAAAAAATGTGAAAACGGAAACGAAACATTCATTTACCGACCGTTTCTGTACCTTTTCATCCCTATTCATGGTCACTGCTGGATCGACGTCGTGGAATATACGAGCGCCGTCATCACCGTTGGATCAAGGTCGAAGCTGCTTGATTTGCTGTCAAGGCTGCTGGAACACCTGTAACACCCCAGCATCTAGTATGCCTGAATGCTACCAAACATAGACTAAACAACATCTAAATACCACAGATTAACATAAATTACAGCAAAGGAGCAAATGCTAAAACCGAAAATTTCGGCAGTATCTCCTTTGTTTCTCATGCTTCGAAGCAACAACAATAGCAAGGCAAGATATAGCTTGGTAAATGACAACTAAAACAGCAATAACAATTGATATGGCAACACTTATATCTACAAACAGCGAATTCAACCATTTCACCAATTATAGTGAAGCAAAAGATGAACTTAAGCTCAAAACCAAGCCGAGCACCAAGTTTCATGGCACAAATCTTATTATCATGTCTCCAAGTGATTAAACATAGACTATGAATGTGGAGCTACATGTAGAAGTGTAGCAAAACCCCTTTCCCGCATGCCGGTCTCAAAGTACCTAAAAACAACATAAAACACAAGCGTGAGTTCATCACTCAGCAAGCATATTGCAATGGGTCAAAAAAACAATTCAATGTAACATCACTACACACCATGCTCAACTTCATGGTCAAGTCATAATCTCATATTCAACATCATATTCATGTCTCAAAACCATTGTTCACATATCATCATCATCATCATCATGTATGCAATGCGATGCAATGCAATGCTCATATCTCCTGGAAGCTTATACCGGTATAGCTGAGTGCACACCCGTCGGCGTGCACCCTCTCCCCCCTTCCATCCCATAGATGGAGGGTGCCTACTCCTCGCTTCCATTCACCACGTGGATGGAATCACAATGTAGGTCTTACTCAATGGCGTTCCGGACTAGTCATAACTTTCTCACCGACCTTACCGGACTAGTTATGACTTTCTCACCGCCCTCGCCATGTCTCATGCCATGAATGCAAAGATGCCAACATCATAAAATAATTTGCACATTTACTTAAACCAATCATGGCATAGAATCATAATGGATCATTTTCATCATACCAATAGCAAGCATTAAAGCATGGCATGTTATCGCATCATAAATTCAATTTCAACTCATCAAAACTAGCGATCTACAACTCGCTACCCATTCCAATACACTTGCCTTAACCTTCGGCGACGGATTGAGGAGAAGTAGTGGGCACTCTCGGGGTCACACCACCTGCACATAGGCATCACACACTCACAAAAATGCCCACAAAACATTACACAACATTCATCTAACCCGACTTCGCACCCTACTTGCAAAACCCAAAAACAGAGGCTCTGTCCCGCCGGGACAGCAGACTTCCAACGGCCATAACTTGAGCTCTAATACTCCAAATCAATTAAACGAGTACATCCTCGCGTAGCTTAGGAAAGTTCCCAACTTTTTCTAGTTATAGGGAAAGACTAATTCGGAATCTAAAGTTGTTTAATCTACAAAATACCGTGATCTGTTCCAATCGCGTCATAGATTTTAACATGCTCGGTAAAACAGTCGTAACTTTCAAACGGCTGATCGGAATTTAACGTTTTTTATGTCCACTGAAATATAATTAAGTTATCTACAACTTATTCAACAGGCGGCCGACCAAAATCCAAATCTAAATTGGCGAAAAACTGAACCCTAGGTCGACTGCTCATGTTGTCCCAAAACAGAAACGTGGCAATATCTAGATCTAATCCAATCTACTCAAGTCCAGCACCACCAATTGATCTAAAATCATGATAAACACCCTTATAATAGTACCTAGCCCAACCCCAAGGAGTCCCATGGCCATACCTTCGCCCGACGACCGAAATCCCAACGAAACTCCTCCCGGGTCGCTCCTCGCTCCAACGGATAGATCCACAAGATGCAGGGGTGGGGAGGCCACCCTAGGGTGGCAAGGGGGTGGAGGAGAGGTGGTGGAGAGGTGGGGAGCAAAGGGGAGCAATGGGGGAGGTGGAGGCGCCACAAGGAGGAGGTGGAGGTGTGTGGGGGCGGCTAGGGCATCATGGGGGTGCAAGGGGCAGTATGGGGGTGCAATAGGGGCTGGTGGTGGCCTCCTACCAGGACTCCTCCCCTCAATTGGACTCAAACTCCATCCCACCAAAGCCCACGACCCCCCTCTTAGGCCCAAACTCCCCCGGAAAGGCCCAAAACCCCGGAAACGGCCCGAAAACGCTATTAACCTCCATACCCTATGGTTTTAACCTTAATTCCACATCTCATAATGTTTTTGACCTCATCATGCACCATTTATAAGGTTACGACACTCCGTGGGGTCACATCACTTCATAAGGCCCAAAAACGTGAGTAAACCTCAAGCCGTAAGGTTTTATTCTCTAATTTCACATTTTATAATGTCACACCATACCGTAGTGTCATATTCTCCCCCCCCCCTTCAACAGGATTCGACCTCGAATCCGAAGGACGCCAAAATCAACAACAAAGTCCCCAAGGGACAAAAGGCTTCTTTGCAGCACAAAACATTCGCACAACGACTAAAACCGGAACAAACGACAAACGAGTTCCCAAAACCAACACTTAGCGAAAAAGTGTTGATCTAGCTCAACTATGGGCAACCGCTCACCGTTCGACCTTCACTTCCATTCCCAAACAGAATCTGCGTTTCAACCACAAAGGGCTCCAACAACCCAAAACGCTCGAATCCTCACGACAAACACTTCACACTTCTATCACAACCAACATGACCACCACACTCCATTAAACTCAACATGTCATAATCAAAGCAAGTCACAATTCCTTTAACGACCTCTCTACATTCCCGAAAATTTCCATCGAGGGGAATAACTCATTAAGGCACACTTGCCCTTCCGATACACGATCATACTAACATTTCATTCCATCCTCTCCCAGGCAAGACTCAAATCCAAGAACAAATAGTGAAGACAATTGCTCACAGCAGGACAATTATCACCGAACTACCGTCAACTTCACTTCCACCCATCGCTACTCTTAATAATGGTTAAACCCATACATCATCAACCTCCATCACAAACCACCATTATACCACTAAGGTTCTACACCGAGCCCCAAGCTAGAATCGTAAAACCTTACCAAACCACAATTGGTTCCTTTCTTAAGAGGGTCTCGCCCTCAAACAAAAACACTTAGCTATCAAGCCCAAGTGTACACACGACAACTCAAACCCAAAGCGTTAACAACCATTTTGGAAAGAATTTGGCAACAACCAAGTCAAATCACAAAGGAAGCATAAATCCCCTACACCACAACCAAAATACCATAATTTCTTCACTCTTTCTTTTCATACTAGAAAGAAATGGACATCCCGATTTATGACATGCATGCACACTTTTCAAGAGCACTCCGGATTAGTCATATATCCTTATATGACTTTCTCACCGACCTGGCTCAACAACTCCTTTATCATTTAACATGTAAAAACGATGTCATGTTTACTTTTCACCATTCCTTCATCATGTAACCACACTACCGAAAAGTCATTCACATGACGACTTCTTCCTCGGTATCACATGAATAAATCTCGAATAACATCGAAAATTGCGCTAATTCATATAAACTATGACGGTAGCATAGTTAACAGTAAGGCACCACATCATATCAGAACCCACCAACGATAGATAGCTAAACTTTGCAAAACATCGCATTTTAATCCAAATCAACATTTTGGAAAAGGACATTGACTCCAAAGTTAAACATCTGCGCAAACAACCGCCATAAATTTTATCAAAAGAGAGGGGAACTCAATCCCAAAAGAAAACTCTTCACTAACCAAATTTACTTATGAAACATTCATAAAAATCCAAACTTGTGAAACAACCGCACACCAGACACATTTTCCAAATGACTTCAACTCTAGCCAAACAGAGTTACACATCAAGGGCTTAACTCAAAAGTTTCCAACCAACCCTTTATGACCATCTGCTTCCTTTTAAAATTAATTCCAAAGATAATCCAGTGCGAACGCGAAAGGGCGCGATCGACTCAAAAACTTTTGGGATGCAAATCCATACTCATAGCACCGACTAAACAAATTAGCCAAAACCAAATATTTGCACCAATTTCTACGAGTTTTAGGGAAACTCTGAAACACAGCATATGGAACACCTTGACCGAAAACCCTTCAACCAAAATGGCAAACAACCAAACCAGTCCAAAAGCTTTTAAACACAAGCTCAGCATGAAAAGAACCATCTCTAGTACTCCACTACGCTTTCCATTAAAAGACTTCAATAATTATTATTTACTCCCTAAGGAGCCCCAACACAATACAACCAAAATCTTCACAACAAATTCTTTCTCTAGTTACCATTCCCAACACTTTTAATTAGGGTTTATGATGCTTATCAAAAAGGCACCCAACCAAGACTATATTGACATGATCCCCACGGATCACCGAATCATAATACTTCTTATTCTAAATTTGAAACATAGTACTTCAACAAATTCTTAAGCATGATCAACGTATCAATTTTATACCATCCATACATCAACATCGTGACGATTAAAACTCGTTCAGTCAATAAAATGACTTCAACAAATAAGTATTATCTCTACACGATAAAATTCATAACTATGATTCTAAGACATACATTCATTAAGGATAGAATTCTACATCAGGTTAATTATCCAAAGCTCACTCCATCGCAACATGTTAAAATTTTCATCTATTTAACCATGGTTTTCCAACGAGTAATCTAAACAGTTACCACCACTACTTGGTCATCAATAAAAACAAATGGGCATAATCATCAACCAACAACATTACCTTTAGCTACCCTATACATAGGTATAACAAAATTACCACCACACAACATACTCCAACTATTTAAAATAGATTGAATACTAGCATTAACACTGCTCTTAACAACATCATGAATAATAAGTCTTATGTCTTCTCAATTGATATCAATACTAGCATTGTATAGACACAACTGCATGCTTCCAAATATACTAATAGTTTGCAACAACATAAATAGCAACTCTAATCAACTTCCAAATTAAAGCCATCAGTTAACATGATTAAATTCCTCTATTAACCCGTTAGATTAGAACATCTTTAAACAACCGGCAAGGTTTCTTTGACAGTATCATTAATTTACATCATCTTAATGTTCTTACTATGCATCAAGGTTTAAACTTTTAACATTAACGAGGATCATAAGCACTTTTAAAGCAAGGCAACAGGTTCTAAGCATGTACATTAACCCATTCAATCATTCTCGCTAAGAGTAAACTACAACACTAGTAGTCTATTTGTTTTCAAGCTAGAGATAACAACCGCATTGAATTGTTTCAACTCACAAATTAACTTAACAATGCATCATCCCATAAACCGCATTGGTACATGCTACATAACCTGCTAAACAGCAATTCTTGCTAGGGACAAACGATTTCAGTCAAAAGATTACTTACTTTGTTTGCAGCATTTTAGTTTTAAAGCTCAACCCAAATTCATAAGGAAACTTGACTCTCAAAATTGCAATAAGACGAACCCAACTTGGTCATGCAAAAGGAATTCTCCAAAACACTTTTAAATCTCAAAGGCTCCCACAAGAGGGGACCAACCGATCAAATAAACCTTTGCAAATAAAACCTTAACACCAAACCCCAATCTTTCACGAAACAAGAAGGGTTTCTCAAAGATGATGTCTTAAACCAGTAAAATAACGAAATCAAACACCACTTACTCCTACAAAGCCACAGAACTTTAGCCCTGACAACCAGGTCTGGCATAACTCCGCAATAACTCCTTTAACCTCGGAGAAAGACAACCACAGGATTAAATTGAATGCTTGTTCCCCATAAAGCAATCAATAGGCATCAAAACTGGAAAGGCGCCCAAAAGAAGCGCAACACTAGACTCCTCTTCTTCATCTTCAACCAAGGAAGACAGAACCACGCCCCGCAAACGACACAATCCGCGCATACCCAACACTTTTCATTTGATTCAAATCAACTAAAGCCAAGAAAAACAACGAAAACCGACCGCCAGAACGGCAGAGAACATACGAAGGAACCCACCACTAACTCTTCTTTTTGTCTCCAGTCAACTACCCGGTCTACGACAGAAAGGGTAAGCACTCTTCTCCTATAGGGGTTAATAGTTCTTCGGTGATGGCGCTAACCAGGCACACCATCAAACCTCACCCTTACTACGAAATAAGAGAGGTGGCCGAAACCCTTCGGCACCAAAACCCCACTTTATCACAACAACAAGAACAATTCAATCAAATCTCTCAATAACATGGCAAAATACATTACCAACTTTAGCATTCAACATCAAAGCTTAAATACAACATTTAAGCTTAAACAACGATACCCATACCCTTTTCCTACTGTGCATCCATGTGTGTCAAATTTTAGATTAGTTATACCAATTTTGCAAGTTTTAATGTTGCTATCCTATGATAAAATTTTAGTTAAAACCTAAGCCATGTTTCTAAGTTATTTCTCATCAAATTTTAGTTGTACCCTATAGCATGATACTAAAAATACACATTCCAAGGACCTACAGCCCGCTCTGATACCAACTGTAACACCCCAGCATCTAGTATGCCTGAATGCTACCAAACATAGACTAAATAACATCTAAATACCACAGATTAACATAAATTACAGCAAAGGAGCAAATGCTAAAACCGAAAATTTCGGTAGCATCTCCTTTGTTTGTCATGCTTCGAAGCAACAACAATAGCAAGACAAGATATAGCTTGGTAAATGACAACTAAAACAGCAATAACAATTGATATGGCAACACTTATATCTACAAACAGTGAATTAAACCATTTCACCAATTATAGTGAAGCAAAAGATGAACTTAAGCTCAAAACCAAGCCGAGCACCAAGTTTCATGGCACAAATCTTATTATCATGTCTCCAAGTGATTAAACATAGACTATGAATGTGGAGCTACGTGTAGAAGTGTAGCTAAACCCCTTTCCCGCATGCCGGTCTCAAAGTACCTAAAAACAACATAAAACACAAGCGTGAGTTCATCACTCAGCAAGCATATTGCAATGGGTCAAAAAAACAATTCAATGTAACATCACTACACACCATGCTCAACTTCATGGTCAAGTCATAATCTCATATTCAACATCATATTCATGTCTCAAAACCATTGTTCACATATCATCATCATCATCATCATGTATGCAATGCGATGCAATGCAATGCTCATATCTCCTGGAAGCTTATACCGGTATAGCTGAGTGCACACCCATCGGCGTGCACCCTCTCCCCCCTTCCATCCCATAGATGGAGGGTGCCTACTCCTCGCTTCCATTCACCACGTGGATGGAATCACGATGTAGGTCTTACTCAATGGCGTTCCGGACTAATCATAACTTTCTCACCCACCTTACCGGACTAGTTATGACTTTCTCACCGCCCTCGCCATGTCTCATGCCATGAATGCAAAGATGCCAACATCATAAAATAATTTGCACATTTACTTAAACCAATCATGGCATAGAATCATAATGGATCATTTTCATCATACCAATAGCAAGCATTAAAGCATGGCATGTTATCGCATCATAAATTCAATTTCAACTCATCAAAACTAGCGATCTACAACTCGCTACCCATTCCAATACACTTGCCTTAACCTTCGGCGACGGATTGAGGAGAAGTAGTGGGCACTCCCGGGGTCACACCACCTGCACATAGGCATCACACACTCACAAAAATGCCCACAAAACATTACACAACATTCATCTAACCCGACTTCGCACCCTACTTGCAAAACCCAAAAACAGAGGCTCTGTCCCGCCGGGACAGCAGACTTCCAACGGCCATAACTTGAGCTCTAAGACTCCAAATCAATTAAACGAGTACATCCTCGCGTAGCTTAGGAAATTTCCCAACTTTTTCTAGTTATAGGGAAAGACTGATTCGGAATCTAAAGTTGTTTAATCTACAAAATACCGTGATCTGTTCCAATCGCGTCATAGATTTTAACATGCTCGGTAAAACAGTCGTAACTTTCAAACGGCTGATCGGAATTTAACGTTTTTTATGTTCACTGAAATATAATTAAGTTATATACAACTTATTCAACAGGCGGCCGACCAAAATCCAAATCTAAATTGGCGAAAAACTGAACCCTAGGTCGACTGCTCATGCTGTCCCAAAACAGAAACGTGGCAATATCTAGATCTAATCCAATCTACTCAAGTCCAGCACCACCAATTGATCTAAAATCATGATAAACACCCTTAGAATAGTACCTAGCCCAACCCCAAGGAGTCCCATGGCCATACCTTCGCCCGACGACCGAAATCCCAACGAAACTCCTCCCGGGTCGCTCCTCGCTCCAACGGATAGATCCACAAGATGCAGGGGTGGGGAGGCCACCCTAGGGCAGCAAGGGGGTGGAGGAGTGGTGGTGGAGAGGTGGGGAGCAAAGGGGAGCAATGGGGGAGGTGGAGGCGCCACAAGGAGGAGGTGGAGGTGTGTGGGGGCGGCTAGGGCATCATGGGGGTGCAAGGGGCAGTATGGGGGTGCAATAGGGGCTGGTGGTGGCCTCCAACCAGGACTCCTCCCCTCAATTGGACTCAAACTCCATCCCACCAAAGCCCACGACCCCCCTCTTAGGCCCAAACTCCCCCGGAAAGGCCCAAAACCCCGGAAACGGCCCGGAAACGCTATTAACCTCCATACCCTATGGTTTTAACCTTAATTCCACATCTCATAATGTTTTTGACCTCATCATGCACCATTTATAAGGTTATGACACTCCGTGGGGTCACATCACTTCATAAGGCCCAAAAACGCGAGTAAACCTCAAGCCGTAAGGTTTTATTCTCTAATTTCACATTTTATAATGTCACACCATACCGTAGTGTCATATTCACCGTCGCATCGTACCGTCTGTCGTCACGCTTGCTGACGAAGAGAAGTGGGGATTAGGTGTGAACGGAGAGAGACAGTGTGGTTTTTTTTCTTTGGCAGTGTATAGGCATCTTCTGGATGTTTTTGTTTTTAATAACATCCAAATTTTGGATCGTAGGATTAAAAATTCAACCGTTAGATCAAATCATAGGATCGGATGTAATCGATATCCCGAAGGGATTTAATAAACATCATTCGGATGTTTTTGTTTGTTGAAATCACCCAAATCTTTGAGTATTGGATCATTGTTGAGATTCAAAAGTATCGATTACATCCGATCCTATGATTTGATCAATGGTTGAATTTTTAATCCTACGGTTCAAAATTTGGATGTTATTTAAGACAAAAACATCTGGAAGATGCCTATACGATCTCAACAATGATCCAATGTATTCAGATTTGGATGATTCCAGCAAACAAAAACATCCAGATGATATTTATCAAATCCCTTTTTTTAATTTAATTGTGGTAGGCCCAGCTTTGGGCAGAAAAAAAGATATAACAGTTAGCGTTTATCTGCTGTGATAATTTTTATTGTCGTTAGAGATCCTTCGTATTATGGATGCTCCAAGACATCGATAGTAACCACGTGATCCCTTACTCCCACTTTGCTTGAATTCTGACATGTCTGATCTATTCCACGTTTCTACTGCATCGAAGGTTCCGTACGAAGAGGAAAAAATTTCCATACTGATCGGTTGTAGCATGCGCCTTCTGACAAACGAAAAAAATCGTATTTAGTACAAGTTTGATCTCGTATTTACAATATGATACAACAGTTTTGGATATTTACAGAAAGCCTACTCATCTACGGTTCCTGGTTTACCATCAATGCATGTATGGTTTATGGGGAACCGGTCAAGGGCTTCTACCGCAAATGGGGAACTGGCCATGGCATCATCGGTTTATGGGGAACCGGCCATGGCATCTATGGTACCCCATAAACTGGCCAAGGCACAAAATAATTTTTTTTTTTGCTTTTTTTGAATTTTCAAACCGAGATCATTCGAAATGCAAATAACTTTCGGTATGGAACTCAAAAATCAATGAGACAACTTTCTAAATGTGTGTAAAATTATTTAGATTATGGATATGCAAAATATTTTAGTTTTGTTTATTGTGCAATAAACGATGTCCAAGTCACGGAAATTCGGATTTTTCATAACGGGCTGTTGCTTACTCAGATTTTCGAAAACCGCTTACTGCGTATGTACAAAATAGAAATTTCATGTATGGTTTAATTAGTTTGGTTAAATTCACTCGCTCAAATTTTATATTTTAATGCTGGAGAATTCGGAGGAACCACCGAATTAATTATTTCCATTTTAATTGCAATAATTCATATCGAAAGTTATGAACCTCCAAATGGAAAAAAATATGTAAATTTTTATTACGTTATAAGCGTTCATAATATATCACAAAAAGTAGCATGTTCCATGGAAATTTAAAATGTTAAAATCAAGTTTAGTTAAAGACCAAACTCTTTATTATGGCTTAAAACTAAAAGCGGTACCACGTACAAAGGAAAATAACAGTCACAACATAACAGTCCAACACAGAAAAAACAACGTAGACGTCTACTGAGTGCATCGAGGCCTCTTCCCCTTCGCCCATGCCTCCGGTGGGGCTTCTCTGGAACGATGTGCCCTCTCTCGCTTCCTCTCTCTCCCGGCCACCTTCTCCTCTACTTCTTTCCTACGTGCCTCGCGTGCGGCATGACGATCCTGCTGTAGCCGCCGCCTGAGCTCCTCGTTCTGGATGGCTTGATCTAGGAGCCTTTGGTCTTCGGGGTTGATCTCCATATCAAACCACTCCCGAAATTCACACAGTGGCGGAGGCGACTGCATAATACATAAATTAGAAATGTGTTACGTGGAAATACTATGAAAGACGTATGATTATTACCAACTGGCGATTCTTTAGGCTCTTCTCCGGCGGGTAGAAGGCGTAGTTGCAGCACTTCCATTGCCTCCTCTTCCAAGTTGGAACTTCCCAAGAGCGGACAAGTCTGCATGGATCTCCGCACAGACACATGGGTTCGACAACCCCAAGAGGTAGGAAGAGCTCTTGGTATGCTAAATTGCGCGGAAAGCACGAAGTGCCTCCCTCTTCCTTCGCTTTCTCCTTTCCCTTTCCACTTGCACGCCTCGGCATTTTTTCCTCCCTCGTATTTTTGCTCTTCGCCTTCCCTTGTCATACTTTTCGTTTGGTGAGAATGAAGGCAGGGGGCATGGCCCTTATATAGGCCGATAGACCCATATTGGCTAAGCTGCATGGCCTGTCATGCTTTGACAAAGCTACACTGCCTGTCACGCTTTGTGAAAGCTGCGCGCCCTGTCACGCTTTGGCAAAGCAGCATGCCCTATCACTATTTGGCAAAGCTGCACGACTTGTCACTGCAAAAGGTGATGGATGCTGTTTTCGAGAAGTGTCATTGATGGTCTGAATTCACATCAAGGTTCCAAATCGCATTACTTCACTATGGCGGAGTTAAAGTAGAGTACTTTACGTAGCTTCTACAGAATAGAAGTGAAAGAATTGACAACGCTCGTTGTGATTACGAAGATGTCGTAAAATGTTAGCTTTAAATATTATGGCACGTATGATTAAGTCGGCCCGAAAAGGCAGGTTGCAGCGTGTTGCAGCGTTATGTCGACAACATCTAAAAAAGCGATGCTGTGTTGGGGTATCCGGTGTTGTGTTGTCTCATATGACTTGTAAGGACAAATCATATTAAAGGTAGAAAATATAACGTTGAAATGTATAAGTTACAACATAACATTACAACACAGGAAAAACAATGTTGGAATACAAAGCTGTAGGATCGAAGTATACGAATATAGCAATCAGAGGGGGGTGAATGATTGTGCGGAAGCTAAAACCAAATTCTTGATCTATTAAAAGTTCACCCCAAAATAGAACCAAATAATTGCCTCGTTTTCGACAAAAACAGAATGATAGAGGTTTGGTAAAACACGAATTCATGGAGATCCAACCGTCGGATCGATCTGAAATTTGGACACAAGAAACTAGATTCCAGTACGAATCAAACCAAAAAGAATCAGCTCGATCGGACGTACGGATAAAAAGTTATAAGCTTCGCAAGCTTGCTATTCCAGAACTTGACGAAAATCAATCTAATCGAAACTTGTAGATTGATCAAGAACAACAAAAGATTTATCAACAAAACATTGAGGAACACTAGATCAATACCCTAGAGAGGTTTTTGACAACTCAAGATAAAACTCAAAAAACAAAAACCAATCTAGAACTAGAACAAGTATGCAAACAAGAACCAAAAGAGAATATTGTAGCACACAAGGAACTAGAAGAATTGATCTTTATTTCTTTTGTCTAAAGTACTCCCATCAAAAGAGTACAAACCCTAAAACCAAGCTCAAGCTCCCTTGCACCTGTTCTGCTACTTGGTGCCCTTCAACAGGAGACACCCCTCCTATTTAAAGGTGCAAAACACAAGGAGTTCTGAATACAATTCCTAATCTAGAAAGAGTATGTATTCAACACAAACTCCTCTTGGTCCAACCTGGCCGAATACAACTCTTGCACGCGTATGGCAACCCTACCATACTCACGTGACTAACACTTTGCACGCGTATGGCCACCTGCCATACTCAAGTGACTAACACTTTGCACGCGAATAACCTCCTGCCATTCTCACGTGACTAGCCATTCTTCATGTGCACCATTCTCTTAGCCCGAACATCCCGCATGACATCTTTGACCACCAAGACCTTAGTTCCTCCTGAACCTAGTCCCGAACCTCAGTTCCTCCACGAACCTAGTTCCGGTCTCGTCATCGACCACGTTCGCCTTCGAGCAATACGTGCACATGAACAAACCACAAAACAATTCCGAGCACAAGTCCACGACTTGACTCAAGGACAATCCATGCAACTACTCACATGAGCATTGCATAAAGTCCACTTCAAAAGAAGCATCATGAAATTCTCACAAATTTCATAATCTCAAAAACAAATCAAACACAATTTCAATTTTGCTCAAAACCCTAATCGAGCAAAAACGCATTCACGACGGACAAACAAATATTGTCCGGCGTACACATGAAAAAGTCACTCAAAAAACCATTCACAACGGACCAACAAAATCTGTCCGTTGTACAAGTGAAATTCTCGATTCCATGAAGAAGTCATTCCGGCGAAAACACGTTCACGACGGACAAACAAAATCGGTCCATCGTACAAGCGAAATCAAACCTCAAAAAGCCATTTACGACTGACCAAAAAACAATGTGTCTGTCGTACATGCAAAACTTACTGGTTCCTTGGAAAATTGAGTCCGGCTCAGAATCTCAAAAGCATGTCCACGACAGACCCAAAAACTTGGTCCGTCGTACATGGGAAAGTGCCAAAACATGTTTACGACAGACCAACAAAGTTTGTCCGTCGTAGATGGGAAACTTACTGTTTTCTTTAAGTTTGGTCCGGCGCCAAAGCTAAACTTACTGTTTCTTGTCAAATTGTCAAAACACATGAACAAACACATTTTGTAAATTCAATTCTAAGCCAATTTTTCAGCACATGATTTCACAATCTCCCCCTTGATGAAAATATTGGCAACACCACTTAGAATTGAACATTTGGCATTCACTTTATAAAAGATTTTGAAATTCAAAGGATCAAAGACCACAGTAAGAAAACACAGAATTCCCCCTTTGACCAAAAAGCAAAACAAAAACTCCCCCTGAGAAGGAAAATGTGTGTGAATGTGCAATGTGCCCAAAAATTTCAAAATTCTCCAAACTTCTCCCAAAATTCTCAAATTTCCAAAAACAACTCCCCCTTTTTCTTCTCCCCCTTTTTCCTTAAACTTTTCAACGATTCCCAAATTTCTCCCCCTTTGACAATGGATTCATCAAGAATACAAAAGAGAGAACAGGTTCAAAATTTTTCCCGTAGCAAAGATTTCACAAGGAAAAACAAGGGAGTGCCAAGATAGGAAAAGATGAGCTCATTCGATCATATAACCTTATATATCACATAATATGCAAAATACATGATCTTGATGTGATTTTAACAAGTTATGGAATGACATGCATCTCAACCTCAATTCACCAACTATAGCCAAGTACTAAGCAAAACCTTTAGTAGAAAACAAAAGCTCAAAGTTGAAGCAAATAACAAATCAGTATGAGCAAGTAGTTTCAACTCCAATCTAGTGGACCAATTTAATCTTTAAACAAGAATTGCATGTGGCATGCTTGAAGCATACTTCTTTTATTTCCTTGGAGTGGCATGCTTGAAGCATACATCTTGTCTTTTGAGGGAATGGCATGCTTGAAGCATACATCTTATCTTTTAGTGAAAGCATCCTGAAGCACATAACTTGAGGCTTTTGCTTTTAACAACCCTTTTTTATTGATTCCCTTTTCTTTTCATTTT
This sequence comes from Rhipidocladum racemiflorum, assembly GCA_036346355.1. Classification (NCBI taxonomy): domain Eukaryota; kingdom Viridiplantae; phylum Streptophyta; class Magnoliopsida; order Poales; family Poaceae; genus Rhipidocladum; species Rhipidocladum racemiflorum. The sequence goes on from CM070586.1 coordinate 26,092,721, forward strand.
TCTTTGATTATAAACATGCAAAAGTGATTAAAAGGTCTTATTGAAAGAGTAAAGCTAAAGCACACTTGCTTCATAGCCCAAATTTGTCAAGAAGATTCAATATCAAGCCTAGAAGAGTAAGATATCACAGAGTATTTAGCTATAGGCAATCAGTCCAGGGAATTTCGCAATGTCATTTTTAGTTCAAGTGAGACAATTAGATTATCATATATTAGCTCAATTACATAACATATAAAGAAATATGATAAAGTGAGCTCATCAAGTGAAAGAACTTGGCAAGGAAACTCCCCCTCAAAACAAACCCATTGGATGAACAATCCCAAGTTCTCCCCGAATAAAAGTAAAACGAGAAGAGGACAAAGGTTTTGTGAAAATGTCTGCCAATTGATGTTTAGTATCCACATGATGAAGCACAATATTTTCTTTTTCAACATGATCTCTAAGAAAGTGAAATTCAGTATCAATATGCTCAAGAAAGGGGATTACTCAAGAGGTGGCACGAACCAAATCAATTCAACATCCTCCAAAGTCAACATCAGAATAAGCTCTTAAACTAATGCATAAGGAAGCAAAAAACCAAATGCCAAAATCTTGAGTACCATGGAGATACCTGAAAATTCACTTGACCGTTTGTTGATGTGAAGCACGTGGGAAGAGTCTGTCATGTAAACCTCCAATTATCTCATCCTCAACAGCATCATCATCTTTATGAACAAAGACACTCTCCCCCTGAACATATGCACCTGTACCTGCATCATTTGGACTAGTGCCTTTTAAGTAAAACAGAGGTGGAAGAAGCATCTTCAAAAGATAACACTTTTAGCACGAGATGCATGAGTAAAGGAGAACCAAATCTTATCACTAAACATATGAAGTGAGCATTCGAAATTCACTAGCCACATGTTCTCCCTCCTCGCGTGAGAAGCCTACATAGAAGCAGAAAGTGTCGAGGTCTCGGTACTAGGGTTAGAAATAAGATGTTTAGGAATCCAGTACTGAGACACCCGACGCACAACAGTAGGCACAACACGAGTATTCTTATGCACAAATTCAGATTTGCCTTTTCCCGTGTTTTTAGCATCAAAAGGTGTTTGTTTCACCCTAGGCACAAAATGAGAAGTGGAGTGTGCCTTTCTGAAATTAGACCTAGCGTTAAACCTTTCTCTCTTTTGTTGTTTAGCTAGTCTAAAGCAAAAATCTACTAAATGTCCATCTCTACCACAATGAGTGCAAGTGTACTCAATATGAGGTTTAGCTTTGGAAGTAGAAGCAATATTTGCATTCATCATAGTAGAAGATAAAAGGCCAGCAGATTTGAAGACAATTTTCTTAGGCTCATTTGAAATCTCAAGTTTGTCATTGCAAGGAGCATAAACAACAGAGCGAGGTTTAGTTTCATATGAAGCATGAAGATCAAAACCTAAACCTTTCTTGTTTGAGTTAACCTTAGATTGATCCAAAATCATGTTCAACTTTTTCTTGCCATTAGTGAATCGTTCCAAAGAGTTTTGCAAGTAATCAACTTTATTAGCAAGAATTAAACAATTATTGCAAGGAACATCCACTTTTCCTTTTTGCTTGCGACAAGTTGAGCATGAAAGAACCTCATGTGTAAGAAAATCTTCTGTCATTTGAGAAACCCTAGCATTTGCATCATGCAACTTTAATTCTAGTATGGAGCATTTAGAACATGGAGTTGTATCATGCAAATCAATGGTAGAACAACTAGCATGTTTAACAAGTTTCTCATTTTTCTCATTTTCAGCATTGATTTGCTCTAACAAGGTAACATGGTCTTTCCTAAGCAAAGTAAGCTCATTGTAAATTAAGTCACATGATTTGCAAGCATCATCATCAGGAATCAAGGTTTTAAGTCTAGCAATTTCAGCATTCAATGACTCCACAAGAATATCATGTTTCTTAATTTTTCTATCACGTTTGTCAAGCAATTTTCCAAGACGAGCAACAACAATAGCTAATTCATCATAAGAAGGATCTACCTCATTGAAGTCGCTGTCTTGATCGTCCTCGGTGAAGCTATCCTTGCTGCTTGCCATTAGACACAAGCCTGTCAAGTCATGTTTGCTTGGAGTTGCATCGTCCTTGCTGCTCTCCGAGTCCACATCGCTCAAATTGACTTGTTCAAGAGCAGAAAAAACTCGATGAACCACTTTGCGGTTGATGAAGCTCTTCTTTTTCCTGTCGTTTGAAGGGAACTTCTTCTTCTCTTTTCTTCTGTCGTTGTCCTTCTCCTCCCATGGTGTTTTACCTGCAAGTTTAGGACAGTTTGGACGAATATGGTCGAGATCACCACACTCATAGCATCTTGGAGGATCACCACCACCACTCTTTCTCTTTCTCACATTTTGCAAAGCTTTGTTAAAGCGAGAAAAGAGTAGTGATAAGTCTTCTTCTGGGAATTGCTCAATCTGTTCATCGGTTAGTGAAGACAAAAAGGATAAAGCAAAACTTGAAGCAGCACCATTATTAGATATGCTAGATTGAGTTGTCAAAGCAATTGATTTATGATCATTATTTCTAGCAAAAACATCCAACTCATGAGTTTTCAACTTAGAATACAAAACATCTAATGTAAGTGTACTCATGACAGTAGATTCTCTAATGGATGTAACTTTCATCTCCCAAATAGACATGTCTAATGCACCAAGCAATTGTCTAGCATTAGCAGCATCATCAAAGCTAACTCCAACAGCACGCAAATTGCTAAGAATTTTATTAAAACGTGCAAAGAAATCATCTAGTGACTCACAAGGCTTCATCTCAAATCGCATGTATTCCTTTTTGTAAAGATCTTGACAAACCTCTTTAATAGTGTTAGAACCCTCATGGTAATCACAAAGAGATTTCCATACCTCATATGCGGATTTGAGATGGATCACACGGTCAAAGTCGCTGCGTCCCAAACCTTGGATGATCAAGTTGCGCGCCAGGTCTTTGTTTGCTTCAACATGTGTGCGATTGGTGTCGTTGACGTTGTCGCTTGCGGGGACTTCATATGGCTTGTAGACCTTCTCCCAAATTGTGAAGCCTTGTGCTTGGATGAACGCCTCCATCTTGGCCTTCCAAAACTGAAAATCAACACCATCGAACACACACGGTTTTGTCGAATAACGATCCATTAATCTAATCACCGGTTAAGATAGATTAGAAAGACCTCGCTCTGATACCACTTGTAGGATCGAAGTATACGAATATAGCAATCAGAGGGGGGTGAATGATTGTGCGGAAACTAAAACCAAATTCTTGATCTATTAAAAGTTCACCCCAAAATAGAACCAAATAATTGCCTCGTTTTCGACAAAAATAGAATGACACATGTTCGGTAAAACACGAATTCCTGGAGATCCAACTGTCGGATCGATCTGAAATTTGGACACAAGAAACTAGATTCCAGTACGAATCAAACCCAAAAAGAATCAGCTCGATCGGATATATGGATCAAAAGTTATAATCTTCGCAAGCTTGCTGTTCCAGAACTTGACGAAAATCAATCTAATCGAAACTTGTAGATTGATCAAGAACAACAAAAGATTTATCAACAAAACTTTGAGGAATACTAGATCAATACCCTAGAGAGGTTTTTGATGGATCAAATCAAGATGAAACTGAAAAAACAAAAACCAATCTAGAACTAGAACAAGTATGCAAACAAGAACCAAAAGAGAATATTGTAGCACACAAGGAACTAGAAGAATTGATCTTTATTTCTTTTGTCTAAAGTACTCCCATCAAAAGAGTACAAACCCTAAAACCAAGCTCAAGCTCCCTTGCGCCTGTTCTGCTACTTGGTGCCCTTCAACAGGAGACACCCCTCCTATTTAAAGGAGCAAAACACAAGGAGTTCTGAATACAATTCCTAATCTAGAAGGAGTATGTATTCAACACAAACTCCTCTTGGCCCAACCTGGCCGAATACAACTCTTGCACGCGTATGGCAACCCTACCATACTCACGTGACTAACACTTTGCACGTGTATGGCCACCTGCCATACTCACGTGACTAACACTTTGCACGCGAATGACCTCCTGCCATTCTCACGTGACTAACCATTCTTTATGTGCACCATTATCTTAGCCCGAACGTCCCGCATGACATCTTTGACCACCAAGACCTCAGTTCCTCCTGAACCTAGTCCCGAACCTCAGTTCCTCCACGAACCTAGTTCCGGTCCCGTCATCGACCACGTTCGCCTTCGAGCAATACCTGCACATGAACAAACCACAAAACAATTCCGAGCACAAGTCCACGACTTGACTCAAGGTCAATCCATGCAACTACTCATATGAGCATTGCATAAAGTCCACTTCAAAAGAAGCATCATGAAATTCTCACAAATTTCATAATCTCAAAAACAAATCAAACACAATTTCAATTTTGCTCAAAACCCTAATCGAGCAAAAACGCATTCACGATGGACAAACAAATATTGTCCGGCGTACACATGAAAAAGTCACTCAAAAAACCATTCACAACGGACCAACAAAATCTGTCCGTTGTACAAGTGAAAGTCTCGGTTCCAAGAAGAAGTCATTCCGGCGAAAACACGTTCACGACGGACAAACAAAATCGGTCCGTCGTACAAGCGAAATCAAACCTCAAAAAGCCGTTTACGACTGACCAAAAAACAATGTGTCCGTCGTACATGCAAAACTTACTGGTTCCTTGGAAAATTGAGTCCGGCTCAGAATCTCAAAAGCATGTCCACGACAGACCCAAAAACTTGGTCCGTCATTGCATATGGAAAGTGCCAAAACATGTTTACGACAGACCAACACAGTTTGTCCGTCGTAGATGGGAAACTTACTGTTTTCTTTAAGTTTGGTCCGGCGCCAAAGCTAAACTTACTGTTTCTTGTCAAATTGTCAAAACACATGAACAAACACATTTTGCAAATTCAATTCTAAGCCAATTTTTCAGCACATGATTTCACAAAAGCGTTACCAATGTACATGACGGGTACATCACTAATACATATTATTTTAGCAACTCTAGCAATACAGGATTAAAACGATCCAGAATAATCACTATCTATATCAATACCCTCATCTTAGAAATACTGCCAGCGGTCGTGTTTGCCCTTCTCATAGCTCTGGTAATCACATATAAGACACAAGTCGGGGTCTACACCTTCGATGTCCTCTTCTGTGGCAACCTGCTCACGTTTGTGAGCTACGACTTGAAGGTCCTCTTGTTCTGGCTGTGGGGGGGGTCGGACTGCAGTAATTCATTAGACTGTATGGCAACCTGTTCGAGGCTACTAGCTATAGCTTCGATGTTAGTCACAAAGCTGTTGAATTCGTTGGCACATGAACATGTGCCAGGACTAAAGTTGTCTTTTGCAATTTTATTAAGGTCAGATGCGATGCCATCTATTTCTTTGATTGTCCAGGCCAAGCCTTTACTGAGCAGTTCCGGATCCTTGTCTATCTACACATTGGAAGCCATTATATTTCAGCCTAAAAGAGTAGGATTCAAGCATAACTGAAATATACTTCGAACAAAAACATAAAAAAAAATTTGATGACCTCAAAGCCCCCAAGAACCCATCAATATCCATTAGTATATCACTAACCCAACAACACAACAATGTCACTCACAGTACAAAATAACTTTCGTAAATAATACCTGTGAAACACGAAGCCAGAATCAAATATTGGAAAAAAGGAAAGCTAAACTACTAGTTCTCCTCTTCGCGTTGTGGGTTTTCTCAACTCACTCGCATCTTTCTGAACTCGAAACAACTTCTTGCTATTGCTTGATATAAATGCATGCGGCCTTGTAATTTATAACGAGGGTGCGAGGGAGAAACGAGGCAGCTGGTGGCACATCAGCGCGCGGGGCGAGGGGCCAAGACAGGAAAACAGCACGTGGCAGCGTTTGTAGTGCGCGGTGGAGGGCCTGGCTGCAGCTTCGCTGCATCTGGCAATGGCCTGGGAGTGGCCAGCAGCTAGCGGCACATTAGTGTGCGAGGCAAGGGGCCGGGACAGGAAAGCGGCACGTGGCAGCATTTGCAGCGTCTTGGGGCTGGTGAAGTGAAGCTGCAGCCGTGGCTGTGCAAAGGCTCAGCGGCGATTAGCGCACATTAGCGTGCGAGGTGAGGGGCCGCGACAGGAAAGCGGCATGTGGCAGCGTTTGCAGCGCGCGGTGGGGGCATGGCTGAAGCGAAGCTGCAGCTGGCAGTGGCCTGGCAGTCGCTAGCCAGTAGTTGGCGGCACATTAGCGCGTGAGGCGAGGGGCCGGGACAGGAAAGCGGCACATGGCAGCGTTTGCAGCGCGCGGTTAGGGGATGGCTGCAGTAGCTTGCAGTGGCCAGGCAGTGGTATGCGTGCGTGGCGAGGGGCCGAGATTGGAAAACAGCACGTGGCAGTTTGTTGTTTGTTTTTGTTGTAGTTGTTTGTTTATAATAATCACTATTGTCTTCCTTGTATTGTTTGGTGCATAACAAATTTGATGACAAATCAGAGTTATAAAGTAGCCTGACATTGATATTACAAAGTACAGTAAGTACAATAACTACAACAGCATGTCTTGTAAACAACAACTAACATACAAATTGATGCAAGGTTGAATGGCCTATTGTGAAAGTGCTTCAACGTCGAGGTGGTGGTGACACGAATCATCGTCATCATTGTCATTTGTATGGTTAGAAGCAACCCCTCTAGTTGAATGTCCTCTTGCATTGTTGCTTGAACGGGACGAGATTGAACGTCGAGGTGGTGGTTACACGAAATCATCGTCATCATCATTTGTATGGTTAGGAGCAACCCCTCTGGTTGAACGTCCTCTTGCATTGTTGCTTGAACGGGACGAGATTGAACGTCAAGTTGGTGGTGACGCGAAATCATCATCATCATCATCATCATCATTATCATTTCTATGGTTAGGCGCTACCCCTCTGGTTGAACGTCCTCTTGCATTGTTGCTTAAACGGGATGTGCTTGAATGTTGAGGTGGTGGTGACACGAAATCATCGTCGTCATTGTCATCATCATTTGTAATGTTAGGATTAAGCCCTCCTTCGGTGGCGGTTGAAACTCATGTTGAACTTTCTGCTGCAACTGTACTGGGTGGACCTCTACCCCTCCAGTTAGATCCTCTTCTATGTCTTCTGTGCGAACCAGGCATCACACCACCACCAAAGAGTTTATACATCATTACGAAATGTGGGATATCTTTGTTCACCAACTCTCTATCATCTGGGAATGACTAACACACAAGACGAGCATACGAATTAGTGAACTAATAGATAACACTAAAAATAGTAGTAGTGTGATATCAGCTAGCAAATAACTAACCATAATATGCTCTGCATACTTATCGTACGTCATTATTACCCTAAGGCTTCTCGTAGAGAAACCTAAAGTAGAAGGGTGATCTGCTAGTTCGCACACTCTGAAATACCGATGATGCCACCCTTGCAAGTGCGCCTTGTGGTCGTTGGAGGTCAGCAGGTTTAGCATAGAGGTTGTTATGTTATGCCTTGATGATGTCGAACACCACTCTTGCAATTTGAACACCACTTGATATAGGTTCTCGTCCTTGAACGGATCATCCTTTCCATCACGCGTAACCTTCAACGTGTAATGAAGCGCTGCGGTACTCATATCAGGTGTCCACGAGAATGCTCCAACCATGGTGAACTGTGGGTGGGACTAAATCCGGCTGAAAAGACAGTCATGCATGCAAGGTGTCAGTGCGTTGCATATAAATTCTAGTCGCCAACGAAGAAGACAACTTAAGGCTTTTCGGCAGGCCGTAAAATATCACGTTTTAGTCTGATTCTTTGCAATAACAAAGCAGATTTGCTCTTCGGTATACGGACTACCATATTCCAGAAAAATATTGCAATTACACCTTGTGTTGCATGTAAATTCTGCTAGTGCAAAAGCCCTAAGTATTCTAGTCGCCAACAAAGATGAAAGCTTAAGGCTTTTTGGTAGGCCGTAAAATATCACGTTTGAGTCTATTTCTTCGGAATAATGAAGCTAATTTGCTCTTTGGTATACGGACTATCATATTCCAGAAAAATATTGTAATTACACCTTGTGTTGCAAGTAAATTCTGCTAGTGCAAAAGCCCTAAGTTTTCTAGTCGCCAACAAAGATGACAACTTAAGGCTTTTCGGCAGGCCATAAAATATCACGTTTTAGTCTCATTTTTTGGAATAATGAAGCTGATTTGCTCTTCGGTATACGGACTACCATATTCCAGAAAAATATTGCAATTACACCTTGCGTTGCATGTAAATTCTGCTAGTGCAAACACCCTAAGTATTCTAGTCGCCAACAAAGATGACAGCTTAAGGATTTTCGGCAGGCCGTAACATATCACGTTTGAGTCTAATTCTTTGGAATAACGAAGCTGATTTGCTCTTCGGTATATGGACTACCATATTCTAGAGAAATATTGTAATTACACCCTGCATTGCATGTAAATTCTACTAGTGCAAAAGCCCTAAGTATTCTAGTCGCCAACAAAGATGACAACTTAAGGCTTTTCGGCAGGCTGTAAAATATCACGTTTGAGTCTAATTCTTTGGAATAATGAAGCTGATTTGCTCTTCAGTATACGGACTACCATATTCCGAAAAAATATTGTAATTACACCTTGCGTTGCAGGTAAATTCTGCTAGTGCAAAAGCCCTAAGTATTCTAGTCACCAACAAAGAAGGCTTTTCGGCAGGCTGTAAAATATCACGCCGAGTCTAATTCTTTCGAGTAACAAAGCTATTTGCTCTTCGGTATACGGACTACCATATTTCGAAGAAATATTGTAATTACACCTTGCGTTGCATGTAAATATTGCTAGTGCAAACACCCTAAGTATTCTAGTCGCCAACAAAGATGACCGCTTAAGGATTTTCGGCAGGCCGTAACATATCACGTTTGAGTCTAATTCTTTGGAATAACGAAGCTGATTTGCTCTTCGGTATACGGACTACCATATTCTAGAGAAATATTGTAATTACACCCTGCATTGCATGTAAATTCTACTAGTGCAAAAGCCCTAAGTATTCTAGTCGCCAACAAAGATGACAACTTAAAGCTTTTCGGCAGGCCGTAAAATATCACGTTTGAGTCTAATTCTTTGGAATAATGAAGCTGATTTGCTCTTCAGTATACGGACTACCATATTTCGGAAAAATATTGTAATTACACCTTGCGTTGCAGGTAAATTCTGCTAGTGCAAAAGCCCTAAGTATTCTAGTCACCAACAAAGAAGGCTTTTCGGCAGGCTGTAAAATATCACGCTGAGTCTAATTCTTTCGAGTAACAAAGCTATTTGCTCTTCGGTATACGGACTACCATATTTCGAAGAAATATTGTAATTACACCTTGCGTTGCATGTAAATTCTGCTAGTGCAAAAGCCCTAAGTATTGTAGTCGCCAACAAAGATGACAGCTCAAGGCTTTTCGGCAGGCCATAAAATATCACGTTTGAGTCTAATTCTTTGGAATAACAAAGCTGATTTTCTCTTCGGTATATGGAATACCATATTCTGGAAAAGTATTGTAATTACACCTTGTGTTGCATGTAAATTCTGCTAGTGCAAAAGCCCTAAGTATTCTAGTCGCCAACAAAGATGAGAACTCAAGGCTTTTCGGCAGGCCGTAAAATATCACGTTTGAGTCTAATTATTTGGAATAACAAAGATGATTTGCTCTTCGGTATATGGACTACCATATTCCGGAAAAATATTGTAATTACACCTTGCGTTGCATGTAAATTCTGTTAGTACAAAAGCCCCAAGTATTCTAGTCACCAACAAAGTTTAGAACTTCCAATTAAAACAGAACAGCTTAATCACAAATGCTTAGCTCGATACATTCCATCATACACAATTATTAAATGTTATAACGTGAAATAAATAAGGGTACTACTGGCCCATACTAACTACTCCCCTTGCTATCCTCGAATACACCAGGAGAAGGATCCTCCTCACTGGGCTCCTCGCTTCTAACGCGAACTGTACCTGCAGCCTGTGAAGGTCCTGGCTCCCCCCAAGTGGCCAAGGACTCATGGAACGACTCTGACTGCTCAACACAGCGCACTGACTTGCGCGCAGTTACTCTGAGCAGCGGACCTCGGTGGCGCTTGACCCTCGCGGCGTCTGGGGTCAACCCTCTACATGGAAGGTCCTCCTAGACTGGGGCTGGTAGTGGTGGGGCTGCCTGCTGTGCCTCCTGCACAGGGACTAGTGGAGGTGGAGCGGCTCCCCACTGCAACTCCTTCAGCTGAAGGATCTCCTGCCTAGCCGCAGCAAGATCCCTATAAACATCCTCGAGCTCATAGGAAATGTGGACATAGGCATCATCCTGCGCCCGGATGAGTGAACCCATGTGCACAACGGTGAGGTCTGACTCCAACTGTAATCTCCGGAACCGACTGTGACTCCTCCCCACCTGATGAGAGAGAAAGAGCCGGTACGGAGTGTCCTCCAACTGGTCGCGATAGCTCTCGCCCAAGTGAAGGAGAGCTTGCCTGGCCGCATCCTGCATAGCATCACCAAGCCTCAGCCGCTCCACCATGAAGTACTAGGGCTGGTCATTCTCCTGATGAGCCCTTGCGAAGATGAGCAGTCTCACTCTCCAACTATTCATGCAAGAGAGGGGCACAGAAATGCAACGGTACTCCGGGCGACGAGTGTAGCCCAGCTATGCATAAAATCCTCCCTCATCCGCGGCGAACGAGGTGAAGACAGGCATCTACAAAATTTTGAAACAATATAAAGTCAGTAAAATATTTTAAATACAATATAGGACAAGAGCAACATACTAAGACAGGCATTTGCAATACGAAAAAATTACATGAAACGGAGGCCCTAAATGAAGTGATTTTACATTATTAACGACCTCGATGGCGACGTCCACCTTGCCTTCTCATGAATTCCTCAGGGGTGAAGGCATCTGGGGGATGTTTGGGCCTCCGTCCCGCAGCCTGTGATGGCCTCTGCCTACTCGGACCTGGCCGGACATCCAAATTGTCCTCATGGGGAGGTGCATCCGATTGAAAGGTATATTGATGCGAGCCTTGATGGTAAAAGTTGTACCACACATCTGGAATGGTCATTTGTAGTGGACCTGGATGCAGTATGTCGGCCACGGGTTGTGGTTGCGAGGTGCCTGCCTCCCCGCCCAGTAGAGCAGTAAAGGTAGTATGTCCCGACATCAACTCAAAGTCGAAAGCACCGGGCTCGCTCCACTGCTGTGCTTGACTATAGTCCGTTGCATAGGACAACGAGAAATCTGGCTATTCCGGCGCAAGCGGTGGGGGCAGACGTGCCATGTCTGTCGTCCCATGGTGTCCACGGTTTTGTTGGGGTGGACGAAACAGGATTGGTGTGCTTCCATTGTGCCCACGGATCAGTTGGGACTTCAACACGGGGGCTTGAATGATGACGCGCTGACTAGCTTCCCACGTGGGAGGTGGACGCATGTACCAAAAAGAAGGTTGTTATTTTATACGAGAAGAGTTAGTTTAACTTTTTATTCCATTTGAATATTATTACAGACGTACAAGTTTTTAGGTGTTATGATTAATTCGTAAATTCTTTGGGTCCAAGAACAGAAACCGAGAAATAGAACATTAATAGATGTCTAACCCAATCTTGAAGCTGTCAAGGATGTCATCTATCATTTTTTTTATTAATGCGGGGATATACATGCCAAGTTCGCAATATATGATGCTTACGGAAATTAACGCATGCATACATCGATTTGTTGAAAACAACATAACCTAAGTAAAATAATGGGAACAACATGATCGAAGGAGGTGCTTACCTTGCTCGGAGTTTTCTACAATGGAGTCGAGGTCGACGGCTCAGGTCTCTACAACATCGGTATCTACACGAAGCAAAAACATTAGTAAAAAGCAAAAGAAGTAATAAGGCAAAATAACTTACCAAGGTCCGGAGGTTCGGCGCACCAATTTTTAAGTTAGATTAAGCAGCTACATTTGGTTTGAGTTATTAAGTTGAGAAAGGAGGTCAACTCCTTTCGGGTCCAAGTAGAGATTACGTTCAAAAATAAAAACAGTGCTTCACTTCTGCGAATAATCGTTCGAAATAAATACAGTCCAATGGTCATCGGAGGATCCATCCCTACGAGACAGTTCAACATTCCAGCGCAAGCTCGGCAGAGGGTCCTGACTGCTGGAGAGACTATAATCCCAATAAAAGTTTGTTATTTTATGCAAGAAGAGTTGATTTAACTTTTCATTCCATTTTAATATTCTTACAGACATAGACATTTTTATGAGTTACGATTATTTCACAAATTTTTATGGAATGTGGCAATATATCTACCAAGTTTGCAATATACGCTCGCGGAAATAAAAGTATCATTAATTATGCATAGCATTAAACTTTAGTAATGTGCACCTCGATTGCTGCAGCAACAAGTTTACGATGAATATCAATTCTGACTTCGGTTGTCTCGGTACCGTGATTTCCTTTGCATAACCAAAATAGAAGCTCAATTAATAGTTAAGCTATGGATAACCAGAGAATGGAACTTCACGCAATAACTAGAGAATGGAACATCGCGTAGTTGGAGTAGCCAGAGAATGGAATTTCACTAGCTCACTGGAACTTCACGCTCGATGAAACTTCGTGCTCGCTACGGAGGAACTTCACGCTCGCAGAGAATAAAACTTCACTCGCTAATCACTTGTGAACGTCGTTTTCTCGTTCCCTCGTTCCTCTTTATATAGCCAGGCAGTTATCCATTTACGTTAATCACAGAGATTCGCGGTCACTTCCCGTCACTTCGTTGCCTAGTTGGTGCGTCGAAAGCAGCAAATTGGAACGTTGGCCGGTTGCATGCTTGGCAAACTGATGAGTTGGCCGGTTGCATCCAACTCAAAAGTGATTGGCAAAGCATTTCATACATGCAGGCTTTGGCGTCTAGGAGCTATGGCTTTGCTGCTTTGGCCAGTTGCCCTGGGCCTCGTCGACCGTGCCCTGGCCCTTGGCCGGTTCCCCATTCATCGCTCATGCTCTCCGCGCGTCCCCATGCACTGTGCTTGCTTTGGCCGGTTCGCAGTGTACCGTCAAAGTCTTGGCCGGTCCCCCATTTTCCATACATACACATCAACGGTTCTTGAGAACCTATAGATCATTGATGGTACACCAGAAATCGGTCAACATTGGTTTTTTTGTGAATATCACAAACTGTTGTACCACATTATAAATACGGGATCAAACTTGTACTAAATACGATTTTTTCCCTGACAAACACATGGCATCTATTCTTTTATCCTCTAGTCGCCTGTAGGCAAGGAATTCTCGCGAACAAAGGTGGCGACCGGGTCTAGTCCGAGTTGTCTGCTCTGAGTTTGGAAAAAAAATAATTAACGATTTGCTTTCACTTATATATACCATTGATTATTTACTTAATGATGTCTCACGGACATACGGATCCTGGGGCACATGCAATGGCGGTCCTGAGATTTCAGGGGCCCGGAACGAGATTTAAAATGGAGGCCCTTCCAATTATTATTAATAATAATGATAATATATATATATATAAGTGTTACTAATAAACACTCAAGGTGCATCCAAAAAAATATTCATATCAAGTAACAAGTAAAGCAAGAAGCACATATTTCAGTATTACCTTAAAAGTTTCTTCTAACGTGTCTAGATGCGAAGTCATTGATGATGGTGTCAATATCAATCTCATCCAATAATATCTTCTCGATGCATAACATAGTCAAACCATTTAGCCTTTCTGGAGACATTTTGGACCTCAAATAATTCTTCAACAACTTCAACTTTGAAAAGCTTCTTTCAGCTTATGCCATAGTGATAGGCACAGTAAATAAGATCCGATAAGTAATAGAAATATTAGGATAACAATCCAATTCTTTGACATACTCAAAAATCTCCATGGCAGACAACGGTTCATGATAAAGTCAACTGCATAATACTAAGTTCTGAAATTAGATCATTTAAATCAACATCAGATGAGCCATCAAAAGAGAAAGTGTTTGTAAATTTGGTGCAACAATCTCTTAGTTCAATAGTATGTAAAGACTTCAAGGTCGTCGAGCTCATAAAAAACCCAAGTATACTTTTGAATGATTGGAGTTCTTCAAATCTACTTTTTAATGAACTAATTGCAATATCAACCATAACCAAAAAGCAATTAACTTCAAAAGCCTTCTCAGCTTCGAGATTTGCTTCCTCACAATCATTTTCATCATATTGTTTCTTCCTAAAAGCACGACGCTTTACTGGAAATGATGGCTCCACACCCAATTATGATGCAATATCTTTAGCAATGATCAAACTAGAAGCAAACCCTGCATTTCTATAGTTTTCAAAGAAACTGATTGTATCTTCTATGTTCTTTAAGGTAGCGTCAATGCACATGGATGGTGACTGCAACTTGTTGCTCACATTGTTTACAATAAATAAAATATCATACCAAATAACCATGCTAAGTATAAACTCAATGGTACCAAGCACTTCAAATAAATTTTTTTTGCATCACTCCTATCCTTGGGTTCAGTATCCTTATCCTTACTTACCTGAAGAAAAGCTAACCTTATCTTAGGAGCTTGAAATCTAATTACTTTGACACTTTTGATCCGACTCTCCCAACGCGTATTGCTCCATGACTTCACAATTAAGCTTTCGGCATGGCCACGCAAAACATCCCATCTTTTGGTAGAACTAGAAAACAATACATATATCCATTGCACAATTCCAAAAAATGAAATAGCTTTGCCACAAGATTTAGCCATATCACAAAGAGTAAGACTAAGACTATGACAAGCACATGGCATATACAAAGCTCTTGGATTTATATCAAGCAATCGTCTTTGAACCCCCTTGTTCTTTCCTTTCATGTTAGAGCCATTGTCATAACCTTGACCCCTAACATCTTCAATATTTAGACCAAAGGACTTAATGGAATCAAGCAATGAATTGAAAAGCCCCTCACCAGATGTGTCGTTTACCTTAATGAAACCTAGAAAATACTCCTCAATTTTGCTACTAGACATATTAACACATCGAACCAACAAACTCATCTGTTCTTGATGACTCACATCAGGGGTACAATCAAGGATAATAGAAAAATATTTGGCCTCTTTAACAGTCTTTATGATAGATTTGGTACTGTCAAAAGCCAAAAGAGAAATTGTAACATCACAAATTTGTGCTCTTATTTAATTTGTGGAGTTATTTCAATTTTTGGAAATTTTTGGAAATTTTTTTGATTATTTTGCTATTTTTCCCAACCTAATTGAATTTCAAGAACTATTTTAATCGCTGGGAAACCCTATTGGGATTTACACTGTTGCGCCAAATTATTGCGTCGGACCGTTTGCGCCGGAACAAGTCTGCTGCGCCAAGCCACGTTGCGCCGGACCAAATCGACCAGTACCCGAGAGTTTGCCATGTACGCCGAACTAAATTTTCAGTCCGTCGCGAGCGACGTCGAACCAAATCTTTGGTCCATCGTGAAAGGTATTTTGGAGGGTCGATTTCCCGTGTGCGCCGGACTAAAATTTTGGTCCGGCGTGAATGCGATTTCTTAGGGTCTAGTCTTCGTGTGCGCTGGACCAAAATTTGGGTCCGTCGTGAACATGGGCCTACATGGACATCTGGGATTGCGCCACGTGGACGCCCAGGATTGCGCCACATCGCACCACCATCGTCTTCGACTTGGACACGAACTGCGCCGCCGTGTGGGCCTAGGGTTGCGGATTTTGCGCAAACGCCGAGGATATTTAATGTGCCGCCACCCGTGTTGGACTCCCCGTTTCATTGCGCACGTTTTGCCCTAGTTTTCTGCGCCCGAGCCACCGCCAGCACCTCGCAATTGCTCGCCGGAGTTAGGTTAGGGTTTGCTTTGGTTTCTTGTGCGCGCCGCCGCCGTTGAGCTATCTTCGTCGAGCCTGAGCCCAGATCCGGAGTCCTCGTCGCAAGGCGCACCCGTGGAGACCATTCACTTCACTGGAGACACACTGAAACGCCAAGGCCGTGGTTGTCTTCCTTAGTGCTGGCAGCCGCAAGCCACCGCGCCGACATTAATGCCCTCGAGCTACATCGACCGTTCGATCCAGATCATGCGTTCTAGGTTCGTCCACGTCACTGTTTAGATCTGTCACTGTTTAGATCTGTTTCCAACTGTTAGATCTAGATCCAACGTGCCCGATTAAGCCACGTAGCCTTAAACCGCACCGTGCTAGATTACTCTTTACACCGGAGTAAATATTTGGTCCGTCGTGAGTGGCGCTGGACCAAATTTCCGGTCCGACGTGAATAGCATTTGGAACGCTGGTGTGAATGCGTTTTTCCTAGGGTTGAGTTTCTGTGTGCGTCGGACCAAATTTTTGGTCCATCGTGAATGGCACGTTTAAACTGTTAGATTTAGTTTGGACGGCCCAGATCGTGCCATATAGCCATGAGCCGTGGATCGAGACCACTGTAGACCGAGCCGAGGCGTGGACCGAGCCCACAATACAGTGCAGGGACGCGTGGCCGCACCAAAGCGTGCCACGTGGCATGATGACGTCATGCTGACGTCATCGTGGAGTTCGGCCGGGGCTGATGTCAGCATGAACACGTGTCGCTTTGTGGCGCTGAGACGTGGCACGGGTGACGCAATAATTGATTTTCCGAAACGAAAATAATTTATTAATTCGGTTTATTCATTTTAAATATAATTTCAAACTTCAAAATGCTATAACTTTTGCGTTTTAACTCTGATTTAAGCGATTCCAATTTCTAAAATTTTGTAAAATTGTGCTCTTTCTGTTTATGAATTTTATTTGAATTTTTGGACACTTTTTGTGTACTGCTTATGCATTTTACTGCTAATTGTGCGTGTTACGAGTAGACGTTGAGGTGCCCAAAGGATTCGAAGGTGAAGTTTTGACCCAGGAGCCAGCTCAATACCAGGAGCAAGTACTTTGTGAAGGCAAGTTATGCTTTGATCATGTTGATCCTATTTTTTGAAAATTATTTAGATTCAAATTATTGCATGCTAAATTGATTAGAAAATGCTTTAAATATTTCTGGGAATTAGATAATTGCCTAGTTGCTGTAAGACACCTTGATTATTTAATTATGTGCCATGAACCCTTTGTCACCCTAGTTGTGGATTAAATAGTTGGACATTATTAAATTGCCAACGTGGGTAATTAGACTGCTGTAGTATAATGCTTAGCCCTACCACGTAGTCATGATATGATTTTGGATGATCAATTATTAATGTTGACTTAATGAGATATGGAACACATTTTGGAAAGTTTCATGTGTTGTTGATGATGATGTTGATGGCACATGGTGCATGGTAATCAACTGGGGGTTGATAAAATGGTTTAGACCGGGGCAAGTGGCAGGATTGTTTCTGGTGGGCCAAGAGTGGCAATTGGGCAGTCGATTTGGTTTTTGATTGGTTGTGGAATATTTGTGGACACTTTCGTAGTCTTGCCTTGGTCACCCTAAGGACATAACCTTGCAAGCCTTTGAACAGAGTTCAGCATACAACCACAAGTCTGGAATGGGATGTCTAGGCTTTGGTACTGTCATGGTGGTGTGGGTTCCGGGTGTACAGGTGATAACCCACATGGCGTAAGAGGGGGCCCCTGAGTGTGGTAACCAGTCCCTTCAGTATTGAAACCTTAGCGGGCAGTATCGGGTTTAGAAGCAGCCTTGGAAAGGCTTTGTTACGGACACTCGCCTTTGTGGTGTTTGGCTGTATCTTGGGGGTAAAGTATATAACCTCTGCAGAGTGTAAAATCTATTTGAATAACCGAGTCCGCGGTATTGGACACTACTCGGGGATTACAATCAAGGGTTAGACTTTCATGAAAATGACTTCGTCTTTGGAAAATGCTTGGGTTTGGATTGGTGAATTGGACTTAGGTTGTGAAATGCTTTACTTGTGCAATGTTTGTGAAAGTTATTACTTTTACTATCCTTTTGCCGCTTTGCAATCTATTACTGTATTTATGAATGTTGCTTTACTTCAAATAAACCTGTCGACGATTGGAGAACGGGCTCCCGCCGAGCTTATTTGTTGAATGAGGGATCAATAGGGGCCCCTTCGTACGAGCGGGAGGAAGCATTCGAGCAATGCCTGAACGAGGGAGACATGTGGTGTTTATCCTGGTTCGGGCCTCTCACTACCGAGATAATAGCCCTACTCCAGTGTATTGTGTTTATGATCGGTAAAGTCGTTTCTGCTTTTACAGGTGTTTTTGGGGGGATTAAATACAAAAGCCTATGCTGTACAAAACGTAACTACCCGCTAGAATTATGCCATGCGGCCATATCTGCGGTATCCACGATCCGGAGCCCTTGATTTGCGCCTTATTTTGAATTTCCGGCGCACCTTCCCTTGATCTCCGGCGGATTGGTTACCGCTCTCCTTTCTAACGGTTTGACCGAGTCCTCCGACCATTCACCTGGGCATCCGCATGGCCTACGCGAGCATGGTTGCTCGTATTCGCCCAGCGTGATCGTAGGCGAACGGGCGGGCATGTATGCTCGGGAGTTGGGTTGCTCGGGTGCTTTCCCGAGCATCCTCCGAGGGTGCTGCATGGTCGGTAGCTTTTGGACCTTCGGGGGTAAAATGGTATTTTCGGCAAATAGTTAATCCCCGACAGCTAGCCCCCGAGGCTCAAGTGGGGAGCTACCTGGGCTCAGGCTTCCCCTTGAGCCTAAAAGACTCAAAGGAGGGATTAGATCCTCGTAGCAACGTTTGATCGTGGCATCCGACCATTCTGTGATGGAAAGCGAGCTTGTCGTCCTTTTACTCGCCGTTCAAACGACCATGCCGCGGTAATACAACGTTTGGTTACTTTGGTTCCTTCTCCGAGAAGCTTCTTTGTGACGGTAATGCAATTTCTTGGAAGACGTGCATTTGCTGGGCAGTTTCACCGTAACGGACATATGCCATTTCGTGAAAGGTCGCGGCGGTGTTAAATGCATCTTTTCACGAGCCTTTTTAACCCTGATCACCGCAAGAAGCGAAGCCACTCGCGCTTTGCTCAATTCCGCTCAAACTTTCCCCAAGAGACTCAGCGTCCTTCGCGATCTCCTCTCCCCATAGCAATGGCGCACTTTGGTGTTAGCCAAATGAACCGGAGGAGGCTCCAGGCGCTCGTAGATGATGGTCATGTCGACCCGAACACCGCTCTGGTGCCCGGGAGCGACGAGACACCAGCGCCGCAGGAGGGAGAGATCGTCTCCTGCGAGCTCTTTGCCGTCGACGGGCTTCGCTTGCCCGAAAGTGAGTTTCTTGTCTATGTGCTCGCCTTTTGCGGTGCGAGATCTCTAACCTCAATCCAAACTCCATCCTTACCCTTACGATCTTCTCTCACCTTTGCGAGGCGTACGTGGGCGTGATGCCCACGGCCAGCCTCTTCTTCCACTTCTATTCTCCTTTCCGCACCAGCGAGAATACCCCCGCCGGTTGCATCTACCTTCGCCTCTGGTCCAGCCGACCATACGAGTACCCCCTTCTTTCCCTGAAGGACTCGGTGTCGGGCTGGGTCGACCTCTGGTTCTACCAGAAGAAGACGGAGGGGAGCCAGCTGACCTACACCGGGGAGGTCGCCCCGGCCGTCGAGACTGCGCGCCCGCCCGTGCAGCCCGAGGAAGAGCGGATCCTCAGGACCATCAGTGAGCTCACCTAGATGGGGCTCACTGGTCAGGATATTGCCCGGGACTTCATCTTCAACCGGGTATCTCCCCTGCAGCGTCGAGAGCATCCCTTCTTTGAGGTGACCGGGTGGCAGGACCTCACCCGTGAGGATGACGCTGGTATGCCCTTTGGATCCTTTCTTGTTCTTTGTCGTCGGCCGAGCATGGGCCTGAATCCTTACACCTTGTTCGTATTGTAGCTCCGGGGATGGACTAGGTCAAGGAAAGGGTCGCCGAGATGTTCGGCGCCCCGAAGGAAAAGGAGCTGAAGCCCGACCGTCAATTCCCTAGGAACATCTTCGACCGCAGCGATGCGGTAAGTATTTTCGCTTGATTTTTCCCGAGTAGTTTCTTCCCGAGCTTGCCTTACTTTGTTTCTGGTTTGTAGGAGAAGGTCGCCCTCGAGCTCGCCGTGTCGAGCGCCGGGCCATCGCAGCAAGGAGACACCCCGACCAGGGGTTCGCGCAAGAAAACGGCGGGTCAAAGCTGCTGACCTTCCTCCTCACCCCCTCCCGCCAGGCGTTCAAGGCGCCAGGTCTCGTCCAAGCCTCCGACCAAGCGCCACTTGGAGTATGCCGACCGGAAGAAGGTAAGGGAGCTCCGACAGTGGTTTGCTGATTTCAAGCAGAAGAAGCCGGAGTTGATGGGTCGCTTGCAACAGCTGGCCGAGGAGGCGAAGAAGGCCGAGGAGGTGGCCAAGTCCACCGCAAGCAAGGAGCAGCTGGAGGAGCAAATCAGGGTCCTCCAGGCTCGGCTCGCGTAGGTGGTCGAGGACCCTGCCGAGGAGGAGGAGGAAGAAGACATCATCCCTCTGACCAGGAGGAGCCGAAGGTCGATGGCTCGTCCGACCTTAGCCTTGGAGGGGGCCGATATGGACGAGGTCGACCCCATGATGGCGAGGGCCAGTGACGCAGCCGCGGAGCGCACCGAGGCCGTTGCCGAAACCTACGAGGCCGCCGCGGGCAGGGTGCCCGCGGTTCAAAGCGAGGAAACTGAAGACGAGGGCGCTTGTCTGTTGGAAGGTAGTCCTCGCATAGTCCCTCTGTTTTTCCTTGTTCTTTACGATTTCTCGAGCTAACCCCAATCCATTTGGCGTGGGTGTGATAACAGGTCCTCAGGGCCAGCAGGTCTCGGAGGGCGAACGTCCTCAGGAGGCGATGGAGGAGGAAGCCGCCCTTGCCCACTTGGGCACATCGGGTTCCCAAGAGGAGCAAGACCCCCGCCCGAGCGACGCACATGCCCGGAGCCAAGATGACCCTGCTTGGGTCAATCCATTCTTCCGAGCCAGTGCGACCGATCGCCAGCAGCTCCAGGATAAATTGGTCAACCGTGCTCTCTTGGTGAGTTTTTCGCCTTATACCGTACTTCGTCCTTTCTTTTATGACAAGACTTTTAAGGTGGTTTGATCCTTCTTCCCTTTTGTAGTTTGTTGCCAAGGCCATGGAGGACATCGATGCCTCCACTGTCTCTGCAGAGGAATACTGGGGAGACCACCGTGAGCAGGGCGCCAAAATCGCCGACCTTGAGCGTCGGATCTCCTAAGTGCACGCCGCCGACCAGAAGGAGCTGGAATCGACGAAGGGCCTCATTGCCGAGCTTCGGGACTGACTCTCCCAAAGCGAAACAGTGAAGGCCACCTTGGAGCTAAGGTGTGCCAACCTTGAGGAGGAGTTGGGGAAACTACGGCAGGAAGCCCCCGATCTGCTCCGTGCCGCGCAGGAAGCTCGGGAGTGCGAGGATACTCAGTTCAAGGAGGTACAACGCCTCCGAGAGAGTGCTGCCGAAGGTCGCGCGGCTCAGAGGAAGGTCTTGGATCTCGAGGCCAAGCTTGATTCGATTAAGGAAGAGCTTGACGTCCTCCAGGCCGATCGTTGGGGTCACCCGTAGATGTTCTTCTGTAGATGCTTTTCCTTTTTTCTTTTGCTCATGTCGGTTAATGATCTGTAAACTTTTATTCATAACTTGAAATAGAAATGTCGATCTTGTCCTCTTTTTCTCGACTTTGTTCTGGATGCCCTTATGTTTGTTTGAAGGTCCTCCTGAAAAAAGGAAAGCAGCCACGGGAGAGAACGAGTTTTTTTGAAAATTTGAAAAAGGCACGATCGTTCGCCCCTACTATACGAGCCCCCGCTATGGACAAAGGTCGTGCACTTGATGTTGCGAGCACGAGTTTGTTCATAGAAGACTAAAAAAGTTTTGCGCGTGCATTTTTGCAGACGATCGAATCCGCCACTAGTCCCGATTACGAACTTAGATCGTGCACGCACAGCTTTACCGCTCCTCGCGTGGTCGAGTCATGCTTCTAGTTTGCGATCATAGTCGCGCGCGTGATTCGAGACAAATGGGCCTTGCACCGGCAATGCTCGTGTTGGGCCACCAAGCCTAAGTTGGAGCCGAGTTTGAACCGAGCTTGAGGGTGTCTATGCGCGATCGTTCATGCAGCGAAGAGCTACTGCGGATGGTGATCGGCGTGAGTAGACAGCCAGCTGGTGTTCGAGCTTAGTTTCGAAGGGGATGGTCCACATGGATTGTCGGTTGTGCTCGCTTGCCGTACTTAGAATTAGAGCGATGCGTTTGGTCTAGTCCTTGACCCGCCTGCTCGATCCTCGAGAATGTGAGCAAAAGGTGCGCCACCTGCGCGAGACTTGGTCGGCTTACCGACGGACAGACTCTATAGCTCACATACCTTTTAGAAAGAGTGAGAGGGGTAGCATGGCGAAAGAATCAGTTTTTACTAAAGGCAACGCTGTTGGCGCAAAAAATAGATGCTTGAGTTGAAAAAGTGCCTAAACATAGAACTTACGTAATTGGTCAATGTTCCAGGTGCTGGTGAGCACTCGACCATCCTCCATCGCTAGGCGAATAGCCCCCGGGCGTGTTGCAGATACGACCGTGTAGGGTCCCTCCCATCTGGGGGTTAGCTTGTTGGCTTTTGACAGGTCCTGAACCCGTCGTAGGACCAAGTCACCAACTTGGAGGGTCCTTGGTCGAACCAATTTGGCCGCGTGCCTACGAAGTGCCTGTAGGTAAACCGCGGACCGGAGTAACGCCCGTTCTCATGTTGCCTCCGCGAGGTCTAGGTCAACGAGCCGCTCAATCTCCTGGTCGACAGAATTGACCAGTTGCACTCTTGGGGAACCCAGCACAATTTCTACAGGCAAAATGGTCTCTGCACCGTAGACAAGCTAGAATGGGGTTTCACCTGTGGCCCGACTTGCCGTGGTGCGAATTGACCAAAGAACAGAGGGGAGCTCATCCACCCACTCCTGCTTGTGCTGGCTGAGGTTCTTAAAGACCCTCTTTTTTATGCCTTGGATTATCTGCCCATTTGCTCGTTCGGCTGCCCTATTGCTCTGTGGATGTGCCACAGAGGCGAAGCAGACCTTGGTCCTGACCTCCTCGCAGTAAGCTTGGAACAATTCACTGGTGAATTGAGTTCCGTTGTCTGTGATGAGACGATTAGGTATCCCAAACCGCATTACCACATTGCTTTGGAAGAACCTCTTGGCCGCTTGGGCCGAGATGGTCGACACGGGTTTGGCCTCTATCCACTTGGTGAAAGTGTCGATGGCCACGAGCAAGTACTTGCAGCCCTTCCGACCTCGGGAAAAGGTCCGAGGATATCGAGCCCCTAGGTCGAAAACGGCCACGAAAGTGGTATGGTCTGTAGCGTATATGCTGGTTGATGGACTTTGCGAGCATGAAACTGGCATGCTCAACAAGTTGTCATGATCGACCGTGCATCCGCCAAGGCCGTAGACCAATAGTAACCCAATCAGAAGGCCTTGCTCACAAGCATTCTAAACGACGAATGAGCTCCGCATATTCCTTCATGGATGTCACGAAGAAGGTACTAACCCTCCTCCGGAGAGATGCATTTGGAGAGAACTCCTAACGCACCTTTGCGGTACAAGTTGCCTTCGATCAGTCTGTACTGAGAAGATCGCCTTGTAAGCCGGGAACGCTCGGCTTCTTCCTCGGGCAGTGTCCCATGCGCAAGGTATTGGATGAATGGCGTCATCCAACTTGCGCCTTGCTCGAGGAAGGAGACTTTACCGCCGGTCTCCGGTGCCTCCTCTTCAGAGGGAATGGAGGGCTTGTGTAGGTGCTCAACGAGCACCCCCGCTGGAGCGGTATTTTGGGAGGAACCGACTTTGGATAATTGGTCGGCCAGGGCATTGTCCTTCCTGGGGATGCAGAGTACTTCGAAGTTCTTGAAATACTTCTCCATCTTCCTCACTTCGGCCAGGTAAAGCGCCATTGAGGTATCGGAACACTGATACTCCTTGTTTACCTGGTTTACGACCAACTGTGAATCACCCTTCACAGTCAGTCGTTGGACTCCGAGTGATTTGCATGCTCGTAGTCCGGCCAAGAGGCCTTCATACTCTACTGCATTGTTGGAGGTAGCAAAGTGCAGCTGGATGGCGTATTGTAACTGTTCTCCTTTCGGGGAGACCAGTACAACACCAGCCCCCGAGCGTTCGTATGCTCGGGACCCATCAAAATACATAGTCCAGTGATTTTTTTAGATCTGGCAGGCTCGTTCATTGGTAGAGCTGGAGCTGTCCATTCTGCTACGAAGTCTGCCAGAACCTGGGATTTGATCGCCGTGCGAGCCAAAAATATTATTTCGAATTCCACGAGCTCCATGGCCCACTTTGCTATGCGACCGCTGGCGTCCTGGTTTTTCAGGATCTCCCTGAGCGGGAAACTGGTCGGGATCACAATTTTATATGCTTGGAAGTAATGGCGCAGCTTTCTGGAAGCCATTAGTAGTGAGTATAAAAGTTTCTGGACCTCAGGGTAACGCTCCTTTGGTCCATGTAGTACTTCACTAACATAGTAAATGGGTCGTTGGGTCCCGTCCCTTTCCACCGTCAGTACCGCGCTTACAGCTTACGGGGTTGCTGCTAGGTATAGCAGCAGTGCTTCTCCCGTCTTGGGGGTGACCAGGACGGGTGGCTTGGACATGTACTGCTTTAGTTCCTCAAAGGAACGGCCAGCTTCCTCCGTCCATGTGAAACCATCGTGTTTGCGCAGGGCTTTGAAGAAGGGTAACCCTCGCTTGCCCAGCCGGGAAATAAAGTGGCTCAAAACGGCCATCCGACCGGTCAAGGCCTGTACCTCCTTCACACATGTGGGAGGTCTCATATTTTCGATGGCTTCGATTTTCTCTGGATTTGCCCCGACGCCTTGTGGACCGACCATGTAGCCGAGCACCTTGCCGGTTTTTACGCTGAAAAAGCATTTTTCTGGGTTCAACTTTATTCGATGCTTATTGAGATTACAAAATGTTTCCTCTAGGTCAGCGACATGATTTGGGGCGAGCTTGCTTTTGACAACTATGTCGTCTACGTAGACCTCCAGGTTCCGGACTATTTGATCTGTAAAGGTTTTCTACATGAGGCGTTGAAAAGTTGCTCAAGTGTGAGACCCCGGGTCAGCTATCCGGAATCCCCTGTGTATTTCTGTACTAGTCCCAGATCAGTAGCTAGTACACACAGTCAAATAGTGATGATTGATGAATCAACAACCATATCACGAATACATATAACTAAATAAGAACAACACCAAATAAAAGCAAAGACCTTATGGTCAAGGTTTACCATTACGGCCTGAGCAGGCAGACAACTTGAACAACAGCAGCGGAAGACGAAAACACCAATGCGACCCATCCAAATGCCCACAGGCAATCGAGTGGAGAACGTGTCCTAGTCCTTGGAATCTTCATTGTCAGCTTCAATCCCTTCTGAGGTTGTTGAGAATGTAGCACGTGAGTACATAAAGTACTCAGCAAATCTGGGAAATTATGCACAATGTAGGCTATCCAAGGATGGCTTAATATGGTTCTTTTGCATAAAGCCAAGTTTCATCAAATCATACTTGTTAATAAGTTTCACAAAGCGTATTTGAACAATTCTTTTTAATAATTGAATTATGTAATATTGTAGTGAAGGTTCTAACCACCACTCACTAATATACAGGCTCTATCCGCCACATTCCAAAGAGATCAGGGTTCAATCCGTTCACATGGCTCTATCTGCCACGGTTCACAAAATCAGGTTCCTTCCACCTACCTGGCTTTAGCCGCCAGAAGCACACCCGAGAGTTCTAACCGCTCCCGGATCCCAAAACAAACCGTTGTTTAATTTGAAACCAAAAACCAAAGTCTACCAATATGAAAGCATTCAGCAAGCTTTTGCCTTTGACCGTAGGCACGGCTATTCGAATAGTTTTAACTCTGCAGAGGTGTACAACTTTACCCACAAGACATGATATTCCCTTGATGCCATGTACAATTAACACACTTCCTTAGATGTGCCGGCAGGGATATCATGACAAGGCCTTTACAATGTATACGCCTAACCTGATGTAACATCCTCTTTGTGGCTTTCTGGAGAAAAACCTAATTTAAATAAAGTTAATTCAAAATTTGGAGTTTCTTTGGTGTTTAAAATAACCTGGCATCCATTCTCCTTCGAAATCGGGAATTAATTCCCTCCCGGGCGAAAAATCGGATTTTCCAGTTCCCGCCGGGACCCGAAAATTCACCCGAGTCCAAAAATGCTCCAAAAATCCACAAACCACTTCTAAAATGTTCCAAATATTCCTAAATGATTTTAGGAATTTATCCCCGAATTTTTGGACCTCCGTTGCTATTTTATCTCGCGCGGCTTTTGTTTAATGCCCGCAATTCGTTCCGGAATATTTAATTCCACAAATTTCATCCAAATTCAACCAAACCAGTTCCTTTGAGTCCCAAATAATCTAAAATGGCTCTAGGATTTTTTTCGGAATTTTTAGGCCATTTTTCCTAATTTTTCTTTAGGGCGAATCATTTACATAAAAGAGGGCCAATGGGGGCTTGACACGTGGCAGCACTATTTGGCTTTCTTCAACCTCACGATGGCCTGGTTCCAGGGAGCAAGCTTCCAACCCATTCATGGAGTTCCCTCTCTTTAAACCTTCTTAACTCATGCATTAATGCACCGAATCCTTCAAGGCCGGGTCCGTTGGAATGGAAACGGCGAGGGGAACTCATTTTTGGACTCGAATCGTTTCAAATCCCGCCGGAAATGGCCCTATTCACTCAAATCCAAAAATGGCCATAATGGCATTATCTCGGCCGTTTTTAGTTCAATCCGCGCGAGTCCACTTCCTTTCACTCCGTATAAGAGTCCTCTTTACGGTAGTATGCATCTCCTTTAGCCTCTCTAACCCAATCATCTGCTAGATCGACAAAACCGCGAAGAATGCCAGAGCTTTTTGTGTTCTTCGTGTTCTGGCTCATATCTCACTCTCCGGTGGGTCATTCCTCCTCTTGTTTGTTTCTTTGTGTTAGCATGGGTGTCTAGATCATAATCCATCCATCAATTTCAGGGTTCATCAAGTTTCCTAGACGAATTTCGCATTTTCTTCGCTTCGGCCGAGCCGGCGTTCGTCGTCGAATTCGCCTCCTCCGGTGAGAAATCATTCGATTCCTTGCAGTCCTAGGTTGCTAAAGATGTTCTCTAGATGATGGATTCACTAATTGTTGATGCTACATTCAAAATCGTTGCGAATTTTTGAGTTTTGAGGAAAATTCGTGCTCTGTTTTGTCCGCCGTGCGTGCCGCGTTGCAGCCGTCTTGCCTCGCTGCCGTCGCCGGCTGGCGCCGTGCTCGCCGCCCGCCGCTTGTTCCCTGGTCAGCGCCACCGCTTGGCCGGAGCGCCCGCCACGCCCCACGCTGCCCGCGCCAGCCTCCCGCCGACGGCACCGGCCGCCGCCATGCCCTTGACCAGGTGCCTCCCCGGCGGCGCCGCCATCGGCTCCCCCTCGCCCCGCTGCCGCTCCCCGGCCCCTCGGCCGGCCTCGCTGCGCCCCAGCGACGGTGCGCCACGCCGCCATGGCGCCGGCCAAAGCTCCTACCAGCGCCGTTCGGCCATCCTTGGCGAGCCGACTCCATGGCGGCTTCCTCTCCCCGCCGCTCCTCCCCATGCCCTTGCGCCGCCTCACCCCCGATTCGCGCCGCCGCCACGGTCCACGGCGCCGCCACCGCCGTGCTTCGCGCCGCCGCCCTGGGGTCTCTCCGGCCGAGTCGCCGGCGGCCTCGGGTGCGCCGCCGCCTCCTCTCCGTTTTCCCCCACTCGCCGGCCGTCGGGAAGCCTCCATGGCCGGCGCCCCCATCTCTCCCTCATGCTCTCTGTTTAGCCATGGCTAGGAGCAAGGAAGAAGAAGACTCCTTTCTATGACACTTGGGTCCCACATGTAAGAGATGCAAGCCAAAGTCAATGCAGTCAAAAGGAATATTCCGGGAATATTCCCTCGTTTTCTATTTTCAGGATTTTCCGAATTTCAGAAGCTCATATCTTTTGCGTCCGAACTCCGATTGATCCCGTTCAAGTTCCTAAATTCATCATAAATCCATACCTTCCTGCCAGTACTACTTTTTGTAATTTTTGGATTTTATTTATTTTCTGTTATTTATGTATTGCCTCGTTTTGCGTGTAGTCGACGATCCCGCCGCGACCGCCGATTTCGCCGTCGAGCCTTCCGAGTTCGACACCACCGCCGCAACTGAAGGCAAGTCCCTTGACGCATTTTGATCCCTTGTTTATAAAATGTTTTTAATCTGTTTATAAAGTTGCATGGCTATTTTTAATGAAATATGTCAAATATAAGTGATAGTTAATCCGAATTTGATGATTCATCCTTGACATTGTTAATCATATCCGTTGTAACCCTAGAACATTGTTTATACCATGTTTATGTTATATGGTATCCTTTGCTACATAGTTCGGTAGAAATGCTTAGGACCCTTTTCCGATGAAAACAACCCAGGGGTGGGACTATTCAAAAAGAATGTTATCAAATGTGATTTGAAAGCTACTACTATGATTTTAGTACTGTTTTCTAAAATGAAAAGAAAAGAAAAAAAATGATTTTTACTTGGGCGGCATGGAATGTCGGGTGGGAGCGGATCGAGCCTTGATCCTTTTGTGCAAGTACCGCCCCAAGTCATATAAGGACCGACGCTTATGATTGCCATTTTAAGCAATACCGTACTACCACATGTCTATAATGGTACGACCTAGCTCACTAATTTGTAGAAGCCTAGTTTAGACTCACCACTCGGTTGTTGTGTGAGAGCCGGAAGGAGGCATTGTTGTGATTGTTGTTTTGCTCACACGGCGCAAGAGGGGGCTTCTGTACTGGGTGGAGAGAACCCTAACAGCGGTGAAACCTCAGCGGGTGGGTCTAGCTAGGTAGAAACATTGTAACGGCCTTGTCACGATCTCTCTGCCGGCACACCAAAGGAAGTGTGTTAATAGCTTGGCACTAAGAGATGATCGTGTCTTGTGGGTAAAGTTGTACACCTCTGCAGAGTAAAACTATTCGAATAGCCGTGCCTACGGTCAAAGGCAAAGCAAGGAATGCTTTCATATTGGTAGACTTTGGTTTTGGTTTTAAAAACAGAAAAGTGTTTGGTTTTGGGGTTCGGGAGTGGTTAGAACTCTCGAATGTTGTTTGGCGGAAAGAGCCAACCAGGTGGACAGAACCTGTTTTAAATTTGACGGATGGAGTCACATGATTAACCCTAATCCTTTAAAATCTGGCGGATAGAGCCTTTTATATCGGTGATGGTGGATAGAACCTCACTACAATATTACATAATTCAATGATTAAAAAGAATTGTGAAAAGTTGCTTTGTGAAATGCTATTACCTAAGTATGGTTTAATAAAATTTGGCTTTATGCAAATGAACCCTACTAAGCTTCCTTTGGAAAGCCCACATAAGCATACTTTCCCAAACTTGCTGAGTACGTTTGTACTCACGTGCTTCATCAACGTTGTCATCATCAGAGATTTATCAAGATGCAACCGAGGAGGGCGAGTTCTACGAGGAGTACGAGGAGGGCTGCCAGGAGGACTAGTTGCGTGCCTAGTCGTCGCCTATGGCGTTGTGGCGTCCGCTGTGTTGCTTTCTTTTGTTTTCGCTGCTTTGCTTCCGGTCTTTAGACTGAGTATTGTAATAAGTGGCCATGTGGCCCATACTTGAATATTTATATTACAAGTTTCGTTATGTTCGGCAATGAAGTATCACTGTGACTGTGTGTACTAGCTACTGATCTGGGACTAGTACGGAAATACACAGGAGATTCTGGATAGCCGATCCGGGGTCTCACACCTGACCCACCCGCTGAGGTTTCACCGCTGTTAGGGTTCCATCCGCCCAGTACAGAAGCCCCCTCTTGCGCCGTGTGAGAAAAACAACAACAACAACAACAACAATGCCTCCTTCCGGCTCTCACACAACAACCGAGTGGTAAGTCTAAGTTAGGTTTCTACAAATTATTCAGCCAGGCCGTACCATTATAGACATGTGGTTGTACGGTAATGCTTAGAATGGAGACAGTCATAAGCATCGGTCCTTAATTGACTTGGGGCGGTACTTGCACAAACCCAGATCATTGCTCTATCCGCTCCCGCCAAACAACCATTTCCTCCCAAGTCCAAATCATTTTTCATTTTATATTTATTTTGTAAACCAACGGCAATACTCCTTGCCTATAACGTTCAACACAAGGTTTTCAAGAGATAATTGAAATTCCCACCCATAGGTGTACATTGACCGACTGCGAGTCTAAGCATTTCTACCGAACTATTCTATTCCACCAATAGTTTATTTTATAATTTTAAAATCTCAGTGTTTGATAAAAATTATGATAATCAATTCTATCATCTCCAAAATTCATGAGACCACCAAGATTCCCCCATTATTATTATGGCACTATATAATCCAATCCAATTTAGTACTCCAACAAGTAAAGTCTATATCATGTGCCATCATAACTCCAAAATCATGCTAAGCTACTGACATCATTGTATATGAAACAATCTCCTCAAAATATAAGTCTTCTTATCGATTATCCATCATCTATACATCGATTAATCTTGTAATCTACTTGATCCACCGAGAATAATTCATAATCTCATCCCCGAGCATATTTCATGAAAGATTCTACACATCCAAGATTTCATAGATTCATTGCCTATAGCTGTTTCCCTAAACAACGACACCATGTTGACTAAACAAATCAAATATAATCCTCATTATTCATAATCCCACCTAGATGGTTATCGCGAAACCATACTTCACAAAATCATCTACTAGACCACCGAGAATACTCCACAATATCATCTTTAACCATCTTGCATACAATCCACCGATAATACTTCATAACATCCTATATTTAATCCTTCACATTATCACCTCTAAATCATCTACTTAATACGCCAAGAATATGTAATATTACCATTTATTAAACCACCGAGAATGATTCGCAATATTATCCATTTAATCCACCGAGTAGGGTTGATAATATCCTTTACCAATCACGCAGTGTCATTTTCAATATCATCTAACTAACCCTTCACATGAACATCTCTAAACCACATAGTATGCTTGTTAACATCCACCGAAATATAAGTCACCACTTATTCTATTTAATCCCCAAGTATGCCTCTCAATATCATTTATTTACTTCTACCGACTATTATTCTTGACATCATTCCTCTGCCAATATTCTCCCAATCCACACAAATTATATGCTTTACCATTCACAGATCAATTCCATAACGACTCCCCTCACATCATCAATATCCATGAAATCTCTAATTTGCCTTTCATACTATTTGTTCCACCGATCATGCCTTCCAAATAGTCTTTTCCCCTAATTAAAGAATATTTTTCTAAAAACATTTATATTGGTGGATCACTGTTCTAGGGCGACAAAGGATCATGGATAACAATGTCAAGGAGGTAGGAACAATAGGTATAACTAAAATCCTAACGTTAACATCATCCATTTATATAAATAGCAATGCAATTTGTAAAACATGGTAAAACATTTACAAAACATAGGATCAACATGCGTCAAGGAGACTTGCCTCGGTCACAACAAGAACGGCGAACTCTGCAAGTCCGGCGGAGGGGTCGGCGGTCGCGTCGGAGTCCTCGGCTACGCGCAAAACGAGGCAACAAATAAATAAAAGAAAATAAATAAAATCCAAAAATTACAAAAATAGTACTGGCAGGAAGGTCTTGATTTTAGATGAATTTAGAAATTTGAACGGAGTCAATCGGAGTTCGGACGGAGAAGTTATGAGCTTCCGAAGTTGAAAAATCCGGAAAATGGAAAAATGAGGAATATTCTGGGAATATTCCATTTCTGATTTTTGCTGATTTTTGGGATTGCTTGGGGTCTATGCCATGTGGGGCCACCATGTCATTGAGATGGGGTTCTTCCCCAAGCTTCATCCATGGAGGGGAAACAGAGGAGCTTTTGCCCCATAGGGCGCCGGCGGGGTGGAGGCTGTGGGCCGGCGACGGGCAGCCGGGAGGCGGCAGCGGCGGCGGCGGGCAGCGGCGTGGCCGAGGTGGCCCGGCAACGGCGGTGGCCGCTGCGCATGGTGCGGGCGGCGTGAGCGTGGCGGCCGGCGGTCAGAAGCGGCCGGCGAGGAACCCGGCGAGTCGGCCCGGCCGGAAGCGGCCAAGGGCGGGCGACGCGGCAGCGTGTGGCCAGCAGCGGCGCGGGCAGGCGAGGTCGCGGCGGCGTCCGGCGGCCAGCAAGGCGGAAGCGGCGGAGGCGGCCGGCCGGCCGGAGGACTCTGGCGACTCAGCGAAGCAGCGCTGCAGGCGCCGCAAGACGAAGAGAGTCCCCAAACACTCCCAAAATCCGATTTTCTCCAAAAATTTGAATAAGGCACTACCTATGGGATGAAGAATCAACTAGATAACATGTAGAGGGACTCAAGATTGCAAAGAATTGAATCCAAACTCACCGGAGAGAGAATTTGGTGATGAACTCGAGTTCGGCCAAATCGACAAGAACTCGAAATTGATCGCCCACACTTGATGAAACCTACCACCGATTGTTGGGTTAGAATCTAGACTCCCACACGATCACAAAGAAACAACCAGAATGAGGATTTACCCACCGGAGAGAGAGAAACGAGGATGAACACGAAGAACGCAAAAATGGCGACCCGGCGTTGGTTTCTTCGATCTCGTGGACGATGGGTTTAGAGAGACGAAAAGAGGGCTATACCAC
Organism: Rhipidocladum racemiflorum; assembly: GCA_036346355.1. Taxonomy (NCBI): domain Eukaryota; kingdom Viridiplantae; phylum Streptophyta; class Magnoliopsida; order Poales; family Poaceae; genus Rhipidocladum; species Rhipidocladum racemiflorum. The sequence goes on from CM070586.1 coordinate 26,125,503, forward strand.
CGGAAAGGGGATTCTTATACGGAGAGAATGGAAGTGGAATCGCGCCGTTTGGAGTTGAAACGGCCGAGTTATGGCCATCAAAGCACATTTTGGTTTTTTGCAAACTGCGCGCATTCCGGTGCAAGTTAGGGCGGGAGACCACCGGGGATGGAAAGATATTGTCGCTACGGACTCAACGGATCCGGCCGTTCGCAATTTGGGTGATTAATGAGGAAGTTAGAGAGGTTTGAATCCATGGAGGAGAGAAGGGAGATGGAGAGCTCCTCCTCTGGAACGAACCGGTCAGGAGGAAGACAAAGAGCTATAGGAACACGACGCTACAGTACCCCTGCTACAGTACCGCCACGTGGCAGCGCGTGACTGGCCGGGAATTACGTAAATGAACCGCCCTAGAGAAAAATTAGGAAAAATGGTCTAAAAATTCCAAAAAAATTCCTAGAACCATTTTGGAATATTTGGAACACAATTGAATTGGTTTAGTTGAATTTGGATGAAATTTGTGGAATTAAATATTCAGGTGCGGATCGCAGGCATTAAACAAAAGCCGCGCGAGATAAAATAGGAACGGAGGTCCAAAAATCCGGGGAATGATTCCTAAAATCATTTCGGAATATTTGGAACACAATAGAAGTGGTTTTAGGATTTTTGGAGCATTTTTGGACTCGGGTGAAATTGCGGGTACCGGCAGGAACTGGAAAATTCGAATTTTCGACCGGAGGGAAATTAAATCCCGATTTTGGATAGGACTGGATGCCAGGTTAATATAAACACCAAAGAAACTCCAATTTTTGAATTTAATTTATTTAAATTAGGTTTTTCTCCAGAAGGCGAAAACTAGGGTGTTACATCCAGCGTTTCTCAGACCGAAGGACATGGTCGTGTAGCAGAATGTCCCAAACGGAGTAATAAAGGAAGTCTTCTCTTCGTCTTCGCGCGATATGCTGATTTGATGATATCCCGAATAAGCATCCAGGAAGCTCATGACTTGCGATTCCGCCGTTGCATCGACCAACTGGTCTATGCGAAGCAGCGGGTAGTTATCTTTTGGGAACGCGGTGTTTAAGCCCGTGCGCTCGACACACATGCGTCACTTGCCTCCTTTCTTCCTGACTATGACTGGATTGGCCAACCACTCTGAGTGCTCGACCTCCCTGATGAAGCCGGCCTTAAGGAGTTTGTCGAGTTCTTCCCGGATGATCGCCTATTTTTTCGGGAAAAATCGTCTGAGTTTTTGTCGCATTGGTTTTTTATCAGGCTGAACCGCTAGCCTGTGCTCGATCACTTCCCTTGGGACTCCGGGCATGTCGGATGGTTCCCAGGCGAACGCGTCCGGATTTGCTCGGAGGAAGGTGATGAGCTCGAGTTCCTATTTGGGATCTACGGAAGATCCCAAATGCATGACCTTGGTGGGTTCCGACTCGCTGAGCGGAACAGCCTTGGTCTCTCCTCCAGGCTGGAGGGCAACTTTGGGCTGGGAGTGCTTCGGCTCTTGGTCGGGGCCGCGCGTAGGCAGTTGGCCGACCATATCCAACGCCCTCTCATCGCAATTTAACGCGGACTTATGGTTCCCCCTCACGGTTATGACCCCATTGGGTCTGGGAACCTTCAAGCATTGGTACGCGTGATGCGTGGCGGCCATGAAATTGGCCAAAGCTGGCCTGCCGAGAATGGCGTTGTAGGCCGATTCGAAGTCGACCACCTCAAAGGTGATCAATTCTATACGGAAGTTACTCGAACTACCGAAGGTGACGGGCAAAACGACCTGGCCTAAAGGCTTAATCGAGGTGCCCGGGACTATCCCAAAGAAGGGAACCGCTATGCTTTTGATCTTGGAGCGAGGGATCTGCATCTCGTCCAAGACCTTGGCGAAAATAAAGTCCAGGGAGCTTCCGGAGTCTATGAGCACTCGGCCCACGACGGTGTCGCTGATGGTCGGGCTTACGACCATCGGAAGCTTCTGTGGTTTGGTCATTCCAAGGGGACAATCATCCTTGGAGAACGTAAGAGATAGCTCGGACCACTTGAGCTGCTGTACAGGGGGTTTACCCTGGGTAACATGGTGTACTTCCCGCGCGGCGTCCTTCAAATCCCGATGAGATTTGTAGGCGGAGGAGCCCCCGAAGATAATCGCGATGTGGTTCTGGGGTTCTTGGTACTCCATGCCATCGTCCTTATCCTCGATGGGTTGGTTGCCTTTGTTGTTTTCTCCTTGTTCCGGGAGCGACAGCATGGGACCTTTGCTGCTGTAAAACCGCTCCAAGCGGTAGGTCCATGTTCGGCAATTCCGTAAATCATGCCCGTATGCCTGATGGAGCGGACAGTAGAGGCCGCTCCGCTGCTCCGTTGGATCGCCTCGATCACGGGGTCAGTTTTATTGCCCTCTGCCCCGAGCATTAAACCCCCGACGATGTGGCTGGGATGTCCGGGGCTGTTGCTGTTCTACTGCAGCGACTATGCCTGGTGAGAGTTGTTTCTTCTTCTTTTTCTTGATCTTTTTGTCCACAGAATTCGAGCCTTTCTTGCTAGCGGAGGTCTCTAATCCAGGCTGAGGTGGTAGCTTTCCTTCATCCAGCATTTTCTTCCACTAGACAGCCTCATCGGTATTAGCGTACCTGTCGGCCATACGGAAGAGCTCGTTGGCCGTTAAATCTGGATGGATCTCCAAGTCCTGTGTGAAGCGCACGTCTCGTACCCTGAACTTAAAAGCCCGGACAACGGCCTCATCCGATATGTTCGGGATCGAGTTTCGGACTTGGATGAACCTCTGGACAAACTGTTGCAGAGTCTCGCCTTCCGTTTGAATCAGGCACTCAAGGTCGCGCTCCTTTCCCGGGCGAATGTAGCAGCTCTGGAAGTTTGCACGGAGTGCTGCACTGAGCTTGCCCCAAGATCGTATGAACCATTCTTTTTGGTTGAAGAACCAAGTGCGAGCAGCCCCATCCAGGACTGTTGGGAGATAATTCGCCATCACTCCCTCATCACCTCCGGTGGCCAGGATTGCGGTGGTATAGATTGAGAGAAACTCGTCCGGGTTCTGGGTCCCGTTGAATCTCTCAATATGCCCAGGCTTGAACTTGTTCGGCCATGTGACGTTCCGAAGAGAGCTCGTGAAGGCCCGACAACCAAAGCTCGGGGTCTCACGGTGGTATCCTCGGTCGTGAAGGTCCTTACGAGTGTCTCCCATCCACCACCCCACGCGTGGACAAATCCGGGAGAAGACCTCACGAGCACGGTGTTTTGTCGATCGCTCGGTCGTGGAGCGTTCGGAACGCTCGTAATCCGGGTGGACGTACGCATGGCGTTCCAAGATAGCTCGGGAGCTACTCTGAGGGTTCTCGCGGACCGAATTAGCCGTCTGGGGGCATTCTCCGAGCATGGCTCTGAGACTCATCCCTGTGTGAGCGGACGGGAGTATGCCCTCGACAGTCCCGGGAAACACTCCGGGCACCCTGGTCGCGAGGAGGGTCCGAGACCTTCAGGTCCGCGGCAAGCCTCTCTAGATCCTCGACCACGACCATGCCTACAGCCTCTAAGTCCAGTCGGTTGGGGAAGTTGCGGAGGTCGCGCACGACCACCGCCGCCAAAGCCTGCAAACGTTCTCAGTTCTGGCGGACGGGTGGCGGAGAGCTCCGGCGGTGTTCTGGGACGTGGTTGGGGGTACGACACTCGCGAGAGTTTCCTCGGGAGGAGTTTCTTTCCCTAGAAACCCGCCTCTCTCTAGCTTGGTGGCGTATGCTCGCAAGGGTCCTGCCCAAGGATGCCTCCAGGTGATGCCTGGCCGCTTCATAGCGGTCGCACTTAGCAGCCCCCGAGGATTCCACCTCGGGCTCGACACGGCTCCCGGCCATGTTAACGCGGCGAGAGTGAGACGAGCGTGAGGGAGACATCATCGTATCTCCTTGAGATGCTGTCTCACGGTCGAACTCAATGTGGTCCGGTATGTCCAAACCATCATAGAGTCCGTCATAGTCATCCTCGTCATCACCGAGGGCAATGCACGGAGAACGGAGGGCCTGTCCTCGTGCTCCGAATTCCGGGGTAAAGCTCCCGGGTTCGGTATGGCCTGCAGGATCGGTCACACCGACCACACCGTCGCCGGCGTAGTACATGTCATCATCATCAACGTCGTTGAAGGCACAGAGACTTCGGGTATCTCCCGAATTCGACATCCTCGAGGATCCTAATTCGCACAGGAATCACTCTGTTGGTCCCCACGGACGGCACCAGCTGTCGACGATTGGAGAACGGGCTCCCGCCGAGCTTATTTGTTGAATGAGGGATCAACAGAGGCCCCTTCGTACGAGCGGGAGGAAGCGTTCAAGCAATGCCTGAACGAGGGAGACACGTGGTGTTTATCCTGGTTCAGGCCTCTCACTACCGAGATAATAGCCCTACTCCAGTGTATTGTGTTTATGATCGGTAAAGTTGTCTCTGCTTTTACAAGTGTTTTGGGGGGATTAAATACAGAAGCCTATGCTGTACAAAAGGTAACTACCCCCTAGAATTACGCCATGCGGCCATATCTGCGGTATCCATGATCCGGAGCCCTTGATTTACGCCTTATTTTGAATTTCCGGCGCACCTTCCCTTGATCTCCGGCGGATTGGTTACCGCTCTCCTTTCTGACGGTTTGACCGAGTCCCCCGACCATTCACCCGGGCATCCGCACGGCCTACGCGAGCATGGCTGCTCGTATTTGCCCAGCGTGATCGTAGGCGAACGGGCGGGCATGTATGCTCGGGCGTTGGGTTGCTCGGGTGCTTTCCCAAGCATCCTCCGAGGGTGCTACATAGTCGGTAGCTTTTGGACCTTCGGGGGTAAAATGGTCTTTTCGGCAAATAGTTAATCCCCGACAAAACCTGTTAGCCTATCTTTTGTAATAAGCTATGCATGTAGAATATTAGCTTGCATTCTGTGCATGACTTGCTGAGTACCAAGTACTCACCCCTTGCAACAATACAGCATCAGTTGAAGAAGAAGCAATGCTAGCACTGGAGGAGTTCCAGGAAGAGCTGACTAACTACGGAGCGAGCCCAGTCAGTTGCCTGTGGTATACTAGATGGCGCCACATCGTTGTTGTTTATTTTCCACTGCAGTTATTTCTTCTAATAAGTATTCGCCCTGCGTGGCGTACTTTTGTAACTTGACCATAAGGTCGAGCAACCAATTTGATTAATAATTAAAGTACTTTATTTATTTCGCTGAGTATGATTGTGATATGTACCGATGTTGAGACTTTGTGCACTAGCGTGATCCTGGACTAGTGCTGAATACACAGAGGGTCCGGATTTGCAAATTCGGGTCCCAACAGAAACCAACTCATTCTGAATTTTATGACTAAGATAATGATAATGAATCTCATTATTTCGAATGCGTTTATGGTGATCTTGCATTACCAAATCAAATTCAGCAATCATCTCAACATAAGCTAGGAAATTACCATTTTGATCATTGTAAAGTTGCTCACTTGATCCTCTAAAAGCCAAACTGTGCTTACCAAGAAATTTGACAACATTAATTATTCTTAATAAGACTTGCCTAATACGCTCTTTCTCCTTTGTGATTTGGTGCTGAAATTCTTTGTCAATTGTTTCATGCTTACTGAGTCTAGCTCTCAGTTCATTTCAAGAGTTCATATTGGTAATATGCTCCATACTAGCCTCATGTTCTTTCAGCCTCTCATTGATATGCCTCCAATCTCTAAACCCATCGTGCACCAATGAACTCTTGCATTTTTCTGAATTAAAAATCTTACAACAAAAGCAAAACACGCTGTCAACATGTTTTGAATAAACCAACCATTTTCTATCACAAACTTCTCCATTGCTCATCTTAATAGAATAATGAGTATATGAAAAATGTCTCCCATTGCCATCCAAAGGAAATACAATATTTTCTTCTCTTATAGGCCCCTTCTCCACTAATATGTCCTTTGACTTATTATCAAGATTATCCCAATTTCTTGGATCATAGATATCCTTAGTAAAAATTGGTTGTTCATCAACATTAGCATTATCTGTAGGAGATGAATTAAATATTGGCTCTTGATTACTCACATTGTTACCACCCATGTTCATGTCAACATTTTCTTTCGGTGTAGGGCCCTGATCTTCTGGATTAATATTAGGTTGTTCCACCACAGGAACTGTAGCCAACTCATCTACATTTCTTAAAGTTCTCGAATTACTGGTAAAGAATTTGTACATGGCTCCTCTTTGTGATTCTATAAACTGTCGGGACCCCGAATTTGCAAATCCGGACCCTCTGTGTATTCAGCACTAGTCCAGGAACGCGCTAGTGCACACAGTCTTAACATCGGTAAATATCACAATCATACCAATCGATATTATCAAAGTACTTTATTTAAATAACCAAACGGGTTACTTGACCTTATGGTCAAGTTACAAATATATGCCTCGCAAGGCGAAACTTATTAAAAGAGAAATAATAGCAGCGGAAAATCAAATAACCCGTGGCGCCATCCAAAGATACCACAGGCAATCGATCGGGCTCGCATCCCTAAGTAGACGGGTCCTCTTGGAGTTCCTCCTCCAAAGCCGGCGTAATCTCCTCTTCAAGCGATATTGTGTTGAGGCAAGGGTGAGTACTTGGTACTCGGCAAGTCATGCACAGAATGCAAGCTAATATACTATATGCATGGCTTGGTACAAAGGAATAGCTTAAGGTATATTTGCGTAAATGCTTTTGACAAGTAATATAAGTAGATTCGCGGTAGAAATAAGTAAAGCGTAAATAACTTTTCAAGAAGTTTAATAAACATTTTCCCCATCCTAAACCATATTTCCATCATCTTCAAGTGTTAAACCAAACCAACCTTTCAAACCAAAGTTATTTTTAGAAAGTCTAACCCTTGATTGTAATTCCGAGCATTGTCCGATCAGTGGACACGGCTATTTAAATAGATTCTAAACTCTGCAGAGGTTATGCACTTTACCCACAAGATACAAATCAAACACCACAAAGGCGAGTTCCGTAACAAAGCCTTTGGAAGCCTCAAACAACACAGTGGTCCTCTCAGGTTCGTGCTCTACACCATCCCTTCCCTTAGCCAAGGCGAAGTATGGGACCAACACACCGTTAGATGGGTATCGGCCACGACCACGATACGCTCCCCGTACAATCACACAAGCGGTGTAATTGACACCCTGAGGCTCCACAAGTGAGTCCTTAGCGACTTAGTCAACTAGGGCCGTCCCATTCCGACCATGTGGTTGCAAGTATGACCAGTTCAAAGGCTTGCAAGGTTAAGTCCTTAGAGTGACCAGGCAAGACTACCCAAGAACCAAATCAACATCCCCAATGCCACAAGCGGCCCACGATTACTCTTGCCACATGCCCTTGGCCGAAATCGTTTATCAAAACCCCAGTTGATTACCAAGCACCACGTGCTATCAACATCACATGATACCTTTCCAAAACAGGTTCAATATATCATTAAGTCAATATTAGCATTTGATTATCCAAAATCATGTCATGAGCACGTGAAAGGTCTAAGCGATACTACAACGGTCTAAACCCATGTTGTCAATTTAATAATGTCCAACTAGTAAACCACAACTAGGGTGACAAAGGGTCATGGCACATACTTAAGTAATCAAGGTGTCATATAGCAAATTGGTATTTATCTAACCCCATGTTTAAACAAAGTATTTCTCTAATTGAACTAGCATGCAATAGTTTAAATCAAAATAGATTTCAAATAGGATCAACATGGTCAAAGCACAACTTGCCTTCAAAAAGTACTTGCTCTTGGTCTTGAGTTGGATCCTGAGTCAATACTTCTCCTTCGAATCCTTCCCTGACTTCAACGTCTACTCGTAAAAGCGTGCAAATAGCAAATACACAAATAAACACTAGGCAAAAATATCCCAAAACTCCAAAAAAAATACATAAACATAGATAACATAATTTTCTGGATTTTTAGAAACTGGAATAAATCAAATTTGGAGTTAAGGCGCAAAAGTTATGATTATTTAAAGTTTAAATAATCATTTAAATAATTTTACAGAGAAAAACTTTAGTCAAAAAATTAAATAAAATTCATATTTAGGTAGATCTCAATTTTATACAAATTTAGAAATTTGAATCACTCAAATCGGAGTTGAAACGCAAAAGTTATAGCGTTTGAAGTTTGAAACAAAATCAAATCATTATTTCGAATTAATAAATCATTTTCTTTTCGAAAATTAATTATTGCGTCGGCATGGACACGTGGCAGCACTGGATTGGTCTGGCTGGCGTCGGTAGGTCCATGGGCGTAGTCCACGCTCGGCTGGTCCACTGCGTGGACTCGGCCCACGACTCGTGTCGCCGACATGTGGGCCCACTCGGGTGACGTCATCGGCCGGCGTCGGCGAGGATTCGACCACGGTCTTGACATGTGGGACCTTGTGACGTCATGGGTGGCGTCGGCGCTAGGCTGGATTAGCCAGCGACATGCGGGCCCTCTAACACGCGGGCCCGCGTGTCGGCCGTCCTACACTGCCAGCGTGGGCCGGCCCGACCGCGTCGGTCCAACTTCCCGACACGTGGCGCAATCCCGGCCGTTGATTGAAATTCGGCGGCGCGATTAGATCCGAGGTTAACCACGTTGAATCTACTCAATGATCGTGGGCCGTTCGATCTAGATCGGACGGTCCAGATCTAATCTATAATAATCACTACCACGACGCGTGGCAATTGTGAACCGTTGGATCTTGATCCAGCGGTCCGAATCTAATCGGGTTTGGAACACGTGAACTCACCTCAACCGCACGATCAAGATCGGACGGTCCTGAGCTTCGCGAGGGTGATGGCGGCAGCGGTGCTGCAGCCACCGGAGACGAGAACGACGACGAGCCCGACGGCGTTTCGGGGTTGCTCCGGCGAGATGAGTCCTCCCTTCGGGTGCGTCTCGTCACGGGGATTCCGGATCTGGGCTCCTTCTCGGCGGAAGACGACGGGCGGCGGCGGAATCGAGCAAAAACCGCGGCGGAGTGGCGCTCAACTACGGCGAGCTCGCACGGGCAAACGGCGGCAGCTCAGGCGAGATGGCTCGGGGGAACGGGTGCGCAAAGATGAGGGCAACCTCGGGGGACGTCTCACGCTTTAAATAGCCTCGGCGTTCGTGCCCGAGACGGAAACCTAGTTCTACACGGCGGCGGGCGCGGCGGCGGAGTCCGGCTCGGACTCGGCGGAGACGATGACGCTCAGCCGTCCACGTGGCACGATCAACGGCCACGATCGCACGGGCGCGATCGGATCCGGGCCGGATACGGCTCGAACCGGTACGGGCGGATCTCAGCCGTTGGATCTTGATCCAACGGTTGGGATTGATTAGGGTTTTGAGCTGGTTTGATCGAGTCAACTGGCTCGGGTCGGGTTCGGGTCGGACTCGAACTCGAGTCTGACTCGGGCTCGGTCGGATGAACAGTACAAACCCACTCGCATTTTCCAGCGATTTAATATTTAAAATAATTCGATAATTCATTTAATTCATTAAAAATAGCAAAAGACTTAAAAATTCAGAAAAATTCTGGAAAATATTTTGGATCATTTTGGACTCAAATAAAATATTTCCAACAAAATTTTATTTGCAAAATTAAATTCTTTAATTATTTCAAAATGGAATAAATTCAAATAAATTCCAAATAAATCCAAATAAATTCCAGAAAATTCCAAAAATTCACCAAAGTGCCAAATCACACATGAATTTAAGAGAAGCAAAATTTTGGGGTGTTACAAACCTCCCCCCCTTAATAGAATCTCGTCCCCGAGATTCAGGGCTTACTAAAGGAATAGGTTTGGAAACTCTTTCTTCAAATCCTCTTCGCGCTCCCAAGTCGCTTCGCTTTCTTCATGGTTGCTCCACTGAACTCTACAGAAACGGGTTGACTTGTTTCTAGTTTCTCGATCCATTGTGTCTAGAATCCTCACGGGATGCTCCTTATAAGTCAAATCCTCTTGCAACTCAATTGACTCTAGCGGTGTCTGTTCCTCAGATGGGACACATGGAATACGTCGTGCACTCCTGCTAACGACTGTGGCAACTCCAGCTGATAAGCAACCTCTCCTCTGCGGCTCGCAATCTTAAATGGTCCAACATAACGGGGTGCAAGTTTCCCTTTGGCATGGAACCTCTTAACTCCCCTGAGAGGCGTAACTCTGAGGTAAACAAAGTCTTACGGTTCAAAACTCAAGTCTCGCGACGATTGTCGACATAACTCTTTTGTCGTGATTGGGCTACCTTCAACCTTTCCCTAATCATGGCGACCGTTCTTCACCTCTTGAAGAATATCAGGCCCAAAGACACGGCGCCACGGTCTCATTCCAATTCAATGGCGTCCGACAGGTCGACCATACGATGCCTCAAAAGGTGACATCGTAAACTAGCCTGATAACTATTGTTGTAATCGAACTCGGCATACGGCAAACTCTTATCCCAAGAGGTAGCATAAGCCAATGCACAAGCTCTCAACATATCTTCGAATCTGGTTGACTCTTTTCGGTCTGTCCGTCCGTCTGCGTGGATGATAAGGCATCTTGAAGTTCAAGCGGTTTCCCATGGCTTCATGCAACTTATTCCGAACCTTGAGGTAAATTGGGTACCTGTCCGACACGATCCTCTTGGGCACTCCGTGCAAGCAGACAATTACGGTCATGTATAATTCGCTAATTTATCTCCGAGTAAGTGGTCTTCACGGGGATAAAATGGGCTACTTTAGTCAAGCGATCCACTATAACCCATATGGAGTCATAACCTCCTTGAGTCTTGACAAACCGGTAATGAAATCCATTCCGATTTCCTCCCACTTCCACTCAGGTATTTTCAGCGGTAGCAATCCTGCTGGTCTACGATGCATTGCCTTGACTCTCGGCATACGTCGCACAATGCAACATGCTCGGCAACTTCACGCTTCATACTCGGCCACTGAATCTCTCCTTGAGATCCCGATACATCTTGGCGCTTCGGGATGAATTGAGTACTTAGAGTCATGGGCTTCTTCCGTAATCGATTGCTTTAACTCCTTTTGTTAGGCACACAAATGCGATCCTTCATCCACAACGTGCCTTGCTCATCCAACTTGAAGTCCTCTGCCTTGCCTTCCTCCTTGATGGACTTAATCCTGCGGATCTTGTCATCATCCTTACGTCCTTCTCGGATCTGATCCTCTAGGGTAGGCTTTACTTCTAATGTGGCCAAGAATCCGCTAGGTACAACCTCAATCTTCATTTTCTCAAAATCCTCACATAACTCATCGACTTGTGGCTAGCAACGTACTCACGGTATGGCTTTTCCGACTCAGGGCATCGGCTACTACGTTGGCCTTCCCGGATGGTAATGGATTCCAACATTGTAGTCCTTGATTAACTCTAACCATCTCCTCTCGCCTCATATTCAGATCCGATCGGGTGAATATGTACTTAAGGCTCTTATGATCCGTATACACTTCACATCTGTTTCCAATCGAGATAGTGACGCCATATCTTCAAAGGCATGCCCTACGGCAGCTAACTCTCGGTTATGTGTCGGATAATTTTCCTCATGCGGCCTCAACTGCTTTGATGCATAAGCGACGACCTTTCCGCTCGTGCATCGGCACACATCCAAGTCCTTGGCGCGATCGTCACAATAAATATCGAAGCTTTGAGCAACATCCGGTAGAACTAACAGAGTCTTTGGCGTCAATCGCTTCTTCACCTCTGAAATCCTTTCTCACATTCTCAAGGCGTCCATGCAAACTTCTTTTCCTTCTTCAAGATTGCGTAGAGGTTTCGCAATTGTCGAGAAGCCTTCGATGAAACGGGCGGTAGTATCCTGCCATTCCAAGGAAACTCCGAATGCAGGTCACGCCTTCTGCTCCCAATGTAACACGCCTTCTACTTTGCTTGGGTCCACGGCGACTCCTTCTTCCAGTCATTACATGTCCAAGAAACTCCACCTTGTCCTTCCAAAAATCACACTTGCTGAACTTGGCGAAAAGTTGTCGTTCCTCGACTTTTCCAAAACTTCGCCTTAAGTGTTCGGCATGTTCAGCCTCTGTCTTGGAGTAGATTAGGATATCGTCTATGAACACGACGACAAACTTGTCCAAATATTCCATGAACACCTTATTCATCATATTCATGAAATAATTTGCGCATTAAATCGGCCCAAAGGACATAAATCAGAAACTCGTAATGTCCATATCTTGACGAGAATGCGATTTTGAATACCTTCTGATCGGATCTTCAAGCGATGGTATCTCGATCTCAGATCAATCTTGGAGAAAACTCCGGCTCCTCTCAATTGATCAAACAAATCATCAATCCTGGGTAGCGGATACTTATTCTTCACGGTGACTTCATTGAGTGCACGGTAGTCAATGCACATCCTGAAACTCCCGTCCTTCTTCTTGACAAACAAAACTGGTGCTCCCCACGGCGACGAGCTCGGTCTGATAAATCCTTTCTCCATTAATTCTTCTAACTGTTTCTTCATTTCTACCAACTCCTCGGTGGACATCCGATAGGGTCTCTTTGCTATCGGTCTTTGTGCAGGTACAAGCTCTATCACAAACTCTATGTCCCTGTTTGGCGGCATACCCGGGTAGATCTTCTGAAAAACATCGGGTACTCATTCACTCTTTGGGACATCCTCTATGCTGATTGCCTTGGTATCGTTACCCATCAATCGGCCCATCTCTAATCGCAGTGGCTTGAAATTCTACTTTCTTCCCACACGGGCTCTCAATCGAGATAGTCCTTCGTCCACAATCCAATACGGCCTTGTGCTTGGATAACCAATCCATTCCCAATATGACGTCTAAGGTGCAGGTCTCCAAAATTATAAGGTTTGCTAGGAACTCTATTCCATCTATTAGTATTCTCACCCTAACATCCTACTTTCGTTCGGAGTTCGAACCAGGGTTTGAACTAAAAGCATGCACTTAAGTCTTGCAATCCTCAAATCATTTCTAGTAGCAAAGCCTTGCGAAACAAACGAATGCGAAGCTCGAGTCAAACAAAATCACAGGTGTACTGAGTTAACAAGTAACTTACCCAAAGACGACGTCAGTAGCATTCGTCAGAGTGCATCTGCGGTGACATGGTTGACTCGGCCTCTCACCACGGTGCAGGGTATGGCTCCTGTGTCTTTGGCGTCCTAGCTGGGTGGTTCCTAGATTGAAGCGAACTGGGGTCACTCCTGCTTTGTCTTCTTTGGACAAGCTGTTGGCAAAGTGTCTGGCTCGTTCTGCGATTGTAGCAGCGTCTCACTGTTCCTTCTTGTTGCACAGGGTAGCGTTTCTAGCGGGGTGGGGTGCAGTAGTTCTGATTGGCAGGTCTTGGTCTTGGGGATGGTGTCCTTGTTGCATTCTGTGGTTGGAATCGAAGAATTGATTTGGTGCAACTCTCAGCGGTATTTGCGTTCCCTGGCGTGATCCTTCTTTGTTGCATCCTGCGCTTCCTGTTCTCATCCAGTTCCTTGCGCTTGTTCTCAAGAATAAGCGCCTTATTCACCAACTCTTGGAAATCTGGAAAGGTGTGGGTGATCAATCCTACTTGCAATCCCGAGTTAAGTCCCTTCATAAAACGAGGTATGCGGATTTATCCGTCGCTACATCCTCAGTGCGTAGCGTGCTAGGCTGTGTGAACTTGTTCAGGTAGTCGGCCACCGGCTGATTACCTTGCTTCGGTGCTCTGAACTCCTCCTTCTTAAGGTCCATGATTCCTTCAGGCACGTGATATCGTCGAATGCATTGTGAACTCTTCCCAAGTGATATCTTGAGGGTTCTCTTGCGTGGCACGTAAATTCTCCCACCATTCGGCGCTGTTCCTTCCAAGCGATGAGAAGCGTGAAGTACCTTCTCATTTCCTATGCATTGAGCTATGTGTAGCTTCCTCTCGATTGATCTTAACCAATCATCGGCCTCCAATGGATTGGCATTCCCGAGAGAAAGTGGGTGGGTTAGTTCTCATGAACTCGGCAGTCTTGTATTCTGGCGTGGTCCCCGATTAACTTGATTAGCAAAGTGGCCTGAAGCGATGGACGTGCTGCATTTGTTGCATCATAGCATGCATCAAGCGAGTCTGAGCAGCAAGAAAGGCTACAAAATTCTGCATATCAATCAAGCGGTGCTGGTGCTCCATCATTGGGGTTTTCTGTGGCGAGAACCACTCCCATTGCTTCCAAAGTTTCCACGGGTGTTCACCATCACATCGATTTGCTCTAGGTTTAGAGATGAGAGGGAAACAAGAATAGACAAGTAATATGGAACTTATGCGGGCGAAAGGTGTAACTTTAAGGTCCAACTTTATTACTAGTAACTTGGTATGGCTGCTTACAATGCCTAAGGGCCTTGCAACACATAATGCACACTCAAAGAAGCAATGAAAATCCAAATCGAACTAACACTGGAGTCTAACGCCTAAAGGGTGACTCTTTATTCTATGACGCGACTCGGCGAAGGAGTCTCACTAAAGAACCTATGCTCACTCATCGAGAAAACCTCCACGGCCTGGGTACGGGTCTTTGTGGCATAAGCGCCAAACGATCGCCATGTCCAATGATTGTGTCCTCTGTGGTAGTCGAAGAAGCGATGTCCTCATCGAGGTCGACTCCTCCGGATCTGGCTCGTGTAGCTCGAAATCTTGGCTCTGCAGGTCCGTCCGTACAAAGTCATCTCCAACTCGTCAATCCTTCGCAGAAGGTGTGCCACATACTCTTGAGCTTCCCGCCATCTGTTCTTCTCTGTCGTGATCTCCTTGCGGGCCTTCTGTAGCTCCTGGCTTGTATTATCTAGTACATCCTCTGAGCGACGACAAATCGTGCCAAGCGTGTCACCGTGGCATCCTCATCCTGAATCGCCTTCGGGTCAAGAAGGTTATCGCTGCGCGGATGATAACGGAACACCGTACTCTCCAACTCTCTGGCGTAAATACGGGTAATGTGCCGCATTGCTCGTCGTGATACTTCTTGGATACCCATCTGCATTGTAGATCTCCTGGCGATCAGGTGTATCGAGCGATTGCACAGGCCCTTTTTCCTAGCAGGTACCTCAATCCTCACGTCACAAGCCTTGATCAATCCTGCTTGTCTGATCACTTCCACTTGGTATTGGGGCTTCTCAAAATCTCCGAGAGTCTGTAGCATATGCCAAAGTTCTGCAGCGTGACCAACTCCCAGATCAACGTAGTTGAACTCTTCCTCCATCTGTCACAAGAGTGCTTTACGTAAGAACTCGGAATTTTTAAATTGTGACAAGGTAAGGGAAAATTTCAGCAAGAGACAAGAAAAGAGAGAAGGGGATAAGTCGAGAGGTCATTTCTTATCTTGACAACTTTTTAGCTTTAGAAAATAGGTTTTATCCTCACTACGACCATTCTAGCTTAGGGTTGAGCCTACAGTCAACCTGGCTCTGATACCACCTCTGTCGGGACCCCGAATTTGCAAATCCGGACCCTCTGTGTATTCAGCACTAGTCCAGGAACGCGCTAGTGCACACAGTCTTAACATCGGTAAATATCACAATCATACCAATCGATATTATCAAAGTACTTTATTTAAATAACCAAACTGGTTACTTGACCTTATGGTCAAGTTACAAATATATGCCTCGCAAGGCGAAACTTACTAAAAGAGAAATAATAGCAGCGGAAAATCAAATAACTTCGTGGCGCCATCCAGTATACCACAGGCAACTGACTGGGCTCGCATCCCTAAGTAGACGGGTCCTCTTGGAGTTCCTCCTCCAAAGCTGGCGTAATCTCCTCTTCAACTGATATTGTGTTGAGGCAAGGGTGAGTACTTGGTACTCAGCAAGTCATGCACAGAATGCAAGCTAATATACTATATGCATGGCTTGGTACAAAGGAATAGCTTAAGGTATATTTGCAGTAAACAGCTTTTGACAAGTAATATAAGTAGATTCGAAAGCAGTAGAAATAAGTAAAGCGTAAATAACTTTTCAAGAAGTTTAATAAACATTTTCCCCATCCTAAACCATATTTCCATCATCTTCAGTGTTAAACCAAACCAACCTTTCAAACCAAAGTTATTTTTAGAAAGTCTAACCCTTGACTGTAATTCCCGAGCATTGTCCAGTACCGTGGACACGGCTATTTAAATAGATTCTAAACTCTGCAGAGGTTATGCACTTTACCCACAAGATACAGTCAAACACCACAAAGGCGAGTTCCCGTAACAAAGCCTTTCGGAAGCCTCAAACAACACAGGTGGTCCTCTCCGGTTCGTGCTCTACACCATCCCTTCCTTTAGCCAAGGCGAAGTATGGGACCAACACACCGTTAGATGGGTATCTGGCCACACCACGATCGCTCCCCGTACAATCACACAAACGGTGTAATTGACTCCCTGATGCTCCACAAGTGAGTCCTTAGCTACTTAGTCAACTAGGGCCGTCCCATTCCAGCCATGTGGTTGCAAGTATGACCCAGTTCAAAGGCTTGCAAGGTTAAGTCCTTAGAGTGACCAGGGCAAGACTACCCGAAGAACCAAATCAACATCCCCAATGCCACAACTGGCCCACCTGATTACTCTTGCCACATGCCCCGGTCGAAAACTGTTTATCAAAACCCCAGTTGATTACCAAGCACCACGTGCTATCAACATCACATGATACCTTTCCAAAACAGGTTCAATATATCATTAAGTCAATATTAGCATTTGATTATCCAAAATCATGTCATGAGCACGTAGCAGGTCTAAGCAGTATACTACAACGGTCTAAACCCATGTTGGCAATTTAATAATGTCCAACTAGTAAACCACAACTAGGGTGACAAAGGGTCATGGCACATACTTAAGTAATCAAGGTGTCATATAGCAAATTGGTATTTATCTAACCCCCATGTTTAAACAAAGTATTTCTCTAATTGAACTAGCATGCAATAGTTTAAATCAAAATAGATTTCGAAATAGGATCAACATGGTCAAAGCACAACTTGCCTTCAAAAAGTACTTGCTCTTGGTCTTGAGTTGGATCCTGAGTCAATACTTCTCCTTGAATCCTTCCCAGACTTCAACGTCTACTCGTAAAGCGTGCAAATAGCAAATACACAAATAAACACTAGGCAAAAACATCCCAAAACTCCAAATAAAATCCATAAACAGAGAGAACATAATTTTCTGGATTTTTAGAAACTGGAATCGCCAAATTTGGAGTTAAGGCGTTAAAAAGTTATGATTATTTAAAGTTTAAATAATCATTTAAATAATTTTACAGAGAAAAACTTTAGTCCAAAAATTAAATAAAATTCATATTTAGGTAGATCTCAATTTTATACAAATTTAGAAATTTGAATCACTCAAATCGGAGTTGAAACGCAAAAGTTATAAGCGTTTGAAGTTTGAAACAAAATCTGAAATCATTATTTCGAATTAATAAATCATTTTCTTTTCGAAAATTAATTATTAAGCGCCAAAGATGGACACGTGGCAGCACTGGATTGGTCTGCTGGCGTCACCGGTCCATGGGCGTAGTCCACGCTCGGCTCGGGTCCACCGTGGACTCGGTCCACGACTCACGTGTCGGCGACATGTGGGCCCACTCGGGTGGCGTCATCGGCGGCGTCGGCGGGGATTCACCACGGTCTTTGACATGTGGGACCTTTGTGACGCGTCATGGGTGGCGTCGGTAACTGGCTGGATTAGCCACTGACATGCGGGCCCTCTGACACGCGGGCCCCGCGTGTCAGCGTCACACGCACGCGCGCGTGGACGGCGCTGACCGCGTCGGTCCAACTTCCCGACACGTGGCGCAATCCCGGCCGTTGATTTGAAATTCGACGGCCGCGATTAGATCCAGGGTTAACACGTTGAATCTACTCAATGATCGTGGGCCGTTCGATCTAGATCGGACGGTCCAGATCTAATCCTATAATAATCACTACCACGGCACGTGGCAATTGTGAACCGTTGGATCTTGATCCAACGGTCCAGATCTAATCGGGTTTGGAACACGTGAACTCACCTCAACCGCACGATCAAGATCGGACGGTCCACAGAGCTCGCGAGGGTGATGGCGACGCGGCGGTGCTGCAGCCACCGGAGACGAGAACGACGACGAGCCCGACGGCGTTTCGGGGTTGCTCCGGCGAGATGAGTCCTCCCTTCGGGTGCGTCTCGTCACGGGGATTCCGGATCTGGGCTCCTTCTCGGCGGAAGACGACGGGCGGCGGCGGAATCGAGCAAAAACCGCGCGGAGTGGCGCTCAACTACGACGAGCTCGCGACGAGCAAACGCGGCAGCTTCGGCGTAGATGGCTCGAGAACGGGTGCGCAAAGATGAGGGCAACCTCGGGGGC
The DNA here is from genome assembly GCA_036346355.1 of Rhipidocladum racemiflorum. Lineage (NCBI taxonomy): Eukaryota > Viridiplantae > Streptophyta > Magnoliopsida > Poales > Poaceae > Rhipidocladum > Rhipidocladum racemiflorum. The sequence goes on from CM070586.1 coordinate 26,143,808, forward strand.
GTCTCACGCTTTAAATAGCCTCGGCGTTAGTGCGAGGCGAAACCTAGTTCTACACGGCGGCGGGCGCGCGGCGAGTCCGGCTCGGACTCGGCGGAGACGATGACGCTCGGCCGTCACGTGGCACGATCAACGGCCCACGATCGCCGGGCGCGATCGGATCCGGCCGGATACGGCTCGAACCGTGCGGCGGATCTCGGCCGTTGGATCTTGATCCAACGGTTGGGATTGATTAGGGTTTTGAGTGGTTTGATCGAGTCAATCGCTCGGTCGGGTTCGAACTTCGAGTCCGACTCGGGCTCGATCGGATGAACAGTACAAACCCACTCGCATTTTCCAGCGATTTAATATTTAAAATAATTCCCGATAATTCATTTAATTCATTAAAAATAGCAAAAGACTCGAGAAAAATTCCAGAAAAATTCGAAAATATTTTGGATCATTTTGGACTCAAATAAAATATTTCCAACAAAATTTTATTTGCAAAATTAAATTCTTTAATTATTTCAAAATGGAATAAATTCAAATAAATTCCAAATAAATCCAAATAAATTCCAGAAAATTCCAAAAATTCACCAAAGTGCCAAATCACACATGAATTTAAGAGAAGCAAAATTTTGGGGTGTTACATAAACTCATCTATCCGTTTCTTCTTCTTCCTTTTCTCACTGCCGGATGGATACTTTCTAGACGACATGACTATATGTTGAAAACTAAAAATAAACAATTATTATTTGAAGGCTATCGCAAAGCTACAAAGGTACTAGATCAACTCAAAAAAATTATTACCAATTATGTAGAACTCTCAAATCCCAATATCATATATGCATCAACACGGTCCAATCAAATGATTACAAGTGGCCTACTGCAAATTCATAAACCAAATATGAAACATCAAATTACCGATCTATCTAATTGACATGTTAAACATAATAGATGTAACATGTAATCACGTTGGTTAGGGTAATTGGCAAAACCAATATGACAAGGTGGTGTCGGGCCGTCGGCGACTTGGCGTGGCGGCTGCGTCACGACCTGCGAGGTGGCGTCGCGGACACTCCGCTCGTCGCGTCGTGCCACTTGATGCCTGATCGCATTCGCTCGTCGCGTCGCTGCAGCAGATGAAAGCCGAAAGGAATCGGTCTCTGGCATCGGCGCGTCGCTGGGGGGCGGGGCGGTTGCCCCCCCCCCCCCCCCCGGCGGCCGGCACATGCCAGTGAGATATAGTGTTTGATATACATGTTTGTTTTGAGATAGAGGATATGAGTAGAAGCGTATGACAAGTCGATGGCTATTCTGAAGCTTTTTAATGTTTTCCCACAAAAATTAGGGAAGAAAATAGTGGTAGAGAATACTACAAATCGAGATAATTAACTTGTGACTTGTGATGAGTGTAAATGAACTCAAAGCGACAAGTCAAAGGGCTTTCGCAATTCTCCCCCTTTTTTCCGTTTTGCCAATACGTAGAAGCTCATATATGACGTCTCGGGGGTAATCTTCATACTCTGAAGCACTCATCTTGCTAAATTTTAGCAACAGATGCTTCAAAATGTACGTACTCCAGTCCGGATTGCCTTTTAGTGCACATCTAGTACGAGGCTCAATAAATAAATAAAGAATATAGACGCACGAAAGCACATGAGCGTCGTGTATATATTTTAGTGCTCGCCTGCATAGCTGAGCCTATCGAGCATGCACACAAGTAACCCTTGTGCGACCTCAAGAAAAAAAAAAAAAAAGAAAGAAAGAAAGAAACTTTCATACATTGAGTATCCAACATATATAGAGAGGAGGAAGTTAATTTTGCTGACTGCAGCTGGTGCGGTTGATGGCGTCGAGCAGCGCAGAGCAACCTCCCGTGGAGATGGACGCCAAGCTGATGATGGCCAAAGGCAGTAGTGTTTGCCTGCGGCGGGTAGATAATACTTTCCATGAATCCGCTACGTTGGTGGAGGTTATGGTCTCCATGGATCCGCAGCTGCTACAATCAGCATGCTCTGGATCTTGGCAAGATCTGAGTTTCCTTCTCAACAGGAACGATGCACCCGGGCGGTCAGATGTGATGCCAACTGGATCATCCCTTGAGTTGCTTGAGCTCGGCACCAAAGCGAGCTCGGTGACGCAGCAAGCTTCCAATGAAGTGGAAGAAGGTGTCCATCAACCTGCAATATTGTCTCAAGCATTGAGACACCGCACTCCATGCGGTGGCCGCCAATGGTGACAGCGACAACTTCTTGATAAGTGCCGACGTCATCTACGGCAAGGCCAAGCACCTCCTGTTTGCGCAAAACAAGAATGGTGACACTCCCCTGCATTGCGCTGCTAGGGCTGGGAGATCCAAAATGGTCTGTCGTCTCATTGCTCTGGCCAGAGCTGAGGATGAAGGTGGTGAGAGGCTCAAGGAACTCCTGAGAAAGGAGAATGCGCATAAGGAGACGGCCTTGCATGAATTTGCTGAATTTTAATGAAATTTCACTGAAATTGATAACCCTGGTTTATAGCAGGGCTGATCAAATAGAGCGTTAAGAAACCAATCTGAGTTATATGAAATTTCACTGCAATTGATAACCCTGGTGTATAGCAGGGCTTGTCAAACAGAGCGTTAAGAAATAAAACTGGGCTGATCAAACACAGCGTTAAGAAATAAAACTGAGTTATATGAAACTTCAGAACAAGAAGACCAAAATATGAATACACAATTCTTGACTTGGGTGCACGATCAAAGGAAATTTGTCTGTCTATATAAGTATAAATATCTGGGGAGATTTAAGGCCCCGTTTGGCAACTTGGAACCGAGCTGTTCCTACTAGAATCTAGGAGAAACTCAGCCAAACAAGATAAAACTCAAAACGATTCTCCTCGGAACGTTTCTTCTTTTTCCATACCGTGGTTGAATCACTCTCAACCCCGTTTCTACTAGTTTCTATTAGAATCTAGAACCGTACCAAACGGTTTGCAAAAAGTGATTCTGATTCTACATGAAACGTTTCTACCAAAAATCTGGAACCGTTTTCGTTTCTACTATCTGGAACCGTACCAAACGGGGCTTAAATGTACCTCGTTAGAGATAAAAGTATTTGAAGTAATTCTAAAAAAAATTAACATCTGGCCTTAAATTTTAAGGGTTTACATTTGCTAATTGTCTTAGAGATATATCAGTTTGACAAAAAGAGAAAAGTAGCACTAGCATCACCTATAATTCAAAAGTTGACAGTATGTAAATTTGCCAGAGGGCCACCTCCCAGTCCTTTCTTCCGCATTGACGGGTATATCTCAAAATAAATTACACTAATTAAACATAAAATCAAATATTCCAAATATATTTCATTTAAGAAAATTAAAATGTCAACATTCATAATTCACAAAGAAAAATATATACACTATACTATACCACACTACACCGTGCAATTATGCGGACCAATTGACCAGTTCTTATAATAAACAATAAAAAAGGACAAAAAAAATTCTCGACATGACCGTGAGAAAAAGAGAATGATCTACATGGGGCTAGATTTTAATGTGCATGTTAAAAGATATAGACATATGCTACTACAGTTGTATAACTAATGCAGCTATAATTTTCAATCATATGCATTAGAGTTGTATAGGAAATACAATTATGTTTGAAATCTTTAGCTGCACAATTGCACGAACAATTATACTAGTTCTTATAAAAAATAACTGTAGCCAAATCACAACCATTAGATGTTTTATTGCACCTATTTATAAACATAAAAGGTAACAAGGAATCCTAATAACTAAAAAAAATGCTCTCCTGAAGGTATACTCAGGTTAAATTTGATTTATTTTTTTTTTTGCACGTAACTTGAATTAGTGTTGTGATATATTGGAACTGTATAGTGTACAAGGCATTGGAACGTAGATACAAGGGCCAAGAGATTTAGTTCAAAAGAAAAAAAATTAGTGTACTTGGAATGTTTGGTATAAGTACAACTGTACAAGACATAAATAATCTTATTTGGCTAAACGATGGAATTGAAGCCTAAGACTATGGATGCATCGATAATTAATACGATCTCGTAGCCACAATGGAAGTTACTTTGCAGGGGAAAAAACATTCGAGGATATATTTTTAAGCATGACCCATAAAAGCAAAAGAAAATAATTGAGGTTAGCGAGGCTTGATTTCTCCTATTTATCTTTCTATATTACAGAGCTTTGAAGAAATGATAGGCAGTGCACTCGTAGATGCCGGCGCTATAAACGGTGATTATCGCCTGGATCACATTGAAGAAAAGTATACTGACCAAGTAAATCTTGATGAAAGAGAAGAATCAGAGAAGATGAAAGATTCAACGGATACTTCTTGTATTATCGCAGTTCTAATATCAACAGTGGTATTTGGTGTAACTTTCGTCCCGCCTGGAGGTTATAGAGCCGATGATCACCCAAAAGAAGGAACACCAACGCTTGCTGGGAGGTATGTTTTTGATGCATTAATGATGGCCAACGCACTCGCTTTCATCTCATCCACGACAGCTATTATCTTTTTCCTGCGCTCTGGATCTGCTGTGGTTAAATTGTCGGTCCGCCAATTTTCCTTTGCCATAGGCTCCTATCTCTTGAAGTGTTCGGTCACAAGCCTGGCTGCCGCCTTTGCACTGGGTGTGTTTACGATTCTAGGTCCGGTTGGTAAAACTATCCCCGCTGCAGTCTGTTACCTAAGCCCTTTTGTTGTGATTTACAACAGTACTGAATTGTTCTTGAAATTGATGGTCTTTGCACAACTTTCACGTGTCAGAAGGGGGATAATTTCGACATCGTGCGGCTCGTGCCCGATATGCTGCCTACATTAGCGCCCCTCGCCATTATTTTTGTTTTCGCCACAGCGGCAAGGCACGAGTACCACCACATGCTAAAATACAAATCACCGGCACCGTTGGCTTGAAGAGTCGTCAAATATTATATGGTGACTGACGGCGGACAGGTATGAAATGAACCAATATTTTTCCTTTCTTTCTAAATTTTGAGTGGAATTTTTTTATATTTTTGAGCGAGGGTGTTCTCACTCCACTGTGTTTTGTTGGGCAAATACTGTACAAGTTTTCTTGTTCCAGACTTGTTGAGCCCATAATCATGTAACGGTGGTTAATGTATTTTTCTTGTAACACTATTTAATTTGTGTTGTGTAACTGATATATATTATTCGTGTAAAGTTTGTATGAATTTAATAGCAGAAATCTCCCGTACCTGGCTAAAAGATATGGTAAAAATATGAAGCTATTACTATTCTTAGTATAAAAATATTTGCCTGGAATAAGTTATTAGCTAGTAATTTAACTGTGCTTATCTGTCTTAATGGACTAAACCTCGCATGTGAACTCGAGTGCTAATTGACAACGCAATCAATTACCTTCGTCTATAGAAAATAAAAAGAGAATCCTACAGGAAGCCCTACACGCATGGAAAAAAGTAAAAATGAACGTGCGTGTTGTTCGTAACTAGAAGTACTGAAAACGGATCGGATACAGATGGATAATAGTTTTATCATATTTGTTTTCATATTTTTTATCTAATGCGGATATGGATACGAATAGTCGGATACGAATACGAATATAGATAATATCAAATACAGATACGGATCGAATACGAATCGAATCGGATACGTTTACGAATATTTATCGGAACATGATAACCCCTTAGATTGTACATAAAAAATCAACGAAAACACATAACTAGTTGATTTGATCAAAATATTATTAAAAATTGAATAAATATAAACACTTTCATTCACTTAGACAATAGTTAGATACCATGTCGCAAACAAAATTATGTAAAACTTAGTTCATCACGCACATACGATTAGTTCATCATACATGTAGATCAAAACACAAAATGAAAGCCATCCTTGCTCAGAGATACAATAAAAGCAAACATAGAACACACTAAAACTTTGATAATACTTAACTACCATGTCTCTAGAAAACATATATAACACTTACATGACCCAAGATTTGTATTCTTTATTAAATTTTTTTTAATAGGCAACGGTCGTGGATAGCTTAAAACAAAAAAAATATATAAAATTATATTTAAGCGGGCAGGGACTGCTAAAAATTTAAAAGGAAATAATAAAAAAATTTAAACGGTTGGAGATTGCTGGAAATAAAAAAATAAAAAAATTCAGCGCACGGGATTCACGGATTTCTACTCTTCAGAGACTATTCTTGCAATTTAATCATATCAATGGTTAGTTACTTAAAAAAGTTTTACAACGAGGCTAATCAGTAAAAAGTTGGCACAACACTGGTGGCGTGCGGCACAGGAGAGCGTTCCGTGGCGTGCAGCTACGTGCAAACGGATGTTGGATGTGATCTTGGCTAACTGCCGATCCGAGATTTTAGGGTTTGACCCACTACTTGCGGAATGATTGGGAGCACTCCAACCGTATTGGACTCGGTCCCGTCAGCCAGCGCCACATAAGAAAAGGGAAGAGGCCGGAACTTGTTTTTTACGTGATGAACTCAAGTTTTGCTATTCCCTAATAATACCATCCGATCTGGTTTCTTGGCGCTGAGGCTGACGAAGATCATCCACCACCACCATGAGGGTCACGGTGCTGTCTTCCTCACCTTAGAGCTACTGTCTTCCTCACAGTTGAAGATCTACACCGATCAACCGAGCTACTCTAATGGCGTCTTCATCTACACCGGGTTAGTCTTAATGTCTCTCAGTTTCCACATTATTCTTGTGATCATGACTTAGGCTAGATCAAGATTAAAGACTTAGTTCTTAGATTTATGTCTAACATTTGGTATCAGAGCGCCCTAGCCTTAGCTTGATCCTGTTCTAATCCCGGATTAGTTCATTGACTGTCGGTTTGGTTCTTGTTCGTCGGCTTAGGGATGGTTAATCTCAACTTCGTTTTGTTTTGGCTCGGTTTAGGGTTCTATTAGCCTCGGTTAAGCACTTAGAAGGAGAGGATGAGAACTTATTCGAACCCTAGCCTCAAATCCCCATCAGATTTGAAACCCAAATTCACCAAATCCAAACCCGAAATCCCCATTTTTAAGAACCCTAATCAAGGATTAAGAGGGGATTGGGGATTTACCTCTTGTCGAGAGCCCACGCCTTGTGGCCGCCACAGCCCGTCGCACCATGCACCGTCGCAGCATAGTCCCGCCGGCTCCAACGCCGCTGAGGCTCCGCGTGCTCGCGCACCCTCGCGCGCAGCTTCACCGCCCGTGTGCGCGGCCTAGCGCGTGACGTCCCGCTGACTCGGCCGCTCGCGCGCTCGCCGAGCCGCTACATCGCCTCCCCCGCAGTCGCCGTTGCCGCGTCGCGCCGTCGCCATGGTGCGTTTTTTCCGGATCGAGAGATTTGGATTTAGGGTTAGGGTTAATTCGTTGGCCCGTTTTGTTCCCGTCCGAAGCGATCCGAGCCGTCCGCCCCAGTCGATGGTCGTGATCGCATGAGCATCTGGCGCGCACACAGGCCATTCAGTCAGTTGGGCCGGGCCAGTTGCGTTTTGGGCCGAACCGACTCGGCTGCGCCTGCGTGTGAGATATCACGCATTTTGGGCCGCATGGCCTTTTAAGCCTTTTAGTCCTTTACTGTTTTTGCTGATAATTTCCATTTAGCCCATTTAATAATTTTTTTTGTTATGTCATATTTAACTTAGCAACAATTATTGTTTAATGTTTATTTCCTGGGCATTATTACTGTCTAACTTTATGGTTGATATTCTGGACATTAATGTTTAAATCAATTTTATGTTTAATTTTCTGAGCAATTCAATTAATATTGCAATTTTTATATGATGATCATTATTTAGCTCATTTCAATATTTGCTTATTATGCCACTTTTAATTCAGCAAATATTGTTTAAAGCTTATTTTCTAGGCATTAATTTTATTAATTCCATGATTAATTTCATTGAGCAAATTAAATTAATGTGATGATTATTGTCTCTAATTAATATGGAATCAACGAGAAATATTGATTAGAGATTTAATGATGTTTTGGGATTAATTTATGATCATAGTTATATTCTGACCAAAGTTGATTATAACTATGTATCATACCTATTTAATTAAAACTGGGATTATGTTATAACCATGATCATATTCTGACCAACGTTGTATATGACCATGTGTTACCCATAAGTTTATTTAGTTCTTTTTCTGTCATTAGCATGTTATTAATCAGACCAACGTAGGGTTAATTTCATGCAAGACATTTATTTTCTCCAACATTTACTAATTATATTCTATTTACTTGATTCAGCCATGGACAACACTAATTTTGCCGTCTTCTTGAACGGCATTGAGCAGCTGACAGGGACGAACTTTCCTTCTTGGAAGGAAAGAGTTCAGATTGCCCTTGGCATTATGGATCTGGACTATGCATTACGTGAGAACGCTCCCATAGCTCCTTCTGCTGATGATGAGAGTTTTGCTGAGAAAAAGAAACTCTATGACTCAACAGCAGAAAAGTGGGAGCGGTCCAATCGCATGTCCTTAATGATAATGAAAAGCACCATATCTGTCGCGATAAGGGGAGCAATCCCTGATTCCGACAACGCTAAGCAGTACTTGGCCTCAGTCGAGGAGCAATTTAAGGGCTCCTCAAAAGTTTACGCCAGTACTTTGGTCATGAAGATGCTCACGAGTAAGTATGATGGCTCTAGTAGCGTCCGTGAGCATATCATGATGATGAATGATATGGCTGCAAAACTCAAGGGCATGGACATGGCCATTTCTGATGGATTCCTAGTCCATTTTATTATGACCTCTCTCCCTTCTGAGTATAATGCATTCAAAATTAATTATAATACTCAGAAGGAGCAGTGGACCATGAGCGAGTTAATCGCTATGTGTGTCCAAGAGGAAGAGAGGCTTAAGGCTGAAAGAAAGGACCAAGTTTTCCATGTTGGCCATGGTAAAAGAAAATTCCAAGGGGAAGCCAAGTCCAAAAAGAGGCTGAATTTCTCCCCTAAGGCTGAGTCAAGCAAGCAAAAGCAAAAGGAGAAAGTCGCTCCTGCATCTACTTCTGATGGGCCCGTCTGTCGTTTTTGCAAAACGAGTGGGCATATTCAGAAAGATTGTGCAGGCTTTATGAAATGGCTTGCTAAGAAGGGTAATGATGAAATTTCCTTTATTGATGAATCCCTTTATGCTAATGATTCTCCCAATACCTGGTGGATTGACTCAGGTGCCACTGTGCACGTTTCCAATTCATTGCAGGGATTCCTTACCGTGAAGACGATAAGAAAGGGGGAGCGAAGTCTTAGAGTTGCTGATGGAAAGGAGGCTGAAGTTGAAGCCGTTGGCACACTATCATTAGTATTAGATAGTGGCTTCACCCTTCTTTTGAATAATATCATTTATGTTCCTATTGTAAGGAGAAACCTCATTTCAGTTTCTTTATTAGATGATGATGGATACACTTGTATCTTTGGAAACAATAAATGCATTGTAAACTTTAATTCTAATAATGTTGGTCTCGCAACTCGACGAGACAGACTCTATATGCTTCATCTCTCTAATTCTCCTGTATTGATGAATGTGTGTGATACCACCAATAAGCGAAAGAGAAGTCTAGGTGATGAGACTTCATCGAAATTGTGGCACTGTCGTTTAGGCCACATTTCGAAGGGGAGAATGGAATGTCTCATTAAGGAAGAGATATTCCAACCTTTAGACTTCTCTGACTCAGATCATTGTATTGTTTGCATTAAAGGGAAATATGTAAAACAGATTAAGAAAGGAGCCACACGAAGCACAGGAGTTTTAGAATTAATCCACACTGACATATGTGGACCTTTTCCTGTGACTTCAGTTGATGGGTATAACTCCTTTATCACGTTCACTGACGACTTCTCCCGTTATGGATATATTTTCCCCATTCGTGATCGATCTGAATCACTCGATAAATTCAAAATCTTTAAGGCTAAAGTAGAAAATCAGCTTAACTTAAAGATTAAAGTAGTGAGATCGGATCGTGGTTTTATTTAGAGAAGCGACCTGGGAGTTGAAGTCTCGCGGGGGCGAGCTTTACCCAAAGCTCTTTTCTTCAGGTTTGAACCGTGAGGGTTAGATCTCTATGTGTTGTTGGTTTGGCGTAGTGGTATGTCTTCGATTCGAGGTCGAATCCTGTTGAAGGGGGGAGAATGTGACACCACGGAGTATCGTAACCTTATAAAAGGTGAATGTTCAGGGCAAAAACATTATGGAATGTGGAATTGGAGGTTGAAACCATACGGTATGAGGTTTATTCGCGTTTCCGGGCCGTTTTCGGGAGTTTGGGCCTCTCCGGGGGAGTTCGGGCCCAAGGGGGGTGTGTCGTGGGCCTTGGTGGGAGGATTTTTGGGCCCATGAGGGAGTGGGAGGCAGGTTATCCTGCCTTGGGGGCGTCCTCCCCCTGCCCACATGCGCCCCCTCAACCCTAGCCGCCTCTACCTCTTCCCCATGCGCCTCCACCTCTCTCCCATGCGCCTCCACCTCTCCCCTCTCCTCTCCATCCCCTTGCTGCCCTAGGGGAGACCCCCACCTCTCCACCCTGCTGTACTCTCTGTTGGGAGGCTTCGCGACGAGGAGATCCGGTGGAATCGGCGCGAGGAAGGAGATCGCGCGAACCGGGAGGAGATCCGTTGGGTTTTCGGTCGTCGGGCGAAGGTATGGCCATGGGAATCCTTGGGGTTGGGATATGGTATGTTCTAAGGGTGATTATCATGTTTTTAGATCAATTGGTGGTGCTGGAATTGAGTAGATTATATGAAATCTAGAAGTTGCCACGGTCTCTGTTTCGGGCAGCATGAGCAGTCGACCTAAGGTTTGCGTTTTCGTCAATTTAGATTCAGAATTTGGTCGTCCTCATGTTGAAGAAGTTGTAGGTAATTTCAATACCTTTCAGTGGGTATAAAGAACGCGTAATTCCGATCAGCCGTTTGAAAGTTATGGCTGTTTTACCGAGCGTGTTAAAATCTGTGACGTGATTGGAACAGATCACGGTATTTTGTAGATTAAACAACTTTATAGTCCGAATCAGTCTTTCCCTATACTTATAAAAAGTTGGGAAATTTCCTAAGCTACGCGAGGATGTACTCGTTTAATTGATTCGGAGTCTTAGAACCCGAGTTATGCCTTTTGGAAGGCTGATGTCCCGACGGGACAGAACCTCTGTTTTTGGGTTTTGCGAGTAGTTGGCAATGTCGGGGTAGATGAGGGTTTGCGTAATGTTTTGTGGACATGATTGTGAGTGTGTGGTACCTATGTGCAGGTGGTGTGACCCCGGGAGTGCCTTCTACGTCTCGCCAATCCGTTGCCCGTGGTTGAGGCAAGTGTATTGTAATGGATAGCGGTTTGTAGGTTGCTAGTTGAGACTAGATGAAATTGAATATTTGCTATGATCACTTGCCATGCTTTAATGATTGCCATCGATATGATGAGTATGCTTATTATGTTATGATGCCATGTGTTATTGTACAAGTTAATTATGATGTTGGCATGTTTGCATACATGGCATGATACATGGCCCGGGCGGTGAGAAAGTCATAACTAGTCCGGGGAAGGTCGGTAAGAAAGTTATGACTATTCCGGAGAACCAATGAGTAAGTACTACATCGTGATTCCATCCACCGTGGTGTTTGGAAGCGAGGAGTAGGCACCCTCCATCTTCGGGATGGAAGGGGGGAGAGGGTGCACACCGACGGGTGTGTACTCAACCATACCGGTATGAGTTTCTAAGGAGACATGAGCATCGCATCGCATTGCATACATAATGATGATGATATTGATATGTGAATATGAATGAGATGGTAAACATGATATGAGTTGTTGTAGCCATGTAAATGTTCTTGTGTACCATTGCAATATGCTTGCTGAGTGTTGAACTCACGCTTGTGCTTTCTTGTTGTTTTTAGGTACCATGAGACCGGCATACGGGGAAGGGAAATAGTCACACTTCTACACGTAGTTTCACTCATTCGTCTCACAAGTCATTTAATTGGGTTTCGATAATAAATTAAGTATGATGCTTATTGTTTTTATGGTTTAGCTTTGCGATATGAGAGTCTTATTGTTCGTTTGGCTCATGGAGACATTGAATGCTTGGAATTAGACTTATATTGCTATTATGCCTTTAATTATTGCTATTTTAGATGTCTCTCATATTGCCTTATATTGCTATGCTATTGTGTTTCCTTCAATTCATGTTAAAACAAAGGAGATGCTGCCGAAATTTCGGTTTTTAGCATTTACTCCTTTGCTGTAATTTATCTTAATTTATGGTATTTAAATGTTGTTTAGCCCATGTTTGGTAGCATTCGGGCATATTAAATGCCGGGGTGTTACAGTTTATTAATTTCTTCCAAGGACTGCACTAAGTTTATACACTCCTAATAGTTTATACACTCTTTAATTTTTCAGGATTATCTTTCCTAATGCTGGGCTGCTGGCGAGGTTGAGGCTCTACAACTACAAAGTCCATTTCAATTGAACTATTACTATTATTTGCATGTTTGATGTACTGTTTGATGGACATATAATATTCTATGTATGAGTCAAATTGCTGAATTGGTCCCATTGAAGTTTGATTCTAGTCTTCTGGACATGTAAAATGTTCTTGACATTTATGTTCTATGCATTCTGGACATGTAATGTTAAGAGTCAGTGAGTGTTAGTCTTATTGATCCCTTTGAAGTTTGATGATTTGGATATGTAATGTTCTATGAATTTTAGACATGCAAATATTTAATGTTCTATGTATGAGTCTGATTCATGTGTAATGTTCTATATTTTGGACATGTAATGTGGCCCCTTTGAAGTTCAGTTAAAAACCGAAAACCGAAAAAACCGAACCGATTTTTTTTTGTTAGTATGGTTCAGTTTGTAAAATTTATAAACATATTTCAGTTTCTAGTTTTCAAAAACCGAAGTTTCAAAAAACCGATTAAACCGAACCGAATTAACCGAATAAACCGAATGCCCACCCCTAGTGTGATCAACGTAGGTTGTAATTACCTACTGGTGCCCGGTTCAGTTTACAGGCTGGATACAGCCTAGTTCACATTAGCAGCCCCTTAGAGCATGTACAATTGGTTGACATCAGCTGTCTATAAGAGATACCACATAAGATTTTTGATGAGGTGGAAGAGAGAGAAGTGGAAGAGAGAGAAGGAGAAGAGAGAGACTAGTCGTCCTTTCGTGAATAGACGGTCTTATAGACAGCTTTAGACTATTTGTACCATTGTATAGACAGTCTATTAGTTGCATGAGAGATCATTACAGACGACTATATAGACGATCCATTGTATGAGTTGTCTTTAGTGCTGTCTGTAGATGATGTGGAGATGCATTATAGACAGCTACCGTCTATACCACTGTACATGCTCTAAAGCATGTATAATGTGTTGACATCAGATGTCTATAAGAGATGCCACATAAGATTTTTGATGAGGTGGAAGAGAAAGAAGGAAGAGAGAGAGAGAGTAATCGTCCTTTTGCGAATAGACGGTCTTATAGACAGCTTTAGACCGTTTGTACCATTGTATAGACAGGCTATTAGTTGTATGAGAAATCGTTACAGACTACTATATAGATGATCCATTGTATGAGTTGTCTTTAGTGCTGTCTGTAGATGATGTGAAGATGCATTATAGACAGCTGCCGTCTATACCACTATACATGCCCTAGGCCTATTTCCCTTTCTATTGATATTTTTGCAGTTGAGCTAATCTTTTTGGGCTGAATTTCTTGGTGCTAGCCCCAGCACATTGCAATTAGATCTTCCACCATGTATCTTACTAGGAAGATAAGCGCACGAACGATTGCGTTTTTTCGGAGAAAAAATGGATCGAGATGTATTTTCTAATTTTTTGGAGGGTTTTTTGGAGAAGTTTTTTTGAATAAATTTTTTTATGAGGGAAAATGGAACAAGGCGTTTTTTTAAAAAAATCGTAGGATCTTTTCACTTTTTTTTTTTTGGAAAAAATGGACTGAGACGGAAAAATGGACAAAGACGTAGTTTCCAAATCTTCGAAGGTTTTTTTTGCGGTGGCACTTGAACACTCTCTAAGTTCCACAAACCTCTCAACTTTAATACATAGTAAATATTTTCTCGGGAAAAAATGGAGAAAGGATCTTCTTTTGCCGAGTTTAGCACTCTATACATTCATCGGTCAACCATACATGCTTCAAAAAATACTATAGATCAAGTTGCAAAAAAAAACTATAGAGATACAACTGTACACATATTTCTTATTCCGGAAAATATTAGAAATCGAGTTACAAAAAAAATAGAGAGATAGAGTTGTACACATATTTCTTTTGATGATATTTCTTTTGACGAATTTGGTTAACACTCTATTATTACCCAGTCAACCTTCTTTTGTTGAGATTAACACTCTATGTGTTTACCAAGTAATAATACATGTTTAGAAAAATATTAGAGATCGAGTTTAGAAAAAAGTCTAGAGATTAGAGATTGAGTTGGGAAAAAAAGTCTAAAGATAGAGCTGTACATAAATTTCTGTTGACGAAAATATTTTTTCGGGAAAAATGGAGAAAGGACCATGTTCTAGAAATTATTAGAGATGCGAACCTTCTTTTGTCGAGTTTAACACTCTATGCGTTCACCGAGTAATAATACACGCTTCGAAAAATACTAGAGATCGAGTTGGGAAAAAAGTCTGAAGATTAGAGATCGAGTTGGGAAAAAAATCTAGAGATAGAGTTATACACATATTTCTGTTTGCGAAAATATTTTTTTCGGGAAAAACGGAGAAAGGACTTGGACGTAAGGGACGAGGACCTGTTTGTTACATTTTTGAACATAATCGCTATCCTGAAAAATTAGAAAATGGCTCGTTCGAGATTTGTATTTAGCGGGGGAGGGGGGTTCCGCAAAGTAACGAGCCAGGGACCTAAACGCAATTTAGAAATATTTTTCTTATCCTCACAAAAAATCACGAAGGACCTCTCTGTAATTTGCAAGGACCTATCCATAATTTGAAGGAAGCCAAAGATTTTTTTTTTTTTTTGCAAAATGGGGGAGGGCCACGTGGAGCCCTTCGTTGGCCTCCAAAGTGTTCCCTCATAAGAGTGTTAATATATTTCTTATTCCGAAAATTTTTAGAAATCGAGTTACAAAAAAAATAGAGAGATACAGCTGTACACATATTTCTTTTGACAATATTTCTTTTGACGAATTTGGTTAACGCTCTACTATTACCCGGTCAACCTTCTTTTGTTGAGATTAACACTCTATGTGTTTACCAAGTAATAATACAAGTTTAGAAAAAATATTAGAGATCAAGTTGGGGGAAAAAGTCTAGAGATTAGAGATCGAGTTGGGGAAAAAAAAGTTTAAAGATAGAGCTGTACACAAATTTCTATTGACGAAAATATTTTTTTGGGAAAAACAGAGAAAGTACCATGTTCCGGAAATTATTAGAGATGTGAACCTTCTTTTGTCGAGTTTAACACTCTATGCGTTCACCGAGTAATAATACACGTTTCGAAAAATATTAGAGATCGAGTTGGGGAAAAAAGTCTAAAGATTAGAGATCGAGTTGGGGAAAAAAAATCTAGAGATAGAGCTGTACACATATTTCTGTTGGCGAAAAAAAAATATTCGGGAAAAACAGAGAAAGGACCTGGACGTAAGGGACGGGGACATGTTTGTTATATTTTTGGATCTGATCGCTATCCCGAAAAATTAGAAAATGGCTCGTTCGAGATTTATATTTAGCAGGGGGTTCCGCAAAGTAACGAACCAGGGACCTAAACACAATTTAGAAACATTTTTCTTACCCTCACAAAAAAATTACGAAGGACCTCTCTGTAATTTGCAAGGACCTATCTGTAATTTGAAGGAAACCGAAGGTTTTTTTTTTGCAAAATAGAGAGAGGGCCACGTGGAGCCTATGGTTGGCCTCCAAAGTATTCCCTCATAAGAGTGTTAATATAATATTCTATATTGCAAATCGCTGCCCCGAAGGCTTGAGCTTCAATATTCAGTTGGGAAGGAGATTCCACCTGCAAAAAGAGGAAGTGTACGTGAAGCTCCTACCAAAATTTGAACCAGCAAAGTGCAAAAGGATCCGCAATGATTCGTGCAATCTATACACAGTCTACATGTGGCTGCTTTTGCTCTTTGTTGGTTGCTTTTAGTTTTAAGGTGAAACCTCAGTACATACATCGTCTACAAGCTGTAAATTTTTGCCTATTTAATTTGCACATCAATTTGCCAGCTGTAATAATTTTCACATCGTCAGGTAGGCATGAGCCCAGGATTTAAGATTAACTAGCAAATTTATCCGCGTAACTGCACGACTACATATTATGATACGATTATCTTTGATATATAACTATGTTTCTATAATTGTGTATTTTTTATATAACTCTAATATTTATATAGATTAATATGCACCGTTATAATCTGGATCCATCAAAATATGTGGTGGAGATCCTTAGACTCTTTCTTTTAATCTAAGCAGTTACAACTCGGGTCCGCTAGATAGATGGTTACATATTTTCTTTTAAATAATAACATCCGATGGTGGAGATCCTTGGACTCTTTCTTTTAATCTAAGTCGTTATAATCCGGGCGGGTCTGCTAGATAGACGGTTAGATATTTTGTTTTAAATAATAACATCCGATGGTGGAGATCCTTGGAATCTTTCTTTTAATCTAAGCCGTTATAATCCGGGTCTGCCCAGATTAAAGGCCAGATGTTTTACTTTTTGTGAGAATTTCTAGTCTAGTTTTTTTTTCTTAGCGGCTCTCATGAATTTTTAATATATAATTGATTCGCCAATGTGCCTTCGAAATGTGCAGTGCAGTAGCAATGTATCGGCGTACAAGCACTACTACAGATCTGGCCTTCCATACCGACCCATCAGTACCGATTGTATTTGAACCGGTACTGATAGTGACATCAATACCGGTTCATTAGCTACAGGGCTGTAGTAGGCTTTCAGTACCGGTTGGTAACACGAACCGGTACTGATGAGTGCATCAGTACCGGTTCGTGTTACGAACCGGTACTAATGTGATGGCATCAGTACCGGTTTGTGTTACCAACCGGTACTGATGAGTGCATCAGTACCGGTTCGTGTTACGAACCGGTACTAATGCCTCGTTTCAGGAAAGTTCAAAAGGAATGCATATTCTATGTATATTAGTACGCGATGGTGGGTGAGTTGGTTAGAAGGGTGAGGTTGGAGTCACGAGGTTGCGGGTTCGAGTCCCGCTTCTTCCATACATTCTCGATATATTTTGAAATATTTCTAGTACTATCGATGCAGGTTGGTGGAACCGCATCGATGTCCAATGAGCATCGATCCGGATATTGGTACCGGTTCAAAAACCGGTACTGATGACCGTTGTTAACCGGGATTGATGGTATGATCTGTAGTAGTGAAGATTGCCTAGCGCGGCAGTGCATCCTTTAGTAACCGGAGTATGATAGAAGAGAATCGAAAGGCGCATCCTTGAATGCTGCCCTGCAACAAACGAGAATTCATGCATACGATCATTGTTCAAACTTTAAACTAAAATAACATTTAAAAAGAAAAGTTTAAGCTGCATGCATGATACAGCTCAGAAGAAGTTCGATTTATCTGAATAAAGAGAATGAACGAGGATCGGACCACCAACAAAGAACAAAATATAAGCTGCATGATTCAATGATATGTGCTTATCTGATCAAAGAGCCAAAAGGCACGTCCCCCAAATGCTTCCCTGCAACCAGCGAAAATTCATTGACACGATCAATGTTCAAAGTTTATGCTGAAATAACTTCCAAAAAGAAAAGTTTAAGCTGCATGCATGATATGGCTAGTAGCTTGTCCGATGCAACAAAGTTTAAGCTGCATGATGTAGCAAAAGAACAAAGAGCCAAAAGGCACATCCCTTGAATACTAGAATTCATAGACACGATCAATGTTCAAAGTTTATGCTGAAATAACTTTCAAAAAAAAAAAGTTTAAGCTGCATGCATGATACGGCTCGAAAAAAGTTTGATTTGTCTTAATAAGGAGAACGAACAAGAATGGACCACCAACAAAGAACAAAGTATAAGCTACATGATACAACGATACATGCATATCTTATACAACAAATAACAAAGAGCCAAAAGGCATATCTCTTGAATGCATCCCTGCAACTGAGGAGAATTCATGGATACAATCAGTGTTCACTACTACAAAAAAATGCATTTTATTAGATATCTCATCACATACGGTTTTTAAAAATCGTCTGTGTTAAAGCTAATCATAGATAGTTTTGCTAGCATGACCATTAAAATTATAGGATATACTAAGAACCGTATGTCACTACTACAGATCCGGCCTTCCATACCGGCCCAATAGTACCGGTTATGCATGAACCGGGACTAACATTTACATCAGTCCCGGTTCAACGGTCTACAGGTCCGGGGGGATCATCAAGATCGTTGTAACTACCAACCGGTGCCGATGCTCTCACATCGATACGGTTGGTTACACCAACCCGTACTAAGCAAAGACAGAGCCGTGGATGGTTCTTAGCACCGGTTGATGTAACCAACCGTACTGATGTTCGTGTTATCGATGCGGTTGGTTAAACCAACCAAGATGCCTAAAGCGACCTCCTCGGCTCTGTCTTTTAGCACGGGTTGGTGTAATAACCGTCTTGATATGGAGCATCAAGACCGGTTGTTGTATTTGACCGTACTAATGCGCTTCGTCTCCCGCCGATCAATCCCCAGCGCCTTTACGATGAAACTCTTAATTCGTGTTCATCCGATTCTTGTTTTCCGATCCAGCCTCCTATAAAACCGTCGGATCGATCAGAAGGGAGACTTCTTGATGATCGATAGTAAGCCCATTTTTTAACTATGGCAGCTTCTCCTTCTTCTCCCTCTGGCGTGCCATCATCACCACCTCGGGAGAAGGACGAGGAGGAGCGGGAGGAGGAGGAGGATGAGGAGGAGGAGGAGGACAATGAGGAGGAGGAGGAGGAGGAGGAGCGGGAGGAGGAGGAGGAGGAGGAGGAGGAGGAGGGTTGGGGTTGGGTCCGCTCGAGGAGCGCGACGTCGTCGGACGAGGATGACGATGATGAAGACGTCATCCACGACGACGACGACGATCGCTTCGCCGACGCATTTACTCCGGCGACGCATGAAATTTCCTGCATGGTTTACTTGAGTGGTGGTATGGGTGATCGCGCCACCCACCACCCGTCGCCGCTATGCATATTATATATATTGTAATTAATTAATATAATATGTAATGTTTTATATTATGAATTATTAATATGATATGTAATGTTTTATGTAATGAATTATTAATATAATATATAATGTTTTACCTCCCCCTTCTTGAAGCTCCGCCGCCTTTACCGTTAAATTGAAATATTAAAAAAAATTATAAAACATAAAAAACCGTTGAAAAAATTACGGCACAATGCATTGTCGTTCAAAACAATGGCTTCAGAAACATTCGATTGGACAGTGAAAATCGAGAAAATCGCAAGAAAAATTATGAAAGTATGATTCGAGATGAATATCTTTATAAATATTTATATTATATGCATGAAAATCATTTGTGTACATTTATCTCGGGTCGCCAAGATCGGCGTTAAAGGTACCAACCGTCTTGATAGTCACATCGATGCAGGTTTGTATTCAACCGGTACTATCTAGTAGCAACAGCTACGGTTGCAAGTGGATATTAGTACCGGTTTGTGCTTTGAACCGACTAGTGTCCGACCAATTTAAACTCTTCGCCCTCCCGCTCTCTGCCAGACCGAGTCATTTGATCGCGAGAGATGAACAGGAGTTCATCGCCAAGGAGCTCGAAGGAGGAGGTGCTGCCAAAAATTCGAATTTTTGTCATTTTACTCGCAACCAAGATACCTAAGGTTAGTAATATCATTCCTCACTACACTTGGTGTTAAATGGGGCCTCTTCTTTGCTTAAATTATAAAGAAAATTTGATCTTTTCCATTAATCGTTGAAGGATTATAAATGTATAAATCAAGCTCGATCAATTGAAGTAAGATACAAAAACTTATTGTGTAAGCTTATAATTTGCTTGGATTATAATATAGCTCGCATTTAAGGTTTGGATCTAGCTCAATTTTATGTTTTAGTTCCATCGATCTAGCTCAAATTAGGTTGCACGTAGTTGGGGAAATTAAAAATGGTGCATTTGAGAAAAGTTTTCATAAAATTGGTTGCACGTAGTTGGGGAAATTAAGAATAGTGCATTTGACAAAAGTTTTCAAAATTTAAGCAAAGATGTCGTTAAATTTGTTCACAATTTTGAATCTAGACTATGATTAACCAATTTTTTGTAGGTTGAAAAACTTGTGTAAGTTTATATTTTGCTTGCATTATTATTTAGCTCGAATTGTATGTGTGGCGAACCAGATTTAATTGTCGGAGTATGAATACCGGAGTAAATAATCATTTTATGGGAAAATATGTAATGAAATATAGTGCCTTTAAAAATATTTAATGAAATAAAGCCATTTTAAAAATATAGTTGTCTTGATTTGGATTTTGGGAAATGTTCAATAATTCATTATCGAAAAATGAGTTAAAAGTTACCTTGATCGAATATAATGTAGATGGACCGCGATGGATGTACATGGACCGACGCTCCGGAGTTCTTGCGGGGTTTGCAAGATTTTCTTCGTCTGCAACCGATGAATACACGACGTCAGGCTACATATGTTGTCCATGCATAGACTGCAAGAATGAGAAGGAGTGGTCAAACTCCAGTCACATTCACTTCCATTTGCTCTCAAGAGGTTTCATGTCAAATTATACCTGTTGGACCAAGCACGGTGAAGAAGAGATTATACAAGAAGAAGGTGAACAAGAAGAGGCGGAGAACAATATCTTAGACGCTGGCCAACCCGGCTCTAACGAAGATACATTTGGGGAGTTTGGTAATGATGACCTAGACCAGATGCTGCTTGATGGAGAGGGAGAATACATCGATGAAAGACATTACGGAAAATTTCAGCGCCTATGGGAGGACCACAAAACATTGTTGTATCCAAACTGCCAACAGGGCCATACAAAGTTGCGTACTACACTAGAACTGATGCAATGGAAGGCGACCAATGGATTGTCTGATAAGGGATTCGACGAGTTGTTATGCCTCATGAAAAAGTTACTTCCAGATGGGAACTCTCTGCCCGAAACTACGTACGATGCCAAACAAGTTATCTGCCCTTTGGGGTTGGAGGTACAGAAGATACATGCATGTCGTAACGATTGTATCCTTTATCGCAATGAGTACGAGGATTTGGATGCTTGTCCGGTGTGCAAAACTTCTCGGTATAAGACCAGGCATGATGACCGAGGTGAGGTAGAGGGGCAGTGTAAGAAGAAGAGGCCCCCTGCTAAGGCCATGTGGTATTTCCCTATAATACCCCGGTTGAAACGTTTATTTGCGAACAAAGTGCATGCCCAGATGATGCGCTGGCACAAAGAAGACCGTAAGGACGACGGAAGGCTAAGACACCCTGCTGATGGCTCCCAGTGGAGGAAAGTCAATAGAACATACCCGGACTTTGCTGAGGATGCAAGGAACATAAGGTTTGGGTTGAGTACAGATGGGATGAACCCGTATGGCGAGATGAGCAGCAGTCACAGTACTTGGCCTGTGACCCTATGTATCTACAACCTTCCTCCTTGGTTGTGTATGAAGCGGAAATACATTATGATGCCGTTGCTTATCGAAGGCCCGAAGCAACCTGGAAACGACATCGATGTGTACCTCAAACCGTTGGTTGAAGATCTGCTAACATTGTGGAACGATGGTGCACGTGTATGGGATGAGTACAAGAGAGAGCACTTCATTTTGCGTGCATTGCTATTCGTAACCATCAACGATCGCCTGCACTTGGCAACCTTTCGGCCTGTCTATCAAAGGATATAAAGCCTGCATCCACCGCTTAGAGGAAACGGACAGCAAGTACCTAAAAACTCTCGAAAGGTTGTGTACATGGGCCACCCCAGAATACTCCCAACCAACGACCCGTTAAGGAGGAAGGGTGAGAATTTTGATGGGACAGAAGAGAAACGTAAGAAACCCCTGCATCGCAGTGGGGCTCTTGTATTTTCTTTGGTAAAGGATCTGAAAGTAGTATTTGGAAAAGGTGCAGGTAGCAAACCTGTCCCGAGAGAACAAGGTCACACGAAGCCCATTTGGAAGAAGAAGTCAATATTTTGGGACTTACCTTACTGGAAAGACTTAGAGGTCCGTCACTCACTAGACTTCATGCATATCACAAAGAATGTCTGCGTGAACCTGCTAGGCTTCCTAGATATGTATGGCAAATCAAAAGATACACTTCAAGCACGAAAGGACCTACAACTGCTGGGAATCAGGAACGACCTACATCCGGAAATGAGAGCGGAAGGACATCATTACCTCCACCCCGCTAGCTACACTCTGAGCAAGGAAGAGAAAAAAAATATGATTAAGTTCTTGAACAGTGTGAAGGTCCCTTCTGGATACTCCTCGAACATAAGGAGACTCATAAACATAAAAGAGAATAAAATTGTACACACAAAATCCCATGATTGTCACGTGTTGATGACACAGTTGCTCCCGGTGGCGGTGCGAGGTATTCTGCCGGACTGGGTACGAGGGACAATCATAAAGTTATGCTCGTTCTTCAACGCGGTGTCGCAGAAGGTCATCGAGCCAAATAAGTTATCTAATCTGCATGATGACATGGTCAATAGTCTGGTTAGCCTTGAGATGATCTTTCCTCCATCATTTTTTGATATTATGGTCCATCTCATGGTCCACATTGTTAAAGAGATAGAAATTCTCGGACCCGTGTTCCTCCACAATATGTTCCCTTTCGAGAGGTACATGGGCATCCTAAAGAAGTATGTTCGTAACCGGTCTCGCCCAGAAGGCTGCATTGCGCAGGGTGTTGGCACAGAGGAGGTCATCGAGTTTTGTGTTAATTACATTGATGATCTGAATCCGATCGGCGTTCCTGTATCACGCCATGAGGGGAGGCTCCGGGGAAAAGGGACTTTAGGGAGAAAAGAATCCTATAGCGGCGATCTACTTTCATTTAAACAAGCACATTTCACGAGATTGAAACAAGCAAGCTGTAGTGGCTCAGTATATGTATGCTCACGAGATTAGTCTACGCGCCCAATACCCGGAGAAGTCGAGAAGTGGATCGCAGTCGAGCAAATGGATCATTTCGGCGGTTGGTTACAAAAGCAACTGCTGGCCAACCAGACAGATGATGAACAGTTGAAACTCTTGGCTCGGGGACCGTCCACGACAATCGTATCATTCCAAGGGTATGAGATAAATGGGTACACATTTTACACGATAGCCCAGGATAGCAAGAGCACCAACCACACCAGCGGCGTCCGTATAGATGCCTTGGACAAAAATAGAAAGCTGGATACCTACTATGGTTTCATACGGGGAGATCTGGGAGCTCGAGTGCGGACCTTTAAAAGTCCCTCTGTTTCGGTGCCAATGGGTCAAACTAGCGGTAGTGCGGTCGATGAGTACGGTATGACAACTGTGGACCTCAAGCAAGTGGCCTATAGGGACGAACCGTTCGTGCTTGCTAATGATGTGACACAGGTATTCTATGTGATGGACATGGACAAAGAAACCGAAAAGCGAAGGACAAGCCTACTAAAAGGAAGAGGCAGCATGACAAATCTACCGAAAACATAAATCAGAATGAGAATACTAGCAGTGGCGATCAACCAAGGCGCCACGTGGTTCTTTCAGGTAAAAGAAGGATTGTCGGAGTTGAGGGCGTCACGGACGAAGAAGAGTATAATCAGTTCGACGAGCTGCCTCCTTTCCACAAGTGGGCGTAGACATTAGTGCCCTGAATGATACAGAGCAATCTCCTTATATGCGCGCGATCATAATGAAGGATCGCTTGTAAAAACAAAGTATGTTAGCAAATAAGTCCAACCTTGTTGTATAGTCCGTTGTTACAAGTTATAGTCTATCAACGATGGATGCTTAGTTTTCATTTTCATGTTAAATCTAGTCTACTGTGTTCCCATGCTTTGTGATATGCATGTAACAAGGTGAAAATTTGAATTGGAATTATAAGAGTGAAAAAATTACTTCATTTTATTTTTATATTTTTAATTCATAAACTAATATTCTAAAGAAAATATAGATTTTCAATATTATTGTTGAATTGTAGAAACTATAAAAGGAATTTATAAATGACTAGTAATCTTTTTTTAAAAAAATCATTTTAGTGTGGAATAACCGAATAAGTATAATTTATTACTTTTTATTAAGCAAAGAAGCAATAATTGATTTTTCTTTCATTTTATTCTAAAGAGATTTTGAATTTAATTCTAATCAAGTCTGGTGTATTTAACCAAGATCTTGATGTGATATAATCGATGCAGGTTGGATACACCCACCTGCATCGATAGCCAACCTAGGTTTTCCTTCGTGAGTCATATGTGGAGCGATCAGTCCGGTTGGTGTATCTCGACCGGTACTAATATGTATATCAATCTCGGTTGGTTAAACCAACCGGACCGATGGGGCCCTATAAACCTCGCCGCCGCCATTTCTTCCCCACTTTGGTGCTCCTCCCGCCCGATTTACTCCCATTTCCGATCGCGCCCCTCCGACGACGCCGCTGCCCCGAGCTCGCCGATCAGCGCCGCCCCCGAGCTCGTGTTTCTCCGACGACGCGCTGCCCCGGAGCTCGCCTCGATCCAAGGCTGCCCGAGCTCGTTTCTCCGACGACGCTGCGCCCCGGAAGCTCGCCCAAGGCTGCCCCGAGCTCGCCCCTCCGACGACGCCGCCCTCCGGAGCTCGCCCGATCAAGCGCCGCCGTCGAGCTCGCCCCGACGGCGCCGCTGCCCCGAGCTCGCCCGACCTGGCCGCGCCCCGAGCTCGCCTGACCGCCGTCCGTGGAGGTTGTGATCTTGTTCACGAATATTGAATGAATGTCGTGTCTCTGTGATAGGTTATGTGGAGTCAAAAATAATTCTATGTTGCCGATAGTAATCGCATAAACAAATAAGGTAGTTCTTTCATTTCTGCTACTTGATAGTTGTTGAGATAGAGCTTGTTGAGATAGAGCACGGATTGGATGCTATCAATTTTATAAATGAAGCACAAGCTACAATTCTGTTTTCTATTGTACATGATATTGAGTTTATTGAGAGATGCTATCAATTTTGCATGGTGCATCTGTTACGTGTTCTCCTTTATAAATGGAACACAAACTACATAATGTCATGGCTAATCCAAGCAAACTTGTCTTTTATAGTGGGGTATTCATGTTACACATACGCTTGGTTTGATACTACTTAATTGTTCATTTACCTGTAATCCCTAACTCATATTTTGTAAAACAAGAGTTAACATAGAGTATTAGTGAGACAAAAATATCTAAAGAGGAACCACTCAACTCGTGCCACTTGCTCTTATATGGATCACATACTTCATCATACAACTAGCAATACGTACAAAGAAAAACAAGCCCTAGCTAGTTGTCATTTGGAGTACATTGACATATAAGTCAAGGATATATCTACCCTACGCACATGAGTATGGAGTTGGTCTAATCAACATTTGTTCCTCGCCGTCTTCCACGCCGTTACTTTTCAGGACCTTCTTCTAGCCTAAGAAACAACGATGGACGGCGAAGGATTTGATCGAGAAGAATTTATGACAAATTTGATTGCGGGAGATGGTGGTTATGAGGCCGCGAGCACGATGAGGCCGCGGAGGTAACAATCAATCACGTTAATGATTGTCGAGGTCACTATCATGCTAAGCCAACATTTTGACCCGCTCATGATTGTACCATGCTTTCAGACCGATCAATCAAGCGCGCAATCACAACAAATGAGGTCCAAACCAAGAAGCCGAAGGCAAGATATGTTGTCACCGAAGTCAACGAACGGCCAACCTCGTAAACCCTTGGCGGTGATTGGGCCGTTCAATTCGGCATCTTGGCGTCCACGTTAGGGACCACGTGCCCATTAGCATAGCAAAATGGGATCAGGTTCTGAAGATACGAAAAACATGCTTTGGAACGATGTCGAGAGACATTCACCTTCCCCAAGGGACCGAAGAGAAGGTGAAGAGTTACACTCTCAAGAAGATGGCCATCGCATTCCAAACTTATAAAAGAAGTTGAACATAGAGTATATCAAGAAGAATCGAACGCCCGACTTCAACAAGTTCCCGAAGTTGCAAGATCAACTGGGAAGCGTTAAGTGAACTACAAGACTTCGGAGGAAGGTCAAAGTTTGAGTGAGAAGAACAAGCTGAATGCACGTAAGAAGAATTACCACCACCGACTCAGCCTCGTGGTTACCGCCAAGCAATACCCAAATGGGAGAAGAGGGAGCATGACCTCGCTAGCAAAGGGTGTCACACTCGCAACAATGGAATGGCTTTGACAGAGCAAAGCATTCGTTCTATGCTCACGGCGGTGGCCTCGATGATAACGGCAATGCGGTGTTTGGGGAGGTGCTGAGAGATGTGGCCAGAAGGCTTGTGCAGTCCATCGAGGAGACTTCCCAAGGTAGCTTCGTGCCAAACAGGGAGAATGACGAGCTAACAAGGGCTCTACAAAACCCAGAGCACCCTGGGCGTACACGCAGGCGTTGGCGTCGTCCCTTGGAAGGTTGGTTTTCGCCAGACGCCGAGACCTATAGGAGTCGAATGAGAAGCAAGGCTCGACATGCACAACAACTTAGTGCGCTTGAAGAACGCATGACTCAAATAGAGGAACAATTAGCACAGAGCCAACAACGGGAGACGTGCCAGGAACCTCCCAGCAATCCTAACATCATCATTGCCAAGTGGCGGGCTGCGCTTCCGGTGGGTTGCCCAGCGGACTTGGGCCAGTACCCGTAGATGACATCGAGCGGCCAGACACCTTGTGAGCTGCATGTCGGGGCGCGAAACCTCTCCTTGAAGGCGGCGCATGGCATGGTTCACCCAGTGGAGCCGGGGCAGCTCATCCATGGCCAACAGATACCGTCAAACTACTCCAAGGTCTCGGTGGAGGAGGTTTGCCCAGGGTACGAGGACCTTGAGCTCGAAATTCCCGGAGGTGACGGGAGTACGAAGCTAGGAGAGGCGGTACACACTTTCATCCTATGGCGCAAACGGCACATAATTTTTCGAGATAACATGGATGTGTCCTCTCTGCGAAGAAGCCCGACTCCTACACCACTTCCCGCACCCAAGCCCAAGAAGAAGCCCGACTCCTACACCACCTGCCGCACATAAGCCCTACGAGAAGCCCATCTCCTCCCAAGAAGGCGCCGACTCCTACACCACCTCCCGCGCACATATGCCCTACGAGAAGCCCGTCTCCTCCCAAGAATGCGCCAACTTCTACACCACCTCCCGTGCACTTAAGCCCCACAAGAAGACCGTCTCCTCCCAAGAAGGCGCCGACCAAAGGAAACAAGCCAGCTCGGCCAAAGCTCCCAAGAAGACGTCCTCCACCCAATCCAAGAAGTTGCGTCCACTTTCAAGGTAGCGTCACGATATGACCGACGAGGAGACCAATAAGATTGTACAAGGTGAGGTAACTGAATTTTTAGACCCAAGTCACCAAAGAAGAAGGTTCAACCTGTACGAAAGAATTTCACAAAGGCTTGAGGACTATTACAAATTTGAAGGATAAAAAAGAAATGCCTCGCCAATCAAACTACGAGCGCACATTGCGAAAGGAATGCCACAAGGAGTGGGCAGCTGAGGAGAAGGAGAAGGAGAAGGCTAAGGCGATGCTACAATTCTTTGATGAAACTGGGCTTGACCCAAATCAAATATTAGGCTCAGCAGAGATTGAGTATGCCCAAGTAAGATGGCCATTTACATTGGGTGGATCATTGGTCAGGCGTGAGGAGCTGCTCCAGCTAACGACAAAGATGCGGCAATTCCATGAATGGTACTTGGACGCGACCAAGCATGGTCTCTGATTGTTTCTTTGTCAAGTACAAGGATCAAGATTTTTATCACGGTGACGGTGAATTTTTTATGGAATGGCACGTCATGTATGATCTATACCAGACAGACGCCCTCAGCGCGTCCTTGGTGGGTTGCTGGACTCTGTAAGTGTCTTATTTACAAAAAAAAACCATCGTGCGTGCCCTTGTAGAGTACGGACCTTGCAAGCCTAACTAATTTCTTCTTGTGTAGCATGGAGATACAAAGATGCCGAAGGGATCAAATTTTTGACATAGGATTCATGGACCCATTAGTTATCAACGAGACAACCGTTAGATACAGCCCAAGCGAAACACAGACTAACGTATACAATGCGCTAATGGGACATCAATATAAGTCAAGGATATATCTACCCTACGCACATGAGTATGTGTTTTCGTACCGCCTTGTTCTACTCCTTTTTCATAACACTATGTTAGAACTAATTAGTTATCTATGTTGACATATGTACGATTTTCATCGGATTCTTATTATGATCGAGCTAGATCATAGTCGGATCACAATTATGGACTGGAGAAGGAAACCAGTTCAAGCGTATCAAACCTTCATCGATTTGCTCGACCGTATTAATTCTTGTTCCTTTCATTATTGTATTACTTCTATTTCCTTCCATTTGAAACAAATTCTAATCATGTACAATTGGTAATCACATGTGTAGTGCATTCATGCAGTTTAGAGTGCTAAAAATAGGGGCGCATTCAAGGAGAAATTAAATTACAACAGCATCTCAAATGCGTATATCATAAAGCTAGCTTTTGGTTAGTTAAGTTAATTTCCTTGCATTCATTTCACGCTTTCAACTTTTTCAACCGCAGATCTTGAGTCGATTCGGCGGGCAACAATTTATCACGGTTACTACGTATGTGAGTTTTTGCACACCCAAACCGGAGCCGACCGCATGCTAAAAGGCGACAAGGGGTGAGTAAATATAATTACTACCTTTAACGATGTATATTACTCCTTACATCCGTACAAATTCAAGGATTGATTTGTTAATGACTTAACGGCAGTGCCTCAATATTTGGCGGAACAAGGTTCGGAACTCTCGCCGCGCAGTGAGAGCAATTCAAGAACAACTTCGTTGGCTTCATTTACGATGAGGTTGTAAATCCAAAAGGCGAGTTCCACGAACCAAATTTTAATAGGTGGGGCCCTTCAATAAGGACGGTGAACTCATTCTCGACATCTACGGCTAGCAAGAGCGATGCACGTAAAAATCCCAATGAGCAGAAGGAAAAGAAATCTTGGAGTTGTAATTAAAGTTGTGTGCATATTGTGGTACATTATATGTAATTAAATTTGTTAATGAATGTACAGTGATTTTATTATCAGGCAAATGTGCATGATTGATTATATGTGTTTTAATTCGTTGTGATTTAACACACACATGAAGTCACCGTGATTTGATATAATATATTGTAGTATATTATATATAATAGCCGATATTGGACACACACATATTTACATATATATTATATACAACCCATCGATGCGGTTAGATAAAACAACCGGTATCGATGAGGGCTCATCGAGCCGGTTGGAGACACCAACCGGCATCGATAAGGTCCATCGGGTCTCACGATGCGCTGCCACGTGTGACTACCAACCGTCTTGATACTCTATCGATGCGGGTGAAAGAAACGGGGCTGATGCTCAAGAGCATCGATCCGGATAACCTATGCGGTTCAAAAACCGGTACCAAAGGCTCTTTTAAACCGGTACTAAAAGCCTTTTCCGTAGTAGTGTGATACGTTGATATCACATACGGTTTGTACTATGAGCTATTTGTAATAACACTTATTATATATTTCGTTATAGGGTTTTTGCTCGCCGTACTACTCACTCAAATGAAAATATTTCACCGCCCTCTGCCTCATTGCTGAGCCCATCGTCGCCGCCTGTCACCTCCCCCGACCCCGCGCTCCTCCTGAGCCCATCACCGCCTCCTCCTCGAGCCCGTCGCCGCCTCAGTTTGGACAAAATTCTTGAACGGTATGAGCGCTACTCACATGTTGAAAAGGTTCTTGTCTCAGCCGAATCTGAAACTCAGGTAAAAATAAAAGCAAAAGGTTTTCTTTTCTTGAGCTATATATGAAGTTGTTTGTTTCTGATATACGATGTTCTGAACTTTTTTCACTAGGTCACTGTATTTTATTAATTCTTTTCTTGAGCTATGATGTTAATTATTAATTAACTTACTACTGTAAGCACAACAGACAGCAAATTCGTTGATGCAGTACGTGCTCAAGATTTTTTCCCCCCTATGATGATCCTAATGCAATCTCCGTGGAGTTGTTTCTTCTTATTCATGATCCTAGTTATATTGAGTGACAAAATTGATTTTAATTTAATACGAAAATTCAACTCCACCACCACTACTACAGAAATGGCTTCCAGAAGCGGTTCTACAACCGCTTCTAAGCAACCGCGAGTGATACCCCGAAGGGTATCACAAGCGGTTGCTAGAACCGCTTGTGGTGGTGCGACACCAAGCGATAAAAGACTACCAATAATATCGTGGGAATGGGATTCGAACCCACGACCAGCACTCCATCCTCCTGACCCGCTTCATCCATCTAGCCAACCCACCCACGCGTGCTCTCTGATAGAATAGGACACGCATTCCTTTTATTATTTCTAAAACTGGGCTTCTACAAGCGGTTCGTGACACGAACCCCTTCTGAAGGGGGTCTTTAGAAGCGATTCGTGTCATGAACCCCTTCTAAAGCCCCACCTTTAGAAGCGGTTCGTGACACGAACCCCTTCTAAAGCTTTAGAAGCGGTTGGGGACACGAACCGCTTGTAAAGATCTTTAGAAGGGGTTCGTGCCACGAACCCCTTCTAAAGGTGGGGCTTTAGAAGGGGTTCGTGCCACGAACCGCTTCTAGAGATCCCCTCCGGCCTGTTGCCACAAACCGCTTCTGGTGTGAGCATTACAACCGGTTCGCACCAAACCGTTTCTAATAGACCGCTTGTGATGCCTGGTTTTGTAGTAGTGCACACAGAACAACCCTTCCTATATACTTAATTCTCCCAGGAGATCACTGTTGTTAACTCTCTTTGTTCAATTCTGAATTATTGAATATCATTCCTGTTCGTGATACTTCCTGTTGCACAAATTTAGTAATGCATATCCTCTATGCTTCACCTGTGAAGGGAAACTGGTGCGCAGATGGAGTATGGAGAGAAGTGGGCATGAGCCATGAGGTGTGAACGGAGAGAGATGGTGAGGTTTTTCTTTTTAATTTAATTGTGGTAGGCCCTGCTTTGAGCCATGAGGTGTGAACGGAGAGAGATCACGAGGTGTGAATCGGCATGACCTGTCTAGGGGCAGAACTCCACAGAACGCACATAAAAAAAATTACGTTTTATACTCCTGAGACGTTTGGCATCGGCTACCCATTCGGCAACAACTGGGAGCACGCTGGAAAACCCTGGAGTACTTTCATAAGAGAGATTGAGCGGGACCCGAGGACACAACAGTTCCGATTCATGGGTGATGTAGTATGTCAAAATTGTTACGCATCATTCCCACTCTATGAAGATAGGCGGAACGATCACTTGTTCTACCATGATAATCAGTGCTATCCTACGTTCTACTAGCAATTTTGTCACATTATAATATAACCTATTGCTTAACTTTTGTTGTATGTACCATACTAAGGTTGAGTTTTGTTTCTAAGTTTACTGGCTACATCTACGTGCTTTTCACAATGATCATGATGACTTAAAACACTTTAGCTAAAGTTTTCCTAGGCTAAACTATTCATAACATGAGTTGTTGTCGACTATAATACTTAGGGTTATTGCGCTAGCAGAATTTAGCTGCAAAGAAAGGTGTACATAAAATATTTTCCTACAATATGGTAGTCCATATATCATATAAAAGTAGTCATCAATTGGTAGCCTTACTTGCTTGATTCCTTACTTGACCCCTTTGTGAAATCTGCACGACCTATCGTTTTTCTATGAGGTCGTCAGTGCTTTGTCGCTTTGCTCTGAGGTCGCCAGTGCTTTGTCGCTTGGTGGTGTAGAGTGTTGTCCAATCAGTCTGAGAAAGCTGACAGCAGCGTGGTGTCACATCGCACTTAGAAGGCTATGCAGAGTGCTCTTTGCTTCATGCTACCCCGCCCGTCTCCGCCTGTCTCCGCTTGGCGACGCGCTACACCCCCCCCTCGGTAGACTCCCTCCCGCCACCTGTGCCGGCCCCCTCTGTTTGCTTCACTCCCTCCCACCACCTGTGCCGCACCCCCCTCGCTCAGCAAACTCCCTCCCGCCACCTGTGCCGGCCCCCTCTTTTGCTTCACTCGCTCGCGCCACCTGTGCCGGCCCCTCGTCTCATGCTTCATTCCCTTGCGCCACCTGCTGCATTATTGCCATCCTATCAAGTCTAATCAAAACACCGAAAGAAAAATCATGCACTAGCATGCATTTGTCCTCGGCATGCATGTTCGCAGATGCATGCATTTCTCTCGCTATAAATTGAGAACGCGAGGGGTTCGGGAACCTGGAGAGAAAACGTTGAGCATACATATCCTCACGAAAACGATTTCATATCTTCTTCCTCCTCTTGAGCATAACCTCTTCTTCCTTATCTCACTTCAGTGTTCGTCACTTCTGTGAAGGCCATGTCTCAAGCGTCAAGCTCAGCGGTTGCCAATGCAAGGCGGGTAAATTGCCCTAACTGCCATGTGGAAGCTCATGTCCTCTACTCCACCACTGCAGTAAATAACGGTAGGGTGTTTTATAAATGTTCTAATTTCTCTGTAAGTCAAAATGTATTTCAATTTATTCAGGTTTTGATGATTATTCTTCTGCCCGAATTTTATATAAGCATGTTCACACTGTCCTCTAGTCTACAGGATGCCAATATTTTCAGTGGGCAGACCGCCTGAATACATCGAGGGAGCATCCTAGTACTACAGTACCAGGCAGGAAGCTGCCCGGGGTAGAGCAGAGGATGGACCTCGGATAGGAACTTAACATGCTAACGTTAAGTGAATTAAGCAAACAGGCGGAGTACAGTCTGAACAAGAAGATGACCCTGAAGCAGTAGATCGCTTCCTTGAGCAGGCTATAGAAGATAACCACAAAGCTGTAGACCCTGAGTTCACTACTACAGAATAGGACATCACATCGCTTCATCTGTGTCGGTTTCTTACTTTTACGAAAACACCGATGGTGCTATATCACAAATTTGCGTGACAGAGTTATCACAATCGGTTCCACCAAAGAACCGATTGTGATGAAAACTTTATCACAGTCGGTTCTGACTAGAACCGACTGTGATATAATCACTATCGGTTTACATGTAGAACTGACACAGATAATACAACATTATTTGCATCGGTTAGGGATGAAGATCGACTGTGATAATTATACACTCTTCACAATCGGTGTTTATACGGAACCGACACAGATAATATTATTATCTATGTCAGTCCTTTGAAGAACCGATAGTGATGTATCGAATGTTATGTGTTTTGTCAATGTTCTGTATGTAATATTTGTTCAAATCTTGAAGTAATCATCATCTACCCTTCATTCATGCTTTAATATTTGTGCAACTTGTTTTTTCGGATGATGAACAGTTGCTCTGCTAGAATCCCAACTCGCGGTTCAACTCTCAGACAATTTATATAGACATGTAGTGATGCAAATTATATATAACATTATAGTAGCAGCTAGCAGATAATAATAATATATATACCATTCCACACATTATATATACTTCATTGCAATATATAATGACATCCATTGTTTATAATTATATAAACATATTAACGGACTGCATTACAGCTAATATATTAAATTTACCACTCGCGGCTCTCGCCCGAGGGTAAAGAGTCAGCCGGGTCGCCAGAGTCGGTGTCGCTGGAGTCGTCGTCGCTGGAGACTGCGCGGAGTGGTGGTTCATCCTCCAATGTTGAACCAGATCTAGAAGAGGCGCCGGTCCCCATGGTGACCGGCTCGTAGTACTCCTCCTCCTCCTCCTCCTCGTCCTCGTCCTCGTCCTCCTCGTCCTCGTCCTCCTCCTCCTCGTCGTCGTCGTCTTGATCGTCTCTAGGGCGCTTCCTGCTGGCGTTGGAGGCGCCCGGATGGGATGAGGCGCCGGGAGGGACGTCGGGAGACAAGTGGGGCGCCGGCGCCACGCCGGAGTGAGGCGCCAGAGGCTGAGGCGGCGCTGCCGGCGGCGGTGAGGACGCTGGAGGAGGGAAGTCATACGGTGACTCCACGGAGGAGTCAGACCTTGCCGGAGAAGGAGGCGCTGCCATTGCTGCGGTCGAAGAGGCAGAGAAGAAAGGAGCTATATGGAAGAGTACTACCGATGATCAGGAGCTATATGAAAGGAGCTATATGGAACGCGATCGATCACATTGGTAGCTATATATGTTTGAACGGTCAAATTGGCGGGGAAGACGAGGGGGTGGATTAATATCCGTGTCGGTTCATATCAAGAACCGACTGTGATGACTTATGTCATTGCAGTCGGTTCTTTCTGAGAACCGACACCGATACATTATCTGTGTCAGTTCTATAAAGAAACTGATAGTGTTGAGGATCCAAATTATCACAGTCGGTTTTACATATAAGCGACGGTGATAACTAATTAATCACAAACGGTTCTTCTATAGAACCGACTGTGATGACGTTCGCTAGGTTTCATGTATATATGTACTGTCTGGACTCGGGATGAACTTATTAACTCTCATCGAGTTGGTTCGCTAGGCGATTTCTCTATTTTCCTGCCTAGCTTACTTGTGGCTTTATTCAAAAGGTGGGCCCCATTCCTTCGAATCCCTTCAATTTTGTATTAACGTACATTATTCGATTTTGATTTGGTGTCATTAGCAGATCTAGTGTGTATGGTTGAGAAATTAGATCGTGGAGGAGATCAGTGGGTTGAAGGTTAAAGTTAATTGAAACCCTAGCTAGCTTGATCAGGAGCTAGATTTCCCCTCATTTGTAGTTTTCCTCAAAAGGTGATCAACATTAATTCTTAGAAATCCCTTCAATACTGCAGTAGGACTTAAATTAATTTTTTTATTTGGTGAATGTGTACATTACATGTCATAATTGTTTCAATATAATTAATATGATCAATGATATAGTAGTTAATTAGGCTGCGTAACCTATGCGTCTCCCGTTCGAGGGTGCTTGTTTATAAATATGCTAAAATGGCATATTTATAAATAAGCAGTCTCGAATTGTCCACGTTTTTTGGATAGTTTGAGGATGTGTGGCTCGGGCAAGTTCGTAAGCTGTTGTACAAACTCTAGAGAAAGTTTTGGCAGCATGCATCTCCCTGGCCAGTGTTCTCCGAATACACATCCTCTTGACATGTTGTCGAGACGTGTATTTGGAGAACAGCGGGGAGATGCTGCTGAAATTTTCTCTAGAGTTTGTACAACATCTTAGAAACTTACTCGAACCACATATCCTTGAATGGGATTAGGACTTGACCTAATTAGCAATTAGGAGTCATCGTTGGTACGTACGTACTTTGTTGGTCAACATATAGACGTTTCTTTAAGATCATTCAATCTCTCAACTTTGTTTTTGGGTACAACCCTTCTTTTATTTCATTGATTAGGGCATTATTAATTTATTGTTTGCGGTTTACTTGTAGATGGATAGTGAAGAATGGATGTATCAAAAAAGCCGTGTGAGTGCTGAATTTCAGAGGGGAGTTAAGGAGTTCATAAGAATTGCAGAAGTAGATATGGTTATGAGGGGTGTAAAGTTCATATATTGTCCTTGTATTGATTGCACCAATCTCAGGAGATTTAACAACTCAGCTCAAATTGAAGGGCATTTGATTCGACGTGGCTTCGTGAGGAATTACACATGTTGGATCCATCATGGGGAGATAGGTAATACCTCTGTGCTATGCAACGAAGACATGCTGGAAGCCGATCACGAGTTGGAGCATGATATGTTTGATGAGGATAATTTAGATCAAATGTTGCGGGATGTGGAGGGAAATTACACGGAAAGAGAGTTCGACAAATTTAAAAGCTTGATGGATGACGATGCCAAACCATTGTTTTCAGGTTGCAAAGGGGAATACACCAAGTTGGGTTTGGTCCTTTCATTGTTTGAACTGAAGGCAAAACACCGCTGGACAGATACAAGTTTCAATGCACTTTTAATACTTCTATCGGATATGCTTCCAGAGGGAAACGAGTTGCCAACAAGTATTTATGAAGCGAAGAAGCTATTATGTCCCATGGGAATGGAAATAGAAAGGATACATGCATGTCCAAATGATTGCATACTATACCGCAACGTCCATAAGGAACTGCGCATTTGTCCAGTTTGTGGTGTACCTCGATACAAACAAAATGAGAAGCGTAATGACAAGAAGCGTAAGAACCGAATTGACGACGGTGAAGATGTGAAAAAAGGGGCACCAGCCAAGGTGTTGTGGTATTTGCCCATCATTCCCCGTTTAGAGCGGTTCTTTGCAAATCCCAAAGAGGCAAAATTGTTGCATTGGCATTATGAATCTCGAAAGGAAGATGGCAAGTTGAGACATCCCGCTGATTCGGCTCAATGGAGAAACATTAATTGGCAACATGAGGAGTTTGGTGCCGAGATGAGGAACATAAGATTTGGATTGAGTACAGATGGTATGAATCCGTTTGGTAATATGAGCAGTCGACACAGTACTTGGCCAGTTTTGTTGTGTATCTACAATTTGCCTCCTTGGTTATGCATGAAGCGGAAGTATATCATGATGTCGTTGCTAATCTCAAGACCCAAACAGCCGGGTAATGATATTGATGTGTACCTATCACCACTAATTGAGGATTTGGTAAAATTGTGGAATGTGGGGGTTGAGGTGTGGGATGCATACAAAAGAGAACTTCACCCTACGGGCTATGATATTTTGCACCATAAATGATTTTCCAGCCCTTGGTAATTTGGCGGGCTATAGCACGAAGGAGCCAAAGCTTGTCCAATTTGTGAAGAGGACACCGATAGCTTGTGGTCGCGAATTCAAGGAAAACGGTGTACATGGGTCACCGTAGGTTTCTACCCCGAAGTCATCGATATCGTAAGATGGATGACAAAATTGATGGAAAGAGGGAAGTTCGTGCAGCCCCGCAGCCTATGACTGGAAGGCAAGTATATTCACGCGTAGAGGATATCGATGTTCAGTATGGTAAGAGCCGTAAATCTGTTCGTCCCAGGACCATTTGGAAAAAGAGGTCGATATTTTGGGACTTACCGTATTGGAAGGAGTTAGATGTCCGTCAATGTATTGATGTCACGCACGTTGAGAAAAATGTTTGTGATAATTTGGTAGGCATCCTGCTGAACATACCTGGGAAGACCAAGGATGGTGTGAATGCTCGCCGCAATATGACCTACATGGGGATCAGGCCCAAGCTTGCAGTGATGGAGGAGGATGGAAAAGGGCCGTACATCTCCGCTGCATGCTACACCTTATCCAAGAAAGAGAAAGAAGACATCTGCAAGTGTCTCCACGATATTAAAGTTCCATCGGGCTACTCCGCAAACATTAAGAAGCTTGTGTCTATGGATGATTTGAAGTTGTTCGGTATGAAGTCCCACGACTGTCATGTCTTGATGACCCAAATGCTCCCTGTAGCAATCAGAAATATCCTACCAGATGACGTCAGGTTGGCAATCACGAAGCTATGCTATTTCTTCAATGCGATTTCATGCAAGGTTATTGATACCGATATACTGGAGAACTTACAGAGTGAGGTGGTGCAGACTCTTTGTCAGCTTGAGATGCATTTCCCCCCGTCATTCTTCGACGTCATGGTCCACCTCGTTGTTCACCTTGTTAGAGAGATTAAGATTTGTGGACCCGCATTCCTGCGTTACATGTATCCGTTCGAGAGGTACATGGGTATATTAAAGTCATACGTGAGGAATAGGTCGAAGCCTGAGGGTAGTATTATTGAAGGTTATGGGACTGAAGAGGTTATTGAGTTCTGCGTGGACTATCTAGGTAAAAGACAACCGATTGGTGTTCCTATATCTCGTCATGAGGGCAGACTTGGTGGCAAAGGAACCATTGGGTCAAATCTAATGAGCCCACAATTTGATATGTACTGTAAAGCGCATTTCACAGTCTTGCAACACAGCGTAGAAGTTCATCCATACATCCAACAGCACAAGTTGATATTACGGGAAGAGAATCCACTTATGGATGAGCTTTCCATCACACGAGAACACAACGATCGATTCCTCACATGGTTCAAAGAAAAGGTGAAGGTCTCCGTTAGTACTGAGGATGTCAAATGGTTGGCTGACGGACCAAGATTTAATATCTGAGACATGGCAAGGTTCACGATATTAATGGCTACACATTTTATATCTTGAAAGTCAAGATGCAAAGAGTACAGTGCAAAACAGTGGTGTGAGCATAGATGCTTTGTCCGATGATCACTCAATTAGAGGATCCTCAACTGCAATGAACTGTTACTACGGGATGATCGAAGAAATATGGGAGCTCGACTACGGAATATACCAAGTTCCATTGTTCCGATGTAAGTGGGTGAGACTTCCTCACGGAGTTAAGGTCGACAAGACAGGTTTTACAATTGTTGATCTGAATAGACTGGCCTACAGAGATGAACTGTTCGTCCTCGCAAAGCAAGCAACTCAAGTTTTCTACGTGCGTGATCCGGCCAATCCGAGGTTGCACGTCGTACTTCATGGCAAGAGGAGGATTGTTGGTGTTGAAAATGTCGTAGATGAAGAAGAGTACAACCAATTTGATGAAACACCTCCGTTTGTAGATGGGGCATGTCTTAGCGGTGACGACGGCACACATGGAACACATTACATGCGTGTAGATCATCAAGAAGGGTTGTATTGTAAATAAATTAAGTTGTAAGAATTCCCTGTATAATGTAGCATTTTGTAGAATATATATGTCAAATGGATCTTATAGCAAATTTGAAAAAGATTTGACTTTTCGACTCTTTTGAATGAAGACTCTGTTTTAAAAAAATTGAAATTGTATCATAGTCATCACAATGGGTGTGGCTTTGAGGAGAATGGGTGTGGCTTTGAGGCATTTCAGGGTGACCATGCATGCCGAGTTCGTGTTGAAAAACCGTACTCCCTTCCAAAGGTATCCATTTGTTACTCCCGAGGTTTGGGAGGAGTTCGCAAGGATGAGGAATACGCCCGAGGCGGAGGAGACAAAATTTGAAATCAATGCGAGACGGTACGCCTTGAAGAGAATGGGTGTGGCTTTGAGGCATTTCAGGGTGACCATGCATGCCGAGTTCGTGTTGAAAAACCGTACTCCCTTCCAAAGGTATCCATTTGTTACTCCCGAGGTTTGGGAGGAGTTCGCAAGGATGAGGAATACGCCCGAGGCGGAGGAGACAAAATTTGAAATCAATGCGAGACGGTACGCCTTGAAGGAGACAAGAATATCGCTATACAGAGGCATAACACACACGCGCACCACCTCGGTTCCGGTGGGTATGTAGGGAAGAAGGCAGAGTGGGCGCGACTAGCGGAGGAGTGTGCAACCTCTGGGACAACGATGCCTTACTCCCACATATGCGAGGAGCGGGCACGCG
The DNA here is from genome assembly GCA_036346355.1 of Rhipidocladum racemiflorum. Taxonomy (NCBI): domain Eukaryota; kingdom Viridiplantae; phylum Streptophyta; class Magnoliopsida; order Poales; family Poaceae; genus Rhipidocladum; species Rhipidocladum racemiflorum. The sequence goes on from CM070586.1 coordinate 26,183,355, forward strand.
ACTAGGTATTAGCGAGGCCGAAGAAAACCTCTGACGGTCAGATTGTCATTCCAAACCCCATGACCGCACAGATCGTCGCGACCATCGTAAGATATCTAACATATTACATTGCATATGACCCTTCCTATTGTATTTTAGCAATAATTTATATTTGCGACCTGCAGGAGGAGGTAAGCCAGCAGAAAGAGCAAGGAGCATTTGAAAGCCAAGGGTCAAGGGACATCCTGTGTTCGGCAATCGGGAAGCCCGATCATAAGGGTCGGGTGCTTGCCGCAGGTGCGGGGTATACGAAGAGGTCCTTCTTTGTAGAGGAGAGCGCTTCTAGTGCCAGGGCAAGATCATGGGAAGCACGTGAGGCGCGGATTAGGGCGCAGATGAAGGAGGAGTTGAAGGAGGAGTTAAAGGCTGAGATGATGGCTGAGATGATGGCGATGTTCTTCCAGAATCAGATTCCTCAACCATCGCCTGTGCTACGCCCTAGCAGCTGCGCTTCCAATAAGGAACTATGCATTCCACACCTCAAGGTAATAACTGTTTCAGACCAAAAGGTACATGAGTAAGCTTAACAAAGATAATAATGAAGATGCTGATCACTTCTTGCAGGGTCCTGCCAAGTGCCAGCTAGTCCTGATCGACGACGGAATACACATTGAGGCTGCGCGCGGGGTTGCATTTCCAAGCAAGGAGGATGACACGGTGCATGGTATACCTTTAGGGATGGGCTACATGAGGGTGCAGGTGGACTATGTCCACCATGTTTACATGTCTCATGCCTTGGAGTTCCCCCCGAACGAAGATATCACCACTCTCGGGCAAGCACGGATGTCGTTCATCAAGTGGCCCGCGACGGGTGTCGTAGTGTAAGCACCTCCTACTGCTGCTGCTGCTACTTCTCAAGCTATCGCTATTACTTGCTATCTGCTGGTACTACTGCTGCTATTTGTTGCCACGCTCTGCTCTCGCTACTCTGCTGGCTGCTCACTTCCTGCTACTCGGGTATCATATCGCATCGTGCTGCACTGCTCTCGCTACTATTGTTGCGCCCTGCTTCCTGTCGCTTCCTGCTGGTACTATCGCTCACTGCTTCCTGCTCATTACTACTCCTGCCGCTCCTCGCTTCCTGCTTACGCCGCTCCTACTCCTGCTGCACATGCTCCTGCCCCTACTACACAACGTGCACCTACGCCTGCAGCTGCACCTCCTGCACCTACGCCTGCAGCTACAAATGCTGGTGTGCAGGTGGTGCGCAAAAGGACTTCTACCACGCTGACGAAAGATACAAAGTAGAGTTCAGAGAGTTCCTCCGTGAAGAAGGCAAAGTTGTCAGAGGGCACAGAGCACCCTGATGATCACAAGCGGTACATACATGGAAAGCCCTTTCTCCCAAGCCAAGAATTGAATTCTTTGGGCTTGTTCACTCGCCACCTACATGGATGGTATATCGATAGGTCACATGAGGCCGAGCCTCGCCACGATTTCATAGTGAAGTATCGAGCGGTCCAATTCCACCGCAAGGAGGAAGGGACCTTCCCAGTCAGTTTTGAGGATCTGTACTTTATGTACAGCTTGAAAGCCGTCGATATTTCTACCATACGATCCTGGACGCTGTGAGTCTCGCGCCATACTCAATCAGATGACTATTTACTGATTTTGTATTATATTTTTTAACAATTGACATGAAATTGTTGGGACCCGAATTTGCAAATCCGGACCCTCTGTGTATTCAGCACTAGTCCAGGAATCACGCTAGTGCACACAGTCTTAACATTGGTAAATATCACAATCATACTCAACGAAATATAAAGTACTTTATTGAAAGGAAATATAGCTGGTTGCTCGACCTTATGGTCCAGTTACAAATTAGGCCTCGCAGGGCGAAAGACTTATTTAAAAGAAATCAGCAGCGGAATATATGAAGAAAACGCGTGGTGCCAACCAATATGCCACAGGCAACTGACTGGACTCGCTCCCTAGTTAGACGGCTCCTCCTGAAACTCCTCCTCCAAAGCTAGCGTGGATTCCTCTTCAACTGATGTTGTATTGTGGCAAGGGTGAGTACTTGGTACTCAGCAAGTCATGCACAGAATGCAAACTAATATACTACATGCATGGCTTAGTACAAGGAATAGCTTGTGGTTTATTTGCAGTAAACAGCATTTAACAAGTATCATAAGTAGATTCGAAAGCAGTAAAGACAAGTAAACAATATCAATAACTTTTCCAGGAGTTAAATAAACATCCTCCCCATTCCTAATCCACATTTCCATCTATGTCATCCATTAACCCAAACCCTTTTCCAAGTCCAAGTTGTTTTCATGAAAGTCTAACCCTTGACTGTAATTCCCGAGCGATGTCCAATACCGCGGACACGGCTATTCGAATAGATTTTACACTCTGCAGAGGTTATGCACTTTACCAACAAGATACAGTCAAACACCACAAAGGCGAGTGTCCATAACAAAGTCTTTCGAAAACTTCTAACTACACAAGTGAGCCTCTCCGGTTATTGCGCACTAGCCCTTCCCTTAGCAAAGGCAAAGTCTAAGCCAATCAACCGTTAGATGGGTACCTGGCCTCAGCCCCGGTACGCTCCCCCGTACAACTTACACAAACGGTGTAGTTGACATCCAGAGGTCCCACGAGTAAGTTATTAGTGACTTAATCAACTAGGTCCGTCCCATTACAGACATGTGGTTGCACGCTTGACCCAGTTCAAAGGCTTGCAAGGTTAAGTCCTTAAGTTGACCAGGGCAAGACTACCCAAAGAACCAAATCATCATTCCCAATGCCATACCTGGCCCACCTGATCATTACTTGCCACATGCCCCGGTCCAAATCTATTTGTCAAACCCCAGTTGATTACCATGCACCACGTGCCATCAACATCATCAATAACACATGACACTTCTCCAAAACAGGTTCCATATCTCATTAAATCAATATTAACATTTTATCCAAAATCATGTCATGTATACGTGGCAGGTCTGAGCATTGAACTACAACGGTCTAAATACCCATGTTGGCAAATTAATAATGTCCAACTAAATAATCCACAACTAGGGTGACAAGGGGTCATGGTACATAATTACTAATCAAGGTGTCAAAATGCAAAATTGGCAATTATCTAATTTCCCAGAATTAAATAAACATTTTATATTAAAACTAGCATGCAATAATTTAAATAAGTTCAACATGGTCAAAGCACAACTTGCCTTCAAAGAGTACTTGTTCTTGGTCTTGAGCTGGCTCCTAGGTCAACACTTCTCCTTCGAAGCCTTCGGGCACTTCAACGTCTACTCGTAATACGTGCAAATTGCAATACATAAATAAACAGTAGGCAAAAAGTACCCAAAACTCCAAATAAAGTCCATAAACAGAGAGAACATAATTTTATAAATTTTTAGGAACTGGAATTGCTCAAATCGGAGTTAAAACACAAAAGTTATAATTATTTAAAGTTTAAATATTCAATTAAATAATATTACAGAGAAAAAATTTAGTCCAAAAATTAAATAAAATTTATATTTGAGTAGAGCTGAATTTTACAAATTTTTAGAAATTTGAATCGTTCAAATCAGAGCTAAAATGCAAAAGTTATAAGCATTTGAAGTTTTGAAATTCAAATTAAACATTAAACCGAATTAATATTTTATTTTCTTTTTCGGAAAATAATTTATTGCGTCAGCCGTGACATGTGTCAGCCTCTGATTGGGCGGCTAACGTCAGCCAGTTCATGGGCTCAGCCCACGGCTCGGCTCGGCCCACCGTGGACTCGGTCCACGGCTCGCGTGACTGACAAGTGGGACCCACTGGTGACGTCATTGCTGACGTCAGCGGGCACTCATCCCACTGCTGACAGGTGGGACCCACCGATGACATCATGGGTGATGTCACGGCGCGGTCACTGACATGTGGGCCCGCCTTGTCAGCGGCCATTGGTACACGGCAGCCGCGGCGTGGTCGACAAAGTGCCTCCGCGTGTCGAGACACGCGTTCATCGCCGCGGCCGATGCGGCGGTTGGCCTTCTGGTCACGTGGCTAGATCTCGGCCGTTGATTTGAAAATCAACGGCCCAGATTGGATCTGGTGTTACGCGTTTGGGGTGAACGCAGTCAATCTGGACCATTGGATATAGATCCAACGGTTGAGATTGGATCTGGGTTTAGCACGTGGATCTCACCGGCGGGTGACGTGGCGCGATCTGGGATGTCAGATCTTGATCGGACGGTGGAGGGAGCTCGGGCGACGGCGATGGCGTGCGGCGGAGCTGGCTCGCCGGAGACGAGGACGGCGACCACGGCAACGGCGCTTGGGCACGATTCCGGCGAAGTGAAAAGTCCCCTCCGACGCGGCTTGTCCTTGCGGCTCCGGATCTGGGCTCAACGGCGGCGGAGGACGATGGATGGCGGCGGGATTTGACGAAAACCGCGGTGGAACCCTAAAGCAACTACGGCGAGCTCGCGCGGGCAAACGGCGGCGGCTTGGGCAGCGTGAGCTAGGGCTACGGGTGCGCAACGAAGTCGGCTATCCGACACGGGTGGCGGCGCATTAAATAGGCCCTCGACGTCTGTGATATGTGCGGAAAACAAGGCCCCACGCACGGGCGGCGGCGGAGTCCGACGGCGTCACGGAGAGGGCGACGTGGCTCAACGTGAGCCGTTGGATCTCGATCCAACGGTCACGTGGCTAGGGTTCGGCCGAGTGGGTTCGGCTCGACCATGTGGCTCAGGTCGGACTCGAACTCGAGTCTGACTCGGACTCGGTCGGATGAACAGTGCAAACCCGGTTTGGATTTTCCAGCGATTTAATATTTAAAACAATTCCTAGTAATTCATTTAATTCAAGAAAAATAGTAAAATACTCAGAAAAATTCTGGAAAATATTTTAGGGCATTTGGGACTCAAATAAAATATTTCCAACAAAACTTTATTTGAAAATTTAATTTCTTTAATTATTTCAATATGGAATAAATTCAAAATAATTCCAAATAAATCCAAATAAATTCCAGAAAACTCCAAAAATTCCCAAAAGTGCAAAATAATATTTAATTTCATGAAAAGCAAAAATTGGGGTGTTACAAACCTCCCCCCCTTAACAGAATCTCATCCCCGAGATTTAAGGCTGACTATGGAATAGGTTCGGAAACTCTTTCTTCAAATCCTCTTCACGCTCCCAAGTCGCTTCGCTTTCTTCATGGTTACCCCACTGAACTCTGCAGAAACGCGTTGACTTGTTTCTTGTTTCTCGATCCATGGTGTCCAAAATCTTTATGGGATGCTCCTTGTAAGTCAGATCCTCCAGCAGTTCAATCGATTCCAAGGGCGTTTGCTCGTCTGGTACTCTAAGACACTTCTTCAGCTGGGACACATGAAACACATCATGCACGCCTACTAACGATTGCGGCAACTCCAGCTGGTAAGCCACTTCCCCTCTGCGGCTCAAAATCTTAAATGGTCCCACATAACGTGGTGCAAGTTTTCCTCTAGCATGGAATCTTTTAACTCCCCTGAGAGGTGTAACTCTGAGGTATACAAAATCTTCTGATTCAAAACTTAGATCTCGACGATGATTGTCGGCATAACTCTTCTGTCGTGATTGAGCTATCTTCAATCTTTCCCTAATCATGGCAATCTGCTCTTCAGCTTCTTGAAGAATATCAGGCCTGAAGACACGGCGCTCGCCGGTCTCACTCCAGTTTAATGGCGTCCGACAGGGTCGACCATACAGTGCCTCGGAAGGTGACATCTCAGAAGCGGCACGATAATCAGTATTGTAACTGAACTCAGCATACGGCAGACTCTTATCCCAAGAGGTAGCATAAGCCAATGCACATGCTCTTAACATATCCTCCAGAATCTGATTGACTCTTTTGGTCTGTCCATCCGTCTGTGGATGATATGCTGTACTGAAGTTCAAACGGGTGCCCATGGCTTCATGTAGTTTATTCCAGAACCTTGAGGTAAATTGGGTACCCCTGTCCGATACAATTCTCTTTGGTATTCCGTGCAAACAGACGATCCTGATCATATACAACTCTGCTAACTTATCTCCCGAGTAGGTGGTCTTTACGGGGATAAAGTGGGCTACCTTAGTCAAGCGATCCACTATAACCCATATGCCTCGTTGAGTCTTAGGCAAACCGGTAATAAAATCCATTCCGATTTCCTCCCATTTCCACTCAGGTATTTTCAACGGCTGCAGCAATCCTGCTGGTCTCTAATGCATTGCCTTGACTCTCTGGCATACGTCGCACAATGCAACATGCTCGGCAACTTCACGCTTCATGCTCGGTCACCAGAATCTTTCCTTCAAGTCCTGGTACATCTTGGCACTCCCTGGGTGAATTGAGTACTTGGAGTCATGGGCTTCCTCCAAAATCAGTTGCTTTAATTCCTTCTTGTTTGGCACACAAATCCGATCCTTCATCCATAACGTGCCCTGTTCATCTAGCTTGAAATCCTTTGCCTTGCCTTCCTCCATTTTGGACTTAATCCTGCGGATCTTGTCATCATCTTTTTGTCCTTCTCGGATCTGCTCCTCCAGAGTAGGTTTTACTTCCAATGCGGCCAGGAATCCATTGGGTACCACCTCAATCTTCATTCTCTAAAAATCCTGGCATAGCTCATCCTGATTTGTGGCTATCAACATGTTCACGGTATGGCTTTTCCGACCCAATGCATCGGCCACCACATTAGCCTTTCCGGGATGGTAATGGATCCCGACATTGTAATCCTTGATCAACTCTAGCCATCTCCTTTACCTCATATTCAGATCTGACTGGGTGAATATGTACTTAAGGCTCTTATGATCCGTGTACACTTCACATCTGTTCCCGATCAGATAGTGACACCATAACTTCAAGGCATGCACTACGGCAGCTAACTCTAGGTCATGCGTCGGGTAATTCTCCTCATGCGGCCTCAACTGCCTTGATGCATAAGCAACAACCTTTCTGTTCTGCATCAGCACACATCCAAGTCCTTGGCGCGAGGCATCACAATAGATATCAAAGCTCTGATTGACGTCAGGCAGAACCAACACAGGTGCCGATGTCAATCTCTTCTTCAGTTCTTGGAATCCTTTCTCACACTCTAGCGTCCATGTAAACTTCTTCTCCTTTTTCAACAATTGCGTAAGAGGTCTCGCAATTGTCGAAAAGCCTTCAATGAAGCGACGGTAGTAACCTGCCATTCCAAGAAAACTCCGGATCTGGGTTACAGTCTTTGGCTGTTCCCAATGCAACACAGCTTCTACCTTGCTCGGGTCGACGACGACTCCTTCTGCGGTCATTACATGTCCAAGAAACTACACCTTATCCTTCCAACAATCACATTACTGAACTTGGCGAAGAGTTGCTGTTCTCTCAGCTTCTCCAGAACTAGCCTCAAGTGTTCTGCGTGCTCTTCCCTTGACTTGGAGTAAATGAGAATGTCATCTATGAACACGACAACAAACTTGTCCAAATACTCCATGAAAACCTTATTCATCATGTTCATGAAATAAGCTGGCGCATTCGTCAGACCAAAAGACATGATAGTAAACTCATAATGCCCATATCTTGACGAAAACACGGTCTTTGGAATATCTTCTGATCGAATCTTCAACTGGTGAAATCCCGATCTCAGATCGATTTTGGAGAAAACTCCGGCTCCTCTCAACTAGTCAAACAGATCATCGATCCGGGGTAATGGGTACTTGTTCTTCACGTTGACTTCATTGAGTGCACGATAGTCTATGCACATCCTGAAACTTCCGTCCTTCTTTTTAACGAACAGAACTGGCGCTCCCCATGGTGACGAACTCGGTTTGATGAATCCTTTCTCCATAAACTCTTCAAGCTGTTTCTTCATCTCTACTAGTTCTTCGGTTGACATCCGATAAGGTCTCTTGGCTATTGGTGCTGTTCCGGGCACTAGCTCTATCACAAACTCTATGTCTCTGTCTGGCGGCATACCTGGCAAATCTTCAGGAAAAACATCCGGATACTCATTCACTACTGAGACATCCTCTATGCTAATTGCCTTCACACTGTTGACCATCAGTTGTCCATCTCGAATGGCGGTTGCTCGAAATTCCACTTTTCTTCCACATGGGCTCTCAACCGATATGACTCTACGCCCACAATCCAATACGGCCTTGTGCTTAGATAACCAATCCATTCCCAAGAAAACATCTAAGGTCTGGGTTTCCAACATAATAAGGTTCGCTAGGAACTCTATCCCATCTATTAAAATTCTCACCCCGGAACATCCTACTTTCGTTCGGAGTTCGGAACCAGGGGTTTGAACTACAAGCATGCATCTAAGACTTGCAATTTCCAAATCATTTTTAGCAGCAAAGCCTTGAGAAACAAACGAATGCGAAGCTCCAGATTCAAACAAAACTGTTGCAGGTACTGAGTTAACAAGTAACTTACCCAGTACGACGTCCGTAGCATTCTGAAGTGCATCTGATGTGACATGGTTGACTCGGCCTCTCACTACGGTCTGAGTTGAAGCTCCTGGCTGTGCAGGTGTTCTGGTTGGCGTGGATCCCAGATTGAAACGAACTGGGGTCACTCCTGCTGTCTTCTTAGGGCAAACGTTGGAGAAATGTCCTGGCTCTTTGCACGTATAGCAGCGTTTCACTGTTCCTTGTTGATTGCTCGGTGCGGGGTTCCTGGCTTGAGCTGGGTCGATAATTACGATTAGCGTGCCTCGGTCTTTAGTGATGGTGTTCTTGCTGCATTCTGCGGCTGGAATCTAAAGAATTGATTTGGCGCAACCCTCAGTCGCTGTTGCGTTCCGTAGCGTGATCCCTGCTGTTGCATCCTGCGCTTCCTGTTCTCATCCAACTCCTTGCGCTTATCTTCAAGAATGAGTGCCTTGTTCACAAGCTCCTGGAAATCTGGAAAGGTGTGGGTGATCAGTCCCACCTGCAGTCCAGAGTTCATCCCCTTAAGGAAACGAGACTGTCTGGCCTTGTCCGTCGCTACGTCTTCAGGCGCGTAGCGTGCAAGCTGTGTGAACTTATTCAGGTATTCGGCCACCGGCTAATTACCTTGCTTCAGTGATCTGAACTCTTCCTTCTTGAGGTCCATAATTCCTTCTGGCACATGATACTGACGAAAAGCAGTTGTGAATTCCTCCCACGTGATGTCCTGTGGGTTCTCCTGCGTGGCGCAGAAATTCTCCCACCATTCCGTGGCTGTACCTTCCAACTGATGAGATGCATAAAGCACCTTCTCATTCCCTATGCATTGGGCAATGTGTAACTTCCTTTCTATTGACCTTAGCCAATCATCCGCCTCCAGTGGGTTGGCATTCCCAGAGAATGTGGGTGGATGAGTCCTCATAAACTCTGACAACTTTGCTCCCTGACGCTGTCCCGGATTAACTTGATTGTTCTGATTGACAGTGGCTTGGGCAGTAATCTGCTGCATCTGCTGCATCATGATTTTTTTTTTAAATAATACTTTTTTTAAACCGAATTGCGTTTTTAATATACGGAATAAAAAATTTGCAAAAATAATATGTGGTCGCCAAACCGTACGGCGAATACCCTATTTTCGCCGAACCGTGCGGCGAACACCCTATTTTCGCCACACCGTTCGGCGAAAATAGGTTAACCGCCGCAATTAAGCTGCTACACGAGTATCAAGGTTTTTTTCGCCAAATGGTATGGCGAAGACCTATTTTCGCCAAATGGTACGGCGAAGACCTATTTTCGCCAAATGGTACGGCGAAGACCCTATTTTCGCCATACCATTTGGCGAAAATAGGTCTTCGCCAAATGGTGCGGCGAAATTTGCTCGGTAAAAAAAGGGACCGAGATCGATCGATCTCTGCCCCACCGTTTCAAAAAACAGAGCGCTGCCGCCGGGAGAAGGAGAGGAAGGAGAGGGAGAGGGAGAGGAAGGAGAAGGAGAGGAAGGAGAGGGAGAGGAAGGAGAGGGAAGAGAAGGAAGAGAAGGAGAAGAAGAAGGAGAAGGAGGAGGAGGAGGAGAAGGAGGAGGAGGAGGAGGAGGAGGAGGAGGAGGAGAAGAAGAAGAAGAAGAGGAGGAGGTAACATCGCAACTTTGTTTAATTTCATATTTTTGAATGTAGAGAGTGATTTAGAGTAATGTAATATAGATTAGCGATCTAGAGTAGTGCAATTTAAATTAGCGATCTAGAGTAGCGCAATTTAGAGTAGCGATCTAGAGTAGCGCAATTTAGAGTAGCGATTTATAGTAGCGCAATTTAGAGTAGTACAATTTATAGTAGTGATCTAGAGCAGTACAATTTAGAATAGCGATTCTAGTTGTTTAATCTAGAGTAGTGATATTAGTTAGACCTGATTAATTCCGATTAATCGTTATGCCTAGTTTTTTTATCGTAAGGAAAAAAATGGAATCTTTAGGGCTTCGATCACTAGCTAATCGGCTAATCGGGCGATTTTTCTGAACATTGCATATTAGTAGCAAGTCGCCAAGTTATACGTGCGCTATATTATTATAATATTATAGTATCGATATCCCGATAGTTAATTATCGTTGTTCAATTTACGGTACAGATTTTACATTTTAGTAGGGATGCATAAATTTATTTTGCCTATGTCGTCGCAGTGATGTCAGAACCAGTGAAATTCAGGGTATATTATGGCGATGGGGAAGTAAAAAATTGGGTAGAATGGAGTGGATTTAAGCTGCTTTGCGGTCACCATGGCCGAGCACTTGTCCCCCGATACTGTTAGCATTCGTGATATAAAACTTTGGTTGACCCGATTTTTTTCCCTGGATCCAAGTGTTTATTCTGTTATCAACCAAATCGTATACACGCGTAGCAAGGGTGACCCGGCTGTGTGGGAGTTGAAGACGATGGATCGAACACGCTGTGGCAGAAATGGTTAAGGTGGTGCAAGGGATCTAGCCTCGAATGTGTGATGCTGGTGCAAGTTTGCCCTAGGGAAGAGGTGAGTACTACTGGTGTGAGCGAGAGTAGCACATCGGCTACAGCTGAACAGGTTCAGCCAGCGGTGTCGGTTGACGCAGCAACAGGGGATGTTCACATGGATGCAGCAAGCGCAGAAGGTCGGGCTGATGAAGGGGAGGATATCGATCAACTTGTTGATCAATTGGATTGGGTGGACCGCATGGCGACAGAAGAGGAAGCCGAAATGTTGGACCCTGTCGATACCATCGGCGAAGATGACGAACGGGAGGAAGATGATGAAATGCATGGTAGTACTCGCTCAGCGGAGGTACCCATCCCCGATGAATGGAACAGGCAGAACAAAGCGGGTATGGAAGCTTTGTGGGGCCATGACTCGCATTGTGAGTATGGTACTGGTGCCATTCGGTTGAATCAAATGTTCTAGAACAATTCTGAATTGAAGTTGGAAGTGATCTTGTTGGCACTATCGCTGCAAAGAGAGTTTCGGGTTGTCCTGTCTAGCCCGGATAAGTACACAGTGAAGTGCGTAATCGATGGTTGTGAATTTAAAGTACATGCATACAAGCCGAAGTGTGAGACGTATTGGATTGTATCAAGAGTGGACGAGCACACATGCAGACTAGAAAATGTTCTTGTCAAACACCGTAACTTGAATGCGGCTGTAATAGCTAGCGTGATGTTTAATGAAATCATTGAGAAGCGGGATATCGAGTGTTTGTATATTCAGAAAGCAATGTTACGAACATTTAAGTATCAGATAAGCTACTCCATGGCCTGGCGTCTGGCGAAAGCATTAGAGAAGAGGTTTGGCACATACGAGGCATCGTATTGCAACCTACCTCGTGTGCTTGAAGTACTGAAGCAAACCAATCCTGGCACATACACCGCTTTCAAAGAAAGCGAAGCAGATGCAAATGGGATCTGTACATTTCGTTGTGCTTTCTTTTCATTGGGGCCTTGCATTGCGTCATTCAGGTACTGTCGTCCATTGCTTTGTGTTGATGGCACATTTTTGACTGGAAAATACAAGGGGCAGATTCTAACAGCCATTGCAATTGATGCGAACAACCACATACTTCTATTGGCCTTTGCTTTTGTTGAGGGTGAGAATCGGGATAGCTGGCTTTGGTTTTTCAGACATCTGAAGGTGGGGGTAGTTGGTGATCAGCGCAGCATGTGCACCATTCATGATCGTCACAAAGGTATCCTCTCGGCAATCAAGACTCTACAGGAGGACCGAGATGAACCATTTTCGTGGCCTGACCTGCAGAACAGGTGGTGCATGAGACATTTGGGTGCCAATTTCTTCAGGCAGTTCAAAAGCAAGAAACTGATGAATCTGTTTAAGAGGTTATGCAAGCAGAATCAGGCACGTAAGTTCAACGCGCTATTTGCCGAGTTGGATAAGCACACCAGTGCGCATATCGAAGAGATGAAGAAGCAACCACCTACGCCGAACGAATATCCACCCAAAAGGCTAACACCCCTTGGGGAGCTCGATCCTCCTAATATGAGGAGACGAACGTCAAGGAACATTAAGTGTTTCTCGCACTGGATAGAGGCTGAGCCTCTAGAGAAGTGGGCATTGCTCCATGACACCGGAGGCGCCAGGTTAGTATGGTACATTAAAATATCAAAACAGCGCTAAACAATTTGGCCTGTTGTTCTAAACTGTTTTGCGTTGAACAGGTTTGGCGTGATGACAACGAACATAGCCGAGGTTTACAATTGGGTCATCCGAGGCCTCCGTCCGCTTCCGCTTGTGGCCATCCTTGAAGGCATGTTGCACGGCATCGTTAGCTACTACCAAAAAAGGCATGCGGAAGCGGTACTTCATGCCTCGACATTGCAAACGCCGTATTGTTCGCGGATGATGACCTACATGGAGGAACGAACCATGAAAGCTTCAGCAACATATGGTGCGTAGCTACGAGGTCATCGAATACCGCCGAGGTGACTCTTCGGTGCAAAAGGGGATTGGGAACGGACACAGCGGTTATTACGCACGAGGTTAATCTAGGCCAAGGGGCATCTGGATGGTGTGAATGCAGCTGCAATAAGCCAAGACTTCTCCATATTCCTTGCTCACACGTGATGGCCGCTTGTGGGCAAATTGGGATGAACACGTCGCAATACATGTCCCCTTTCTACTTGAAGGATCATGTTGTCCATATCTGGTCGGGTGAGTTTCGTGGTTTTCGTGCACACGGTGATTTCACTGCGATTAACAGAGATGAGGGCATATGTTTGCCGGATCCAACCTTGCGGAGGTGTGCGGAAGGGCAGTCTGGTCGTCCACAGACTAGGCGCATTCGCAACGACATGGATGAATCTGAAGTGGGTGGCCCTCTTAGGAGGTGTTCTGAGTGCGGCGAGTATGGCCACAAGGCAAACCAGTGCACGTAGGGTGTAGGTTCTGAAAGTGGTGGTGGCTATGTATCGAAATATGTTATTATATGCACGTTGGATGTCTTTTATTGTAATATTGACGTGATTGGGTGTCTTTTATTCATATATGTTGTGTCTCTCACATGTTGTGTACTTTTATTTATGTTCACCCCTTATGTCTTTTATACATATATGTATTGTAATATTGACGTGATTGGGTGTCTTTTATTCATATATGTTGTGTCTCTCACATGTTGTGTACCTTTATTTATGTTCAACTCTCATGTCTTTGATTATTATACGTTGTGTACTTTTATTCACATATGTCGTGCTTTCTGTACGTTGTGTAGTATGATTTATGTTGAAATATTTCTATGTGCAGGGATGGAGCAGGTCGACTCACTCCTGGACCTTGTCTTGGATGCGCGGCACCGTGCGCACGTCCACACGACAGAGGGGAATGACAAGTTGGCCTTACTGCGGATTCATGTGCCTAATAAGGCATGGTGTGTTGACCCTCGCTTCCACACCAGGTTAGTTGCAGTACTTGTACATGTTCCATTGTTCGTACAATTAGTGTTTATTACATTTAATTGATTAAACTCTGTTGTTCCTCGTTAGGCTGGCACGTGCCGGGCTGCTCCGCTTGTCCGCATGGTGGAGGGTTCAGCTGCCGACCCCGCTGAGCCCGACCCCCAGGCTCAGGGTGATGACCCGCAGCGCTCGCAGCGTTTCCCGTTCAACCACTCGCTGTTAGCGTGTTTGGTCGACCGCTGGAGGCCGGAGACACACACTTTTCACCTACCTTTCGGAGAGATGACGGTGACGCTGCAGGACGTCTCCATGCTCACTGGATTGCCGATCGCCGGGGCAGCGATCGGCCCCTCGGTGGCTCCTGCTGGGTGGGACGCGGACTTATCTTTGCTGCAGCCGCCGGGTCGCGGCGGTCGACCCACAGATACCGGTAGGCGAGAAGCACGGGCCATCGAGGAGGTGGTTGGCACAGTTCGAGGTTAGTGATTGTACATATTACTATGTTACTCCAGCTTTGCATAGCATTAACGTGATATCACATTATTTCAATTGTTGCAGGTGCAGCGGATGGCGGTCCAGCCCACGGACTACCAGGTTGCTAGGCACCTCGAGGCCTATCTGCTTTGTTTGTTCGGCTGGGTGATGTTCACGTCGAGTCACGGTGACACCGTGGACGCGCGTTGGATAGCCTACGCACGGGCTATTGCGGACTCAGAGCATGACGATGTACCGGCGGTATCCTGGGGTTCGGCGGTTCTTGCTTCCACGTACCGCGCCCTTTGCGACGCGTGCGTGAAGAAAGGCAGGAACTCCAATCTGACCGGGATGCCGCTTCTTCTTCAGCTTTGGTCATTCGAGCGCTTCTCCGTGGGTCGACCCCTTGTCGACCCTCGGCACTACACCCCCGACATGTACGGCGGTGATGCGCTGGACCGACCGACGATGGGCTCGCTCTGGACCAGGAGACGGGTACATGTTCTTACTCATTAATGGAATTGTAATTTCAATGCCATCTGCTTACAGTTATTTCTACTCTATTGCAGCCACAGTGGGCAGGTCTGTAGGTGCGTGCGGCGTACCTCTCCTTCACGGAGGCCTTCGACCACCTTAGGGAGGGGCATGTCGTCTGGGACCCCTACAGCGACGAGCGTGTAGGAGAGAGAGGCTCTTTGCTGGCTGTCATTTCTTTGTGCCATAGGGACTAAGCCCTCTTGGTTGACGAGAGGAAGCTCGTCTTCGACATCTTCAGAGGACTACAGCGCCACACCGAGTCCTCGAGGCGATTCGGACTCGCCAGGTGGTCCCTGTTCCTTTAGAGGAACGCGTGCGGTAAGTGCACTCGTGAGTTACTCGCCACTACTGGTATGCTAAGTGCTTACGACATATTTGTAGTAATGAGGTCTTTTGTGCAGTACTCCACCCGGGGGACCCAAGAAGGCCATGGTGACCTTGCTGCAAGGATGGCGCCGTGGCTTGTGCTATGGGAGGGGCGCTGAGGACGTTGTCGAGGAGGTCGCGCCCTACGACCCCTCCTCCTACCAGGAGTACTTGTCCTGGTACGTGCCCCGGACCCGTACTCGTCTCCTACGCGAGGAGCAGCCGGCCCAGGTGTTTGCTCCTAGCATCGCAGACTTGTACTCGAGCCACACAGGGCTGGCAGTGCACCAGATGGTAAGTCTCGTTGTATTTTTACTCATTAATGCAATTGTAATTTCAATGCTATGTCGTTATGTTTAATGTTTGTTTGTACGTGATAGGTGGACGAGGCGAGGGGCTTGCAAAGAAGATGTGACTTTCTGTCTAGGCTGCAGCAGGTGACCACTTTCACACAGCAGCAGCTATCAGAGGCCATGGGGCATGTGGAGCTGCACTCCCGACGGATCGTGGAGATTGGTGCTGCTTGGCAGGCCCCAGCCCCGACTGTTTCGGCTGGCACCTCGTCTAGGCCGCCACCCGGGCTCAGCTCCTCGACACCACCTTCTCGACCACCGCTTCTGACCCAGGAGTCCGGCTTCCACACCCAGGTGCCTCGGCTCTAGGCACGGGAGGATCCAGCTGGCAGACGCCACCACGCAGCCTACCATGGTCCCCACACCGTGGCCGATAAACATTCAGTTGATCCCGTTTCGAATCTAATCTTCTCACTATAATGAAATGTTAATGTCTGTATTGTAGGCCTCCTAGGACATGCCTCTACTTCGGACACCTAGTCAGGGCACGGCGTCCCTGACTACTGGACCGATTAGTTCTTCGCAGGGGCTCCGTTCACGCAGCCTCCTCCAGCCACGCAGCACACGCCGCCTCCTCCAGCCACGCAGATCAGGCAGCCTCCTCCAGACCCGTTGCCTCCCCGCCTGCGTGTCCCGCCGGTTCGGTACAGCCCTTCGGACTACGGCCAGGCGGGACCGTCGCGGGTGCTTCGCCCACGACCGCTCGACGATGCACCCCCTTCGGCGCGTCGGCGAAGGAGAGCTAGGGGTCAGGGCCAGGGTCAGGATCCACCACCGGGGGGTGATCAGGCTTAGGATGTGCGTTATTTTTGGGTACTTTGTCCTATTATGCTTTACCATCTATTTTTTGTACTTTCTCATATACGTGGTCTATTATATATTTCTGTCATCTTTAGTCATATCAACCGCGTGTCATTACTGCTTTTTCAGCTTTTGTCATATCAACTTTTCCAGCCTTTGTCATTTAAGCTGCATAATGCTGCCAAAAGCCAGCTATGGCAGAGATTCCCTGTATAAAGCTGTGGGCATAGCCACGCTCATGTCATCATGAGCTGCAGAAGCATCCGATGCTCGCGGATTTGAAATACTCTGAAGTCCGCGAGACTCTCCTTTGGTTGCCCCTTCGCCAGCTCTTTATAAACCCACCGAGGGAGGGATATGTGCATCACACAGCCAGAACTTCCATAAACTTTAGTCTGTTTTCCCCACACACACGATGAGGCCCACGATGTCGTTCTACCGTCGCCTCTTCAGCAAGCGAAGGCTAACCCCCCCAATACCCGGATGAGAGTAGCGTTGACGCCCCAGTTCTGCCGGAGTTGCCACGCCCGAAATGTGACTGCAACCTGGTAGCGAAGGTTACGCAGTCTACGCACGGAGATACGGCCTCCCGCGCTCACTACTGTTGTGCCCGCGGCTTCGGGGTAAACCAAATGATGTCCATACCCTAATTAGGGTAACAGTACCATTTCATGCATCGTTATTTGTTTTTTTAGGACGAGGACCGTTGTTGCTTTTTCCAATGGATCGACGGGTCGGAATGACGTGATTACGAATTTCTCTACAACTGCCACGACGCCTACCCCACTTCGCCTGAGAATTTCACACGGTGGGAGAGGCCGCCGGGATATGCCCCCTACCTAGATCGATCGGAGTTAAGGGCCGGTGGGCAAGGGACAAACCAATCGGTGAGTTTCACGTGCCTCATGTTTCAGCTACAATGTACCCATTATAAATCAGTTCATCGCATACAGGACTTCAAAAAGAAGTTTGCAAAATGGCTCAAGTCAAGGCAAGAAAATCCTCCTCAGGGGCCAACGCAAAGCCGGAATCAGGCGACGACCACGGCCTCAGGCGATTAGCTTGATCTGGCGACGAGGATCTAGCGGACAGAAGATTCTACCGGTGCCCTTTGTCCGAGGATGCATGGTGCTGGTACTTCAACTGGGTGGACCCGGAGACGTACCACCCACATCTCAAACTTCCCGTGTTTGATAACTGGGGAGAGCAACCCTCGCCGTGGTGCTACCAGGGTTTTTTATTTCGGATTGGCACAAATATCGGCTCCCACCGAAATGAGCGAAATTTCGGAATTTCGGCGAAATTTCGCCCAAATTTCGGTCAAATTCAAATAAAAATAACAAAATTCAAATAAAAAATAACAAAATCCGAAATTTTCGGAATTTCGATCTGGACCGAAATGGCCGAAATTTCCGAAATTTCGCCGAAATAAAAATCCCTGGGTGCTACTACCTCCCAGAAAAGCCGGACCCCGAGTAGGCATACGGTATTCTCCAACCACCACAGCGGGCATACTGCATTGACTGCAGGGCACGTTTTCGGTTGTACAACAAGAAGCCCAACACACACCTCCTGGACCATATCGTGGAGTGCGAGCCGAAACAGAGGAGGCGTCTCGGCAAGTCTCCGGAAGGGCAAGAGGGTTCGTCCTCTCGAATGGTACGGGATAAGGGGAAGCAGCCGGCCGAGGTCCGCAGTACGCAACAAATCCTTGACGCATTACAAAGGCCATCCGGCAACCCCGGTGGTATTAACATAGGGGGCGCGGGAAATCGAGATGGCATGCCCCTATGGGAGGGCAGGACTCCACAGAATGCACACAAACAAGTTACTTCTTACACCCCAGAGATTGAGCGGTGTCCAAGAACAAATCGCACAAGATTGACAGGTGATGTAATATGTAGAAAATGTATGGCATCATTCCCACTCTACGAACATAGGCAGAACGATCACTTGTTCCACCATTACAATCAGTGTTATTGGCACTTCTCCTAGCAATGTCGTCACTGTTGTAATATCCGTTGTATCTGCCGTACTAAGGTTGAGTTTGCGTACTAAGATTGCTGGCTACATCTACATGCTTTTGTTATTGTCCTTTCTCATATAACAAAGAGCCAATCTGCGGTATTCGTGCCGAAAAATACATTCGAACGTGACATATTACAGGCTGCCGAAAAGGCTTAAAAGTTATGGTTGACAATAGTATTTAGGGTTTTTGCGGCGGTATATTTCAGCGAAAAAAAAGGCGTAGATGAAAACTTTTTCCATAATATGGTACTCCATATATCAAAGAGCCAATCTGCGGTATTCGTGCCAAAAAATACATTCGAACGTGACATTTTACAGGCTGCCGAAAAGGCTTAAAAGTTATGGTTGACAATAGTATTTAGGGTTTTTGCGGCGGTATATTTCAGCGGAAACAAAGGTGTAGATGAAATTTTTATCCATAATATGGTACTCCATATATCAAAGAGCCAATCTGCGGTATTCGTGCCGAAAAATACATTCGAACGTGACATTTTACAGTGTGTAGAAAGGCTTAAAAGTTATGGTTGACAATAGTATTTAGGGTTTTTGCGGCGGTATATTTCAGCGGAAACAAAGGCGTAGATGAAATTTTTATCCATAATATGGTACTCCATATATCAAAGAGCCAATCTCATGTATTCGTGCGAAAAATACATTCGAGCGTGACATTTTACAGTCAGAAAAAGCTTAAAAGTTATGGTTAACAATAGTATTTAGGGTTTTTGCGGCGGTATATTTCAGCGGAAACAAAGGCGTAGATGAAATTTTTTTCCATAATATGGTACTCTATATATCAAAGAGCCAATCTGCGGTATTAAATCTTAGAAAAATACATTCGAACGTGACATATTACAGGCTGCCGAAAAGGCTTAAAAGTTATGGTTGACAATAGTATTTAGGGTTTTTGCGGCGGTATATTTCAGCGGAAACAATGGCGTACATGAAATATTTTTCCATAATATGGTACTCCATATATCAAAGAGCCAATCTGCGGTATTCGTGCCGAAATAATTTACATCCTACCGAAAGTACTTCAGTATTTAAATAGGGTATTGATACCTACATATTTTTGCATAAATGGAACATCCAACACTATATGAATATGGTATAATTATTTTACAATTTTTGGAGTATGTTTTGTATATTTTCGCCAGTTGGTACGGCGACTACCTATTTTCGCCGTACCGTGTGGCGAACACCCTATTTTCGCCACACGGTACGGCGAAAATACCCTAGCCCATGGTTGATAGACATTAATAGCGCAATTAACCTATTTTCGCCGAACGGTGTGGCGAAAATAGGGTGTTCGCCGCACGGTTCGGCGAAAATAGGGTATTCGCCGTACCGTTTGGCAACGACATATTATTTTTGCAATTTTTTTATTCCGTATATTAAAAACGCAATTCAGTTTAAAAAAAGTATTATTTAAAAAAAAATTCCTGCATCATCGCATGCATCAGCTGAGTCTGAGCAGCAAGAAAAGCTCCAAAGTTCTGCATGTCCACCTGTGGTGCTGCTTGGGGCGCAGGTGCTCCATCATTGGGGTTTCCCGCTGGGCGAGAACCACTTCCGTTGCCTCCAAGGTTTCCACGAGTGTTCACCATCTGTGAATTACTCCAGGGTTTAGAGACGAGAGGGAAACAAGAATAGACGAGTAATATGGAACTATGCGGGGCGAAAGGTGTAACTCAAGATCCAACTTTATTAAATAATTAATAATAACTTGGTATGGTTGCTCACAATGCCTAGGGGCCTTGCAACACATACTGCACACTCAGCAAGCAATGAAAATCCAAATCAAACTAACTTGGTATGGTTGCTCACAATGCCTAGGGTTTCCCGGAGGAGTAAATCAGCTCCGTCGCGTAATCAACGTTATTGCCGGGGGCTCCTCCTCACACTTTTAGTAGAAAAGGCAAAGGAAAGCTTACGCGAGGCAAATTAACCATGTGGGAGTTAGCCCAGTCAGCTCCGCCTCGAAGGAATTTGAACCGATCACTTTTACCCAGGAGGACGCAGCGGGGGTGCATTTCCCACATCAAGACTCTCTGGTCGTAACGGCGATTATCGCCGAGTGCGAAGTTCGTCGAGTGTTGATTGATGGGGGAAGTGCTGTGGACATTTTGTCGGCGGAGGCTTTTCGACAAATGATGATACCCCGCGATCGACTGAAGAAGTTGGAGGTACCATTGGTGGGCTTTGGGGGCCACACAGTTAACACCCTCGGACAGGTGGAGCTGGAAGTCGTCTTTGCAACATCACAGAGTCAAGTATCCAATCGAGTCACATTCGACGTAGTGGATATACCTTTCCAGTATAACGCCATTCTCGGTCGGGGATCGCTGACGGTCATGGCAGCAGTTATCCACCACGGATTCCTGTGCATGAAGATCCCCTCAGGAAATGGCGTCATCACGGTCAAAGGAGACCAGGCCCTTGCTAGGAAAATAGACATGGAGAACCCTCTCAAGTTAAGTATGTTTGTACCACCGAGCAGGACCTGACAACAATGCCTCGTGGTAAATGGCTCCCCAAACCGCAACCCCAAGGTGAAACAAGGTGGGTGCCTCTTCATCCAGGAGGAGAGAGGGTTATAACTCTCAGCGCCACCCTAACCCCCAACGAAGAAAAATACTTAATGCAGCTTCTCCAGGAATACGAGACAGTATTCGCGTGGGGACAGAGACCTCCAGGGGTCAAAGGGAAAGCTTGATCGAGCCATGCCTTGGCAATCAGCACAAATGCCAAACTGAAGAAGCAGAAACTCTGGAAGCTTTCCATTGAGAGGCAGGCTGCAGCCAAGACGGAGGTGGAGAAGCTCCTCCAGGTAGGAATCGTATGAGAGGCGGTCCATACGGAGTGGTTGGCCAACGTGGTCCTGGTCAAAAAAGCTAGCGGGGCTTGGAGGATGTGTATCGACTTCACCGACCTCAACAAGGCGTGCCCTAAAGATGACTTCCCCCTCCCCCGCATTGATCAACTCGTTGACTCAACCTCCGGGTCAGAAAGGATGAGTTTCCTTGATGCTTATTCCGGGTATCACCAAATCTATATGCGGAGGGAAGACGAAGACAAGACGGCGTTCATCACCCCCTTTGGCACGTACTGTTTTATTCGGATGCCGTTCGGTCTCAAAAATGCAGGTGCTACTTTTGCACGTCTCATCGCCAAGGTCTTCGCGAACAAATTAGGAAAGAACGTGGAAGCATATGTCGATGACATCATCGTCAGAAGTGAGAAGAAAGAAGACCACTTAACTGATCTCAGGGAGACTTTCAACAACCTGAAAGCTGAGAGGATGAAACTCAACCCGAACAAGTGCGTCTTCGGCGTAGATGCGGGAAAATTACTGGGATTCCTGGTGTCACATCGGGGCATCGAAGCGAACCCCGAGAACATAAGGGCCATCCAAGATATGGCTCGCCCAAGAATGTGAAAGAGGTGCAACGTTTAGCAGGGAGGCTTGCCGCCCTCAACCGCTTCCTTCCCAAGTCCGCGGAGCAGAGTCTACCTTTCTTCTAAGCACTGCGATCCAAAGGACTTTTAACCTTCGGCAGGCGAGAAGAATGCCATTTCGCCGAAGTTGAAGCAAAACCTTATGGAGGTGCCGACCCTACAAAGCCCAAAACAAGGCGAAGAGCTTTTACTGTATTTGGCAGTAAGCCCCTCGGCCGTTAGTGCAGTGCTGGTACGACCGCAAGGCGTAAAGCAGCAACCAATCTACTTTGTTTCCGAGGCATTGCAGGGAGCGAAGTTGCGATACACGGAAATGGAAAAGCTAGCGTACGCGTTGCTAATGGCGTCAAGAAAGCTTCGCCATTACTTCCAAGCTAACCGTATAAGGGTACCAACGGCGTATCCCCTCGGCTCGATGTTGACCAACAGGGAAAGCACGGGACGCATCAGCAAATGGGCAGTCGAACTAGCATCTTTTGAGTTGGGGATAATACCACGTACTGCAGTTAAGAGTCAGGTTTTGGCCGACTTCGTGGTAGAATGGACGTCTCCAACCCTCGAAGATGAAGGGACCTCGTTGGTATGGACCATCAACTCAGATGGATCGTGGGGAGTAAAGGGAGCTGGGATCGCAGCGATAGTGAAAGCCTCGGGGGGGAGCTGGCTGAGTTCGCGGCAAGACTTCAATTTCCCTCGACTAACAACATGGCAGAGTATGAAGCACTTTTGCTGGGGCTACGAAAGGCAAAAACCATGGGGGCAAGAAGAGCCATCTTACAAACTGATTCAAAGCTGATCCAAGGACAAATCTCTAAAGAATATCAAGTAAAGGACGAGCAACTCCAAAAGTATGTGGAAGCGGTTCGCACGCTAGAAAAAGGCTTCGAGGGGTTCACTATCCTCACCATTCCAAGAGCCCAGAATGGAAGAGCAGATGAACTGGCAAAGATCGCTGCGACCGGAGGGACCATGCCGCCCATAGTCTTCTTCGAGGAGCTCCAAGTCGCCTCCATCTCTCTGCAGGTGAATGTAGTCACTAGAGCAGGGGGTGAGGATTGGAGAAGTGAAATGTACGACTACCTTCTTACAGGGGCGCTACCCCATGATGAGGCATCTTCTAAGCGTTTGGAAAGGCGAGCAAAGAAATATGCCATAATAGAAGGGTTGCTGTTTCGTAATGGGCTCTGTGCTCCATGGCTTCGCTGCATTTCACGCGAAGAAGGGATACAAGCCCTGCAAGAGGCGCACCAAGGGACCTGTGGAGCGCATCAAGCCCCCAGAAGCCTCGCAGGAAAGGTCTTCTGGATGGGACTCTATTGGCCTTCGGCCCTGCGTGACACGGAAGAAGTGGTCCGGCACTGCCACGCATGCCAGTGGATGTCGAGGCAGAAGAAGGCCCCACCCAGCGAGTTACATCCGGTGCCGCCAATCTGGCCCTTCGCCAAGTGGGGAATGGATATAGTGGGAGCATTGCCCAAAGCCCGAGCAAGTCTTCAGTTCATGATCGTCGCGATTGACTATTTCTCTAGGTGGATTGAAGCAGAGCCGGTATCGAGGATCACGGCCGAGGCGACGGTAAAATTTCTG
Source organism: Rhipidocladum racemiflorum (assembly GCA_036346355.1). Lineage (NCBI taxonomy): Eukaryota > Viridiplantae > Streptophyta > Magnoliopsida > Poales > Poaceae > Rhipidocladum > Rhipidocladum racemiflorum. The sequence goes on from CM070586.1 coordinate 26,206,792, forward strand.
TGGAAAGCAATCATATGCAGGTACGGGGTCCCTTTCCAAATTGTCACCGACAATGGGTCTCAATTCGACTCCCGGAGGTTCAAAGAATATTGTGAGGATATCGGGATAGAGATCTGTTTTGCTTCAGTCGGATACCCATAGTCGAATGGGGCTGTTGAAAGAGCAAATGGGTTGATCCTCGACGGCATTAAAAAAAGACTCCACGATTCCGCCAAAGGTTCATGGCCTGATGAGCTCCCCAATGTTTTATTGTCCCTTCGAACATCGACCTTGCGGGCGACGAAGTTCTCTCCATTTCGACTCGTATTTGGAGAAGAAGTCGTTTCCCCCGCTGAAATACAAGCTAAATCGCTTCGCGTGATTAAAGCTCCGGCACAAGAAGATACAGAAAATACTTCTGACCTAAGGGAGGAGCAGAAGCTTCAAGCCCTGAACACCATACAAGCATATGCGAAAGCCTCAACCCGAAGTTTCAACAAGAAGGTCCAGAAACGAAGCCTAGCCCCCGGAGATATGGTGCTAAAGAAAGCTGCTCCAGCCTTTGCTAAGCTGGAAATGACGTGGGAAGGACCATATATCATCCAAGAATCCACGGCAAAAGGAGCGCACAAGCTCGTTACGTTGCAAGGCAAGGAGGTGCCAAGAACTTGGAATACAGACGCTTTGAAGAAGTTTTACCCGTAGGTCGAAGGGAGCAAAAACAGAAAATGTACAAAACTGGGTTTTCATCAATAAGGAAGAAGAAGTCCCCCTTGAACAAAGACTCGGTTGATGCCACTCAGGAGTTTACGGACGCTTGGTCGAGCCAACGTCCCACCCGTCCCTCCGCTCCGGAGACCCACAGCCTCGCGCCGAGTAGGAGTTTACGGACGCTTGGTCAGGCCAACGTCCCACCCGTCCCTCCGCTCCGGAGACCCGCAGCCCCGCGCCGGGTAGGAGTTTATGGACGCTTGGTCGGGCCAACATCCCACCCGTCCCTCCGCTCTGGAGACCCGCAGCCTCGCGCCGGGTAGGAGTTCACGGATGCTTGGTCGGGCCAACGTCCCACCCGTCCCTCCGCTCCGGAGACCCGCAGCCTCGCGCCGGGTAGGGGTTTACGAATGTAGAATAAGGTCAACGACCTACCGTCCAACCGTCCCCAATGCCCGGGGCTACGACCCAAGACGGATTTGGAAAAGTTAAACTAAAGCCTAACCTTCTCCAAATGAGCTCCCACGGCCAGGGGCTCAGCCCCGAGAGGAATTTAATGAGCGATGGGTTAAGTTTACGCCTTGCCTCGGCCCTCCGCTCCAAAGGACCTAAGGTCCTGCCCTAGCCCACGGCTAGAAACCCCCGGAAAAACCTCGAGAACAGGCCGATGACCATGACATCGTCCCGTTCCATATGTAATCGGAACCCTTAGATCCCTAGACGATAACGACCGCTGGAATAATGTGACGCGACAAGCTTCAAAAACATCGATATGGATGATCACGTTGCTGATCCGAACCTCGAGAACGAAGGGGGAACAACAAAAGAAGACGAAAAAGGCGGTATAGAAGATGATATTCTTTTTATATATAAAGCGGTACCGCCGAGAGTAGGGTCCATTACATATATGCCAACTTTACTCGTCATGCGCATGATGTACTGCTGCGATAAGAGCATCCGTCACCTCGTAGAGCTGCGGGAACGCCGCCACCAGCAGGTGAACGCCTGTAATGTCGCGAGCGATGGCTTCCTGCCGCGCCAGCTCTCCCAGGGCCAAGTCGTATTCCAGCCAAAGCTCGTCTTCTTCGTTGACTAACACTGGCGGGGCTGGCGGAGCTTCGTCGCTGAAGTTAAAAACCAAGGGGAGCTCCTCGTCGTAGGCAGGGAGTGGAGCCTGGCCGTCCATCCTGGAAGATTGGGCGCTAAAAGAGGCCAACAGGAAGAATAAAGTATGCAGGGAAAGAGAATGCGCGAGCCAGAGAGAGCGGAGGAGCAGCTCGAGAGGACCCTAAACAATGCCATCATTAGGCATATATACACCACAGAAGCAACGAAGTTCGAGGAACTGAAGTAAATACAAGCTCAGGAAGCCAAAGAGACGAGAAGGCGAAAAGTCTAGAGTAAATACAACAAGATAATTCGAAGCATTCACATTCCCAAACCCCAAGAAGCAAATTGGGTCATTCATTCCCGGAGCCAACAATGGATATAGCGATAGTACGGGAAGCAGACAAACTAAGCGGAGTGCGAAGGGGGGAGTCCGAGCCAGAGAAGTGCGAAGGGGGGAGTCCGAGCCAGAGAAGTGCGAAGGGGGGAGTCCGAGCCATCCAACTCCTGATAGTACCATCGATGCATCCAACCGGACTCCCATTTACCTTTAGCAGCAGCCACGGGGATTTCTTTGGCCAAAGATCTTTTCGTCTGGAAGTTTAGGGAGCCGAAGCAAGATCGGTGATCCTCCTCTCCAACCCGATGAAATTTAGGCTACCAGAATGCATCCTCTATAAGAGAAAACAAACGGCCAGTCAACCTGAATCCGCCGGATCGAAACGCCCAATCTAGCACCGCCATCCGCACGATCGCGTTCGGAGTAAGTTGCGAAAGCTCCGCTTGAAAAGTCCGCAGTATGGATCCCACCAGAGGGGAAGCAGGAAATCGAAGTCTGGCTTCTAAGAAGGCAGTAAACACCACCGCCTCTGTGGATCGCGGCTAGGGGACTTCCTCCTCGCCGGGAGAACGCATAGATAGGCGAGCTATGCCAAAGTTTCTGGCCATAAGATCAAGCTCGTCGGAGGTCAAGATAGAGCATCCCAAGGAGGGAGACAAAGCTCCAGTGTCCCTCTCGCTCAAAACCAACTTCGCCCGAGGGGCGCGTCGAGGACCCATTGGATGGAAAAGGTTAATGGCGGAGAAGAAGAGGATGGAGCTAGGAGGAGAAAAAATGCCAGGAAACTTAGTGGAATAAGCCCAACGAAACCCCCCACCACTACCTTTAGCCTCTATCAAAAGGAAACCGCTTACCTTCCCCTTATTTTTCGTCTAACCGTCGATTCCATACATGGTGCCCATCAAACCGAAGGAAACAAGAAAGGGGAGCGCTTAGAAAAATTACATAAGGGTTGCATCGTGTTCGAGGAACTCTAAGGGGATCCACGCACCAACTGATAAGATAGCCAACTTCACAAGTACCAATCTATAAATCGAAAAAGAGAGCCCTCCTTCGTACACCCGAACAGATGATGGATGATATTTGGGCTTCGGATAACATTGCTGAGGAAAAGATGAAATCAATCCGCAGCCATGCGGGGCTACTGTAGTGGTTCAAATACAGAATCCATCCCAATACATCCCGGGTCGTCTGGTGAATGAAGCACGGCCCATGTTTCGTCCGAAGCAAAGCGGTAAAAACGAAATGCTGCTCCATCCGATCGTGCGGAGCGGAGCAGAAAGGCAGGAGAAGCCGCGGAGGAAAGCACCCTCGCAGTCCACACAAATACACCCGACAATACGATCAAATAAATCTGACACCCTGCAAAAAACTGCAGTATCCTGTCAGCGCCGGTCGGAAAGGGCCAAGAGGGACATGCAGTCGGAGACGGTTTTTCCATGTTCCCCTCCTATAAAAAGGGAAGAAAGATCCCATAGGAAAAGGGAGACCCCGGTGGTTACACCCACCACAACTGTCTATGTGATATTTGTTTACAAGCATAATACTATCAGCATTTTACAATCAAAATTTAAGACTTAAATATATTAGTGCACTACTATTTATTTTGCAGGACCTTAATATCCTCCGGAAGAGCCTAACCAACGCTGATCTTAATAAATTACGAGACCATTTATGCCACTGATACTGGACAGAAGTTATAACGAATGATGGCAGATATAGAGACCATTCAAGCAAATACTAGTCCATAAAGTGTAAACAAAATTTATCTCAATGTGAATGTGATGCATTCATTATTGTAAACAATATTAATTTGAATGTAATGTGTGTAGATTGTGATGTATATGTTCTGTGATATTGTGGATTGTGATGAATGTGTCATATTGTCAATGCGAGGCCATTTTCGGACGATGGACAGTAACATCATCACAATCGGTTGTAGTAAATACGCAATTTAGAAATACGAGTCAAAAGTTGTATTAAATACGCGAAACTATTGTATGACGAGCCAAAAGTTGTAGTAAATATGAAATTTTCTTTTATGCACTCTACAAAAATTAGTAACCGAAAATTAAAAACCGAAGAAAAAAAGGAAAAAATTTGTTGCTGCAGTGGTGTATTCGCTATTTCGTGTAGCAAATACACCCTAGCCTGTAATTTAATAGCTACATGACATAGAGAATACACCATATCTAAATTTTACAGAGAGAAATATAACCACACCGGGTACGGAAGAAAATTCGAATTTATCGTGACTTTGACATCGTTTATTGCACAATAATCAAAACTAATTTTTTTTGCATATTCATAATCTACATGATTTTACACAAATTTAGAAAGTTGTGTCATTAAATTTGGAGTTATATAGCGAAAGTTATTTGCATTTTAATCCGCTTCGCTTGAAAAAATCACAAAATGAAAAAAAAACAAAATGCCACCTCCCGAGCTGGAGGGCTGGAGGTAGGGCTGGAAACGAGCCGAGCCGAGCCCGGCTCGGCTCGGCTCGGTGCAGCTCGGTCTAGTGGCGAGCCGAGCCAGGCTCGGCTCGGCCCTGAGGCGAGCCCAAAAAACCGACTCGGCTCGGCTCGGGCTCAGCTCTCGAGCCGGCTCGTTGGCTCGCCGAGCCAGACCATTTTATTAGGAAATTAAGTATTTATACAATAATTCATATATTTGCAGTGAATAATATTAACTTACTAGTTACTACTAAATAATAGTAGTTGCTTAGTTGCTCTATATCACACTTGTAGGAAATGGAATTATCTCAACATCATCTTTTTTCTAAAAATATAAGTCATTAATCATACTAAATTCCCTACATGGGCTGAGCCACCGAGCCAATTTGGCTCGCGAGCCGGCTCGGTGTTTTTGCGAGCCTGAAAAGTAGGCTCGGCTCGAGCTCGGTCCGAGCCACGAGCCTGTGCGAGCCGAGCCAGGCTCGGGCGAGCCCGAGCCGAGCCACGAGCCACGAGCTTATTTTCCAGCCCTAGCTGGAGGTGATTGTGCCTCCACCTCCTGCGGTTTGGATCGGCTGGAGGTCCCGCCTTTTGATTTTTTGCTTTTATGCGCTGGCCGGTAAAAAGAAAATTGAGATCCAGCTGACTGGATCCGCTGGAGGTAAATAAAAAAAGGTAAAACAAATTTCAGCAGACTTGAACCGTGAGACTCGGCCGAATTTTTTTACAAAAATTATGCCGCAGACTGGATCCGCTGGATATCACTGTATAGGAACAATTTCTGTTATTTCATTCGTTGTGCGGCTATTTTTGAAAAAAATTTGGTGAATAGGACCAGAACAATAAAAAATTCTCAAGGAACTCCTGAGAAAGGAGAATGCGCGTAAGGAGACGGCCTTGCATGAAGCTGTCCGCAGCGGTGATAAGGACATTGTGGAGCTGCTTATGGGGAAGGATTCGGAACTATTAACCGTCTGTGGTGAAAATCATCACAAACGACCTTTAGGAGCATGGACGGATTTGGTATTGAAACATGGGTGTACAGATGTACACTTAAAAATTTGAAAAAAAAAACTAGTATTTAGTAGGTATATTAGGTATGAGTAGTGCTTCTATACTTTTTCTCCTAATACAAATTGCACGAATCTTAAAAGAAACGAAGAGGTAAGTAATCACCATCTACCCTTCATTCATGCTTTAATGTTTGTGCAACTTTAAATTGGAATTCTATCTATTTTCACAGACGGATCAAAACCGTTTACATAAACGACGTTTTTTTTAAAATTCTTTCGCCACGCTCGTACTCATGCAAATCATCATTGAAAGACCTCCTGATTTGGCCTTCAACATTTTCGGATGAAACTTCTCGTTAGCTTTCCAACGAGCCAAAGAACGCCCCGATCGGAGTTACGAGTCAAAAGTTATTGCTGTTTTACTGACGCGAATAAAAGGACTACTATTTGTATCGGTTTTAGTTAGAACCGACACAACAAATTGGAATATTTGTGTCGATTCCAATACAAATGTATTTGTATCATTTTTAATGTATTATTTGTATCGGTTTCAATTAAAAACCGACACAAATAGTCTCCCACCATTTTAAGTTTTAGAACCGACACAAATAATGTATTATTCATATCATAGACGGTTTGTAGCTAGAACCGTCCGTGATAATAATGTATCACAGACGGTTTTATTTTAAAACTATCTGTGATATCTACAGGAGTCATTACAGACTGTTTTATACTAAAATCGGCTAAATAGAACCGTCTGTGATGGCTACAGGAGTCATCACAGACGGTTTTAGTATAAAATAGTATGTAATATTGCTGTATATCACAGACGGTTTCTAAATAGAACTGTCTGTGGTGTTGTCACTTATGATTGCACTATAAAACTGTCTGTGATGTTACTCAACATAGACGATTTATCAAAATCGTATAGAATGAGATATCTAATATAAGTTTTTCTGTAGCAGTGAGTGTAAGCTGTATGATGCATCCATACGTACTTTCCTTCCCTGTAATCTTTTTTCTTTTCTGCATGATGCATCCATAACCACCAACAAAGAATAAAGAACAGGTGCTTCAAAATGTACGTACTCAGTTTCACCTTTTAGTACGAGACTCAATAAATAAATAAAGGACATGGACGCACAAAAGCACATGCGCGTCGCGTATATTACTATATGCAGAGTTCGTGATGGCGCCGTGATGGCACTATGGGTGTCTCGATCTTTCGATGAGAAACACACGATCGATTTGTTGGAGTCAACTTTGACGATCCGACTACACCGTACGACGACGATGCGCCTTAGCAATCGCTAAACCAACTCCAGCGGGTTATTGATCTTGCCGTAGGCACGATCAACCTGAACACGAGGTTCAATTCCTGCAAGCAACCGAAGAACAAGCAAGAACAATATGATAAGCAATCTGAAATTGTGGATAAAACTGGAAGCGAAACAAAGTGGAGTCTTATTGACGATCTTGACAAGGTGGCTGTCCAGCACAACTCGCAGGATCAAGTTTGCACTTGGCTAAACTAATCAAATAAAACCCAAAACCCTAAGGAGCCGATGTCTGGCTATTTATGAAAGCTAGGGGCGTGGGAATCACGTCCAAAGCAGTAGGATACCAACTACAACTCTATTACAAGGCCCAAAGCCCAAGTCTTCTCGATTTGGAAAAGTGACGCCCATTGTTTTGCAGATTCCCGTCGACTCAGACGGAATTTGGGGATGGGGTCAGATCCGTTCGAAAGAGGACGTCGAAACCTTTCAAACCAGTACTCATAGACCCCAAACACCCTTGTAGATCAAAAGTTATGGTCATTTTAAGTTGGTGCTGTCCCGGAGGCCGAATCCGAGTATAACTTGTGCACCGGAAGAATTGGCTTCATGCTTGACGTTTGGGAGTCCTTCTCCTTGGTTCTTAAGGACAATAAAATCATCACAAGGATTAAATAGCATTCCATTTATTAAATTATTTGTATGCAACCCGAGGAACGCATTCACCTGGCAATTGAATTGACGTGCACGAGCTCGAGTAATTGGCCCTTGTATTACATTGTTGGTTTCAATTGGGTTTGTAGACATGGCCGTATCCATGGTAGTGATGTCCTCATCATCCTCCCCTTCTTGCATTTGAGTCGTCCTCGACTCAAATTCATCATCTTCTCCCAAGTATGGTTTTAGATCTGATAATTGAGTTGATGGGCTAGAGCTCGAGTCAATGGTCCTTGAATCGACGAAGATGTAGAAGGATGGCCAAGGTGGGGGTCGATAAAGCCATGCAGATGGAGCCATCGTAGTAGATGTATACGAAGTAGAGGGTGCAGTGAAGTGTCGCCAACTTAATGGTCCTGGCCAAGGTGGGGGTCGATGAAACCATGCGGTTGATATAATTGCAGCAATACTTGGTGATGACAATATGTATGCAGTGTTAGTTCTGTCCATGATAAGCATGGTCTCATCATCCTCCCTTTCTTGAAGTGGAGTCGTCCTCGACTCCTTCATATTGTCCTGCAAAATGTTAGTAATGACAGGAAACAAAGCAATATGCACATTTGCAATGAAATCAATGGATCGAGAATTTCTATCAACCGTATCCTCCCTTTCTTGAAAACTATCATGTGACTTGTGAATGGAACCAAATGTACTTGGTCTGACATGATTAGTGATATGGCAATTATTAAATTGGTGACATTGTTGCATTGCAAACGGAGGTTTAAAATCTGAACAAATGTAAACTCGATGTGCTTTATACTCTCCTTTCTCACTATTTTTGCCAATAACATAAAAGATATTTCGCGATAACCATGACAAATCAGAATGTACAAAAAGGCTCTCCTCTAAATAATTCAGATCACAAGGAACATCAAATTCAATGTAGCCTAATGTATATAAAGAATACATCAATTGCAACTCATCATTTTCGCTTGTGATGTGAATGACATGTTTATTTTCAGCATAAGTGTCTAGTGTGTTAACAAAGGTGACATGTCCATTTGCTAGTTTTGTCATGGATATAAGTGAAGTATTATCACACAACTCTTCTTTATCACAAGAAATAGCAAGCAAATCATCTTGTAACAAAGCAAAATCAGCAATTGGTTCCACTATTAGTTGCTCTACGATAGCATGATTTGTGGATAGTTTTTGCTTTTCAAAATTATCTTCTCCTTGTGTAAAGTCCATACATTACATTACCTTGTAAGTTCTCATCAATTTGTTGTAGGTGTTTCTTCAACTATTATCTCTTCACATATACATGGGGTAGTACTGATCGTTTCTTTCTCCATATGCTCTTCTACATCATTCTCTCGATGGTGCTCACTTTTCTGCAAAATGTTAGCTACAAAAGAAGGTGCAACAATGGGCGCCTCAAATGAAGCTAATGATTCTTTCAAGGATTCAGCAAGCATATTTTCAACTCTATAAGCATATACAACCAATTCTGAAAGAGAACTATATGTTTCATCAATAAGAGCATCTTGAATTTCTTGATTAAGTCCACGTATGAACCTAAGTTCTGTTGCTTCTTCACCTTCATCTAAACCACAACGCAACAAATGATTTTGCAATCGTTCATAGTATTCCTTAATGCACTTATTTTCTTGTTTCAAGCATTGGAGTCTACTATATAAAAATTTAGTATGATATTCAAGAACATAATCAATTCTCATAAGTCTTTTCATGGCCTTCCAATTTTCAGGTTTTCTCTCTTTTCTACAAATATGTTTCCACCATGTTAATGCATATTCATTTAGCACACTAGCAGCAATCCTAATCTTTTCATTGTCAGACAAATCATACTTGCCAAATTCTTTGTCTACTGCTATCTCCCAATTAATATAGGCATCAGGATCATAATGACCATTAAAAGGTGGAATGGCGAATTTAACCTTATCTAGGGAATCATCATCAACATGTACCTGAGCATGTAGTATGCCATTTTTGTTGCTTAGAAGATGAGGTGGAGGATTGGAAGTTCCGAGAGCGATACACACCAAGTGTATCAAGTCTAGACAAAATAGTAGCAAGATTAGTGTTAGCAACTCTCTGAGCGGTCTCGATAGACCGGAGGCGGTCTTCTTGCAGTGACATTCTAGCAACAATTCCCTTTGCGTGTGGAGAGTGATGCAGCGAATCCTCATCACCTGACATGGTTAGTAGAAGACAAGAAAACAATATAACAAGTATAATGTTCCTATCAACTACTAGGTGGCAAGTCTCTCAAGCGCTCAAGCCTATGTCCCAAGTTCTTACAATGCAGTAGGCGTTGTCGGCCGTTGGCGTTGTCAAAGGTTCTCCGAAGTTTGTGTAGAGCGATTGCCAAGGGATCGAGCGCTTTGTCTGGGTAGAAAGTGGAGCTTGGACAGGCTTAATTTAGTAGCAAAGGTTAGCAATAATCCAATCGGTGAATGCAAAATTGAAGAATTGTTCAACGTCTAGTCACTAGTTCTTTGACTCTAGGCTAGCAAGGATCGGTGACTCAAAAGCTATGATCGGCGACGATGCATTTCCACAATGAGATGAAAAATCAGCGCGAAAAAATTCGCGAAAGAAGGAAACTATCTCAAAAGGCGGGGATCTTGTGAAAACAGGTTTGGCACATAAAAATTTTGGATCTGTTCCGGACTCTTTTTTTTTTGCGGAGCGATCCGACTTCGTTTTTCTTTCAAGTGCTATGCGGCGGAAGACGATCGTGTGACGATCGAGCGGCCAGGTGGGCGACCGATCGGCTAACGGAGAGGCGACGGTCGAGGCGACCAAGTGAAGCGACGATCGGCGGCGACGATCGGACGACGATGGGCTATCAGTGGCGACGATCGGCGGCGACGATCGGGCGACGATCGGTAGCGACGATCGGACGATCAGTGGCTATCAGGTGGGCGACCAGTCAGGCGGTGTGAGACCCCGGGTCAGCTATCCAGAATCTCCTGTGCATTTCCGTACTAGTCCCAGATCAGTAGCTAGTACACACAGTCACAGTGATACTTCATTGCCGAACAAAACGAAATTGTATTATAAATATTCAAGTACGGGCCACAAGGCCATTATTACAATACTCGGTCTCATGACCGGACACAAAGCAGCGGGAAAAAAAAAAGAAATAAAAACGGTGAACACCACGGCGCCACAGGCGACGACTAGGTACGCGACTAGTCCTCCTGGCAGCCCTCCTGGAACTCCTCCTCGAAGAACTCGCCTTCCTCGGTAGCATCTTGAAAATCTTCTGAAGAAGACATGTTGGTGTAGCACGTGAGTACAAACGTACTCCGCAAGTCTGGGAAAGTATGTTTATGTGGGCTTTCCAAAGGAAGCTTAGTAGGGTTCATTTGCATAAAGCCAAATTTTATTAAACCATACTTAGGTAATAGCATTTCACAAAGCAACTTTTCGCAATTCTTTTTAATCATTGAATTATGTAATATTGTAGTGAGGTTCTATCCACCATCACCGATATAAAAGGCTCTATCCGCCAGATTTTAAAGAATCAGGGTTAATCAGGTGACTCCATCCGTCAAATCCAAACACAGGTTCTTACCACCTGGTTGGCTCTATCCGCCAAATCACATCCGAGAGTTCTAACCACTCCCGAACCCCAAAACAAAACACTTTTCAGTTTTCGAAACCAAAACCAAAATCTACCAATAGGAAAGCATTCCTTGCTTTGCCTTTGACCGTAAACACGGCTATTCGAATAGTTTTACTCTGCAGAGGTGTACAACTTTACCCACACGACCACGATCATCTCCTAATGCCAAGCTATTAGCACACTTCCTTTGGTGTGCCTGCGGAGAAGATCGTGACAAGGCCGTTACAATGTTTCTACCTAGATAGACCCACCCGCCGAGGTTTCATCATTTGTTAGGGTTCCAACCGCCCGATCTGAAGCCCCTCTTGCGCCGTGTGAGAAAAACAACATTGCCTCCATCCGGCATTCACATTCAACCGAGTGGTGAGTCTAAGCTAGGCTTCTACAAATTAGTTGGCCAGGTCGTACCATTATAGACATGTGGTAGTACGGTTATGCTTAAAATGGCAATCATAAGCGTCGGTCCTTATATGACTTGGGGCGGTACTTGCACAATAGGATCAAGACTCGATCCGCTCCCACCCGACATACCAATCCGCCCAAGTCCAAACCAGTTTTCCTTTTTATTTTATTTTGGAAAAACAGTATCAAACCAATTATAATACCTTTCAAGTCATTTTGGTAATCATTCATTTTTGAGAAATCCCTCCCATGGGTTAACTTCATCGATAAAGGTCCTAAGCAATTCTACCGTACTACAATCAAGGGATACCATATAAGCGTAAGCATGGTATAAGCAATGTCCTAGGGTTTCAAGTAATATGGTTGTCGATATCAAAGAGAGGTAATCACAATTTGGATTAGCTAAGTCCTTATATTTGACATACGACTTTAAACATAGCATGCAAGTTTATAAAGCATTTAAACACATTTGAAAACGTAGGATCAAAATCGTCAAAGGGACTTGCCTTACATGTCGCGAGTAGGTCGTCGTCGCAGCAGAACCGGCGCGGGTCGGCGTGATCGGCGTCGGCGCTCGACTCTGGCCAAAAGCGAGGCAATAAATAAATAATAGAAAATAAATAAAATCTAAAAATTACAAAAATAATACTGGCAGGTAGATCTTGATTTTAGATGAATTTAGAAATTTGAATGAGATCAATCGGAGTTCGGATGAGGAAGTTATGAGCTTCCGAAGTTTGAATTCGAATAAATCAGCAGGAATATTCGGAATATTCCGTTTGACCGAGTCAACGTTTGGCTAACGCTTTGACCGGACTTTGGCTGACCAAGAGGGTATGACATGTGGGGCCGCAGCGTCATAGAGAGGAAGTGAAAAGAGGAAGCTTCCTCTGGAAGCTTGCCTTGCATGGCAATGGAGGAGAGAAAGTGAGTGAGAGAGAGGAAAGGAGAGAGAGAGTGGGGGCTCGCCGTGGTGGAAGAGCGGCGGCAGCGAGGGAAGCGGCGGCAGCGGCAGCGGCGGCGTGGCCGGCAGCTGGCAAGCCTGGCCAGCGTCTTGGCCATGGCGGCCACGTCTTGCAGCGGCCAGCGGCGGCGGGCGGCAGGCCTGGCCAGCGTGATCGGCGGCGGCGGCGGCGAGGTGGCCGGCGCGCTCCGGCCGGCCGGCCCACACACACACACACACACCACGTACACAGAGACCAAAATAAAACAGAGAACCCGAACCTTGCCAAAATTCCGAATTTTCACTCATTTTTGCACGGCTTTGATCCAAACAAAAAGCTAGATTCAATAGGTAACATCCCTAGCAACATCTAGGAGGAAGGAATTGGACTAGAACTCACCGGATTTGGAGAGATCGACGACGAACGGTGTTTTGGCCGAACGCACTAAAACTCGAAATTCGTCGCCAACTCTTGATCAAACCTAAAATCAACGCTTGGGTTAGATGCTAGACCTCCTCACGGTCACAAGGAACATAAGAACTCGAAGAATGGCTCACCGGAGAAGAAGAACCAACGACGAACTCGAGGAACACCGAAAAAGCGGCACCTTGTCGGTTTTCTTGAGCTAGAGATTGAATGGAGGGGAGCTGCCAAAGGAGGATCATATCACCGGGAAGAGGGCTTTTATACGGTGAGATTGGAAGTGGTGGCGCGGCGTTTGGGCGAAAGCGGCGAGTTATGAGCAATTAAAGCCATGAGGGCCGTTTTCGGTTTTTGGGCGCCCGTCTGGTCCAGCGAGCTCTCGGCGAGGGGTGGTGGGGATGCGAAGAGGGCGGCGCTCGAATCAACGCATAGCCGGCCGTTCGTCGATTAGAGTTACGTGGAGGGAGTTAGGAGTGATTAAAGAGAGCTTCCTCCATTTTTGCAAGCTTGAAGCTTCATCCCCCATGCATGGCTAGAGGTTGAAGATGATACTATTCATGTGCCACATGTCACTCCCGCATTGGTCCTCTTTTACGCAAACGTTCCGCCCTAGAGAAAAATAAGGAAAAATGGCCTAAAAATTCCGGAAAAAATCCTAGAGCCATTTTAGATTATTTGGAACTCAATGGAATTGGTTTGGTTGAATTCGGACGAAATTTGTGGAATTTAATATTCCGGAGCGAATTGCGGGCATTTAACAAAAGCCGCGCGAGATAAAATAGGAACAGAGGTCCAAAAATCCGGGGAATGATTCCTAAAATCATTTCGGAATATTTGGAACATTTTAGAAGTGGTTTGGAGATTTTTGGAGCATTTACGGACTCGGGTGAATTTTCGAATGCAGTGAATTTGGAAAATCCGATTTTTCGACCGGGAGGGAATTGAATCGCGATTTTGGGTTGGATTGGATGCCAGGTTAATATAAACACCAATGAAACTCTAACTTTTGAATTACTTTATTTAAATTATGTTTTTCTTCCAGAAGGCGAAAATAAGGATGTTACAAACCTACCCCCCTTAGAGAGAATCTCGTCCCCGAGATTCAGACGGAGAAAGAAAAAGGTTAGAAAACTCCGCTCGAAGATCTTCTTCACGCTCCCAGGTAGCTTCCTTCTCAGAGTGGTTACTCCACTTAACCTTGCAAAACTTGATCACTCGGCTGCGGGTCGACGCTCGGCTTCATCCAAAATTTTGACGGGATACTCTGGGTATGACAAGTCCTCCTTTAGCTCTATTTCCTCCAACGGCATCTGATGCTCGGGTAGTCGGAGACACTTCTTCAATTGAGATACATGAAAAACATCATGCACCCCTGACAGCTGTGGCGGCAATTCCAACTTATAAGCCACCTCTCCCTTTCTAGCAATCACTTTGAATGGTCCGATGTAGCGGGGCGCTAACTTTCCACTAACCCGGAACCGCTTCATTCCTTTCAATGGGGATACCTTTAAATACACATGATCCCCAGGTATAAAACTTAAGTCCCGTCGACGATTGTCCGCATAGCTCTTCTGCCTTGACTGAGCTGTCTTCAGATTTGCCCGGATCTGTCTAACTTGCTCTTCGGCTTCTTTCAGAACATCGGGCCCGATTATTTGTCCTCCTTCGGCCTCTTTCCAGTACAATGGTGTCCTGCACTTTCTTCCATACAAAGCTTCAAAAGGCGCCATTTTCAAACTGGCTTGATAGCTGTTGTTGTAAGCAAACTCTGCATAAGGCAAATTCTGATCCCAAGAACCTTTATACGTCAAAGCACAAGCTCGGAGCATATCTTCCAGAATTTGATTCACCCTTTCCGTCTGACCGTCCGTCTGGGGATGGTACACTGTGCTAAAATTCAGATTTGTGCCCATCACCTCATGCAATCTCTGCCAAAACCTTGAGGTAAACTGGGAACCTCGATCGGACACAATCTTCTTGGGCACACCGTGCAAACATACTATCTTGGCCATATACAACTCTGCTAACTTATCACCAGCATAAGTTGTCTTCACAGGAATGAAATGAGCCACCTTAGTTAATCTGTCCACAATCACCCAAATGGAATCATAACCGGATTTAGTTTTGGGTAAACCAGTTATAAAATCCATCCCGATTTCTTCCCATTTCCAAGCAGGCACTTGCAACGGCTGCAACAGACCAGCTGGTCTTTGATGTTCTGCTTTCACCAACTGACACACATCACACCGGGCCACGAAGTCTGCAACTTCTTTCTTCATATTAGCCCACCAATATTTCTCCTTCAGATCTGCATACATCTTGGTACCTCCAGGGTGAATGGAGTATACCGAATCATGTGCTTCCTTCAGAACCACACTCTTGATCTCTTCTTGGTTAGGGACCACTATCCTTTTCCCAAACCAGACGGTGCCTTGATCATCTACCGAAAACCCGGGGTGTTTTCCTGTCTTCAGGCCCTCTTTTAGGGCGGCAATACCTTTATCACCCTTCTGAGCCTCTTGAATCTGATCTTCTAAGGTTGACTTTACGTACAAATTGTAAATGCACCCTTCTTTTACCAACTCCAGGTTAAGGCACCGGAATTCCTCGCGAAGCGCTGGTTGACTTTCCTGACCCATAACATTGTTGCAGTGAGCTTTCCTGCTCAAGGCATCCGCAACAACATTCGCCTTTCCAGGGTGGTAGTGAATTCCAACATTGTAATCCTTCACCAACTCCAACCATCTTCTCTGTCTCAGGTTGAGATCAGGCTGAGTGAAGATATATTTCAAACTTTTATGATCCGTATAGATCTCACATCTGTTGCCGATCAAGTAATGCCTCCATATCTTGAGTGCATGCACCATCACGGCTAACTCCAAGTCATGAATAGGATAGTTTTCTTCATGAGGTCATGATTGCCTTGAAGCATAGGCTATTACCTTTCCTTCTTGCATCAAAACACATCCAAGCCCTTGTTTTGAAGCATCACAATACACCTCAAAGTTCTTGTGAATATCCGGCAACACAAGCACTTTGGGGTGGCGTTAATCTCTTTTTCAACTCCTGAAAACTCGCTCATAAGCTTTAGTCCATTCAAACTTCTTTTCCTTCTTGAAGCTGAGTAAGAGTGCGGCTATCTTCGAGAAACCTTCAATGAATCTTCGATAATAACCAGCTAATCCAAGAAAACTCTTGATTTCTGGGACTGATTTCGGCTGTTTCCAATCCAAAACATCTCTCACTTTGGCGGGATCTACTGCTACTCCTGCAGCAGAAATGATATGACCCAGGAACGATACCTCTTTCAACCAAAAGTCACACTTACTAAACTTGGCATACAACTGATGCTCTCTCAACGTCTCGAGGACGATCCGCAGATGGTCTTCATGCTCTTTTCTGCTCTTTGAATAGACAAGAATATCGTCGATGAAGACTACGACGAACTTGTCTAAATATTCCATAAACACCTTGTTCATCAGATTCATGAAGTATGAAGGGGCATTGGTTAATCCGAAAGACATCACTGTAAACTCATACAGTCCATATCTGGTAGTGAAGGCTGTTTTCGGAATATCCTCCTTTCTTATTTTTAACTGATGATATCCCGACCTCAAATCTATCTTGGAAAAGACTTGAGCTCCCTTCAACTGATCAAACAGATCATCTATCCTAGGCAACGGATATTTGTTCTTAATGGTGACCTCATTCAAAGACCTGTAGTCTATACACATCCTCAGACTACCGTCCTTCTTGGAGACAAAGATCACTGGCGATCCCCAAGGTGACGAACTAGGCCTGATGAATCCCTTCACTTGCAGCTCTTCAATCTGCTTCTTCATCTCGACCAACTCATTGGAAGGTAACCGGTAAGGTCTCTTTGAGATTGGAGCCGTACCCAGTACCAACTCAATCACGAACTCTACATCTCGATCCGGTGGCATCCCGGGCAACTCTTCTGGAAAGACATCTGGGTACTCCTTGACTATCGGCACTTTCTCCAATGAAGTACCTTTTAGACGGTTCAGGATGCTACCCCCCTTAGAGGCGAGATTAGATAAGAACTCCACTCTAATCCCTTCAGGGCTGGTAAGAGAGATAGCTCTACTGGCACAGTCTATCTGACCTTGGTACTTGGTTAACCAATCCATTCCAAGGATTACTTCTATTCCCTTAGTATCCAATAATATTAAGTTCGCTAGGAACTTCACCCCTTTTATTACTACATCCATTTTCGGACAAGCAATGATTGTTCTTAGTTCTTTTCCGAGGGATTGCACTAACAAAGGGTTTAAATAAGCGTATTGTATTCGATTATGCTTTCTAACCAAGTACTCGAAATAAATGAATGAGTTGCACGAGAATCAAAGCAGCCAAGGCAGTGCGAGTTGACAACGAACGTACCGTAAACCACGTCTGGCGCATCTTGAGCCTCTTCCGCCGTGATATGATTCACGCGGCCTCTTCCAGTTGTCTTGGGTGTGCGCGGAGTCTGAGGGGTTCCTCTCCCCTGAGCCGGCGCTGGAGCACGGGCTGGTGTCGACCCCAAGTTGAACCTAACTGGGGTGACGGGCTGACGCTTCTGCGGGCAGTTGTTGGCGTAGTGCCCAATCTCCCTGCAGTTGAAGCACTGCACTCCTGCCATCGCGGTGTTGCTCTTCTGAGTCTGGGGGCCTGCATTGCCGGCAGGTGCTGGTCCAGAAGGGCGCGGAGTGGACATTGGGGTCCTAGGCGGATTGGCGGCTGCTGGCCTACTGGGCTGCTGTTGGAAGGTACGAGGTCTTGAGCTGCTGGCACCCCGTTGGTTATGGAACATCATTTTCCTCTTCCGGGTCTCAAACAACTGCCGTTGCGCATCCTCTTGGATCAGCGCCTTGTTGATCATGTGTTGGAACGACGGGAAGTCGCCCGACACTAGCTGCACCTTCAAATTTGGGTCCATGCCCTCCATAAAGCGCCAGATCTTGGCTTCATCCGTCGCGACGTCGGCGGCCGCATAGCGGGATAGCTGAGTAAACCGGTTAAGGTACTCTGAGACGGACAAATTCCCTTGTTGAAGCCTATGAAACTCACGACGCTTCATTTCCATGACTCCCCTTGGGATGTGGGTGGCTCTGAAGTTTTCCACGAACTCATTCCAGGGAATGTTCTGCGGGTCAGCATGTGCAGCACAATAATTCTCCCACCAGTTGGCTGCCGTGCCTTTAAGCTGATAGGAAGCAAAATGCACGCTCTCAATGTCATCGCACTGAGCCAAGTGAAGCTTGCGCTCAATCTCCTTGAGCCAGTCGTCCGCCTCTAGCGGGTCTCCAGACCCAGCAAAAGTCGGGGGTCGCGTCCTCATGAACTCTCCAAACTTCGAAGGAGGCGGTTGAACTGGGGCCGGTGCTGCCGCGGCTTGCAGTTGGTTTAGGACGTTTTGAGCTAACGCCTGAAGAAGTTGAATCTGCATCGCCATCATCTGCTCCAGATTAGTAGGTGAGCTGGGTGAGTAGGCGGCGGATCAAGCCCAGTGCCGGTTCTTTGAGCGTGTCTGCTCCCGGTATTGAGGTGGCTCCACAAACGCTTCTTCCTGAAAGTGCACCTGTCCTCGAGCACGTCCCCGGCCTCTGCCACGGCCCGCTGGCCTTCCACGGCCACGACCACGACCAGGGTTCTCCATCTGCACAAGGCGGTCAAGCAATAGGAAAGAGGGAAAAGCCCAGGTAAGCAACAGGGGATTAAACCACATCCTCCATAACCAGAGCACAACCACAAAAGCACACAACAGAAGGGAAAACCAACTGAACTTCCATTAACACAAAATAGTTTTGGAGATGGCTGTACCACAACTGCCAAAGGGCACGATACAATCCAACAATACTTATTCATCGTTCTAGTCGAAAGCAAAACAAAGTAAAGGTCCTTCAGGCTAGACAATTAGTCACTAGCGTCACCCGCATAACCACACGGGGACGGGTCCTCCTCCTCCTCGCTCCTGCTGCGGGAAGGCGAAGCAGCTGCCGAAGGTCCGGCTCCTCCGGAAGTGGTCAAGAACCCCAATGGCGGCCCGGGGGACGGGTGACTTGCGCGCTGGCGAAGCCTCGCACCACGATGACGCTTGGCGGGCGGAGCATCCATCGGTATGTCGCGGATCGGCGGGTACTCTGGAACCGGGGCTGGTGGCGGTGGCGGGGCGTCCTGCCTCTCCTTCTCGAGCTGACGGATCCTCTCCCTCGCGGCCGTCAGGTCCCGACGCTGCCTCTGCATCTCGTCGGTCAACCGCGACGTGGCGTCATCGAGCCTGGATGAGTGACCCTGGTGCACCACGGTCGGGTCGACCTCCTGATCCAAACTCAAAGCAGTGTACATCCCCCAGGCTGAAATGGGGAAACAAGCGGTGCAGGGTGTCCTCAGCGATCGCGGTAGCTATGCCCCAACATGAGGATAGCCTTTCTGGCCACGTCTGCAAAGCATACGCCAGAATCGACCCGCTCGCTGTGAAGTAGAAGGGTCGGTCCCTCTCGCGAACCCCTGCTCCTCGCGAAGACCAGCAGGAGGACCTGCCACAAGTCCTGGCTAAGACCCAGTAATAAGCGTACCGATACTCAGGACGATGGGGAAACCCCAACTCCTGCAGCATCAGCGATAGCTCCTGGCAGAAGCCTCCGGTCTGAGCGGCAAAGGTGGTGGTAACCGGCATCTACAAATTTTGGAAACAAGGTGGGATTAGTAACAATTTTTAACAAAGGACAAGACAAGAGTAAGACACTAAGACAGGAGAGATAGAAGCAAAGGAACTTAACCTTTTTGTAAATACATTTTTATAAAAATATAAGTCCTTAAGGCTTTGCCATGCTAACTAGGTCACGTCCTACGGTCGTCCAGGCTCTGATACCACCGCTGTGAGACCCCGGGTCAGCTATCCAGAATCTCCTGTGCATTTTCGTACTAGTCCCAGATCAGTAGCTAGTACACACAGTCACAGTGATACTTCATTGCCGAACAAAACGAAATTGTATTATAAATATTCAAGTACAGGCCACAAGGCCATTATTACAATACTCGGTCTCATGACCGGACACAAAGCAGCGGGAAAAAAAAAGAAATAAAAACGATGAACACCACGGCGCCACAGGCGACGACTAGGTACGCGACTAGTCCTCCTGGCAGTCCTCCTGGAACTCCTCCTCGAAGAACTCGCCTTCCTCGGTAGCATCTTGAAAATCTTCTGAAGAAGACATGTTGGTGTAGCACGTGAGTACAAACGTACTCCGCAAGTCTGGGAAAGTATGTTTATGTGGGCTTTCCAAAGGAAGCTTAGTAGGGTTCATTTGCATAAAGCCAAATTTTATTAAACCATACTTAGGTAATAGCATTTCACAAAGCAACTTTTCGCAATTCTTTTTAATCATTGAATTATGTAATATTGTAGTGAGGTTCTATCCACCATCACCGATATAAAAGGCTCTATCCGCCAGATTTTAAAGAATCAGGGTTAATCAGGTGACTCCATCCGTCAAATCCAAACACAGGTTCTTACCACCTGGTTGGCTCTATCCGCCAAATCACATCCGAGAGTTCTAACCACTCCCGAACCCCAAAACAAAACACTTTTCAGTTTTCGAAACCAAAACCAAAATCTACCAATATGAAAGCATTCCTTGCTTTGCCTTTGACCGTAGGCACGGCTATTCGAATAGTTTTACTCTGCAGAGGTGTACAACTTTACCCACACGACACGATCATCTCCTAATGCCAAGCTATTAGCACACTTCCTTTGGTGTGCCGGCAGAGAGATCGTGACAAGGCCGTTACAATGTTTCTACCTAGATAGACCCACCCGCTGAGGTTTCATCGCTGTTAGGGTTCCAACCGCCCAGTACAGAAGCCCCCTCTTGCGCCGTGTGAGAAAAACAACATTGCCTCCATCCGGCATTCACATTCAACCGAGTGGTGAGTCTAAGCTAGGCTTCTACAAATTAGTTGGCCAGGTCGTACCATTATAGACATGTGGTAGTACGGTTATGCTTAAAATGGCAATCATAAGCGTCGGTCCTTATATGACTTGGGGCGGTACTTGCACAATAGGATCAAGACTCGATCCGCTCCCACCCGACATACCAATCCGCCCAAGTCCAAACCAGTTTTCCTTTTTATTTTATTTTGGAAAAACAGTATCAAACCAATTATAATACCTTTCAAGTCATTTTGGTAATCATTCATTTTTGAGAAATCCCTCCCATGGGTTAACTTCATCGATAAAGGTCCTAAGCAATTCTACCGTACTACAATTAAGGGATACCATATAAGCGTAAGCATGGTATAAGCAATGTCCTAGGGTTTCAAGTAATATGGTTGTCGATATCAAAGAGAGGTAATCACAATTTGGATTAGCTAAGTCCTTATATTTGACATACGACTTTAAACATAGCATGCAAGTTTATAAAGCATTTAAACACATTTGAAAACGTAGGATCAAAATGCGTCAAAGGAACTTGCCTTCTGTTGCGAGTAGGTCGTCGTAAATGCAGCAGAACCGTGGCGAAGTCGGCGGTCGCGTCGGCGCTCTCGACTACGCGCAAAACGAGGCAATAAATAAATAACAGAAAATAAATAAAATCTAAAAATTACAAAAATAATACTGGCAGGTAGATCTTGATTTTAGATGAATTTAGAAATTTGAATGAGATCAATCGGAGTTCGGATGAGGAAGTTATGAGCTTCCGAAGTTTGAATTTCGAATAAATCGAAAACCGGGAATATTCCCGGAATATTCCGTTTTGACCGAGTCAACGTTTGACTGCGCTTTGACCGGACTTTGGCTGACCAAGAGGGTATGACATGTGGGGCCCACGCGTCATAGAGAGGAAGTGAAAAGAGGAAGCTTCCTCTGGAAGCTTGCCTTGCATGGCAATGGAGGAGAGAGAAAGTGAGTGAGAGAGAGGAAAGGAGAGAGAGGGAGTGGGGGGGCTCGCCGGCGGTGGAAGGGGCGGCAAGACGGCGGCGGGAAGCGGCAAAGAGCGGCGGCGACGGCGGTGGCGGCCCGGGCGGCTGACGGGCGCAGGCGGCCATGTGGCAGGGCGTCTGGCGGCGCTGGCCGCGAGGGGCGGCAGGGCGGCGGCGGCCGGCAGGAGGTGGCCGGCGCGCTCCGGCCGGCCGGCCCACACACACACACACACACACCACGTACACAGAGACCAAAATAAAAACAGAGAACCCGAACCTTGCCAAAATTCCGAATTTTCACTCATTTTTGCACGGCTTTGATCCAAACAAAAAGCTAGATTCAATAGGTAACATCCCTAGCAACATCTAGGAGGAAGGAATTGGACTAGAACTCACCGGATTTGGAGAGATCGACGACGAACGGTGTTTCGGCCGAACGCACTAAAACTCGAAATTCGTCGCCAACTCTTGATCAAACCTAAAATCAACGCTTGGGTTAGATGCTAGACCTCCTCATGGCCACAAGGAACCTAAGAACTCGAAGAATGGCTCACCGGAGAAGGAGAACCAACGACGAACTCGAGGAACACCGAAAAAGCGGCACCTCGTCGGTTTTCTTGAGCTAGAGATTGAATGGAGGGGAGCTGCCAAAGGAGGATCATATCACCGGGAAGAGGGCTTTTATACGGTGAGATTGGAAGTGGTGGCGCGGCGTTTGGACGAGAAACGGCCGAGTTATGAGCAATTAAAGCCATGAGGGCCGTTTCGGTTTTGGGCGCCGTCTGGTCCGGCGAGCTCTCCGGCGAGGGGTGGTGGGGGATGCGAAGAGGACGACGCTCCGAATCCAACGCAACCGGCCGTTCGTCGATTGGAGTTACGTGGAGGGAGTTAGGAGTGATTAAAGAGAGCTTCCTCCATTTTTGCAAGCTTGAAGCTTCATCCCCCATGCATGGCTAGAGGTTGAAGATGACACTATTCATGTGCCACATGTCACTCCCGCATTGGTCCTCTTTTACGCAAACGTTCCGCCCTAGAGAAAAATAAGGAAAAATGGCCTAAAAATTCCGGAAAAAATCCTAGAGCCATTTTAGATTATTTGGAACTCAATGGAATTGGTTTGGTTGAATTCGGACGAAATTTGTGGAATTTAATATTCCGGAGCGAATTGCGGGCATTTAACAAAAGCCGCGCGAGATAAAATAGGAACGGAGGTCCAAAAATCCGGGGAATGATTCCTAAAATCATTTCGGAATATTTGGAACATTTTAGAAGTGGTTTGGAGATTTTTGGAGCATTTCTGGACTCGGGTGAATTTTCGGGTACCGGCGGGACTGGAAAATCCGATTTTTCGACCGGGAGGGAATTGAATCGCGATTTTGGGTTGGATTGGATGCCAGGTTAATATAAACACCAATGAAACTCTAACTTTTGAATTACTTTATTTAAATTATGTTTTTCTTCCAGAAGGCGAAAATGAGGATGTTACAGGCGGCGACCAATCGGGCGACCAGTCAGGCGGCGACCAGTCGGACGGCGACCAGCCGGGCGACCAGCCAGGCGGCGACCAGTGGGATGAAAAGAAAACTTCGGTCCGAACACCTTTTTTTTCAACAGTTCGGGACCGAAACCGAACACAACTCGAAACCGCTGTGGGAGACAAAAATTTCTTCTGACCTGGACTCCAACTAGACTAGAATTCAGCAACTCGACACGACGATGCAACCAAAAATTCAATAACGCAGTGCACTAGAAAGGAAAATGCGAGGCTCAAATTGTTTTGGTATGGGGAGATCCAATCTGATGGCGCTTCTCTGGACTATAGGAAAGATATCAATCTACTAATCTAGGGTAAAGAATTCTCACCGAGCAACCTGGTTTGCTCTGATACCACTTGATGGCGCCGTGATGGCACTATGGGTGTCCCGATCTTTCGATGAGAAACACACGATCGATTTGTTGGAGTCGACTTTGACGATCCGACTACACCGCATTTACGACGATGCGCCTTAGCAATCGCTAAACCAACTCCGGTAGTTATTGATCTTGCCGTAGGCACGATCAACCTGAACACGAGTTCAATTCCTGCAAGCAACCGAAGAACAAGCAAGAACAATAGGATAAGCAATCTGAAATTGTGGATAAAAGCTGAGCGAAACAAAGTGGAGTCTTATTGACGATCTTGACAAGGTGGTCGGCTGACAACTCGCAGGATCAAGTTTGCACTTGGCTAAACTAATCAAATAAAACCCAAAACCTAAGGAGCCGATGTCTGGCTATTTATGAAAGCTAGGGGCGTGGGAATCACGTCCAAAGCAGTAGGATACCAACTACAACTCTATTACAAGGCCCAAAGCCCAAGTCTTCTCGATTTGGAAAAGTGACGCCCATTGTTTTGCAGATTCCCGTCGACTCGGACGGAATTTGGGGATGGGGTCGGATCCGTTGGAAAGAGGACGTCGAAACCTTTCAAACCAGTACTCATAGACCCCAAACACCCTTGTGGATCAAAAGTTATGGTCATTTTAAGTTGGTACTGTCCCGGAGGCCGAATCCGAGTATAACTTGTGCACCGGAAGAATTGGCTTCATGCTTGATGTTTGGGAGTCCTTCTCCTTGGTTCCTAAGGACAATAAAATCATCACAAGGATTAAATAGCATTCCATTCATTAAATTATTTGTATGCAACCCGAGGAACGCATTCACCTGGCAATTGAATTGACGTGCGCGAGCTCGAGTAATTGGCCCTTGTATTACATTGTTGGTTTCAATTGGGTTTGTAGACATGGCCGTATCCATGGTAGTGATGTCCTCATCAGTTCGCCTGCATAACTAGGCCGATCGAGCATGCAGACAAGCAGCTCTTGTGCAATCTGAAGAAGAAGAAAAAAAGGAAGGAACTTCTTATACATTGAGCATCCAACATAGAGAGAAGGAAGTTAATTTGCTCACGCAGCTGGTGCGGTTGATGGCGTCGAGCACTCCTTATTGTCATCTTTTCTACTGACTGAGCTTAAAATAAAGATATATAAGAAGAAAAAACTAGTAGTGTTTGATATAAGTGGAAGCGTATGATATGTCGACATATTCAGATCATCTGAAGCTTTTTAATGTTTTCCCACTAAAATTAGGGCTGAAAATAGTGGTAGGGAATACTATAAATCGAGATAATTAACCTGTGACTTGTGATGGGTGTAAATGCGAACTCAAAGCGACAAGTTGAAGGGCTTTTGCAGTTATCCCCTTTTTTTTTCGTTTTGCCAATACGTAGAAGCTCATATATGACGTCTCCCGTATTTTTCATACTCTAAGCACTATCTTACTAAATTTTGTGTAGGCCGTAATTGAGATGATCAAGGGTACATTAGCAACAGTTGCTTTAAAATGCACGTATTAATCCGGATCACCTTTTGGTACACATCTAATACGAGACTCAAGAAATAAGTAAAGAATATGGACGCACAGAAGCACATGCGGGTCGTGTATATATAGAGTTCGCCTGCATAAGTGAGCCGATCGAGCATGCACACAGGTAAACCCTTGTGCGATCTCAAGAAATTTAAAGAAAGAAATTTTCATACATTGAGCATCCAACATATATAGAGGGGAGGAGGTTAATTTTGCTGTCTGCAGCTGGTGCGGTTGATGGCGTCGAGCAGCGCAGATCAGCAACCTCCCGTGGAGATGGACGCCAAGCTGATGATGGCCAAAGGCAGTAGCGTTTGCCTGCGGCGGGTAGATAACATTCTCCATGAATATTATGGTATCCATGAATCCGCTACGTTGGTGGAGGTTATGGTCTCCATGAATCCGCAGCTGCTAGCATCGGCATGCTCTGGATCTTGGCAAGCACTGAGTTTCCTTCTCGACAGGAACGATGCACCTGGGCGGTCAGATGTGATGCCAACTCGAGCATTTCTTCAGTTGCTTGAGCTCGGCACCAACGCGAGCTCGGTGAAGCATCAAGCTTCCGATGAAGTAGAAGAAGGCGTCGATCAACCTGCATTCTCTCCAGCACTGCTTCTGGAGGGCCTCACCGTTGAGGGGGACACCGCACTCCATGTGGTGGCCACCAATGGTGACAGTGACAACTTCTTGAGTAGTGCCGACGTCATCTACCGCAAGGCCAACCACCTCCTGTTTAAGCAAAACAATAATGGTGACACGCCCCTGCATTGCGCTGCCAGGGCTGGGAAATCCAAAATGGTCTGTCGTCTCATTGCTCTGACCAGAGCTGAGGACGAAGGAGGCGGGAGAGTCAAGGAACTCCTGAGAAAGGAGAATGCGCGTAAGGAGACGGCCCTGCATGAAGCTGTCCGCAGCGGTGATAAGGACATTGTGGAACTGCTTATGGGGGAGGATTCGGAACTAGCATGTTTCCCCATAGACGGTTGTTCGCCGCTGTACCAAGCCATCTTGTTGGACGACGACAACATCGCGGACTGTCTATATCGCAAGAGCCACGGAAATCTTTCGTACTCCGGACCAAATGGACAAAATGCGCTGCACGCTGCGGTTCTTCGAGGCCCAGGTACCCATAAATGCATATATTCCTTTCGAGCTTTTTTTCGGGACATTTATTTGTCTGTGCGTGATTATATCTTAACTATTATAAGACTGAATTGGTGGTGATGGTGAGTCTGCCAGGCTATTCTTGGGTCAGAACAGTAAGGATCCAAGGCCCAATAAGTGATAAGGCCGTTCTTATTCAGAGATTCTTCAGTAATAGATTTCAAATAAGTGATAGCTCAAATTTTAAATTCTCGTTTTTTTGTTTTTAAGAGTTTAGAATTTGTGGTGTCATTATTTATTTAAGATCCGTTGCAACGCACGGGCACTTTACTATAGATAGATATATTCGAGTTAGGCTATGTTTGGATGGGCTAAAACTAATTGTTAGCTGGCTAATGGCTAGAGCTAATTGTTAGCTAGTTAATAATTAGCCTATCTAAAATTAGCGTAGGGCTGTTTGGATGCATAGCTAATGGTTAGGCTAATTTCTTAGAAAAGTCATGTATGCCCCCTCATAACGGATTGGGGAGCAGACACACGGGTAAGGAAGTGAGAATAAGACCAACGTGAGGGTATTTCAGACTTTTCCCAGTGTTTTACCTGCTATTAGCCCAAATTAGCTCCCACCCACCAGCTAAAAGGGCTAATTGTTAGCTGAGGGATTGGCTAAAAATTAACCCACATATTAGTCTTCCTGTTTGGATAGACTAGGGCTGATTTTTAGCAAGCTAACAATTAGCCCAGTGATCCAAACATGGCCTTAGACTCTAATTTAAACAAATACAACATAGAAGTAAAATAACCATTGCCTATTCGCAAACAACCTTTGGCCGCAAAAGTAAATCTTATTTGTAATTTTAAAATTTAAAGGAGATAATCTTTACAACGTGCACATTAAACCTTTGAAAAATGCATGCATACGGAACAGAAGAGTCCGTATGTGATTAGGGCTGGCAACGGGGGCATTCCTCGCCGGGGAGTGTCTCCCTGTCCCCGTCCCCGCGAACGGAATTTTTCACCGTCCCCGTCCCCGTTCCCCGTCTCGGAGGATAAAATCCCCCCGTCCCCATCCCCGTTCGGGTATCGGGGCCCCGTCGGGGACCCATCCCCGAGAAAATTTCACACAAGAGGAGCTCATATAGCCATTTTAACTCTAAAATCATATCAACAAGCAAGGAAAAAAAGAATGCATGCATTCATTGAAGATTATGTTGTCCCGTTTATGAAAATATGAATATGATGGGCTAGATAATATGTTTGCAATCTAACAACTAAACTGGACGAAACTAAATTCGAATCCCCAACCGGATCCCCGCGGGAAAAAAAATTCCCCATCCCCGTCCCCGTCATCCCCAACGGGGGAATAATTTTCCCTGTTCCCATCCCCGCGGGGGACGATTTCATCCCATACCCATCCCCTAATAGAGGAATTCCCCGCCGGGGATCGGGTCCCCATTGCCACCCCTATATGTGATTCCTGTGCATCGATGTGTGTGGACCACACCGATATCACCCGAAACAGGAAATTTTTGATTTTTTTTTTTTTGAACTTTTTGTTCGAATTCTTTTGAGGCTCAAATTTGAATTTTTGATGGAAAAAGGGAGAAAACAAAAATACTCACGACCTTCCAAGGTATCAAGATCTACCACCAGGCAAGATATACATTTGATATATATGTAGAAAGGTTGCGTTTATTTTCATACATAAAGTCAAAATTTCAAACTAGAACGAAAATTTCCCCTACCAGGGGGCGGTGACAAGACCGAAATTTGCTGAATTTTAATGAAATTTCACTGAAATTGATAACCCTGGTGTATAGCAGGGCTGATCAAACAGAGCGTTAATTAAGAAACCAATCTGAGTTAAATGAACTTTTGAACAGGAAGATCAAAATATCAAATACACAATTCTTGACTTGGGTCCACGATGAAAGGAAATATGTCTATCTATATAAGTACAAATATCTGGGCAGATTAAATGTACCTCCTTAGCTTTGAGGGCTAGAAATCTATCAATTATATAATAAAAGATGATGATAGATCATTAGCAGCTGCTAAGAAAAAAAGATAAATATGCTAGAAATTCTCAAATAAAAGAAAAATATCTAGCCCTTAATTTGAAGGACCCTTATTTTAAAGGCTTAGATTTGATAGCTGGCTTAGAGATACAAGTATTTGAAATAATTCTAAAAAACAAAAACATCTAGATTTTAATTTTAACGGTTTACATTTGCTAGTTGTCTTAGAGATATATTATTTTGAAAAAAAAGAGAGAAAAGTAGCATTTGCAATACTTATAATTCAAAAGTTCAGAGTATGTAAAATCTGCCAGAGGGCCACCTTCCAATCCTTTCTTCCGCATTCATAATTCACAAAGAGGGACACTATACTTATCACACTACGTACACAGCACAATTACGCGGACCGATTGACTAGTTCTTATAATAATAAAACATGAAAGGAAAAAAAATTCTTTTAGTGACCGTGAGAAAAAGAGAATGATCTACATGGGGCTAGATTTTAATGACGCACGTTAAAAGATATAGATACTAAGGTACTACAGTTGTATAACTAATACAGCTATAATTTTCAATCATATGTATTAGAGTTGTATAGGAAATACAATTATGTTTGAAATCTTTAGCTGCACAATTGCACGAACAATTATGCTAGTTCTTAGGGGAAAAAATAACTGTAGCCAAATCACAACCATTATGTGTTATATTGCACCTATTTATTAAACATAAAAGGTAACAACCTAGTAAATAAAAAATGCTGTCCTAAAGGTATACTCAAGTTAAATTTGATTTTTTTTTGCACATAACTTAAATTAGAGTTGCGACAGATTGGAATTATATAGTGTACAAGACAATGGAACGTAGATACACGGGCCAATCGATTTAGTCAAAAGAGAAAAAAAAAATGAATTTTCTTTTAAAATAATATCTTTTTTATTCAAATTGCAAAAAATATACCTCGATTCAAAAAAATTATAAAAATATATCTCTGTCGCCATTTGAAATGACGACAGAGTATTTTGTAATTTTTTTGAATAGTCGTATAATTTTGTAATTTGAATAAAAAAGATATTATTTTAAAAAAATAATTCAAAAATAATTAGTGTACGTGAAAAGTTTGGTACAAGTACAACAGTGCAAGACATAAATAATCTTATTTGGCTAAATGATGGAATGGAAGCCTAGGACTATGGATGCATCGATAATTAATATGGTCTCGTAGGCACGATGCAAGTTACTTTGCAGGGGAAAAAACATTCGAGGAGGTAAATTTCCCTGTTGTGGTTGTGGCGTTTCTCACGTTGATTAGTTTTGGCACAACCTTTTGCAGCGCTTACAAAAAAGCTGTTGGAATGGAACAAGGACCTTACCACACAAAGGGATGAAAACGGGAGAACGCCTCTCCATTTTGCCGCAGCTGCTCTGCAGCCGCAGCCGCAAACGCTTTTCTACTTTGCCGCAGATATTATGCAGCCGCTGCGGCAGATCCCGTTGTTGGAATGGAACAAGGACCTTACAAAAAAGCTGTTGGAAGCTAACTCAGTTGCACTGTATCAATCAGACAAGGATGGATTATTTCCCATACATATCGCTGCCTCTGTTGATGTCAAAGAGGCCGTTGCCATGTTCCTTGAGAAGTCGCCCAGTTGCGGCGGTTTGCGTGACGCTAAGGGAAGGACATTCCTTCATGTTGCTGTTGAGAAATCTCAAGTGTCCACAGTTTCTTTTGCTTGTGGAAATCCATCGGTTACATGGATCTTGAATATGCAAGACAATGATGGGAACACTGCATTGCACCTAGCTGTCCAGTCTGGGAGGCTTAGATTGTTTTGGCCTCTACTCGGGAATCAGCAAGTACACTTGAATTTAACAAATAAAAAAGGGCAAACTCCTCTAGATATGTTACAGTTCAATATAACCAACCGTTTTGATCAGGTAATCTACTGTAGCTCTCGTTATATTTTTAAGCATGGCCCTTAAAAGCAAAAGAAAATAATTGAGGTTTGCAAGGTTTGATTTCTCCCATTTATTTTTCTATATTGCAGGACCCCAAAGCAAAGATACAATATGCACTCGTAGGTGCAGGTGCTATATACGGTAGTTGTCGTTACGATCATTCTCAAGAGAAGAATACTGACCAAGTAAAACTTGATGAAAGAGAAGAATCAAAGAAGGTGAAAGATTCGACACAAACTTTTTGTATTACCGCAGTTCTAATAGCAACAGTGGCGTTTGGTGCAACTTTCAGCCCAATTGGAGGTTACAGTGCCGATGATCACAAAGGAACACCAACGCTTGCTGGGAGGTATGCTTTTGATGCGTTCATGATGGCCAACTCATTGGCTTTCATCCTTTCCACGATAGCTCTCATCTTTTTTATGCGTTCTGGATCTGCTGTGGTTGCCTTGCCGATCCGCCGAGCTTCCTTGGCCACAGCCTCCATCTTCTTGAAGTCTTCGGTCACAAGCTTGATTGCTGCCTTTTCACTGGCTATGTATATAATGCTGGCTACAATTGCTCGAAATACCACCGTTTTGATGATCTTTGCCATAAGCCCTTTGGTTGTGGTATACGACAATATTGAGTTGTTCCAGAATTGGAGTTCTCTTGCCCGTTCTCGTGCACAATCTTTACGAGTCAGAAGGGGGATAATTTTCACACTAGCAGACTTGTTAGCGTCTCTCATGCCCCTTATGCGTACTACAATAGTGCCCCTGCTGTTTATTTTTGGTTTGGCCTTACCAACGTACCACCATCATTCAAAATAGAACTACGGATACAAACCACCGGCACCGTTGGCTTGAAGAGGCGCAAACATTATGTGGTGACGGCGGGCCGGTATAAAATGAACCAATATTTTCCCTTTCTTTTTAATTCAGAGTGGAATTTTTTTTCTCTTTCTGAGCGAGCGAGGGTGTTCTCGCTTCGCTGTGTTTATTTGGTCAAATATCGTACTAGTTTTCTTATTCCAGACTAGTGCTCATAATTATGTAACGGTGGTTAATGTATTTTTTTTTCTGTAACACTGTTTAATTCATACTGTGTAACTGATATATATGATTCGTGTAAGGCTTGTATGAATTTACACTACAGGATTCCGATCTATTTACGTCGGCCAAATATATTTACGTCAGCCTAAAAAAAACCGACGTAAATACGTCTCTATTTACGTCGGCTAGGCTAAACCGACGTAAATAATTATATTTACGTCGGCCAGGCCGACAGAAATAGCACATAATCGGGCGCCAAAAAATTCGAAAATCCTACGGACACGTTTACGTCGGCCAAAGTCTATTTACGTCGGCCTGGCCGACGTAAATATGCCACGTGACAGCTATTTACGTCGGCCTGGCCAGGCCGACGTAAATAAGTCTGTTATTTACGTCGGCCTGGCTAGGACGACGTAAATAGCTGCCACGTGGTATATTTACGTCAGCCAGACCGACGTAAATAGGAATGCCCTAATTTCTAAATGGATTTGCTCGTGGGCCAAGCCTCCAGTCTTCATTCAACTCCCTTCCACGCCGCCGCCTGCCTCACCTCCCCGCCGTCGCCGGTCGCCACTGCTCCGGCGCTCCCGCCGGCTGCTGCCCCGGGCCCGACTCCGGCCAGTCCAGAGGAGCTCCTAGCCTCCTCCTCTTCCTCCCCCCGCCGCAATGTATCCGCCTCCACCCGCGCCTCCTCCCGCCTCGACTTCCTCCTCGTCGTCCCCTCCCTCACCGCCGCTTCCGCCATCCTCCACCCGCTCCCCTCCGCTGCGGCCGATGAAGACGCGGCCCCGCCGCCGCCCACGTACTCGTCAACCCCCTCCGCTGCGGCCGATGAAGACGCGAGGGGGCAGGTGTGGGAGAAGCTGACGGCCGCGAGGGTGGTGTACCTCGGCGAGGACAAGCTCGTGCCCGACCCCGACGACCGCGTGCTCGAGCTTGAGATCGTGAAGGGCCTCGTTGGCCAGTGCGCGGAGGCTAAGAGGGGCCTGGCGCTCGCGCTCGAGGCGTTCCCCTGCGACCTCCAGCAGCAGCTCGACCAATTCATGGATGGAAGGTTCTGCTGCTCTCAAGTCTCCTTATCGCTTAAATTATCCAAACAAATTGTTCCGAGAAGAACAGGTTTTAATTGGTCGCATGTTGTGAAGCAATGAGAAGAGAACTCTAGACTACACTGTAGTTATTGATGATGAGTTCATATTACGATACGCTGATATGGCAGTAGTCTCAACAAAAATATTGTAGTAAGTAGATTAGTGTTCCGAAGAAATGGTTTGTCAGTAGATTAGGATACAAAGCCAACCATTACAGAAGTGGATACTATTTTGGCATGTTCGGAACATAGAAATTTCATGGGAATCTCACAGGAATTGGCACAACTGTTGCAAGAAATCCTACAAACTTGCCATGGCGAAACGGGGCCTTAAGAGTTTACAGCAAGTGCCTATCACACTGTGTGGTGAATAGCCAATACTTTTCCTTGAGAAGAGCCTAAGAATAGCATTGACGTAGTGGGCTTGTATATTCAGGTTGAAGATAAGTTTTATATACCTTATCTATTTTTTCTGGGACACAGTGCATTATAGACGTATGATCATACATTCAACCGAGTTATTCTATTTACTTCACAATGTTTATTTTATTAGATGAAGTAATCTTTGGTATCTGTTTAATAGATGCAATAAGTTAGGTACCCTTTTTTCCTTGACCTTAACATTATTGTAGCAACAATAGATCTTATAACCTTGCTGCTAATTTGTAGTTTAGTATTTCCGTCGCAAATAAAAGTATAGGATTTTAGTCCTAGTGCAAACAAAAGTTTAGTTGAATCGTAGGCTCCTAGGTATCTGAGATCTTGCTCTTGCTATGGTTCCCCAGATGGCCTGGTCTGATTTGTCTTAGCCGTTTCTTGGCAATTTTTAGCT
Organism: Rhipidocladum racemiflorum; assembly: GCA_036346355.1. Taxonomy (NCBI): domain Eukaryota; kingdom Viridiplantae; phylum Streptophyta; class Magnoliopsida; order Poales; family Poaceae; genus Rhipidocladum; species Rhipidocladum racemiflorum. Next base: position 26,240,123 of record CM070586.1, read on the forward strand.
AAAGCATGATGACAAAACCATAATGGTTATCTTTAAGCATGATGACAAATTGCAGGAGAATTTGGAATGCGCTTTCCAGGTACTGCAGTATACTTTGTGAAAATCTTTTATCATTATCCTCTTGGTATCATCCTACGGCTACAACATTAAGTATGCTAGAAGCCTAGATGGCTAGTTCTAAGAACAAGAACATTTTTTAAAAAATGCGGATCAAAACCTACTCTGTTGACTAGTTCGTGCACAGCTCTCCTCCAGGAGAAGCTTGTTGATGTTACAGTGTGTTAAGCGGGTAATTCTTATTATTATTATTATTTTGCCTAGGATATAGTGTTCTTAGAGTAGATATGTATATGGGTCTCATTTGTGGTTTATTTCTCAAAGGGAGGACCATGAACAAGAGAACATCCTCTCTTCTAAGCTCATCTTTTACGATATTTATGGTGGTGGTGTGAAGGTTCAAGTGATGGCTGATGCCAGGTAAAACTTTCAAAGTTTCAGGTTTGATTTATGTCTATTTGGTGTGTTTCTTCACTGGGCAGCTAGCCTTTTATGCCATGAGCAAGTTTGTTCTCAAATATATAGATTGATTCATCATGAGTAAATATAGATTTATTATGCTTCTGGAGTCGTTATGATATTAATGCTACAACGGAAACATTTTAGATATGACAGATTGAAATAAGGAGAGGGCTTCTTTGGTTGATTTGCTTCGTGTATCAAAGAAAAATGATATCGAGTGTAAAGTATGTGATTTCGTTCCCCCTCACTATTGCTAAGTAGGGATATTTATGCTTCTTCCAGTATTAGTTCTTGGCGATTTATGGATGATTTTGCAGTTTCTCTGTAGTTTCTTGGTGTAGTTAGCTTCTCATGTAGAAAGATACTGGCAAATGTGTCTTCTTGGTTTTGCAGTTCTCTTCTTGTTTGTTGTTCGTTCGATTTGTGATTCACTTTAAGATGTGTTCTTGGAGAAACAGGGACTCCTGGTAGACAGCAGAAACAGAAGAAGCCACACCGAGTCTGGCTAGGCACGATAGGGTTATGGAGATCGTGCGGTTCCGTAAATCCACCGAATCGCTTATCCCATTTGCGCCCTTCACCGTCAGTGGGTACCTTTGGCTTGACCTCCTATGTCGATGATTTGTAGTGCAGACTTGTGATTGAAACTTTTCCTCTTGATAAATTTTCAGATTAGGAGATCACTGGCTTCTACTCAAAGGATGTGTCAGCGCTGGACTCCTCAAGCGTTTGATGCATTGCAAGAGATCAATGCTAAAACCTGTCTTTGTGTTATTGTACCTGATGGCTTCGTTAGAGAATTCTAATGCACATAGATTCAAAATCCAAAAACTGTCAATTATTGGACAGATAAATTTGTTGTCATATGTTCCTAAATCGTCAGGTACTAATTTAGAATTTCATATTGGTAGATTAATTAGCATTGATGTAAAAGGGGAATGAATTGTTTTGAGTGTAGCTTTTGTTTCTATCAACATGAATTGTTTTGATGTAAAAGGGGAATGAATTGTTTAGTCATATGTCATGTTTGCAAATTGAATTGTGTCATCTGAATGGGTGGATTGATATTGGTTTATATGAATGCATGATTGAATGGCTTGAATTGATATTGTATGTCATCTGAATTGATATTTTTGCTGACCAAATCTAGCCGGCCAGAATCTATATTAGGCCGCCTGGTGGCTCTAGTATTTACGTCGGCCTAGGCCTGGCTGACGTAAATAGCCCGAGTATTTACGTCGGCCTAGGCCTGGCTGACGTAAATAGCCCGAGTATTTACATCGGCCAAGCCCAAGTCGACGTAAATAGCCCGAGTATTTACGTCGGCCTAGGCCTGGCTGACGTAAATAGCCCGAGTATTTACGTCGGCCAAGCCCAAGCCGACGTAAATAGCCCCAGTATTTACGTCGGCCTGGGCTTGGTGGCGTAAATAGCCCCAGATTTACGCCGCCTGGCCTGGCCGACGAATAGCCCCAGATTTACGCCGGCCTGGCCGCCGACGAATACTTACACCACTGGCCGGCAATGAATAGGTGCTACGTCAGACGGTGACGTGGACATTGTTTACGTCGGCCTCTGGCCGACGTAAATAAGTGCCCCGTCACCACCACTCGAGCCGGATGTGGACTCCCTGTTCAAAAAATCGCATTTCGGCGGCGCCTAGGCGTTCTGCGCCCTCCGGCCGCCGCGACTAAGCCCTTGGCGGTCTGCTAGGCGGTGAGGCCGCCTAGGCGGTCATGGCGGTCGCGGCGCCCGGGCGGGAATAGGCGCGGCGGCGTTTGGCGGACGCGGCGGCGACTAAAGGTCCAGGCGGCCCCAACTTCTTGATGGACGGGCGAAGCATCAATAAAAGGAAGAAGGGAGTGACCTTCTGAAAGGACCGGGATGTCGGCCTAGAAGGGGGGGTGAATAGGCGATTACAAAATTATACCCAATTTAAACTAATCTATCAGAGATAATGCGGAAGCAATTGGGATAATTAAGTTTTGCAATTTAAACAATTCAACCCGAGACAGTCAACCCGGACACTCCGGATATTTGATCCGGATACTCCGGTGTATCCGGATACTCCGGATTAATATACCGGATACTCCGGGTTTCCTGGTTCGGCCGGAACAGAGAATGAACAATAAAATGAAGCGCTTCTTTGATTCTAGTGATACAAATTACTCTACTGCAATGAATCAAGTATATAAGCAAGAATAGATGCAGTAGATACAATCTAATTGATCTAATCACAAGAATCGAAAGCAAATTAAGCGGATGAGGAAAAGAGGAAACTGAAGTAAGGAAGGAGACACGAAGATTTAATCCCGAAGTTCGGATCCCTGAGGGGATCCTACGTCTCCGTTGAGGCGGCTCGGTCACACTTGAGCCGGGGTCTCTTTCAACCCTCTTCATCCCGGTGTTGCACAATGCACTCGCCGGTCTTCACTTCTTTGATTCCTTTCCTTGCGGAGGCGGAATCGGCCTTCGCAAACTTCCGGTGGCCTTCCACACAAAGCTTGGAAGCTCACCGGCAACTCCTAGCCGTCTAGGAGACCTCAACCTCCAAGAGCAACAAATACTCCCGAAGAACTCACTTAGAGTCCACCTCAAGTGCTCAACAACTCAAATCAATCCTCAATCCAAACACCTCTCTCCTCTACCCAACCCTTCACTCAAAAGGGGATCACTAAGATCTAAGGAGTAGGGAGGAGTATTGGGGGCTCAAGAACTCACTTAGAACACCTCTAAACCCAGCAAAAACGTCCCCCCAACGGCTACTTTGAAGTGGGCAAGAAAGGGGCCTTAAATAGAGGAACCCAAAAAACTAGCCGCTTTGGGACCGAATCGGGCAACCCGGAGACTTCGGAAAAACCCCGAGACTTCGGATCATCCGGATACTCGGGAATCATCCGGATACTCCGGATAACCCGAGACTCGGTTACAACCCGATACTCCGGATCTCCCAGGCAGCACACGGCAGCCCGACGAAAACGGGCATAACTTTTGATCCCGGACTCCGATTTTGGCAAATTCGGACTTTTCGGAAAGCTATGAACGATGGCTATCCAACTAACAAGGTCTCACTACCCAAATCCCAAAGGATAAAAACAGGTTGCACAAAGAATCCACAAGGTGACCTCAAAATCTCACTTTCCGAAACTAACAACACTTCTAACCCTCACACCAACCCACCTACACCTAGGTGAACAAAGTGTGACTTGGGTTTCTTAACTTTAGACAAGGATATACCACTTTGAGCACTTGAGACTTGTCTAAGTGATTTCAACGATTGCATCCCTCTTAATAGTACGGCAATCCTTAGACTCAAATTTAAACACAAAATCTAAGTCTTACACTAAGCTTTGCCGACTTCTTCCGGATGCACGGTGCATGATGACGCTTCCACAAAGATTAATGATGCCCTTCGTCTTGTCAACCTCAATGCGCTTCACCTCATGAGACTCTCGTCCTCTCGACCTTGACCTCGATCATCACCAAGACGATCCTCCATCAAGTCGAATCTGACTTAGTCCTCAGCTTTTGGTGACACCGCCGTCTTATTGACTTTGACTTGTTTATCATCCTTCAAATCACTTGGTCATCATACACACAACTTTGGGACCTAATTCTTATCAAAGCACTCAAAGAAACATATTAGTCCCAAAGGCTCAATAAATAGAATTAGATTTGAATTTGTGAGCAAATAAAACACAAGTGTTCCATGTAAATAAGCATGACACAACTAGGAACACTTGACATACAAAATGTTCTCTACTAAGTGCATCACGATGAATAGTAATTGATCTATATGCACTAGAGAAATAATTGCCAATAAGATGAATCACTTAAATCAAGGCAAGGATCACATACTTTGCTTAAATGAAACACATGATAGAATATACATGAATTGTACATGTGCAAATAATATTTGGAATGAGAGTAAATGATGTGATCCAATTCTAGATTAAACTTCACTAGGAGAGGTGCATTAGAAGATATACAACTAAGACATGTATGCACCAAGTCAATATGAAGCAATGAAGTTTAACTCTAGTTAACACAAGCATATTAAAAACAAAACACATAATGAACTCAAATGAATATATATATGCACAAGCAATTATGACATGAATCAATGTGCACATATGAAATCAACAAGTTACTTAGAGTTCAATATGCATTTGCTAAAGAGGAATGCAATGACAAATATGGAAGGAATACCGAGATTGCATACCTCATTTTTGCTTAACCATCCCAATTGATTTTCCTCTAAAATAGATGAGACTAATATTCAACTAGGAAATAAACATGTTAGTCTCATAACAATATAAGCATATTAGAGGTTTGTCATTTGTTAAGCACTAAGTTAAGCATTGGTACAATTACAATGATTGACATTGCATGCGTTTGTCATTAATCGCTTGTCATTAATCACCAAAACAACATAAGTGCCTAGACGCACTTTCACCTTCGCCATACGGAGGCCAAGCCGCCGTCGCCGCTAAGCCCTCGTCACCGCTTAAGCCGCCGTCGTCGCCGCCGCTAAGCCCTCGTCACCGCCAAGCCGCTGCCGTCGTCGTCGCCGCCAAGCCCTCGTCGCCGTCGTCGTCACCGCTTAAGCCGTCGTCGTTGTCGCCGCCAAGCCGGTCTCGACCCCTCTACCGCCTCTCGCCCCTCTCTCCCTCCCTCTCGCCGCCTCTCCCCCTCTGCCGCCTCTCCTGCTCCCCCTCTCTCTGCTTCTCCCCTCTCCCGATCTCTATCCGCCTCTCCCCCTCTCAGGCTTCTCCCCCTCTCCCGATCTCTCTCCCACGGTTCCACTCTCTCGATCTCTCTCTGCCTCTCCCCACTCTCTCGATCTCTCTCTGCCTCTCTCTCGCCTCCCCACTCTCTGCCTCTCGATCTCTCTGATCTCTCTCTCGGCCTCTCGCCTCCCCACTCTCTCGATCTCTCTCTGTTTCTCCCCAGTCCCACTCTCTGTATAGTGTATATTATTTTGCTAAATGCTAATGCCATTTAATATTTTGTAATTTGTATATTAGAATCAATGTGTCATCTTTGGGTGGTACTATGTCATTATGTCTATGTTATTTATCTAATTGTGTGCTTAACTGCTTAGTTATTTGATTCTTTACATCCTACATATCAACCATAATCTATTTTATCCGACCGCCTAGGACTGACCGCCTAGATCCGATTAATCCCCGATTAATCCGTCTAGGCGCTGGGCCCTACCTCACCGCCCGACTAGCGCCTAGCGCCTTCTTGAACATTGTGTGGACTACTATTCCTATTTACGTCGGCTTCATGGCCGACGTAAATAAGGGCTATTTACGTCGGCACCGACGTAAATAAGGGCTATTTATGTCGCTCGGTTTACGACGGCCTATTTACGTCAGCATGCCGACGTAAATAGCTATTTACGTCGGCTTTTGCCCTATTTACGTCGGCTTCTGGCCGTCGTAAATAGATTGAATTCCTGTAGTGTTAATACCAGCGATCTCCCATACCTGGCTAAAAGATTAGTAAAAATTATGAATCTACTACTATTCTTGATATAAAAATGTTTGCCTGGAATAAGTGATTAACTAGTAATTAAACTGTGCTTATCTGTCTTAGGCCCCGTTTTGTTTCTGCTTCTGTACTTCTGTTTTTTTTAAAAAAAGATTATTTACCGAACAGAAGGATTCTGGATAGTTTAACTGAGAATCAGAAGCTGCCCTCTACATATAATAAGAATCCGGCTAGAACCTGAATCTTGCTGATGCTCACCGACATAGTACAAAAACTAGAAGTCGCATTTGACTCGGTCTGATTCTTTCATAATCAAAAACAGCTTCTCCCATAATCCAAAATTCATAATTCAGAAACTGAAACGAACTAGATCTTAATGGACTAACTTCGCAAGTGAACTGGAGTCCTAATTGACAACGCAATCACCGTCGTCTGTAGAAAACAAAAGGAGAATCCTACAGGAAGCCCTCGCACGAATGGCAAAAAAAATACAGAAAAACTACGTAACGGTATACCGTTTTTGTCCTTCTTAACGGGCTAGGTCTATGTTCGTTGCATTGCCTCGCTGCATCGTTTCAAAGCCTGTGATCCCGCAAGCGCAGCGATCGAAAGCACGCATCAATGTCTTTGACCGACTCAAGCAATCATGCAAATTCAACATTATTACAAGAGGACGGATGGACGATGAATTGATTGACGTCAACATTGAAGCTTGGTCATCAAGCAGGTGGATGGAGTATGTATGTAAAAGCCTCGCTCCTTTCTGAAACCTAATGAAACTTATCCGTGAAACCCAATGAAACTTATCCGTGAAACCTAATGAAACTTATCTGTGAAATAGCATGGAACTTATCCGTAAAACCTGATGAAACTTATCCGTGAAATCTAATGAAACTTATCTGTGAAGCCGAATGAAACTCATCCGTGAAATAGCATGAAACTTATACGTGAGATAAGTTTCATGAATTTTCCTAGTGTTTCATGAAACTTAACACCGAAACTCATGAAACTTATGACCGAAACTCGTGAAACATTATAATGAAACTCATAAAACTTATCACTGAAACTGATGAAACTTATCACCGAAACTATACTGAAACTCATGAAAATATTAGGAAGAACAAAATAAAACAAAGGAGCTAGTAATAAGATAATGATATGAAGCTCCCCCTAAATCTAGGCAAGATATGAAAGCTATAATATTCTAGATTCAGGTTTATGGATAAGCTAACATCATAAATTGATACTAAAAAACTATGATGCCTTAAAAGATATGTAAATGACAAGCACGACAAGGCATCACAAAGATAATGATCATGAGTCAAAAGATATAAAGTAGGTACATACTCATGATTGAATAATGTATCAACTGAAATAAATAGACAATATACAAGGGTATACCTTAATGAAGTATCATCCAAAAGACGTGATTGTCATATGCAAGGAACTAAAAGTAGCTCACAAAAGCATGTTAGATGACATTTGGATGCACATAAGCAATAAACACATTTAAGGAATACCACTTGTAGACAATTAAGAACAAATAACCTTTAAGAGCAAGAATGAATACCAAATGGGTGAGGAAGAGCTAAAAGAATATTCTAATACACAAAAGCTCCCCCTAAAACTAAGCAACATGGTACCGATTGAGTAATTCCGATAAGCAATAAATGAACTCAATGATACCAATTTAAATGAAGTCATGATTCACAAGAATGTAAGCAATGCTTAAATCATGACAAAGATCATATAGCAAATATGTGTAACAGAGCATAATAACTATCAATATCATATAGCCACCGTATGGAATTGAATTACATGCTTATGATCAATTTAAAGAGTAAGGTATACCTCTTACTAATGTGATCTTCAACTTACATTTCCTCCTCCTTTAGCATGGTGTCATCATATCAATCAAACTAATATCGCAAAATGTTAGATGACACTTAAGTAGAGAGAAAATGTAATTTTCAATGAGAGGATACCAATTGATAAGTAAGGCATCAATTAGAAAGCGATACCAATTAATAAGCAATTGAAGCAAAGATTTGTGAGCAATCTAATTACCAATTGAAATATATAAAGATTGAAAGAATTGATACCAATTGGAATACTTATCATGATAATCATTACACCATTTAAAGTTTAAGGCAATTAGCATAGTGGTGTACAAAGACCTTATTAAATATGGTCAGAAAGAAATACGTCCCTTCGCCGGTTCTTGTCTCAAGCATGTTCGAATCAGTCATGGTCAAGTCACACGGCATCGGATCCCTCGGACTCTAGAGCTACACTCCTTTCCTTCATCTCACCGTCGGTTGACTCATTTTTCCGAAACCTTGAACACCAACAGATAAGCACACGATTTCCAGGAACAAGTATCTTTCAACTTGACCCAAGTCAGTCTCACAAGGTCTAAGTGTAATATGCATGAGGAAAAAGGTAGGCATGATACTACTACTTGCATGCAATTTTCTTCAATACATTCAAGAGAGCAATCACTTTGAGGCTAAGATACAATTAAATCCAGTTTCTAAAAGAACTTAGCCAAAGGATGCACTTTCAATGGAATGAAAACTTAAATAGATAAGCTCCACTTAGAAGCTTGGAGCAATGAAAATCTCACTTAGTTTTCATCCTTGAAAGGCTTGCCAAGATACCAAATGAATGAACTAAAGCTCAAAGCAAAGGAAGGTATCTCAAGGTTATTTGAAACTAATTCAAATAACTCACTTCATTTTATTAGGCTTTACGATAAACACCATGATTCTCTTGCAGAATCCAAACTCTTGCCTAATAGGGTTAAGCGAAAAACCCAACGCAAATACCACTTGAGACATTAGATACCAATTGAAAAAACTATCTCAAGGGATATGCTTGAAGAACTTCTTTCGAGAAAGAGCATAAAGAAATTTTCATTAACGAACAATGCTCAAATGGAATTTCTCCTCTTTATGTATTTCAATTCATAAAGAACCTTACATAGATAGTTCTTAAGCGATTGAACTTACAATTTAAGCTTATGGAGAATCCAACTCAAAAGACTTGAAAATTTGAAAGGCTTGCCAAGAACTTAGGTTGATTCGAGGACGAAGAATTTGAGTAAATGTGCTCTCAAATAATCTTAAATGGATCATGGAGCTATGCTCATGCTCAACTCAAATTTTATCAAAAGGAAAGAATCAAATCAACCAAACAAGGTTCGGATACTCGGATAAAATATCCGGAGAGTCCGGATTGGCAAACAGTACAATCTTTGCTGAACTGGTCAACCCGGACAGTCCGAACATATAGTCCGGATACTCCGGATAACTCGGATACTCCGGAACAAATATCTGGAGACTCCGGGTTGATCTGTTCGGCCAAACACTGAGAATTTGCAAATTTTGGTCAAATGAAGTCCAATGACCATAGGATTTTGTGGAGATGATCCATGGACAATCAAGAAACCTTTTCAACAAGAATTTCTCTAATAAAGTCCTCCAAACAAAAGATATTCCAATAAGAACAAATAGAGGTTTAAATTTGACACTAAGTCAAATTCACGTTATCAATCTTGCAAATAAGTTCGAATAAATTTGAGAACTCTGAATAAGAACTCCATATGCAAGAGAAGATTTTCCAACAAATATTTTCAATAAATCAAATCAAATTGCTTGAGCATTTGTGTTTTGGCAACTCATGCTAAAACTAGCTCCAAACAAATTTTAAATAAGAAGTTGAATTTAAAAGCAAGCATGAATTCAATATTTGCAACAAATGCAAATCAAAGTCATGTAGGCCAAAAGCATGAGCTTCACCCATTCGCAACACACGCCAAGAGGTTAGGTACATGCAAGAGACAAATAAGCTTTGAATGGAAATGAGCACTTATATGGCTTTAAACAAATTTGTGATAAGATTAAAAGCCATTGGCACAAACTTATCCATTCAAACAGCAAAAAATCAACTTGATTCAATAGAATATCAATTCAGATTGAAAAAGAGATTTTGGTGAGCTTCAAACAGACAAAATTGTTTTTCTCACCGAGCCAGTTAACTCAGATAGTCCGGATGTATGATCCGGATACTCCGGATAACTCGGATACTCCGGACAAAATGTTCGGATATTCCGGGTTATACTGTTCAGCCAAAACAGCAGGAAATTTGGGAAATGCAAGAGATTGAAGTCAATTGCTAGGCAATTTTCAACAAGAAACACAATACGCTTTTAGAAGCAATTTCCCGTCATATTTCCACTTTTGAAGCACGAAACATAGGAAGTATTAGTCATTTCACCAAAAGCTCACTAAGACGAATCAAATCGAAAAGAAATGCCAATAGAGAAGAATTCAACTAGAAAACTCACAAATGGCATTTAGCAATAAGACTCGAGAGAATTCATGAAACCACTAAGAAATGCTCCAAATAAACAAGAGAGACAATAACCACAAATTTAGAGCAATTTCAAAAGAGAAGACATTCGAATTTACAAAGAATTGAAAGTGGCAATAAAGTTTTTAGGTTTCATGAGATTTTCTAGTTTTGCCAAAAGGAGATCAATAAGGGCAAACAAAATATTCAAATGTCTATATGAGTTACACAAACCCTTGTGAGTCAAATATTAACAAGAAACTTGACTCATTTGGCAAAACTCACTTAAGTGCTGGAAATGGACCTTTTTAGTCAAGATTACGATTTCACTTCAAATCCATACATTGACTAAAATGGATCAACTAGAAGAGCTACGTTAGCACTTAATTATTTTAGCACACTTAGGAAATGTGATATATATATAAAATAGCACTAACTCTAAATGTGCCGCTTTTAAACTTGCTCAAAATTGCAATAAGGAATAATACTAAAAGCAAGAGCAAGTACTACTAATCAAGCAATTAAATCGATTTTCATGATACTAATGCATCTAAACCTACACAAGGCTAGAAGCAATAATATAATCAATTTAAATACTTGTTACCGAGATGGCATTGGCTTAAGATTGTCTTGATTATCTTCATGCTTGGCTCTGATTGCAATTGATAGTTCCTTTTTCTTCTCGAGAAGCCAAGCGTCCAATCCATCTCTTAGTACCTAATAATTCTTTTAGGCACTTTTTGGTACCCAATCTTTGTTAGGTCCAACAATATTAGTCACCATAGTTTTAGGAACCCAAATGGTCCTAATATTAGCATTATTTACATGACTAACTTTACTAGGAATAGATTTGCTTTTATAGTTCCTCCTAAGCAATATATTTGGAATAAAGTGAGATGGCTTTGGATGACAAGCATAATTAGCAAACCTATTTCTAGTTTGATCCATTCTAAGCATATGATAATTGAAATTATGCATTTGCTTAGTGGGATCTAGCAAATCTAGCAAATTGTTTGCTATTGTTATTTCTCCTAAGCAATTTGTTGGAATTGCTTTGAGTGGGCTGAGGAGTCCTAACAATTTTAGCAAATCCATTTCTAGATTTACTCTTCCTATGCAAATGATCATTATCATTTTGAGCGGGCATAGGGGACTTGACAAGCTTGGCAACTACATTGCCATTCTTGTCCTTCCTAAGCAAATGATTATTAGAGTGATGAGTAGGCTTAGGATTATACCTTTGGGACAATCCTTACCGATGTGTCCCTTTTCTCGACAATTGAAGCAAGTAGGCTTTGAACGCCTCTTCCTCTTGTTTTGCTTCTTGTCGGCTTGCCTCAAAGTTGGAGTTGTGGCCTTGTTATCCACTTTATTGGGGCACACGGAGGCAAAGTGGCCCTTCTTGTTGCATTCGAAGCACACAATCGTCTTCATTCTTGCATTGTGCTTCTTCTTGCTCTTCTCCCTCTTGGAGATGTAGCCAAGTCCTCTTCTATCTTGAGGTGCCCGAGGCTCGCTCAAGATCTTGTCGAGAATGGCTTTGCTCTTGTAGCACTTCTCCAAGTCATTTTCTAGACTAATGACTTGCGCCTTGAGCCTTTTGTTTTCCTCTACAAGATTGTTAGTATAACAAGCACTAGAGGAACTAGAAGCAATTTTATTAGCATTGCAAGGCGAAAACTCGCTAGAGGTGGATGCACATCTATTAGATGAATCTCTAGAATTTGAAATAGAGCAAGTCAATTCATCTACTTAATTACATTGAGTAGCAACATCTACTCTAGCGTTTGGGCTGCAAGGTATATAAAGCAATTCATTGCAAGGAGAAGAATTTATAATTCTAGATGACATGCAAGAGTTTAACTCTAAGCATGGCACATCATCAAGAATATTGCAAGTTAATCCAACATCCACCTTGCAACTAGAGGTGTCTTTGAGAAGTAAATTTTCATGATCTAATTTTAGAGTATCATATGATTTTTGAAGTAAAGCAAGTTTTTCAATCAAATCATATGATTTTCTAAATTGCTTCTCAAGGCAATCACGAAGAACCTTAATTGTAGAGATCAATTTAGCTTTGGAAGGTTCATCATTTACCTCATCATTACCTAGAGCCGTGAGGCAACGTGGCGAGGAGGAGGGTGACGAGGACTCATCATCACTTGAGCTTGATGTGGAGCGATCATCATTTGAAGTCCGTATTTGTAAACCATCATTTTGATTAACCTTGGACTTGTCATTATTCTTTTGGATGAGCGTCCACACGTCGTGAGCCTTTTTGAGGTGGCACACCTTCTTCCGCTCATCTTCGCTCAATACGCCAAGAATGGCCTGTAAAGCTTGAGCATTTTTTTCTTCATTTTGATCATCCATTGTGCTATAGCCTTTGTCTACAATATTCCAAATAGAAGCATCAATAGATCTCAAAAACATTTTCATCTTATGCTTCCATGGGCCATAATTAGAACCATTAAAGTACGGTGCCCAACCGGAAGCAATATGCACATAGGATGAAGATGGAGCATTCGAATTATTATTAATTGACATGCTAGCTCCAAGTTCACCTATCCCGTCTAGCGACATCCACACTCTAAAGTGGTTAAGCTTTAAATATCAGAGACTTAGCTCTGATACCAATTGAAAGGACCGGGATGTCGGCCTAGAGGGGGGGCGAATAGGCGATTACAAAATTATACCCCATTTAAACTAATCTATCAGAGATAATGCGGAAGCAATTGGGATAATTAAGTTTTGCAATTTAAACAATTCAACCCGAGATACCAACCCGACACTCCGGATATTTGATTCGGATACTCTGTATCCGGATACTCCGGATTAATATACCGGATACTCCGGGTTTCCTGGTTCGGCCGGAACAGAGAATGAACAATAAAATGAAGCGCTTCTTTGATTCTAGTGATACAAATTACTCTACTGCAATGAATCAAGTATATAAGCAAGAATAGATGCAGTAGATACAATCTAATTGATCTAATCACAAGAATCGAAAGCAAATTAAGCGGATGAGCAAAAGAGGAAACCGAAGTAAGGAAGGAGACACGAAGATTTAATCCCGAAGTTCGGATCCTTGAGGGGATCCTACGTCTCCGTTGAGGCGGCTCGGTCACACTTGAGCCGGGGTCTCTTTCAACCCTCTTCCTCCCGGTGTTGCACAATGCACTCGCCGGTCTTAACTTCTTTGATTCCTTTCCTTGCAGAGGCGGAATCGGCCTTCACAAACTTCCGGTGGCCTTCCACACAAAGCTTGGAAGCTCACCGGCAACTCCTAGCCGTCTAGGAGACCTCAACCTCCAAGAGCAACAAATACTCCCGAAGAACTCACTTAGAGTCCACCTCAAGTGCTCAACAACTCAAATCAATCCTCAATCCAAACACCTCTCTCCTCTACCCAACCCTTCACTCAAAAGGGGATCACTAAGATCTAAGGAGTAGGGAGGAGTATTGGGGGCTCAAGAACTCACTTAGAACACCTCTAAACCCAGCAAAAACATCCCCCCAACGGCTACTTTGAAGTGGGCAAGAAAGGGGCCTTAAATAGAGGAACCCAAAAAAACTAGCCGTTTGGGACCGACCGGGCAACCCGAGACTCGGAAAAACCCCAGAGACTCTGGATCATCCGGATACTCCGGAATCATCCGGATACTCCGGATAACCCGGAGACTCCGGGTTACAACCCGGATACTCCGGATCTCCCAGGCAGCACACGGCAGCCCGACGAAAACGGGCATAACTTTTGATCCCGGACTCCGATTTCGGCAAATTCGGACTTTTCGGAAAGCTATGAACGATGGCTATCCAACTAACAAGGTCTCACTACCCAAATCCCAAAGGATAAAAACAGGTTGCACAAAGAATCCACAAGGTGACCTCAAAATCTCACTTTCCGAAACTAACAACACTTCTAACCCTCACACCAACCCACCTACACCTAGGTGAACAAAGTGTGACTTGGGTTTCTTAACTTTAGACAAGGATATACCACTTTGAGCACTTGAGACTTGTCTAAGTGATTTCAACGATTGCATCCCTCTTAATAGTACGGCAATCCTTAGACTCAAATTTAAACACAAAATCTAAGTCTTACACTAAGCTTTGCCGACTTCTTCCGGATGCACGGTGCATGATGACGCTTCCACAAAGATTAATGATGCCCTTCGTCTTGTCAACCTCAATGCGCTTCACCTCATGAGACTCTCGTCCTCTCGACCTTGACCTCGATCATCACCAAGACGATCCTCCATCAAGTCGAATCTGACTTAGTCCTCAGCTTTTGGTGACACCGCCGTCTTGTTGACTTTGACTTGTTTATCATCCTTCAAATCACTTGGTCATCATACACACAACTTTGGGACCTAATTCTTATCAAAGCACTCAGCAAACATATTAGTCCCAAAGGCTCAATAAATAGAATTAGATTTGAATTTGTGAGCAAATAAAACACAAGTGTTCCATGTAAATAAGCATGACACAACTAGGAACACTTGACATACAAAATGTTCTCTACTAAGTGCATCACGATGAATAGTAATTGATCTATATGCACTAGAGAAATAATTGCCAATAAGATGAATCACTTAAATCAAGGCAAGGATCACATACTTTGCTTAAATGAAACACATGATAGAATATACATGAATTGTACAAGTGCAAATAATATTTGGAATGAGAGTAAATGATGTGATCCAATTCTAGATTAAACTTCACTAGGAGAGGTGCATTAGAAGATATACAACTAAGACATGTATGCACCAAGTCAATATGAAGCAATGAAGTTTAACTCTAGTTAACACAAGCATATTAAAAACAAAACACATAATGAACTCAAATGAATATATATATGCACAAGCAATTATGACATGAATCAATGTGCACATATGAAATCAACAAGTTACTTAGAGTTCAATATGCATTTGCTAAAGAGGAATGCAATGACAAATATGGAAGGAATACCGAGATTGCATACCTCATTTTTGCTTAACCATCCCAATTGATTTTCCTCTAAAATAGATGAGACTAATATTCAACTAGGAAATAAACATGTTAGTCTCATAACAATATAAGCATATTAGAGGTTTGTCATTTGTTAAGCACTAAGTTAAGCATTGGTACAATTACAATGATTGACATTGCATGCGTTTGTCATTAATCGTTTGTCATTAATCACCAAAACAACATAAGTGCCTAGACGCACTTTCACCTTCGCACGGAGGCCAAGCCGTCGTCGTCGCCAAGCCCTCGTCACCGCCAAGCCGTCGTCGTCGTCGTCGCCAAGCCCTCGTCACCGCCAAGCCGCCGTCGTCGTCGTCGCCAAGCCCTCGTCGTCGTCGTCGTCACCGCCAAGCCGTCGTCGTTGTCGTCGCCAAGCCGGTCTGACCCCCTCTACCGCCTCTCCGCCCCCTCTCCCTCCCTCTCCGCCCCCTCTCCCCCCCTCTGCCGCCTCTCCCTGCTCCCCCCTCTCTCTGCTTCTCCCCCCTCTCCCGATCTCTATCTGCCTCTCCCCCTCTCTGTGCTTCTCCCCCCTCTCCCGATCTCTCTCCCACAGTTCCACTCTCTCGATCTCTCTCTGCCTCTCCCCACTCTCTCGATCTCTCTCTGTCTCTCTCTGCCTCCCCACTCTCTGTCTCTCGATCTCTCTGATCTCTCTCTGGCCTCTGCCTCTCCCCACTCTCTCGATCTCTCTCTGTTTCTCCCCAGTCCCACTCTCTGTATAGTGTATATTATTTTGCTAAATGCTAATGCCATTTAATATTTTGTAATTTGTATATTAGAATCAATGTGTCATCTTTGGGTGGTACTATGTCATTATGTCTATGTTATTTATCTAATTGTGTGCTTAACTGCTTAGTTATTTGATTCTTTACATCCTACATATCAACCATAATCTATTTTATCCGACCGCTAGGATCGATCGCCTAGATCCGATTAATCCCCGATTAATCCGTCTAGGCGCTGGGCCCTACCTCACCGCCCGACTAGCGCCTAGCGCCTTCTTGAACATTGTGTGGACTACTATTCCTATTTACGTCGGCTTCATGGCCGACGTAAATAAGGGCTATTTACGTCGGCACCGACGTAAATAAGGGCTATTTATGTCGCTCGGTTTACGACGGCCTATTTACGTCAGCATGCCGACGTAAATAGCTATTTACGTCGGCTTTTGCCCTATTTACGTCGGCTTCTGGCCGTCGTAAATAGATTGAATTCCTGTAGTGTTAATACCAGCGATCTCCCATACCTGGCTAAAAGATTGGTAAAAATTATGAATCTACTACTATTCTTGATATAAAAATGTTTGCCTGGAATAAGTGATTAACTAGTAATTAAACTGTGCTTATCTGTCTTAGGCCCCGTTTTGTTTCTGCTTCTGTACTTCTGTTTTTTTTAAAAAAAGATTATTTACCGAACAGAAGGATTCTGGATAGTTTAACTGAGAATCAGAAGCTGCCCTCTACATATAATAAGAATCCGGCTAGAACCTGAATCTTGCTGATGCTCACCGACATAGTACAAAAACTAGAAGTCGCATTTGACTCGGTCTGATTCTTTCATAATCAAAAACAGCTTCTCCCATAATCCAAAATTCATAATTCGTAAATCAAACGAACTAGATCTTAATGGACTAACTTCGCAAGTGAACTGGAGTCCTAATTGACAACGCAATCACCGTCGTCTGTAGAAAACAAAAGGAGAATCCTACAGGAAGCCCTCGCACGAATGGCAAAAAAAATACAGAAAAACTACGTAACGGTATACCGTTTTTGTCCTTCTTAACGGGCTAGGTCTATGTTCGTTGCATTGCCTCGCTGCATCGTTTCAAAGCCTGTGATCCCGCAAGCGCAGCGATCGAAAGCACGCATCAATGTCTTTGACCGACTCAAGCAATCATGCAAATTCAACATTATTACAAGAGGACGGATGGACGATGAATTGATTGACGTCAACATTGAAGCTTGGTCATCAAGCAGGTGGATGGAGTATGTATGTAAAAGCCTCGCTCCTTTCTGAAACCTAATGAAACTTATCCGTGAAACCCAATGAAACTTATCCGTGAAACCTAATGAAACTTATCTGTGAAATAGCATGGAACTTATCCGTAAAACCTGATGAAACTTATCCGTGAAATCTAATGAAACTTATCTGTGAAGCCGAATGAAACTCATCCGTGAAATAGCATGAAACTTATACGTGAGATAAGTTTCATGAATTTTCCTAGTGTTTCATGAAACTTAACACCGAAACTCATGAAACTTATGACCGAAACTCGTGAAACATTATAATGAAACTCATAAAACTTATCACTGAAACTGATGAAACTTATCACCGAAACTATACTGAAACTCATGAAAATATTAGGAAGAACAAAATAAAACAAAGGAGCTAGTAATAAGATAATGATATGAAGCTCCCCCTAAATCTAGGCAAGATATGAAAGCTATAATATTCTAGATTCAGGTTTATGGATAAGCTAACATCATAAATTGATACTAAAAAACTATGATGCCTTAAAAGATATGTAAATGACAAGCACGACAAGGCATCACAAAGATAATGATCATGAGTCAAAAGATATAAAGTAGGTACATACTCATGATTGAATAATGTATCAACTGAAATAAATAGACAATATACAAGGGTATACCTTAATGAAGTATCATCCAAAAGACGTGATTGTCATATGCAAGGAACTAAAAGTAGCTCACAAAAGCATGTTAGATGACATTTGGATGCACATAAGCAATAAACACATTTAAGGAATACCACTTGTAGACAATTAAGAACAAATAACCTTTAAGAGCAAGAATGAATACCAAATGGGTGAGGAAGAGCTAAAAGAATATTCTAATACACAAAAGCTCCCCCTAAAACTAAGCAACATGGTACCGATTGAGTAATTCTGGATAAGCAATAAATGAACTCAATGATACCAATTTAAATGAAGTCATGATTCACAAGAATGTAAGCAATGCTTAAATCATGACAAAGATCATATAGCAAATATGTGTAACAGAGCATAATAACTATCAATATCATATAGCCACTGTATGGAATTGAATTACATGCTTATGATCAATTTAAAGAGTAAGGTATACCTCTTACTAATGTGATCTTCAACTTACATTTCCTCCTCCTTTAGCATGGTGTCATCATATCAATCAAACTAATATCGCAAAATGTTAGATGACACTTAAGTAGAGAGAAAATGTAATTTTCAATGAGAGGATACCAATTGATAAGTAAGGCATCAATTAGAAAGCGATACCAATTAATAAGCAATTGAAGCAGTATCAGAGCAATCTAATTACCAATTGAAATATATAAAGATTGAAAGAATTGATACCAATTGGAATACTTATCATGATAATCATTACACCATTTAAAGTTTAAGGCAATTAGCATAGTGGTGTACAAAGACCTTATTAAATATGGTCAGAAAGAAATACGTCCCTTCTGCCGGTTCTTGTCTGTTGCATGTTCGAATCAGTCATGGTCAAGTCACACGGCATCGGATCCCTCGGACTCTAGAGCTACACTCCTTTCCTTCATCTCACCGTCGAAGTTGACTCATTTTTCCGAAACCTTGAACACCAACAGATAAGCACACGATTTCTAGGAACAAGTATCTTTCAACTTGATCCAAGTTAGTCTCACAAGGTCTAAGTGTAATATGCATGAGGAAAAAGGTAGGCATGATACTACTACTTGCATGCAATTTTCTTCAATACATTCAAGAGAGCAATCACTTTGAGGCTAAGATACAATTAAATCCAGTTTCTAAAAGAACTTAGCCAAAGGATGCACTTTCAATGGAATGAAAACTTAAATAGATAAGCTCCACTTAGAAGCTTGGAGCAATGAAAAATCTCACTTAGTTTTCATCCTTGAAAGGCTTGCCAAGATACCAAATGAATGAACTAAAGCTCAAAGCAAAGGAAGGTATCTCAAGGTTATTTGAAACTAATTCAAATAACTCACTTCATTTTATTAGGCTTTACGATAAACACCATGATTCTCTTGCAGAATCCAAACTCTTGCCTAATAGGGTTAAGCGAAAAACCCAACGCAAATACCACTTGAGACATTAGATACCAATTGAAAAAACTATCTCAAGGGATATGCTTGAAGAACTTCTTTCGAGAAAGAGCATAAAGAAATTTTCATTAACGAACAATGCTCAAATGGAATTTCTCCTCTTTATGTATTTCAATTCATAAAGAACCTTACATAGATAGTTCTTAAGCGATTGAACTTACAATTTAAGCTTATGGAGAATCCAACTCAAAAGACTTGAAAATTTGAAAGGCTTGCCAAGAACTTAGGTTGATTCGAGGACGAAGAATTTGAGTAAATGTGCTCTCAAATAATCTTAAATGGATCATGGAGCTATGCTCATGCTCAACTCAAATTTTATCAAAAGGAAAGAATCAAATCAACCAAACAAGGTTCGGATACTCCGGATAAAATATCCGGAGAGTCCGGATTGGCAAACAGTACAATCTTTGCTGAACTGGTCAACCCGGACAGTCCGAACATATAGTCCGGATACTCCGGATAACTCGGATACTCCGGAACAAATATCTGGAGACTCCGGGTTGATCTGTTCGGCCAAACACTGAGAATTTGCAAATTTTGGTCAAATGAAGTCCAATGACCATAGGATTTTGTGGAGATGATCCATGGACAATCAAGAAACCTTTTCAACAAGAATTTCTCTAATAAAGTCCTCCAAACAAAAGATATTCCAATAAGAACAAATAGAGGTTTAAATTTGACACTAAGTCAAATTCACGTTATCAATCTTGCAAATAAGTTCGAATAAATTTGAGAACTCTCGGATAAGAACTCCATATGCAAGAGAAGATTTTCCAACAAATATTTTCAATAAATCAAATCAAATTGCTTGAGCATTTGTGTTTTGGCAACTCATGCTAAAACTAGCTCCAAACAAATTTTAAATAAGAAGTTGAATTTAAAAGCAAGCATGAATTCAATATTTGCAACAAATGCAAATCAAAGTCATGTAGGCCAAAAGCATGAGCTTCACCCATTCGCAACACACGCCAAGAGGTTAGGTACATGCAAGAGACAAATAAGCTTTGAATGGAAATGAGCACTTATATGGCTTTAAACAAATTTGTGATAAGATTAAAAGCCATTGGCACAAACTTATCCATTCAAACAGCAAAAAATCAACTTGATTCAATAGAATATCAATTCAGATTGAAAAAGAGATTTTGGTGAGCTTCAAACAGACAAAATTGTTTTTCTCACCGAGCCAGTTAACTCAGATAGTCCGGATGTATGATCCGGATACTCCGGATAACTCGGATACTCCGGACAAAATGTTCGGATATTCCGGGTTATACTGTTCAGCCAAAACAGCAGGAAATTTGGGAAATGCAAGAGATTGAAGTCAATTGCTAGGCAATTTTCAACAGTAAACACAATACGCTTTTAGAAGCAATTTCCCGTCATATTTCCACTTTTGAAGCACGAAACATAGGAAGTATTAGTCATTTCACCAAAAGCTCACTAAGACGAATCAAATCGAAAAGAAATGCCAATAGAGAAGAATTCAACTAGAAAACTCACAAATGGCATTTAGCAATAAGACTCGAGAGAATTCATGAAACCACTAAGAAATGCTCCAAATAAACAAGAGAGACAATAACCACAAATTTAGAGCAATTTCAAAAGAGAAGACATTCGAATTTACAAAGAATTGAAAGTGGCAATAAAGTTTTTAGGTTTCATGAGATTTTCTAGTTTTGCCAAAAGGAGATCAATAAGGGCAAACAAAATATTCAAATGTCTATATGAGTTACACAAACCCTTGTGAGTCAAATATTAACAAGAAACTTGACTCATTTGGCAAAACTCACTTAAGTGCTGGAAATGGACCTTTTTAGTCAAGATTACGTATTTCACTTCAAATCCATACATTGACTAAAATGGATCAACTAGAAGAGCTACGTTAGCACTTAATTATTTTAGCACACTTAGGAAATGTGATATATATATAAAATAGCACTAACTCTAAATGTGCCGTTTTAAACTTGCTCAAAATTGCAATAAGGGAATAATACTAAAAGCAAGAGCAAGTACTACTAATCAAGCAATTAAATCGATTTTCATGATACTAATGCATCTAAACCTACACAAGGCTAGAAGCAATAATATAATCAATTTAAATACTTGTTACCGAGATGGCATTGGCTTAAGATTGTCTTGATTATCTTCATGCTTGGCTCTGATTGCAATTGATAGTTCCTTTTTCTTCTCGAGAAGCCAAGCGTCCAATCCATCTCTTAGTACCTAATAATTCTTTTAGGCACTTTTTGGTACCCAATCTTTGTTAGGTCCAACAATATTAGTCACCATAGTTTTAGGAACCCAAATGGTCCTAATATTAGCATTATTTACATGACTAACTTTACTAGGAATAGATTTGCTTTTATAGTTCCTCCTAAGCAATATATTTGGAATAAAGTGAGATGGCTTTGGATGACAAGCATAATTAGCAAACCTATTTCTAGTTTGATCCATTCTAAGCATATGATAATTGAAATTATGCATTTGCTTAGTGGATCTAGCAAATCTAGCAAATTGTTTGCTATTGTTATTTCTCCTAAGCAATTTGTTGGAATTGCTTTGAGTGGGCTGAGGAGTCCTAACAATTTTAGCAAATCCATTTCTAGATTTACTCTTCCTATGCAAATGATCATTATCATTTTGAGCGGGCATAGGGGACTTGACAAGCTTGGCAACTACATTGCCATTCTTGTCCTTCCTAAGCAAATGATTATTAGAGTGATGAGTAGGCTTAGGGATTATACCTTTGGGACAATCCTTACCGATGTGTCCCTTTTCTCGACAATTGAAGCAAGTAGGCTTTGAACGCCTCTTCCTCTTGTTTTGCTTCTTGTCGGCTTGCCTCAAAGTTGGAGTTGTGGCCTTGTTATCCACTTTATTGGGGCACACGGAGGCAAAGTGGCCCTTCTTGTTGCATTCGAAGCACACAATCGTCTTCATTCTTGCATTGTGCTTCTTCTTGCTCTTCTCCCTCTTGGAGATGTAGCCAAGTCCTCTTCTATCTTGAGGTGCCCGAGGCTGTCAAGATCTTGTCGAGAATGGCTTTGCTCTTGTAGCACTTCTCCAAGTCATTTTCTAGACTAATGACTTGCGCCTTGAGCCTTTTGTTTTCCTCTACAAGATTGTTAGTATAACAAGCACTAGAGGAACTAGAAACAATTTTATTAGCATTGCAAGGCGAAAACTTCGCTAGAGGTGGATGCACATCTATTAGATGAATCTCTAGAATTTGAAATAGAGCAAGTCAATTCATCTACTTAATTACATTGAGTAGCAACATCTACTCTAGCGTTTGGGCTGCAAGGTATATAAAGCAATTCATTGCAAGGAGAAGAATTTATAATTCTAGATGACATGCAAGAGTTTAACTCTAAGCATGGCACATCATCAAGAATATTGCAAGTTAATCCAACATCCACCTTGCAACTAGAGGTGTCTTTGAGAAGTAAATTTTCATGATCTAATTTTAGAGTATCATATGATTTTTGAAGTAAAGCAAGTTTTTCAATCAAATCATATGATTTTCTAAATTGCTTCTCAAGGCAATCACGAAGAACCTTAATTGTAGAGATCAATTTAGCTTTGGAAGGTTCATCATTTACCTCATCATTACCTAGAGCCGTGAGGCAACGTGGCGAGGAGGAGGGTGACGAGGACTCATCATCACTTGAGCTTGATGTGGAGCGATCATCATTTGAAGTCCGTGTTGTAAACCATCATTTTGATTAACCTTGGACTTGTCATTATTCTTTTGGATGAGCGTCCACACGTCGTGAGCCTTTTTGAGGTGGCACACCTTCTTCCGCTCATCTTCGCTCAATACGCCAAGAATGGCCTGTAAAGCTTGAGCATTTTTTTCTTCATTTTGATCATCCATTGTGCTATAGCCTTTGTCTACAATATTCCAAATAGAAGCATCAATAGATCTCAAAAACATTTTCATCTTATGCTTCCATGGGCCATAATTAGAACCATTAAAGTACGGTGCCCAACCGGAAGCAATATGCACATAGGATGAAGATGGAGCATTCGAATTATTATTAATTGACATGCTAGCTCCAAGTTCACCTATCCCGTCTAGCGACATCCACACTCTAAAGTGGTTAAGCTTTAAATATCAGAGACTTAGCTCTGATACCAATTGAAAGGACCGGGATGTCGGCCTAGAGGGGGGGTGAATAGGCGATTACAAAATTATACCCCATTTAAACTAATCTATCAGAGATAATGCGGAAGCAATTGGGATAATTAAGTTTTGCAATTTAAACAATTCAACCCGAGACAGTCAACCCGGACACTCCGGATATTTGATTCGGATACTCCGGTGTATCCGGATACTCCGGATTAATATACCGGATACTCCGGGTTTCCTGGTTCGGCCGGAACAGAGAATGAACAATAAAATGAAGCGCTTCTTTGATTCTAGTGATACAAATTACTCTACTGCAATGAATCAAGTATATAAGCAAGAATAGATGCAGTAGATACAATCTAATTGATCTAATCACAAGAATCGAAAGCAAATTAAGCGGATGAGCAAAAGAGGAAACCGAAGTAAGGAAGGAGACACGAAGATTTAATCCCGAAGTTCGGATCCTTGAGGGGATCCTACGTCTCCGTTGAGGCGGCTCGGTCACACTTGAGCCGGGGTCTCTTTCAACCCTCTTCCTCCCGGTGTTGCACAATGCACTCGCCGGTCTTAACTTCTTTGATTCCTTTCCTTGCAGAGGCGGAATCGGCCTTCACAAACTTCCGGTGGCCTTCCACACAAAGCTTGGAAGCTCACCGGCAACTCCTAGCCGTCTAGGAGACCTCAACCTCCAAGAGCAACAAATACTCCCGAAGAACTCACTTAGAGTCCACCTCAAGTGCTCAACAACTCAAATCAATCCTCAATCCAAACACCTCTCTCCTCTACCCAACCCTTCACTCAAAAGGGGATCACTAAGATCTAAGGAGTAGGGAGGAGTATTGGGGGCTCAAGAACTCACTTAGAACACCTCTAAACCCAGCAAAAACATCCCCCCAACGGCTACTTTGAAGTGGGCAAGAAAGGGGCCTTAAATAGAGGAACCCAAAAAACTAGCCGTTTGGGACCGAACTGGGCAACCCGGAGACTCCGGAAAAAACCCCGGAGACTCTGGATCATCCGGATACTCCGGAATCATCCGGATACTCCGGAATCATCCGGATACTCCGGATAACCCGGAGACTCCGGGTTACAACCCGGATACTCCGGATCTCCCGAGCAAAGACACGGCACCGACGAAAACGGGCATAACTTTTGATCCCGGACTCCGATTTCGGCAAATTCGGACTTTTCGGAAAGCTATGAACGATGGCTATCCAACTAACAAGGTCTCACTACCCAAATCCCAAAGGATAAAAACAGGTTGCACAAAGAATCCACAAGGTGACCTCAAAATCTCACTTTCCGAAACTAACAACACTTCTAACCCTCACACCAACCCACCTACACCTAGGTGAACAAAGTGTGACTTGGGTTTCTTAACTTTAGACAAGGATATACCACTTTGAGCACTTGAGACTTGTCTAAGTGATTTCAACGATTGCATCCCTCTTAATAGTACGGCAATCCTTAGACTCAAATTTAAACACAAAATCTAAGTCTTACACTAAGCTTTGCCGACTTCTTAGGATGCACGGTGCATGATGACGCTTCCACAAAGATTAATGATGCCCTTCGCCTTGTCAACCTCAATGCGCTTCACCTCATGAGACTCTCGTCCTCTCGACCTTGACCTCGATCATCACCAAGACGATCCTCCATCAAGTCGAATCTGACTTAGTCCTCAGCTTTTGGTGACACCGCCGTCTTGTTGACTTTGACTTGTTTATCATCCTTCAAATCACTTGGTCATCATACACACAACTTTGGGACCTAATTCTTATCAAAGCACTCAGCAAACATATTAGTCCCAAAGGCTCAATAAATAGAATTAGATTTGAATTTGTGAGCAAATAAAACACAAGTGTTCCATGTAAATAAGCATGACACAACTAGGAACACTTGACATACAAAATGTTCTCTACTAAGTGCATCACGATGAATAGTAATTGATCTATATGCACTAGAGAAATAATTGCCAATAAGATGAATCACTTAAATCAAGGCAAGGATCACATACTTTGCTTAAATGAAACACATGATAGAATATACATGAATTGTACAAGTGCAAATAATATTTGGAATGAGAGTAAATGATGTGATCCAATTCTAGATTAAACTTCACTAGGAGAGGTGCATTAGAAGATATACAACTAAGACATGTATGCACCAAGTCAATATGAAGCAATGAAGTTTAACTCTAGTTAACACAAGCATATTAAAAACAAAACACATAATGAACTCAAATGAATATATATATGCACAAGCAATTATGACATGAATCAATGTGCACATATGAAATCAACAAGTTACTTAGAGTTCAATATGCATTTGCTAAAGAGGAATGCAATGACAAATATGGAAGGAATACCGAGATTGCATACCTCATTTTTGCTTAACCATCCCAATTGATTTTCCTCTAAAATAGATGAGACTAATATTCAACTAGGAAATAAACATGTTAGTCTCATAACAATATAAGCATATTAGAGGTTTGTCATTTGTTAAGCACTAAGTTAAGCATTGGTACAATTACAATGATTGACATTGCATGCGTTTGTCATTAATCGTTTGTCATTAATCACCAAAACAACATAAGTGCCTAGACGCACTTTCACCTTCGCACGGAGGCCAAGCCGTAAATGCGTCGCCAAGCCCTCGTCACCGCCAAGCCGTCGTCGCTGCTGCCGCCAAGCCTCGTCACCGCTAAGCCGCCCGTCGTCGTCGTCGCTAAGCCCTTCGCTGTCGCTGCGTCATAAGCCGTCGTCGTTGTCGTCGCCAAGCCGGTCGACCCTCTACCGCCTCTCTCCCCCTCTCCCTCCTCTCCGCCCCTCTCCCCCTCTGCCGCCTCTCCCTGCTCCCCCCTCTCTCTGCTTCTCCCCCCTCTCCCGATCTCTATCTGCCTCTCCCCCTCTCTGTGCTTCTCCCCCCTCTCCCGATCTCTCTCCCACAGTTCCACTCTCTCGATCTCTCTCTGCCTCTCCCCACTCTCTCGATCTCTCTCTGTCTCTCTCTGCCTCCCCACTCTCTGTCTCTCGATCTCTCTGATCTCTCTCTGGCCTCTGCCTCTCCCCACTCTCTCGATCTCTCTCTGTTTCTCCCCAGTCCCACTCTCTGTATAGTGTATATTATTTTGCTAAATGCTAATGCCATTTAATATTTTGTAATTTGTATATTAGAATCAATGTGTCATCTTTGGGTGGTACTATGTCATTATGTCTATGTTATTTATCTAATTGTGTGCTTAACTGCTTAGTTATTTGATTCTTTACATCCTACATATCAACCATAATCTATTTTATCCGACCGCCTAGGACTGACCGCCTAGATCCGATTAATCCCCGATTAATCCGTCTAGGCGCTGGGCCCTACCTCACCGCCCGACTAGCGCCTAGCGCCTTCTTGAACATTGTGTGGACTACTATTCCTATTTACGTCGGCTTCATGGCCGACGTAAATAAGGGCTATTTACGTCGGCACCGACGTAAATAAGGGCTATTTATGTCGCTCGGTTTACGACGGCCTATTTACGTCAGCATGCCGACGTAAATAGCTATTTACGTCGGCTTTTGCCCTATTTACGTCGGCTTCTGGCCGTCGTAAATAGATTGAATTCCTGTAGTGTTAATACCAGCGATCTCCCATACCTGGCTAAAAGATTGGTAAAAATTATGAATCTACTACTATTCTTGATATAAAAATGTTTGCCTGGAATAAGTGATTAACTAGTAATTAAACTGTGCTTATCTGTCTTAGGCCCCGTTTTGTTTCTGCTTCTGTACTTCTGTTTTTTTTAAAAAAAGATTATTTACCAACGAAGGATTCTCGATAGTTTAACCGAGAATCGGTTGCCCTCTACATATAATAAGAATCCGGCTAGAACCTGAATCTTGCTGATGCTCACCGACATAGTACAAAAACTAGAAGTCGCATTTGACTCGGTCTGATTCTTTCATAATCAAAAACAAATTTTCTCCCATAATCCAAAATTCATAATTCAGAAACTGAAACGAACTAGATCTTAATGGACTAACTTCGCAAGTGAACTGGAGTCCTAATTGACAACGCAATCACCGTCGTCTGTAGAAAACAAAAGGAGAATCCTACAGGAAGCCCTCGCACGAATGGCAAAAAAAATACAGAAAAACTACGTAACGGTATACCGTTTTTGTCCTTCTTAACGGGCTAGGTCTATGTTCGTTGCATTGCCTCATTGCATCGTTTCAAAGCCTGTGATCCCATAGCGCAGCGATCGAAAGCACGCATCAATGTCTTTGACCGACTCAAGCAATCATGCAAATTCAACATTATTACGAGAGGACGGATGGACGATGAATTGATTGACGTCAACATTGAAGCTTGGTCATCAAGCAGGTGGATGGAGTATGTATGTAAAAGCCTCGCTCCTTTCTGAAACCTAATGAAACTTATCCGTAAAACCCAATGAAACTTATCTGTGAAACCTAATGAAACTTATCTGTGAAATAGCATGGAACTTATCCGTGAAACCTGATGAAACTTATCCGTGAAATCTAATGAAACTTATCTGTGAAGCCGAATGAAACTCATCCGTGAAATAGCATGAAACTTATACGTGAGATAAATTTCATGAATTTTCCTAGTGTTTCATGAAACTTAACACCGAAACTCATGAAACTTATGACCGAAACTCGTGAAACATTATAATGAAACTCATAAAACTTATCACTGAAACAGATGAAACTTATCACCGAAACTACACTGAAACTCATGAAAACTAAACGCTCAGCATATTTCAAGTCGAGTCGCTCAACATATTTCAAGCAATACTAGATTTAATACTGCCTAAACTACTAGACTCGTTGTAGAGTACGTTGCTTAAAAAACATCAAAGGAACGAAACAAAAGGTAAATCCCCCAAAAGGAAAAAAGTAAAAACCTGATCAGGTGAAACTACTATACCGTTGGAATGCATTCCAACAGTAAGCACTCAAAATAATAAAATTGACCATGCGCGTTGTTCTTAATGGGCCGTTACGTAAATACTTTTGTGCGACGGTGACAAAAAAAATGATCGAGTCGTGGACAATGTTGCAATGGAACGCTGAGTGGCTCTGCTTGACGCTCCAGCCATTGGCGTGTCACTACGTAGCATTTCTAACATGGGAATTCCCCCAATATTTCACGGGAATTGAGTAATGTTTGTTAAATTTCATAAGTCACCGTCAATAAGTTGGTGACGATATGACCAAGACATCCTCAGTAGTCAGTACCATAAATTCAATAAAAAAATGAAGGTTTGAATTATCCCTCCAAAATCGTGGCATGATCCAGTGATAAAGCAACCCATCCTAGGATTCGGTGGTTCTTCGAACCAAACGCACCTTATGTATGGAGTATTGATCAAACGAATGATTTCTTCTCCATCAAGTTAATTTAGGCTTTCCCGGAAGCAGCAAAGGTAGGTCGTCTGTACTAATTGTTGCCCCCAAAACATCCGTGAAATTCTTCATTCGAAAATCGAAATAACCATAAAACTTTGGATTTTTACTCCCTCCCTTTAAATTTATAAAGCTTATTTCTTTAAATGATCTTGATCATAAATATAAGATCCACATACAGATTTAATGAGGCATTTCCTTCTATATCCCTATTTATTCTCTTAACACCATATGCATTTATTTCAAGATCATTAAATGGGTGTATCTAAGTTATTTTCTCTCATATTTTTTTAATTTTATCGTAATATTAATATTTATACAAAGTTAAAATACATCTTATATTTTTAGGTGGACTGAGTAAAACACAAAAGAATGAAACATAAACGTCAATGACGTATTGACCTCAACTACAGGGGTGTATGCGTAGTTTAGTAATCTTGAGTTCTTGACTTCCGTGCAGTTGCTTGGTTGCAGGTTCTCAGTTCTCATCTCAAATAGGGCGCACAGGGAAGTGGCGGCGGGGCCGCGGGGACCACGGGCGGCGCAGGCAGCGAGCAAGCGCGGCACAAGTACTATGGCACGGCGGCTAGTGCTTGGCGTGGCAGAGCCTAGCGGGGGAAGGAGGAAGTCACTGCTAGGTGGGGCCAAAGGGGCGATCGGAGGGGAGAAAGCCAAATAGGGAAGGCATAATGTACAGCTTTACGCTTTCTTGGCAGAGAAAGCCAAAAAGACGCTTTTCTTTTTTTGGTATTTTCTGATTTATATTTCTGATTTCATTTTATAGTTAAGGCTTCTCGAATTTATTTAAGCAGTCAAATTAACTTTAAAGTTTTTAAAAATTTGTTAAAGGATCCTGAGCTAACAACAATGTTCCCATAAAAATTTTAGAGGATGATCAAGCCTGTGGATTTTTATAAACATCAAACAGTGCTTCTGTTCTTTTTAAGAAAGATGATAAAGTCTGTGGATTTTTATAAAAATCAAACAGTGCTTGTGTTCTTTTTAAGAGTTGCTGTTTTTGATTTTTCTCAAGCATTAATTCAAAATTTTCTAAAACTTTTTGAAGGTTATCTGGATGTTATTTAGGATTTATACAAATTTTTCTAGACTTCTTGATGATTCAAAACTAGAGTTTGAATTTCAAGAGTTTTACTAGGTTATTCAAAAACAATTTTATTATGTGCAAAATTTCCAAAAATTCAAAATAAATACTAAAAATCCAAATTTTGACCAAATTCAATTCATGTGCCTATATCCCACTTTTGGCTAGCAGTATTCCTGAGGCTAGCCAAAATGTCGATTTTTATTTTTTTTGGTCTAGCATCATTTGTGTCGGTTCTTAGTAGAACCGACACTGATATGTTGTCTATTTGTGTCGGTTTTTGGCTTGAACCATCACTGATATGTTGACTATTTGTGTAGGTTCTTGGCTTGAACCGACACTGATATGCTGACTATTAGTGTCGGTTCTTGGTGTGAACTGATACTAATATGTGATTATTTGTGTCGGTTCTTGGTGTGAACCGACACTGATATGTGACTATTTGTGTCGATTCATGTTTAGAACCGACACTGATAATGTTATTTGTGTCTGTTTGTAAACCGACACTGATAATGTCTTATTATTATTATCAGTACATCTATGTCTGTTGGAAAACCGACACTACTGTCGGTTCTGAACCGACACAGATAAGCATGTCCTTAGTAGTGTATCCTCAAATGATGGTACGGAAATTCGATTTTTCTAAAATGCGAAAAAGGTACATGGAGCTAACTAAACAACAAAGAGTCCTGCGAATGGTGCGTGTGCCACAAAGGATACGCAGCTAGACATAGATGCTTTCCTTAGTCGTTGCAGCTAATTAATCAGCTAAAAAGGATGAAAAGGAAAAGGATCGATGCAATGGAATAAAGGAAACGACACAATGATCTCAGAGCAAAACAGCACCAATGCAGTGCATGTTTTTGCCCCCACAATGATCTCTGATGGAAATGAGATATCCATCACACTGCCTGCAGGTGAGATCGAGAAACTCATGGACAAGATCGATGCAACGTTGCTAGCACTTAATCACGCGCCTTCCCATTCACACACTACAACAAAATCGGGCATCACAACCGGCCTATTAGAAACGGTTTGGTGCGAACCGGTTGTAATGCTCGCACCAGAAGCGGTTCGTGGCAACAGGCCGGAGGGGATCTCTAGAAGCGGTTCGTGGCACGAACCCCTTCTAAAACCCCACCTTTAGAAGGGGTTCGTGTCACGAACCCCTTCTAAAGATCTTTACAAGCGGTTCGTGTCCCCAACCGCTTCTAAAGCTTTAGAAGGGGTTCGTGTCACAAACCGCTTCTAAAGCTGGGGCTTTAGAAGGGGTTCGTGACACGAACCGCTTCTAAAGACCCCCTTCAGAAGGGGTTTGTATCACGAACCGTTTGTAGAAGCTCAGTTTTAGAAATAATAAAAGGAATGCGTGCCCTACTCTATCAGAGAGCACGCGTGGGTGGGTTGGCTAGATGGATGAGGCGAGTCACGAGGATGGAGTGCTGGTCGTGGGTTCGAATCCCGTTCCCACGTTATTATTAGTGCCTTTTACCGCTTAGTGTCGTACCATCACAAGCGGTTCCTAGAACCGCTTATGATACCCTTCGAGGTATCACAACCGATTGCCTTCTAGAAGTGGTTCCGAACCGCTTCTAGAAGCTGGTTCTGTAGTAGTGACACAATCACTAAAGAAAGAAGACATCAGCATCTGTTACAGATTGTGAATGGAGCAATGTTGCTTCCCATGGTCGCGTGTTGCCAGAGGCAAAGAACATATTGCACGGGAGACAACTTATGAATAATTAGCTGCAGCGAGAGGTATGGAGAATACCTAAGCTGGTCACTCAAGAGTAGCACGTACCTAGCAAAGCACAGCAACCAGCTGCAAGTGATCCCACCACAATGGCAAGTGCACTACCCATCATACACCCCGAGCTGCTGACGGTAGCTCGCGATGGCAACGGGGAGCAACAAAATGCCCATCTTAAGGACTCAGGCTCAGGAGTCCCTGATGCTGTTGAAGTCTACCGGTCAGCACCTTCTGCAGCTTTTCTCGTGGAGGGAGTCACCATTGATTGGGACACCCCTCTCCGCGAAGTAGAGGTAGTTTCAGCACCCACCATACACCCCGAGCTGCTCATGGCTGCTAGCATCGGCGATGACAGGCGGCTAAAGGATCTTCTGAAGGACGAAGGTGTTCCGGCGCAGCCTGACGTCGTCGTTGAAGTTGATCCGTCAACCCCTTCTGCAGCCTTGCTCCTGGAGGGATTCACCATGGACGGGGACTCTGCGCTCCATGTGCTAGCTGCATGTGGGGACGGTGATAACTTTTTGGAGTGCGCAAAGGTGATCCACGGCAAGGCCAAACACCTGCTACATGCACCCAACAAGAACGGCGACACGCCTCTGCATTGCGCCGCCAGGGCTGACAACGCTACGATGATCTCTCAGCTGATTGATTTGGCAAATGGTGAGGGTCACAATACCGATGATGTGAAGAAACTACTGAGAACGAAGAACAACCTTGAAGAAACAGCATTGCATGAGGCTGTCCGCCATGGAAATAAGTATATGGTCAGTAGGTTGATGGTTAAAGATTCAAGCTTGGCGTGTGTTCCAGATAAGGGCGTCTCACCGTTGTACCTAGCCGTCATGCTAGGAAAGGCCGACATATCAAAGCTACTCTACCACTTGAGTAAAAGGGAGCTATCCTACTCTGGACCTGATGGACAAAATGTATTGCATGCTGCAGTTTTACGGGGTAAAGGTACCCATTATACTCTTTCGCGCTTTTCAAATTGATTTATGGGATTTGATAAACATCATCCGGATGTTTTTAGTGCTGAAATCATCTAAATCTAGGACTATCGGATCATTGTTGAGATTTGGAAGTATCGATTACATCCGATCCTATCATTTAATCTAACGGCCCGGTGATATTTGGGTGAGGTATACAACGGTCCAAAATTTAGATGTTAGCTAAAACAAAAACACTTTATTTATTCCTGCTCGCATCTCTAACAATCTCCTTTTATTTATAATATTTGTTATCATACTATAGACTATTCTGAAAAAAATACATTTATCGAAGAAAACAGAAAAAAAAAATTCTTGGGTCGTACAACATTCTACTCAGTTACACAAAAAAGTAGGAATATGTGAATAGGCAAATGCAACAAAATCAATCAAAAAAGAGCATGTATATTTTTATGTTGCCTTCAGATGGAAACCCCATATTTTTATGTTACATTGAAAGATTTATAAGTATATTAATTAACAAATATTTCCATAATTCTGTCAACTTTCATATTTATCAAATTTGTTTTTATGCTTTTTACCTTTTTAATTTGGCGTGTATTTGCAAGGTTATTTGTATTTTTTTATTGTTTGGATAGTTGTAAAAATTAGTATGGCATATTTAATTAGAGAAGGCATAGTATAGTTGATTTAATTGACAATTCGATAAGTTAGAGGAACTAAACTCTTTTCAATCAAAATAGGCTTAGTGTAGGAGATTTATATATGCTGATAAATATAAAAAATACAATCCATGAACTTTCACTGTTATGTACTTATGTACACCCAAATCTTATTGTTGTGTTGAACTATATTCTTCTTCGTACTCCATAATTTTTAAATAAATATGGGTTATTGTGTTCATACTACTAAAAATGGTGTTCAGTGTACGAGTTATGATATTCAAATTTTAAGATATCATAATATTCAAACTTTGAGTTTATATTACCATGCCTTTGTTTTACTAGCATTTTTTAGTTTTACGAATATTTGGATAGCACTAAAATTAACTTAATATTTTAGTAAAACAATAAATAGTGTAGTGGAGCTTTGGGAAAACCTAGCGGCTGTTGCAATAGATTTTTGATAGAATTTTCCATGACGGCTATCGGAATCCTCCCTTTTTGGCGTGAAATACTAAGATGGATTCTTATATGCATACAGTACTAATCCCATAATCAGTGGCTAGTATGAACATGTACAATATTGTCATCACATCCATAGAAGTTTATAGTACGTTAATAGAAATTTAGTCTTACAACATGGCTTATTGGTCGAATTTAAAAGTTTTGCAGCAGAAGATACATTGCTTGGCAATATGCCTTTTATCCAAAATACCACAGGCAACAGACAAGGGTAAACCCTAAAAAACTCATAGTAAAGTCCCTGTAATCTGCGTCAAGGTTAGGAACTTCGGTTTCTTCGTTCTCTGAATATCAGCAATAACAAGGTTGAGTACACGTATGTACTCGCAAGATTTGTAGTGTATCACAAATTTGTAATAAATGCAGGCTATGTCATGAGGAGGCTACTAAGTCTATTTGCATAAAACGAAATTGAATTGTAAATACTAAATAGTAGATTGCAAGTGAAATTTGTAAGAGTAATTTGACAAGCATATAAGTAACAAGTATAAATTAACATAAGTATAACAACTCGTAGTCCTCCATGAATGTGAGCAGAACATTATCCACATTTACAGGCATTCCATGTCTTGCCAACTCATAGCATAACTCAAAGATAAAAAGATTTTTCGACGATGTACCCAAATGGTCTTATTTTATGAAAATACTAAAATTCTAACTAGTGTTGGTGTACCAAGACCCCCATAACCACGGGAACAGCTTTTCGAAAAGTTTTACATAGAGGGGCACATCTTTACCTACAAGACATGACCAACATTCTTTTGCCACTATTTCACGCTTCCTTTAGTGTGTGGCCAGGAGGTCATGATATAAACCTTTACATTACACTAGCCCGATGACGACAAACCCTTGCTATGGCAGCAGAAATAAATATTCATATAGTTCATAAAAATTTAGAGTTCAATATAACCGGTAACCATTTCTTCCCGTAGCAAGGCATACACCGTTGCGCCGATATGCATTTACCTACAGCTTAGTGTGGAAGCCATTACAAGCATACCTACTTGGAATGCTTGTGCTACTCCAGCCTTCCAATGTGCAAAACTAGAATAGGCAACATAATTGGTTAAGGCTATCCCATAATAGCACTTGTAGTTGCACGGTAATTCTTGGATTATACAACACTATGTTCGGTCCTTAATTGACTCAGGCGAAAGACTCCCCCTACACTACGTGCAAATCCAAACCTCGCAAAACCGGCTATTGTCATATTCCGCCCACGTCAAACCATAGTTTTATTTTTTTTTTATCAAAGTATCAGTATCCTTTACTGTCATATCCAACCTTTTTTAAATTACAAAAAAAACACAAGTCTCTTCATTTAACCTCCCATTTCTAAAGCAGGGCTAAACATGAAAGTTGTATAATCGCATATATCTATGTTGACATTATGTATTGTCTAACCATCTTCTAGGGTTATCAAAGTTCAAATAACAATATTTATTAAGGAAGTTCCATGAATTTAGGCATACGTCTACCATTACCCACAATATAGCAAAGTTTACAAATCATAGCGCATGCATAATAGTTTTGATAAAACAATATAAACAACATAAAATAGTGGATCAATATGATCAAAAAAATGTGCTTGTCTTGTTCAGTGACTTCGATTTAATTGATCTAAAAAACATGTTAGAAATTTTTGGGAATTTGTGAAGGATCCTAAGAACATATTTGAACTTCCATAAAAATTTCAAGCAAAAATAATGTGCCTTTAATTCTACAAAAATCTTACATTGATCTATGTTCAATTAATATGCTGCTGTTTTTATTTTCTAAATGCAATAAATCAATTCAAATTATTATAAAATTTTGCAGAGATGACCCACAAATGATTTGGTATTTAATCATATTTTTCTCAAATTTTATATTCACATGTTTTGAATTTTAGGGTCAAAATCTTTCTTCTAGGTCAAATAAAAGAAAATTCTTGAAATTATAAATCCCAAGAAGAATCACAAAACAGCAGAAATCCAATCTGAAAGACTTAATTCGAATTGTGAAATTCAGGTTTCATTGCCTTTTAACTTGAGGATGTTACAACGGCGTAACAATCACAATTTAAAACCTTCATATATTTTTTAGATATAAAGGTACCTTTTATCTTGTTGGCCTATTTTTGTATTTACTATTTTATTGATTCAATTAGTTATTCAATTTCTACGTCAGGCAGGGCAAAATTGAATCAAGTATTGGAAGGCTAGTTGCAAATAATGATGTTGTGTTGATTCTTACCTACTAATAGAACTTTTTCAATAAAGCCCCGTGTAATACTCGACATTGACACAATCGCTAGGATACAACTTTCACTACTAATTTTCAATCATAAAATTTTGTAAATTAACTATTAATATACATTACTATGAAAATATTTTGGTTATGGACCTACTAACATTATTTCTGCATGATAAATGTCGATACTTATATTTATATTAGCCGTTGTAATTAGAAAAGTTTGACTGCACAGGCTAGCAATTGACTTGTAATTGACAACTGAGTAATTTAGGAAGACCACTATCTGTTGATAAACAAATTCGTAAAAGCCTGATGTGGCCTAATTAGAGTATATTTCTCTTTTTATAGTTTATCTGTCCATTTATATGGGGGATCGATTAAGATAAATAATATGCCTCCAATGTGTTTAATGCAATTTATTAATAAATAGATATTTTGAAGGCAAGGGGCTCAATGAAGAACGCTAAACTTAGATTTGCTTCAAATGCTGGTAAAGAAATGGCAGATTCTAGCACTGAAATTGCTCTTTTAAGTTGCGATGTTTTTATTTTTGTTTTATTTATCATCAAGTGCTCAATTGCAGCGATGACAGAAATGGTGTTGGGATGGAAGAAGGATCTTTGCAAACAAGGGGATAAACATGGGAGTACACCTCTTCACTTTGCTGTATCAATGGAATATTCTCTATACAATCGTATTTGCGGTGTCCCATGTACTTTTGGTTCCGAAGCACTTATCTCAAAAGTACTAGAAGCATGCCCATCTTCGGCATATCACCCGGACAGAAACGGGTCGCTACCCATACATGTCGCTGCGTCTACAGGTGAGCGGAGGGCCATCGCCGTTTTGCTTGAAGAGTGGCCTGGTTGTGCCTCTTTGCTCGACTTCGATGGGAGGACATTCCTTCATATTGCTGTCAAGAAGAAGCGAAATAATATAGTTAGATTTGCTTGCCGGCAAAAACGATTTTCGTTGGCGTTGAACATGCAGGACAACAAAGGAAACACTGCACTGCACCTAGCTGTCCAACATGGATATCTGAGAATAGTTTGCGCTTTACTGGGCAACAAGCAGGTACTCTTAAATTTAACAAATAAGGATGGGCAAACTCCACTGGATATAGCAAGGAGCAAGATTCCAACAGGGATAATCCTATGGATGGGTAACTACTTCCTTTCATTTTGGTGCTAATTGACCCTTTAATCTGAAGAGAGAGAGAGAGAGAGAGAGAGAGAGAGAGAGAGAGAGAATACTGACTATTCGTATGCTCCTATTTGGTTTGCAGAACCTAGAAGAAACCATCCATCATGCACTCGTCCGTTCTGGTGCAAAGCATGCTAGTTGCCGATGGGATCAATTTCAGGAAAAGCATATGCCCCACAAATTAACGCCAGAGGACAAAAGCAAACAATCACAGATATTGAGTGACTCGACGCAAACTTTGGCCATTGGTTCAGTGCTCATAACAACTGTGACGTTTGGTGCGACTTTCTCCCTGCCTGGAGGCTACAGAGACGACGGCCATACCAATGGTGGCGCACCAACGCTTGCTGGGAGGTACAATTTCGATGCGTTCATCATGGCCAACACGTTAGCTTTCATTTGCTCCTCAATAGCTACCCTTGGCTTCATGTACTCTGGAATTGCCATGGTTAGCCTGCCCCGCCGCCGTAATCACTTCATAATATCTATATTCTTCCTGTCGAGTTCAGTGACAAGCTTGGTTGCAGCATTCGCGTTGGCTGTGTTCATGGTGCTGGCTCCAGTTTCTCTCCAGACTGCGATTGCTATCTGCGTGATCAGCCCCGTTGTTCTGCTCTACAGAAATATGGGACGCTTTGTTGACATTTATCTGCTTGCACGCCCGTTATATATTAGAATGGGGCTTCGGGCGTTGCTCTCATTAACGAGTGACATTCTTACCGGCGCGCTGATCGAATGTTGGCCATTGATACTAATCTTCAGTTGGGCTGCATACACAAGCTCTTATCGGCGCCGATGAATGGAACAGGACGCACTCATCAGGTGTTCAGGTCAAAGCAGAAATATAATGAAATGGATCATGCATTGGTGACTTGCCCGTTCACAGCACTACATTTCTTAAGGGCACTCTCTTTTAGAAGTACTGGTCTGTTCTATTGTGCTCGTCACTGTGTAAGCACTTTCATTTGTCACTGTATCTGCCTACAACAACTTAATTTATCATTGTTTTGTTGAGATTTACAGCAACTTCATCTGTTTTGGAAGACGACAACAACAATCTATCATGCCCAATAGATATCTGTGATTTATAAAGATGCAGAATGTAACATCCCAAAAATTTAATAAAACATAAAATGCATTATTAAATTGTGATTGTGATTTATTATTGCATTTACTGAAATTATGTGCTTTTTAGAGAATTTATTGTGATTGTAGAATTGAATAATTGAATTTTGAAAATTTGAAAAGGGAAATGGTAAAATGGTAAAAAGATAAAAATGAGAAAAATTTACCAACAACTGTGAATATCTTGAAAAATCTCAGGATAAGGTTTTGGATGGTCAAAATTGGTGTGAACCCGATTAAAACCATGAAAAGACCAATTTTGGAATTAATTATTAATTCTAACCAGAGTAGTAAATGAATTTTGTAGAATTTGTGATAGATTTATAGAGACTGAAAATTTTACCATGAGTTCAATTTACCTTTATAATTATCTTCAAAAATTTACAAAAATTAATGAGGGCGTTTACTATTTATCCCTATTTAATTAGTCGAATCCTGAAAATCTGAAAATTTAAGTAAAAGAATTTTAATAAACTAAATATTGAAAATTTAAGCTTACAATTTTTATGGTATATCCATGACATCATTAACAACCTTTTAGAAAAATATAAAAAATTATTAAGTTCATTTATGTTCTCAAATAAATCAAATTCCGATTCTAAATTTCTGTATAGTTGAGCTTGTCAGAATTTTGGTAAATAATATAATCCTAATTTTAACACTAAAATTTTCTTGGTGGTAAATTACTTATCCAGTAAGCTATTCAAAAATTATGGTAATTTTACGAGGTGATTTGTCCCCTCGTTTAATTTTCCTTATCCTGCTGTCCGAGAGAATGAACCTAGAGTACTCCTCCCTTCTCTCTCTTACACTTGGGGCCCACATGTGAAACGGTCAGCTGACCGACTCCGTTCAACCCGAGACGCTATTGAGTGGTCCCCATTCATTTCTGGCCCCCCTTGTCAACCACTCTTTTCCTTTTCCCCCACCCGAGCCGCCGACATGTGGGCCACCAACCCCACATGCAAGCCCGCTCTCTCTCAGCCCATCTCCTCTCTTCTTCCCCGATCTCTCTGCTCTCTCTCTCTCTCTCTCTCTCTCTCTCTCTCTCTCTCGCATGAGTGGCCGCTGGAAAAATCTCCCATTCCGCTTCTTCCCTTGTCATTTTCGGCTGCAATCTCGCGTCGCCTGGGGCCGCCCTGACACACGCCAAGTCTCCTTGATCACTCACGACCCTT
This sequence comes from Rhipidocladum racemiflorum, assembly GCA_036346355.1. Taxonomy (NCBI): domain Eukaryota; kingdom Viridiplantae; phylum Streptophyta; class Magnoliopsida; order Poales; family Poaceae; genus Rhipidocladum; species Rhipidocladum racemiflorum. Next base: position 26,279,878 of record CM070586.1, read on the forward strand.
TTTCACACCTTATTTCAGCTTGGAATTCCCCGAAGTGACCCGGCACAGAGCCTTTCCTCTCCGCCGCCGCTGCGCACGGTGAGAGCTCAAACTGCCTTCTCTTTCTCTTGATTATACTATGCACTAGCATCCTTAGGACCCCCTAAAGTTTATGCGCAAGTCTATTCCACCTAGCTAACCTCCCTTTGCCGTCGCAACTAACCCATCGACTGCCTAGGTACTAACCTCAATACTAACCGCTGACTCCCAGGACTGCCTAGATCTATCGAAGAGGAGATGGCAGCTAGATCTAGTTGGTTCAATGAGGAATTTGGGTTGTAGCTAGATGACTCCTAGTCTTGGAAGCGGAGGGAGATTTGGACAGCAATAGCGACAGCTCATCCGGGACGGCCCGATGGCGCTGCTCATAGGCCAGATCTGAGAGCGATCGATCTCGGAGAGGAAGGGGGAGAAAGCCAGAGGTAAGTGCAGAGGATGCTACAGAAAAATGTCCCATCGCTGTCGTTGGCCAGCCGGCAGTCACCAGCAGCGGTGGCGGCGATGGAGGTGATGAAGTGTGTGTGGGGGGAGGGGGGACTTAGAGTCGCCTTCGGACAGCTCATGAGGCCAGAAGAAAGAGAAAAGCCTCATTTGCATCCTTTGTATCTTGGTTCAGAGAGAGAAAAGCCTCATTTGCAATTGAAAATTGAAACACAAAGAAATTCCTAGCTCATAAACTATGGGACCCAAGCATCCTCCACGCACAAATGGCACAATTCACCAATTAGCCCAAACGGCCTACATGGAGCCACGCTCTAGGCTTCAAAGGCCTGCGCGACCCAAAATAAAGCGTCGAAAGATAGAAACACCATGTCGTCAGCTTGAAACCATGCGGAAGTCCAACTCTCGCCGTGTGCCCCTTGCACTGTTGCGGGTTGATGCCTAGAGTCGCGCTGTGGCTCCAGCGTCCAGCCCGTCCGGTTCGCTGCTCTCTGGGACGGCGAAGCCCACCCGCCCGTCTAACAGGGCCCACCCCGCGTTGCACGGCTGTGGCTACTGGGAAGTCTCTCTCTCTCTCACTTTGTTCTCTGGGACGTACGCTTTGCATAATGTGAATTGTTAAAGTGTGTTTAGTGGGTGAGATAAAGTTGAATGAGATGTGATGATTCTGTATCATTTGATTTCATTATTTTAGGTGAATGCTATCTAGGGTGGGATGATTTTATTCAAGCAACTAAACACATGGATGATTTTTTCTTGAACCATCTCATACACATACCACTTAATACAAGCAACCGAACACACCCTAAATTAGTGGTTCTGTGTAACTGTGGAGTTAGTTACTTATGATGATGCTAAATATGACTAGATTTCCCACCTTTCACTACCTGATTAAATTAGCACAATTTTGTGGGGGGTAAAAAAATATATTTATGTTAGCAGAAGGTTTCGGTGGTAACACAAGAGGATTCTCATGGTGGATGGGGTCAGGTCAAGTCCCCATGTCCAGTCCACCTCGTAGGTCCGATTTAGCCTAGAGACGTGAGAGTGAGTTGTTGCCGTATGGATACGGGTAGAATGCTCACTTCTGTCAACTTAACTGAGACTACTTGTTTGACCACTTGTCTGACGTGACACGACAACTACCTACTATGCCACTGGTCAATTGACATGTCTGAGACTAACCTCTGACATACACAAATCCATCTTGGTTTGTTGTCTGAAACTTGAACAAAGGCTACAACTCTGAAAATGACGGCCACGACTTCACCTAGTCAAGGTCTTCCCACTACTACAGAACAAGTAATAGGCGTCGGCCCATCTGTGTCGGTTTTTTGCGAACCGACAGAGATAAATATTTTGTGTCGGTTCTAAAACTCAAAATGGCAGGAATCTTATTTGTGTCGGTTTGCAACTACAACCGACACAAATAATTATGTATTAGTGTCGGTTTGTAATTGAAACCGACACACATAGTATTTGTGTCGGTTTGTATATGGAACCGGCACAGATATAAAATTATTAGTGTCGGTTTTAATCACAAACCGACACAAATAGTTTCCCAAGTATTAGTGTCGGTTTCTAATTGGAACCGGTACAAATAAATCATTATTTGTGTCGGTTGTAACAATAACCGACACAAATAAGTAAAATTTGTGCCGGTTCCGTTTACGAACCGACACTAATACGCCCCCCTATATAACCTGCTACTCGCAGCTCCTGCTCCATTCCCGATCAGTTCTTCCTCCCCGACAGCAAACTCTTCCTTCTTTCCTTCTTGCTCCATTGATTGCATTTGCTGCATTTTGAGTGTTTGTACTTCCTCTAGTTGTTCTAAGGTGAATAATTTCTTCTCCTCTCTTGATATGTGGTGTTCTAGATGCAATTTAATGTTTAGAATTTGTACAAATAAGGTTAATTTATATGTAGGTTTAGATTTAGTTTGTTTTAATTGGTGTAGCATTTTGTAGATGATGAATTTATTACGTAGCTTGATATGTAGCTTAGTTTTGTATAATGTAGCTGAGTTTTAATTATATAATGTATAGCTTAGTTTTATATAATGTAATTTCTTCTCCTCTCTTGATATGTAGCTTAGGTTTATATAATGTAGATTAAAATTATGTCAATCTATTATTGTTAGCTAATTAATTATTATCAAACATATATTAAATTTTAATAAGCATTGATTTGTAATGATCTAGTTGAAATTTAATGTTTACATCTGATTCAATAAAGATTAAATTATATGATCTAGCATTTTGTAGATGGTGATTTTGTTTTTATTGATATAGCATTTTGTAGATGTTGAATTTATTACCTAGCTCCATTAGATGAAGTTTTGCTTACTTTTATATACTTTAGATTAAAATTATGTCCATCTATTATTGTTAGCTAATTAATTATTATCAAACTTATATTAAATTTTAATAAGCATTGATTTGTAATGATCTGGTTGAAATTTAATGTTTACATCTGATTCAATTAAGATTAAATTATATGATCTAGCATTTTGTAGATGTTGATTTTGTTTTTATTGATCTAGCATTTTGTAGATGTTGAATTTATTACCTAGCTCCATTAGATGAAGTTTTGCTTAGTATTATATAATGTAGATTAAAATTATGTCTATCTATTATTGTTGATCCAGTTGAAATTTCATGCTTACATCTAGTTCAATTAAGGTTAATTTATATGTGGTTCAAATTAAAGGTTTATTTTGATAATCGTTTATGTTAATTAATCGTAGATGGACCGGAGATGGATGTACATTGCAGACCGTTACAGTCGAGAATACATCGATGGCGTCTCTGCTTTTCTAAGATTCGCTGAGGAGGACAAGTTGCAAAAGAAAAAGGAATGCATACATTGTCCATGTATTGATTGCAAGAATCAGAAGATGTTTTCAGACAAAGAGCATATCCACTTGCACTTGATTCGAAGGGGTTTTTTACCTGGATATACACATTGGACAAGGCACGGTGAAGAAGAGATCATACATGAAGGGGATAACGTCATCAACGACATTGGACAAGACAAATCTGTTTGAGGATTACTTCGATCAAGCTGGGACTTTGACATCAAGGATTATGTTGAAGCCATTAGAAGAACCTCATGTTGATTTGATTGCCGCTGTATCTTGTCAAACATGAATTGTCTTACCATACAGTTTGATTCTGTTGCATCATATTCTTTCAATAGTATTGTTTGTCTATACTCGATAAAAAACTATGATTTGTGGATAACTTGATGGTGCTTTCTTATAGTTGATGCTTTCTACTACTTCACGTTGCTAGTATTTTGGCCCACTTCTTGTTTCTCTTTTGTTCAAAGGAGCATTAATTCATCTCTCTATTTGTCACGAGCCAAGGTGTAACACCCCAAAATTTTGCTTTTCTTAAATTCATGTGTGATTTGGCACTTTGGTGAATTTTTGGAATTTTCTGGAATTTATTTGGATTTATTTGGAATTTATTTGAATTTATTCTATTTTGAAATAATTAAAGAATTTAATTTTGCAAATAAAATTTTGTTGGAAATATTTTATTTGAGTCCAAAATGATCCAAAATATTTTCCAGAATTTTCGGAATTTTTTAAAGTCTTTTGCTATTTTTAATGAATTAAATGAATTACTGGGAATTATTTTAAATATTAAATCGCTGGAAAATCAAACCGAGTCGGTTACTGTTCATCCGACCGAGCCCGAGTCAGACTCGAGTTCGAGTCCGACCGGAGCCACGTGACTCGACCGAACCCACTCCTAAACCTAATCAATCCCAACCGTTGGATCAAGATCCAACGGCTGAGATCCGCCCGTACCGGTTCGAGCCGTATCCGGCCCGGATCCGATCGCGCCCGCGTGATCGTGGCCGTTGATCGTGCCACGTGGACGGCTGAGCGTCGTCGTCTCCGCCGAGTCCGAGCCGGACTCCGCCGCCGCGCCCGCCGCCGTGTAGAATTAGGTTTCCGTCTCGGGCACGAACGCCGAGGCTATTTAAAGCGTGAGACGTCCCCCGAGGTTGCCCTCGTCCTTGCGCACCCGTTCCCCCGAGCCATCTCGCCTGAGCCGTCGCCGTTTGCCCGTACGTGCTCGCCGGAGTTGGAGCCCTGTGCGCAGCGGTTGAACGCCGATTCCGCCGCCGTCCGTCGTCTCCCGCCGAGAAGGAGCCCAGGTCCGGAACCACCGTGACGAGACGCACCCGAAGGAAGGATTCATCTCGCCGGAGCAACCCCGAAACGCCGTCGGGCTCGTCGTCGTTCTCGTCTCCGGTGCCCAAGCCTCGCCGCGCCATCGCTGGACTTCGCGAGCTCGGTGAACCGTCAGATCCAGATCGGACGGTTGAGGTGAGTTCACGTGTCCCCAACCCGATTAGATCTGGACCGTTGGATCAAGATCCAACGGTTCACAATTGCCACGCGTCTTGTAGTAGTGTTATTATAGGATTAGATCTGGACCGTCCGATCTAAATCGAACGGCCCACGATCGACGAGTAGTTTCAACGTGTTAACCCTGGATCTAATCCGCGCCGTTGATTTTCAAACCAACGGCCGTGATTGCGCCACGTGTCGGGAAGTTGGACCGACGCGGCCAGCCGTGACGCCGCTGGCAGCGTACATGACACGCTGGGCCCGTGTCGGCCAGCGATCGCACCGCGTGACGCCATCCATGACGTCATCGGTGGACCCACCTGTCGACGCAGGTGGCCGAGCCCGCCGACGTCGGCGATGACGTCATCCGAGTGGTCCCACATGTCGGGCCGACACGTGGAAGTCGTGGACCGAGTCCACGGTAGACCCGAAGCCGGCGTGGGCCGAGTCCATGGACCGACTGACGTCGACCAACCAATCGAGGCTGCCACGTGTCCATGCTGACGCAATAATTAATTTCCGAAAAAGAAAATGATTTATTAATTCGAAATATTGATTCAAATTTAGATTCAAACTTCAAACGCTTATAACTTTTGCGTTTCAACTCCGATTTGAGTGATTCAAATTCCTAAATTTGTATAAAATTGAGATCTACCTAAATATGAATTTTATTTAATTTTTGTACTAAAGTTTTTCTCTGCAAAATTATTTAAATGATTATTTAAACTTTAAATAATCATAACTTTTGCGTTTTAACTCCGAATCTGACGATTCCAGTTTCTAAAAATCCACAAAATTATGTTCTCTCTGTTTATGGATTTTATTTGGGTGTTTGGACACTTTTTGCCTATTGTTTATTTGTGTATTTGCTATTTGCACGCTTTACGAGTAGACGTTGAAGTGCCGGAGGGATTCGAAGGAGAAGTATTGACTCTGGATCCAACTCAAGACCAAGAGCAAGTACTTTTTGAAGGCAAGTTGTGCTTTGACCATGTTGATCCTATTTCGAAATTTATTTTGATTTAAACTATTGCATGCTAGTTCAATTAAGAAAATATTTTGTTTAAACATGGGGGGTTAGATAAGTACCAATTTCTTTGTATGACACCTTGATTATTTAAGTATGTGCCATGACCCTTTGTCACCCTAGTTGTGGTTTACTAGTTGGACATTATTAATTTGCCAACATGGGTTTTAGACCGTTGTAGTACCTTTGCTTAGACACACTACGTGCTCATGATATGATTTTGGATAATCAAATGTTAATATTGACTTAAATGATATATTGAACCTGTTTTGGAAAAGTATCATGTGATGTTGATGGCACGTGGTGCATGGTAATCAACTGGGGTTTGATAAACAGTTTTGACCGGGCATGTGGCAAGAGTAATCAGGTGGACCCAGGTTGTGGCGTTGGGAGTGTTGATTTGGTTCTTCGGGTAGTCTTGCCCTGGTCACCCTAAGGACTTAACCTTGCAAGCCTTTGAACTGGGTCTAACGTGCAACCACATGTCTGTAATGGGACGGACCTAGTTGACTAAGTTGCTGATAACGTACCTGTGGGACCTCAGAGGTCAACTACACCCTTTGTGTAAGTTGTATGCGGGGAGCGTCTGGGCCGAGGCCAGTACCCATCTAACGGTTGATTGGCCTAGACTTCGCCTTAGCGAAGGGAAGGGTTAGGCGCAATAACCGGGAGGACCACTTGTATTGTTAGAGGTTTCAGAAAGACTTTGTTACGGAAACTTCGCCTTTGTGGTGTTTGACTGTATCTTGTGGGTAAAGTGCATAACCTCTGCGAGTTTAGAATCTATTCGAATAAGCCGTGTCCGCGGTATTGGACATCGCTCGGGAATTACAGTCAAGGGTTAGATTTTCTCAAAAATAACTTGGATTTGGAAAGTTGGGATGGTTTAATAATGAAGATGATGGAAATGTGGTTTAGGATGGGGAAAAAGTTTATTAAACTTCTTGAAAAGTTATTTATGCTTTACTTATTTCTACTGCTTTGAATCTACTTATATTATTTATCAAATCTGTTTACTGCAAATATACCTTGAGCTATTCCTTTGTACTAAGCCATGCATATAGTATATTAGCTTGCATTCTGTGCATGACTTGCTGAGTACCAAGTACTCACCCTTGCCTCAACACAATATCAGTTGAAGAGGAGATTACGCCAGCTTTGGAGGAGGAACTCCAAGAGGATCCGTCTACTTAGGGAAGCGAGCCGGTCGATTGCACTGTGGTATCTTTGGATGGCGCCACGAAGTTATTTGATTTTCATTGCTATTATTTTTCTCTGAATAAGTTTCGCCTTGCAGGCATATATTTGTAACTTGACCATAAGGTCGAGTAACGATTTGACTATTTAAATAAAGTACTTATTTAATATCGATTGGTATGATTGTGATATTTACCAATGTTAAGACTGTGTGAACTATCGAGTTCCTGGACTAGAGCTGAATACACAGAGAGTACGGATTTGCAAATTCGGGGTCTGTGAGAGGTGGTATCGAGCCATACTTGACTGTAGGCTCAACCCTAGCTAGAATGGTCGTAGTGAGGATAAAACCTATTTTCTAAAAGCTAAAAATTTGTGAAGACAAGAAATGACATCTCGACTTATCCCCTTCTCTCTTTTCTTGTCTCTTGCTGAAATTTTCCCTTACCTTGTCACAATTTAAAAATTCGAATTCTTACGTAAAGCACTCTTGTGACAGATGGAGGAAGAGTTCAACTACGTTGATGCAGGAGTTAGTCACGCCGCAGAACTTTGGCATATGCTCTGGACTCTCGGAGAGTTTGAGAAGCCGCAATACCAAGTAGAAGTGATCGGACAAGCGGGATTGATCAAGGCTTGTGACGTGAGGATTGAGGTACTGCTAGGAAAAAGGGCCAGGCAATCGCCCAATACATCTGCCTTTGCCAGGAGATCTACAATGCAGATGGGTATCCAAGAAGTATCACGACGAGCAATGCGGCACATTACGATATCTCGCCAGGGAGTTGGAAACACGGTGTTCGTTATCATCCGCGCAGCGATAACCTTCTTGACCGAAGGCGATTCAGGATGAGGATGCCACGGTTACCGCTTGGCACGATTTGTACCGTCACCCAGGAGGATGTACTAGATAATACAAGCAAGGAGCTACGAAGGCCCGCAAGGAAATCACGGCAGAGAAGAACGAGATGGCGGGAAGCTCAAGAGTATGTGGCACACCTTCTACGAAGGATTGGCGAGTTGGAGATGACCTTATGCGGACTGGACCGGAGCGATGCTCGAGCTACACGAGCGAGATCCGGAGGAGTCGGATCTCGATGAGGACACCGCTTCTTCGACTACCATAGAGGGCACGATTCTTTGGACATGGCGATCGTTTCGCGCCTATGCCCACGACACCGTACCAGGCCGTGGAGGTTTTCGATGAGTGAGCGTAGGTTCTATAGTGAGACTCCTTGGCCAGGAGTCGCGTCATAGAATAAAGAGTCACCCTTTAGGCGTTAGACTCCAGAGTTAGCTCGATTTGGTTTTCATTGTTTGCTGAGTGTGCAGTATGTGTTGCAAGGCCCTTAGGCATTGTAAGCAACCATACCAAGTTATTAATATCAATAATAAAGTTAGACCTTAAGGTTACACCTTTCGCCCCGCATAAGTTCCATATTACTTGTCTATTCTCGTTTCCCTCTCATCTCTAAACCTAGAGCAAATCAACAGATGGTGAACACCCGTGGAAACTTTGGAGGCAATGGAAGTGGTTCTCGCCCCACAGAAAACCCCAATGATGGAGCACCAGCACCGCCAGTTGATATGCAGAATTTTGGAGCATTTCTTGCTGCTCAGACTCAGTTGATGCATGCAATGATGCAACAAATGCAACACGTCACTGCTCAGGCCACTGCTAATCAAGTTAACCATGGACAACGCCAGAATACAAGACTATCAGAGTTCATGAGAACTCACCCACCCACTTTCTCTGGGAATGCCAATCCATTAGAGGCCGATGATTGGTTAAGATCAATCGAGAGGAAGCTACACATAGCTCAATGCATAGGAAATGAGAAGGTACTCTACGCTTCTCACCAGCTGGAAGGAACAGCCGCCGAATGGTGGGAGAACTTCTGTGCCACGCAAGAGAACCCTCAAGATATCACTTGGGAAGAGTTCACAGCTGCATTCCGACAGTATCACGTGCCTGAAGGAATCATGGACCTTAAGAAGGAGGAGTTGAGCGAAACAAGGTAATCGGCCGGTGGCCGACTACGAACAAGTTCACCACAGCTAGCACGCTCGCTTTTTGAGGATGTAGCGACAGATAAATCCAGACAGTCTCGTTTTATGAAGGGACTTAACTCAGGATTGCAAGTAGGGTTGATCACCCACACCTTCCCAGATTTCCAAGAATTGGTGAATAAGGCGCTTATTCTTGAGGACAAGCGCAAGGAATCGGATGAGAACAGAAGCGCGAGGATGCAACAAACAGGATCACGCCGAGAACGCAACAACGGCTTGAGAGTTGCACCAAACCAATTCTTGATTCCAACCACGAATGCAACAAGGACACCATCCCGGCACAAAGACACATCAATCGTAACTACGGACCCGACCCGCTTAGAAACGCTACTCGAGGCGTCGGCCAAGGAAGCAGTGAGGCAGCTGCTACAAGCGCAACGAGCCGAGACACTTTGCCAACAGTTGTCGAAGAAGATAGCAGGAGTGACTCGATTCGCTTCAATCTAGGAACCACCCAGCTAGGGCGCCGACGAGAGCCACACCCCAGGCCGTGGTGAGAGGCCGAGTCAATCATGTCACCGCATGACGCACTTCCAGAATGCTACGGACGTCGTCTTGGGTAAGTTACTTGTTAACTTTCGATACACCTGCAACAGTTTTGTTTGACTACGGAGCTTAGCATTCGTTTGTTTCGCAAGGCTTTGCTACTAGAAATGATTTGAGGATTGCAAGACTTAAGTGCATGCTTTTAGTTCAAACCCACGGTTCGAACTCCGAACAAAAGTAGGATGTTCCGGTGAGAATACTAATAGATGGAATAGAGTTCCTGGCAAACCTTATAATTTTGGAGACCCGGACCTTAGAGCGTCATATTGGGAATGGATTGGTTATCCAAGCACAAGGCCGTATTGGATTGTGGGCGAAGGACTATCTCGATTGAAAGCCCGTGTGGAAGGAAAGTGGAATTTCAAGCCACCGCATGATTAGAGATGGACAGTTGATGGTAAAGCAGTACCAAGGCAATCGGCATAGATGATGTCTCGATGGTGAATGAGTACCCCAATGTTTTTACGAAGATCTACGGTATGCCGCCAGGCAGGGGACATAGAGTTTGTGATAGAGCTTGTACAGTACAGCACCGATAGCAAAGAGACCCTATCGGATGTCCACCGAGGAGTTGGTAGAGATGAAGAAAGCGGCTAGAGGAGTTGATGGAGAAAGGATTTATCGAGACCAAGTTAGTCGCCGTGGGGAGCACCAGTTTGTTTGTCAAGAAGAAGGGCGGGAGTTTCAGGATGTGCATCGACTATCGTACACTCAATGAAGTCACCGTGAAGAATAAGTATCCGCTACCCAGGATTGATGATTTGTTTGATCAACTAAGAGGAGCCGGAGTTTTCTCAAGATTGATCGAGATCGGGATACCATCGATTGAAGATCCGATCGAGAGGATATTCAAGATCGCATTCTCGTCAAGATATGGACATTCTGAGTTTCTGATTATGTCTTTTGGGTGACAAATGCGCCACTTATTTCATGAATATGATGAATAAGGTGTTCATGGAATATTTGGACAAGTTTGTCGTCGTATTCATAGACGATATCCTAATCTACTCCAAGACAGAGAGTGAACATGCCGAACACTTAAGGCGAGTTTTGGAAAAGCTGAGGAACGACAACTTTTCGCCAAGTTCAGCAAGTGTGATTTTTGGAAGGACAAGGTGGAGTTTCTTGGACATGTAATGACCGCATGGAAGGAGTCGCCGTAGATCCAAGCAAAGTAGAAGGCGTGTTACATTGGGAGCGTAGAAGGCGTGACCCAGTCGGAGTTTCCTTGGAATGGCGAGGATACTACCGCCGTTTCATCGAAGGCTTCTCGACAATTGCGAAACCTCTTACGCTAGCTGAAGAAGGAAAAGAAGTTTGCATGGGCGCGAGAATGTGAGAAAGGATTTCAGGAGTGAAGGAGCGATTGACATCGGCACCGTGTTAGTTCTCTAGGATGTTGCTCAAAGCTTTGACATTTATTGTGACGCATCGCGCCAAGGACTTGGATGTGTCTTTGTCTGAGAATGGAAAGGTAAATTAAACTTATGCATCAAAGCGATTGAGGCCGCATGAGGAAAATTATCAGACACATGACCTAGAGTTAGGCTGCCGTAGTGCATGCCTTGAAGATATGGCGTCACTATCGATTGGAAAGCAGATGTGAAGTGTATACGGATCATAAGAGCCTTAAGTACATATTCACCCAGATCGGATCTGAATATGAGGCAAAGGAGATGGCTAGAGTTGATCAAGGACTACAATGTTGGAATCCATTACCATCCGGGAAGGCCAGCGTAGTTCTTAGATGCTCTGAGTCGGAAGAGCCATCACCGTGAGTATGTTGCTAGCCACAAGTCAAGATGAGTTATGTCGGGACTTTCGAAAATAAAGATTGAGGTTGTACCTAGCGGTTTCTTGGCCGCATTAGAAGTAAAACCTACCTAGAGGATCAGATTCGAGAAGGACAAAAGGATGATGACAAGATCCAGCGAGGATTAAGTCCATCAAGGAAGAAGGCAAGGCAGAGGACTTCCAAGTTGGATGAGCAAGGCACGTTATGGATGAAGGATCGGATTTGTGTGCCTAACAAAAGGAGTTAAAGCAACTGATTTTGGAAGAAGCCCATGACTCCAAGTACTCAATTCACCTGAGCGCCAAGATGTATCGAGGATCTCGAAGGAGAGATTCGGTGGCCGAGTATGAAGCGTGAAGTTGCCGAGGCATGTTGCGTTGTGCGGCGTATGCCAGAGAGTCAAGGCAATGCATCGAGACCAGCGAGATTGCTACGGTAGTTGAAAATACCGAGTGGAAGTGGGAGGAAATCGGAATGGATTTCATTACCGGTTTGCCGAAGACTCAAGGGGTTATGACTCCATATGGGTTATAGTGGATCGCTTGACTAAAGTAGCCCATTTTATTCCGTGAAGACCACTTACTCGGAGATAAATTAGCGAAATTATACATGATCGAGATTGTCTGTTTGCACGGAGTGCCAAAGAGGATTGTATCGGACGAGAGGTACCCAATTTACCTCAAGGTTGGAATAAGTTGCATGAAGCCATGGGAACCCGTTTGAACTTGATCTGACTTATCATCCACAGACGGATGGACAGACCGAAAGAGTCAACCAGGTCTGGAGGATATGTTGAGAGCTTGTGCGTTGGCTTATGCTACCTCTTGGGATAAGAGTTTGCCGTATGCCGAGTTCGATTACAACAATAGTTATCGAGGCTAGTTCTGAGATGTCACCTTTTGAGGCCTTTGTATGGTCGACCACTGTCGGACGCCATTGAATTGGAATGAGACCGTGGCGCCGTATCTTTGGACCTGATATTCTTCAAGAGGTGAAGAAGCGGATCGCTATGATTAGGAAAGGTTGAAGATAGCCCAATCCCGACAAAAGAGTTATCTTGACAATCGTCGCGAGACTTGAGTTTTGAACGAAGACTTTGTTTACCCCAGATTACGCCTCTCGGGAGTTAAGAGGTTCCATGCCAAAGGGAAACTCGCACCCGTTATGTTGGACCATTTAAGATTTTGAGTCGCGAGGCGAAGTTGCTTACGATTGGAGTTGCCCACGATCGTTGGCGAGGAGTGCATGATGTATTCCATGTGTCCCAATTGAAGAAGTGTCTCCGAGTTCCTGAGGAACATACACCGCTAGAGTAGTTTGAGTTGCAAGAGGATTTGACTTATAAGGAGCATCCCGTGAGGATTCTGGACACAATGGATCGAGAAACTAGAAACAAGTCAACCCGTTTAGTAGAGTTCGATTGGAGCAACCATACTGAGATAAGCGAAGCGACTTAGGAGCCTTGAAGAGGATTTGAGGAAAGAGTTTCCAAACCTATCTGTAGTGAGCCACGAATCTCGGGGCGAGATTCTATTAAGGAGGTTTGTAACACCCCAAAATTTTGCTTTTCTTAAATTCATGTGTGATTTGGCACTTTGGTGAATTTTGGAATTTTCTGGAATTTATTTGGATTTATTTGGAATTTATTTGAATTTATTCCATTTTGAAATAATTAAAGAATTTAATTTTGCAAATAAAATTTTGTTGGAAATATTTTATTTGAGTCCAAAATGATCCAAAATATTTTCGAGAATTTCTGGAATTTTTCTGAGTCTTTTGCTATTTTTAATGAATTAAATGAATTACTGGGAATTATTTTAAACATTAAATCGCTGGAAAATCAAACTGAGTCGGTTACTGTTCATCCGACCGAGCCCGAGTCAAACTCGAGTTCGAGTCCGACCGAAACCACGTGACTCGGCCGAACCCACCTAAACCTAATCAATCCCAGCCGTTGGATCAAGATCCAACGGTGAGATCCGCCCGTCTGAGTTCGAGCCGTGTCCGGCCGGATCCGATCGCGCCAGCGTGATCGTGGCCGTTGATCGTGCCATGTGGGCGGCTGGCGTCGTCGTCTCCGCCGAGTCCGGCCGGACTCAGCCGCCGCGCGCCGCCGTGTAGAATTAGGTTTCCGTCTCACGAACGCCGAGGCTATTTAAAGCGTGAGGCGTCCCCGAGGTTGCCCTCGTCCTTGCGCACCCGTTCCCCGAGCCATCTCGCCTGGCCGTCGCCGTTTGCCGTCGTGCTCGCCGGAGTTGTAGCCACGTGCGCGGCGGTTGAACGCCGATTCCGCCGCCGTCCGTCGTCTCCGCCAGAAGGAGCCCAGTCCGGAACCACCGTGACGAGGCGCACCGAAGGAAGGATTCATCTCGCCGAGCAACCCGAAACGCCCGTCGGGCTCGTCGTCGTTCTCGTCTCGGTGCCCAAGCCTCGCCAGCGCCATCGGCTGGACCGCGAGCTCGGTGAACCGTCGAGATCGGATCGGACGGTTGAGGTGAGTTCACGTGTCCCCAACCCGATTAGATACGGACCGTTGGATCAAGATCCAGCGGTTCACAATTGCCACGCGTCGTAGTAGTGTTATTATAGGATTAGATCTGGACCGTCCGATCTAAATCGAGCGGCCACGATCGGCGAGTAGTTTCAACGTGTTAACCACGGATCTAATCCGCGCCGTTGATTTTCAAACCAGCGGTCGTGATTGCGCCACGTGTCGGGAAGTTGGACCGGCGGTCGGCGTCGTGCAGCAGCGTCGTGGCCAGCGACACGCGGGGCCCGCGTGTCGGCGGCTGCCGTGGCGTCATCCATGGCGTCATCGGTGGACCCACTGTCGACACCGTGGTTGAGCCCGTGACGTCGGCGATGGCGTCATCCGAGTGGTCCCACATGTCGGAGACACGTGAAGTCGTGGACCGAGTCCACGGTAGACCCGGCCGGCGTGGACCGAGTCCATGGACCGATCGACGTCGACCAACCAATCAGAGGTTGCCACGTGTCCATGCTGACGCAATAATTAATTTCGAAAAAAGAAAATGATTTATTAATTCGAAATATTGATTCAAATTTAGATTCAAACTTCAAACGCTTATAACTTTTGCGTTTCAACTCCGATTTGAGTGATTCAAATTCCTAAATTTGTATAAAATTGAGATCTACCTAAATATGAATTTTATTTAATTTTTGGACTAAAGTTTTTCTCTGCAAAATTATTTAAATGATTATTTAAACTTTAAATAATCATAACTTTTGCGTTTTAACTCCGAATATGACGATTCCAGTTTCTAAAAATCCACAAAATTATGTTCTCTCTGTTTATGGATTTTATTTGGGTGTTTGGACACTTTTTGCCTATTGTTTATTTGTGTATTTGCTATTTGCACGCTTTACGAGTAGATGTTGAAGTGCCGGAGGGATTCGAAGGAGAAGTATTGACTCTGGATCCAACTCAAGACCAAGAGCAAGTACTTTTTGAAGGCAAGTTGTGCTTTGACCATGTTGATCCTATTTCGAAATCTATTTTGATTTAAACTATTGCATGCTAGTTCAATTAAGAAAATATTTTGTTTAAACATGGGGGTTAGATAAGTACCAATTTGCTTTGTATGACACCTTGATTATTTAAGTATGTGCCATGACCCTTTGTCACCCTAGTTGTGGTTTACTAGTTGGACATTATTAATTTGCCAACATGGGTTTTAGACCGTTGTAGTACCTTTGCTTAGACACACTCGTGCTCATGATATGATTTTGGATAATCAAATGTTAATATTGACTTAAATGATATATTGAACCTGTTTTGGAAAAGTATCATGTGATGTTGATGGCACGTGGTGCATGGTAATCAAGCGGGGTTTGATAAACAGTTTTGACCTGGCATGTGGCAAGAGTAATCAGGTGGGCAGTTGTGGCGTTGGGAGTGTTGATTTGGTTCTTGGGTAGTCTTGCCCTGGTCACCCTAAGGACTTAACCTTGCAAGCCTTTGAACGGGTCTAACGTGCAACCACATGTCAGTAATGGGACGGACCTAGTTGACTAAGTTGCCGATAACGTACTTGTGGGACCTCGGGAGGTCAACTACACCCTTTGTGTAAGTTATGCGGGAGCGTCTGCAGTGAGGCAGTACCCATCTAACGGTTGATTGGCCTAGACTTCGCCTTAGCGAAGGAAGGGTTAGGCGCAATAGCAGGGAGGACCACTTGTATTGTTAGAGGTTTAGAAAGACTTTATTCACTGAACTTCGCCTTTGTGGTGTTTGTTGTATCTTGTGGGTAAAGTGCATAACCTCTGCATAGTATATAATCTATTCGAATAGCCGTGTCAGCGGTATTGGACATCGCTCGGGAATTACAGTCAAGGGTTAGATTTTCTCAAAAATAACTTGGATTTGGAAAGTTGGGATGGTTTAATAATGAAGATGATGGAAATGTGGTTTAGGATGGGGAAAAAGTTTATTAAACTTCTTGAAAAGTTATTTATGCTTTACTTATTTCTACTGCTTTCGAATCTACTTATATTATTTATCAAATGCTGTTTCTTTGCAAATATACCTTGAGCTATTCCTTTGTACTAAGCCATGCATATAGTATATTAGCTTGCATTACATGCATGACTTCTTTGAGTACCAAGTACTCACCCTTGCCTCAACACAATATCGGTTGAAGAGGAGATTACGCCACTTTGGAGGAGGAACTCCAAGAGGATCCGTCTACTTAGGAAGCGAGCCCGGTCGATTGCCTGTGGTATACTGGATGGCGCCACGAAGTTATTTGATTTTCCGCTGCTATTATTTTTCTCTGAATAAGTTTCGCCTTGCGAGGCATATATTTGTAACTTGACCATAAGGTCGAGTAACCAGTTTGACTATTTAAATAAAGTACTTATTTAATATCGATTGGTATGATTGTGATATTTACCAATGTTAAGACTGTGTGCACTAGCGCGTTCCTGGACTAGTGCTGAATACACAGAGGGTCCGGATTTGCAAATTCGGGGTCCTGACAGAGGTGGTATCAGAGCCATACTTGACTGTAGGCTCAACCCTAGCTAGAATGGTCGTAGTGAGGATAAAACCTATTTTCTAAAAGCTAAAAATTTGTGAAGACAAGAAATGACATCTCGACTTATCCCCTTCTCTCTTTTCTTGTCTCTTGCTGAAATTTTCCCTTACCTTGTCACAATTTAAAAATTCCGAATTCTTACGTAAAGCACTCTTGTGACAGATGGAGGAAGAGTTCAACTACGTTGATCTGGGAGTTGGTCACGCCGCAGAACTTTGGCATATGCTACAGACTCTCGGAGAGTTTGAGAAGCCGCAATACCAAGTAGAAGTGATCAGACAAGCGGGATTGATCAAGGCTTGTGACGTGAGGATTGAGGTACCTGCTAGGAAAAAGGGCCCAGGCAATCGCCCAATACACTGCACTGCCAGGAGATCTACAATGCAGATGGGTATCCAAGAAGTATCACGACGAGCAATGCGGCACATTACCAGTATCTACGCCAGGGAGTTGGAGAGCACGGTGTTCCGTTATCATCCGCGCAGCGATAACCTTCTTGACCCGAAGGCGATTCAGGATGAGGATGCCACGGTTACACAGTTGGCACGATTTGTCGTCACCCAGGAGGATGTACTAGATAATACAAGCAAGGAGCTACAGAAGGCCCGCAAGGAAATCACGGCGAGAGAAGAGCAGATGGCGGGAAGCTCAAGAGTATGTGGCACACCTTCTACGAAGGATTGGCGAGTTGGAGATGACCTTATGCGGACCCAGGACCCGAGCCAAGATTGAGCTACACGAGCCAGATCCGGAGGAGTCGGATCTCGATGAGGACACCGCTTCTTCGACTACCATAGAGGACCACGATTGCTTTGGACATGGCGATCGTTTCGCGCCTATGCCACAGCACCCGTACCCAGGCCGTGGAGGTTTTCTCGATGAGTGAGCGTAGGTTCTATAGTGAGACTCCTTCGCCGAGTCGCGTCATAGAATAAAGAGTCACCCTTTAGGCGTTAAACTCGAGTTAGCTTCGATTTGGTTTTCATTGTTTCTTTGAGTGTGCGTTATGTGTTGCAAGGCCCTTAGGCATTGTAAGCAACCATACCAAGTTATTAATATCGATAATAAAGTTAGACCTTAAGGTTACACCTTTCGCCCCGCATAAGTTCCATATTACTTGTCTATTCTCGTTTCCCTCTCATCTCTAAACCTAGAGCAAATCAACGAGATGGTGAACACCCGTGGAAACTTTGGAGGCAATGGAAGTGGTTCGCCCCTACGAAAACCCCAATGATGGAGCACCAAAGCACCGCCGATTGATATCTCACGAGAATTTTGGAGCATTTCTTGCTGCTCGGACTCGATTGATGCATGCAATGATGCAACAAATGCAACACGTCCTTTGCTCAGGCCACTTTGCTAATCAAGTTAACCATGGACAACGCCGAATACAAGACTATCGAGTTCATGAGAACTCACCCACCCACTTTCTCTGGGAATGCCAATCCATTAGAGGCCGATGATTGGTTAAGATCAATCGAGAGGAAGCTACACATAGCTCAATGCATAGGAAATGAGAAGGTACTCTACGCTTCTCACCAGCTGGAAGGAACAAATTTGCCGAATGGTGGGAGAACTTTTGTGCCACGCAAGAGAACCCTCAAGATATCACTTGGGAAGAGTTCACGGTGCATTCGACAAAGATCACGTGCCTGAAGGAATCATGGACCTTAAGAAGGAGGAGTTCAGAGCACTGAAACAAGGTAATCAGCCAGTGGCCGACTACCTGAACAAGTTCACACAGCTAGCACGCTACGCACCTGAGGATGTAGCGACAGATAAATCCAGACAGTCTCGTTTTATGAAGGGACTTAACTCAGGATTGCAAGTAGGGTTGATCACCCACACCTTCCCAGATTTCCAAGAATTGGTGAATAAGGCGCTTATTCTTGAGGACAAGCGCAAGGAACTGGATGAGAACAGGAAGCGCAGGATGCAACAGCAGGGATCACGCCAGGGAACGCAACAACGCTTGAGAGTTGCACCAAACCAATTCTTCAGATTCCAACCACAGAATGCAACAAGGACACCATCCCCAGCACAAAGACCTGTCAATCAGAACTACCAGACCCCACCGCTTCGCTTACTCGAGTCGGCAAGAAGGAACAGTGAGACGCCAGCTGCTACAAGCGCAACGAGCGAGGACACTTTGCCAACAGTTGTCCGAAGAAGATAGCAGGAGTGACTCGATTCGCTTCAATCTAGGAACCACCCCAGCTAGGGCGCCAGCACCAGAGCCACACCCCAGGCCGTGGTGAGAGGCCGAGTCAATCATGTCACCGCGAGCGCGCCCGTAATGCTACTGACGTCGTCTTGGGTAAGTTACTTGTTAACTCGATACACCTGCAACGATTTTGTTTGACTCTGGAGCTTCGCATTCGTTTGTTTCGCAAGGCTTTGCTACTAGAAATGATTTGAGGATTGCAAGACTTAAGTGCATGCTTTTAGTTCAAACCCCTGGTTCCGAACTCCGAACAAAAGTAGGATGTTCCGGGGTGAGAATACTAATAGATGGAATAGAGTTCCTGGCAAACCTTATAATTTTGGAGACCCAGACCTTAGACGTCATATTGGGAATGGATTGGTTATCCAAGCACAAGGCCGTATTGGATTGTGGGCGAAGGACTATCTCAGTTGAAAGCCCGTGTGGAAGGAAAGTGGAATTTCAAGCCACCGCAGTTAGAGATGGACAGTTGATGGTAAACAGTACCAAGGCAATCAGCATAGATGATGTCTCAGTAGTGAATGAGTACCCCAATGTTTTTTCTGAAGATCTACCTGGTATGCCGCCAGACAGGGACATAGAGTTTGTGATAGAGCTTGTACACAGTGCAAGACCGATAGCAAAGAGACCCTATCGGATGTCCACCGAGGAGTTGGTAGAGATGAAGAAACAGCTAGAGGAGTTGATGGAGAAAGGATTTATCAGACCAAGTTCGTCGCCGTGGGGAGCACCAGTTTTGTTTGTCAAGAAGAAGGACGGGAGTTTCAGGATGTGCATCGACTATCGTGCACTCAATGAAGTCACCGTGAAGAATAAGTATCCGCTACCCAGGATTGATGATTTGTTTGATCAACTAAGAGGAGCCGGAGTTTTCTCCAAGATTGATCTGAGATCGGGATACCATCAGTTGAAGATCCGATCAGAGGATATTCCGAAGACTGCATTCTCGTCAAGATATGGACATTACGAGTTTACAGTTATGTCTTTTGGACTGACAAATGCGCCAGCTTATTTCATGAATATGATGAATAAGGTGTTCATGGAATATTTGGACAAGTTTGTCGTCGTGTTCATAGACGATATCCTAATCTACTCCAAGACAGAGGATGAACATGCCGAACACTTAAGGCGAGTTTTGGAAAAGTGAGGAACAAGCAACTTTTCGCCAAGTTCAGCAAGTGTGATTTTTGGAAGGACAAGGTGGAGTTTCTTGGACATGTAATGACCGCAGAAGGAGTCGCCGTAGATCCAAGCAAAGTAGAAGCTGTGTTACATTGGGAGCAGCCGAAGACTGTGACCCAGATTCGGAGTTTCCTTGGAATGGCAGGATACTACCGCCGTTTCATCGAAGGCTTCTCG
Organism: Rhipidocladum racemiflorum; assembly: GCA_036346355.1. NCBI lineage: Eukaryota > Viridiplantae > Streptophyta > Magnoliopsida > Poales > Poaceae > Rhipidocladum > Rhipidocladum racemiflorum. The sequence continues at coordinate 26,300,002 of CM070586.1, forward strand.
ACAATTGCGAAACCTCTTACGCATATCGGCCAAGAAGGAAAAGAAGTTTGCATGGACGCCAGAATGTGAGAAAGGATTTCAGGAGCTGAAGGAGCGATTGACATCAGCACCGGTGTTAGTTCTACCGGATGTTGCTCAAAGCTTTGACATTTATTGTGACGCATCGCGCCAAGGACTTGGATGTGTGCTGATGCAGAATGGAAAGGTCGTCGCTTATGCATCAAGGCAGTTGAGGCCGCATGAGGAAAATTATCCGACACATGACCTAGAGTTAGCTGCCGTAGTGCATGCCTTGAAGATATGGCGTCACTATCTGATTGGAAACAGATGTGAAGTGTATACGGATCATAAGAGCCTTAAGTACATATTCACCCAGTCGGATCTGAATATGAGGCAAAGGAGATGGCTAGAGTTGATCAAGGACTACAATGTTGGAATCCATTACCATCCCGGGAAGGCCAACGTAGTTGCCGATGCTCTGAGTCGGAAGAGCCATACCGTGAGTATGTTGCTAGCCACAAGTCAAGATGAGTTATGTCAGGACTTTCAGAAAATAAAGATTGAGGTTGTACCTAGCGGTTTCTTGGCCGCATTAGAAGTAAAACCTACCCTAGAGGATCAGATTCGAGAAGGACAAAAGGATGATGACAAGATCCGCAGGATTAAGTCCATCAAGGAAGAAGGCAAGGCAGAGGACTTCAAGTTGGATGAGCAAGGCACGTTATGGATGAAGGATCGGATTTGTGTGCCTAACAAAAGGAGTTAAAGCAACTGATTTTGGAAGAAGCCCATGACTCCAAGTACTCAATTCACCCTGGAAGCGCCAAGATGTATCAGGATCTGAAGGAGAGATTCTGGTGGCCGAGTATGAAACGTGAAGTTGCCGAGCATGTTGCGTTGTGCGTCGTATGCCGGAAGAGTCAAGGCAATGCATCGAGAGACCAGCGGGATTGCTACAGCCGTTGAAAATACCTGAGTGGAAGTGGGAGGAAATCGGAATGGATTTCATTACCGGTTTGCCGAAGACTCAAGGGGGTTATGACTCCATATGGGTTATAGTGGATCGCTTGACTAAAGTAGCCCATTTTATTCCCGTGAAGACCACTTACTCGGGAGATAAATTAGCGTAATTATACATGATCGGGATTATCTGTTTGCACGGAGTGCCAAAGAGGATTGTATCGGACGAGAGGTACCCAATTTACCTCAAGGTTCTCGGAATAAGTTGCATGAAGCCATGGGAACCCGTTTGAACTTCAAGATGACTTATCATCCACAGACGGATGGACAGACCGAAAGAGTCAACCAGATTCTGGAGGATATGTTGAGAGCTTGTGCGTTGGCTTATGCTACCTCTTGGGATAAGAGTTTGCCGTATGCCGAGTTCAGTTACAACAATAGTTATCAGGCTAGTTTACAGATGTCACCTTTTGAGGCACTGTATGGTCGACCACAGCCGACGCCATTGAATTGGAATGAGACCGGCGAGCGCCGTATCTTTGGACCTGATATTCTTCAAGAGGCTGAAGAGCAGATCACTATGATTAGGGAAAGGTTGAAGATAGCCCAATCCCGACAAAAGAGTTATGCTGACAATCGTCGCCGAGACTTGAGTTTTGAACCAGAAGACTTTGTTTACCTCAGAGTTACGCCTCTCAGGGGAGTTAAGAGGTTCCATGCCAAAGGGAAACTCGCACCCCGTTATGTTGGACCATTTAAGATTTTGAGTCGCAGAGGCGAAGTTGCTTACCAGTTGGAGTTGCCACAGTCGTTGGCAGGAGTGCATGATGTATTCCATGTGTCCCAATTGAAGAAGTGTCTCCGAGTTCCTGAGGAACATACACCGCTAGAGTCAATTGAGTTGCAAGAGGATTTGACTTATAAGGAGCATCCCGTGAGGATTCTGGACACAATGGATCGAGAAACTAGAAACAAGTCAACCCGTTTCTGTAGAGTTCAGTGGAGCAACCATACAGATAGCGAAGCGACTTGGGAGCACGAAGAGGATTTGAGGAAAGAGTTTCCAAACCTATCCTGTAGTGAGCCCTGAATCTCGGGGACGAGATTCTATTAAGGGGGGGTGGTTTGTAACACCCCAAAATTTTGCTTTTCTTAAATTCATGTGTGATTTGGCACTTTGGTGAATTTTTGGAATTTTCTGGAATTTATTTGGATTTATTTGGAATTTATTTGAATTTATTCCATTTTGAAATAATTAAAGAATTTAATTTTGCAAATAAAATTTTGTTGGAAATATTTTATTTGAGTCCAAAATGATCCAAAATATTTTCCAGAATTTTTCTGGAATTTTTCTGAGTCTTTTGCTATTTTTAATGAATTAAATGAATTACTGGGAATTATTTTAAATATTAAATCGCTGGAAAATCAAACCGAGTCGGTTACTGTTCATCCGACCGAGCCCGAGTCAGACTCGAGTTTGAGTCCGACCCGAGCCACGTGACTCGACCGAACCCACTCCTAAACCTAATCAATCCCAACCGTTGGATCAAGATCCAACGGCTGAGATCCGCCCGTACCGGTTCGAGCCGTATCCGGCCCGGATCCGATCGCGCCCGCGTGATCGTGGCCGTTGATCGTGCCACGTGGGCGGTGGCGTCGTCGTCTCCGCCGAGTCGAGCCGGACTCCGCCGCCCGCGCCGCCGTGTAGAATTAGGTTTCCGTCTCGGGCACGAACGCCGAGGCTATTTAAAGCGTGAGACGTCCCCCGAGGTTGCCCTCGTCCTTGCGCACCCGTTCCCCCGAGCCATCTCGCCTGAGCCGTCGCCGTTTGCCCGTACGTGCTCGCCGGAGTTGTAGCCCTGTGCGCAGCGGTTGAACGCCGATTCCGCCGTCCGTCGTCTCCCGCCGAGAAGGAGCCCAGGTCCGGAACCACCGTGACGAGACGCACCAAGGAAGGATTCATCTCGCCGAGCAACCCGAACGCCGTCGGGCTCGTCGTCGTTCTCGTCTCCGTGCCCAAGCCTCGCCCGCCGCCATCGCTGGACTTCGCGAGCTCGGTGAACCGTCGAGATCGGATCGGACGGTTGAGGTGAGTTCACGTGTCCCCAACCCGATTAGATCCGACCGTTGGATCAAGATCCAACGGTTCACAATTGCCACGTGCCGTAGTAGTGTTATTATAGGATTAGATCTGGACCGTCCGATCTAAATCGAACGGCCCACGATCGACGAGTAGTTTCAACGTGTTAACCCTGGATCTAATCCGCGCCGTTGATTTTCAAACCAACGGTCGTGATTGCGCCACGTGTCGGGAAGTTGGACCGACGCGGTCGGGCGTCAGACGCTGCAGCGTCGTGGCCAGTGACACGCGGGGCCCGGGTGTCAGCGACTGCACCGTGACGTCATCCATGACGTCATCGGTGGACCCACTGTCGCCGACCGCGGTCGAGCCCGCCGACGCCGGCGATGACGTCATCCGAGTGGTCCCACATGTCGACCGACATGAAGTCGTGGGACCGAGTCCACAGACCCGAGCCGGCGTGGACCGAGTCCATGGACCGACTGTCGCCAGCCAACCAATCAGAGGCTGCCACGTGTCCATGCTGACGCAATAATTAATTTCCGAAAAAGAAAATGATTTATTAATTCGAAATATTGATTCAAATTTAGATTCAAACTTCAAACGCTTATAACTTTTGCGTTTCAACTCCGATTTGAGTGATTCAAATTCCTAAATTTGTATAAAATTGAGATCTACCTAAATATGAATTTTATTTAATTTTTGGACTAAAGTTTTTCTCTGCAAAATTATTTAAATGATTATTTAAACTTTAAATAATCATAACTTTTGCGTTTTAACTCCGAATCTGACGATTCCAGTTTCTAAAAATCCACAAAATTATGTTCTCTCTGTTTATGGATTTTATTTGGGTGTTTGGACACTTTTTGCCTATTGTTTATTTGTGTATTTGCTATTTGCACGCTTTACGAGTAGACGTTGAAGTCTTGGGAGGGATTCGAAGGAGAAGTATTGACTCTGGATCCAACTCAAGACCAAGAGCAAGTACTTTTTGAAGGCAAGTTGTGCTTTGACCATGTTGATCCTATTTCGAAATTTATTTTGATTTAAACTATTGCATGCTAGTTCAATTAAGAAAATATTTTGTTTAAACATGGGGGTTAGATAAGTACCAATTTGCTGTATGACACCTTGATTATTTAAGTATGTGCCATGACCCTTTGTCACCCTAGTTGTGGTTTACTAGTTGGACATTATTAATTTGCCAACATGGGTTTTAGACCGTTGTAGTACACTGCTTAGACCTGCTACGTGCTCATGATATGATTTTGGATAATCAAATGTTAATATTGACTTAAATGATATATTGAACCTGTTTTGGAAAAGTATCATGTGATGTTGATGGCACGTGGTGCATGGTAATCAACTGGGGTTTGATAAACAGTTTTGACCGGGGCATGTGGCAAGAGTAATCAGGTGGGCCAGTTGTGGCGTTGGGAGTGTTGATTTGGTTCTTCGGGTAGTCTTGCCCTGGTCACCCTAAGGACTTAACCTTGCAAGCCTTTGAACTGGGTCTAACGTGCAACCACATGTCTGTAATGGGACGGACCTAGTTGACTAAGTTGCTGATAACGTACTTGTGGGACCTCAGGAGGTCAACTACACCCTTTGTGTAAGTTGTACGGGGAGCGTCATCGGGCCGAGGCCAGTGTACCCATCTAACGGTTGATTGGCCTAGACTTCGCCTTAGCGAAGGGAAGGGTTAGAGCGCAATAACCTGGAGGACCACTTGTATTGTTAGAGGTTTCGAAAGACTTTGTTACTGAACTCGCCTTTGTGGTGTTTGACTGTATCTTGTGGGTAAAGTGCATAACCTCTGCAGAGTTTAGAATCTATTCGAATAGCCGTGTCCGCGGTATTGGACATCGCTCGGGAATTACAGTCAAGGGTTAGATTTTCTCAAAAATAACTTGGATTTGGAAAGTTGGGATGGTTTAATAATGAAGATGATGGAAATGTGGTTTAGGATGGGGAAAAAGTTTATTAAACTTCTTGAAAAGTTATTTATGCTTTACTTATTTCTACTGCTTTCGAATCTACTTATATTATTTATCAAATCTTTGTTTCTTTGCAAATATACCTTGAGCTATTCCTTTGTACTAAGCCATGCATATAGTATATTAGCTTGCATTACATTGCATGACTTGTCGAGTACCAAGTACTCACCCTTGCCTCAACACAATATCAGTTGAAGAGGAGATTACGCCAGCTTTGGAGGAGGAACTCCAAGAGGATCCGTCTACTTAGGGAAGCGAGCCCAGTCAGTTGCCTGTGGTATACTGGATGGCGCCACGAAGTTATTTGATTTTCCGCTGCTATTATTTTTCTCTGAATAAGTTTCGCCTTGCGAGGCATATATTTGTAACTTGACCATAAGGTCGAGTAACCAGTTTGACTATTTAAATAAAATACTTATTTAATATCGATTGGTATGATTGTGATATTTACCAATGTTAAGACTGTGTGCACTAGCGCGTTCCTGGACTAGTGCTGAATACACAGAGGGTCCGGATTTGCAAATTCGGGGTCCTGACACAAGGTCCAATTGCCCACTAGGTAACATGATTTTCATAATGTATAAGTAATAAATTAATTGAGATTGCTTGCATTGGTTCATGTCTCCCATGTAATAGAAAATATTTCAAGGTAACACTGTTGGTGCAATCACATGTACAATGGTTATAGGTCCTATATTTGGAGTGATAATTTATTCCTATTCGATGCGTTGCACTAGAAAATATTAAAGATGTTTCTGTGAACATTGCACTAGCTTTGCATACTAACATCAACCAAGCACTTGTCTTGTCACAGGAGATTCTTCTTGCTACTACTAATGGGAATGGTGTGCACCTGAAAAGGTTTGAGGTTCGGTTCTAGAGGAGGATGTTGGTGCTGTTCTTGGGGAACACCAGGTTCAGTTCTTGTGGCTCCTGCTCGGTTTGGGGAACACCAGGTTCAGTTCTAACACTTGAATGAATACTTAAAAAAAGGTTATGAAAAAAAGAGATTACAACTTCACTATATTCCATGTCTATGCACATCACACTTCACCTATATTCACCACTGCAGTGTGTGATTTGTACTTCTGATTTGCATGCCTATGTGAGGGATTACACAAGCATATTTATGAGTCAGAAAAAGGGTCAGAATACCCCTTTTTTGAGTCACCTTGATAGCTTGTTTATGAGTAGGATACTTCCCAGATAGCATGGTGGTGTGATCGTGTTGTGACTGATTTGGCATTGCTCAATATTGCTCAATGACTCATGTAGTTGATCATTACTCAATATTGCTGTCTATCCCCGTCTTGTGACTGATTTGGCATTGCGTTTCTCTCTACTTTGTGATCATGTTGCTTCAGAGGGCATGGCTAGCAGTATTCCTGAGGCTAGCCACAATTCCGATTTTTATTTTTTCAGTTTAGGTATCATTTGTGTCGGTTCTCAAAAGAAACCGACACTGATATGTATATTTGTGTCGGTTATTGGCTTGAACTGACACTAATATGGTTTATATTAGTGTCGGTTCGTAGATTTAACCGACACTGATATGTATATTTGTGTCGGTTATTGGCTTCAACTGACACTAATATGGTTTATATTAGTGTCGGTTCGTAGATTTAACCGACACTGATTGTTGAATATTAGTGTCGGTTTTTTATTAGAACCGATACTGATATGTAGATATTTGTGTCGGTTTGTTATTAGAACTGACAGTGATATTCAAATATTTGTGTCGGTTTGTGATTAGAACCGACACTGATGATATTATTTGTGTCGGTTTATAAACCGACACTGATAATGTCCGATTATTACTGTCGGTACATCTGTGTCGGTTGGAAAACCGACACTAATGTCGGTTCCAAACCGACACAGATGAACATGTCCGTAGTAGTGTCCTTCTTTGTACTTTCTTGTCATGAATTACGACCACTCCAACAATAGAATGTTGGCCCAGCTCACTCACTCCTGGTGGATGAAAGACTCGGACAATACTCTCAACGCAGGAAGCAGGCAAACATGCAATTCACACACACTAGCACTACTCTGTTTATTCACTAAATAAACTCAACACAAGACACGACACAAAGACACTACTGCCTTTTGCATGCACTGCTCTCACTCTATTCTCACCCCCCCAAAAACAAACTGCAGACAACATGCTTAAATAATGAGGCTGGGAGTACCTCGGCCACTAACACCATAGATCCTATTCCCACGCAACTAACACTTGACCAAATCGAGCTGTGACCAATTCTCCAGGAGCTCCTATCACCCTGAAGACTAGCACCCATGAACACTTGCATGTAGCATGCACAACGTCTCTAGCATGCAGCCCAACACACTAACCACTAACTCATGCATGCAAGTCTCACTTACTTGCACGCACACACAGCCACTAACACAAGCATGCACACCATGCTTTCCTTGGTCACACACACACTTAACTCCAAAACACTAAACAAATCAAGATTAAGTCTAACAATCACCCCCTAATCTTGATTGCCTTTATTTTGCACCTCCACACCGGACTTCACAGTAGCGTGGGCTCGTCGTCAGCATTTGCAATAGCAAGACCCGCAAATGCCTTGGTCACCTTCTTCGGCTTGTCACACTCATCAGCAAAGTGCCCATACTCACCACAGTTGCGGCAGTCGATCTTGGACTTATCGAACCTGCCGTGGTACTTCTTCCTGTCACCACTCTTGTTGCCACCGCTGCCGAAACCGTCGTCGCCGTTACGCTTCTCTTCAGCAACTATGGCCTCCCACTCGGCGCGCGTGAGCTGTGGCTCGGCGTGCGCCACCAGCAGCTTCTCCTCTTCCTTGTCACGCCGTCGCCCCTTTGTAGACTCCTCGAACACCCGCAGGCGCCCGACAACTTCCGCCACCGACATCGTCGACACATCCCCCCATTGCTCAATGGTGCTCACAATGGGTAGGAACTTGTCGGGGACGGAACGCAGGAGCTTCTCGACGACGGTTGCCTCCTCCACTTTCGTGCCGAGAGTGCGTATCTCGTTCACGACAGTGGTCACCTTCAAAACAAACTCATTAAACTTTTCAGATTCACCCATGTACATGCCATCAAGCTCCCTCTTGAGGGTTTGTACTCGGGCCTTCTTGACGCGCTCTTCACCCACGTTCATCTCCTTGAGAGCGCCCCACGCCTCCTTCGCCGTCTCCTTCTCAGATATGGCCATCACCACGGCCTCCGGCACGGCTTGGACAATGGCGGCGAGAGCCATTTGATCCATCTTCTCGTCGACCGCTTTACCCTCCACGGCCGCCCACACACCTTGTGCGCACATGAAAATTTTCATCTTCACGGCCCACACTCCGTAGTTGTTCTCCGAGAGTATGGGGTAACGGAGTGTCACCCCCGCCTCCTTCACTTGTTGCACGACCCCATCTTGGCCGCCATCACCGCCGTTGCCGCTATTACCACCAATGCGGCGACCCGGCGGCGTGTACACTTCAGAGCCGTCACCTGTCATAACACCAAACACTCACCCTTGGCTCTGATACCAATTGTTGGCCCAGCTCACTCACTCCTGGTGGATGAAAGACTCGGACAATACTCTCAACGCAAGAAGCAGGCAAACATGCAATTCACACACACTAGCACTACTCTGTTTATTCACTAAATAAACTCAACACAGTACACGCACACAGCACACTACTGCCTTTTGCATGCACTGCTCTCACTCTATTCTCACCCCCCCTAAAACAAACTGCAGACAACATGCTTAAATAATGAGGCTGGGAGTACCTCGGCCACTAACACCATAGATCCTATTCCCACGCAACTAACACTTGACCAAATCGAGCTGTGACCAATTCTCCAGGAGCTCCTATCACCCTGAAGACTAGCACCCATGAACACTTGCATGTAGCATGCACAACGTCTCTAGCATGCAGCCCAACACACTAACCACTAACTCATGCATGCAAGTCTCACTTACTTGCACGCACACACAGCCACTAACACAAGCATGCACACCATGCTTTCCTTGGTCACACACACACTTAACTCCAAAACACTAAACAAATCAAGATTAAGTCTAACATAGAACAAATCTACCACCTACTTTAGTCCAAAGTAAGGAGATAACTAGATGATGTTTTGATGTGCGCACTGAGTAGCGATTATACATGCACAAAGATTGATATGAAGTGAACAAACGAGCAGATCTCATACTTTGGGCATCCAACCTACAGACGAGAGGTAGTGGTGACTGCAACAGGAGTGGGAGGATACATAGCTAGTCGCGATTGAGTTGAACAGCTTGGAGCAAAAGGTGAACCTGCTCGCCATGGCTAATGGGAACATGCATCCCAAGCTGCTATTGGTCGCACGCCATGGCGATTTCGAGAGGCTAATGGATCTTCTGAGTGGAGCTGTGGTGCCGCCCGAAGACGTCGTTGCCTTTCCTGACGGAGTCTTGCAAGGCTCCATTCATGCAGTTTCAGAAGGCGATCACTACCCTATTGAGGCGGACGATGTTCATTATCAAATCTCGATTGAGCAAGCTGTAGAGGGTGGCTCCCTTATACAAGTCAGCAGAATTCCCATTGATGCAGCTACAAAAGGTACACAGCAATCTGCACCCTTTGCAGCAGAATTTCCCATGGATCAATCCCTCACGAAAGTCATAGAAGCTGGTAGCCGAAATTCTGATGACGTAGCTGTAGAAGGCAGCTCCTTGATGAAAGCCAATGAATATTCCAGTACTGCAACTACAGAACGTTCTGATCAGTTTGGATCCTTAACAGACTTGCTACTTCAGGGAGTAACCTTTGAGGGGGACACGGCACTGCATGTTGTGGCAACTAGTGGTGACAACGAGAAGTTCTTGGAAAGTGCAAAGGTGATCTATAACAAGGCCAAACACTTACTGCATGCACCCAACAAGATGGGCGATACTCCATTACACTGTGCTGCTAGGGCTGGGAACGATCAGATGGTCTCTTGTCTTGTTAGCTTGGCCAAAGTTGAGGACGCGCGGTGGGGAAGAGGGAGTGGCGAAGCTGATCAGAAGGAAGAACAAGCTTGGGGAGACGGCGTTGCATGAGGCAATCCGAAGTGCAAATCGAAATATCATTGACAAACTAATGTCGGAGGATCCAGATTTGGCCTCTATCCCGAACAACGGAACAAGGGCACCTCACCATTGTACTTGGCCATTTCTTTAGGGCGTATAAATATTGTTCAGACGTTGTGTCACAGAACTGCTATGAGGTTGTCATACTCTGGCCCTGCTGAACAAAACGCCTTGCATGTCGCGGTTTTCCGGGGTGAAGGTATTTAATAGCAGGACTAACTCCTATGTATATACTTTATCTAGTTTTAGTGCAATTTTGTTGGTGTAATTCTTATGAAACTTTTTACCGTCCTCAGGGATCGAGACTCTTGGTAGTATAGTTTTGGACTTTATTTTTCCTTTATCTTTTTCTTGCAAGGATTTTTTTTATATATAAAATGAGTAAATGACTCTGGCTGGTGACTGCAGCGCTACCACTGCTATTGGAATGGGGCAAGGACCATATGGTTCCCATGAAGCAAGGGGATCAAGAAAGGAGTGTATCTCTTGTTGCGTACCTTACTGAACAACAGGACAGGCACGGGAGTACGCCCCTTCACTTCGCTGCATCACTGGATGGCTGGAACTACTCACCTAGATGGCTTCACCATAGTTGGTCCATGCATAAGCATAGCCCAACAACTCTGCTACTGAGTGCCAACAGATCAGCAGTGTACCAGGCGGACAATAAAGGATGGTATCCCATACATGTCGCTGCCTCAAATGGCAGGCTCAAGGTCGTCCTCATCTTGCTCAAAATGTGTCCTGACAGCGCCACTTTGCGCGATCGCCAGGGAAAAACATTCCTCCACGTTGCTGTGGAGAAGGAGAGACATGATATAGTTGCATTTGCCTGCAAAACGCCACGATTTGCATCTATTTTAAATATGCAGGACAGCAATGGTGACACAGCGCTGCACCTGGCGATACGCGTCGGGGCGCTCTCCATTTTCAATTGCCTATTCCAGGACCAGCATGTGCACGTGAGTTTACCAAACAAGGATGGGCTGACTCCTAGAGGTCTTTCATGGCGTATGATTCCTCCAAGATTTTATTTCAGATCAGTAAGTGGCTTCCTGATCTTTGTTAATTTAGAGCTTGTACTCCGGTCTTCATTTTGGCTCATAGCTCTTAATGTTCTTGCAGAATCCGCGATCAGTAATACACCAGACATTAATATACGCCCGCGCTCAAGGCGTTAATGGTCGGCTTGATCTCTTCCATGAGAAGTACGACGAGAAAACGGATGAGAACAAGGAGTCGGAGAATATGACAAATGCAGCGCAAGTTCTGGGCATTGCCTCTGTGCTAATTGCAACTGTGACATTTGCAGCAGCTTTTACGGGGTTATCGAGCAGATGACCACGCAAATCGAGGAACACCAACGCTTGCTGGGGGTTACACTTTCGACGCATTCGTCATCTCCAACACGTTGGCATTCGTTTGCTCCTTGCTAGCTACCATCAGTCTGCTGTACTCGGGCGTGTCTTCAAGGGACTTCTCTGTCCGCTTCAGGTACTATAATATATCTGTGAGTTTGCTGCAGAGTTCAGCGAGAAGCTTGATTGCTGCCTTTGCCATGGGCATATACACAGTGCTTGCTCCAGTTGCTCATAGGACTGCAGCTGCTGTCTGCGCCATCATGTTTGCTACATTGTTCTATGGAAATATGGAAATCTGGCATATCCTTATTCGAGCAAACACATTATATATTAGATTGGGAACCCGGGCGGCGATGTCTCAAGTGCGGCCTGTCCTTGAATGTGTTTTGATCAAATTTTGGTCTTACATAATAATCTTCATCCTACCGGCCATTTTGAAGATCCTTAGAACAACCTGATGAAGTCGAACTGTCGGAGCAAAGGTGGTGAGGATAGAACCTATTGTTAATCAGCTAAGTTTGTGAGGCATCCTCCTCGGTAATATTCGTTGATCTTCGAAGGATTCAGCATATTACCTTTTGTTTTAAAAACAATGTTAGCATGGTTACCATATTTCTCTAGGACTGTTTCCCATTGTTGTGTTTCAACAAATATATATGGGAGTGTATAGGCATCATCCGGATGTTTTTGTCCTAAAAATCATCCAAACTTTGGACCGTACGATCAAAACACACATCCGTAGGATCAACCCACCTCGAATTCAGGGGGTGTGCATCGATCTGAAAGCAAATCCAATGGTCCAGAATTTGGATGATGGTTGCTAAAGAAAACATCCGGGTGAAACTTATCAAAACCCAATATATATATGTCGTCCAACTGATATATGTGGTTATGGAAAACTAGTCGATCGAAATCACATGTGTTTTTGTTGTAACATCCTCAATGATTAAAAGCATTAATCAAATATTATGTTATTAATCTTGACTTTGATTTGAGGTTCAACCATTATAAGAAGATTATTTGGATTTACATTTTATTTTGCCAACCTTTTTATTGCCTTGGAAGGTAGAAATTCGACTCCAATTTGAAATTGGTAAAGTTTAAAGCTTGAATGAGATTACAAATGGACTCCAAATTCCCCATTTATTACCTCTGAAAATTTTTATTGAATTTGGAATTGATTTACTATTTTTAGAAACTCAAAAACAGTAAATGGAATATTAGACTTGAAGCAATGTCAGAATTTAATAAAAATAACTACAAGTTCTCTTGAGCTCAAATTTTTACCATAGCTTGGAAATGACCCGAAGACAACACATTAAAAATTTCAAATCGATTTGACTTAGTTTACCATCTCTGAAAAATCATTTTCGAAATAGGCAAATTCCTGACAGCCGCACTGTCAGATTTTTCTAAAATTAATGGCTCAATATTCTCGTCTGAAACTTTTATGATAGGTCTTATTCATTGTCAGAATACCTCATGAAAATTTTCAAAAAATACCTAAAGTGTTTTTGTGGCCCAATTAATTGAAGTAGTGCCTGCTGTCCGAAATGAGAATCCATTAGTGCATTTCCTTTTTCATTGTCTCACTGCCGCGTGGGGCCTACCCGTCATCGACCCCACTTGGCAGCACGTCTCACCCCACTCCCTCATCTCTCTGTTGCCCTCACTGCCGTGTGGGCCGAGGCCCCACCGGTCAGCCCCTACTCTCTTTCCCTTCGTTCCCCTTCTCTCTCCCGCGCGGAAACGCTACCGAGACGCCGCCACGGCAACCAATCGCCCTCGGTTCCCTCTGCCATGGCAGCCGGTCTTCGCCCAAGCTTGCTCGCGCAGGAGACCGCAGCCACATCGCGCCCGTTCCCTACCGTGGCAACCATCCCCATTGGTGTTCTTCTGCAGCGACGACGAATCCGGCTTTGAATCATTGCCGCGCCAGCCCCTCCATTGGCTCCTCTCTATCGCGACTTAACCCGCCACTGCCTCGAATTGAACAAGCCGAGCCATCACCTCTCATGTATGCGCAAACCGTGCTAACAGCCACTCGAGTGCGCATGAACCATGTTGAAAAGGAGACAGCGTCGTTGTCCTTTCGCCATTGTCGCCGGATTCGGCTTCACAGGCAGTCGCCAAAATGGAGCCCTTCTCCATTACTTAAGCGCGCCCAGCCTACCCTCAGTCCTCCGCTCCTGCCCACTCCTTCACCGAGCTATTAGTGGGTGGCGAGCCCCACTGAGACCGCTTGAAACGGAAGGTGAGCCGTAGAAGGGGAAGTTGCAATTGCCTTCCTCCATTGCCCCATTCATCAATTCCTTTTGGCCGAAGCATCGCCCTAACCCCCTGAGCCTCTTCTTACTTCGATTTGCAGTAAGGTTGACCGTAGCAACGCTGCATCGGAGCCCCTTCTTCCCCAGCTCCGGTGCACGGTGCCAGGCCTCTTCGGCCACTCTTCCTCCGCTCCAAGGTAACAAACAGCACCCCTAGGCACTACTACAGAATGACACATTACTATCGCTTCATCTGTGTCGGTTCTAAACTTTTGACTTCAGAACCGATTGTGATAAGCATATTCCATTTGGAAATCTTGGTAAGAGGTTATCACAATCGGTTCTGAGAGAGAACCGACATTGTGATATTTATAATAATCCCAATCGGTTCTAGATAAGAACCGATTGTGATAATAATTTTATTATCACAATCGGTTTTTATTTAAAACCGATTGTAATAATAGGTATTAGCACAATCGGTTTTGGGAAGAAACCGATTGTCCTGAAAGCATTGAGGTTATCACAATCAGTTCTTTTCCGAACCGATTGTAATGAGAAGGTATTATCATAATCGGTTTTGGGAAGAAACCGATTGTGATGAGCACGAGGTTATCACAATCGATTCTTTTTCGTAACCGATTGTGATGATTTTTCGCAACACCATTAGGTGCAACCAAGAACGATTCATTACAAACATAGTTTTAGTGAGATCCTCCACTCACACATTTCCCCTTCAGGAAGAAGAAAAACAAACTCCAACACAGCCCGCTCTGCTAGAATCCCAACACGCACCTCTTGTACCTTTCATTCATGCTTTAATATTTGTGCAAAACTTGTATTTTCTGACGATGAACAAGACTGATCTGCTAGAATCCCAACTCGCGGTTCAACTCTCAGACAATTTATATAGACACATGTAGTGATGCAAATTATATATAACATTATAGTAGCATGCATGCAGCAGATAATAATAATATATATACCATTCCACACATTATACTTGTTTTTTTTATCAATAGGACATGAAACATTTTGACTTGGAACATACAACAGAACATTAGAAAGATACAATGCACAAAAATATAAAAGAGATTCAAAATAGTGTAAAGGCAGCCGAATAGACTTCATCTGCACTAGGCCAACAATTAACCCTAATATATTAAACAAGCTGTATTTCATTACAATATATCACCACATCCATTGTTTATAATTAGTAAACATATAAAGGGGGACTGCATTACACCTAATATATTAAATTTACGACCTGCGGCTCTAGCCCGAGTAACCCGAGTCAACCGAGTCATCCGAGTGACCCGAGTCACTCGAGTCGCCAGAGTCGCCAGAGTCGCTGGAGACTACGCGGACTAGTGATGGTTCATCCTCCGATGATGAACCCGATCTAGACGACGCGCCGGTCCCTATGGTGATCGGCGCGTAGTACTCCTCCTCCTCCTCCTTCTCCTCGTCGTCGTCGTCGTCGTCGTCATCGTCGTCGTCCCCCTCGTAGTCGTAGTCGTCCTCCTCCTCGTCGTCCTCCTCCTCCTCGTCGTCCTCCTCCTCCTCCTCGTCGTCGTCGTCATCTCTGGGGCGCTTCCTGCTGCCTTTGGAGGTGCCCGGATGGGGTGAGAAGCCGGGAGGGACGACGGGAGACAGGTGGGGCGCTGGCGCCACGCCAGAGTGAGGCGCCGGAGGCTGAGGCGGCGCTGCCGGCGGCGGTGGAGGATCGTACGGTGATTCCACCGTGAGTCAGACCTTGCCGGAGATGGTGGTGGCGCTGCCATTGCCGGTCGATGATGCAGAGAACGAAAGGAGCTATATGGAAGACTTGTACCGATGTGACCAGGATGCAGAGAACGAAAGGAGTTATATTATGAGACCCTCACTTTTATGCTACAGTGCAAACATAAAAGCAAGGTTCTAATGTGCATACTGTACCATTCCCATGATCAGTGGCTGGCACGCACAAAACACAATTTGGAATCACAACCATACAAAAGTTTCATATTTTATTACAGCGGAAGTATTGATACAATATGACCGAGAAGGTCGACTAAACATAGCCAAAAGAATCAGATGTCTTGTAGTTTGCCACATAATCCACAGGCAACTGACAAGGTAAAGCCTTAGAAAGAACTGTCGTTAACAATCCCGTTTTCCTGCGTCGCCGCATGCACATCGAGGATTCCTGTCTAAAAACAACAATAATAGCAAGGGTGAGTACGTTGCGTGCATCAAGAAGACTTGTAGTGTTTGCAAAACCTGGAGTATATGCAGCTGAATAGAAAGTGGGTTTCTACGGTTGTTTTGCATAAAGCGAAAGTTTTGAATGAAGTAATCTTGAATAGTAATGGAAAGCGTAAATAAAACTTTAAGACAGTTTGATAAGTAATTGAGATAACAAGTAATAAAAAGATAATAACATTTTACTAAAGGCACTTTTGTGAGTAAAATAACGAACAAGACCCTCCATGGTCTTACAAAAGAAAATACAATGACAAGTGATATTTATCAGTCGTGAAACATTTTCCAAAGTCTTTTACCAAGGTTTTCAAAAATAGAAAACAACTAACTTAGTGTGGGTTCACCAAGTCGTCCATGACCGTGGACACGGCTATTCGAATAGTTTTAGACTCTGCAGAGTTGTACAGCTTTACCCACAAGATATGTTCTCCCTTTGTGGCAGTACATTAGCACACTTCCTTTGGTGTGCCGCCAGAGAGTTCATAACGAAACTGTTCGTTACTTGGACCTTAACTTTGCACTAGCCCGATGACGTTACCCCTGACTATGATGGAAGCAAACAAACGGTGAAGCAATAGTATTCAGGAGCCCGCGACTCAAATGGTACAACAACAGCCCCAATTCATAGCCAGGCGTACATCGTTACAACGGCAGATGCCAACACCTCGGTGATGATACCTCCCTCGAGCAAACCTATATCCGGAATGCCCGTGCTACAACTGCCTACCAATGTGCAAAGCTAATTCCCAAATAATTTAATAAGTTAAGACTGTCGATCCAAGATTTGTGGATGTACGGTTATACTTGGATCGCGGGACACCATGTTCGGTCCTTAAAATGACATGGGCGATAACTCCACCCTAGCTACGTACACGTTAAAACATGTACAACCGGCTATTGCCAATAATCACCCACGTCAAAACAGTAGTTTTATTTTCATTTTTATGAAACTACCAGTATCCTTTACTGCTTAAACAAACCATAAAAGATTTCATAAGGAAAAGTGTGGGTGTAAACGTTTTCAACGTTGATCTAAAGCAGTGCTAAGCATTTGCAGGTTAATAAGCGATTATACCCAGTTTAATGAACTTAACCAATCCTATGGTTTTCATGGATCGTATGTCAACATGATTAAGGGAATCCATCAATTTGGGTTATAACTACCAAGTAACACAAAATAAGGTTTTATCGAAATATGAGCATGCAGGAAGATTCTTAATCACATTTTAATGGATTATGAAATCTGGGATCAAGAATGATCAAAGGGGTGCTTGCCTTGCTACTTGTTGTCTTTAGCGACGAGTTGAAGACGTCATCTTGAGATTGTTGACGACGAAGTCCGAGACGTTGGATTCTACACGTCGTATAACGGAAAAAGAGTAACAAATAGCAAATAACACTTTCAATAAGGGCAAAAGGAAATCAGATGAAAAATCAAATAACAAACATTACATAAAACAAGCATGCGAGCGTGCTATTTTTACGTTACAGTCTTAACTACTGATTAACAGTTGGACACCATACTCCTATTCTTTATGATTCATTCTTATTTTATTTTACGAATTCAAGAAGCTAAGATTGTTTATATTAATATAAATTATGACATAAAACCACAGGGTGAAGGCAGGTATAACTTGCATTATTGAATTTAAGTAATAACAGACATCAGCAATTAATCACTAGTGCATGCATGGTTCAATTTAAGCAAACACCAGGCATCTAACAATTAATCATTAATGCTGGTAAAGCTTAACCTATGGTACTAATTATTGAGCAAAGTTATTGACTTATATATTATGGGCTTTTAGGGCTCATAATATGCAGTGTTATGTTTTGAATAGGATTCAGTTGCAAAGTATGTTATAATAGAATTACTTCCACATAATGAAATAGTCTAGCTTTAGGAAGTACTCTAAAGCTGGTTCTATTAATACTTATCGGTGATGCCCTATTCACTTCTTAAGTTATGGATAGTTAATCCTTAGGTTTGAGACTAAAAATGATATGCAATCATTCTTGCAGATTAATAGGGTCTTCACTTTAAGGATATTTCAATATTAGTTCTATAGCATTTGGGTCATATTAGCTCATCTATTAAATTATGCTACATCTATTATATGGAAACATATGTTAACTAAGGGCTAAAGGTACACTATGACGAGAACCCGATGTACAAATTGAAACTATCATAGACTAGGGTTGAATCTAATCATTTTCGAAATATTAAATAATCTTGTATTATGATTCATCCCTAATAGGTTCTATATGCACTATTGCTCACATGTGTATCTCAATTATACTAGTATTTGATTAGCATGATTATTCACTAACCTAATCCAGATCTAATCAATTATAAAATATTCTTACATGGCTAGGTATTACGATTTCATAAGGGAGTCTAGGAACTTCTTCTATGTATTATAACTACTCAAGTCTTCATGCATTGAATAATAATCTATTTATGAATTTGGTTCAAACAAAGGTTAATTTTTGAATATGATCTAAAACAATACTTAAGGCCACCAATTATTAAAATATAAATAATGCATGGTACACCCTAAGTATTTTTGCAGAATCATGTTCTCTACAGTCTAACTACCATAACAAAACAGGTTTCATATTATTTGGACTTATTTTAAATAAGTTATGATTATTCGAATCTTTATCATATTGAGAACAAACCTAAGCAGAAAATAATTCAAACCAACTTCAAATTTAAATATAATTGCATATTTTGATAAAATATTCTACAAGGATTCAAATAAAATGTAATATCCCGAGTATTTCTATACTCAAGCCACTGTACATTTGTACTCAAACGCTGTTCAATAATACACTGTGCTTGTGTATTTTCGTGTCTTGAGTGAACATACTTGCTTGGGATCAGAAAGAACCCTTCAACTTAAGTAATTTCGCTCATAAGTAAATTCGAATTAGGTTGGGCAAGTGCCTGTGACCCTATTAACTTCCAAAATACTTTGGGACAATTAGTAATCAACCCTGGAAGCGTTAGCCGTCAAGACCCAAGTTCAAAAGTTCGGGATGTCCGAGTATCCGGATCCAACTCCGGAATGTCCGACAAAGTCCGGAGTGTCCGGATTGGGCTGGCCGAAGGTCCAACTCCGGAGTGTCCGACCAATGTCCGGAGTGTCCTTGTTAGTGTTACCGAAGACCACAACCCGGAGTCTCCGTGTTGAGTCCTGAGAGTCCGGTATTTGCGTGTGTTTTTGTATATAAGTCCCATTTCGTGGCTCCCTTCCATTCTTTCTTCTTCTACTTTGGTTTCCCCACTTCCTTGGTGTTCTCTCCACCACCCCGAAGCTCCTCTCCAGCGAGCCACCGGCCGGTGACCCTCCCCGGTGACTCCTCCATCTCGGTGTGCTCCTCCCCAAGCCGTCATTCCCCATCCTCCACCCGGCGTTGCTCCTCCTCCATCTTCCTGGGAGGTCAGCTTTTCTCGTAGGGTTTGATTCAGGGATTCTTGGGTTCTAGAGTCGTTCATGGTGGGATTAGGACTTAGGTTTGGATTTGGGAGGCTAGGGTTGAACTTGGATTCTAGGGTTTTGGGTGTAGTGGTTCTAGGGTTGAAAATGGGATTGGGATTAGTGAATGTGGTATGCTAGAGTGGTAGATCGGGTAGTAGTAATGTCGATTTAAGGAGTTGTTAGTGTGAGTTAGAGATTTGGCGGGTTAGCGACGTTTCTCGTAGAATCGGCTAGCTCGGAGCTCCTTCCGGTTCGCTAGGTGTACGAAAGTCGTAGATCGGGTCAGCGGTGAGGTTGTAGGGAGTGGTAAGGTCTCCGTCTCCTCGTCGAGTTGGACCAAATGCCCTAGGACCGAGCATCCGGGCATATGGTCCGGAGTGTCCGGATTGTCCGGAGTATCCGGACGAAACGGTCCGAGTGTCCGCCTATCCGGATCGTCCGGATGCAAAACCGGACTATCCGGGTTAGGCCGTTTCGTCCTGGCCGTGTTGTGTTGTCCGAGTGCGTCGTTTCTTCAGGGTTTCTTGGTTGTACTTCATTCTTGTGTATTGCATGCACTTCATGGTGCATTTAAAACTTTCTTTTGCTAAGTTGTATTTCTTTCGCTGCTTTTGTTGCTTTGACCGATTAGAGGCTAGCGAGTCGGGCTTCGCCTCGAACAACCCGAGCATCATCCCTGACATCACCAAGTGCAACAACAAGGCAAGCACCTCCTTTGACCATCTTGAAACCTATATTTCACGATGTCTACTTTGATTTCTCAAACCATATGCATTGTTTATATTCAGTAAATTGCTAGTTTGTGGGAATGGTAGATATACCCTGATTTGGTGGTTTCCCTCAATTTAATTCCCTGAGATCATTGATAACCTTAGTAGGGTTAGACAATTTAATAAAATGTCACTTGGGTATAAACGATTTAGTAATTGCATACGCTTAGACACTGCAATAGAGGTGAGCAAAGTCGAGTCCTTACCAAATGCTCAAAATTATGATAAATGTAATTGGTTTTGGAAAAGTTTTGGAAATGTGAATCGTAAAGGTATATTGGTAAAAATGTGAAGTGTCTAGTTGGTAATTAGACTTGGCGGAGGTATAATATGTGCTAGTTAAACATGGTGGCGATTGGTTGGCGAGTTAAGTGGAGTTCCCGCTTGAGTCACTAGGCAAAAATATAAGGACCGAACTTGTGACGGTTTTGAATTGAACACCGTGCAACCGCAATCTTTGGGATGGGGCAGCCTATTCTAGTACTTGAAGTGTGAGGGATAGCCATGCCTGTTGGTAGGCCGAAGAGTGGACCTTTTCCCTGTGTTGAGCAAATCAAGCGCGGTGTGTGTGTCCTCACGACCGCCGTATGCGCCTTCGTGTGTGCGCTTGTACTTTTGCAGCGAGGAATCGCTCCAGTTCATGTTTGTTGATACAACGGTGTACGCCTTGCTATGGGATAATGCCGCGGCCAACAATTCGCCGTCGTCACGATGAGTATTCCGTGGTCGCCGAGTGGTGGTTGGCCTCTTATCGCCATAGTAGTGGATTTGTCGTCACCGGTCTTTGAGGTGTGGCTATAACCTCAACGATGGGAAAGAATAGATCATTCTTGTATATCGGATACCTCGTGTATCGCGTGTACCCTGGATAGACAGGGATGCAAGTCCGAGTTGTGTTTGGGTAAAGTGCGCAAACTCTGCAGAGTATCAAATAATTCTAATCGATTAGCCGTGCTCACTGCTATGAGCAATCTTCTCTAATCATATCAAGTATAGAGATTTGGTTTGGTTTTGAAAATGAAAATCTATTTCGAGTCGGTATAAAGTATGTGGTGGAATGGTACTTGATGGAATTGTGGATATGTGTATATGATTCTCGATGGGATTATGAGTATGTATGGATGTCGATTCGTATCCCGATTGCGACCATGGATGGTGGCAAATTTGTGGAGCTCAGATTATTCATTATCTTTGTACATATGTTTTATTCAAACTTTGTCTTTCAAATTAAGTATTACTTTTCGATGAACTATTTTAAATCCAAATTTTCGCAATTAACCCGGTAGAAGCTTTTATCCTGTTGAATCAGCCTGCATTTATTTATATTTCCATACACTAAAGTCTTGCGAGTACATACGTGTACTCACCGCTGTCGCTAACCCTTTTTCCACAGAGGAAGGTAATGATGATGTCCTGATGATGGCGAGCCCTTTTCTGCGAGTGTTGCGGCCAGAGTCCCTCCCTCCAATCGATGCTTTGTGGGGTGGTCGGGCCACCGCTGGTTGTCTTTCTTTTGTTTCGCTGCCGCTTTACTTCTTTTGGTTTTACGTAATGTACTCGTGTAAGGTTTACACCCGCTATGTAAATTATCGTAGTTTATCCTTTCGTGCATTGATACTCGGGTTGTGGAGTGCAGCGATCTTTGGAGCTCTTGATCCAGGGATCGATGTCGATGCGTCTGAGCACCGTCCGAAGCTAAGGGTTCGATCCCGTCGATCGAATTTTTAGGTTCAGATCTTCGGTGTCGAGGCTTCCTGTTGCTATACGGTGCTATACGCTACAGTAGACGGCGTACAGTACGGTATAGGAAGAGGGGGTCCTTACAGCGTTGGTATCAGAGCCATTGACTGCAGGAGGACTTAGTTAGCCTGGACGTTAGACTTAGGGGCAGATTTTTCTTCTCAAAATTTATTTTGAAGTACAAAACTCTATTTTCAAAGTGTAGAATGCTATTCTTGTCCATTCTATAGCTTTTCGCTTATCTACTCTTCAAAATGAATCTGATCTTAATCCAAATTTCAAAATTTGTTTCCTTCTTCTATCTTGTTCAAAAGGATTAAGAGGAATGCGGTTTTAGCTAAGAATGGGTTAAGGATAGATGTTTGTGGTTGTAATTAGGGACTATTTGTTGTTTCCCTGAGTTGGTTTTTGAATTGGTTCTTATGCTTCTTTGAATGAATGCTTGTAGTGTGTTTGTGTTTATGAGTGCATCCTTTGGGATCAATCATTCCGCACTTGATTTGCACAGTTAGTTGACTCAACTGTGCATTTCAGGATGCCTCCCGAAGAGAATAGCCAGGCGCTTCCAGCACTGATGATGCCGGGAGCGTGGCAAAGGCAGTTGGGAGCGGGGCCCAACAAATCGCGAGTCCCTACCGGTGGGTCACCGGGTTCGATCTCGGCTACATGCCCAGAGTGAGGAGCTCCTCCACCTCCTCCTCGCTCCCGATATGGCTGCACTCATGTTGCGGCAGACTCACCATGGAGTGATGGTCCAGCTGTCCAGGGCAAGAATACCGCAGAAGAAGCAGCCTCGGTTGTCGGAGTTCCAGCCGAACTCGACCGCCGAGCTTTTCTTTAGCTGAGATCCGATGGAGGCAGAGGATTGGCTTAGCGACATGGAGGAAGTTGGAGTTAGTCGGTTGCACCGATGCGGAGAAGGTTCAAGACACCGCCTACTACCTCCAGGGACCGGCAGCCGTGGTGGAGCAGCCTTCAGGGCTGTTCGCCTGCAGATCAGTCACCACATGGGCAGAGTTCAAGACCCGCCTTTCGCTCCTTCCATGTTCCAAATGGGCTTGATCGAGATCAAGAAGCGGGAGTTCTACGACCTTCGCCATGGTCTATGATGTTGATGGACTACCTCCACCGCTTCAACCATTTGTCACGCTATGTTGTCGATGAGGTGACCACCGAGGCTAGGAGAGTGACATTGTTCAAGGAGCACCTCACCGAGGAGATCCGTTTCAGCTCACGGTCATGACATTCCTAGCCTCGCAGGTCTTGGTGAGCAAGGCCATCAGCATTGAGGATGGCGCCAAGGCGCTTATGGAGAGCCGCAAGCGCAAGTGGGCAGCTCAGCGGCCAGTCAGTGGCGGACCTTCCAAGACTCGCACCTTCACTCAGTCTGGCTTCCAGCCTTCAGCGCCGCTTGATTCGAAGGTCCCAGGGCTTACCTCCTCGCCACCGCCCAGTTCTGCGATCACCTAGCCGCCTGATCAGCAGCGATTGGGGTCCCGTAACCCATTTGGCCATATCACTTGCTTCGCTGCGGCGGAAGAGCCACTGCCGCGATGCTGTCGGCGAGCAGCGGCGGCAGCTCGGTGCACCGGCCGGCCCGTGGTCGATTGGTGGGCGTGGGAGTGGGCGATCAGGGCGCCTGCCTCGAAAGCGGCTTCCTCGGGCCATGGCCGCTGAATGTGGCCACCGCAGAGGAGGCGGCAGCAGCTCGGATGTGGTGTTGGGTACGTTATCTGCTCATTCCGCACTCCGCCTTAGTACTATTTGACTCTGGAGCGTCGCATTCCTTTATTTCTTCACAGTTTGTTGTTCAGCATGAGGTCTGTTCTTCGTACCTCGAGAAGTACTTGTTGATCCGTTCGCCTGGATCTGTTTTGACTGCCGAGCTCGTGAGTCCAGGGGTTAGAATTGAGATCAACGGGGTAAATTTTCGGGGTGATCTTATCAACATTGAGACATCAGGTCTTGATGTGATTCTGGGTATGGACTGGTTGTCCAAGCATCAAGGGCATATTGATTGTGCCAGGAGATCCATTTCATTAGTCAACCCTGATGGCATTGCTGTCACCTTTTCTTCCGTTCCAGCAGTGCAGCAGCCTTTGCTCAGTGCTCTTTCCGTTACGGGGACCAGTCAGGTGCCGGTGATATGTGAGTACCCCGATGTGTTCCCTGATGAGCTGCCAGGTTTGCCACCTGATCGTGATTTGGAGTTCATCATCGATCTCTTACCTGGCACTTCTCCAATTTCTAAGCGTCCGTACAGGATGCCTGCTGATGAGCTGATCGAGTTGAAGATTCAGCTCAAGGAGCAGTTAGAGAAGGGGTTCATTCGTCCCAGTTCTTCTCCCTGGGGCAGCCCAGTTCTGTTTGTGAAGAAGAAAGACGGCACTCTTCGCATGTGCGTTGATTACCGGTCGTTGAATGAGGTCACTGTCAAGAACAAGTATCCTCTCCCTCGGATCGATGATTTGTTTGACCAATTAGGCGGAGCTCGAGTTTTCTCCAAAATAGACTTGAGATCCGGCTATTTTCAGCTCAAGATCCGTCCGGAGGATATCGTGAAGACCGCATTCACCACTCGCTACGGCCTGCATTTAGTACACAGTTGTTTCGTTTGGCCTCACCAATGCACCACGACCACCTTCATGAATCTGATGAACAAAGTCTTCATGGAGTTCCTTGATAGATTTGTGGTGGTGTTCATTGATGACATCCTCATATACTCTAAGGATGATGATGAGCACGCACTTCACTTACATATGGTGCTTAGCAAGCTTCGCGAGCATCAGTTGTATGCCAAATTCAGTAAGTGTGAGTTCTGGCTCAAGCAAGTGGAGTTTCTGGGGCATGTCCTGTCAGAAGGTGGGGTAGCAGTTGATCCACGCAAGGTACAAGACGTACTCAATTGGGAGCAGCCCCGCAATGTCCCTGAGATTCGGAGTTTTCTCGGTCTTGCCGGATACTATCGCCGGTTTATCGAGAATTTCTCCAAAATTTCTAAACCATTGTCAGCGCTACTCAAGAAGGAGAAGAAATATGAGTGGTCACCTGGTTGTGAGTCCAGTTTTCAGAGTCAAGAATAGACTCACCATCGCACCGATGTTGGTCCTTCCGACATTCACAAGAACTTCGATGTCTATTGTGATGCATCCCGCCTTGGACTTGGTTGTGTGTTGATGCAGAGGGCAAAGTGGTTGCTTATGCTTCTCGACACTAAAGCCTCATGAAGCCAATTACCCGACGCATGATTTGGAGCTTGCGGTGTTGTTCATGCTCTCAAGTTGTGGCGACATTATCTCGTAGGAAACAGATGTGAGATCTACACCGACCACAAAAGCTTAAAGTACTTCTTTTCGCAGCCAGATCTGAATTTGAGACAGCGTCGATGGCTAGAGCTGATCAAAGACTATGATTTGGGTATTCATTACCATCCTGGCAAGGCGAATGTGGTTGCAGATGCCCTCAGTCGCAAGCTGCACCACGATGAATGCCTTGGGTGTCATTGGCGATCTCACTGGTTGAAGAGTTTTAAGCTCAATCTAGAAGTGGTTGAGTATGGTTACGTTTATGCTTTAGCCGTACAACCCACTCTAGAGTCTCAGATTCAGGCAGCTCAACTACAAGATGATGCTGTGATTGAGATTAGACGCCAGTTGACTGAAAATGGCGCATCTCCAGGTTTTTCTGTGAAGTCCAATGGGCTGATCTTGCATGGGCAGCAGGTGTATGTCCCTGATAATGTTGAGATCAAGGGGTTGATCCTGTCAGAAGCTCATGATACTCCTCTCTCTGTCCATCCTGGCAGCACCAAGATGTACCAGACCTTCGCAGCAATTACGGTGGCCAGTATGAAGAAGGAGATCGCGGCTCATGTGGCGCATTGTGATGTGTGCCAGCGTGTCAAGGCTGAACATCAAAGGCCAGCCGGATTACTTCAGCCATTGCAGATCCCTGAGTGGAAGTGGGAAGAGATTGGGATGGATTTTATTACCGGTCTACCGAGGTCCTCCACCGGTCACGACTCTATTTGGGTGATCATTGACCGTCTGACCAAGGTAGCTCATTTCATCCCAGTTCATACCACCTATTCTGGAGCCAAACTAGCGGAACTCTATTTGCAGAACATTGTTCGGCTCCATGGAGTTCCAAAAGTCATAGTCTCGACCGTGGTTCAGCTCACCTCCAGATTTTGGGAGAGTTTGCAGTCCATTCTTGGCACTAAGCTATCCTTCAAGATCGCTTACCATCCCCAAACTGACGATGACGGAAAGGGCAAACCAAATCCTTGAAGACATGCTAAGGGCTTGTGTGCTGTGCTACTGACAAGTCGTGGGAGAAATGCTTGCCATTTCTTGAGTTCTCCTACAACAACGATCATCAAGTCGGTCTTGAGATGTCGCCTTCGAGGCTCTTTATGGCAAGAAGTGCAGAACACCACTGTTTTGGTCCGAGGTTGGTGAGAGGCAATTCTTCGGGCCACCATGATTGAAGGGGCTGAAAGGCAAGTTAGCTTGATTCGAGACCGGCCGAGAGAAGCTCAGCCTCGTCGAAGAGCTATCTTGATCGCCGCCGCCGCGAAGTTGAGCTTTGAGGTGGGTGACTTTGTCTACCTCAAGGTCTCACCACTCCGCGATACTCGCATGATTTCAAGTCCGCGGGAAGCTAGCCCCGCGATACATCGGTCCGTTCCGGATTTTTGAGAAGGTTGGTGTTGTGGCTTATCGGCTTGAGCTACCACCACATCTTTCGGACATTCACGATGTGTTCCACGTGTCCCAATTGAAGAAGAGTCTTCGGGTTCCATCGGAAGTTACCCAATTGGACCATCTTGATTTGCAGCCTGATCTTTCGTATCGAGAGTATCCAGTCCGTATTCTCGAGACAAATGGCGTCACACTCGCATCAGGTTATCAAGATGCTCAAGGTCCAATGGAGCAACCATTCGTAAGATGAAGCCACGTGGGAGCGTGAAGACCATATTCAGCAGAATACCCGACTTTCTTCGAGAGGATTAGCAATCTCGAGGGCGAGATTTTTGTAAGGGTAGGCTGTAATATCCCGAGTATTTCTATACTCAAGCCATCAGACATTTGTACTCAAACGCTGTTCAATAATACACTGTGCTTGTGTATTTTAGTGTCTTGAGTGAACATACTTGCTTGGGATCGTAAAGAACCCTTCAACTTAAGTAATTTCGCTCATAAGTAAATTCGAATTAGGTTGGGCAAGTGCCTGTGACCCTATTAACTTCCAAAATACTTTGGGACAATTAGTAATCAACCACAGGCGTTAGCCGTCAAGGCCCAAGTTCAAAAGTTCAGGATGTCCGGAGTATCGGATCCAACCCGAATGTCCGGATTGGGCTGGCGAAGCCGGTCCAACTCGAGTGTCCGACCAATGTCCTGAGTGTCCGGTTAGTGTTACCGAAGACCCCAACCCGAGTCTCCGGTTGAGTCGAGAGTCCGTATTGGCGTGGGGTTTTGTATAAAAGTCCCATTTCGTGGCTCCCTTCCATTCTTTCTTCTTCTACTTTGGTTTCCCACTTCCTTGGTGTTCTCTCCACCACCCCGAGCTCCTCTCCGAGCCACCGGCCGGTGACCCTCCCCTGACTCCTCCATCTCGGTGTGCTCCTCCCCAAGCCGTCATTCCCCATCCTCCACCCGGCGTTGCTCCTCCTCCATCTTCCTTGGAGGTAAGCTTTTCTCTTAGGGTTTGATTCGCGGGATTCTTGGGTTCTAGAGTCGTTCATGGTGGGATTAGGACTTAGGTTTGGATTTGGGAGGCTAGGGTTGAACTTGGATTCTAGGGTTTTGGGTGTAGTGGTTCTAGGGTTGAAAATGGGATTGGGATTAGTGAATGTGGTATGCTAGAGTGGTAGATCGGGTAGTAGTAATGTCGATTTAAGGAGTTGTTAGTGTGAGTTAGAGATTTGGCGGGTTAGCGACGTTTTCTCGTAGAATCGGCTAGCTCGGAGCTCCTTCCGGTTCGCTAGGTGTACGAAAGTCGTAGATCGGGTCGCGGTGAGGTTGTAGGGAGTGGTAAGGTCTCCGTCTCCTCGTCGAGTTGGACCAAATGCCCTAGGACCGGAGCATCCGGGCATATGGTCCGGAGTGTCCGGATTGTCCGGAGTATCCGGACGAAACGGTCCGGAGTGTCCGGCCTATCCGGACTGTCCGGATGCAAAACCCGGACTATCCGGGTTAGGGCCGTTTCGTCCTGGCCGTGTTGTGTTGTCCGAAAGTGCGTTGTTTCTTCAGGGTTTCTTGGTTGTACTTCATTCTTGTGTATTGCATGCACTTCATGGTGCATTTAAAACTTTCTTTTGCTAAGTTGTATTTCTTTCGCTGCTTTTGTTGCTTTGACCGATTAGAGGCTAGCGAGTCGGGCTTCGCCTCGAACAACCCGAGCATCATCCCGGACATCACCGAAGTGCAACAACAAGGCAAGCACCTCCTTTGACCATCTTGAAACCTATATTTCACGATGTCTACTTTGATTTCTCAAACCATATGCATTGTTTATATTCAAGAAATTGCTAGTTTGTGGGAATGGTAGATATACCCTGATTTGGTGGTTTCCCTCAATTTAATTCCCTGAGATCATTGATAACCTTAGTAGGGTTAGACAATTTAATAAAATGTCACTTGGGTATAAACGATTTAGTAATTGCATACGCTTAGACACTGCAATAGAGGTGAGCAAAGTCAGTCCTTACCAAATGCTCAAAATTATGATAAATGTAATTGGTTTTGGAAAAGTTTTGGAAATGTGAATCGTAAAGGTATATTGGTAAAAATGTGAAGTGTCTAGTTGGTAATTAGACTTGGCGGGAGGTATAATATGTGCTAGTTAAACATGGTGGCGATTGGTTGGCGAGTTAAGTGGAGTTCCCGCTTGAGTCACTAGGCAAAAATATAAGGACCGAACTTGTGACGGTTTTTGAATTGAACACCCGTGCAACCGCGCAATGCTGGATGGGGCAGCCTATTCTAGTACTTGAAGTGTGAGGGGATAGCCATGCCTGTTGGTAGGCGAAGAGTGGACCTTTTCCTGTGTTGAGCGATCAAGCGCGGTGTGTGTGTCCTCACGACCCGCCGTATGCGCCTTCGTGTGTGCGCTTGTACTTTTGCAGCGAGGAATCGCTCCGGTTCATGTTTGTTGATACAACGGTGTACGCCTTGCTATGGGATAATGCGCGACCAACAATTCGCCGTCGTCACGATGAGTATTCCGTGGTCGCCGAGTGGTGGTTGGCCTCTTATCGCCATAGTAGTGGATTTGTCGTCACCGGTCTTTGGGTGTGGCTATAACCTCAACGATGGGAAAGAATAGATCATTCTTGTATATCGGATACCTCGTGTATCGCGTGTACCCTGGATGACAGGGATGCAAGTCTGAAGTTGTGTTTGGGTAAAGTGCGCAAACTCGCAGAGTATCAAATAATTCTAATCGATTAGCCGTGCTCACGGTTATGAGCAATCTTCTCTAATCATATCAAGTATAGAGATTTGGTTTGGTTTTGAAAATGAAAATCTATTTCGAGTCGGTATAAAGTATGTGGTGGAATGGTACTTGATGGAATTGTGGATATGTGTATATGATTCTCGATGGGATTATGAGTATGTATGGATGTCGATTCGTATCGATTGCGACCATGGATGGTGGCAATTGTGGAGCTCGATTGTTACATTATCTTGTACATATGTTTTATTCAAACTGCCGTCTTTCAAATTAAGTATTACTTTTCGATGAACTATTTTAAATCCAAATTTTACGCAATTAACCCAATAGAAGCTTTATCCTGTTGAATCAGCCTGCATTTATTTATATTTCCATACACTAAAGTCTTGCGAGTACATACGTGTACTCACCGCTGTCGCTAACCCTTTTCCACAGAGGAAGGTAATGATGATGTCCCGGATGATGGCGAGCCCCTTTTACTCGCGAGTGTTGCGGCCGTAGTCCCTCCCTCCAACAAGCTTTGTGGGTGGTCAGGCCACCGCTGGTTGTCTTTCTTTTGTTTCCGCTGTCGCTTTACTTCTTTTGGTTTCTGTAATGTACTCGTGTAAGGTTTACACCCAGTTATGTAAATTATCGTAGTTTATCCTTTCGTGCATTGATACTCGGGTTGTGGGTACGCGATACTGGGCTACTGATCCAGGGATCCAAAGATCGGATGCGTCTGACAGCACCGGTCCGGTTAAGGGTTCGATCCCGTCGATCGAATTTTTAGGTTCAGATCTTCGGTGTCGAGGCTTCCTGTTGCTATACGGTGCTATACGCTACAGTAGACGGCGTACAGTACGGTATAGGAAGAGGGGGTCCTCACATAAAATAAGTTCCATTCAATGTGGATTTCATTTGCATAATTTCTACACGTAGCTAGTTTTAGACCAAAAGATACTATTTTTTTTTCTGTAAACTTAATCACTTAGCTAGCCACTGTTTATTTTAGTTTCATCTACAATAGAACAAAAGGGACTACCTGACGTTTTATAATGAAATATTATTTTGAGCCTTTGATATTTGCATGGCGTGATATATGTATATGCTTACTTTCTGTATGTGGAAGATAAAGCTATATAGGAACTTGATTCAACTAAAGTTAAACACCGTATTTTTATAGGATTAAATGTTTAGGACCCATAAACACATACTAACTAGTTTCTCGCCTATTATCATTTATTTGGGAAAGACGCATATTGATTGTTGTATATAGATAACAAGTTATAAATGAACTTGGTTCAATCTAAGATAAATAATATATGCAAACATCATTCTAATTTGCAACACCTTATATGAGGGCTTTTAGAGATTATATATGCATGTCGGTACATTCGGATAGTACCACAAGACATTAACAATTAGCTAGAACTAAGCATACTTATGCTATGACGCTATGGTTATTTGTTTGTACACAATTGACTATAAGCGCTAGCAACCAGAATGCTAATTAGTAGCTAATAAACAATAAAATTTTCTTGTAACAAACTAAAACACATACTACAAATCTAGGTACTGTTGATCCCTAAATAAGCAACATGGAAACTACTGAAGTGCTTGAGCTACCTTTGGTTTGGGGCCACTGATCAGTGAATGAAAAATGGACCAAGCCTTTCGCAGCTACAGTAGCTCGAGCTACAGTACACACCATGGGAGGGTCTGCAAGGTTTGGCCGGCGGTGAAGCAAGCATGGAGAGGAAGAACCGAAGCCAAAAATGGAAACCCGGGGTCGCAACGAGTCCATAGGTGGTCTCGGTTTCGGTTGGGATGGACCATAGTGGTGGCGCCATGGAGATGAACCAAAGGGCATGGTGGCTCATGGTGGTGGTTCAATTCGGTGGAAGAATGAAGAAATTGATATGGGTGTTTTGGTCGTGGATGGATGAAGATGCTTCATGCCCATTTAATTGGAAAATGGTTAGCTAATTGAGGAGCTAGGTTGGATTAGGGGATTTCGGCCATGAAGGAAAATGGAGGAATTGGAGGTGTTTCCAATGGAATTGACGCTTGATTTTGGAGGAGGAGATGCTAGGGAGGATGGGGAAGCTTCATAGTTGATCATGGTTGGTTGGAGATTGATCCTTGCTTTGATTTGTGTCCAAAATGAGAGAGAAACAGAGGCTGCTGTTATATGGCTCGAGCTGGGCGTGGGGAGCAAGGAGAAGGCTCTTACAAGTGGGCCCCATCAATAGTAGACCATTTTAAGTCGGTTTGCAGACAGCACAGCTCAAACGCATTTAATCGGGTGGCCAGATCACGTCTAGATTTTTCGTAGATTTTTATGGAGAGTCCTGGATAAGTTATCTTGCTACTGTAAAAATTTGAGAAGCTAATTCATTGTAATTATTTAATTAAAATTCTGACAATCAAGACTGTACAGAATTTATATTTCGGAATTTTATTTTATTGAGGGACTAATTCAAATTATAAATTTTTGAAAATTTTACACAAGGTTTATAATGTTGTCAGGAACATTCCATAAAAATTTTATATCTAAAAATTTAGTATTTATTTCCTAATAATTCTTTTACTCTATTTTACTGATTTTCAGGATGGGAATAAATAAATGATAATAAATAGTAAAACCAGTTATTTATTTTTGAAAATTTTCGTGGATGAGGATAAGGTTACTGAGCTCACATGGTAAAAATATTAGGTGCTGGAGAGCTCTACAATTTTCTCCAAAATTCTAACAAGGGCCTGGTCAAAGATAAGGTTCTCCAATTATTTTATCTTATCATCTTGCAAAATGATTTCACACCTACTTTTGACCAGCCAAGGTTGTTTCTAGGGTATTCTAAGGTTATCTAAAATTTACTATGGTAATTTTAACCTTTTACCATTTTACCATTTTATCTTTTACCTCTTTATCTTTTACTTCTTATCTTTTTATCAATTCTCTTTTCAAAGAAGGAAATCAATAAATGATTTTACAAATTTAGAAAAGATGTTTATTAAAAATTAAGATCATCTTTGAATCTCATTTTAATAATTTGTTCTTTTGGAAAAGAATTTTCCAAATTGAATTTACTTTTTGTCAAGTTTTAGGGAAAAGATATGAGGATATCAAATTTCAAATTAAATTCTTGATTCCAATCTAAAATTGCTATTTGATTTTATTTTCAAATCTTAGATTTTCATTTTTCTAATTTTTGAAAATGTTGGGATGTTACATATATGAAAGGGCATTGCACTGCGATCGATGGTGTGATCAATGCTAGTATTGTTTGAACGTCAAAATGGCGGGGAAGACGTGGGGGCGAATGGATATCCGTGTCGGTTCTTATCAAGAACCGACTGTGATGTTGACTTGCTTTACAGTCGGTTCCTTTTGAGAACCGACACTGATATATTATCTGTGTCGGTTCTATAAAGAAACCGACAGTGTTGAGAATCAAATTATCACAGTCGGTTTTACATATAAGCGACGGTGATAACTAATTAATCACAAACGGTTCTTCTATAGAACCGATTGTGATGAGGCTCGCTAGGTTTTATATGTACCGTCTGGACTCGGGAATGAACTTATTAACTCTCGTCGAGTTAGTTCGCTAGGCGATTTCTCTATTTTCCAGCCTATCTTACCTGTGGCTTTATTCAAAAGGTGGGCCCGATTCCTTCGAATCCCTTCAATGTTGTATTAACGTACATTATTCGATTTTGATTTGGTCTCATTAGCAGAGTGTATGGTGGAGGAGATCGGTGCGTTGAAGGTCTCCGTTAATTGAAACCCTAGCTAGCTTGATCAGGAGCTAGATTTCCCCTCGTTTGTGGTTTTCCTCGAAAGGTGACCAGCATTAATTCTTAGAAATCTCTTCAATATTGCATTAGGACTTAAATTAAATTTTTTTATTTGGTGAATGTGTACATTACATGTCATAATTGTTTTAATATAATTAATATGATCAATTATATATAATAGTTAATTAAATTGCGTAACCTATCGTCTCCCGTTCGAGGGTGCTTGTTTATAAGTATGCTAAAATGGCATATTTATAAATAAGCGATCTCAGTATCCACGTTTTTTGGGCGATTCGAGGATATGTGGCGAGGGCAAGTTCTAAGCCTGTACAAAGCGTAGTGAAAGTTTCGGCAGATCTCCTCGCGGTGTTCTCCGAATACACATCCTCTTGACATGTTGTCGATACGTGTATTTGGAGAACAGCGAGAGATGTCGCCAAATTTTCTCTAAAGTTTGTACAACATCTTAATTAGGAACTTGCTCGAACCACATATCCTCGAATGGGATTAGGACCTGACCTACTTAGAGATTAGGAGTCATCGTTGGTACGTACGTACTTAGTCGGTCTACAGATATACGTTTCTTTAAGATCATTCAACAAAAAAACTTTGTTTTCGGGTTCAACCCTTCTTTTATTTCATTGATTAGGGCATTATTAATTTATTGTTTGCGGTTTACTTGTAGATGGACCGTGAAGAATGGATGTATCACAAAAGCCGTGTGAGTGCTTGTGAGACCCTCATTTTTATGTCATTAAATAACATAAATATGAGGCTCTTTTAAGTGCATCCTTTGCCATTCCCATGATCAGTGGCTGGCACGCACAAACACAATTTGGATATTACAGCCACACAAATACACACTTTTATTACATCACAAGTTTTAAAGTGTTATTACAATACCAAAAGTAGCAGGAAATTAAAACCATGTCTCATAGTATGCCATCTATTCCATAACTCCACAGGCAACTGCTGAGATGAACTTAGAAAGATCAGTCGTCGCTAAAATTCGCAGGTTCCTCATACTCATTCCCGTCATTATCGAAATCTTGCTCATCACCTAAAAATATTTGTTGAAGCAAGTTGAGTACATTGGTACTCGCAAGACTTTATAGTGTATGCAATTCCTGGAATATATGCAGGCTGAAATAGATAGTGGGTTTCTACAGTTGTTTTGCATAAAGCGAAAGTTTTGAATGAAGTAATACTGAATAGTAATGGAAAGCATAAACTGAATTTAAAACAGTTTGATAAGTAATCAAAATATCAAGTATTGACAGAAATAACAATAAATTACTCACGGCCCTTTTGTGAGTAAAGATAATGGAAAAGACCCTCCATGGTCTTATACGAACAAATATAACAATAAGTGACATTTAACAAATGTGAATCACTTTCCAAATCATTTTATCAAGAGTTTTAGAAAATAGAAAACAACTAACTAGTGTCAATTCGCCAAGTCATCCATGACCGTGGATACGGCTATTCGAATAGTTTTAGACTCTGCAGAGTTTGTACTGCTTTACCCACAAGATATGTTCTCCCTTTTTGCAAGCTATAAGACACACTTCCTTTGGTATGCCCGCGAGGAGTTCATAACGAAACTGTTCGATTACTTGAACCTTAACTTTGCACTAGCCCAGTGACGTTACCCCTGACTATGATGGAAGCAACAAACGGTGAAATATAGTATTCAGAGCCCGCGGCTCAAATGGTACAACAACAGCCCCAATTCATAGCCAGGCGTACACCGTTACAACGGCAGATGCCAACACCTCGGTGATGACACCTCCCTCGAGCAAACCAATACTCGGAATACTCGTGCTACAACTGCCTACCAATGTGCAAAGCTAATTCCCAAATAATTTAATAAGTTAAGACTGTCCCAGTCCAGTACTTGTGGATGTACGGTTTACTTGGATCATGCAACACTACGTTCGGTCCTCAAAGTGACATGGGCGATAACTCCACCCTAGCTACGTACACGTTAAAACATGTACAACCGGCTATTGCCAATAATCACCCACATCAAAACAGTAGTTTTATTTTCATTTTTATCAAACTACCAGTATCCTTTACTGCTTAAATAAACCATAAAAGATTTCATAAAGAAAGATGTGTGGGTGTAAATGTCGCTGACGTTTTCTAAGCATTACTAAGCAAATGCAATTAGTAAGCGTTATTCCCATCTGACATATGAATCTACTCATTCCTAGGGTTATCATGGAGCTTATGTCAACAATATTCAGGAAATCCTCCAATATGGGTTATAGCTACCATACAACAGATAATAAGGATTTGCTAGAATATAAGGCATGCAGGCAGATTGTTAATCACATTTTAGTTGATTATGAAATCTGGGTTCAAAATGCTCAAAGGGGTGCTTGCCTTGCTCCTCGACGGTGTAAGCTGGATCTGTGTCGTCGATAGCGTAGTCGGTAGCCTCAGCGTCTATACGTCGATTAAGAACATGGCAAAAAGAATACTTCAATATCGATAAAAGAAGCAAATACACAAACAACAAGGATAGCAGCTGAAAGATCCAAATGAAATCAACTCAAATCAATCAATGATGGCAATCACTTAATCAATTCATGTATTAAGCAAGTTATAAGATTTTGGGCCTAAGGCAAAAGCTTAATGACATACAACATGATTACCTTTCTTTATGTGATATTTCATTTTAATTTACGAATTCAGGAAGCTAAGATTGTAGGTTTATTTTTAACAAAGTTCATTTGTAGGGTGTATGACTAATTGTACTAATACAAATTAGTATATAAAGCAACCTTAATCATATGTAATGAAAGAACATGGTAAATCCTAACTTTTATCTTACTAAATGGTCCTAATCAGTGTAATGAGCACAAAGAAACAAATTTTATTCATTTTGGATCATTTTGATCAAGTTATTGCAATCATATTAAATTTATACATTAAATAAAGTCCTAATATGAAATTTTCACAAACTAGTTCCAAATCCAAATCTAATTGCATATTTGGACAGTACTTGACCCAAGGATTCCAACAAAGTTGGTTTCACTCAATTTAGACTTTATTTGCAAAATCTCTAAATGACACATATTTAAATTCTTCTCTTTAAATTCAAATTCAGATTTAACTTATTAAACAAGTTCAAGATATTTTTGCTGATTATGAAACTAGGGAATTTATAATGAATTTACAAATTTGTTTCATTCAATTTGGAGCTATAGGTAAAAAGTTATAAGCATTTGAATTAAATTGGTTTACTAAAAATCCAGATAAATAGAAAATACGTTTTCTAAAAAGGAAAACGTATTTCCTTGATTTACGCGGGCTGGGTTTTGGATTCGATGGTATCGTCGGTGATCGACCCGATCCGTCGGCGACTTGCGTCGCGACACGCTATTGCGCGACCAAGCCGGCCCGCCGCAGCGGTGACTCCGTCTTGGCGTCGACCAGCCACACCGCCCACACGCGGCAGAGCTTGGCTCGGCCGCGAGCGCAGCGAGCATGAGACCGACCTCCGGGCCCGTGATAGAGGCACTGCAGCGCGAGGAGTTGGCCGTCGACCTCGCCGGCTCTCCGGCGGCGTCGATCGAGTTTGGAGGGTTCCTACGGCATTAGTGGACCACGGTGAACCTAGGGGACTACTTAGGTACGGGTAGTGCTCGGAGGAATCGAGCTCTCGGCGGTGACCGGCGGAAGCTCACGGCGGCGCAAGGTGCGGCGATGCTACGGTTCAATCCGGAACGAATGGCTATGTGTATGAGCTTTAGGAGATCATAAGGACTCTATTCATGCACTTAGATCGGAGGAAGGGTGAACGGGCAGTGTTCTCACCGTGCGGCGGCGAAGGCGGCGGAGGTTGCACGGTGCGAGAGTTCCTCGAGGCGTTTCGGGCTACAAGGAGACGCGTAAAAGATTCATGAGTATCAGTGGATGCTCGAAAGCCAATCAATTTGGATAATCTCTTACCGAGCCAAGCGAATTCGAAATTTCCCCCAACTTCGGCTTCGCCGGCAACGGAGAAGACGATGGAGGTTTTGGTGGTTTCGTTAGCTTAGGGGAAGAATGGACGTGTTGCCCGAGTTTGGTGGAGTTCGAAGGTGCTAATCATCCCCTTAAATAGGCGAAAGAGATAGTAGGGATTAGGATTGATCGGGGGAGGATAAGGCGGCGGCTCTGGAAGCTCTCCCCTCGGCTCGGCCAAGGGTCAAAGGTACAGGGCAAGGCATGGGCAAGGTGCTCCGTGGCAGTGGCCAACTAGGGCTCCTTCGGGGCACGCGAGATTGCGGCGCGGAAGCGACAAGAATGGAGGCGGTTTAGTGAGCTCTGTCGGCAGAGAGAGCGAGAGAGAGCAGAGAGGTGGCTGAGGGAGAAGAAGGCTCTGGCCTTCGGGGTCCACAAGGCAGAGAGGGAGAAGAGAGATAGAGAGGAAAGGGAGATGCTGACGCGTGGGCGGGAGGCTTCTGGGTCCCTGTCGGCAGTGGTGCCAGCGCAGGGGTTGCTGGACACATGGACCCATACGTCAGGATGGGGAGTAATCTCTAGTTTCTTCCCCAGACAGCGCAGAAAACAAATTAATTCACGGGTCAAAACATCTCGAGATTTTTCGAAACTTTTTCTACAAGTTGCTGGGTGAGTTATCTACTTCCAGTAAAAATTTGAGGTTAAAACAATCTACCAATTATTTTTATTAATTCTGACAGTGAAAGCTGCACAGAAAATCAATTTGCTTTTCAGCTTGGTTAAAGGACTAAATAAACATATTTATTTTTTTGAAATTTTTACTGAAGGTGTATCTCTATACAATGGACCTACCATAAAAATTTCAACATTAAATTCTTATTATTTAATTCTCCATAAATCTTTTATTGATTTCTGCAGAATTTCAAATTTGCCTAAAATAAATGCTAAAACATAGAAAAAATGATTATTAATTTTTGAAACTTTTTGTGGGTGAAGATGATATGTCTGAGGTCTTATGGTAAAAATCCCAAGGTCTAGATTGCTCCACAACTCTCTCTAAAAATCTGACATGGGACTGGCCAGAAATAAAATTTACCATTTTAATTTGTTTTCTTTACTCTTAAATGCATTCACATGGTCTTTTGACCATTTAGGGGTATCTTCTAGGGTTTGGCCAGGTTATACAAGATTTTTACCATGGTAATTTTATTTCTTATCACTTTACTATTTTCTCTTTTCTTTTCTTTTCTTTCTTAAATTCCAATATTCATTTAATTAATTCAACCAATAGATCAAAAATCAATAAATACACATAAAATCAAGAAATACAACACAAAACTGATTTCACATTTTTAATATTTGATTTTTATTACTTTATAAATTTGAGGATGTTACAGTGCTGAATTTCAGAGGGGAGTTAAGGAGTTCATAAGAATTGCAGAAGAAGATATGGTTATGAGGGGTGTAAAGTTCATATATTGTCCTTGTATTGATTGCACCAATCTTAGGAGATTTAACAACTCATCTCAAATTGAAGGCCATTTGATTCGACGTGGCTTCGTGAGGAATTACACGTGTTGGATCCATCATAGGGAGACAGGTAGTACCCCTGTGATATGCAACGAAGATATGCTGGAAGCCGATCAGGAGTTGGAGCGTGATATGTTTGATGAGGATAATTTAGATCAAATGTTGCGGGATGTGGAGGGAAATTACACGGAAAGAGAGTTCGAAAAATTTAAAAGCTTGATGGATGACGATGCCAAACCATTGTTTTCAGGTTGCAAAGGGGAATACACCAAGTTGGGTTCGGTCCTTGCATTGTTTGAACTGAAGGCAAAACACCGTTGGACAGATACAAGTTTCAATGCACTTTTTATACTTCTTTCGGATATGCTTCGAGGGAAACGAGTTGCCAACAAGTATTTATGAAGCGAAGAAGCTATTATGTCCCATGGGAATGGAAATAGAAAGGATACATGCATGTCCAAATGATTGCATACTATACCGCAACGTCCATAAGGAACTACGCATTTGTCCAGTTTGTGGTGTACCCCGATACAAACAAAATGAGAAGCGTAATGACAAGAAGCGTAAGAACCGAATTGACGACGGTGAAGATGTGAAAAAGGGGCACCCGACCAAGGTGTTGTGGTATTTGCCCATCATTCCCCGTTTAGAGCGGTTATTTGCAAATCCTAAAGAGGCAAAATTGTTGCGTTGGCATTATGAATCTCGAAAGGAAGATGGCAAGTTGAGACATCCCGCTGATTCGGCTCAATGGAGAAACATTAATTGGAAACATGAGGAGTTTGGTGCCGAGATGAGGAACATAAGATTTGGATTGAGTACGGATGGTATGAATCCGTTTGGTAATATGAGCAGTCGACACAGTACTTGGCCAGTTTTGTTGTGTATCTACAATTTGCCTCCTTGGTTATGCATGAAGCGGAAGTATATCATGATGTCGTTGCTAATCTCAGGACCCAAACAGTGGGGTAATGATATTGATGTGTACCTATCACCACTAATTGAGGATTTGGTAAAATTGTGGAATGTGGGGGTTGAGGTGTGGGATGCATACAAAAGAGAGAACTTCACCCTACGGGCTATGATATTTTGCACCATAAATGATTTTCCAACCTTTGGTAATTTGGCGGGCTATAGCACGAAGGGAGCCAAAGCTTGTCCAATTTGTGAAGAGGACACTGATAGCTTGTGGCTGCCGAATTCGAGGAAAACGGTGTACATGGGTCACCGTAGGTTTCTACCCTGAAGTCATCGATATCGTAAGATGGATGAAAAATTTGATGAAAAGAGGGAAGTTCGTGCAGCCCCGCAGCCTATGACTGGAAGGCAAGTATATTCACGCGTAGAGGATATCGATGTTCAGTATGGTAAGAGCCGTAAATCTGTTCGTCCTAGGACCATTTGGAAAAAGAGGTCGATATTTTGGGACTTACCATATTGGAAGGAGTTAGATGTCTGTCAATGTATTGATGTCATGCACGTTGAGAAAAATGTTTGTGATAATTTGGTAGGCATCCTGCTGAACATACCTGGGAAGACCAAGGATGGTGTGAATGCTCGCCGCGATATGACCTACATGGGGATCAGGCCCAAGCTTGCGGTGATGGAGGAGGATGGAAAAGGGCCGTACATCCCCATTTGCATGCTACACCTTATCCAAGAAAGAGAAAGAAGACCTCTGCAAGTGTCTCCACGATATTAAAGTTCCATCGGGCTACTCCGCAAACATTAAGAAGCTTGTGTCTATGGATGATTTGAAGTTGATCGGTATGAAGTCCCACGATTGTCATGTCTTTATGACCCAAATGCTCCTCGTTGCAATCAGAAATATCCTACCGGATGACGTCAGGTTGGCAATCACGGTTATGCTATTTCTTCAATGCGATTTCATGCAAGGTTATTGATCCGATATCTTTGGACAACTTACAAAGTGAGGTGGTGCAGACTCTTTGTCGACTTGAGATGCATTTCCCCGTCGTTCTTCGACGTCATGGTCCACCTCGTTGTTCACCTTATTAGAGAGATTAAGATTTGTGGACCCGCATTCTGCGTTACATGTATCCGCTCGAGAGGTACATGGGTATATTAAAGTCATATGTGAGGAATAGGTCAAGCTTTGAGGGTAGTATTATTGAAGGTTATGGGATCAAGAGGTTATTGAGTTCTGCGTGGACTACCTAGGTAAAAGACAACCGATTGGTGTTCCTATATCTCGTCATGAGGGCAGACTTGGTGGCAAAGGAACCATTGGGTCAAATCTAATGAGCCCACAATTTGATATGTCTTGTAAAGCGCATTTCACAGTCTTGCAACACAAGTATGAAGTTCATCCATACATCCAACAGCACAAGTTGATATTACAGAAGAGAATCCACTTATGGATGAGCTTTCCATCACACGAGAACACAACGATCGATTCCTCACATGGTTCAAAGAAAAGGTGAAGGTCTCCGTTAGTACCGAGGATGTCAAATGGTTGGCTGATGGACCAAGATTTAATATACAGACATGGCAAGGTTACGATATTAATGGCTACACATTTTATCTTGAAAGTCAAGATGCAAAGAGTACGAGTGCAAAAGCAGTGGTGTGAGCATAGATGCTTTGTCCGATGATCACTCAATTAGAGGATCGTCAATCGCAATGAACTGTTACTACGGGATGATCGAAGAAATATGGGAGCTCGACTACGGAATATACCAAGTTCCATTGTTCCGATGTAAGTGGGTGGGACTTCCTCACGGAGTTAAGGTCGATAAGACAGGTTTTACACTTGTTGATCTGAATAGATCGCCTCTGAGATGAACCGTTCGTCCTCGCAGCAAGCAACTCAAGTTTTCTCGTGCATGATCCGGCCAATCCGAGGTTGCACGTCGTACTTCATGGCAAGAGGAGGATTGTTGGAGTTGAAAATGTCGTAGATGAAGAAGAGTACAACCAATTTGATGAAACACCTCCGTTTGCGAGATGGGGCATGTCTTAAGCGGTGACGACGGCACACAGGGAACACATTACATGCGTGTAGATCATCAAGAAGGGTTGTATTTTAAATAAATTATGTTGTAAGAATTCCCTGTATAATGTGGCATTTTGTAGAATATATATGTCAAATGGATCTTATAGTATAGCAAATTTGAAAAAGATTTGACTTTTCGACTCTTTTGAATGAAGATTCTGTTTTAAAAAAAATTAGAAATTGGATCATAGTTATCACAATCGGTTCTTTAGGAAAGCCGCGCAGATAGTATAATTGCGATCGGTTCTTTTAAAGAACCGACACGAGATCTCCACATATTGCGATCGGTTGTTCTATAGAACCGACACGTATACTCGATATAATTGCGATCGGTTTTCTATAGAAACTTGACCGTGATAAAACCCAGAGCATTTTCATTTCTAAGACGCACTCAGTTCATTTCGGCGCCAAGACCGATTTCGTTTCAATTCATTCCACAACCCTAGCTCCACCACCTCCCGCACCGGCGCCTCCCCCTCCGGCTCCTCCCACACCCTAGCTCGACCACCTCCCCGACCGGCGCCTACCCGTGGCGCCTCCCCCGGCTCCTCCCCATTGGCGGGTATCCGTGGCGCCTCCCCGGCGCCTCCCTCTGGAGTCCTCCCCAGCGCCTCTGGCTCCTCCCCATTGGCGGGTATCCCGTGGCGCCTCCCCGGCGCCTCCTCTGGGTCCTCCCCGGCGCCTCCCCCAGCGGCTCCTCGGCTCGTCCCCCCATCGGCGCGTCCCCATCGGCTCCTCCCCATTGCCGACTTCGGTTCGGCGCCTTGTAAGATGTATTTGGACTGTGGGCTGTAATTGGTTGTAAATAGCTCGATGATGATTGCTTTTGAATGAGGCTTGATTAATCGATCATTAAAGGAACTTGCTAGACCTAGAACAACACCGCTCTTAGTGACAATTTGGTGCCACTTGCTCTTAATGCATTGTTCTAGGTCGAGCGATCTTGTGCTTATTCCTTTATGCTCTTAGTGACAATTTGGTGGCACTTGCTCTTAATGCATTGTGGTAGGGTTAGATTAGTGCTATATTCATTACGATATTATCTTTGTACTTGTTGTTTTACGTATAGAGCAAAGGTCTTTGTTCTAGGGTTGTGTAATCCTTAAATTTTTAGATGTAATAGCCGGTGATATATTGGCCATCTAGAAGTTGGACGGCTAATTAATTTAGCAACCCTTCTATAGCAACTGAGAGCAATCCATCATTGCAATTTGAAACTTGTAACACATGCTATATTATCGCACTTTATTAACGATTTTAGTTGCGTAACCTATGCGTCTCACGTTCGAGGGTGCTTGTGTATAAGTATGCTCAAATGACATATTTATAAATAAGCGATCTCAGTATCCCACGTTTTGGGCCAGTTCGAGGATATGTGGCTCGGGCAAGTTCTAAGGCGTTGTACAAACTTAGAAAGTTTGTGACATCTCACTGGTGTTCTTCGAATACACACCCTCTTGACCTGTTGTCGAGGCGTGTATTTGAAGAACAACGGGAGATGTCACAAATTTTCTCTATAGTTGTTCTACAGCTTAGGAACTTTCTCGAACCACATATCCTCGAATGGGATTAGGACCTAACCTAATTAGAGATTAGGAGTCATCGTTTGTACGTCACGCATTTAGTCGGTGTACTGAGATAGACATGTGAATTGCTTTCTATTATGTGAAATTTGAATTGCTTCCTCTCATGAAGTTTAGGTTTGACAATATACGTACTTACTTTGAAATGTCGCAAAGAGAGAGCACCGGCTCAACGCCCGAGAGAGAAGAAGGTCCTGCTACCCCATCGAGGAAGGTTAGAAAGGCCGGAAGGACCGAATAAAGGAGCCACAGGGAGAACGCCGCAAGTGCTCCACTTCAATGCCAGGGGTTTGCACGGTCTGGCAGTTTAAGGGCGCTACTCCTCTTTTATCGGCCAATTGGTGAGGAGCGAGTGCCGATCACAATTAAGGACTGGAGGAAGGAAGTAAGCGACGAGCAGAAGAACCGACTGTGGGACGAAGTTAAGGGAAAATGGATTATACCAGAGGAAGATGAAATCAATGCGAGACGGTACGCCTTGAAGAGAATGGGTGTGGCTTTGAGGCATTTCAGGGTGACCATGCATACCGAGTTCGTGTTGAAAGACCGTACTCCCTTCCAAAGGTATCCATTTGTTACACCCGAGGTTTGGGAGGAGTTCGCAGGATGAGGAGTGCGCCTGAGGCGGAGGAGCCGAGAGAGAAGAATATCGCTATACTGAGGCGTAACACACACGCCGCACCACCTCGGTTCCGATGGAGTGCGTAGGGAAGAAGGCGAGTGGAGTGCGACTAGCCTCTGAGTGTGCAACCTCTGGGACAACGATGCCTTACTCCCACATATGCGAAGAGCGGCACGCGATCGGGTATTAGCGAGGGCGAAGAAAACCTCGGCGGTCGATTGTCATTCCAAACCCCGCGACCGCACGGATCGTCCACGACCATCGTAAGATATCTAACATAGTACATTGCATATTATATTCCCATTGTATTTTAGTAATAATTTATATTTGCGACTGCAGGAGGAGGTAAGCACGCAAAAGAGCAAGGAGCATTTCAAAGCCAAGGGTCACAGGACATCCTGTGTTCGGCAATCGAAGCCCGATCATAAGGGCGGTGCTTGCCGCAGTGCGAGTATACGAAGAGGTCCTTCTTTGTAGAGGAGAGCGCCCGGTGCCAGGGCAAGATCATGGGAAGCACGTGAGGCGCGGATCCGTTTGCGAG
Organism: Rhipidocladum racemiflorum; assembly: GCA_036346355.1. Classification (NCBI taxonomy): domain Eukaryota; kingdom Viridiplantae; phylum Streptophyta; class Magnoliopsida; order Poales; family Poaceae; genus Rhipidocladum; species Rhipidocladum racemiflorum. The sequence goes on from CM070586.1 coordinate 26,344,500, forward strand.
ATGAAGGAGGAGTTGAAGGAGGAGTTAAAGGTGAGATGATGGCGATGTTCTCCCGAATCGATTCTCAACCATCGCCTATGCTCGCCCTAGCAGTGCGCTTCCAATAAGGAAGTGTGCATTCCACACCTCAAGGTAATAAGCTGTTTGAGACCAAAAGGTACATGAGTAAGCTTAACACAGTTATGATGAAGATGCTGATCACTTCTTGCGAGGTCCTGCCAAGTGCCGGCTAGTCCTGATCGACGACGGAATACAGATTGAGGCTGCGCGGGGTTGCATTTCCAAGCAAGGAGGATGACCACGGTGCATGGTATACCTTTGGGGATGGGCTACATGAGGGTGCAGGTGGACTATGTCCCACGATGTTTACATGTCTCATGCCCTGGAGTTCCCCGAACGAAGATATCACCACTCTCGGGCAAGCACGGATGTCGTTCATCAAGTGGCCCGCGACGGGTGTCGTAGTGCAAGCACCTCCTCTGCTGCCGCTCTTCTGGTACTCTGCTACCACTTACGCTCTGCTGGTACAAGCTGCTGCTCACGCTCGCTCTTTGCTCGCTATTGCTGCTACTACTCACTCTGCTGTCTTATGCGCTCTTGGTCTTTGCTCACATTCTTGCTCTGCTCCTCCTACTCTGCTGCTCCTCCTGTTGCACTCTGCTGGTACTCTGCTTGCTCCTGGTACTACTCCTGCTGCTGGCTTCTTTGCTCTGCTCCTCCTACTCATCGCTGCTCCTACTCTGCTTGCACATGCTCCTGCCTTACGCTACACAACCTTTGCACCCTCGCTGCGGTGCACCTCCTGCATTGCAAATCTTATTCTTGGTGGTGGGGCGCAAAGGAGCTTCTACCACGATGACGAAAGATACAAAGCAGAGTTCAGAGAGTCCCTCCGTGAAGAAGGCAAAGTTGTCGAGGGCACAGAGCACCCTGATGATCACAAGCGGTACATACATGGAAAGCCCTTTCTCCCAAGCCAAGAATTGAATTCTTTGGGCTTGTTCACTCGTCACCTACATGGATGGTACATCGATAGGTCACATGAGGCCGAGCCTGCCACGATTTCATAGTGAAGTATCGGCGGGCCAATTCCACCGCAACGAGGATGGGACCTTTCCGGTCGATTTTGAGGATCATACTTTATGTACAACTTGAAAGCCGTCGATATTTCTACCATACGATCACGGGCCTGTGAGTCTCGCACCATACTCAATCGGATGACTATTTATTGATTTTGTATTATATTTTTAACAATTGACATGAATTGCGGGATCATGAGGCAGCGGCCGTGGCGGGTCGACACCTGTCGGGTTTGTCGACCCGAGATGGTGTCTGCGACCATGGCTAAGTATCAATCGAGTTCCTTGCGGGATACATCAAGCGGGCATTGCATGAGGAGGCAAAAGGACTTCATTCTCTTCCCATACCACCAGGAGTATGTACTACTATACAATTCAATTACATGTACACACTTCAACCTTGTATTAACTTATTCTCTTGCATTGTGTACCGTTTAATAAGCAACCATTGGGTTCTACTTGTGGTTGTTCCGAGTCAAAACAAGGTCTACACGTTGAACTCACTCGAAAATAGACCGATGGACTATGCGTCGAGCCTGTTTTGCGTAGTAAGTACATTCCTCTAACCTAACGCTTTACATATTGAACTACGTTAGGTATTTTTAACCTCAATGCATGGCATCTCTCCAATGTATAGGGCTTTCATGTCTTACGTTCTTTGAGCGTGGCCGACACAATGATAAACAAGGCACCAAACTCGAGTGGAAGCGCTTCAAGGTACAAGTGTCGATCATAGGAATTTTTCTTACACCTATTTTTAATTCGTCTCCTAATTTAAGTTTCTTTGTTCACGATGTCATCAACAAAGGGTGCGATGATCTGTGTGGCTTTTACGTGATGCATCACATGCTGATTTTGGTTGGTCGCTCACATCTTTTCCCTAAGGTATAGAGCAGATTATTTGCACTACTGTCTATGTGATATTTGTTTACAAGCATAATACTATCAACATGTGTTTTTGTTCCAATTTAAGACTTAAATATATTAGTGCACTACTATCTATTTTGCAGGACCTTGATATCATCTGGAAGAGCCTAACCAACGCTGATCTCAAGAAATTACGAGACCATTTATGCGGTGGTCTTGGGCGATGAAGTTATAACGGATGATGGTAGATATAGAGACCATTCAAGCAAATACTAGTCCATAAAGTGTAAACAAAATTTATCTGAATGTGAATGTGATCTGTTACAGATTGTAAACAATATTAATTTGAATGTAATGTGTGTAGATTGTGATGTATATGTTCTGTGATATTGTGGATTGTGATGAATGTGTCATGTTGTCAATGCGAGGCCATTTTCGGACGATGGACAGTAACATCATCACAATCGGTTCTTGGTTGGAACCGATTGGGATAGGTACAGTATCACAATCGGTTCTTACTGGAACCGATTGGGATATTTTTAGTATCACAATCGGTTTCTAGATAAGAACCGATTGTGATAATGTAATAATTTGAATCGGTTCTAAAAACGAACCGATTGTGATATTGTAATTATCCCCATCGGTTTCAACAAAAAACCGATTGTGATAATGTAATCATTTGTATCGGTTCTAAAAAAGAACCGATTGTGATAAGTGTAATATCACAGTCGGTTCCTAAAAAGAACCGACAGTGATAATGTATTATTAGTGTCAGTTAAAAACCGACTGTGATATATCTACCTTATCACTGTCGTTGAACTTTGTATCGCCACCAAAACCGACTGTGCTGACCAAAAAGAACCGATTGTGATATACGGATCTGTAGTAGTGAGGGTCTCTATATGCTCACTGAACCCCCAATTGAGCTCCGACGTCGTTCCACCGCCGCCGCACCCAGCCGCCATTGCCGCCGCCGCCCCTCACCGCTGCGCGCCTAGCTCCGGTACTCCCCGAGTCGAATTAACCTATGCCCTAGGTTCCCCACAACGCACTCATGCTCACCGCGCCCTCGTCCAGCCATCTCTGGCCCTGCTCCGGTGCCGGCGAGCTCACCTCCACCGCGCCTCTGTTCTGGGTCTCTGCTGCGTGGGGCTGGCTCGTCAGCCTCTCACCTCACGGCTGGGCACGCACCCACTAACAGTGGCCCCACCCTGTCAGCGTGTGTGCGTCTGTGCCTGGTACGAATTTAACACCCTAATTTTTGCTTTTCATGAATTTAAATGAAATTTTGCACTTTTGAGAATTTTTGGAATTTTCTGGGATTTATTTGGATTTAATTTGAATTTATTCCCATTTGAGATAATTAAATAATTAAAAGTTCAAAATAGATTTTTATTAGAAATATTTTATTTGAGTTAAAAATGTCTCAAAGTATTTTCCAGAATATTTCTGGAATATTTCTGATTATTTTGCTATTTTTCTTGAATTATTCCAATTTCTAGAAATTAAATTAATTATTTAATCGCTGGGAAACCCTAACTGGCTTGCCTTTGTTCCTCTGATAACCCGAGTCGTAGTCGAGTTCGGCAAAGCCGCATGGCCGCCGATCCGATCCAATCGAGGGCCAGGCCAGTTGAATCGGAATCCATTAGCCACGATGCGGCCACGTCGCGCGTGCGCGTGGCCGTGGATGCGAGCCCACGTGGATGGACCGGATGCAACCACGTTTCCCAGTCCGAAACCCCGCCGGACTCCGCCGCCGTATCCGAACCAACCTCATTTCGCGTGAGATTCACGGACGCCGAGGGGGCTATTTATTGCGCCACCACCCGTGCCGTGATCTCCTCTTCCATGCGCGCACTTTGCCCTTGGTCTTAGTCCCAGAGCCGCCGTCGTCCCCGCGCGATTGCTCGCCGAAGTTAGCTTAGGGTTTGCTTCGGTTTCCGCCGCTTTCCAGCGCCGGCCGCCGTCCTCCGCCGCGTTCGAGCCCAGGTCTAGCACTATCACGTCGAGGCGCTTCGAGCCGGACCTTTCCCCTCGCCGGAAGGGCCCCGAAACGCCGTTGCCAAGGTCGTCGTCCTCAGCTCCGGCAACCCAGCGCCGCCGTGACATCACCGTCCCCGTGAGCTTCTCCCACCGTCGGATCTGCATCTCACCTCTCAGGTAACGCCACGTAGCCTTCCTTGATTTTGAACTGGACCTAACCCTATGTAACATCCCAAAATTTGGGTTTTCAAAAATTTTGGTTTAGTTTAGCTTCCCGAAAATTTTCGTTGATTTTCTCGCATTTATAAAGCTTGATTTGAATTTTCTAAAAGCTAAAACAATTTAATTTAATTATTCTAAACCTCAAATAAAATTTATTTAATTTTATTTGGATTCCTTGTGCTTCAAGAAGTTCTTATGTAATTTTTGAGATTTTTCGGAGCTCGTTTGCTATTTATTGGATTTATTCGGAATCATTTTGTGTTAAGCCCTTTTGTTAAAATTTATAAATTATTTGGAAAAGTTTATATAAATTTTTGCTGAAAATATTTTATTTGAGTTTACAATATCTCAAAATATTTTCTAGAATTTTTCTAGAATTTTTCGGGTATTTTTATTGCCTCAAATGATTTATTTGGAATCGATTTGTATTAAGCCTTTTATTGAAATTAATTGATTATTTCGAAAAGTTTATATCAATTTTTTTTGAAAATATTTTATTTGAGTTCGAAATATCTCAAAATATTTTCTAGAATTTTTCTAGAATTTTTCGGGTATTTTTATTGCTCTAAATGATTTATTGGAATTTGTGGAATTGTTTTTATTCGAAAAAGATTGGAAAATCTGGTTTTGGAAGTGGGCCGGCCCATCCCGTGCACCAGGCCAGCGCCCCACTTGGGCCAGGCCACCCCGCTGCCACGTGTCGCCCCCACAACGCGCCACGTCGCCCGGATCCGATTCATGCACGGAAACTGCTCGATAAAATGCCTATAAGGCCCGTTTTTGCTCCAAACGCGTCCAAATTTTTTGTGCTTAATCTAGCCACCACCCCTAACCCCTGTAGACCTCCCACACGTCCTCTAGACCTCAGATCAATTTTCTAAAATTCCAAAACCATCCAATGTCGCCGAACGTCGCCCAACGCCGGCCGAACTTTGGAGCCGCGTCCCGGGCAGCTCGTCGACTCTTTTCGAGATCCGTCTTCTCCGTGGTGTGCCACAAGGTACCATCTACTTGCTGTCCAAAATTCAGCCAATTTGGTCCACGGGATCAAAAGTTACGGCCGTTTCAATCTCGAATCTTGCCGAGGCCATAACTCCCTCAATTTTTCGAGTTTGACGGTGAAATTTTTTGTGTAGACTCCTGGGGATGTCCTCTACAGGATGCACATCTTGCCCCAAGGTTTTGCCCTCTGGATTTGGCGCAGCAAACTAATTTCTCCGTTCGGACTGCGTTCCAAACAGCGGCAAACTTCCTCGCGCGTCCCCCGCTGTTCCAGAAGGTATTTCTTCGAGCCACCTGCGTCACGGTGTGCCTCTTGGTCCCATCTAGCTCTCGGTCAAATTTCGTTAAGTTCCGATCATTATTCTAGAAGTTATGGCCGTCCAAAGTTTTGATCCGAAACCCGTTAATCGCCAGTTTGTGATTAATCCGGAAGGGCGCCGCAAAATCCGCCTATACCGTTGAGATCGTCTCGCCGCGTTCTACGCAGTAGACATTCTCCCTTTGCCATCCCATCTTCCGGAATTTTTTTTATATATTTAGGCCACCGTTTTGCCGCCGCGTCGCTTTGACGCCGGCTATTTTGGATCGCTCCGGCCGTGTTGTCGCGTCCGGTGGACCATATTGTACTGTTTTGGTCCATCTTTAGAGTTCTTTTGGTCTCCGTTTGCCGAGAAGCCCGATTCCGGCCTAAACCCGTCGTCTTTCAACCTAGCCGTGCCGCCGGTTCGCGCACCAGTTAGCCGTCCTTGGTAGCGTTCTACCGCGGCCATGTCGTTGCACCGACGGTCGCTACTTCGCTTCATGAAGTCTCCTATCATTGTTGACCTCCACCGTTAACGTTCGCCGTTAACGTTTCCCTGTTAAAGTTCTTTCGTTAACGTTAGTTAACGCGTTCACCGCTAACGCTTTTGCCGACAATGTTTCACCGTTAACACTCATGCGTTAACGCTCCGTCGATAACGTCTTGCCGTTAACGTTTTGTCGTGCGCTCCGTTAATGTTCCTCCGATGCGTTAAAATGCGTTAGCGCCGTGGGTGCGCTCCTCCGTTAATGTTTCCCCGTTAACGCTCCGTCGTTAATACTCTGTCGTTAACGTTCCTCCGTTAACGTTTTGCCGTTAACGCTCTGTCGTTAACGCTCCTCCGTTAATGTTTCCCCGTTAACGCTCCGTCGTTAACGTTTCGTCGTTAAACGTTTCTCCGTTAACGTTTTGCCGTTAACGCCTGCATGCGTTAACGTTCCGCACGTTAACGTTTCATCGTTAACGTTCCATCGTTAACGTTTCATCGTTAACGATTGGCTCTCTTCGCCTCGTTGTCATCGCATGCGTGTATTCTTGCACAAACCCTAGTGCAATGCCTTCACCTGTTCTATCATCATGACGTGAGCCTAGTCTCATCGTCATATCATCTTCAAGCCGAATCAAAACCTAACCTAAGACCGGTTCGATGAACTAAGTTTATCGTGAGCCGCGTTGTTATCTTTGCAATCTTTCCCGTTGTTTCAACCGTGGTAAGACACTTGTCTTGTCTTATCCTCAAGACCTAATCTGCCTTTAATCGAGAATTCCTTCGTGGACTTGGTCGATAGACCATTGGCCATCTGTCATACCCCTATGCCCGATCTATCCGTCTCTCTTTTGTTTGACTGTGTCCGTTCGGTCAACAAAAGTCAACTTCGAGAATCGCTTTAGTTCATCGCGAACTAACATATCCGTATGGACCCGATCTATAGATCGAGAGCCCATATGTCGCTATCTGTCCAATCAAGATAATAACCGGAAGAAATATTCTTGAATATTATTCTTTCTTTCCCGATTATTAATCTTTCCCTTTTCTGTTTTGCCGAAAGCCCGTTCTCTTTTGTCAACTCTTCGATCTAATCCGTTCGAGTTCCCAAATCTCTCCCAAGCCGTTGTGCCCAATGTCGTTCGTTCTTAATTTGGAGTTTACTTGATTTGTCTTTTGAATTGGTTTGTATTTGCTTCTTCTTTAATCGTTAGACGCGTCGTCCTAAATCGCTCGAGCAGTGAGGATCGAGAAAGTGGAAGTTGAGGATCGAGGACCAAGGATCAAGGATAAAGAGTAAAAGACAAGAAGTTTGCAAGGGCCAGGCAAGTTGTGCTTTGACCATATTGATCCCATTTCGAAATCTATTTTGATTTAAACTATTGCATGCTAGTTCAATTAGAAAGATACTTTGTTTAAACTTGGGGGTTAGATAAATACCAATTTGCTATATGACACCTTGATTACTTAAGTATGTGCCATGATCCCTTGTCACCCTAGTTGTGGTTTACTAGTTGGACATTATTAAATTGCCAACATGGGTTTAGATCGTTGTAGTATGCTGCTTAGACCTGCTACGTGCTCATGACATGATTTTGGATAATCAAATGCTAATATGGACTTAATGATATATTGAACCTGTTTTGGAAAAGTATCATGTGATGTTGATGGCACGTGGTGCATGGTAATCAACTGGGGTTTGATAAACATTTCGGCCAGGGCATGTGGCAAGAGTAATCAGGTGGGCCAGTTGTGGCATTGGGAGTGTTGATTTGGTTTTTCGGGTAGTCTTGCCCTGGTCACTCTAAGGACTTAACCTTGCAAGCCTTTGAACTGGGTCATACTTGCAACCACATGGCTGGAATGGGACGGCCCTAGTTGACTAAGTCGCTAAGGACTCACTCGTGGAGCCTCAGGGTGTCAGTTACACCGTTTGTGTGATTGTACGGGGGAGCGTATCGTGGCTGTGGCCAGGTACCCATCTAACGGTGTGTTGGTCCCATACTTCGCCTTGGCTAAGGGAAGGGATGGTGTAGAGCACGTCTGGAGAGGACCACCTGTGTTGTTTGAGGCTTCCGAAAGGCTTTGTTATGATCGCTCATTCGCATACTCTTGTATGGCGATTCACGGCTGACGTGGTGAGTGGATTGTATCTTGTGGGTAAAGTGCATAACCTCTGCAGAGTGTAGAATCTATTTAAATAGCCGAGTCCACAGATCGACAATGCTCGGGAATTACAAATAAGGGTTAGATTTTCTCAAAATTGAACTTGGGTTTGGAGGCGGTTGCACTGTGGAAAAGTGATAATTGGTTAAGGATGTGGAATGATTTACTTTTGAAACAACTGTGAAATTATTACTATTATTATCTGTTTTTACCGCTTTACAATCTATTATGAATATTTGTGAAATGCTGTTTATTGCAAAATAACCCCTTCAGCCTGTCATTTGGAATAAGCCATGCATATAGCTATTAGACTTGCATTCTGTGCATGACTTGCTGAGTGCTTTATGTACTCACCCCTTGCAAAACAAACAATCACCAGTGAGCAAAAGTCTACATCGTCGAAGAAGAAGAAGTTCCGTGAGAAGGCGATTATCTAGGAGTCGAACCCTCGCCGGTTGCCTGTGGCGTATTGATGGGATTCACCGATGTTCTTCGCTCCGCCATCGCTTATTTGGAGTTGAAGCCGTCAGGGTTTCACAAATGTAAGGTTGACCTTAAGGTCGCTCAATAGTTTATATTCTATTATTGAGTTATTTTTACTATTCCGCTGTGTATGATTGTGATATTCATCTATGTTGAGACTGTGTGCACTAGCGTGATCCTGGACTAGTGCTGAATACACAGAGGGTCCGGATTTGCAAATTCGGGTCCCGACAGAGGTGGTATCAGAGCCAGGTTGACTGTAGGTCTTGACCCTAGATAGATTGGCCGTCTTTAGGAGCTTCAAAATTATTTTCTAAAGAGAAATTTTAACTTGAAAGAATAATACGTTCTTGACTTATCTTACTCTTCTATTCTTTCCCCTTTGCTGAAATTTCTATCCTTCCCACCGATTTAAATGGAAATCTTACCTGAGTTGTTCCGAATAGTTAACGATGTTTCACACTTAAGGAGAAAGTCTTGTATGTCGCCGTCAACCACGAAGATCGTGAAGTAAGGAATCGTCGCGCTCGAAGAGAAGTGGATCGATGAAGTGTTCTAGAAGCTTGAAGAACCAGTGTTTAGTTGAGACTCATGTGTGAGAGTCACGTCTCTTAAGATAGGAGTGTTACCCTTTAGACGCTAGATTATTGTGTGCTTAGGAATTTGGATCTTTCTTTATTCTTTGAGTGTGCAAGATGTTGCATAGCTTTTAGGCTTGGATAAGCAACCATACCAAGTTCTTAATAATGTTTGTACAAGTTTTTGGGTTAGACCTGCTCCCCTGCACTAGGATTCTTGAACCTCATCTATGCTTTTTCCCTCTTATCTAAACCCTGGAGTGGACAAAAGATGGAAAGGACCAACTACAGCAGTAACTTTGAGGCAGTTCAAGTCAGTTCAGTTGCTACTATACGTAGTCGTTGTCAAAGCATCGTGACCAACAAAATTCCACCGTACCAACCGTGACAATTCGACACTTGGATCAGTTTGTAACCACCCACGTTTGATGGATCAGCCACTCTCAAAGACGCAGAAATATGGCTTCGTGTCATAGGAGAGAAGCTAGCTTTAGTGTAATGTGAAGATGAAGAGAAGGTCCCCTGTGCTACTTGCCAGTAAAAAGGAGATGCATTAGTTTGGAGGAAAGGTATCTACGCCACCTCGGAAGATGGACATACTATCACTTGGTTGGAAATTGCCACCGCCCTTCGTCAGTTTGTTGCGTCATCAGATGATAGTGTGACTACCGCGAGTTCGTGAGAAGAGTACAACCCCTGCACCTAATACCATACCGACACCTTTGTTCTTTGAAGTGTTGTCAACCAAACAAGTTAGAGGACCGTGCATGCATCCGATGTGGAGAAATAGGATACACTTCTTGATGAACATGCAATCAATTGTTCCAGGTGTGAAGGAAGCCATTTACCCGAGAATGTCCTATGCGCAATATCACCTGCTATCTTTGCGAAGGTCGTGGATTGGCATTGCCCACTCAATGTCCCTTAGATCCAATAGTGACCGCCGTGACTCAAAGACAAGAAGATTTTCGAGCTGTCATTGCTCAAGAGTTAGCGAAAAGAGAATGATTGTCATTCGCACTAGCTGTGCCACGTGAAGAAAAGAAGAGGAAACATGTCAACCCTATCCATCTACCTCAAGAAATCAGTAATACTTGGTCACCATGGAATTGTTTCTTGTGTGATAAATGAGGTCATTGGCCTAGAGAATGCCCCATCAACCCAGCACGATGACCCAAACGTTCATGTTACCACTGTGGCGAGTCAGGTCATTTGCTAAGGAATGCCACAGAAAGATCAAGCAATTTCGAAAGCCATGATCATCCCAGAAATTACGTCAGTAAAGATTTTAACACAGAAAGTGAATGGTAAGGCTATGGAAGCAACTTGCTTAAGGAGTCAGTTGAAGCAAGAAGAATTGGTTAACAAAGGCCTTAACCTGAAAAATGAGTGCAAGGAATTGGAAGTCCACCGCAAGCGTCAGAACGTTTGTCAAGAAGGACCACCGCAACAGCGAATGAGGAGTACCCCTCAACAATTTAGTTGCCATACTGCTCAGACTTTGTTAGAGACACTTTCACCAGTGCTTCGCCCCAATGGTTAGAGTTTCCATAACATCAACCTAGTGAAAAGTTCTCAAGGAAGAAGCCTGGTTTCTAGAGTCTGCTTTGCCTGCCGTCAGCCAGGATATTTTTCTAATCACTGCCCTCAAAAGAAAGTGATCACCGCTGATCGCATCGATCTCAGCTCTACCCTACCAAGATTAGTACCATGTCAGGAGAAAGCCAATGGATGTCAGTCAAGTGTTGCTTCAGATGCAATGAGCCGGGACACTTTGATAATAGTTGTCCTAGGAGAAAAGGTGTTATACCTGCCCACTTCAATCCTAATCCTACCCCTACCGAGACACTTGCGTCAGAAAGTGAATTGTTAAGGAGTATTTAGTTGATACAGAGTTTCAGTCAATGCTGAAGAATCAAGCCGACAAAGATAGTGCCAGACCAACCGGAATGCTATCCAAGTCCTATTAAAGACCGCGTAATCACAAGTAAGCTTTGTTGTCAGATACAGCCTGTCCAATTTCTAGAAGAAGCGGAAAATCAAGTGTTTAGGAACAGAAGCAAGGAGCCTATCAATGGAGTTACTGAAACGCCGACATGAGTGCGAGAAGATGTTCAAGATTTCCGGAAACAAAGTTAGTATCAAGATTTTAAAGTAGAAGAAGTGCCTGCGTGGCCAAGCGGATACGCTTGGAGTCAGTGGACTTGTAAGAGGACCTCATCAGCAAGGAGCAGCCTGCAAAAATTTGGATGTTACCAAGTGTTTGCTCAGAAGCGACCCCTGTCCAGTGTGTAGTTGCTTGGAAGTTCGAGGAAGCTCAAGAGTTGAGTCCCCCTGAACCTAATTCTATAGTCAGCCCTGAATCTCGGGGACGAGATTCTGTTAAGGGGGGGAGATTTGTAACATCCCAAAATTTGGGTTTTCAAAAATTTTGGTTTAGTTTAGCTTCCCGAAAATTTTCGTTGATTTTCTCGCATTTATAAAGCTTGATTTGAATTTTCTAAAAGCTAAAACAATTTAATTTAATTATTCTAAACCTCAAATAAAATTTATTTAATTTTATTTGGATTCCTTGTGCTTCAAGAAGTTCTTATGTAATTTTTGAGATTTTTCGGAGCTCGTTTGCTATTTATTGGATTTATTCGGAATCATTTTGTATTAAGCCCTTTTGTTAAAATTTATAAATTATTTGGAAAAGTTTATATAAATTTTTGCTGAAAATATTTTATTTGAGTTTACAATATCTCAAAATATTTTCTAGAATTTTTCTAGAATTTTTCGGGTATTTTTATTGCCTCAAATGATTTATTTGGAATCGATTTGTATTAAGCCTTTTATTGAAATTAATTAATTATCTGAAAAAGCTTATATAAATTTTTGTTGAAATTATTTTACTTGAGTTCAAAATGTCTCGAAATATTTTCTAGAATTTTTCTAGAATTTTTCTGGTATTTTTATTGCTCTAAATGATTTATTGGAATTTGTGGAATTATTTTATTCGAAAAAGATTGGAAAATCTGGTTTTGGAAGTGGGCCGGCCCATCCCGTGCACCAGGCCAGCGCCCCACTTGGGCCAGGCCACCCCGCTGCCACGTGTCGCCCCCACAACGCGCCACGTCGCCCGGATCCGATTCATGCACGGAAACTGCTCGATAAAATGCCTATAAGGCCCGTTTTTGCTCCAAACGCGTCCAAATTTTTGTGCTTAATCTAGCCACCACCCCTAACCCCTGTAGACCTCCCACACGTCCTCTAGACCTCAGATCAATTTTCTAAAATTCCAAAACCATCCAATGTCGCCCGAACGTCGCCCAACGCCGGCCGAACTTTGGAGCCGCGTCCCGGGCAGCTCGTCGACTCTTTTCGAGATCCGTCTTCTCCGTGGTGTGCCACAAGGTACCATCTACTTGCTGTCCAAAATTCAGCCAATTTGGTCCACGGGATCAAAAGTTACGGCCGTTTCAATCTCGAATCTTGCCGAGGCCATAACTCCCTCAATTTTTCGAGTTTGACGGTGAAATTTTTGTGTAGACTCCTGGGGATGTCCTCTACAGGATGCACATCTTGCCCCAAGGTTTTGCCCTCTGGATTTGGCGCAGCAAATTAATTTCTCCGTTCGGACTGCGTTCGGACAGCGGCAAACTTCCTCGCGCGGTCCCCGCTGTTCCAGAAGGTATTTCTTCGAGCCACCTGCGTCACGGTGTGCCTCTTGGTCCCATCTAGCTCTCGGTCAAATTTCGTTAAGTTCCGATCATTATTCTAGAAGTTATGGCCGTCCAAAGTTTTGATCCGAAACCCGTTAATCGCCAGCTTGTGATTAATCCGGAAGGCGCCGCCAAAATCCGCCTATACCGTTGAGATCGTCTCGCCGCGTTCTACGCAGTAGACATTCTCCCTTTGCCATCCCATCTTCCGAATTTTTTTATATATTTAGGCCACCGTTTGCCGCCGCGTCATCGCTTTTGACGCCGGCTATTTTGGATCGCTCCGGCCGTGTTGTCGCGTCCGGTGGATCATATTGTACTGTTTTGGTCCATCTTTAGAGTTCTTTTGGTCTCCGTTTGCCGAGAAGCCCGATTCCGGCCTAAACCCGTCGTCTTTCAACCTAGCCCGTGCCGCCGGTTCGCGCACCGGTTAGCCGTCCTTGGTAGCGTTCTACCGCGGCCATGTCGTTGCACCGACGGTCGCTACTTCGCTTCATGAAGTCTCCTATCATTGTTGACCTCCACCGTTAACGTTCGCCGTTAACGTTTCCCCGTTAAAGTTCTTTCGTTAACGTTCCGTTAACGTTCCACCGTTAACGTTTTGCCGACAATGTTTCACCGTTAACACTCTGTCGTTAACGCTCCGTCGGTAACGTCTTGCCGTTAACGTTTTGTCATTAACGCTCCGTTAATGTTCCTCCATTAAAATGCGTTAGCGGCCGTCGTTAGCGCTCCTCGTTAATGTTTCCCGGCTAACGCTCGTCGTTAATACTGCTGCGTTAACGTTCTCCGTTAACGTTTTGCCGTGCGCTGCATGCGTTGCGGCTCCTCCGTTAATGTTTCCCGTTAACGCTCGTCGTTAACGTTTCGCCGTTAAACGTTTCTCCGTTAACGTTTTGCCGTTAACGCCTGCTGCGTTAACGTTCACCGCTAACGTTTCGCCGTTAACGTTCCATCGTTAACGTTTCATCGTTAACGATTGGCTCTCTTCGCCTCGTTGTCATCGCATGCGTGTATTCTTGCACAAACCCTAGTGCAATGCCTTCACCTGTTCTATCATCATGACGTGAGCCTAGTCTCATCGTCATATCATCTTCAAGCCGAATCAAAACCTAACCTAAGACCGGTTCGATGAACTAAGTTTATCGTGAGCCGCGTTGTTATCTTTGCAATCTTTCCCGTTGTTTCAACCGTGGTAAGACACTTGTCTTGTCTTATCCTCAAGACCTAATCGCCTTTAATCGAGAATTCCTTCGTGGACTTGGTCGATAGACCATTGGCCATCTGTCATACCCCTATGCCCGATCTATCCGTCTCTCTTTTGTTTGACTGTGTCCGTTCGGTCAACAAAAGTCAACTTCGAGAATCAGTTTAGTTCACTGCGAACTAACATATCCGTATGGACCCGATCTATAGATCGAGAGCCCATATGTCGCTATCTGTCCAATCAAGATAATAACTTCGGAAGAAATATTCTTCGGAATATTATTCTTTCTTTCCCAGTTATTAATCTTTCCCTTTTCGGTGTTTTGCCGAAAGCCCGTTCTCTTTTGTCAACTCTTCGATCTAATCCGTTCGAGTTCCCAAATCTCTCCCAAGCCGTTGTGCCCAATCTTTGTTCGTTCTTAATTTGGAGTTTACTTGATTTGTCTTTTGAATTGGTTTGTATTTGCTTCTTCTTTAATCGTTAGACGCGTCGTCCGGAAATCGTTCGAACGAGCTGAGGATCGAGAAAGTGGAAGTTGAGGATCGAGGACCAAGGATCAAGGATAAAGAGTAAAAGACAGTAAAGTTTGCAAGGGCCAGGCAAGTTGTGCTTTGACCATATTGATCCCATTTCGAAATCTATTTTGATTTAAACTATTGCATGCTAGTTCAATTAGAAAGATACTTTGTTTAAACCTGGGGGTTAGATAAATACCAATTTGCTATATGACACCTTGATTACTTAAGTATGTGCCATGATCCCTTGTCACCCTAGTTGTGGTTTACTAGTTGGACATTATTAAATTGCCAACATGGGTTTAGATCGTTGTAGTATCGCTTAGACACACTTTCGTGCTCATGACATGATTTTGGATAATCAAATGCTAATATGGACTTAATGATATATTGAACCTGTTTTGGAAAAGTATCATGTGATGTTGATGGCACGTGGTGCATGGTAATCAAGCGGGGTTTGATAAAGCAGTTCGGCCAGGGCATGTGGCAAGAGTAATCAGTGGGCCGCTTGTGGCATTGGGAGTGTTGATTTGGTTTTTCGGGTAGTCTTGCCCTGGTCACTCTAAGGACTTAACCTTGCAAGCCTTTGAACTGGGTCATACTTGCAACCACATGGTCGAATGGGACGGCCCTAGTTGACTAAGTCGCTAAGGACTCACTCGTGGAGCCTCAGGGTGTCGATTACACCGTTTGTGTGATTGTACGGGGAGCGTATCGTGGGCGTGGCCAGGTACCCATCTAACGGTGTGTTGGTCCCATACTTCGCCTTGGCTAAGGGAAGGGATGGTGTAGAGCACGTCTTGAGAGGACCACCTGTGTTGTTTGAGGCTTCCGAAGGCTTTGTTATGATCGCTCATTCGCATACTCTTGTATGGCGATTCACTACCGACGTGGTGAGTGGATTGTATCTTGTGGGTAAAGTGCATAACCTCTGCAGAGTGTAGAATCTATTTAAATAGCCGAGTCCACTGTGATCGACAATGCTCGGAATTACAATCAAGGGTTAGATTTTCTCAAAATTGAACTTGGGTTTGGAGGCGGTTACTGTGGAAAAGTGATAATTGGTTAAGGATGTGGAATGATTTACTTTTGAAACAACTGTGAAATTATTACTATTATTATCTGCTTTTACCGCTTTACAATCTATTATGAATATTTGTGAAATCTTGTTTATTGCAAAATAACCCCTTCACTGTCATTTGGAATAAGCCATGCATATAGCTATTAGACTTGCATTCTCAGGCATGACTTGTCGAGTGCTTTATGTACTCACCCCTTGCAAAACAAACAATCACCAGTGAGCAAAAGTCTACATCGTCGAAGAAGAAGAAGTTCCGTGAGAAGGCGATTATCTAGGAGTCGAACCCTGTCAGTTGCCTGTGGCGTATTGATGGGATTCACCGATGTTCTTCGTTCCGCTACTGCTTATTTGGAGTTGAAGCCGTCAGGGTTTCACAAATGTAAGGTTGACCTTAAGGTCGCTCAATAGTTTATATTCTATTATTGAGTTATTTTTACTATTCCGCTGTGTATGATTGTGATATTCATCTATGTTGAGACTGTGTGCACTAGCGTGATCCTGGACTAGTGCTGAATACACAGAGGGTCCGGATTTGCAAATTCGGGTCCCGACAGAGGTGGTATCAGAGCCAGGTTGACTGTAGGTCTTGACCCTAGATAGATTGGCCGTCTTTAGGAGCTTCAAAAGTATTTTCTAAAGAGAAATTTTAACTTGAAAGAATAATACGTTCTTGACTTATCTTACTCTTCTATTCTTTCCCCTTTGCTGAAATTTCTATCCTTCCCACCGATTTAAATGGAAATCTTACCTGAGTTGTTCCGAATAGTTAACGATGTTTCACACTTAAGGAGAAAGTACTGTATGTCGCCGTCAACCCTGAAGATCATGAAGTAAGGGATCGTCGCGCTCGAAGAGAAGTGGATCGATGAAGTGTTCTAGAAGCTTGAAGAACCAGTGTTTAGTTGAGACTCATGTGTGAGAGTCACGTCTCTTAAGATAGGAGTGTTACCCTTTAGACGCTAGATTATTGTGTGCTTAGGAATTTGGATCTTTCTTTATTGCTGAGTGTGCAGTATGCGTTGCATAGCTTTTAGGCTTGGATAAGCAACCATACCAAGTTCTTAATAATGTTTGTACAAGTTTTTGGGTTAGACCTGCTCCCCTGCACTAGGATTCTTGAACCTCATCTATGCTTTTTCCCTCTTATCTAAACCCTGGAGTGGACAAAAGATGGAAAGGACCAACTACATTGATAACTTTGAGGCGATTCAAGTCGATTCGATTTGCTACTATCTCAGGTCGTGTCAAAGCTGCATGTGACCAACAGCCGTCCACCGTACCAACCGTGACAATTCGACACTTGGATCAGTTTGTAACCACCCGTGTTTGATGGATCAGCCACTCTCAAAGACGCAGAAATATGGCTTCGTGTCATAGGAGAGAAGCTAGCTTTAGTGTAATGTGAAGATGAAGAGAAGGTCCCCTGTGCTACTTGCCAGTAAAAAGGAGATGCATTAGTTTGGAGGAAAGGTTTCTACGCCACCTCGGAAGATGGACATACTATCACTTGGTTGGAAATTGCCACCGCCCTTCGTCAGTTTGTTGCGTCATCAGATGATAGTGTGACTACCGCGAGTTCAGAGAAGAGTACAACCCCTGCACCTAATACCATACCTGGACACTGTTCTTTGAAGTGTTGTCAACCAAACAAGTTAGAGGACCGTGCATGCATCCGATGTGGAGAAATAGGATACACTGCTGATGAACATGCAATCAATTGTTCCAGCTGTGAAGGAAGCCATTTACCCGGAGAATGTCCTATGCGCAATATCACCTGCTATCTTTGCGAAGGTCGTGATCATTGCCCAGCTCAATGTCCCTTAGATCCAATAGTGACCGCTGTGACTCAAAGATCGGCAAGAAGATTTTCGAGCTGTCATTGCTCAAGAGTTAGCGAAAAGAGAATGATTGTCATTCGCACTAGCTGTGCCACGTGAAGAAAAGAAGAGGAAACATGTCAACCCTATCCATCTACCTCAAGAAATCAGTAATACTTGGTCACCATGGAATTGTTTCTTGTGTGATAAATGAGATCCTTGGCCTAGAGAATGCCCCATCAACCCAGCACGATGACCCAAACGTTCATGTTACCACTGTGGCGAGTCAGGTCATTTGCTAAGGAATGCCACAGAAAGATCAAGCAATTTCGAAAGCCATGATCATCCCAGAAATTACGTCAGTAAAGATTTTAACACAGAAAGTGAATGGTAAGGCTATGGAAGCAACTTGCTTAAGGAGTCAGTTGAAGCAAGAAGAATTGGTTAACAAAGGCCTTAACCTGAAAAATGAGTGCAAGGAATTGGAAGTCCACCGCAAGCGTCAGAACGTTTGTCAAGAAGGACCACCGCAACAGCGAATGAGGAGTACCCCTCAACAATTTAGTTGCCATACTGCTCAGACTTTGTTAGAGACACTTTCACGGTCTTCGCCCCAATGGTTAGAGTTTCCATAACATCAACCTAGTGAAAAGTTCTCAAGGAAGAAGCCTGGTTTCTAGAGTTCGCTTTGCTGGTCAGCCAGGATATTTTTCTAATCACTGCCCTCAAAAGAAAGTGATCACCGCTGATCGCATCGATCTCAGCTCTACCCTACCAAGATTAGTACCATGTCAGGAGAAAGCCAATGGATGTCAGTCAAGTGTTGCTTCAGATGCAATGAGCCGGGACACTTTGATAATAGTTGTCCTAGGAGAAAAGGTGTTATACCTGCCCACTTCAATCCTAATCCTACCCCTACCGAGACACTTCTAAGGCCGTAAAGTGAATTGTTAAGGAGTATTTAGTTGATACAGAGTTTCAGTCAATGCTGAAGAATCAAGCCGACAAAGATAGTGCCAGACCAACCGGAATGCTATCCAAGTCCTATTAAAGACCGCGTAATCACAAGTAAGCTTTGTTGTCAGATACAGCCTGTCCAATTTCTAGAAGAAGCGGAAAATCAAGTGTTTAGGAACAGAAGCAAGGAGCCTATCAATGGAGTTACCAGAAACGTCAGCATGAGTGCAGAAGATGTTCAAGATTTCCCGACAAAGTTAGTATCAAGATTTTCCGTAGAAGAAGTGCCTCGTGGCCGAAAAGCAGACACAGTTGGAGTCAGTGGACTTGTAAGAGGACCTCATCAGCAAGGAGCAGCCTGCAAAAATTTGGATGTTACCAAGTGTTTGCTCAGAAGCGACCCCTGTCCAGTGTGTAGTTGCTTGGAAGTTCGAGGAAGCTCAAGAGTTGAGTCCCCCTGAACCTAATTCTATAGTCGATACTGAATCTCGGGGACGAGATTCTGTTAAGGGGGGGAGATTTGTAACATCCCAAAATTTGGGTTTTCAAAAATTTTGGTTTTGTTTAGCTTCCCCAAAATTTTCGTTGATTTTCTCGCATTTATAAAGCTTGATTTGAATTTTCTAAAAGCTAAAACAATTTAATTTAATTATTCTAAACCTCAAATAAAATTTATTTAATTTTATTTGGATTCCTTGTACTTCAAGAAGTTCTTCTGTAATTTTTGAGATTTTTCGGAGCTCGTTTGCTATTTATTGGATTTATTCGGAATCGATTTGTATTATGACCTTTTGTTAAAATTTATAAATTATTTGGAAAAGTTTATATAAATTTTTGCTGAAAATATTTTATTTGAGTTTACAATATCTCAAAATATTTTCTAGAATTTTTCTAGAATTTTTCGGTATTTTTATTTCCTCAAATGATTTATTTGGAATCGATTTGTATTAAGCCTTTTATTGAAATTAATTGATTATTTCGAAAAGTTTATATCAATTTTTTTTTGAAAATATTTTATTTGAGTTCGAAATATCTCAAAATATTTTCTAGAATTTTTCTAGAATTTTTCGGGTATTTTTATTGCTCTAAATGATTTATTGGAATTTGTGGAATTGTTTTTATTCGAAAAAGATTGGAAAATCCGGTTTTTGGAAGTGGGCCGGCCCATCCTGTGCACCAGGCCAGCGCCCCACTTGGGCCAGGCCACCCAGCTGCCACGTGTCGCCCCCACAACGCGCCACGTCGCCCGGATCCGATTCATGCACGGAAACTGCTCGGTAAAATGCCTATAAGGCCCGTTTTTGCTCCAAACGCGTCCAAATTTTTTGTGCTTAACCTAGCCACCACCCCTAACCCCTGTAGACCTCCCACACATCCTCTAGACCTCAGATCAATTTTCTAAAATTCCAAAACCATCCAATGTCGCCGAACGTCGCCCAACGTCGGCCGAACTTTGGAGCCGCGTCCCGGGCAGCTCGTCGACTCTTTTCGAGATCCGTCTTCTCCGTGGTGTGCCACAAGGTACCATCTACTTGCTGTCCAAAATTCAGCCAATTTGGTCCACGGGATCAAAAGTTACGGCCGTTTCAATCTCGAATCTTGTCGAGGCCATAACTCCCTCAATTTTTCGAGTTTGACGGTGAATTTTTTTGTGTAGACTCCTGGGGATGTCCTCTACAGGATGCACATCTTGCCCCAAGGTTTTGCCCTCTGGATTTGGCGCAGCAAATTAATTTCTCAGTTCGGACTGCGTTCCGCATAGCGGCAAACTTCCTCGCGGTCCCCGCTGTTCCAGAAGGTATTTCTTCGAGCCACCTGCGTCACGGTGTGCCTCTTGGTCCCATCTAGCTCTCGGTCAAATTTCGTTAAGTTCCGATCATTATTCTAGAAGTTATGGCCGTCCAAAGTTTTGATCCGAAACCCGTTAATCGCCAGTTTGTGATTAATCCGGAAGGGCGCCGCAAAATCCGCCTATACCGTTGAGATCGTCTCGCCGCGTTCTACGCAGTAGACATTCTCCTTTGCCATCCCATCTTCCGAATTTTTTTATATATTTAGGCCACTGCTTGTTGCCGCCGCGGCCGCTTTTGACGCCGGCTATTTTGGATCGCTCGGCCGTGTTGTCGCGTCCGGTGGATCATATTGTACTGTTTTGGTCCATCTTTAGAGTTCTTTTGGTCTCCGTTTGCGGAAGCCCGATTCCGGCCTAAACCCGTCGTCTTTCAACCTAGCCCGTGCCACGTTCATGCGCCGGTTAGCCGTCCTTGGTAGCGTTCTACCGCGGCCATGTCGTTGCACCGACGGTCGCTACTTCGCTTCATGAAGTCTCCTATCATTGTTGACCTCCACCGCTAACGTTCGCGTTAACGCTTCCCGCAAAGTTCTTTCGTTAACGCCTGCTAACGCGTTCACCGCTAACGTTTTGCCGACAATGTTTCACCGTTAACACTCGCCGTTAACGCTCGTCGGTAACGCCTTGCCGTTAACGTTTTGTCATTAACGCTCGCGTTAATGTTCCTCCATTAAAATCGTTAGCGGCCGTCGTTAACGCTCCTCCGTTAATGTTTCCCGAACGCTGTCGTTAATACTGCATCGTTAACGTTCCTCCGTTAACGTTTTGCCGCACGCGCTGCACGCTCCTCCGTTAATGTTTCCCGTTAACGCTTCCGCTGTTAACGTTTCGCGTTAAACGTTTCTCGGGTGCGTTTTGCCGCACGCGCTGCTGTAGTTAACGTTCCACCGCACGTTTCATCGTTAACGTTCCATCGTTAACGCTTCATCGTTAACGATTGGCTCTCTTCGCCTGCGTTGTCATCGCATGCGTGTATTCTTGCACAAACCCTAGTGCAATGCCTTCACCTGTTCTATCATCATGACGTGAGCCTAGTCTCATCGTCATATCATCTTCAAGCCGAATCAAAACCTAACCTAAGACCGGTTCGATGAACTAAGTTTATCGTGAGCCGCGTTGTTATCTTTGCAATCTTTCCCGTTGTTTCAACCGTGGTAAGACACTTGTCTTGTCTTATCCCTGAAGACCTAATCTGCCTTTAATCGAGAATTCCTTCGTGGACTTGGTCGATAGACCATTGGCCATCTGTCATACCCTATGCCCGATCTATCCGTCTCTCTTTTGTTTGATCGTGTCCGCTCGGGTCAACAAAAGTCAACTTCGAGAATCAGTTTAGTTCACTGCGAACTAACATATCCGTATGGACCCGATCTATAGATCGAGAGCCCATATGTCGCTATCTGTCCAATCAAGATAATAACTTCGGAAGAAATATTCTTCGGAATATTATTCTTTCTTTCCCAGTTATTAATCTTTCCTTTTCTGTTTTGCCGAAGCCCGTTCTCTTTTGTCAACTCTTCGATCTAATCCGTTCGAGTTCCCAAATCTCTCCCAAGCCGTTGTGCCCAATGCTGTTCGTTCTTAATTTGGAATTTACTTGATTTGTCTTTTGAATTGGTTTGTATTTGCTTCTTCTTTAATCGTTAGACGCGTCGTCCGGAAATCGTTCGAACGAGCTGAGGATCGAGAAAGTGGAAGTTGAGGATCGAGGACCAAGGATCAAGGATAAAGAGTAAAAGACAGTAAAGTTTGCAAGGGCCAGGCAAGTTGTGCTTTGACCATATTGATCCCATTTCGAAATCTATTTTGATTTAAACTATTGCATGCTAGTTCAATTAGAAAGATACTTTGTTTAAACCTGGGGGTTAGATAAATACCAATTTGCTATATGACACCTTGATTACTTAAGTATGTGCCATGATCCCTTGTCACCCTAGTTGTGGTTTACTAGTTGGACATTATTAAATTGCCAACATGGGTTTAGATCGTTGTAGTATCGCTTAGACTCGCTACGTGCTCATGACATGATTTTGGATAATCAAATGCTAATATGGACTTAATGATATATTGAACCTGTTTTGGAAAAGTATCATGTGATGTTGATGGCACGTGGTGCATGGTAATCAACTGGGTTTGATAAACAGATTCGGCCAGGGCATGTGGCAAGAGTAATCAGTGGGCCAGTTGTGGCATTGGGAGTGTTGATTTGGTTTTTCGTAGTCTTGCCCTGGTCACTCTAAGGACTTAACCTTGCAAGCCTTTGAACTGGTCATACTTGCAACCACATGGGCTGGAATGGGACGGCCCTAGTTGACTAAGTCGCTAAGGACTCACTCGTGGAGCCTCAAGGTGTCGGGCTACACCGCTTGTGTGATTGTGCGGGGGCGTATCGTGGCTGTGGCCAGGTACCCATCTAACGGTGTGTTGGTCCCATACTTCGCCTTGGCTAAGGGAAGGGATGGTGTAGAGCACGTACCGGAGAGGACCACCTGTGTTGTTTGAGGCTTCCGAAAGGCTTTGTTATGATCGCTCATTCGCATACTCTTGTATGGCGATTCACGGCTGACGTGGTGAGTGGATTGTATCTTGTGGGTAAAGTGCATAACCTCTGCAGAGTGTAGAATCTATTTAAATAGCCGAGTCCACGGTACTGGACAATGCTCGGGAATTACAGTCAAGGGTTAGATTTTCTCAAAATTGAACTTGGGTTTGGAGGCAGTTTGCCTGTGGAAAAGTGATAATTGGTTAAGGATGTGGAATGATTTACTTTTGAAACAACTGTGAAATTATTACTATTATTATCTGTTTTTACCGCTTTACAATCTATTATGAATATTTGTGAAATCTTTGTTTATTGCAAAATAACCCCTTCAAATTGTCATTTGGAATAAGCCATGCATATAGCTATTAGACTTGCATTCTGTGCATGACTTGCTGAGTGCTTTATGTACTCACCCCTTGCAAAACAAACAATCACCAGTGAGCAAAAGTCTACATCGTCGAAGAAGAAGAAGTTCCGTGAGAAGGCGATTATCTAGGAGTCGAACCACATGTCGCTTGCCTCGTGGCGTATTGATGGGATTCACCGATGTTCTTCGCTCCGCTCGCTTATTTGGAGTTGAAGCCGTCAGGGTTTCACAAATGTAAGGTTGACCTTAAGGTCGCTCAATAGTTTATATTCTATTATTGAGTTATTTTTACTATTCCGCTGTGTATGATTGTGATATTCATCTATGTTGAGACTGTGTGCACTAGCGTGATCCTGGACTAGTGCTGAATACACAGAGGGTCCGGATTTGCAAATTCGGGTCCCGACACCCTAGCCACAGGATCTTGATCGTACGGCTTAGATTAGCCACGTAACCCATACTGTTGTACGTTGAATTAGATCGTGATCATCAATTTTAGATCGAACGGCTTAGATTGGATCGAGTGGTTTAGCGTAGATCTGTTTTTGACCGTCCGATTGAGATCAAACGGTGTAATTAGTGCCACGTGTCGAGCACCGAGTCACGCCACGTCGACTCACGGTGATGCGAAAACCAGATTTGATCTCAGCCGTCCGTTTCGAATCCGACGACCCATACCATTAAAGCATCATTATCTCCGGACACAGGAGAAGTCCATTCTGCCGTAAAATCAGCTAGGGCTTGACTCTTGATGGTAGTGCGAGGCATTATAGTTAACTCAAAGGGCGCCAGCTTGACCGCCCATTTGTTGATGCGGCTAGTACTTTCTTTGTTGGATAGCATAGACCCAAGAGGGTACGTGGTTGGTACTTTGATGTGATTAGCTTGAAAATAATGGCGGAGTTTTCGGGAGGCCATCAACAAAGCGTATGCCAATTTCTCCACTTCTGAGTATCGTAGCTTTGCTCCTTGGAGGGCTTCGGAGACGAAGTAAATCGGCTGTTGTTTTACACCTTGTGGCCGCACCAGTACAGCGCTGACGGCCGAGGGGCTGGCCGCCAAATATAGCAGAAGCTCTTCACCTTGCTTCGGACTTTGCAGGATAGGGACCTCCATGAGGCTTTGCTTCAGATTATCGAAGGCGCGTTGGCACTCCTTTGTCCAAGTAAAGGCATCACTTGAACGTAAGGCTTTAAAGACCGGCAGGCTTCGCTCCGCGGATTTTGGCAGGAATCGGCTAAGTGCTGCTATCCACCCCGCCAACCGTTGTACTTCCTTTAGATTTCTCGGTGGAGCCATATCTTGGATGGCCCTTATCTTTTCTGGGTTTGCCTCGATGCCCCGCTGGGAGACCAGAAACCCTAGCAGCTTTCCTGCGTCTACACCAAAGACACATTTGGACGGGTTGAGCTTTACTTTCCCGACCATCAAATTCTCGAAGGTTTCCTGGAGATCAGCGACATGGTTTTCTTTCTTCTCGCTCTTGACAATGATGTCATCGACGTAGGCTTCCACGTTCCTTCCTAATTGGCAGGCGAAGATCTTGGTGATGAGCCGCGCGAAGGTAGCACCCGCGTTTTTGAGCCCGAAAGGCATTCGTACGAAGCAGTAGGTGCCAAAGGGGGTGATGAATGCCGTTTTATCTTCGTCTTCTTTTTGCATGTATACTTGGTGATAGCCAGAGTATGCGTCGAGGAAACTCATCCTTTCTGACCCAGAAGTAGAGTCGACCAGTTGATCAATGCAGGGCAAGGGGAAGTCATCTTTTGGACATGCTTTGTTCAAATCAGTGAAATCGATGCACATCCTCCATGCCCCCGCTGGCCTTCTTGACTAGGACTATGTTGGCCAACCACTCCGTGTGGCGGGCTTCACGGATGATCCCCGCTTGAAGCAACTTGGTCACCTCCGTCTTCGCAGCCATTTGTCTTTCCGTCGCAAGTTTTCTGAGTTTTTGCTTCTTCGGCTTCGTGTCTGGGCTAATGGTGAGGACATGTTCGATGGTTTCCCTTGGGACTCCCGGGAGGACTTCGGGCCCCCATGCGAACACGGTTTCGTATTCTTGAAGGAGTTGCATCATATGTTTCTCCTCATCAGGGAGCAACATGGCGCCAAGAATCACTGCCTTACTCCCTCCTGGCCTAAGCAACACTTGTTGTGTTTCTCCTTGAGGCTGTGGTTTAGGGAGCCACCGACTGCGATTCATAGGTATAACAGGGTCCAGCTCTGTGGTACAAACATGCTTGACCTGGGTAGGGTTTTCCATGTCTATCTTCCTTGCGAGGGCTTGATCCCCTCGCACCGTGACAACACCGTCAGCGGAGGGAATCTTCATACATAAGAATCCGTGGTGAATTATGGCCCCCATGGTTGTCAGCGAGCCCCTGCCTAGGATAGCATTGTACTGGAACGACATGTCTACCACATCAAATGTTACACGACTCGTGGTGTTGGCTTGTGGCGTTGTGAAAGTGACCTCTAATTCCAATTGACCCAGGGTGTCGACCATGCTTCCTCCAAAACCCATCAGTGGCACCTCCGATTTCTTCAATCGATCTTGTGGAATCATCATCTGCCGGAAAGCCTTCATGGACAAAATATCCGCCGCACTTCCCTTGTCTATCAACACGCGACGTACTTCACAATCAGTGATTACAGCGGTTACTACTAGAGAGTCTTGATGTGGGAAGTGCACCCCCGCGGCGTCCTCTTGTGTGAAGGTGATCGGCTCAAACTTTAATGGAGGAGGGGTAGTCGGGTTAATCACAACGTGGTTAATCTACCGGGCATAAGCCTTTCTCTGCCTTTTTGACGAGAGATGCGACGAGGAGCCCCCAGCAATGACGTTGATGATGCGACGGGGATGATTTACTCCCACCCGAGGGGGATCTTGACGCTCGATCATGGTGTCTCAAGCGGTGTTGGGTGCGTCCCAACTTCTCTTTGTTTGGCTTCAAATCGTCGGTATCCATTAATCACTTTGCAATGGATGGTGTCATGGGTGTTATTTTCACCGTGATATTCGCAGAGGTACCTCCTGGGCTCTGGTCCTTCCCTTTTAATAGTTCGACTTCCTTCGTCCTGCCTCCCTCGGCCCGGGGGTGGACCTCGCCTCTGTTGCTCCGCTAGCCTATCACCCATGACTCGTCGATTGCTTGGCTCATCAACGTGATGAATCCTCCTTCTTTCGTCTCTTCTCCCAGACTCAGAGTATCGTTCCTTCGTTTTGGTATTGGATGGGGGATCTTTCCCTCGCCCTCTCTTGCATGGAGTAAACTCTTGGACCTCTTGTCGTGGCCTATCTTCTCTACGGAGGTTGTCTTCCTCCGCTCGCGCATATTCCCTCATCTTCACAAAGAGTTCTTCCACCGTACGCACCTCTTTATGAGCGAGCCTTTCTGCCAACGGCCCCCTTCGCAGGCCACAGCGTGCCGCGTTGATGATAGTGGTGTCACTAACACCTCAGATTTGGCACTTAACTCGGGAGAAACGCTGGAAGTAACTCTTAAGAGTCTCTCCTTCGCGCTGCCTGACCACAAATAAATCACTTTCCTCTTTCATCCCGTCGAAGTTGCCCTGAAAATTGCCTTCTAGCTTGCGGCGGAGTTGCGACCAGCAGGTGATCGATCTGGGCTCCAGCGAAGAGTACCAGGACAGGGCGATACCTTCGAGTGCCAGTAGGAGCCCCTTTGCCTTAATATCATCATCTCCCCCCGCGGCCTCAACCGCCGTGTCATAAACGCGGAGGAACTCTCTGGGGTCTGTCCGGCCATCATACGGCTTGATGGTAGGAAACTTGAAGCTTCCTGGAGAAGGCCATTTTTTAGCTCGTAGGCGGATACTGAGGGGGTTCGGGTCGTCGTCCTCCCTGTTTGTAGCCGTAAGCGCTGGGGATAGTATTTCATGGCTTGGGCTTTCGTCTTGTGACTCGTCTCGCCCCCCATCTTGTCGTTCTTGCAGGCGTCTCACCTGCACCATGAGTTGCTCGTTAGCTTCCATCAACGCCCGCACGTTGGGGTCAAGCTCCCCCTGAGATCTGGTCCCTTCTTCGAGGATCTCTTCATCCCCATGGATCTCTCAGCGACGGGTCGGATGTGTCGACGCTTCTGCCACATCTCTCCCTGGTGTTGAAACCGTTCGGCCTGCCGCCGGAGGTCATCGTTTGGGGGCTCGCTTGCGCGCTGCTGCCGGGGTCTGTGGAGGCAATCCTCCCACCGTGTCCTGGGCTTTTGTTGGGGCCGGCAATCGCGTCTCACCATCCAGAAGTTGGAGTGGATCTCGAGATTGGCTCCTCGCAGGTTGTCTTAATTCTTCCGCTCCTGCCGTCGTTGCCGTCTCCTTGGATGCTGTCGCTTTTCCCTTCCTTGGTGGCATGGCTACAGAAAATCTACCTCTCGTCCTGGTCGGAGAGCAGTGGTCTTCCCCACGGACGACGCCAGTGTGGCGATATTGCACCACAAGGTTGCTCTTCTTCGTTCTTCTTTTTTTGTTGTGGCATTTTTTTTTACTTAGGGTTGTCCCGTTTTCTCTCCCTCTCCCCCTTTTTATTGGGAGGGCCAGGGAACATGCATGCATTGGTCGGCCCCTTTTTCTCCCAGCTATGTCCTCGGGATACATGCCTTTTTTAAATTGTCTTTTAACCATTTTCTTCCACCTGTCCCCAGCTAAGGGCTGGATTAGCCCTATGTGGTGTCTTTTTACTCTTGCTTTACATTTTTACCCTTTACTCTTATGCCTTCTATAAGGGTTCCACGGGAATTTCACTCATTTTAGGGTCCCAGGCTAGTCTGACATATCCTGGTGTTCCCAGAAGGGCTGTCATTAGGTGTCAGGTGTTGGCGGCCCGTACTAAATTTGTGTCGACAGGAGATGGGGCGGAGGGGAGTTCCCTCCATTCTCCTCCCTCGCTAGCGAGGGGAGTCCCCTCCATTCTCCTCCCTCTCTAGCGAGGGGAGTCCCCCCGCTACGAAGGGGAGTGGTTTTTATCCTTTTGTCTTTCCTAAGGGATAAATTCCCAAGGTTTGTGGCCCTTGCTTCTCCAGCGAGAGGAGGATTAAATATTACCGGTGGGCCTTTATAAATCGTAAAGAGACACAAGCCTTGCTTCGCTTGTCAAGGGAAGATGAGTCCATTTGATCCACAACACCACGCATCCTCCACGCACAAATGACATAATTCACCAATTAGCCCAAACGGCCTACATGGAGCAATGCTCAAGGCTTCAAAGGCCTGCTCGGCCGAAAATAAAGTGTCGAAAGATGGAAACACCATGTCGTCTGCTTGAAGCCATGCGGAAGTCCAACTCTCGCCGTGTGCCGCTTGCACGGTTGCGGGTCAACGCCTAGCGCCGCACTGTGGCTCCAGCGTCCAGCCCCTCTGGCTCGCCGCTCTCCGGGATGACGAAGCCCACCCGCCCAGCTAACAGGGCCCGGCGGCGCCCCCGAACCCGCGGGTCGGCACGACCCCGCATTGCACGGCTGTGGCCACTGGGAAGTATTTCTCCCTCTCTCTCTCTCTCTCTCTCTCTCTCTCTTTGTTGTCTATGGGGCGTATGCTTGCATAATATGAATTGTTAAAGTGTGTTTGGTTGATGAGATAAAGTTGAATAAGATGTGATCATTTGATTTCATTATTTTGGGTGAATGCTATTTAGGGTGGGATGATTCCATTCAAGCAACTAAACACATGGATGATTTTTACTTGAATCATCTCATATATGTACCACTTAATACAAGTAACCGAACACACCCTAAATTAGTGGTTCTGTGTAATTGTGGAGTTAGACCCCGTTTGGCAACTTGGAACCGGGCCGTTTCTACTAGATTCTAGAAGAAACTCAACCAAACGGGCTAAAACTCGGAACGATTCTCCTTGTATCGTTTCTTCTTTTTCCACTCTGTGGCCGAATCGATGTCAACCCCATTCCACCTGATTCACATAATCCTACCAGAAACGTTTTTACCAATAATTTGGAACTGTACCAAACGGGCCTTAGTTACTTATGGTGATGCTAAATATGACTAGATTTCCCACCTTTCACTACCTGATTAAGCAGAGGGTTTCGGTGGTAACACAAAAGGATCCTCATGGTGGATGGGATCAGGTCAAGTCCCCTTGTCCAGTCCACTTGGTAGGTCCGATTTAGCCTAGAGACGTGAGTGAGTTTTGCCGTATGGATACGGGTAGAATGCTCACTTTTCTGTCAACTTAATTGAGACTACTTGTTTGACCACTTGTATGACGTGACACGACAACTACCATGTCACTGGTCAATTGACATGTCTGAGACTAACCTCTGACATACACAAATCCATCTTGGCTTGTTATCCGAAACTTGAACAAAGGTTACAACTCTGAAAATGACGGCCACGACTTCACCGGGTCAAGGTCTTCCTTCTTTGTACTTTATTGTCATGAATTACAACCACTCCAACAATAGAACAAATCTAGCCACGTACTTAGTCCAAAGTAAGGATAAGGAGACAACTAGACGATGTTTTGATGTGCGCAATGAGTAACGGTTATACATGCACACAGATTGATATGAACAAACGAGCAGATCTCATACTTTGAGCATCCAACCTACAAACGAGCGGTAGTGGTGACTGCAACAGGAGTGGGAGGATACATAGCCAGTCGCGATTGAGTTGAACAACCCGGAGCAAAAGGTGAACCTGCTCGCCATGGCTAATGGGAACATGCATCCCAAGCTGCTATTGGTCGCACGCCATGGCGATTTCGAGAGGCTAATGGATCTTCTGAGTGGAGCTGTGGTGCCGCCCGAAGTCGTTGTTGCCTTTCCTGACGAAGTCTTGCAAGGCTCCATTCATGCAGTTTCAGAAGGCGATCACTACCCTATTGAGGCGGACGATGTTCATTATCAAATCTCGAGTGAGCAAGCTGTAGAGGGTGGCTCCCATCCCTCACGGAAGTCATAGAAGCTGGTAGCCGAAATTCTGATGAGCTAGCCGTAGAAGGCAGCTCCTTGATGAAAGCCAATGAAGATTCCAGTACTGCAACTGCAGAACGTTCTGATCAGTTGGATCCTTAACAGACTTGCTACTTCAGGGAGTAGTAACCTTTGAGGGGGACACGGCACTGCATGTTGTGGCAACTAGTGGTGACAACGAGAAGTTCTTGGAAAGTGCAAAGGTGATCTATAACAAGGCCAAACACTTACTACATGCCCCCAACAAGATGGGTGATACTCCATTACACTGTGCTGCTAGGGCTGGGAACGATCAGATGGTCTCTTGTCTTGTTAGCTTGGCCAAATTAAGGTGAGGACGGTGGGGAAGTGAGAGTGGAGAAGCTGATCAGAAGGAAGAACAAGCTTGGGGAGACGTCGTTGCATGAGGCAATCCGAAGTGCAAATCGAAATATCATTGACAAACTAATGTCGGAGGATCCAGATTTGGCCTCTAACCCGAACAAGGGCACCTCACCATTGTACTTGACCATTTCTTTAGGGCGTATAAATATTGTTCAGACGTTGTGTCACAGAACTGCTATGAGGTTGTCATACTCTGGCCCTGATGAACAAAACGCCTTGCATGTCGCGGTTTTCCGGGGTGAAGGTATTTAGTAGCAGGACTAACTCCTATGTATATACTTTATCTAGTTTTAGTGCAATTTTGTTGGTGTAATTCTTATGAAACTTTTTACCGTCCTCCGGGATCGAGACTCTTGGTAGTATAGTTTTGGACTTTATTTTTCCTTTATCTTTTTCTTGCAAGAATTTTTTTTATATATAAAATGAGTAAATGACTCTGACTGGTGACTGCAGCGCTACCACTGCTATTGGAATGGGGCAAGGACCATATGGTTTCCATGAAGCAAGGGGATCAACACAGGAGTGTATCTCTTGTTGCGTACCTTACTGAACAACAGGACAGGCACGGGAGTACGCCTCTTCACTTCGCTGCATCACTGGATGGATGGAACTACTCACCTAGATGGCTTCACCATAGTTGGTCCAAGCATAAGCATAGCCCAACAACTCTGCTACTGAGTGCCAACAGATCAGCAGTGTACCAGGCGGACAATAAAGGATGGTATCCCATACATGTCGCTGCCTCAAATGGCAGGCTCAAGGTCGTCCTCATCTTGCTCAAAATGTGTCCTGACAGCGCCACTTTGCGCGATCGCCAGGGAAAAACTTTCCTCCACGTTGCTGTGGAGAAGGAGAGACATGATATAGTTGCATTTGCCTGCAAAACGCCACGATTTGCATCTATTTTAAATATGCAGGACAACAATGGTGACACAGCACTGCACCTGGCGATATGCGTCGGGGCGCTCTCGATTTTCAATTGCCTATTCCAGAACCAGCATGTGCACGTGAGTTTACCAAACAAGGATGGGCTGACTCCTAGAGGTCTTTCATGGCGTATGATTCCTCCAAGATTTTATTTCAGATCAGTAAGTGGCTTCCTGATCTTTGTTAATTTAGAGCTTGTACTCCGGTCTTCATTTTGGCTCATAGCTCTTAATGTTCTTGCAGAATCCGCGATCAATAATACACCAGACATTAATATACGCCCGCGCTCAAGGCGTTAATGGTCGGCTTGATCTCTTCCATGAGAAGTACGACGAGAAAACGGATGAGAACAAGGAGTCGGAGAATATGACAAATGCAGCGCAAGTTCTGGGTATTGCCTCTGTGCTAATTGCAACTGTGACATTTGCAGCAGCTTTTACGCTGCCTGGGGGTTATCGAGCAGATGACCACGCAAATCGAGGAACACCAACACTTGCTGGGAGCTACACTTTCGACGCATTCGTCATCTCCAACACGTTGGCATTCGTTTGCTCCTTGCTAGCTACCATCAGTCTGCTGTACTCGGGCGTGTCTTCAAGGGACTTCTCTGTCCGCTTCAGGTACTATAATATATCTGTGAGTTTGCTGCAGAGTTCGGCGAGAAGCTTGATTGCTGCCTTTGCCATGGGCATATACACGGTGCTTGATCCAGTTGCTCACAGGACTGCAGCTGCTGTCTGCGCCATCATGTTTGCTACATTGTTCTATGGAAATATGGAAATCTGGCATATCCTTATTCGAGCAAACACATTGTATATTAGATTGGGAACCCGGGCGGCGACGTCTCAAGTGCGGCCTGTCCTTGAATGTGTTCTGATCCTTAAAACAACCTGGACCAGGGATTCTTATTTTGGCGAAATTTCGGAAATTTCGGTAGCGTCGGAAATTTCGGCAATTTCAGTAGCGAAATTTCAGAAATTTCGGATTTATTGTTTTTTATTTGAATTTGACCGAAATTTGGCCAAAATTTCGCCAAAATTCTGCAATTTCGGCCATTTCGGTGGGAGCCGATATTTGTGCCAATCCGAAACAAAAAAACTCTGCTGTGTACTGGGTTGCTCATCTAGAAACTGCGGTGGCCAGAAATGGAGAGTACCTAAGCTGATTTTCAATGGCTGCTAGCAACACGGTGCAACCGCGCAACCCACCTGGCCACCACATCAAATGCGCCGGCCAGGCATCCTAAGCTGCTCATGCCTGCTCGCCTCGGCGATACCCAGCGGCTGAAGGATCTTCTCTGGACGAGGAAAGCGCGGCGGCGCGGCCCGATTTCCTCGTCCAAGTTGAAGGATCAGAACCTTCAGCAGCAGCAGCATTGCTCCTGGAGGGAGTTAGCGTCGAGGGGGACTCGGCGCTCCATGTAGTTAGCAGCACGCAGAGACGGCGAGGAGACCGCGAAGGCGAACCACGAGAGGGCCAGACACCTCCTGGATGCGCCCAACAAGAAGGGCGACACGCCGTTGCAATACGCCGCAACGGCTGGGAATGTGAGGATGGTCTCTCAGCTGATTGATTTGGCGAGAATCGAGGGCCATGGCGCGGAGAGAGCGAAGGAACTGGTGCGCGCGGGGAGACAGCTTTGCACGAGGCAGTCCGCACTGGAAACAAGGATATTGCCATTCGGCTAATGCTCGAGGACTCTGGATTGGCGAGCCTCCCGAAAGACGGTGCTTCGCCATTGTACATCGCCGTCTTGCTAGGGGAGATCGATATTGCGCGGTCACTGCACGGTATGAATGGTGGGAATCTTTCGTATTCTGGACCAGATGGGCAAAACGCGTTACATGCGGCGGTTTTACGGGGAAACCAGTAGTTGAAACGAGGCGTAGTACGTAGCGTGATCAACGTAGGTTGTAATTACTTACTGGTGTCCGGTTCCGTTTACCAAGCCGGATCCAGCCTAGTTCTTCACATTTGCAACCCTGTATAGGCCTATTGCCCTTTCTATTGATATTTTTGCAGCTCAGCTGATCTTTTTGAGGTGAATTTCCTGGTTGTGCCTGTCCCAGCACACTGCACTTAGAGCTTCCACCATGTATCTTATTCTATATTGCAACTCGCTGCCCCAAATGCTTGAGCTGCAACATTCAGTTGCGAAGGAGACTCCGCATGCAAAAAGAGAAGAATTGTACGTGAATCTCCTACCAAAAATTGAACCAACAAAGAGCAAAGGACCTGCAATGATTCGTGCGTTATGTACACTGTCTACATGAGGCTGCTTTTGCTCTTTGTTGGTTGCTTTTAATTTTCAGAAAAACTAAAAAACGGTATACCGTTGCAACCGCTGAAACTCATGAAACTTATGATTTTTTGCACTGAAACTCATGAAACTTAGCACTAAAAACTGATAAAACATGAAACTGATGAAACTAAACACTGAAACTCATGAAACCAGCACTGAAACTGATAAGTTTCATAAGTTTCATGGCTATACCGTTGCAACGGTATACCGTTGCCTAGTCACTCTCTTTAATTTTAAGGTGAAACCTCTGTATATTGTCTACAAGCTGTAAATTGTTGCCTATTTTGCACATCAACTTGCCAGCTGCAATTTTCCCATCATCAGGTAGGCACGGAGGGCAGGATTTAAGATTAATGCGCTCATGTGCCTTCGAAATGTGCACTGCAGTAGCTATGTATCAGCGTACAAGATTGCCTAGGACGGCAGTGCATACTTTAGTAACCGTAGTTTGATGGAAGAGAGTTGAAAGGAGAGCATCCTTGAATGCTGCCCTGCAACCAGCAAGAATCCATGGATACAATCACTGTTTAAAGCTTAAGCTGCAATGTAGCACCCTAGTTTTCGCTTTCTGGAGAAAAATCTAATTTAAATAAACTAAATTCAAAACTTTGAGTTTCTTTGGTGTTTATTTTAACCTGGCATCCATTCCTATCCAAAATCGGGAATTAATTCCCTCCCGGTCGAAAAATCGAATTTTCGGTTTCCGCTGGTACCCGAAATTTCACCCGAGTACAAAAATGCTCCAAAAATCTCCAAACTACTTCTAAAATGTTACAAATATTCCAAAATGATTTTAGGAATCATTCCCCGGATTTTTGGACCTCCGTTCCTATTTTATCTCGCGCGGCTTTTGTTTAATGCCTGCGATCCGCGCCCGAATATTCAATTCCACAAAAATCATCCAAATTCAGCGGAACCAATTTTATTGGGTCCCAAATATTCTAAAATGGTTCTAAGAATTTTTCCGGAATTTTGAGGCCATTTTTCCTTATTTTTCTCTAGGGCGAATTGTTTGCGTAAAGGAGGACCAATAGAGGCTTGCCACGTGTCAAGTGAATAGTAACCTTTCTTCAACCTCCAGCCAACTCCAAGTTGCAGAGAAGCTTGCAAGTGCTCCAATGGCTAGGGCTTGTGTTCAAACGTTCATAACTCCGTCGTTTCAACTCCAAATTGCGAACGGTCGGTTCCGGTGGATCCGCAACGACGAGCTCTAGCTATTCCCCACCTCGGTGCGCCATCAAGCTCGCCGGAAACGGCCTCATTCAAGAAAAACTGAAATCCACTCACTTGCCATTAACTCGTCCGTTTCTCGTCCAAACACCGCACCACCACCTCCATCCACTCCGTATAAGTATCCCCTTTCCGGGAGTGTGCTCCCCTTTCCCTCTACTCCACACATTTGCCCGTGAGATCAAGAAAACCGAGGGTGTGTTGAACTTTTTCGGTGTTCTTCGAGTTCATGCTTGTAGCTCCTCCCCCGGTGAGCCATTCTTCATGCCACTTGGTTCTTTGTGACCGTGGATGAGTCTAGCTTCTAACTCAATCATCAATTTTAGAGTTGATCAAGAGTTGGCGACGAATTTCAAGTTTTTGTTCATCCGGCCGAAACTCCGTTCGTCGTCGATTTCTCCGAATCCGGTGAGGTTTGGCTCAATTCCTCTCTCCTAGATGTCCCTAAGGATGTAATCTAGAGGTTCTACGGTTTTGTTTGATCCAAATCCGTGCGAAAATAGGGCAAAAATCCGGTTTTTGGAAGCAAAAGAGGGCTCTGTTGGTTTTGCTCGGTTCTGTACCAAATTTTTCGCGAGTTACTGTAGCAAACAGTAACTTTTCTCTTTTTGTTGATTTTCCATCATTTTCCAATTTCGAACGCTTATAACTTTCTCATCCGAACTCCGTTTGACTCCATTCAAATTTCTAAATTCATTTAAAATCAAGATCTACCTGCCAGTACTAATTTTGTAATTTTTGGATTTTATTTATTTTCTTTTATTTATTTGTTGTCTCGTTTTGCGCGTAGTCGACGATTCCGCCGAGTCCGCCGACCCCGCCGACGGACTTCTCGAGTTCGACAACTCCGCCGCGACTGAGGCAAGTCCCTTGACGCATTTTGATCCCATGTTTATGAAATGCTTTTAATCTGTTTATAAAGTTGCATGGCTATTTTTAATGAAATATGTCAAATATAAGTAATAGTTAATCCGAATTTGATGATTCCTCCTTGACATTGTTAATCATATCCATTGTAACCCTAGAACATTGTTTATACCATGTTATGCTTATATGGTGTCCTTTGCTACGTAGTACGGTAGAATTGCTTAGGACCTGTTTCGATGAAAACAACCAATGTGTGGGATTATTCAAAAAGAATGATAGCAAATGTGATTTGAAAGTTATTATTATGGTTTTGG
Source organism: Rhipidocladum racemiflorum (assembly GCA_036346355.1). Lineage (NCBI taxonomy): Eukaryota > Viridiplantae > Streptophyta > Magnoliopsida > Poales > Poaceae > Rhipidocladum > Rhipidocladum racemiflorum. Next base: position 26,380,686 of record CM070586.1, read on the forward strand.
GTCCTGTTTTCTAAAATAAAAAGAAAAGAAAAAAAATGGTTTTGGACTGGGGCGGAATGGTTTGTTTTGGCTTTCATTGCGCAAGTACCGCCCCAAGTCAATTAAGGACCGACGCTTATAACTGTCTCCATTCTAAGCATTACCGTACAACCACATGTCTATAATGGTACGACCTGACCGAATAATTTGTAGAAACCTAACTTAGACTCACCACTCGGTTGTTGTGTGAGAGCCGGAAGGAGGCATTGTTGTTGTTGTTGTTGTTTTTCTCACACGGCGCAAGAGGGGGCTTCTGTACTGGGTGGATAGAACCCTAACAGCGGTGAAACCTCAGCGGGTGGGTCAGGTTAGGCGTATACCTTGTAAAGGCCTTGTCATGATATCCCTGCCGGCACACCCAAGGAAGTGTGCTAATTGCATGGCATCAAGAGAATATCATGTCTTGTGGGTAAAGTTGTACACCTCTGCAGAGTTAAAACTATTCGAATAGCCGTGCCTACGGTCAAAGGCAAAGCTTGTTGAATGCTTTCATACTGGTAGACTTTGGTTTTGGTTTCAAACTAAATAATGGTTTGTTTTGGGGTCCGGGAGCGGTTAGAACTCTCGGGTGTGCTTCTGGCGGCTAAAGCCAGGTAGGTGGAAGGAACCTGATTTTGTGAACCATGGCGGACAGAGCCATGTGATTGGATTGCACCCTGATTTTGTTGAGCTGTGGCGGATAGAGCCTGTATATTAGTGAGTGGTGGTTAGAACCTTCACTACAATATTACATAATTCAATTATTAAAAAGAATTGCTCAAATATGCTTTGTAAAAATTATTAACAACTATGATTTGATGAAACTTGGCTTTATGCAAAAGAACCATATTAAGCCATCTTTGGATAGCCTACATTGTGCATAATTTCCCAGACTTGCTGAGTACTTTATGTACTCACGTGCTACATTCTAATCCTATCTCAGAAGTGAAAGAAGCTGTTCAAGATTTCCAACGACTAGGGTGCGTTCTCCACTCGATTGCCTGTGGGCATTTGGATGGGTCGCATTGGTGTTTTCGTCTTCCGCTGCAGTTGTTCAAGTTGTTCAGCCTGTTCAGGCCGTAATGGTAAACCTTGACCATAAGGTCTTTGCTTTTATTTGGTATTATTCTTATTTAGTTATATGTGTTCGTGATATGGTTGTTGATTCATCACTTTTGACTGTGTACTAGCTACTGATCTGGGACTAGTACAGAAATACACAAAGGACTCCGGATAGCCGATCCGGGGGCCCACATGCAATAACATTCAAAAAGGAAAGTTTAAGCTGCATGCATGATACAGCTCGAAAGAAGATCGATTTGTTTGAATAACGAGAACGAATAAGAACCGGACCACTAATAAGGAACAAAGTATAAGTTGCATGATCGATGTAACAATACGTGCATGTTTTATGCAACAAAGTTGAGCTGCATCATACAACAGAGAATAAAGAACCAAAAGGCACATCCCTTGAATGCTTCCTTGCAACCGGTGAGAATTCATGGACACGATCATTGTTCCACCACAGGAAACGGAAGTAGTGTCGTCGGCCAAATTACTTGTGTCGTCGGTAAAAGGGCCGACGACAAATATTATACCTGTATCGACGGCCAAAATGCACCCCGACGACAGATATTCCTGTATCGACGGCCTACATGTACCCCGACGACAAATATTTTATCTATATCGACGGCCTCAATGTGCCCCGACGACACATGTACACCCTGGAAGTCTGTGTCGGTGGTAAATCTTCTGCCGCCGATATAAAAGACGATGACGTATCCACGCGAAATGAAATTCAAAATTCGAGATCCCGCCAAGACGAGCTGTGTCCTCGGCTATATAAAAACCGTCGACACAGGCACTCCACCCAAACAGAGAAAACATAGCCGCCATGTGGGAGTCCAACCAGGATGCTCCCTTTGTGTCGTCGGGGTAGAAACAGCCGCGGATAAAAGGTAGCCAATGTCGGCGGGATCAATAGTGCCGACGACACAGATGCAATTTTGTCGTCGGTTTAATTTTCGCGGACGACAATAGGCATCCTAGATTAAAAGACGATGACGTATCCACGCGAAATGAAATTCGAAATTCGAGATGTTGATTTCTGGAGTTTGACACATCGGAAGTTCCAATGTTGGTATCGGAAGTTCTGATATGTGGCTGAATGTGGGTATAACGGCTAGTCTTTGCACAAACCAATAAATACCCACCTCCACCTCCTTTGAGAGGTTACACACTCTCTTGGCTGACCTTGTGAGTTTCAAGTGCACATTCTTGAGCATTCTTTTCCCTCCTCTTGATCTTAGTGATCCTTGATAGAGTGAGGTGTGCAAAAGAGATATCTAGTGCTAGAGCAAAAGAAAAGGCATTCATATTAAGCATTAGAGGTCATCTCCAAGGTCAAAATCACTTTGCATTTGTTATTCTTGGAGATTGAGGGCTCCTAGACGGCTAGGCATCACTCACGAGCTCCCGAAGGTTGTGGGAAGCCATGAGAAGTTCGTGAAGGCCGATTTCGCCTTCGAAAGGGAAGAAATCAAGAGTGGAACCAAATCTCAAGTATGACCGAGGTTTTGGAGAAAAGGGTTCGAAGAGACCCGGCTCTTTGTGAGCTTCCTCAACGGAGACGTAGGATCCCCTCAAGGATCCGAACTCCGGGAACAAATTCTTGCTTCATTGTTTTACTTACTTGTTGTGCATCTTGATTTACTTACTTCGTTTTGGACTTTCCTGAAATGAGGCATCAGTACCGATTCGTGTTACGAATTGGTACCGATGCCCTCACATTAGTACCGGTTCATCAGTACGGAGAGCACTTGACATATCTTTCTGATAATTAAAGTACCTGTGTTGTTCGATCCCCCCATTCCCATTTAGCTTCGCAAACGGTTGTTCTAAAAAAATACTTTGCAATTCAAAGTTTAAGCTACATGCATGATATGGCTCGAAAGAAGTTCGATTTGTCTGAATAAGGAGAACGAACAAGAATTGGACCACCAACAAAGAATAAAGTATAAGATGTAAGATGCAACGATACGTGCATGTCTGTTGCAACAAATTTTAAGCTGCATGATGCAACACAGAACAAAGAACCAAAAGGCACATCCCCTGAATGCTATCCTGCAATTGATGAGAATTCATGGACACAATTAGCATTCAAAGTTTAAGCTGAAAAAAAGAGAAAAGTTTAAGGAGCATGCATTATATAGCTCAAAAGAAGTTCGATTTGTTTGAATGTAACATCGCAAATTTTGATTTAAAAGGTGAAAATAAAATAATTCCAAATGCGAAATTTCTTCAACCATGAATTTTCTGAATATCTAAGTTAGTTAACGATTTTCCCTATTGAAAAATCATTTAAAATTGATTTAGTAAAAAGATAAAAGTAAAATGGTAAAAATAAAAGTTGCAACAAAAATCTGTAAAAAATAAAATTAAAATAATGGAAACTCTAGAAACACTCTCATGTAGTCAAAAAGCCATGTGAAATCATTAATTAAAGAAAAAGAATTAAAAATTTAAGCAATCTAACTACAAATAGTTCAGAGGCAGATTTTTACAAAATTTTACCTAACATATTTTCATCTCAAATTTTTACCACACACTCCTCAAACCAATTTTTACCTTGAGTAAAAATATTAAAAATTAATAAATAAATTTAATGCCTATTCCAATTTAAAATTTTAAAATTGGAAATTTTGAAATTTTGCTTAAAATATTTATTATAAAATAATTAATCAAGTTTTAAAAATGAATTTTTTATTCAAAATTAATTATGACATTTAAATACTTGTCAAAAGTTTCAAAAATTATTAACTCAATTTACAACTTCAATTAAATCATTTATAGAAAACAAAAATTTGAAGAGTCAACCTTGTCAGAATTTTTAATGTACTATAAACTTGTATGGATGTGATAGCAATGTTGTATATGTACGTACCAGCCACTGGTCATGGGACTAGTATTGAAAGCACATAGGAGTTCCTCTTGGTACTCTATGCCAAGAAGGGGGGGGGGGGTTTCCGACATTCCCTGCAACCAGCGAGAATTCATGGACACGATCATTGTACAAAGTTTAAGCTGAAATAACATACAAAAAGAAAAAGTTTAAGCTGCGTGCATGATATGGCTTGAAAAAAGTTCGATTTATCTGAATTAGGAGAACGAACAAGAATTGTACCACCAACAAACAACAAAGTGTAAGCTGCATGATGTAATGATACATGCATGTTTAATGCAACAAAGTTTAAGCTGCATGATGCAACAAAGAACAAAGAACCAAAAGGCAAATCCCCTAAATGCTTCCTTGCAACCGGCAAGAACTCATGGACACGATCACTGTTCAAATTTTAAGCTAAAATAACATTCAAAAAGAAAAGTTTAAGCTGCACGCATGATATGGCTCAAAAGAAGTTCTATTAGTTTGAGTAAGGAGAGCAAACAATAATTGGACAACCAACAAAGAACAAAATGTAAGCTGCATAATGCAATGATACGTACATGACTACTGCAACAAAGTTTAAGCTGCATGATGCAACAAAGAACCAAAAGGAACATCCCCTGAACATTGCTTTGCAATAGGTGAGAATTGATGAACACGAATGGTGTTAAAAGTTTAAGTTGAAATAATTTACAAAAAGAAAAGTTTAAGCTGCATGCATGATACAGCTTGAACGAAGTTTGATTTATCTAAATAATTAAGGAGAACGAACAAGAATCGGACCACCAACAAATAACAAACTATAAGTTGCATGATGCAACGATATGTGCTTGTTTGGGGAAATAAAGTTTAAGCTGCATGATGCAACAAAGAACAAGGAGCCAAAGGCACATCCCCTGAATGCTTCCCTACAATCGAGGAGAATTCATGGACACGATTAGTGTTCAAAGTTCAAAGTTTAAGATGAAATAAGTTTCAAAGAAAATTTTAAGCTGCGTGCATGATACAGTTCAAAAGAAGTTCGATTTGTCTGAATAAGGAGAACGAACAAGAATCAAACCACCAACAAAGAACAAAGTGTAAGCTGCATGATGCAACAATAGGTGCTTGTCTCTCTAATCGTAGCTGCTTCATGGTGACCTTTCTTTACATCCTTCTATGAATTACAAGCAAGAATGTAGGATCCAAGCAGTGTTTCCCACATCTCAAGAAAATGGGATGCATGCATCGGGGTTATTAAACAATACTACCGAATTCTCACACCAGGTGCTCTGCCCATTTCTTGCTTGGCATGGACATTAGTGGGTGCCAATGGTGTCGAGGAGGGCGCTTTATTTGCTTGAGTAAGAATGCTTAGGGGTTTGGTGCCATGTGGAACCACGGGTGACCTCCACCGGTCTTCGTACATGTGACCAGCATGTTGCTGTCCACACATTCGCTACAAGATAGGATGCTGTCAAGAAACGGGATAGTACCTTGTTGTTCCCAAATTTATTAAAAGATGTTGTTGAGATATAATTGGATTCTTTGTTCTAGTTGTTGACATATATATGGACTCTTTGTTTTGGTGGGTGAATTCAGAAACTACCCTTGAAGGGTTTATTGTAACATCTCAAAAATTTGCTTTTAATATATTTAGTGTGTTTCTGGGATTATTTCGATTTTTCAGAATTTATTCGGAATCCTCGCGGTTAATTTGAATTCCAGTTTATTGAACTAATCACGTTAAATAAAGATCAGGCATTTTTGTGTAAGCGTAAAATCTAAAATTTTGTTTAAAATTAAGATAACAGGTACATGAGAGTGTTCGCTTCAAATGTTTTCGAAAAACATGCTATATAACTTGATTCGTTGATTTTACAAAATCTGTACAGGTGTCTGATTTTACTAAAAGATTTTTTGCGAAAAATCTATATATCGAAAAATTACGAAACCAACTTTGTTAAGTTCTAAACCATGCCTAGTATTTCAGAGGAATTTCCCAAGATTTTTGGAACCTTTTTGCTATTTAATTCTTCTAACCATGCTGTGTGGTTGCATATATATGAATCTCTCACATGTAGTCACGTGTAGTTATTCACAAAATCTTTTTAGCTGTGTGGTGGCATTCCACTAAAACGTGTATGGTTCTCCTGGGCAACGACGTTTCCAGTCCAGCTGCATGACGCCATGACGTTTTCCATTCTCCGGCCGTTGCTGCTTACGCATTGAACCAGACGTTTCCATTTTCCAGCCTTCCACATTCCCAAGCCGTTTCCATTTAGCCCTCACGTCAATATCTCCATTTGATTTCCATTCCATTCTAGTGGGTAAACTTCCAACCATAGCCCTTGTTATCAGAGCCCTTCTCTAGTCACTTCGCTTCCTCCCCGCCGTTGGTCGCCGCCGTTGACGCAGTCGCCGCTGTCGCCGTCGTGGTTGTCGTCGTTGCCGCCGTCGTCACCACTACTGTCGCTGTCATGGTTGTCGTCGTTGCCGCCGTCGTCACCACTACTGCAGCCGTCGTTGTTGCCGTCAACATCGTGCCACCGTTGGAGTCGCCGTCGCCGTCGCTGCTGTCTTGTCGCTGTCGCCGTTGGTCATCGCCTCCACTGCCATCTCATCGCCGCCGCCACCGTCTCGTCGCCGTCGTCGCCGCCGCTGCCATCTCGTTATCGATGGTCTGCACTACTGCCTGCGCCTAATGGTATACTTTTTCTCTTCTTTCCTTTGCGCGTGCTCTATCTTTACTGATTAGTGGATCTCGTCGTATAGTTATGCATTTATATGTATATATATATTAGTTTAGAATGAACGCCAGAATATATGTAAGCATGCAAGACATGTAGTCTTATACTCGTGCCTGTAGTCTTGTATATGTTAGTATATATATGTGAATATATTAGGCAATACATGGAGAATACATATATTTGGTAGGGTGTATACACTTATGTCAGATGCATGCATGTATTCCTAATAGCTGTACGTAGCCTGTTCCTGTGTATATATGTACGCACACATTAGGTTTACATACATGTTGATTTGGTTTTATTCTCACGTGTCCTAGCCGACCATGGAAGCATACACATATATGTGATCAACAGTGTCATGCATTAGCCTTGTGAAGTTACTTTGTACATGTGTTTGAACCCAAATTGCGAATTTTGCCTTTTTCGCTAGAAATTCGTTTTAAGTCCGAATCGTTTGCAACAAATTTTGTTAATTAGTAGAAATTAATATCTTTCTACATTATTTTTTATGAAATTTTATGAATAAATTTGTACTGTTAAATTATTCGCAGAAAGTCCAAACTTATGAATTTTGTCGCTCTTAAACTAAACGTTCAAAAATTCCAAAATAAATTTTATAAATCTTAGAAAATGCTACACTAATGATCTGGAAGTTTTTATGTGGTTACGAATTAGTTTGTTTCTTTGTATTTTCCGAATGTTTGTTTATTCGTTGTTTTTCGTTCATTAGAAGCAGTGAAGCGTCGACTCGTCATAAAACATGAGGAAGACAACCCTCTTCTCACCGACCAAGGCAAGTTCCCCGCAAATTTCTGATAAGTTCCCTTGAAGCATGTTGATCCATGTTTTGAAACGTTTTATAGATTTACTAACTTGCATGCTATGGTTGTTTATATAAAATGATATGTTATGATAGAGTATAGTTATATACCTTGTTAATATGTATGTTTGCTACATATTAATCTATCTATCCTTTGGTTGCCCTAGAATGATTGATTGTATGGCCTAACACCCTTGTTTAGTCTACTAGTAGTGCCTAGTTATGCTAGATACTATTCGTATGTTTAATTGGAAGCTTGTTATTTGAAAGTCCAAATGATTAAGCAAAAATGTTATTTTAAAAAGGTCAGTTGGTGCTGCCAGCTTGGTAAAACAAAAGAAAAGAGAAACTTGGAATTTCAAAACTTGAATAGGGTGGAAGGTTGCAAGGCGGGTGCAGAATGCACGAGACTCGGGTTTGAGTATGTGCCACCTTAGTCACCCTAAGGACCGATCCCTTGTGATTGTCAAACAATGTGCAACAGTGCGACCGCGGGTTCCGGTATGGGACGGACCTGGCTGAGTAGCTAGTGAAAACTCAATTAAGGCCCGTCCCATACCGGAACCCGCGGTCGCACTGTTGTACAATGTTTGACAATCACAAGGGATCGGTCCTTAGGGTGACTAGGGTGGCACATACTCAAACCTGAGTCTCGTGCATTCTGCACCCGCCTTGCAACCTTCCACCCTATTCAAGTTTTGAAATTCCAAGTTTCTCTTTTCTTTTGTTTTACCAAGTCGGGCAAAGACTAACTGCCCTTTTTAAAATAACATTTTTGCTTAATCATTTGGAATTTCAAATAACAAGCTTCCAATTAAACATACGAATAGTATCTAGCATAACTAGGCACTACTAGTAGACTAAACAAGGGTGTTAGGCCATACAATCAATCATTCTAGGGCAACCAAAGGATAGATAGATTAATATGTAGCAAACATACATATTAACAAGGTATATAACTATACTCTATCATAACATATCATTTTATATAAACAACCATAGCATGCAAGTTAGTAAATCTATAAAACGTTTCAAAACATGGATCAACATGCTTCAAGGGAACTTATCAAAAATTTGCGGGGAACTTGCGGGAACTTGCCTTGGTCGGTGAGAAGAGGGTTGTCTTCCTACGGTTCTGCGACGGAATCGACGTCTACCGTTTCTAATGAACGAAAAACAACGAATAAACAAACATTCGGAAAATACAAAGAAACAAACTAATTCGTAACCACATAAAAACTTCCAGATCATTAGTGTAGCATTTTCTAAGATTTATAAAATTTATTTTGGAATTTTTGAACTTATAGTTTAAGAGCGACAAAATTCATAAATTTGGACTTTCTGCGAATAATTTAACAGTACACATTTATTCATAAAATTTCATAAAAAATAATGTAGAAAGATATTAATTTCTACTAATTAACAAAATTTGTTGCAAACGATTCGGACTTAAAACGAATTTCTAGCGAAAAAGACAAAATTCGCAATTTGGGTTCAAACACATGTACAAAGTAACTTCACAAGGCTAATGCATGGCACTGTTGATCACATATATGTGTATGCTTCCATGGTCGGCTAGGACACGTGAGAATAAAACCGAATCAACATGTATGTAAACCTAATGTGTGCGTACATATATACACAGGAACAAAGCTACGCATAAATTATTAGGAATACATGCATGCATCTGACATAAGTGTATACACCCTACCAAATATATGTATTCTCCATGTACTGCCTAATATATTCACATATATATACTAACATATACAAGACTACAGGCACGAGTATAAGACTACATGTCTAGCATGCTTACATATATTCTGGCGTTCATTCTAAACTAATATATATATACATATACATGCGTAACTATACGACGAGATCCACTGATCAGTAAAGATAGAGCACGCGCAAAGGAAAGAAGAGAAAAAGTATACCATTCGGCACAGGCAGTAGCGTAGACCGTCGATAACGAGATGGCAGCGGCGGTGTGAGACCCCGGATCGGCTATCCAGAATCTCCTGTGTATTTTCGTACTAGTCCCATATCAGTAGCTAGTACACACAGTCACAGTGATACTTCATTGCCGAACATAACGAAAACTGTATTATAAATATTCAAGTATGGGCCACATGGCCACTTATTACAATACTCGGTCCAACGACCGGACACACAAAGCAGCGGAAACAAAAGCAAAACGAAACGAGCGAACGCCAAAGGCGACGACTAGGAACGCAACTAGTCCTCCTGGCAGTCCTCCTCGAAGAACTCCTCCTCCTCCTCGGCAGCATCTTGAAAGATCTCTGATGATGACAATGTTGATGTAGCACATGAGTACAAAGGTACTCAGCAAGTCGGGAAAGTATGATCATGTGGGGCTTTCCAAAGGAAGCTTAGTAGAGTTTATTTGCATAAAGCCACATTTTATTAAACCATACTTAAATAAATAATTTCACAAAGCATCTTTTACAATTCTTTTTAATAATTGAATTATTTAGTATTGTAGTGAGGTTCTAACCACCATCACTAGCATAAAGGCTCTATCCGCCAACAGTTAAAAGATTAGAGTTAATCATGTGACTCCATCCGTCAAATGTAAAACAGGTTCTATCCACCTGGGTTGGCTCTTTCCGCCAAACAACATTCGAGAGTTCTAACCACTCTCGAACCCCAAAACAAAACACTTTTAGGTTTTAAAAACAAAATCAAAGTCTACCAATATGAAAGCATTCTTCACTTTGCCTTTGACCGTAGGCACGGCTATTCGAATAGTTTTACTCTGCAGAGGTGTACAACTTTACCCACACGACACGATCATCTCTTAATGCCAAGCTATTAGCACACTTCCTTTGGTGTGCCGGCAGAGAGATCGTGACAAGGCCGTTACAATGTATCTACCTAGCTAGACCCACCCGCTGAGGTTTCACCGTTGTTAGGGTTCTCTCCACCCAGTACAGAAGCCCCCTCTTGCGCCGTGTGAGAAAAACAACAACCACAACAACAACAATTCCTCCTTCCGGCTCTCACACAACAACCGAGTGGTGAGTCTAAACTAGACTTCTACAAATTAGTGGGCCAGGTCGTACCATTATAGACATGTGGTAGTACGGTATTGCTTAGAATGGGCAATCACAAGCGTCAGTCCTTATATGACTTGGGGCGGTACTTGCATAAGACAAAACGTGCTCCAACCGCACCCACCCGACAAACCAATCCGCCCAAGTCCAAAACATTTTCCTTTTCTTTTTAGTTTAGAAAACAGGACCAAAACCATAATAATAACTTTCAAATCACATTTAATATCATTCTTTTTGAATAATCCCACCCCTGGGTTGTTTTCATCAGAAAAGATCCTAAGCAATTCTACCGTACTACATAGCAACGGATACCATATAAGCCTAAGCATGGTATAAACAAGGTTCTAGGGTTACAATGGATATGATTAACAATGTCAAGGAGGAATCAACAATTTCGGTATAACTAACACTTATATTTGACATATTTCATTAAACATAGCCATGCAACTTTATAAACAATTTTAAATCAGTTCGCAAACATAGGAGCAAAGTGCATCAAGGAGACTTGCCTTCTGTCCCGGGTAGGTCTTCGTACGCGGGAAGGTCGGCGGCGGAATCGGCGGTCACGGCGGGATCGTCGACTACACGCAAAACGAGGCAATAAATAAACAACAGAAAATAAATAAAATCCAAAAATTATAAAATTAGTACTGGTAGGAAGGTCTTGATTTTAGATGAATTTAGAAATTTGAATGGAGTCAAACGGAGTTCGGATGAGAAAGTTATGAGCTTCCGAAGTTTGAATTTCAAATAAATCGAAAACCCGAGAATATTCTCGAAATATTCCTCTCTGGTTTGACTGGTCAAAGAAAGACTTTGACCGAGCTTTGACTGGACTTTGACTAGGCTTTGGGTGTATGGCAAGTGGGGCCACCATGTCATTGGCTCTAGTCTTCTTCAACCTTGGTTTGGGCATGGCCACCATGGATGGCAAGGGAGCTTGAATGGGGAAGGTGGAGGAGGGGAGGGCTCGCCGGAGGAGGGGGCGGCGGCGGCCAGGCTGGCACAAGACGACAAAGTGGCGGCGACCACGCTCGGCGGGCGGCGCTGGCATCGCCGGCGACGGCATCGGCACGCCAATGACAAGACGGCAACCTGGCCGGCCGGCCATGGGCAAGGCCCCAAGCTCCAATGCTCCATCCCAACCAAAAACAGAGAAGGTAAAACTAGAAAAATAACACAAGTCCTTCCAAAAACTTGATTTCCTTCTCATTTTTGCATGGATTTGATCCAAACAAAAGACTAGAACCTCTAAATAACGTCCTTAGCAACATCTAGGAAGAAGGAATTGAACCTAAACTTACTGGAATTGGAGAAATCGACGACGAACGGCGGTTCGGCCGGAAGCACCAAAACTCGAAATTCGTCGCCCACGGACGAGAAATCTTAAAATCAACGATTGGGTTAGAAGCTAGACTCATCCACGGTCCCAAAGAACCTAGTGGCAAGAAGAATGGCTCACCGGAGAAGAGGCTATGAGCAAGAACACGAAGAACACCGGAAAAGTGTGACCCACCGTCGGTTTTCTCGATCTCACGGGCAAAAGGATGGAGTAGAGGGAAAAAGGGATACACCACCGGAACCGGGACTCTTATAGGGAGAGAATGGAGGCGGCGGTGCGACGTTTGGACGAGAAACGGCCGAGTTAAATGCAACTAAGTGGATTTCTGTTTTTCTTGAATGGTGCAGTTTCCGGCGAGCTTGACGGCTCCTCAAGGTGGGGAATGGCAAGAGATCGCCGCCGCGGATCCAACGCAACCGACCGTTCGCGTTTTGGAGTTGAAACGATGGAGTTACGGGGGTTTGAAGCTTGCCCTAGCCATTGTTGCCATTTGGAGCTTCTCTGTAACGTGAGTTGGCTGGAGGTTGAAGAAGGCTCCTATTCACTTGACACGTGGCGACTTCCTATTGGTTCTCCTTTACGCAATTGATTCGCCCTAGAGAAAAATAAGGAAAAATGGCCTAAAAATCCAGAAAAATTCCTAGAGCCATTTTAGAATATTTGGGACCCAATGGAACTAGTTTGGTTGAATTTGGATGATTTTTGTGGAATTGGATATTCGGGCGCGGATCGCAGGCATTAAACAAAAGCCGCGCGAGATAAAATAGGAACGGATGTCCAAAAATCCGGGGAATGATTTCTAAAACCATTTCGGAATATTTGGAACATTTTAGAAGTGGCTTGGAGATTTTTGGAGCATTTTTGGACTCGGGTGAATTTTCGGGTACCGGCGGTACTGGAAAATCCGATTTTTCGCCCGGGAGGGAATTAATTCCCGATTTCGAAGGGGAATGGATGCCAGGTTATTATAAACACCAATGAAACTCCAAATTTTGAATTTACTTTATTTAAATTAGGTTTTTCTCTAGAAAGCCAAAATGAGGATGTTACAAACCTACCCCCCTTAAAGAGAATCTCGTCCTCGAGATTCAGACGGAGAAAGAAAGAGGTTAGGAAATTCTGCTCGAAGATCTTCTTCACGCTCCCAGGTAGCTTCCTTCTCAGAATGGTTGCTCCACTGAACCTTGCAGAATTTGATCACTCGGCTTCGGGTTCGACGCTCGGCTTCATCCAAAATTCTGACGGGATACTCCGGGTAAGACAAGTCTTTTTTCAGTTCCATTTCTTCCAACGGCATCTGATGCTCGGGTACTCTGAGACACTTCTTCAGCTGAGATACATGGAAGACGTCATGCACTCCTGACAGCTGTGGCGGCAACTCCAACTTATAAGCAACTTCTCCTTTTCGGGCAATCACCTTGAACGGTCCGACATAGCGGGGTGCTAACTTTCCACTGACGCGAAACCGCTTCATTCCTTTCAACGGGGATACCTTCAAGTACACATAATCTCCTGGTACAAAGCTTAATTCCTGTCGACGATTGTCCGCATAACTCTTCTGTCTTGACTGAGCTGTCTTCAGATTTGCACGGATCTGTCTAACTTGCTCTTCGGCTTCTTTTAGAACATCAGGTCCGATGATTTGTCCTCCTTCAGTCTCTTTCCAATACAAAGGTGTTCGGCACTTTCTTCCATACAAAGCTTCAAAAGGCGCCATCTTCAAACTGGCTTGATAGCTGTTGTTATAGGAAAACTCTGCATAGGGCAAATTATGATCCCACGAGCCTTTATATGTTAGAGCACAGGCTCTCAACATATCCTCTAAGATTTGATTGACCCTTTCCGTCTGGCCATCCGTCTGGGGATGATACGCAGTACTGAAATTTAAGTTGGTGCCCAACACTTCATGCAGCTACTGCCAAAACCTCGAGGTGAACTGGGAACCTCGATCAGACACAATCTTCTTTGGCACACCATGTAAGCATACAATTTTGGCCATATATAACTCCGCAAGCTTATCTCCAGAATAAGTTGTCTTTACGGGGATAAAGTGGGCTACTTTAGTCAATCGGTCCACAATAACCCAGATGGAGTCATAACCGGATTTAGTTTTGGGAAGTCCGGTTATAAAATCCATTCCAATTTCTTCCCATTTCCAAACAGGCACTTGCAACGGCTGCAATGCACCGGCCGGTCTCGATGCTCGCTTTTACTAAGCGGCACACGTCACAACGTGCCACAAAATCAGCAACTTCCTTCTTCATATTGGACCACCAATACTTCTCTTTCAAATCAGCATACATTTTGGTGCCTCCTGGGTGAATAGAATACACTGAATCGTGAGCTTCCTTCAAGATCACATTCTTGATTTCTTCCTGGTTAGGGACCACTATTCTTTTCCCGAACCAAATAATACCTTGGTCATCTTCTGAAAATCCGGGGTGCTTTCCTTTCTTTAGGCCCTCCTTCAGGTTGGCAATACCTTTATCTTCCTTCTGGGCCTCCCTGATTTGATCTTCCAAGGTTGATTTGACCTCCAAATTATAAATGCAACCTTCCTTTACTAACTCCAGGTTAAGACGCCGAAACTCCTCATGAAGCGTTGGTTGGCTTTCTGGTACTATCACACTGTTGCAGTGAGCTTTCCTGCTCAATGCATCCGCAACAACGTTTGCTTTTCCAGGGTGATAATGAATTCCCACATTATAATCCTTTACCAACTCCAACCATCTTCTCTGCCTCAGGTTGAGATCAGGTTGGGTGAAGATATACTTCAAACTCTTATGATCCGTATAGATCTCACATCTATTGCCGATCAAGTAATGCCTCCAAATCTTGAGCGCATGGACTACTGCGGCTAACTCCAAGTCATGAATAGGATAGTTTTCTTCATGAGGTCGCAGCTGTCTTGAAGCATAGGCTATTACCTTCCCTTCTTGCATCATAACACATCCAAGTCCTTGCTTTGAAGCATCACAATACACTTCAAAGTCCTTGTGGATGTCCGGCAAAACCAGCACAGGGGCTGAGGTTAATCTCTTTTTCAACTCCTGAAAACTTTGTTCGCAGGCTTTCGTCCATTCAAACTTCTTTTCCTTTTTCAGAAGTTGGGTAAGAGGTCTGGCTATCTTCGAGAAACCTTCAATGAATCTCCGATAATAACCAGCTAATCCAAGAAAACTTCGGATCTCCGGGACTGACTTGGGTTGTGTCCAATCCAAAACATCTCTCACTTTCGCTGGATCTACTGCTACTCCTGCAGCAGAGATGAATGACCCAGGAAAGATACTTCCTTCAACCAGAAGTCACATTTGCTAAACTTAGCATACAGCTGATGCTCTCTTAGTGTTTCCAAGACTATTCGCAGATGGTCTTCATGCTCTTTTCTGCTCTTGGAATAGACAAGAATGTCGTCGATAAAGACTACGACGAACTTGTCTAAATACTCCATAAAGACCTTATTCATCAAATTCATGAAATAAGAAGGAGCATTGGTCAACCCAAAAGACATGACTGTGAACTCGTACAGTCCATATCGGGTGGTGAAGGCTGTTTTCGGAATATCTTCTTTTCTTATCTTCAACTGGTGATATCCCGATCTCAGATCTATCTTGGAGAAGACTTGAGCTCCCTTCAACTGATCAAACAGATCATCTATCCGAGGCAACGGATACTTGTTCTTAATGGTGACCTCATTCAACGACCTGTAGTCTATGCACATCCTTAGACTACCATCCTTCTTGGACACAAAGATCACAGGCGATCCCCACGGCGACGAACTGGGTCTGATGAATCCTTTCTCTTGCAGTTCTTCAATCTGCTTCTTCATCTCGATCAACTCGTTGGAAGGCAAACGGTACGGTCTCTTTGAGATGGGAGCGGTACCGGGTACTAGCTCAATTACAAACTCCACATCTCGATCTGGAGGCATACCGGGCAACTCATCCGGGAACACATTTGGGTACTCATTGACTATCGGCACTTTCTCCAACGAAGTACCCTTCAAACGGTTTAGGGTGCTACCCCCCTTAGAAGAAAGATTAGATAAGAACTCCACTCTAATCCCCTCCGGGCTGGTAAGAGAGATAGCTCTACTAGCACAGTCTATCTGACCCTTATACTTGGTTAACCAATCCATTCCAAGGATTACTTCTATACCCTTAGTACCAATAATATTAAGTTCGCTAGGAACTTTACCCCTTTTATTACTATACCCAATTTCGGACAAACAGCAGTTGTTCTTAATTCTTTTCCAGGGGATTGCACTAGCAAAGGGTTTCTTAACTGTATTGTATTCCAGTTATGCTTTTTAACCAAGTACTCCGATATAAAAGAATGGGTTGCACCGGAATCAAACATAACTAAAGCAGGTACTGCGTTCACATGGAACTTACCATAAACCACGTCTGGCGCATCCTGAGCCTCTTCCGCGGTGATGTGGTTCACACGCCCTCTTCCTGCAGTCCTTGGCGTGCGCAGAGTCTGAGGAGTTCCTCTTCCTTGAGCCGGCGCAGCGCCGCTGGTCAGCGTCGATCCCAAGTTGAACCTCACGGGGTGACGGGCCGACGCTTCTTAGAGCGATTGTTGGCGTAGTGCCCCATCTCTCTGATTAAAGCACTGCACTCCTGCCAAAGCGTTCCCACTCTTCTGAGCTTCAGCTCCTGCATTGCTCGCAGGTGATTGTCCAGTGGGTCGAGGAGTGGACATTGGGGTCCTGGGTCCACTGGCTGCTTTGGCCGGCTGCTAGGCTAACTGCTTCTTTGAAAAGTCACGGGGCACAGGCTGCCGGCACCGCGCTAACTCTCGCATCTTCCTCTTCTTGCGACTCAAAAGGCGGCCCGGGCATCCTCTTGGACCAGCGCTTTGTTGATCATGTGCTGGAACGACGGGTAGTCACTTGAAACCAGCTGTACCTTCAAGTTGGGGTCAAGGCCCTCCATAAATCGCCAAATCTTGGCCTCATCAGTGGCGACATCTGAGGTCGCGTACCGGGACAGCTGAGTAAAGCGGTTAAGGTACTCTGAGACAGACAAGTTTCCTTGCTGAAGCTTGTGGAACTCACGACGCTTCATTTCCATAATCCCCCTTGGGATATGGGTAGCCCTGAAGGCTTCCACGAACTCATTCCATGGAATATTCTCATGTCAAGATGTGCGGCACAAGAGTTTTCCCACCGCTTAGCCGCAGTGTCCTTTGAGTGGTGAGATGCGTCGCACACTCTCTATGTCATCGCACCGAGCCAAGTGCGCTTTGCGCTCAACTTCCTTGAGCGATCATCCGCATCCAGTAGTCTCATGGATCCAAAGAAAGGTCGGGGTCAAGTTCTCATGAACTCCCCAAACTTGGATGGGGGAGGTCGAACTTGAGCCGGCGCTGCAGCGGCTTGAGGCTGGTTCAGGACGTTCTGAGCTAACGCCTGAAGAATTTGAAGCTGCATCGCCATCATCTGCTCCATGTTCGGCGGTTGAGCTGGTGGTGGGGGCGGCGGCGGATTATGCTGAGCTACCGGGTGTTGAACTTGCTCTTGTCCCTGCTGCTGAGGGGGCTCCACGAATTCTTCCTCTTGAAAGTGCACCGGCCCACGAGCACGTCCACGGCCTCTGCCACGGCCTGCGGGCCTTCCACGACCATGACCACGACCAACGTTCTCCATCTGCAACAAGGCGACAAGCAGAAGGAAAGAGGGAAAAGCACAGGTAAGAGTCAGGGGACTAAACCACATCCTCAACAACAAGAGCACAACCACAAAACACACAACAGAAGGGCAAACCAACTGAACTTCCATTAAAACAAAGTAGTTTTGGAGATGGCTGTATCACAAATGCCTAAGGGCACGATACAATCCAACAATCACTTATTCATCATTCTAATCGAAAACAAAACAAAGTAAAGGTCCTCCAGGCTAGACAACTAGTCACTCGCGTCACTCGCAGAGCCACGCGGGGACGGGTCCTCCTCCTCCTCCTCACTCCTGCTGCGAGATGGCGTAGCAGCTGACGACGGTCCTGCTCCTCCAGAGGCAGCCAAGAAGCCCAGGGACACTCCTAACAGCGATTGGGGCCGAACTAACCTGCGCGCCGTAGTCCGAAGCTTCAGGCCCTGGGGACGCCGGGCTGACTGAGCGTCCATCGGTATGTCGTGGATCGGCGGGTCCTCCTGACCCGGGGCGGGTGGTGGTGGCGACTGGGTGTCCCTCCTCTCCTCCTCGAGTCGATAGATCGTCTCTCGCGCTGCCATCAAGTCCCGACGCGTATTCTGCAGCTCGTCGGCCATCCGCACATAGGCCTCATCCTGCGCCTGGATGAGGGACCCCAAGTGGACCACGATCGGGTCAGCCTCCTGCGCCAAACTCCGGAACAGACTGTGCCTCATCCCGAACTGGAAGCAGGGAAACAGACGGTACGGGGAGTCCTCCAAGCGGTCGCGGTAGCTATGCCCCAGCATGAGGATAGCCTTTCTGGCCGCGTCCTGAAGCACGTACGCCAGAATCGGTCTCTCGGCCGTGAAGTAGAATGGCCGGTCCTCGTCGCGAACGCGGCTCCTCGCGAAGACTAGCAAGCGGACCTGCCACATGTCCTGGCCAAGACCAGGCATCAACTGGTAGCGATACTCCGGGCGATGGGGAAACCCCAACTCCTGGAGCATCAGTGACAGCTCCTCGCAAAAGCCTCCCGCCTGGGCGGCAAAGGTGGTGACGGTCGGCATCTACAAATTTTGAAAGAAGATAGGATTAGTAACCAAAATTTAAATAAAGGAGAGGATAAGGACAAGATACTAAGATAGAGGAGATAGAAGCAAAGGAACTTAAACTTTTGTAAGTACATTTTTATAAAATATAAGTCCTTAAGGCTTTGCCATGCTAACTAGGTCGCGTCCCTGATCGTCCAGGCTCGATACCACATTTGTGAGACCGGATCGGCTATCCGAATCTCTGTGTATTTTCGTACTAGTCCCGGATCGTAGCTAGTACACACAGTCACAGTGATACTTCATTGCCGAACATAACGAAAACTGTATTATAAATATTCAAGTATGGGCCACATGGCCACTTATTACAATATTCGGTCCAACGACCGGACACACAAAGCAGCGGAAACAAAAGTAAAACGAAACGAGCGAACGCCACAACGCCACAGGCGACGACTAGGAACGCAACTAGTCCTCCTGGCAGTCCTCCTCGAAGAACTCCTCCTCCTCGTCGGCAGCATCTTGAAAGATCTCTGATGATGACAATGTTGATGTAGCACGTGAGTACAAAGGTACTCAGCAAGTCGGGAAAGTATGATCATGTGGGGCTTTCCAAAGGAAGCTTAGTAGGGTTTATTTGCATAAAGCCACATTTTATTAAACCATACTTAAATAAATAATTTCACAAAGCATCTTTTAAAATTCTTTTTAATAATTGAATTATTTAGTATTGTAGTGAGGTTCTAACCACCATCACTAGCATAGAGGCTCTATCCGCCAACAGTCGTACGCGGACGAGAAATGGCCGAGTTAAATGCAACTAAGTGGATTTCCGTTTTTCTTGAATGGTGCCGTTTCCGGCGAGCTTGACGGCTCCTCAAGGTGGGGAATGGGAAGTGATCGCCGCCACGGATCCAACGCAACCGACCGTTCTCGTTTTGGAGTTGAAACGACGGAGTTACGGGGGTTTGAAGCTTGCCCTAGCCATTGTTGCCATTTGGAGCTTCTCTGTAATGTGAGTTGGCTGGAGGTTGAAGAAGGCTCCTATTCACTTGACACGTGGCGACTTCCTATTGATTCTCCTTTACGCAATTGATTCGCCCTAGAGAAAAATAAGGAAAAATGGCCTAAAAATTCCTAGAGCCATTTTAGAATATTTGGGACCCAATGGAACTGGTTTGGTTGAATTTGGATGATTTTTGTGGAATTGGATATTCGGGCGCGGATCGCAGGCATTAAACAAAAGCCGCGCGAGATAAAATAGGAACGGATGTCCAAAAATCCGGGGAATGATTTCTAAAATCATTTCGGAATATTTGGAACATTTTAGAAGTGGCTTGGAGATTTTTGGAGCATTTTTGGACTCGGGTGAATTTTCGGGTACCGGCGGTACTGGAAAATCCGATTTTTCGCCCGGGAGGGAATTAATTCCCGATTTCGAAGGGGAATGGATGCCAGGTTATTATAAACACCAATGAAACTCCAAATTTTGAATTTACTTTATTTAAATTAGGTTTTTCTCCAGAAAGCCAAAATGAGGATGTTACAGGCGGCGACGAGACGGTGGCGGCGGCGACGAGATGGCAGTGGAGGCGATGACCAACGGTGACAGCGACGAGACAGCAGCGACGGCGATGGCGACTCCAACGGCAGCACGATGTCGACGGCAACAACGACGGTTGCAGTAGTGGTGACGACGGCGGCAACGACGACAACCACGACGGAGACAGCGGCGACTGCGTCAACGGCGGCGACCAACGACGGGGAGGAAGCGAAGTGACTAGAGAAGGGCTCTGATAGCAAGGGCTATGGTTGGAAGTTTACCCACTAGAATGGAATGGAAATCAAATGGAGATATTGACGTGATGGCTAAATGGAAACGGCTTGGGAATGTGGAAGGCTGGAAAATGGAAACGTCTGGTTCAATGCGTAAGCAGCAACGGCCGGAGAATGGAAAACGTCTTGGCGTCATGCTGCTGGACTGGAAACGTCGTTGCCCAGGAGAACCATACACGTTTTAGTGGAATGCCACCACACAGCTAAAAAGATTTTGTGAATAACTACACGTGACTACATGTGAGAGATTCATATATATGCAACCACACAGCATGGTTAGAAGAATTAAATAGCAAAAATGTTCCAAAAATCTTGGGAAATTCCTCTGAAATACTAGGCATGTTTAGAACTTAACAGAGTTGGTTTCGTAATTTTTCGATGTATAGATTTTTCGCAAAAAATCTTTTAGTAAAATCAGACACCTGTACAGATTTTGTAAAATCAACGAATCAAGTTATATAGCATGTTTTTCGAAAACATTTGAAGCGAACACTCTCATCTACCCGTTATCTTAATTTTAAACAAAATTTTAGATTTTATGCTTACACAAAAATGCCTGATCTTTATTTAACGTGATTAGTTCAATAAATTGGAATTCAAATTAACCGCGAGGATTCTGAATAAATTCTGAAAAATCCAAATAATCCCAGAAACACACTTAATATATTAAAAGCAAATTTTTGGGATGTTACAGTTATGTGTATAAATATAGCATCCCTTTATACAAAAGAAACAATCTACAATCAATAAAGAGAAAAGAGTTAATCTCCCTATATCATGTGTTCAACTATTTGTGATTGCTCTTTTATTATTGGTTGGTATTGGGATTGATCTATGGCAATTATTATTGTATTACAACACATTATTAGTACGACAGCTCTTTAAGGCCTGATGATGACAAAGTTCACATGCAATGGCTTGGTGGTCAATCTAATCTCGATCCACATAAAGGCCAATAGCCTGGGTTCCACTAGTTCATCAACGTCGTCGAAGACTACACCCATGTTCTCTCGAAGCCTGCATGGGCCTCATCTGAGCCACGAGGCCAACCCGACCGTAGACCAATGTTCATTTAGGAATATAGCCTCAACTTTAAATGATAATCGCTCAACAATACCGTAGAACAATGTTCATTCAGGAACTAAAAACTAAACTGATGAATACACTCCTAAGGAGATTCATACGGAATATGTTGCAACGACTAGCAAAGTGAAGGAATATTTAAGAGACTAGTGTAGGTCTCCATATATGTCATGGTTGTCCCTGTGGGACTCCTTGAACTCAGTTCCAAGAAGTTCATCTTCATCCACGAGGGTGTTTTCATATCTAAGAGGGTCCTTTTGGAATTTCTCTATAGGATTGAGAGCTATATTATCACTCTTCTCGGTGTCCATATCAATAACAAGTTGAACGGTGAAGTGTGTCTCAATATTATTCCCCTAGGACTTCTTAATTTTTCCAATTGATTGCATGTAAAGGTCCACAAAATACTTTGTGGTACTGCAAGTGCATGACCAATCACTAGTACAACCACACCTAAAGTAGAATTTATGGAATATGATCAACCTTGTTGGCTGAGTCTTACTTCTGGAGCCTCCATGGCCTTTTACCTTTTCCTCTTCATTATTACCTACCTTTGCTTTTCTACACTCCAACCTTCTTCCATCTCTCCCCTTGTTGCCTTTGACCCTTTCCGCAGCCATGGTTATTGCTTGTATCTCATTGGGAATAATATGATGATTCTTTATTGGGAGTTCATCATGCTTCTCTGTTTCTAGCAAAGTGTATATAAGCTCATAGTACTTCTGGTACTTTGTATCATGGTGCTATTTCTACAGTATACTTATATTAATGTGGAAGATGCATAAGATCTTGTCTATCATCTCAGCATATATAACTTTCTAATTATAGAAGTGCAGCTTGACGATAATTTTGTGTATGGCAGAGTTGTAAGCTGCCATAGTTTTGAAATCATGAATGCATAGGAGGGTCCATTCTGTATTGTGTTTCTAGTAGCAGGATGGATCTTTGCTGGTCATAGCATTCCATCAGGGAATTCTATAGTGCTAATGGATTCTCCTCTATCAAATACTTGGCCTTCAAATCCATATGTTGATGATGCCTTAGAAATTGTCATCATCAGGCTAGGTAATAGTAGCTCTAAGAGAATGAGCCATCAGTTTAGTATTGGTATCCATTGCCCAAGCAGATAATTGATGCCATTCATGGCAAGTTATACAAATTCACTTTTTGCGATGTTTGATATATCCTATGTCATATTCATGCAAAATATATTTTGCAAATAAAATCAATATATTGCATGCTCACTCTTGAATCAGTAAAAATTGGTCTATATATATTTAGTAGATCATTATCTATAATTTTCCAGAATTGTCTTAGCATTTTTCATAATTTTATGCTAATTATCGAGCAATTTTCAAAATAATTGAAATGACAAAAAAACTAAATCAACATGTGTATAAATATGTTAGGAAAGTAAACCCAGTGATATGAAGCTTTCAACATGTGTTGAGTCTAAGAAATTCAGTTTTGATAATTTAATTCAAATTTTTAGAATTTACTAAATATTTTTCTAGATTATTGGAAACTTTAGGATCCATAATGTAAAAGTTCGTTATCTTGATAAATTCCTGGAATTATGCGAAACTTCAGCATCTTTTTTACAAAATTTACCGTATCTACAAGTATACCTAAAAACCCAAGGGTTAAATCGCAAAAGTAAAGCGGCCCAAAAGAATTTGATCTTCAGGCCAAATTGTCGATGGGTCGTGTAGCCCGTTTATTTACATGGGCTAAATTTGATCTGGCTAGGCTGTATTGGGTCGGATCTGGTCCAACTCATTTAGCGCTCGAGTGATAGGGTTTCCAAACTGAAACACTAGCGATATGTAGCTGGTCGTCACGGAGATGGGCATGGCGGCTAGCGCACAGCGGTGTGGATCGGGCGCACAGCGTGCTGTGCGGTTTGGGGCAACGGTGCTCGCAGTGGCTAGCAAGGATATTGCCCGACGGGGGGGGGGGGGGCACGGCAACCGGCGGGGACATGATAGCGAGAGAGTATGGTTTAAGTCATAAGCAATAAATCGATTTAGAACCCTAATTAGAAAGAAACCATCTAGTGTTTAGTAAACAATAATTAATCTACATGATTAATCTAATGGCATGGGGATTGATGGGATACCATTCAGCTTTGGAGAGACACATGTTGATAATGGGTTGAATAATAAACTGATCGCCATAAATCAATCCCAATGCCAATCAAGAATATTCGAAAATAATCACAATATATGAATACATGATATAGGGGATATCAGCTCTTTTCTCTGTATTGATTGTAGATTGATTCTCTTGTACAATAGGGTGCTATATTTGTACCTAAAACCTCTCAAGGATAGTTTCGTAATTCGTCCACCAATATTAAAAGTTGAATTATATCTCAATAAGAATGAGTTAGGGTGTGTTTGGTTGCTTGTACCAAATCGTACATGTATGAGATGGTTCAAGAAAAAAGTCATCCATGTGTTTGGTTGCTTGAATGGAACCATTAGGGATGGCAGTTTTACCCATGGGTTCGGGTACTCGTGGGTACCTAACCCGATAAGAGTGGGCACGAGTAGCACTTTAGACCCATGGGTTTTCGGATTTGAGTACTGTCGGGACCCGAATTTGCAAATCCGGACCCTCTGTGTATTCAGCACTAGTCCAGGAACGCGCTAGTGCACACAGTCTCAACATTGGTAAATATCACAATCATACTCAACGAAATAATAAAGTACCTTAGATAGTTAACCAAACGAGTTGCTTGACCTTATGGTCAAGTTACAAATATATGCCACGCAGGGCGAAAACTCAATAAGAGAGAAATAACTGCAGCGGAAAACAAGATAACTTCGTGGCGCCATCCAGTATACCACAGGCAACTGACTGGGCTCGCTCCCTAGATAGACGGTTCCTCTGGAAGCTCCTCCTCCAAAGCTGGTGTAGCCTCTTCCTCAACTGGTGTTGTATTGTGGCAAGGGTGAGTACTTAGTACTCAGCAAGTCATGCACAGAATGCAAGCTAATATACTACATGCATGGCTCATGGCTTAGTACAAAGGAGTAGCTCAGGGTATATTTGCAGTAAAACAGCATCTTGACAAGTAACATAAGTAGATTCAAAAGCAGTAGAAACATGTTTAAGAGCAATAACTTCTCCATCAATTAAATAAACATCTTTCCCAAATCTAATCCATATTTCCATCAACATCATTATTAAACCAAACCAAACTTCCAAGTCCAAGTTATTTTCAAGAAAGTCTAACCCTTGACTGTAATTCCCGAGCGATGTCCAATGCCGCGGACACGGCTATTCGAATAGATTTTACACTCTGCAGAGGTTATGCACTTTACCCACAGGATACAGCCAAACACCACAAAGGCAAGTGTCCGTAATAAAGTCTTTCGGAAGCTTCTAACAGCACAAGTGGTCCTCCCCGGTGAATGCACGCTAACTGTAACACCCCAATTTTTGATTTTCATGAAATTAAATATTATTTTGCACATTTGTGAATTTTTGGAATTTTCTGGAATTTATTTGGATTTAATTTGAATTTATTCCATATTGAAATAATTAAAGAAATTAAATTTTCAAATAAAGTTTTGTTGGAAATATTTTATTTGAGTCCCAAATGCCCTAAAATATTTTCCAGAATTTTTCTGGAATTTTTCTGAGTATTTTACTATTTTTCTTGAATTAAATGAATTACTGGAAATTATTTTAATTATTAAATCGCTGGAAAATTCGAATCGGGTCCAGTACTGTTCATCCGACCGAGTCCGAGTTCGAGTCAGACTCGAACCCGACCCAAGCCACGTCTGAGCCGGACCAGTTCACCCGAACCCTAATCCGTGGACCGTTGGATCCAGATCCAACGGTCAAGATCGTCCCGTACCGGTTCGAGCCGAGACTGGGCCGGATCCGATCGCACCCACGCGATCGTGACCGTCGATCATGCCACGTGGACGGCCCACCGTCGTCGTCTCCGCCCGAGTCCGAGGCGGACTCCTCCGCCGCGCCGCCTCCGAGTTCGGTTAGGGTTTCCAATTTGCGCGCACGTCGAGGCCGTATTTAAGGCGTGGACCCGTCTCCAAGAATTGTCGTTTGACGCCGCACCTTTTGCCCCAAGCCACGCCGCCCGAGCCGCCGTCTTTGCTGAGGAATTGCTCGCCGTAGTAGGGTTAGGGCTTCGCCGTTCGTCGCCTGCGCCGCCGCCGTCAAGCCATCTCCGCCGTGTTGGAGCCCGGATCTGGAACCGCAAGAGCAAGGCGCATCGAACCGCACCATCCACCTCACCGGAGACCCTCGAAAACGCCGCATGGAAGGTCGTCGTCCTCGTCTCCGTAGCTTGAGCCCCGCGCCGCCATCACCGTAGCTAAGCTTACGGACCGTCCGATCCCGATCGAGCAGCGGCCGGTGAAGTCACGTGCTTCCAAACCCGATTAGATCTGGACCGTTGGATAAGATCTAACGGCCCACGATCACCACGTGCCGTAGCAGCGTTAACGTAGGGTTAGATCTGGACCGTCCGATCTAGATCGAACGGCCCACGATCACCGTGTAGTTTTCAACGTGTTAACCCTGGATCTAATCGCGGCCGTTGATTTTCAAATCAATGGACACGATCGTGCCACGTGTACCCTGGCCGCGCCGCACTCACGCGAGCGCGTTTCTCTGACACGCGGGGCCCGCGTGTCAGCGGGACAGCAGAACCGCACCATGACGTTATCGCTGACGTCACTGACGTCATCCAATGGGTCCCACTTGTCAGTAGCACACGCGCCGTGGACCGAGCCAAGTCGTTGGCTGAGCCCATGAGCCGGCTGACGTCAGCCAGCCAATCAGGAGCCGACGCGTGTCACCCATGACGCAATAAATATTTTCCGAAAAAGAAAATGATTTAATAATTCGGTTTAATAATAGATTTGAATTTCAAAACTTCAAACGCTTATAACTTTTGCGTTTTAACTTCGAATTGAACCATTCAAATTTCTAAAAATTCATAAAATTCAGCTCTACTCAAATATGAATTTTATTTAATTTTTGGACTAAAGTTTTTCTCTGTAATATTATTTAATTGATTATTTAAACTTTAAATAATTATAACTTTTGTGTTTTAACTCCGATTTGAGCGATTCCAGTTCCTAAAAATTCATAAAATTATGTTCTCTCTGTTTATGGATTTTATTTGGATGTTTGGACACTTTTTGCCTATTGTTTATTCGTGTATTGCTATTTGCACGCTTTACGAGTAGACGTTGAAGTGCTCGAAGGCTTCGAAGGAGAAGTGTTGACTCAGGATTCCGCTCAAGATCAAGAACAAGTACTCTTTGAAGGCAAGTTATGCTTTGACCATGTTGAAACCATTTTTGAAATTAGTTTGATTTAAATTATTGCATGCTAGTTTAAGTAACAAATGCTTTAATTACTTTTGGGGAATTAGATAAATGCCAAATTGCCTTATGACACCTTGGTTAAATAATTGTATGCCATGACCCCTTGTCACCCTAGTTGTGGATTACATAGTTGGACATTATTAATTTGCCAACATGGGTAATTAGACCGTTGTAGTTCAATGCTTAGACCTGCCACGTACACATGACATGATTTTGGATAATTAAATGCTAATGTTGACTTAACGAGATATGGAACTTGTTTTGGAGAAGTGTCATGTGTTGTTGACGATGTTGATGGCACGTGGTGCATGGTAATCAACTGGGGTTTGACAAATAAATTTGGACCGGGGCATGTGGCAAGTAATGATCGGGTGGGCCAGGTATGGCATTGGGAAGGATGATTTGGTTCTTTGGGTAGTCTTGCCCTGGTCAACTTAAGGACTTAACCTTGCAAGCCTTTGAACTGGGTCAATCGTGCAACCACATGTCTGTAATGGGACGGACCTAGTTGGCTAAGTTACTAATAACTTGCTTGTGGTACCTCGGGGTGTCAACTACACCCTTTGTATAGCTTGAAAGGGGAGCGTACCCGTGCTGAGGCATGGTACCCGTCCAACGGTATGTCGGTCCCATACTTCGCCTTTGCTAAGGGAAGGGATGGTGTAAGGCAAAAACCGGGGAGGTTCACTTGTGTAGTTAGCGGTTTCCGAAAGGCTTTGTTACGGACACTCGCCTTTGTGGTGTTTGACTGTATCTTGTGGGTAAAGTGCATAACCTCTGCAGAGTGTAAAATCTATTCGAATAGCCGTGTCCGCGGTATTGGACATCGCTCGGGAATTACAGTCAAGGGTTAGACTTTCATGAAAATAACTTGGACTTGGAAAAAGGGTTTTGGGTTAATGGATAACAGAGATGGAAATGTGGACTAGGAATGGGGAGGATGTTTATTTAACTCCTGGAAAAGTTATTGATATTATATACATGTCCTTACTGCTTTCGAATCTATTTACTATACATGTTAAATGCTGTTTACTGCAAATGAACCATGAGCTATTCCTTGTACCAAGCCATGCATGTAGTATATTAGTTTGCATTCTGTGCATGACTTGCTGAGTACCAAGTACTCACCCTTGCCACAATACAACATCAGTTGAAGAGGAATCCACGCCAGCTTTGGAGGAGGAGTTCCAGGAGGGGCCGACTAACTACGGAGCGAGTCCAGTCAGTTGCCTGTGGCATATTGGTTGGCGCTACGCGTTTTATTTATATTCCGCTGCTGATTTTATTTGAATAAGTCTTTTGCCCTGCGAGGCGTATTTTGTAACTTGACCATAAGGTCGAGCAACCAGCTATAAGTCCTTTCAATAAAGTACTTTTATATTTCGTTGGGTATGATTGTGATATTTACCAACGTTGAGACTGTGTGCACTAGCTTGATTCCTGGACTAGAGCTGAATACATAGAGGGTCAGGATTTGCAAATTCGGGTCCCGACACTAACCCTTCCCTTAGCGAAGGCGAAGTTTAGGCCAATCCACCGTTAGATGGGTACATGGCCGCAGCCCCGGTACGCTCCCCCGTACAACTACACAACAGGTATAGTTGACACCCCGAGGTCCCACAGGTATGTTATTAGTGACTTAATCAACTAGGTCCGTCCCATTACAGACATGTGGTTGCACGTTTGACTCAGTTCAAAGGCTTGCAAGGTTAAGTCCTTAGGGTGACCAGGGCAAGACTACCCGAAGAACCAAAACAACGTTCCCGGTGCCACAACTGGCCCACCCGATCATTCTTGCCACATGCCCCGGTCAAAATCTATTTATCAAACCCCCAGTTGATTACCATGCACCACGTGCCATCAACATCACAACACATGATACCTTTCCAAAACAGGTTCAATATATCATTAAGTCAATATTAACATTTGATTGTCCAAAATCATGTCAAGAGCACGTAGCAGGTCTAAGCAATATACTACAACGATCTAAATTCCCATGTTGGCAATTTAATAGTGTCCAACTATTTAATCCTCAACTAGGGTGACAAGGGGTTCATGGCATTCAATTATCTATGTCAAGGTGGCATACAGCAATTAGGTAATTAACTAATCTCCCAAAAATAATTAAAGCATTTTATAATTAAACTAGCATGCAATAATTTAAATCAAAATAAATTTCAAAATGGGATCAACATGGTCAAAGCACAACTTGCCTTCAAAGAGTACTTGTTCTTGGCCCTGAGCTGGCTCCTGGGTCAACACTTCACCTTCACACACATTTTCCTTCTCAGGGGGAGATTTTAGACTTTTTGGGCACATTGCACATTCACACACATTTTCCTTCTCAGGGGGAGATTTTGTTTTGCATTTTGGTCAAAGGGGGAATTCTGTGTTTTCTCTTTTTTGTCCTTGATCCTTTGGATTTCAAAATCTTTTGTAAAGTGAATGCCAAATGTTCAATTCTTAGTGGTGTTGCCAATGTTTTCATCAAGGGGGAGATTGTGAAATCATGTGCTGAAAAATTGGCTTTGAACTGAAAAATTAAGTTAGAATTGGATTTGCAAAATGTGCTTGTGCATGTGTTTGACAATTTGACAAGAAACAGTAAGTTTCGCTTTTGCGCCGGACCAAGCTCTCAAGAAACAGTAAGTTCCCCATCTGCGCCGGATCGTTTTTTGTATGTACGATGGACCAATTTTGTTGGTATGTTGTAAACATGTTTTTGGCAACCTCATTTTCCCATGTACGTCAGACCAAGTTTTTGGGTCTGTCGTGAACGTGTTTTGAGAACATGAGCCAAACTCTTTTTTCCCAAAGAATCAGAGACTTTCACATGTACAACGGACCAAGTTTTGGGTCTGTCGTAAACATGCTTTTGAGCTCATGAGCCAAACTCTTTTCCAAGGAACCGATATTTTCACTTGTACAACAGACTGATTTTGTTGGTCTGTTGTGAACGTGTTTTGCTCGGTTTTGATTTCTTCTTGAAACCGAGACTTTCACTTGTACACCGGACAGATTTTGTTGGTCCGTTGTGAATGGTTTTTTGAGTGACTTTTTCATGTGTACGCCGGACCATATTTTTTGGTCCGTCGTGAATGCGTTTTTGCTCAATTAGGGTTTTGAGCAAAATTGGAATTGTGTTTGATTTGATTTTGAGATTATGAAATTGGTGAGAATTTCATGATGCTTGTTTTGAAGTGGACTTTATGCAAAGCTCGTGTGAGTATTTGCATGGATTGATGTGAGTCAAGTCATGGACTTGTTCTCGGAATTGTTTTGTGGTTTGTTCATGTGCAGGTATTGCTCGAAGACGAACGTGGTCGATGACGGGACCGGAACTAGGTTCATGGAGGAGCTGAGGTTCGGGACTAGGTTCAGGGAGGAACTGAGGTCTTGGTGGTCAAGGATGTCATGCGGGACGTTCGGGCTAAGAGAATGGTGCACATGAAGAATGGTTAGTCACGTGAGAATGGCAGGAGGTCATTCGCGTGCAAAGTGTTAGTCACGTGAGTATGGCAGGTGGCCATACGCGTGCAAAGTGTTAGTCACGTGAGTATGGTAGGGTTGCCATACGCGTGCAAGAGTTATCTTGGGTCGAGTTGGGCCAAGAGGAGTTGTATACATACTCCTTCTTGATTAGGAATTGTATTCGAGAACTCCTTGTGTTTTGCTCCTTTAAATAGGAGGGGTGTCTCTGTTGAAGGGCATCAATCGAGTCGAGCGCATTGAGAGCCTCAAGCTCAGTTTTAGGGTTTGTACTCTTTTGATGAGAGTACTTTAGACAAAAGAAATAAAGATCAATTTTTCCAAGATTCTTGCGTGCTACAGTAACCGCGTTGCTACAGTGTTTTCTGTTTTGGTTCTTGTTTGCATGCTTGTTCTAATTCTAGATTGGTTTTTGATCGTTGAGTTTCATCTTGATTTGATCCATCAAAAACCTTTCTAGGGTATTGATTTAGAGTTCCTCAAAGTCTAGTTGATTAATCTTTTGAAGATCTTGTTTAATCTTGAAGTTTTGATTGGATTGATTCTCGTCAAGTTCTGAAACAGCAATCTTGCGAAGCTCATAACTTTTGATCCGTAAGTCCGATCGAGCTGATTCTTTTTGGATTCGATTCGTATTGGAATCTAGTTTCTTGTGTTCCAATTGCAGATTGTTCCGACGGTTGGATCTCCGGGAATTCGCGTTTTACCGAACCTCTATCATTCTGTTTTTGTCGAAAACGAGGCAATTATTTGGTTCTGTTTTGGGGTGAACTTTTAAGAGATCAAGAATTTGGTTTTAGCTTCCGCACAATCATTCACCTCCCCTCTGATTGCTATATTCGTATACTTCGATCCTACACGTTTAAAGTTTAAAGAAAACATTAATTAAATATAAACAGAGAAATATTCATAATCAAAAATTAATTAAAATTCATATTGGAGTAGGTCTCATTTTTATGAAAATTTAGAAATTTGAATCACTCAAATCGGAGTTAAAACGCAAAAGTTATAAGCGTTTGAAGTTTGGATCTATATTTAAAATCAATAAACCGAATTAAATAAATAATTTCATTTTCGGAAAAGGATTTATTGCGTTAGCATGACACGTGTCAGCACCTCCTTGGTCCACGTGGATCCGCGACGCCAAGACCGCCGAGTCCCCGATGGCGTCGGCGATGGCGTCACCATGACACGCGTGGCACCACCGGGTCTTTGCCGCGTCTGGTCTCTGAGGCCGCGGTCCTCGTCGCGCGGCTCGATCCGCAGTGGGTCCACCGGACCGGGCGTCAGCGCGGGCCTGGCACATGCTCGGCGACCCCATCCCTTGCCAGCGAGCGCGCCGGTTCGGCTTCCGCACACGTGGCTAGATCTCGACCGTTGATTTGAAAATCAACGGCCCAGATCGGATCTGGCTTAACGCGTTATGGAAACTACACGGCTGATCTGGACCGTTCGATCTTGATCGGACGGTCAAGATCCAATCTAATGTTTACAACGCGGCTAACCCTAGCCGTTCGATCTAGATCTAATGGTTGAGATTGGATCCAGTACGGTGCGGTTCTAGCTACGTGGCATAATCTAAGCCGTTGGATCTATATCCAACGGTTGGAAATAGATCTGAGGATTAGAACGTGGATCTCACCGGGGGTGACGTGGACGATTCTGGGCCCTCGGATCTGGATCGGACGGTGGAGGGAGTTCGCGAGGCGGCGATGGCGCGCGGCGGAGCAGAGGTCACCGGAGACGAGGACGACGACATGCCCGACGGCGTTTGGGCGCGATTCCGGCGAAGTGAAGGGTCCCCTCCGACGCGTCTCAACCTTGCGGTTTCGGATCTGGGCTTAACGGCGGCGGAAACGGCGTAAAACCGCGGCGGAGACCTAGCGCAACTATGGCGAGTTTGCGCGGGCAAACGGCGGCGGCTCAGGTGACGCGAGCTAGGGCTACGGGTGCGCGCGGAAGTCGACTTCCCGGTGGCGGCGGCGCTTTAAATAGGGGTCTCGGCTTCCGTGAAAAGCGCGGAGAACGAGGCCCACACGCGGGCGACGGCGGAGTCCGACGAGGACTCGGAGAGGGGTGACGTGGCTCAACGCGAGCCGTTGGATCAAGATCCAACGGTGCGGGGGTTTGGGCTCGGGTCCGGCTCGGGCGACCTGGCTGGCTCGGTCGGGCTCGGGTTCGGTGACGTGGCTCAATCTCGGCCGTTCGATCTTGATCGGACGGTCGAGAGGGTTAGGAATTAAGCGACTGGTTCAACGGATCGGTGGCTCGGTCGGACTTCGAGTCGACTCGGACTCGAGTCGATCGGATGAACAAGATACAAACCAACTCGGTTTTTCCAAGCGTTTAAATAATCCAATTAATTCCCGAGAAATTCATTTAATTCATTAAAAATAGCAAAACACTCGAGAAAAATTCGAAAAATTCTAAAATATTTTGGAACATTTTGGACTCAAATAAAATATTTCCAACAAAATTTTATTTGCAAAGTTAAATTCTTTAATTATTTCAAAAGGGAATAAATTCAAATAAATTCCAAATAAATCCAAATAAATCCAAATAAATTGCAGAAAATTCCAAAAATTCACCAAAGTATCAAATCTTATTCAAATTCATGAAAAGCAAAAATTTGGGGTGTTACAAGTACCTGATAAGATCATAAAATGGGTGTGGGTACCAATTTGTACCCATGGATACCCATTTGGTATCATATGACATATAGGCCCCACTTTTTATGATATATATATATATATATATATGAAAAATAAAACCCTAAGTGCTGACCCACCCACCCAATGGATCCCTCATCGGCTCATCCCTGCCTCCCTAGCTACCTAGCTGCTGGAGCCTGCCCTCATCCCTACCGAGTGCCGGCTGGCGCCTGCTCCCTCGCAATCGGCCCCTGCTCCAGATCCACTCGCCTCACTTCCTCCCTCCCGTCCGGCCATCCCTCGCTGTGGCTGTCCCTTGCAATCGCCCCCTCCCTCGCCTCCCTCAACCCCGGCTGCCCTCCACCGCCGTCAACTCCCTGGGCATTGGCTCGCCTCCCTGCACCCCAACTGCCCTCCGCCACGGCCTCCCTCGACATCAGCTCACCTCCCTCCGCCCTGGTCAATGGTCACCCTCTGCCATCGATTGTCGCCCAGTTCACCTGCCAAGTCCTGTAGGCCACCGCAGCTCCCCTCATGGCCCCCGCCCATGTCGCCGCCCTCTGGTCGGTGGCCCAGTCTCCGCTCCCCTCCCGAACAGCACGGCAGCAGCCATCAACCCTCCTTCGATTCGAGCCTGAAGATATCATGTGCTTTGCTGGTAAATGCAACAAACTTGTAGCTATATTCCATTACATTTGGCATGCCTATGTTGAACTATGAAGCAAACCCTTAGGTTGGTAGTTGGAAGTTGGAACATCTCATGGTTCAATTCTTCATGATAAAATGGAGGGTTCTTGTTACTATTCTATGGCAAATTATGACTCCTTGACTTGGATTGATGTTTGGATGGACTGTAAGAAAGCCATACTTCTTTGGGGCCTGAAGCACCTCTCAGTAAACTTCAAGTTAGAAATGATCGTTCTTTCTGGTTTTTTTCACAGGTTTGGGCAACTTCAAGTGGTTGATCTCGAGTCCATTGAGCCTTCACTTACAGCTGGTAGTCATCCATTTGAAGTCTTCACATTTCCATCTCGCATTATTGCTTATTAGCGTCTCTTAGTTCAAGAAAATTTTGAATGCTTGTTCTGATTCATGTGAATAAGATAATGGGCCTTGATCCTGTCATTTAGCTATGACAAAGTAGAGGGGATTCTAGTGTTTAACTAGCACCTTAGCTATTTGCTTCATGTTTGGTTCAACTCACCAATTGTCTAGATCATAATTGTCGGGGATTGATTAATTTCCATAATTACCATAATGCCCCGGCAGTTGAGACCGTCCCGACCTTGAGTACCCTCGGAGGTCGTTCCCGAGGATGACCCATAACACCCAGCTTGGTTGCCCGGCCGATGCGGACTCCATGCTTGGTTGAGGCGCCCAAGCACGTAGCCCGAGCTCGGTTGCTCGGACCGGGATCAAACTAGCCCGGTCCCAGCTCGTCCACAAGCCGCATGGTCGGATGGTCGTGATCGGCCGTTGCGCCCGAATGGCGATAATCGCGTCATGATGTGGAGCCGTTGCGCCCACGATTGAGACGTGGCATAGATTCAGGATTCTGTTGTAACCGTGTTTACCTTGGTCAATCGATCGTGGTTTGGGGCGTAACCGACAGGATGTCCCTGTAAACTATAAGTACCTCTTAGTCATGTATGAGAGGGAGGACGAATCTAGGCACTCGAAGACCACCTTGAGCAATACATACGCAATACATCCCACATTGGAGTAGGGTTGTTATCTCCCCCATGAGAGGCCCGAACCAGGATAAATTACCGTGTCATTCCCTAAGTGTTCTTTGTCCCGAGCTGTTTAAGCATCCTTCGGAAGCAACCCTTCATGCAATAAGGGGACAGGGTTGATCCCCCAATCAACTAAGTAAGCTCGGCGGGAGCCCGTTCCCCAATCGTCGACAATAATATTTGGTTCATGTTGACTTAAATATTTTAGACTAAATCCATTCTTTGCTTACTGAATGACTTATTCTAAAATTGCTTACTGAACAAGTTACTATTGTTGATCACTACCGAATGACTAATTCTAAAATTGCTCAGTGGTTAGGTTTAGAACAACTAGCAGCTGTTCTATTAATTATTAACATTAAACATTACACTTTGTGTTGATTCCACTACTACAGAATCGGCCTTCACAACCGGTCTATCACAAGTGGTTAGGTGCGCACCGCTTGTGAAGTCCCGTGCCACAAGCGGTTCATGGGCAACGGACGGGAGGGGGTCTCTAGAAGCGGTTCTTAACACGAACCCCTTCTGGAGCCTCCTCTCTAGAAGCGGTTCGTGTTTGGAACCGCTTCTAGAGGTCTAATGGGGGCTTCAGAAGCGGTTTGTGTGTAGAACCGCTTGTAGAGCCCCCCTCCCGCCCAACGCATTTAAACTCTGTCTTCCTCCCGAGCTCGCACGAGGACATCACGGTGGTGGGCGAGAGGCTACATTCATGGCGAGTGCTGCCAAAATTTTGAATTGAGGCTATTAGATCCGAATTAATTGTTGTAAGGTGAGTAATATGTTGCTGACATCCTTCTCACCTAGATATTGATGTTTTTTGTGCATTGGATGTTGAGAAATTATGTTTTGTTGGCTTATATTTTTGTTCTTAAGGTGATATATACGATTTGGTGTATGAAATGAAATTCAATAAATGTGAAACGATGAAAAATTACAAACGTGTGGAAGAGAAAAGATTTGTATAAAAATGTAACAATTAGTTAGTTTTATTTTTAAAAAAGTAGGAGGATTAGAAATAATTAGTTGGCTTTAGTGAAAAGAACACAAAATAATTATAAAATACTAAACTATTAGTCATAGTTAGCTTTAATAGAATATT
Organism: Rhipidocladum racemiflorum; assembly: GCA_036346355.1. Taxonomy (NCBI): domain Eukaryota; kingdom Viridiplantae; phylum Streptophyta; class Magnoliopsida; order Poales; family Poaceae; genus Rhipidocladum; species Rhipidocladum racemiflorum. Next base: position 26,416,568 of record CM070586.1, read on the forward strand.
GTGATAGATGTTGTTGTTATTTTTATTTGTGTAGATGAATCGGCAATGGATGTACAATGCAGACCGTCGGTCAAGAGAGTTCCGAGATGGCATGAAGGAGTTTCTCGACGCAGCCGTTGCATTCTTGCCTCCAGGAAGCTTCATACGTTGTCCGTGCGTAGACTGCAAGAATGAGAAGGAGCATTCCGAACGATGGATGGTTATGAGCCATGTGATCACGAGAGGTTTCATGGCAAACTATACCTGCTGGACCCACCATGGCGAAACAAAGGCGATTCGACAGGAAGACGATGAAGAAGACGAAGAAGAGGAAGATAGAGCCAACAGTTATGCCTGGGACACCACTCAATACGGGTCCGTGGAAGATACACTCGATGAGTTTGGCGATGATGAGCTAGAACGGATGCTCCGTGACGGAGAGGGAGAGTTCACGGAAGGAAAGACAATACAAGAAGTTTGAGCATGGTAGAGGACCACCAGGCGCTTTGTACCCAAAGCGTGCACGGGGCCACAAAAAGCTGCGTACTACACTGGAACTCATGCAATGGAAGGCCACACACGGTGTGTCAGACAAGGGATTCAATGGTTTGTTATCACTCGTAAAGAGGTTGCTTCCGGAAGGAAACACTCTACCAGAATCTACGTATGAAGCGAAGCGAGTCCTCTGCCCTTTAGGATTGCAAGTGCGGAAGATACATGCATGTCCTAACGATTGTACCCTGTATCGCAATGAGTATGCCGATTTGGTGGTCTGTCCAGTGTGCGAAGAATCCCGGTATAAGGTGCAGCGTGACGATTCAGGTGAATTAGATGGGAATCGTACGAAGAAGAGAACTCCAGCAAAAGTATTGTGGTATTTCCCTGTGATACCCCGGTTGAAGCGTCTGTTTTCTAACGAAGGTCATGCCAAGATGATGCGTTGGCATGAGGAAGAGCGTAAGGAAGACGGGATGCTTAGACACCCCGCAGATGGCTCACAGTGGCGGAAAGTCGATCGGGCTTACCCGAACTTTGCAAATGAGGTCAGGAACATAAGGTTTGGGTTGAGCACCGATGGGATGAATCCTTTCGGTCAGTTGAGCAGCATCCATAGCACCTGGCCTGTGACACTTTGCATCTATAACATTCCTCCATGGCTGTGCATGAAGCGGAAGTACATCATGATGCCATTATTGATCGAAGGACCGAAGCAACCTGGAAACGACATAGATGTCTACCTGAAACCATTGGTTGAAGACCTTGTGACGTTGTGGGAGGATGGTGTACGGGTTTGGGATGAGTACAAAAGAGAGTATTTCAACCTGCGTGCATTGTTGTTTGTAACAATCAACGATTGGCCTGCGCTCGGTAACCTCTCCGGCCAAACTGTGAAAGGGTTTAAAGCCTGCACCCAGTGCATAAATGAAACGGACTGCATGTACCTCAAAAACTCTCGGAAGTGTGTGTACATGGGCCACCGCAGGTTTCTTCCTAGCAGTCATGCTTTGAGGTGGAAAGGAAGTAAATTTAACGGGGTAATGAAATTGTGGTAAGCCTCAGCATCGTAATGGGCGACTTGTGTTTGCTATGGTAAAAGATCTGAAAGTAGTATTTGGGAAGGGTCGTGGAAGCATACCTGTGCCGAACGAGGATGGTCATGCACCCGCATGGAAGAAGAAATCAATATTTTGGGACCTACCGTATTGGGAGGTTTTGGAGGTTCGTCACTCGCTGGACTTCATGCACATCACGAAGAATGTTTGTTTGAACCTGCTAGGCTACATAGATATGTACGGCAAATCGAAAGATACACTGCAAGCTCGGAAGGACCTTGAAGACATGGAGGTGAGGAGTGACCTACATCCGAAAAACAAAGAAGGGACAAAACAACTTTATCTACATCCTGCAAGCTACACTCCAAGCAAAGAAGAGAAAAAAAGCATGATTGAGTGTTTGAACAGTGTGAAGGTCCCTTCTGGATATTCCTCAAATGTAAAGAGACTCATAAACACGAAAGAGAACAAACTCCAAGGCCTAAAATCCCATGACTGCCTTGTGTTGATGACACGCTGATTGCTCCCGAGAGCTATCAGGTATATTGCCAGAGTGGAGTGCGGGGACAATCACGAAGCTATGTTCATTCTTCAACGCCATTTCGCGAGAAAGTAAATCGACCCAGCTAAAATGCCTAAGTTGGAGGCTGATGTGGTACAAAGTTTGGTTAGCCTCGAGATGATTTTTCCTCCTGCATTCTTTGATATCATGGTTCATCTCACCGTTCACCTTGTCAACGAGATAGGTATCCTCGGACGGTGTATTTGCACAACATGTTCCCTTTCGAGAGGTACATGAGTGTCCTCAAGAAATACGTTCAGAATCGTTCGCGTCCCGAAGGGTGCATTGCCGAGGAGCTACGTGGCGGAGGAGGTGATAGAGTTTTGTGTTGATTACATGAATGATGTAAATCCTATCGGCGTCCCCATATCACGACCACGAGGAGGCTACGGGGCAAAGGGACAATAGGAAGGCAAGCGGTTGCATGCAACGATCTTGTTGCATTCAAGCAAGCACATTTCACTGCTCAAGCAATCCACCATAGTCGCCCCTATGTCATTCAGCACAAGAGTGTCCTCGCCGCGAGTTCACAGGGAAGGCAGAGAGTTGGATAACCCTGAAGCACATGGATTCTTTCGGTGGCTCTGTAAGTACATCCTTGAGGAAGGGTCAAGCGATGAACTATTGCAACGCTTGGCCCGGGGACCATCACAAGAAATCGGGACATTCAAGGGTATGAGATCAATGGTTACACATTCTACACGAGATCCCGAGGATAACAGGAGCACCAACTAACAAGCGGCCGTCAGATAGACGCCGAAGACAAATAAAGGGCAAGGTTTGACACATATTACGGTTTCATAGAAGAAATATGGGAGTTTCGACTATGGACCTCTCAAGGTCCCTCTTTTAAGTGCCAATGGGTCAAGGCGAGGACAAGCGGTGTGAAGGTCGACAAATACGGCATGACAACCTGTGGATCTCACAGTCGGCTATAGGCGCGAACCGTTTGTTCTCGCGAACGATGTGGCTCAGTCTTCTATGTAATGGACATGTCAAGCAAACCTAAAAATCGAAAGGACAAGCAAAAGGTAATGCCAAAGCGACATGTAGTTCTCCAAGGCAAGCAGCGGATTGTAGGAGTTGAGGGCGTCACCGATGAGGAAGAGTATGGTCGATTCGACGAGCTCCCTCCTTTTACGATTGATGTTGAAATAAACGTCTGCGTGATGATGATGTCGATGCTCCTTACATACGTCACGATCATAAAGAAGGAACAATTGTAAAGACGAAGACTTAAGATGTACTACTTGTATACATTATGGCTGGAGAAACATTATTCCATATGATCATGTTGATATGTTGATGTTTAACATTGCTTGTACATATGATGTTTTAAAAAAATGAAACAATAAAATAGAAACACTTCAAAAAAAGAGTAAAAATCGCATAAAAACACTTAAAAAAATAAAACCATCGAATACAAACACTTTTAAAAAAAGAAATACAAACACTTAAAAAAAGAAAGGAAAAAAAAGAAATACAAGCACTTTTAAAAAAATTATTGTATACTTAAAACAATGCAGTGCCTTCTAAGGTTAACAACAAATCTCCTCTCCCCTTAGCTGGCTGGCGGGCGCTTTAGTGCGGCTTGTGCCCGGAGGTTGGGTATTCGAGCCTCACTAGCGCCATGGGCCTTTCTTTTTTTTTAAACCACACTACAAGCGGTTCTTAGTACCAACCGCTTGTAGTGGGGTACTACTACAAGCGGTTCTTAGTACCAACCGCTTGTAGTGGGGTTAAAAAAAAAAGAAAGGCCGGGCGCGAGTGGGGCTCGAACACGGAACCTTTGGGCACAAGCTCGCACTCAAGCGCCCGCGCTAGCCAAGGGGGAGAAGAGATTTCTTGTTAACCACATAAGGCACCGCATTCTTTTAAGTGTTACGTCTCGATACTTTTACAAGCGGTTCGTGGAACAAACCGCTTGTAGTCGGGGTACTCTACAAGCGGTTGGTATTACGAACCGCTTGTAGAAGTACCACTACAAGCGGTTCGCAAGACCAACCGCTTGTAGAAATGGGTGAGCTGGTAGGGTACTTGCAGTCGGGGTCCTCTACAAGCGGTTGGTATTACGAACCGCTTGTAGAAGTACCTCTACAAGCGGTTTGTATTACGAACCGCTTGTAGAAGTACCTCTACAAGCGGTTGGTGTTACGAACCGCTTGTAGCAGTGGGGTGACCTTTAAATTTTGAAGTCCCGAAGGCTCCCGCACCTTCAAATTTTCTAAGTCCCGCGCCAGAGCTCCGACTGTCGACCGCCACCACGCCGACGGCCCCCACCAGTGGCCAAGCGGCCCCGACCACCATGGCAAGCGCCTCCCAGCCACCGCGCCGACGCCCCCCCGGCCATCCACCCCGGAGGACCTAGGTAGCCGGCGAAACGCTCAGCGCTGCTCTGTATATTTTCATGCCCACAAGGTGTTCGGTGAAATGCCCACAAGGAATTTTCATGCTCTATATATGATTTCATCCCACATTTATGTTGTATGTGTGTTTGACAATATATAAGTATTGTATATATGATTTCATCCCACATTTATGTTGTATGTTTGTTTGACAATATATAAGTATTCTATATATGATTTCATCCCACATTTATGTATGTTTGAGCTCTTAGCTGTTATGATAAACTTTCTGGTTAATTACATACACCCTGTTTCTGAGCACTTGAGTTGTAAATAGTTCAAGAGAAAGATCAAATATATCCTCCCAAAACAATATCTCGGTTAGTTTTCAAATAATTCTCACATGGAGTGGTACTTCTACAAATGTAGCATCCCCTATTGTACTGTCCATTTCATTTTTGCCTGTGCTAATTTCGTTATCAATAGTGGTGGGCAACTACCTACCACTCCAGAGCCTAAAAAAATGTGCACCATCCCATGGAAGAAAGAAAGAAGAAAAGAAAGAACACCAACAAGTTACATAGTTGTAACCATTTCGTTCACTCCTTTTCTGCCCTAGCATGGTAGTATACATATGAGCTCCCTTAGTTGTGACCTGCCGCAGGAGTCTATATAAGATGAGCACAAGAGCTAGCCGTTTGACTTGCCACACTGACAGGACTGTAGTTAGCGCGTGTGTGTGACGGAGCAGTTGACGATGCGAAAGAACACCAACAAGTTACATATGTTGTATGTATATTTGTTTGACAATATATAAGTATTGTATATATGATTTCATCCCACATTTATGTTGTATGTGTGTTTGACAATATATAAGTATTGTATATATGATTTCATCCCACATTTATGTTGTATGTGTGTTTGACAATATATAAGTATTGTATATATGATTTCATCCCACATTTATGTTGTATGTTTGTTTGACAATATATAAGTATTCTATATATGATTTCATCCCACATTTATGTATGTTTGAGAATATATAAGTATTTTATATATGATTACATGCCCACTTTAGATGGCGACACCAAGGCGTGGTGACCCGGATTTCGACAATGAGGAAAACTTGATGTTTGAGACAATTGCGCTGGGTAGCATCTTAGGCCTAGATGAGGCTGTTAACACCGGTGCCGCTGTCGATGAGGCTGTTAACACCGGTGCCGCTGTCGATGAGGATGTTAACACTGGTACTGGCGAGGATACTGCCGGCAACAGCGAGGTATACTCTTAACCATTATGAAATCACCGTAAACATGTTAATTATTCTAACATGTGTTTGTGTATCCAGCCCGGTACATCATCGGCCACCCAGTCCAGAATTAACCGAGGACCTAACAAGAAGCCTTCGACCAAGTATGTGATAACCGAGGTCGGCAACGACGGGAGTCTGGTAGCCCCACTGTCAGCAATTGGCCCTTTCAACAATGCTTGCGGCTACCACGTGAGGGATCACGTCCCAATCAGCATCCAGAAATGGACCGAAGTCCCTGCAGCTACCAAGGAATTGCTCTGGAATGATATGAAGGAAACTTTCACTTTTCCAGATGGGTACGAACAGAAGGCCAAGGGATGGGCTTTGAAGAAGATGGCAACTTCCTTTCAGCAGTGGAAGTCGTCCCTCACCCGCAAGTACATCGACAGAGGAGAAAGGCCAGACTTCAATCAATTTCCTAAGCTGGCAGATCATTGGGAGGCTTTCGAGGAATACAAGCTATCCGATGCAGGACATGCCGCGAGAGAGAAAAACAAGGTGAATGCCCAGAAGAAGAAATACCACCACCATCTCGGCACCGGTGGTTACATTAAGGCTGCGAAGAAATGGAACAAGCGGGAAGAGGAACTTCGGCAACAGGAGATTGTACCTGAAACTGAGGATTGGGAGCCCCGCCTGCGCAACTGGTTCTTGGGTCACGGGGGCCAACTTGCAGATGACGGTAGCTTGGTGATGGCACCGACAGTCCAAGAAGTTGGTCAAAGGATTGTACAAGCCATCGATCAATCTCGGTCAGGGTCCTTCATGACGGACAGGGAGAATGACGAGCTAACATATGCCCTTCAAAACCCTGAGCACCCGGGACGACACGAGGATTCGAAAGATACCGTGGAGGCACGGATTTGCCAAAGACGCATAGCGATTCACAGGAGGCGAGGGGCGAAGCAAGAGGAGAGATCAGGCTAGAGTGAGCCGTTTGGAGGACGAGCTTAGAGCTACAAAGGCTTCCATCCCTGATTTGATCGCGCAACAAGTGTCCGAAGCATTAACCCAATATCAGCTTCAGGGAGGTAGTGTTCAAGGGGCGCCGACACCCGTGATCAGTCCGAGCACGCAAAAGAGCAGTTGCGCTTCCGCCGTGGCCCCTGAAACAGATGACCCGCAGGTCCGTTATCCCGTGGACAGTATCAAGGTTCGCCGCCAGTGCGAGCTACACATTGATATGCGTAACCTGTCCTACAAGGTGGCTTACGGCATGGCTTATCCGGTGGAGGCGGGCCAGACGTTCCACTTCAATCAGATACCCTCCGGATACTCTAAGGTCACGGTGGAAGAGGTGGTGGGGGGCTTCGAAGATCTCTTGCTCGAGATTGCTGGGGGCGACGACATGACCAAGCTTGGATGCGAGACCCTCCACGGCACATTCATCCTCCGCGCAAAAGTACATCATATTTCCAGATGGTGTGGAGGTCACATCAACAGAGAGGCCCCTTGATTTGAGCCGATTGCAGATCAAGCACGCCTCCTCCACATCGACAACCCACGACTCCTCCAATGTCGCCGCACGCAAAGCTTCTCCGGTGGTCCAGACACGCATCCTCCACCTCCCGCTCCAAAGCATCGATGCTCCAAAGCACCTCCCGCTCCAAAGACTCTCCCGCTCCAGCATCTCCCCCGAGGAAGAAGCTCCCTATCAGAAGGAGGGATCCCGCAACGGCACCTCCTCCCACGAAGTCGGCATCCGACGCACAGAGACTATTGAAGGAACTGCCAAAGAGGCCATATGATCTCGATCATGAGGAGCTATCAATTACCGTGAAGACAGATGTGGCCAAGCGGCTTGCGCCAACGGCTAGCGCCCAACGTTAAAATAGATAAAAATTGTGAAGCACTTTCAGTCATGCGAACGGCGCCACCGCCTCGTGACGACCGACTACAAAAGGACAATAAGAAAGGCTACAAGGAAAATACCACGGGCTTCGTCGGCAAAGAAGAAGAAGAAAGTGGAAGATGAGCAGAGTCTTTGAGCAATTGAGGATCCGTGATTTCTTGAAGGAGGCAGGACTGGAATCAATAGACCAGGATCTTCCACTGGCACCAATCAGATGGAAGTATGAGTTGGGCAAACCGCTAATTGATCCAAAAGATATAAAAGATCTCCCAACCAAGATGCGTCAAATGCATGAATGTTATATGGAAAGGGCATCTAAAGGAGAGAAAATGTTCCACCTCATTGCTCAAGATACGCATTTCTTCCGCGGGAGACAGACAGAAATATGGCTGCAATTCGAGGACTTGTACCATGTGTACCAAACAGACGCCATCGACGTGTCCTTCATGTGCTGCTGGTGTCTGTAAGTATTGATCTTCTAAGTTTACCGTTTGCTTCCTCTCGTACCACAAAATCGAAAATATAATTAACTTAGTTATCCCTTCTTACGTAGAATGGAGATACAACGATGTAGAAACGTGGGCATACAGAACGTTGGTTTCATCGACCCCGAGGTTGTCAATGAGAAAATCTGGTCATTCGAGCAGCAAAGACCGGCAGTTGAGGCATACATTTTGCGTGCATTATTGAAACAGCACTACAAACCGTACATACTTCTGCCCTTCAACTTCATGTACGTGTTCTCACAAACCTCTTGTTCTTGTATTTCTTAAGCCATTGATAGTACGACTAGCTGCTTACGCGCTTCTTGGAATATACGAATAGGTTTCACTGGATCCTTCTAGTCATCGAGCTTGACAACAGCAGGATTATAGTTCATGACTCAAGAAGGAATCCAATCAGCAAATACCAATGGTTCATTGACATCCTCAACAAGACATTTGCAAAGTTCCAGAAGAAGCAAAAAGGAGAATTCAAGAAAGAATTCGAAGTCATAGTGAGCACTCAGGTACGTACTACAAAAACAATTATTAATATAAATGCACCATATCAGTTCTTCATCTGATATTATGAAATTTCTCCCGGTCAAGGTTAAACGCCAAACGGCTGGAAACAACTTATGTGGCTACTACGTGTTCCACTATATTCAAAGTTTTATTCATGCCGATGCGCTGGAACATTATGCCGAGGTTCGTATATGCATGTTAGCTATAACTTACATTTTAATTAATCGCATGTGATCGGATATTTATATACTTCCCGCTTAATCAATTGTCAGCCCAACATCGATGAGCATGTTAGCGTGCTCCCGCCTCACCGAGTGCGCGCACTCCAAGAACAACTCATCGGATTCATTTTCGACGAGGTTGTATCTCCAAATGGCGAGTTCCACGTAAGGCTTGGTCCATCGTTGAACACAGCTGAACTGATGACGACATCGACGTCGACCAAGAACTTGACTGACGCATGCAAGAAGAACTGAGTTCGATAATCATTTTTTTAATCATTCAAACTTGTAAACGTCGATAGCGTGTATGTACTTGTCCATTTGTTACACTGTTAAGGCGGGTTTTTTTTTACTGAGCTAGCTTGTGAACATGTGTATGAGTGAGCATATGTAATATATATTTAATTGCGCAGAAAACTCCTCCACTCATATTTCATTTTATGGTCAAAAACGATATACAAAAACACTGGAATAACATATTCTATAATACATATAATTGAAAAATCTCTCCACAAGCGGTTGGTGACTCCAACCGCTTCTGGAGTGCTTCTCTCCACAAGCGGTTGGTAACTCCAACCGCTTCGGGAGTGTGCTGTCCACAAGCGGTTTGTAACACGAACCGCTTGTGGAGGCCCCCACGTGGCGGCTCCACTGGCCTTCCTGGACACCTTCCCAACCGCTTCTGCTGCCACAACACAAGCGGTTTGTGGAACCGCTTGTGATACCGGGCGGGTATCACACACGGTTGCTTAGAAGCGGTTATAAAACCGCTTCTGAAAGGGGTTACGAACCGCTTGTAGTAGCCGGTTCTGTAGTAGTGTTCTTGTAACATTTGAAGCCTAGCTAGCAGGTTCGAGTTCGGGTTTGGGTACCCATTGGGTCACATGATGCACCCAGGCAATGAAATCTCTAGCTGCTGAACCATTCTATTCACTCAAAATAACGAAACTAAATAGTACAGAACTATCTTATCCTATTCAATCTCATCTCATCAACCAAACACACGAGAAATAAATAAAGAATACGGACGCACAAAAGCACATGCGCGTCGTGTATATATGTATTGATCGAGCAAGCACACAGGCAACGCTTGTGCTATCACAAGACAAAAAAAAAAGAAGGAAGAAACTTATTATACATTGAGCATCCAAATCCAACATAGAGAGAAGTTAATTTGCAGACTGCAGCTGGTGCAGTTGATGGCGTCGAGCAGCGCAGAGCAACCTCCCGTGGAGATGGACGCCAAGCTAATGATGGTCACAGGCATATGCCGCTCCGTGTGGCGGCGGGATGTTAAAATTCTCAACGAGGGAGAAGCCACGACGATGGTGAAGGTTACGGTCTCCATGGATCCGCAGCTGCTAGCATCGGCATGCTCTGGATCTTGGGAAGAACTGAGTTTCCTTCTCAACAGGAACGATGCACCCGGGCGGTCAGATGTGATGCCAACTGGATCATCCCTTGAGTTGCTTGAGCTCGGCACGCAAGCGAGCTCGGTGACGCAGCAAGCTTCCAATGAAGTAGAAGAACGCGTCGATCAACCTGCAATATTGTCTCCAGCACTGCTTCTGGAGGGCGCCACCGTTGTGGGGGACACCGCACTCCATGCGGTGGCCACCAATGGTGACAGTGGCAACTTCCTGAGGAGTGCCGACGTCATCTACGGCAAGGCCAAGCACCTCCTGTCTAAGCAAAACAATAACGGTGACACTCCCCTGCATTGCGCTGCTAGGGCTGGGAAATCCAAAATGGTCTCTCATCTCATTGCTCTGGCCAGGGCTGAGGACGAAGGTGGCGAGAGGCTCAAGGAACTCCTGAGAAAGGAGAATGTGCGCAAGGAGACGGCCTTGCATGAAGCTGTCCGCAGCGGTGATAAGGCCATTGTGGAGCTGCTTATGGGGGAGGATTCGGAGCTAGCATGTTTCCCCATAGACGGTTGTTCGCCGCTGTACCAAGCCATCTTGTTGGAGAAGGGCATCATTGCAGACTGTCTACATGACAAGAGTCACGGAAATCTTTCGTACTCTGGACCAAATGGACAAAATGCGCTGCACGCTGCGGTTCTTCGAGGGACAGGTACTCGTACATGCATCTATTCCTTTCAAACTTTTTTCGGCACATTTATTTGTCCGTGCATGATTATAGATAGATACATACGAGTTACACACTAATTTAAACAAGTACAACATAGCAGTAAAATAACCATTGCCTATTCGCAAACAACTTTTTGGCCAAAAATGTAAATCTTATTTGTAATTTTAAAATTGAGAGGATATATAATCTTTACAGCGTGCACATTAACCTTGGGAAAACGCATGCATACGGACCAGAAGAACCCCTAACTGATTCCTGTGTATTGATGTGTATATGGCATGGCACGGAATTTTTTTTTAAAATTTTTGTTTGAATTCTTTTCAAGCTCAAAATTTAATTTTTTGATAGAAAAGAGGAGAAAGAAAAAAGAAGAAGGCAATTTAGGCACTCAAACTCAAAATAGCCTTCCAAGATCACAAAAAATATCCCAAATGTATTTTATTTACGAAATCAACATTCAAAAATCATGAAGGAAAATTTATACAATTAATATACTGTACCACTTTGTGCAATTACGGTACCACATTGTGCAATTACGCGGACCAATTGACTAGTTCTTATAATATTAACTATCTTACAAGGGGTGGAATCCGCGAGCCATCTGGTATGCCACGTCGGCGTACCGCGTGGAGAAAACCACGTAGTTCTTCGTATTTGCGTCCCAGTCCTCCTTGCCCACGCAGCCGACCGTCTTCGTTCGATCCCCATCCGGCTGACCAAGCGATGGCCGATAAAGCGCCATGGGATTGGGGCTCGCGGAGCCCTCGAGTCTACGCCCCGTTCTCTTCCGTCTCTTTCCATCCGCTCGACGCCGCCGCATCGCCTTTGCCCTCTCCTCCTTCAATCCCCACCGCCTTCTCGCGCGCTCCGCCCCTCCGATTTCCAACGAGATCATCCTCCGCGGAACCCTCGAGGAGCGTTTCTGAGTAAACCATAAAAAAGAAAAATTCTCTTAGTGACAGTGAGAAAAAGAGAATGATCTACATGAGGCTATGCATATTAAAAGATATAGATACTACGTACAGCTAAATCATACACATGAGAGTCTTTAGCTGCACAATTGCACAAACAATTATGCTAATTCCTAGAAAAAAAAAACTGTAGCCAAATCACAACCATTAGGTGTTATATTGCACCTATTTGTAAACATAAAAGATAAAAAGGAATCCTAATAAATAAATAAATAATGCTCTCCTGAAGGTATACTCAAGTTAAATTTGATTTTTTTTTTTGCATGTAGGTTAAATTAGAGTTGCGATAGATTGGAACTATATAGTGTATAAGACAATGGCACGTGGATATATACACGGGCCAATCGATTTAGTTCAAAAGAGAAAATTTAGTGCACGTAGATACACGGGCCATGCTTGGTACAAGTACAACAGTACAAGAGTACAAGACATAAATAATTTTAGAACAGCGTTTCTATACTTTTCATCTCAATACAAATTACACAAATTACACAAATTTTGAAGCAAGCAACAAAAGGGTAAGTAATCACCATCTACCATTCATTTATGTTTTAATATTTATGCAACTTTAAAAAAAGAAAAGCATAAAAGCACCTCTCACAATTTTATTTGGCCAAATGATGGAATTGAGGCCTAGGACTATGGATGCATCGATAATTAATATGATCTAGTAGGCACGATGCAAGTTACTTTGCAGTGGGAAAAACATTTGAGTAGGTAATCTTAATTCCCCTGTTGTGGTCGTGGATTCGATCCAATTATATATAATATAAGGGCTTGCTCTTCATAGTTGTTGCGTTTCTCATGTTGATTAGTTTTGGCGCAATATTTTGCAGCGCTTACAAAAAAGCTGTTGGAATGGAACAAGGACCTTACCACACAAACGGATAAAAACGAGAGCACGCCTCTCCACTTTGCCGCAGCTCTGCAGCAGCAACATCGTCGCGGAAGCGTGTGTTGGCAATTGTTGGAAGCTAACACAGATGCACTGTATCAGTCGGATCATAAAGGATTATTTCCCATACACATCGCTGCCTCTGTTGGTGATAAAGGAGCCGTTGCCATGTTCCTTGAGAAGTCGCCCAGTTGCGGCAGTTTGCTTGACGTTAAGGGAAGGACATTCCTTCATGTTGCTGCTAAAAATTGCAAAGTGCGCACAGTTTTTTTTTCTTGCCGAAATCGATCGCTTACATGGATTTTGAATATGCAAGACAATGATGGGAACACTGCATTGCACCTAGCTGTCCAGTCTGGATGGCTTCTATTGTTTTGTCCTCTATTCGGGAATCGGCAAGTACAATTGAATTTAACAAATAAAAACGGGCTAACTCCTCTAGATATATCACAGTGCAAGCAGCCCCAAGGAGTGTATTATACTCTGGTAATCTACTGTAGCTCTCCTTATATTTTTAAGCGTGGCCCTTAAAAGCGAAGGAAATAATTGAGGTTTGCGAGGTTTGATTTCTCCTATTTATTTTTCTATATTACAGAACTCTGAACAAATGATACAACGTGCACTCGAACTTGGCGGTGCTAGAAACGGTGGTTGTCGCCAGGATCACTTTGAAGAAAAGTATACTCACCAAGCAAACGGTGATGAAAGAGAAGAATCAAAGATGAAAGATTCGACACAAACTTTTTGTATTGCCTCAGCTCTAATAGTAACTGTGGCGTTTGGTGCAACTTTCACTCTGCCTGGAGGTTACAGAGCCGATGATCATCCAGATGGAGGAACACCAACACTTGCTGGGAGGTATGCTTTCGATGCATTCATGATGGCCAACACATTGGCTTTCATCTGCTCCACGGTAGCTATTATCACTTTTATGCACACTGGATCTCCTCTTTTTGACTTGGCGAGCCGCCGAATTTACTTACCCGTTGCCTTCTATTTCATGAGGACTTCGGTCACAAGTCTGATCGCTGCTTTTACACTGGGTGTGTATACGATGATAGCTACTGTTGCTCATAAGACCGCCGTTGCAATCTGCGTTATAAGCCCTCTTGTCGTGGTATGCAACAATATTGAATTTTGGCTAAAGTGGGCTTTCCTTGCACCATCTTCATGTGTCAGAAGGGGGATAATTTGGACATTAGCAAATTTCGCAGCGTTAATCATGGGCAATATGCTACTTGAAATATGGCCCCTGATGTTAATTTTCGGTTGGGCCGCATTTGCAAGGAACTACCACGTTTCAACGTAGAAATGCCGGTACAAACCAGCTGGACCGTTGGCTTGAAGAGGCGTCAAATATTATGTGGTGACGGCGGCCGGTATGAAATGAACCATTGCGATCTGTGTTCTCACTCCGCTGTGTTCTGTTGGGCAAATATTGTACTAGTTTTCTTGTTCCAGCCTTGTTGTGCTAATAATTATGTAACGGTGGTTAATGAATTTATCCTGTAACATTGTTTAATTTGTACGGTTGAACTGATATATGTGAAGCTTGTAAGAATTTAATACCAACAATCTCCCGTACCTAGCTAAGGGTGTATTTGGTTGCTTGTACTAAGTGGTATATGTATAAGACGGTTCAAAGAAAAAACCATCCATGTGTTTAGTTCCTTGAATAGAATTATCATATCCTAAATGTTAGGATACAAATTTAAAGAATATTCTCTATTCCTAAACCATTTCATTAACCCAAAACATACAACCAAATGGTACATGACCATTCCATACTATTCAACTTCATCCACCAACTAAACGTACACACCCTAAAAGATCGGTAAAAAATAAGTGTTTAGCTAGTAATCCAACAGTGCTTATCTGTCTTGACGGACAAACCTCGCAAGTGAACTCGAGTGCTAATTGACAACAAATCGCCGTCGTATAAAAGTTGAATCGTGAGAGCATCCACCAGAGTTTTCAGCTTGGCGCAGTATTATGTGATGGCCATGTCGCCTTGGACCAACGCACGGAATTCAACTTCAATCTGAATTGCGCGAACCTTTTTTGTTGTCACGAAAGATATTCTCGATGGCGTCACACACCATCTGAGCAATAGAACCCAGTTGTATGACTATTGTTGTAGGCTCAATGAGCCCACCCTCCTTGGCAGGCGAAGCACGGCCCACATCTCCATCTGGATCGAGGAAACATGTCCGCTATACTTATCTCCTCTCCTATAAGAGCATCTCCAGCAGAGCCCCTAAACCAGCCCCTAAACTTTAAAATAGGGAGTGCAGTAAAAAAAAACAGATCCAGCAGGGCCCCAACTCAAGCCCCTAAAATTAGGGGCCCCCTAAATTTGCCTCCTCAACCCCAATTCCAAGGGGCCCCAACTCAAGCCCCTAAAATTAGGAGGCCCCTAAATTTGCCTTCTTAGCCCCAATTCCCAGGGACACGAGTACAACCCCTATTATTGAAGATAGGGAAATACATGAGAGGCTTCGAAAATTTTATCATATTTTGAAAATTTTAAATTTAAATTTTAAATTTCATGTTTTTAAATTGTAAATGTTAATATGCTTATGTTTTATGTATTACAAATATTTTTGATTGAATTTTAGTGGTGTCAAATGAAGATTATACATAGCGGATATGTCAAAATAGGAGAAAAAGTAAAATAGGGGCTGAGATTTAGAGGCTGTTGCTGGACTTGTGCTCTGAAAACAGGACCTAAAAAAATAGGGGGAGTCCCTAAATCCAAAATAGGGACCCTGTTTTAGGGGCCCTTGCTGGAGATGCTCTAAGCAAAGTAAGAACCACATGCCCCTGGAGGCAATACTCCGGCCGAAGCGGCGAAAAAAAAAGCCTAAGACATACAATCGAAAATAACCGGACCAGGAAGAAATCCGAAGCCGCGAGAAGAATAGCGGAGGGGAATCGGCGGAGGAAACCCACCTCCTCCATCCCCCGTAAAGATTACCAAGGTAGGGTCCGCTCAGACCTGACGCCTTGCCAGAGCTATAGAGGAACTTCTGGCGCAGCCAGGCGAGTCCTGGACCCTAGGGCATGTGAAGTTCCACTAAAACCCTTGGGGTGAAAACAAAACGAGAGGATAGAAATGTAAAGCAAGAACAAAAAACGCCACGTAGGGCCAAATTAGCCCCAGGCTAGGGACAGGTGGAAGAGAAGGGTTGGAAGATCATGGGCAAAGCCTGTGGCTTGGTGGCAGAGTAGGTTAAAAAAGAAGCCGACCGGTGCATGTATGTCCCCTCTCTTCCATATAAAAGAGAGAGCGAGTGATCGAAAAGGGAGACCAAAGAAGAACACCAAAAACAGTCTGGTGGATCGATTCCGCCACAACTATGTCGAAGATTTTTCATGGATATGAACCATGTAAGCCCAGGAGAGGACAGTGAAGTCATCACGCCCCCAATTGCTGTCGGCCGAACTTGCACCAGACTTCTCGAGAACAAAGCTGGCGGCCGGATATTTGGGGTCCAGACTTTTGCTTTGGTTTTGTCGCTCTGATGTATACCTTTTTATATGAAACAGCCCTCTTATCTCATGATCAAAGATGTGGCATAGCATGCATGATCTTAAGAATATAATGGATAAATCTCGTAAAAAGAATCAAAATAATAATAGTGAAATGATCATGATGAGAAAGGTAAAGATTTGGTGACGCAGACTACAAATTATTTTGAATACAACCTCAAAATAATATAAATAATTGGCATTATCTTACAACCCTCTTGAATCTTAAAGACCTCGGATTCTTGTCCAGCACAAAAATCTCCTGCTAAAGAATAATTGCCCTATATAAGAATATTTTGCTAAAGAACACAATAATCCAATTGTGTGCCTCTTGCTTTAGATGAGTACATTGGTTTTTTGCTTGCTTGGCTTTTGTATTGTCACGGCTCGTGGCTTTATATAGTCTCTCTAATCCTCTTCCAAAGTGAAGCAAGAATCATAATCCAATTAAAATTTGTCTATGAATCCTCTTACGAAATCATGTGATAAAAAATTGGCTTAGTGATGAATTTAGTATTGCAAAGTGTTTGTGATCATGGCATGTGTGGTGTATGTGCATGTGCTGTTTCAGATGATTAATTGATATGCTTGTGATAGCATGGTAATTGTTTTGCTCGATGCAATGCACTCATGTGAGTAGTTGAATGGACTGATCTTGAGTCAAATCGTGGACTTGTGCTCAGAATATTGTTTCGTGGTTTGTTCATGTGCAGGTGTTGCTTGAGGTCGAACGTGATTGGTGATGGAACCAGAGCTAGGTTCATAGAGGAACTATAGTTTAGGACTAGGTTCAGGGAAGAGCTGAGGTCCTAGTGGTTGAGGATGTCATGCGGAACGTTCGGACTAGAGAACGGTTCACGTGAAGACGAGTGAGTCACGCGGTAGTAGCAGGTGGGCCGTACGCGTGTATGCGTGAATTTTGGGCTGTGTGCATATATTGGGCCATATGTAATTATGCCAGGTGGATATGCATGTATGTATCTGTATACAAACTCTTTAGGATTGCTCATTATAAATAGGGGAGGTGTCCTTTGTTTATTGAGTGCTGGGTATTAGGGTTTGTACTCTTTTGTTTGGAGTACTGTAACCAGTTGTTCGCGCAAAAAACGTGAAGTAGGGTTTTTTCCTTCAAACACACAAGACAAACACCTGGTTTGCAGAGCGTGCCAGTCAATTTGACCTGAAATTGACAAGGTAGAGTTTGTAATTTGATCAAAGCCGATAAACAAGGATCTATCGGCTTTTCGCTAGTCGGCAAGAACCGATTAGGGGATAACTAGATCAATCGGTTACAATTGATCCGGATACAAGGTAAAATCGGCTTCGAGAAGGCGATGCGCAACAAAGCGAAGTAGATCAAACCTGGGTGAAATCGGCTAAAACCAACAATCGGCGATGCGCAACTATGTTGATTCCGTCGACTTGCAAGGAGGTCTATGAAACTAAAAGACGATGTAAAAAAGTGCTTGTAAAAAGTAGATGTTGTGTTGGATTGGTTGATTCCTTTTCGCTTGACGTCTGCCCCTTTTATAACACACCTGGCCGATCCGAGTTGTACATGGATACGGTGCGTTTATCCGTATCGGCCTCTAATCTGATTTCCTTTCCTTTTTAGAAACGGATTCCTTTTCCGATTCGTTTACCGATTTCTTTCCATGCGAACACTTCCTTTCCGTTTCAGACCGATTTCAATACATGCCGAATTTTGGTGCAAACATATGCCCCCCATTTTTGAAAGGTAGCTTGCTATCTTTCAAAAATCCCTTCGCCTTTTTCCGTGATCGGCTTGTCGTTTAGGATTCACCTTGGTAACTTCCCCATTAATGGCGCCGCAATACCCTCGGTGCGTTTTTAATGCAAAGCAATCTGTTCCGCCTTTTCACCTTTTTCACCGAGGTATAAATATGAGGGTCCCCCCACGGTCATTTGCACGCTTTCAAGCTCTCGGATCACGCATCATCGGCTTTCACCGTCTTTCTCTCGCTCTTTTCGAAAATCGGCTGAAATGGACCCTTCGCAGGTATTCATTCCGATTCCTCAAAGTTCAGATCAATTCTACTTAGGACCGATAGGTACCATGTCGGCAGATACCATTATCAATACCGAGATTCCTAGACTCCCCTTGTCGCTGGGTATAATATTTCTGAATGGGGAAAAGTTTTAGGGCCTCGCCCACCATCTGAAGGGATGGAGATCTTGGTTTATTAGGATATCGGCTCAGAAGAGGGTAGAATGGGAGAGAATGGGTATAGCAGAGTCCCTGTCTTTGAGTTTAGCCGACCCTGAAGCCAATGAACCCTTAGTAGCTGCGGCCTGTTATTTTTGGTCGGATTCTTTCAACGCTTTTCTATTCCCGTCTGGTCCAATCGGCCCCACCTTACTAGATGTGGCTCAACTATGCTGCCTCAGACCAGATGGGGATCAGCTATCGGCCTTTAGCAGGAAGCCCATTTTTAAATTAATCCGGAAGAAAGGTGAGGGATGGCACAAGTATATCCAGAATCACAATAAGGTCAATGGTCCGGTATTGGCCGAAGAGCATGTCGCTTTTCTCAATCTTTGGCTAGACCGATACTTGTTCTGTGGTGCCTCCCTTGGTCCCACCCAATCTTTTCAGTTGGTGGTGGAACGTTTGGTGGAGGGGCGTCGGCTTTCTCTCGGCAAAATGTTCCTTGGGTCGGTATATCAAATGATGTACGTAATTCGTAGCCGACTCTTTTCCGGTTTTGCCAAACACGTTGTTGGTAATATAGGAGGCCCTCTGTGGTTTATTCAAACATGGCTCCATTGTATGTTCAGCCGATCCATCTTGTCTGAACCCTCGGGAAGTTCCACTTTCCCTCGGGAAGATTATCTGGAACATGTCGTCCCACAGTATAGAGTTAGCCGATCCTATGGTGAGAGGTTTATCATGTCTTCGGCTGGTGAGCTAAAAATGGATCCAATCGGCTTGCACAAATACCTCAGCTTCTTCCTTAACCTAGACAGGACTTCTTTTGGCCAACAAGACTTTTTCCGATATACTGATGTAGCCGATTGCCCATACCCATCATTCCTTCACCTTGATGCCGATAGTTCCTTGATGCCCCAGTCTACTCTAGACTTGTACAAAATCATCCTTTCCCCTTGCGTTTTTCATGTCGGCTTGAATACCCGCAATCGGACATTTCAGCCATCTTACGAGTTCTACCATCCTTCGGTTTACGCCCGTCAACTAGGTTTTGGGAAAACCATCCCATCCTTTCCTCTACTATCCTGTGTCGAGCCCCGAGCTCGGGTGACTAACAGCGTTGCCGCGGAGATTGTTCTCGAAGTGGCCGACGGGTTGCAAATTCTTTCGACACCGCATTTTATTCTCAACTCCTGCCGGTCGGCTGCATTCTCGCAGTGGTGGACCAGAATATCGGAAGCTGTACTCATGGACAGGACTCCGTCGGCCATAATCCACTTGTTTCTTCCCGATTTTCACGAGCCGACGGTAGTTTCTGGGTCCAGCGCGAGCTCGTGTTATAGCGACTCTTCAATAGCTGTAGAGGTACCGGTGTTTTATATCCTGTCTTTACGCTGGTTATCGACTTTTTATTAAAAATGCCTTCGATCTTTCCAGGGTGGCACGGATGCTGGTGAGCGAACAGCCGATCCCCATGCTTTTGCCAGTAGTGGCCGACAACTACGTCCAGGTCAATCTGTCGGTACTACGGGATATTCTTCAGGTAACTTGGATATTCAAGGTCCATCCTTATCGGACTTAGCTCGCCAGCGCGCCCCAAGTAAGTTATTCTCACATTACCCACTATATCCCTTACTTTGATAACTGTTAACCCGAAGTCACTGCAGAGAGGAGGAAGAAGTCAGCCAGGCGCTCGCCCAGACCCGTGAGGCGTCAACCCGATGGCTCCCCGGAGCATTCAGCTACCGATGTAAGTTTTACTCCCTGCTTAATATTGCTTTTACATTTATTCCGCATTGCTGACTTCGTTTTTTATCGTTCTTAGCAATCTCCGTCAGTACAAGTAGCGGGGGTTGTAGCCGATCTCCAAGGTGTTACATCGGCCATCCCTCCATCGCCACCGCCTCCGACGATTGATATTTCTGATCCTGATCCCAAAGTGCTATCAACAGACCCAGCCGATCTTCTGGGCTTTACTTTGGATGAGCTGGATGACCCGGAAGTGCTAGCCACTGACGACTATCCAGCCGACATTCAGCGCATAATAGCGGCCTCTGCGCCAGCATCGGCTGCTGTTACCGCTGAGCCGGGCATGCAGGAGCGACTCAACCGCCTTACGGGCCAGTGATGCGGCCGGAGGCGCTCTTCCGCCAACACCCAACCCTTGAGAAATGCTATGGCGGCCATGCAAGCCGATCTTCCTCCTGCAGCCATGAATGCTTTGCTAGAGGTATGTCATTTGGATGCTCGTCGGCTGGACGTAGAATCGGCCAAAGTAAGAGTTGAACAGAGGAAGACCCAGCAAGCCGACCAACAGATCCTGGACAAGCTTATAGCAGACGCAAAACTCCGGAAGAGAACATTTGACCAGGGTGCCGCTGCGCTGAAATCGGCTAAGAATAAGGCCCAAGAGCTGGAGTTATCCAAGAAGAAACTTGAAGAACAGCTGGTTTTGGTTACAAAAGAACTTGCAGATTGCCAGATCGGCATTACCGACGCGACGTCTTCACTGGCGGTTCAGAGACAGCAAATCGGTGAAGTTTTCGCCAAAGTCAAGAACCAATCAGCTAAGATGATCCCAGTTCCGGGCGATGCAGGAGCCGATGAACAACTAATAGATAGCGTTCAAGTTACTATTGGTAGGGCGGCAGCAGCACTATCGGCTTTGGGAGCCCATCTGCCTCGTTCCGGGCTTCATTGAAGACAGCATTGTTTCTTGAACTGATATGTAGTACCGGCCGTGTAGCCGATTTTTGTAAACTGTTTAATCCGGTGGATGATGAATGTTTGCTTCTGACTCGGTCGGCTGTATGACCGATTTTATATGCACGTGTTTTTGTAAACGGTCCTGATGCTTTTCTTCCTGTAGTTAGGACCCGACCCATATGCTGGGGTAATACGCCTTTAAGTATTTTCCGTTGATTGCTTTAGGTAGTACGAATCCGTCTAAGGACTCCAGTATATATGAATTTCCACCAATCGGCCGATTTATCTTGTAAGGACCTTCCCACGTTGGGGACCACTTGCCGAATCGATTATCCTTAGACCCGATTGGCAACACGGTTTTCCATACCAAATCGGCTTGATTGAACGATTTTAAAATCACCTTTTTATTATATGACTTGGCAACCCTCTCTTTATTCCTTTTAAGCCGATCTAGCGTGATCAGCCTTAGTTCAGCCAAATCATCTAGATTGTCAAGCATCGCCTGTTTGTATTCATCGGCTGATACCTTATCTTGCTCACATAGCCTTACTGAGCCGATGTTGATTTCCACGGGCAAAACGGCTTCTTGTCCGTATACCAACTGAAAAGGTGACAATTTAGTTGATCCGTGATGAGATAGCCGATAAGCCCATAAAGCCTCCGATAGCGTTGAATGCCATTTCCTCGGCTCTTCCTCAATTTTTCTTTTTAGCAGCTTTATCAATGTCTTGTTTGACGACTCAGCCTGTCCATTGGCATGAGCGTAGTAAGGGGAAGAGTTGAGTAATTTTATCCCAAGACTTTCCGCAAAACCTTTGAACTCGTTGGACATGAACACAGTCCCTTGATCAGTAGTAATTGTCTGTGGAATTCCAAACCGATGGATGATGTGTTCATTTACAAAGTCGATCAGCTCTTTGCTAGTAACCTTCTTGAGTGGTACAACCTCAACCCATTTTGAGAAATAATCTGTGGCTGCAAGGATGAATTTATGTCCTTTGCTGGATGACGGAAATATTTGGCCGATTATGTCTATACCCCATCCTCTAAATGGCCATGGCTTGATGATCGATGCAAAGCCGATGTCTTGTCGATCAGATGTTACCAAACTTTTGGCACGTTTGGCATCCTTTATAATATTTGAAGCGGTCTACTAACATAGTCGGACAAAAATATCCTGTTCGTCTAAGTATAAACTTCATCTTATGGGCCGATTGATGTGATCCACAGATGCCTTCATGGACTTCACCCATCGCTACTTTGGCTTCCTCGGTTCCCAGGCATCTTAACAACAAACCTTCCATAGTCCGAAAGTATAATACATCTTCTAGTAGAACATATTTGAGTGCTTTGCGCCTGACCTTCTGCTCGGTCGGCTTGGATGGATCTGACAAATAATCCCTTATCTCTGTTCTCCAGTCGACAGGGTGAACACATAAAATCGGCCAAACATTTAGCCCGATTGGTCCCTGTCGGCTTTCAATCTTGTACCCTGATGCACATTGTGCCAATCGGTTTGCTTTATCATTAGCTTCTCTGGGGATATGTTTTATAGAAAATGTAGTGAACATCTCGATGATCTGGAGGCATTGATGTAAATACTGAGTTAGCGCACCGTCGTTGCATCGGTATTCTCCTTTGACTTGCTGTACAATTAACATCGAGTCTCCAAAAGCTTCGACGTCTTTCACCCCGATGCTATCTAGCAATTGTAGACCTCTTAGCAATGCTTCGTATTCTGCTTGATTATTTGAACATCGGCTATTTAGCCGATACATGAAGTCATACTCCTGTTTTCTAGGTGAAATCAATATCACGCCGATGCCTTCGCCTTCCTGGCAAACGGATCCATCAAAATACAGCTGCCAAGGAGTTACATCAGCTGTTCCTGTTAATGTTTCACTTCCTGTGATAAAATCGGCCACAGCTTGTCCTTTCACAGATTTAGCCGACTCATAGGTTAACTCGAACTCTGTTAAGGCGTATGCCCATTTACCAAGCCGACCCCGCAGAATTGGCGCCGATAATATGTACTTGACTACATCGGTTTTGCATATTATAACGCATTTGGAAGCCAGCATATAATGTCTTAATTTGGTGCAAGCAAAATATAATGATAAGCATAATTTTTCTACTAGGGGATACCTGGTTTCTGCATCTAAAAGACGTCGGCTTAAATAAAATATTGCTCGTTCCTTCCTATCGGCTTCCTGTGTTAAAACTGCCCCAATTGAATCACCTTCAGCCGATATATATAGTCTAAAAGGTATACCATGTTTTGGTGCGGTCAATACTGGTGGACTCATCAGATAACCCTTTATGTCGTCAAAGGCCTTTTGTTGGTCGTCTCCCCATTTGAATTCTTGGTTGTCTTTAATTTTCAGCAGCGGTGTGAAGGCCCGAATACGTCCTGTTAGGTTCGAAATGAAACGTCGTAAGTAATTGATTTTCCCAATCAATACTTGCAACTCCTTTTTGCTTGTCGGCGGTCTAGTATCGGCTATAGCTTTTACTTTGGCTTGGTTTACTTCAATCCCTCCTTCATGTACTGTAAACCCAAGAAATTGTCCTGCCGATACTCCGAAAGCACACTTCAGAGGGTTCATTTTTAACCCATGTAACCTTGTGCTCTCGAACATCTTCTCCAGATCGGCTAAATGTTGCCAGTCTTCTTTAGACTTTACCACCACGTCGTCAATGTATATCTCCACAGTATTGCCGATCAAGTCATGGAAAATATGGTTCATAGCACGCTGATAGGTGGCGCCGGCATTTTTCAATCCGAAGGTCATAACTTTCCACTCATATAGCCCTAAAGCTCCTGGGCATCTGAAAGCCGTTTTGGGTATATCGGCTTCGGCCATGAATATCTGATTGTATCCGGCGTTTCCATCCAAAAAACTTATGATTTTATTTCTGGATGCAACATCGATAAGCATATCGGCTATGGCCATCGGGTACTCATCTTTTGGCGTGGCTCTGTTCAAATCTCTAAAATCGACGCATACCCTAAGTTTGCCATTTTTCTTTTTTACAGGGACGATGTTTGAGACCCACTCAGCGTATCGGCAAGGCCGGATAAACTTTGCCTCTAGCAATCGTCCTACTTCTTCCTTTATAGCGTCGTACAACGTAGGATTAAACCGCCTAGGGTACTGTTTGAATGGCCGATACCCAGGTTTTATGGGTAGCCGATGTTCAACTAGCTGTCGGCTTAAACCTGGCATCTCATAATACTCCCACGCAAAGCAATCTTTATATTTCTTGAGTATTTCGACCAACTTTGCTTTATAACTGGGTTCTAATTTAGCACTTACAAACGTTGGTCTTTTGCTATCACCTTCCCCAATATCGATCTCTTCGAGCAAATCGGCAGACGTAAACCCTAACCCTTTTCTTTCTTCTTCAAAATCCTCAACAGCTTCTTCGTATTCTTCTTGCCGATAGCTTCTTGCCTTTTCCTGCAGCTTTGCTAATGTCTTGGACTCCATCTTCTTACTACTTAAATGCATCCGATCAAAGCGTATTGGGTTTGTGGCTGATCGGCTTGAATCCTGACTTCTCGACGCAGATAAAATCGCAACCGTCCAAGGCTTTTCCTGATATACATTCGGCTTCTTCGTGTGGCCAATTGGTATCAGGGCTAGCCATGGCGATATGAGCCGATGTGTCGGCTGGTACAATTTCTACTGTATCATCGTTCCACTGTACCAATTTCTGATGCATAGTTGACGGTATACAGCAATTGGCATGGATCGATCCGCCAAGGAGCACATCATAATTGCCTTTGGCTTCTATTCACGAAAAATGCGATCGGCAAAGTTTTATTGCCGATCGCCGGCTTCGACACCATTACGCCTTTAGCCTCAGTTGGGTCTCCTGTGAAGTCATTTAGCACCATATTGGTCTTGATCAAGTCTTCATCGGCTTTACCCAATTTTCTGAAAGTACTTAATGGCATCAGATTAACTGTCGCCCCACCATCGACCAACATACGAGATATCGGTCGGCCATTAATATACCCTTTTAGGTATAACGGTTTTAGATGCCGATGCATGTCTTGTGGCTTTTCGAACACAGCGTCTGGTGCTCCGAGGCACAATTGGGCGAAAACACTCCTTCAGCCGATTCTTCGGTTTTGAACTCGGCAGGTAGAGTGAATACCATGTTTATGTCCATTGGTGGTGTATCACCTCGGATCATTGGAGAACCGGATTCGACCGATTGATCTGAATCACTATCGGTCTGTTCCTTCTTTTTCCACTCTTTTTTCAGAACCGGTATTGGCCTTAATTTATTGAACATCTGATCCCTCTCGCTCTCTTTTTCGGCTTCCCTTTCTTCTTGTGTCTTTAACCGCTGTAGCCGCCTGCGTTGTGACTTGCTGAGGCCTGAGGGGCACCACCTAGGTTTAGGTTCTATCGGCTTCCTTATCTTTCCAGCTAAATTGTTCATTTCGCTGTCAGATTCCATTCTACTTGTGTTTTGAGAAGCCGATAATTCCTGATTTCGGGAAGACTCGCTTTGCTCTGATGTCGACAACCTTTCATAGATCGGCCTCCTGCTTCTCACTTCTAGTCGATCGTGTATCAGTCTAGACAACCTGTCTTTTACAGATTGGTTTAGCCGATATGCAGACGAGTGTTGCATAGGGCAAGATACAACTGTTGGTAAGGTCACCCCCCTCTCCCAACAAAACTGCCAAAAAGGACATTGCCGATGTTTCTCTTCTTCAGTAGTTGGTCGATGTGGCCTATTTGGTCGCCAACAATAGTTGTCTGTCTTCTGATCTGGTTGAAAACTCTGGTGTTGTCGAGTGTTACATCTTCGACTTATCCTCTCATACTTCCCTAGGAGTTGTGAGAAAGTCGGCTTTGGTTTGAAATCGACTTTTCTTGGAGCCCTCTCAGCCCGATACCATTTTCCGATTTCCAGGTCTCCTCTTGGTTTTACCGTCCTTGAGTTCTGTCCATTTTTATCGGCTTCTATTTGTATGGAGCCGATAGTAATCTGCACTGTTTCGTCTCCTTTTGTTGGCTTAACATCTTTCATAGGTCCCTTTCCTTTACCTTGAGCACTTTGCACCATGTTGACCTGGAAAGGATTCATATCTATTTGCATAGCCGACTCTTCCGCAAACTTTAACCTGCCATCGGCGATGGCCGATTGAATCTGTTGTCGAAAAATATTGCAATCGTTAGTGTTATGTGAAAATGAATGGTGCCATTTGCAGTACCTTCGTTTTTTAATTTCTTCTACCGACGGACGACGTGCCCTTCCGTAACCTTATGAGTTTTTCTTGCAACGATAAATCAAATATTTTGTCACACTTTGAAATATCATATGAATACTTGACTTCCGCCCTATTTTTCGTTGGCTTGAGCAAGAGCATACGAGTGGCTTTTTAGAACCCTTGGTCCACTCGGCCACGTTCACCTCTCGCCGTCCTCGAGAGGTGTCGCTTGGATTGTAATCTACCATGTTTACTTTGGCCTTTTCATTACCGTTCGGCTTAAATCTATCTTTAAACCCTTTGCTCTCTGCATATCGGCTTTCATGTCTTGCGTCTGGCGATGGAGTAAGTGGCCTAAATCGGGAAACTCTTGGCCCGGATAAGCTTCTCTTTTAATAAGCGGGATTAGCCCTTGGAATGCTAAATCGGCCAATTGATCATCGGGTAATGTTACCTTTGAAGCATCTATTCCGTGACGCCTCTAAACCTTCTCGATATAATTGGAAACCGATTCGCCATTATACAGCCGACTGAACTAAGATCGAAATCCTAAGCTCCATAGTCCCCAAAAAAAAATATTCATGGAATCGGCTTTCTAAATCGTTCCACACATGAACTGAATTTGGGGGTAGATTAGTGAACCAAGTGAATGCAGCACCAGACAATGATAAAGGAAACGGTCTAATTTTTAGTCCATCGGATCGTCTGCCTCTCCACACTGAGCCATAAACCGTCCGATATGCTCAATCGTGGTGACAGAATCATCACCTGAGAATTTGGCAAAGTCCGGTATCCGAAAGTTGTGTGGGTATGGCATTCGATCTATGTAATCGGGATACGGCTTCCTGTAGCCGATCACTCTTCCTCTGGGCTGTAAGCCGAACTGTTCCCTCAAAACATTGGCAATTTGTTCTGCCCAATTAACATTGTCGGCTTGTGGTGCAGCCGGACATTGCCAATTCTCATTGTTCGTGCCCTGCCCCCCGAGTGCAAACTCGGGTCTTTGTCCAAATCGCGCCGCAGGAGGTCTTGGCACTTGGTCATAATCATGATTAAAACCCAATGCATCGGGTATGGGCGCGAAAGGTTCGACGTACGGCACCACCCTATACGGCGCTTGTTTCACGGTTGTGGCTCCCCGTGATTGCGGAACCTGATCTGTTTCGATCGGCTGATAAGCCGATAAACCGATGCTATTGGAGGGCCTATTTGACGGATTTGATGCGCTTATCTTAGCCCCATCTGTGTGCCCATGGTAGTGTGTAAATCCATCTCTCTGTATACTTGGTTTCAAAACAGTAGGTAGAGTTGGCATCATGATAGGTGTTTGAGCCGACACGTTTACTGTATTGGTGTTAGGTGTTATGGAATATACTGGGTACGTAGGGATGGTTTGTGGTGGATCTAGCAGGCTTCGAACACGGCCAATTCCTGAGCAATTGTTTTCACACTATTTTCTATCATCGGCTTTAATGTGGATACTAGAGCCGATGGCGGATTAATGCGTGATGAACAGATTGCTCGATCATACTTGATAAATCGGCTTGAGCGGGTGCGTATCGGCTTACCGATTCGGATGATGTATCCCCGATAGGATTGATGCTTGGGAGCGCAGTCTTTTGAGTAACGCCACGGCGTGTTTTCTGGAAGTACCGTAGCATCATCTCTTCCCAAGCTGCCTTTCGGTCTTCGATTTCTTTTCGCTGTTCAGGGGTTAAATCGGCCATCTAAGGCGCGATTATAGCATCGGTGTTGATATCGGCGGTGACCGCAGGCTTGTCGGTTGATGACATTCTTGATTTTCTTGTCCCACCGGGCGTGCCAAAATATGTTCGCGCAAAAAACGTGAAGCAGGGTTTTTTGCTTCAAACACATAAGACAAACACCTGGTTTGCAGAGCGTGCCAGTCAATTTGACCTGAAATTGACAAGGTAGAGTTTGTAATTTGATCAAAGCCGATAAACAAGGATCTATCGGCTTTTCGCTAGTCGGCAAGAACCGATTAGGGGATAACTAGATCAATCGGTTACAATTGATCCGGATACAAGGTAAAATCGGCTTCGAGAAGGCGATGCGCAACAAAGCGAAGCAGATCAAACCTGGGTGAAATCGGCTAAAACCAACAATCGGCGATGCGCAGCTATGTTGATTCCGTCGACTTGCAAGGAGGTCTATGAAACTAAAAGACGATGTAAAAAAGTGCTTGTAAAAAGTAGATGTTGTGTTGGATTTGTTGATTCCTTTTCGCTTGACGTCTGCCCCCTTTTATAACACACCTGGCTGATCCGAGTTGTACATGGATACGGTGCGTTTATCCGTATCGGCCTCTAATCTGATTTCCTTTCCTTTTTAGAAACGGATTCCTTTTCCGATTCGTTTACCGATTTCTTTCCATACGAACACTTCCTTTCCGTTTCAGACCGATTTCAATACATGCCGAATTTTGGTGCAAACACCAGTCTAGACAAAAAGAAATAAAAATTAGTTTCTTTGAAGCCACATAAAATAAAAAAGAAGAAAAGGATTCGGCGGCGGAACACGAAGAAGAAGCTACAAAAATCGAGAAGCTACAGTAGCCCTCATGCTATAGTAACATGCACGCTACAACAGATGGCTGCGCTGTGCTGGTAGCGGTCGGTCGACTTTTGCTTGTCATTGCTTGCCATCACCAGATTCCAGCGCAAGACAAGATCTACATGCAGGCGGTAGGAGACCAGTGCAAGTCAAGTTCCTCGTGGCAGTAGTGTAATATTGCGTGTTTCCTCCGAATCCTAGAATTCCAAGTCTGGGTGTTTGAGGACATGTTTGAGATTTGTGAGATTCAAGGATTAGGTGTGGGAGCGAATTATTTCCTTACCTTTCTTTTTTCCCCATTTATCCTTATCCTCACTCTCTCTCTCTCTCTCTCTCTCTCTCTCTCTTCCCCCCCTTTTCCCCACCCGAGTGGCTCACCCTGGCTCTTCTCTCTCCCACTCGATGCCTGCGCCTCCCCTGGCTCCTCCCCAGCTCGGTGACGTCGCCGCTCCCCTAGCTCCTCCTTGCCCGGCCGACACCGCCCTACGCCTCCTCTCCCAGCTCGACGTCATTGGATATTGCTCGGGGATTACAGTCAAGGGTTAGACTTTCATGGAAACAATTTGGCTTTGGAAAATGGTTGGGTTGGAATGGTGAATTGGTTATAGGAATGGAAAATGCTTACTTGTGCAATTATTGTGAAAGTACTCTATTTATTGTTGTTTTACTGCTTTGCAATCTATTATCGTATTTGTACATGCCGCTTTACTGCAAATGAACCTTTTGGCCTATCCTTTGTAAATAGCCATGCATATAGAATATTAGCTTGCATTCTATGCATGAGTTGCTGAGTACCAAGTACTCACCCTTGTCACAATACAACATCAGTTGAAGAAGAAGCGACGACAGCTTTAGAGAAGAAGTACCAGGAGAAGCCGTCTAACTAGGGAGCGAGCCCAGTCAGTTGCTTGTGGTATACTGGATGGTGCCACGAAGTTATCTTATTTTTCCGCTACTGTTAACTCTTTTAATAAATTTTCGCCCTGCGAGGCGTACCCTTTGTAACTTGACCATAAGGTCGGGCAACCAGTTTGGTTAATTAATTAAAGTACTTTACTATTTCGTTGAGTATAATTGTGATATATACCGATGTTGAGACCGTGTGCACTAGCGTGATCCTGGACTAGTGCTGAATACACAGAGGGTTCGGATTTGCAAATTCGGGTCCCGACAATTATGATCTTTGGACCTCTCCCATCGCTAGTGTGTCCGATTACAAATATTACCTTGTTATTCTTGATGACTGCTCGCATTTCCTCTGGACTTTTCCCTTGTGCCTCAAATCTGACACATTTATCCACCTCTCCCACTTCATTTCTTATGTTCGCACTCAGTATGGCACCTCCATCAAGGGTGTTTAGTGTGACAACGGGCGCAAATTTGACAACTCCTCTTGCCACTACTTTCTCACCCATGGCATCACACTTCGCATGTTGTGTCCATATACTTCTCAACAAAACGGCAAGGCTGAGCGTATAATTCGCACCACCAACAATATTATGTGCTCTCTCATGTTCCAGGCTAGCCTTCCTTCCTCCTTTTGGGTAGAAGCCCTCCACACTGCCACCTATCTTCTCAATCGTTATCCCACCAAAACTCTCAACTTCTCCACTCCTTTCCAGGCTCTTTACGGGGTCCCTGCCTCCTACTCGCACCTTCAGGTCTTTGGATGCAAATATTACCCCAATCTGTCCTCCACAGCTCCTAACAAACTCTCACCATGTTCCACCTTGTGCATCTTCCTCGGTTATCCGTCTGACCACAAAGGACACCGGTGTCTTGACCTTTCCTCCAACAGAATCATCATCTACCACCACGTCTCTTTCGATGAATCCTCCTTTCCCTTTGCCCAAGCCCCCTCAGTGCCTCCAAGTAATGATACTCTTGATTTCTTATCCAACATTGGCACTACACCTCTGCCCATCGATACCAGAGTTGTTACAGGTACAGGTCCAGGATATGCCACACCTTCTGCCGCGGCCTCTGTACACCGGCCGATGTCGCATGCTCCCTGCACACATACAAGGCTCTCGGCCTCACCTCTCGATGGATCGTCGGGTGCTGAATCCTCTGGCTCGAGCTCTGGGCTGCCTAGTCCGCTAGCCCTGCCAACAGTGCTTCGTGCCAGCCCTGACCACATGCACGCTAGCCCTGCTGCCCCTGCTGGTCTTGCCCCACAGGTTGCTGCTAACGGAGCTGGTAGCGTCGACCGACCACCCACAGCTATCTCCATCCAGCCGGTGGTCAACGACCACCGTATGATCACTCGGGGCAAGTTTGGTTTTCGCCTTCTAGTTCAGCACCTCAACCTTCAGGCCACAGCTGCAGCAATTTCACCCGTGCCCACCTCTTATCAGGGTGCTTTGACATATCTGAACTGGCGACATGCTATGACTGAGGAATTTGAAGCTCTCCAAGCTAACAACACTTGGGATCTTCTTCCCCGCCCACTAGGCGTTAATCTTGTGACAGGCAAATGGGTTTTTCGTCACAAATTTCTTCCAGATGGTTCTCTTGATCGGTACAAGGCTCGTTGGGTTCTTCGCGGTTTTACTCAACAAACTGGCATTGATTTTGATGAGACCTTCAGTCCTGTGGTGAAACCTGCTACTATCCGCATCGTTCTCACTCTAGCACTCTCTCAAGATTGGCCCATTCATCAATTGGATGTTAAAAATACCTTCTTGCATAGCACGCTTTCTAAGACAGTCTACTGTGTTCAACCTTCAGGCTTTGTTGACTCTGCTCGGCCGGACTATGTTTGCCGTCTCAACAAATCACTTTATGATTTGAAACAAGCACCCCGCGCTTGGTACAGTCAATTTGCCTCCCATCTCCTGTCTCTTGGCTTTGTGGAGGCCAAATTCGACACTTACCTCTTTGTGTTTCATCGTGGTGCTGACACAGTCTACTTGTTGCTTTATGTTGATGACATAGTTCTGACTACTTCTTCAGAGGCTCTCCTTCATCGCATGATCTCCGCCCTTCAGCGCGAATTTGCCATGAAGGATCTTGGTCAACTTCATCATTTTTTGGGCATGACAGTGCATCGACGACATGGTGCTCTTTTTCTCTCTCAACGCCAGTACATTTTGGACATTCTACAGCGTGCTGGTATGTTTGATTGAAAACCCTGCCGTACACCCATTGACACTCCAAACTTTCTGGTGAGGGTTCTCCTGTTGACGATCTAACGCACTATCGCAGTTTGGCTGGTGCTCTTCAGTACATGACCTTCACTCGCCCAGATATTGCCTATGCCATGCAGCAGGTGTGTCTTTACATGCATGATCCCTGTGAGCCCCATTTTGCTTTGATCAAACACATACTCCGGTATCTTCAGGGCACTCTCGATCATGGCTTGTATCTCCATCGCAACGCCCCAACCATGCTCATTGTCTACACTGATGCAGATTGGGTTGGTTGCTCCGACACCCGCAAATCCACTTTCGGCTATGGTGTTTTTCTCGGTGACAACCTTGTCTCCTGGTCCTCGAAGCGTCATCATACGGTTTCTCGATCTAGTGCAGAGGCCAAGTATTGTACTGTGGCTAATGGAGTTGCTGAGGTTTGTTGGTTGCGGCAGTTACTTTTGGAGCTACACAGTCCACTTCAGATGTAGAAGGTGATCGAGTTATTAATTTCAAACATCAACGAACACCACAGAACAGTAATCCCGTATCATCCCACCAAAAGGATGGTACTGGGAAGGAGATTGGAATAAAGAGAATGATAATGGAGTTGTTTGGGGCTGTGTTTCAGCTGTGCTTTAGCTTTAGGTTAAAAACTCTCTAAACAGCATGGCTGTAAAACAGTTGGGAACAGGGGCGGAGCCAGCCCAGGCCTAAGCCCCGGGCTGGACTAATTGATCTTAAATTAAACATCTATTTTTAATCATATTTTAATAGCTTTTTAAAAAAATTTAATGGGCTTTCGGTACTAGGCCCCGGGCTGCAGCACGGGCAGCCCGGGGCCTGTATCCGCCCCTGGTTGGGAAGTAAGTCACAACAAAAGTACCTCCAAAGCTGTAACCGCTGGGGAGAAGCTTTTCAACTGTGACTTTGGTCGACCGTCTCCCCGCTCGCCTCGCCTCCCTTCTCGCCCGGTCGCCTCCCTGACTCCCTCTAGCTCGGCGCCGCTTCCCCGACTCCCTCCTCGCTTATGCCCCCTGGGTGGCCCCCCCCCCCCCCCCCCAAAAAAAAAAGCTACACCTGCAGCAGCTAGTTTGCAAATAATATATTAAAAAAGGCACAGCCATCAGCTACAACAGCTTTTCAGCCCAACAAACTAAAAACAGCTTTTCAGCCCAGCTATAGCTCCAAACAAGCCCAAAACCATCTCCTGTCATGTAGTGTAAATCCTTGGTCTCGGGAGAGGTGATGGACAAAGGTCAAGGGATGTCCACCGATCACCTGACTACAACCTGACGATAATCCATCGATAAGATCAGAACTGCATGCGCATTGGCTGCATACGAGGGTCTGTTTTTTTTCTTAGGATTTTTTAGAAGTTGATTCGAAATTATGGTCGTAGGGAATCTGATTCTTTAAAAGCTAGAATGTAAAAGTACATAGAGTGGATTGTGGATTTTATTGTATATGGATGGGTTTGATTGTGATAATCGACTTCTAGAATCAAATTGTTTGTTTTTTATTCAGTTTTTGAGGTTAGAATCTAGAATCAAAAGCGAAACAGACAGCCCTAAATGTCTCTAGATTTTTACGTTCAACACCTGGGGAAAAATTAGAGAAAAAATGTGTTCCCAAAGTAAATGTCAGATTTCATGTTTGGATCCTTGTTTAAATACAGAATTCTTGAGTTCTTTGTTTTCTTTCAAGGCTCCCAAGTGACCACTGATCAGTCTCAAGCGTTAGGTAAACAAATCTTGTTCGTACAGCTGGAGATTCGAGTACCTAGCGCCTTCCAGTTCACAAAATCTCGAGCAGGGCCCTAAACCGTTTTGGCGATTTTTGAATGAGCAGTAATTTTCGATATTGTAAAAATTAAGTTGAAAATCGGTCGAAAATTGTCAAAAAATTATAGAAAAAATTCAAAAATCGGTAATTTTCGTGAAAAATCGAAAGACTTGTTGAACTTTTTGTGCGATCGAATTTGAGCAATTTCGACCTATTTATGGCACGTAAATTTTTTCGAATGTTTATTTTTTTAATTGGACCAATTTCGGGGAGACAGTTTTGTACGAGGCAGTCCGCACTGGAAACAAGGATATTACCATTCGGCTAATGCTGGAAGACTCGGGATTGGCGAGCCTCTCGAAGGACGCCGCTTCGCCAATGTACATCGCCGTCTTGCTAGGGGAGATCCATATTGCGCGGTCACTGCACGGTATGCGTGGTGGGAATCTTTCGTATTCTGGACCAGATGGGCAAAACGAGTTGCATGCGGCGGTTTTACGGGGAAACCAGTAGTTGAAACGAGGCGTAGTAGCCTGATCAACGTAGGTTGTAATTACTTACTGGTGCCTGGTTCCGTTTACCAAGCCGGATCCAGCCTAGTTCACATTTGCAACCCTGTATAGCCCTATTGCCCTTTCTATTGATATTTTTGCAGCTGAGCTGATCTTTTTGAGGTGAATTTCCTGGTTGTGCCAGTCCCAGCACACTGCACTTAGATCTTCCACCATGTATCTTATTCTATATTGCAACTCGCTGCCCCAAATGCTTGAGCTGCAACATTCAGTTGCGAAGGAGACTCCGCATGCAAAAAGAGAAGAATTGTACGTGAAGCTCCTACCAAAAATTGAACCAACAAAGAGCAAAGGACCTGCAATGATTCGTGCGTTATGTACACTGTCTACATGAGGCTGCTTTTGCTCTTTGTTGGTTGCTTTTAATTTTAAGGTGAAACCTCTGTATATTGTCTACAAGCTGTACATTGTTGCCTATTTTGCACATCAACTTGCCAGCTGCAATTTTCCCATCATCAGGTAGGCACGGAGGGCAGGATTTAAGATTAATGCGCTCATGTGCCTTCGAAATGTGCACTGCTGTAGCTATGTATCAGCGTACAAGATTGCCTAGGACGGCAGTGCATACTTTAGTAACCGTAGTTTGATGGAAGAGAGTTGAAAGGAGAGCATCCTTGAATGCTGCCCTGCAACCAGCAAGAATCCATGGATACGATCACCGTTCAAACTTAAAAGTTGAAACAACATTAAAAAAAAATTTTAGGCCGCATGCATTTCCTGCTAGTTCACATTTGCAACTGAGCGAATCTTTCTGAGCTGAATTTCCTGGTTCTGTCCGTCCCAGCACATGATTGGTGTACAAGATTGGCTAGCGCACGCTAGCGC
This sequence comes from Rhipidocladum racemiflorum, assembly GCA_036346355.1. NCBI lineage: Eukaryota > Viridiplantae > Streptophyta > Magnoliopsida > Poales > Poaceae > Rhipidocladum > Rhipidocladum racemiflorum. The sequence continues at coordinate 26,451,886 of CM070586.1, forward strand.
AGCTGTGCATACTTTAGGGTATGTTTGGTTGCCTGCATGGTGCCTGAATCGCATGAGTGGATGCAACTGTATCTATTAGACGCATGTTTGGTTTCCTGTTCATCCTGACCAGGTGGATGCAATTGCACCCACTCATACAGGATGGAGAAAACACAGAAATTAGACTTCTCTCTAATGCAGGCCCATGAGATGCACAAACAAGCAACCAAACAACTTAACTTGCATCCACTCAGTCAGGCTAAGGCTAGCCTGGATGGCTCATACGAAACAAGCTAGGATGGTGCAGGTAACCAAACACACCCTTAGTAACCGGAGTTTGATGGAAGCGAGTCGAAAGGTGCATCCTAGAATGCTGTCCTGCAACCAGCGAGAATTCATGGATAGGATACAGCTCGAAAGAAGATCAATTCAAAAAGAAAAGTTGAAGCTGCATGCATGATACAGCTCGAAAGAAGATCGATTTGTTTGAATAAGGAGAACAAATAAGAACCGGACCACTAATAAAGAACAAAGTGTAAGCTGCATGATATAACAATACGTGCATGTTTCATGCAACAAAGTTTAAGCTGTAGGATACAACAAAGAACAAAGAACCAAAAGGTACATCCCTTGAATGCTTCCTTGAAACCGGCGAGAATTCATGGACATGATCACTGTTTAAAGTTTAAGCTGAAATATCATTCAAAAAGAAAAGTTTAAGCTACATGCATGATATGGCTCGAAAGAAGTTTGATTTGTCTAAATAAGGAGAACGAATAAGAATGGGACCACCAACAAAGAATAAAGTATAAAGCTGTATGATGCAATGATACGTGCATGTCTGTTGCAACAAATTTTAAGTTGCATGATGCAACAATGAACAAAGAACCAAAAGGCACACCCCTGAATGCTGCCCTGCAACTGACGAGAATTCATGGACACGATCAACGTTCAAAGTTTAAGCTGAAATAACATTAAAAAAAAGGTTTAAGGTGCATGCATGATACAACTCAAAAGAAGTTCGATTTGTCTGAATGTAACATCCCAAATTTTGAGTTCAAAGGGGAAAATAAAATTTTAAATGTGAAATTGCTTTAACCATGAATTTTCCGACTTTCTAAATCTATAAAGTCATTTAAAATTGATTTAGTAAAATGATAAAAGTAAAAGTTGCAACAAAAATTTGAAAAAATAAAATTAAAATAATGGAAACTCTGGAAACACTCTCATGTAGTCAAAAAGCCATGCAAGTGAAATTATTAATTAAAGAAAATAAATTAAAATTCTAAGCAATTTAACTACAAATAGTTCAGAGGTAGATTTTTACAAAATTTCACCTAACTTATTTTCAGTTTAAATTTTTACCACATACTCCTCAAACCAATTTTTACCTTTATTAAAAATATTAAAAATTAATAAGTAAATTTAATGCAAATTCCAATTTAAAATTCAAAAATTCAAAATTTTGCTTAAAAGATTTATTAAAAAATAATTACTCAAGTTTTAAATATAAAATTTTTATTAAAAATTAGTTAGGACATTTTAGTACCTATCAAAAGTTTCAAAAATTATTAACTAAATTTACACCTTCAATTAAATTATTTACAGGAAACAAAAATTTGAACAATCGACTTTGTCAGAATTTCTAGAATTAATCTACAAAGAATTTTTACTTCAAATTTTTACTAGGAGTATTAAACTTATCTAGGATGCTTAGTAAAAAGTTATGCATTGCCACTACATTTATCTTCCACTGCAAACTCTTAATTCGGCCAATAGCCTAATTGTAAAAACTAAATTTCTATTAATGTACTATAAACTTGTATGGATGTGATAACAATATTGTATATATGCGTACTAGCCATTGGTCATGGGACTAGTACTGCAAGCACATAGGAGTCCCTCTTGGTATTCCATGCCAAAGGGGGGGGTCCGACATTCCCTGCAACTGGCTAGATTTCATGGACACGATCAATGTTCAAAGTTTAATCTGAAATAATATTCAAAAAGAAAATTTTAAGCTGCATAAGATAGCTTGAAAGAAGTTTGATTTGTCCGAATAAGGAGAACGAATATGAATTGGACCACCAACAAAGAACAAAGTGTAAGCTGCATGATGTAATGATATGTGCATGTCTGATGTAACAAAGTTTAAACTGTGTGATGCAACAAAGAACAAAGAACCAAAAGGCACATCCCTTGAATGCTTCCCTGCAACCGGCGAGAATTCATGGACATGATCACTTTTCAAAGTTTAAGCTAAAATAACATTCAAAAAGAAAAGTTTAAGCTGCATGCATGATATGCTCAAAAGAAGTTCAATTAGTTTGAATAAGGAAAACGAACAAGATAAGAACACCAACAAAGAACAAAGTGTAAGTTGCGTAATGCAATGATACGTGCATGTGTACTGCAACAATGTTTAAGTCGCATAATGCAAAAAAAGAACTAACAGTAACATCCCCTGAATGTTTCCCTACAACCAGCGAGAATTGATGGACGCGAATGGTGTTCAATGTTTAAGCTGAAATAATTTTCAAAAAGAAAAGTTTAAGCTGCATGCATGATACAACTCGAAAGAAGTTCAATTTGTCTGAATAAGGAGAATGAACAAGAATAGGACCACCAATAAAGAACAAAGTATATGCTGCATGATGCAACGATACGTGCATGTCTCAAGCAACAAAGTTTTAAGCTGCATGATGCAACAAAGAACAAAGAGCCAAAAGCACATCCCCTTAATGCTTCCCTGCAACTGAGGAGAATTCATGGACACGATCAGTGTTCAAAGTTCAAATTTTAAGATGTAATAAGTTTCAAAAAGAAAAGTTTATGCTGCGTGCATGATATAATTCAAAAGAAGTTCGATTTGTCTGAATAAGGAGAACAAACAAGAATCGAACCACCAACAAAGAACGAAGTGTAAGCAGCATGATGCAACAATAGGTGCTTAACTCTCTAATTGTAGCTGCTTCATGGTGACCTTTCTTTACATCTTTCTGTGAATTACAAGCAAGAATGTAAGATCCAAGCAACGTTTCCCACATCTCAAGAAATGGGATGCATGCGTCGGGGTTATTAAACAGTACTAACGAGTTCTCGCATGTAACACCCCAAAATTTTGCTTTCCTTAAATTCATATGTGATTTGGCACTTTGGTGAATTTTTGGAATTTTCTGGAATTTATTTGGATTTATTTGGAATTTATTTGAATTTATTCCATTTTAAAATAATTAAAGAATTTAATTTTGCAAATAAAGTTTTGTTGGAAATATTTTATTTAAGTCCCAAATACCCTAAAACATTTTCCAGAATTTTTCTGGAATTTTTCTGAGTCTTTTGCTATTTTTAATGAATTAAATGAATTACTGGGAATTATTTTAATTATTAAATCGCTGGAAATTCGAGTTGGGTCAAGTACTATTCATCCGACCGAGTCGGAACCCGAGTCGGACTCGAGTCCGACCCGAGCCAGCTGACTCGACCGAACCAACTCCAACTCAGATCAGATCCGAACCGTTGGATCGAGATCCAACGGTCAGGATCAATCCGCGCTAGTCACGGTCGCATCCGAGCCATCTCGGCCGTCGATCGCGCCACGTGGACGGCCCTCGTGCGTCCACGTCATCTCACCGTGTTCGGAACGGACTCCGCCGCCCGTACCGGCTCCGCCGCGGAAACCGAGCGGATCTCGACGTCCGCGCCGGTATTTAAGGCGTGGATCGTTGCCCGAGGATCGCCTGACCCGTGCGCATCGTCTTCCCCAACTCCCGGAGCCTTATCCGCCGCCGTCACCTCGCAATTGCTCGCCGGAGTTCTCTCTCTCCCCGCCGCGGTTGTTGCTTCATTCCGCCGCCGTAAACCGTCTTCCGCCGGCCGAGCCTCCCAGACCCCAAGCCAAGGCGCACCTGCGGTACCTCTCACTCACGCCGAGCGACCTCAGCGCCGTCGGGCTCGCTGCCGTTCTCATCTCCGGTGGCCTGCTCGCCGCGCCGCCATCGCCATCCGCGAGCGCCGTGGAGCCGCTGGATCTCCATCGCGACGGTCCAAGATCACGCCCACGCCATCCGACGGTGAGATCCCATCCAAAAATCCCAGATCCGATCTCGACCGTCGGATCTAGATCCAACGGTCCAGATCAAACGCGTTAACCCAAACGCGTGAGTCCAGATCTAATCTGGGCCGTTGATTTTCAAATCAATCGGTCGAGATTGGCGCCACGCTGCCTGGAAGGCGACTGACCGCCGCGGTGGCCAGCCCACGCTGGCGTGCAGGACGCTGACACGCGGGGCCTGCATGTCAGCGGCCCGGCCAAACTACACCATGACGTCACGCTGACGTCATAGCGGGCTCGCATGTCAACGGCTGTCCCAGCCGAGCGCTGACGTCAGCAATGACGTCACAGCGGGTCCCACTGCCGATCTGTGTGGTGAGCCCGGCCGACATCGCCAGCGACGTCACCCGAGGGGGACCCACCTGTCAGTGACACGAGGAGCCGTGGACCGAGTCCACGGTAGACCCAAGCCGAGCGTGGACCGAGTCCATGGACCGGCTAACGTCAGCAGACCAATCTAGTGCTGCCACGTGTCCAGGCTGACGCAATAATTAATTTTCGAAAAAGAAAATGATTTATTAATTCGAAATAATGATTTCAGATTTTGTTTCAAACTTCAAACGCTTATAACTTTTGCGTTTCAACTCCGATTTGAGTGATTCAAATTTCTAAATTTGTATAAAATTGAGATCTACCTAAATATGAATTTTATTTAATTTTTGGATTAAAATTTTTCTCTGTAAAATTATTTAATTGATTATTTAAACTTTAAATAATCATAACTTTTGCATTTTAACTCCAAATTTGATTTATTCCAGCTTTCTAAAAATTCATAAAATTATGTTCTCTCTGTTTATGGATTTTATTTGGATGTTTGGACACTTTTTGCCTATTGTTTATTCGTGTATTGCTATTTACACGCTTTACGAGTAGACGTTGAAGTGCCTAAGGATTCAAGGAGAAGTATTGACTCAAGATCCAACTCAAGGCCAAGAACAAGTACTTTTTGAAGGCAAGTTGTGCTTTGACCATGTTGATCCTATTTTGAAATCTATTTTGATTTAACCTATTGCATGCTAGTTCAATTAGAAAATACTTTATTTAAATATGGGGATTAGATAAATACCAATTTGTCAGTATGACACCTTGATTATTTAAATATGTGCCATGACCCTTGTCACCCTAGTTATGGATTACTAGTTGGACATTATTAAATCGCCAACATGGGTTTTAGACCGTTGTAGTATCGCTTAGACACCTTTCGTGCTCATGACATGATTTTGGACAATCAAATGTTAATATTGACTTAATGATATATTGAACCCGTTTTGGAAAAGTATCATGTGATGTTGATGGCACGTGGTGCATGGTAATCAACTGGGGTTTGATAAATAGTTTTTCGACCGGGGCATGTGGCAAGAGTAATCAGTGGGCCGCTTGTGGCATTAGGGATGTTGATTTGGTTCTTCGGGTAGTCTTGCCCTGGTCACCCTAAGGACTTAACCTTGCAAGCCTTTGAACTGGGTCTAACGTGCAACCACATGTCTGTAATGGGACGGACCTAGTTGACTAAGTTGATAATAACGCACTGTGGGACCTCAGGAGGTCAACTACACCCTTTGTGTAAGTTGTACGGGGAGCGCATCGGGCCGAGGCCAGTACCCATCTAACGGTTGATTGGCCTAGACTTCGCCTTAGCTAAGGGAAGGGTTAGTGTGCAATAACCTGGAGGACCACTTGTATTGTTAGAAGTTTCCGAAAGACTTTGTTACGGGAACTCGCCTTTGCGATGTTTGACTGTATCTTGTGGGTAAAGTGCATAACCTCTGCAGAGTGTAGAATCTATTAGAATAGCCGTGTCCGCGGTATTGGACATCGCCGAATTACAAATAAGGGTTAGATTTTCTCAAAAATAACTTGGATTTGAAAGGTTGGGTTGGATTAATAATGATGTTGATGGAAATGTTGATTAGGATGGGAAAGATGCTTGTTAAACTTCTTGAAAAGTTATCTATGCTTTACTTGTTTCTACTGCTTTCGAATCTACTTATATTACTTGTCAAATGTCAAGCATCGCAAATATACCTTGAGCCACTCCTTTGTATTAAGCCATGCATGTAGTATATTAGCTGCATTCTCGCATGACTTGCCGAGTACCAAGTACTCACCCTTGCCACAATACAACACCAGCTTGAAGAGGAGACTACACCACTTTGGAGGAGGAGCTCCAAGAGGAACCGCTCTACTTAGGAGCGAGCCCACTGGTTGCTGTGGTATACTGGATGGCGCCACGGTTATTTGATTTTCCGCTGCTACTATTTCTCTCTTAATAAGTTTCGCCTGCGAGGCGCATTTGTGACTTGGCCATAAGGCCAAGTAAACTGGGCTTGGTTATCTAAATAAAAGTACTTTATTAGTATCGAATGGTATGATTGTGATATTTACCGATGTTAAGACTGTGTGCACTAGCGCGTTCCTAGACTAGTGCTGAATACACAGAGGGTCCGGATTTGCAAATTCGGGGTCCCGACAGAGGTGGTATCAGAGCCAAGTTGACCGTAGGCTCAACCCTAGCTAGAATGGTCGTAGTGAGGATAAAACCTATTTTCTAAAGCTAAAAGTTTGTCAAGACAAGAAATGACATCTCGACTTATCCCCTTCTCTCTTTTCTTGTCTCTTGCTGAATTTTTCCTCACCTTATCACGATTTGAAAATTTCGAGTTCTTACGTGAGCACTCTTGTGACAGATGGAGGGAGAGTTCAACTACGTTGATCTGGAGGTTGGTCACGCCGCAGAACTTTGGCATATGCTACAAACTCTCGGAGATTTTGAGAAGCCCCAATACCAAGTAGAAGTGATCAGACAAGCAGGATTGATCAAGGCTTGTGACGTGAAGATTGAGGTACTGCTAGGAAGAAGGGCCTGTGCAATCGCTCGATACACCGTGACCGCCAGGAGGTCTACAATGCAGATGGGTATCCAAGAAGTTTCACGACGAGCAATGCGGCACATTACCCGTATCTACGCCAGAGAGTTAGAGAGCACGGTGTTCCGTTATCATCCGCGCAGCAATAACCTTCTTGACCCGAAGACGATTCAGGATGAGGATGCCATGGTTACACAGTTGGCACGACTTGTTGTCGCCCAGGAGGATGTACTGATGATACAAGCAAGGAGCTGCTGAAGGCCCGCAAGGAGATCACAACAGAGAAGAACAGATGGCGGAAGCTCAAGAGTATGTGTCACACCTTCATCGCGAAGGATTGACGAGTTGGAGATGGCTTTGTATGGACCGTAACTGTGAGCGATTTGAGCTACACGAGCTGATCCGGAGGAGTCGATCTCGATGAGGACACCGCTTCTTCGACTACCACAGATGACACGATTCTTTGGACATGGCAATCGTTTCGCGCTTATGCCGCAAAGACCTGCACTCCAGGCCGTGGAGGTTTTCTCGATGAGTGAGCGTAGGTTCTATAGTGAGACTCCTTCACCGAGTCGCGTCATAGAATAAAGAGTCACCCTTTAGGCGTTAGACTCCAGTGTTAGTTCGATGTGGATTTTTATTGTTTGTCGAGTGTGCAAGATGTGTTGCAAGGCCCTTAGGCATTGTAAGCAACCATACCAAGTTATTAATATCAATAATAAAATTGGACCTTAAAGTACACCTTTCACCCCGCATAAGTTCCATATTACTTGTCTATTCTTGTTTCCCTCTCATCTCTAAAACCTAGAGCGAATCGACAGATGGTGAATACCCATGAAACTTTGGAAGCAATGGGAGTGGTTCTCGCCCAGGAAAATCCCAATGATGGAGCACCAAAGACCGCCATCGGATATGCAGAATTTCTGAGCTTTTCTCGCTGCCTGCACTCGCTTGATGCATGCTATGATGCAACAAATGCAACACGCCAACGCCTGTGCCATCGCTAATCAAGTTAATCAAGGACAACGCCAGAATACAAGACTGTCAGAGTTCATGAGGACTCACCCACCCACTTTCTTCGGGAATGCCAATCCATTGGAGGCCGATGATTGGTTAAGGTCAACTGAGAGGAAGCTACACATAGCTCAATGCATAGGAAATGAGAAGGTACTCTACGCTTCTCATCAGTTGGAAGGAACACCGCCAATGGTGGGAGAATTTCGTACACGCAAGAGAACCTCAAGACATCACTTGGGAAGAGTTCACACTGCGTTTCACAAGATCACGTGCCGTAAGGAATCATGGACCTTAAGAAGGAGGAGTTCAGAGACCAAGCAAGGTAATCACCAGGTGGCCGACTACCTGAACAAGTTCACACACCTAGCACGCTACGCACTGAGGATGTAGCGACAGATAAAGCTAGACAGCCTCGCTTTATGAAGGGACTTAACTCAGACTACAGTGGGACTGATCACCCACACCTTTCCAGATTTCCAAGAGTTGGTGAATAAGGCGCTTATTCTTGAGGACAAGCGCAAGGAACTGGATGAGAACAGAAGCGCAGGATGCAACAAACAGGATCACGCCAGTGAACGCAATACCGAGAGTTGCACCAAATCAATTCTTGATTCCAGCCACAAAATGCAACAAGGGCACCGCTACCAAGACCAAGACCTGTCAATCGTAACTACTGCACCCAGCCTCGCTAGAAACGCTGCTCCAGCAACAAGAAGGAACCGTGAGACGCTGCTACAATCAGAACGAGCCAGACACTTTGCCAACAGCTGATTGCAAGAAGACAGCAGGAGTGACCCTGGCCGCTTCAATCTAGGAACCACCCCGCCTAGGACGCCAAAGATCAGAGCCACACCCTGCATCAGGTGAGAGGCCGAGTCAACCATGTCACCGCAGATGCACCGCAGAATGCTACGGACGTCAGATCGGGTAAGTTACTTGTTAACTCAAGATTTGCGATTTGTTTGACTCTGGAGCTTCGCATTCGTTTGTTTCGCAAGGCTTTGCTGCTAGAAACGATTTGGGGATTGCAAGACTTAAGTGCATGCTTTTAGTTCAAACCCCTGGTTCCGAACTCCGAGCGAAAGTAGGATGTTCCGGGGTGAGAATACTAATAGATGGAATAGAGTTCCTAGCGAACCTTATTATTTTGGAGACCCAGACCTTAGATGTCATTTTGGGAATGGATTGGTTATCCAAGCACAAGGCCGTATTGGATTGTGGACGAAGGACTATCTCAGTTGAGAGCCCGTGTGGAAGGAAAGTGGAATTTCAAGCCACTGCCGTTAGAGATGGACAGTTGATGGTTAACAGTACCAAGGCAATCAGCATAGAGGATGTCTCAGTAGTGAATGAGTACCCAGATGTTTTTCCTGAAGATCTACCTGGTATGCCGCCAGACAGGGACATAGAGTTTGTGATAGAACTTGTACCTGGTACAGCACCGATAGCAAAGAGACCCTATCGGATGTCCACCGAGGAGTTGGTAGAGATGAAGAAATAGTTGGAAGAGTTAATGGAGAAAGGATTTATTAGACCGAGCTCGTCGCCGTGGGGAGCGCCAGTTTTGTTTGTCAAGAAGAAGGACGGAAGTTTCAGGATGTGCATTGACTACCGTGCACTCAATGAAGTCACCGTGAAGAATAAGTACCCGCTACCCAGGATTGATGATTTGTTTGATCACCGAGAGGAGCCGGAGTTTTCTCCAAGATTGATCTGAGATCGATACCATCGCTTGAAGATCCGATCGTAAGATATTCAAGACTGCATTCTCGCCAAGATATGGACATTACGAAGTTTACGCTATGTCCTTTGATCGACGAATGCGCCAAAGATATTTCATGAATATGATGAATAAGGTGTTCATGGAATATTTGGACAAGTTTGTTGTCGTGGTTCATAGATGATATCCTAATCTACTCCAAGACAGGAGGATGAACGTGTTTAACACTTGAGGCGAAGTTTTGAGAAGCCGAGGAACAGCAACTCTTCGCCAAGTTCGGTAAGTGTGATTTTTGGAAGGACAAGGTAGAATTTCTTGGACATGTAATGACCGCAGTATGAGTCGCCAGTAGATCCAAGCAAAGTAGAAGTCGTGTTACATTGGGAGCAACAAGATCGTGACCCGATCCGGAGTTTCCTTGGAATGGCAGGATACTACCGCCGTTTCATTGAAGGCTTTTCGACAATTGCGAAACCTCTTACGCAATTGCTGAAAAAGGAGAAGAAGTTTGCATGGACGCCAGAATGTGAGAAAGGATTCCAGGAGCTGAAGAAGCGCTTGACAATAGCGCCGGTGTTAGTTCTACCGGATGTTAATCAAAGCTTTGATATTTATTGTGACGCATCGCGCCAAGGGCTTGGATGTGTGCTGATGCAGAATGGAAAGGTCGTCGCTTATGCATCAAGGCAGTTGAGGCCGCATGAGGAAAATTATCTGACGCATGACCTAGAGTTAGCTGCCGTAGTGCATGCCTTGAAGATATGGCATCACTATCTGATTGGAAACAGATGTGAAGTGTATACGGATCATAAGAGCCTTAAGTACATATTCACCCAGTCGGATCTGAACATGAGGCAGAGGAGATGGTTAGAGTTGATCAAGGACTACAATGTTGGAATCCATTACCATCCAGGAAAGGCAAACGTAGTTGCCGATGCTCTGAGTCGGAAAAGCCATACCGTGAGTACGTTGCTAGCCACAAGTCAGGATGAGTTATGTGAGGATTTTCAGAAAATGAAGATTGAGGTGGTACCTAGCGGATTCTTGGCCGCATTAGAAGTAAAGCCTACCCTAGAGGATCAGATCCGGAAGGATGTATGATGATGACAAGATCCGCAGGATTAAGTTCATCAAGGAGGGAGGCAAGGCAGAGGACTTCAAGTTGGATGAGCAAGGCACGTTGTGGATGAAGGATCGGATTTGTGTGCCTAACAAGAAGGAGTTAAAGCAACTGATTTTGGAAGAAGCCCATGACTCCAAGTACTCAATTCATCCTGGAAGCGCCAAAATGTATCAGGATTTAAAGGAAAGATTCTGGTGGCCGAGCATGAAGCCATGGGAACCCGTTTGAACTTCAGCACAGCTTATCATCCACAGACGGATGGACAGACCGAAAGAGTCAATCAGATTCTGGAAGATATGCTAAGAGCGTGTGCATTGGCTTATGCTACCTCTTGGGATAAGAGTTTGCCGTATGCTGAGTTTAGTTACAACAATAGTTACCAAGCTAGTTTACGTGATGTCACCTTTGAGGCATCAGATGGTCGACTCGCCGGACGCCATTGAATTGGAATGAGACCGGCGAGCGCCGTGTCTTTGGGCCAGATATTCTTCAAGAGGCTGAAGAGCAGATTGCCGTGATCAGGGAAAGGTTGAAGATAGCCCAATCACGACAGAAGAGTTATGCTGACAATCGTCGCCGGGATTTGAGTTTTGAACCAGAAGACTTTGTATACCTCAGAGTTACGCCTCTCAGGGGAGTTAAGAGGTTCCATGCTAAAGGGAAACTCGCACCCCGTTATGTTGGACCATTTAAGATTTTGAGCCGCAGAGGCGAAGTTGCTTATCAGCTGGAGTTGCCGCAGTCGTTAGCAGGAGTGCATGACGTATTCCATGTGTCCCAGTTGAAGAAGTTTCTCCGAGTACCTGAGGAACAGACGCCGCTAGAGTCAATTGAGTTGCAAGAAGATTTGACTTACAAGGAGCATCCCGTGAAGATTTTAGACACCATGGATCGAGAGACTAGAAATAAGTCAACCCGTTTCTGTAGAATTCAAGGAGCAACCATGCAGAGCGAAGCGACTTTGGGAGCGAAGAGGATTTGAAGAAAGAGTTTCCAAGCCTATTCTGTAGTGAGCCCTAAATCTCGGGGACGAGATTCTATTAAGGGGGGGAGGTTTGTAACACCCCAAAATTTTGCTTTCCTTAAATTCATATGTGATTTGGCACTTTGGTGAATTTTTGGAATTTTCTGGAATTTATTTGGATTTATTTGGAATTTATTTGAATTTATTCCATTTTAAAATAATTAAAGAATTTAATTTTGCAAATAAAGTTTTGTTGGAAATATTTTATTTAAGTCCCAAATACCCTAAAACATTTTCCAGAATTTTTCTGGAATTTTTCTGAGTCTTTTGCTATTTTTAATGAATTAAATGAATTACTGGGAATTATTTTAATTATTAAATCGCTGGAAATTCGAGTTGGGTCAAGTACTATTCATCCGACCGAGTCGGAACCCGAGTCGGACTCGAGTCCGACCCGAACCAGCTGACTCGACCGAACCAACTCCAACTCAGATCAGATCCGAATCGTTGGATCGAGATCCAACGGTCAGGATCAATCCGCGCTAGTCACGGTCGCATCCGAGCCATCTCGGCCGTCGATCGCGCCACGTGGACGGCCTCGTAAGCGTCCACGCTATCTCACCGTGTTCGAACGGACTCGCCGCCGTCATCGCTCCGCCGCGAAACCGAGCGGATCTCGACGTCCTGGCGCAGATTTAAGGCGTGGATCGTTGTTCGAGGATCGCCGACCTGCGGCGCATCGCCTTCCCCAACTCCCGAGCCTTATCCGCCGCCGTCACCTCGCAATTGCTCGCCGGAGTTCTCTCTCTCCGCCGCGATTGTTGCTTCATTCCGCTGCTCGCCGCCTTCCGCTGGCCGAGCCTGGCCCGAGACCCCTAAGCCAAGGCGCACTGCGGTACCTCTCACTCACGCCGAGCGACTCAAGCGCCGCCGGGCTCGCTGTCGTTCTCATCTCCGGTGGCCTCGCCTCCGCTGCCGCCATCGTTATCCGCGAAGGCCGTGAGCCGTTGGATCTCCATCGCACGGTCCAAGATCACGCCACGTCACCCGACGGTGAGATCCCGCCCAAAAATCCCAGATCCAATCTCAACCGCTTGATCTAGATCCAACGGTCCAGATCAAGTGCGTTAACCCAAACGCGTGAGACTCAGATCTAATCTGGGCCGTTGATTTTCAAATCAACGGTCGAGATTGCGCCACGCGTTCGGGAAGGCTGACCGCCGCGGGTCCTGCCCACGCTGGGCCCGCATGTCGCCCGGCCAAATCGCACCATGACGCCACGCCGACGTCATGGCGGGCCCGCATGTCGGGCCGTTGTCCAAGCCGAGCGCCGACGCCAAGAATGACGTCACAGCCAGGTCCCACTGTCGATCTTTGTGGGCTGAGCCCCGCTGACGTCAGCAGTGACGTCACCCGAGGGGGACCCACCTGTCAGTGACACGAGGAGCCGTGGACCGAGTCCACGGTAGACCCGAGCCGAGCGTGGACCGAGTCCATGGACCGGCTGACGTCAGCAGACCAATCCAGTGCTGCCACGTGTCCAGGCTGACGCAATAATTAATTTTCGAAAAAGAAAATGATTTATTAATTCGAAATAATGATTTCAGATTTTGTTTCAAACTTCAAACGCTTATAACTTTTGCGTTTCAACTCCGATTTGAGTGATTCAAATTTCTAAATTTGTATAAAATTGAGATCTACCTAAATATGAATTTTATTTAATTTTTGGACTAAAGTTTTTCTCTGTAAAATTATTTAATTGATTATTTAAACTTTAAATAATCATAACTTTTGTATTTTAACTCCAAATTTGACGATTCCAGTTTCTAAAAATTCATAAAATTATGTTCTCTCTGTTTATGGATTTTATTTGGATGTTTGGACACTTTTTGCCTAATGTTTATTCGTGTATTGCTATTTGCATGCTTTACGAGTAGACGTTGAAGTGCCGGAAGGATTCGAAGGAGAAGTATTGACTCAGGATCCAACTCAAGACCAAGAACAAGTACTTTTTGAAGGCAAGTTGTGCTTTGACCATGTTGATCCTATTTTGAAATCTATTTTGATTTAACCTATTGCATGCTAGTTCAATTAGAAAATACTTTATTTAAATATGGGGGATTAGATAAATACCAATTTGCTGTATGACACCTTGATTATTTAAATATGTGCCATGACCCTTGTCACCCTAGTTGTGGATTACTAGTTGGACATTATTAAATCGCCAACATGGGTTTTAGACCGTTGTAGTATACTGCTTAGACCTGCTACGTGCTCATGACATGATTTTGGACAATCAAATGTTAATATTGACTTAATGATATATTGAACCCGTTTTGGAAAAGTATCATGTGATGTTGATGGCACGTGGTGCATGGTAATCAACTGGGGTTTGATAAATAGTTTTTCGACTGGGGCATGTGGCAAGAGTAATCAGGTGGGCCAGTTGTGGCATTGGGGATGTTGATTTGGTTCTTCGGGTAGTCTTGCCCTGGTCACCCTAAGGACTTAACCTTGCAAGCCTTTGAACTGGGTCTAACGTGCAACCACATGTCTGTAATGGGACGGACCTAGTTGACTAAGTTGCTAATAATGTTCTTAGGTTCAAAAATTGCAACAAAAGCAGAATGCATGCATAAAAGAGTTTGAGATGAATTAGAACGTGTCACCCTTTCATGAAGACTTCCAATACTTTGTTCAGGAGGATGGTTCTTCAAAACAAGAAGGGAGGTCCAGCTTGTTTCAATGCCGTGGGAGGTGTAGGAGAATCAAGTAGTAGTCACATCAATTTGTTCAGAACATCTTCCCGCTCAGAGGTATGAGCTCATCATCATCATTATCTTCATCATTTTCTTCGAATCTTTTATCCAAAAAGATTGGCTCTAAATCTTCTCGTGAACCTGAAATGTCGGGTCTAGCTCCAGGGCCTCATCAAAAGTAACATCGCATGTCTCCAACAATTTGTTAGTCGATAAATCAAGTACACGATATCCACGAGAGTGCAACGAATAGCCAAGGAAAATACCATCTGTACTACGAGCTTCGAATTTATCAAGATTTCCATGTTTAAGAATAAAGCATTTGCAACCAAACACTCGTAAGTGAGAAACAGATGGTTTACGATCAAATCTTAGTTCATAAGATGTTTTACCAAGTAAAGCTCTGAGATAGACCCTATTTGATATATAGCAAGCATAAGAAATTGCCTCAGCCCAAAATTTTCTTGAAGTGTTGTATTCATCTAGCATAGTTCTAGCCATTTGAATCAAAGTTCTATTTTTCCTTTCTACAACACCATTCTGTGAGGGAGAATATGGCGAAGAAAATTGATGTTCAATCCCATTAGTTTCACAAAAGATTTAAACAAGGCATTTTTGAATTCTGTACCATTATCTGTTCTTATGGCTTTCAATGAGTTAGGCAATTCATTTATCAATCTCTTAATGAAGACATGAAAGAGTCCAAAAATCTCATCTTTTGAAGACAGAAAATGCACCCAAGAGTATCTCGAATAATCATCAACTATTACTAGAAAGTACCACTTACCTCCCACGATTGTATTCGAGATGGTCCCATCAGTATCCATGTGAAGAAGTTGGCCGGGCCATGGTCATTATAGTAGAGACAGAACATGAGGGGCTCCAACCATCTTACCATGTCGACAGAAGCACAAACAATGTCTTTGCAAGATTTCAATTTTGGCAAGCCACGAATTAAGTCTAGACCACTCAATCTAGATAATGTATCAAAGCCCATGTGACCTAACCGACGATGCCAAAAATTGAGATTTCTAGATTCTGAAGCAACAAAACAATGTGAACTTGAAGCATTGCTAAAATTTGCTATGAAAATTTTTCCAAGTCTAGATATTTTAAGAATCAAGTTTCCAGAAGCATCGAGTACTCTACATGCATTCGGTTTAAAACTTACTTCAAAGTTCTCATCCAACAATTGAGATACAGACAGAAGGTTGAATTTCAGTTTAGACACAAAAGAGACATTTTTTAAAGTAAAGTGCTCATTTACCTTCACTGTACCTTTTGCAATGACGCGCCCAGTAGTAGCATCTCCAAAAGTGATCGTTTCGTTCCCAGATGCTTTTGTTAGGGAGGAGAACCAACTTGGGTTGCCTGTCATGTGTTGGCAGCATCCTGAATCAACAACCCAGATGTTCTCCTTCCCTTCTCGTACCACCTACATGTTATGAACAGAAGATGCCGAGGATTCAGCGCTGGGGTTAGAGAAATAAGATTTAGGTATCCAGCACTGAATCACTCGACGAGGAGGTGATCGTACAAAAGCTTGTGAATGCAACGTAGATGAATTTCGAGGAATTTTGTTTGCTTTCACTAGCGGAACATGTTGAGAAATGATACGTGTTTGTCTAAAGTTAGCCTTTGAATTTTCCTTTCTCTGTTGTTTGGCTAGTCTAAAACAAAAATTCACCAAATGACCATCTTTTCCACAATGAGTGCAATTGTACTTAACAAATGGTTTGTCTTTAGGAGCAGAAGCAACATTTGCATTCATCATTGTAGAAGATAAAATTCCAGCAGATTTGAAGACGCTTTTCTGTGTTCTTTGACAATTTCAAACTTTCCACTTTCAAGAGTTTTAACAATAGTAGGAGCATATGATTTGTGATGAGCATAAGGATCAAAACTTAAACCTTTGTGATGAGTGCTGACTTTTGATTGATCCAAAATCATATTTAGATTTTTCT
Source organism: Rhipidocladum racemiflorum (assembly GCA_036346355.1). Classification (NCBI taxonomy): domain Eukaryota; kingdom Viridiplantae; phylum Streptophyta; class Magnoliopsida; order Poales; family Poaceae; genus Rhipidocladum; species Rhipidocladum racemiflorum. Next base: position 26,468,393 of record CM070586.1, read on the forward strand.
TTCCTTTAGTAAAATGTTCTAAAGACTTTTCCAAGTAATCAATTTTTCGAGAGAGTGTTAAACAATTATTACAGGAAACATCTACTTTTTCTTTTTGCTTGCGACAAGTTGAGCATGAAAGAACTTCATGTGTAAGCAAATCATTAAACAATTGAGTAATCTTAGCATCTGCATCATGCAACTTCAATTCTAGTATGGGACATTTAGAACAAGAAGTTTGACCATGTAAACCATCAGTAGAGCAACCAACATTTTTCACAAGTTTTTCATTTTTGGCATAAACTTGTTCTAGTTTAATCATATGTTCCTCTTTTAAAGATTTAATTTCAAATTTGAGATCTAAGCAAGAATCACATGTCTTTTCAGAATTTGAATTTCTAAGATCAAAGTTTTCGCTTTCAAAGATGGATAGATCTTTCTCTAAGTTTTTATTTTTGAGTGAGGATTTTCTTAAAGATTTTCTCAATATGACTAAAACTTCACAAAGCTCATCATACGAAGGTATTACCTCATCACCGCTCATTTGGAAGTGTTGTCGTTGTCACTAGAATCACTAGTGTTCCTTTCGCCATGAAGCACATCCGGTGAAATCTTTCTCGCTCAGCTTAGTTTGCTTCGCTTCCTTCTCATCGTCGGTTGAATCATCAATGTCGCTTAAGTCTAAGCGACCAATTGCCGCTAAGACTTTGTTGAGCATCTTCTTTGTCCGTTGCTTATTTTTGTCCTTGCTCTCTTTGGCCTGAAGGACTTGGAGGAGTTGCTTTGCTCCTTCTCCTCTTTATCTTTGTTCTTGAAACAGCTTAGCACGGATGTGCTCGGCCTTGCCGCAGCTTGTAGCAAAGGATGGAGGCTCCTCTTCTCTCCCTTGATCTCATGTAAGCTGCATTGACACGCTTGGAAAGAAGAGCAAGTGTATCTTCCGGTATTTGATCTAGCTGCTCATCACTAAGAGCACTCAAAGCAGTAATGGAGTATGATGATGAAGAACTAGTAGTATTATCATATGAAGAATTAGCATTAAGAGCCATAGAATTATCATTGGAAGTTCTTGAAACAATGTCTATCTCAAAAGTCTTGAGACTAGAATATAGTTTATCCAAAGTCATTTCACTCATCTTATGAGCTTCCCTAAAAGCAATCACTTTCATTTGCCGATTTTGAGATCAAGAGATGATAGGAAATGTCTAGCATTTTCAGAGTCAAGGTACTTTACATCTACAACTCTAAGATTGTTTAAGATTCATTAAGCGAGCAAAATAATCATCTAGAGATTCTCCAGAATTCATTTCAAATCTAGTGTATTCCTTTTTAAATTGATCTTACCTAGCTTTTTTTACAGAGTCAGTGCCCTCATGATAATCTTGAAGAGATTTCCAAATTTCATGAGCAGTGAGTAAATGATGGACTCTATCGAATTCTTTTCTAGCAAGTCCTTGAAGCAATATGTTTCTAGCTCTATTATTGTTTTCAACATCTTTTTCAAACTCGATTTTATCAATATCATCATTTGAAGGAAGCTCAGATTTAAATTTTTACCTTGCGCCAAATCGCGTTACCTTGAGCTTGAAGATATGCAGTCATCCGGATCCGCCAGTGGGGGAAGTCTGTGCCATCGAAGATTGGCGGCTTGTTTGAGTATTTCTCTGTTGCCATATCTTACCGTTTACTAATCACCTGTTAAGATGGATTAGTAGAACCTTGCTCTGATACCACTTGTAGGACCAAGTAGGCAACTAGAGGGGGGGGTGAATAGATGCCGAATAAAATTCAACTATTTCTTTCTGAAAATAAAAGACCCCTAAATAGCGGAAGAATATCTAATAATGAAGAGATCAAAACCCTAGATTGATTAGCGAGACAAGTCGAACAAAAATCAAAACTAGTTCTATCAAAAATCGAACAAACCTTCTAATCAAGAATCAAAGCAAAAAAAAATAAGAGAATATTGCATAAACTTATTTTTTTTATTCCAAAGCCATCTTCAACAAGATGACACCAAAAAAAAAATCTTCTAATCTTCAATGATTAGAAAACCCTTAAACAAAATCTCTAATCTCACAAGATTAGAAAACCCTAAACAAACTAAAGAGAGCACAAAAGCTTTTCTTTGTTGTAGGCACCTTTTGCTTCTTGCCCTTTGCATTGGATGAGTTCTAAGCCCCTAGAACCCTCTATTTAAAGGACAAGAGAACAGGAATCCTTTTTCTATTCTTCATCTTCACGTTGACTCGAACACGCCTTGCACCGCCCTTCTCCATGTGCTAGCCGACTTGCACTCGAAAGAAAACAGCAACTCGGATTGTACTCACGGCAGCCTGCTATTTTCCACCCTCCACTCGGATTATCACCTGCCGACCAAACCTCCTTGCCGGCTCAACTTCATGCAGACTCGGACACGGCAACGGCTGGCTTCTGATACTCACGCACACATGCAAGTAGTACTCACACACACCACGCATGCAGCAAGCACACACACATGCTCCATGCACACACACTATGCACATGCACACACACACATGCATGCACTCACGCACACACACTATGCACATGCACACACACTATGCACATGCACACACACACATGCATGCACTCACGCACACATGCACACACACATGCATGTATATTTATACACACACAAAAAAAAATTCGTATACACGCGTATGGCCCCACCTGCCACTAAGCTGCAACGATCTCGACCTCACGTACCTTTGTCCTCTAGTCCAAACATCTCGTATGACATCCTCGACCTTCACGACCTCGGTTCTTCCCTGAACCTAGTCTCGGTCCCGTCATCGACCATGTTTGACCTCAAGCAACACCTGCACGTGAACAAAAACACAAAAACAATTTCCGAGCCCAAGTTCGCGACTTGACTCACATTAATCCATACAACCACTAAATAATCAAACCACTTTCAAATCTTATCAAATAATCAAATCAATTTCAACTCCTTTCAAATACTCATCATCAAAAACAATTGGATCAAAAACAATGATCCTTCAATCTCCTTGATGAGTAATTTGACAAAACACAATAAGATTTGACAAGAGTAGAGAGAAAAAAAAAATGAGAGTTTGAGACCCAAAAGATTCCAAGACCAAGTAAAGACCGAGAGTTTGAGACCCAAAAGATTCCAAGACCAAGTAAAGACCAAGTAAATCCAAATTCTCAAACAGTTTGAAATTCACCTCTCTTTTTATTTTTCTTCTTCTTGACTTTTGCTCTCCCCCTTTTTGACAAAATAGTCATCAAGATCTCAAAACTCCCCCTTAATGAATGCAGTATCTCAAGCTTTGAAGTATATTCAAGGTATATAATCAAAGTAAAGCATTTGGAGAGTTTTCACATTTTGTATCAATTTATCAAATGAGAAAGCAAATTGTGAGAATATGGAGGCTCTAACACATAGAATAGTTGTTGCATAAGCAAATTAGAGCAAACAAGTAAAATGTCATAAACTGATTTTGCCAAAGCAAAAAAAATCTATCATGAGCAAAGAGAGACTTTCAAATTCACTAATGTTTGTCTCAAGCCTTTTCAAAAATTTGAATTTCCTTTTTCTCTTTTAGCAAGTTTGACAATTTTGCTTTGTAATCAACAGGGATGACAAGTAACTGCACACTAGCCCATACTTGTGTATGAGTAGGTAGTTCTTTCTTGTATCTTTCTTAGTTTAAATTGGCAAGTGGCTTCACATTGTTCTGAACTTTTGTTTAGACAAGTAGCCTTTTCTTGCATCTTTTGAATTTAAATCCTGGCAAGGAAGTCGCACATTGTACTAAACTTGTGTTTAGCCAAGTAGCTTTGCTTGCATCTTTTTCAACTTGCTTTTATCATTTAAAACACTGATTTTGCTTGAGACTCATAATGATCATTTGAAGTCCAACAAAAAGCTCACACATAGTTTCTAATCAGCTCTAGCCTTACAACAGATGACAAGAAACTTTTAAGCTTATTTCACAAATGCAATACCATAATGAACAAGAGCCAAAATATTCTCGAAAAGCATCTCAAATTGAATTATTTTAGTCTTTTAGTCTTTTAGTGAGAAGTGAAGCAATGTAGCATTAATTTGACTATATACACAAGAATAATCAACAAAGCTTTGTACTACATGATGCAATGAAAACAGGGGAGTTTTCTTTAAGTGTAACGCCAAAATAACTCCTTGTAGTAACCAAAGTCAAGTAACACAAATGAAAGAGTTAAAATCAAGACTCCCCCTCAAATCAACCCATGGGGATGAATGATCCCAAGTTCGCCGCGTAAGAAAGCAAAGCGAGAAGAATCAAGCGGCTTAGTGAAAATATCAGCAATTTGAGCATCCGAATCAACAAATTTCAGTTCAATAGCTCCTTTTTCAACATGATCTCTAAGAAAATGATATCGAACATCAATGTGTTTAGTCCTTGAATGTTGAACAGGATTTTTAGCGATGTGAATTGCACTAGTATTATCACAAAGAAGTGGAACACTACTAAAGTTAATGCCGTAATCTTTAAGAGTTGAAGTGATCCAAAGAATTTGTGAACAACAACTAGCGGCTGCAACGTATTCAACAAAGCAGTAGATTGAGCAACTGAGGACTGTTTCTTAGAAGACCAAGAAACAAGTGAAGTGCCAAGAAAATGACATGTGCCAGAAGTACTCTTTCTATCTAATCTACACCCCGCAAAATCAGCATCTGAATATCCTAGGAGTGTAAGCGAAGAAGAACAAGAATACCAAATGCCAAATTCAGAAGTGGAGCGAAGATACCTGAAAATTCTTTTAATTGCTTGTCGATGTGATTCTCGAGGAGAGACTTGAAATCGAGCGCACAAACATACTGCAAAATGTATGTCGAGGCCTCGAAGCGATCAAATGCAGTGATCCAATCATACTTCTGTATTCCTTTTGGTCCATCTCGACACCATTCTCGTCAAGATCCAAAATTGTTGTTGTGCTCATTGGAGTAGATACTGACTTTCCTTCTCCCATGTCGAATTTCTTTAGTAGCTCCTTTGTATACTTGGATTGGTGCAAGAAGATCCCTTCTTTTGCTTGCTTGATTTGAAATCCAAGGAAGTATGTCAACTCTCCCATCATACTCATCTCGAATTCCTGGACATCACTCGGAAAAGCGCAACACAAGAGAGTGGGAGGATCCTCCAAAGATAATATCATCCACATAAATTTGCACCACAAGGAATTGATCATTTGAATTTTGAGTAAACAGAGTTTTATCAACTTTTCCCATCTCAAAATTATGTTGAAGCAAGAAGCCTTTTAATCTATCATACCATGCACGAGGAGCTTGTTTTAATCCATAAAGAGCTTTTGATAAACGATACACATGATTAGGAAATTTTTCATTTTCAAAACCAGGGGGTTGTTTCACAAAAACTTCTTCTTCTATAAAACCGTTTAGAAAAGCACTTTTCACATCCATTTGAAATAACTTAAAACCTTTTGAAGCTGCAAAGGCCAAGAGGATGCGAATAGCTTCTAAACGAGCAACAGGAGCAAATGTTTCATCAAAATCAATTCCTTCAAGTTGAGAATAACCTTGAGCTACAAGTCTAGCTTTGTTTCTAACAATTATTCCATCTTCATTTAACTTGTTCTTAAAAACCCATTTTGTTCCAATAATATTTTGATTTTTAGGAGGTTCCACTAAAGACCAAACTTTATTCCTTTCAAAGTTTTCTAACTCTTCATGCATCGCATCTACCCAAGAACTATCAGTTAAAGCATGAGTAATGTTCTTAGGTTCAAAAATTGCAACAAAAGCAGAATGCATGCATAAAAGAGTTTGAGATGAATTAGAACGTGTCACCCTTTCATGAAGACTTCCAATAATTTGTTCAGGAGGATGGTTCTTCAAAACAAGAAGGGAGGTCCAGTTGTTTCACTGCCGTGGGAGGTGTAGGAGAATCTGAAGTAGTAGTCACATCAATTTGTTCAGAACATCTTCCCGCTCTGTAGGTATGAGCTCATCATCATCATTATCTTCATCATTTTCTTCGAATCTTTTATCCAAAAGATTGGCTCTAAATCTTCTCGTGAACCTGAAATGTCGGGTCTAGCTCCAGGGCTAGCCTCATCAAAAGTAACATCGCATGTCTCCAACAATTTGTTAGTCGATAAATCAAGTACACGATATCCACGAGAGTGCAACGAATAGCCAAGAAAAATACCATCTGTACTACGAGCTTTGAATTTATCAAGATTTCCATGTTTAAGAATAAAGCATTTGCAACCAAACACTCGTAAGTGAGAAACAGATGGTTTACGATCAAATCTTAGTTCATAAGATGTTTTACCAAGTAAAGCTCTGAGATAGACCCTATTTGATATATAGCAAGCGTAAGAAAGTGCCTCACCTCAAAATTTTCTTGAAGTGTTGTATTCATCTAGCATAGTTCTAGCCATTTGAATCAAAGTTCTATTTTTCCTTTCTACAACACCATTCTCGTGAGGGAGAATATGGCGAAGAAAATTGATGTTCAATCCCATTAGTTTCACAAAAAGATTTAAACAAGGCATTTTTGAATTCTGTACCATTATCTGTTCTTATGGCTTTCAATGAGTTAGGCAATTCATTTATCAATCTCTTAATGAAGACATGAAAGAGTCCAAAAATCTCATCTTTTGAAGACAGAAAAATGCACCCAAGAGTATCTCGAATAATCATCAACTATTACTAGAAAGTACCACTTACCTCCGCCGATTGTATTCGAGATGGTCCCATCAGATCCATGTGAAGAAGTTGACCAGGGGCCAAGTGGTCATTATAGTAGAGACAGGAACATGAGGGGCTCCAACCATCTTACCATGTCGATGTGAAGCACAAACAATGTCTTTGCAAGATTTCAATTTTGGCAAGCCACGAATTAAGTCTAGACCACTCAATCTAGATAACAGATCAAAGCCCATGTGACCTAACCGACGATGCCAAAAATTGAGATTTCTAGATTCTGAAGCAACAAAACAATGTGAACTTGAAGCATTGCTAAAATTTGCTATGAAAATTTTTCCAAGTCTAGATATTTTAAGAATCAAGTTTCCAGAAGCATCGAGTACTCTACATGCATTCGGTTTAAAACTTACTTCAAAGTTCTCATCCAACAATTGAGATACAGACAGAAGGTTGAATTTCAGTTTAGACACAAAAGAGACATTTTTTAAAGTAAAGTGCTCATTTACCTTCACTGTACCTTTTGCAATGACGCGCCAGAGTAGCATCTCCAAAAGTGATCGCTTCGTTCCCGGATGCTTTTGTTAGGAGGAGAACCAACTTGGGTTGCTGTCATGTGTTGGCGACATCCTGAATCAACAACCCGGATGTTCTCCTTCCTTCTCGTACTCACCTACATGTTATGAGCAGAAGATGCCGAGGATTCATTGGCGGGGTTAGAGAAATAAGATTTAGGTATCCAAAGATCGAATCACTCGACGAGGAGGTGATCGTACAAAAGCTTGTGAATGCAACGTAGATGAATTTCGAGGAATTTTGTTTGCTTTCACTAGCGGAACATGTTGAGAAATGATACGTGTTTGTCTAAAGTTAGCCTTTGAATTTTCCTCTCTCTGTTGTTTGGCTAGTCTAAAACAAAAATTCACCAAATGACCATCTTTTCCACAATGAGTGCAATTGTACTTAACAAATGGTTTGTCTTTAGGAGCAGAAGCAACATTTGCATTCATCATTGTAGAAGATAAAATTCCAGCAGATTTGAAGACAGTTTTCTCAGGTTCTTTGACAATTTCAAACTTTCCACTTTCAAGAGTTTTAACAATAGTAGGAGCATATGATTTGTGATGAGCATAAGGATCAAAACTTAAACCTTTGTGATGAGTGCTGACTTTTGATTGATCCAAAATCATATTTAGATTTTTCTTTCCTTTAGTAAAATGTTCTAAAGACTTTTCCAAGTAATCAATTTTTCGAGAGAGTGTTAAACAATTATTACAGAAACATCTACTTTTTCTTTTGCTTATGACAAGTTGAGCATGAAAGAACTTCATGTGTAAGCAAATCATTAAACAATTGAGTAATCTTAGCATCTGCATCATGCAACTTCAATTCTAGTATGGGACATTTAGAACAAGAAGTTTGACCATGTAAACCATCAAGAGAGCAACCAACATTTTTCACAAGTTTTTCATTTTTGGCATAAACTTGTTCTAGTTTAATCATATGTTCCTCTTTTAAAGATTTAATTTCAAATTTGAGATCTAAGCAAGAATCACATGTCTTTTCGTAATTTGAATTTCTAAGATCAAAGTTTTCAGTTTTGCATGGATAGATCTTTCTCTAAGTTTTTATTTTTGAGTGAGGATTTTCTTAAAGATTTTCTCAATATGACTAAAACTTCACAAAGCTCATCATACGAAGGTATTACCTCATCACCGTCATTTGGAAGTGTTGTCGTTGTCACTAGAATCACTAGTGTTCCCTTTCGCCATGAAGCACAAATCCGTGAAATCTTTCTCGTTCACCTTAGTTTGCTTCGCTTCCTTCTCATCGCCGCTGAATCATCAATGTCGCTTAAGTCTAAGCGACCAATTGCCGCGAAGACTTTGTTGAGCATCTTCTTTGTCCGTTGCTTATTTTTGTCCTTGCTCTCTTTTGGCCTAAGGACTTGGAGGAGTTGCTTTGCTCCTTCTCCTCTTTATCTTTGTTCTTGAAACAGCTTAGCACGGATGTGCCCGGCCTTGCCGCAGCTTGTAGCAAAGGATGGAGGCTCCTCTTCTCTCCCTTGATCTCATGTAAGCTGCATTGACACGCTTGAAAAGAAGAGCAAGTGTATCTTCCGGGTATTTGATCTAGCTGCTCATCACTAAGAGCACTCAAAGCAAGAATGGAGTATGATGATGAAGAACTAGTAGCATTATCATATGAAGAATTAGCATTAAGAGCCATAGAATTATCATTGGAAGTTCTTGAAACAATGTCTATCTCAAAAGTCTTGAGACTAGAATATAGTTTATCCAAAGTCATTTCACTCATCTTATGAGCTTCCCTAAAAGCGATCACTTTCATTTGCCGATTTTAAGATCAAGAGATGATAGGAAATGTCTAGCATTTTCAGAGTCAAGGTACTTTACATCTACTACTCTAAGATTGTTTAAGATTACTCATAAAGCGAGCAAAACAATCATCTAGAGATTCTCCAGAGTTCATTTCAAATCTAGTGTATTCCTTTTAAATTGATCTTGCCTAGCTTCTTTTCAGAGTCGATTGCCCTCATGATAATCTTGAAGAGATTTCCAAATTTCATGAGCAAGTGAGTAAATGATGAACTCTATCGAATTCTTTTCTAGCAAGTCCTTGAAGCAATATGTTTCTAGCTCTATTATTGTTTTCAACATCTTTTTCAAACTCGATTTTATCAATATCATCATTAGAAGGAAGCTCAGATTTAAATTTTTACCTTGCGCCAAATCGCGTTACCTTGAGCTTGAAGATATGCAGTCATCCGGATCCGCTAGTGGGGGAAGTCTGTGCCATCGAAGATTGGCGGCTTGTTTGAGTATTTCTCTGTTGCCATATCTTACCGTTTACTAATCACCTGTTAAGATGGATTAGTAGAACCTTGCTCTGATACCACTTGTAGGACCAAGTAGGCAACTAGAGGGGGGGTGAATAGATGCCGAATAAAATTCAACTATTTCTTTCTGAAAATAAAAGACCCCTAAATAGCGGAAGAATATCTAATAATGAAGAGATCAAAACCCTAGATTGATTAGCGAGACAAGTCGAACAAAAATCAAAACTTGTTCTATCAAAAATCGAACAAACCTTCTAATCAAGAATCAAAGCAAAAAAAATAAGAGAATATTGCATAAACTTATTTTTTTTATTCCAAAGCCATCTTCAACAAGATGACACCAAAAAAAAAATCTTCTAATCTTCAATGATTAGAAAACCCTTAAACAAAATCTCTAATCTCACAAGATTAGAAAACCCTAAACAAACTAAAGAGAGCACAAAAGCTTTTCTTTGTTGTAGGCACCTTTTGCTTCTTGCCCTTTGCATTGGATGAGTTCTAAGCCCCTAGAACCCTCTATTTAAAGGACAAGAGAACAGGAATCCTTTTTCTATTCTTCATCTTCACGTTGACTCGAACACAGCTTGCACCGGCCCTTCTCCATGTGCTAGCCGACTTGCACTCGAAAGAAAACAGCAACTCGGATTGTACTCACGGCAGCCTGCTATTTTCCACCCTCCACTCGGATTATCACCTGCCGACCAAACCTCCTTGCCGGCTCAACTTCATGCAGACTCGGACACGGCAACGGCTGGCTTCTGATACTCACGCACACATGCAAGTAGTACTCACACACACCACGCATGCAGCAAGCACACACACATGCTCCATGCACACACACTATGCACATGCACACACACACATGCATGCACTCACGCACACACACTATGCACATGCACACACACTATGCACATGCACACACACACATGCATGCACTCACGCACACATGCACACACACATGCATGTATATTTATACACACACAAAAAAAAAATTCGTATACACACGTATGGCCCCACCTGCCACTAAGCTGCAACGATCTCGACCTCACGTACACTGTCCTCTAGTCCAAACATCTCGTATGACATCCTCGACCTTCACGACCTCAGTTCTTCCCTGAACCTAGTCTCGGTCCCGTCATCGACCATGTTTGACCTCAAGCAACACCTGCACGTGAACAAAAACACAAAAACAATTTCCGAGCCCAAGTTCGCGACTTGACTCACATTAATCCATACAACCACTAAATAATCAAACCACTTTCAAATCTTATCAAATAATCAAATCAATTTCAACTCCTTTCAAATACTCATCATCAAAAACAATTGGATCAAAAACAATGATCCTTCAACGGGAACTCGCCTTTGTGGTGTTTGACTGTATCTTGTGGGTAAAGTGCATAACCTCTGCAGAGTGTAGAATCTATTCGAATAGCCGTGTCCGCGGTATTGGACATCGCTCGGGAATTACAGTCAAGGGTTAGATTTTCTCAAAAATAACTTGGATTTGAAAGGTTGGGTTGGATTAATAATGATGTTGATGGAAATGTGGATTAGGATGGGAAAGATGTTTGTTAAACTTCTTGAAAAGTTATCTATGCTTTACTTATTTCTACTGCTTTCGAATCTACTTATATTACTTGTCAAATGTCTGTTTCGCAAATATACCTTGAGCCACTCCTTTGTATTAAGCCATGCATGTAGTATATTAGCTGCATTCTCAGGCATGACTTGTCGAGTACCAAGTACTCACCCTTGCCACAATACAACACCAGTTGAAGAGGAGACTACACCAGCTTTGGAGGAGGAGCTCCAAGAGGAACCGTCTACTTAGGGAGCGAGCCCAGTCAGTTGCATGTGGTATACTGGATGGCGCCACGAAGTTATTTGATTTTCCGCTGCTACTATTTCTCTCTTAATAAGTTTCGCCCTGCGAGGCGTACATTTGTGACTTGGCCATAAGGCCAAGTAACCAGTTTGGTTATCTAAATAAAAGTACTTTATTAGTATCGAATGGTATGATTGTGATATTTACCGATGTTAAGACTGTGTGCACTAGCGCGTTCCTGGACTAGTGCTGAATACACAGAGTGTCCGGATTTGCAAATTCGGGGTCCCGACATCGCACCAGGTGATCTGCCCATTTCTTGCTTGGAGTGGACATCAGTGGGTGCCAATAGTGTCAGGGAGGGCGCTCTATTTGCTTGAGTAAGAACTCTTGGGGGTTTGGTGCCACGTGGCACCACGAGTGACCTGCACTAGTCTTTGTACATGTGGCTAGCATGTTGCTGTCCACACATTCGCTAGGGGATATGATGTTGTCAAGAAACGGGATAGTACCTTGTTGCTCCCAGATTTATTAGAAGATGTTGTTGATATATAATTGGACTCTTTGTTCTAGTTATTGACATATATATATATATATATATATATATATATATATATATATATATATATAGACTCTTGGTTTTGGTGGGTGAATTCAAAAACTACCCTTGAAGGGTTATGGGTATACATATAGCATCTCTTTATACAAGAGAAACAATCTACAGTCAATAAAGAGAAAAGAGTTGATCTCCCTATATCCTGTGTTCATCTATTTGTGATTGCTCTTTTATTATTGGTTGGTATTGGGGTTGATCTATGAAAATTTTCATCGTTATACAACACATTATTAGTATGACAACCCTTTAAGGCTTGACGATGATAGAGTTCACATGCAGTAGCTTGGTGGTCGGTTTGATCTCTATTCACACAAAGGCCAACGGCTTGGGTGCCACCATTTCATCAACACCGTCGAAGACTATGCCCATTTTCTTTCAAAGCTTGGCATGAGCCTCATCTGGGCCACGAGGCCATCTCGACCGTAGTCCAATGTTCATTTAGGAATATAGCCCCAATTTTAAATGATAATCGCTCAACAATAGCGTAGAATAATGTTCATTCAGGAACTAAAAACTAAAGTGATAAATATACTCCTAAGGAGATTCATGAGGAATATGTTGCATCGACTAGCAAAGCGAAGGAATATTTAAGAGGCTATTGTAGGTCTCCTTATATGTCATGGTTGTCCTTCTGGGACTCCTTGAACTCAGTTCCAAGAAGGTAGCCTTCATCCATGGGAGTATTTTCATATCTGAGAGGGCCCTTTTGAAACTTCTCTATAGGATTGAGAGCCATATTATCACTCTTCTCAGTGTCCATGTCAATAAAAAGTTGAACGGTGAAGTGTGTCTCAATATTATTCCCCTAGGACTTCGTAATTTTTCCAATTAATTGTATGTAAAGGTCCACCAAATACTTTAGATTATGGCAGGTGCATGACCAATAGCCAGTACGGCCACACCTAAAGTAGGGTTTATGGAGGATGATCAGGCTTATTGGCTGAGTCTTACTTTGGGAGCCTTCATGGCCTTTTACCTTTTCCTCTCCATTAGTACTTGCCTTTGCCTTTTTGCACTCCAACCTTTTTCCATCTCTCCCATTGTAGCCTTTGACCCTTTCTGCTGCCATGGTTATTGCTAGTTTGTTGAACATTTGGATGTGCTTCAGGCATTGCTTGTATCTCATTGAGAATAATATGATGATTCTTCATTGAGAGTTCATCATGCTTCTCTGCTTCTAACAAAGTGTATATAAGCTCAGAGTACTTCTAGTACTTGGTATGATGGCGCTATTGCTACAATATCCTTATATTGATGTGAAAGATGCATAATATCTTGTCTATCGTCTCAACATATATATAACTTTCTAGTTATAGAAGTGCAGCTTGACGATAAATTTGTATATGGCAGAGTTGTAAACTTCCACAGTTCTGGAATCTTGAAAGCATAGGAGGGTCCATTCGTACTGTGCTTTTGGTAGCAAGATGGATCTTTGCTGGTCATAGCGTTCCATCAAGGAATTCTATAGTGCTAGCGGATTCTCCTCTATCAAATACTTGGCCTTCAAATCCATATGTTGATGGTGCCTTAGAAAGTGTCAACATCAGGCTAGATAATAGTAGCTCCAAGAGAATGAACTATCAATTTAGTATTGTTATCCATTGCCCAGGCAGGTAATTGATGCCATTCATGGCAAGCTATGCAAATTCCTTTTTTGCGATGTCCGACATATCTTATGTTATATTCATGAAAAAAATATATTTTGCAGGTAAAATCAATATATTGCATGCTCACTCTTGAATTAGTAAAAATTGGTTTGTACATATTTAGTATATAATTATCTATAATTTCCCAGAATCGTCTTGGCATTTTTCATAATTTTCTGCTAATTATGTAGCAATTTTCAGAATGACTTAAATGACAAAAAACTAAATCAGCATGTGCATAAATATGTTAGAAAAGTAAACCCTGTGATATGAAGCTTCCAACATGTGTTGGGTCTAAGGTTTAATATTTTAAGGAAGCCTTTATACCTAGAAATTGAGTTTCGATGATTTAATTCAAATTTTTAGAATTTATTAAATATTTTTTTAGATTACTGGAAACTTCAGGATCCATAATGTAAAAGTTCTTTATCCCGATAAATTTATGAAATTATGCGAAACTTCATGTTCTTTTTTTTTCTTCAAAATTTACCATATCCACAAGAATACCTAAAAACCTAAGGGTTAAACCGCAAAAGTAATGCAGCCCAAAAGAATTTGATCTTCGGGCCAAATTGCCGATGGGCTATGCAGCCTGTTTAAGTAGATGGGCTGAATTTGGTTTGTCTAGGCTGTATTGGGTCAGATCCGGTCAAGCCCATTTAGCTCCCGAGTGATACGGTTTCCAAATCGAAACCCTAGCAATGTGTAGCTAGCCGTCATGGCGGTGGGCGTGGCGACTGGCACACGGCGGTGTGCATCGAGCACATAGTGTGCGGTGTGGTTTGGGGCAGCAATTCTCGCGGTGGCCGGCAAGGACGATGCCCGATCCGGGCATGACAACCGACAGGGACATGATAGCGAACGAGTATGGTTTAAGCCATAAGTAGTAAACCGATCTAGAACACTAATTAGCAAGAAAACCATCTAGTGTTTAGCGAATAAGAATTAATCTACATGATTAATCTAGTGGCATGCGGATTGACGGCATACCATTTAGCCTTGAAGTGACTCATGTTGATAATGGCACTACTACAAAACAGCACATAGGAGACGCCCTATTTGTGGCAGTTTGTTTGGAACCAACACAAATAGCAGATCAGTGGTGTTTTTTCAGCTCAAACCGGTGTCAGGATCATTAGTGGCAGTTTTAATTTCGAACCGCCATAGAAAATGCATTAACAGTGGTGGTTTTTGGTTAGAACCACCACAAATAGCGGTTCTAACCAAAAACCACCACTGATAATGCATTTTCTGTGGCGGTTCGGAATAAAAACCGCCACTGATACTTAAGGACTATTTGTGGCAGTTCTAGGTAAAAACCGTCACTGATAATGCAATTATTTGTGGTGGTTTTTTGTTAGAACCGTCGTAGATACTGTTATCTGTGGCGGTTTTAATTTAAAACCGCCACAAATAATATTCCCTATAAATACAACAGGCTATAGCACACTGCAGTAGCTCATGGTCATCTTCCTTCCCGAGAAAAAAAGCAAAGTTTCAAGATTTGAGATTTTGTTTGCAAAGAATCTTGAGCTTTTACTTCCTAGAGTTGTTCCAAGGTGAGTAATTTGTTCTCCTCTCTTTATTTGTGGTGATATAGTAGCAATTTAATGTTTAGATCTAGTTTATTTAAGATTGTCCTCTCTTCAAATGCAAAGCTTAGATTCAATTTGTTTTTATTTACCTAGCATTTTGTAGATTAATTTATATCTAGATGATGCATTTATTACCTTGCACTATTAGATTAATTGTTGTCTACCTTTTTTAGATGACAAATTATGGCAAGCATGAAAGCAATATGCCCTAAATCAATCATGATGATGATTGTAATACGTCTTTGTTCATGTAATTATGATAACTTTGTTTATCGGTTCCCTGAATAAATGTTGCGATTTCATCCATTGGGTACGACCTAATTGTGAAACACATTATCAAGTGACATTATTCTAAACGGGTCCTTGATCCATATCATTACGAGGAGCGATGATGATTTGATCAGCACATGTATTGGTTGATGGTAATGTTTCATATACTATAGATATGGAGATATCGAACCAATAATGTGGACACATGTTGAAGAACATGGGTAGTCGGACAAGACCCACTCTGAGACACTGTGAGTTGTTATCTATTATAGTGCCATCAGCGTATAGTCTCGATTGGTACACCTTTATGGTCCTTAGACCTGAGATTGTCATGGATACCTAGCATATAGACTTGTATGCTTTGGTATCATCAAACGCTACACCGTAACAGGGTAGTTGTAAAGATGACTACTGGGTATGCCATGATACATCGCCAAGGGTGTGATGATCAAGATGGGATTTTCCCCTCCTAGATAACGAGAGAGATACCTCTGGGCCCCTCATATGGATGGATAGGGAAAGCGCACGGCCGTGCTAAGATGACTAAGTAGTTAGTCATGGTTTGTATCCATCACACTGTCGAGTGAAATGGTCGAGCTATCAACAAGGGTGGCACGCATCTCGCCTTGAGCTTGACTGGTATCGTGTGGCAAAGGGTTCGGTATGTGAGTGTATCAAGGTTTGGCCGAATATTGATTCTGTGCATTCGGGGGTCAATACATACTGCTAGGTGCCGCTGTTGATCAATGAATTGGAAGCGGGTTCCCGGATTCATGTCCGACTTGCACTGAACCTAATGGGTCACACACTTAACGAGTTGAAAACTGTTTAATGGGTTTGTGCATGGATAAGATCCGTGTTGGAGATGGAACCCTAGCGGCTTCGGCGCACTAGCGTGTCTATTAAAGGCAAGGCCAGGAACAGTGCGCGACAAGCGATTAGAACCCTCACCACGTTTAGCCGTTGTGCACCCCTCCTGCTGCCCAGAAACCCTAGCCGTGTGGCGAGGTGCTAGCACACCCCGCACGGCATTCCTGCTCGGTACGTGTGGATACCGTTAGAGGCGCTGCCGCACGTGGATGCGCTGTTTGGTTGGATCTCCGACGACTTTTCGGTGTTCGAGCTCGACTAGATCTATCGGGAAGATCACGGTGTAGATCGAGAATCAATCAGCAGAGGTTGAGAACCACTCGGTGCAGGTCAAGGAGCACTCGGCGCAGGTCGAGAACCACTCGGCGGAGATCGGGAACCACTCGGAATTGATCGGTACGTGAATGACTACTTCCTCTACGCGCGCGTATCTGCTTCTGCTGCATCGGCGTGTCAAGGGTAACGACTCATGATCCTCTACCCGCGTGTGATATTGGATGATTCGTGGCAGAAAATTTTGATTTTATACTCGCGTAGCCTACCCGTATCCCATTAAAGGTATCAGAGCCGATCATGTGTAGTTTAGGATCTGAATCGCCTCCACATGTCAATGTGCTATTGTGTTTATCACAGGTTGATTGGATCAATCGGTATCGGCGGTGTGCATCGGGCACACAGTGTGAGGTGTGGTTTGGGGCAGCAGTTCTCGCAGTGGCCAGCAAGGACGATGCCTGATCCGGGCATGACAACCGATAGGGACGTGATAGCGAGCGAGTATGGTTTAAGCCATAAGTAGTAAATTGATCTAGAACCCTAATTAGCAAGAAAACCATCTAGTGTTTAGCGAACAAGAATTAATCTGCATGATTAATCTAATGGCATGGGGATTAACGGCATACCATTTAGCCTTGAAGAGACTCATGTTGATAATGGCACTACTACAAAACAGCTGTGACACTACGGAATGGTGTGACATTATTTAATGTGAATGTTGAGGTCAAAAACATTATGAAATGTGAAATTGGAGGTTGAAACCATATGGTATGAGGTTAATTTGTGTTTCCAGGCCGTTTCCGGGGATTTGGGCCTCTCCGGGGGAGTTTTGGGCCTAGGGGAAAGGGTCGTGGGCCTTGGTGGGGAAGAGTTTGAGTCCATTTAGGAGTAGGAGACCTGTTTGGGGGCCTCCTCCTGTCCATATTGGGTGCCCACCCCTACTGGTTGTGCCCCCTCCTCCCACCTCTATGCCCTAGCCGCCCCACCTCCACCTCCACCTCCCTTGCTTGCCGTGCGCCCCCCCATTGTTCCCCATTGCTCCACCCCCTCCACCACCTCTCAACCTCCCTTGCTGCCCCTAGGGGAGTTCTCCACCTCCACACCTCGAAGATCCATCCATTGGAGCGCTCCGCGACGAGGAGATTCGGCGGGATTGGAGCGAAGAAGGAGATCGCGCGAACCGGGAGGAGATCCGTTGGGTTTTCGTGCGTCGGGCGAAGGTTTGGCCACGGGGATCCTTGGGGTTAGTCTAGGATCTGTTCTAAGGGTTAATATCATGATTTTAGATCAATTGGTGGTGCTGGAATTGAGTAGATTAGATGAAATCTAGAAGTTGCCACGTTCCCTGTTTCGGGTAGCATGAGCAGTCAACCTAGGGTTTGGATTTTCGTCAATTTAGATTCGGAATTTGGTCGGCCACCTGTTTAATAAGTTGTAGGTAATTTCAATACCTTTCAGTGGGTATAAAGAACGTGTAATTCCGATCAACCGTTTGAAAGTTATGACTGTTTTACCGAGCGTGTTAAAATCTGTGACGTGATTGGAACAGATCACGGTATTTTGTAGATTAAACAACTTTACAATCCGAATCAGCTTTTCTTAGGAAAAGTTAGGAAATTTCCTAAGCTACGCGAAGATGTACTCGTTTAATTGATTCGGAGTATTAGAACCCGAGTTATGCCTTTTGGAAGGCTGCTGTCCCGACGGGACAGAACCTCGGTTTTTGGGTTTAGCGAGTAGTTGGCGATGTCGGGTTAGAAGAGAGTTTGCGTACTGTTTTGTGGACATGATTGTGAGTGTGTGATACCTATGTGCAGGTGGTGTGACCCCGGGAGTGCCTTCTACTTCTCGCTCATCCGTCGCCCGTGGTTGAGGCAAGTGTATTGGAATGGATAGCGGGTTGTAGTTTTCTAGATTGGTTGAGATTGAAGTTGAATATATGATATGTTCACATGCCATGCTTTAATATTTGCCATTGATATGATGAATATGCTTATTATGTTATGATGCCATGTGTTAATGTACAAAGTTATTTATGATGTTGGCATGTTTGCATACATGGCATGATACAAGGCCCGGGCGGTAAGAAAGTCATAACTAGTCCGGGGAAGGTCGGTGAGAAAGTTATGACTATTCCGGAGAGCCAATGAGTAAGTCCTACATCGTGATTCCATCCACCACGGTGTATGGAAGCGAGGAGTAGGCACCCTTCATCTTCGGGATGGAAGGGGGGAGAGGGTGCACACCGACGGGTGTGTACTCAACCATACCGGTATGAGTTTCCAAGGAGACATGAGCATCGCATCGCATTGCATACATAATGATGATTAATGTGATATGTGATCATGAATGAGATGATAGACATGATGTGAGATGTTGTAGCCATGAAATTGTTTCTTTTGTACCATTGCAATATACTTGCTGAGTGATGAACTCACGCTTGTGTTTATGTTGTTTTTTTTAGGTACCATGACACCGGCATGTGGGAAAGGGCATTAGCTACACATCTTCACGTAGTTTCAGTCACATTTACCAAATTTTGAGTCATGACCTTAATAATAGTGCCATGAATCTTGGTGTATGGATTAAATTGTGGTCGGGTCCCTTATTTGCTTCGTTATAGTTTATGGAGTGGTTGAACTTGATATTATTCCCTTATGTTGATGCTATATCCATTTACATTGCTTATTTAGATGTCTTATGATATGTTATTACTTGCCTGTTATTGCTATTGTCTCAAATCATGTTAAAACAAAGGAGATGCTGCCGAAATTTTCGGTTTTAGCATTTGCTCCTTTGCTGTAATTTGTCTTTATTAGTGGTATTTAGGTGTTGTTTAGCCTATGTTTGGTAGCATTCGGGCATACTAGATGCCGGGGTGTTACAGTTGGTTTCAGAGCGGGCTGTTGGTCCTTGGAATGTGTATTTTTAGTGTCATGCTATAGGGTACAACTAAAATGTGATGTGGAATAACTTAGAAACAAGGCTTAGGTCTTAACTAAAATTTTGGCATAGGATAGCAACATTAAAACTTGCAAAAGTGGTATAACTAATCTAAAATTTGACACACACTGGATGCACAGTAGGAAAGGGTATGGGTATCGTTTCTTTACGCTTAAATGTTGTATTTAAGCTTTGATGTTGAATGCTATATTTGATGAGGTATGTTGCTATGCTATTGGGAGAATTGATCGGATTGTTCTTGTTGTTGTGATAAAGTAGGGTTGTGGTGCTGAAGGGTTTCGGTCATCTCTTTTTGTTCATAGTAAGGGTGTGGTTTGACGGTGTGGCCGGTTAGCGCCATCACCGAAGAACTATTAACGCCTGTGGGAGAAGAGTGCTTATCCTTTCTATCGTAGATCAGGTAGTTGGCTGGAGTCGAATATAAGAGTTTGTGGTGGATTCTTTCAGTTGCTCTTTACCGTTCTAACGGTCGGTTTCGGTTGGTCTTCTTGGCTCTGGTTGATTGAAATCAAAAGAAAAGTGTGTGGGTATTGGATTCTCGCGGATTGTTCCGTAGGCGATTTGTGGTTTTGTCTTCCTTGGTTGAAGACGAAGAAGAAGAGTTGTGTGTTGCGCGTCTTTTGGTGGCAATTTTTGTTTTGACACCCGGTTTTGTTGGTTATTGTAGTCTTGGGGAGGAAACTTTTGTGGTTGTTGTTCTCCCTATCTAAGAAAGGTGTTGGAGTTTCCCCTTGTGCAGACCTCAAGTTGGGTGGAGTTAAGTTTGAATCTTTATTGGAGAAGATTTGGTTTTCACTGGTGCATCCGACTTCCTTCTTGGAAGTTGTAGGTCTTGCGATTTCCTGAAGAGTTTTGGCTATCAGAGTTGGAAACTTGAGAGTTGTACTCTCCTGCATTTTTGTTGGAGTTTTGTTTCATTCCCTGCCTGGAAAAAAGAAATTGTTTATCGGTATTCGTTCATGTTCCTGAGCTGTGGTTATTTTTTTTAAGTTGGGTTGCATCCTGTTGGTCAAGAGTAGGCGAGTCATGAAAGTGTTTAGAAAGTTTTGTGTCTGTGCCATGTAGTATGTACTAATGTGGTTTATGGAATGACGTATTGCTAAGTTAATCTGTGAGTTGAATCGGTTCAATGTGTTTGTTATCTTTAGCTCGAAAATAAATAGGTCTGGTTGTTATTTTAAGAACATTGTGCTGATCTAACTTATTAAATCTAATTTAATAGTTGGAGTATGTTGTGTAGTGACAATTTTGTTGCAACCTATGTGTAAGGTAGTTAAAAGCAATGTTGTTGATTGATGATTATGCAAAGAATTGATATTGATGCCTTGGTAGTGTTGTTAATTGTTGGAAACCATTGATTCAATAGAAGAAAAGTGTAAAACTGTGGTATTATGTCGAGTACATGTTATGATGGGATGAACAATGGATAATAATCATGATGCAAGATTTTAATCTTAATGAATGCATATCTTAGAATCCTATTTACAAATTTTATCTTGTAGAGATATTACTTATTTGTTGAAGTCATTTTATTGATTGAACAAGTTTCAATTGTCAAGATTTGACGTATGGATAGTATAAGATTTATAGGTTGACCATGCTCAAGTAGCTGTTGAAGTACTATGTTTGAAATATAGAATATGTTGTTATATGATTTGGTGATCCGTGGGGATCATGTCAATGTAGTCTTGGTTGGGTGCCTTTGTGATAAGCATCTTAAACCTTAATTAAAAGTGTTGGGAATGGTAACTAGAGAAAGAACTTGTTATGTAAATTTTGTTAAATCCGGTTGGACTCTCTTGATGAGTAAATAGTGATTTTTGAATGCTTAAATGGTAAGTGTAGTGGAATACAAGTTATGGTGGGATTCATACTGAGCTGGTGTTTAAAACCCTTTCAACTGGTGTGGTTGTTTGCCATTTTGGTTGAATGCCTTCGGTCAAGGTATTCTTTATGTTGTGTTTCCGAGTTTCCCTAAAACCCGTAGCTATTGGTGCCAATCTTTGGTTTTGGCTATTTTGTTTAATTTGTGTTATGAGTATGGATTTACACCCAAAAGTTTTTTGAGTGGATCGCGCTCCTTCGCGTTCACCCTGAATTATCTTTGGAATAAATTTTAATGGAAGCAGATGGACATAGTGGGTTGTGTTGGAAAACTCTTGAGATTTAATTTGTAACTCTTTTTGACTGGAGTTGGATTTATTTGCATAACGTGTGTGGTGTTTGCAAGTGCTCCAAAAGGTGTTTTTTATAGATGTTTCATCGGTGATGTTGTTAGCAAATTGTTCTCTTTTGGGATATGAGTTTCCCTTTCTTTTGAGAAAAATATGTGGCGGTTGTGTGTACAGATGTTTGACTTTAGAGTCGATGTTCTTTTCCAAAATGTTGATTTTGGTTAAAATGCGATGTTTTGCAAGTTTAGTTTTCAAATTGACGTGGCTTCCTATACGATGTGGTGTTCCTATTAATGGTGTTGCCGTCATAGTTTATATGAATTTCGCAGCCCTCGATGTTAATTGTGTTTCAATCATGTGATACCGAGGAAGAAGTCTTTTGGTGGATGACTATTCGGTAGTGTTGTTACATGAAGAATGTATGGTGAAAAGGAAGCATGACATTGTTTATAGATGTTTAATGATGAAAGAGTCGATGAGCCAGGTCGGTGAGAAAGTCATATATGGATATATGACTAATCCGGAGTGCTCTTGAAAAAAATGTGCATGCATGTCATAAATCGAGACTTCTATTTCTTTCTGGTATGTTAGTTGTGGTGTAGGAGATTTGTGTTTCCTTTGCATCTTAGCTTAGGAAAAATAAGATGAGTACTCTTTGGTTGTTACCGGATTCTTTCCAAAGTGGCTTTTAGCGCTTTGGAGTTCGAGTTGTTGTATGTGGAACATTTTGGGTTCATGGGTTTTGGTTGAGCTTACTCAATGATTGTACCCTTTGTTCTCATTCTTTGAAAGGAAGAATGCGAGGGCGAGACCTTCTAAGAAAGGAAAATTTAGTGTGGGTTGGTAATGACCTAAGATATTAGGCGTTGCTAGTGGTTGATCGTAACTAGTTTGGAAGTGAGAGTAAAGGAAGGTTGGGTATGACCCAAATCAAATTTTCTTGGAGAATTGTCATTGAGGTGTTCCTCGATAGGGTTGATCAAATTATTAGTGGACCACTTGGTGGTTGCTAGTAATTGCTTTCTGTTTTTGAACAGTATTGGATCTTTTGTCGCCGATCTTTGAGCGTGTTGTGCCAACCGAAGAGGAATGTTCGGTTGTTGTTGAATTTGCGGGTTTTCAGAACACTGGTCATAACGTAGGCTTCTCCTTTCGGTGGTAGTGGGGTGGGTGTTGATCTTGTTGTAAAAGATCGGCATGTAACCCCGTTGGTTCGAGCAGTTAGTAATCTTAGAGTGTTGTGTTTCGCTTGGTTTGCATCGTCTTGAATACAACGAAACACAGTTGAGAGGTTGAGACGTGAATCACTTTTGTGCGTGGGAGCGGAAGATAGATCTAGAAGTTGGTACCATGTCCTTCTGGAGAGTGGCTTTGGTTAAAGGGATCGGGCACTTTAGTGCCATGGAATGCATGGAATGAGAAGTGTGAGACCGTTTTATTTCGTGGTCTGTTTGGGACTTTAACCTACCGCTTGGGTTGTGCTGAGGCCGTATGTGAGTGCTTTTGTGTTTCAATGTTGAGTAAGAATTCTGGCAATTTTTGAATGTGAGTTATCTTTAGAGCTGTCAGTCTTTGATCCTTAGCTCCTTGCCTCTGAGTGCTGGCTGGTGCAAATCGTAGGGGCTTCTAAGTGGGTTCTGAGGCGTGAACCATAACTACCTTTGATTTGGTTATTTGCGAAGTGGCGTGTCTCGGATTCGGGGTCGAATCCTGTTGAAGGGGGGAAGAATGTGACACTACGGAATGGTGTGACATTATTTAATGTGAATGTTGAGGTCAAAAACATTATTAAATGTGAAATTGGAGGTTGAAACCATATGGTATGTGGTTAATTTGTGTTTCCGGGCCGTTTCTGGGGATTTGGGCCTCTCCGGGGGAGTTTTGGGCCTAGGGGAAAGGGTCGTGGGCCTTGGTGGGGAAGAGTTTGAGTCCATTTAGGAGTAGGAGACCTGTTTGGGGGCCTCCTCCTGCCCATATTGGGCGCCCACCCCTGCTGGTTGCGCCCCCTCCTCACCCCTCTATGCCCTAGCCGCCCCACCTCCACATCCACCTCCCTTGCTTGCCGTGCGCCCCCCATTGTTCCCCATTGCTCCACCCCCCTAAACCACCTCTACACCTCCCTTGCTGCCCCTAGGGGAGTTCTCCACCTCCACACCTCGAAGATCCATCCATTGGAGCGCTCCGCGATGAGGAGATCCGGCGGGATTGGAGCGAGGAAGGAGATCGCGCGAACCGGGAGGAGATCCGTTTGGTTTTCGTGCGTCGGGCGAAGGTATGGCCACGGGGATCCTTGGGGTTGGTCTAGGATTTGTTCTAAGGGTTAATATCATGATTTTAGATCAATTTGTGGTGCTGGAATTGAGTAGATTAGATGAAATCTAGAAGTTGCCACGTTATCTGTTTCGGGCAGCATGAGCAGTCGACCTAGGGTTTGGATTTTCATCAATTTAGATTCGGAATTCGGTCGGCCTCCTGTTGAAGAAGTTGTAGGTAATTTCAATACCTTTCAGTGGGTATAAAGAACGCATAATTCCGATCAGCTGTTTGAAAGTTATGACTGTTTTACCGAGCATGTTAAAATCTGTGACGTGATTGGAACAGATCACGGTATTTTGTAGATTAAACAACTTTAGAATCGGAATCAGATTTTCCATATACTTAGGAAAAGTAGGAAATTTCCTAATCTATGCGAGTATGTACTCGTTTAATTGATTCGGAGTTTTAGAACCCGAGTTATGCCTTTTGGAAGGCTGCTGTCCCGACGGGACAGAACCTCTGTTTTTGGGTTTAGCGAGTAGTTGGCTATGTCGGGTTAGAAGAGAGTATGCGTACTGTTTTGTGGACATGATTGTGAGTGTGTGGTAACTATGTGCAGGTGGTGTGACCCCGGGAGTGCCTTCTACTTCTCGTCCATCCGTCGCCTGTGGTTGAGGCAAGTGTATTGGAATAGGTAGCGGGTTGTAGTTTTCTAGATTGGTTGAGATTGAAGTTGAATATATGATATGTTCACATGCCATGCTTTAATGTTTGCCATTGATATGATGAATATGCTTATTATGTTATGATCCCATGTGTTAATGTACAAAGTTATTTATGATGTTGGCATGTTTGCATACATGGCATGATACATGGCCTGGGCGGTGAGAAAGTCATAACTAGTCCGGGGAAGGTCAGTGAGAAAGTTATGACTATTCCGGAGAGCCAATGAGTAAGTCCTACATCATGATTCCATCCACCGCGGTGTATGGAAGCGAGGAGTAGGCACCCTCCATCTTCGGGATGGAAGGGGGGAGAGGGTGCACACCGATGGGTGTGTACTCAACCATACCGGTATGAGTTTCCAAGGAGACATGAGCATCACATCGCATTGCATACATAATGATGATGAAAGTGATATGTGATCATGAATGAGATGATAGACTTGATGTGAGATGTTGTAGCCATGAAATTGTTTCTTTTGTACCATTGCAATATACTTGCTGAGTGATGAACTCACGCTTGTGTTTATGTTGTTTCTTTTAGGTACCATGACACCAGCATGTGGGAAAGGGCATTAGCTACACATCTTCACGTAGTTCCAGTCACATTTACCAAATTTTGAGTCATGACCTTAATAATAGTGCCATGAATCTTGGTGTATGGATTAAATTGTGGTCGGGTCCCTTACTTGCTTCGTTATAGTTTATGGAGTGGTTGAACTTGATATTATTGCCTTATGTTGATGCTATATCCATTTACATTGCTTCTTTAGATGTCTTATGATATGTTATTACTTTCCTGTTATTGCTATTGTCTCAAATCATGTTAAAACAAAGGAGATGCTGCCGAAATTTTCGGTTATAGCATTTGCTCTTTTGCTGTAATTTGTCTTTATTAGTGGTATTTAGGTGTTGTTTAGCCTATGTTTGGTAGCATTCGGCAATACTAGATGCCGTGGTGTTACAACAGCACATAGGAGACGCCCTATTTGTGGTAGTTTGTTTGGAACCGCCACAAATAGCAGTATCAGTGGTGGTTTTTCAGCTCAAACCGTTGCCAGGATCATCAGTGGCAGTTTTTATTCCGAACCGCCACAGAAAATGCATTAATAGTGGCGGTTTTTGGTTAGAACCGCCACAAATAGCGGTTCTAACTAAAAACTACCACTGATAATGCTTTTTCTATGGCAGTTCGGAATAAAAACCGCCACTGATACTTAAGGACTATTTGTGGCGGTTCTAGGTAAAAACCGTCACTGATAATGCAAGTATTTGTGGTGGTTTTTTGTTAGAACCGTCGCAGATACTGTTATCTATGGCAGTTTTAGTTTAAAACCGCCACAAATAATATTCCCTATAAATACAACAGGCTACAGCACGCAGCAGCAGCTCATGGTCATCTTCCTTCCCGAGAAAAAAAGCAAAGTTTCAAGATTTGAGATTTTGTTTTCAAAGAATCTTGAGCTTTTACTTCCTAGAGTTGTTCCAAGGTGAGTAATTTGTTCTCCTCTCTTCATTTGTGGTGATGTAGTAGCAATTTAAGGTTTAGATCTAGTTTATTTAAGATTGTCCTCTCTTCAAATGCAAAGCTTAGATTCAATTTGTTTTTATTTACCTATCATTTGTAGATTAATTTCTATCTAGATGATGAATTTATTACCTTGCTCTATTAGATTAATTGTTTTGTACCTTTTTTAGTTGACAAATTATGGCAAGCACATATATTAAATTTATTTAATTAAGATTGTTGGATATTAATAAACATTAAATTTTAGTTAATATGGTAGATGGGTGATCATGAAGTTGCCTTGCATTTTGAGATGATGAATTATCTAGATCCTCTTGAGGATAAATTTAATTTTGGCTATGCATAGTACTTAAGATTTGTTTCTAATTACCATTAATTTTCTTACTGTTAGTGCGTGCATATACATCTTGCTCCATTAGTGGCTATTGTTAGCTCATTTTTATTAGTGATGGTTTAATTTAGGTTCTCCTCTGTTCAAATGCAAAGTTAGTATTTAATTTGTTTTTATTTACCTAGCATTTTGTAGATTAATTTATATGTAGATATAAATTTACTACTTTGCTATATTAGATTAAGTTGTGTACCTTTTTTAGATGATAAATTATTTAATTAAGATTATTGTATATTAATAATTGTTACATTAATTAATTGTAGATGGATCGGAGATGGATGTACAATGCGAACCGTTACTGTCGAGAATACATCAACGGTGTATCTGCTTTTCTAAGAACAGCCGAGGAGAACAGACTGCAATAGAAGACAGAGTACATACATTGTCCATGCATTGATTGCAAGAATGAGAAGATGTTTTTGGACAAAGACCATATCCACTTGCACTTAATTCGGAGGGGCTTTGTACCTAGCTATACATGTTGGACAAGGCACGGTGAAGAGGATATCTGTTATGGATCAAATGGATTCATCTTCCCTTGTCAAGCGAAGCAAGGCTTGTGCCTCTTTACGATTTATAAAAGCCCACCTGTAATATTTAATCCTCCTCCCGCTGGAGAAGCAAGGGCCACAAACCTTGGGAATTTATCCCTAGGGAAATGTAGAAAAGAGTAAGAACCATTCCCCTTTGTAGCGGGGGGAACTCCCCTCGCTAGTGAGGGAGGAGAATGAAGGGAACTCCCCTCCGCCCCATCCCCTATCGACACAAATACAGTACGGGCTGCCAACGCCTGACACCTAATGACAACCCCTGTGGGAACACCAGGATATGTCAGACTAGCCTAGGACCCTAAAATGAGTGAAATTCCCGTGGAACCCTTATAGAAGGCGTAAGAATAAAGGGTAAAGATGTAAAACACAAGTAAAAAGACACCATGTAGGGCTAATCCAGCCCTTGGCTAGAGACAGATAGAAGAAAAGGGTTAAAAGACAATTTAAAAAAGGCATATACCCCGAGGACATAGCCAAGAGAAAAAGGGGCCAACCAATGCATGCATGTTACCTGTTCCTCCATATAAAAAGAAAAAACCACTGGCAACCGGGGGGGAGGAGGGACAACCCTAAAAACTCCACAACAAAAAGAAGAACGAAGAAGAGCAACCCTATGGTGCAATATCGCCACAATATCATACTTCAATGTGATAATGTCAACAACGACGGAGCCAACAATATGGTAGCTGACATCGGTTATGGATCCGATGAGGATAGCTTGGTCGTTGATGATGACAATAATCTGACTCAAATGTTGTGCGATGTAGAAGGAAACTACACTAGTCAGAGAGAGTTTAATCAGTTCAAAGGTTTGATGGAGGACTCGGAGAAACCTTTGTTCCCGGGTTGCAAGGAGGAATACACAAAGTTGCACACCGTGCTTTCACTACTGAAATTGAAGGCAAACAATGATTGGTTCGACAAGAGTTTCACGGCGTTGCTACGTCTCTTAGCGGACATGCTTCCAGAGGGCAACCTGTTGCCTAAGACCACGTATTTTGCCAAGAAGGTTGTATGTCCCTTGGGATTAGAAGTAGAAAGAATACACGCATGTCCAAACGATTGTATACTCTATCTCAAAGACTATGCAAACACGCATGTATGTCCGGTGTGCAAAGCATCGCGATACAAGCGTAAGGGTGAGGACAGCGAAGGCATAGAGGTGAAGAATAGAGCTCCCGCTAAAGTGGTGTGGTATTTGCCAGTAATACCTCATCTAAAGCATTTATTTGCAAATAAAAAGCATGCCAAGTGTAACACCCCAAAAATTTGCTTTTCTCAAATTTATGTGTGATTTGGCACTTTGGTGAATTTTTGGAATTTTCTGGAATTTATTTGGATTTATTTGGATTTAATTTGAATTTATTCCATATTGAAATAATTAAAGAAATTAAATTTTCAAATAAAGTTTTGTTGGAAATATTTTATTTGAGTCCAAAATGTCCTAAAATATTTTCCAGAATTTTTCTGGAATTTTTCTGAGTATTTTGCTATTTTTCATGAATTAAATGAATTACTGGAAATTATTTTAAATATTTAATCGCTGGAAAATGCGAGTGGGTTTGTACTGTTCATCCGACCGAGTCGGACTCGAGTCCGACCCGCGCCATGCGGTCAAGCCGAACCCGCTCGGCGAGACCCTAGCCGCGTGACCGTCAGATCAAAAATCCAACGGTCCGCGTTGGACCACGTCACCCGAGCCCAGGCCGGATCGGACCCGCCCGCGTCGGAAGAATCCCAGCCGTTGGATGGAACATGTGGACGGTCGAGATTGCTTCGTCTCCGCCCGAGTCCGGATCGGACTGCGCCGCCGCGTCCTCCGCCGCATCCGTTAGGGTTACGGATTGAGCGCGGAAGCCGAGGCTATTTAAAGCCCGGGTCCTGCCCCGAGGACCGCCTTGACCCCGCGCTGCTTTTGCCCTAGCTTGCTAAACCCTAGCCGCCGTCGCTTGCCCGGGATTGCTCGCCGTAGTTGCTTAGGGCCTTGCGTTGGTTTTCCTCACCTTCCGCCGCCGTCCGCCGTCGCCCGAGAAGAAGGAGGCCAGATCCGGGATCCCCGAGCCAGGCGGTCGAGCGTGACCACGCACGTCGCCGGAGGAGCCCCGTAGCGCCGCGCCCTTGGTTGTCGTCCCCGTCTCCGGTGCACTCCGCTCCACCGCGCGCCATCGCCGCCCCGCGAGCTCCGTGAACCGTCCGATCAAGACCCGACGTCCCGAATTGCGCCACGTCATCCCACGGTGAGAACCACGTGTGATTCCCAGATCCAATCTCAACCGTTGGATTTAGATCCAACGGTCCGGATTGACCACGTTCACCCCAAACGTGTGTCATCAGATCCTATCAGGACCGTTGATTTTCAAATCAACGGCCCGGATCGTGCCACGTAGCCCAGCCACCGCACCATGCGCGTGCAAGCGCGCCACTGACACGCCGGGCCCGTATGTCAGCGGCCCAGCCAAACCACACCATGACGTCACGCTGACGTCATGGCGGGCCCGCACGTCAGCGGCCACCCCAGCCGTGTAGTGACGCCGGCCGATGACGCTACCGCGGTCCCACCCGCCGTAACTGCGGTCGAGCCCCGCTGATGTCAGCAATGACGTCACCCGAGGGGGGGCCACCTGTCAGCGACACGTGGATCCGTGGACCGAGTCCACGGTGGACCAAGCCAAGCCGTGGGCTGAGCCCATGAGCTGGCTGACGTCAGCAGACCAATCAGAGGCTGCCACGTGTCCTCGCTGACGCAATAATTAATTTCCGAAAAAGAAAATGATTTATTAATTCGAAATAATGATTTCAGATTTTGTTTCAAACTTCAAACGCTTATAACTTTTGCGTTTCAACTCCGATTTGAGTGATTCAAATTTCTAAATTTGTATAAAATTGAGATCTACCTAATTATGAATTTTATTTAATTTTTGGACTAAAGTTTTCCTCTGTAATATTATTTAATTGATTATTTAAACTTTAAACGTTTGTATCTTTTGCATTTTAACTCCGAATTTGACGATTCCAGTTTCTAAAAATTCATAAAATTATGTTCTCTCTGTTTATGAATTTTATTTGGATGATTGGACACTTTTTACCTATTGTTTATTTGTGTATTGCTATTTGCACGCTTTACGAGTAGACGTTGAAGTGCCGGAAGGATTCGAAGGAGAAGTATTAACTCAGGATCCAACTCAAGACCAGGAACAAGTACTTTTTGAAGGCAAGTTGTGCTTTGACCATGTTGATCCCATTTTGAAACCTATTTTGATTCAAATTATTGCATGCTAGTTTAATTAGAAAATACTTTATTTAGATTTGGGGAATTAGATAAATGCCTAATTGCTGTATGACACCTTGGTTAATTAAATATGTGCCATGACCCTTGTCACCCTAGTTGTGGTTTACTAGTTGGACATTACTAAATTGCCAACATGGGTTTTAGACCGTTGCAGTTTATTGCTTAGACCTGCTACGTGCTCTTGACATGATTTTGGACATTCAAATGTTAATATTGACTTAATGATATATTGAACCTGTTTCGAAAAGGTATCATGTGATGTTGATGGCACGTGGTGCATGGTAATCAACTGGGGGTTTGATAAATAGCTTTTGACCGGGGCATGTGGCAAGAATGATCAGGTGGGCCAGTTGTGGCACCGGAAACGTTGGTTTGGTTCTTCGGGTAGTCTTGCCCTGGTCACCCTAAGGACTTAACCTTGCAAGCCTTTGAACTGAGTCAATCTTGCAACCACATGTCTGTAATGGGACGGACCTAGTTGATTAAGTTGCTAATAACATACCTGTGGGACCTCTGGGTGTCAACTACACCCTTTGTGTATGTTGTACGGGGGAGCGTACCGGGGCTGCGGCCAGGTACCCATCTAACGGTTGATTGGCCTAAACTTCGCCTTCGCTAAGGGAAGGGTTTGTGTGCAATAACCGGGGAGGCTCACTTGTATTGTTAGAAGTTTCCGAAAGATTTTGTTACGGAAACTCGCCTTTGTGGTGTTTGGCTGTATCTTGTGGGAAAAGTGCATAACCTCTGCAGAGTGTAAAATCTATTCGAATAGCCGTGTCCGCGGTATTGGACATCGCTCGGGAATTACAGTCAAGGGTTAGACTTTCTTGAAATAACTTGGACTTGAAAGGTTGGGTTTGGTTTAATTATGATGTTGATGGAAATGTGGATTAGGAATGGGAAAGATGTTTACTAAACTCCTTGAAAAGTTATTTATGCTTTACTTGTTTCTACTGCTTTCGAATCTACTTATGATACTTGTCAAATGCTGTTTTACTGCAAATATACCTTGAGCTATTCCTTTGTATCAAGCCATGCATATAGTATATTAGCTTGCATTCTGTGCATGACTTGCTGAGTACCAAGTACTCACCCTTGCCGCAATACAACACCAGTTGAAGAAGAATCTACACCAGCTTTGGAGGAGGAGCTTCCAGAGGAACCGTCTACTTAGGGAGCGAGCCCAGTCAGTTGCCTGTGGTATACTGGATGGCGCCACGATATTATCTTATTTTCCGCTGCTATTATTTCTCTCTTATTAAATTTCGCCCTGTGTGGCGTATATTTGTAACTTGACCATAAGGTCGAGCAACCAGTTTGACTATTTAATTAAAGTACTTTATTAGTATCGAGTGGTATGATTGTGATATTTACCGATGTTAAGACTGTGTGCACTAGCGCGTTCCTGGACTAGTGCTGAATACACAGAGGGTCCGGATTTGCAAATTCGGGTCCCGACACCAAGTTGATGAGATGGCACTCAGAAGAGCGAAAGAGAGATGGAAAGCTGAGACTCTCTGCTGATTCTGCCCAGTGGAGAACCATCGATAGGCTCTTTAGGGAGAACTTCGGAAATGAGCCGAGGAATATAATGTTTGGGTTGAGTACGGATGGAATGAATCCTTTCGGTAACATGAGCAACATTCATAGCACTTGGCCCGTGACTCTTTGTATCTACAACCTTCCTCCTTGGTTATATATGAAGCGAAAGTACATTATGATGTCGCTGCTTATCCAAGGGCCGAGACAACCTGGCAACGATATTGATGTATATCTACAACCATTGGTGGAAGATCTTGTGCTATTGTGGAATGAACGTATACAAGTATGGGATGAGTACAAATGGGAGTACTTCACTCTACACGCATTGTTGTTCTGCACCATCAATGATTTACTGCCTCTAGGTAAACTCGTCCTACCAGATTTATAAAAGGAGCTAAAGCCTGCCCCCAATGCCTTGATGAAACTAGTAGCGTGTGGCTTAACAACTCGAGGAAAATAGTCTACATGCGTCACCGTTGGTTCCTTCGAAGTAATCATCCGTACCGCAGTATGAAAAAACAATTCGACAGTACAAAGGAGGACGGTTTAGCTCCAAGGCCTCTTACTGGGGAAGAGGTATATGATATGGTTAAAAATATTAATGTTGTACTTGGAAAGGGGGTACATCGAGGTCCTGTACTGAGAAAACCACGTGGAATAAGAGATCCTTATTTTGGGACTTGCCCTATTGGAAGGACTTAGAAGTTTGACACTGCATCGATGTCATGCATTGTTGGGACCCGAATTTGCAAATCCGGACCCTTTGTGTATTCAGCACTAGTCCAGGATCACGCTAGCGCACAAGTATCAACATTGGTAAATATCACAATCATACTCAACGAAATAGTAAAGTACTTTATTTAAATAGCCAAACTGGTTGCTTGACCTTATGGTCAAGTTACAAAAGTACGCCTCGTAGGGCGAAAACTTATTAAGAGAAATAACTGCAGTGGAAAAGAATCATCGTGGCGCCTCTCAGTTTACCACAGGCAACTGACTGGGCTCGCTTCCTAGTTAGACGGCTCCACCTGAAACTCTTCCTCCAAAGCTGGCGTCGCTTCTTCTTCAACTGATGTTGTATTTTGCAAGGGGTGAGTACTTGGTACTCAGCAAGTCATGCACAGAATGCAAAGCTAATATTCTACATGCATGGCTTGGTACAAAGTATAGTTTCATGGTTCATTTGAAGTAAAGCAGTAAGTGCAAATACAGTAATAGATTGCAAAGCAGTAAAACAATATTTAAAGATAATAACTTTCGCAAACATTGCACGAGTAAAGCATTTCACAACCTAAGTCCAATTCTTAGTTCCAACCCAACCATTTTTCAAACCAAGTTATATTCATAAAAGTCTAACCCTTGGCTGTAATCCCCGAGTAGTGTCCAGTGCCGCAGACTCGGCTATTCGAATAGATTTTACACTCTGCAGAGGTTATGCACTTTACCCACAAGATACAGTCAAACAGCGCAAGGGCGAGTAACCGTAACAAGCCATTCGGAAACCGCTAACTATACAAGTGAACCTCTCTGGTTTTTGCCATACATCATCCCTTCCCTTAGCAAGGCGAAGTATGGGACCGACATACTGTTGGACGGGTATCATGCCGCAGCCTGGTACGCTCCCCCACTACTATGGAGAGGGACATCAGTGGCGGTTCATAATAGACATCAGTGGCGGTTTTTGAACCGCCACAGATTAAGCGCCAGTGATAATCGGAGATTTTCATAGGCGGTTTGAAAACCGCCACTGATAATACTAATTAGTGGCGGTTGGAGAGAAAAACCGCCACTGATAATGATAATATCAGTGGCGGTTCCAGCTAAAAACAGCCACTGATAATTCCATATCCGTGGCGGTTCCAGCTAAAAACCGCCACTGATAATCCCGTCCGACAATAAAAAAAACCTGCATTTCTGGCTAGCCTCAGGAAACTGCTAGCCATGCCCTCTAAAACAGCACACAAATGAAGTACAGATATAGTAACAAGTAACAACTTAATTGACAATAAGAGTATAATACTAGATTTTGAACCAAAAGGATAACAAAAATAGATATGATCATGTGCAAAGACTATTGGCA
This sequence comes from Rhipidocladum racemiflorum, assembly GCA_036346355.1. Lineage (NCBI taxonomy): Eukaryota > Viridiplantae > Streptophyta > Magnoliopsida > Poales > Poaceae > Rhipidocladum > Rhipidocladum racemiflorum. Next base: position 26,502,521 of record CM070586.1, read on the forward strand.
ACAAATTAGACGGCAACACTTTAGAATTTCTCCACAGGCCGCACAGACTACAGCCATTCTATTATTCAGATTTTTCAAAGTACAATCAAGGAAAGTTGCTAGACTAAACTGTCATCGAGGCAAAGTTGTCATTTAGAAGCATAATTGTGAAAGTAAAATGGCTTATCACAGGGCACTGTCTATGATATAATAAGAATTACCTCAGTAGAAAATAAAAATGATCAGTGTCTTCTTACATTCACTGGTCCCTTGCAGTCTAGATTCCCATATAAGATAGCTAACCATAGATATGATCATGTGCAAAGACTATTGGCAACAAGTTAGGATTACTACTACTGTAGGATTAGCCTTTTGTTGTATGATGCACTAAGATGTTTAAATCATAATTCACCTGGTAGCCATATCCGTTATACTGAGGCACATATCCCATCTGTAAAGCTCCAAATAATGAAGTTTGCTGCATGGCATTTGCATTTGACATATTAGATGACTGCAATTGAGCCTTTTGTGCTTTTCGAGCCTGCCTTTCTTTTTTCGTGTCAGCCCATTTTATAACCAAAGGTACACTTGAACCCTAACAAAAAGATCAGGGCACGTCACGATTTATATAACCAAACATGAAGCTGCAGAAGAAAAGGAAATAATAGTGTCCAATTTCCAATCATTATATTTTCAAAATTTTCAAATTCAAAACGTAGCAATAAACTGGACTAGTTTTTTTGCCCGGAAACATACCCAAAACCAGGCGGAACCGGCCAGCTTCTGGCTTAAGGCTAGTTCCAGTTTCTGAAACCCTGGTTCCCATCGCTCATATAAGATCCAGAATGTCTGTCTGTTTGTCTACCTACCTACCTATCTAGCTATCTATCTATCTTTTCTTTTCTTTTTTTCTTTCTTTTCTTTTTGAGATGTCTTGCAGTACTACAACTAAAAATATTGGACTGCACAATCCAATTATAGTTGGGTATGCATTATATTAATCCAGGATTCGAAGCAAAAGACTATCCCCACAAGTCAGTAGAAATTATTTGGAATCCTTAACTTTTCACAAACCTCTATTTGGTGCTTCCCATTTAGAGCTTCAATAGCAGCCACAAATTTGCTCTTTTGTTTCAGACTTGTAAAGGCATCATTTGCAACATCCACAGTTGTTAAGCTAAATGTGCAGAAAAGTCTAAAGTAATCTTCGTTTCAATCAATAAGAAAAACAACTCTTTCCACAAGAAAATTTTACCTTTGCTCGTATGTTGTGAACCTCTCAAAATTTGCAAGTCTTTGATATTCCCAAATTTTGAAAACAAATCAGTCATCTCAGCATCTGTTACATTTTTTGGGAGCATTCCAAGGAACAGTTTGTGCTCTTGAAGCAACATCATAGACAAGTCAGTCGAATGAGGATCAAAATAATATTCTGAGCAATAATTGATACACAAATTCATTATGAGTAAAATAATTTTAGAAAGCCTCATACCCAATCCGACAATAAAAAAAAACCTGCATTTCTGGCTAGCCTCAGGAAACCTACATATACATCTCAAAAGTAATTAGCATAGCAAATGTGTAGTAAGGACACAAAGATAAATAAGATAAAATTAGAAACATGAGAATAGCAGTAAAAATTGTGCGAGAAATCAAATAGATGTAATATTGAGCTTTGTCTTACTTCAGCAAGTGAGTACAGCGTGTATCAAGCAAATGTTCTTACTGCATTGAATTTCTATTTGGATTACTGTTTCCCCAGTAGACAACACTCAATAAGAAGGAATATGGCAAATATGGAATATATGCTAAAGCAATTAACATCAAAATACACCAAGAGATCACCTAAAACACATCATTTTGCAGGAAAAGAAAACTATGGTACTAAAAAAGTATAACAAATATTCAAATCAAGAAACACTAAAACTTATTTCCTTTTTTCGTATATTCCACAAAAGTGGAAATACTTATGACCTTAGTCCTCAACATTTATGTGTATGTGTTGTTTAACTAACTGGAGCTTCCAGATACTATTCTGACACAAAAGACATATGGGAATTTACTGACGCCAATAAAGAATGGCCAACGTTGAACCCCTAATGAGCTAAATCAACTAACCTATGCATTGCAAATAATTTGTTATTAGGTAAAGTTTAGAATATATCGATAATGTTATCTGCTAAAGATGTGAAGCCTTTCTAATACTGTATAAAGTTTGTCTTCAAAAATGCAATGAATTTTAGTTTCGTACACTGTATTTGCTACCTTAACAGACATATAGGAATTATCACTGATATGAAAATAATATAGCGCACAGACATACCTCCCATCTGCAAGGCTGAAACTGTTGGGGATTCACGTGAAGTGAAGGGTCCAAATGAACAGCACTAAAAATAGGAAGGACTTTCCAGCCATATGGAATAAGATACTCTGCCAAACAAATAGGGAGAAAAGTCGCATGTTTTAAACATCATCTCGCAAAAAATTACACTAACCAAGTGATTATAGTTTGAGAATATGATAATTCGCAAGTCACTTTACCACATATTAAGTGCTGACCACAATCTAATGTGACGCCCAACAAGCACTTCACCTGTATCTTTCATATGCTAATAGAGAACATATTAATTCACCAATTAAGTAACTCAAAAAAGAAATATGGCCAAAAGCACATGCAAACATAGGCCAACATTGTGAGAACATTGTGGCAACCCATTCAACACATTACAAATGATAAACCAACATTGATGGTCATCTTCGGGGAATAAAAACATGAGCACCATCATCAGTACATCCTAACCACATTTACAGACTTCATATCTACTAACGAACCAACTACTTCCTAAGCTACGAGCCTTCAGAGTTGTTTGGAGGCGAAGGATGTGTAATAAGAGTATGGATCAATGGATCGTTGTTGTCTTCATCATAAAACTCGCCCTTTTTGTTGATGACTTCCCTCATGATGAAGTAGGCGAGCTGTCCCTGAATGGCTTGGATTTCAACAGGAAGCAATCCTGCCGTAGGCAATTTGAGGCGCTACAAGTAGGAAAAATAAATCTCAGAGTTTATATATAGAAATTGAATGGTGCGAATAAATTCGTGAAGTTAACATGACAAACCTCTACGTCATTGTCTATTATTGTAGAACCTAAGATTTCGCGCATGTATTGGCACACAAAGTACCCACACAAATTTGTGCCTTGCGACTGCTTGTGGCACTGCGATATAAGAATATTGCTTGCGAGATCAGAATATTGAAGGAATTATTTACTATGAAATGCGATATAAGAATATTGCTTGCGTGCGTACCGGAAATTTGGTACGGACTGAAAAGGATTTCTGGAATGGGCGGTATCTCAAGCTTTTTGTACAATATCTTTTAAACGCCTCATTCATTAGTCGTAACAGCTCTTCGTAGTCTTTTGTATCTTTGTCCAGTGGGTCCATGATCGTGACTTGCTATTTTCTGGAGTAATTACTATGAGAATCCAGTGGAACCTACATACGCATGTATGATGCTATAGTCATTACTCCTAGGAGCGGCTACGAGAATTCAACGAATAATTTAACTAGCCAGCGAGAAACTTACTTAAAATTGTATGGAAGAAGTATGAAGTCCTTATCTTGTAGTTTTAGTAACGCCCTGTATACGTATTCCTCGACCTCCTTTGGTGCTCTTATGATTTCGATCTGACAGACCGTTCCTGGGTCGAGGAATCCCACTGGCCCCTTAGTTTTTCTCAATTCAATCAACTCGTATCTAGATAAGGAAAAAGTTAGACATGACATTTATCGGTATTACATGAATGTAAACCATGATTTATATATTAGCCACTTACAGTGCCCAGCATCTCAAAAAACAGACGTCGAGGGCGTCGTGATAGAATAGGTTGTGCAAGTCATCAAAAGTAATCAGGAAGTAGCCAGGACCCTCAAGGTGAAAATGTTCCGCCTGGAATATGGCAGTGATCACCTTCGGGAGTACATCTTGGTTGGATCGCTCCATGTACCAGTTATGTAAGCGCTGCATGATGAGTGTTAGGCTATTAAACTTTGATTCGGTGACTAATGGCTTCCCCATCTCGAATCTCAGCCTTTCTTGATTATGTTGTACTTTAGATTTCGCCTTGCCCTTTCTTTTTCCCAAGATAACATCATACTGTTACGGCTTCCTCGATCTAACTGATATGGCTTGTCTAATGTGCCATTTCTTTGGATCAGGTGGTGTAAGTTCATCCTTTGAAGTGGTCAAACTGAGCATTTCATGTTGAGGTGCTGGTGACGAATTGGCTCCTAGAATAGGCTCCTTTGAAGTGGGCACACTAGCAATTTGACGCTCAGGTGTTGGTGATGAATGGGCAAGTTCTACTGCATGAGAGTCTGGCACCACATGGTCTAAGACGATGTCACGCTTACGCCACTGGATGAATGTGTGAACGGCACTTCCTAGAGTTGTAACCTCATCATTACAGGGCATTTCCAGCCTGATGTTAGCAAATTGTGGAAGCACCGTGTCCACCTGGACCTTTGCATAACCCGGAGCTATCGGAGAGTTGTGCAAAACATCCCCTTGTTGGTATGGATAAGCTATCCCTGTAGCAGCCTGTAAAAATATGTTCATCACAGGTACATTGAGCTGGTAGGGTGTGGGGTCTTGTATGTCGTCCACAGGATAATGGGTGTTGTCCGGTTGTTCCAATGGTGTGGACGCGCAACTGCTACGGCGATTCGTAGGGCTGGCGATAACAGTGTTGTGTCCTTGCGACTGGCTCATAGCTTCTTGTACTTTTTGCTGAACTTGTTGTGCTATGGTGCCTTGTAATTCTCGAAGCACCTTTTCCTTCATCAATTCCAAATCCCGTTCCGCACGCTCTTCTTTGGCTCTCTTGCGACTCCTATAAGAGTCTTCATGCTCTGGGAAACCTATCTTCCAGGGAACCTTAACCCCAACGCCTCGTGTCCGACCAGGGTGCTCTTTGTTTCCCAAGGCCGCTGTTAGTTCGTCCTTCTCCCTATCCGTGTGAAAATTTCCTTGGGTGGACTCGACGTGCAGCTCCTGAATTCGTTGGGAGATTGCCTCATCAGTGCTGCTTTTGAAGACTAAGCCCCCATCAGACATGATAGATGCCCTTGCTAGCACATAATGCTTAACTCGATCCGGTAATCCGGCCAAGGGACTTGTGCCAGTCGATCGGACTGCATCTGATTCTTGCCTCTCCCACAGGGGAATTTTACCCGCGTAGCCGCTCGTGCCTAGTCTGTGGGGGTGAGTGTTCATCCTTGCAATCTGTCGGTGGTGTTCACTGGATTTCATTGCTGTTTCATCTTGCTTCATCGCAACAAATTCCTCCCAATATGGCTCTACTTTAGGATAATCTCCGATGGCTGACCGATTTTTCATCACATAGTTTGTATTCAGCCTCGACTTGAAGTTCCTCCATGCGACATCCATGGTTATCAACGCATTTCGACGCACGAGCTCTTCGGCATCTTCGGGGAATTCAAAAGATTCTTTCAGCTCTGTCCATAGATCCATTTTTGTGGCACCGGGCACTTTGTGCCAATCCAAATAGGTGATTGGAACTTTATCCCTTGCGATGTACCCGCATGTTGACCTATATTTTGATGCTATTTTTTCGGTGAAAGAGGGACTCCAGCATCTGAGACCCTCGTTATGGTATGCCGGCTGAAGGATTATTGTTTTTGATCCATGTGTTTTTGATGATGAGTATTTGAATATTCGAAAAGATTTGAATTTGGTTTGAAGATTTGAAAAGATCAGAAATCAGTTTTGATTATCTGAAAAAGATTTGAATTGGCGAATTCATTTTTCCCATGTATGACAGACCAAAAACGTTGGTCTGTCATACACATGTTTTCTGGCGATTTCATTTTTCCCATGTATGACAGACCAAAACATTTGGTCTGTCATACACTTGTTTTCTGGTGAAATCGTTTTTCCCATGTATGACAGACCAAAAAGTTTGGTCTGTCATACACATGTTTTCTGGCGATTTCATTTTTCCCATGTATGACAGACCAAAAACTTTGGTCTGTCATACACATGTTTTCTGGCGATTTCATTTTTCCCATGTATGACAGACCAAAACATTTGGTCTGTCATACACATGTTTTCTGGTGAACTCGTTTTTCCCATGTATGACAGACCAAAAACTTTGGTCTGTCATACACATGCTTTTGGCGATTTCATTTTTCCCATGTATGACAGACCAACTCTTTGGTCTGTCATACACATGTTTTCAGCGACATCGTTTTTCCCCATGTATGACAGACCAAACTTTTGGTCTGTCATAAACATGTTTTTTGGGCAAAATTGGAATTGGTTTTAATTTGATTTTGAGATAATAAAATTGGTGAGAATTTCATATTACTTGTTTTGAAATGGACTTTATGCAATGCTCATGTGAGTATTTGCATGGATTGATGTGAGTCAAGTCGTGGACTTGTGCTCGGAATTGTTTTGTGTTTTTGTTCATGTGCAGGTGTTGCTTGAGGTCGAACATGGTCGATGATGGGACCGAGACAAGGTTCAGGGAAGAACTGAGGTCGTGAAGGTCGAGGATGTCATGCGAGATGTTTGGACTAGAGGACAGTGCACGTGAGGTTGAGATCGTAGCAGCGTAGCAGCAGGTGGTCGTACGCGTGTATACGAATCAAGTGTGGTGTGGGTGCATGCATCGTGTGTGTGTGTTATGCATGGTGTGCATGTGTGTGTGCATGCAAACGTGTGCGTTGTGTTGTGTGTGTGTCTACATGCATGTGTGAATGCATTAAATGCATGTGTGCGTGAGTACCCTGAAAGGAGATCGGCCAGGAGTCCGAGAGGAGTTTGGCTCGGCTGGTTGCTGTCCGAATTTGGCTTGGAGATGAATTGGCGATCCGAATACAAGATGGAATAGGTGGCTGTGGAGTCCTTTAAATAGAGGTTGTAAGGGCTTAGAAAAAAATGAATCCAAGGCAAAGCGCAAGAAGCAAAAGGTGCCTACAACAAAGAAGAGCTTGTGTGCTCTATCTAGTTGGTTTAGAGTTTTCTAATCTTTTGAGATTAGAAGATTTTTGGTGTCATCCTGTGGAAGATGGCTTTGGAATAAAGAGAAATTTATGCAATATTCCTTTCGTTTTTATTCTTGATTAGAAGATTTGCTCTTCATTTTATTAGAACTAGTTCTTGTTCTTATTTTGCTAATTAGTCTAGGGTTTTGATCTCTACGATATTAGATATTCTTCCGCTATTTAGGGGTCGTTAATTTTCCGAAAGAAATAGTTGAATTTTATTCGGCATCTATTCACCCCCCCTCTAGTTGCCTACTCGGTCCTACAAGTGGTATCAGAGCAAGGCTCTACTAATCCATCTTAACAGGTGATTAGTAAACGGTAAGTTATGGCAACGGAGAAATACTCGAACAAGCCGCCAATCTTCGATGGCACAGACTTCCCCCACTGGCGGATCCGGATGACTGCATATCTTCAAGCTCAAGGTAATGCGATTTGGCGCAAGGTAAAAATTCCGTACGAGCTTCCTTCTAATAATGATATTGATAAAATCGAGTTTGAAAAAGATGTTGAAAACAATAATAGAGCTAGAAACATATTGCTTCAAGGACTTGCTAGAAAAGAATTCGATAGAGTCTGTCATTTACTCACTGCTCATGAAATTTGGAAATCTCTTCAAGATTATCATGAGGGCACAGACTCTGTAAAAGAAGCTAGGCAAGATCAATTTAAAAAGAAATACACTAGATTTGAAATGAACTCTGGAGAATCTCTAGATGATTGTTTTGCTCGCTTTAACAGAATTTTAAACAATCTTAGAGCTGTTGATGTAAAGTACACTGACTCTGAAAATGCTAGACATTTCCTATCATCTCTTGATCTTAAAATCTGGCAAATGAAAGTGACTGCATTTAGGGAGGCTCACAAGATGAGTGAAATGACATTGGATAAATTATATTCTAGTCTCAAGACTTTTGAAATCGACATTGTTTCCAGAACATCCAATAATAACTCTCTGGCTCTTAATGCAAATTCTTCTTCATGTGATAACGCTACTAGTTCTTCATCATCATACTCCATTTCTGCCTTGAGTGCTCTTAATGATGAACAGCTAGATCAAATACCAGAAGATACACTTGCTCTTCTTTCCAAGCGTGTCAATGCAGCTTACATGAGATCAAGGGAGAGAAGAGGAGCCTCCATCCACTGCTACAACTGCGGCAAGGCTGGGCATATTCGTGCCAACTGCTTCAAGAACAAGGATAGAGAAGAGAAGGACCAAAACAACTCCAAATCCTTCCGGCCAAGAGAGAGCAAGGACAAAAATAAGCAAAGGACGAAGAAGATGCTCAACAAAGTCTTCACTGCAATTGGTCGCTTAGATTTGAGCGACATTGACGACTCATCTGAAGATGAGAAAGAAAAGAAGCAAACAAAGCTGAATGAGAAAGACTTCACTGGACTGTGCTTCATGGCAAAAGGGAACACTAGTGACAACGACAGCACTTCCAATGATCGTGATGAGGTAATGCCTTCATATAATGAGCTTTGTGAAGTTTTAGTCATATTGAGAAAATCTTTAAGAAAATCTTCACTCAAAAATAAAAACTTAGAGAATGGTTTGTCCATGCTGAAAACTGAAAATGAAAAACTTAGAAATTCTATTTCTAACAATGATGCATGTGATGATTGTGAGGGGTTCTCATTAGAATTGCAATCACTTAGAGCTGCTCATTCTTGCAAGATAAAAGAGCTAAATTTGCTAAAAAGTGAAGTTGATAAGTTCAAGCAAACTTTAGCTTTTGGTTCAATAATGCATTTTTATGTGTTGCAAGAGTTGTTTGTCACTAGAGAGAATTTAAGAAAAATACGTGCAATTTGTCTTGCTGGACACATTATCTTTACTCACTCTACTGTCACCTCAAAAGAATGCAAAAAATGTGAAATTCTGAAAATAGATATTGCACTTGAAAAGAACAATGTAGAGAGAGCCATTATAGCCAAAGATAGAGCCATTCAAGCTAAAGAAAAGGCTAAAAAATGTCAAGTTGATCCATGTCAAAATTGCCCTGTTGTACTTAGAGAAAATGAGTATTTGAAATCAACTTTGGAAAAATTTGCTGGAGGAAAGAAAAACTTGAATCTGATTCTTGATAAGTCAAAAGTGAGTGTTAAAAACAGTGGGATAGGCTTTGATCACGTTGAACACTTGAAAAACAACCCTCCTGTAATTGTGAAAACACTTGGTACTGGTAAAATTGAAATCCTCCCTCCTAAACCAAGTGAAACAAAATTCAAATCTGTTGGATCTTTTGATTTCTCTGGAAAAACTCAACCCACTCAAAGTAAAGGAGCAAGTACTTCAAAACTCAGGTACAAATGCACTTTTTGTCACAAAGATGGTCATCTAGAAAACTTCTGCTACAGGAAAGCTAAAATCGAGAAGGGAAAGAGAATTAAAAATTCTAAGATGACTGGAAAAATTAAAACTTTTGAAAAGCCCAAGTCATACCGTCATAAACCATCTAATGAGGCTTTTACAACCTATGACAATAGAAGAGCAGGTTTAGGTTACAAAAAGATAACACCTTCCACTTCTTTGTGTGTGCATAAACATGATCATGGAAGAAGTATTGTGACAGGCTCTGTGAAAGCAAACAAAACTTTTCATAATTCATTACTCTCGCCCTCACAAGTTTTTATGCAATCACCTGCTCGTCGAGTGATTCAGTGCTGGATACCTAAAGCATACTTTTCTAACCCCAGCGCTGAATCCTCGGCATCTTCTGTTCATAACATATAGGTGGTACGAGAAGGGAAGGAGAACATCTGGGTTGTTGATTCAGGATGCTGCCAACACAGGACGGGCAACTCAAGTTGGTTCTCCTCCCTAACAAAAGCATCTGGGAACGAAACGATCACTTTTGGAGATGCTACTCTTTGGACGCTGGCCAACGCAAAAGGTACAGTGAAGGTAAATGAACACTTTACTTTGAAGAATGTCTCTCTGGTGTCTAAACTGAAATTCAACCTTCGTCAAGATCACAATTGTTGGATGAAAACTTTGAAGTGAGCTTTAAACCTAATGCATGTAGAGTACTCGATGCTTCTGGAAACTTGATTCTTGAGATATCTAGACTTGGAAAAATTTTCATAGCAAATTTTAGCAATGCTTCAAGTTCACATTGTTTTGTTGCTTCAGAATCTAGAAATCTCAATTTTTGGCATCGTCGGTTAGGCCACATGGGCTTTGATCTGTTATCTAGATTGAGTGGTCTAGACTTAATTCGTGGCTTGCCGAAATTAAAATCTTGCAAAAATATTGTTTGTGCTTCCTGTCGACATGGTAAGATGGTTGGAGCACCTCATGCTCCTGTCTCTACTGTAATGACCACTGGCCCCGGTCAACTTCTTCACATGGATACAGTAGGACCATCTCGAGTACAATCAGCCGGAGGTAAGTGGTACTTTCTAGTGATAGTAGATGATTATTCGAGATACTCTTGGGTGCATTTTCTTGTAACACCCCGGCATTCACTATGCCTGAATGTTACCAAACATAAGCTAAACAACATCTAAATACCACATTTAACATAAAATTCCAGCAAAGGCGCATAGACTAAAAACCGAAATTTCGGCAGCACCTCCTTTGTTTTATCATGAAATTAAGGAACAGCAACAATATAGCATTATATGGCAATAAGAGAAACATCTAAAACAGCAATAAATAAAGTCTTAACGACAATAAGAGACTAACATTAAGCTCTTAAGGTTCCAAGTGTCAAACAAACAATAGAACTCTCATTAACCAAGCTAAGACTTAATTTTAAAGACCATCACACGCAATTTATTATCAAACTAAATGAATTGACTTGGGGAAACATTAAGGTGAAGCAACGTATGAGCGTGTGACTATTCCCCTTTCCCGCATGCCGTTCTCATGGTACCTAAAACAACAAGAAAACACAAGGGTGAGTTCGAAAACTCAGCAAGCATAACAACATGGCAATAACATCTTCCATCATGTATATCATCTCATTCATGATTACTTATCAATATCATCATCAATTTGTATGCGAAGTAATGCAATGCTCCTGACCCTCTGGAACCTCATACCGGTATGGGAAGTACACACCCGTCGGTGTGCACCCTTTCCTCCCTTCCATCCCGAAGATGGAGGGTGCCTACTCGCTTCCAAACACCACGTGGATGGAATCACGACATAGGACTTACTCAATGGCGTTCCGGATTAGTCATAACTTTCTCACCGTCCTTGCCGGACTAGTTACGACTTTCTCACCGCCCTCGCCCTATCTCATGACATGCATGCAACCATGCCAATTATCATATTTAATTCACATATTAACACATGGCATCATAATATGTTAAACATGCTCATCATATCATATCAATCATTAACACATGGCAAGTGGACATATATCATGTAAACAATTCCATCTAATCTCAACATGCAACCTACAACTCGCTATCCATCACAACACACTTGCCTCAACCACGTGCAACGGATTGGCGGGAAGAAGAGGGCACTTCCGGGGTCTCACCACCTGCACACAGGCATCACATACTCACAATCATAGCCTCCAAACAGTACACAAACCCCCATCTAACCCGACATTGCCAACTACTCGCAAAACCTAAAAACAGAGGTTCTGTCCCGGCGGGACAGCAGCCTTGCAAAAGGCATAACTTGAGTTCTGGGACTCCGAATGAATTAAACGAGTACACCCTCACGTAGCCTAGGAAATTTCCCAACTTTCTCTAGGTATAAGGAAAGTCTGATTCGGCCTCTAAAGTTGTTTAATCTACAGATTACCGAGATCTGTTCCAATTACGTCACAGATTTTTAGGCGCTCGGTAAAAAAGCCATAACTTTCAAACGGCTGATCGGAAATTAACGTGCTTTACGTCCACGGAAAGATAATTAAATTATCTACAACTTCATAGAAGTCCGTACGGTCGGATTCGAAATCTAAATTGACGAGAACTCGAACCCTAACTCGACTGCTCAATCTGCCCGAAAACAGAAACGTGGACAAGTTTAGATCTAACCCAAATTACTTCAATCCAGCGCCTCCAATTGATCTAAAAACTTGATAAACACCCTAATAACAGTACCTAGATCATCCCCAAGGATCCCCAAGATCATACCTTTGGCCGAAGCACAAAACTCCAATCAATCTCCGCGGATCTCCTCGCGAATCGCTCCTCGCTCCACGTTCCTCGCTCCTCGCTCCTCGCTCCACGGGATGGATCCACGAGGTGCAGGGGTGGGGTGGCCACCCTAGGGCAGCAAGGGGTGGAGGGGAGGTGGTGTGGAGATGGAGAGGGGGGTGGAGGGGGCGCACGGTGGGGAGAGGGAGGGGTGGATGCGGCTAGGGCTTTGGGGGTGGAGGGAGGCGCAAGAGGGGAGGTGGGGCGCAATAGGGGAGGGGGCGATATAAGGCAGGGAGGGCCTCCTTTCAGCCCTCAACAAGGAAACCTACGCTCATACGGACTCAAACACCTCCCCACTAAAGCCCACGTAAGGCCCAAACTCCCCCGGGAAGGCCCAAAACCCCGAAAACGGCCCGGAAATAGCCCGGAAACGTTATTAACCTCCAATTCTTATGGTTTTAACCTTATTTCCACATCTCATACTGTACTTAACCTTATCATGCCCGCTAAATAAGGTTACGACACTCCGAGGTGTCACATTCTTCCCTTCAACAGGATTCGACTCGAATCTAAACGCACCAACACGAAACCCAAAGAAACCAAAGATAGCTAGGTTTTCACATCACATACCTGAGGCGAAAAGCTCGGGATACTTCTCGCGCATGCGAGATTCCAGCTCCCAAGTCGCTTCCCTCTCGGTTTGATGTGACCACAGGACCTTGACAAACTTAAGCGCCCTGTTCTTCATCACTCGCTCAAGTCCCTGCATTTCCACAGACGGGACTCGAAGGTGAGGTCCTCGCTGAAGCACTAATGGTTCCAATGGAACCACCAACTCCGGATCATGCAAGTATTTCTTCAACATCGAGACATGGAACACATTATGCACACCTTGCATGGATTCCTGTAGCTCTAGGCGATAGGCCAACCCGCCAACTCTCGCGAGGATAGGAAAAGGCCCAACATACCTTGGATCGAGCTTTCCTTTCGTGCCAAAACGCACCACACCCTTGGTGGGAGATACTGCAAGAGTACGTTATCACCCACCTCAAACTCCAAGTCTCGCCGCCTCACATCAAGATAGCTTTTCTGTCGCTTCAGAGCTGCGATAAGGTTCTCGCCGAACCTCCGACACACGATCAATACCGCTGCACCCAATCCGGTCCAAGAATAGCTCTCTCGCCACAGATCCCAACAAAGTGGCGATCTGCACTTCCGGCCATACAAAGACTCATAAGGAGCAGACTGGATGCCTGGAATGATAGCTGTTATTGTAAGCAAACTCTGCAAGGGGCAAATGGTCTTCCCAGCTACCCTTCCAAGCCATCACACAGCCCCGAGCATGTCCTCCAATGTTTGGATGGTACGCTCAGATCGCCCATCTGTCTGAGGGTGAAAAGCGGTACTAAGGCGAAGGCTGCACTCCAAAGCACTCTGCAAACTCTCCAGAACTTGGAGACGAACTTCGCATCCCGATCGGAGATAATGGTCTTGGGTACACCATGCAATCTCACAATCTCCCGCACATAGATGGGAGCCAACTCGCCGCTGAATTGGTCGTATGGATGGGAATGAAATGCGCAGACTTGCTGAGACGGTCCACCACAACCCAAACAAAGATCCTTCCCTCGTGGAGTACGAGGTAAGCCAACCACAAAATCCATGGAGATGTCATCCCATGGCCACACAGAATCTCCAAAGGCTGCAACAAGCCGGGGACGCTTTATGCTCGCCTTTGATCTTCGGGCAAATCCCACAAGACGCCACATACTTGGCAATATCCACTCTCATCCTTTTCCACCAGAAATTTTTCTTCAAGTCCCTGTACATCTTGGTCTCCCAGATGGACCGTGTACGGGTGCGATGAGCTTCTTCGTGATGTCTTCTTTCACTTGAGATTTCGGGTACACACAGACGGCCCTGAAACCTCAAAGCTCCCGCATCATCAACAAAGAAAGTCTCCAGACTTGCCTTCCTCAAGGCGTTTCCTCACTTGGCCGGAGCAAACGATCATGCTTCTTTGTGCCTCTCGTGACACGCCAGAATCGCGACTCAAGAATCATTTGAGTTTCAGCCTGCACGGTTCCCGCAGCAAGAGGGAGACTCCCAAACGCTCAAAATCAGCAACAAGACAACCAACAACAAGTGGGCATTGTCTTGCGATCGAGAGCGTTGGCCACCACATTTGCTTTCCCTGATGATACCGGATAGTGAGGTCATAATCCTTTATCAACTCTAGCCACCTCCTCCGCCTCAAGTTCAAATCTTTCTGAGTAAAAATGTACTTGAGGCTCTTGTGATCGATGAAAATATCACAAGACTCGCCGTCAGTAATGCCTCCATATCTTTAATGCAAACACCACGGCGGCTAGCTCAAGATCATGCGTGGGATAATTCTGCTCATGCTTTTTCAACCGCCTCGAAGCATAAGCAATCACCTTGCCCTCTTGCATGAGCACACACCCAAGTCCCAACCAAGAAGCATCGTAATAAACAAGTGAAGCGCTTCCCGGCTCGGGAAGGGTAAGAACAGAGCAATCACTAACTTCTCCTTCAAAGTGCGTAAGCCGTGCTCACACTCTGCATCCACCGGAACTTCATCCCTTTCTCGAGTCACCGTGAAAGTGGCTTGGCAATGATAGAGAAATCCTGCACAAAACGCCGATAGTAGCCAGCCAACCCAAGGAAACTACGCACCTCTTTGACATTGGAAGGCCTCTTCCAATCCAAAACTCACGAGACTTTGCTAGGATCTACAGATATGCCCTCTGGATTGATGATGTGGCCAAGAAAACCCACTTCAAATCCGTAACTCACTTTTCAGCTTAGCAAAGAATTGATTCCCTCAGGTACTCAACACAAGCCTCAAGTGTCGCTTCATGCTCCTCTTCCGATTTAGAGTAAATCGAATGTCATCGATGAACACTACCACAAACTCATCAAGGTACTTGTGTAGCATAACTGCTCATCGCCTCCATAAAGACAAATAGGAGCATTAGTTAGTCCAAAAGACATAACTTTAAATTCATAATGCCCATACCTAGTGGAGAAAGCAGTCTTCTCAATGTCCTGCTTCCTCACACGGATCTCGATTATACCTCGATCAAGATCAATCTTGGAGAACACCTTTGCTCCTTTCGCTTGGTCAAACAGATCCTCGATGCGAGGCAAAGGATACTTGTTTTTGATCGTCACTTGATTAAGAGCACGATAATCAATGCACATACGCCAACTTCCATCCTTCTTCGAGACGAAGAGGACGGTGCTCCCATGGCGAACGCTACGCCGAATGAAGCCCTTGGCCAACAGATTCTCCAATTGCTTCTTCAACTCGCCTTGAAAAGGACGAGCCAAGCGGTATGGAGAGATAGAAATAGGTCGAGTGCCGTGAACAAGATCAATACGAAACTCCACATTCCTCACAAGAGGTAGACCAGAAACTCGTCAGGAACACATCAACGAACTCCTTCACTACGTAAATCTCCTCAATGGGAATCGAGGAAGATGGTTTCTCGAGACAAAGTCATGAGGAAACCCAACAGCCTCAAACGCCCGACCAGAAAACAAACTAGTCAAAGCAAAGACGGAATCGAGGGTATACCACCCTGAAAGGTCAACTCTTCCCGGACGGGCCTGCAAGGCAACTGTCTTCCGTAAACAACAGATCTTAGCACGGCATCGATGCAGCCACCCATGCCCAAAATGACATCAAAAGGAGCCAACTGGATCACCATGAGATTGGCAAAGAAAACCTCATCATCAATGGCAATGGTGCAACCAGGGCAAACCAAAGAACTAGCAATCAACCCCAGGAGAACCGACTAACACGGACTCGTAAATCCACGAACTCCCAACTTAGCTCTACTAGCAAACTCCGACGACACAAAAGAGTAGGATGCTCCTAATCAAAGAGAACAAAGGCATCAACGGAATCCACGAGCAGAGTACCTAAACCACCTCTGGATGCCCTACCGACTCGGCGGTCGGCAAAGCGCATACTCTGGTGGCGCTGGAAAGAAGGAGCCCGACTCAGCCGATGCCCCAACAAGGCTGGGGCGGAGGAGGCAATCGAGGAGGAGCAGACGGCCGCGGCACCAAGACGCTGGCTGGTGGCACCCACGCAAAGGGTGGGTGAGAAACAGGGCAGCCATCATGTGCACCGATCCTCTCGGAAGACGCCGCCGGAGTGGGAGGAGAAGGCACCGCCTCCCACTTGATGATGCTACCGGGTTCATCCGGCAGACTCGCCCCATATGGCCGGGGCTTGCCCGCAAAGTGGTTGCAACTCCCGGTCCAACCACACTGGGCACGGTGCTCGCCACCGCACTTGAAGCACTTCATGCCCTGCCGGTGCACAGATTTGCGAGCCGCTCGCGAAGAAGACGCATCAGGCGGCCCCATCTTAGCCTCCCCGAGGAGGAGCCCTGTCCTCCTTGAACTTCTTGAAGGTGGGTCACGAGAGGACCCACCTCCTCCACCAAAGGTCCTCTTCGGCTCGCCTCGGGGCCGCAGGAACCCTGAACCTCCCGGTTCTCGCTTGTCCCGGAGAGCTCCAACTCGAGCCCATGCCCTTCGCTTGCTCCACCACAGAGCGAAGTCACGAGGGCGATCGCCCCCATGACAACTCAACTCCTGGTTGAGGCCCCTACGAACCTCCTAGCTTTCTCCCGATCGTTTGCCACTGCAGACGGCGCACCACGCCTGCTGTTGAACTCCTTCTCATACTCGCCACCGACCTTTTCCTCGGGAAAGAGTGGTCGAGTAAGCTCCATCCTCTCAAGGAAAGACTCGATGGAACTTGGCTCGGAAGCGAGCCACAAAGTCCTCCTGTGTCATCGACCCAGATCGGGGATCTAGCAGCCAGAACCCCTCCCACCAGATATCGCCTTGGCCTCCTTCAAATTGAAAAGCCACAAAGCGAGTCCTCTCGAACCGAGGTCAAATCTAGGACCTCAAACTGCCTTTCCATGTACCGCAGCCAATCTGCTGATCGATCGGCGTGCTGCTCCGTCGAAAGTGTCAAGACGGAGGGACATCCACTCCGGAGACTCATCCTCGGTTCTCGTGCAGCGGGGCAACAACAGGGCCATCGCAGGGGGAGGCACAACAGCAGGGGCTGCCCGCATCGCTGGCGCAGCCTCTGAATCTCCCTCTGCAGAGCCTGACCTAAATCTTCATTTGCGGGCACCCGCCCCGACCGTGCAGCTGGAAGCTCCTCCCGAGCTGGCCCACGAGCATTAAGCTAAACGCTACCTCGAGAATGCACTCCTCAACTCCTGGGAGCCTCGCCCCTAGCCTCCACGGCCACGGCGCCCACGGCCTCTACCCCTCGGCATGGCTGCTTTGAGACAGACAACCACCCAAACACGAAAGCACACAATCAAGATCATAGATCAAACATCATCATAAGCATATTCCTTATCACATAATCAAAGCGCGATGCAATGACGAACCAAAACCCATCCTACTCAGGCATCTAAGTGTGTCGATTTTAGATTAGTTATACCACTTTTACAAGTTTTAACGTTGCTATCCTATAACAAGGTTTTAGTTAGAACCTAAGCCATGTTTCTAAGTTATTCCACATCATATTTTAGTTGCAACTTAAGGTATGACACTAAAAATACATATTCGAAGGACCTACACTCGCTCGATACCAATCAGAATAACACCCGGCATTCACTATGCCTCGAATGTTACCAAACATAAGCTAAACAACATCTAAATACCACATTTAACATAAAATTCCAGCAAAGGCGCATAGACTAAAAACCGAAATTTCGCAAAGACCTCCTTTGTTTTATCATGAAATTAAGGAACAGCAACAATATAGCATTATATGGCAATAAGAGAAACATCTAAAACAGCAATAAATAAAGTCTTAACGACAATAAGAGACTAACATTAAGCTCTTAAGGTTCCAAGTGTCAAACAAACAATAGAACTCTCATTAACCAAGCTAAGACTTAATTTTAAAGACCATCACACGCAATTTATTATCAAACTAAATGAATTGACTTGGGGAAACATTAAGGTGAAGCAACGTATGAGCGTGTGACTATTCCCCTTTCCCGCATGCCGTTCTCATGGTACCTAAAACAACAAGAAAACACAAGGGTGAGTTCGAAAACTCAGCAAGCATACTGCAATGGACAACAAGCATAACAACATGGCAATAACATCTTCCATCATGTATATCATCTCATTCATGATTACTTATCAATATCATCATCAATTTGTATGCGAAGTAATGCAATGCTCCCTGACCCTCCGAACCTCATACCGGTATGGGAAGTACACACCCGTCGGTGTGCACCCTTTCCTCCCTTCCATCCCGAAGATGGAGGGTGCCTACTCGCTTCCAAACACCACGTGGATGGAATCACGACATAGGACTTACTCAATGGCGTTCCGGATTAGTCATAACTTTCTCACCGTCCTTGCCGGACTAGTTACGACTTTCTCACCGCCCTCGCCCTATCTCATGACATGCATGCAACCATGCCAATTATCATATTTAATTCACATATTAACACATGGCATCATAATATGTTAAACATGCTCATCATATCATATCAATCATTAACACATGGCAAGTGGACATATATCATGTAAACAATTCCATCTAATCTCAACATGCAACCTACAACTCGCTATCCATCACAACACACTTGCCTCAACCACGTGCAACGGATTGGCGGGAAGAAGAGGGCACTTCCGGGGTCTCACCACCTGCACACAGGCATCACATACTCACAATCATAGCCTCCAAACAGTACACAAACCCCCATCTAACCCGACATTGCCAACTACTCGCAAAACCTAAAAACAGAGGTTCTGTCCCGGCGGGACAGCAGCCTTGCAAAAGGCATAACTTGAGTTCTGGGACTCCGAATGAATTAAACGAGTACACCCTCACGTAGACTAGGAAATTTCCCAACTTTCTCTAGGTATAAGGAAAGTCTGATTCGGCCTCTAAAGTTGTTTAATCTACAGATTACCGAGATCTGTTCCAATTACGTCACAGATTTTTAGGCGCTCGGTAAAACAGCCATAACTTTCAAACGGCTGATCGGAAATTAACGTGCTTTACGTCCACGGAAAGATAATTAAATTATCTACAACTTCCTAGAATTCCGTACAGTCGGATTCGAACTCTAAATTGACGAGAACTCGAACCCTAACTCGACTGCTCAATCTGCCCGAAAACAGAAACGTGGACAAGTTTAGATCTAACCCAAATTACTTCAATCCAGCGCCTCCAATTGATCTAAAAACTTGATAAACACCCTAATAACAGTACCTAGATCATTCCCAAGGATCCCCAAGATCATACCTTTGGCCGAAGCACAAAACTCCAATCAATCTCCGCGGATCTCCTCGCGAATCGCTCCTCGCTCCACGTTCCTCGCTCCTCGCTCCTCGCTCCACGGGATGGATCCACGAGGTGCAGGGGTGGGGTGGCCACCCTAGGGCAGCAAGGGGTGGAGGGGAGGTGTTGTGGAGATGGAGAGGGGGGTGGAGGGGGCGCACGGTGGGGAGAGGGAGGGGTGGATGCGGCTAGGGCTTTGGGGGGGTGGAGGGAGGCGCAAAGAGGGGAGGTGGGGCGCAATAGAGGGGAGGGGGGGCGCATATAAGGCAGGGAGGGCCTCCTTTCAGCCCTCAACAAGGAAACCTACGCTCATACGGACTCAAACACCTCCCCACTAAAGCCCACGTAAGGCCCAAACTCCCCCGGGAAGGCCCAAAACCCCGAAAACGGCCCGAAAACAGCGTTATTAACCTCCAATTCTTATGGTTTTAACCTTATTTCCACATCTCATACTGTACTTAACCTTATCATGCCCGCTAAATAAGGTTACGACACTCCGAGGTGTCACATTTCTATCTTCAAAAGATGAGATTTTTGGACTTTTTCATGTCTTCATTAAGAGATTGATAAATGAATTGCCTAACACATTGAAAGCCATAAGAACTGATAATGGTACGGAATTCAAAAATGCTTTGTTCAAATCTTTTTGTGAAACTAATGGAATTGATCATCAATTTTCTTCGCCATATTCTCCCTCACAGAATGGTGTTGTAGAAAGGAAAAATAGAACTTTGATTCAAATGGCTAGAACTATGCTAGATGAATACAACACTTCAAGAAATTTTTGGGCTGAGGCAATTTCTTCTGCTTGCTATATATCAAATAGGGTCTATCTCAGAGCTTTACTTGGTAAAACATCTTATGAACTGAGATTTGATCGTAAACCATCTGTTTCTCACTTACGAGTGTTTGGTTGCAAATGCTTTATCCTTAAACATGGAAATCTTGATAAATTCGAAGCTCGTAGTACAGATGGTATTTTCCTTGGCTATTCGTTGCACTCTCATGGATATCGTGTACTTGATTTATCGACTAACAAATTGTTGGAGACATGCGATGTTACTTTTGATGAGGCTAGCCTCGAGCTAGACCCGAGCATTTCAGGTTCACGAGAAGATTTAGAGCCAATCTTTTGGATAAAAGATTCAAGAAAATGATGAAGATAATGATGATGATGAGCTCATACCTACAGCAGGAAGTTGTTCCTGAACAAATTGATGTGACTACTACTTGCATTCTCCTACACCTCCCACGACGACATTGAAACAATCGACCTCCCTTGCTTTTACTCAAGAACCATCCTCCTGAACAAATTATTGGAAGTCTTCATGAAAGGGTGACACGTTCTAATTCATCTCAAACTCTTTTATGCATGCATTCTCGCTTTTTTGTTGCAAATTTTGAACCTAAGAACATTACTCATGCTTTAACTGATAGTTCTTGGGTAGATGCGATGCATGAAGAGTTAGAAAACTTTGAACGGAATAAAGTTTGGTCTTTAGTGGAACCTCCTAAAAATCAAAACATTATTGGAACAAAATGGGTGTTTAAGAACAAGTTAAATGAAGATGGAATAATTGTTAGAAACAAAGCTAGACTTGTTGCTCAAGGATATTCTCAACTTGAAGGAATTGATTTTGATGAAACATTTGCTCCTGTTGCTCGTTTAGAAGCTATTCGCATTCTCTTGGCTTTTGCAGCATCAAAAGGTTTTAAGTTATTTCAAATGGATGTGAAAAGTGCTTTTCTAAACGGTTTTATAGAAGAAGAAGTTTTTGTGAAACAACCTCCTGGCTTTGAAAATGAAAAATTTCCCAATCATGTATACCGTTTGTCAAAAGCTCTTTATGGATTAAAACAAGCCCCTCGTGCTTGGTATGATAGATTAAAAGGCTTCTTGCTTCAACATAATTTTGAGATGGGAAAAGTTGATAAGACTCTGTTTACTCAAAATTCAAATGATCAATTTCTTGTGGTGCAAATTTATGTGGATGATATTATCTTTGGAGGATCCTCCCACTCTCTTGTGTTGCATTTTTCTGAACTGATGTCCAGGGAATTCGAGATGAGTATGATGGGAGAATTGACATACTTCCTTGGATTTCAAATCAAGCAAGCGAAAGAAGGGATCTTCTTGCACCAATCCAAGTATACAAAGGAGCTACTAAAGAAATTCGACATGGGAGAAGGAAAGTCAGTATCTACTCCAATGAGCACAACAACAATTTTGGACCCTGATGAGAATGGTGTCGAAATGGACCAAAAGGAATACAGTAGCATGATTGGATCACTTCTGTACTTGACTGCTTCAAGGCCTGACATACACTTTGCAGTTTGTTTGTGCACTCGATTTCAAGCCTCCTCGAGAATCACATCGACAAGCAATCAAAAGAATTTTCAGGTATCTTCGCTCCACTTCTGAATTTGGCATTTGGTATTCTTGTTCTTCTTCGCTTACACTCCTAGGATATTCTGATGCTGATTTTGCGGGGTGTAGATTAGATAGAAAAAGTACTTCTGGCACATGTCATTTTCTTGGCACTTCACTTGTTTCTTGGTCTTCTAAGAAACAGTCCTCAGTTGCTCAATCCACTGCTGAAGCTGAATACGTTGCAGCCGCTAGTTGTTGTTCACAAATTCTTTGGATCACTTCAACTCTTAAAGATTACGGCATTAACTTTAATAGTGTTCCACTTCTTTGTGATAATACTAGTGCAATTCACATCGCTAAAAATCCTGTTCAACATTCAAGGACTAAACACATTGATGTTCGATATCATTTTCTTAGAGATCATGTTGAAAAAGGAGCTATTGAACTGAAATTTGTTGATTCGGATGCTCAAATTGCTGATATTTTCACTAAACCACTTGATTCTTCTCGCTTTGCCTTCTTACGCGGCGAACTTGGGATCATTCATCCCCATGGGTTGATTTGAGAAGTCTTGATTTTAACTCTTTCATTTGTGTTACTTGACTTTGGTTACTACAAGGAGCTATTTTGACGTTATACTTAAAGAAAACTCCCCTGTTTTCATTGCATCATGTAGTACAAAGCTTTGTTGACTATTCTTGTGTTTATAGTCAAAATAATGCTACATTGCTTCACTTCTCACAAAAAGACTAAAATAATTCAATTTGAGATGCTTTTCGAGAATATTTTGGCTCTTGTTCATTATGGTATTGCATTTGTGAAATAGGCTTAAAAGTTTCTTGTCATCTGTTAAAAGGCTAGAGCTGATTAGAAACTATGTGTGAGCTTTTTGTTGGACTTCAAATGATCATTATGAGTCTCAAGCAAAATCAGTGTTTTAAATGATAAAAGCAAGTTGAAAAAGATGCAAGCAAAAGCTACTTGGCTAAACACAAGTTTAGTACAATGTGCAGCTTCCTTGCCAGGGATTTAAATTCAAAAGATGCAAGAAAAGGCTACTTGTCTAAACAAAAGTTCAGAACAATGTGAAGCCACTTGCCAATTTAAACTGAGAAAGATACAAGAAAGAACTACCTACTCATACACAAGTATGGGCTAGTGTGCATTACTTGTCATCCTCAAGTGATCACAAAGCAAAATTGTCAAACTTGCTAAAAGAGAAAAAGGAAATTCAAATTTTTGAAAAGGCTTGAGACAAACATTAGTGAATTTGAAAGTCTCTCTTTGCTCATGATAGATTTCTTTTTAGCTTTGGCAAAATCAGTTTATGACATTTTACTTGTTTGCTCTAATTTGCTTATGCAACAACTATTCTATGTGTTAGAGCCTCCATATTCTCACAATTTGCTTTCTCATTGGATAAATTGATACAAAATGTGAAAACTCTTGTAAAAACTCTCCAAATGCCTTACTTTGATTATATAACTTGAATATACTTCAACGCTTGAGATACTGCATTCATTAAGGGGGAGTTTTGAGATCTTGATGACTATTTTGTCAAAAAGGGGGAGAGCAAGTCAAGAAGAAGAAAAATAAAAAGAAAGGAGAAATTCAAATGCTGTTTGAGAATTTGGGAATTTGGATTTACTTGGTCTTTACTTGGTCTTGGAATCTTTTTCTATACCTTTGTCAAATCTTATATTGTGTTTTGTCAAATTACTCATCAAGGGGGAGATTGAAGGATCATTGTTTTTGATCCATGTGTTTTTGATGATGAGTATTTGAATATTCGAAAAGATTTGAATTTGGTTTGAAGATTTGAAAAGATCAGAAATCAGTTTTGATTATCCGAAAAAGATTTGAATTGGCGAATTCATTTTTCCCATGTATGACAGACCAAAAACGTTGGTCTGTCATACACATGTTTTCTGGCGATTTCATTTTTCCCATGTATGACAGACCAAAACATTTGGTCTGTCATACACATGTTTTCTGGTGAACTCGTTTTTCCCATGTATGACAGACCAAAAAGTTTGGTCTGTCATACACATGTTTTCTGGCGATTTCATTTTTCCCATGTATGACAGACCAAAAACTTTGGTCTGTCATACACATGTTTTCTGGCGATTTCATTTTTCCCATGTATGACAGACCAAAACATTTGGTCTGTCATACACATGTTTTCTGGTGAACTCATTTTTCCCATGTATGACAGACCAAAAACTTTGGTCTGTCATACACATGCTTTTGGCGATTTCATTTTTCCCATGTATGACAGACCAAACTCTTTGGTCTGTCATACACATGTTTTCAGCGACATCGTTTTTCCCCATGTATGACAGACCAAACTTTTGGTCTGTCATAAACATGTTTTTTGGGCAAAATTGGAATTGGTTTTAATTTGATTTTGAGATAATAAAATTGGTGAGAATTTCATATTACTTGTTTTGAAATGGACTTTATGCAATGCTCATGTGAGTATTTGCATGGATTGATGTGAGTCAAGTCGTGGACTTGTGCTCGGAATTGTTTTGTGTTTTTGTTCATATGCAGGTGTTGCTTGAGGTCGAACATGGTCGATGATGGGACCGAGACAAGGTTCAGGGAAGAACTGAGGTCGTGAAGGTCGAGGATGTCATGCGAGATGTTTGGACTAGAGGACAATGCACGTGAGGTTGAGATCGTAGCAGCGTAGCGGCAGGTGGTCGTACGCGTGTATACGAATCAAGTGTGGTGTGGGTGCATGCATCGTGTGTGTGTTATGCAAGGTGTGCATGTGTGTGTGCATGCAAACGTGTGCGTTGTGTTGTGTGTGTGTCTGCATGCATGTGTGAATGCATTAAATGCATGTGTGCGTGAGTACCCTGAAAGGAGATCGGCCAGGAGTCCGAGAGGAGTTTGGCTCGGCTGGTTGCTGTCCGAATTTGGCTTGGAGATGAATTGGCGATCCGAATACAAGATGGAATAGGTGGCTGTGGAGTCCTTTAAATAGAGGTTGTAAGGGCTTAGAAAAATTGAATCGAAGGCAAAGCGCAAGAAGCAAAAGGTGCCTACAACAAAGAAGAGCTTGTGTGCTCTATCTAGTTGGTTTAGAGTTTTCTAATCTTTTGAGATTAGAAGATTTTTGGTGTCATCCTGTGGAAGATGGCTTTGGAATAAAGAGAAATTTATGCAATATTCCTTTCGTTTTGATTCTTGATTAGAAGATTTGCTCTTCATTTTATTAGAACTAGTTCTTGTTCTTATTTTGCTAATTAGTCTAGGGTTTTGATCTCTACGATATTAGATATTCTTCCGCTATTTAGGGGTCGTTAATTTTCCGAAAGAAATAGTTGAATTTTATTCGGCATCTATTCACCCCCCCTCTAGTTGCCTACTCGGTCCTACACCGGCCTTCAGGCTTCTTAGTTCTCCCTCGACCTCGACGTCTTGCAACAGGAGCATCAGCGAGGGAGGCCTCGGCATCTGAGGTGGTTCGACGGATATTAAGATATCTGCTTGGGCTTGAGTTCGGCGAAGGGTTGGAAGCATCCTCTAACCCAGGCTGGGGCTCAGAGTCCATAAGAACTACATATATACAGATTGTAGGTTATTATGAAGGACGGGTTGAGGAGGACATTAAAGGTAGCAAAATCTAGTTCATACATACCATTGGCACTACTACTTAATTACACATCAAACAGATTGAGCATATTAAATTTAAGACAATACAAGTTAATTGATTGATATGGCTCTCAGGCACTTGGTGTAGGAATGCTAGAGACTAGCTCTTACCTCATCTACACCTGGGTCAAGTTTATCTCATTTGAACTAAACAATTAACTATGTAAAGAAGGCCTTGAATCCTTACCTTCCTAATCATGCAGTTTAAGGTATTATTTAATCAATTTCACTGTTCTTATGATCATACCATTGGAATAATACATATATACCGATTGTAGGTTATTTAATCAATCGAACAAACATATATAGCAGTGCATATTGGCAAATAAAGTAACACATACAGTAATCAAAAGAGAACAACTACAGGTAAAGAATAATGAACAAGTTTTGCAGCAATGAAATGAAGTAAACAATTTTTAGCATGTAAGTCTACCGATTCAAGGCCTAATTCACAACATTAATTGTCTAATTCATCATTTGACCCAATTTGCATCATCGAGCAATAAAAGAAAAAGCAAAAGAGCACAAACAATGGACTACAAGATGCCTCGGTTTTAAAATAATATGGTACAAACAGTGACAAGTTCAATCATATCAGTAATCAAGTTAACATAATTGCCAATTGAGAAACACAAATAATATCAAGAGCACAAACAATAGGATAATCATAGATGAAAAACAGGATCCTCAGCTTTCCTTTCTTCAAAAATTGTGCGGAAGCATCCAGAAGCAGGAAATTAAGTCCCGCTGGTATACCAAGGTAGGATATGCTGTCCTACTATTGGAACTCGATCATGTTTCAAAGTAGGATATGCATGTATACCAAGGTATAATAGAAAAATTATCGAAGATCTATACATTTAGGATTTGCTATAGTTTCTAGAAAATAAAAAGTAAACATATGCCTCCTTTTCAAGGTCTGCAATCACATACATGAGCATTTCTGAAAAGGCATGCATGAAGTGTGAAAATATATATACGTATGTAAGCTTTCTGTTCTCATCCAAATCATATGATGCAATAATTATCAGTACGGCTATGATAACTCAAATTATTGATGGAGTGATGCGGTGAGAGTAATGCTTGTGTTGTAGCGATATGAACTTTGTAACCTAGTATGTCTGCATGCATACCTACTACCCCTACAACATACCTACCCCTACAATGAGCAATATGTTCTAATAAATAATTTCAAGAACTACCACTTATATAACGAAATAGCCAATATATCCAACTATATATTGATTCATCTCAGCTGAAAAAGAAATGAAAAAGGCGCTACCACGAAGCATATTGTTTCCCAAAATGTAAGCAACACATGTAGCACTAACCTACACATGCCAGTCATTTCCCAAATCCCTATCTTTCTGTACTTGACATAATCCATCCTATTCTCCAGACAAGAAAAATAGCTCAATAACAAGCATCGGGCAGGCGGGCACAAGAAAAATAGCTCAATAACAAGCATCATAGTGCATCGGGCGGGCGGGCACAAGAAAAATAACAACACATGTAGCACTAACCGGGCAGGCAGAAATGAGCATCGGGCGGGGCGGGGTTGCGCACGGCGGCGGGGTCGCGGGCGTCACCGGGCTGGCGGGCGTCACCGGGTGGGCGTGGGTGCGACATCCGGCGTCGGCGTGGGCTCCGGGAGATCTTGTGCCCGGCGGGGACGACGCGTGGGGACGAACTTGACGGGGCGGAGGTGGCCGACGGGGGCTCCGGGCGAGGCCGGGCCAGACGAGGGCGCCGGGCGGGGACGGGTCGAACGGGGGCACTGGGAGACCTTGCGGCGGGAGGAGAGACCTTTGCGGGAGACTTTGCGGGTGGAGCATTGTGTTCTTAGGGTTAAATGTGGACATTTATATGGGGCAGTGTCAGTGGCGGTTTTTATTAAGAACCGCCACAGATAGTCCTTATCAGTGGCGGTTTTTCTTAAGAACCGCCACAGATAGTCCTTATAAGTGGCGGTTTTTATTAAGAACCACCACAGATAGTCTTTTTAAGATTTCCTTTTAATATCAAGCTATGACTTGATGTATTAATGTACCTATAATATATATTAACTACTAATTATTCATAATTAATTTATCTATGATGAATAAATATATATTCTTACTAAATTTACTAATTGCTAATGGATGTATGTGTTTACTTATTTCACATGTGAAAATAAAAGAGTATTACAGATACCAAAAATTGCCATTACTTCACATAATACATATTTTTGACATTAAATTTCTATTACCCCACATAAATACACACATTTTGCCATTACTCCTACCTAATTATTTTCTTTCACAATTTGGCCTTCTTCATGATCATCGCGATGATAGGTGGCTTCCGGAGTAGTTTCTTCCTCGAGCCTGATGCTGCCATCTACGAAAGGAGTCAACTCATCGAACTGGTTGTACTCTTCCTCATCCACGACATTCTCAACTCCGACGATCCTTCGTTTTCCTTGAAGAACTACATGACGCTTCTTATCTGTCGGGTCGATTACATAGAAGACTTGTGCTACTTGCTTCGCAAGAACGAATGGTTCGTCTCTATATCCGACTTGCTCGATGTCCACAGTAGTGAAGCCGTATTTGTCCACCTTGACACCCTTTGGGAGTTGGACCCAACGACACCGAAACACCGGGATCTTGAAAATGCAGTAGTCGAGCTCCCAAATCTCCTCTATAACCCCATAGAAGCTGCTCTTCTTGCTGCCTATGTTGCCGTGAAGGCATCTATACTGAGACACCACTATTTTGGTAAGTACTTTTGCTATCCTGAGCTCGTGTAAAATGTATATCCATTTATGTCGTATCCTTGCCATGTCACGATTGTACCTGATGGCCTTTTTGCCAACCACCTCAACGTAACACTGGTTTCTTCACCAGACATGTGCTCCTTGAACCAATGATTGAACACACGATTGTGCTCTTTTGTTATCCAAACCTCTGATCGTCCACGATTTTCCCTCCATGACTTAGCCTTGTGCATGTCCATATACGGGGACACCTCCACTGACTGTTGCAAGACTGTGAAATGAGCTTGTTCGAACAGAAAATAATCATAAGAATTTGTGGATTTCTTTCCTATTACTCCTTTCCCAGCTAGCCTCCCCTCATGGCGTGATACAGGCACTCCTACCGGTTCAAACTCGTGCATGTAATCGATGCAGAACTCAATAACCTCCTCAGTTGCATAACCTTCTACAATGGAACCTTTCGGCCGCGATCGATTACGCACATATTTCTTCAGAACACCCATGTACCTTTCGAACGGGTACATCTGATGCAGGAATACTGGGCCACAAATATTTATCTCATTCACAACGTGAACAATGAGATGGACCATGATATCGAAAAATGATGGAGGAAAATACATCTCTAGCTGACACAGAGTCTTGACCACATCAACCTGCAGTTCATAAAGTCTAACGGGATCGATGACCTTCTGTGAAATCGTGTTAAAGAAGAAACACAACCTCCTGACTGCCTCTCGAACCTTGTTAGGCAAAATACCTCTAATTGCAATAGGGAGCATTTGTGTCATCATCACATGACAATCATGAGACTTCATGCCAGTTAACTTTAAATATTTCATCGATACCAGTTTCTTGATGTTTGCGGAGTAACCGGATGGAACTTTCACACCGTGCAAGCACTTGCAGAGGTCTATTTTCTCTTTCTTGGGCCAGTGTAGCATCTTTGAGGAAGGTAAAGTCGGCCTTTCCGTGTCTTGAGGATGTAGCTCAGCTCTGATCTTCATATCTTCCAGATCCCGACGGGCCTTGATCCATCCTTTGTTTTGCTAGGAATATTCAGTAAAAGGCCAAACCTTATTTGTCACATACATTCTTCTCTACATGCATTATGTCGATGCAGTGCCGAACCTCTAAGTCCTTCCAATAGGGCAAGTCCCAAAATATGGATCTCTTCTTCCACGTGGTTTTCTCAGTACGGGACCTCGATGTACCCCTCTTTCCAAGAACAACATTGATATCCTTAACCATATCATATACCTCTTCCCCGGTAAGAGGCCTTGGAGCTGAACCATCCTCCTTCGCACTGGCCGAATTGTTTTTTCATATTATGCAGGTGATTCCTTCCAAGGAACCGACGGTGACGCATGTAGACTGTTTTCCTCGAGTTATTAAGCCACACACTACTAGTTTCATCCAGGCATTGGGGGCAGGCTTTAGCTCCTTTTATAGTACGTCCAGAAAGGTTACCCAGGGCCGGGAAATCATTGATGGTGCAGAACAACAATGCGCGTAGAGTGAAGTACTCCCGTTTGTACTCATCCCATACCTGTACACCTTCATTCATAGCACAAGATCTTCCACCAATGGTTGTAGGTATACATCAATATCGTTGCCAGGTTGTCTCGACCCTTGAATAAGCAGCGACATCATAATGTACTTTCGCTTCATACACAACCAAGGAGGAAGGTTGTAGGTACAGAGAGTCACATGCCAGGTGCTATGAATGCTGCTCATGTTGCCGAAAGGATTCATTCCATCCGTACTCAACCCAAACCTTATATTCCTCGGATCATTTCCGAAGTTCTCCCTAAAGAGCCTATCGATGGTTCTCCATGGCGAGAATCACCGGTGTCTCGACTTTCCATCCCTCTTTCGCTCTTCTGAGTGCCATCGCATCAGCTTGGCATGCTTTTTATTTGCAAATAAACGCTTTAGATGAGGTATTACTGGCAAATACCACACCACTTTAGCGGGAGCTCCATTCTTCACCTCTATGCCTTTGCTGTCCTCGCCCTTACGCTTGTATCGCGATGCTTTACACACCGGACATACATGCGTGTCTGCGTAGTCTTTGCGATAGAGTATACAGTCGTTTGGACACGCGTGTATTCTTTCTACCTCCAATCCCAACGGACATACAACCTTCTTGGCAAAATACGTGGTCTTAGGCAACAGGTTGCCCTCTGGAAGCATGTCCGCTAAGAGACGTAGTAATGCTGTGAAACTCTTGTCGAACCAACCATTGCTAGCTTTCAATTTCAGTAGTGAAAGAACGGTGTGCAACTTTGTGTATTCCTCCTTGCAACCCGGGAACAAAGGTTTCTCTGAGTCCTCCATCAAACCCTTGAACTGATTAAACTCTCTCTCACTACTGTAGTTTCCTTCTGCATCGCTCAACATTTGAGCCATATTATTGTTATCATCAACGACCAACCTATCCTCATCGGATCCAAACCCGATGTCAGCTGCCATATTGTCGGCTCCGTCGTCGTCGACATTATCACATTGAAGTATGATCTTGTCGGGACCCCGAATTTGCAAATCCGGACCCTCTGTGTATTCAGCACTAGTCCAGGAACACGCTAGTGCACACAGTCTTAACATCGGTAAATATCACAATCATACCACTCGATACTAATAAAGTACTTTATTTAAATAGCCAAACTGGTTACTTGACCTTATGGTCAAGTTACAAATATATGCCTCGCAGGGCGAAACTTATTCAGAGAGAAATAATAGCAGCGGAAAATCAAATACTTCGTGGCGCCATCCAGTATACCACAGGCAAC
Source organism: Rhipidocladum racemiflorum (assembly GCA_036346355.1). NCBI lineage: Eukaryota > Viridiplantae > Streptophyta > Magnoliopsida > Poales > Poaceae > Rhipidocladum > Rhipidocladum racemiflorum. The sequence goes on from CM070586.1 coordinate 26,533,642, forward strand.
TGACTGGGCTCGCTTCCCTAAGTAGACGGTTCCTCTTGGAGCTCCTCCTCCAAAGCCGGTGTAGTCTCCTCTTCAACTGGTGTTGTATTGTGGCAAGGGTGAGTACTTGGTACTCAGCAAGTCATGCACAGAATGCAGCTAATATACTATATGCATGGCTTGGTACAAAGGAATAGCTCAAGGTATATTTGCAGTAAACAGCATTTAACAAGTAGTATAAGTAGATTCGAAAGCAGTAGAAACAAGTAAAGCATAGATAACTTTTCAAGGAGTTTAATACACATCTTCCCCATCCTAATCCTCATTTCCATCAACATCATTATTAATCCAACCCAGCCTTTCAAATCCAAGTTATTTTTGAGAAAATCTAACCCTTGACTGTAATTCCCAAGCGATGTCCAATACCGCGGACACGGCTATTCGAATAGATTCTACACTCAGCAGAGATTATGCACTTTACCCACAAGATACAGTCAAACACCACAAAGGCGAGTTCCCGTAACAAAGTCTTTCGGAAACCTCTAACAATACAAGTGGTCCTCCCCGGTTATTGCACACTAACCCTTCCCTTAGCTAAGGCGAAGTTTAGGCCAATCAACCGTTAGATGGGTACTGGCCTCGGCCCGATGCGCTCCCGTACAACCTACACAAAGGGTGAAGTAGACCTCCTGAGGTCCCACAGTTACGTTATTAGCAACATAGTCAACTAGGTCCGTCACATTACATACATGTGGTTGCACGTTAGAACATGTTCAAAGGCTTGCAAGGTTAAGTCCTTAGTGTGACCAGGGCAAGACTACCCGAAGAACCAAATCAACATCCCCAATGCCACAATGGCCCACTGATTATTCTTGCCACATGCCCCAGAAAAACTATTTATCAAACCCAGCTTGATTACCATGCACCACGTGCCATCAACATCACATGATACCTTTCCAAAACAGGTTCAATATATCATTAAGTCAATATTAACATTTGTTTGTCCAAAATCATGTCATGAGCACGTAGCAGGTCTAAGCAGTTTACTACAACGGTCTAAAACCCATGTTGGCAAGGTAATAATGTCCAACTAGTAATCCACAACTAGGGTGACAAGGGTCATGGCACGTATTTAAATAATCAAGGTGTCATACAGCAAATTGGTATTTATCTAATCCCCCATATTTAAATAAAGTATTTTCTAATTGAACTAGCATGCAATAGGTTAAATCAAAATAAGTTTCAAAATAGGATCAACATGGTCAAAGCACAACTTGCCTTCAAAAAGTACTTGCTCTTGGTCTTGAGTTGGATCCTGAGTCAATACTTCTCCTTCGAATACTTACTGCACTTCAACGTCTACTCGTAAAGCGTGCAAATAGCAAATACACGAATAAACAATAGGCAAAAAGTGTCCAAACATCCAAATAAAATCCATAAACAGAGAGAACATAATTTTATGAATTTTTAGAAACTGGAATCGTCAAATTTGGAGTTAAAATGCAAAAGTTATGATTATTTAAAGTTTAAATAATCAATTAAATAATTTTACAGAGAAAAACTTTAGTCCAAAAATTAAATAAAATTCATATTTAGGTAGATCTCAATTTTATACAAATTTAGAAATTTGAATCACTCAAATCGGAGTTGAAACGCAAAAGTTATAAGCGTTTGAAGTTTTGAAATTCAAATCAATTATTAAACCGAATTATTAAATCATTTTCTTTTTCAGAAAATCATTTATTGCGTCAGCCTGGACACGTGGCGATCTCGATTGGTTGGTGGCGTCACCGGTAGGTCCATGGACTCGGTCCACGCTCGGTTTGGGTCTACTGTGGACCGGTCCACGGCTCACGTGAGATCGGCAGTGGGTCCCCTCGGGTGGCGTCCGCTTCGGCGTCGGCGAGGCTCGGCCACCGGTGATAGGTGGGACCCATGGCGTCATTCTTGGCGTCGGCTTCATTTGGGACGGCCGGCCCGACATCTTGAGCCCGCCATGGCGTCGGCGTGGCGTCATGGTGCGGTTTGGTCACGCGTCGGCCGACACGCGGGCCCAGCGTGTCGGCGTCCTACCTGCCACGCGGCGTGGGGCCCGGCCCGACGCGGCGGTCGAGCTTCCCGACACGTGGCGCCAATCTCGGCCGTTGATTTGAAAATCAACGGTCGGATGGATCTAAGTCTCACGCGTTTGGGGTGAACGCGGTTGATCTGGACCGTTGGATCTAGATCTAACGGCTGAGATTGGATCTGGGATTTTGGACGAAATCTCACCGTGAGATGACGTGGCGCAATCTGGGCCCTTGGATGAAGATCCGACGGTTGAGGGAGCTTGAAGTCCGTCGATGGCCCACGGCGGCGCTGGCTTGTCGGAGTTGGAGACGACGACCACGGCAACGGCGTTGCGGGGCCCCTCCGGCGAAGTGAGAGGTAGCTTCGGGTGCGCCTCGACGCGAGGAGTCCAGTTCTGGGCACAACGGCGGCGGAGGACGACGGAGATGGCCGCAATCGGCAAAGAACCACGGCGGAGGAAGAGGCAACTCCGGCGGCGATTGCGGCTCAACGGGCGGCGGCCAGCGGCGTTGTCTAGGGCTACTGAGTGCGCAAGGTCAAGGCGATCCTCGGGGTGTGAGCGGGCATTAAATAGCCTCGGCTTCGCGCGGAAACCTAGTTTCCCGGCGGCGCGCGGCGGAGTCCGGCCGGACTCGGCGGAGACGACGACGGACAGCCGTCCACGTGGCACAATCAGCGCCACGATCGCGTGGCGTAACGGTTCGGGTCGGACGGCGGCTCGGCTAATGCACGGAAATCCTGACCGTTGGATCTTGATCCAACGGTTGGGATCGATTAGGTTTTAAAGCTGGTTCGGTCGAGTCACGTGGCTCGGGTCGGACTCGAGTCTGACTCGGACTCGGGTCCGGTCGGATGAACAGTACTTGACCCGACTTGAATTTCCAGCGATTTAATATTTAAAATAATTCCCAGTAATTCCTTTAATTCATTAAAAATAGCAAAATACTCTGAAAAATTCCAGAAAAATTCTGGAAAATATTTTAGGGTATTTGGGGCTCAAATAAAATATTTCCAACAAAATTTTATTTGCAAAATTAAATTCTTTAATTATTTCAAAATGGAATAAATTCAAATAAATTCCAAATAAATCCAAATAAATTCCAGAAAATTCCAAAAATTCACCAAAGTGCCAAATCGCACATGAATTTAAGAAAAGCAAAATTTTGGGGTGTTACAGATCTCCACTTCACCGTGCCTTGTCCAACATGTATAGCTAGGTACAAAGCCCCTCCGAATCAAGTGCAAGTGGATTTGGTCTTTGTCCGAAAACATCTTCTCATTCTTACAATCAATGCATGGACAATGTATGTACTCCGTCTTCTTTTGCAATTTGTTCTCCTCAGCTGCTCTTAGAAAAGCAGATACGCCGTCCATGTATTCTCGGCTGTAACGGTTTGCATTGCACATCCATCTCCGGTCCATCTACAATTAATTAAAGTAAAAATTATTATTATGCAATAACCTTAATTACATAAATCATCAACATATAAATTAATCTACAAAATGCTATGTTAATAAAAATGCAATGCAACTTCATTATCATTTATCTACCATATTAATAAAATTTATTGTTCATTAATATCCAACAATCTTAACTAAATAAATTTAATATATGCTTGCCATAATTTATCATCTAAGAAAGGTAGACAACAATTAATCTAATGGAGCAAGGTAATAAATTCATCATCTAGATCAATTAATCAAAGCTTTACAATTAAATAAACTAGATATAAACATTAAATTGCAACTACATATAAATTAAATATTAACTTTGCATTTGAAGAGAGTACAACCTTAATTAAACCATCATTGATCAAAATGAGCTAACAATAGCCACTAATGGAGCAAGATGTACACGCACGCACTAACAGTAAGAAAATTAATGGTAATTAGAAACAAATCTTAAGTACTATGCATAGCCAAAATTAAATTTTTCCTCTCAAGGAGCTAGATACGTCATCATCTCAAAATGCAAGGCAACTTCATCTCAAAATGCAAGGCAACTTCATCATCTCAAAATGCAAGGCAACCATAATAATTAAATTTAAGGATTTATTAATATCCAACAATCTTAATTAAACCCATGTAATATATGCTTGCCATAATTTGTCATCCAAAAAAGGTAGACAAGAATTAATCTAATGGAGCAAGGTAATAAATTCATCATCTAGATATAAATTAATCTACAAAATGCTAGGTAAATAAAAAAAATTGAATCTAAGCTTTGCAATTAAAGAGAGGATAATCATAGATCTAAACATTCAATTGCAACTAAATCACCACAAATGAAGAGAGGAGAACAAATTACTCACCTCTTAACAACCTTAGGAAGTAAAAGCTCAAGATTCCTTGCAAACAAAATCTGAAATCTGAAACTTTGCTCTTTTTTTCGGGGAGGAAGATGACCAGGAGCTTTTGTAGAGTGCTGTAGCGACTAGAATTTATAGTGGATGTTATTTGTGGCGGTTCTAAACTCAAACCGCCACAGATAATCATATCATTGGCGGTTGTAAACTACCATCGCCACAAATACTCAGATTATCAGTGGCGGTTTTTTCCCCCAGCCGCCACTGATAGTACACAAGTATCAGTAGCGGTTTTTTTTCTGAACCGCCATAGATAGTTAGATCATCAGTGGCGGTTTATGGTTCGAACCGCCACTGATAGCTATCGAAGTATCAGTGGAGGTTTCTAGTAAGAACCGCCATTGAGACTCAACTATCTGTGGCGGTTCGGAATAGAAACCGCCACTGATGACCCTGGCACCGGTTTGCACTAAAAAACCGCCACTAACAATCCTATTAGTGGCGGTTCCAAGCAAACCGCCACTGATAGGGCGTCTCCTATTTGCAGTTTTGTAGTAGTGCCCCTTCAAGCTATACAAAAGGTGTAGTTGACACCTCGAGGTATCACATGCAAGTTATTAGTAAACTACTCAACTAGGACCGTCCCACTCCGGTCATGTGGTTGCATGATTGACTCAGTTCAAATGCTTTCAAGGTTAAGTCCTTAGGATGACCAGGGCAAGACTACCCGAAGAACCAAATCGACTTTCCCGGTGCCACACCTGGCCCACCCGATCATTCTTGCCACATGCCCCGGTCTAAATCTATTTATCAAACCCAGTTGTTTACCATGCACCACGTGCCATCAACATCATCACAACACATGATACTTCTCAAAAACAGGTTCCATATCTCATGAAGTCAATATTAACATTTGTTTATACAAAATTGTCGGGACCCGAATTTGCAAATCCGAACCCTCTGTGTATTCAGCACTAATCCAGGATCACGCTAGTGCACACAGTCTCAACATCGGTAAACATCACAATCATACTCAACGAAATAGCAAAGTACCTTAATTAATTAACCAAACTGGTTGCCCGACCTTATGGTCAAGTTACAAAGATACGCCTCACAGAGCGAGGACTTATTAACAGAGAAATAACTGCAGCGGAATAAAATAGAATTCATGGCGCCATCCAGTATACCACAGGCAACTGATTGGGCTCGCTCCCTAGTTAGACGGCTCCTCCTGGTACTCTTCCTCTAAAGCTGGCGTCGACTCTTCTTCAACTGATGTTGTAATGTGGCAAGGGTGAGTCTTGGCAAAGGCGAAGTCTCGGCCAATCAACCCTTCCCTTAGCAAAGGCGAAGTCTCGGCCAATCAACCGTTCGATGGGTACCTGGCCGCAGGCCCGGTACGCTCCCCCGTACAACTACACAAAAGGTATAGTTGACACCCCGAGGTCCCACAGGTACGTTATTAGCAACTTAATCAACTAGGTCCGTCCCATTACGGACATGTGGTTGCACGTTTTACTCAGTTCAAAGGCTTGCAAGGTTAAGTCCTTAGGGTGACCAGGGCAAGACTACCCGAAAAACCAAATCAACGTTCCCGGTGCCACAACTGGCCCACCCGATCATTCTTGCCACATGCCTCGGTCTAAATCTATTTATCAAACCCCACTTGATTACCATGCACCATGTGCCATCGATAACAACATCAATAACACATGATACTTCTCAAAAACATGTTCCAGATGTCATTAAGTCAATGTTAACATGTAATTATCCAAAATCATGTTGTGACTACGTGGCAGGTCTAAGCAACATACTACAACGGTCTAATTACCTATGTTGGCAATTTAATAATGTCCAACTAAATAATCCACAACTAGGGTGACAAGGGTTTATGGCTCATAAGTAATTAATCAAGGTATCTGTGACACTACGGAATGCCGAGACTTTATAAAATGTGGAATTAGAGATTGTGGCATTACAAAATGTGAATCTTAAGGTCAAAAACATTATAAAATATGGAATTGGAGGTTGAAACCATACGTTATGAGGTTAATTTGCGTTTCCGGGCCGTTTTCGGGAGTTTGGGCCTTTCCGGGGGAGTTTGGGTCTAAAGGAAAGGGTCGTGGGCTTTGGTGGAATGGAGTTTGAGTCCTAATAGGAGTAGGAGACCTGGTTGGGGGCCTCCCCCAGCCCCTTTAGGCGTCCACCCCCCTTCCCTTGCACCCCCACAAGTCCTAGCCGCCCCCCCACACCTCCCCACCTCCTCCTTGTGGCGCCTCCACCTCCCCCATTGCTCCCCATTGCTCAACCACCTCTCCACCACCTCTCCTCCTCCCTTGCTGCCCCTAGGGGAGTTCTCCACCTCCACACCTCAAAGATCCATCCGTTGGAGCGCTCCGCGACGAGGAGATCCGGCGGGATTGGAGCGAGGAAGGAGATCGCGCGAACCGGGAGGAGATCTGTTGGAGTTTTCGTACGTCGGGCAAAGGTATGATCATGGGATTCCTTGGGGTTGATCTAGGTACTGTTCTTAGGGTGATTATAAAGTTTTTAGATCAATTGGTGGTGCTGGATTTGAGTAATTTGGGTTAGATCTAGATGTTGCCACGTTTCTGCTTTGGGACAGCATGAGCAGTCGACCTAGGGTTTACGTTTTCGCCAATTTAGAATCCGAATCTTGTCGTACGGATGTTGAAGAAGTTGTAGATAATTTCATTATATTTCCGTGGATATAAAGAAAGTTAAATTCCGCCCAGCCGTTTGAAAGTTATGACTGTTTTACCGAGCGTGTTAAAAATTGTGACGCGATTGGAACAGATCACGGTAATCTGTTGATTAAACAACTTTAGAGTCCGAATCAGTCTTTCCTTATACCTAGAAAAAGTTGGTAAATTTCCTAAGCTATGCGAGGATGTACTCGTTTAATTGATTCGGAGTCCTAGATCCCAAGTTATGCCTTTTGCAAGGCTGCTGTCCCGACGGGACAGAACCTCTGTTTTTAGGTTTTGCGAGTAATTGGCAATGTCGGGGTAGATGAGGGTTTGTGTACTGTTTTGTGGACATGATTGTGAGTGTGTGGTACCTATGTGAAGGTGGTGTGACCCCGGGAGTGCCTTCTACTTCCCGCCAATCCGTTGCACGTGGTTGAGGCAAGTGTGTTGTGATGGATATCGAGTTGTAGGTTGCTTGTTGAGAATAGATGGAATTGACTACATGATATATGTCCACTTGCCATGCTTTAATGATTGCCCATGATATGATGAGCATGTTTATTATGTTATGATGCCATGTGTTAATATGGGAGTTAAATATGATGTTGGCATAATTGCATACATGACATGTTACATGGCCCGGGCGGTGAGAAAGTCATATCTAATCCGGGAAGGTCGGTGAGAAAGATATGACTAATCCGGAGAGCCAATGAGTAAGTCCTACATCGTGATTCCATTCACCGCGGTGAACGGAAGCGAGGAGTAGGCACCCTCCATCTTCGGGATGGAACGGGGGAGAGGGTGCACACCGACGGGTGTGTACTCAACCATACCGGTATGAGTTTCCAAGGAGACATGAGCATTGCATTACATTGCATACATAATGATGATGATATTGTTAAGTGTTCATGAATGAGATGATATACATGATGGGAGATATTATTGCCATGATATTGTTCTTGTTGTCCATTGCAATATGCTTGCTGAGTTTCGAACTCACGCTTGTGTTTTCTTGTTGTTTTAGGTACCATGAGAACGGCATGCGGGGAAGGGAAATAGTCACACGCCCACACGTAGCTTCACCATATTGATTCCACAAGTCATTCTATTAGTTGTGATAGTAAACTACGTGTGATGATTATTGCGTTAAGGTTTAGCTTTGCTATGTGAGAGGTTTATTGTTCGTTTGGCACTTGGAGACTTTAAGTGCTTGATATTAGACTTATATTGTCGTTAAGTCTTTAATTATTGCTGTTTTAGCTGTCTCTCATATTGCCATAAATTGCTATACTGTTGCTCCTCCTTTAATTCATGTTAAAACAAAGGAGATGCTGCCGAAATCTCGGTTTTTAGCATGTGCGCCTTTGCTGGAATTTATGTTTAATTGTGCTATTTAGATGTTGTTTAGCTTATGTTTGGTAGCATTCAGGCATATTAAATGCCGGGGTGTTACAGTTGGTATCAGAGCGGGCTGTAGGTCCTTGGAATGTGAATTTTTTTGTGTCATGCTATAGGGTACAACTAAAATGTGATGTGGAATAACTTAGAAACATGGCTTAGGTATTAACTAAAATTTTGTTATAGGATAGCAACATTAAAACTTGCAAAAGTGGTATAACTAATCTAAAATTTGACACACAATGGATGCACAGTAGGAAAGGGTATGGGAATCGTTTCTTTACGCTTAAATGTTGTATTTAAGCTTTGATGTTGAATGCTTTATTTGTTAATGCATGTTGCTATGTCTATGACATAGATGATTGAATTGTTCTTGTTGTTGTGATAAAGTGGGTTGTGGTGCCGAAGGGTTTCGGCCACCTCTCTTATTTCATAGTAAGGGTGAGGTTTGACGGTGTGGCCGGTTAGCGCCACCACCGAAGAACTATTAATCCCTATAGGAGAAGAGTGCTTACCCTTTTCTGTCGTAAATCGGGTAGTTGACTGGAGTCAAATAGAAAAGTTTGGTGGTGGATTCCTTCGGATGTTCTTTATCGTTCTGTGGTCGGTCTTGGTTGGTTTTCTTGGTTTTAGTTGATGGAAACCAAAAGAAAAGTGTTTGGTATTGGATTTTCGCGGATCGTTCCGTATGCGGTTTGTGGTTTTGTCTTCCTTGGTTGAAGACGAAGAAGAGGAGTCTAGTGTTGCGCTTCTTCTGGGCGCCTTTCCAGTTTTGATGCCTTGTTTGTTGATTGCTTTATGGGGGAAGAAGCATTCAATTTATTCCTGTGTTTGTTTTTCTCCGAGGTTAAAGGAGTTTTTGCGGAGTTGTGCCAGACCTGGCTGTCAGGGCTGAAGTTCTGTGGCTTTGTAGGAGTAAGTGGTGTTTGATTTCATCATTTTACTGGTTTGAGAAATCATCTTTGAAAGCCCTTCTTGTTTCGTGAAAGTTTGGGGTTTGAGGTTAAGATTTTATTTGAAATGGATTACTTGATCGCTTGGTTTCCTTTAAGAAAATTGTCTTTCAACCATTTTTCCCTCTATGGGAGTCCTTGAGATTTAAAAAGTGTTTTGGAGAATTCCTCTTGCATGACCAAGTTTGTGTTTGTCTCATTGCAATTTTGAGAGTCAAGTTTTCTTATGAAATTTTGGGATGAGCTTTAAAACTAAAATGCTGCAAACAAAGTAAGTAGTCTTTTGACTGAAATCGTTTGTCCCTAGTAAGAATTGTTGTTTAGCATGTTTTGTAGCATGTACCAATATGGTTTATGGGATGACGTATTGTTAAGCTAATTTGTGAGTTGAAACAATTCAATGCGGTTGTTACCTCTAGCTTGAAATTAAATAGACTACTAGTAATGTAGTTTACTCTTAGCAAGAATGATTAAAGGGGTTAATGTCCATGCTTAAAAATTTGTTGCCTTGGTTTAAAAGTGCTTATAACCCCCGATTATGTTTAAAAGTTTTAAACCCTGATGCATAGTTGAAACATTAAGATGATGTAGACTGCTGTTATTGTTAAAGAAACTTTGCTGGTTGTTTAAAGATGCTCTAATCTAATGGATTAATAGAGAAATTTAATCGTGTTGCCTAGTGACTTTAATTTGGAAGTTGATTAGAGTTGCTATTTACGTTGTTGCAAACTACTAGTATATTTGGAAGTATGCAGTTGTGTCTCTACAATGCTAGTATTGATATCAATTGAGAAGACATAAGACTTATTGCTAATGATGTTGTTAAGGGCAGTGTTAATGCTAGTATTCAATCTATTTTAAATATTGGGAGTATGTTGTGTGGTGGTAATTTGTTATCACCTATGTATAGGGTAGCTAAAAGTAATGTTGTTGGTTGATGATTATGCCCATTTGTTGTTATTAACGATTAAGTAGTGGTGGTAACTGTTTAGATTACTCGTTGGAAAACCATGGTTAAAATAGAGGAAAATTTTAACATGTTGCAATGGAGTGAGCTTTGGATAATTAACATGATAAAATGATCTTATCCTTAATGAAAGTATAACTTAGAGTCTCACTTACGAATTCTTCCCTGTGGAGATAATATTTACATGTTGAAGTCATTGTTTAACTGAATAAGGTTCGGTTGTCGAGACGTGAATATATAGGAGGTATGAAATTTATATGTTGATCTTGCTGAAAGATTTGTTGAAGTCATTTTATTGATTGAACAAGTTTCAATTGTTAAGATTTTGACGTATGGATAGTATAAAATTGATAGGTTGACTATGCTCAAGTAGCTGTTGAAGTACTATGTTTGAAATATAGAATATGTTGTTATATGATTCGGTGATCCGTGGGGATCATGTCAATATAGTCTTGGTTGGGTGCCTTTTTGATAAGCATCATAAACCCTAATTAAAAGTGTTGGGAATGGTAACTAGAGGAAGAATTTGTTGTGAAGCTTTTGGTTTAATTGTGTTGGGGCTTCTCAGGGAGTAAATAGTGATTATTGATGTCTTTAATGGAAAGCGTAGTGGAGTACTAGAGATGGTTTTTTTTTTGCTGAGCTTGTGTTCAAAAGCTTTTGGACTGGTTTGGTTGTTTGCCATTTTGGTTGAAGGGTTTTCGGTCAAGGTGTTCCATATGCTGTGTTTCAGAGTTTCCCTAAAACTCGTAGAAATTGGTGCAAATATTTGGTTTTGGCTAATTTGTTTAGTTGGTGCTATGAGTATGGATTTACCCCCAAAAGTTTTTGAGTCGATCGCGCCCTTTCGCGTTCGCACTGAATTATCTTTGGAATTAATTTTAAAAGGAAGCAGATGGTCATAAAGGGTTGTGTTGGAAACTTTTGAGTTAAGCCCTTGATGTGTAACTCTGTTTGGCTAGAGTTGGAGTCATTTGAAAAATGTGTCTGGTGTGTGGATGTTTCACAAGTCTGGTTTTTATGAATGTTTCATAAGTGAATTTGGTTAGTGAAGAGTTTTCTTTTGGGATTGAGTTTCCCTCTCTTTTGATAAAATTTATGGCGGTTGTGTGTGCAGATGTTTGACTTTGGAGTCGATGTTCTGTTCCAAAGGGTTGAGTTTGATTTTGCGAGGTTTTGCAAGGTTAGTTTTAAATGGATGTTGGGTTTTTACACGATGTGGTGTTTTGTTGATTAACGATGTTGCCGTCATAGTCTATATGATTTAGCGCAACCGTCAGTGTTATGTGTATTTCAATCATGTGATACCGAGGAAGAAGTCTTTTGGTGAATGACTTTTCGGTATTGTTGTAACATGATGAAGGAATGATGAAAAGTAATCAGGACATCGTTTTTAGATGTTAAAAGATAAAAGAGTCGTTGAGCCAGGTCGGTGAGAAAGTCATATATGGAGATATGACTATTCCGGAGTGCTCTTGAAGAATGTGCATTCATGTCATGAAACGAGATTTCCCTTGTTTTCTAGTATGAAAAGAAAAGAATGAATAATTTCTGGTGTTGGTTGTGGTGAAAGGAGTTGTGTTTCCTTTGCGTTTTGGCTTAGGAAATTTAAAAATGAATATTCTCTGGTTGTTGTCGAATCCTTTCCAAAGTGGTTTTAGCGCTTTGGGGTTTGAGTTGTTGGATGAGGGCCACTTGGGTTCATGTTTATGGTTGAGCTCACTCAATGATTGTGCTCTTTATCGTGGTCCTTTGAGTGGAAGGTTGTGTATGACTAAATGCAAACCTTTGTGGAGAATTGTGTCGTTGAGGTGTTCCTCGGTAGGGTTGATTACATTATTAGTGGACCACTTGGTGGTTGCTAGTGATCGCTTTTCCTTTTGAAGTGTATTGGATCTTTTTGTCGTTGGGCAATGAGCGAGTTATGTCAACCGCAGAGGAACGTTTGGTCGTTTCTGTTACGCGAGTCTTACGGAAGTAGGTTGTCGTTCTGGTGGTAATCTTAGAGCGTTGTGTCTCTCCTATTTCGCGTCGTCTTGAGTATAAGGAACCACAGAATGGAGGTTGGTACCGTGTTTTTCTGGAGAGTAGCATGAGTTAAAGGGATCGGGCACTTTAGTGCCAAGGAATGCTTAGAACGGGGAGTTTGAGACCGTTTTCTTTTGTGGGCTGTTGAGGATTTATCTTACCGCTTGGGGTCGTGCTGAGACCGTGTGTGAGTACTTTGTGTTTCAATGTTGAGTAAAGTTCTCGCAAGTTTTGATTGTGAGTTATCTTTAGAGCTGTTAGTCTTTGATCCGTAGCTCCTTGCCTCTGAGTGCTGGCTGGTGCAAATCGTAGGGGCTTCTAAGCGGGTTCTGAGGCGTGAACCATAACTCCCTTTGATTTGGTTGTTTGCGAAGTGGCGTGTCTCGGATTCGGGGTCGAATCCTGTTGAAGAGGGGAAGAATGTGACACTACGGAATGCCGAGACTTTATAAAATGTGGAATTAGAGATTGTGGCATTACAAAATGTGAATCTTAAGGTCAAAAACAATATAAAATATGGAATTGGAGGTTGAAACCATACGTTATGAGGTTAATTTGCGTTTTCGGGCCTTTTTCGGGAGTTTGGGCCTTTCCGGGGGAGTTTGGGTCTAAAGGAAAGGGTCGTGGGCTTTGGTGGAATGGAGTTTGAGTCCTAATAGGAGTAGGAGACCTTGTTGGGGGCCTCCCGCAGCCCCTTTAGGCGTCCACCCCCCTTCCCTTGCGCCCCCACAAGTAGCCGCCCCCCACACCTTCCCACCTCCTCCTTGTGGCGCCTCCACCTCCCCCATTGCTCCCCATTGCTCCACAACCTCTTCACCACCTCTCCTCCTCCCTTGCTTCCCCTAGGGGAGTTCTCCACCTCCACACCTCAAAGATCCATCCGTTGGAGCGCTCCGCGACGAGGAGATCCGGCGGGATTGGAGCGAGGAAGGAGATCGCGCGAACCGGGAGGAGATCTATTGGAGTTTTCGTACGTCAGGCAAAGGTATGTTCATGGGATTCCTTGGGGTTGATCTAGGTACTTTTCTTAGGGTGATTATCAAGTTTTTAGATCAATTGGTGGTGCTGGATTTGAGTAATTTGGGTTAGATCTAGATGTTGCCACGTTTCTGCTTTGGGACAGTGTCGGGACCCGAATTTGCAAATCCGGACCCTCTGTGTATTCAGCACTAGTCCAGGAACGCGCTAGTGCACACAGTCTTAACATCGGTAAATATCACAATCATACCACTCGATACTAATAAAGTACTTTATTTAAGTAGTCAAACTGGTTGCTCGACCTTATGGTCAAGTTACAAATATACGCCTCGCAGGACGAAACTTAATAAAAGAGAGATAATAGCAGCGGAAAAATAAGATAACTTCGTGGCGCCATCCAGTATACCACAGCAATCGACCGGGCTCGCTCCCTAAGTAGACGGTTCCTCTGGAAGCTCCTCCTCCAAAGCTGGTGTAGATTCTTCCTCAACTGGTGTTGTATTGTGGCAAGGGTGAGTACTTGGTACTCAGCAAGTCATGCACAGAATGCAAGCTAATAGACTATATGCATGGCTTGATACAAAGGAATAGATCAAGGTATATTTGCAGTAAGAGCATTTCACAAGTATCATAAGTAGATTCGAAAGCAGTAGAAACAAGTAAAGCATAAATAACTTTTCAAGGAGTTTAGTAAACATCTTTCCCATCCTAATCCATATTTCCATCAACATCATTATTAATCCAACCCAACCTTTCAAGTCCAAGTTATTTTTGAGAAAGTCTAACCCTTGACTGTAATTCCCGAGCGATGTCCAATACCGCGGACACGGCTATTCGAATAGATTATACACTCTGCAGAGGTTATGCACTTTACCCACAAGATACAGTCAAACACCACAAAGGCGAGTTCCCGTAACAAAGTCTTTGGAAACTTCTAACAATACAAGTAGTCCTCCCGGTTGTTGCACACTAACCCTTCCCTTAGCTAAGGCGAAGTTTAGGCCAACCAACTGTTAGATGGGTACCTGGCACGCTGACCCGACGCTCCCGCACAACTTACACAAAGGGTGTAGTTGACCTCCCGAGGTCCCACAGGTACGTTATTAGCAACTTAATCAACTAGGTCCGTCCCATTACAGACATGTGGTTGCAAGATTGACTCAGTTCAAAGGCTTGCAAGGTTAAGTCCTTAAAGTGACCAGGGCAAGACTACCCGAAGAACCAAACCAACATTCCCCAATGCCACAACTGGCCCACCTGATCATTCTTGCCACATGCCCCGGTCAAAAGCTATTTATCAAACCCCAGTTGATTACCATGCATCACGTGCCATCAACATCACATGATACCTTTCCAAAACAGGTTCAATATATCATTAAGTCAATATTCGCATTTGATTGTCCAAAAATCATGTCAAGAGCACGTAGCAGGTCTAAGCCATATACTACAACGGTCTAATTTCCCATGTTGGCAATTTAATAATGTCCAACTAGTAATCCACAACTAGGGTGACAAGGGGTCATGGCACATATTTAATTAATCAAGGTGTCATACAGCAAATTGGCATTTATCTAATTTCCCATATTTAAATGAAGTATTTTCTAATTGAATTAGCATGCAATAGATTAAATCAAAATAGATTTCAAAATAGGATCAACATGGTCAAAGCATAACTTGCCTTCAAAGAGCACTTGTTCTTGGTCTTGAGTTGGATCCTGAGTCAATACTTCTCCTTCGAATCCTTCCGGCACTTCAACGTCTACTCGTAAAGCGTGCAAATAGCAATACACGAATAAACCATAGGCAAAAAGTGTCCAAACATCCAAATAAAATCCATAAACAGAGAGAACATAATTTTATGAATTTTTAGGAACTGGAATCATCAAATTCGGAGTTTAAATGCAAAAGTTATAGTATTTTAAAGTTTAAATAATCAATTAAATAATATTACAGAGGAGAACTTTAGTCCAAAAATTAAATAAAATTCATAATTAGGTAGATCTCAATTTTATACAAATTTAGAAATTTGAATCACTCAAATCGGAGTTGAAACGCAAAAGTTATAAGCGTTTGAAGTTTGAATCAAAATCTGAAATCATTATTTCGAATTAATAAATCATTTTCTTTTTCGGAAATTCTTTTATTGCGTCAGCAAGACACGTGTCGGCTCCTGATTGGGTGGTGACGCGTCACCGGTCCATCACGGCTCAAATTTGGCGTCGACAGTGGGACCACCGATGACGCGTCATGGGTGACGCCACGGCGATGGCCCGACACGCTGGCCCGGCGTGTCGCTGACTCCACGCCGCACGCGCCGCGTGGCGGCGGTTCGGCTCCCTGGACACGTGGCACGATCCTGGCCGTTGGTTTGAAATCCGACGGCTAGGATTGGATTTGGGCCTCATGTGCTTGGGGTGCACGTGGTTGATCTGGGCCGTTGGATCTTGATCTAACGGTCGGATCCCAATCTAACTGGTGCAATTCTTGCTACGTGGCACAACCTAAGCCGTTGGATCTAGATCCAACGGTTGGGATTAGATCTAGGATTTTCAATGGGGAAACTCACCGAGGGTGACGTGGCGCGATCTGGGCCCTTGGATCTTGATCGGACGGTTGGTGGAGCTCGGGGTCGACGATGGCTTCACGGCGGAGTTATGCGGTTGCGTGGCGAGGACAGCGACCACACGAAGCAGCGTTTGGGGCGTGCTCAGCGAGGTGAAAGGTCCTCACCGACGCGCTTGACCTCGGGCTGTTCCGAATCGCTCAACGGCGGCGGAGAACGGCGGACGGCGGCGGAATCGGCGTTTAACCGCGGCGGAACGGGATTCCAACTTCGGCGAGATCGTACGGGCAAACGGCGACGGCTCAGGCGAAATGGCTTGGCGGCGGCGCATTAAATAGTGCCCTCGGCTTCCGTGAATCTCGCGGAAACCGAGGCCCACACGTGGGCGGCGGCGGACTCCGACGGCGACACGGACAAGGGTGACGTGGCACGCGCACAGCCGTTGGATCGAGATCCAACGGTGCGTGGCTTTGGGTTCGGGTCGGACTCGGGCGAGCTGGCTGGCTCGGTCGGGCTCGGGTCCGGCGACGTGGCTAGGGTTCGGCCGAGTGGGTTCGGCTCAACCACGGGCTCGGGTCGGGTTCGGGTCGGACTCGAACTCGAGTCTGACTCGGGCTCGGTCGGAGGAACAGTAACCGACCCGGTTCGATTTTCCAGCGATTTAATATTTAAAATAATTCCCAATAATTCATTTAATTCAAGAAAAATAGCAAAATACTCAGAAAAATTCTGGAAAATATTTTAGGGCATTTGGGGCTCAAATAAAATATTTCCAACAAAATTTTATTTGCAAACTTAAATTCTTTAATTATTTCAAAATGGAATCAATTCAAATAAATTTCAAATAAATCCAAATAAATTCCAGAAAATTCCAAAAATTCACAAATGTGCAAAATAATATTTAGTTTCATGAAAAGCAAAAATTGGGGTGTTATAGACAGCATGAGCAGTCGACCTAGGGTTCACGTTTTCGCCAATTTAGAATCCGAATCTTGTACTACGGATGTTGAAGAAGTTGTAGATAATTTCATTATCTTTCCGTGGATATAAAGAAAATTAAATTCCGCCCACCCGTTTGAAAGTTATGACTGTTTTACCGACCGTGTTAAAATCTGTGACGCGATTGGAACAGATCACGGTAATATGTAGATTAAACAACTTTAGATTCCGAATCAGTCTTTCCTTATACCTAGAAAAAGTTGGGAAATTTCCTAATCTACGCGAGGATGTACTCGTTTAATTGATTCGGAGTCCTAGAGCCCAAGTTATGCCTTTTGCAAGGCTGCTGTCCCGACGGGACAGAACCTCTGTTTTTAGGTTTTGCGAGTAATTGGCAATGTCGGGGTAGATGAGGGTTTGCGTACTGTTTTGTGGACATGATTGTGAGTGTGTGGTACCTATGTGCAGGTGGTGCGACCCCGGGAGTGCCTTCTACTTCCCGCCAATCCGTTGCACGTCGTTCAGGCAAGTGTGTTGTGATGGATATCGAGTTGTAGGTTGCTTGTTGAGAATAGATGGAATTGACTACATGATATATGTCCACTTGCCATGCTTTAATGATTGCCCATGATATGATGAGCATGTTTATTATGTTATGATGCCATGTGTTAATATGTGAGTTTAATATGATGTTGGCATAATTGCATACATGACATGTTACATGGCCCGGGCGGTGAGAAAGTCATATCTAATCCGGGAAGGTCGGTGAGAAAGATATGACTAATCCGGAGAGCCAATGAGTAAGTCCTACATCGTGATTCCATTCACCGCGGTGAGCAGGCGAGAGTAGGCACCCTCCATCTTCGGGATGGAAGGGGGGAGAGGGTGCACACCGACGGGTGTGTACTCAACCATACCGGTATGAGTTTCCAAGGAGATATGAGCATTGCATTACATTGCATACATAATGATGATGATATTGTTAAGTGTTCATGAATGAGATGATATACATGATGGGAGATATTATTGCCATGATATTGTTCTTGTTGTCCATTGCAATATGCTTGCTGAGTTTCGAACTCACGCTTGTGTTTTCTTGTTGTTTTAGGTACCATGAGAACGGCATGCGGGAAGGGAAATAGTCACACGCCCACACGTAACTTCACCATATTGATTCCACAAGTCATTCTATTAGTTGTGATAATAAACTACATGTGATGATTATTGCGTTAAGGTTTAGCTTTGCTATGTGAGAGGTTTATTGTTCGTTTGGCACTTGGAGACTTTAAGTGCTTGATATTAGACTTATATTGTCGTTAAGTCTTTAATTATTGCCGTTTTAGCTGTCTCTCATATTGCCATAAATTTCTATACTGTTGTTGCTCCTTTAATTCATGTTAAAACAACGGAGATGCTGCCGAAATATCGGTTTTTAGCATGTGCGCCTTTGCTGAAATTTATGTTTAATTGTGGTATTTAGATGTTGTTTAGTTTATGATTGGTAGCATTCAGGCATATTAACTGCCGGGGTGTTACAGTATCATATTGCAATTAAAACATTTTCTAATTGAATTAGCATGCAATAATTTAAATGACATAGATTTCAAAAACGGGATCAATATGGTCAAAGCATAACTTGCCTTCAAAGAGTACTTGTTCTTGCTCTTAAGCTGGCTCCTGGGTCAACACTTCACCTTCGAAGCCTTCGGGTACTTCAACGTCTACTCGTAACGTGTGCAAATAACAATAAATAAATAAAATAGTACAAAAAAATGTTCAAAACTTCAAATAAGATTCATAAACAGAGAGAGCATAATTTTACAAATTTGTAGAAATTTGAATCGCCCAAATCGGAGTTGAAATGCAAAAGTTATAATTGTTTAAAGTTTAGAGAATCTATTAATTAAATATAAATAGAGGAAAATTTATGTCCAAAAATTATAAAAATTCATATTCAAGTAGATCTCAATTTTATAAAAATTTAGAAACTGGAATCGTTCAAATCGGAGTTAAAATGCAAAAGTTATAAGCGTTTGAAGTTTGAAAATTCAAATAAATCTTTAAACCGAATTAATTCATTTATTTTTCTATTGAAAATTCTGATTAATGACGTCAGCACGGGATTAGATTTTTCCACCGAATTATTTTTCTATTGAAAAATCAAATTATTGCGTTAGCCGTTCTATGGACTCGGTCCACGGGCGCACGTGACATTTACATACGGGACCCACTCGGATGACGTGAGCACTGACATCATCGCGCTCGGGCGAATAGGCTGACACGCGGGCCCCCACCGTGACGTCAGCGGTGACATCATGGTGCGGTTCGACCCGGTCGCTGACACGCGGGCCCAGCGTGTCAATGACACGCATGTACGTGTGCGCGCACGGTGCGACGCGGCCAGGGTACACGTGGCTTAATCTTGACCATTGATTTGAAAATCAACGGTTCGGATTGGATCTAGGATTCACGCGTTTGGATTAACTGCGGTTGATCTGGGCTGTACGATCTAGATCTAACGGTCTAGATTGACCCTAAGCACAGTGAGGTTCACGGCTACGCGGCTTAATCTAAGCCGTTGGATCTAGATCCAATGGTTGAAAATAGATCTAGAAATTAAAACGTGAACTTACCCACGGTGATGTGGACGAATCCTGGCCGTGCGATGGAGATCCGACGGCGGAGGAAACTCGCGGTCCTGGCAATGTCCACGGTGGAGCAGAGGCGCCGGCGCTGGGACGACGACACAGGGGACGGCATTACGGGGCTCCTCCGGTGAGGTGCGTGGTCGCGTTCGAATCGCCTCAACTCGGGGATCCCAGATCTGACCTCCTTCACCCCGGACAACGACGAACGGCAGCGGAAAGTGGTGAAAACCGAAGCGAAACCCTAGGCGACTACGACGAGCAATAGCGGGAAGATGGTGGCGACTAGGGCTAGGGCACGCGGGGCAAACGATGCAGGAGGAAAGGGCGAACATCGAGCACGTGTCCGGGCTTTAAATGCCGTCCCCAACGTCGAGATCTCCGCAGAATCCGCGGCGAAGCCGGTACGGGTGGCGGAGTCCGGCTCGTACACAGCCGGACAACGTGGCGCAATCCACGCCATCGACGTGGCCCAATCCACGGCTGGGATCGCTCGGGCGCGACGGATCTGAGTCGGCTTGGGTCAGGTGACGTGGCGCCTTCTCGGCCGTTGGATCCCAATCCAACGGTCGCACGCGAGTGGGTTTGGTCCGGTCAGTCCGGCTCTGGTCGGACTCAAGTCAGACTCGAGTCTGACTCGGGTCGGATGAACAGTGCTAACCCGGTAGATTTTCCAGCAATTAAATACTTTAATTAATTCCTATAAATTCAAATAATTCGAGAAAAATAGCAAAATAATCAGAAAAATTCCAAAAAAATTCTGGAAAATACTTTGAGACATTTTGGACTCAAATAAAATATTTCCAACAAAAATTTATTTAAAACTTTTAATTCTTTAATTATTTCAAAAGGGAATAAATTCAAATTAAATCCAAATAAATTCCAGAAAATTCCAAAAATTCACAAAAGTGCAAAATAACATTCAAACTTATGAAAAGCAAAAATTGGGGTGTTACAAAAATCATATCAAGTGTGCGTAGCAGGTCTAAGCAATAAACTACAACGATCTAATTACCCATGTTGGCAATCCAATAGTGTCCAGCTAAATATCCACTACTAGGGTGACAAGGGTTCATGGCACATAATTAATTAATCAAGGTGTCATACTGCAATTTGGCATCTATCTAAATCCCAAAAATAATTTAAACAATTTCTAATTAAATTAGCATGCATTAATTTGAATCAAACTAATTTTCAAAAATAGGAGCAATATGATCAAAGCATAACTTGCCTTCAAAAGTACTTGCTCTTGGTCTTGAGCTGGCTCCTGGGTCAAAACTTCACCTTCGAAGCCTTCGGGTACTTCAATGTCTACTCGTAACGTGCGAATAAAGTAATAAATAAATAAAACAGTACATACACATTGCTCAAAAATTTAAATAAAATCCATAAACAAAAGGAGCATAATTTTAAAATTTTAAAAAAATTTGAATCGCCTCAATCAGAGTTAAACGTAAAAGTTATAGCCGTTTAAAGTTTGAGAAATTAATTAAATAAATATAAACAAAGGAAAATTCATGTCCAAAAATTAAATAAAATTCACCATTAAGTAGAGCTCTATTTTATAGAAATTTAGAAACTGAAATCACCTCAATCGGAGTTAAAAACGCAAAAGTTATAGCATTTTGAAGTTTGAAACTATTTTTTTAAATCAATAAATCGAATTAAATAAATAATTTCTTTTTCAAAAAATGATTTATTGCGTCACCAGTGACACGTGTCACAACCAGAGCGTGACACCTGTCCTTGCTGACGTTAGCACCGAATAGCCCCCACGATGACGTCAGCGTGACATCATCGGCCACATGGCATGCTCTAGGTGCTGCCACGTGTTCGCCACTGTTCGGTGGACCTGGCGCACGGCTCTGGTTCGGTCTACGGTGCAGCCGGCGCACGGGCGATAGAGGCTGACATGCGGGTCCCACCTGTTAGTGGGTCGTGTGCATGGTGCGGCTGCGGCGCGGTGGAATCCCGCCCGCATGTTCAAATTTGAACGGCTCGGATCGAGTCCACCCATGCGGTTTGACCACGACGCGGCTGACCCGGCGGCCGACGCGTGTACAAGTCTACACCGTTGGATATAGATCCATCGGTCAAGAGCGAATTTCACAGTGACAACGTGACTCGACGTGGTCTAATCCTACCAGTTCAATTTGGATCCAATGGCTGAGATTTACCCTTGGTCAATTCGGCTAAGGCTACGTGGCTCAACCTACACCATCGGATCGAGATCTAAGGGCCTAGGTTACATCTTGTCTCTAGGGTGTTGGGTTACACGTGGGCTAACCTGGGTTGCTGGATGGAGATCCGACGGCTGTCCAAGCTCGAAGCGGCGATGGCGGTGCGGCAGCGCGAGGTTACCGGAGCCGAAGAAGACGACCATGGGCGCGGCGTTTCGGGGCCGTTTCGGCGACACGAAGGGTATCCACGGGAGCGCCTCGCTTCGATGGCTCTGGTTCTGCGCACGTACAGGGCGGGGAAGCGGCGAATGGCGCCGGGGAAGAAGGAAAAGCTCGCGGCAGCGCGCCACAACTTCGGCTAGCAATTAGACACGGCTGGCGGCGGCTAGGGCACTAGCGGCTAGGGCAAACGAAAGAGGGCGGTGCGGTGCACCCCCCGAAGGCATTTATAGCGCGCGGGTGTCCGTGTCAGGCCCGGATTCCGCGGCGGCGATTGCGCGCTGGTCAGTTCCAACTCGGAACCCTAGCGGCGAGTCCAGATCAGAGACAACAACGGAGAGCCATCCACATGTCCCGATCGACGATCACGCTCACGCGCCGACGCGGACAGCGCTCAGCCGACGAATTTCGATCCAATGGCGGATCGGCGAGGGTTAGGGTTTGGGTGCGATCGGGTCTGAGTCGGGTGCGGCTGGTCCGGTCCGACTCGGGCTCGGGTCTGACTCGGACTCGGTCGGATGAACAGTGAAACCCATTAGGGTTTTCCAGCGATTTAATATTTAAGAAAAAATTCTAGTAATTCAAATAATTCAAGAAAAATAGCAAAATAATTAGAAAAATACTGGAAAATACTTTAAGACATTTTGGACTCAAATAAAATATTTTCAATAAAAATTTATTTGAAACTTTTAATTATTTAATTATCTCAAAAGGGAAAAAATTCAAATTAAATCCAACTAAATCCAAATAAATTCCAGAAAATTCCAAAAATTCTCAAAAATGCAGAATAACATTTAAATACATGAAAAGCAAAAATTGGGGTGTTACATGCATGTAAACAAGAATGTATGTGACAGTGTGCTTGGTCTTTTACTGAATATTCCTAGCAAAACAAAGGATGGACTGAAGGCACGAAGGGATCTGAAAGATATGAAGATCAGAGTCGAGCTACATCCTCAAGACACCGGGGAAGGCCGATTTTTCCTTCCCCCAGCTTGCTACACTCTGTCCCAGAAAGAGAAAACAGACATCTGTAAGTGCTTGCATGGTGTGAAAGTTTTGTCCAGTTACTCCACAAACATCAAGAAACTGGTATCGATGAAAGATTTGAAGTTAACTGGCATGAAGTCTCATGATTGTCATGTGATGATAACATAAATGCTCCCTATTGCAATTAGAGGTATTTTTCCTAACAAGGTTCGAGAGGCAATCATAAGGTTGTGTTTCTTCTTTTACGCGATTTCACAGTAGTTCATCGATCCCGTTGGACTTTATGAACTATAGACTGATGTGGTCAAGACTTTGTGTTAGCTAGAGATGTATTTTCCTCCATCATTTTTTGATAGCATGGTTCATCTCATTGTTCACCTTGTGAATGAGATAAATATTTGTGGCCCAGTATTCCTACATCAGATGTACCCGTTCGAAAGGTACATGGGTGTTCTGAAGAAATATGTACGTAATCGATCTCGGCAGGAAGGTTCCATTGTAGAAATGAACTAAATTGAGAATACATTCTAATTGGCCGATATAGCTGGATATAGTTGATATCAAGAGATTATCTGAATTTGATTCTTCAGCTGTTCTAAAGCGTCCATGTTAATAAAGATTTGAGCATTGCATAAGATTGATTATGTCCTATGATAATCTGATTGATTGTCCTTTTGTCATTTATACTTGGCCATAGAAAGTAATGTTATCTTGTTGTGTGGAAAACGATGCACTGCTAGTGATTTACCCATCTGCTAGTGATTTTGTTGGCCATCATTGGAATGTTTTATATTGGGTATGCACTTACTTTTTTGATTGCTACTGCTAACACCTTTCTCTTCACATGTAGCCTCTAGTAAATGATGTTAAATGTTGTTAGGAATGATTGTTGATTGAATGATTGAATGATGTTAAATGATTTTGGAGAAGAGACGACATTGCATAACAAAAAAGTAATACACAAATACAATTGAAGTGTTACAACTAGTGGTGCATATCTGACATCTTCTCTCTTCTGTAAAATAAAACCATAATGGCCTCTACTCATAACAACACTTCTCATCTTGCAATGAAATGCTGTCATTAATTAAAATTTTAACCTTTATCTTCTATACACAATAAGACCTTTGTCCACACTATCAGAACAACAAGTTTTGATATTTCCTTAAACTTCCTCCAATTCATCCATTTTAAGATATTTTCGTAATTCCTTAAATTATGTTTACTTTCGAAATGTAGTTCTTATGGAGTCTGAGCCCCAGCTTGGGTTGGAGGATGCTTCCAACCCGACCCCGAACTCAAGCCCAAGCAGATACCTTAATATCCATCCAACCACCGAAGATGCCGAGGCCTCCCCCGCTGCTAGAGATGTTGATGCTCCTGTTGCAAGACATCAAGGCCGAGGGAAAACTAAGAAGCCTGAAGGCGGGTATACCATCTTGGAGGTCTCAGATGCTGGAGTCCCTCTTAAACTGGAAAAAACGGCATCAAAATATAGATCAACATGCGGGTACATCGTAAGGGATATCACCTATTTGGATTGGCACAAAGTGCCCCACGCCATCAAAATGGATCTATGGATAGAGCTGAAAGAAACTTTTGAATTCCCCAAAGATGCCGAAGAGCTCGTGCATCGTAATGCGTTGATTACCATGGATGTCGCATGGAGGAACTTCAAGTCCAAGCTGAATACAAACTATGTGATGAAAAATTGGTCAACCATCGGAGATTATCCTAAAGTAGAGCCATATTGGGATGAATTTGTTACGATGAAGCAGCAATAAAATCCAGTGAGGACCACCGACAAATTGCAAGGAGGAACATTCACCCCCACAGACTAGGCACGAGTGTGTACGCGGGTAAAATTCCTTAGTGGGAGAGGCAAGAATTAGATGCAGTCCGATCGACTGGCACAAGTCCCATGGCCGGACTGCCGGACCGAGTTAAGCTTTATGTGCTAGCAAGGGCATCTATCATGTCTGGTGGGGGCTTATCATTCAAAAGCAGCGATGATGAAGCAATCTCCCAATGAATTCAGGAGCTGCACGTCGAGTGCACCCAAGGAGATTTTCACGCAGATAGGGAGAAGGACGAACTAACAAAGGCCTTTGGAAACAAAGAGCACCGTGGTCGGACACGAGGCGTTGGGGTTAAGGTTCCCTAGAAGATAGGTTTCCCAGAGCACGGAGACTCTTACAGGAGTCGCAAGAGAGCCAAAGAAGAGCATGTGGAACGGGATTTGGAGCAAATGAAGGAAAAGATGCTTCGAGAATTACAAAGCACCATAGAACAACAAGTTCAACAAAAAGCACAAGAAGCCATGAGCCAGTTGCAAGGACACAACACTGTTCTCGCCAGCCCTATGAATCGTCGTAGCAGTTGCGTGTTCACACCATTGGTACAACCGGATAACACCCATTATCCTGTGGATGACATACAAGACCCCACACCCTGCCAGCTCAATGTGCTTGTCATGAACATATTTTTACAGGCTGCTACAGGGATAGCTTATCCATACCAAGAAGGGGATGTTTTACACAACTCTCCAATAGCTCCAGGTTATGCAAAGGTCCAGGTGGACATGGTACTTCCACAGTTTGCCGACATCGGGCTAGAAATACCCTGCAACGATGAGGTTACAACTCTAGGAAGTGCCGTTCACACATTCATCCAATGGCGTAAGCGTGACATTGTCTGGGACCATGTAGCGCTAGCCTCTCATGATCAAGAACTCTCCCATTCATCACCAATACCTGAGCGTCAAATGGCTAGTGTGACCACTTCAAAAGAGCCTATTCTAGGAGCCCATTCGTCATCAGCACCTCGACATCAAATGATTAGTGTGACCACTTCAAAGGATGAACTTACAACCCCTGATCCGAAGAAATGGCACATTTGACAAGCCATATCAGTTAGATCAGGCGAAGCCAGAACAGAGTATGATGTTGTCCTAGGAAAAATAAAGGGCAAGGCGAAATCTACAGTACAAGACAATCAAGAAAGACTGCCATTCGAGATTGGGAAGCCATTAGTCACCGAATCGAAGTTAAATAGCCTAACATTCATGTTGCAACGATTACATATCTGGTACATGGAGCGATCCAACCAAGAGATACTCCTGAAGGTGATCACTGCCATTTTCCAAGAGGAACATTTTCACCATGAGGGGGGTGGCTACTTCCTGATAGAATTCGATAACCTGCACAACTTGTTCAATCACGATGCCCTCGACGTGTGGTTTTTGAGATGTTGGTCACTGTAAGTGTCTAATATATAAATCATGGTTTACATTCACGTAATACCAATAAATTTCATGTCTAACTTCTTCCTTATCTTGATATGAGATGATTGAATTGAGAAGAACCAAGGGGCCCATGGGATTCCTCGACCCGGGAACAGTCTTCCAGACCGAAGTCATAAGAGCACCAAAGGAGGTTGAGGAATACGTATACAGAGCGTTGCTAAACTACAAGACAAGGAGTTCATACTTCTTCCATAAAATTTTAAGTAAGTTTCTCACTGGCTAGTTAAATTACTTGTTGAATTTGTTCATTACTCTTATCCTAGGACTAATGACTATAGCATCATACATGTGTATGTAGGTTCCATTGGATTCTTGTAGTAATTACTCCCAAAAAGAGCAAGATGCTGATCATGGACCCGCTGGACAAAGATGAAAAAAGACTACGCAGAGCTACTAAGTCTAATGAATGAGGCGTTCAAAAGATATTGTACAAAGAGCTTGAGATACCACCCATTCCAGAAATCCCTTTCAGTCCGTAGTAAATTTCTGGTACGCACGCAAGCAATATTCTTATATCGCATTTCATAGTAAATAACTCCTTCCATGACATTTTAGTTTATTCAATTTTTGCAGTGTCACAAGCAGTCGCAAGGCACAAATTTATTTGGGTACTTCGTGTGCCAATACATGCGTGAAATCTTAGGTTCTACAATAGTAGACAATGACGTAGAGGTTTGTCATGCTAACATTACACATTTATTCGCACCACTCAATTTCTATATATATACTCTGAGATTTAATTTTCGTACTTGTAGCGCCTCAAATTGCCTACGGCAGGACTACATCCTTTTGAAATCCAAGCCATTCAGTGACAGCTCGCGTACTTCATCATGAAGGAAATCATCAACAAAAGGGGCGAGTTTTATGATGAAGACAACAACGATCCATTGATCTATACTCTTCTTACACGTCCTTCGACTCCAAACAACTCTGAAGGCTCGTAGGCTTCTAGTTTAGAAACGAGTTTAGCCTTTATTATTTAACTTTTGTTTAATTATAAAATGTAGATTGATGCTTCATTATGACTAATCTTATGTATTATTTGATCTGTTATAATGTGTGTGATATAATTGTTTTGTGTGTGATATAATTGTTCTGCGTGTGATATAAATTGTTATTTGTGTGCTGTTTCAGAGGGCATGGCTAGAACTTCCTAAGGCTAGCCAGAAATGCCGGTTTTATATTTTGTGGGAAGAGCATTATCAGTAAAAACTGTTAGTGTTATGCCCTTGAGGCAGTCATATAGATGATTGTAGCATGACTATGTTTATGAATAATAATATGATTATTGGTCCAATGAATGTATATCATTATATTGATCAGCATGTATGTGATTTGCTTATAAAACACTTTACTTATTGATATAATTCTGTAAGTATCTCTGATCGAATATCATCGTAGAGGACAATGATGAATAGATCAGCACATGTATTGATCGATGATCATGTTCCATAGATCATGGGATATGGAGATATCATCAATACATTGTGAACACATGTTGAAGAACATGGGTTAGATAGACCCACAATGAGACACTACGAGAATGTTACATTCTTATGTGTCATCAGTGTATCTCATACATAGTAGATGTATGATCCTTAGACTTGAGAGTGTCACATTCCATACATGTGTAATATTATACCTTGGGGTTGCCAAACACTATTTCATAACCGGATAGTTATAAAGGTAGCTTTTATGTTTACTATGAAACATGCAGAGGAAAGTGAGCACTCAAGATGGGATTTGCCACTCCAGTGTAACGGAGATATATGTTTGGGCCACTCGTGTGATGTGCTTAAGGAAGTGCATGGCCATGCCATGATTGAGGAGTCAATCACAACTTATTAACATATCATGGATACGAGAAGTGGATTGAATTGTCAAAGGATGACATGCTTCTCGCCTTGAGTTCAATCTTCATATAGTTTGGCCAAGGGGTTATTACATGAGTACTTTTGATAGGTTCTATACGATTTGATCATGATGCGTTTGGGAGTTGGCATGCCCTGGATGGAGCCGATACCAACTATTGGATTGGAAAAGAGTTTTTCGAATCAATGTCCAAATGTACGTGAACCTATAGGGTCACACACTTAACGGGCTGGGACGCATTAATCCAAATTGGATCTGTAATTAATGGACCTTGTGGGCTTAGCGCGCAGATGGGCCCTTGCTTTTTAGGGTTTCACCTCGTGGCTATATAAGGAGGGTAGGAGGGTGGGCGCAGGACACTCTTCCCTATGGTTTAGAAGTGTTTCGCCCAAAACCCTAGCCTCCTCCTCTTGTTGCCCCTGCCGAGCGACCCGATGCTTGCACACCGACGCACGGCGTCCCATCCCCGAATGTGTGGACTACTGTGGTGACACTGCTACAACTGCGATGTGCGAGGACGATCCGCAATTGTGCGTCTAGTGGTAAACTAATCTATGATCATCTTCTTGTGAGTAGCTTTTTCTAGTTATGTGGTAGAAATTTTAATTTGTGCTAGCGTAGCATACCGCGTTCCCCAACAAAAACCGCCACTGATATGAGCATTATTAGTGCCGGTTTTTAGTTGGAACCGCCACTGATATGAGCATTATTAGTGGCGGTTTTTAGCTGGAACCACCACTGATAATATTATCTATGGTGGTTTTCAAACCGCCACTGATAATTTCCGATTATCAGTGGTGCTTAATATGTGGCGGTTCAAAAACTACCACTGATGCCTCTTTAGAACCGCCACTGATGTCCCTCTCCATAGTAGTGTGGGTTGAATAATAAACTGACCGTCATAAATCAATCTCAATGCCAATCAAGAATATCCGAGAACAATCACAATATATAAATACATGATATAAGAGAATATCAACTCTTTTCTCTATATTGATTGTAGATTGATATTCTCTTGTACAATAGGGTGCTAAATCTGTACCTAAAATCTCTCAAAGATTGTTTTGTAATTCATCCACCAAGACTAAAAGTTGAATTATATCTTGACAAGAATGAGTTAGTTCACAAACTGGAACCAGTGCCAAGCAAGCACCTGAGATCAAGTGAGGTACTAGAGCCAAGCAAAAAAAATGGGCGGACCACCAGTCCCCATCGCCTGCTCCGTTGCGAGCGCATGAGTTATGTGTCGTCATGCCTGCTGTGGCAAACTGCACGCCGCCACCGACGCTGGATTAGGCGAATCCAAGTCGAGCAAGACATGCGCCATCGAATCTAGGAAGCTGCGCCTATCTTCTACACATAGAAGAAAAAAAAGATATAGAAGTGTTACGATCATCCACAGAGAAGAGGAAGTTTGAGAGAGGAGAAAGGGATAATTCAAGGGAGAGTCTAGAACAGGAGCACTCTGGGTGGGAATTTGGGAATTGTATTCGTGCTCCCCTCTCTCTCCTTGCACACACAGTTATATCCCTCCCATATGGTCCAACCAGTCTTTCGTCAGTTAAAAGACACACACACATGCTAGCTATTACATGGGCTCAGCCCAACTCAACGCTACCCTTGCCACATCTTTCGTGCGCTCCTCCAGAGGTCGTGACTCTTCAGTACTGGCAGCCAAGTCTGTATTGACGGAGTGATGTGGGGGAATGTGACGCTTCAATTGAGAAACATGTACCACATCATGAATTTGACTCGAAGGAGGTAGATCAAGCTTGTAAGCCACCAAGCCAATACGCTTCAGAATCTTGTAAGTGCCGAAAAATCAAAACGCCAATTTCTGGTTGCTGTGTTGAGACAAGGAGGATTGCGCATATGGTTGAGCTTTGAGGTATACCATATCACCCACTTGGAACTCGCGCTCAGAGTGATCCTTGTCAGCTTGTTGTTTCGTCCGTTGTTGTGCCCGAAGGAGTTGCTGTTGAAGCATAGCAGTGAGATATTCTCTCTCCAATAACCATTCCTTCAGATCAGGTACCGAACAAGCATTGCTATCACTAATGCCCAAGTGACGAGGGCTATGGCCATAAAGCACTCCAAAGGGAGTCTTGCCCAGGGCTGAATGGAATGTTGTGTTATACCAATACTCAGCTAATGGAAGCCAATGGAACCACTTCTTGGGACATGCATAGACTGCACAGCAGAGGTAAGTTTCAAGGCATTGATTCAACCGTTTCGTTTGCCCATCCGTTTGTGGAAGATAAGATGAACTCATCTTCAATTGTGTGTCCAAAAGTTTGAAGAGCTCTTTCCAAAGATTACTAGTGAAAATGCGATCTCTGTTTGATATCAAAACCTTGGGCAAACCATGTAGTTTATAAACATTATTCACATATACCTGAGCTACTTGGAATGCTGTAAAAGGGTGTGCCAAGGGTATAAAATGGGCATACTTGGAGAACTTATCAATGACTACCAGAATCACATCATGGTTGTGCGACCGAGGTAACCCTTCCACAAAGTTTAAACTGACCACCGACCAAGCGTGAGTAAGCACTGGTAATGGCTGCAATAGACCTAGAAGCTTCACATGTTCGGACTTTTCCTGTTGACAAACTGTGCATGCTTGCACGTAATTACGCACTGAATCTTTCAGCTTTGGCCACACAAACAAGCTTTTGATGCGATGATAAGTCCCCTGAACACCCGAATGTCCTCCAATGCTGTTGCTATGCGATGATTGAATAATATGCTCCTGAACAATTGGGTTATTGCCCACCCAAACATGCCCTTTGTATCTGATGACTCCGTTGTGCAAGGAAAAGCTCGCATCCCTTGGGTTGCCGATACTCAGTTCAATGAGCAATTGTTTTGTGAACGAATCATCCTCATAGCTAGCTAACAGATTTTCCATCCAAATGGGCTTGCAAGTAGATATGGCAGTGATCTCCAATTGGCCAGGACGCCTAGAGAGAGCATCTGCTGCTGCATTGGTAATACCCTTCTTGTATTGAATGCGAAACTGTAAGCCCATTAGATTGAGGAAAGCTTTTTGTTGCAACTCTATGCCGTCCTTTGTGTGTGAATTTCATCACCTTCTGATGCCAATGGATCCACACGGGACTATGATCTTCAAGCCAGTATGCCCCAAGGATCATGTCATAACAGCCCGGGGGTAAGATGCAAATATCATAAGAGAAAGAATGCCCCTATACCCACCTATTCCATAGATGGAATTTGTTGGTCATAAATCATGGTACCCCCATCCGCTGCCACAAATTTGGTAGGCTTCACAGTTATTGTGGTGCAATTCAATTTGCTCACTAAAGCCTCATTGATAAAAGTTGATGCACTGCCTGAATCAACCAAAATTAATACCTCCTGTTTCCCAATCAGTCCTTGCAAACGCAGAGTGCGTCTACGGCGAAGAGGATTCAGTGTATACACCATCACTGCCATCAATTGATCGCCATCATCAGATTCTACCTCCGTTTCCCCTATTGCTCTATCTGTTACCTGGAACACTTCCATCAATTCCTCCAAGATTTGAATTGGCACTTGAGTTGGACATTCATGAGTTTTACTCCATTTCTCACCACATGTGAAACATAATCCTTTTGCTTTCCAGTATGTCTTCAGGGATTCAAATTTTTTTGCCCTTTCCATATTGTCCAATTTCTTATGATCCTCATACCTCTTGCCTTCATATGTTTTCACGAATCCTTTGTTTCTATCAATGTGAGATGGAAATCGGGACTGGACTTTACCTCCTTCCCGGTGATCGGATTTGTGAATTCCTCTCTTGCGGAAACCTTCCAATTCCTCTTCCTGCATTAAGGCCAGAGCATACACCGTCTCCATATCTTCTGGACGATGTAAGAATACTGCAAAGTGTATATCATCCTGCAATCCTTCCAAAAATCAAGACACAAAAAATAATTCGCTAGTGGTAGGATCTTGCAACAATATCTGATGCCGATGTTCATCAAACTGCTCTATGAATCCTGCTACTGATCCTCTCTGGCGCACACACAAAATCTATCTCATATGTAATGCATGTTGATTTCATCCCCATTTCTTAAACACCCGAGTCACCAAATCGCTCCACAACTCAATTCTGCCATGAGCCTCTACCGTCTCTAACCAGAGTGCCGCCTTCCTGACAAAATTCAGAGATGCAAAACAAGTTTTCAGGAACTCTTGAATTTCATACACTTCAAAATAAACTTCACACTTCTTCAACCAAATCTTCAGATTATCCCCATTGAATTTTGGAAAATCCATTTTAGGCACCATATGTCCCTTATGCCCAATCGATACCCCCGATAGACTTTGACGATCATCCTCTATCCTCTCCACTTGTTGTACCTGAACACTGGACGCACCTGGGGCCATAGATGTATAAGGATTTGCAAGTAGTCCATCTACCGACCAGCGAGTTGCGATGCCCTTGCCATGACTGAGATTCTGATGCGTAGCCTCGATGATCTACCCTGGTGTAGAAGGGAACTTCCCTTGAGGTGAGACCCCACGCCCCTAAGACGGCACAGTAAGTAGCGGCGGCGGCAGCATCGACTCCAATGCGGCCACTCTCAAGGCCTGCGAATCCACCACCTGACGCAACTCCTTCATCACCTCCATTTGATTCATCCACCAAGTCTTTTTCTCCTTCAGTTCATCCATGAACTGTGCCATCATCTGCTCGATTCCAGTGAACTGGGCCTCGATTTTCTCCATGGATGTTACCATCCTCTCCTCCAACTTGGTCAATTTCTTTTTGGGCGCCAGATCGGAGGCGGGCTGGCTCTGATACCAAATGTTACGATCATCCACATAGAAGAGGAAGTTTGAGAGAGGAGAAAGGGATAATTCGAGGGAGAGTCTAGAACAGGAGCACTCGGGGTGGGAATTTGGCAATTGTATTCGTGCTCCCCTCTCTCTCCTTGCATAAATAGTTATATCCCTCCCATATGGTCCAGTCGGTCTTTCGTTAGTTACAAGACACATGCACACGCTAGCTATTACATGGGCTCAGCCCAACTCAACACTACCCTTGCCACATCTTCCGTGCGCTCCTCTAGAGGTCGTGACAAGAAGTTAGCGTCTAACAGTTGTGATAATTTTTAATGTCGGTAGAGATCCTTCGTATTATGGATGCTCCAAGACATGGATAGTAACCACGTTATACCTTACTCCTACTTTGCTTGAATTCTGACATGTCTGATCTATTCCACATTTCTACTTCATCAAAGTTTCCGTACCCTAGCGAAGTGAAAAAAGGTTCCATACTAATCGGTTGTAGCATGCATCTTCGAACACACACATGGCATATATTCTTTTATCCTCGAGTCGCCTGTCGGCAAGGAATTCTTGCGAACAAAGGTGGCGACTGGATATTTAGGGTTTTATTTGGAAAAAAAATAATTGTTGCGCTCCGATGCCCTTTTTATTTGAAGCAGCCTTCTTATATGATGATTAGGATGTGAGATGCAATATGAATGTGTACAGTCTCAAAAATAAAATAGATGAGTCTTGTAAAGAGAATCAAATAAGGATACTATTGGGGATTGGAATATTTCCCATAAAGACCGTTCTACCCTGATAGTCAGCATTAACCGACCACGATTACCCTTGGACGATGTTCCCAAGGAGAAACCTCGAGTAACCCAGCGCTCGACTAAGAGCACCCACACTCGACCACGAGCACTCATGCTCGCCACCCACGAGCATCCATGCTCGGGAACAAGGAAAACAGTCAAGTAAGGACCAAGAGGGTACCCGGGACATGGTCAAAGATCGTGTCCATCCCACGAACAAGAAATTGGCAACAAATACGCTGAAGATCTGGAGGAGTTACGCCCGAAATGGAAATGTGGCGGAAATCAAGGCCCTAGTTATGGATGCGGTGAATATGGTAACAGGTGCAGTATTCGAAGATAGTTACCAAAATAAATTGTATTCTATATATTAACCTTCCTGATAGAAAGGGAGGAGAGACCTTTTGACCTCTCTTGGAAAGATTTTCTAACTCTTACGCGCTGGGATGCACAATCTCGCCTGTAGGAGTTCCATACAATAGCTAAAACCACTGGAGTAGGCCTGTTATCTCCTTTGTGAGAGGGCCAAACCAATATAAACACCCGCGTTCTCTTTCTGAGTGTCCAGGCTTTCCCATGCATCTTCCAGACGCTAACCCGTCATGGAAAAAGGGGCAACAAGTAAGCTTGGTGGGGGCCCATTCCCCAATGGTCGACAGCTGGCGCCGCTCGTGTAACACCCCGGCATCTAGTATGCCCTGGATGTCACCAATCATAGAGGAAACAACAAATAAATACCACAATTAAAGTCAAATTACAGCCAGGGCGTAAATGCTAAAACCGAAAATTTTGGCAGCATCTCCTTTGTTTTTCCATGGTTTGAAGCAACAGCAATATTATCACAAGATATAACATAATAAAAGACATCTAAAGCAGCAATAACATGTGACATGGCAACAATTTAAGTCCAGAATAATGCATTCAACTACTTCATGAGCTGAACGAATCAAATAATAAGGCCAAGCACACAAATAAGGCATACTCCAAGTTTTTAGTGCATTAACTTATTATCACAACTAAGAATGGCAATATTGTAGATGTCTAAATGAGTGAATGTAACACCCCGGCATTTAATATGCCTGAATGCTACCAAACATAAGCTAAACAACATCTAAATGCCACAATTAAACATAAATTCCAGCAAAGGCGCACATGCTAAAAACCGAGATTTCGGCAGCATCTCCTTTGTTTTAACATGAATTGAAGGAGCAACAACTGTATAGCAATATAAGGCAATATGAGAGATAGCTAAAACAGTAATAACTAAAGACTTAACGACAATATAAGTCTATCATCAAGCACTTAATGTCTCCAAGGGTCAAATGAACAATAAAACTCTCATATAGTAAAGCTAAACCTTAAAGCAATAATCATCACACGCAGTTTATTATCAAAACTAATTGAATGGCATGTGGAATCAAATGAGTGAAGCTACGTGCGGAAGTGTAACTATTTTCCTTCCCCGCATGCCGGTCTCATGGTACCTAAAACAACAAGAAAACACAAGCGTGAGTTCGAAACTCAGCAAGCATATTGCAATGGTACAACAAAATCAATTACATGGCAATAATATCTCACATCATGTAAAACTATCTCATTCATGGTCACATATTATCATCATCATCAATATGTATGAAGTGCAATGCGATGCTCATGTCTTCTTGGAAACTCATACCGGTATGGTTGAGTACACACCCGTCGGTGTGCACCCTCTCCCCCTTCCATCCCGAAGATGGAGGGTGCCTACTCCTCGCTTCCGTTCACCGCGGTGAATGGAATCACGATGTAGGGCTTACTCATTGGCTCTCTGGATTAGTCATAACTTTCTCACCGACCTTCCCGAACTAGTTATGACTTTCTCACCGCCCGGGCCATGTAATCATGCCATGTATGCAAATATGCCACATCATAATCAACTTGTACATTAACACATAGCATCATAACATGATAAACATACTCATCATATGAATGACAGTCATTAAAGCATGGCAAGTGATCATCACATATAATCAATCTCATCTAGTCTCAACTAGCAACCTACAAATCGCTATCCATTACAATACACTTGCCTCAACCACGGGCGACGGATTGTCGAGAAGTAGTAGGCCCTCCCGGGGTCACACCACCTGCACACACGGACCACACACTCACAATAAAGCCCACAAAACAGTACGCAAACCCTCATCAACCCCGACATTGCCAACCACTCGCAAAACCCGAAAACGGCGGTTCTGTCCCATCGGGACAGCAGCCTTCCACAAGGCATAACTCGGGTTCTAAGACTCCAAATCAATTAAAAGAGTATATCCTTGCGTAGCTTAAGAAATTTCCCAACTTTTTCTAGGTATAGGGAAAGACTGATTCGGACACTAAAGTTGTTTAATCTACAAAATACCGTGATCTGTTCCAATCATGTCACAGATTTTAACACACTCGGTAAAACAGCCATAACTTTCAAACGGCTGATCGGAATTTAACGTTCTTTATATCCACGGAAAGATAATAAAATTATCTAAAACTTCTTCAACATCCGTACGACCAAATTGAGAATCTAAATTGGCAAAAAACAGAACCCTAGGTCGACTGCTCATGCTGTCCGAAACAGAGAACGTGACCAACTCAAGAATCCATCTAATCTAATCAAATCCAGCACCACCAATTGATCTAAAAACTTGATAAACACCCTTAGAACAGTACCTAGACCAATCCCAAGGATTCCCATGGCCATACCTTCGCCCGACGCAGGAAAACCCAATAGATCTCCTCCCGGTTCGCGCGATTTCCTTCTTCGCTCCAATCCCGCCGGATCTCCTCGTCGCGGAGCGCTCCAATGGATGGATCTTCGAGTTGGCGAGGTGGAGAACTCCCCTAGGGGCAGCAAGGGAGGTGGAGAGGTGGTGGAGGGGTGGAGGAGCAATGGGGAGCAATGGGGAGCCATGGGGAGCCATGGGGAGGGGCGCACGCAAGCAAGGGAGGTGGAGATGGAGTTGTGGCGGCTAGGGCATGGGAGAGGGAGTTTTGGGGCGCACCAAGGGGTGGGGGCCAGATTTGGCTGCCCAAAAGTCCCCCCTTGGGCCCAAACCCTTCCACCGGAGGCCCAACTCAACCCCCAAGGCCCAAAGTCCCCCGGAGAGGCCCAAACACCCGAAAACGGCCCAAAACACGCTATAAACGGCATAACGTAAAGTTTTAACCTCCATTTACATATTTTATAATGTTTTGACCTCAACATCCACATTTTATAAGATTACGACACTTCGTGGTGTCACATTCTCCCCCCTTCAACAGGATTCGACCCCGAATCCGAGACACGCCACTTCGCAAACAACCAAATCGAAGGGAGCTATGGTTCACGCCTCGAGAACCGGCTTTAGAAGCCCCTACGATTTGCACCAGCCAGCACTCGTAAGCAAGGAGCTAAGGTTCAAAGGCGATGACTCTAAAGATAACTCACATTCAAAACTTGCCGAATTCTTACTCCACTTTGAAACACCGAGTACAAACATAAGGATTCGTAACGTCCCAAGCAAAGGATAACTTCCTAAGTGACAATGAAGGGAAGCGGTCTCATATTCCTCATTTTTATGCATTCCTTGGCACTAAAGTGCCCGATCCCTTTAACCGATGTTTCTCCTCAGAAGAACACGGCACCAACCTCTAGAACCCTCTTCAGCTCCCACGCACAAAAGTGCTTTCACATCTCAACCTCTCTCTTTGTGGTTCGTCAGTATTCTAGGCAGCCTTGAACCAAGCAAGACACAACACTCCAAGACTACCAACTGCTTGAACAATCGGCTAACACCTTGTAAAAGATTGACCTTTTACAAAAGACCAATACCCACCACTACCACCGAAGGAAAAACCTACTTTATAACCAGGGTCCTTAAAACCCGCAAAAACAATATCAATCGAGCAATCCACATCGGTTGACACAACTCGCTCAGAGCTCGGCGACAAAAGATCCAATACACTTCAAAAAGGAAAAGCAATTACTAGCAACCACCAAGTGGTCCACTAATAATTTAGTCAACCCTACCGAGGGACACAACAATGACACAAGTCTCCAAGAAGGTTTGAATTGAGTCCTACACAACCTTCATTTACTCTTCACTTCCAAACTAGTTACGATCAACCACTAGCAACGCCTAATATCTTAAGTCATTACAAACCCACACTAGATTCCTCTTTCTAAGAAGGTTTAGCCCTCGCATTCTTCCTTTCAAAGAATCGGAACAAGGGTACAATCATTGAGTAAGCTCAACCATAATCATGAACCCAAAATGATCCACATCCAACAACTCGAACTCCAAGGCGCTAAAAGCCACATTGGAAAGAGTTCGGCAACAACCAAAGAGTACTCATGTCATTTTTCTAAGCCAAATCGCAAAGAAAACTCAAACCTCTAACACCACAGCCAAAACACCACAAATTATTCATTCTTTCTTTTCATACTAGGAAGAAATGGAAATCTCGATACATGACAAGAATGCACACTTTTCAAGAGCACTCCGGATTAGTCATATATCCATATATGACTTTCTCACCGACCTGGCTCACCGACTCATTTATCATTGAACATTTATAAACGATGCCATGCTTCGTTTTCACCATTCACTCATCATGTAACAACAATACCGAAAAGTCATTCTCCAAAAGACTTTTTCCTCGGTATCACATGATTGAAACACATATAACATTGATGGCTGCGCTAAATCATATAGACTATGACTGCAACACCGTTAGCTGGAACACACCACGTCATGTCAGAACCCACCATTTCTCGAAAGCTAAACTTGCAAAACCTCACATTTTAACCAAAATCAGCATTTTGGAAAAGAACATCGACTCCAAAGTTAAACATCAGCACACACAACCGCCACAAATGTTCTCAACAAAAAAGGGAAACTCATTTCCAAGAAGGGAACACTTCACTAACAAAATCACCGATGAAACATTCATAAAATCCACCCTTTTGAAACACTTGCAAACACCACACACATTTTCCAAATAACTCCAATTCTAGCCAAAAAGAGTCACAAATTTAAATCCCAAGAAACTCCAACACAACCCACTATGTCCAACTGCGTCCTTTAAAATTTATTCCCAAAGAAAATTCAGGGCGAACGTGAAGGAGCGCGATCCATTTAAAACTTTTGGGTGTCAATCCATACTCATAGCACAACTAAACAAATGGGCCAAACCCAAAGATCAACACTAATCCCTATGAGTTTAGGGAAACTCTGACACACAACATAAAAAAAACGCCTTGATCGAAAGCATTTGACCAAGATAGCAAACAACCAAACCAGTCCAAAAGGTTTTAAACACAAGCTCAGCATGAAACCCTATACTTATCTTTTAAACATTCAATATTCACTATTTACTCATCGAGAAACCCCTCAGGTTACAACAAGAGCTACAAAACAAATTCTTTCTCTTATTACCTTTCCCAATACTTATAAATAGAGTTTATGATGCTTATCCAAAGACATTCAACGAAGACTACGTCAACAAGATCCCCACGGACCAACATATCATATAACATCATATTCTAGATTGAAACAAATGCTCAAATCTTTCAGCATGATCAACCAATGAATCTCATACCACCTATATGTAAAAGTCTCGACAATCGAAACTTATTCAGTTAACAAGCGACTTCAACATGTAAATATTATCTCCACAGGGAAGAATTCGTAAGTGAGATTAAGTTATACTTTCATTAAGGATAAAATCATTCATCATGTTAATTATCCAAAGCTCACTCCATCGCAACATGTTAAAATTTTCCTCTACTTTAACCATGGTTTTCCAACGAGTAATATAAACAGTTACCACCACTACTTAGTCATCAATAACAACAAATGGGCATAATCATCAACCAACAACATTACTTTTAGCTACCCTATACATAGGTGATAACAAAATTACCACCACACAACATACTCCAACTATTTAAAATAGATTGAATACTAGCATTAACACTGCCCTTAACAACATCATCAACAATAAGTCGTATGTCTTCTCAATTGATATCAATACTAGCATTGTAGAGACACAACTGCATAGTTCCAAATATACTAGTAGGTTGCAACAACATAAAAAGCAACTCTAATCAACTTCCAAATTAAAGCCACTAGTCAACATGATTAAATTTCTCTATTAACCCGTTAGATTAGAACATCTTTAAACAAACGGCAAGGTTTCTTTAACAGTATCATTAATTTACATCATCTTAATGTTCTAACTATGCATCAAGGTTTAAACTTTTAACATTAACAAGGATCATAAGTGTCGGGACCCGAATTTGCAAATCCGGACCCTCTGTGTATTCAGCACTAGTCCAGGAACGCGCTAGTGCACACAGTCTTAACATCGGTAAATATCACAATCATACCACTCGATACTAATAAAGTACTTTATTTAAGTAGTCAAACTGGTTGCTCGACCTTATGGTCAAGTTACAAATATACGCCTCGCAGGACGAAACTTAATAAAAGAGAGATAATAGCAGCGGAAAAATAAGATAACTTCGTGGCGCCATCCAGTATACCACAGGCAACTGACTGGGCTCGCTCCCTAAGTAGACGGTTCCTCTGGAAGCTCCTCCTCCAAAGCTGGTGTAGATTCTTCCTCAACTGGTGTTGTATTGTGGCAAGGGTGAGTACTTGGTACTCAGCAAGTCATGCACAGAATGCAAGCTAATAGACTATATGCATGGCTTGATACAAAGGAATAGATCAAGGTATATTTGCAGTAAGAGCATTTCACAAGTATCATAAGTAGATTCGAAAGCAGTAGAAACAAGTAAAGCATAAATAACTTTTCAAGGAGTTTAGTAAACATCTTTCCCATCCTAATCCATATTTCCATCAACATCATTATTAATCCAACCCAACCTTTCAAGTCCAAGTTATTTTTGAGAAAGTCTAACCCTTGACTGTAATTCCCGAGCAATGTCCAATACTGTGAAATCATGTGCTGAAAAATTGGCTTAGAATTGAATTTGCAAATGTGTTTGTTCATGTGTTTTATCAATTTGACAAGAAACAGTAAGTTTCGCTTTGGCGCCAAACCAAACTTAAAGAAAACAGTAAGTTTCCCATCTATGACGGACAAACTTTGTTGGTCTGTCGTGAACGTGTTTTTGAGCTCATGAGTCGAACTCAATCTTCCAAGAAACCAGTAAGTTTTGCATGTACGGCGGACAAACTTCTTTGGTCAGTCGTGAATGCATTTTTGCTTTAGGGTTTCGTTCGGACCATGTTGTTTTTGAAACCGAGCGTGGCACGTTTGCGCCGGACAAGATTTTTTGTCCGTCGTGAACATGAATTTGAAAGCGTTTTTGAACCGAGACTTTTGCATGTACGACGGACCGATTTTGGTTGTCCGTCGTAAACATGTTTTGGCCGGAATGTTTTCTTTTGGAACCGAGAGTTTCCCTTGTACAACGGATAGACTTTGTTGGTCCGTTGTGAACTGTTTTCTAGGGTTTCACTTGGCATTTGCGCCGGACTGGTTTTGTTTGTCCGTCGTGAATGCGTTTTTGCTGAATTAGGGTTTTGAGCAGAATTGAAATAATTTGAATTTGAGATTATGAAATTTGTGATGATTTCATGATGCTTCTTTTGAAGTGGACTTTATGCAATGCTCATGTGAGTAGTTGCATGGATTGACATTGAGTCAAGTCGTGGACTTGTGCTCGGATTTGTTTTGTGGTTTGTTCATGTGCAGGTATTGCTCGAAGACGAATGTGGTCGATGACGGGACCGGAACTAGGTTCATGGAGGAACTGAGGTTCGGGACTAGGTTCAGGAGGAACTGAGGTCTTGGTGGTCAAGGATGTCATGCGGGACGTTCGGGCTAAGAGAATGGTGCACATGAAGAATGGTTAGTCACGTGAGAATGGCAGGTGGCCATACGCGTGCAAAGTGTTAGTCACGTGAGTATGGTAGGGTTGCCATACGCGTGCAAGAGTTGTACTCGGCCAGGTTGGGCCAAGTAGAGTTGTGTTGGATACGGATTCCTTCTAGGGAATAGGAATCGTATTCAGAACTCCTTGTGGGTTGGTGCTTTAAATAGGTGGGGGGTCTCCTGTTGAAAGACACCAAGTAGAGCTGAGCGCATCAGGCTTTGAGCTTGGTTTTAGGGTTTGTACTCTTTTGATGAGAGTATTTTAGACAAGAAATAAAGATCAATTCTTCCAAGATTTTTGCGTGCTACAGTAACCACGTCGCTACAGTGTTTTCTGTTTTGGTTCTTGTTTGCATGCTTGTTCTAATTCTAGATTGTTTTTTGATCGTTGAGTTTCATCTTGATTTGATCCATCAAAAACCTTTCTAGGGTATTAATCTAGTGTTCCTCAAAGTTTTGTTGATAAATCTTTTATCATTCTTGTTTAATCTTGAAGTTTTGATTAGATTGATTCTCGTCAAGTTCTGGATCAGCAAGCTTGCGAAGCTTATAACTTTTGATCCGTAAGTCCGATCGAGCTGATTCTTTTTGGGTTGGATTCGTACTGGAATCTAGTTTCTTGTGTCCAAATTTCAGATCGATCCTACGGTTGGATCTCCGGGAATTCGCGTTTTACTAAACCTCTGTCTTTCTGTTTTTGTCGAAAACGAAGCAATTATTTGGTTCTGTTTTGGGGTGAACTTTTAATAGATCAAGAATTTGGTTTTAGCTTCCGCACAATCATTCACCCCCCTCTGATTGCTATATTCGTATATTTCGATCCTACAAGTGGTATCAGAGCAAGGTTTCTCTAATCTATCTTAACCGGTGATTAGATCAATGGATCGTTATTCGACAAAACCATGTGTGTTCGATGGTGTTGATTTTCAGTTTTGGAAGGCCAAGATGGAGGCGTTCATCCAAGCACAGGGCTTCACAATTTGGGAGAAGGTCTACAAGCCATATGAAGTCCCTGCAAACGACAACGTCAACGACACCAATCGCACACATGTTGAAGCAAATAGCAAGGCGCGCAACTTGATCATCCAAGGCTTGGGACGCAGTGACTTTGATCGTGTGGTTCATCTTCGATCCGCATACGAGGTATGGAAATCTCTTTGTGATTACCATGAAGGTTCTAACACTGTCAAAGAGGTTCGCCAAGATATTTACAAAAAGGAATACATGCTTTGAGATGAAACCTAGTGAATCAGAGATGACTTCTTTGCACGTTTCAATAAAATTCTTAGCAATCTACGTCTTTGTTGGAGTTAGCTACACCGATGCTGAAAATGCTCGACAATTGCTTAGTGCTTTGGACATGTCAGTGTGGGAGATGAAAGTAACATCTATACAAGAATCTACTACCATGAGCACACTCACATTAGATGTTCTTTACTCTAAGTTGAAAACTCATGAGTTGGATGTTCTTGCCAGGAAGGGTAACATTAAATCAATTGCTTTGATCTCTAACCCTAACATGTCAAATGCAAATTCTTCTTCTAGCTTTGCCTTGTCTTCCATGTCTTCTTTAACAGATGAGCAACTTGAAGAGTTTCCTGAAGAAGATCTGGCACTACTCTCTTCTCGCTTTAACAAAGCTTTGAGGAATGTGAGAATGAGAAAGAGAGGTGGTCCTCCAAGATGCTATGAGTGTGGTGACCTCAACCATATTCGCACAAATTGTCCTAAGCTTGCAGGAAAAACATCAAAGGAGGAGAAGGACAACGACAGAAGGAATGAGAAGAAAGGTTCTCGTCAAATGATAGGAAGAAGAAGAGCTTCATCAACCGCAAGGTGGTTCACCGAGTTCTTTCCGCTCTTGAACAAGTCAATTTGAGCGATGTGGACTCGGAGAGTAGCGAAGATGATGCAACTCCAAGCAAGCATGATTTGATAGGATTATGTCTCATGGCAAGCAGCAAGGATAGCTTCACCGAGGACGACCACGACAGCGACTTCAATGAGGTAGATCCCTCTTATGATGAATTAGCTATTGCTGTTGCTCGTCTTGGAAAATTGCTTGACAAACGTGATAAGAAAATTAAGAAACATGATTTCATTATTGAATCATTGAATGCTGAAATTGCTAGACTTAAGACTTTGATTCCTAGTGATGATACTTGCAAATCATGTGACTTAATTTACAATGAGCTCACCTTGCTTAGGAAAGAACATGCTCTTTTGTTGCATCTAAATGAGAAAAATGAGAAACATGTTGTACATGCTAGCTGTTCCACTGATGATTTGCATAGTTCAACTTCTTGTTCTAAATGCTCAACTCTTGAATTAAAATTGAAAGATGCAAATGCTAGGGTTTCTCAATTAACTGATAATTTGCTTTCACATGAAATTCTCTCATGCTCAACTTGTCGCAAGCAAAAAGGAAAAGTAGATGTTCCCTGCAATAATTGTTTAACTCTTGCTAAGAAAGTTGATTACCTGCAAAACTCTTTGGAACGATTCACTAATGGCAAGAAAAAATTGAACATGATTTTGGATCAATCTAAGGTTAGCTCAAACAAGAGAGGTTTAGGATTTGATCTTCATGCTTCATTTGAAACTAAACCTCGCACTATTGTTAATGCTCCTTGCAATGACAATGTGACACCTCGGAGTGTCGTATCCTTAATTTTTGAGCATGATAAGGTTAAATACAGTATGAGATGTGGAAATAAGGTTAAGATCATAAGGATCGGGGGTTAATAACGTTTCCGGGCCGTTTCCGGGCCGTTTTCGGGGTTTTGGGCCTTCCCGGGGGAGTTTTGGGCCTTGGTGGGCTTTGGTGGGATGGATTAGGACTCCGTAACGGACTAGGATTGTGTTGAGGGCTGTTAAAAGGGGCTCCCCTGCCCCCTTGCGCCCCATCTCAGCCCCTTGCGCCCCACCTCCCTCTTGCGCCCCTCTCCTCCCTCCCTCCCTAAGCCCTAGCCCCCATAACCGCAAGGCGCATCCCCTCCCTTTCCTC
This sequence comes from Rhipidocladum racemiflorum, assembly GCA_036346355.1. NCBI lineage: Eukaryota > Viridiplantae > Streptophyta > Magnoliopsida > Poales > Poaceae > Rhipidocladum > Rhipidocladum racemiflorum. Next base: position 26,578,259 of record CM070586.1, read on the forward strand.
CACCTCCACACCACCTCCCTCCACCCCTTGCTGCCCTAGGGTGGTCTCCCCACCCCTGCACCTCGCGGAGTCATCCCGTGGAGCGAGGAGCGAGGAGCGAGGAGCGAGGACCGAGGAACGAGGAGCGAGTAGCGATTAGCTAGGAGATTCAAGGAGATTGATTGGAGTTTTGGCGCTCGGGCAAAGGTATGATCTTGGGGATCCTTGGGGATGATCTAGGTACTGTTATTAGGGTGTTTATCAAGTTTTTAGATCAATTGGAGGCGCTGGTTTGAAGTAATTTGGGTTAGATCTAAACTTGTCCACGTTTCTGTTTTCGGGCAGATTGAGCAGTCGAACTAGGGTTCGAGTTTCCGTCGATTTAGAATCCGAATCAGACCGTACGGACTTCTAGGAAGTTGTAGATAATTTAATTATCTTTCCGTGGACGTAAAGCACGTTAATTTCCGATCAGCCGTTTGAAAGTTATGGCTGTTTTACCGAGCGCCTAAAAATCTGTGACGTAACTGGAACAGATTGTGGTAATCTGTAGATTAAACAATTTTAGAGTCCGAATCAGTCTTTCCCTATAACTAGAAAAAGTTGGGAAATTTCCTAAGCTTCGCGACGGTGTACTCGTTTATTCGATTTGGAGTCCCAGAACTCAAGTTATGCTTTTTGCAAGGTTGCTGTCCCGCCGGGACAGAACCTCTGTTTTTAGGTTTTGCGAGTAGTTGGCAATGTCGGGTTAGATGGGGGCGTGTGTACTGTTTTGAGGTTATGATTGTGAGTGTGTGATGCCTATGTGCAGGTGGTGTGACCCCGGGAGTTCCCTCTTCTTCCCGCCAATCCGTTGCACGTGGTTGAGGCAAGTGTGTTGTGATGGATAGCAAGTTGTAGGTTGCATGTTGAAATTAGATGGAATTGCCTACATGATATATGTCCACTTGCCATGTGTTAATGAATGATATGATATGATGAGCATGTTTAACATATTATGATGCCATGTGTTAATATGTGAATTAAATATGATAATTGGCATGGTTGCATGCATGTCATGAGATAGGGCGAGGCGGTGAGAAAGTCTTAACTAGTCCGGCAAGGTCGGTGAGAAAGTTATGACTAATCCGGAACGCCATTGAGTAAGTCCTATGTCGTGATTCCATCCACGTGGTGTTTGGAAGCGAGTAGGCACCCTCCATCTTCGGGATGGAAGGGAGGAAAGGGTGCACACCGACGGGTGTGTACTTCCCATACCGGTATGAGGTTCCAGAGGGTCGAGCAATGCATTACATCGCATACAAATTGATGATGATATTGATAAGTATTCATGAATGAGATGTTATACATGATGAAAGATGTTATTGACTTGTTGTTATGCTTGTTGTCCATTGCAGTATGCTTGCTGAGTTTTCGAACTCACCCTTGTGTTTTCTTGTTGTTTTAGGTACCATGAGAACGGCATGCGGGAAAGGGGAATAGTCACACGCTCACCACGTTGCTTCACCTTAATGTTTCCCCAAGTCAATTCATTTAGTTGGATAATAAATTGCGTGTGATGGCCTTTAAATTAAGTCTTAGCTTGGTTAATGAGAGTTCTATTGTTTGTTTGACACTTGGAACCTTAAGAGCTTAATGTTAGTCTCTTATTGTCGTTAAGACTTTATTTATTGCTGTTTTAGATGGTTCCCTTATTGCCATATAATGCTATATTGTTGCTGTTCCTTAAATTCATGATAAAACAAAGGAGGTGCTGCCGAAATCTCGGTTTTTAGCCTATGCACCTTTGCTGGAATTTTATGTTAAATGTGGTATTTAGCTGTTGTTTAGCTTGTGTTTGGTAGCAATCGGGCATATTAAATGCCTGGTGTTATGATTGGTATCGAGAGCTGGTCAGAGGTCCTTGGAATGTGAATTTTTAGTGTCATGCTATAGAGTACAACTAAAATGTGATGTGGAATAACTTAGAAACATGGCTTAGGTTCTAACTAAAACCTTGTTATAGGATAGCAACGTTAAAACTTGTAAAAGTGGTATAACTAATCTAAAATCTGACACACTTGGTTGCACAGTAGGATGGGTTTTGGTTCATCAATGCATCGCGCTTGATTATGTGATAAGGAATATGCTTATGATGATGTTTGATCTATGATCTTGATTGTGTGCTTTGGTGTTTGGGTGGTTGTCTGACTAGCAGCCATGCCGAGGGGTAGAGGTCGTGGACGCCGTGGCCGTGGAGGCCAGGGGCGAGGCTCCCAGGGAGTTGAGGAGTCTGTTGCTGAGGGTAGCGTTTCGCTTAATGCTCGTGGGCCAGCTCAGGAGGAGCTTCCACTCAGCGGTCGGGCGGGTGCCCGCCGCCAATGAAGATTTAGTCCAGCTCTGCAGAGGGAGATTCAGAGCTGCGCCAGCCATGGCAGCCTCGCTGTTGTGCCTCCCCTGCAATGGCCCCTGTTGTTGCCCCGCTGCACCGGAGCCGAGGATGAGTCTCCGGGAGTGGATGTCCCTCCGCCTTGACACTTTCGATGGAGCAGCACGCCCGATCCAGTCCGCAGATTGGCATGCGGTACATGGAGAGGCGCTTTGAGGTCCTAGAGTTGACCTCGGTTCAGCGGACTCGCTTTGTGGCTTTTCAAATGAAGGGCCAAGCCGATATCCGTGGGAGGGGTTACGGCCGCTAGAACTTCCTGGCCTGGTCGATCACCACCGAGGACTTTGTGGCTCGCTTAAGGCCAAGTTCCACCTGAGTCTTTCCTTGAGAGGATGGAGCTTACTCGACCACTCTTTCCCAGGAAAGAGGTCGGTGTGAGTATGAGAAGGAGTTCAACAGCGTGGTGCGCTCTGCATTTGTGGCGGTAAACGATCGGGAGAAAGCTAGGAGGTTCCGTAGGGGCCTCAACCAGGAGTTCAGAGTTGTCATGGGGCGACTGTCCTCGTGACTTCGCTCTGTGGTGGAGCAAGCGAAGGGCATGGAGCTCGAGTTGGAGCTCTCCGGGACAAGCGTAACCGGGAGGTTCGGGGGTTCCTGCGGCCCAGCGGGGCCGAAGAGGACCTTTGGTGGAGGAGGTGGGTCCTCTCGGCGTCCCACCTTCAAGAAGTTCAAGGGAGGACAGGGCTCCTCCTCGTGGGCTAAGATGGGGTCGCCCGATCGTCTTCTTCGCGAGCGGCTGTTCGCCCTGTGCCGAGGCAGGCATGAAGTGCTTCAAGTGCGGTGGCGAGCACCGTGCTTCGTGAGTGTGGTTGGACCGGGAATTGCAACCACTGTGGCAAGCCCGGCCATATGGGGCGAGTCTGCCGGATGAACCCCGTGAGCATCATCAAGTGGGAGACGGTGCCTTCTCCTCCCACTCCAGCCGGGCGTCTTCTAGAGGATCGGTGCACATGATGGTCGCTCCTGTTTCTCGGCCACCCTTTGCGTGGGCGCCACCAGCATCGGGTGCCCGCACTGCCGCCTGCTCCTCCTCGTTGCCTCCTCCGCCCCACCTTGATGGGGCATCACCGAGTCGGGGCTCATACGTCCCGGTGCCACCAGAGTGTACGCTTTGCCGATCGCCGAGTCACCGGCATCCAGAGGTGGTTTCAGTACTCGCCGTGGATTCCGTTGATGCCTTTGTTCTATTTGATTCGGAGCATCCTATTCTTTTGTGTCGTCGGAGTTTGCTAGTAGAGCTAAGTTGGGAGTTCAATGGATTTCCGAGTCCGTGTTAGTCGATTCTCCTGGGGGTTTGATTGCTAGTTCTTTGGTTTGCCCTGGTTGCACCATTGCCATTGATGATGAGGTTTTCTTTGCCAATCTCATGGTGATCCAGCTTGGCTCCTTTTGATGTCATTTTGGGCATGGACTGGCTGCATCGCATCAGTGCTAAGATCTGTTGTTTCGAAGACGCTTGCCTTGCAGGCCCGTCCGTGAAGAGTTGACCTTTCGTGGTGGTATACCCTCCGGCCTCCGTCTTTGCTTTGACTAGTTTGTTTTCCTGGTCGGCGTTTGAGGCTATTGGGTTTCTCATGACTTTGTCTGAGAAGCCATCTTCCTCGATTCCCATTGAGGAGATTTACGTAGTGAAGGAGTTCGTTGATGTGTTCCCTGACGAGTTGCCTGGTCTACCTCCTGTGAGGAATGTGGAGTTTCGTATTGATCTTGCTCCGGCACTCGACCTATTTCTATCTCTCCATACCGCTTGGCTCGACCTTTTCAAGACGAGTTGAAGAAGCGATTGGAGGATCTCATGGCCAAAGGCTTCATTCGCGTAGCGTATCGCCATGGGGAGCACCCGTCCTCTTCGTCTCAAGAAGGATGGAAGTTGGCGTATGTGCATTGATTATCGTGCTCTTAACCAAGTGATAATCAAAAACAAGTATCCTTTGCCTCGCATCGAGGATCTGTTTGACCAATCAAGGGAGCAAAGGTGTTCTCCAAAATTGATCTTGATCGGGTATAATCAGATCCGTGTGAGGAGCGAGTGACATTGAGAAGACTCGCTTTCTCCACTAGGTATGGGCATTATGAATTTAAAGTTATGTCTTTTGGACTAACTAATGCTCCTATTTGTCTTTATGGAGGCGATGAACAAGATGCTACACAAGTACTTTGATGAGTTTGTGGTAGTGTTCATCGATGACATTCTCGATTTACTCTAAATCGGAAGAGGAGCATGAGCGACACTTGAGGCTTGTCTTTGAGTACCCGAGGGAGAATCAATTCTTTGCTAAGCTGAAAAAGTGCGAGTTCTGATTTCGTAAGTGGGTTTTCTTGGCCACATCATCAATCCAGAGGGCATATCTGTAGATCCTAGCAAAGTCTCAAGATTTTGGATTGGAAGAGGCCTTCCAATGTCAAAGAGGTGCGTAGCTTCCTTGGGTTGGTGGCTACTATCGGCGTTTTGTGCAGGATTTCTCTATCATTGCCAAGCCACTTTCACGGTGACTCACAAAGGGATGAAGTTCCAAAGGATCGCAGAGTGTGAGCACATCCGCACTTTGAAGGAGAAGTTAGTGGTCTGCTCCTGTTCTTACCCTTCCCGAACCAGGAGCGCTTCACTGCTTATTCGATGCTTCTCGGTTGGGACTTGGTTGTGTGCTCATGCAAAATGGCAAGGTGATTGCTTATGCTTCGAGGCAATGAAAAAGCATGAGCGTAACTATCCCACCCATGATCTTGAGCTAGCCGCCGTGGTGTTTGCATTGAAGATATGGAGGCATTATTTGTACGGCGAATCTTGTGATATTTTTACTGATCACAAGAGCCTCAAGTACATCTTTACTCGTAAAGATTTGAACTTGAGGCAGAGGAGGTGGCTAGAATTGATAAAGGATTATGACCTCACTATCCAAGATCATCCGGGAAGGCAAATGTGGTGGCCGACGCTCTCGATGCAAGACAATGCCCCTGTTGTTGATTGTCTTGTTGCTGATTTTGAGCGCTTTGGGAGTCTCCTCTTGCTGCGGGGACCGTGCAAGCTGAAACTCAATTGATTCTTGAGTCGGGCCGATTCCCGGCGTGCAAAGTGGAGGCACAAGAAGATGATCGTTTGCTCCAAAGCAGTGAGGAAGCGCTGGAGGATGGCAAGTCGGGAGACTTTACCGTTGATGATGCGGGAGTTTTGAGGTTTCAGGGGGCCGTCAGGCGTGCCCCGTAAATCTCAAGTGAAAGAAGACATTCGAGAGAAGCTCATCGCACCCAGACACGGTCCATCCTGGAGAGACCAAGATGTACAGGGACTTGAAGAAGAATTTCTGGTGGAAAAGGATGAGAGTGGATATTGCCAAGTATGTGGCGTCTTGTGGGATTTGCCAAGATCAAAGCTGAGCATAAAGCGTCCCGGCTGTTGCAGCCCTTGGAGGTTCTGTGTGGCCATGGGATGACATCTCCATGGATTTCGTGGTTGGTCTACCTCGTTCTCCACGAGGAAGGATGCTGTTTGGGTTGTGGTGGACCGTCTCGGCAAGTCTCACAAGATTTTCATTCCCATCCGCACGACCAATTCAATGAGCGAGTTGGCTCCCATCTATGTGCGGGAGATTGTGAGATTGCATGGTGTACCCAAGACCATTATCTCGATCGGGATGCGAAGTTCGTCTCCAAGTTCTCGGGAGAGTTTGCAGAGTGCTTTGGGTGCAGCCGCTTCGCCTTAGTACCGCTTTTCACCCTCAGACAGATGGGCGATCTGAGCGTACCATCCAAACTTTGGAGGACATGCTCGTGGCCTGTGTGATGGCTTGGAAGGGTAGCTGGGAAGACCATTTGCCTCTTGCGGAGTTTGCTTACAATAATGGCTATCATTCCAAAGATCCTGGCCGCTTCCTTATGAGGTCTTTGTATGGCGGAAGTGCAGATCGCCACTTTGTTGGGATCTTGTGGGCGAGAGAGCTATTCTTGGGCGGATTGGGTTCAGCAGATCGTTGATCGCGTGTCGGAGGTTCGGCAGAACCTTCTCGCAGACAGAGCGCATGTAAGAGCTATGCTGATGTGAGGCGGCGAGACTTGGAGTTTGAGGTGGGTGATAGCGCACTCTTGCGAGTATCTCCCACCAAGGGTGTGGTGCGTTTTGGCACCAAAGGAAAGCTCACCCAAGGTATGTTGGGCCTTTTCCTATCCTCGCCCGAGTTGGCAGGTTGGCCTATCGCCTAGAGCTACCTAATCCATGCAAGGTGTGCATGATGTGTTCCATGTCTCGATGTTGAAGAAATACTTGCACGATCCGGAGTTGGTGGTTCCATTGGAACCATTAGTGCTTCAGCAGGACCTCACCTTCGAGTCCCGTCCTGTGGAAATTCTGGGGACTTCAGAGCGAGTGATGAAGAACAGGACGCTTAAGTTTGTCAAGGTCCTGTGGTCACATCAGACCGAGAGAGAAGCGACTTGGGAGCTGGAATCTCGCATGCGCGAGAGGTATCCCGAGCTGTTCGCCTCAGGTATGTGATGTGAAAATTCGACCTTTTGGTTTTGCTGGGTTTCATGTTGGTGCGTTTAGATTCGAGGTCGAATCCTGTTGAAGGGGGGAAGAATGTGACACCTCGGAGTGTCGTATCCTTAATTTTTGAGCATGATAAGGTTAAATACAGTATGAGATGTGGAAATAAGGTTAAGATCATAAGGATCGGGGGTTAATAACGTTTCCGGGCCGTTTCCGGGGTTTTGGGCCTTCCCGGGGGAGTTTTGGGCCTTGGTGGGCTTTGGTGGGATGGATTAGGACTCCGTAACGGACTAGGATTGGGTTGAGGGCTGTTAAAAGGGGCTCCCCCTGCCCCCTTGCGCCCCCATCTCAGCCCCTTGCGCCCCACCTCCCCTCTTGCGCCTCTCCTCCCTCCCCCTCCCCTAAGCCCTAACCCCCATAACCGTGCGCATCCCCCTCCCTTTCCTCCACCTCCACACCACCTCCCCTCCACCCCTTGCTGCCCTAGGGTGGTCTCCCCACCCCTGCACCTCGCGGAGTCATCCCGTGGAGCGAGGAGCGAGGAGCAAGGAGCGAGGAGCGAGGAACGTGGAGCGAGGAGCGATTCGCGAGGAGATTCGCGGAGATTGATTGGAGTTTTGGCGCCGGGCAAAGGTATGATCTTGGGGATCCTTGGGGATGATCTAGGTACTGTTATTAGGGTGTTTATCAAGTTTTTAGATCAATTGGAGGCGCTGGTTTGAAGTAATTTGGGTTAGATCTAAACTTGTCCACGTTTCTGTTTTCGGGCAGATTGAGCAGTCGAACTAGGGTTCGAGTTTCCGTCGATTTAGAATCCGAATCAGACCGTACGGACTTCTAGGAAGTTGTAGATAATTTAATTATCTTTCCGTGGACGTAAAGCACGTTAATTTCCGATCAGCCGTTTGAAAGTTATGGCTGTTTTACCGAGCGCCTAAAAATCTGTGACGTAACTGGAACAGATTGTGGTAATCTGTAGATTAAACAATTTTAGAGTCCGAATCAGTCTTTCCCTATAACTAGAAAGAGTTGGGAAATTTCCTAAGCTTCGCGACGGTGTACTCGTTTATTCGATTTGGAGTCCCAGAACTCAAGTTATGCTTTTTGCAAGGTTGCTGTCCCGCCGGGACAGAACCTCTGTTTTTAGGTTTTTGCGAGTAGTTGGCAATGTCGGGTTAGATGGGGGCGTGTGTACTGTTTTGAGGTTATGATTGTGAGTGTGTGATGCCTATGTGCAGGTGGTGTGACCCCGGGAGTTCCCTCTTCTTCCCGCCAATCCGTTGCACGTGGTTGAGGCAAGTGTGTTGTGATGGATAGCAAGTTGTAGGTTGCATGTTGAAATTAGATGGAATTGCCTACATGATATATGTCCACTTGCCATGTGTTAATGAATGATATGATATGATGAGCATGTTTAACATATTATGATGCCATGTGTTAATATGTGAATTAAATATGATAATTGGCATGGTTGCATGCATGTCATGAGATAGGGCGAGGCGGTGAGAAAGTCTTAACTAGTCCGGCAAGGTCGGCGAGAAAGTTATGACTAATCCGAACGCCATTGAGTAAGTCCTATGTCGTGATTCCATCCACGTGGTGTTTGGAAGCGAGTAGGCACCCTCCATCTTCGGGATGGAAGGGAGGAAAGGGTGCACACCGACGGTGTGTACTTCCCATACCTGTATGAGGTTCCAGAGGGTCGTGAGCAATGCATTACATCGCATACAAATTGATGATGATATTGATAAGTATTCATGAATGAGATGTTATACATGATGAAAGATGTTATTGACTTGTTGTTATGCTTGTTGTCCATTGCAGTATGCTTGCTGAGTTTTCGAACTCACCCTTGTGTTTTCTTGTTGTTTTAGGTACCATGAGAACGGCATGCGGGAAAGGGGAATAGTCACACGCTCACACGTTGCTTCACCTTAATGTTTCCCCAAGTCAATTCATTTAGTTGGATAATAAATTGCGTGTGATGGCCTTTAAATTAAGTCTTAGCTTGGTTAATGAGAGTTCTATTGTTTGTTTGACACTTGGAACCTTAAGAGCTTAATGTTAGTCTCTTATTGTCGTTAAGACTTTATTTATTGCTGTTTTAGATGGTTCCCTTATTGCCATATAATGCTATATTGTTGCTGTTCCTTAAATTCATGATAAAACAAAGGAGGTGCTGCCGAAATCTCGGTTTTTAGCCTATGCACCTTTGCTGGAATTTTATGTTAAATGTGGTATTTAGCTGTTGTTTAGCTTGTGTTTGGTAGCAGTCGGGCATATTAAATGCCGGGGTGTTACAGACAAAATTGAGATTCTTAATGAGCCTAAAAAGATTGCTTTTAAATCTGCTGGTTTTCTTTCTTCTACTATGATGAATGCAAAATGTGCTTCTACTGTTAAAGCCAAACTTCATGCTAAGTACACTTGCACTCATTGTGGTAGAGATGGACATATAGTAGATTTTTGCTTTAGACTAGCAGACAGCAAAGGAAAGAAATGACTAAGGCTAGGTCTAACTTCAGAAGAGCACACTATGCTTCTCACTATGCGCCTAGAGTATTGAAAACGCCTTCTGTTCCTATAAACATGGGAAAAGGAAAAGCTGATTTTGTGCATAAAAATTCTCGTGTTGTGCCTCTTGTTGTAACGTCGTGTGTCTCAAGATCGATTCCCAAAAATCTCATTCCTAACCCCAAGATCGAGGCCTCGACATGTTTTGCTATGTAGGTTTCTCGCAAGGAAGGAGAACATATGGCTAGTGGATTCCGATGCTCACGCCACATGTCCGGTGATAAGAATTGGTTCTCCTCCCTCACTCGTGCATCTCGTGCTGAAAGTGTTACTTTTGGAGATGCTTCTTCCTCTTCTGTTGTGGCAAAAGGTACAATAAAGACATGGTAAGATGATTGCAGGTTCACATTCACCTCTTACCATGATGATGACAAACGCTCCAGGACAGCTTCTACATCTTGATACAGTTGGACCATCTCGAGTTCAATCCTTTGGAGGCAAACGGTATGTGCTTGTGATTGTTGATGATTTTTCTAGATACTCTTGGGTGTATTTTATGGCATCTAAGGATGAGGCTTTTAGTCATTTTAGAAGTCTTGTTCTTAGGCTTTCTGTTGACCATCCAGGAGCTCTCAAAGCTATTAGAAGTGATAATGGAACTGAATTCAAAAATGCTTCCTTTGATCTCTTTTGTGCTGAAAAAGGAATTGATCATCAATTTTCATCTCCTAGAGTGCCTCAACAGAATGGTGTAGTTGAAAGGAAAAACAGAACGTTGGTTGAGATGGCTAGAACCATGTTAGATGAACATCACACTCCTAGAAACTTTTGGGCTGAAGCGATTTCAACTGCATGTTATGTTTCAAACCGTGTGTTTTTGAGATCAAAATTGGGTAAGACTCCATATGAGCTTCGGTTTGGACATAGACCTTCTGTTTCTCACTTTCGAGTTTTTGGATGCAAATGTTTTGTCTTAAAATCTGGAAATCTTGATAAATTTGAAGCTAGATCAACTGATGGCATTTTTCTTGGATATCCTGCTCATACTCATGGCTATCGTGTGCTTGTTTTGGAGACTAACAAAATTATGGAAACTTGTGAAGTTACTTTTGATGAGGCTAGTCCAGGCACTAGTTCAAGTGATGCAGGTACAGGCACATACATTCAGGGGGAGAAAATCTTTGAAGATGATGATGATGTTGAAGATGAGGTCTTGACTCTTCCTAATGCACAACAAGATGTAGCACCTTTGGCACCTACTACTACATCACCTACAGCTAACCATCCTCAAGCTACAACATCATCTGTACATGCTGAAAATGAAGAAGGAGAAGGAGAAGGAGAAGTCTCAAAAGCCAATGCTCCCTTGTACATTCAAAAAATGCATCCATCTGAACAAATGATTGGAGACCTAAATGAGAGAGTCACTCGATCCAGGTTTATTCATTCTGACACTCATGCTCATTCCGCTTTAGTTGCTTCTTTTGAACCCAAAGATATATCTCATGCATTATCTGACGAATCTTGGATCAATGCCATGCATGAAGAAATAGATAATTTTGAACGAAATAAAGTTTGGAAACTTGTCTCACCTCCTCCAGATTTTAATGTTATTGGAACTAGATGGGTTTTCAAAAATAAACAAAGTGAGGATGGTGTTGTTGTTAGAAACAAGGCTAGATTGGTTGCTCAAGGTTACACTCAAATTGAAGGCTTAGATTTTGATGAAACATTTGCTCGTGTTGCTAGAATTGAAGCCATTAGAATCCTTTTAGCTTTTGCTGCATCCAAAGGTTTCAAATTGTATCAAATGGATGTGAAAAGTGCTTTTCTTAATGGCTACATAAATGAGGAGGTTTATGTCAAGCAACCACCTGGTTTTGAAAATCCAAAGTTTCCAAATCATGTGTTCAAACTATCAAAAGCTTTGTATGGTTTGAAACAAGCCCCTAGAGCATGGTATAATAGGCTAAAAACCTTTTTACTTGAAAAAGGCTTTTTAATGGGAAAGGTTGACAAAACTCTCTTTTACTCAAGCAAGGCAATGATCAACTATTCGCTCAGATTTATGTTGATGATATTATCTTTGGTGGTTCATCTCATGTTTTAGTGTCCGAGTTTTCGTAAACAATGAGGAAGGAGTTTGAGATGAGTATGATGGGTGAGTTGACATACTTTTTGGGATTTCAAATCAAGCAAACGAAGGATGGTACTTTTGTACATCAAAGCAAATACACTAAAGACTTGCTACATCGCTTTGGAATGGAAAACAAAGAAGTCGATCATGACACCCATGGAGAGCACTTGCGCACTTGACCTCGATGAAGATGGTGAGCAGGTTGATCAAAAGGAATATAGAAGCATGATAGGTTCACTTTTGTACCTCAACGCATCAAGGCCGGATATACAATTTGGTGTATGCTTGTGTGCTCGTTTTCAAGCTTCCCCACGTGCTTCACATCGACAAGTCACAAAAGGATTTTCGTGTATCTTCATGGAACTCAAGATTTTGGCATTTGGCTTTCTGCTTCCTCATGCATTAGTTTGAGATCTTTTTCTGATGCTGATTTTGGAGGATGTAGAATTGATAGGAAAAGCACTTCTGGTTCATGTCACTTCTTGGGAAATTCTCTCATTGCATGGTCATCTAGAAAGCAATCTTCTGTTGCACAATCAACTCATTGAATCTGAATATGTGGCTGCTGCTAGTTGTTGTTCTCAAATTCTTTGGATAGTAGCTACACTTAAAGATTATGGGGTTATTTTGGATAGTGTTCCTCTTCTGTGTGATAACACTAGTGCAATTTGCATTGCTAAGAACCCTGTGCAACATTCAAGAACAAAACATATTGACATTAGATTTCACTTTCTTAGAGATCATATTGAAAAAGGCAACATTGTGCTTCATCATGTGGATACTGAACATCAATTGGCAGACATTTTCACAAAACCTTTGTCTTCTTCTCGTTTTGCTTTTATTCGGGGAGAACTTGGAATTGTTCATCCAATGGGATTGTTTTGAGGGGGAGTTTTCTTTGCCAAGTTCTTTCACTTGATGAGCTCACTTTATCATATTTCTTTATATACTATATAATTGAGCTAATATATGATAATCTAAATTGTCTCACTTGAACTAAGAATGACATTGCGGAATTCCCTGGACTGATTGCCTATAGCTAAATACTCTGTGATATCTTACTCTTCTAGGCTTGATATTGAATCCTCTTGACAAATTTGGGCTATGAAGCAAGTGTGTTTTCAGCTTTACTCTTTCAAAAGACCTTTTAATCTCCTTGCATGTTTACAATCAAAAAATAAAGGAAAAGGGAATCAGTTAAAAAAAGGGTTGTTAAAAGCAAAAACCTCAAGTTATGTGCTTCAGGATGCATTCCCTCAAAAGACAAGATGTATGCTTCAAGCATGCCACTCCAAAGAAATAAAAGAAGTATGCTTCAAGCATGCCACATGCCGTTTACTGTTTAAAGATTAAATTGGTCTACTAGATTGGAGTTGAAACTACTTGCTCGCCCTAAGTTGTTAGTTGCTTCAATTTTTAAAGCCTTGCTTTTTCTGCTAAGATCTTGCTTAGTACTTGGCTATAGTTGACTAAATTGAGGTTGAGATGCATGTCATTCCCTAACTTGTTAAAATCACTTCAAGATCATGTATTTTGCATATTATGTGATATATAAGGTTATATGATCGGATGAGCTCATCTTTTCCTATCTTGGCACTCCCTTGTTTCTCCTTGTGAAATCTTTGCTACAAGAAAAATTTTGAACATGTTCTCTCTTTTGTACTCTTGATGAATCTGTGATACTACGGAATGACGGCATGAGTCATTTTCGATCTCGGCCATAAGGTACGACTCTTGTAACATGTTTTTGCGCCGTGTCTGCAAGTGTGGGCCTTTCCTGATTTTGGGCCTTCCTGAGGAGGAATTGGGCCTTCCGGGGGAGTTCGGGCCTTGGGGGGTCCATATGGGCCGAAGGTGGGACATATTTGGGCCTTTTGGAGGTGGTATAGGACAGCAAAACTGCTGCCCTAGCCCTACCTGCGCCCCAAACAAGTCCCCTCCCTAGCCCTAGCCCCCACTTGTTTCCCCTCCACCCCAGTGCCACCACCGCCCAAGCCGCCACCCTCCCTCACCCTTGCGCCTCCCCTTGCTCCACCACGTGCCCTTGCTGCGTCCCCCTCGCTGCCATGCCACGCCATGGTGCTGCCCTCGCCGGTAGGAGGATCCGCGACGAGGAGAACCGGTGGCCACGACGCGTTGGAGCGAGATCGGGCGATCGAGAGGCATTCTTTGTGTTCGTTGTTCGTCGGACTAAGGTATGTCCATGGGGAAACCTTGGGGAAGGTCTAGGTGCTGTTCTCATGGTAGATTTGGAGTTGTTAGATCAAGAGGACGTGCTGCCATGGAGTAGATCTGAAAAGAACTAGAGTTCGTATTGTACTCAGTTTCGGGCAGATTTGGAGTCCGTTTTAGGGGGTGCGATTTCGCAATTTTAGAGTCGGAATTTGGCTGACCTCATGTTGAAGAAGTTGTAGGTATCGTCAAGACCTATTTTGTATATTTTTTTGAGAATTTTTGGAGTTACGGTCTGAAAGTTATGGCCGTTTTGGTGGGCGCTGTCCAATCTGTGTCGAGGTTGGGACAGTCTGTGTTCAACATTAGATTAAACTAATTTAGATTTCGAATCTGACTGTACGGACTTCTAGGAAGTTGTATATAATTTCAATATCTTTCAGTGCATATAAAGAAATTGAAATTCCGCCCAGCCGTTTGGAAGTTATGCCTGTTTTCCCTAGCGCTGTCAAATCTGTGATGAGATTGAGACAGTTCGTGTTCAACGTTAGAATAAACAACATTAGAGTCCGAATCAGTCTTTACCTATAACTAGAAAAAGTTGGGAAATTTCCTAAGCTACGCGAGGATGTACTCGTTTATTCAATTTGGAGTTCTAGAACTCAAGTTATGATTTTTCGAAGCCGCTGTCCAGAACGGGGCAAAATCTGTGATTTCGGGGTTTTGGAGTATTTAGCGTATTAGGTGTAGTGGGTACTGTTTTGAGGAGTCGAATTAAGTGTGTGGCATGTGTTTGCAGGTGGTGTGCCTTCGGGAGTGCCCTCAACCTCTCGTCACTCCGTTGCCCGCGGTTGAAGGCAAGTGTGTTGTGTGGATTGAACATTATACGTGTTGCTAGAATTGCTTGATAGTGTTTGGGATAGATAACATGCTGTCTTGCCATGAACTACATGTTATAATTGATATGATGTCCACTTGCCATGTTTTAATGATTGCTATGATATGATGAGCATGTTTAAGATGTTATGATGCCATGTGTTAATATATGAGTTTTATATTGTTGGCATGCTTGCATACATGACATGTTACATGGCACTGTCGGTGAGAAATTCATTAACTAATCAGGTAAGTTCGGTTAGAAAGTTATGACTAATCCGGAGAGCCATTAGAGTAAGTCCTACATCGTGATTCCATCTACCGTGGGTGGTGGAAGCGAGGAGTAGGCACCCTCCATCTTCGGGATGGAAGGGGGGAGAGGGTGCACACCGACGGTGTGTACTCAACCATACCGGTATGAGTTTCCAAGGAGATATGAGCATAGCATTGCATTGCATTGCATTACAATACATATTAAATGATGAGGATGTTGTTATGTGTTCAAGTTTGAAATGTTATATGTGACGTGAGGTATTATTGTCTTGTAAATGATCTTGTTGTCCATTACAATATGCTTGCTGAGTTTCGAACTCACGCTTGTGTTTTATGTTGTTTGTTTGTTTAGGTACAATGAAATCGGCGTGCGGGAAAGGGATCTAGCTACACTCCTCCACGTAGTATCATAATCTAGCTAATTCAATTGCTTTTGGAGACACGACATTAAGTATTACAATAATCATTAGTGTATGGTCTGTATGTTTGGTTGTTTCCCTCATGTATATCATGTGGGGCTATGGAGGGAGTTGTTTTAACTTCCTAGAGTTAAATTGATGCTTATTATTTTGCTATCGATGCTTATTGATGTTTTAGTTGATGATTAGCTATCCTTATCGCTGCGTATGGATATCTCGTTTGTCTTACATATTGATATGATGCTATGTTGTTAAGTTTCATGCAAAAACAAAGGAGATGCTGTCAAAATTTCCAATTATTCCAAATGATTACTTGCTGTAATTTACCTTAAATTATGGTATTAAATGTGTCATGATCTATGTTTGGTGACATTCTGGGCTTAGTAAAAGTTGGGGTGTTACAGTTGGTATCAGAGCGGGCTGTAGGTCCCTGGAATGTGTATTTAGTGTCATAACTATAGGTTCAACTAAAATATGAAGTGGAATAACCTAGAAACATGGCTTAGGTTTTACTTAAAACTTTGCCATAGGATAGCAACATTAAAACTTGTGTAAGTGGAATAATTAATTTAAAACTTGACACACTTTGTTGCACAAGAGGAATGGGTATGGGTACCATTGCTTTACGCTTAAATGTTGTATTTAAGCTTTGTTGTTGAATGTTACATTTGGTAATATATGTTGTTATGTTTATGAAAGAATTGATTGTGTTGATACAATTGAGATTATGTGGGTTGTGGTCTTAGAAAGGGGTTTCGGTCACCTTCGTTGTTTGTAGTATTGTTGGGTTTGACGGTGTGGTCGGGTAGTGCCATCACCGATGGACTTTAACCTCCTGTTGGGAGAGTGCTTATCCTTTCAGCCGTAGATTGGGTAGTTGGTTGGAGTCGAGTAGTAGAGTTGTGGATTGACCCTCCGATTTTCTTTGCCGCTTTGACGAGCGGTTTTGATTGGTTTTTGGTTGGTTGAAATAAAAGAAAAAGTGTTCGGTTTTGGATACTCACCGATGGTTCTTTTGGTGGTTTTGGTTTTGTCTTCTTTGGTTGAAGACAAAAGAAGAATTTCGGTTGCGCCTCTTTTGGTCGCCTTGTCGCCTTTAACGCTTGATTTGTTGTTTGCCTTATAGAGAAACTTATAGATTGATTCTTGGGTTACCATTCTCCAACTTGAAAGGAAGTTATTGAAGTTAGATGAAAAATCTAAGTCGCATGGATTTAGGTGTCAAGGTTTTGTCGGAAAGGATGTGGTTGATCGGTTGCTTTACTGAGAAAGATTTCAATTTATTCTTGTGTTTGTCTTTTTCGAGGTTTAAAAGAGTTATTGCGGTGTTGTGCCAGATCTTGTTGTTGGGGCCTAAGTGGTGTTTGATTGCAATGATGACTTGCTTGGGAATTCATCTTTGAAAAACCGCTTGTTTCGTGAAAGTTTGAAGTTTGGGGTTATGGCCTAAAATTTTGGTTAATCTCTTTGTTTTTCCTCTTGCAACCATCCTCCTTCGTGGAAGTTGTTGTTCTCGAGAGTTGTTGATTATTTTAGTGTCGGCATTTGGGAATTTAAGAGTTGACTTCTCTTGTGATTTATGGTTGAGCTTTCCTAAGGAAAGGTGTTTTAGGTGTTGTTCTTTCTCGGAGCAATTATGGTTTCCTTAAGAGTTGGGTGCGTGATTCACGCGAATGTTTAAGAAGTTAAGTGTATGACGAAGTTAGAGTTTTCGGACGATATGAGCTAGTGGTTCGGTTAAAGTGAATTTGTTGTTTTTTTAAAGATAAACTAAAATATAGTGTTTATACGAGATGATTAAACGATACGTCAGGTGATCCATAGTGAAAGTTGATTAGTGGTGTGTGCAAAGTGATGCGGGTAAAGGCATCTAATGGATGTTTGAGATTCGTTAGCATAGAATGTCTCGGTTGATGAACTTGTTATAGCAAGAAGATGGTGTGAAATTACGCCTATTGTAGCCGGTGGGTCGCTTAATATTGTGGGTCGACAATATGACTTAAAATTCGTGTAATCAATTAATGAGGATATATGGAATGATTGTAGGAAAGGTTGAATTATTCTTGACAGAGGTCCGTCTGGGATCCGTGATTTATGAGGAATGTCTAGTGGAGATCGTGTCGCGTGGTTAGTATTAATTATTGGTGGAATGAATCGGTGATATGGAATATGTGACTTAGGGATTATACCCAGGTAATTGTTGATTACGCCGGAATAATTGTAAAGAGATGTGTGCTACGCTTGGGATAATAAGTTGCATGAATAATGGTTCGTCATGGTTAGTAGACCAAAAGAAGTTGTTGATATGCGTCTTATGTTGGATTAAGCTCGTAAGTTAATTGTGTCGGAGTTGTGAGAACGTGGTTCTCCTTGTTGGTTGTCATACGGTAGATATGGTCTACGATTCGTTGGTAATATAATCAATTGTGGTTATATGAACAAAGGAAAAGTGATTTTATCAAGAGCAGATGTTGTAGCTTGTGTGCAAATGTTGTTGGACTTCTCGGGATTTGGGTGATTATGACATCCGCTTTGGGCTAATCTGTTTAGTCTATGCTATGAGTATGGGTTAACACCCAAAGCGTTGGAGTGGGACGCTCTCTTTAGCGTTCAACTGATTTATCTTTGGTAATCCCGGAGTTAAGCGCTTAAATTGTAATTCTATCGTGACTAGAGTTGGATTGATTTGGGAAACGTGTGTGGTTTTTAAGTAGCGTTTCAAAAGGTGAATCTTATGATTGTTTCATAAGTGTTTTTGTTGGTAAAATGTTCCCCGGGAATGTGTTTCCTTTCTCTTTAAGAGAATTGGTAGCGGTTATTAGGCGTAGATGTTTGATTGGAGAGTTGATGCTATCTTCTATTATTGGCTTTGGTTAAAATGCGATGTTTTGCGCGCTTTGCGTGCAGTGGTTGTTGGGTTGTGATGAGATATGGTATTTTTCGGTTAACGCCGTAAGTAGTTTATGCGAATTTGAGCAACCATCGATGTTGTTGGGTGTCAATCATGTGACAAGGAGAATGAAGTCTCTTGGTGAATAGTTAATGGGTATCGTGGTTACATGATGAATAAATGGTGAAAAAGATTCATGACATCGTTTTTATAAGCATAAAAGAGTTGTTGAGCCAGGACGGTGAGAAAGTCATATAGAGACATATGACTAATCCGGAGTGCTCTTATAGAATTCGCATTCGTGTTATGAATCGAGATTTTTCATTGCTCTCTAGCATGAAAATGAATGAATGGATAAATGCTGGTATTTTGGTTTTGTTATGCAAGGGATTTGAGTTTCCCTTTCTCTTCGAGAGTTTTTGTGGCAGTTCTCTTCCAAGATGTTGATTTTGGTTAAAGTGAAAAGTTTGGCTGTGGTGAAGGCGAGTCGAGTTGTCTTTAGTTGTTGAGAACATCTGTCAAGAGAATTGTGTGGAGTCTCTATTTGTTTGAGTGCTCCCCGATGCTAATTGTATCGCGTTGATTGGAGATTTGAGTTTTCCTTTGCGGCTTGACTTAGGAAAAGCAAAAGGGTGGTCTTTCAATGTTATCGGGTTCTTTCCAAAGCGATTTGTGGCGCTTTGAGATTCGAGTTGTTGTATGTGGTCTAATTGGATTCAAAAGAACCGTACTTCTTTTGCACTATTGATAGGAGCGAGAATAAGAAGGGCCTCGGGTTATTGTTGAGTATAATCTAAGAGCTATACTCGTGGGCTTCGTTGTTTGTGTGAATTGTTTGTGAGGGCGACATCCTCTTGGGAAAAGTGCCAATTGAGATTTGGTAGTGAGTTACGGTCCTAGTTTGGGCTAGTCTTTGGACATTAGTGGTATGAGGGTGGATGATGATGGAGGTTGTTGATGTCGTGGTTTGAATTTGGTTGAAAGTATCGTTGGGTGGAAGCAAATGTTATAGAAAGTGTGATGTAAAATGCTTTGTCGTGGACATTGTATTAGCTAGACGTCCCTGTGTGTGCGTTATGCCTGGGAGAGGATAGAATGAAAAGTGTATTGTGGTTGGCAGTCGAAAGGAAAGTATGGTTGATGTAGGCTATGAGCGAAGATGACATTAGTAAATTTTGATTCCTTTTGAAAAGGGGTCAAATAATTGGGAGAGATGGGGTTTTGCGTAAATGGTCTTTTTTTTTGGGGGGGGGGTTCTAGTTTGGAACCTCGGTGGACCGTTTTAATACTAATGATGAAAAAGTGATGTGTTTCAAGGTGATTGTGTCATTCGGAGTTTATGAATCATGATAGAGATTGAAGTAAATGAGGAATCATGTCAAGTTGTGCTTAGTTAAGCTAAGCCAAGTCACTCTTGTTAATAGATGGATTTGGAGAATGGAGTTGTCATTGCTATTGTTTGAGTCTTTGCGTGGGTGTGTTGAGTTCGCAAAGAAGATGAGTCTCTAGTGGACATTGTTTTAGAGTTGACGTGTAAGATTCGAGGTCGAATCCAGTTAAGGGGGGCAGAATGTGATACTACGGAATGACGGCATGAGTCATTTTCGATCTCGGCCATAAGGTACGACTCTTGTAACATGTTTTTGCGCCGTGTCTGCAAGTGTGGGCCTTTCCGGGGGATTTTGGGCCTTTCCGGAGGGGAATTGGGCCTTCCGGGGGAGTTCGGGCCTTGGGGGGTCCATATGGGCCGAAGGTGGGACATATTTGGGCCTTTTGGAGGTGGTATAGGACAGCAAAACTGCTGCCCTAGCCCTACCTGCGCCCCAAACAAGTCCCCTCCCTAGCCCTAGCCCCCACTTGTTTCCCCTCCACCCCATTGCCTCCTCCTCCCTAGCCGCCACCCCTCCCTCACCCTTGCGCCTCCCCTTGCTCCACCACGTGCCCTTGCTGCGTCCCCCTCGCTGCCATGCCACGCCATGGTGCTGCCCTCGCCGGTAGGAGGATCCGCGACGAGGAGAACCGGTGGCCACGACGCGTTGGAGCGAGATCGGGCGATCGAGAGGCATTCTTTGTGTTCGTTGTTCGTCGGACTAAGGTATGTCCATGGGGAAACCTTGGGGAAGGTCTAGGTGCTGTTCTCATGGTAGATTTGGAGTTGTTAGATCAAGAGGACGTGCTGCCATGGAGTAGATCTGAAAAGAACTAGAGTTCGTATTGTACTCAGTTTCGGGCAGATTTGGAGTCCGTTTTAGGGGGTGCGATTTCGCAATTTTAGAGTCGGAATTTGGCTGACCTCCTGTTGAAGAAGTTGTAGGTATCGTCAAGACCTATTTTGTATATTTTTTTGAGAATTTTTGGAGTTACGGTCTGAAAGTTATGGCCGTTTTGGTGGGCGCTGTCCAATCTGTGTCGAGGTTGGGACAGTCTGTGTTCAACATTAGATTAAACTAATTTAGATTTCGAATCTGACTGTACGGACTTCTAGGAAGTTGTATATAATTTCAATATCTTTCAGTGCATATAAAGAAATTGAAATTCCGCCCAGCCGTTTGGAAGTTATGCCTGTTTTCCCTAGCGCTGTCAAATCTGTGATGAGATTGAGACAGTTCGTGTTCAACGTTAGAATAAACAACATTAGATTCCGAATCAGTCTTTACCTATAACTAGAAAAAGTTGGGAAATTTCCTAAGCTACGCGAGGATGTACTCGTTTATTCAATTTGGAGTTCTAGAACTCAAGTTATGATTTTTCGAAGCCGCTGTCCAGAACGGGCAAAATCTGTGATTTCGGGGTTTTGGAGTATTTAGCGTATTAGGTGTAGTGGGTACTGTTTTGAGGAGTCGAATTAAGTGTGTGGCATGTGTTTGCAGGTGGTGTGCCTTCGGGAGTGCCCTCAACCTCTCGTCACTCCGTTGCCCGCGGTTGAAGGCAAGTGTGTTGTGTGGATTGAACATTATACGTGTTGCTAGAATTGCTTGATAGTGTTTGGGATAGATAACATGCTGTCTTGCCATGAACTACATGTTATAATTGATATGATGTCCACTTGCCATGTTTTAATGATTGCTATGATATGATGAGCATGTTTAAGATGTTATGATGCCATGTGTTAATATATGAGTTTTATATTGTTGGCATGCTTGCATACATGACATGTTACATGGCCCGGCGGTGAGAAAGTCATTAACTAATCCGGGAAGGTCGGTGAGAAAGTTATGACTAATCCGAGAGCCATTAGAGTAAGTCCTACATCGTGATTCCATCTACCGTGGGTGGTGGAAGCGAGGAGTAGGCACCCTCCATCTTCGGGATGGAAGGGGGGAGGGTGCACACCGACGGGTGTGTACTCAACCATACCGGTATGAGTTTCCAAGGAGATATGAGCATAGCATTGCATTGCATTGCATTACAATACATATTAAATGATGAGGATGTTGTTATGTGTTCAAGTTTGAAATGTTATATGTGACGTGAGGTATTATTGTCTTGTAAATGATCTTGTTGTCCATTACAATATGCTTGCTGAGTTTTCGAACTCACGCTTGTGTTTTATGTTGTTTGTTTGTTTAGGTACAATGAAATCGGCGTATGGAAAGGGATCTAGCTACACTCCTCCACGTAGTATCATAATCTAGCTAATTCACCTGTTTTGGAGACACGACATTAAGTATTACAATAATCATTAGTGTATGGTCTCAGTATGTTTGGTTGTTTCCCTCATGTATATCATGTGGGGCTATGGAGGGAGTTGTTTTAACTTCCTAGAGTTAAATTGATGCTTATTATTTTGCTATCGATGCTTATTGATGTTTTAGTTGATGATTAGCTATCCTTATCGCTGCGTATGGATATCTCGTTTGTCTTACATATTGATATGATGCTATGTTGTTAAGTTTCATGCAAAAACAAAGGAGATGCTGTCAAAATTTCCAATTATTCCAAATGATTACTTGCTGTAATTTACCTTAAATTATGGTATTAAATGTGTCATGATCTATGTTTGGTGACATTCTGGGCTTAGTAAAAGCTGGGGTGTTACAGAATCCATTGTCAAAGGGGGAGAAAATTGGGAATTGTTGAAAAGATTAATGAAAAAGGGGGAGAAGAAAAAGGGGGAGTTGTTTTTGGAAATTTGAGAATTTTGGGAGAAGTTTGGAGAATTTTTAAATTTTTGGGCGCATTGCACATTCACACACATTTTCATTCTCAGGGGGAGATTTTGTTTTGCATTTTGGTCAAAGGGGGATTTCTGTGTTTTCTTACTTTGGTCTTTGATCCTTTGGATTTCAAAATAAATAACTTTTCAAGGTATATTTGCAGTAAGAGCATTTCACAAGTATCATAAGTAGATTCGAAAGCAGTAGAAACAAGTAAAGCATAAATAACTTTTCAAGGAGTTTAGTAAACATCTTTCCCATCCTAATCCATATTTCCATCAACATCATTATTAATCCAACCCAACCTTTCAAGTCCAAGTTATTTTTGAGAAAGTCTAACCCTTGACTGTAATTCCCGAGCAATGTCCAATACTGTGAAATCATGTGCTGAAAAATTGGCTTAGAATTGAATTTGCAAATGTGTTTGTTCATGTGTTTTGTCAATTTGACAAGAAACAGTAAGTTTCGCTTTGGCGCCAAACCAAACTTAAAGAAAACAGTAAGTTTCCCATCTACGACGGACAAACTTTGTTGGTCTGTCGTGAACGTGTTTTTGAGCTCATGAGTCGAACTCAATCTTCCAAGAAACCAGTAAGTTTTGCATGTACGGCGGACAAACTTCTTTGGTCAGTCGTGAATGCATTTTTGCTTTAGGGTTTCGTTCGGACCATGTTATTTTTGAAACCGAGCGTGGCACGTTTGCGCCGGACAAGATTTTTTGTCCGTCGTGAACATGAATTTGAAAGCGTTTTTGAACCGAGACTTTTGCATGTACGACGGACCGATTTTGGTTGTCCGTCGTAAACATGTTTTGGCCGAATGTTTTCTTTTGGAACCGAGAGTTTTCTTGTACAACTGATGCACTTTGTTGGTCCGTTGTGAATCGCTTTCTAGGGTTTCACTTGGCATTTGCGCCGGATGGTTTTGTTTGTCCGTCGTGAATGCGTTTTGCTTGAATTAGGGTTTTGAGCAGAATTGAAATAATTTGAATTTGAGATTATGAAATTTGTGATGATTTCATGATGCTTCTGTTGAAGTGGACTTTATGCAATGCTCATGTGCGTCGGTGCATGGATTGACATTGAGTCAAGTCGTGGACTTGTGCTCGGATTTGTTTTGTGGTTTGTTCATGTGCAGTATTGCTCGAAGACGAATGTGGTCGATGACGGGACCGAACTAGGTTCATGGAGGAACCGAGGTTCGGGACTAGGTTCAGGAGGAACGAGGTCTTGGTGGTCAAGGATGTCATGCGGGACGTTCGGGCTAAGAGAATGGTGCACATGAAGAATGGTTAGTCACGTGAGAATGGCGGTGGCCATACGGCGTGCAAAGTGTTAGTCACGAGAGTATGTGAGGTTTGCCATACGCGTGCAAGAGTTCTACTCTGCCAGGTTTGGCCAAGTAGAGTTGTGTTTGATACAGATTTCTTCTAGGGAATAGTAATCGTATTCAGAACTCCTTGTGGGTTGGTGCTTTAAATAGGTGGGGGGTCTCCTGTTGAAAGACACCAAGTAGAGCTGAGCGCATCAGGCTTTGAGCGTGGTTTTAGGGTTTGTACTCTTTTGATGAGAGTATTTTAGACAAGAAATCAAGATCAATTCTTCCAAGATTTTTATGCTCACAAGAACCACGTCGCTCTGATGTTTTCTGTTTTGGTTCTTGTTTGCATGCTTGTTCTAATTCTAGATTGGTTTTTGATCGTTGAGTTTCATCTTGATTTGATCCATCAAAAACCTTTCTAGGGTATTAATCTAGTGTTTCTCAAAGTTTTGTTGATAAATCTTTTGTCGTTCTTGTTTAATCTTGAAGTTTTGATTAGATTGATTCTCGTCAAGTTCTGGATCAGCAAGCTTGCGAAGCTTATAACTTTTGATCCGTAAGTCCGATCGAGCTGATTCTTTTTGGGTTGGATTCGTACTGGAATCTAGTTTCTTGTGTCCAAATTTCAGATCAATCCTACGGTTGGATCTCCGGGAATTCGCGTTTTACTAAACCTCTATCTTTCTGTTTTTGTCGAAAACGAAGCAATTATTTGGTTCTGTTTTGGGGTGAACTTTTAATAGATCAAGAATTTGGTTTTAGCTTCCGCACAATCATTCACCCCCCCTCTGATTGCTATATTCGTATATTTCGATCCTACAAATACCGCGGACACGGCTATTCTAATAGATTATACACTCTGCAGAGGTTATGCACTTTACCCACAAGATACAGTCAAACACCACAAAGGTGAGTTCCCGTAACAAAGTCTTTCGGAAACTTCTAACAATACAAGTAGTCCTCCCCGGTTGTTGCACACTAACCCTTCCCTTAGCTAAGGCGAAGTTTAGGCCAACCAACCGTTAGATGGGTACCTGCCGCGGCCCGTGCGCTCCCGTACAACTTACACAAAGGGTGTAGTTGACCTCCCGAGGTCCCACAGGTACGTTATTAGCAACTTAATCAACTAGGTCCGTCCCATTACAGACATGTGGTTGCAAGATTGACTCAGTTCAAAGGCTTGCAAGGTTAAGTCCTTAAAGTGACCAGGGCAAGACTACCCGAAGAACCAAACCAACATTCCCCAATGCCACAACTGGCCCACCTGATCATTCTTGCCACATGCCCCGGTCAAAAGCTATTTATCAAACCCCAGTTGATTACCATGCATCACGTGCCATCAACATCACATGATACCTTTCCAAAACAGGTTCAATATATCATTAAGTCAATATTCGCATTTGATTGTCCAAAAATCATGTCAAGAGCACGTAGCAGGTCTAAGCCATATACTACAACGGTCTAATTTCCCATGTTGGCAATTTAATAATGTCCAACTAGTAATCCACAACTAGGGTGACAAGGGGTCATGGCACATATTTAATTAATCAAGGTGTCGTACAGCAAATTGGCATTTATCTAATTTCCCATATTTAAATAAAGTATTTTCTAATTGAATTAGCATGCAATAGATTAAATCAAAATAGATTTCAAAATAGGATCAACATGGTCAAAGCATAACTTGCCTTCAAAAAGCACTTGTTCTTGGTCTTGAGTTGGATCCTGAGTCAATATTTCTCCTTCGAATCCTTCCGGCACTTCAACGTCTACTCGTAAAGCGTGCAAATAGCAATACACGAATAAACCATAGGCAAAAAGTGTCCAAACATCCAAATAAAATCCATAAACAGAGAGAACATAATTTTATGAATTTTTAGGAACTGGAATCGTCAAATTCGGAGTTTAAATGCAAAAGTTATAATATTTTAAAGTTTAAATAATCAATTAAATAATATTACAGAGGAGACCTTTAGTCCAAAAATTAAATAAAATTTCATAATTAGGTAGATCTCAATTTTATACAAATTTAGAAATTTGAATCACTCAAATCGGAGTTGAAACGCAAAAGTTATAAGCGTTTGAAGTTTGAATCAAAATCTGAAATAATTATTTCGAATTAATAAATCATTTTCTTTTTCGGAAATTTTTTTATTGCGTCAGCAAGACACGTGTCGCCTCCTGATTGGGTGGTCGACGCCACCGGCCCATCGCTCACCACGGCGTCGGCGAGTGGGACCCACCGATGGCGTCATGGGTGACGCCACGGCGATCGGCCGACACGCAGCGGGCCGGCGTGTCGGTGACCCAGCCCTGCGCCCGCGTGGCGCGGCGGTTTGGCTCCCTGGACACGTGGCACGATCGTGGCCGTTGGTTTGAAATCCGACGGCTAAGATTGGATTTGGGCCTCATGTGCTTGGGGCGCACGTGGTTGATCTCGGGCCGTTGGATCTTGATCTAACGGCCCGAGATCCAATCTAACCTGGTGCGCTTCTTGCTCGTGGCACAACCTAAGCCGTTGGATCTAGATCCAACGGTTGTGATTAGATCTAGGATTTTCAACGGGGAAACTCACCGAGGGTGACGTGGCGCGATCTGGGCCCTTGGATCTTGATCGGACGGTTGGTGGAGCTCGGGGTCGGCGATGGCTTCACGGCGGAGTTGCGGCTGCCGGCGCTGAGGACGGTGACCACACGAATGGCGTTTGGGGCGTGCTCCGGCGAGGTGAAAGGTCCTCACCGACGCGGCTTGACCTGGCTGTTCCGGAACTGGGCTCAACGGCGGACGGCGGCGGAATCGGCGTTTAACCGCGGCGGAACGGGATTCCAACTCCGGCGAGCTCGTACGGGCAAACAGTGACGGCTCAGGCGAGATGGCTTGGGGGCATGGGTGCGCACAGAAGAGAGGAACCCGGCGGTGGCGCATTAAATAGTGCCCTCGGCTTCCGTGAATCTCGCAGAAACCGAGGCCCACACGCGGGCGGCGGCGGACTCCGACGGCGACACGGACAAGGGTGACGTGGCACACGCACAGCCGTTGGATCGAGATCCAACGGTGCGTGGCTTTGGGTTCGGATCGGACTCGGGCGAGCTGGCTGGCTCGGTCGGGCTCGGGTCCGGCGATGTGGCTCAATCGTGGCCGTTGGATCTTGATCCAACGGTCACACGCGTAGGGTTCGGCCGAGTGGGTTCGGCTCAACCACGGGCTCGGGTCGGGTTCGGGTCGGACTCGAACTCGAGTCTGACTCGGGCTCGGTCGGAGGAACAGTAACCGACCCGATTCGAGTTTCCAGCAATTTAATATTTAAAATAATTCCCAATAATTCATTTAATTCAAGAAAAATAGCAAAATACTCAGAAAAATTCCAGAAAAATTCTGGAAAATATTTTAGGGCATTTGGGGCTCAAATAAAATATTTCCAACAAAATTTTATTTGCAAAGTTAAATTCTTTAATTATTTCAAAATGGAATCAATTCAAATAAATTCCAAATAAATCCAAATAAATTCCAGAAAATTCCAAAAATTCACATATGTGCAAAATAATATTTAGTTTCATGAAAAGCAAAAATTGGGGTGTTACAATCCTCCCCCCTAATAGAATCTCGTCCCCGAGATTCAGGCTAACTAAGAAATAGGTTCGGAAATTCTTTCTTCAAATCCTCTTCGCGCTCCCAAGTCGCTTCGCTTTCTTCATGATTGCTCCACTGAACTCTACAGAAACGGGTTGACTTGTTCCTCGTCTCTCGATCCATTGTGTCTAGAATCCTCACGGGGTGCTCCTTGTAAGTCAAATCTTCTTGCAACTCAATTGACTCTAGCGGTGTCTGTTCCTCAGGTACTCGGAGACACTTCTTCAACTGGGACACGTGGAACACGTCATGCACTCCTGCTAACGACTGCGGTAACTCCAGCTGGTAAGCAACTTCGCTCTGCGGCTCAAAATCTTAAATGGTCCAACATAACGGGGTGCAAGTTTCCCTTTGGCATGGAACCTCTTAACTCCCCTGAGAGGCGTAACTCTGAGGTATACAAAGTCTTCTGGTTCAAAACTCAAATCCCGGCGACGATTGTCAGCATAACTCTTCTGTCGTGATTGAGCTATCTTCAACCTTTCCCTAATCATGGCAATCTGCTCTTCAGCTTCTTGAAGAATATCAGGCCCGAAGATACGGCGTTCACCTGTCTCATTCCAGTTCAATGGCGTCCGGCGAGTCGTCCATATAGTGCTTCAAATGGTGACATCTCAGTAAACTAGCCTGGTAACTATTATTGTAAACCGAACTTCGGCATACGGCAAGCTCTTATCCCAAGAGGTAGCATAAGCCAATGCACACGCTCTTAGCATATCCTCCGTAATCGATTGACTCTTTCGGTCTGTCCATCCGTCTGTGGATGATAGGCTGTACTGAAGTTCAAACGGGTTCCCATAGCTTCATGCAGTTTATTCCAGAATCTTGAGGTAAATTGGGTACCTCTGTCCGATACAATCCTCTTTGGCACTCCGTGCAAACAGACAATCCTGGTCATATACAACTCTGCTAACTTATCTCCCGAGTAAGTGGTCTTCACAGGGATAAAGTGGGCCACTTTAGTCAAGCGATCCACTATAACCCATATGGAGTCATAACCTCCTTGAGTTTTCGGCAAACCGGTAATGAAATCCATTCCGATTTCCTCCCATTTCCACTCAGGTATTTTCGAAGGCTGCAATAATCCTGCTGGTCTCTGATGCATTGCCTTGACTCTCTGGCATACGTCGCACAATGCAACATGCTCGGCAACTTCACGCTTCAGGCTCGGCCACCAGTATCTCTTCTTCAAATCCTGATACATCTTGGCACTTCCTGGGTGAATTGAATACTTGGAGTCATGGGCTTCCTCCAAAATCAGTTGCTTTAATTCCTTCTTGTTGGGCACGCAAATCCGATCCTTCATCCATAACATGCCTTGCTCATTTAGCTGGAAGTCCTCGGCCTTGCCTTCCTTCATGATGGACTTAATCCTGTGGATCTTGTCATCATCCTTCGGTCCTTCTCGGATCTGATCCTCTAGGGTGGGCTTCACTTCCAATGCTGCCATGAATCCTTCTGGTACGACTTCAATCTGCATTCTCTGGAAATCCTCACATAGCTCATCCTGACTTGTGGCTAGCAACATACTCACGGTATGGCTTTTCCGACTAAAGGCATCGGCAACTACGTTGGCCTTCCCGGGATGGTAATGGATTCCAACATTGTAGTCCTTGATCAACTCTAACCATCTCCTCTGCCTCATGTTCAGGTCTGATTGGGTGAAGATGTACTTAAGGCTCTTATGATCCGTGTACACTTCACATCTGTTTCCAATCAAATAGCGACGCCATAATTTCAAAGCATGCACTACGGCAGCTAGCTCTAGGTCATGCGTCGGATAATTCTCCTCATGCGGCCTCAACTGTCTTGACGCATAAGCGACGACCTTTCCATTCTGCATCAGCACACATCCAAGTCCTTGGCGCGATGCGTCACAATAAATATCAAAGCTTTGATTAACATCCGGTAGGACTAACACCGCGGCGATGTCAATCGCTTTTGATTCTTGAAAACCTTTCTCGCACTCTGGCGTCCATGCAAACTTCTTCTCCTTTTTCAGCAATTGCGTAAGAGGTTTCGCAATTGTCGAAAAGCCTTCAATGAAACGGTGATAGTATCCTGCCATTCCAAGGAAACTCGGATCGGAGTCACGATCTTGGTGCTCCCAATGTAACACTGCTTCTACCTTGCTTGGATCTACGGCGACTCCTTCTGCGGTCATTACATGTCCGAGGAACTCCACCTTGTCCTTCCAAAAATCACACTTGCTGAACTTGGCGAAGAGTTGCTGTTCCCTTAGCTTTTCCAAAACTCGCCTCAAGTGTTCGGCATGTTCATCCTCTGTCTTGGAGTAGATTAGGATATCATCTATGAACACAACAACAAACTTGTCCAAATATTCCATGAACACCTTATTCATCATATTCATGAAATATCTTTGGCGCATTAAATCGAGACCAAAGGACATAACTGTAAACTTGTAATGTCCATATCTTGACGAGAACACGGTCTTCAGAATATCCTCTGATCGGATCTTCAACTGATGGTATCCCGATCTCAGATCAATCTTGGAGAAAACTCCGGCTCCTCTCAACTGATCAAACAGATCATTGATCCTCGGTAGCGGGTACTTATTCTTCACGGTGACTTCATTGAGTGCACGGTAGTCAATGCACATCCTGAAACTCCCGTCCTTCTTCTTGACAAACAAAACTGGCGCTCCCCACGGCGACGAACTCGGTTTGATAAATCCTTTCTCCATCAACTCCTCAAGTTGCTTCTTCATTTCTACCAATTCTTCGGTGGACATCCGATAAGGTCTCTTTGCTATTGGCGCTGTACCAGGTACAAGCTCTATCACACACTCTATGTCTCTGCAGCGGCATACGAGGTAGATCTTCGGAAAAATATCCGGGTACTCATTCACTCTTGAGGCGTCTTCTATCTTTGATTGCCTTGGTGCTGTTAACCATCAAGCTGTCCATCTCTAACGGCAGTGGCTTGAAATTCCACTTTCCTTCCATCACGGGCTCTCAAGCGAGATAGTCCTCCGTCCACAATCAATACGACCTTGTGCTTGGATAACCAATCCATTCCCAAAATAACATCTAAGGTGCAGGTCTCCAAAATAATAAGGTTCGCTAGGAACTCTATCCCATCTATTAGTATTCTCACCCCGAGAACATCCTACTTTCGTTCGGAGTTCGGAACCAGGGGTTTGAACTAAAAGCATGCATTTAAGTCTTGCAATCTCCAAATCATTTTTAGCGGCAAAACCTTGTGAAACAAGCGAATGCGAAGCTCGAGAATCAAACAAAGCGCATCGCAGTACTGAGTTGACTAGTAACTTACCCGATCTGACGTCAGTAGCATTCTGCAGTGCATCTCCGGTGACATGGTTGACTCGGCCTCTCACCACGATGCAGGGTGTGGCTCACAGTCTTTGGCGTCCTAGCTGGTGTGGATCCAGGTTGAAGCGGGTGAGGTCACTCCTGCTGTCTTCTTTGGGCAGCTGTTGGCAAAGTGTCACGGCTCGTTCTGCGATTGTAGCGGCGTCTCACTGTTCCTTCTTATTGCACTGGAGCGGTGTTTCTTCTTGGGGCAGTGCGAAAGTTACGATTGGCGGGTCTTGGTGCTTTGGTAGCGGTGTCCTTGTTGCATTCTGTGGCTGAAATCTGAAAAAGCGATTTGGCGCAACCCTCAAGCGTTCTTTGAGCTCCACGGCGTGATCCACGATGCTTTGCATCCTGCGCTTCTGTTCTCATCCAGTTCCTTGCGCTTGTCCTCAAGAATAAGCGCCTTATTCACCAACTCTTGGAAATCTGGAAAGGTGTGGGTGATCAATCCCACTGTAGTCTGAGTTAAGTCCCTTCATGAAGCGAGGCTATGCGGCTTTATCTGTCGCTACATCTTGGTGCGTAAGCGTGCAAGCTGTGTGAACTTGTTCGGTATTCACCACCGGTGATTACCTTGCTTGATGCTCTAAACTCCTCCTTCTTGAGATCCATGATTCCTTCAGGCACGTAATCTTGTGAAAGCAGGTGTGAACTCTTCCCAAGTGATGTCCTGAGGTTCTCTTGCATGGCACGAAGTTCTCCCACCATTCGGTAATTTGTTCCTTCCAAGCGATGAGAAGCATAGAGTACCTTCTCATTTCCTATGCATTGAGCAATGTGTAGCTTCCTCTCGATTGACCTTAACTAGTCATCGGCTTCCAACGGGTTAGCATTCACGGAGAAAGTGGGTGGATGAGTCCTCATGAACTCTGACAGTCTTGTATTACAGCGTTGCCCTGATTGACTGATTAGCGGTGGCACGGCGGTGACGTGCTGCATCTGTTGCATCATGGAATGCATCAGCGAGTCTGAGCAGCAAGAAAAGCTCGAAATTCTGCATATCAAGCTGGCGGTCTTTGGTGCTCCATCATTGGGGTTTTCTGCTGGGCGAGAACCACTCCCATTGCCTCCAAGGTTTCCGCGGGTGTTCACCATCTGTCGTTTGCTCTAGGTTTTAGAGATGAGAGGGAAACAAGAATAGACAAGTAATATGGAACTTATGCGGGGCGAAAGGTGTAACTCAAAATCCGACTTTATTATTTTAATCAATAGTAACTTGGTATGGTTGCTTACAATGCCTAGGGGACTTGCAACACATACTGCACACTCAGCAAGCAATGAAAATCCAAATCGAACTAACACTTGAGTCTAACGCCTAAAGGGTGACCCTTTATTCTATGACGCGACTCGGTTAAGGAGTCTCACTATAGAGCCTACGCTCACTCATCGAGAAAACCTCCACGGCCTGGGTACGGATGCTGCGGCATAGGCGTGAAACGATTACCATGTCCAGCAACTGTGTCATCTGTGGTAGTTGAAGAAGCAGTGTCCTCCTCAAGCTCCGGCTCCTCCGGTGCAGCTCGTGCGATTCGAGCATTGGCTCGGCTGCAGATGCGTACAATGCCGTCTCTAACTCTCCAATCCTTTGCAGAAGGTGTGACACATACTCTTGAGCTTCCCGCCATCTGTTCCTCTCTGTCGTGATCTCCTTGCGGGCCTTCTGTAGCTCCTTGCTTGTATCATCGAGTACATCCTCCTGGGCGACAACAAGTCGTGCCAACTGTGCAACCATGGCATTCTCATCCTGAATTGCCTTCGGGTCAAGAAGGTTATTGCTGCGCGGATGATATCGGAACACCGTGCTCTCCAATTCTCTGGCGTAGATACGGGTAATGTGCCGCATTGCTCGTCGGGAGACTTCTTGGATACCCATCTGCATTGTAGACCTCCTGGCAGTGCAGTGTATCGGGCGATTGCCTGGGCCCTTCTTCCTAGCAGGTACCACGATCTTCACGTCACAAGCCTTGATCAATCACTGCATGCGATCCACGTCCACTTGGTATTGCGGCTTCTCAAAATCTCCGAGAGTCTGTAGCATACGCCAAAGCTCCGCGGCGTGACCAACCTCCAGATCGACGTAGTTGAACTCTCCCTCCATCTGTTACAAGAGTGCTTACGTAAGAACTCGAAATTTTTAAATCGTGACAAGGTAAGGAAAAATTCAGCAAGAGACAAGAAAAGAGAGATGGGATTAA
The DNA here is from genome assembly GCA_036346355.1 of Rhipidocladum racemiflorum. Taxonomy (NCBI): domain Eukaryota; kingdom Viridiplantae; phylum Streptophyta; class Magnoliopsida; order Poales; family Poaceae; genus Rhipidocladum; species Rhipidocladum racemiflorum. The sequence goes on from CM070586.1 coordinate 26,611,067, forward strand.
GTCGAGAATTCATTCATTATCTTGACCTCTTTTAACTTTAGAAACTAGGTTTTATCCTCACTACGACCATTCTAACTATGGGTGAGCCTACAGTCAGTATGGCTCTGATACCACCTCTGTCGGGACCCGAATTTGCAAATCCGGAGCCTCTGTGTATTCAGCACTAGTCCAGGAACGCGCTAGTGCACACAGTCTTAACATCGGTAAATATCACAATCATACCACTCGATACTAATAAAGTACTTTATTTAAGTAGTCAAAGCCCAGGTTGCTCGACCTTATGGTCAAGTTACAAATATCGCCTCATGAATGAAACTTAATAAAAGAGAGATAATAGCAGCGGAAAAATAAGATAACTTCGTGGCGCCATCCAGTATACCACAGGCAACTGACTGGGCTCGCTCCCTAAGTAGACGGTTCCTCTGGAAGCTCCTCCTCCAAAGCTGGTGTAGATTCTTCCTCAACTGGTGTTGTATTGTGGCAAGGGTGAGTACTTGGTACTCAACAAGTCATGCACAGAATGCAAGCTAATAGACTATATGCATGGCTTGATACAAAGGAATAGATCAAGGTATATTTGCAGTAAGAGCATTTCACAAGTATCATAAGTAGATTCGAAAGCAGTAGAAACAAGTAAAGCATAAATAACTTTTCAAGGAGTTTAGTAAACATCTTTCCCATCCTAATCCATATTTCCATCAACATCATTATTAATCCAACCCAACCTTTCAAGTCCAAGTTATTTTTGAGAAAGTCTAACCCTTGACTGTAATTCCCGAGCGATGTCCAATACCGCGGAGGTTATGCACTTTTCCCACAAGATACAGTCAAACACCACAAAGGCGAGTTCCCGTAACAAAGTCTTTCGGAAACTTCTAACAATACAAGTAGTCCTCCCCGGTTGTTGCACACTAACCCTTCCCTTAGCTAAGGCGAAGTTTAGGCCAACCAACCGTTAGATTGGTACTGCCGCGACCCCGATCACGCTCCCCGTACAACTTACACAAAGGGTGTAGTTGACCTCCCGAGGTCCCACAGTGCGTTATTAGCAACTTAATCAACTAGGTCCGGTCCCATTACTGAGACATGTGGTTGCAAGATTGACTCAGTTCAAAGGCTTGCAAGGTTAAGTCCTTAAAGTGACCAGGGCAAGACTACCCGAAGAACCAAACCAACATTCCCCAATGCCACAACTAGCCCACCTGATCATTCTTGCCACATGCCCCGGTCAAAAGCTATTTATCAAACCCCAGTTGATTACCATGCATCACGTGCTATCAACATCACATGATACCTTTCCAAAACAGGTTCAATATATCATTAAGTCAATATTCGCATTTGATTGTCCAAAAATCATGTCAAGAGCACGTAGCAGGTCTAAGCCATATACTACAACGATCTAATTTCCCATGTTGGCAATTTAATAATGTCCAACTAGTAATCCACAACTAGGGTGACAAGGGGTCATGGCACATATTTAATTAATCAAGGTGTCGTACAGCAAATTGGCATTTATCTAATTTCCCATATTTAAATAAAGTATTTTCTAATTGAATTAGCATGCAATAGATTAAATCAAAATAGATTTCAAAATAGGATCAACATGGTCAAAGCATAACTTGCCTTCAAAAAGCACTTGTTCTTGGTCTTGAGTTGGATCCTGAGTTAATACTTCTCCTTCGAATCCTTCCAGCACTTCAACGTCTACTCGTAAAGCGTGCAAATAGCAATACACGAATAATCCATAGGCAAAAAGTGTCCAAACATCCAAATAAAATCCATAAACAGAGAGAACATAATTTTATGAATTTTTAGGAACTGGAATCGTCAAATTCGGAGTTTAAATGCAAAAGTTATAGTATTTTAAAGTTTAAATAATCAATTAAATAATATTACAGAGGAGAACTTTAGTCCAAAAATTAAATAAAATTTCATAATTAGGTAGATCTCAATTTTATACAAATTTAGAAATTTGAATCACTCAAATCGGAGTTGAAGCATAAAAGTTATAAAGCGTTTGAAGTTTGAATCAAAATCACGAAATCATTATTTCGAATTAATAAATCATTTTCTTTTGAAAATTCTTTTATTGCGTCGACCAAGACATGTGTCGGCTCCTGATTGGGTGGCTGGCGTCGGTAGGTCCAGCTCGGCCCACGGCGTCGGCCAGTGGGACCACCAGATGGCGTCATGGGTGGCGTCCGCGGTCTTGATCGGCCCGACACGCGGGACGGCGTGTCGGTGACCTGTACGCCTGCCGCGTGGCGGCCGGTTCGACTCCCTGGACACGTGGCATGATCGTGGACATTGGTTTGAAATCCGACGGCTAGGATTGGATTTGGGCCTCATGTGCTTGGGGCGCACGTGGTTGATCTGAGCCGTTGGATCTGATCTAGCAGTCCCGAGATCCAATCTAGCCTGGTGCGATTCTTGCTCATTGGCACAACCTAAGCCGTTGGATCTAGATCCAGCGGTTGGGATTAGATCTAGGATTTTCAGCGGGAAACTCACCGAGGGTGGCGTGGCGCGATCTGGGCCCTTGGATCTTGATCGGACGATTGGTGGAGCTTCGGGGTCGGCGATGGCTTCCACGGTGTAATTGCGGCTGCCGGCGCTTAGGGCAGCGACCACACGAGCAGCGTTTGGGGCGTGCTCGGCGGCGTGAAAGGTCCTCACCGGCGTGGCTTGACCTGGCTGTTCGAGGCCCAGGCTCAACGGCGGAGAAGCGGTGGGCGGCGGAATCGGCGTTTAACCGCTGGCGAGCAGGATTCCAACTCCGGCGAGCTCGTGCAGAGCAAGCAGCGGCGGCTCGGGCGAGATGGCTTGAGAACGCAGTGCGCCGCGGAAGAGAGAACCAGCCCGGTGGCGGCGGTGCATTAAATAGTGCCCTCGGCCAGTGAATCTCGCGGCCAAAGAGGCCCGCGCATGGCGGCGGCGGACTCCGGCGGCGACACGGACAAGGGTGGCGTGGCACCGCCACGGCCGTTGAATCGAGATCCAGCGGTGCGTGGCTTTGAGTTCGGTCGGACTCGGGCGAAATTTGGCGGCTCGGTCGGGCTCGGGTCGGCGGCGTGGCTCAATCGTGGCCGTTGGATCTTAATCCAACGGTCACCGCATGTAGGGTTCGGCCAAGTGGGTTCGGCTCAACCACGGGCTCGGGTCGGGTTAGTCGGACTCGAACTCGAATCCTGACTTCGGGCTCGATCGGAGGAAACGATAGCAGAGCCGGTTCGATTTTCCAGCGATTTAATATTTAAAATAATTCCCAATAATTCATTTAATTCAAGAAAAATAGCAAAATACTCAGAAAAATTCCAGAAAAATTATGGAAAATATTTTTGGGCATTTGGGGCTCAAATAAAATATTTCCAACAAAATTTTATTTGCAAAGTTAAATTCTTTAATTATTTCAAAATGGAATCAATTCAAATAAATTCCAAATAAATCCAAATAAATTCCAGAAAATTCCAAAAATTCACAAATGTGCAAAATAATATTTAGTTTCATGAAAAGCAAAAATTGGGGTGTTACAATAAGCACTTTTAAAGCATAGCAACAGATTCTAAGTATGTACATTAATCCATTTAATCATTCCCACTATGGGGTACTCTACATCAGTAGAGGTTCACCTAATCTTAAGCTAAAGGTGATAATTACATTTAATTGTTTCAACTCGCAAATTAACTTAACAATACGTCATTCCATAAACCACATTGGTACATACTACATAACATGGTAAACAACAATTTTCACTTTTGACAAGTAATTTCAATCAAACGAATACTTACTTTATTTGCAGCATTTTTTTTCTTTTAATACTCAACCAAAACTCACAAAAAAAAAGCTTGACTCTCAAAGTTGCAATAGAGACAAACCCAAACTTGATCATGCAAGAGGAAATTCTCCAAAACACTTTTCAATCTCAAAGACTCCCATAGAGGAAAATGGTTGAAACACAATTTTCTTAAAAGGGAACCAAGCGATCAAGTAATCCATTTCAAATAAAACCTTAACACCAAACCCCAAACTTTCACGAAACAAGAAGGGCTTTCAAAGATGATTTCTCAAACCAGTAAAATGATGAAATCAAACACCATTGACTCCTACAAAGCCACAGAACTTCAGCCCTGACAACCAAGTCTGGCATAACGCCGCAATAACTCTTTTGACCTCGGAGAAAGACAAACACATGAATAAATTGAATGCTTCTCCCCATAAAGCAATCAACAAACTAAGTATCAAAGCTGGAAAGGCGACCAAAAGAAGCGCAACACTAGACTCTTCTTCTTCGTCTTCAACCAAGGAAGACAAAACCACATACCGCATACGAAACAATCCGCGAAAATTCAAGACCAAACACTTTTCTTTTGATTTCAATCGACTAAAAACCAAGAAGACCAACCAAAACCGACCGTCAGAATGGTGAAAAGCATACGAAGGAAACCACCATCAACTCTTCTATTTGTCTCCAGCCAACTACCCGATCTACGATAGAAAAGGTAAGCACTCTTTCCCCACAAGGGGTTAATAGTTCTTCGGTGATGGCTTTAACCGGCCATACCATCAAACCACACCCTTACTATTAACAAAAGTGGTGACCGAAACCCTTCGGCACCACAACCCCACTTTATCACCACAACAAGCACAATTCAATCATTTATCTCATAGACATAGCAACATGGATTATCAAATGAAGCATTCAACATCAAAGCTTAAATACAACATTTAAGCGTAAAGGAACGATACCCATACCCTTTCCTACTGTGCATCCATGTGTGTCAAATTTTAGATTAGTTATACCATTTTTTTTGCAAGTTTTAATGTTGCTATCCTATGACAAAATTTTAGTTAAAACCTAAGCCATGTTTCTAAGTTATCCCACATCACATTTTAGTTGTAACCTAAGGTATGACACTAAAAATACACATTACAAGGATCTGACCGCTCACGATACCAACTGTAACACCCCGGCATTTAATATGCCTGAATGCTACCAAACATAAGCTAAACAACATCTAAATACCACAATTAAACATAAATTCCAGCAAAGGCGCACATGCTAAAAACCAAGATTTCGGCAGCATCTTCCTTGTTTTAACATGAATTGAAGGAGCAACAACTGTATAGCAATATAAGGCAATATGAGAGATAGCTAAAACAGCAATAACTAAAGACTTAACGACAATATAAGTCTATCATCAAGCACTTAATGTCTCCAAGGGTCAAACGAACAATAAAACTCTCATATAGTAAAGCTAAACCTTAAAGCAATAATCATCACACGCAGTTTATTATCAAAACTAATTGAATGGCATGTGGAATCAAATGAGTGAAGCTACGTGCGGAAGTGTAACTATTTCCCTTCCCCGCATGCCGGTCTCATGGTACCTAAAACAACAAGAAAACACAAGCGTGAGTTCGAAACTCAGCAAGCATATTGCAATGGTACAACAAAATCAATTACATGGCAATAATATCTCACATCATGTAAAACCATCTCATTCATGGTCACATATTATCATCATCATCAATATGTATGAAGTGCAATGCGATGCTCATGTCTTCTTGGAAACTCATACCGGTATGGTTGAGTACACACCCGTCGGTGTGCACCCTCTCCCCCCTTCCATCCTTGTACATTAACACATGGCATCATAACATGATAAACATACTCATCATATGAATGGTAGTCATTAAAGCATGGCAAGTGATCATCACATATAATCAATCTCATCTAGTCTCAACTAGCAACCTACAAATCGCTATCCATTACAATACACTTGCCTCAACCACGGGCGACGGATTGGCGAGAAGTAGTAGGCCCTCCCGGGGTCACACCACCTGCACACAGGGACCACACACTCACAATAAAGCCCACAAAACAGTACGCAAACCCTCATCTACCCCGACATTGCCAACCACTCGCAAAACCCGAAAACAGCGGTTCTGTCCCATCGAGACAGCAGCCTTCCAAAAGGCATAACTCGGGTTCTAAGACTCCAAATCAATTAAACGAGTATATCCTCGCGTAGCTTAAGAAATTTCCCAACTTTTTCTAGGTATAGGGAAAGACTGATTCGGACACCAAAGTTGTTTAATCTACAAAATATCGTGATCTGTTCCAATCACGTCACAGATTTTAACACGCTCGGTAAAACAGCCGTAACTTTCAAACGGCTGATCGGAATTTAACGTTCTTTATATCCACGGAAATATAATGAAATTATCTACAACTTCTTCAACATCTGTACGACCAAATTCGGAATTTAAATTGGCGAAAAACCGAACCCTAGGTCGACTGCTCATGCTGTCGGAAACAGAGAACGTGACCAACTCAAGAATCCATCTAATCTAATCAAATCCAGCACCACCAATTGATCTAAAAACTTTATAAACACCCTTAGAACAGTACCTAGACCAATCCCAAGGATTCCCATGGCCATACCTTCGCCCGACGCACGAAAACCCAATAGATCTCCTCCCGGTTCGCGCGATCTTCTTCTTCGCTCCAATCCCGCCGGATCTCCTCGTCGCGGAGCGCTCCAATGGATGGATCTTCGAGTTGGTGAGGTGGAGAACTCCCCTAGGGGCAGCAAGGGAGGTGGAGAGGTGGTGGAGGGGTGGAGGAGCAATGGGGAGCAATGGGGAGCCATGGGGAGGGGCGCACGCAAGCAAGGGAGGTGGAGATGGAGTTGTGGCGGCTAGGGCATGGTAGAGGGAGTTTTGGGGCGCACCAAGGGGTGGGGGCCAGATTTGGCTGCCCAAAAGTCCCCCCCTTGGGCCCAAACCCTTCCACCGGAGGCCCAACTCAACCCCCAAGACCCAAAGTCCGCCGGAGAGGCCCAAACACCCGAAAACGGCCCAAAACACGCTATAAATGGCATAACGTAAAGTTTTAACCTCCATTTACAAATTTTATAATGTTTTGACCTCAACATCCACATTTTATAAGATTACGACACTCCGTGGTGTCACAGTGAAACTTCGTGAAGATGTGCCACTAAGCCCCTTTCCCGCATGCCGGTTTCATGGTACCTAAAAACATCATAAAACACAAGCGTGAGTTCATCACTCAGCAAGTATATTGCAATGGAACAAGGAAATAGTTTCAATACCATCATCTCTACAACTTATACTTAACAACATACTCATTTCATATTCACATTGTATACATCTCATTGACATCATCATATATGAAATGCAATGCATATGTCTCCTCGAAGCACATACCGGTATTGCCGAGTGCACACCCGTCGGTGTGCACCCACTTTTCTCCTTCCATCCCGTAGATGGAGGGTGCCTACTCTTACTCACCCGCTCCCGTACAACCACGTGTAAGGGACTGCGAGGTAGGACTTTTGTGTTCACTACGTGTGAACACAGAGGCCCGCATCAGAATGGGACGCCTCTTCCTTTTATGAATGCAATGATGCAAATTCCATAATAATGTACCACATCCAATCATTAATAGCATTTGCATAATCTCATTCATAGCATTAATCCATTCATCAAACAACTACTCATATGGCAAAGCAAAATCTCACTCCTACCATGCTAGTATAACCTGTCAATCACAATACCATAAAACAACCAATCACAATCCATCACAACACACTTGCCTTCACCCTCGTGAGACGGCGTGGTGAGACGACGACGGCACTCCCGAGGTCACACCACCTGCACAAAGGTTCAATACACTCAACCACATGCACAAAAAACCACACAAGAACACTTAGTTATACCGACTTCACGATCTACTCCCAATACCCAAAAATAGAGAATCTGTCCAACGGGACAGCAGCCTTCGAAAGATCATAACTAGGGCTTAAATACTACAAATCAGACAAACGAGTACATTTTCTCAAAGTTTAGTAAATTTCCTAGCTTTTTCTAAGTATTCGCAAAGACTGAATCGGCCTCTAAAATTGTCTAATCTACAGATCAACACGATCAGTCCCAATCACATCACAGTTTTGACAACGTTCGGTAAAATAGCCATAACTTTTAAACGGTTGGCCGGAATTAAGTGTTCTTGGTCTTCATTGAAAGTTTTTTTGATCATCTACAACTTTCTCAATAGGCGGCCGACCAAATCAGCCTCTAAAATTGTCTAATCTACAGATCAACACGATCTGTCCCAATCACGTCACAGTTTTGACAATGTTCATTAAAATAGCCATAACTTTTAAACAGCTAGACGGAATTAAGCGTTCTTGGTCTTCATTGAAAGTTTTTTCTATTATCTACAACTTTCTCAACAGGCGGCTGACCAAATTCCGACTCTAAAAACCTCAAAACTGCAACCGAAGTCGACTGTCCGGAATTGGCCGAGGCTACTGTGCGAAACAGATCTACTAAACGAATCTATATCTCTAATTACAGCACCTAAACATGAATCTAAAGCATGAAACCGTCCTTATAACTAGCATCATAACCCTACCAAAGGATCTACCAATCCTTACCTCCCTCGAAGAACCGCTCGAACGACGAATCTTCTCCTCCCGGTCCCCCGATCTCCTACCACATGCCAATTCCGCTGGATCCTCTCGTCGCGGAGCTTCCCAACGGCGAGGATAGCAGAAGGGAAGGGTATGGCAGCAAGGGGTGGGGGTGGATCTCTCCTAGTGCCGGCTAGGGGAGGTGGGAAGGTGGAGGAGGAAGGGGAAGGGGTGGTGGCGCATGTGGGGGAGGGGGTGGCACATGGGGGAATAGAGGGGGGCGGCTAGGGTTTGATTGGTGGGCGCACAAGGCAGGGCAGCAGCCCTGCTGCCCAATTCCACCGCCACATGGGCTTAATCTCCCCCGCACCCTCAGCCCAAATTAGTCCCCCAAGGCCCAAGTTAGATCCCCAACGCCCAAACTCCCCTAGAAGGCCCGAACTCCCCCGGAAGGCCCAATTCCCCCCGGAAGGGCCCAAACTCCAGGAAAGGCCCAAAAACATGATACAAAAAGTGTACCTTAATGCCGACATCAAAAAATTACTCACACCGTCAATCCGTAGTGTCACATTCTCCCCCCTTAAACAGGATTCGACCCCGAATCCGTGACACACCACTACGCAACCAGGTAAAAACAAAAGAGAGCTAAACTTCACATTTCATACCTGAGGTGAATAGCTCGGGTACTTCTCGCGCATACGAGACTCCAACCCCCATGTCGCTCCCCTCTCAGTCTGATGCAACCACAGGACTTTGACAAACTTGAGCGTCCTGTTCCTCAACACTCGCTCCGAATTCCCCAGAATTTTTCACAGGACGGGACTCAAACGTGAGGTTCTGATCAAGCACCAAAGGCTCTAAAGGAACCACCAACTCCGAGTCATGCAGGTATTTTCTTAGCATCGAAACATGGAACACATTGTGGACTCCTTGCATTGACTCCGAAAGCTCCAAACGATAAGCCAACTTACCAACTCGAGCTATGATCGGAAACGGCCCAACATACTTCGGGCTATGCTTCCCTTTGGTACCAAAACGAATCACACCCTTGGTGGGAGATACTCGCAAGAGTACACTATCACCCCACCGTCAACTCTAGATCTTGCCTTCTCACATCAGCATAGCTTTTCTGTCTACTCTACGCTGCGAGAAGGTTCTGTCGAACCTCTGCCACCCGATCAACAGTCTACTGAACCCAATCCGGTCCAAGGACCGCTATCTCTCCCACTGCATCCCAACAAAGCGTCGATGTACACTTTCGGCCATAAAGCACTTCATAAGGAAAATCAATTACTAGCAACCACCAAGTGGTCCACTAATAATTTAATCAACCCTACCGAGGAACGCATCAACGAAACAATTCTCTAGGAAGGTTTGAATTGGGTCATACACAACCTTCCTTTACTCTTCACTTTTATACCATTTACGATCAACTACTAGCCACACCAGATTTCTCTTACTAAGAAGGTCTCACCCTCACATCTTTCCACTCAAAGAACCAACACAAAGAGTAAAATCATTGAGTGAGCTCAACCATAAACCATGAACCCCATTGATCCCCATGCAACAATTTGAATCCATTGCACTAACATTCACTTTCGAAAGAATTTGACAACATCCAAGGAGCACTCATTTTATTTTCCTAAGACAAAATGCATAGAAAACTCAAATCTCTTACACCATAGCCAAAATGCCATAATTTATTCATTATTTCTTTTCATATTAGAAAGAAATGGACATCTCGATTCATGACATGAATGCAAACTTTTCAAGAGCACTCCGGATTAGTCATATATCTATATATGAATTTCTCACCGACCTGGCTCATCGACTCTTTTATGATTAATTATACATAAATGATATCATGTTTCCTTTTCACCATTCATTCATCATGTAACAACAGTACCGAATAGTCATTCACCAAACGACTTCTTCCTCGGTATCACATTATTGAAACACAATTAACATCGATGGTTGCGAAAATTCATATAGACTATGACGGCACCACCGTTAACAGGAAAACACCACATCATATCATAACCCACCAATAATTGGAAGCTAACTTTGTAAAACCTCACATTCTAACCAAAATCAACATTTTGGAAAAGAACAACGACTCCAAAGTCAAACATCTGCACATGCCACAAATTTTCTCAAAGAGAAAGGGAAACTCATTTCCAAAAAGGGAACACTTCACTAACAAAATCACTTATGAAACATTCATAAAATCCACCTTTTGAAGCACTTGCAAACACCACACACATTTTCCAAATAACTCCAACTCTAGCCAAATAGAGTTACAAATTAAATCTCAAGAATTTCCAATACAACCCACTATGTCCATCTGCTTCCTTTAAAATTTATTCCAAAGATCATTCAATGTGAACACGAAGGAGCACGATCCACTCAAAAAACTTTTGGGTGTGAATCCATACTCATAGCACAACCTAAACAAATTAGCCAAAACCAAAGATTGGCACCAATCACTGCGAGTTTTAGGGAAAATCTGAAACACAACAGAAGGAACACTTTGACCAAAAGAATTCAACCAAGATAGCAAATAACCAAACTAGTCCAAAAGTTTAAACACAAGCTCAACATAGATACGACCAACTCTAGTATTCCACTATGCTTTCCATCAAAGACTTCAATAATCACTATTTACTCCTTGAGGAGCCCCATCATAATTCAACCAAAAACTACACAACAAATTCTTTCTCTAGTTACCTTTCCCAACACTTATAAATAAAGTTTATGATGCTTATCAAACAGACATCCAACCAATACTACCTCATCCTGATCCCCACAGACAACCACATCATATAACATCATATTCTCAATTTAAAACATAATACTTCAACAAATACTTTAGCATGATCAACCTATCAATTTTATACCATCCATACATCAACTTTTCAACAATCAAAACTAATTCAATTAATCAATGACTTCAATAAATAAATATTATCTCCACAAGACAAAATTCGTAAGTAGGATTTTGAAACATACGTTCATTAAGGATAAAATCCTACGTCATGATAATTATCCATGGTTCACTCCATCACGACAGGTTACAATTTCCTCCATTTTAACCATGGTTTTCAACAAGTAATCTAAGCAATTACCACCACTACTGAGTCATCAATATCAATAAATGGGCATCATCATAAAACCACAACATTGCTTTTAGCTACCCTATACATAGGTTATAACAGAATTGCCACTACACAACATATTCCAACTATTTAAAATAAATTGAATAAGTTAAACCATCACAGAGCTCTTAAGGCAACCACAAAACCTATGTCTTCCCAATTGACATCGATACTAGCATTATAGGAACAAAACTGCATACTTACAAATATACCAATAATTTGCAACGACATGAATAACAACTCTAATCATCTTCCAAGTTAAAGTCACTAGCCAACACGATTAAATTTCTCTATTAACACACTAAATTAGAACATCTTTAAACAACCAGCAAGGTTTCTTTAACAATATCAGTAGTTTACATCATCTTAATATTCTAATTATGCATCAGGGTTTAAAACTTAACCAGTATCGAGGGTCATAAGCACTTTTAAAGAAAAGCAACAGATTCTAAACATATGCATTAACACATTTAATCATTCTCGCTACAGAGCAAACTACAACACTATTAATCTATTTATTCTCAAGCTAAAGATAACAATCACATTGAATTGATTCAACTCACAAATTAACTTAGCAATACGTCATTCCATAAACCACATTGGTATATACCACACAGCACGGACACAAAATTTACCACAGCTCAAGAACAAGAACGAACACCGATAAACAATTTCTCCTTTCCAGGCAAGGAAGAAAAACAAAACTCCAACAGAAATGCAGGAGAGCTCAACTCTAAAATTTCCAACTTTGATAGCCCAAAACTCTTCAATAAATCTCAAGATCTATACTTCCAAGAAGGAAGAAGGATGCACCAGGGAAAACCAAATGTTCAACTAAATCTTTTCCAATAAAGCTTCAAACTTAGCTCCACCCAACTTAAGGTCTGCACAAGGAGAAACTCCAACACTATTCTTAGATAGGGAGAACAACAACCACAAAAGTTTTCTCCCCAAGTGTAGGCCCCGGATCGACTATCCGGAGTCCTCTGTGTATTTCTGTACTAGTCCCAGATCAGTAGCTAGTACACACAGTCAAACAGTGATAAATCAACAACCATATCACGAATACATATAACTACATAAAAATAATACCAAATAAAAGCAAAGACCTTATGGTCAAGGTTTACCATTACGACCTGAACAGGCAGAACAACTTGAATAACTGCAGTGGAAGACGAAAACACCAAGGCGACCCATCCAAATGCCCACAGGCAATCGAGTGGGGAGCGCGTCCTAGTCGTTGGAATTCCTTGACAGCTTCTTTCACTTCTGAGATATGATTAGAATGTAGCACGTGAGTACATAAAGTACTCAGCAAGTCTGGGAAATTATGGACAATGTAGGCTATCCAAGGATGGCTTAATATGGTTCTTTTGCATAAAGCCAAGTTTCATCAATTCATACTTGTTAATAAGTTTCACGAAGCATATTTGAGCAATTCTTTTTAATAATTGAATTATGTAATATGGCAGTGAAGGTTCTACCCACCACTCACTAATATAAAGGCTCTATCCGCCACATCTCAACAAAATCAGGGTTCAATCCATCCACATGGCTCTATCTGCCACGGTTCACAAAATTAGGTTCCTTCCACCTACCTGGCTTTAGCCGCCAGAAGCACACCCGAGAGTTCTACCCGCTCCTGGATCCCAAAACAAACCATTGTTTAGTTTGAAACCAAAAACCAAAGTCTACCAGTATGAAAGCATTCTGCAAGCTTTGCCTTTGACCGTAGGCACGGCTATTCGAATAGTTTTAACTCTGCAGAGGTGTATAACTTTACCCACAAGACATGATATTCCCTTGGTGCCAAGCTATTAGCACACTGCCTTAGGTGTGCCGGCAGGGATATCATGACAAGGCCTTTACAATGTATACGCCTAACCTGACCCACCCGCTGAAATTTCACCGCTGTTAGGGTTATATCCACCCAGTACAGAAGCCCCCTCTTGCGCCGTGTGAGAAAAACAACAACATTGCCTCTATCCGGCGCTCACATTCCACCGTTTGGTGAGTCTAAGTTAGGTTTCTACAAATTATTCAGCCAGGTCGTGCCCACTTTGACATGTGGTTGTACGGTTATGCTTAGAATGGAGACAGTCATAAGCGTCGGTCCTTAACTGACTTGGGGCGGTACTTGCACAATGAAAGCTAGAGCTCCATCCGCACCCACCAGACAAACCATTCCGCCCCAGTCCAAACCATTTTTCATCTTAAATTTTTATTTTGTAAACCAACGGCAATACTCCTTGCCTATACTTCCAACACAAGTTTTCAAGAGTTAAATGAAATTCCCACCCATAGGTGAATACTGACCGATTGCGAGTCTAAGCATTTCTACCGGACTATTCTATTCCACCAATAGTTTAGTTTATAAAATACAAATCTTAGGGTTGATAAAACATGATTATAATTAAATCGGTATTTTCCAAAATTCATGAGACCACCAAGATTCCCCCATTCTTATCATGGTACTATATAATCCAGTCCAATTTAGTACTTTCACTATGTAAAGTTGATATCATGCCATCATAACTCCAAAATCATGCCAAGCTATTATTATCATTGTATATGAAACGATCTCCTCAAAATATGAGTCTTCGTGTTGATTACCCATCATCCACACATCGATTGGTCTTTTAATCTACTTGATCCACCGAGAATATTTCATAATCTCATCCCTGAGCATATTTCATGAGAGATTCTACAAACCCAAGACTTCATTAATTCTTTGCCTAGAGCTGTTTCCATAAACAATGACACCAAGTTGACTAAGCAAATCACACCCAATCCACATTACTCATAATCCCACACAAGTGGTTATCGCAAAACCATATTTCCCAAAATCATCTACTAAACCACCGAGTACGATTCTCAGTCTTATCCATTTAATACATCGAGTATATATTCGAGAATATCATTGATTAAATCATCGAGTATCATTCTCCACATCACCTATTGTAACCCTTCATATTGTCATCGCTAAATCATCTACATTTTGTCCACCAAGAATACGTAATAATATCATTTACTAAACCACCAAACATTCTGGATAATTCACAATTCTCCATAAATAATTATCTCATAATATGTTTGTTAAGATCCACCGAAATTTAAGTCACCACTTGTTCTATTTAATCCATAAGTATGCTTCTCAATATCATTTATTTACTTTTACGGACTATTATCCTTGACGTCATACATTTTCCAATATTCTCCCAATCCACCCAAATTATATGGATTACCATTTATAGATCAACTCCATAACGACTACCCCCACATTGCTAATATTCACGAAATCTCCAATTTACCTTTCATACCACTTGTTCCACCGATCGCGTCTTCCCAACAGTCTTTTTCCCTAAGTAAAGAATATTTTTCCAAAAACATTTATATTGGTGGATTACTATACTAGGGTGACAAAGGATCAGGGATAACAATGTCAAGGAGGTAGGAACAACAGGTATAACTAATAACCTAACGTTAACATCATCCATTTAATATAAATAGCAATGCAGTTTGTAAAACAGTGTAAAACATTTATAAATCATGGGATCAAAATGCATCAAGGAGACTTGCCTCGGTCACGGCGAGAATGTCGAAGTCTTGAAGTCCGGCGGCGGGGTCGGCGGACTCGGCGAGATCGGCGGCTACGCGCAAAATGGTACAACAAATAACTACATGAAAATAAATAAAATCCAAAAATTACAAAAATAGTACAGGCAGGTAGGTCTTGATTTTAGATGAATTTAGAAATTTGAATGGAGTCAATCAAAGTTCAGACGGAGAAGTTATGAGCTTCCGAAGTTTGAAAAATCCTGGAAAATAAGATACCGGGAATATTCTCGGAATCTTATTTTTGGGCTGATTTTTGGAATGGAATGTCTCTATGGAGGGTGGGACCCCCATGTCATAGACTTGGGCTTCATCCTCAAGCTCCATCCATGGAGAAAACAGAGGAAGGGGAAGGAGCAATGGTGCCGGCGGGATGGGGCACGGTGGCCGGCGTCGACCAAGCGCCGGCCGTAGCTACAGCGTGGCTTAAGCCATGAGCCGCGGCAGCAGCAGCGGCAACCGCAGAGAGGCATGGGTGGCGGCCAGTACCAGAAGGCGGTTTTGCTCGAGCGACAGCGCAAGGCAAAAGCGGAGGAAACACAGCGCCATGAGGCGCCGGGCGTCAGCCGGAAGCGAAGCGGCGAAGCGGCCGGCGCATAAGCGTGGCGGCGGCGGCGTCTGGCCTTGAAAGCGCCAGCGGCTGGCAGCGTCTTGAGCGAGCGGCTACCAGGAGAAAGCGGCAGCGCCGCAGTGGCGCCCGTGGTAGGCTCAGCCGGGCCGAGGGCCGAGCAGCAGCCAGCGCCATGGTCTTGTGGCAGCGCCTTTGGCGCAGCGGCTCAGAAGCGAGTGTATTTGGGACCGGGAGGCGAGCGGCGGCATCTTGCCTACGCACAAGAAGAATAGAGAGCCCCAAAAATGCCTAAAAATCCAAATTTTTGCAACAATTAACATGTAATATTGCAAAAAAAATTAATGGATCATCTAAAGCACCTCTAGAGGGACTCACCCTAACAAGGAATTGATCAAATGCTCGCCGAAGAACACCGGTTCGGTCGAAGCAACCAAATTGCAAAATTCGTAGCCAAATCTTAACGAATCCTAAAATCGATTGATGTGTGAGAACCTAGACCTCCACACGATCATAAAGAAACAAACGGAGTGGAGAATAACCCAACAGAGAGGAAGTTAGAGAGATGAACGCGAAGAACATCGAAAACGTGACCTCCTCGTCGTTTCTTCGATTTCTCGGACGAATGACAAAGAGAGGCAAAGGAAGAGTGTGTGTTCTAGAGAGAGGACTCCACCACGGAGGATTAAAAACCGGCGGTGCGCAATTTGGGTAAGAAACGGCCGAGTTATGGCCTTTAATGCTCTTTTCGGTTTTTGGGTTACTGTTCAAATTCTGGCGAGAGTTAGGGGTGAAGACCATGGGGAATGGAAGGGTCTCGTCTCTACGAATCCAACGGATCCAGCCGTTCGCGATTTGGAGCATTATTGCATGAGTTATGTGAGTTTGAATGCATGAATTAGCTATGGAAGCCTCCATTCCTTTCTCTGGCAAGAACTCCAGCGTAATGGTGAGGAAGATGAACAGTGTGCGCCACATGTCACTCTGTGATTGGCCGGTGATTACGCGAATGATCCGCCCTAGAGAAAAATTAGGAAAAATGATCTAAAAATTCCGGAAAAATTCCTAGAACCATTTTGGAATATTTAGGACCCAATAAAATTGTATTCGCCGAATTTGGATGAAATTTGTGGAATTAAATATTCAGGCGCGGATTGCGGGCATTAAACAAAAGCCGCGCGAGATAAAATAGGAACGGAGGTCCAAAAATCCGGGGAATGATTCCTAACATCATTTTGAAATTTTTGGAACACAATTGAAGTGGTTTTGGGGTTTTTGGAGCATTTTAGGACTCGGGTGAAATTTCGGGCACCGACGGGAATCTGGAAATTCGATTTTTCGAACGGGAGGGAATGGAATTACGATTTTGGATGGGAAAGGATGCCAGGTTAATATAAACACCAGAGAAACTCCAATTTTTGAAGTTAATTAATTTAAATTAGATTTTCTCCAGAAGACGAAAGCTAGGGCGTTACAAACCTACCCCCTTAGAAAGAATCTCGTCCCCGAGATTCGGACGGAGAAAGAAAAAGAGAGAGATTAGGATACTCAGCTCGAAGAGCTTCTTCTTGTTCCCGGGTAGCTTCCTTCCCTGAACGATTGTTTCATTGAACCTTGCAAAACTTGATTATCCGACTTCGAGTTCGACGCTCAGCTTCATCCAAAATTCTGACTGGGTACTCAGGATATGATAGGTCTTCTTTTAGTTTCATCTCTTCAAAAGGCATCGGACGCTTTCGAGCCTTTGTGCTACACCTGGATTCTGGCGGCGGTTATCGGCATAGCTCTTCTATCTTGGTAGGCGAGTCTTGATTTACATGGATTTGTCTGGCCTGCTCTTCGACTTCTTTCAGAATATCAGGTCTACTGATTTGTCCATTATCGGTCTCTTTCCAATACAAGGGTATTCTGCCTTTTCTTACATACAGAGCTTCAAAAGGCTCCATCGTCCAATTCGACGGGGCTGTTGTTGTAAAACAACTCTGCAGCTGGTAATTACCGACCCCAAGAACCTTTGTTAAAGCCCAAGCTTTCAACATATCTTCACTATTTGATTTATTCTCTCTGTCTGGCCATCGGTCTGGGATAGTAAGCAACAATGAAATTCAAATTCATACCCCAAAACTTTATACCACTTCTGCCAAAACCTCGAGGGAAACTGAGAACCTCGATCTGACACGATCTCCTGGGGCACACAATGAAAATGCACTGTTTTAGCCAAGCAAAGTTCCACGAGTTTATCACCAAAAGGGGGTTGTCTTCCACGGAACAAAATGTGCAACTTTTATCAACCTGTCCACACTACACCCCTTAGAAAGAATCATACCTGGACATAGTTCCAAGGAATTCAATGGTGAAATTCCGTCTTCTTTGTTCCCGTTTCCAAACAAAATCTGCAAGAGTTATAGTATTCCAATTGGTCTCCGATGTTCTGCTAATCTTTTCAAAACTTGCTAGCATGGCCTCTTGTCTGACGCTCAATAAATCTTGAATGTCCGGTTTGCCTAAACTGGTATTCAGTATTTGCCTGAGGTCCAACTTACTTGATTTACGTCTGGGGCTTCTAGTACCTTAAGACTTTAATTCTCGTGGCAAGCCTACCACACTCATCTGGAGGTTGTTGTTTTTTAATTGTATTAGCTTATTATTTTCCATCCGGGTAACTTTGAATTCAACAAATCTTTCCAGGGTTTAGATCAGAACTATGGCTCTATGGCCATCCTTTAAACATCCCAGTACTGGTGCCCAAATACAATTATGTTTCAAGAACTAATCAATAGGAATCCACATCCACAATTATAATCCTTCCAAACTTTTATTGATAACAATACTGTCGATTGCATCTTACGGACTGAATCAGTACATAAACTCTTTTATTTTATTCCTTAGAAGAGGTATGGTGCTGCTGAAGGTACCATCTACTAACATTCATTGATAACATCAAGTTCCAGGTGTCTCTTCTTCAACTTCCTAGATCATAGGTAGACCTGACGTCCTATACCGCAGAACCTGTGATAGAAGTTTTCGATTGCGTTTACCACCTGCTGCTGGCGTTATAGTCTGATGAAGAACAGCATCTGGAATGTTGGGATTTGAAGTATATGTCTGCCATCCTTGCGGGCAACCACTGGGATCCTGCCCCCTGGCAAGACAATTGCAATACCAAGGATCTGTCTCTAACAACTTGTTCCATTGAGGTTGACTGGTCTTGTTATGACATCCGGGCGACACCAATTGTACTTCAGATCCTGGGGTCTGGATTAAGGTTGCTTCTTGTGCTTGGTTGAGTTGAAATTGGTTCACGCGAAGCCGAGAACTACTGGTAATATATTGATCTTGACTTACTACCCCCCTTTTGCGGGAATCCTGTTGACGACAGTTGTCTTCTGGGTAGAGTGCTTTGCCTTTACCAGATCGAGGAATCTTTGCTACTTGGTGCAGTTTATGAGGTACTTCCGCACTGACTTCTGATGCTGGAACTGCTCGTGGTGATAAGAATTTTCTATTTTCCCAAGGGACATTATTTCACATAATGCCCTTCCTTGCCACAAAGGTCGCAGCCCTTGTACTGAATCTCCTTCCTCCGAGGGCACTTGCGGAATTGGTGTTCAATTCTGTTGCAGTGACTACAATGGGTATCTTCTTTGGCCTTACCGTTTTGGGGACATTTATAAGCAACATGTCCTTTTTCACCATATTGATAGCAGATGACATATCTCCATGGGTGGAGACTCACAGGAGGAGTTATAGGGGTAGTGACCATAGAGGCTTGACTATTCAGTTGTTGTATCATCAATTGCACGAGCTGAGTCTGAGTCACCATGAACTGATTCATATTCTGAAGAAATGCTGTTATCCCCTCGAAAGGTTGCGGGTTGAACTCGGCAGTAGCACTGTCATTGACAATTGGAACTTTACTGGTGTTACTGCTGACGTTGAGCAAAGGATTAGAACTTGATGCCTTAGTTTCTGGGTTGAGGTTAGCACTGCGCTTCTTCTCCATCTGACGGTAGAACAAGGCTTCCAGATGAGAGGGAAAAGAACCAACGAGAGAGACAGGGGAGGTTCTAACAACACCCAACCACGAAAAGCAAAATGTTTTTAACACCAAGCAAATCAACTCGTCTACTCGATAAAACTACACACTCTACTGGGTTAAATGGCTTAAACACAGAACGGGTCTTGGCCACTTAACCTATAGGGTTAGACTAAGATCAACCTCACTTCTTTGGTCTTCGACGATCAATGGTTGGATCCTCACCAGGAAGACGCACACTTCAGTAGCAACTTTCCGAATGGCACTTCTTTAGTCCTCAAGCCTTGAAGTCGAAAGGGGAAACTCGATTACCCTAATATAGAAGTTGTTAAGGGAGTGTTACACTATGGAATGGTGTAACATTATAAAATGTGAAATCGGAGATTTAAACTTTACGTTATGAGGTTTAATCGCGTTTCCGGGCCGATTTCGGGAGTTTGGGCCTCTCCGGGGGAGTTCGGGCCTAAGGGGGTTGAGTCGTGGGCTTTAGTGGGAGGATTTTTGGGCCCATGAGGGAGTGGGGGGCAGCATACCCTGCCTTGGGGGCGCCCTCCCCTTGCCCTAGGCGCCCTCCCCTCTTTCCCCCTCAAGCCGCCACCTCCTCCTCCCCATCTCCCTCTCCTAGCCACCCCCATCTTTCCCCATTGCGCCTCCACCCTTCCCCTCCCTTCCCAAGCGATCCACCCCTCTCCTAGCAGCCCCACGGCGTCCCCTCTCATGGTGCTCCTCGCTGTCCCGCTCGGAGGATCGCCGGAATCCGGGAATCTCCGACGAACCGTTGCAGATCGGGAGGAAGGAGCGGCCGGCGGGAAGGAAGGCTTCGTCGGTTTCGGATCTTCTTGGCGAGGTATGGCATGGGTGATCTGTGGGTTAGGTCTAGGTGCTATTCTAAGGATCATTATCATGTTTTTAGATCAAGGGAGGTGCTGCAATGGGGTAGAATTGATGAAAACTTGGATTGTATTCACGTTCTGTTCGGGCAGATTGGGAACCCGAACTAGGGCAGGCGTTTTTGCCAATTTAGAGTTGGAATCTTGTCGTACGGATGTTGAATAAGTTGTAGATATTTTAATTATATTTCCGTGGATATAAAGAAAGTTAAATTCCGTCCAGCCATTTAAAAGTTATGACTGTTTTACTGAGCGTATTAAAATCTGTGACGTGATTGGAACAGATCACGGTATCTTGTAGATTAAACCACATTAGAGTCCGAATCAGTCTTTCCCTATAACTAGAAAAAGTTAGGAATTTTCCTAAGCTACGCGAGGATGTACTTGTTTATTCAATTTGGAGTCCTAGAACCGTAGTTATGCCCATTGGAAGGCTGCTGTCCCGAAGGGACAGATTTGCTGTTTTCTTATTTTAGGAGTTGTAAGCGAAGTCGGGGTAGTGGGATATATGTGTGCTGTTTTGTGGACCCGATTTGAGTGTGTGGCACGTGTTTGCAGGTGGTGTGCCTCCGGGAGTGCCCTCAACCTCTCGTCACTCCGTTGCCCGTGGTTGAAGGCAAGTGTGTTGCGTGGATTGTATGCTATACGTGTTGCTAGAATTGCTTGAAAGTATTTGGATGTTGTCTTGCCATGAATTACATGTTACATGTTGATAGGATGTCCTTAGGCCATAATTTAAATGTTGTCGATGATATGGTGTCCTCATGCTATGATAAAAAAATGCTTGTTGTTGATAAATGATTCACATGCCATGTTTTGAACGGTTATCGTCGATTGTTGAATACGGTCTTACATGTTGAGATGCCATATGTTGATATGCAATATTTCTATTTATGTATACGTGGCTGTCCATTTTGCATACATGGCATATTTTCATGGCCGGCCGGTGAGATAAGTCATAACTATTCCGGCAGGGTCGGTGAGAACCGTTATGACTAGTCCGGGGCTATTCTTTTGAGTAAGTCCTACCTCGTGATTCCACCACCGAGGTGAATGGATGCGAGTGATAGGCACCCTCCATCTTCGGGATGGAAGGGGGAGCCAACGGGTGTGCACTCAACCATACCGGTATGAGAATTCCAGGAGACATGTGCATTGCATTGCATGAATGATATACATAAATGAAGATGTTTATGAGATGATCATGAGAGTACTCATGAGATGCTCATGAGATGATTATCATGTTGTTTTAAAGGATGTACATAATGTTAAATATGATGTGTTGTGATATAACTGTGGAGACTGGAATGATGGTTTGTTGTCTTGATCCTTGTTGATCCATTACAATACACTTTGCTGAGTTATGAACTCACGCTTGTGTTTACATTGTTTGTTTCTTTAGGTACCATGAAATCAGCGCGCGGGAAAGGGATCTAGCTACACTCTTCCACGTAGTATCATAATCTAGCAAATTCACCTGTTTTGGAGACACGGCAATAAGTATTACAATAATCATTAGTGTATGGTCTTTATGTTTGGTTGTTTCCCTCATGTGTATCATGTGGGCGATGGAGCGAGTTGTTATATCTTCCTAGACTTAAATGGATGCTTATTCTTTTGCGAACGATGCTTATTGATGTTTTAGTTGATGATTAGCTATCATTATCGCTGCATATGGTGATCTTGTTTATCGTACATATTGATATGATGTTATGTTGTTAAGTTTCATGCATAAACAAAGGAGATGCTGTCAAAATTTTCAATTATTCTAAATGATTACTTGCTGTAATTTACCCTAAACTATTGTATTAAACGTGTTATGTTCTATGTTGGGTGACATTCTGGGCTTAGTAAAAGCCGGGGTGTTACAGTTGGTATCAGAGCGGGCTTCAGGTCCATGGTGTATGAATTTAGTGAAATACCATAGGGTTAACTAAAACTTTGATGTGGGATAACCAAGAAACATGGCTTAGGCTATAACTAAAATTTTGCTATAGGATAGCAACCTTAAAACTTGTGTATGTGGAATAACTAATTTAAAATTTGACACACATGGATGCACAGTAGGAAAGGGTATGGGTATCGTTACTTTACGCTTAAATGTTATATTTAAGCCTTGATGTTGAATGTTTTATGTGATAAAGTATGCTGCTATGTGTATGAGATAATTGATTGAATTGCTCATGCTATCGTGATAAAGTGGGGTTGTGGTGCCGAAGGGTTTCGGTCACTTTTTTGTTCATAGTAAGGTTGTGGTTTAACGGTATGGCCGATTAAAACCATCACCGAAGAACTATTAACCCTTGTGGGGAAAGAGTGCTTGCCTTTTACATCGCATGATTTGGGTAGTTGATTGGAGTCAAAAGGAAGAGTTAGTGGTGGATTCCTTCAGATCTTGTGTACCGCTCGACGGTAAGTTTTGGTTGTTTTTCTTGGCTTTAGTTGAGTGAAATCAAATGAAAAGTATTGGGTTTTCGCGGATTGTTCCGTAGGCGGTTTGTGGTTTTGTCTTCTTCGGTAGAAGGCAAAGAAGAAGAGTTATGTGTGCGTGTCTTTTGGTAGCAACGTTTGGTTTTGACGTCGGTTTTGTTGGTTGCCTTGCAAAGAAAAGTATCGTTTTGCTCTTGCGTGTCTTACTCTGAGTTTAAAAGAGGTTCTTGAAGTTGTGTACAAGAATTTAAGATGTGTCGATTTATGTTTTGTGCATTTGTCCGCAAAGGTTACTTGATCGCTTGGTTCCCTCTCGTGGGAGTCTTTAAGATTTAAAGGTGATTTGGAGATCTTTTGCTTGATCCAGTGTGAGTCATGTTCCATTGCAACTTTTGGGGAGTCAAGTTTCTTTGTGAGTCTTGGTTGAGTTTTAAAAGAAAATGCTGTAAACGGAGTAAGTAATCTTTTGACTGAAATTATTTGTCAAATAGTGAGAATTGTTGTTTAGAAGGTTAGGTGGTATGTAACAATGTGGTTAATGGAAATGATGTACTCCTTAGTTAATTTGTGAGCTGAATCAATTAAATGTAATAGTTATCTTTAGCTTAAGATTAAATGAACTTCTAATGTTGTAGATTACTCTATAGCGAGAATGATTAAAGGTGTTAATATACATGCTCAGATTTTGTTGTTTACTTTAAAAGTGCTTTTGACCCCTGATAATGTTTAAAGTTTTAAATCCTGATGCATAGTTAAAACATTAAGATGATGTGGACTGCTAATATTGTTAAAGAAACTTTGCTGGTTGTTAAAGATGCTCTAATTTTACATGTTATTAGAGAGATTTAATCGTGTTGGTGACCTTAACTTGGAAGTTGATTAGACTTGTTGACGCAGTCTTAATTGGATATCTTTTGATAAGCATCATAAACTTTAATTAAAAGTGTTGGGAATGGTAACTAGAGAAAGAATTTGTTATTTAAATTTTGCTAAATCCGGTTGGACCTTCCCAATGAGTAAGTAGTGAATTTTGAAGTCTTTAATGGAAAGCGTAGTGGAACACTAGAGATGGTTGTATTTATGCTAAGCCGGTGTTTAAAACCTTTTTGACTGGTTTGGTTGTTTGCTAGTTTGGTTGAATGCTTTCGGGCAAAGTATTCCTTATGTCATATTTCAGAGTTTCCCTAAACTTGTAGTGATTGGTGCCAATCTTTGATTTTGGCTAATTTGTTTAGTTTGTGCTATGAGTATGGATTTAGACCCAAAAGTCTTTGAGTGGATCGCGCTCCTTTGCGTTCACACTGAATTACCTTTGGTATAAATGTTTAGAAGGAAGCAGATGGTCATAGTGGGTTGTGTTGGGAACTTTTGAGTTAAGCCCTTGATGTGTAACCCTATTTGGCTAGAGCTGGAGTTAATTGGAAAATGTGTCTGGTGTTTGCGTGTGCTTCACAAAGGTGGTTTTTGCGAATGTTCATAAGTGATTTTGTTGGTAAAGTGTTCTTTTTGGAAATGAGTTTCCCTTTCTCTTTGAGAAAATTTGTGACGGTTGTGGGGCCGGCTTGACTTGAAGTTTTGATGTTCTCTTCCAAAATGTTGAATTTGGTTGAAATGCAATGTTTTGCAAGTTCAGTTTTCAATTGATGTGGGATGTGATGCGACGTGGTGTTTTATTGTTAACTATGTTGCCGTCATAGTCTATATGAATTTCTGCAACCTTCGATGTTAATTGTATTTCAATTATTTGATACCGAGAAAGAAGTCATTTGGTGAATGACTATTCGATACTGTTGTTACATGATGAATGAATGGTGAAAGGGAAAAACGAGACATTGTTTATGCATAATTAATGATAAAAGAGTTGTTGAGCCAGGTCGGTGAGAAAGTCATATATGGATATATGACTAATCCGGAGTGCTCTTGGGAAGCTGCATGCATGTTCTGGGTCGAGATTTCAATTGCCTTCTAGTACGAGGAGTAAGAATGAATACCTTCTGGTATGTTGGTTGTGGTGTAAGAGATCTGAGCTTTCTTTGCATCATGGCTTAGGAAAAATAGAATGAGTACTCTTTGGTTGATGCCGAATTCTTTCCAAAGTGGCTTTTAGCGCTTTGGAGTTCGAGTTGTTGTATGTGGATCATTTTGGGTTCATGGGTCTTGGTTGAGCTTACTCAATGATTGTATTCTTTGTTTTAGTCCTTTGAGTGGAAGAGCCTGAGGGCGAGACCTTCTTAGAGAGAGAAATCCGGTGTGGGTTGTTAATGACCTCAGTTATTAAGTGTTACTAGTAGTTAATCGAAAATAGTTTAAAAGTGAAGAGTAAAGGAAGGTTGTGTTGGACTCAATGCAAACCTTTTTGGGGTATTGTGTCGTTGATGTATTCCTCGGTAGGGTTGATTAAGTTACTCGTGGACCACTTGGTGGTTGCTAGTAATTGCTTTTCCTTTTCGAAGTGTATTGGATCTTTTGTCGCTGATCTATGAACGAGTTGAGTCAACCGTAGTGATTTTTTTCGGTTGTTATTGTTCTTGCGGGTTTTAAGAACCTTGGTTTTAAAGAAAGCTTTCCCTTTCGGTGGTAGTGGTGGGTATTGGTCTTTTTACGCAAGATCATTCTTTTCAAGGTCTCAACGCTGATGGTTCCAGCAGTTGGTAGTCTTGGAGTGTTATGTCTCTTGGTTCTCGTCGCCTCGAATACGACGAACCATACCAGAGAGAGAGTTGAGGTGTGGAAACAATTTTGCACGTGGGAGCTGAAGAGGGATCTAGAGTTGGAGTTAGAGATTGGTACCGTGTTCTTCTAGAGAGTAGCGTTGGTTAAAGGGATTGGGCACTTTAGTGCCAAAGAATGTATGCAAGGAGGAGTGTGAGACCGTTTTCTTTTGAGGTCGGTTTGGGAATTTATCCTGTTGCTTGGGACATTCCGAGTCCTTGTTTTAAAGTTTTGTGTTCATTGTTGAGTAAGATTCTGGCAAGTTGTGATTGTGAGCCATCATTAGAGCCGTCGAACTTCGAGCCTTAGCTCCTTGTTTTTGAGTTCTGGCTAGTGCAAATTGTAGGGTTGTCTGAGCGGGTTCAGAGTATGAACCTTAGCTTCCTCCGATTTGGTTGTTTGCAAAGTGGTGTGTCTTGGATTCGAGGGCGAATCCTGTTGAAGGGGGGAGAATGTGACACTATGGAATGGTGTAACATTATAAAATGTGAAATTGGAGATTTAAACTTTAGGTTATGAGATTTAATCGCGTTTTCGGGCCGATTTCGGGAGTTTGGGCCTCTCCGGGGGAGTTTGGGCCTAAGGGGGTTGAGTCGTGGGCTTTAGTGGGAGGATTTTTGGGCCCATGAGGGAGTGGGGGCAGCATACCCTGCCTTGGTGGAGCCCTCCCCTTGCCCTAGGCGCCCTCCCCTCTTCCCCCCTCAAGCCGCCACCTCCTCCTCCCCATCTCCCTCTCCTAGCCACCCCCATCTTTCCCCATTGCGCCTCCACCCTTCCCCTCCCTTCCCAAGCCATCCACCCCTCTCCTAGCAGCCCCACGGTGTCCCCTCTCATGGTGCTCCTCGCTGTCCCGCTCGGAGGATCGCCGGAATCCGGGAATCTCCGGCGAACCGTTGCGGATCGGGAGGAAGGAGCGGCCGGCGGGAAGGAAGGCTTCGTCGGTTTCGGATCTTCTTGGCGAGGTATAGCATGGGTGATCTGTGGGTTAGGTCTAGGTGCTGTTCTAAGGATCATTATCATTTTTTTAGATCAAGGGAGGTGCTGCAATGGGGTAGAATTGATGAAAACTTGGATTGTATTCACGTTCTGTTCGGGCAGATTGGGAACCCGAACTAGGGCAGGAGTTTTCGCCAATTTAGAGTTGGAATCTTGTCGTACGGATGTTGAATAAGTTGTAGATAATTTAATTATATTTCCGTGGATATAAAGAAAGTTAAATTCCGTCCAGCCGTTTAAAAGTTATGACTGTTTTACTGAGCGTATTAAAATCTATGACGTGATTGGAACAGATCACGGTATCTTGTAGATTAATCCACATTAGAGTCCGAATCAGTCTTTCCCTATAACTAGAAAAAGTTGGGAATTTTCCTAAGCTACGCGAGGATGTACTTGTTTATTCAATTTGGAGTCCTAGAATTCAAGTTATGCCCATTGGAAGGCTGCTGTCCCGTAGGGACAGATTTGCTGTTTTCTGATTTTAGGAGTTGTAAGCGAAGTCGGGGTAGTGGGGTATATGTGTGCTATTTTGTGGACCCGATTTAAGTGTGTGGCACGTGTTTGCAGGTGGTGTGCCTCTGGGAGTGCCCTCAACCTCTCGTCACTCCGTTGCCCGTGGTTGAAGGCAAGTGTGTTGCGTGGATTGTATGCTATACGTGTTGCTAGAATTGCTTGAAAGTATTTGGAATAGATAACATGTTGTCTTGCCATGAATTACATGTTACAATTGATAGGATGTCCTTAGGCCATAATTTAAATGTTTTCGATGATATGGTGTCCTCATGCTATGATAAAAAAATGCTTGTTGTTGATAAATGATTCACATGCCATGTTTTGAACGGTTACCGTCGATTGTTGAATACGGTCTTACATGTTGAGATGCCATATGTTGATATGCAATATTTCTATTTATGTATACGTGGCTGTCCATTTTGCATACATGGCATATTTTCATGGCCGGCCGGTGAGATAAGTCATAACTATTCCGGCAGGGTCGGTGAGAACCGTTATGACTAGTCCGGGGCTATTCTTTTGAGTAAGTCCTACCTCGTGATTCCACCACCGAGGTGAATGGAAGCGAGTGATAGGCACCCTCCATCTTCGGGATGGAAGGGGGAAAAGGGAGCATGCCGACGGGTGTGCACTCAACCATACCGGTATGAGAATTTATCGGGACCCGAATTTGCAAATTCGGACCCTCTGTGTATTCAGCACTAGTCCAGGAACGCGCTAGTGCACACAGTCTTAACATCAGTAAATATCACAATCATACCACTCGATACTAATAAAGTACTTTATTTAAGTAGTCAAACTGGTTGCTCGACCTTATGGTCAAGTTACAAATATACGCCTCGCAGGGCGAACTTATTAAGAGAGAAATAATAGCAGCGGAAAATAAGATAACTTCGTGGCCCCATCCAGTATACTACAGGCAACTGACTGGGCTCGCTCCCTAAGTAGACGGTTCCTCTGGAAGCTCCTCCTCCAAAGCTGGTGTAGATTCTTCCTCAACTGGTGTTGTATTGTGGCAAGGGTGAGTACTTGATACTCAGCAAGTCATGCACAGAATGCAAGCTAATATACTATATGCATGGCTTGGTACAAAGGAATAGCTCAAGGTATATTTGCAGGGAAACAGCATTTGACAAGTAACATAAGTAGATTCGAAAGCAGTAGAAACAAGTAACGCATAAATAACTTTTCAAGGAGTTTAGTAAACATCTTTCCCATCCTAATCCACATTTCCATCAACATCATTATTAATCCAACCCAACCATCCAAGTCCAAGTTATTTTTGAGAAAGTCTAACCCTTGACTGTAATTCCCGCAGCCCTGGTACGCTCCCCCGTACAACATACACAAAGGGTGTAGTTGACCTCCTGAGGTCCCACAGGTACGTTATTAGCAACTTAGTCAACTAGGTCCGTCCCATTACAGACATGTGGTTGCAAGATTGACTCAGTTCAAAGGCTTGCAAGGTTAAGTCCTTAAAGTGACTAGGGCATGACTATCCGAAGAACCAAACCAACATTCCCGGTGCCACAACTGGCCCACCCGATCATTCTTGCCACATGCCTCGGTCAAAAGCTATTTATCAAACCCCAGTTGATTACCATGCACCACGTGCCATCAACATCACATGATACCTTTCCAAAACAGGTTCAATATATCATTAAATCAATATTAACATTTCATTATTCAAAATCATGTCATGAGCACGTAGCAGGTCTAAGCAGAATACTACAACGATCTAATTTCCCATGTTGGCAATTTAGTAATGTCCAACTAGTAATCCACAACTAGGGTGACAAGGGGTCATGGCACATATTTAATTAATCAAGGTGTCATACAGCAAATTGGCATTTATCTAATTCCCCAAAATTAAATAAAGTATTTTCTAATTGAATTAGCATGCAATAGATTAAATCAAAATAGATTTCAAAATAGGATCAACATGGTCAAAGCACAACTTGCCTTCAAAAAGCACTTGTTCTTGGTCTTGAGTTGGATCCTGAGTCAATACTTCTCCTTCGAATCCTTCCGGCACTTCAACGTCGACTCGTAACGCGTGCAAATAGCAAATAACAAATAAATAGTAGGCAAAAAGTGTCCAAACATCCAAATAAAATCTATAAACAGAGAGAACATAATTTTATGAATTTTTAGGAACTGGAATCGCCTAAATCGGAGTTTAAATGCAAAAGTTATAACATTTCGAAGTTTAAATAATCAATTAAATGATATTATAGAGGAAAACTTTAGTCCAAAAATTAAATAAAATTCATAATTAGGTAGATCTCAATTTTAGACAAATTTAGAAATTTGAATCACTCAAATCGGAGTTGAAACGCAAAAGTTATAAGCGTTTGAAGTTTGAATCAAAATCTGAAATCATTATTTCGAATTAATAAATCATTTTCTTTTTCGGAAATTAATTATTGCGTCGGCTGGACACGTGGCAGCCTCGATTGGCTGTGGCGTCGGCCGATCCATGGGCTTAGCCCGCGGCAGCTCGGTCCACACCGTGGACTCGGTCCACGGCTCACGTGAGACCGGCGGTGGGACCACTCGGGTAGCGTCATTCTTGGCGTCGGCCGAGGACTCGGCCGTTCTTGACAAGTGGGACCGTGGCGTCATGGGTGACGTCATGGTGCGATCGGCCGACACCGCGAGCCCAGCGTGTCGATGACCCACACACTTGCGGCGTGGGCACGGCGGCTTCGGCTCCGGACCGCATTGGCGCGATCGTGTCCGTTGATTTGAAAATCAGCGGCGCGATTAGATCCAGGTTAACACGCGTTGAAAACTACACGGTGATCGTGGGCCGTTGGATCTTGATCCAACGGTTGAAAACAACCTTAACGTAACGTTATCCACGTTCACGGATGGCGTGGCCGATCGTGGGCCGTTGGATCTTGATCCAACGGTCGAGATCTGATCCTGGGTTCTAGGGTCTCGAGGGAGAACGTGGGCTTACCGCGGCCGTGCGATCTGATCGGACGGCCGTCCGAGCTCGATGACGGCGATGGCACGCCGGCGGCGCTTAGCTTGGCCGAGGATGAAGACGATGACCACGGCCTCGGCGTTTGAGGCGCTCGGCGAGGTGAGTTGTCCCTGGTGCGCTGGCCGGGGTTCGGATCCGGTCTTGACGGTGGAGGACGGCGGGCGTCGGCGGAAAACGGCTAGAACATGCGGTACTTCCCCTCAAACCGGCGGCGATTCCGGCGAACCCTCGGCTGAGGCTCGATGAGCTAGAGGCGATGGCTGCGCGGGGTCAAAGCGGTCCTCGAGGTGCAACCGGGCATTAAATACCCTCGGCGTCCGCGGAAAAGCGGAAACCTAGACCCACACGGCGGCGGCGCGGCGGCGGAGTCCGGCTTGATCTGGCGGGGGCGACGGCCGATCGGCGAATCACGTGGCGCGATCAACGGCCACGATCGCCGCGGTCGAAAGCCGGATCCGGCGATCTCGGCTCGAGCAGGTCGCGATCAATCGGGCCGTTGGATCTCGATCCAACGGTCGGGATCAACAGGTTAGAGTTGGGTTCGACCAGGCTCGGTGGCTCAGTCGGACTCGAGTCGACTCGGAGTGCAATTGATCGGATGAGCGATAAAACCCGATCGCATTTTTCCAGCGATTTAATAATTAAAATAATTTCCAATAATTCATTTAATTCAAGAAAAATAGCAAAAGACTCAGAAAAATTCCAGAAAAATTCTGGAAAATACTTTGGGGCATTTTGGACTCAAATAAAATATTTCCAACAAAACTTTATTTGAAAATTTAATTTCTTTAATTATTTAAATATGGAATAAATTCAAATTAAATCCAAATAAATCCAAATAAATTCTAGAAAATTCCAAAAATTCACAAGAGTGCCAAATCACACATGAATGTAAGAAAAGCAAAATTTTGGGGTGTTACAGAATTCCAGGAGACATGTGCATTGCATTGCATGAATGATATACATAAATGAAGATGTTTATGAGATGATGATGAGAGTACTCATGAGATGATTATCATGTTGTTTTAAAGGATGTACATAATGTTAAATATGATGTGTTGTGATATAACTGTGGAGACTGGAATGATGGTTTGTTGTCTTGATCCTTGTTGATCCATTACAATACACTTTGCTGAGTTATGAACTCACGCTTGTGTTTACATTGTTTGTTTCTTTAGGTACCATGAAATCGGCGTGCGGGAAAGGGATCTAGCTACACTCTTCCACGTAGTATCATAATCTAGCAAATTCACCTGTTTTGGAGACACGGCAATAAGTATTACAATAATCATTAGCGTATGGTCTTTATGTTTGGTTCTTTCCCTCATGTGTATTATGTGGGCGATGGAGCGAGTTGTTATATCTTCCTAGACTTAAATGGATGCTTATTCTTTTGCGAACGATGCTTATTGATGTTTTAGTTGATGATTAGCTATCATTATCGCTGCATATGGTGATCTTGTTTATCCTACATATTGATATGATGTTATGTTGTTAAGTTTCATGCATAAACAAAGGAGATGCTGTCAAAATTTTCAATTATTCTAAATGATTACTTGCTATAATTTACCCTAAACTATTGTATTAAACGTGTTATGTTCTATGTTGGGTGACATTCTGGGCTTAGTAAAAGCCGCGGTGTTACAGGGAGGTATAGTCCAAATTTCATTCCAAAAAGGTGAAGAAGCAACCACCAGGGAAGATAAGAATGGAAAGAGAGAAAAGGCGAGAATAGCACATTATTTGATTTCTTTCTTTGTAAATATAAGTTTTGAAGCTTCCTAAAAATGACCATTCTAACTAAGGGCACGCCCTACAGTCGATATGGCTCTGATACCACCTTTGTAGGCCCCGGATCGACTATCCGGAGTCCTCTGTGTATTTCTGTACTAGTCCCAGATCAGTAGCTAGTAGACACAGTCAAACAGTGATAAATCAACAACCATATCACGAATACATATAACTACATAAAAATAATACCAAATAAAAGCAAAGACCTTATGGTCAAGGTTTACCATTACGGCCTGAACAGGCAGAACAACTTGAATAACTGCAGCGGAAGACGAAAACACTAAGGCGACCCATTCAAATGCCCACAGGCAATCAAGTGGGGAGCGCGTCCTAGTCATTGGAATTCCTTAACAGCTTCTTTCACTTCTGAGGTATGATTAGAATGTAGCACGTGAATACATAAAGTACTCAACAAGTCTGGGAAATTATGCACAATGTAGGCTATCCAAGGATGGCTTAATATGGTTCTTTTGCATAAAGCCAAGTTTCATCAAATCATACTTGTTAATAAGTTTCACAAAGCATATTTGAGCAATTCTTTTTAATAATTGAATTATGTAATATGGCAGTGAAGGTTCTAACCACCACTCACTAATATACAGGCTCTATCCGCCACATCTCAACAAAATCAGGGTTCAATCCATCCACATGGCTCTATCTGCCACGGTTCACAAAATCAGGTTCCTTCCACCTACCTGGCTTTAGCCGCCAAAAGCACACCCGAGAGTTCTAACCGCTCCCGGATGCCAAAACAAACCATTGTTTAGTTTGAAACCAAAAACCAAAGTCTACCAGTATGAAAGCATTCAGCAAGCTTTGCCTTTGACCGTAGGCACGACTATTCTAATAGTTTTAACTCTGCAGAGGTGTACAACTTTACCCACAAGACATGATATTCCCTTGGTGCCAAGCTATTAGCACACTGCATTAGGTGTGCCGGCAGGGATATCATGACAAGGCCTTTACAATTTATACGCCTAACCTGACCCACCCGCTGAGGTTTCACCACTGTTAGGGTTATATCCACCCAGTACAGAAGCCCCCTCTTGCGCCGTGTGAGAAAAACAACAACATTGCCTCTATCCGGCGCTCACATTCCACAGTTTGGTGAGTCTAAGTTAGGTTTCTACAAATTATTCAGCCAGGTCGTGCCCACTTTGACATGTGGTTGTACGGTTATGCTTAGAATGGAGACAGTCATAAGCGTCGGTCCTTAACTGACTTGGGGCGGTACTTGCACAATGAAAGCTAGAGCTCCATCCGCACCCACCAGACAAACCATTCCGCCCCAGTCCAAACCATTTTTCATTTTAAATTTTTATTTTGTAAACCAACGGCAATACTCCTTGCCTATACTTCCAACACAAGTTTTCAAGAGTAAAATGAAATTCCCACCCATAGGTGAATACTGACCGATTGCGAGTCTAAGCATTTCTACCGGACTATTCTATTCCACCAATAGTTTAGTTTATAAAATACAAATCTTAGGGTTGATAAAACATGATTATAATTAAATCGGTATTTTTCCAAAATTCTTGAGACCACCAAGATTCCCCCATTCTTATCATGGTACTATATAATCCAGTCCAATTTAGTACTTTCACTATGTAAAGTTGATATCATGCCATCATAACTCCAAAATCATGCCAAGCTATTATTATCATTGTATATGAAACGATCTCCTCAAAATATGAGTCTTCGTGTTGATTACCCATCATCCAC
This sequence comes from Rhipidocladum racemiflorum, assembly GCA_036346355.1. Taxonomy (NCBI): domain Eukaryota; kingdom Viridiplantae; phylum Streptophyta; class Magnoliopsida; order Poales; family Poaceae; genus Rhipidocladum; species Rhipidocladum racemiflorum. Next base: position 26,644,925 of record CM070586.1, read on the forward strand.
ACATCGATTAGTCTTTTAATCTACTTGATCCACCGAGAATAATTCATAATCTCATCCCCGAGCATATTTCATGAGAGATTCTACAAACCCAAGACTTCATTAATTATTTGCCTAGAGCTGTTTCCATAAACAATGACACCAAAATGACTAAGCAAATCAAACCTAATCCACATTACTCATAATCCCACACAAGTGGTTATCGCAAAACCATATTTCCCAAAATCATCTACTAAACCACCGAGTACGATTCTCAGTATTATCCATTTAATACATCGAGTATATATTCGAGAATATCATTGATTAAATCATCGAGTATCATTCTCCACATCATCTATTGTAACCCTTCATATTGTCATCGTTAAATCATCTACATTTTGTCCACCAAGAATACGTAATAATATCATTTACTAAACCACCAAACATTCTGGATGATTCACAATTCTCCATAAATAATTATCCCATAATATGTTTGTTAAGATCCACCGAAATATAAGTCACCACTTGTTCTATTTAATCCATAAGTATGCTTCTCAATATCATTTATTTACTTTTACGGACTATTATCCTTGACGTCATACATTTTCCAATATTCTCCCAATCCACCCAAATTATATGGATTACCATTCATAGATCAACTCCATAACGACTACCCCCACATTGCTAATATTAACGAAATCTCCAATTTACCTTTCATACCACTTGTTCCACCGATCGTGTCTTCCCAACAGTCTTTTTCCCTAAGTAAAGAATATTTTTCCAAAAACATTTATATTGGTGGATTACTATACTAGGGCGACAAAGTATCAGGGATAACAATGTCAAGGAGGTAGGAACAACAGGTATAACTAATAACCTAACGTTAACATCATCCATTTAATATAAATAGCAATGCAGTTTGTAAAACAGTGTAAAACATTTATAAATCATGGGATCAAAATGTGTCAAGGAGACTTGCCTCGGTCACGGCGAGAATGTCGAAGTCTTGAAGTCTGATGGCGGGGTCAGCGGACTCGGCGGATCGATCGGCCAGTGGCCCAGCAGCGAGCGGCGAGCCGGGCGGGTAGCGAGAGGTGGCGCGGCACGGAGGCGTGGCGGCGGCCGGCTACCTGGCGAAGCGGCTTTCGAGCGGCAATGGCGCAAAGCGAGTGCGAGGAAACACCAGCGCGCGTGAAGCGGCAGGAGCGAAGCGGCGAGCGCCGGCGTAGCGGCCTTGAGCAGCGGCGGCAGCGTCTGTATGAGGGCGATGGTGGCGCGGGGGCCGGGGCAGCGCAGCGGCGGCGTCGCAGCGCTGGCGCACGACGCTAGAAGCGGCGGCTCAGACGAGGCGGCGGCCAGGAGAAGCGGCGGCAGCATGCGCACACGCACAAGAAGAACATAGAGCCCCAAAAATGCCCAAAAATCCAAAATTTTGCAACAATTAACATGTAATATTGCAAAACAAATTGATGGATCATCTAAAGCACCTCTAGAGGGACTCACCCTAACAAGGAATTGATCAAATGCTCGCCGGAGAAAACAAATTCGCCGAAGAACACCGGTTCGGCCGAAGCAACCAAATTGCAAAATTCGTCGCCAAATCTTAACGAATCCTAAAATCGATTGATGTGTGAGAACCTAGACCTCCACACGATCACAAAGAAACAAATGGAGTGGAGAATAACCCACCGGAGAGGAAGTTAGAGAGATGAACGCGAAGAACTTCGAAAACGTGACCTCCTCGTCGTTTCTTCGATTTCCCGGACGAATGACAAAGAGAGGCAAAGGAAGAGTGTGTGTTCTACAGAGAGGACTCCGCCACGGAGGTTTAGAAACCGGCGGTGCGCAATTTGGGGAAGAAACGGCTGAGTTATGGCCATTAATGCTCTTTTCAGTTTTTGGGTTACTGTTCAAATTCCTGCGAGAGTTAGGGGTGAAGACCATGGGGAATGGAAGGGTCTCGTCCCTACGAATCCAACGGATCCGACCGTTCGCGATTTGGAGCATTATTGCATGAGTTATGTGAGTTTGAATGCATGAACTAGCTATGGAAGCCTCCATTCCTTTCTCTGGCAAGAACTCGATCGTAATGGTGAGGAAGATGAACAGTGTGCGCCACGTGTCACTCTGTGATTGACCGGTGATTACGCGAACGAACCGCCCTAGAGAAAAATTAGGAAAAATGATCTAAAAATTCCGGAAAAATTCCTAGAACCATTTTGGAATATTTAGGACCCAATAAAATTGTATTCGCGGAATTTGGATGAAATTTGTGGAATTAAATATTCAGGCGCGGATTGCGGGCATTAAACAAAAGCTGCGCGAGATAAAATAGGAACGGAGGTCCAAAAATCCTGGGAATGATTCCTAAAATCATTTTGGAATATTTGGGACACAATTGAAGTGGTTTTGGGGTTTTTGGAGCATTTTCGGACTCGGGTGAAATTTCGGGCACCGGCGGGAATCTGGAAATTCGATTTTTCGAACGGAAGGGAATGGAATCACGATTTTGGGTGGGAAAGGATGCCAAGTTAATATAAACACCAGAGAAACTCTAATTTTTGAAGTTAATTAATTCAAATTAGATTTTCTCCAGAAGGCGAAAGCTAGGGCGTTACACCAATACTGTCCACAATAACCAACCAAACTGGGTGTCAAAGCAAAAATTACGACCAAAAGACGCGCAACACAAAACTCTTCTTCTTCGTCTTCAACCAAAGAAGACAAAACCACAAACCGCCTACGAAATAATCCGCGAAAATCCAATATCAAACACTTTTCTTTTGATTTCAATCAACTAAAACCTAGAAAACCAACCAAGACCGACCGTCAGAACGGTAAAGAACATCCGAAGGAATCCACCACCAAACTCTTCTATTTGACTCCAGTCAACTACCCGATCTACGACAGAAAGGGTAAGCACTCTTCTCCCACAGGGGTTAATAATTCTTCGGTGATGGCGCTAACCAGCCACACCGTCAAACCACCCCCTTACTATGAACAAAAAGGGGTGACCGAATCCCTTCGGCACCACAACCCCACTTTATCACAATAACAAGAACAATCCAATCAATTCTCTCAATAACAAAGCAACATACATTATCAAATATAACATTCAACATCAAGGCTTAAATACAACATTTAAGCGTAAAGCAACGATACCCATACCCTTTCCTACTGTGCATCCATGTGTGTCAAATTTTAAATTTGTTATTCTACTTACACAAGTTTTAATGTTGCTACACTATGGTAAAATTTTAACTATAACCTAAGCCATGTTTCAAGGTTATCCCAAGTCACAATTTTAGTTAACCCTATGGTATTTCGCTAAGTTCATACACCACGGACCTAAAGCCTGCTCTGATACCAACAGTAACACCCCGACATCTAGTATGCCCTGGATGTCACCAATCATAGAGGAAACAACAACTAAATACCACAATTAAAGTCAAATTACAGCAAGGGCATAAATGCTAAAACCGAAAATTTTGGCAGCATCTCCTTTGTTTTTCCATGGTTTGAAGCAAAAACAATATTATCACAAGATATAATATAATAAAAGACATCTAAAGCAGCAATAACAGGTGACATGGCAACAATTTAAGTCCAGAATAATGCATTCAACCACTTCATGAGCTAAACAAATCAAATAATAAGGCCAAGCACACAAATAAGGCATACTCCAAGTTTTCAGTGCATTAACTTATTATCACAACTACGAATGGCAATATTGTAGATGTCTAAATGAGTGAAACTTCGTGAAGATGTGCCACTAAGCCCCTTTCCCGCATGCCGGTTTCATGGTACCTAAAAACATCATAAAACAGAAGCGTGAGTTCATCACTCAGCAAGTATATTGCAATGGAACAAGGAAACAGTTTCAATACCATCATCTCTACAACTTTCTCAACAGGCGGTTGACCAAATCGGCCTCTAAAATTGTCTAATCTACATATCAACACAATCTGTTCCAATCATGTCACAGTGTTGACAACATTCGGTAAAATAGCCATAACATTTAAATGGCTGGACGGAATTAAGCGTTCTTGGTATCATAGAAAGTTTTTCGATTATATACAACTTTCTCAGCAGGCGGCCGACCAAATTCCGAATCTAAAAACCCCAAAACCACGACCGAAGTCGACTGTCCGGAATTGGCTGAGGCTACTGCGCGAAACAGATATTTTCGTGAAGAATCCCTGGAGATGCTGAATTCCTAAGATACTCAAGACCTCTGCGCCTTCAACGACGTTGAGGACGATGACATGTACTATGCCAATGATGACGTAGTCAGTGTTACCGACCTAGAAAGTCTTCCCCGGTAGCTGCAGTGCGAGAGCAGTTTCTTCGCTCTCAGTGCGGTGTCCTCGAGGATGAGGAGGAGGATTATGGTGGGCTCTATGATGGTCTGGATATCCCTGGCCATATCGAGCCTAATCACGAAATGGCTTCACGGGGATACACCATGATGTCACCCTTGCGCTCATCTTATTCCCTTAAAGTCAATATGGCGGGAGGGGACGGAGACCCCCGGGATGGAATCCTCGGGGGCTGTTCGCCGTAATCGCTATGAAGCGGCCAGAAACCACCTAGAGGCATCTTTAGACAAGACATTGGAGAGCATTCGATGCCAATCTCGCGAGAAGCAGGCTTCCAGGCATGAAGTCTCAGCCCGCGAGAATTCTCATGGATGTCGTACCCCGGAGCGCATGCCCGAGTGTTGCCCGAACTCGCCACCTTCCGTTCTTCAGAACAGGGAGTGATTGTAAGCCCTGGCGGCAGTTGTGCATAATCTCCGGAATTTCCCCTAGCAAGTGGACCTGGAGACTATGGGCGCCATCATAGCTGAGGACCTGGAAAAGCTCACCACGGACATGAAGATCTCAAAGCCATCTCATGACAAGGGGGCCCGGAGTGTTTCCCGGGAGCGTCAGGAGCACACCTCAATTCACTCCTGTCATGATGAATTTCGGAGCCTTGCTCGGGAAGGTCGTAGGAGGGATGATCAGTACCGTGAAGATTCTCAAAGCGATTCCGGAGCAACCTCAAGGTATCAGAGGTACGCTCGTCATGATCGTGAGCATATTGAGTGTTCCACGACGGAACGGATCTCGACGCGCTGGCCTTGAGAAGTTTTCTCACGACTTGGCCCGTGTGTCGGACACCAGTACAGCGATGATCACAGCGACCATCGCATTAGTAGGAATCACCACCACACGCCAGTCTTCAGGTGTCGGTCATTCACGGATTCTCTCCGCAATGTCTCATGGTCGAGCAAGTTCAATCCTGGCCACATCGAGAGATTCAACGGGACTCAGAACCCAGATGAATTTTTCTTGATCTATACCAATGTGATCTTGGCAGCAGGGGGTGATGAGGGAGTTATGGCTAACTTCCTTCCGACAGTCCTTAATAGGGATGCTCGGACTTGGCTCTTCAACCAAAAAGAAGGGTCGATTCGCTCATGGTGGCAGCTCAGTGCTGCGCTCCGAGCAAACTTCCAGAGTTGCTAAATTCGTCCGGGCAAAGAGCGTGATCTCAAGCACTTGATCCAGACAGAGGGTGAGTCTTTGCGATAGTTCATCCAAAGGTTCATCTAGGTGCGTAACTCGATCCCGAACATCTCGACCGAAGCAGTCATCCGAGCTTTCAAGTTTTGAGTCTGGGATATCCGTTTCACGTAAGATCTGGAAATACATCCCGACCTGATGGCCAACGAGTTATTTCGTATGGCCGATTGTTATGCAAATGCCGACGAGGCAGTTTAATGGAAGAAGATGCTGGACAAAGGCAAACTGCTGCCTCAACCTGGGTTGGTGTCGGGACCCGAATTTACAAATCCGGACCCTCTGTGTATTCAACACTAGTCCAGGAATGCGCTAGTGCACACAGTTTCAACATTGGTAAATATCACAATCATACTCAATGAAATAATAAGGTACCTTAAATAGTTAACCAAGCTGGTTGCTCGACCTTAAGGTCAAGTTACAAATATACGCCACGCAAGGCGAGAACTTAAATAAAGAGAAATAACAGCAGCGGAAAATAAGATAACTTCGTGGCGCCATCCAGTATACCACAGGCAACTGACTGGGCTCGCTCCCTAGTTAGAAGGTTCCTCTTGGAGCTCCTCCTCCGAAGCTGGTGTAGACTCTTCTTCAACTGGTGTTCTATTGTGGCAAGGGTGAGTACTTGGTACTCAGCAAGTCATGCACAGAATGCAAACTAATCTACTACATGCATAGCTTAGTACAAGGAGTAGCTCAGGGTATAATTGCAGTAATCAGCATTTGACAAGTAACATAAGTAGATTCGAAAGCAATAGAAAAAGTATAAGATCAATAACTTTTCCAGGAGTTAAATAAACATCTCTTCCAATCCTAATCCACATTTCCATCAACATCATTATTAACCCAAACCCAACCTCTCAAGTCCAAGTTATTTTCAAGAAAGTCTAACCCTTGACTGTAATTCCCGAGCGATGTCCAATACCGCGGACATGGCTATTCGAATAGATTTTACACTCTGCAGAGGTTATGCACTTTACCCACAAGATACAGCCAAACGCCACAAAGGCGAGTGTCCGTAACAAAGTCTTTCGGAAACTTCTAACAGCACAAGTGGGCCTCCCCGGTTATTGCACACTAACCCTTCCCTTTGCAAAGGCGAAGTTTAGGCTAATCAACCGTTAGATGGGTACCTGGCCGCAGCCTCGGTACGCTCCCCCGTACAACTACACAAAAGGTATAGTTGACACCCAGGAGTCTCACGCAGTGCGTTATTAGCAACTTAATCAACTAGGTCCGTCCCATTACAGACATGTGGTTGCACGTTTGACTCAGTTCAAAGGCTTGCAAGGTTAAGTCCTTAGGGTGACCAGGGCAAGACTACCCGAAGAACCAAAACATCATTCCCGGTGCCACAACTGGCCCACCCGATCATTCTTGCCACATGCCCCGGTCGAAATCTATTTATCAAACCCCCAGTTGATTACCATGCACCACGTGCCATCAACAATCATAACACATGATACTTCTTTCAAAATAGGTGCAGTATCTCATTAAGTCAAATTAGCATTTGATTGTCCAAAGCGTTTCACGTGTCAAGGCTAAGCATACTACATCGGTCTAACTACCCATGTTGGTAATTTAATAATGTCCAACTAATAATCCACAACTAGGGTGACAAGGGGTCATGGCACATATTTAATTAACCAAGGTGTCATACAGCAAGTTGGCATGTATCTAATTTCCCAAAATTAAGTAAAGCATTTTCTAGTTAAACTAGCATGCAAATAATTAAATCAAAATAGGTTTCAAAATGGGATCAACATGGTCAAAGCATAACTTGCCTTCAAAGAGTACTTGTTTGTAACATCCCAAAATTTTGCTTTTCTTAAATTCATGTGTGATTTGGCACTTTGGTGAATTTTTGGAATTTTCTGGAATTTATTTGGATTTATTTGGAATTTATTTGAATTTATTCCATTTTGAAATAATTAAAGAATTTAATTTTGCAAATAAAATTTTGTCGGAAATATTTTATTTGAGTCCAAAATGTTCCAAAATATTTTCCAGAATTTTTCTGGAATTTTTTAAAGTCTTTTGCTATTTTAATGAATTAAATGAATTAGGAATTATTTTAAATATTAATTCGCTGGAAAATCCAACTCGGGTCAAATCTTGTTCATCCGACCGAAGTCGACTCGAAGTCCGACCCGAGCCAGCTTGACTCAATCGAACCCACTCTAACCCTAATCAATCCCAGCCGTTGGATCAAGATCCAACGGTGAGATCACCGTCTGGGTTCGAGCCGTAATCGGCCGGATCGATCGCGCCCGTCGCGATCGTGGCCGTTGATCGCGCCACGTGGGCGGCCACGATTTTAAATCGTCTTCGCCGAGTCCGGCCGGACCGCCGCCGCGCCGCCAGTAGCGAACTAGGTTTCCGTCTAGAACGACGCCGAGGCTATTTAAAGCGTGAGGCGTCCCGAGGTTGCCCTCATCCTTGCGCACCGTTCCCGAGCCATCTCGCCGGGCCGCCACCGTTGAGCCGCAATCGCTCGCCGGAGTTGTCTCTTCCCTCATTGCGGTTTCTTGCGCGGTTTCCGCCGTCGTCCGTCGTCTTCAGCGAAGGAGCCAGATCCGAGTCCCCGCTGACGAGGCGCACGAAGGAGGTTTCATCTCGCCGAGCACGCCCCAAACGCCCGTCGGGCTCGTCGTCGTCCCGTCTCGGTCAAGCAGCGCCGCCGTGAAACCATCGCCGTCAGCGAGCTCGGAGGACCGTCGGATCCGAATCGGACGGTTGAGGTGAGCTCCACGTGTTCCCAAACCCGATTGGATGCGAATCGTTGGATCAAGATCCAGCGGTTCCTAATTGCCACGTCTTTGTAGCGATGCGAATATAGGATTAGATCTGGACCGTCCGATCTAGATCGAGCGGCCCACGAGCAGCAGTAGTTTCAACGTGTTAACCCTGGATCTAATCCGCGTTGATTTTCAAACCAACGGTGAGATTGCGCCACGTGTCGGGAAGATGGACACGCCCCAGCGGTCAGCGCGATCCACGCGTCGTGTGTGGCAGCCAGCCGAGGCCCGCGTGTCGGAGGGGCGCGTGTCGATTGGTGACCCGCCAGCGCCGACGTCACCCATGGCGTCACAATGGGTCCCACCACAGCCGACCGTGGTGAGCCCGACGTCGCCGATGGCGTCACGAGAGGGCCCACATGTCGGCGACACGTAGAGTCGTGGGCCGAGTCCACTGATAGACCCAAGCCGAGCGTGGACCAAGTCCATGGACCGGTGGCGTCAGCAGGCCAATCAGAGGCTGCCACGTGTCCATCTTTGACGCCAATAATTAATTTCCGAAAAGAAAATGATTTATTAATTCGAAATATTGATTCAAATTTAGATTCAAACTTCAAACGCTTATAACTTTTGCGTTTCAACTCCGATTTGAGCGATTCAAATTTCTAAATTTGTATAAAATTGAGATCTACCTAAATATGAATTTTATTTAATTTTTGGACTAAAGTTTTTCTCTGTAAAATTATTTAATTGATTATTTAAACTTTAAATAATCATAACTTTTGCGTTTTAACTCCAAATTTGACGATTCCAGTTTCTAAAAATCCAGAAAATTATGTTCTCTCTGTTTATGGATTTTATTTGGAGTTTTGGGATCTTTTGCATAGTGTTCATTTGTGTATTTGCTATTTGCACGCTTTACGAGTAGACGTTGAAGTGCCGAGGGATTCGAAGGAGAAGTATTGACTCAGGATCCAACTCAAGACCAAGAGCAAGTGCTTTTTGAAGGCAAGTTGTGCTTTGACCATATTGATCCCATTTCAAATCTATTTTGATTTAAACTATTGCATGCTAGTTCAATTAGAAAGATACTTTGTTTAAACACAGGGTTAGATAAATACCAATTTGCTATATGACACCTTGATTACTTAAGTATGTGCCATGATCCCTTGTCACCCTAGTTGTGGTTTACTAGTTGGACATTATTAAATTGCCAACATGGGTTTAGATCGTTGTAGTATCTTTGCTTAGACACCTTTCGTGCTCATGACATGATTTTGGATAATCAAATGCTAATATGGACTTAATGATATATTGAACCTGTTTTGGAAAAGTATCATGTGATGTTGATGGCACGTGGTGCATGGTAATCAAGCGGGGTTTGATAAGCAGATTTCGGCCAGGGCATGTGGCAAGAGTAATGTCAGGTGGGCAGTTGTGGCATTGGGAGTGTTGATTTGGTTTTTCGGGTAGTCTTGCCCTGGTCACTCTAAGGACTTAACCTTGCAAGCCTTTGAACTGGGTCATACTTGCAACCACATGGGTGGAATGGGACGGCCCTAGTTGACTAAGTCGCTAAGGACTCACTTGTGGAGCCTCAGGTGTCGATTACCGTTTGTGTGATTGTGCGGGGGCGTATCGTGGGCGTGGCCAGGTACCCATCTAACGGTGTGTTGGTCCCATACTTCGCCTTGGCTAAGGGAAGGGATGGTGTAGAGCACGTCTTAGAGGACCACTGTGTTGTTTGAGGCTTCCGAAAGGCTTTGTTATGATCGCTCATTCGCATACTCTTGTATGGCGATTCACGGTACCGACGTGGTGAGTGGATTGTATCTTGTGGGTAAAGTGCATAACCTCTGCAGAGTGTAGAATCTATTTGAATAGCCGAGTCCACGATCTTTGGACAATGCTCGGAATTACAAGTCAAGGGTTAGATTTTTAGAAATAACTTGGTTTTGAAAAGATGGGTTGGTTTAACAAGGAAGATGATGGAAATATGGTTTAGGATGGGGAAAAATGTTATTTAAACTTCTTGAAAAGTTATTTATGCTTTACTTATTTCTACTGCTTTGAATCTACTTATATTACTTGTCAAAAGTCATTTCTTTGCAAATATACCCTGAGCTACTCCTTTGTACTAAGCCATGCATATAGTATATTAGCTTGCATTACATTGCATGACTTGCTGAGTACCAAGTACTCACCCTTGCCTCAACACAATATCAGTTGAAGAGGAGATTACGCCGACTTTGGAGGAGGAACTCCAAGAAGACCCGTCTACTTAGGGATGCGAGCCCGATCGGTTGCCTGTGGTATCTTTGGATGGCGCCACTAAGTTTATTTGATTTTCATTTCTTGCTATTTCTCTTTTAATAAGTTTCGCCTTGCAAGGCATATATTTGTAACTTGGCCATAAGGTCGAGTAACCCTTTGATTATTTAAATAAAGTACTTTGATAGTATCGTATGGTATGATTGTGATATATACCGATGTTAAGACTGTGTGCACGAGCGCGTTCCTGGACTAGTGCTGAATACACAGAGGGTCCGGATTTGCAAATTCGGGGTCCCGACATTGTTCTTGGTCCTGAGCTGGCTCCTGGGTCAATACTTCACCTTCAAAGCCTTCGGGCACTTCAACGTCTACTCGTAAAGCGTGCAAATAGCAATAAATAAATAAACAGTAGACAAAACGTGTCCAAACATCCAAAAAAAAGTTCATAAACAGAGAGAGCATAATTTTATGAATTTTTAGAAACTGGAAACGTCAAATTCGCAGTTTAGATGCAAAAGTTATAGCCGTTTAAAGTTTAAAGGAAACATTAATTAAATATAAACAGAGAAATATTCATAATCAAAAATTAATTAAAATTCATATTTGAGTAGGTCTCATTTTTATGAAAATTTAGAAATTTGAATCACTCAAATCGGAGTTGAAACGCAAAAGTTATAAGCGTTTGAAGTTTGAATCCATTTTTGAAATCAATAATTCGAATTAATAAATCATTTTCTTTTTCGGAAATTAATTTATTGCGTCAGCATGACACGTGGACCAATCAGAGGCCGCCACGTCGCCTCGGGTCCATGAACCTGGCGCACTGTTTGGCTCGGTCCACCGTGGACCCGGTCCACCGTGGACCCGGTCCACGGCTCGTGTCTCTGACATGTGGGCCCCTCTGGTGACGTCAGCATGACGTCAGCACACGGTTCAGCCGAGTGGGCTGACACGCGGGCCCCACCGTGACGTCAGCATGACGTCATGGTGCGGTTTGGCTCGGTCGCTGACACGCGGGCCCCGCGTGACGTCACGGCTGACGTCAGCGGCGACCGGCGTGGCCGCGCTGACCGCGACGGTCAGTCTCCCAGCCACGTGGCATGATCTCGGCCGTTGATTTGAAAATCAACGGCCCAGATCGGATCTAGCTCAACGCAATAGGAAAACTACTCGGTTGATCTGGACCGTTCGATCTTGATCGGACGGTCAAGATCTAATCTAACGTTTACAACGCGGCCAACCCTAGCCGTTCGATCTAGATCTAACGGCTGAGATTGGATCTAGTACGGTGCAGTTAAGGCTGCGTGGCGCGATCTAAACCGTTGGATCTAAATCCAACGGTTGGAAATAGATCTGGAGATTAGCACTTAGGATCTCACCGGGGGTGACGTGGACGAATCTGGGCCCTTGGATCTGGATCGGATAGTGGAGCGAGCTCGGGGTCCGGCGATGGCGTGCGGCGGCGCTCGGTCACCGGGGACGGGGACGATGACCACTCGAACGGCGCTACGGGGCTCCTCCGGCGAAGTGAAGGGTCCCATCCGACGCGGCTTGTCCTTGCGGTTCCGGATCTGAGCTCAATGGCGACAGAGGACGGCGGATGACGGCGGAAACAGCGATTAACCGCGGCGGAACACCAAACCAACTACGGCGAGCTCGTGCGGGCAAACGGCGGCGGCTCAGGCAACGTTGTCTAGGGCTACAGGTGCGCACGGAAGTCGGCAACACGCTGGCGGCGGCGGCGCATTAAATAGGCCCCTCGACGTCTGTGAAAACCGCGGAAACCGAGGCCCACACAACTGCGGCGGCGGAATCCGAATTGGATTCGGATTGGGTGACGTGGCTCAACGTGAGCCGTTGGATCAAGATCCAACGGTGCGAGGGTTTGGGCTCGAGTCCGGCTCGGGCGACTTGGCTGGCTCGGTCGGGCTTGGGTTCGGGCGACGTGGCTCAATCTCGGCCGTTCGATCTTGATCGGGCGGTCGAGAGGGTTAGGGTTAGGGTTAGGTTAGGTTCGAGTCGGACTCTGACTCGAGTCAGACTCGGGCTCGGGTCGGGTCCGGGTCGGAGAAACAGTACAAACCAACTCGATTTTTACCAGCGATTAAATATTCAAATTAATTCCCAGAAATTCATTTAATTCATTAAAAATAGCAAAACACTCAGAAAAATCCCAGAAAAATTCTAGAAAATATTTTGGAACATTTTGGATTCAAATAAAATATTTCCAACAAAAATTTATTTGTAAAATCAAATTCTTTAATTATTTCAAATGGGAATAAATTCCAAATAAATCCAAATAAATTCCAGAAAATTCCAAAAATTCACCAAAGTGCCAAATCTTATTTAAATTCATGAAAAGCAAAAATTGGGGTGTTACAAACCTCCCCCCTTAACAGAATCTCTGCCACTAGTTTCAGGGCTTACTAAAGAATAGGTTCGAAAACTCTTTCTTCAAATCCTCCTCGCGCTCCCAAGTTGCTTCACTCTCTGCGTGGTTGCTCCATTGAACTCTGCAGAAACGGGTTGACTTGTTTCTCGTTTCTCGATCCATTGTGTCCAAAATCTTGACGGGGTGTTCCTTGTAAGTTAGATCCTCTTGCAGCTCTATCGACTCCAGCAGCGTTTGCTCATCAGGTACTCGAAGACACTTCTTCAGCTGGGACACGTGGAACACGTCATGTACTCCTGCTAGTGATTGTGGTAACTCCAGCTGGTACGCAACTTCACCTCTACGGCTGAGAACCTTAAATGGCCCAACATATCGCGGCGCGAGTTTTCCTTTGGCATGGAATCTCTTAACTCCCTTGAGTGGCGTGACTCTGAGATACACGAAATCTTCTGGTTCAAAACTCAGGTCTCGGCGACAGTTATCGGTGTAGCTCTTCCTTGGCTTGATCGCTATCTTGATCTTTCTCGGATCATGGCAATCTGTTCTTCAGCCTCTTGAAGAATGTCCGGTCCAAAGACACGGCGTTCACCTATCTCGTTCCAATTCAACGGTGTTCGACAGGGTCGGCCATACAATGCCTCAAATGGCGACATTTGCAAACTGGCTTGGTAGCTATTGTTGTAACTAAACTCCGCATACGGCAGACTTTTATCCCAAGAGGTAGCATAAGACAATGCACACGCTCTTAACATATCCTCCAGTATCTGATTAACTCTCTCAGTCTGTCCATCCGTTTGTGGATGATAAGCTGTACTGAAGTTCAAACGGGTTCCCATGGCTTCATGCAGTTTATTCCAGAATCTCGAGGTAAACTGGGTACCTCTATCCGATACAATCTTCTTCGGCACTCCATGCAAACAAACGATCCTGGTCATGTACAATTCTGCTAACTTATCTCCCGAGTAAGTGGTCTTTACTGGAATAAAATGGGCGACCTTAGTCAAGCGGTCCACTATGACCCATATGGAGTCATATCCACCCTGGGTTTTCGGCAACCCGGTAATGAAGTCCATTCCGATTTCAAATAAAGTTAAATCCAGATAAATGTATCTTCGGTGTGAAGGCGGGCAAATTGCTTGGCTACATGGTCGGTCCACAGGGCATCGGAGCAAATCCATAAAAGATTGAGGCCATCGAGAGCATGCGGCCTCCTAGATGCGTGAAGGAGGACCAAGCCTTGACCGGACGAATGGCGGCCCTAAGTCACTTTATTTCCCAACTGGGTGTGCGTAGGCTGCCTTTCTTTAAGGCACTCCGCAAACACGATGGTTTTTCCTGGACGAAAGAAGCTAACCTCTCTTTCAAAGAGTTGAAGCAATACTTGTCCAAGCCGTCCATCCTAACTATGCCTAAGTCGGGGAAAACCCTGCTGTTGTATTTGGCAGCGACCCCACAGGTAGTAAGCGCTATTTTAATAGTAGAAAGGGATGGGATACAATGACCTATTTATTATATCAGTGAAGTGTTGCATAGACCAAAGGAGCTCTTATACTCACTGCTAGTAGTGTTCAGGAAGCTACGACACTACTTTCAGGCCCATAAAATCATGGTCCTGACCAATTTTTCACTTAGAGAGATCCTAAGAAATCAAGACGCCAGTGGTCGCATAGCAAAGTGAGCCATGGAGCTCGCCGAGTACGAAATCCAATTCTCGACTCGCACAGTGATCAAATCCCAGGTCTTGGCAGACTTTGTGGCTGAGTGGACGAATCCAGCGCCACCGGCTACCGAGCTTAGTAGATTTGAAGAAGGTCGTTGGACCATGTACTTTGACAGGTCTCGTGCATACAAACGCTCAAGGGCTGGAGTTGTATTAGTCTCCCCGCAGGGAGAGCAACTCGAGTATGTCATTCAATTGCACTTCACCGCGACCAACAATGCGGTAGAATACGAAGGCCTCTTAGCCGGGCTAGAGCATACAAAGCGCTTAGAGTCCAACAGCTTACTGTGAAAGGCGACTCACATTTGGTCATTAACCAGGTCAACAAGGAGTATCAGTGTTCCAATAGCTCAATGGTGCTTTACCTGGTTGAAGTGAGGAAGATGGAGAAGTACTTCAAGAATTTCGTGGTACTTTACATCCCCAGGAAGGACAATTCCCTGGCTGACAAATTATACAAGATCGGTTCCTCCTAAATCACCGCTCCGCTAGGGGTGCTCGTCAAGCACCTATACAAGCCCTCCATTCCTTCTGTAGAGGAGGCACCAGAGAATTGCAGTGAAGTCTCTCTTCTCGAGCAGGGTGCGAACTGGATGACGCCATTCGTCCAATATCTCACGCATGGGACACTGCCCGTGGAAGGAGCTGAGCGTTCCTGGTTTATAAGGTGATCCTCTCCATACAAAATGATCGAGGGCACCTTGTACCGCAATGGAGCACTAGGGGTCTTGTCCAAGTTTATCTCTCAAGAAGAGGGCAAGTACCTTCTTCAAGATATCCATGAAGGAATGTGTGGAGCTCACTCATCGTTCAGAATGCACGTGAGCAAAGCCTTCCGATTGGGTTATTATTGGCCAATGGCCATAGCCGATGCTCGGTCGATTGTGATGACTTTCTGAGCATGCCAGTTCCATGCTCGTAAGGTCCAACAATCAGCATACGCGCTTCAAACCATTCCGCTTTTGTGTCCATTCTCGACTTGGGGGCTCGATATTCTTGGACCTTTCCCCCGGAGGCAAAAAGGCTGCAAGTACTTGCTCGTGGCTATAGACACTTTCACTAAGTGGATCGAGGCTGAACCTGTGTTTACCATCTCGGCCTAGGCGGCCAAGAGGTTTTTCCGCAATAATGTAGTGACGCGCTTTGGAGTTCCCAATCACCTCATCACGGACAACAGCACCCAGTTCACCAGTGAACTGTTCCAAGCCTATTACGAGGATATCAGAACAAAGGTTTGTTTCGCCTCTATGGCACATCCATAGAGCAATATAGCGGCCGAGAGAGAAAATGGACAGATTATCCAAGGGATAAAAAAGAGGGTCTTTAAAAACCTCAACCAGCATCAGCAGGCATGGGTGGATGAGCTTCCTTCCGTCCTTTGGTCGATTTGCACCACAAGTCAGGCTACGGGCGAAACCCCGTTCCAGCTCATCTACGGTGCAGAGGCCATTTTGCCTGCTGAGATCGTGCTGGGTTCCCTAAGGGTGCACCTGGTTGACATCATCGACTAGTAAATTGAGCATTTCCTAGACCTAGACCTCGTCGAGGCAACACGCGAACGGGCATGGTCACCGCATCGAAATTGACCATGGTTGCCTCGACCAACTGCAAAAGAAAGTGCATTAAGTCCCTACGCATCAAAAAATAAAGTGCATCAGATAGTTAAGAAGCCTTACCGAGTAGACGCGGCTGAGCAGGTTGTCTCGTCCTCTAGCCGGAGGTCAGTGTGATCTCCAAAACTGGCCTGCGGTGGGAAATGATCCCCTCCTCCCGAGCAGGCGCTGCGCTCGGAGGAGGGACGGTCTCCTCCTAGTCTCGAGCATCTGCTATACTCAGAAACACTATGGCTAGGTCTGGTCGGCCATGCTCTTCTTGGGATGTTCTTCCTCCAGGGTCTTCTCCTCCTAGGGTCGTACTTCCCCTAGGGCGTGCAGTTCTTAGGGATGATCTCCCCCCGGGTCTTGTTCCTGTTGGGGATCCTCCTCCTCCAAACCATGCTCCTCCTGGGGGCATTCTCCCCCTAGGTTGTGCTCTTGCCAGGGATGCTCTTCCTCTGGGCCTTGCTTCTTCAGGGGTGCCCTTCCCCGAGGGCGGGCTCCTCCTGAAGATGTTCTTCCTCTGGCACCCTGGGACTTGGCTCACGGGCATCCTCCATGCTCGGGGCTGTAGCCGGGACCTTAGCGACGCTTTGGCTCAAAGACTCGAGTTGTTCGCCCCACTGGGAAGCTTGTTCCTCCAGGGCTGGAGGCACCGCCTTGACTATCGGTAGGTCATCGGGAGGCCTCTTTGCCACCGGGCATGCGCGCTGAGTCCTCGTCGAGGTAGCCAAGCTCGATGAGCGTCCTGAGCCTCTTCTTGCTCATCTGGCTAACTTTGAACTTCGCCATTGGATGGGAGAAAGAAGAAGACACAAGCGCAAGAGGAACTAGACTTAAAGATCTCTAAAGGCTTGGGTGTGAAATGCAGGTAAGATTTCTCCACCGCACTGTTTGAGTTTATAAAGCCGGTGAAACACCGCTTCAACTGCCACCAGCGCCCTTTCATGAACTGACGCATGGCTGTTACTACCGAAACTGACCAATAAAGGTGCGGTTCCCAAAAAACTGTCCGGACCGTTGTAGTAAGGCTTCTTGGAGAAGGAATCGGCGCGAACTTTCAATTTTTACCTGAGCTTCTCTTGATCGGGAATCGAGCATGAAGCTTGCTCCCCATCAGTTATGCTCGTCTGTGAGCACGACATGCTCGGATTTGTAGTAGTGCTTCGCTGCAAGAATCCAATCCCTCCTATGGGTGTTTTAGGCTTATGGGGAAGACCTGGCCAAATAATATTCCACTTGAGCCTCGGGGGCTAGCTGTCAGGGATTGGAATATTTCCCATAAAAACAATTCTACCCTGGTAGCCAGCATTAACCGACCATGATTACCCTTGGACGATGTTCCCAAGGAGAAACCTCGAGTAACCCAGCGCTCGACCAAGAGCACCCACACTCGACCACGAGCACTCATGCTCGCCCTTGCAAATTTATGCTCGGCGATGAGTATCTAAGCCACCCACGAGCATCCATGCTCGGGAACAAGGAAAATGGCCAAGTCAAGACCAAGAGGGTACCCGGGGCATGGTCGAAGATTGTGTCCATCCCACGAATGGGAAAGTGGCAACAAATACGCCGAAGATGTGGGGGGGGGTATGCCCGAAATGGAAACATGGCGAAAAATCAAAGCCCCAGTTATGGACGCGGTGAATATTGTAACAAGTGCAGTATTCGGTGATAGTTACCAAAATATCTTGTATTCTATATATAAACCCTCCCGATAGAAAGGGAGGAGAGACCTTTTGACCTCTCTTGGAAGGATTTTCTAACTTACGTGTGGGGACACACAAGCTCGCCCGTAGGAGTTCCATACAATAGCAAAAACCACTGGAGTAGGGTTGTTATCACCTCTGTGAGAGGCCCGAACCAGTATAAACCCCCGTGTTCTCTTTCTGAGTGTCCAAGCTTTCCCGTGCATCTTCCAGACGTTAACCCTTCACGAAAAAGGGGCTTAGGTTGATCTCTCAATCAACAAGTAAGCTCGGTGGGGCCCATTCCCCAATCGTCGACAGATACTGAAACAATCTTGACGAGAAAGATAAAGATTTGATGAAGTCAACCACAAATTTTGTTGAACACAAACTGAAAACAATATAAATGATTGGCACTAGCTTACAACCCTCTCAAACCTTTTAAGGCTATCAGATTCTTGTCCTATACAAAAATCTTTTGCTAAAAAATAATTGTCCTATACAATATTGTATTACTAAAGAATAAACTAGTAATCCTATTGTGCATCTCTTGTTTATATGAGTACATTGGCTTTTGGTTTGCATGTCTTTTGTATTGTCACACCTCATGGTTTTATACAGTCTCTCTAATCATCTTCTTAAGTGAAGCAGAATCATAATCCAACTATAATTTATCTACGAATCCTCTTGGCACACCTCTCCATATCATAGTAGGACAGTATTAGTCAATGTACTCAACAATAATAAAAGACACCTTGTTGGAACCCTCCCTTTTTAGCGTGGAATACCAAGAGGGATTCCTATGTGCATACAATACTAGTCCCATGATCATTGGCTAGTACACACATGAATAACATTGTCATCACAACCATACAAGTTCCTAGTACATTAATAGGAATTTAGTCTTACATCATGGTGTAGGATCGAAGTATACGAATATAGCAATCAGGGGTAGTGAATGATTGTGCGGAAGCTAAAACCAAATTCTTGATCTACTAAAAGTTCACCCCAAAACGGAACCAAATAATTGCCTCGTATTCGACAAAAACAGAATGATAGAAGTTTGGTAAAATGCGAATTTCTGGAGATCCAACCGTTAGATCGATTTACAATTTGGACACAGGAAACTAGATTCCAATATGAATTGAACCCAAAAAGAATCATCTCGATCTGACTTACAGATCAAAAGATATAAATCTTGCAAGATTGCTGTGACAGAATATGACGAGAATTGATCTAAACAAAACTTCAAGATTGAGCAAGAACAACAAAAGAATAATCAACAAAACTTTGAGGAACACTAGATCAATACCCTAGAAAGGTTTTTGATGGATCAAATCAAGATGAATCTCAAAGAACGAAAACCAATCTAGAACCAGAACAAGCATGCAACCAAGAACCAAAACAGGAAACACTGTAGCAACGCGGTTACTGTAGCACGCAAGGATCTGGAAGAATTGATCTTTATTTCTCTTGTCTAAAGTACTCCCATCAAAAGAGTACAAACCCTAAAACTGAGCTCAAGGCTCTCAATACCCTAGCTCTCATTGGTGCACTTCAACAGGAGACAACCCCTCCTATTTAAAGGAGCAAACCACAAGGAGTCCTGAATACAATTCCTAATCCTAGAAGGAGTCCCACTCCAAATCCTAGAAGAAGTATGTATTAAACACAACTCCACTTGGCCCAACCTGGCCAAAAACAACTCTTGCACGCGTATGGCAACCCTACCATACTCACGTGACTAACACTTTGCACGCGTATGGCCACCTGCCATACTCACGTGACTAACCATTCTCCATGTGCACCATTCTCATAGTTCGAACGTCCCGCATAACATCCTTGACCACCAAGACCTTAGTTCCTTCCTGAACCTAGTCCCGAACCTCAGTTCCACCATGAACCTAGTTGCGGTCCCGTCATCGACCACGTTCGCCCTCGAGCAATACCTGCACACGAACAAACCACAAAACGAATCCGAGCACAAGTCCATGACTTGACTCAAGGTCAATCCATGCAACTACTCACACGAGCATTGCATAAAGTCCATTTCAATCAAGCATCATGAAATTCTCACAAATTTCATAATCTCAAATTCAAATCCAAAAATCAATTCCAATTCTTGCAAAACATCCAAACCGAGCAAAACACGTTCACGACGGACCAAAATTTAAAACCCTAGAAAAAAGTCCATTCACGACGGACCAACAAAATCGATCCGGCGTACACATGAAAGTCTCGGTTTGAAAGAGGAAATTGATCTACCGAAAAAACACGTTTACGACAGACTAAACAAAATCAGTCCGTCGTACATGCGAAATCAATCCTCAAAAAGCCGTTCTCGACGGACCAAAGAAATTGGTCCAGCGTACATGCAAAACTTACTATTTTTGAAAGATTTGGTCCGGCACAAAGTTAACCAAACCATGTTCACGGCAGACCAAATTTCTTGGTCCGGCGTACAAGTAAAAAACCAGTCTGGTGCAAAAGTACGTTCATGGCGGACCCAAAATCAAGTGGTCCGGCATAGATGGGAAACCTTCTGGAATCTGGAAATTTGGTTCGACGTAGAGGAACTAAAAATCACGTTCACTGCAGACCCAAAAACTTGGTCTGGCGCAATCACGAAACCGGTCCGGCGCAAAAGAGAAACTCTCTGTTTCTTGAACATTTGATCCGGCGCAAATAGAGAATCACTGTTTCTTGTCAATTTGTCAAACACATGCACAAACACATTTTGCAAATTCAATTCTTAAGCCAATTTTTCAGCACATGATTTTACAATCTCCCCCTTAGTGAAAACATTAGCAACATCACTTAGAATTGAACATTTGGCATTCACATCACAAAAATTTTTTTGAACAAACCAAAGGATCAAAGACCAAAATAAGAAATCACATAATTCCACCTTTGACCAAAAAGCAAAACAAAATCTCCCCCTGAGAATGAAAATGTGTATGAATGTGCAATGTGCCCAAAAATTCCAAAAACTTCTCCCTCTAAAACTTCTCCCCCTTTTTCTTTGAACCTCTCAAAGATTCCCAAACTTCTCCCCCTTTGACAATGGATTCATCAAGAGTACAAAAGAAGAGAACATGTTCAAGATTTTCTTGTAGCAATGATTTCACAAGGAGAAACAAGGGAGTGCCAAGATAGGAAAAGATGAACTCATTCGATCATATAACCTTATATATCACATAATATGCAAAATACATGATCTTAATGTGATTTTAACAAGATAGGGAATGACATGCATCTCAACCTCAATTCAGTCAACTATAGCCAAGTACTAAGCAAGACCTTTAGTAGAGAAACAAAGGCTCAAAATTGAAGCAACTAACAACTCTGGGCGAGCAAGTAGTTTCAACTCCAATCTAGTAAACCAATTTAATCTTTAAACAGTAAACTGCATGTGGCATGCTTGAAGCATACTTCTTTTATTTCCTTAGAGTGGCATGCTTGAAGTATACATCTTGTCTTTGAGGGAATGGCATGCTTGAAGCATACATCTTATCTTTTTAGGGAAAGCATGCCTGAAGCACATAACTTGAGGCTTTTGCTTTTAACAACCCTTTTCTTTCCTTTTTCTTTGATTGTAAACATGCAAAAGTGATTAGAAGGTCTTATGAAAGAATAAAGCCGAAAAACACACTTGCTTCATAGCCCAAATTTGTCAAGAAGATTCAATATCAAGCGTAGAAGAGTAAGATATCACAGAGTATTTAGCTATAGGCAATTAGACAAAGGAATTCCATAATGTCATTTTTAGTTCAAGTGGAACAATTTAGATCATCATATATTAGCACAATTACATACTATATAAAGAAATATGATAAAGTAAGCTTATCAAGAGAAAGACCTTGGCAAAGAAACTCCCCCTCAAAACAAACCCATTGGATGAACAATCCCAAGTTCTCCCCGAATAAAAACAAAACGAGAAGAAGACAAAGGTTTTGTGAAAATGTCTGCCAATTGATGTTCAGTATCCACATGGTGAAGCACAATATTTCCTTTTTCAACATGATCTCTAAGAAAGTGAAATCTAATGTCAATATGTTTTGTCCTTGAATGTTGCACAGGGTTCTTAGCAATGCAAATTGCACTAGTGTTATCACATAAAAGAGGAACACTATCCAAATTAACCCTATAATCTTTAAGTGTAGCTACTATCCAAAGAATTTAAGAACAACAACTAGCAGCAGCCACATATTCAGATTCAGCAGTTGATTGTGCAACAGAAGATTGCTTTCTAGATGACCATGCAATGAGAGAGTTACCCAAGAAATGACATGTACCAGATGTGCTTTTTCTATCAATTCTACATCCTCCAAAATCTGCATCAGAGAAAGCTCTTAAACTAATGCATGAGGAAGCAGAAAGCCAAATGCCAAAATCTTGAGTTCCATGAAGATACCTGAAAATCCTTTTGACAGCTTGTCGATGTGAAGCACGTGGGAAAGCTTGAAAACGAGCACACAGGCACACAACAAATTGTATATCCGGCCTTGATGCAGTGAGGTACAAAAGTGAACCTATCATGCTTCTACATTCTTTTTGATCAACAAGCTCACCATCTTCATTCGGATCAAGTATGCAAGCGCTTTCCATGGGAGGCATGATCGGCTTGCTGTTTTCCATCCCAAAATGATGCAACAAGTCTTTTGTGTATTTGCTTTGATGCACAAAAGTACCGTCCTTTGTTTGCTTGATTTGCAGTCCCAAAAAGTATGTCAACTCACCCATCATACTCATCTCAAATTCGTCCCTCATGGTTTCTCAAAACTTAGACACTAAAACATGAGAGGAACCACCAACGCTGACGAGGCCGTCCAGTGGAAGAAAATGCTGGACGAAGGAAAGTTACCACCTCAGCCCGGGTTAGAGGTCTCCACCAGCAAGAAAGGTTCCAACTCCGTGGATAAAAAAATCAAGAAAAAAGAAGCAACTAAAGCAGAATGAGCATGAGTGTCAGAATGAATAAACCTGGATCGGGTGATTCTCTCATTTAGGTTGCCAATCATTTGTTCAGATGGATGCATTTTCTGAATGTACAAGGGAGCTTTGGCTTTTGAAACTTCTCCTTCTTCTTCTTCATGTACAGATGATGTTGTAGCTTGAGGATGGTTAGCTGTAGTTGATGTAGTAGTAGGTGCCAAAGGTGCTACAGTTTGTTGTGCATTAGGATGAGTCAAGACCTCATCTTCAACATCAACATCATCTTCAAAGATTTTCTCCACCTGAACGTATGTGCCTGTACCTGCATCACTTGGACTAGTGCCTGGACTAGCCTCATCAAAAGTAACTTCACAAGTTTTCACAATTTTGTTAGTCTCCAAAACAAGCACACGATACCCATGAGTGTGAGCAGGATATCCAAGAAAAATGCCATCCATTGATCTAGCTTCAAATTTATCAAGATTTCAAGATTTCAAGACAAAATATTTGCATCCAAAAACCCTAAAGTGAGAAACAGTAGGCCTATGCCCAAACCGAAGCTCATATGGAGTCTTACCCAATTTTGATCATAAAAACACACGGTTTGAAACATAACATGCAGTTGAAATCGCTTCAGCCCAAAAGTTTCTAGGAGTGTGATGTTCATCTAGCATGGTTCTAGCCATCTCAACCAACGTTCTGTTTTTCCTTTCAACTACACCATTCTGTTGAGTCACTCTAGGTGATGAAAATTGATGATCAATTCCTTTTTCAGCACAAAAGTGATCAAAAGAAGAATTTTTAAACTCAGTTCCATTATCACTTCTAATCGCACTAAGAGCTCCTGGATGATCAACAGAAAGCCTAAGAACAAGACTTCTAAAATGACTAAAAGCCTCATCCTTAGATGCCATAAAGTATACCCAAGAGTATCTAGACTTCTAGAGTAATCATCAACAATAACAAGCACATACCATTTGCCTCCAAAAGATTGAACTCGAGATGGTCCAACCGTGTCAAGATGTAGTAGCTGTCCTGAAGCGTTTGTCATCACCATGGTAAGAGGTGGATGTGAACCTGCAATCATCTTACCATGTCTACAAGAAGAGCATACTAGATTGCTATCACCCTTAAGCTTAGGCAAGCCACGTATGAGATCTAAACCACTTATACGAGTAAGATGATCAAAACCAACATGACCAAGTCTACGATGCCAAAAAAATAAATCTTTAGAAACATTGGCAACTAGACACCTATGCTTAGAAGAAGGTGATGCATCAAAATCAACTTTAAATACTCTTCCAAAGCGTGAAATCTTGAAAACAAGATCACCTGAAGCATCTAGCACTTTGCATTCATTTTTTTAAAAGCTTATTTCAAGATCTTCATCAATCATTTGTGAAACAGAGAGCAAGTTATATTTCAAGTTTTCAACAAGAGCCACATCCTTGAACATGAACTTGTCACTTACCTTTACTGTACCTTTTGCCACAACAGAAGAGGAAGAAGCATCTCCAAAAGTAACACTTTCAGCACGAAATGCATGAGTGAGGGAGCAGAACCAATTCTTATCACCGGACATCGTGAGCATCCGGAATCCACCAGCCATATGTTCTCCTTCCTCGCGCGAGAAGCCTACATAACAAAACATGTCGAGGTCTCAGTACTGGGGTTAGAAATCAGATTTTTGGGAATCCATTACTGAGACACACGACGCAACAAAGTAGGCACAACACGAGTATTCTTATGCACAAAATCAGATTTGCCCTTTCTCGTGTCTCTAGCAACAAAAGGTGTTTGCTTCACCCTAGGCACATAGTGAGAAACAAGATGTGCCTTTCTGAAGTTAGACCTAGTCTTAGTCTTTTCTTTCCTTTGCTGTTTGGCTAGTCTGAAGCAAAAATCTACTAAATATTCATCTCTACCACAATGAGTGCAAGTGTACTTAACAGTATGTTTAGCTTTGGAAGTAGAAGCAACATTTGCATTCATCATAGTAGAAGATAAAAGACCAGCAGATTTGAAGACAATTTTCTTAGGCTCATTTGAAATCTCAAGTTTGTCATTGCAAGGAGCATAAACAACAAAGCGAGGTTTAGTTTCATATGAAGCATGAAGATCAAAACCTAAACCTTTCTTATTTGAGCTAACCTTAGATTGATCCAAAATCATGTTTAGGTTTTTATTACCATTAGTGAAACATTCCAAAGAATTTTGCAAGTAATCAACTTTCTTAGCAAGAGTTAGACAATTATTGCAGGGAACATCTACTTTTCCTTTTTGCTTGCGACAAGTTGAGCATGAAAGAACCTCATGTGTAAGCAATTCATTAAACAATTGAGAAATCTTAGCATCTGCATCATGCAACTTCAATTCCAGTGTGGAGCATTTAGGACATGGAGTTGTATCATGCAAATCAATAGTAGAACAGCTAGCATGTTTGACATGTTTCTCATTTTCTTCATTTTGATGTAACAAAAGAGCATATTCTTTCCTAAGCAAGGTGAGCTCATTGTAAATTAAGTCACATGATTTGCAAGCATCAACATTAGGAATCAAAGTCTTAAGTCTAGCAATTTCAGCATTCAATGATTCAATAATGAAATCATGTTTTTTAATTTTCTTGTCATTTTGTCAAGCAATTTTCCAAGACGAGCAACAGCAATAGCTAATTCATCATAAGAAGGATCAACCTCATTGAAGTCGCTGTTTTGATCGTCCTCGGTGAAGCTATCCTTGCTGCTTGCCATGAGACACAACCCTGTTAAGTCATGTTTGCTTGGAGTTGCATCATCCTCGCTGCTCTCTGAATCCACATCGCTCAAATTGACTTGTTGAAGAGCGGAAAGAACTCGGTAGACCACTTTGCTATTGATGAAGCTCTTCTTTTTTCTATCACTTGAAGGGAACTTCTTCTTCTCTTTTCTTCTGTCGTTGTCCTTCTCCTCCCATGATGTTTTACCTGCAAGCTTTGGACAATTTGATCTCATGTGGTTGAGATCACCACACTCATAGCACCTTGGAGGACCACCTCTCTTTCTCATTCTCACAGTCTGCAAAGCTTTGTTAAAGCGAGAAGAGAGTAGTGCCAAGTCTTCTTCAGGAAATTCTTTAATTTGCTCATCTGTTAAAGATGACAAGGAGGACAAAGCAAAACTAGAAGAAGAATTTGTATTCGACATGTTAGGGTTAGAGATTAAAGCAATCGATTTAAAATTACCCTTCCTGGCAAGAACATCTAACTCATGAGTCTTCAATTTAGAACAAAGCACATCTAAGGTAAGTGTACTCATGACGGTAGATTCTCTAATATATGTTACTTTCATCTCCCAAATTGACATGTCTAAAGCACCAAGCAATTGTCTAGCATTAGCAGCATCATCAAAGCTAACTTCAACAGCACGCAAATTGCTAAGAATTTTATTAAAGCGTGCAAAGAAATCATCTAGTGACTCACCAGGCTTCATCTCAAATCGCATGTATTCCTTTTTGTAAAGATCTTGACGAACCTCTTTGATAGTGTTAGAACCCTCATGGTAATCACAAAGAGATTTCCATACCTCATATGCGGATTTGAGATGGATCACACGGTCAAAGTCGCTGCGTCCCAAGCCTTGGATGATCAAGGTGCGTGCTTTGCTGTTTGCTTCAACATGTGCGCGATTGGCGTCATTGACGTTGTCGTTCTCAGGGACTTGATAAGGCTTCTAAACCTTCTCCCAAATTGTGAAGCCCTGCGCTTGGATGAACGCCTCCATCTTGGCCTTCCAAAACTGAAAATCAACACCATCGAACACACACGGTTTTATCGAATAGCGATCCATTAGTCTAATAATCGGTTAAGATGGATTAGAAAAACCATGCTCTGATACCACTTGTAGGATCGAACTATACGAATATAGCAATCAGAGGGGGTGAATGATTGTGCGGAATTTAAAACAAAATTCTTGATCTACTAAAAGTTCACCCCAAAACGGAACCAAATAATTGCCTCGTATTCGACAAAAACAGAATGACAGAGATTCGGTAAAATACAAATTTCTGGAGATCAAACCGTTAGATCGATATGAAATTTGGACACAGGAAACTAGATTCTAATATGAATTGAACCCAAAAAGAATCATCTCGATCGGACTTACGGATCAAAAGATATCAATCTCGCAAGCTTGTTGTGACAGAATATGACGAGAATTGATCTAATCAAAACTTCAAGATTGAGCAAGAACAACAACAGATTAATCAACAAAACTTTGAGGACCACTAGATCAATACCCTAGAAAGGTTTTTGATGGATCAAATCAAGATGAATCTCAAAGAACGAAAACCAATCTAGAACCAGAACAAGCATGCAAACAAGAACCAAAACAGAAAACACTGTAGCAACGCTGTTACTGTAGCACGCAAGGATCTGGAAGAATTGATCTTTATTTCTCTTGTCTAAAGTACTCCCATCAAAAGAGTACAAACCCTAAAATTGAGCTCGAGGCTCTCAATACCCTAGCTCTCATTGGTGCACTTCAACAGGAGACAACCCCTCCTATTTAAAGGAGCAAACCACAAGGAGTCCTGAATACAATTCCTAATCCTAGAAGTATGTATTCAACACAACTCCACTTGGCCCAACCTGGCCAAAAACAACTCTTGCACGCGTATGTCAACCCTACCATACTCACGTGACTAACACTTTGCACGCGTATGGCCACCTGCCATACTCACGTGACTAACCATTCTCTATGTGCACCATTCTCTTAGCTCGAACGTCCCGCATGACATTCTTGACCACCAAGAACTTAGTTCCTCCCTGAACCTAGTCTCGAACCTCAGCTCCTCCATGAACCTAGTTCCGGTCCCGTCATCGACCACGTTCACCCTCGAGCAATACCTGCACACGAACAAACCACAAAACGAATCCGAGCACAAGTCCACGACTTGACTCAAGGTCAATCCATGCAACTATTCACACGAGCATTGCATAAAGTCCATTTCAAACAAGCATCATGAAATTCTCACAAATTTGATAATCTCAAATTCAAATCCAAAAATCAATTCCAATTCTTGCAAAACATCCAAACCGAGCAAAACACGTTCACGACGGACCAAAATTTAAAACCCTAGAAAAAAGTCCATTCACGACGGACCAACAAAATCGGTCCAGCGTACACATGAAAGTCTCGGTTTGAAAGAGGAAATTGATCTACCGAAAAAACACGTTTACGGCGGACTAAACAAAATCAGTCCGTCGTACATGCGAAATCAATCCTCAAAAAGCCG
The DNA here is from genome assembly GCA_036346355.1 of Rhipidocladum racemiflorum. Classification (NCBI taxonomy): domain Eukaryota; kingdom Viridiplantae; phylum Streptophyta; class Magnoliopsida; order Poales; family Poaceae; genus Rhipidocladum; species Rhipidocladum racemiflorum. The sequence continues at coordinate 26,673,081 of CM070586.1, forward strand.
TTCTCGACGGATCAAAGAAATTGGTCCGGCGTACATGCAAAACTTACTGTTTTTGAAAGATTTGGTCCGGCACAAAGTTAACCAAACCACGTTCGCGGTAGACCAAATTTCTTGGTCCGGCATACAAGTAAAAAACCAGTCTGGTGCAAAAGTACGTTCATGGCGGACCCAAAAACAAGTGGTCCAGCGTAGATGGGAAACCTTCTGGAATCTGGAAATTTGGTCCGACGTAGAGGAACTCAAAATCACGTTCACGGCAGACCCAAAAACTTGGTCTGGCGCAAACACAAAACCGATCCGGCGCAAAAGAGAAACTCTCTTTTCTTGAACATTTGATCCGGCGCAAATAGAGAATCACTGTTTCTTGTCAATTTGTCAAACACATGCACAAACACATTTTGCAAATTCAATTCTTAAGCCAATTTTTTAGCACATGATTTCACACATGTCCTATTGGCCGAATTTAAAAGTTTGCAGCGGAAGATACAATGCTTGATAGTATGCCTTCTACCCAAAATACAACAGGCAACTGACAAGGGTAAACCTTAGAAAAGCTCGTCAGTAAAGTCCCCATAATCTGCATCAGGGTTGGGAACTTCTATTTCTTCATTCTCTAAATATCAACAGCAGCAAGGTTGAGTACACGTATGTACTCACAAGACTTGTAGTGTGTCACAAATATATAATTAATACAGGCTATATTATGGAGAAGGCCACTAGGTACATTTGCATAGAGCGAAATTTAAATGTAAATATTGAATAGTAGATTGCAAGCACAAGTTTGTAAAAGCAATTGATAGGTATGTAAATAACAAGTATGAATAAATGTAACAACTCACAATCCTCCATGATTGTGGGTAAAATATCTCCCAATACCATCCCTTGGCATCGAGTTGAAATAATGATTTCCCAACAACCATTCCCAGTGTTGATTCAATTTATGAAATTAATAAAACTCTAACTAGTGTCAGTACACCAAGACTCCCATAACCGCGGGAACGGCTTTTCGAAAAGATTTAAACTCTGCAAAGGGTGTACAGCTTTACCCACAAGGAATAATCAACTCTTTGTGCAATTGATATTAACACACTTCCTTTGTTGTGCCGCAGAGAGATTATTCAAACCTAGCTTTGCACCAGCCCGGTGACGTCAAACCCTTACTATGGTAGAAACAACAATCACATGAAACATAATAATTCTTATTGAGCATAATAAACAACAATCATTTCTCCCCATAGTTAGGCGTACACCGTTGCACCGATATGTATTTACCCACAAGTCCATGTGGAAACCCCTCACAAGCAAACTCGACAGGATTTACTACTTGTGCTACTTCAGCCTTCCAATGTGCAAAGCTAGTTTTAAATAATTTAATAAGTTAAGGCTACCCCATAATAGCACTTGTAGTTGTACGGTAACTCTTGGATTATACAACACTATGTTCGGTCCTGAATCTACATCGGGCGGAAACTCTCCCTACTCTAATCTTGCATACCCGGCTATTGCCATTATCCGCTCGTGTCAAGTCATAGTTTTATTTTCATTTTTATCAAAATATTGTTATCCTTTACTGTCATATTCTACCCTTTTTAAACGACATGACAACACATGTCTCTTTTCAAATAGGTCCAAATTTCAGTATTTATCATGAACAATACAACCAATCGTTCGAGATCCCATTTCTAGAGCATACTAAGCATGTGCAAATAATAATCGTGTATACCCAGTTGACATTATTTTATGTCTATCCATAACTTAAAGTTTTCAATGTTCTCATGCCAACAATTATTCAAGGAAATCACATAAGCTAGGTATAGTTCTACCATATCCCACAATATAACAAGTTTATTAACATAGTGCATGCATAATAGTTTTGATAAAACAAGGCAAACTAATTGAAATAGTAGGGTCAACATGGTCAAAGGAGGGTGCTTGCCTTGCTCAGTGACTTCCTGGGTGGACTCGGGGTCGTCGGTGATGGTATCCGAAATGTCGGGGTCTACGCGCCATATATTAAGAAGCAAAGCAAATATCCCAATTCAATAAAAGAAAGGAAGGCAAACATACATGTGGCAAAAAAAAGTCATATATAATTACAAATAGAATCATTCATGACAAACAAGCACAAGAGGGTGAAGATGGGCAAGGTTTAGGGTTAGGTCTAACTACTAACGTAGAGCACCAATATCGCGGTTAACAAAAGTTATAATTTTATTTTACAAATTTAAGAGGCTAAAATTGTACATATAATTATATTTATTTTCGGATTCAAGAAGCTAAGATTGTTTGGATTTATGAAATTAGGATAAGGTTAAAAGGTAGCATGGTCGATCGGATTTCTAAATGAACTAATCGACATGACTAAGTGGTTAACTAAAGTACAATGGATGACATATAAAGCTAGTGTAACAAAGCATGAAATCATGATATTTCAAAAAAAAAATTAGGTTCTGGATTTTAAGTTAAACTAAGCTTGTTAACATCGAACATCCACAAACATCTAAATTCTAAACTATACATGAAATGATCCTATAGTAGCTTATGATTAAACTTGGTCTAAGTCTAAATATTTTTACATAAACAGAAAGAGTACCATTTTATGAAATCACATAAGCTGGTTCACAATTTTTGAAATTTATTTGCACTAGTTACAAACATTTCAAATTTAAACATATTAAACTAATCTAATTAAGCATTTGATACAAACCATATTCATAATTAAATGTTTTTGCATAATTGGAAACATAATGACCTCAGGAAGACATTAAAATTGGTTTCATCAAGTTGGGAGGTCATTTGCACAAATTCTACATTAGGCATAGCTTCGGCCTAGGGTTTAGATTTGAAATTTGAACACTTTTCAGTAAATAAATTTGAAATATTTTTCTATATTCAGAACTACATGATTTAACAAAAATTTAGAAACTGGTTTGACCTAATTTGGGGTTATATAGCAAAAGTTATAAGCAAGACATTGCTCTCGGGTTTGGAAATTGTCCCAAAATCGGAAAATAAGTCTTCTCTACATGAAAGCTTATTCTTGAGCTCAACTTGACTCAGCACGTTAGACCATCTCCAACCATATTCCCTTCATTTCATTCCCTTCCCTGTTCCCTTCCCCATTCCCATTCCCTTTATTTCCACTCATCTCCAACAGATTCCCTTTAAAGGGAATTGTATAGGGAAAGGAGAGAGAATCCCTTCCTGGAGGGAATGGGAGAGAGAATCCCAGGCTGAAGGGAATGCTGAAGGGAACCCGTTGGAGCGCTGAAGGGAATGGGAATCCCTTCGCGAAGGGAATGAGGGAGGGGATGGGAATGGGCTGGAGATGGTCTTACACTGATAGTGTGGCCCCACTGTTAGTGGGCTGGCTCGGGTTGAGAGGGCTGGGGTTGACGCCTCAGTCCCACTGTTTAGTGAGTCAGAACAGGGGAGTGACGGAAGAGATCTCGCCGATGGCGGAGCAAGGCCGGAGGTGGTCGGGCGAGGGCACGGTGAGCGAGAGCATGACGCGACAAGTCTAGGGCTTAGGTCGATTCGGCTCAGGAATGATCGGACATGGGCTCTCGACGGAGCGGCGTGGCGGTGGCATTGGCGCTTAGCCGTGGCGGCGGTAGGGCAGTGTCGAAGGTCGGGGGAGAGGTTGGTGAGCATCAGTGAGGTGAGGAGACTCGAATTCGGGAGCTCACCGTGAGAAGGAGGACCAAGGCGGTGTGGCACCGTGCACCGGAGCCGAGGAAGAAGGAGGTCGACGTGGCAGCGCTCCGGTGGACCGAGTTGCAAATTGAGGTGGGGAGAGGACTAAGGAGATTAGGGCGATGCTCCAGCTTGGTGGAATTGGGTAATAGAGTAATGGCGAAGAGTAATTGAGTTCTTCCCCTTTCAAGAGCTCACCTCGAATTTGGATGCTCCGTCGATGCAGATGGTACAAGCTCGAACCGCAAGAGCTTGTACCGAGCTCAGGGCTGATGGGCGCAGGTTAAATAGGTAAGCAGGGGCTAGACTTGGCAGCTGGCTTGTGGACTTGTTCGGGCGACAAGAGTATAGGACACCAGCAGTAAGGCTTTGCAGCAAAGAACACAACACACAAGCTTCTCGGCGAGGTTCGCGCGCACGCGAAAGCTGACGGCCCAGACAACTCAAATCAAGACAATGCCATGCTAAGCTGTGAAGGGGATTGCGAGATGTGGTGTCGATCATCTGCGCGGATGAGCTCGGGCGGGGACTGACTGCCGTGGCAGAGGAAATGGAGAGGCTCAGTTGTCGCGGCAGAGAGGAGCCAATGGAGAGAGCTGCCACGGCAATGATTTGAAGCCAGAATCGTTGCTACAGCAGAGGAAGGCGAGGAATTGGCTGCCGCGGCGGTGCCTCAGCGAGATGCCCGCGCGGGAGAGAGAGAAGAGAGGGAAAGGAGAGAAGAGGGTGTTTGACCGGTGGGCCTTGGGGCCACATGACAGAGAGCAATAGCAGGGAGGCCACGCTGCCAGGTGGGTCCTACCGGCTGGTGGGCCCGCTTGGCAGTGAAGAGAAAAGAGGGGTTTTCCTGATTTTGGACAGTAGGTACATTCTGATTTAGTTGAGATATCAAAACATGTTAGGAATTTCCGGTGATTTTTTTGAGGGTTCCTGAACATGCAAATGAGCTACCATAAAAATTTCAAGCAAAAATACCAAGCCAATAAATTTACAAAATTCTGACAGCGCCTTTGTCAGAATTAGACCTTTTCCAAAAATGATTTTTAGAGACTACAAAATAAGTCCAATAATTTTGAAATTTTTAATGTATTTTCCTAGGATTATTTATATCATATAATAAAAATTTCGGAGTAAGAACACTTATATTTATTTTTATAAAATTTTAGCATTGCTCTAGGTCTAAAACTCTATTTGCTGTTTTTGATTTACTAAAATCAGTAAATCAATTCAAAACTTAATAAAAATTTTCAGAGGTGTCATTCAGAAGATTTGGGACTTAGCCATATTTTCATTCAAATTTGAGGATGTTAATAAAACCACAATCCATATTTTAGATTTTTAATTCTATTTCTTTTAATTTGAGGATGTTACACACCTCCCAGTTGTCTGCTCTAAGTTTGGGAGGAAAAAACCTATGCAATTTATTTTGGGACATTTACACACCTATAAGTTCCATCCAAAATTTCAAGCTCTGCTTATTGTCATCTTTTCTACTGACTGAGCTTAAAACAATATATAAGAAGCACAAACTAATAGTGTTTGATGTACAGAGTTTTTTTTTAAATAATATCTTTTTAAAGAAGATTTCGGACATTAATACACGGATTTTAAAATTTGCAAGAATAATACATTTTCGCCAAACCATTTGGTGAAAATACTATTTTCGTCACACCATTTGGCGAAAATACTATTTTCGCCAAACCGTTCGGCGAAAATTCGTTAATCCATGGTTAGGAAGCAATTCAAACACTAAATACCCATATCAGCCTATTTTCGCCAAACCGTTTGGCGAAAATAGGTTGATCTGGGTATTTACGAAGCAATTCAAACCGATTCAAACACTAAATACCTGTATCAACCTATTTTCGCCAAACGGTGTGGCGAAAATAGTATTTTCGCCAAAAGGTGTGGCGACAATGTATTATTCTTGCAAATTTTAAAATCCGCGTATTAATGTCCGAAATCTTCTTTAAAAATATATTATTTAAAAAAAAAATTCTTGATGTACATGTCTCTTTTGAGATAGAGGATATAAGTGGAAGCGTATGACATGTCGATGGCTATTCTGAAGCTTTTTAGTGTTTCCCACTAAAATTAGGGAAGAAAATAGTTGTAGGGAATACTATAAATCGAGGTAATTAACTTGTGACTTGTGATGGGTGTAAATGCGAACTAAAAGCGACAAGTTGAAGGGCTTTTGCAGTTATCCCCTTTTTTTCGGTTTGCCAATACGTACAAGCTCATATATGACGTCTCGGGATAATCTTCATACTCTAAAAGGCACTCATCTTGCTAAATTTTGTGTAGGCCGTCATTGAGATGATTAAGGGTGCATTTTAGGAACAGGTGCTTCAAAATTTACTTACTCCGGATCACCTTTTTGTACACATCTAGTACGAGACTCAAGAAATAAATAAAGAATATATGGACGCACAAAAGCACATGCGCGTCGTGTATATATAGAGTTCGCCTGCACAACTGAGCCGATCTCAAGAAAAGAAAAGAAAGAAACTTCCATACATTGAGCATCCAACATAGAGAGGAGGACGTTAATTTTGCTGACTGCAGCTGGTGTTGATGGCGTCGAGCAGCGCAGAGCAACCTCCCGTGGAGATAGTCGACGCCGCTGATGATGGCTTCAGGCATTAGCAACTGGCGCCAGCTGGATCTTCTCAAGCCTCCCCCGCGCTCGGCGACCATGGATCCGCAGCTGGCATGCTCTGGATCTTGGCAAGAACTGAGTTTCCTTCTCGACAGGAACGATGCACCCGGGCGGTCAGATGTGATGCCAACTGGATCATCCCTTGAGTTGCTTGAGCTCGGCACCAAAGCGAGCTCGGTGACGCAGCAAGCTTCCAATGAAGGCGTCGATCAACCTCCAATGTTCTCTCCAGCACTGCTTCCGGAGGCCGTCACAGTTGAGGGGGACACCGCACTTCATGTGGTGGCCATCAATGGTCACTACTACAGATTCGTACATCACAATCGGTTCTTTTTTGTCACCACAGTCGGTTTTGGAGGCGATAGAAAGTCCAACGACAGTGATAAGGTAGATATATCACAGTCGGTTTTTAACCGACACTAATAATATCTTAGCACTGTCGGTTCTTTTTCGGAACTGACTGTGATAATAAACTTATCATAATCGGTTTTCTCGTAGAACCGATTGAGATAAGTATAATATCACAATCGGTTCTTTTTCAGAACCGATTCAAATGATTACATTATCACAATCGGTTTTTTATTGGAACCGATGGGGATAAGTATATTATCACAATCGGTTCTTTATTAGAACCGATTGTGATACTACAAATAACCCAATCGGTTCTAGTAAGAACCGATTGTGATACTGTACCTATCCCAATTGATTTCAAGAAAGAACCGATTGTGATGAAGTTACTGTCCACCATCCGAAAATAGCCTCGCATTCACAATATGACACAAATAGCCTCGCATTCACAATATGACACATTCATCACAATCCACAATATCACAGAACATATATACATCACAATCTACACACATTACATTCACATTAATATATTGTTTACAATCTGTAACAGATCACATTCACATAAATTTTGTTTACACTTGATGGACTAGTATTTGCTTGAATGGTCTCTATATCTACCATCCTCCGTTATAACTTCGCCCAGCACTAACCGGCATAAATGGTCTCGTAATTTCTTGAGATCAGTGTTGCTTAGGCTCTTCTGGAGGATATCAAGGTCCTGCAAAATAGATAGTAGTGCATTAATATATTTAAGTCTTAAATTTTGATTGTAAAAGGCTGATAGTATTATGCTTGTAAACAAATATCACATTGACAAGAGTGCAAATAATCAGCTCTATACCTTAGGGAAACGATCTCGCGACCACCAAAATGAGCATGTGATGCATCACGTAAAGCCACCTGAGATCATCGCACCTTGTTGATGACACTGTGAACAAAGAAACATAAATTAGGAGACGAATTAAAAATAGGTGTCGTAAATAAATCCTATGATAGACACTTGTACCTTGAAGCGCTCCACTCCGGTTTGGTGCCTTGTTTATCATTGTGTCGGCCATGTTCAAGAACGTAAGACAAGAAAGCCCTATACATTGGAGAGATGCCATTGAGGTAAAAAACATCTAACGTAGTTCAATATGTAAAAATGTTAGGTTAGAGGAATGTACTTACTTCGCAAAAGCAGGCTCGATCGCATAGTCCATCGGTCTATTTTCGAGTGAGTTCAACGTGTAGACCTTGTTTTGACTCGGAACAACCACAAGTAGAACCCAATGGTTTCTTATTTCACGGTACACAGTGCAAGAGAATAAGTTCATATACGGTTGAAGTGTGTACATGTAATTGAATTGTATAGTAGTACATACTCCTGGTGGTACGGGAAGAGAATGAAGTCTTTTTTCGCCTCGTCATGCAATGACTGCTTGATGTATCCTGCAAGGAGCTCCGATTGAAGCCTAGCCATGGTCGCAGACACCATCTCGGGGTCGACAAACCCGACAGGGTGTCGACCCGTCACGGCTCGCTGCCTCATGATCCTGCAATTCATGTCAATTCTTAAAAAATATAATACAAAATCAGTTAAAAGTCATATGAATGAGTATGGTGCGATACTCACAGCGTCCAGGATCGTATGGTAGAAATATCGACGGCTTTCAAGCTATACATAAAGTATAGATCATCAAATCCAACTGGGAAGGTCCCATCCTCTTTGCGGTGGAATTGTCCCCCTCGATACTTCACTGTGAAATCGTGGTGAGGCTCGGCCTCATGTAACTTATCGATGTACCATCCATGTAGGTGGCGAGTGAACAAGCCTAAAGTATTCAATTCATGGCTTGCGATAAAGGGCTTTCCATGTATGTACCGCTTGTGATCATCAGGGTGCTCTGTGTCCTCTGACAACTTTGCCTTCTTCACGGAGGGACTCTCTGAATTCTGCTTTGTGTCTTTACTCAGCGTGGCAGAAGTCCTTTTGCGCACCACTTGCGCACCAGCATTTGTAGCTGCAGTCGTAGGTGAAGGAGGTGCAGGTTGTGTAGCAGGGGCAGGAGCATGTGCAGCAGTAGTAGCAGGAGCAAGAGCAGTAGTAGCAGCAGGTGCAGCAGCAGCAGCAGTAGTAGGAGGAGTAGCAGTAACAGGAGCAGGGGCAACACCAACAGTAGTAGTAGCAGGAGAAGGAGAAGCAGGAGCAGGGGCAGTAGGTGTAGCAGAAGCAGCAGGAGCAAGAGAAGCAGGAAGCGGAGTGCAGCGACAATAGCAGCGATAGCGATAGTAGCAGCAGATAGCGATAATACCAAGAGCGATGAGCGAGCGCATTCAAGAGCAAGAGGAGGTGCTTGCAATACGACACCCGTCGCGGGCCACTTGATGAAGGACATTCGTGCTTGCCCGAGAGTGGCGATATCTTCGTTCAGGGGGAACTCCAGGGCATGAGACAGGTAAACATCGTGGACATAGTCCACCTGCACCCTCATGTAGCCCTTCCCCAAAGGTATACCATGCACCGTGCCATCCTCCTTGCTGGTAAATGCGATCCCGCGCGCAGCCTCAGTTTGTATTCCGTCGTCGATCGTGACTAGCCGGGCACTCTGGCGTGACCACGCAAGAAGTGATCAGCATCTTCATCATAATCTTTGTTAAGCTTACTCATGTACCTTTCGGTCCGAAACAGTTATTACCTTGAGGTGTGGAATGCACAGTTCCTTACTGGAAGCGCAGCTGCTAGGGCATAGCATAGGCGATGGTTCAGGACTCTGTTTCTGGGAGAACATCGACATCATCTCAGCCTTTCACTCCTCCTTCAACTCCTCCTTCATCTGCGCCCTAATCCGCGCCTCACGTGCTTCCCATGATCTTGCCCTCGCACTGGAAACGCTCTCCTCTACAAAGAAGGACTTCTTCGTATGCCCCGCACCTGCGGCAAGCACCCGACCCTTATGATCGGGCTTCCCGATTGCCGAACACAGGATGTCCCTAGACCCTTGGCTTTGAAATGCTCCTTGCTCTTTCTGCTGGCTTACCTCCTCCTGTAGGTCGCAAATATAAATTATTGCTAAAATACAATGGGAAGGGTCAGATGCAATGTACTATGTTAGATATCTTACGATGGTCGTGACGATCTGTGCCGTCGCGGGGTTTGGAACGACAATCTGACCGTCAGAGATTTTCTTCGTCCTTGCTAATACCCAGTCGCGTGCCCGCTCCTCGCATATGTGGGAGTAAGGCATCGTTGTCCCAGAGGTTGCACACTCCTCGGCTAGTCGCGCCCACTCTGCCTTCTTCCCTACATACCCACCGGAACCGAGGTGGTGCGCGTGTGTGTTACGCCTCTGTATAGCGATATTCTTCTCTCTCAGCTCCTCCGCCTCGGGCGTATTCCTCATCCTTGCGAACTCCTCCCAAACCTCGGGAGTAACAAATGGATACCTTTCGAAGGGAGTACGGTTTTTCAACACGAACTCGGCATGCATGGTAACCCTGAAATGCCTCAAAGCCACACCCATTCTCTTCAAGGCGTACCGTTTCGCATTGATTTCATCTTCCTCTTGTATAAGCCATTTCCCCTTAACTTCGTCCCACAGTCGATTCTTCTGCTCGTCGCTTAATTCCTTCCTCCAGTCCTTAACTGTGATCGGCACTCTCTCCCTCACCAATTGGCCGAGAAAAGAGGAGTAGCGCCCCTTAAACTTGCTAGGACCCGTGCAAACCCTCGTGGCATTGAAGTTGAGGACTTGCGGTGTTCTCCCTGTGGCTCCTTTATTCAGTCCTCTGCCCTTTCTGACCTTCCTCGATGGGGTAGCAGCAGCTTCTTCTCTCTCTGGCGTTGAGCTGGTGCTCTCTCTTTGCGACATTACGAACTAAGTACGTATAGGTCGAACCTAAACTTGATGAGAGAAAGCAATTCAAATTTCTGACATGATTATATCTCACATAAGAGAAAGCAATTCAAATGTCTATGTGTAGACCATCTAAGTACGTACGTACCAACGATGACTCCTTATCTCCAATTAGGTTAGGTCCTAATCCCATTCGAGGATATGTGGCTCGGGCAAGTTCCTAAGCTATTGTACAACTCTAGAGAAAATTTCGGCAGCATCTCCCCGCTGTTCTCCAAATACACGTCTCGACAACAGGTCAAGAGGGTGTGTATTCAGAGAACACCAGGGAGATGCTGCCGAAACTTTCTCTAGAGTTTGTACAACAGCTTAAGAACTTGCCCGAGCCACATATCCTCGAACTGTCCAAAATACGTGGACAATTCGAGACTGCTTATTTATAAATATGCCATTTTAGCATACTTATAAACAAGCACCCTCGAACGGGAGACTCATAGGTTACGCAACTAAACTCGAAAATAAAGTGCGATAATATAGCAGATGTTACAAGTTTCAAATTGCACTGAGAATATAATCTGCACATATTACTTTAGAAGGGTTGCTAAATTAATTAGCCAACATGGATTGCTCTCAGATTGCTATAGAAGGGTTGCTAAATTAATAAGCTGTCCAACTTCTAGATGCAAATATATCACAGGCTTTTACATCTGAAAATTTCAGGATTACAACCTAGAACAAAGATCTTTGCTTCTAGCACGAGAAGGAATAAGTACAAGATAGCACGAAGGAATATAGCACTGCTCTAACCTTACCACAATGCATTAAGAGCAAGTGCCACCAAATTGTCACTAAGAGCATAAATGAATAAGCACAAAGATCGCTTCTAACCCTAGAACAATGCATTAAGAGCAAGTGCCACCAAAATGTCACTAAGAGCAAGATTTATCTAGGTCTAGCAAGTTCCTGTAATGATCAGATTAATCAAGCCTCAATTTTAAGCAATCATCATCGAGCTATTTACAACCAATAACAGCCCACAGTCCGATATCGTTCTTACAGTGCGCCGAACCGAGTCGGCAATGGGGGAGGAGCCCGAGGGGGCCACCGATGGGGGAGGAGCCGGCTGGGGCGGGACACGCCAATGGGGGTGGTGGGGGGGAGCCGCCGATGGAGGAGGCGCCGAGGGGGAGGAGCTGGAGGGGGAGGCGCCGAGGGGGAGGAGCCGGATGGGGAGGAGCCGGAGGGGGAGGCGCCCACGGGGTACCCGCCGATGGGGGAGGTGCCGGGGGGGAGGAGCCGGAGGGGGAGGTGCCGCAGGGGGAGGAGCCGGAGGGGGAGGTGGTCGAGCTAGGGTTGTGGAAATGAGGATGAAACGAAATCAGTGCGCGCCGAAATGAGAGTGTGCGCGCCGAAATGTATATGCCCGCCGATCGCAATATGTAATATCTGTGTCGGTTCTCTAAATAAACCGATCGCAATATGAACACTAACTGTATCGGGTCTCTAAATAAACCGATCGCAATATATACTATCTATGTTGGTTCTATACAAAAACCGATCGCAATATATGCTATCTGTATCGGTTTTCTAAAAGAACCGATTGTGATGACTATGATCCAATCTCTAATTTTTTTGAAACAGAGTCTTCATTCAAAAGAGTCGAAAAGTCAAATCTTTTTCAAATTTGCTATACTATAAGATCCATTTGACATATATATTCTACAAAATGCTACATTATACAGGGAATTCTTACAACTTAATTTATTTACAATACAACCCTTCTTGATGATCTACACGCATGTAATGTGTTCCATGTGTGTCGTGGTCACCGCTAAGACATGCCCCATCTGCAAACGGAGGTGTTTCATCAAATTGGTTGTACTCTTCTTCATCTACGACATTTTCAACTCCAACAATCCTCCTCTTGCCATGAAGTACGACGTGCAACCTCGGATTGGCCGGGTCACGCACGTAGAAAACTTGAGTTGCTTGCTTTGCGAGGACGAACGGTTCATCTCTATAGGCCAGTCTATTCAGATCAACAAGAGTAAAACCTGTCTTGTCGACCTTAACTCCGTGAGGAAGTCTCACCCACTTACATCGGAACAAGGGAACTTGGTATATTCCGTAGTCGAGCTCCCATATTTCTTCGATCATCCCATAGTAAATGATTCATTGCGCTTGAGGATCCTCTTTTCGAGTGATCATCTGACAAAGCATCTATGCTCACACCACTGCTTTTGCACTGTACTCTTTGCATCTTGACTTTCAAGATAAAATGTGTAGCCATTAATATCGTGAACCTTGCCATGTCTCAGATTTAAATCTTGGTCCGTCACCAACCATTTGACAAATTTCAAGATTAACGGAGACCTTCACCTTTTTCTTTGAACCATGTGAGGAATTGATCGTTGTGTTCTCGTGTGATAGAAAGCTCATCCATAAGTGGATTCTCTTCCCGTAATATCAACTTGTGATGTTGGATGTATGGATGAACTTCTGCGCTGTGTTGCAAGACTGTGAAATGCGCTTTACAGTACATATCAAATTGTGCACTCATTAGATTTGACCCAATGGTTCCTTTGCCACCAAGTCTACCCTCATGACGAGATATAGGAACACCAATCGGTTGTCTTTTACCTAGATAGTCCACACAGAACTCAATTACATCTTCAGTCCCATAACCTTCAATAATACTACCCTCAGGCTTTGACCTATTCCTCATGTATGACTTTAATATACCCATGTACCTCTCGAACGGGTACATGTAACGCAGGAATGCGGGTCCACAAATCTTAATCTCTCTAACAAGGTGAACAACGAGGTGGACCATAACATCGAAGAACGACGGGGGGAAATGCATCTCAAGCTGAAAAAGAGTCTGCACCACCTCACCTTGTAAGTTGTCCAGTATATCGGGATCAATAACCTTGCATGAAATCGCATTGAAGAAATAGCATAGCTTTGTGATTGCCAACCTGACGTCATCTGGTAGAATATTTCTGATTGCAACAGGGAGCATTTGGGTCATCAAGACATGACAGTCGTGGGACTTCATACCAAACAACTTCAAATCATCCATAGACACAAGCTTCTTAATGTTTGGAGTAGCCGATGGAACTTTAATATCGTGGAGACACTTGCAGAGGTCTTCTTTCTCCTTCTTGGATAAGGTGTAGCATGCAGCGGGGATGTACGACCCTTTTCCATCCTCCTCCATCACTGCAAGCTTGGGCCTGATTCCCATGTTGGTCATATCGCGGCGAGCATTCACACCATCCTTGGTCTTCCCAGGTATGTTCAGCAGGATGCCTACCAAATTATCACAAACATTTTTCTCAACGTGCATGACATCAATACATTGACGGACATCTAATTCCTTCCAATATGGTAAGTCCCAAAATATCGACCTCTTTTTCCAAATGGTCCTGGGACGAACAGATTTACGGCTCTTACCGTACTCGTGATCAATATCCTCTACGCGTGAATATGCTTGCCTTCCACTCATAGGCTGCGGGGCTGCACGAACTTCCCTCTTTCCATCAAATTTGTCATCCATCTTACGATATCGATGACTTCGGGGTAGAAACCTATGGTGACCCATGTACACCGTTTTCTTCGAATTCGGCAGCCACAAGCTATCAGTGTCCTCTTCACAAATTGGACAAGCTTTGGCTCCCTTCGTGCTGTAGCCCGCCAAATTACCAAGGGCTGGGAAATCATTTATGGTGCAAAATATCATAGCCCGTAGGGTAAAGTTCTCTCTTTTGTATGAATCCCACACCTCGACCCCCTCATTCCACAATTTTACCAAATCCTCAATTAGTGGTGCTAGGTACACATCAATATCATTACCCGGCTGTTTGGGTCCTGAGATTAGCAACGACATCATGATATACTTTCGCTTCATGCATAACCAAGGAGGCAAATTGTATATACACAACAAAAGCTGGCCAAATCTTGTGTCGACTGCTCATATTACCAAACGGATTCATTCCATCTGTACTCAATCCAAATCTTATGTTCCTCATCTCGGCACCAAACTCCTCATGTTGCCAATCAATGTTTCTCCATTGAGCCGAATCAGCGGGATGTCTCAACTTGCCATCTTCCTTTCGAGATTCATAATGCCAACGCAACATTTTTGCCTCTTTGGGATTTGCAAAGAACCGCTCTAAACGGGGAATGATGGGCAAATACCACAACACCTTGGCTGGTGCCCCTTTTTTCACATCTTCACCATCGTCAGTTCGGTTCTTACGCTTCTTGTCATTACGCTTATCATTTTGTATGTATCGGGGTACACCACAAACTGGATAAATGAGCAATTCCTTATGGACGTTGTGGTATAGTATGCAATCATTTGGACATGCATGTATCCTTTCTATTTCCATTCCCATGGGACATAATAGCTTCTTCACTTCATAAATACTTGTTGGCAACTCGTTTCCCTCTGGAAGCATATCCGATAGAAGTATTAAAAGTGCATTGAAACTTGTATCTATCCAACGGTGTTTTACCTTCAGTTCAAACAATGCAAGGACCGAACCCAACTTGGTGTATTCCCCCTTGCAACCCGAAAACAATGGTTTGGCATCGTCATCCATCAAGCTTTTAAATTTTTCGAACTCTCTTTTCGTGTAATTTCCCTCCACATCCCGCAGCATTTGATCTAAATTATCCTCATCAAACATATCACGCTCGGCTTCCAGCATGTCTTCGTTGCATATCATAGGGGTACTACCTGTCTCCCCATGATGGATCCAACACGTGTAATTCCTCACGAACCCACGTCTAATCAAATGGCCTTCAATTTGAGCTGAGTTGTTAAATCTCCTGAGATTGGTGCAATCAATACAAGGACAATATATGAACTTTACACCCCTCATAACCATATCTACTTCTGCAATTCTTATGAACTCCTTAACTCCCCTCTGAAATTCAGCACTCACACGGCTTGTTTGATACATCCATTCTTCACGGTTCATCTACAATTAAACCACAAATAATAAATTAATAATGCACTAATCAATGAAATAAAAGAAGGGTTGAAGCATTAACAAAGTTGAGAGATTGAATGATCTGTTGACCAACTAAGTACATACGTATCAACGATGACTCCTAATTACTAATTAGGTCAGGTCCTAATCCCATTCGACACAGTTTGAATATTATCTGTGTCGGTTCTATATAGAACCCGACTGTGACAATATAATCACAGTCGGCTTCTATATAGAACCGACACAGATAATATTCAAACCCCTTCGTCAACCGATAATTAAGAACGTGACTCTTCGTGTTTCGATGCCACATTTTTAACCAATCGGCCGGCCGTCTCTCGCCTGCAACCTCACGCGCAATCTCAGCTTCTCTTCTTCACTTGCAATCTCAGCTTCTCTTCTTCACGCGCTAGCTCTCATGGCATCGTCGCCACCTCGTCCACCTTCTCCTTGCAGCTCCGACAGTACTGTCGAGTCGAAGTATGTGGATCAGTTACCGCCATCACCACCGCCGGAAGCGCCGGCACCTGAGCCCCCTAAGGAGGGGGAGGAGGAGGCGCCCCCGGAGGAGGAGGAGGACGAGGAGGACGACGACGACGAGAAGGAGGAGGACAACAAGGAGGAGGGCGACGACGACGAGGAGGACACCATCCCCCCTTCACCCATTGGGGCACCGGTGTCTCTTCTGGGTCATCGTCGGAGGATGAGCCATCACCAAGCAGCGATGATGATCAGCCGCCGCCCTTCTTCGACTTCGACGACGGCAGTGGTGATAGCCATGGATCGTTCTATGATTAAAATGCATGAATGTGTGTTAACAATATAGATATAGATATAGATATAGATATATATATATATGTGATGGATGTGTGAACAATATATATGTGTGTGCTGAAAGCAATATGTGCTTTCATTATATATATGTGTGTGTGCTGGTAGCTAGCCATATGTGTTCTGTTTTTTCCTTGCGGCGGCGGCTTTTTTCTTTTTGCGTGCGTTACATCATCACAATCGGTTCTGGAAAAGAACTGATTGTGATAACCCCTGTTCTCATCACAATCGGTTTCTTCCCAAAACCGATTGTGATAATACTACTCATTACAATCGGTTCTATATAAAAACCGATTGTGATAACAAAATGATTATCACAATCGGTTCTTATATAGAACCGATTGGGATTATTATCGTATCACAATCGGTTACTTCTCAGAACCGATTGTGATAACCTGTTACCAAGATTTCCAAATGAAATATACTTATCACAATCGGTTTTTTGATCCAAAGTTTAAAACTGACACAGATAGAACGATAGTAATGTGTCATTCTGTAGTAGTGGGTGACAGTGACGACTTCCTGAAGAGTGCCGACGTCATCTACGGCAAGGCCAAGAACCTCCTGTTTGCGCAAAACAAGAATGGTGACACGCCCCTGCATTGCGCTGCTAGGGCTGGGAAATCCAAGATGGTCTCTCATCTCATTGCTCTGGCCATAGCTGAGGACGAAGGTGGCGAGAGGCTGACCAAGGAACTCCTGAGAAAGGAGAATGCGCTTAAGGAGACGGCCTTGCATGAAGCTGTTCGCATCAATGATCAGCGCGTTGTGGAGCTGCTTATGGTGGCAGATTCGGAACTAGCATGTGTCCCCAGAGACGGTTGTTCGCCGCTGTACCAAGCAATCTTGTTGAACGACGACATCATCGCGCACTATCTACTTGCCAAAAGTGATGGAAATCTTTCGTACTCTGGACCAAATGGACAAAATGTGCTGCACGCTGCGGTTCTTCGAGGGACAGGTATTCACAAATCACAATGTATCTATTCCCTTAAAACTTTTTTCGGCGCATTTATTTGTCCGTGCATGATTATACATACTCCCTCTGTCCCACAAAGAGTGCATTTCTAGTGTTCAAAATTTGTCCCACAAAGATTGCATCTTTAGTCTGTAGTGCCTAGCTGTAAGTGTATGCATGCTCATTTAAGTGCCTGTGGAAACCGAAGCATCAGCATGCTTGTGTATGGAGTAATGAGGGTCACATTGGTCATTTACCTTGCACACTAATCTGTCTTAAAAAACCTAGAAATGCACTCTTTGTGGGACAGAGGGAGTAGATTATAGATACATACGAGTTACACACTAATTTAAACAAATACAACGTCATAGCAGTAAAATAACCATTGCCTATTCGCATACAACCTTTGTCCGGAAATGTAAATCTTATTTGTAATTTTAAAAGTGAGAGAAGATAATTTACCTTTACATCGTGCACATTAACCTTGGGAAAATGCAAGCCTACGGACTCGAAGAACCCGTGACTACTGATTCCCGTGTATCGATGTGTATGGCATGGCACCGAAAAATGTTGTGACGGACCGTCTTTTAGGGGCAGGACCGTACGCCTTGATAGCTACTCAGGATGACTAGCTGTCGGAAACCAAGTAATCATTACCGTGCAAAAGACGAAAACCAATTCTTTTTATTTAACATAAGGCCTAGCGGCCAGGGTTTTTTTTACAAAAGAGGGCGCAGCAGGGCCCGAAATAACTTACAATCAAAACACCGCACAGGCAGGCCTGAGCAAAAGACTAAGACCTCAAAACCAACACAAATCGCCATCTACGAAACCTTGGTGAACTTTATCTTCTTGAACTCTGAAAGGGGGTTGGGGTTTGCAAGGGTGAGTACGGGAGTACTCAACAAGTCGTACGGGAAAATTTCTGAATACTATATGCAAGGGAATCAACCAAGGAAGGCCATAGGGTTTAAGTATCTGGATGCAATTTTATTTGTAACATCATTTTACATTTGAAGCACAAACCATAAATAAGTAGTAAATGGGGTTTCCAAAGTTTAACAACGCCAACCAATTTCTCCAATTCCTTCCAAAACAATTACTTGAGCTTGGTTACGGGTATCACCCTAGTTCAAGCTTAACTTCATTAACCAGAAGTACGGCGTATTCGAATACCATCAAGATTATCTCTGCAGAGGTGCTCAGCTTTACCCACAAGATATCAGCGACCGTTAATGCCATGCGCAAACAAACATGCAACTTAAATGCATGCGGCCGGGTCGAGATCATCACAGCATTTCGTTAACTATTCCTGTTGTTTAGTTGTTAACTGATAGGCCTGTGCTATCCTGGACTTGGTTATTCCAATCATAGCACCTACCGTTGTGAGAACCACGGTATGACACTATGGACCATTCCTATTCCACCCCTCCGGTATACTTCCCTGCCGGGAAGGCCGATCCCTATTCTCCAAGAGAATAGTAGCACCTACCGTTGTGAGAACCAGGGTATAACACTATGGACCATTCCTGTTCCACCCCTCCGGTATACTTCCCTGCCGGGAAGGCCGGTCCCTATTCTCCAAGAGAATAGTAGCCACCAAAAAGAATCCAATTTTAGGTTTAGAAATGATTAATTTACCGAGCTATGTCGGAGACAGGCCTGCCGACCAGTCCGACCTGTGGTTGAGCGGGTACTTAAGTTATTTACTTTGCTCAAGGGGGTTTATTATCCTTACGTTGCCAAAGACCAAGCCTTCAATCCACAAACCCATTCCGGTACTCACAGTACCGGCCACCAGACAAACCAAGGCATAATCATCAGCTGGGGATTGGAATCTCATCCACTCCGGGATTAATCCAATTATGTCCCCCAGACTGTAGCACTTTTACAAAGATACGAATCCGAGATTCGGTAGCATTTTCTTTTCAACCATTTAAAAGCATTTGACTATCTAGTCTGGACTAATAATAATTAACTTATCATGGTAATAGTAGTCATCTATGGTTACAAGGGATTAAATAAGGTTCAATATTTTTCAAGGAAGTTTTATGAGCAATTCGGCATTATCTAGGTATCATGTCATTCCAAAATAATGGTTTTCAATATTTCAATATACAGTAAAATAATACGATAGAAAATAATTAATACTATAACATGGCATGATTTGGATCAACATGATCAAAGGTGTACGGCTTGCCTTGCTTGGCGATCGGATCGGGAGAACTGAAGCTGGCGCGGTTGAAATCGGCTCCTGTCAGGTCCGGCTCCTGCTCCGGGAACTGCGGCGGCTCCTGGAACTGTCCAACATCCGGACCTAGTGTGAAAAGGATGAACGGAAATAACTAAACGAAAAACAAGAAACGGAAAAAGGGAGAAAATGAAAACAAAAACCGGAAACGGGCTGGGAGAGAGCATGAAGGGCGATTTGAGCATTTGGGAATTTTGGAGACTCCGGACTGCAGAGCGGAGGTCATTTTTGGACTCAGTGGGTCGAGACAGTTTGGAATATATACTTGGTGGTTTTCTGGGGCTTACGGAATTTTTCAGGATTTTCTGGACTATTTTTGGAATTAAAAACGAATTTTTGGAATTCATTAAATGAATAAAAATCCCGAAAATCAGAAACATTGTTAGCACAGTGTTGGGCTGGCTTTCACGGAAAATGGGCCGAATGGCCCACTCGGCTAGACGGCGCGCGGGCGAGGCCATGGCCAATGGGCCGGCACAACGAGGCTAGGTGAGGCCGGGCAGCGGCTGGCGGGCAGCGAGCGCTAGGGTTAGGCACCGCAGGCGGCGGCGGGGAAAAAGTGGCGTGACTCACGGCTTTGTCGGGCCGGGGAGGCGAGGGCGAGGGGAGGGGCTCACCCGGGACGAGGCGAAAGGGAGCGGTGCAAGGAATGTAGGGGCGAGGCCTAGGGCTTTTATAGCCGGCTGAGGGGACCGCGCCGACAGCGTGTAAGCGCCGCTGGCGCTGCCATCGCGGCGAGGCAATGGCAGCAGCGCGGCCGGAGTTGGGTCGGTGAGACCGGGGGCGGCGGCGTTAATGGTGGCGTGGGCGCGGGCGGCGCGGACGTCTGAAGCGTCGAGGGCGCAGGCGCAGGCGGCGGGTGAGGCACGAGCGCGGAGGCTGCGGCGGCGCCGGGGAAGACGGAATGGGGCAGGCCAGAAGGCCGAGGAAAATGGGCCGGAAGGCCCAAACGCAAGGAATTCGGCCCAGAGTCAAAACGAAACCAAATCCAAATAAAATCAAATTTAAATTCATTTTGAAATTTTGGGTCGTTTCAACCTACCCCACTTAAAACAAATCTCATCCCTGAGATTTATTCCTCCTGGGAGAAAGGTTGGGAAATTACTGCTGCAAAATCCGATTCCTTTTTCCAAGGGTTCCTCGAGTGTGTGATCCTTCCAAAGCACTTCGGCAAATCTGATAGTCTTGAACTCAAATCTTATTTCCAAGCTTTCCATGATCTTGACTGATCTCTCGTGATGAACCATTCTGCAGATTAAAATTCTTCAATGGGCCTTGACTTTTCAGCTGGCGGATATATTCTATCAATTTGGGATATCTGAAACGTACTGTGAACTCTGGACAAATCCTAAACCAAACTGTAACTTGTATGGCATTTCCCTGTTTCTGTTGGAAATCTGGTACGGTTCAGTCTATCCGGGCTTAGCTTCTTCTCTTTATCCTAAAATGACACTGATGATGGATGATGACAAATCCTTTCTGCTATACTTAAGTGGTGCTCAAATACTTTGTTGCGGTCCTCTCATGAACTTCCTTATCCTGAATGAGCTAGGGTCCAACTGCTGCTTATTTCCAGTCCTTCATTCAGTCTCAAGGGTTCGGTATTTCCTTCTGTGATGTCCAGACTGTCTTGGTAACTGAGGTTGTACGGAAATTCTTGTGGATGGCAATAGGTGGTTCAAAAAGCTTCATGTGTTTAGAGTGCAGGCTCTCAACATCTTTACCAGAATTTGGTTGACTCGGTCTGCCTGTCCTATGTGTCTGAGGTTGGTGTACTGTGTCTAAATTCAAACCTATCCTTGTAGTCTTATGCAGACTTTCCCTGAACATTGAGCTAAACTAGCTCATCAATCTGACTCAGTGGGGACTCTTTGTGGTCTGTCAATCTGGGTTGAATCTAATTCTGCCAACCTATTCTTTCTGAAAATCTGTCAATTAGGTACGAGGTGAGCTACTCTGGTCAATCCATAAGTGATGTTCCATCTGGCGTCAATCCTTGCTGAGTATTAAATAACCTAGCAGCAAGGTCTTTCCTTTCCCTTCCATTTCTATACGGGCACTGTAACCTAGCAGCAAGGTCTTTCCTTTCCCTTTCCCTTCCATTTCTACTCTGGTCAATCCATAAGTGATGTTCCATCTGGCTGTCGCTTTGGTGGTCCATCTTATCTTTCTGACACACGTCACATCCAACCATGTGTTTGTTCATTACTTCCTGCTAGTATTTCCTTCTCAAATCTTGGTGCATTCTCGCACTCCGTTGGGTATCGATCATTTAGAAGGGTGAACTTATGTCAAAATCAATCCTCTTATATCCTTATTATCAGGGACACTAGTGAAATTAGGCTCTGCCTGCTTAATTCCATGTATCTCTTTCCGTGTCTCTGAGTTTCCTTTTCTGTCTACTGAGCTAAATTTGTTCTAATGAACCGGACTGTCTCTCAAGGAAATCCTCTAACCTTTCTGATACTGTCTGGAGGTCTAACTATCGTAAATCTGACTCTAGCTGTGGGGAGATGCTCTTTCCTCGAGCTAAATGACAGCATGCCTTCCTTCTTAAGGCGTTAGCTATCACATCTAGCTTTTTCTCAAGGATGATACTGAATCTTTAGAGCAAAAATCCTTATCTTTCCCTATCCATCTTCTTTGTCATACCTTCTTAGTCTTTTCCAAAGCATGAACTGTCTAGGCTGACTTCATGTCATGTGTCGGGTTATTTTCCTTGTACCGTCGGAGCTGTCACAATGCATACACGATCATTCTTCCATCCTGCATCAGCACACTCTCGATCCTTTCTTCTTAACGTTGTAATCTGTTCGGAAGTCTTGGTTTGTTTTATGGAAGTACGACGACTGGTGCTGACGTTGAATTTGTTTTCCAATTCCTGAAAATTGTCCTCACACTTCTATGTCCATCTGTAGGGGCTGTCATTCTGGAGAAGTTGAGTCATCAGTCTTGCTATCTCTGAAAACCCTTTGATTGAAACTTCTGTCCTGCTGATCTCTGAAAAATCTCTGACTTCTGTCACTGGTGTGGGCTGATTCCATCCCATTACTGTCCTATTACTGAGATCCATTTTTACCTTATTTCTAGAAATGTTGTATCTTAGGAAAGCAGTCTTATTCCAACTCAAGCCACTTCTTAGAGGTTCTCTAAGCTTTCCCAGAACTTGGTGCAGGTGTCTTTCACGGTGGGGTATACCACAAAGTTGATTAGGAACACCAAAATGAACTGTCGATAAACTCCACCTACTTGGTTCATTTGGCCCATGAAGCATGCCAGGTCATTTGCGAGTCCAAACGGAACCATTGTAAACTCTCGTGGTCCATACTGCTTAGCAACTGTGGTCTTCTCACTGTCCTGCTATCTGACTTTCAACTGACGATATCCTGTCCTTTATTCCATTTCGGAGAATCACTTTAGCTTCTTTTAATTGATCGGACATGTCATTATTTGGAGACAACGGTGACTTCGATCCTTCTTTCATTACCTTGGTTTATTCTTATGCTGTCACTCCTGTCCAGAATTACTTCTCGGCGTCATTGTTTCCTGTGCACAATCCATTCTGACCTTTTTTTTGTCCGGACAATCCATCCATCTTCAGGAAGATATCTAGAATGTCCCTTTTTCCACAACAACTGTCCTTGGTCTTAGCTTCTTGGATTTCCGTCTCCAAGCTGCATTAAACCTGACTATCATCCTGACTTCTGATTCTGACTCTCGTAGCCTCTGTGGCTTCTGTAGCTGATGTCATGTCCATTTCAAGACTGTTCTTACTCTTTTGGAATCTAATTCCATTTCACCTCTGATTGGTGATGAGTTATCGGGAAGAAATCTTATTTGACTCAGTAGTCACTGTCTTTTGTTCACCATTCACATTGTTCATGTGTCAGAACAATTGCTTTATTCCTCATATATTGTTTATACCATACATTCTTGATAGTAATAAGTTGGTCCAAATCTTGATCCCTTGGATCTCCATATCCAAGTTATTACTTTCAAATCTAGCTACTAGCCTACTTTCGGTGTTTGGAATTTCCAGCAACTCCTCGTTAACGGTATCTGTTGCGATTGTTGTTCTCTTGGTGGTGACATGATTGGACCTCTTCGGCTTGTGTCTTTCCTTCGCCCTATCCTGTATCTTATTCCTTGGGTATCTATATTTCTGCTGCTGTGGTGGACAGGTCTCCAGCTGTCTGTTAGAGGTGAGGGTCTATCACTTGCGTCTTGGCTACCATGGCTGGTAGACTCCTCTTTGGGCAATTGTGTCTGAAATGTCCCATTTGTCCGCAATGAAAACACTCTGAAGGCTTTTGGGGACAGTCTCTGGCAAAGTGGCTTTCATTGCAATTATAGCACCTCACTGGTTTGGGCTGAGGTTTTGTAGGTGTTGGCTGCTCTCCTTTTATTGCAGGTTTCTTATTAGGGAATCCTTGAGTGAGGGCTGGGGTCCTTTCTCCGATCTGGGTGGAAGTCTGTGTCCATGTTTGTTGAAGTTTTCTCTTTCTCTTTTCCATCCTTTCCAAATTATTCAGGGCTTCTTCGATTGTTATCCATTTGTCCATTACATCTGACAGGTCCTTGATAGCTGAGGTGTGGAATTTCAAGCTTCTTTGTAATCCTTCCAAGAATTCTCTCATCCTTTTAGCTTGGATGTCCAACTCCCTGGGAATGTAACTGGTAAAGTAGTCAGATTCGTGCAGACATCCCATTATTGTACTCTCCTCTTGTCGGTCCAGATTACCTTGGGCAGATCCTTGAGGTTTGTCAACTAGTTGTTCCAAAATCCTTTCCAAAAACTGTGTATGATGCCTTTCCGCTTGGTGTCTGTTTCTTTCCATCATGGCCAGTATTTGGGCTAGGTTGATTGGGTGATTTACTGATTCTTCATTACTGCTCGAATTGTCATGCAGGAACTTTGATCCAAAATCTGCCATGGTCTCAATCGGACTTTCTTTTCGGTCTGTAGCAGGGTTTTTGGGCAAAGCAGAAGGTAAGTAAGATTCAGAATATGAGGTGCGGAGAGAGAGAGAGTAGGTGAGAAGCAAGATGAAAGGAGAAGAATTAGTGGAATTTGGCCGAGGGGTATAAGGATACTTTATGCAAACAAATTAGTAGAGAAATAGGAAACATAGCCTTTTATTATTATAGACTATTTTACAATACCGTCATAAGGTACTTAAAACAATTTATTTTACATTACAAAAGACCTATTACACAAGGGTGAGACTGACTCTAGGACTAACGCCCTAAGCTAAGACAGGCAACGTCACTCGTCGTCGGGGATGTCGAGGAGGTAGATTCCTGGGTCTTCCTCTTCAATGGGCTCGTTCTGAGGTTGATGCTGCTCCAATTCTTCGCGAAGGTCATGAACCTCAATCCAAGCATTATACAGTTGTCGGTGAAGATCATTACGTTCCCAAAGAGGACGACCGTAAAGATGTCCTTGTCACAGAACACTGTCGGTGATCTCCAGAATCCGGGGATCAGTCTCGCCATTAAAGACAGGCACGACCTGCTAACCAGGCCCATCTCCACGCTGTGGAACCAACTGGAATTTTCTGAAGTCGAACTCTTCCTGGTAGCGATGATGGAGATGCTCCACTGCCCTTCTAGCAGCGTCCTGGATTACGTCACGCTTAGAGGCACGACGTCCCACAAAGCGGCGTGGAATGTCGGGGTGACTTGGAAAAGGGTGTAAGTCAACCCAGGATTCCCACATGCACCTGACAGAACCGTGGAAGAGCTCCTCTGAGTAGAATACTAGACAGTCAATCTATCTTGCTCCGAGGTGCTGTAGCATCCTCCAAAGCAAATGCGCCCATCCCCCGAGAACTGCGGGGTACGGATGCTCCAGAACCATCTGCAAGAGAGGGAGAAAGCGCAAACTTTAAAGTTTAGATGAGTCTAGAAACTCAAGAATTTTAAAATCTGGAGAAGAAGATCTCTAAGAGGGGTAAGGTAGCAGAGGGAAGAAAGAGATAGCAGTAACAATTATATTTTTCGAAGTTCATTTTGTTTGTAAGCAAAATAATTTTGTAAAGATTTTTCCTATACCAACCTAAGGTCTTAATCTATGGTCAAGCCAAAGCTCTGATACCACTTGTGACGGACCGCCTTTTTAGGGGCAGGACCGTACGCCTCGACAGCTACCCAGGATGACTAGCTGTCGAAAACCAAGTAATCATTACCGTGCAAAAGACGGAAACCAATTCTTTTTATTTAACATAAGGCCTAGCGGCCAGGGTTTTTTTTACAAAAGAGGGCGCAGCAGGGCCCGAAATAACTTACAATCAAAACACCGCACAGGCAGGCCTGAGCAAAAGACTAAGACCTCAAAACCAACACAAATCGCCATCTACGAAACCTTGGTGAACTTTATCTTCTTGAACTCTGAAAGGGGGTTGGGGTTTGCAAGGGTGAGTATGGGAGTACTCAACAAGTCGTACGGGAAAATTTCTGAATACTATATGCAAGGGAATCAACCAAGGAAGGACATAGGGTTTAAGTATCTGGATGCAATTTTATTTGTAACATCATTTTACATTTGAAGCACAAACCATAAATAAGTAGTAAAGGGGGTTTCCAAAGTTTAACAACGCCAACCAATTTGTCCAATTCCTTCCAAAACAATTACTTGAGCTTGGTTACGGGTATCACCTCAGTTCAAACTTAACTTCATTAACCGGAAGTACGGCGTATTCGAATACCATCAAGATTATCTCTGCAGAGGTGCTCAGCTTTACCCACAAGATATCAGTGACCGTTAATGCCATGCGCAAACAAACATGCAACTTAAATGCATGTGGCTGGGTCGGGATCATCACATCATTTCGTTAACCATTCCTGTTGTTTAGTTGTTAACCGATAGGCCTGCGTTATCCTGGACCTGGTTATTCCAATCATAGCACCTACCATTGTGAGAACCAGGGTATGACACTATGGACCATTCCTGTTCCACCCCTCCGGTATACTTCCCTGCCGGGAAGGCCAGTCCCTATTCTTCAAGAGAATAGTAGCCACCAAAAAGAATCCAATTTTAGGTTTAGGAATGATTAATTTACCGATCTATGTCGGAGACAGGCCTGCCGTCCAGTCCGACCTGTGGTTGAGCGGGTACTTAAGTTATTTACTTTGCTCAGGGGGTTTATTATCCTTACGGTGCTAAAGACCAAGCCTTCAATCCACAAACCCATTTCGGTACTCACAGTACCGGCCACCAGACAAACCAAGGCATAATCATCAGCCGGGGATTGGAATCTCATCCACTCCGGGATTAATCCAATTCTGTCCCCCAGACTGTAGAACTTTTACAAATGTTCGAATCCGAGATTCGGCAGCATTTTCTTTTCAACCTTTTAAAAGCATTTGAATATCTAGCCTGGACTAATAATAATTAACTTATCATGGTAATAGTAGTCATCTATGGTTACAAGGGATTAAATAAGGTTCAATATTTTTCAAGGAAGTTTTATGAGCAACTCGGCATTATCTAGGTATCATGTCATTCCAAAATAACGGTTTTCAATATTTCTATATATAGTAAAATAATGCGATAGAAAATAATTAATACTATAACATGGCATGATTTGGATTAACATGATCAAAGGTGTACGGCTTGCCTTGCTTGGCGATCGGATCGGGAGAACTGAAGCTGGTGCGGTTGAAATCGGCTCCTGTTAGGTCCGGCTCTTGCTCCGGGAACTGCGGTGGCTCCTGGAACTGTCCAACGTCCAGGCCTAGCGCGAAAAGGACGAACGGAAATAACTAAACGAAAAACAAGAAAAGGAGAAAGGGAGAAAATGAAAATGAAAACCGAAAACGGGCCAGGAGAGAGAATGAAGGGCGATTTGGGCATTTGGAATTTTGGAGACTCCGGACTGCAGAGCGGAGGTCATTTTTGGACTCAGTGAGTCGAGATGGTTTGGAATATGTACTTGGTGGATTTCTGGGGCTTACGGAATTTTTGGGGATTTTCTGGACTATTTTTGGAATTAAAAACGAATTTTTGGAATTCATTAAATGAATAAAAATCCCAAAAATCAGAAACACTGATACCACAGTGTTGGGCTGGCTTTCGCGGAAAATAGGCCGAATGGCCCACTCGCTCAGACTCGCCACATGCGAGGCCCGTGGCCATCGGGCCGCCGCCCAACGCGGCTGAAGGCGAGGCTCGGCCGAGCGACACGCGGCGCTAGGTTAGGTCAGGCACTGGCGGCGGCGGGCAGCCGGGCGCGGGCGGGAAAAGCGGCGCGGCTACTACGCCGGAGTCGGGGAGGCGAGGGCGAGGGGAGGGGCTCACCCGGGACGAGGCGAAAGGGAGCGGTGCGAGGAATGGACGGGCGAGGCCGAGGGCTTTTATAGCCGGCCGAGGACCGGGCGAGCGGAGCGTCGCGGCGACGCTGGCTTGCCGCGGCGAGGCGACGGGCAGCAAGAGCGTCGAGGCGGCGGCGCGGTCGGTGAGACCGGCGCGGCAGAATGGCACGGCGGCGTAGCGCGAAGCGACGCGACGCAGCGGCGTGCGGCACAGCGCGGAGGGCGGCGCGCTGGCCGGAAGACGGAGTCGGCGGGCCCGGGGGCCGGGCAACGGGCCGGAACGGGACAGGCCGGAAGACCGAGGAAAATGGGCCGGACGTCCCAAACGCAAGGAATTCGGCCCAGAGTCAAAACGAAACCAAATCCAAGTAAAATCAAATTTAAATTCATTTTGAAATTTTGGGTCGTTTCAAATGTTTCGATTGACAAAAAAGGGACCCCACCGATAACACCCAAAATAGGAAATTTTGAATTTTTTCTTTGAATTCTTTTGAAGCTCAAATTTGAATTTTTGATGGAAAAGGGGAGAAAGAAAAAATTGGCAAATTAGTCACGCAAACTCAAGTACTTTCAAGGTATCCAGATCTACCAGCAGGTAAGACATACATTTGTGATATAAAAAGGTTGCATGCATTCTCATACGTACAGTCAAAAATTCAAATGAGAATGAAAATTTTCCCCGACCAGGGGGCGGTGACAAGATCAAAATTTGCTGAATTTTAATGAAATTTCACTGAAATTGATAACCCTGGTGCATAGTAGGGCTGATCAAACAGAGCGTTAAGAAATAAAACTCAGTTATATGAAACATTAGAACAAGAAGACCAAAATATCAATACACAATTTTTGACTTGTGTCCACGATCAAATGAAATATGTCTATCTATATAAGCATAAATATCTGGGGAGGTTAAATGTACCTCGTTAGAGATAAAAGTATTGGAAGTAATTCTAAAAAATTTTACATTTGACCTTAAATTTTAAGGGTTTACATTTGCTAGTTGTCTTAGAGATATATCAGTTTTAAAAACAAAGTAGCATCATTTATAATTCAAAAGTTGAGAGTATGTAAATTTACCAGAGAGCCACCTCCCAATCCTTTCTTCTGCATTGAAGGATATATCTCAAAATAAATTACACTAATCAAATATAAAATCAAATATTCCAAATATATTTCATTTACGAAAATTAAAATGTCAACATCATAATTCACAAAGAAAAATAAATACACTATACTATGTCAGACTGCACCATGCAATTATGCGGACCAATTGATAGTTCTTATAATAAACAATAAAAAGGACAAAACATTCTCTAAGTGACCGTGAGAAAAAGAGAATGATCTACATGGGGCTAGATTTTGACATGCATGTTAAAAGATATAGATACTATGCCAATACAGTTGTATAACTAATGCAGCTATAAGTTTCAATCATATGCATTAGAGTTGTATAGAAAATTCAATCATGTTTGAAATCTTTAGCTGCTCAATTGCACGAACAATTATGCTAATTCTTAGAAGAAAATAACTGTAGCCAAATCACAACAATTAGGTGTTATATTGCACCTATTTATTAAACGTAAAAGGTAACAAGGAATCCTAATAAATAAATAAAATGCTCTCCCGAAGGTATACTCAAGATAATTTTTTTTTTTTTTTTTTTTTTTTTTTTTTTTTTTTTTTTTTTGCACGTAACTTGAATTAGAGTTGTGATAGATTGGAAGTATATAGTGTACAAGACAATGTTTGGTATAAGTACAACAGTACAAGACATAAATAATCTTATTTAGCTAAACGATGGAATTGAAGCCTAGGACTATGGATGCATCGATAATTAATATGATCTCAAAAAACGGGCCACGAAAACATTCTTCGCGGATCATGAAAACATTTTTTCTATGGGAAA
This sequence comes from Rhipidocladum racemiflorum, assembly GCA_036346355.1. Taxonomy (NCBI): domain Eukaryota; kingdom Viridiplantae; phylum Streptophyta; class Magnoliopsida; order Poales; family Poaceae; genus Rhipidocladum; species Rhipidocladum racemiflorum. The sequence goes on from CM070586.1 coordinate 26,702,885, forward strand.
CGAGAAAAACGGACAGCGAAAATATTTTCTCAAGAAAAACCGCGGCGCACGCGGTGCGCGTGAACGGAAAACAGATTTACATTTTTTTCGGAGAAAAAAACGGACTACGAATTTTTTTTCCCGAGGGAAACGAGGGAAAACGGATCACGAAAACAATTTTCCCGAGAAAAGCGAGGGAGAACGGACAAAAACGGAGAAACGACTAGCGAAAAATGATTTTTTGTTTTTTTTTTCGGGGAAAAATGGCCAACGGAAACATTTTTTTTTGGGGAAAATAAGGAAAAAACGGAACAACGACGGACGAAAAACAAATTTCTAATTTTTTTTAGGGAAAACGGGCAATGAAAACATTTTTCCTATGCTCCGGAGAAAAAACGGACCACAAAAATATTTTTTCCGGGAAAAACGGAGAAAGGACCTAAACGTAAAATGCAGGGACCTATTTGTTATGATTTTGGACCTATTCACTATTTTGAAAAACTATAAAAGAGCTCATTCGCGATTCGTATTTAACAGAAGGTTTTTTGTAAAACGGCGAACGAGGGACCTAAACGCGAACCGGGAAAAAAATTCCCCATCACAGAAAATCGCGAAGGACCCCTACGAAAATTTAAAGGACCTATTCGTAATTTTAAGAACCGAAGTGTTTTTTTTCAAAACAAGGAGAGAGAGGGGGGAGCACCACGTGGGGTGCCTCTCGGTGCGCCCTTTCTCCCGATCTTGACGGACGAAAAACGAATTTTCAATTTATTTTTTTTAGGAAAAATGGGCAACGAAAACATTTTTCCTATGCTCCAGAGAAAAAACGGACCACAAAAATATTTTTTCGGGAAAAACGGAGAAAGGATCTGAACGTAAAATGCAGGGACCTATTTGTTATGATTTTTGATCTATTCGCTATTTTGAAAAACTATAAAAGAGCTCATTCGCGATTCGTATTTAACATAAGGTTTTTTTGTAAAACGGCGAACAAGGGACCTAAACGCGAACCGGGAAAAAAAATTCCCACTCACAGAAAATCACGAAGGACCCCTACGGAAATTTAAAGGACCTATTCGTAATTTTAAGAACCGAAGGGTTTTTTTGCAAAACGAGGAGAGAGAGGGGGGAGCGCCACGTGGGGTGCCTCTCGGTGCGCCCTTTCTCCCGATTTTGATGGACGAAAAACGAATTTCTAATTTTTTTTAGGAAAAACGGGCAACGAAAATATTTTTCCTATGCTCCGGAGAAAAAACGGACCACAAAAACATTTTTTTCCGGGAAAAACGAAGAAAGGATCTGAACGTAAAATGCAGGGACCTATTTGTTATGATTTTAGACCTATTCGCTATTTTGAAAAACTATAAAAGGGCTCATTCGCGATTCGTATTTAACAGAAGGTTTTTTTGTAAAATGACGAACGAGAGACCTAAACGCGAACCGGGGAAAAAAATTCCCCCTCACAGAAAATCAGGAAAGACCTCTACGAAAATTTAAAAGACCTATTCGTAATTTTAAAAACCAGAGGGTTTTTTTTGCAAAACAAGGAGAGAGAGGGGGGAGCGTCACGTGGGGTGCCTCTCGGTGCGCCCTTTCTCCGGATCTTAACGGAGGGAGTATTCGGTTTCTATCTCTTGAAGTCTTCGGTCGCAAGCCTGGCTGCGTCCTTTTCACTGGGTTTGTTTACGATTCTAGGTACGGTTACTCCATCTATCCCCGCACTGCTCTTTTGCCTAAGCACTATTGTTGTGTTTTACAAAAGTATTGAATTGTTCTTTAAGGTGATTTTCTTTGCACGACTTTTATGTGTCAGAAGGGGGATAGCTTCGACATTAGTACACCTCCCAACGTTAGCTATACCCGATTTGATGTGTACATTAGCGCCCCTCGTTATTATTTCTGCTTGGGGCATAGTTGTAACTAGAGGTGGGCGTCGTGCCGTGCCGTGCCGGCCCGGCCTGGGCCCATCGTGCTTCGGGCCGAAATCGTGCCGTGCCACGACGGTCTATCGTGCCCACCGTGCCGGGCCGTGCCGGCCCGACTCACTTTTGGCGAGCCCAAGCCCGGCCCATTTGCGCTTCGTGCTCGCTTGCGTCGCTTGAGCCTAAGCCCGACCCATTTTTACTATTGTGACGAACAAAGAAATAAAACAAATCACTACTACTAAACTACCTATTTTAATTACATAAGAGACTAATCATATCAACAAAATGTCAAACATAAATGCAATGCTTGAAGATGCCCTGAATCAACAATATCTGCCAACTTTTAAGCCTTAATCCGTGATTTCGTGCCTGTTCGTACCGTGCAACGCACGGCCCGCCCAAATCGCCGTGCCGTCGCCGTGCCGCCCGTCGTGCCTGGTTCCGGGCACCGACGCCGTGCTACTGATTGCGTCGGCCCGCCCGGAACGCCGCGTGCCGTGCTTTGCATCGTGCCATACCATCGTGCTTCGGGCCGGCCTAAAAAAGCCCGGCCCAATGCCCACCTCTAGTTGTAACTTATGAGATTCACCACGCAGAAGGCCAGCACCACCACGAACCCTTTCTTTTTTAATTTTGAGTGGAATTTTTTTTTATATTTCTGACTGAGGGTGTTCTCCACTGTGTTCTTTTGGGCAAATATTGTACTAGTTTTCTTGTTCCAGACTTCTTGAGCTCATAATTATGTAACGGTGGTTAATGTATTTTTCCTGTAACACTTTAATTCGTACTGTGTAATTGATATATATGATTCGTGTAAAGCTTGTATGAATTTAATACCCCTACCTGGCTAAAAGATATGGTAAAAAATATGAAGCTACTACTATTCTTAATATAAAAATATTTGCCTTGAATAAGTTATAAGCGAGTAATTCAACTGTGCTTATCTGCCTTAATGGACTAAACCTCGCAAGTGAACTCGAGTGCTAATTGACAACACTATCACCTTCGTCTGTACAAAATAAAAGGTGATCTCGAGTGCTAATTGACAACACAATCCTGAACCAAGTGATACAAATTTGAGGATATTCCCTCTAGATGTTGTATGTTTGGTTGCCAATATCAACTGGTACATGTATGAGATGGTTCAAGAAAAAAATCATCCATATGTTTGGTTGCTTGAATGGAATCATCCCATCCTGTACCAAGTGATAAAAATTTAAGGAATATTCTCTATAGATACTGAACGATTCCATTCACCCAAAATAATACTCCCTCCGTTCCTATTTGTAGGGTGTTTTAGTTTTCGTTGGAAGTTCCCTTTTGTAAGGTGCATGCATTAACTGGCGTATGCATAAGCAGATTAATTAGCCAGCAGTAATTACCAACCGCATGCATGCATGGGCATGGCCAATAGGTGCGACGAAGTTTATCCAGAGGGGGCACCGCGCCGGAGGGGAAAGGGTAGTGGGTGGAGGCCAGAGGGTGGCACCGTGGCGAAGGGAGGCGAGGGGGCTGGAGCAAGGGAGGCGGCCGCCAGGCGAGGGAAGGAGTTGTCCGCAGGAGAGCAAGCGGCCAGCCGACCGGCGTGGAGAGAGGGAGGGAGGCGGCGGCTAGCGAGGTGAGGGAGGAAGCCGCGCGGGGAGAGGCGGCGGGAGGCGATGGGGTGGGAGAGAAGGAGGAGGCGGGGCGAGGGAAGGAGCCTTGCACCCGTGCGCGGGAAGAGGAAGCAGTCCAAGCGGCCAACTGACCCGCGTGAGGATGGGGAGAGGGAGGGAGACGGCGGCCGGCTGGGCGAGGGTGAAGGGAGGGAACCACGTGGGGAGAGGCACGGGGCGAGGGAAGGAGCGGAAATGGAATGGCTGCCGAACGGGAGACTATGAGAGAGTTTGATCGGTTGTTCGGTTTATTCGGTGGATAGGATTACAAAACCGAATAGTGTTAAAATAAAAACCAAACCGAAAAACCGATTTTTTGGTTAATTTAGTTCGGTTCGGTTTTTCGATTTCGGTTAAAAATTGCCACCCCTAGTTCTATACAGCGGCGCAAGAAAAAGTGAAAAAAAAGAAGAAAGAGTACAGAAAAAATAGAAACAGAGAAGAAAAATTGAAGAGATTATTTGAGTTGTATTTTCATATAAAGGGATGTTTACGTGTTTTGTATTCCTAATTTGACAGATAAATTAGTGAGTATCGATTTCAATCTACTAGTTCATGTTCATCATATTTTTGTACAAGTGATTTCTAGTTTGATTATTTAATCTGGTTTTTCTCTATTGTCTTAGATCCATTACCTTAGACTGATTCTTTCCGTTTGATTATTATTTTATTAATTTTAGAATAAAAAAAAGTAAAAATTAGGTTTATGTGTTAGTTTACACAATTCACCTCTCTTTTAGTGTGCTTCGATCCTTCATACGTGCAGCATGGACTTGTCACCGTCAGCAACGGAAGCTTGAATCCGATGCAAACTTCTACCGGTGCAGCTGAAGAAGGTGATGATCCGTCTGCTGTTTCTGACTGTTGGGAACGGAAATAACAATGTTCAGGATTATATAATTTTAGATCGTGGGGATACTGGGGTTCGAGAAACAGAGGAGGAGAAGGGAAACAGGACCCCTGCATCACGCAGTAAGTCTGATCATACAGAAATCCCAACAAACAAACATAGAGGACCAACTCTGTATAGCCAAACATATTAACAGCAAAAGCAGAAACTAAGCAGAGAGTCCTCCACATTGCCGTCATCCCCGGCTTGGTCATCATGCCAAGTTGGTGGTAGGGAACGGCGGCCATCCAGTCTCTCTGCTGCATCAGCACCTGTGTTGCCGTTCGAAGCAGGTCCCTGTTTCCAGTTCTCCATAACCTTTGTGAATACCTGCCCAATATGTTATGAATGAACACGCATGGAAGATAATTTCACAGGTGATAGTTTTCTTCTCAAAACATGCTCCCAATAGCCCAACACACATCAGCCAAACAGCATATGAACTTTACCCCCTTGAGACCAGAGCCTTTTGACTCGAGGGATAAATAGATCTAAGCAACTGGGTCGACATTGTTCACCAAGGCACTGAGCTACAATGCTCACTATTACTTTTGCCACAATACAACCAAAGATAACCAGCATTCACTCTTCATGCATGTTTTAATATCTGTACAACTTTAAAATAGTGATGCATAGAAGCACCTCCCAAGAACAAATGTTCAACACTTTCATGCTGAGAGCAAAAATAGCAGGAACTCTCCCAGTCAGTTCCTTCTTCTCAAATAGTCTTTTGTGAGAATTGCTTTTTGCCAGATAAACCACATGAAAATTTTAAATTTAATTTTAATAGGCATTTTCACTTTCCAAATCAAATTATTAGAATCCCCACTGGCCATTTGTCAACATTTATATAAACGGATTTAATTGTGAAATGCCCAGAATTATGTAAAGACCATCTGACAACATCTTCTTCTTCTCTAATCTCTAGAGAAAACCACCTTCGAAATTGTAATTTCCATTGCTTGTGCTTTGCTAAAGAAAAATGCACATCATTTAAGTATTTGAGTTTCACCAGTTGTTGCCACATCATTTAAGTATTTAGAAATTTGAACTACATAAATAAGCAATAGGGAACGAAGGAGAATAAGAATTATCAATCAAATCAAGGTGCATTACTGCTCCATCAAGATTAGTTGGGCATTTCCTGGAAGGAGCATGAGCATCACATATTCCCTACAACTCAACCTTCTGACCACCCTCCTCATTGCCATGGGAAATTGTCAAATTTGTGGTTGTTAAGGGGCGGCTGGGTGCACTAATTATTGCTCCTAAAAATCGAATGGGCTTAAATTTTTAACAGTATTTTTGTTCACATCTTCTTGAACATGTTGAAGCAATTTGTTAACTCGAACTAATCAATTGCGGATTATATATTTTCAGAACAGAAAATGCAAGCGATGTATCGGCCTCAACTACAGGGATACGGTGTTAATAAAACTACTTAATAAGTCGTGAATTAATAAATACAGACATAAGCAAAGTGGGAGATGACTTCAGTGCACTGTGGAGATATATGTCAGTAGACTGGTTAGTCGTTGTAGCATCCTATTTATTTCCTACATAGTATGGATCCCATGCTGCTGATGGCGGTGCGCAGCGGCGATTCCAAGCGGCTAAGAGATCCCCTGAACGGCGAAGAAATCGTCATGTACATTCAGTACGGACTGATCACAGTCAGCACTCAGCAACGGCACCAACGGAAGCTTGACTCCGCTGCAAACTTCTGCCGGTGCTGCCCGAGAAGGTAGTGATCAGCCTGCAGCTTCTGCACCGACGTCGCTGCTCGGAGGAGCGACCTTTCAGGGGACAACGCGCGGCCACGTTGTACAGAGGTCTTCCTTGCCCCAAGCTCCGGGCGCGGCGGCCTGCTTCGTGCGAACTGCGAAGACCGCTCGGATGACGAATACGCCTCGAAGTGGTCACTTGTGGTAGACCTCACTCGGAAGGCCTGTTTGTCCAAGGGCTCGTGTTTTACGATGCCGAGCTTCGAACAATGCACACCCTCATTATCATGGGCTTTGCACATGCCCCTTAGCGCGCTTGACCCTCGATGAGCATAGGCCTGGGCACGGGTACCTCTCCATGCATTTGGGCCCTGGCCCGTGGCCCCCTCCGCGCTCTTGCGAGACATGTGCCTCACTGCGCGTACCTTTCCAAGCATTTGGGTCTCGACGCACATATAGTCCTCCGCGTGCGGCCGGAGAAACGCCAAGGCGTGATTGCCCTCGGACAGCGTTGATACGAGGGTCTTAAAGACTATCTCAGTCTTCAAATTCCTTTACGAACAGATTCTAAGACTATCTCCAGCAATTTTCCTTCATTCCATTCCCTTGCATATTCCCTTCTCCATATTTATTCCCTTTATTTCCTACTATCTCCAACAACATCCCCTCAAGGGAATTTGCGTAGGGATTGGAGAGAGAATCCCTTTCTAAAGAGATTCACTGTTTGAATCCCTTTCTAAAGAGATTCACTATTTGAATCCCTTCCGAAGGGAATCGTGAAGGGAATCCGCTGGAGCAATTGAGATCTGTTCGCGAAGGGATTTCGAGGGAGAAGAGAAGCTGCTAGAGATAGTCTAAGTGCTTCAACGGATTCCCTCCACGGTTCCCTTCGGACGGGATTTGGAGAGAGAATCTCTATGTGAAGGGATTCTCTCTTCAATCCCTTCACAAAATCCTTCAAGTGGATGCTGTTGGAGATGATAGGAAATAAAGGGAATGAATATGGGGAAGGGAATGAAATGAAAGGAAATTGTTGGAGATAGTCTTAGCACCGTGCTCTGGGTTTTTGGGTGGACGCGGGCGCTCTTTGCACAGCAGATTTTAAGGTTCGCCCTGAGGCTAGTGAGCAAAGGTTGCTCGGTATGCCGCGACGGTTGTGGTCAGGGAGTTGTTTCGGAACATGACACTATCAATTGGCACCATCGGCCTACTCGCAAACAAAATTATGTAAAACTTAGTTCATCACGCATATACGATTAGTTCATCATACATGTAGATCAAAACACAAAATGAAAGTGATCCTTGCTCAGAGATACAAATGGAAGCAAACATAGAACACACTAGAAATTTGATAATACTTAACTACCATTATCGATGTTTTGTGTCGGCAATAATCTTAGGGGGTGTGAATTTGTGGGGCAAGGCACTGGATCAGGATCTCGATGGTAACACAAGACAAAGAGTTATACAGGTTCAGGCCCTCAACGGTGGAGGTAATACCCTAGTCCTGTGTTCTGAAATTTTATGTTGGATCTCTCTTTTCTTCTCCCTCTCCCTTCTCTTATATACAGAGAGGGGGTGGAATCCAACTCGGATACTAGATCGCGCGTCCGAGTTGGTTACAAATAGAGGAATCGTATCTTTCCTTATCTAGGATAACCTTCCTTACAGTTACAATCTCTTCTTGTGGTTACAATACGATTGAACGGGTCGGACTCGCGTTCTTTCCTTGATCGGTCCTTTTGGACCTTCATGCGTGCATACCCGGTCCTCGTATCCTCCACAGTAGCCCCCGAGTGCTTTGCAATCGAGTTGCCCTTGATTTCTGTTTTCACGCAGAGGGTGTAGCCCTCCGGTCCTCATCTTTCATCACCCGCGTGCTCGGCGGCAAGCAAGGAGTTTGCAAAGAACTTGACTTATTGTTCGGATTCCTTCTGAGACCTTCCTTGTGGCGAGTCTCAGAATCACCGACTTGGGCGCACTGGTCGCATCCATTAGGACGCTGGTGATCAGCCCGACTTGGGGCGCACCTGATCAGAGGCGTATGCTAGAAGCTTTGACTTTATCCGGACCCGAATCCTTTTAATTGGATTCGAATCGGGGATGCGCCTTCAGATCCACATCGTTCCTTTTACGGGGGGAGAACTTCCGCTTTTTCCGCCCGGAGGAGGATCCCTTACACCCCAAGACACATTTAATCTGGTTTTCGGGGGAAGAGGCTGTTTCTCTCTTCCTCATTCTTCATCCTCCAGCTACCGCCTTTGGTGTGGCGTTCTTTAGGGCTCTTCGCTCGACCCGACGCCCACCGTTTTTTCCTTTGTTCTTGGGAATGGCATCCTCCGTCGCCACCACGCCCGACGCGTTTTCCGCGCTGCAAGATTGGGCCGTATCGGTTGTGACGGAAAAGAGTTAGGACGCCATGGCCTCGCCCGGGGCCCTTCCCCCTTTGGTTCTGATCGGGGCCCGCTTGGCGGCGGGCACTACAAGAAACACGGAAAAATTCGTGGGTTTTTTTAAATTTGTGGGCCAAAAAAAACCCACGAATTTATATATTTAAATTCGTCGGTTTATAAAAAACCCACGTATTTAATTAAATTCGTGGGCCCAAAAAAACCCACGAATTTATATTTTAAATTCGTCGGTTTTTAAACTAGCGCACAAATTTAATTAAATTCGTCGGCTGTCTGGCCCACGAATTTAACGCTGTGTTTAACCTAGCCTACGCATCTCCTTCTCTCTCTTCGCTCGCTTCTCACCCACCCGCGTGTCTCCCTCTCTCTCTCTTCGCTCGCCTCTCACCCACCCGCGCGGTCCCACGCCACTGCCACCCCGCCCGCCGCGCCGCTTCGCCGCCACGCGTGCCGCCCTGCTCGCCCGCCAAGACGCACCGCCGCCGTCCCTCGGCCGCCGGCGCCACGCCCCAGGCCGCCGCCCCCATCGTCGACCACCCCGGCGCTGCGCCCCCAGGCCGCCGTCCCCATCGCCGACCACCCCGGCGTCGCCCGTCAATTGAAGAGCAGCAGTGCTGGGGCACCTCAGACAAAACAGCAAGCCTCGAATTCCATATCTCCAATCTCCACAGCTCTGGAAGATCAACTAGCTCAGGTGAAATCAGCTATTGATGAAGCTTTAAAGTTTGTACCAGAGAAAGTTCCCATTGTCCTTGCAAAACTATCTCATGACTAACGTCCTAAGGCTGCATCATCGGCACCATCAAACAAGAAGTTCAAGTTAGCTATATATCTCTTCATCTACTTGTTTGTGTATTTCTTGTCACTTGCTGCTAACCAATTTCTTATCATATCATGTTTTAGGTTCACAGTGGATTCTTAAGTGCATATGACTCTGCTAGGAATAGGATCATGGTTCTCATCAAATATGCCATAGGATTTATGCAAGTATTTTGTAACGAAATAGCTGACTTTTCTACTGCAAACTAAACTGGCAATTCGTCCAATGTGAAGCAGGAAAAATTCAAGCTCTGCCTTTTGTAGCATATTATTGTTGTTCTCCGTATAGAATTGTTGGCTGCTATCACATAGATAACTATTGTCGAAAAAACAACCCTTTGCACTGAAAACTTGAATCTTCTGCTTTTCTCAAGCTCTATACACAGAGCGTACCATTTCTCCACTGCAGGGATGAAGAAGATGCAGAAACCATATCTAAGTGGCATATCTATATTACTGGACATAGTTTAGGTGGAGCACTAGCAACCCTTCTCGCTCTTGAACTTTCATCAAGTCAAATAGCTAAGTAAATCAAAGTTCTGGACTTGGCTTCCTCATTGCATGACCTGCTGTGGTGCATGACCACCAGGGTTCAACTTATTTCGATGATAATCGCTTGATTATCACAATAATTGACCTTAGTGAATCGGTTTGACATCTAAAACTGTTTTGTAAACTAGTGGAACGCAAATTCTAATTCGATGGTTGTGTTCAATGAGATGCATATCGATATATATATGCGTGATCGATATGGTTATATGTATTGAGTGTGATATATATATACACAAATTGAGTTTATTTACTAGGTACATGCATCTGAGACTTAAGCATGGGTGTCAACATTGTCGAGCATCTAATATTTTCTCCTATGAAGTATTAACAACTGTTATTTCTTAGTTGATAGTAAATCTTATTTGCTCATTCCTATTATTTTGCATTGCTCTAAAATCTTTTGAACTGCTAAGATTCAACACCTTATTTGCTCTCTAAAACCTTGTGATGATCATGCTGCTATAACAAGGTGGATCATTGCAGTCTCAAATTGACATGACTAACAATCGATCATCCAGTTGCTGACAACAGACCAAATAAATTGATTCATGATATGTAGGTGACTAAGAAAGACCTGCATGGTTTACTTACTAAGTGTCTTTTTTGAATAAGTATTTTGATAAGGATCCAGTTCAAACGAAATAAAACTAGTTCCAGTGTGTTTGTTTTGATGAATAGAACCTGATTGTACAAAAATACTTAAGATGTATTATTGAACTGTTGCCGTTCCTCCATATGTGCTAGATGTGCTTTAGATGTTAAACCCTAGTTTAATCCTTATATAAAAGTTATCATTGTGAAATCAGTTCTAAAACAATTATATGGTTATTCCCTAGTAATAATTGAAAGATGGATAAATAATCTTGTAAGTTGAAACCGTAATCTTAAAGTAAAAACAGAACTGATAACCTGTAGATCTCATGACCATTAAGCCTTTTCGGCAAGCTATAAAATAACTCGTCTAAATACTAAAATTGGGGAAACCAGTTTAGAAACACTCTACAAAGTTTGTACTACGATATTCTAAAGAAATAACCTCACTTCATTATGTTCTACATATAAAACATGTTAGCTCAAATACCTTAAGTGTTAACATTTCTACTCATGCATAAACAAATTGTGATAACTTAGTTTTTTTAACAATCTATGAAATACCTCATCTAAATACGAATTATAGAAAGAACTGTCCAGAGACCCTCTCCATAATATGTACTACTATAATCCAGAAGAATATTCTATTTAGAGCTTGCTCTGTATATACATATCTTTCCTATGCAAACACCCTTCGTGAAACAGTCGCGTAGGAAAACTAAACAACTTAGCTTTTTCAGCAACTCATAAAACATCTCGTCTAAACGTAAAATTTAAAGAGTTAAAAGGTTGGTTTCAATCTTTTAGTAGAGGTAATATTGCGATGTGTTGAATAAGATTGAATGTGAAGATGGTTGTGTTGAATGAGATGCATATCGATATATATATGCGTGATCGATATAGTTATATGTATTGAGTGTGATATCGATATGGATATATATATATATATATTTTGTATAAATGTCTGATAAATTCGTGAGCCATTTAAAACCCACGAATTTAAGTTAAATTCGTGGGTTTTTTCAGCCCCACAAATTTAGTAGTTAAATTCGTGGTCTTCAGCCCACGAATTTAGCAGTTAAATTTGTGGGTTTCTTCAGCCCACGAATTTAACAGTTAAATTCGTGTGTTTTTTCAGTAACCCACGAATTTAATTGATTAATTTCGTCGAGTTAAATTCGTGAACTAAATTCGACAGTTTGCCCACGAATTTAACTTAAATTCGTGGGTTTTGGCCTAAATTTGTGGGTTTTTGGCCCACGAATTTTTCCCTGTTTCTTGTAGTGGGGTGAGTCTTCTCCTACCCCTTGTCCTGAGGAGATCGTCGTCTTTGAGTCTTTTTTCTGGCGCGGGTTCAGTTTACCTTCCAGCGCCTTCTTCCGGGGTCTTCTTCATTATTACGAAATCGAGCTGACCCATCTCAATCCCAACTCTGTTCTTCAAATTGTTGTCTTTATGCATCTTTGTGAAGCCTATATTGGCATCCACCCGCATTTTAGCCTTTTTCGCCACCTCTTTCTCCTTAAGCCTTTCCCGAACAAGAATGCCCCCAATCTGGTTGGGGGTGCTGGCCTTCAATTGCGGGATGGGTTGAAGAAATCCTACTTCACCATTCCCTTCCGTTCTTCTAACAAGGACTGGCACCAGGAGTGGTTTTATTGTTCTAATCTCGAGCCACGCCTTCCGGTCGTATCTGGGCGGAGACCCTCGGTATCAGTTTCATGGACTAAGCCTCCTCCCGATTCCAACAAAGACCAAGTTGGAGAGCTTATGACCATTATCCATCACCTGAGAAATGCCGGTTTGCATGGGGTGGGTATTGCTGCTGGCTTCGTTGTCCGCCGTGTTCAGCCACTCAAGGAGCGGATTCACCTGGGGTTCGAGTACTCGGGGAGGTCGGACCCTACTCGGGAGCTACCCACGCAGCTTCCGGTGGAAGTACTGGACAGGCGGCTGAATGACTTCTTTGCCCATGGAGCCATGCTGGATTGTAGGGGATGCCCGAAGGCTTTTCGTTTGGCTCATCCTCCTCCTCTGGTAACTTTTCGAAATTTTTTGAGTGTTTTCGGGCTCCTGCCTTCGGTTGTTTCTGCTTGAACTGTTGTTCCTTTTCCTGCTTGTAGGGGCGAGAAGCCTTCTTTTCTGACGCTCTGGTCCCCGGGTACCCCGACTATCTGGGAGGTAGGTTAAGGAAACTTGGCCATCCTGTATATGAGGGGACCCCCGAAGATGCGGATGAAGAGATGTGAGGGCTCTGTTTGGGCCACCTTCTCCTGACTGTCTGCCGCCGTTGGCGGATGAAGAGATGCGGGGGCCGGCCAAGCACGCCTCCCTCCCAATGGAAGAGATCTTGCGCCCGCCCCCTCACGCCAAGCCTGCTCTCCCGCTAGGCACTTGGGACAGTGAGGAGGAGGAGTGGGACACCTTCGATGACACTGCTGAAGAGCAGGAGGTGGAGGATCTCCACGAGTACTCTATCTGGTGTTCTCGGCTGATACAGGTAGACTCGTGGCTTTTCTTTTTGTGCTTTTGTTTTTTTTTCGGGACGCTTGCTCACTCTTCTCCCGCCACCTTCAATCCCTGGGGGGCCGCCTGCGGAAGAAGACCGACTTCTTGCGTCGTGTCCTTCCTTCCGTCAAGTCGAACCGGGAACATAGGGATGAGCTGGCAGAGGTCCGGAACGAGCGTTCCCAGGAGCTGCAATGGCTGCGGGACGAAGTTCAATCTCTTCGCTTGGAGAGGCTGGACGCGTTGGGCTCTCTCCAAGGCGAGTTCGCTTTGAGGGTGATTGTCCTTTGCCATCTTCTTGTTTTGTTTCTGAGCTTGTCCAGCCTTTGCAGTTAGGGACACTGCTTACACGAGGCTCTAGGAGTAGCTTACTACCTCGAGGGAGCGGTGTAAGGGCTTGGAGGCGCGATTCCTTGTTTTGGAGGAGTGGCTCCAAAACGCGGAGCCCCTAGAGCGCCAGGCTAGGGCCGGGCAGGCGAGGCTATCGGGGGAGCTCGAAGGTTTGCGTCCGGTCCTTGTCCTCTTGATTTGTCGGGCCGCGGGATGCTCCGGGCCGTTGACCCGCCTTTGCTTGCAGAGTACAGGAGGAGGGCGCGAGCATAGTTCGACGACCTTGAGGGGAGGATTCAGCGTGCTGATGCACTGTGCTCATCCTTCCAACAAGCTTCTGAGCCAGTGCTAACCTTCCTGCTGTAACATCCCTGAATTAATTAAACAGTAAAAATAAAATATTTAAATGTGAATTTGAATTATAAATATCTTTCAGCAAATTTAAAAGCTTTTGTTAAAAGATAATTGAATTCCTGAAATTAGAAAAAGAAAAAGTTACAGAAGAAAATGGTAAGAAGATAAAATAAACCAATTGTCATTTGCTGATCCGAAACAATCATTGCAAAGGATTGAATCAAAGAGTTGAACTGCAACACAAACTTTATTGATACATCATAGTTCACATCTACAATACATAGAAAATTCAAAGATCCTCACAGTCATACAACAACCATATTAATTACATCACATAAGACTGTTCGATTACAAGTCCGATTATAAATTACATCGTAAGAAAATAAATTACAAAATCCTAAACTACAGCTTCTGTGCTGTCTTGATCTGCATTTGTAAACCTGCATATTCAATAGTACACATGTGAGAAAAAGAATAAAATAAATGCATTAAATTGGATACATTAAATGAAAAGGGAAATAATTGCCGTCAGCCAAGTTAGATCGCTCAGTGAGGTACCCTAGATTGTCCGGGGGCCAATCTGGCTTCTCTTGCGATTAGATTTGCATCACTCGGCAAATTACAAACCTGTTTGATCCGTAGACGTGAATATTCAAAAAATATCGCGTGGTAAAAATATTTTACCACAGTAAATTATAGTGGGACAGAGATAAAGCCACAGCACTGTGCAAGGGATAGCACAAACTCGTTCCAGAACCAGCCAAAGCTAGAAGGTGCGAAGCAAGTCGCCAGGCCACACAAGAAAGCCCCAGACCAATTTAATCAGCAGGCGAAGCATGGGCTAAGGCCAGCCGGCCATATAAGCTACACAAACCAAAATCTTTACACTAACAAGATAAGGAGGATGCCCAACCGAGATTTCCAGAGCCTAGAGACCCACGTAAGCCTCCAGGCTTTCCTTGCCGACTAAGAATTCCAGAGCAACCCAGCCGAACTCTCCAGGAAAGTCCAAATTAAACTCAGTAGTGCTCAATAGAGGCCCAGCTTTAGGAGCAGGGGAAACAGAGGATATGCATGGGGCCATCAAGTGTTAAAGATATCCCAATCAAAAGCCCCAGAATCAGCCACGACAATTCCTAGCCAGCCAAGCATGAGTCGAGACTAATATCAAGACCAACCTCAATGCACTGACAAAGCCCAATAAATGAACAAACAGTCTAGCCGCAAGACCAACCTCCATTTCCATACCCTGTTGCATGACCATCTTGTGGCTATAAAAGCCATATAGACTTCCTAAACCACATCACAAGTATTACTCCCAGAATACGTTGCTTTAGAAGCATGGCTCCAAGCAAAACCAATTGAGCCTCATCAACCACACCTTCAGTGCAAGCCTAGAAGAGTAAAGCTTCCATGTAAGGCAAAACCCCAGAAAGGCTACCACCGAACCAGCAAGGAGGAGGAAGCCAAGAAGGCCAAATCCCAGGAACAGGGTGAAGGAAGATCAAGCCTCAAGCTGCACAGACATCCAATCCTTCCCTTCCAGATTTCATCTCAGAGCACAACCAAGTAAGTCCTAGCCAATCCTCCCTTGTAGAGTGGTGTAATAGAGACAGCAAGAACAAAATGGACCGGAAATCAAAAGGGAATAGATAGTAGAAGTAAGAATGGCCTAGAAGCAAAGATAGACAGTAAAGGGCTTGTAACACCCCGGCATTTACTATGCCCGAATGTTACCAAACATAAGCTAAACAACATCTAAATACCACATTTAACATCAAATTCCAGCAAAGGTGCATAGACTAAAAAAACCGAGATTTCGGCAGCACCTCCTTTGTTTTATCATGAATAAGGAACAGCAACAATATAGCATTATATGGCAATAAGAGAAACATCTAAACAGCAATAAATAAAGTCTTAACGACAATAAAAGACTAACATCAAGCTCTTAAAGTTCCAAGTGTCAAACAAACAATAGAACTCTCATTAACCAAGCTAAGACTTAATTTAAAAGCCATCACACGCAATTTATTATCCAACTAAATGAATTGACTTGGGGAAACATTAAGGTGAAGCAACGTGTGAGAGTGTGACTATTCCCCTTTCCCGCATGCCGTTCTCATGGTACCTAAAACAACAAGAAAACACAAGGGTGAGTTCGAAAACTCAAAGAAGCATACCGCAATGAACAACAAGCATAACAACAAGTCAATAACATCTTTCATCATGTATAACATCTCATTCATGAATACTTATCAATATCATCATCAATTTGTATGCGATGTAATGCATTGCTCCTGACCCTCTGGAACCTCATACCGGTATGGGAAGTACACACCCGTCGGTGTGCACCCTTTCCTCCCTTCCATCCCGAAGATGGAGGGTGCCTACTCGCTTCCAAACACCACGTGGATGGAATCACGACATAGGACTTACTCAATGGCGTTCCGAACTAGTCATAACTTTCTCACCGACCTTGCCGGACTAGTTAAGACTTTCTCACCGCCCTCGCCCTATCTCATGACATGCATGCAACCATGCCAAATATCATATTCAATTCACATATTAACACATGGCATCATAATATGTTAAACATGCTCATCATATCATATCAATCATTAAAACATGGCGAGTGGACATATATCATGTAGGCAATTCCATCTAATTTCAACATGCAACCTACAACTTGCTATCCATCACAACACACTTGCCTCAACCACGTGCAACGGATTGGCGGGAAGAAGAGGGAACTCCCGGGGTCACACCACCTGCACATAGGCATCACACACTCACAATCATAACCTCAAAACAGTACACACGCCCCATCTAACCCGACATTGACAACTACTCGCAAAAACCTAAAAACAGAGGTTCTGTCCCGGCGGGACAGCAACCTTGCAAAAAGCATAACTTGAGTTCTGGGACTCCAAATCGAATAAACGAGTACACCGTCGCGAAGCTTAGGAAATTTCCCAACTTTTTCTAGTTATAGGGAAAGACTGATTCGGACTCTAAAATTGTTTAATCTACAGATTACCACAATCTGTTCCAGTTACGTCACAGATTTTTAGGCGCTCGGTAAAACAGCCATAACTTTCAAACGGCTGATCGGAAATTAACGTGCTTTACGTCCACGGAAAGATAATTAAATTATCTACAACTTCCTAGAAGTCCGTACGGTCTGATTCGGATTCTAGATCGACGGAAACTCGAACCCTAGTTCGACTGCTCAATCTGCCCGAAAACAGAAACGTGGACAACTTTAGATCTAACCCAAATTACTTCAAACCAACGCCTCCAATTGATCTAAAAACTTGATAAACACCCTAATAACAGTACCTAGATCAATTCCAAGGATCCCCATGTTCATACCTTTGCCCGAAGCACAAAACTCCAATCAATCTCCGCGGATCTCCTCGCGAATCGCTCCTCGCTCCACGTTCCTCGCTCCTCGCTCCTCGCTCCTCGCTCCTCGCTCCACGGGATGGATCCACGAGGTGCAGGGGTGGGGTGGCCACCCTAGGGCAGCAAGGGGTGGAGGGGAGGTGGTGTGGAGGTGGAGAGGGGGGTGGATGCGGCTAGGGCTTTGGGGGGGTGGAGGGTGGCGCCAAGAGGGGAGGTGGGGCGCAATAGAGGGGGCCCGCATATAAGGCAGGGAGGGCCTCCTTTCAGCCCTCAACAAGGAAACCTACGCTCATACGGACTCAAACACCTCCCCACTAAAGCCCACGTAAGGCCCAAACTCCCCCGGGAAGGCCCAAAACCCCGAAAACGGCCCGGAAAAGGCCCGGAAAAGCTATTAACCTCCAATTCTTATGGTCTTAACCTTATTTCCACATCTCATAATGTTTATAGCCTCCTCATGTTCAATAATCAAGGGTACGACACTCCGAGGTGTCACATTCTTCCCCCCTTCAACAGGATTCGACCTCGAATCTAAACGCACCAATCACGAAACCCAGCAAAACCAAAGACAGCTAGGTTTTCACATCACATACCTGAGGCGAAAAGCTCAGGATACTTCTCGCGCATGCGAGATTCCAGCTCCCAAGTCGCTTCTCTCTCGGTCTGATGTGACCACAAGACCTTGACAAACTTAAGCGTCCTGTTCTTCATCACTCGCTCTGAAGTCCCCAGAATATCCACAGGACGGGACTCGAAGGTGAGGTCCTGCTCAAGCACTAATGGTTCCAATGGAACCACCAACTCCGGATCGTGCAAGTATTTCTTCAACATCGAGACATGGAACACATCATGCACACCTTGCATGGATTCCGGTAGCTCTAGGCGATAGGCCAACCTGCCAACTCGGGCAAGGATAGGAAAAGGCCCAACATACCTTGGATCGAAGCTTTCCTTTGGTGCCAAAACGCACCACACCCTTGAGTGGGAGATACTGCAAGAGTACGCTATCGCCCACCTCAAACTCCAAATCTCGCCGCCTCACATCAAGATAGCTCTTCATGTCTCTGTCTTGCCGCGAGAAGGTTTTGCCGAACCTCCGACACGCGATCAACAGTCTGCTGAACCCAATCCGGCCCAAGAATAGCTCTCTCGCCCACAGATCCCAACAAAGCGGCGATCTGCACTTCCGGCCATACAAAGACTCATAAGGAAGCGAGGCCGGATCTTTGGAATGATAGCTGTTATTGTAAGCAAACTCTGCAAGGGGCAAATGGTCTTCCCAGCTACCCTTCCAAGCCATCACACAGGCCCCGAGCATGTCCTCCAAAGTTTGGATGGTACGCTCAGATCGCCCATCTGTCTGAGGGTGAAAAGCGGTACTAAGGCAAAGGCTGCGTACCCAAAGCACTCTGCAAACTCTCCCGTAACTTGGAGACGAACTCGCATCCCGATCAGAGATAATGGTCTTGGGTACACCATGCAATCTCACAATCTCCCGCACATAGATGGGAGCCAACTCGCTCATTGAATTGGTCGTGCGGATGGGAATGAAATGCGCCGACTTGCCGAGACGGTCCACCACAACCCAAACAGCATCCTTCCTCGTGGAGAACGAGGTAGACCAACCACGAAATCCATGGAGATGTCATCCCATGGCCACACAGAACCTCCAATGGCTGCAACAGCCGGTAGGACGCTTTATGCTCAGCTTTGATCTTCCTGGCAAATCCCACAAGACGCCACAAACTTGGCAATATCCACTCTCATCCTTTTCCACCGTAAATTCTTCTTCAAGTCCTGTGACATCTTGGTCTCTCCAGATGGACCGTGTCACGGGTGCGATGAGCTTCTCTCGTAATGTCTTCTTTCACTTGAGATTTCGGGGCACGCGCCTGACGGCCCTGAAACCTCAAAACTCCCGCATCATCAACGGTAAAGTCTCCGACTTGCCATCTTCAAGGCGTTTCCTCACTGCTTTGGAGCAAACGATCATCTTCTTTGTGCCTCCGCTGACACGCCGGGAATCGTGACTCAAGAATCAATTGAGTTTCAGCTTGCACGGTCCGGCAAAGCAAGAGGAGACTCCCAACCGCTCAAAATCAGCAACAAGACAATCAACAACAGGGGCATTGTCTTGCGATCGAGAGCGTCGGCCACCACATTTGCCTTCCCTGATGATACCGGATAGTGAGGTCATAATCCTTTATCAATTCTAGCCACCTCCTCTGCCTCAAGTTCAAATCTTTACGAGTAAAGATGTACTTGAGGCTCTTGTGATCGATAAAAATATCACAAGATTCGCCGTACAAATAATGCCTCCATATCTTCAATGCAAACACCACGGCGCTAGCTCAAGATCATGGGTGGGATAGTTCTGCTCATGCTTTTTCAGCTGCCTCGAAGCATAAGCAATCACCTTGCCATTTTGCATGAGCACACAACCAAGTCCCAACCGAGAAGCATCGTAATAAGCAGTGAAGCGCTTCCTGGTTCGGGAAGGGTAAGAACAGAGCGATCACTAACTTCTCCTTCAAAGTGCAGTGGCGTGCTCACACTCTGCAGTCCACCGAACTTCATCCCCTTCCGAGTCGGGCCAGAAAGTGGCTTGGCAATGATAGAGAAATCTCGCACAAAACGCCGATAGTATCCACCAACCCAAGGAAACTACGCACCTCTTTGACATTGGAAGGCCTCTTCCAATCCAAAACTTCGAGACTTTGCTAGGATCTACCGATATGCCCTCTGGATTGATGATGTGGCCAAGAAAACCCACTTCCAAATCCGAACTCGCACTTTTTCAGCTTAGCAAAGAATTGATTCTCCCTCAGGGTACTCGGCACAAGCCTCAAGTGTCGCTCATGCTCCTCTTCCGATTTAGAGTAAATCGAGAATGTCATCGATGAACACTACCACAAACTCATCAAGGTACTTGTGTAGCATACTGCTCATCGCCTCCATAAAGACAAATAGGAGCATTAGTTAGTCCAAAAGACATAACTTTAAATTCATAATGCCCATACCTAGTGGAGAAAGCAGTCTTCTCAATGTCCTGCTCCTCACACGGATCTCGATTATACCCGATCAAGATCAATTTTGGAGAACACCTTTGCTCCTTCGCTTGGTCAAACAGATCCTCGATGCGCAGGCAAAGGATACTTGTTTTTGACCGCCACTTGGTTAAGAGCACGATAATCAATGCACATACGCCAACTTCCATCCTTCTTCGAGACGAAGAGGACGGGTGCTCCCCATGGCGATACGCTACGCCGAATGAAGCCTTTGGCCAATGAATCCTCCAATCGCTTCTTCAACTCGTCTTGAAAAGGTCGAGCTAAGCGGTATGGAGAGATAGAAATAGGTCGAGTGCAGAGCAAGATCAATACGAAACTCCACATTCCTCACGTGAGGTAGACCAGCAACTCGTCAGGAACACATCAACGAACTCCTTCACTACGTAAATCTCCTCAATGGAAATCGAAGAAGATGGTTTCTCGAGACAAAGTCATGAGGAAACCCAATAGCCTCAAACGCCGACCGTAAAACAAACTAGTCAAAGCAAAGACGGAATCGAGGGTATACCACCCTGAAAGGTCAACTCTTCACGGACGGGCCTGCATGAAAGCTGTCTTCCGAAACAACAGATCTTAGCACTGCATCGATGCAGCCACCCATGCCCAAAATGACATCAAAAGGAGCCAACCGGATCACCATGAGATTGGCAAAGAAAACCTCATCATCAATGGCAATGGTGCAACCAGGGCAAACCAAAGAACTAGCAATCAAACCCCAGGAGAATCGACTAACACGGACTCGTAGAAATCCGCTGAACTCCCAACTTAGCTCTACTAGCAAACTCCGACGACACAAAGAATAGGATGCTCCTGAATCAAATAGAACAAAGGCATCAACGGAATCCACGAGCAGAGTACCCGAAACCACTCTGGATGCCCGGTGACTCGGCCGGTCGGCAAAGCGTACACTCTGGTGGCGCCGGGACGTATGAGCCCCGACTCGGTCGATGCCCCATCAAGGCTGGGGCGGAGGAGGCAATCGAGGAGGAGCGGGGCAGTGCGGGCACCGATGGCTGGTGGTGCCCACGCAAAGGGTGGTGAGAAACAGAGCAGCCATCATGTGCACCGATCCTCTAGAAGACGCTACCGGAGTGGGAGGAGAAGGCACCGCCTCCCACTTGATGATGCTACCGGGTTCATCCTACAGACTTCGCCCCATATGGCCGGGCTTGCCACGGTGGTTGCAATTCCCAGTCCAACCACACTCAAGCACGGTGCTCGCCACCGCACTTGAAGCACTTCATGCCTGCCCGCCTCGGCACAGATCTAACAATGGCTCGCGAAGAAGGACGATCGCGACTCCCATCTTAGCCCCGAGGAGGAGCCTGTCCTCCCTTGAACTTCTTGAAGGTGGGGCCGAGAGGACCCACCTCCTCCACCAAAGGTCCTCTTCGGCCCCGCCTGGGCCGCAGAACCCCCGAACCTCCCGGGTTCTCGCTTGTCCCGGAGAGCTCCAACTCGAGCTCCATGCCCTTCGCTTGCTCCACCACGCAGAGCAGAAGTCACGAGGACAGTCGCCCCATGACAACTCAACTCCTGGTTGAGGCCCCTACGGAACCTCCTAGCTTTCTCCCGATCGTTTTTCCACAGTAGACGGGCGCACCACGCCTGTTGAACTCCTTCTCATACTCTGCCACCGACCTCTTTCCTCGGGAAAGAGTGGTCGAGTAAGCTCCATCCTCTCAAGGAAAGACTCTGGTGGAACTTGGCTCGGAAGCGAGCCACAAAGTCCTCCCAGGTGGCTGGACCAGATCGGGGTTCTAGCGGCCGTAACCCCCTCCCACCAGATATCGCCTTGGCCCTTCAAATTAAAAGCCACAAAGCGAGTCCTCTGAACCGAGGTCAACTCTAGGACCTCAAACTGCCTCTCCATGTACCGCAGCCAATCTGCAGACTGGATCGGCGTGCTGCTCCATCGAAAGTGTCAAGGCGGAGGGACATCCACTCCCGAGACTCATCCTCGGCTCCGGTGCGGCGAGGGCAACAACAGGGGCCACTGCAGGGGAGGCACAACAGCGGGGCTGCCCGCACCGCCGGGCGCAGCTCTGAATCTCCCTCTGCAGAGCCTGGACTAAATCTTCATTGGCGGCGGGCACCCCCGCCGACCAAGACACTGGAAGCTCCTCCCGAGCCGGCCCACGAGCATTAAGCGAAACGCTACCCTCGAAGAATGCACTCCTCAACTCCCTGGGAGCCTCGCCCGGCCTCCACGGCCACGGCGTCCACGGCCTCTACCCCTCGGCATGGTCGCTTAGACAGACAACCACCCAAACACCAAAGCACACAATCAAGATCATAGATCAAACAAAGATCATAAGCATATTCCTTATCACATAATCAAGCGCGATGCATTGATGAACCAAAACCCATCCTCTTGTGCAACCAAGTGTGTCGATTTTAGATTAGTTATACCACTTTTACAAGTTTTAACGTTGCTATCCTATAACAAGGTTTTAGTTAGAACCTAAGCCATGTTTCTAAGTTATTCCACATCACATTTTAGTTGTACCCTATAGCATGACACTAAAAATTCACATTCCAAGGACCTACAAAGCCCGCTCGATACCAATCAGAACACCCCGGCATTTACTATGCCCGAATGTTACCAAACATAAGCTAAACAACATCTAAATACCACATTTAACATCAAATTCCAGCAAAGGTGCATAGACTAAAAACCGAGATTTCGGCAAAGACCTCCTTTGTTTTATCATGAATAAGGAACAGCAACAATATAGCATTATATGGCAATAAGAGAAACATCTAAACAGCAATAAATAAAGTCTTAACGACAATAAAAGACTAACATCAAGCTCTTAAAGTTCCAAGTGTCAAACAAACAATAGAACTCTCATTAACCAAGCTAAGACTTAATTTAAAAGCCATCACACGCAATTTATTATCCAACTAAATGAATTGACTTGGGGAAACATTAAGGTGAAGCAACGTGTGAGAGTGTGACTATTCCCCTTTCCCGCATGCCGTTCTCATGGTACCTAAAACAACAAGAAAACACAAGGGTGAGTTCGAAAACTCAGCAAGCATACTGCAATGAACAACAAGCATAACAACAAGTCAATAACATCTTTCATCATGTATAACATCTCATTCATGAATACTTATCAATATCATCATCAATTTGTATGCGATGTAATGCATTGCTCCTGACCCTCTGGAACCTCATACCGGTATGGGAAGTACACACCCGTCGGTGTGCACCCTTTCCTCCCTTCCATCCCGAAGATGGAGGGTGCCTACTCGCTTCCAAACACCACGTGGATGGAATCACGACATAGGACTTACTCAATGGCGTTAGGACTAGTCATAACTTTCTCACCGACCTTGCCGGACTAGTTAAGACTTTCTCACCGCCTCGCCCTATCTCATGACATGCATGCAACCACGCCAAATATCATATTCAATTCACATATTAACACATGGCATCATAATATGTTAAACATGCTCATCATATCATATCAATCATTAAAACATGGCGAGTGGACATATATCATGTAGGCAATTCCATCTAATTTCAACATGCAACCTACAACTTGCTATCCATCACAACACACTTGCCTCAACCACGTGCAACGGATTGGCGGGAAGAAGAGGGAACTCCCGGGTCACACCACCTGCACATAGGCATCACACACTCACAATCATAACCTCAAAACAGTACACACGCCCCATCTAACCCGACATTGCCAACTACTCGCAAAACCTAAAAACAGAGGTTCTGTCGGCGGGACAGCAACCTTGCAAAAGCATAACTTGAGTTCTGGGACTCCAAATCGAATAAACGAGTACACCGTCGCGAAGCTTAGGAAATTTCCCAACTTTTTCTAGTTATAGGGAAAGACTGATTCGGACTCTAAAATTGTTTAATCTACAGATTACCACAATCTGTTCCAGTTACGTCACAGATTTTTAGGCGCTCGGTAAAACAGCCATAACTTTCAAACGGCTGATCGGAAATTAACGTGCTTTACGTCCACGGAAAGATAATTAAATTATCTACAACTTCCTAGAAGTCCGTACGGTCTGATTCGGATTCTAGATCGACGGAAACTCGAACCCTAGTTCGACTGCTCAATCTGCCCGAAAACAGAGACGTGGACAACTTTAGATCTAACCCAAATTACTTCAAACCAACGCCTCCAATTGATCTAAAAACTTGATAAACACCCTAATAACAGTACCTAGATCAATTCCAAGGATCCCCATGTTCATACCTTTGCCCGAAGCACAAAACTCCAATCAATCTCCGCGGATCTCCTCGCGAATCGCTCCTCGCTCCACGTTCCTCGCTCCTCGCTCCTCGCTCCTCGCTCCTCGCTCCTCGCTCCACGGGATGGATCCACGAGGTGCAGGGGTGGGGTGGCCACCCTAGGGCAGCAAGGGGTGGAGGGGAGGTGGTGTGGAGGTGGAGAGGGGGGTGGATGCGGCTAGGGCTTTGGGGGGGTGGAGGGAGGCGCCAAGAGGGGAGGTGGGGCGCAATAGAGGGGAGGGGGGGCGCATATAAGGCAGGGAGGGCCTCCTTTCAGCCCTCAACAAGGAAACCTACGCTCATACGGACTCAAACACCTCCCCACTAAAGCCCACGTAAGGCCCAAACTCCCCCGGGAAGGCCCAAAACCCCGAAAACGGCCCGGAAAAGGCCCGGAAAAGCTATTAACCTCCAATTCTTATGGTCTTAACCTTATTTCCACATCTCATAATGTTTATAGCCTCCTCATGTTCAATAATCAAGGGTACGACACTCCGAGGTGTCACAGGGCTAGAAGAAGTTTTGGTCTCAGTATTTAGGAGTAAAGCATGCAAGGGTTGCATCATGTCCATCTTTAGCCAAATATACTCCCCCGGCGTACTGACTTCTAGAATGGACATAGATACCATCCAACTTGCAAGTAATCGAAAAGAATCTTACATCACAGACCCAGAAAAGGCAATCGAACCCCATAGCATAGCATCATTTCATCATTTGCCATGTAAAGAACTCAGCAAAAGCAACTAGTAATATACTAGATATTAAGTATTCCAAAAATTGGTGTTGCTTAGTATCAAATCATTATCATTTACTAAGCTTCTTTAATTCTGCATAAATCAGTACCAACAAATCTGAATCTTAATACAGTCTCAGTTAGTGGTTGCAAATTAAGGATATCATACGTCCCCATGATATTACCTCACTTTCTTTGAGTGCGATAACTATCATAGGTTTCGCCATGATACTCTTATCTGCCATCCAACTAAAGATCAACCAACATAATCCAATTATTTGGCTTAGTATCAATTTTATCATTTACTAAGCCAATCTATTCATGATTCATCAGATTATAATCAATGGCGTTAGGATCAGCTATCATGTAACCTTTCCAAAATCTCTGTCAACATGCCTAAAATCATATTCAAGAATCATCTCAAACCCTGGCAGTGAATCAATCCACATAAGTAAACTACATACATAACCGATTCATAATGCTTTAGTGCATAGCATGAATCAAACTATTCAGTTAAGGCAATAACAAACATGAAAGGATCCAATGTATTCCAATAAACAACTTTAGCCCTTTTTCATTTTCTAACATGAGCATAATCAGCAAGCACAAATAATACTCACCTATTTAGGATTTCCTACATCAATAGCTCTATAGATTCAATATACTTATAACGCCTCAATAACTCAATTGCCTAGCATAATATCGATCCCATCATCTACCATATATGTAATTTAAAATCAAAGCTACTATCTTTATGCCCTAATCAAGTGTCAAGAGCATCAGAGCAGAGCTTGGCATCAATTCTTCCTAAACTAAATCCATCTATACTCTATTAACCTCATTAAAGGCAAACATTCTCCATCAATATCCTGAATACCACAGATCACAATAGAATGATCTCAAGACAAATACATATAACACAGTCTCGTAATCATAAGCAATTCATGCAATCAGTAATCCTAGTCTTTGGTCAAGGATTAGGAATGGGAAAAGAAGTAGAGAATATCAATCCCTAATAAGAAATTAGAGAAGAGGAAATAAGAGAATACCGAACCCTAATCCTGAATCGGAGCCAAAGTCGAGTCGGCGCAAATGGAGAAGAAGCACAGCAACCATAGATTGGTGTAGGAGAGGAAGACCAACGCCGGTGTGATCGGCCGTGCAACCTCACGGCGACTCGCGCCAAGACGTGAGGATGCGGCCGAGATTGACAGAACCCGGAGGTGGGGCGAGAGTTGTGCTTGGCGCTGGGCTGGCTTGGCGGCCGTCGGCGGCCGGCGGAGCTGGAGGACTCGGGACCGTCGGGCGGAGGCGCCAAGGTGGCGACGAGGCCAGATCGCAGAAGACCAGAGAATTGGGGAAAAGAGAGAGGAGAGAGGACAGAGTAATCGGTGGAAATGAGAAATAAGGAGATGGGAGAAGAAAAGAAAGAAAGAAAGAAAAAATAATAAATATATATATATATATGAAGGAAATGAAATGGGTATTCCAAATATAAGAATTTTGTTTGATTAATTAAGGTTGAACTAAGCTAATAGATATACATGCTTACATAATCATAAGGGGTAAATGTACATGTAGAACTTGTTTCGAATAACCCATAAATATAAAACCATTTAAAAGAATGGGTTAAACCCAACTCTAATCTATAACTAAATTCCAATCTATGAGTAAATTCCTAGATATAGTATTCATTTAACTTTCGACTAAACCATGCCTTTACTTGATGAATAAATCATAGACGCTAATCTCTATAGATTCATTCTTGGAATATTCCTTAAGGCATGACTAACTTAATTTACATAGGCATTTTATATATATATTCCTATATATCATGCTTTGCATCTGAATCCTATTAAAAATGTGACCCTACGAGAAGTGAATTCTGAGAGTTGTAATATCGATGCATATGCATAAGTTGAATCATGTAAATTGTAGTTACTTTCAGACACTTGTTGTTTTATGAACTAATTAGTATGAGTACAAGCAGCTCCACACCCCGAAAACGAATTTTAGTATATTTAATCTTACAATCTTAGCTTCCTGAATTCATAAAATGAAATAAAGTAATTCACAAAGAAGAAATGTTGCGTGTTGTTTAACCCATACCATTAATATCAGTAAAAATCACAACATAAGATATTAAACACGTGCACGAAATCACAACCACCCATACTTGTTTTATGTATGTTTGTTATTTGATTTTTCATCTGATTTCCTTTTGCCCTTTTTGAAAGTGTTAATTGCTATTTGTTATTCTTTTCCATTATACGACGTGTAGAATCCGACGTCTCGGACTTCGTCATCAACGACTTCAAGATCACGTCTTCGATTTCGTCACTGAAAACAATGGATAGCAAGGCAAGCACCCCTTTGAGCATTTTGAACCCAGATTTCATAATCAACTAAAATGTGATTAAGAATCTTCCTGCATGCTTATATTTCGATAAATCCTTATTTTGCGTTACTTGGTAGTTATAACCCAAATTGATGGATTTCCTTAATCATGTTGACATACCATCCATGAAAACCATAGGATTGGTTAAGTTCATTAAACTGGGTATAATCGCTTATTAACCTGCATATGCTTAGCACTGCTTTAGGTCAAAGTTGGAAATGTTTACACCCACACTTTTCTTTATGAAATCTTTTATGGTTTGTTTAAGCAGTAAAGGATACTGGTAGTTTGATAAAAATGAAAATAAAACTATGATTTCGACGTGGGTGATTATTGGCAATAGCCGGTTGTACATGTTTTAACGTGTACGTAGATAGGGTGGAGTATCGCCCATGTCACTTTGAGGACCGAACGTAGTGTTGCATGATCCAAGTATAACCGTACATCCACAAGTACTGGAATGGGACAGTCTTAACTTATTAAATTATTTGGGAATTAGCTTTGCACATTGGTAGGCAGTTGTAGCACGGGCATTCCGGATATAGGTTTGCTCGAGGGAGGTGTCATCACCGAGGTGTTGGCATCTGCCGTTGTAGCGATGTCACGCTGGCTATGAATTGGGGCTGTTGTTGTACCATTTGAGCCGCGGGCTCTGAATACTATTGCTTCACCGCTTGTTTGCTTCCATCATAGTCAGGGGTAACGTCATCGGGCTAGTGCAAAGTTAAGGTCCAAGTAACGAACAGTTTCGTTATGAACTCTCTGGCGGCACACCAAAGGAAGTGTGCTAATGATCTGCCACAAAGGGAGAACATTTCTTGTGGGTAAAGCTGTACAACTCTGCAGAGTCTAAAACTATTCGAATAGCCGTGTCCACGGTCATGGACAACTTGGCGAATTGACACTAGTTAGCTGTTTCTGTTTTCAAAAATCTTTGATTAAATGATTTGGGAAATGGTTTACACCCTTTAATGTCACTTATTGTTATATTTGTTCGTATAAGACCATGGAGGGTCTTTTCCGTTATCTTTACTCACAAAAGGGCCGTGAGTAATTTATTGTTATTTCTGTCAATACTTGTTATTTCAATCACTTATCAAACTGTCTTAAATTTTTATTTACGCTTTCCATTACTATTCAGTACTTACAATTCAAATTTTTGCTTTCCGCAAAACAACCGTAGAAACCCACTTTCTATTCAAATTTTGCATATATTTCAGGTTTTGCAAACACTACAAGTCTTCTTTGAGTACGCAACGTACTCACCCTTGCTATTATTGTTGTTTTTAGACAGGATATCTCGACAATTATTCCGGACAGAAAACGGGATTATTGACGACATTTCTTTCTAAGGCTTTACCTTGTCGATTTACTTTTATGGATTATGTGGCAAACTACAAGTCATCTGATTCTTTTGCTATGTTTAGTTGACCTTCTCGGTCATATTGTATCAATACTTCCGCTGTAATAAAATATGAAACTTTTGTATGGTTGTGATTCCAAATTGTGTTTTGTGCGTGCCAGCCACTGATCATGGGAATGGTACAGTATGCACATTAGAACCTTGCTTTTATGTTTGCACTGTAGCATAAAAGTGAGGGTCTTACAGTTTGGTATCAGAGCCATGCTGACTGCAGGATAAACCTTAGTTAGAATGGTCGTTAGTTGAAACTTAAAGTTTGAAATAGACAATTCTATATTTAGGAATGAAAGATTGCTATATCTGTTATTAATCTTCTCTTGTCTCATATTATTTGCTATCAACTCTTTCCTCACCAATTGGAATATCTATATATATTCTTCCCTTCCATAGGAAATTACATTTCCTATCTCTATATACTTTTTCTCTCCTATAGCATTTTCTTTTCTCACCTCTACATGTTATCATTCTTTCTATAAGGATTCTTTCTCTTATCTATGTTCTTATTAAATACTGCTAATGAATCCTTTTGAAAATGATTTAACGGTCTCCGTTGACTGCTAAAACATGTAGTGCGTCGCTGTCACTAGCTTTAGGATGTCGGTGATATAGCGCTATTCTTCTCTCTATGCAACCAAGAAAGGCTACTGCATCCACACCAACAACCTCAGGAAGACAGATGCGACACTCTGTCAATTTCTTCATTGTCGTGGAAGCTTTGGACTATCATCCCCGACAAATGGTGCAAGAGTTCGAAGAAACTCGTCGCTAAGAGACCTATATTAAGATGTAGTATCATTTAGGCTATGAGTAGCTTTGCTGTTATGGCAAAACTCTCATGATAAAATTTCGCAGGACTAAGTAATAAAAGAAAGAACCTTAGAACTTCTATGTATTGTAGTTTAAGGGTGCGTTCTTTTGTTGATGAAAATTTGTTGAAATCCTTTTGTATTGCTTCCCGGGATATACTCGTGAATGCTTAACATAAAGTTAAAATTTCGCGATGTTGCAACCCTTAAATTGATAAGGAATTATAATTAAGAAATTTTGAACAAAATGTCATCTTGTACTAAATAAAGGATAATCTTAGAATCTAATTACCTCTATGTAGATGTTTCTTCCCTTCTATAGACATTCTAATAAAATCTGTAAGGAAAGTAATGTTGTCTAAAATAAGGTAACTTGATCTTTTAGACAAGCAATTTTGGGATAAAACATTCTCATATAACTTACCTCCTCTTTCTATAGGATTCCTCACTGGTATGTTATTCTAGTTACTAATATCCTTTGATTCTTATAAACAAAGCCAATATGTAGATAGAAGTTTGGTGGCCTCCATAAACATTCCTTAACCGTAGGAGTGTGTTGAAAGAATATCTTACTGCATATGCCAAACTCCACCGCGACAACAAAATGCCTTATTGTTCCCATGCTACTCACGCTAGACAGTAGGAACCTTGTCAGAACCAGCTCCAAAGAATTAATACCATAATGTTTATCATCACCGCAATTATGATTGAGTCTATACTGTCTACAAATGAATCAAGATTAAGACTTCGCTATACTAGCAATCACGGAAAATACCTGAGCCACTTTAGGTCTGTCACTACCCAGTTACTTTTATAAGTAACAACTGACCATACCTATGAACCCGAAAAATCTCCACCTTATCACCTTACTTTGGAAAGAAATCACAATGTGAAGTCACCTCTTATAGGACTAGATGTTATTTGGTCACATAAAAGTGTTTGAAAATAGAAATTTTGATTGGAAACATAAGTATTTCTTTGTGTGTTAAATTTCGAATATGATCTCTTGTATTATTATTCATTGTAATGAAATTCTGTGTAAGGATTGCTCTCGCGAATATTAAACCTTTGTGTTGAAAATTCACGATGAGACAATCTTAAGAAAATAATACTAATTATATGATGTAAACTCTTAATGAATGGAAAATAGACCCTAAATAAGGTCATTCCTTATAACAAACTCATCCTTTCTAAATTATAGAAATTTTATTTAATAAAATTTTTAGGGAACGAAATGTTGCCTTGTAACCCGATAGATCTTATCTAAACAGTCTTATTGTCATTACTGCAGAATGCCTATGACAAGATCTCTCAATAAAATACCTAAAGAAGAAACCAGGCATAGTTTACAATCCCTCCATAAACCACAAGAGAGCCACCCAGAAAAATCTTTGCCAGTATTCCAAACCGGAATTCAAACACTCTCTATGATGGAACAACATTATCAAAATTCCACCCCTCTTAGTCAGCCAATGGGGCAGAACGCTTGTCGGGACCCCGAATTTGCAAATCCGGACCCTCTGTGTATTCAGCACTAGTCCAGGAACGCGCTAGTGCACACAGTCTTTAACATCGGTAAATATCACAATCATACCAATCGATATTATCAAAGTACTTTATTTAAATAACCAAATCAAGTTACTCGACCTTATGGTCAAGTTACAAATGTATGCCTTCGCAAGGCTAAACTTATTAAAAGAGAAATAATAGCAATGAAAATCAAATAGTTGCGTGGCGCCATCCAAGATACCACGTGCAACCGATCGGCTCGCTTCCTAAGTAGACGGATCCTCTTGGAGTTCCTCCTCCAAAGCGGGCGTAGTCTCCTCTTCAACTGATGTTGTGTTGAGGCAAGGGTGAGTACTTGGTACTCAGCAAGTCATGCACAGAATGCAAGCTAATATACTATATGCATGGCTTGGTACAAAGGAATAGCTCAAGGTATATTTGCAGTAAACAGCATTTGACGAGTAATATAAGTAGATTTGAAAGCAGTAGACATAAGTAAAGCATAAATAACTTTTCAAGAAGTTTAATAAACATTTTCCCCATCCTAAACCACTTTTCCATCATCTTCATTATTAAACCAACCCAACCTTTCAAACCAAAGTTATTTTTGAGAAAATCTAACCCTTGACTGTAATTCCCGAGCGATGTCCAATACCGCGGACACGGCTATTCGAATAGATTCTAAACTCTGCAGAGGTTATGCACTTTACCCACAAGATACAAATAAACACCACAAAGGCGAAGTTCCTCAGAATAAAGTCTTTCGAAACTTCTAACAATACAAGTGGTCCTCCCGGTTATTGCGCACTAACCCTTCCCTTAGCTAAGGCGAAGTCTAGGCCAATCAACTGCTAGATGGGTACCTGGCCTCACCCGATGCGCTCCCGCACAACTTACACAAAGGGTGTAGTTGACCTCCTGAGGCCCCACAGGTACGTTATTAGCGACTTAGTCAACTAGGTCCATCCCATTACAGACATGTGGTTGCACGTTAGACCCAGTTCAAAGGCTTGCAAGGTTAAGTCCTAAGGGTGACCAGGCAAGACTACCCAAAACCAAAACAACACTCCCAATGCCACAATCGGCCCACCTGATTACTCTTTGCCACATGCCCTGGCCGAAATCGTTTATCAAACCCGATTGATTACCATGCACCACGTGCCATCAACATCACATGATACTTTTTCCAAAACAGGTTCAATATATCATTAAGTCAATATTAACATTTGATTATCCAAAATCATGTTATGAGCACGTGCAGTGTCTAAGCAAAGATACTACAACGGTCTAAACCCAGGTTGGCAATTTAATAATGTCCAACTAGTAATCCACAACTAGGGTGACAAGGGTCATGGCACATACTTAAATAATCAAGGTGTCATACAAAGAAATTGGTACTTATCTAACCCCATGTTTAAACCAAGTATTTTTCTAATTGAACTAGCATGCAATAGTTTAAATCAAAATAGATTTCAAATAGGATCAACATGGTCAAAGCACAACTTGCCTTCAAAAAGTACTTGCTCTTGGTCTTGAGTTGGATCCTGAGTCAATACTTCTCCTTCGAATCCTTCCCAGACTTCAACGCCTACTCGTAAAGCGTGCAAATAGCAAATACACAAATAAACAATAGGCAAAAAGTGCCCAAACATCCAAATAAAATCCATAAACAGAAAGAACATAATTTTATGGATTTTAGAAACTGAATCACAAATTTGGAGTTAAGACGTTAAAGTTATGATTATTTAAAGTTTAAATAATCATTTAAATAATTTTGCAGAGAAAACTTTATTCCAAAAATTAAATAAAAATTCATATTTAGGTAGATCTCAATTTTATACAAATTTAGAAATTTGAATCACTCAAATCGGAGTTGAAACGCAAAAGTTATAAGCGTTTGAAGTTTGAAACAAATCAAATCATTATTTCGAATTAATAAATCATTCTCTTTTCGGAAATTAATTTTTGCGCCAAAGATGGACACGTGGCAGCCTCTCGATTGGTTGGCTGACGTCACCGCCCATGGACTTGGTCCACGGTTTGGCTCGGGTCCACCGTGGACTCGGTCCACGACTCTACGTGTCGCTGACATGTGGGACCACTGATGACGTCATGGGTGACGTCAGCGCTTGGCTGGGTCAGCCACTGACATGCGGGCCTTCTGACACGCGGGCCCCGCGTGTCAGCGTCTACACGCACGCCTGCGTGCGCGCCGACCGCCGGGTCCAACTTCCCGACACGTGGCGCAATCTCGACCGCTGATTTGAAATTCAACCGCCGCGATTGATCCAGGGTTAACGCGTTGAATCTACTCGATGATCATGGGCCGCTCGATCTAGATCGGACGGTCCAGATCTAATCCTATAATAATCACCACTACGGCACGCGTGGCGACAGGGAACCGCTGGATCTCGATCCAACGGTCCGTATCTAATCGGTTTGGAACACGTGAACTCACTCTCAACCGCACGATCAAGATCGGACGGTCCACAAAGCTCACGAGGGCGATGGCGACGCCGGGCGGAGCTGCAGCCACCGAGACGGAGACGACGACGATCCCGACGGGCGCCCGGGTCGCTCCGCCGGCTGAGTGGTCTCTTCGGGTGCGCTGGCCGGGTTCCGGCTCGGGCTCCTTCTCGGCGGAAGACAACGGACGGCGGCGAGACGGGCAAAATCATGCTGGCGGTCACCTCCTCCAACTACGGCGAAGCTCGCACGGCAAACGGCGGCGGCTCAGCGTAGATGGCTCGGGAAACGGGTGCGCAAGGATGAGGGCAACCTCGGCGTGACTGTGGCTTTAAATAGCCTCGGCGTCCCGTGCGAGACGAAAACCTAATTACACGCGGGCGCGGCGGAGGAGTCCGCCGGACTCGGCGGGGACGATGACGCCAGCCATCCACGTGGCACGATCAACGCCACGATCGCGACGGGCGCGATCGGATCCGGGCCGGATACGGCTGAACCAGACGGCGGATCTCACCGTTGGATCTTGATCCAACGGTTGGGATTGATTAGGTTTTGAGCCGTTTGATCAAATCAATCGGCTCGTCGGACTCGAGTCCGACTGGTTCGACTTCGATCGGATGAACAAGATTTCGACCGAGTTGAATTTCCAGCGATTTAATATTTAATATAATTCCCGATAATTCATTTAATTCATTAAAAATAGCAAATGACTCGTAAAAATTCAGAAAAATTCGGAAAATACTTTGGATCATTTTAGACTCAAATAAAATATTTCCAACTAAATTTTATTTGAAAAATTAAATTCTTTAATTATTTCAAAATGGAATAAATTCAAATAAATTCCAAATAAATCCAAATAAATTCCGTAAAATTCCAAAAATTCACCAAAGTGCCAAATCACACATGAATTTAAGAAAAACAAAATTTTGGGGTGTTACAAACCTCCCCTTAATAGAATCTCGCCCCGAGATTCAGGGCTTACTAAAGGAATAGGTTTGGAAACTCTTTCTTCAAATCCTCTTCACAGCTCCCAAGTCGCTTCGCTCTCTGCATGGTTGCTCCACTTGAACTCTACGTAAACGGGTTGACTTGTTTCTAGTTTCTCGATCCATTGTGTCTAGAATCCTCACGGATGCTCCTTATAAGTCAAATCCTCTTGCAACTCAATTGACTCTAGCGGTGTCTGCTGCCTCGTGAACTCGGAGACACTTCTTCAACCGGGATACATGGAATACATCATGCACTCTTGCCAACGATCGTGGGCAACTCCGGTGGTAAGCAACTTCGCCTCTGCGACTCAAAATCTTAAATGGTCCAACATAACGGGTGCGAAGTTTCCCTTTGGCATGGAACCTCTTAACTCCCGAGAGGCGTAACTCGAGGTAAACAAAGTCTTCCGGTTCAAAACTCAAGTCTCGGCGACGATTGTCAAGATAACTCTTCCGCCGAGATTGGGCTATCTTCAACCTTTCCTAATCATAGCGATCGCTCTTCACCTCTTGAAGAATATCAGGCCCAAAGACACGGCGCCACGGTCTCATTCCAATTCAATGGCGTCCGACACAGGTCGACTCATACAAAGGCCTCAAACGGTGACATCTGCAGGCTAGCTTGATAACTATTATTGTAACTGAATTCCGCATATGGCAAACACTTATCCCACGACGTAGTATAAGCTAAAGCACAAGCTCTCAACATATCCTCCGAATCTGTTGACTCTTTCTGGCCTGGTCCATCCGTCTATGGATGATAAGCTGCATCAAGTTCAAACGGGTTCCCATTGCTTCGTGCAACTTATTCCAAAATCTCGAGGTAAATTGGGTACCTCTGTCTGACACAATCTTCTTGGGCACTCCATGCACACATACAATCCTCGACATGTACAATTCGCTAATTTATCTCCCGAGTAAGTGGTCTTCACGGGATAAAATGGGCTACTTTAGTCAAGCGATCCACTATAACCCATATGGAGTCATAACCTCCTTGAGTCTTCGGCAAACCGGTAATGAAATCCATTCCGATTTCTTCCCACTTCCACTCAGGTATTTTCAGCGGTTGTAGCAATCCTGCTGGTCTCGATGCATTGCCTTGACTCTCCTGGCATACGCCGCACAATGCAACATGCTCAAGCAACTTCACGCTTCATACTCGCCACCGCATCTCTCCTTCAGATCCTCGATACATCTTGGCGCTTCCAGATGAATTGAGTACTTGGAGTCATGGGCTTCTTCCGTAATCGCTTGCTTTAACTCCTTCTTGTTAGGCACACAAATGCGATCCTTCATCCACAACGTGCCTTGCTCATCCAACTTGAAGTCCTCTGCCTTGCCTTCCTCCTTGATGGACTTAATCCTGGATCTTGTCATCATCCTTCGTCCTTTCGGATCTGATCCTCTAGGGTAGGCTTTACTTCTAATGCGGCCAAGAATCCGCTTAGGTACTACCTCAATCTTCATTTTCCGGAAATCCTCACATAACTCATCCTCGACTTGTGGCTAGCAACGCATCTACCTGTATGGCTTTTCTCCGACTCGTGGCATCGGGCCACTACGTTGGCCTTCCCGATGGTAATGGATTCCAACATTATAGTCTTTGATCAACTCTAACCATCTCTCTCCGCCTCATATTCAGATCCGACCGGGTGAATATGTACTTAAGGCTCTTATGATCCGTGATACACTTCACATCTGTTTCCAATCGATAGTGACTCCATATCTTCAAAGCATGCACTACTGCAAATAACTCTAAGTCATGTGTCGGATAATTTTCCTCATGCGGCCTCAATCGCCTTGATGCATAAGCGGCGACCTTTCCATTCTCGTGACAAAGACACATCCAAGTCCTTGGCGCGATGCGTCACAATAAATATTGAAGCTTTGAGCAACATCCCAGGTAGAACTAACACCGGTGCTGATGTCAATCGCTTCTTCACCTCAAATCCTTTCTCACATTCTCAAGGCCCATGCAAACTTCTTTTCCTTCTTCAGCAGCTATGCGTAAGAGGTTTCGCAATTGTCGAGAAGCCTTCGATGAAACGGCGATAGTATCCTGCCATTCCAAGGAAACCTCGACCGTCACGCCTTCTACCGCTCCCAATGTAACACAGCTTCTACTTTGCTTGGATCTACGGCGACTCTTCTTCATGGTCATTACATGTCCAAGAAACTCCACCTTGTCCTTCCAAAAATCACACTTGCTGAACTTGGCGTAAAAGTTGTCGCTCCTCGCCTTTTCCAAAACTCGCCTTAAGTGTTCGCATGTTCACTGCCTTGGAGTAGATTAGGATATCGCTCATGAACACGACGACAAACTTGTCCAAATATTCCATGAACACCTTATTCATCATATTCATGAAATAAGTCGCGCATTCGCCACCCCAAAGGACATAAATCAGAACTCGTAATATCCATATCTTGACGAGAATGCGCCTTCGAATATCTTCCGATCGGATCTTCAATCGATGGTATCCCGATCTCGTATCAATCTTGGAGAAGACTCCGCCCTCTCACCGATCAAACAAATCATCAATCCTGGGTAGCGGATACTTATTCTTCACTTGGTGACTTCATTGAGTGCACGGTAGTCGATGCACATCCCGAAACTTCCGCCCTTCTTCTTGACAAACAAAACTGGTGCTCCCCACGGCGCATTTAACTCGGCCTCGATAAATCCTTTCTCCATTAACTCTTCTAGCTGTTTCTTCAAGCTTCTACCAACTCCTCGTGGACATCCGATAGGGTCTCTTTGCTATTGGTGCTGCACCTGCATACAAGCTCTATCACAAACTCTATGTCCCTCGTCACGGCATACCGTAGATCTTCGGGAAAAACATCCGGGTACTCATTCACTAATGAGACATCATCCATGCCGATTGCCTTGGTACCGTTAACCATCACCGTCCATCTCTAATCGCAAAGTGGCTTGAAATTCCACTTTCTTTCCACAAGGGCTCTCAATCGAGATAGTCCTTCGCCCACAATCCAATACGGCCTTGTGCTTGGATAACCAATCCATTCCCAATATGACGCCTAAGGTCCGGGTCTCCAAAATTATAAGGTTCGCTTAGGAACTCTATTCCATCTATTAGTATTCTCACCCCGAGCATCCTACTTTCGCTCGAGTTCGGAACTGTGGGTTTGAACTAAAAGCATGCATCTAAGTCTTGCAATCCTCAAATCATTTCTAGTAGCAAAGCCTTGCGAAACAAACGAATCTGAAGCTCCGTAGTCAAACAAAATCAAGCAGGTGTATCGAGTTAACAAGTAACTTACCCAAGACGACGTCCGTGAGCATTCTCGCAAAGGCATCTGCGGTGACATGGTTGACTCGGCCTCTCACCACGGCCTGGATGTGGCTCCTGGTCAAGCGCCCTAGCTGGGGTGGTTCCTAGATTGAAGCGAATCAGTCACTCCTGCTGTCTTCTTTGGACAATCATGTTGGCAAAGTGTCTCGGCTCGTTGCGCTTGTAGCAGCTGCCTCACCGTTGCCTCTGCCGATCGCTCGAGTAGTGTTTCTAGCGGGGCTGAGGTCTGATAGTTCTGATTGACAGGTCTTGGTGCCGGGATGGTGTCCTTGTTGCGTTCGTGGTTGGAATCTGACAGAATTGATTTGGCGCCACTCTCGCTATTTGCGTTCCTGGCGTGATCCTTGCCGTTGCATCCTGCGCTCTCGTTCTCATCCGGTTCCTTGCGCTTGTCCTCAAGAATAAGCGCCTTATTCACCAACTCTTGGAAATGGGAAGGTGTGGGTGATCAATCCTACTTGCAATCCCGAGTTAAGTCCCTTCATAAAACGAGACTGCCTGGATTTATCTGTCGCTATATCCTAAGGTGCGAGCGTGCTAGCTGTGTGAACTTGTTCGTAGTCGGCCATCGGCCGATTACCTTGTCTCGTGCCCTGAACTCCTCCTTCTTAAGGTCCATGATTCCTTCAGGCACGTGATACCGCTTAACGCAGCCGTGAACTCTTCCCAAGTGATATCTTGAGGGTTCTCTTTGCGTGGGCACGTGGTTCTCCCACCATTCGGCGGTCGTCCTTCCAAATTGATGAGAAGCGTAGAGTACCTTCTCATTTCCTATGCATTGAGCTATGTGTAGCTTCCTCTCGATTGATCTTAACCAATCATCGGCCTCCAATGGATTGGCATTCCCGGAGAAAGTGGGTGGGTGAGTTCTCATGAACTCTCGACACTTGTATTCTGGCGTTGTCCATGATTAACTTGATTAGCGTTGGCCTCGAGCGGTGACGTGTTGCATTTGTTGCATCATAGCATGCATCAATCGAGTCTGGCAGCAAGAAAAGCTCAAATTCTGCATATCCAAAGTGGCGGTGCTGGTGCTCCATCATTGGGGTTTTCTGGCGAGAACCACTCCCATTGCTTCCAAAGTTTCCACGGTGTTCACCATCTGCCTGGGTTTGCTCTAGGTTTAGAGATGAGAGGGAAACGAGAATAGACAAGTAACATGGAACTTATGCGGGCTAAAGGGGTAACTTTAAGGTCCAACTTTATTATTAATAACTTGGTATGGCTGCTTACAATGCCTAAGGGCCTTGCAACACATAATGCACACCTAAAACAAAGCAAATCCAAATCGAACTAACTCCTCGGAGTCTAATGCCTAAATGGTGACTCTTTATTCTATGACGCCGACTCGCGAAGGAGTCTCACTATAGAACCTACGCCACTCATCGAGAAAACCTCCACGGCCTGGGTACGGTGCCGTGGGTATAGGCGCCGAACGATCGCCATGTCCAAAGAATCGTGTCCTCTATGGTAGTCGAAGAAGCGATGTCCTCATCGAGATCTGACTCCTCCGGATCCTGGCTCGTGTAACTCGAAAGTAATCGCTCGGGTCCTGGTCCGTATAAGGTCATCTCCAACTCGCTAATCCTTTGTAGAAGGTGTGCCACATACTCTTGAGCTTCCCGCCATCTGTTCTTCTCTGTCGTGATCTCCTTGCGGGCCTTCGTAGCTCCTTGCTTGTATTATCTAGTACATCCTCCTGGCGGCATTTACAAATCGTGCCAATTGTGTAACCGTGGCATCCTCATCCTGAATCGCCTTCGGTCAAGAAGGTTATCGCTGCGCTGATGATAACGGAACACCGTGTTTCCAACTCTCTGGCGTAGATACGGGTAACGTGTCGCATTGCTCGTCGTGATACCTCTTGATACCCATCTGCATTGTAGATCTCCGGCAAAGGTGTTGTATCGCGGCGATTGCCTGGCCCTTTTTCCTAGCGTGTACCTCAATCTTCACGCCACAAGCCTTGATCAATCCCGCTGTCTCCGATCACTTCCACTTGGTATTGCGGCTTTTCAAACTCTCCGCAGTTTGTAGCATATGCCAAAGTTCCGCATGGCGTGACTAACTCCCGGATCAACGTAGTTGAACTCTTTCTTCCATCTGTCACAAGAGTGCTTTACGAAGAATTCGGAATTTTTAAATTGTGACAAGGTAAGGGAAAATTCCAGCAAGAGACAAGAAAAGAGAGAAGGGGATAAGTCGAGATGTCATTTCTTATCTTGACAAATTTTTAACTTTTAGAAAATAGGTTTTATCCTCACTACGACCATTCTATCTTAGGGTTGAGCCTACGGTCAAGTATGGCTCTGATACCACCTCTGTCGGGACCCCGAATTTGCAAATCCGGACCGTCTGTGTATTCAGCACTAGTCCAGGAACGCACTAGTGCACACAGTCTTTAACATCGGTAAATATCACAATCATACCAATCGATATTATCAAAGTACTTTATTTAAATAACCAAACTGGTTACTCGACCTTATGGTCAAGTTACAAATGTATGCCTCGCAAGGCGAAACTTATTAAAAGAGAAATAATAGCAAATGAAAATCAAATAGCTTTGTGGCGCCATCCAAGATACCACAGACAACCGATCGGCTCGCTTCCCTAAGTAGACGGATCCTCTTGGAGTTCCTCCTCCAAAGCCGGGCGTAGTCTCCTCTTCAACCGATGTTGTGTTGAGGCAAGGGTGAGTACTTGGTACTCAAGAAGTCATGCACTAATGCAAGCTAATATACTATATGCATGGCTTGGTACAAAGGAATAGCTCAAGGTATATTTGGTAAAGAAACAAAGATTTGACAAGTAGCATAAGTAGATTCGAAAGCAGTAGACATAAGTAAAGCATAAATAACTTTTCAAGAAGTTTAATAAACATTTTCCCCATCCTAAACCACTTCTCCATCATCTTCATTATTAAACCAACCCAACCTTTCCAAATCCAAAGTTATTTTTGAGAAAATCTAACCCTTGACTGTAATTCCCGAGCGATGTCCAATACCGCGGACACGGCTATTCGAATAGATTCTAAACTCTGCAGAGGTTATGCACTTTACCCACAAGATACAGTCAAACACCACAAAGGCGAGTTCCCGTAACAAAGTCTTTCGGAAACTTCTAACAATACAAGTGGTCCTCCCCGGTTATTGCGCACTAACCCTTCCCTTAGCTAAGGCGAAGTCTAGGCCAATCAACCGTTAGATGGGTACCTGGCCTCAGCCCCGGTACGCTCCCCCGTACAACTTACACAAAGGGTGTAGTTGACCTCCTGAGGCCCCACAGTGTAATGTTATTAGCGACTTAGTCAACTAGGTCCGTCCCATTACAGACATGTGGTTGCACGTTAGACCCAGTTCAAAGGCTTGCAAGGTTAAGTCCTTAGGGTGACCAGGGCAAGACTACCCGAAGAACCAAATCAACACTCCCAATGCCACAACCGCCCACCTGATTACTTCTTGCCACATGCCCGGCCGAAAACTGCTTATCAAACCCCGCTTGATTACCATGCACCACGTGCCATCAACATCACATGATACTTTTTCCAAAACAGGTTCAATATATCATTAAGTCAATATTAACATTTGATTATCCAAAATCATGTTATGAGCACGTAGTGTGCTCTAAGCAAAGATACTACAACGGTCTAAACTCAGGTTGGCAATTTAATAATGTCCAACTAGTAATCCACAACTAGGGTGACAAGGGTCATGGCACATACTTAAATAATCAAGGTGTCATACAGCAAATTGGTACTTATCTAACCCCCATGTTTAAACCAAGTATTTTTCTAATTGAACTAGCATGCAATAGTTTAAATCAAAATAGATTTCGAAATAGGATCAACATGGTCAAAGCACAACTTGCCTTCAAAAAGTACTTGCTCTTGGTCTTGAGTTGGATCCTGAGTCAATACTTCTCCTTCGAATCCTTCCGGCACTTCAACGTCTACTCGTAAAGCGTGCAAATAGCAAATACACAAATAAACAATAGGCAAAAAGTGCCCAAACATCCAAATAAAATCCATAAACAGAAAGAACATAATTTTATGGATTTTTAGAAACTGGAATCGTCAAATTTGGAGTTAAGACGCAAAAGTTATGATTATTTAAAGTTTAAATAATCATTTAAATAATTTTGCAGAGAAAAACTTTATTCCAAAAATTAAATAAAAATTCATATTTAGGTAGATCTCAATTTTATACAAATTTAGAAATTTGAATCACTCAAATCGGAGTTGAAACGCAAAAGTTATAAGCGTTTGAAGTTTGAAACAAATCTGAAATCATTATTTCGAATTAATAAATCATTCTCTTTTTCGGAAATTAATTTTTGCGTCAGCATGGACACGTGGCAGCCTCTGATTGGTTGGCTGACGTCAGCCGGCCCATGGACTTGGTCCACGCTTGGCTCGGGTCCACCGTGGACTCGGTCCACGACTCTACGTGTCGCTGACATGTGGGACCACTGATGACGTCATGGGTGACGTCAGCGCTTGGTCGGGTCACCATCGACATGCGGGCCCTTCGACACGCTGGCCCGCGTGTCGGGCCCACACGACGCAGCGCTGGATCGGCGCCGACCGCGCCGTCCAACTTCCCGACACGTGGCGCAATCTCGACCGTTGATTTGAAATTCAACGGCCGCGATTGGATCCAGGGTTAACGCGTTGAATCTACTCGATGATCATGGGCCGCTCGATCTAGATCGGACGGTCGCATCTAATCTATAATAATCACC
Source organism: Rhipidocladum racemiflorum (assembly GCA_036346355.1). NCBI lineage: Eukaryota > Viridiplantae > Streptophyta > Magnoliopsida > Poales > Poaceae > Rhipidocladum > Rhipidocladum racemiflorum. Next base: position 26,745,743 of record CM070586.1, read on the forward strand.
ACTACGGCACGTGGCGATTGTGAACCGCTGGATCTCGATCCAACGGTCGCATCTAATCGGGTTTGGAACACGTGAATCACTCTCAACCGCACGATCAAGATCGGACGGTCCACAAAGCTCACGAGGGCGATGGCGACGCGGCGGAGCTGCAGCCACCGGAGACGGAGACGACGACGATCCCGACGGCGCTCCGGGGTCGTTCCGGCGAAGTGAGTGGTCTCTTCAGCGCGCTGGCCGGGGTTCGGTTACAGGCTCCTTCTGGCGGAAGACAACGGACGGCGGCGAGACGGCAAAATCAAGGCGGTCACCTCCTCCAACTACGGCGAGCTCGCACGGCAAACGGCGGCTCAGCGTAGATGGCTCGGGGAAACGGGTGCGCAAGGATGAGGGCAACCTCGGGGCGTGACCAGGGCTTTAAATAGCCTCGGCGTCCGTGCCCGAGACGAAAACCTAATTCTACACGGCGGCGGGCGCGGCGGAGGAGTCCGGCTCGGACTCGGCGGGGACGATGACGCTCAGCCATCCACGTGGCATGATCAACGGCCACGATCGCGACGGGCGCGATCGGATCCGGGCCGATACGGCTCGAACCAGATGCAGGCGGATCTCACCGTTGGATCTTGATCCAACGGCTGGGATTGATTAGGGTTTTGAGCCGTTTGATCGAATCAATCGCTCGGTCGACTCGAGTCCGACTCGTTCCGACTTCGATCGGATGAACAAGATTCGACCGAGTTGAATTTCCAGCGATTTAATATTTAATATAATTCCCAGTAATTCATTTAATTCATTAAAAATAGCAAATGACTCAGAAAAATTCCAGAAAAATTCTGGAAAATACTTTGGATCATTTTAGACTCAAATAAAATATTTCCAACCAAATTTTATTTGAAAAAATTAAATTCTTTAATTATTTCAAAATGGAATAAATTCAAATAAATTCCAAATAAATCCAAATAAATTCCAGAAAATTCCAAAAATTCACCAAAGTGCCAAATCACACATGAATTTAAGAAAAACAAAATTTTGGGGTGTTACAACGCTGCCATTATGGACGTAGCTCACGCCAGAAAAAGAAAATATTCAGATCAGAAAGCCACTTTTACATCTTATTCAAAGCCTAAAAGCTGTTCCTTGAAATGTTGCCAACCAAATCAAATTGAAGATCACAAGATGCATTCGGCCATGAGAAATAGGTCATACCGCTGATGAGCATGCAATAAATTGTTCTAGTTGTGAGGGAAACCATTCTCCGGGAAAAAGTTCTATGAACGATATTACTTGTTACCTTTGTGAAAGTAAAGATCATTGCCCACCTCAATGTCCTCTCGATCCAATAGTTACTACTGTAGTCCGACTTCAACAGGAAAATCTTCGAGCCCTAATTGCCAAAAAATTTTCATGTAGAAAAGAAACTGCACAAGAAATGGTGGAAGAAGAAATGGAAAATAAGCATTCCTACTCTACCAGCCATCATCAAGGAAGTAGTAATTGGCAATCACCAACAGCCTGCTTCTTATGTGATAAAGAAGGCCACTGGGCAAGAAATTGCCCTAAGCAACGACAAGTTAAAATCCAGAAAAACAATATAAAGCACCCGTTTACACCCAATAAAGCATCACGAAAAGCACTTAAGTGCTTCACCTGTCGCAAAACAGATCATATTGCTCAGCAATGCCCCCAAGGAAACCAAACCTCTTCTAACACCATAGCCCTCGCTAAATCACTTGACCAAAATGATAACCCCGAGAATAGGAAAAACAAAATCTGAAGCTATCTTCCCGAAGAATCATGGAACGAAGAGGCATCTGAACGAAGATGTCAATTCTAAGAAAAATTCCGTGCAAACTTATCCTCAATCTCAAACATCATTCATTTATCCCTCCAACAAAATCAATGGCCAGTTTCCTGATCCTCAAAATAAGGCAACTAATGTTACATGCTTCTGTTGTCTTGAACGTGGACATTATGCCGATAAATGCCCAAAGAGGAAGAAACAAAATTTACTTCAACTCTGTGAAGCTACACCGCAAACATGTGGACAACCTCAAGAATTTGAAGATCAACAAGTTCTTAAGTCTGCATCCACTTCAATTCAAGACGTCAACCCTGGCATACCTAATAAAATGCCAGGTACATCCCTCATAGATACAGTCTCTACCAGAACTTAGTTTAAAAATTTTAAGCACCCTGTCTTTTTAAATTTATCTTGAATCCACCTTGCACCAATGATTGAATTTCATGATTATTCGTAAAACTTGAATTTATACTCGATAATCTATTCTTCCAGAATAATTGTACAAGTCGCTTAATTATCTAACTCCCACTCACCCTTTTAACCCTGCGAATCTCGGGGACGAGATTCCTCAAGTAAGTGGGTAGTCTCAGAACATCCCTGAATTAATTAAACAGTAAAAATAAAATATTTAAATGTGAATTTGAATTATAAATATCTTTCAGCAAATTTAAAAGCTTTTGTTAAAAGATAATTGAATTCCTGAAATTAGAAAAAGAAAAAGTTATAGAAGAAAATGGTAAGAAGATAAAATAAACCAATTGTCATTTGCTGATCCGAAACAATCATTGCAAAGGATTGAATCAAAGAGTTGAACTGCAACACAAACTTTATTGATACATCATAGTTCACATCTACAATACATAGAAAATTCAAAGATCCTCACTACCATACAACAACCATATTAATTACATCACATAAGACTGCTCGATTACAAGTCCGATTATAAATTACATCGTAAGAAAATAAATTACAAAATCCTAAACTACACTTCTTTTGCCTTGATCTCGCATTTGTAAACTCAGATATTCAATAGTACACATGTGAGAAAAAGAATAAAATAAATGCATTAAATTGGATACATTAAATGAAAAGGGAAATAATTGCCGTCGACCAAGTTAGATCGCCAGTTGAGGTACCCTAGATTGTCAGGGGCCAATCGGCTTCTCTCGCGATTAGATTTGCATCACTCGGCAAATTACAAACCTGTTTGATCCGTAGACGTGAATATTCAAAAAAAATATCGCGTGGTAAAAATATTTTACCACAGTAAATTATAGTGGGACAGAGATAAAGCCACAGCACTGTGCAAGGGACAGCACAAACTCGTTCCAGAACCAGCCAAAGCTAGAAGGTGCGAAGCAAGTCGCCAGGCCACACAAGAAAGCCCCAGACCAATTTAATCAGCAGGCGAAGCATGGGCTAAGGCCAGCCGGCCATATAAGCTACACAAACCAAAATCTTTACACTGACAAGATAAGGAGGATGCCCAACCGAGATTTCCAGAGCCTAGAGACCCACGTAAGCCTCCAGGCTTTCCTTGCCGACTAAGAATTCCAGAGCAACCCAAATTAACTCTCCAGAAAGTCCAAATTGAAACCTGCAGTGCCCAGCCGAGGCCCAGCTTTAGGAGCAGGGGAAACAGAGGATATGCATGGGGCCATCAAGTGTTAAAGATATCCCAATCAAAAGCCCCAGAATCAGCCACGACAATTCCTAGCCAGCCAAGCATGAGTCGAGACTAATATCAAGACCAACCTCAATGCACTGACAAAGCCCAATAAATGAACAAACAGTCTAGCCGCAAGACCAACCTCCATTTCCATACCCTGTTGCATGACCATCTTGTGGCTATAAAAGCCATATAGACTTCCTAAACCACATCACAAGTATTACTCCTGCATCGTTGCTTTAGAAGCATGGCTCCAAGCAAAACCAATTGAGCCTCATCAACCACACCTTCAGTGCAAGCCTAGAAGAGTAAAGCTTCCATGTAAGGCAAAACCCCAGAAAGGCTACCACCGAACCAGCAAGGAGGAGGAAGCCAAGAAGGCCAAATCCCAGGAACAGGGTGAAGGAAGATCAAGCCTCAAGCTGCACAGACATCCAATCCTTCCCTTCCAGATTTCATCTCAGAGCACAACCAAGTAAGTCCTAGCCAATCCTCCCTTGTAGAGTGGTGTAATAGAGACAGCAAGAACAAAATGGACCGAAAATCAAAAGGGAATAGATAGTAGAAGTAAGAATGGCCTAGAAGCAAAGATAGACAGTAAAGGGCTAAAAGAAGTTTTGGTCTCAGTATTTAGGAGTAAAGCATGCAAGGGTTGCATCATGTCCATCTTTAGCCAAATATACTCCCCCGGCGTACTGACTTCTAGAATGGACATAGATACCATCCAACTTGCAAGTAATCGAAAAGAATCTTAAATCACAGACCCAGAAAAGGCAATCGAACCCCATAGCATAGCATCATTTCATCATTTGCCATGTAAAGAACTCAGCAAAAGCAACTAGTAATATACTAGATATTAAGTATTCCAAAAATTGGTGTTGCTTAGTATCAAATCATTATCATTTACTAAGCTTCTTTAATTCTGCATAAATCAGTACCAACAAATCCAATCTTAATACAAATCTCGCTTAGTGGTTGCAAATTAAGGATATCATACGTCCCCATGATATTACCTCACTTTCTTTGAGTGCGATAACTATCATAGGTTTCGCCATGATACTCTTATCTGCCATCCAACTAAAGATCAACCAACATAATCCAATTATTTGGCTTAGTATCAATTTTATCATTTACTAAGCCAATCTATTCATGATTCATCAGATTATAATCAATGGCGTTAGGATCAGCTATCATGTAACCTTTCCAAAATCTCTGTCAACATGCCTAAAATCATATTCAAGAATCATCTCAAACCCTGGCAGTGAATCAATCCACATAAGTAAACTACATACATAACCGATTCATAATGCTTTAGTGCATAGCATGAATCAAACTATTCAGTTAAGGCAATAACAAACATGAAAGGATCCAATGTATTCCAATAAACAACTTTAGCCCTTTTTCATTTTCTAACATGAGCATAATCAGCAAGCACAAATAATACTCACCTATTTAGGATTTCCTACATCAATAGCTCTATAGATTCAATATACTTATAACGCCTCAATAACTCAATTGCCTAGCATAATATCGATCCCATCATCTACCATATATGTAATTTAAAATCAAAGCTACTATCTTTATGCCCTAATCAAGTGTCAAGAGCATCAGAGCAGAGCTTGGCATCAATTCTTCCTAAACTAAATCCATCTATACTCTATTAACCTCACAGTGCAAACATTCTCCATCAATATCCCAGAATACCACAGATCACAATAGAATGATCTCAGCACAAATACATATAACACAGTCTCAGAATCATAAGCAATTCATGCAATCAGTAATCCTAGTCTTTGGTCAAGGATTAGGAATGGGAAAAGAAGTAGAGAATATCAATCCCTAATAAGAAATTAGAGAAGAGGGAAATAAGAGGATACCGAACCCTAATCCTGAATCGGAGCCAAAGTCGAGTCGGCGCAAATGGAGAAGAAGCACAGCAACCATAGGGGATTGGTGTAGGAGAGGAAGACCAACGCCGGTGGCGGTCGGCCGGTGCAACCTACGGGCGACCGCGCTCGCGCACGTGAGGATGCGGCCGAGATTGACAGGAACCTGGAGGTGGGGTGAGAGTTGTGCGCACCTGGGCCAGCGTCGGCGGCCGTCGGCGGCCGGCGGAGCTGGAGGACTCGGGACCGCCGGGCGGAGGCGCCAAGGTGGCGACGAGGCCAGATCGCAGAAGACCAGAGAATTGGGGAAAAGAGAGAGGAGAGAGGACAGAGCAATCGGTGGAAATGAGAAATAAGGAGATGGGAGAAGAAAAGAAAGAAAGAAAGAAAAAAAAATAAATATATATATATATATGAAGGAAATGAAATGGGTATTCCAAATATAAGAATTTTGTTTGATTAATTAAGGTTGAACTAAGCTAATAGATATACATGCTTACATAATCATAAGGGGTAAATGTACATGTAGAACTTGTTTCGAATAACCCATAAATATAAAACCATTTAAAAGAATGGGTTAAACCCAACTCTAATCTATAACTAAATTCCAATCTATGAGTAAATTCCTAGATATAGTATTCATTTAACTTTCGACTAAACCATGCCTTTACTTGATGAATAAATCATAGACGCTAATCTCTATAGATTCATTCTTGGAATATTCCTTAAGGCATGACTAACTTAATTTACATAGGCATTTTATATATATATTCCTATATATCATGCTTTGCATCTGAATCCTATTAAAAATGTGACCCTACGAGAAGTGAATTCTGAGAGTTGTAATATCGATGCATATGCATAAGTTGAATCATGTAAATTGTAGTTACTCGCACACTTGTTGTTTTATGAACTAATTAGTATGAGTACAAGCAGCTCCACACCCCGAAAACGAATTTTAGTATATTTAATCTTACAATCTTAGCTTCCTGAATTCATAAAATGAAATAAAGTAATTCATAAAGAAGAAATGTTGCGTGTTGTTTAACCCATACCATTAATATCAGTAAAAATCACAACATAAGATATTAAACACGTGCACGAAATCACAACCGACCCATACTTGTTTTATGTATGTTTGTTATTTGATTTTTCATCTGATTTCCTTTTGCCCTTTTTGAAAGTGTTAATTGCTATTTGTTATTCTTTTCCGTTATACGACGTGTAGAATCCGACGTCTCGGACTTCGTCGTCAACGACTTCAAGATCACGTCTTCGATTTCGTCACTGAAAACAATGGATAGCAAGGCAAGCACCCCTTTGAGCATTTTGAACCCAGATTTCATAATCAACTAAAATGTGATTAAGAATCTTCCTGCATGCTTATATTTCGATAAATCCTTATTTTGCGTTACTTGGTAGTTATAACCCAAATTGATGGATTTCCTTAATCATGTTGACATACCATCCATGAAAACCATAGGATTGGTTAAGTTCATTAAAGCTCGGTATAATCGCTATTAACTTTGCATATGCTTAGCACTGCTTTAGGTCAAAGTTGGAAATGTTTACACCCACACTTTTCTTTATGAAATCTTTTATGGTTTGTTTAAGCAGTAAAGGATACTGGTAGTTTGATAAAAATGAAAATAAAACTATGATTTCGACGTGGGTGATTATTGGCAATAGCCGGTTGTACATGTTTTAACGTGTACGTAGATAGGGTGGAGTATCGCCCATGTCACTTTGAGGACCGAACGTAGTGTTGCATGATCCAAGTATAACCGTACATCCACAAGTACTGGAATGGGACAGTCTTAACTTATTAAATTATTTGGGAATTAGCTTTGCACATTGGTAGGCAGTTGTAGCACGGGCATTCCGGATATAGGTTTGCTCGAGGGAGGTGTCATCACCGAGGTGTTGGCATCTGCCGTTGTAACGGTGTACGCCTGGCTATGAATTGGGGCTGTTGTTGTACCATTTGAGCCGCGGGCTCCTGAATACTATTGCTTCACCGTTTGTTTGCTTCCATCATAGTCAGGGGTAACGTCATCGGGCTAGTGCAAAGTTAAGGTCCAAGTAACGAACAGTTTCGTTATGAACTCTCTGGCGGCACACCAAAGGAAGTGTGCTAATGATCTGCCACAAAGGGAGAACATTTCTTGTGGGTAAAGCTGTACAACTCTGCAGAGTCTAAAACTATTCGAATAGCCGTGTCCACGGTCATGGACAACTTGGCGAATTGACACTAGTTAGCTGTTTCTGTTTTCAAAAATCTTTGATTAAATGATTTGGGAAATGGTTTACACCCTTTAATGTCACTTATTGTTATATTTGTTCGTATAAGACCATGGAGGGTCTTTTCCGTTATCTTTACTCACAAAAGGGCCGTGAGTAATTTATTGTTATTTCTGTCAATACTTGTTATTTCAATCACTTATCAAACTGTCTTAAATTTTTATTTACGCTTTCCATTACTATTCAGTACTTACAATTCAAATTTTTGCTTTCCGCAAAACAACCGTAGAAACCCACTTTCTATTCAGCTTGCATATATTTCAGGTTTTGCAAACACTACAAGTCTTGCTGAGTACGCAACGTACTCACCCTTGCTATTATTGTTGTTTTTAGACAGGATATCTCGACAATTATTCCGACGCAGGAAAACGGGATTATTGACGACATTTCTTTCTAAGGCTTTACCTTGTCAGTTGCCTGTGGATTATGTGGCAAACTACAAGTCATCTGATTCTTTTGCTATGTTTAGTTGACCTTCTCGGTCATATTGTATCAATACTTCCGCTGTAATAAAATATGAAACTTTTGTATGGTTGTGATTCCAAATTGTGTTTTGTGCGTGCCAGCCACTGATCATGGGAATGGTACAGTATGCACATTAGAACCTTGCTTTTATGTTTGCACTGTAGCATAAAAGTGAGGGTCTTACACCTGCACCCTGGCGATCCGAGCGGCGGGGACTAGGTTCTTCAACTCCTGCGAGCAGCCCCCGAGAGGCTTAGGGCCCACATGCGGAGGACGATGATTACGAGCTCCAACCAAGCGTTGGCACTAGTCGGATTTTTTGCAAGTCGGCCGATGCCCGTAGGACCTTGGCCAACTCACAACTCTCCTTGTCGCATTGGAAAGATTGCCGTACATCTTCGCGGATTGTGATGACTCCTTTAGGTCATGGCATCTTGAGCATTGAATAGGTGTAGTGCGGAACCGCCATAAATTTTGCTAAGCCGGGCCTTCCCAAGATAGCATGGTATGTTGTCTCGAAATTGGCTACTTCAAAGTTCATGTGTTCCGTCCTGTAATTGTATTTTGTGCCGAATGTGACGGGCAGGAAAATCTGCCCAAGTGGCATGGAGGATGTCCCAGGAATCACTCCATGGAAAGGTGACGAACTTTGCTTGAGCTCGGTTCGTGGTATCTTCATGTCATCGAGGGTTTTGGCAAACAAAATATTGAGCCCACTACCTCCATCGATCAGCACCCTCTTGAGTTTTATGCTGCGGATGACTGAATCCAGCACCAAGGGATACCTGCTTGGAAAGGTATATGGTCGGGGTGATCTGAGCGGTCAAAGGTGATGGGAGCTTCTGACCACTTTAGATATTGGGGGGTCGCCGGTGCGATCGCATTGATATCCCGAATGCGCCCGAGCCCCAGAATATGAAGTTGAGCTCTTTTTCGATTTCTGTGAACTCGTCTTCAGCTGAGGGGCCATCTTTCTTCCCAGCTTCCTTCTTATCTTTGGGTTCTGGCTGGCTCCAATTTTCCCGTGCGAATCTTTTCAAAGTGAAGCAATTTTTTGCCGCATGCTTTCCTTTCGGATGGAAAGGGCATTGGGCATTCATTACTTCATCGTACTCTTTGTTCTAGGGAGCTCTTGTTCTTCTGAGCTCGGCTGCAGCGACCAGAACCTCGCCCTTTCGCTTTTTCTCTTTTTACTTCGGGGGTTCGGTATGATCTTTTTTGTATTTTTGCTGGGGTCGATCCTCCCGGCGTTCTGCTAACGCATCCGACGCTGTTGCATAGCGATCAGCTAAGGTGAACATGTCTCGGGATTGCTGACACCTTTTTGGAAGGCCGCGATGACAACTGCATCTGAGACGTCTCGGACAGTATTCTTTTTCTGCGTGAATCGCCTGATGAACTCTATCAGGGATTCGTTTTTCTTCTTATGGAGCTGGTAGAGGTCCCAGGGGGTTCTAGGCTTCTCGAAAGTGCCCTGAAAATTTGTGATGAACTGGTCACAGAGGTCTCCCCAGGAGTCGATGGAATCTCTTGGAAGCCCAATAAGCCATGCTTGAGCCGAAGGAGCCAACATAACTGAAAGGACCAACGATGTCGCCTAGAGGGAGGGTGAATAGGCGGATTAAAAAATCGCAGCAGAATTAAAACGGGCCGAGCAGGTCAACCCGGTGTCTCCGGGTTTTGGTCCGGATACTCCGGCTTGTCCGGATACTTCGGTATTGGATACCGGAGTCTCCGAGTTGGCTAGCTCGGGGGCGCAACTAAGACTACTTTAGCAAGCACAATAAACCACTAGAAATAGATAGCAAGAACAACCTAGAACAATTTCTAGTAAGGATTTGAATTAAAGCTAAGCAAAGAGCTAGATCTAACTTTACAAATCCAAATCCAAACAAGCAAGACTAGGAAGTACAAGTGAACGAGAGGGACACGAATTTTCACCGAAGTTCGGGTTCTTGAAGGGAACCCTACGTCTCCGTTGAGGTGGCTCGGTCGCACTTGAGCCGGGGTCTCTTTCAACCCGCTTTCCTCCCGGTGTTGCACAAATGCACTCGCCAGCTTCACTTCTTGTCTCTTTCCTTTCGGAGGCGAGACTCGCCTTCACAAACGACCGGGGCTCACCACACGCGTTGGTAGCTCCCGGTGACTCCTAGCCGTCTAGGAGACCTTCAACCTCCAAGAGTAATAGCACCACGAAAGTCGCTTGGAGGATGAACTAGTGCTCAACAACTCGAAATGAATGCACCTAGCACTTTGCTTCTTCCTCTCCTCACCAAAATGGATCAACAACCAAATTAAATGGTGGGAGGAAGTGAGGGCTCTATTGAATGCTTTGGAAGTGTTAGAGAGGGCTTGAATGCTGCAATGAATGAGCTCAAGAGCAGTCCTAGCCGTTGGGAAGAAGGGGGTGGCTTTAAATACGTTTTTGAAAACTAGCCGTTTTCCCCTTTTCAACAGATCGAGACTCCGGACAATTGACCGGAGACTGGACAATTGACCGGAGACTCGGGTTGTCCTGACTCTCCGACCAAATGTCCGGATACTCCTGACTCTCCGAATTCACAAATCAGCCGAGAGGGTTAACCTGAGACTCGGATAAAACGTCCGAGACTCGACTCACTCGGACTGAATGTCCGGACACTCCGAGTTGACTGGCTCGGTTGGAATTCTGGTTTTTGGAAAATGCAAGTTTTTGAGTGCTAGTTTATATGCAAGTTTTGATGTTGAGCACATGCACATCCTAAACGCGATTTTCCATAGTACCCTCTTAATAGTACGGCTATCCTTAAGACTCAAAACAATATAGAAATTACAAGTCTTCGTCTTGATGCCGTTTTCTCGAAATTTGACGTGCTTAGGAGCGTCCAATCTTATTCCGAGCTTGATGTGATCTCGATAACTGCATTAATCTTAGTTGAAGTATTAGATCACATTAATTGTGTCATCATTAATCACCAAAATAAAATGAGGGGCCTAGATGCACTTTCAATCTCCCCCTTTTTGGTGAATTGATGACAACACAATCAATTAGTAAATAAAATGATATGAAATAGACTTTAGCAATTCAAATAAACAGAGGAGCTCCCCCTAAATGTGTGCATTAGAAGTATTGAGTGGAATCAAATGCACATATTTAACGAGAAATAACCAAGAGCTCCCCCTCAAACATTGCATCCGAGAAAACATCACAATTAACTGAAAGAAATCCATGCATAAGATAAATAATAATGTCATTACATGGAAAGAGAGGAAATAACAGAGTTCACGACATCATGAAAAGCAATAATAATAAAAAGACAACACAAGTAGACCAGACCACACGCGACAGCAAACGACAAAAGAGACAACTAAGGAAACGACGCTAAAGATATCACTCCCCCTTTGGCATCAAGACACCAAAAGGAAGAGGACACGGGAGATCACTCGTCGTCGCCTTCATCGTCGGACGCTGAGTACTCGCTGTCAGGATCATCTCCAGGAGGAGGAGGAGGAGCAGAAGAGGTGATGCTGAAGAGCTGATCTGCAGAAGTGGCATCGCTACTCTCCTCGGAAGACCCGGAGGAGTCGCTGGGAGAGACTGCCTCGCCATTGTGGCGGCGAATGCTGCGAATGTCCTGACCATTCTTCTTTATCTGCCTGCTCATCACCTTTTGCCTGGTGGAGATGTCACGGCCTGCAGGCGAAGACATGCTTCAACATCCTCCGAGCACGCTACTCGGAACCTCGATGCACATAAGGGGTGATCGGAGGCACAGCAGAGCAGAGCGGAAGAAGTACTCGAGGCGCGACTGCGTCGAGTCCTAGGAGCAAAGCAGTAACTGTGTGGGCAGCAGGAACAGCTAGAGCAAGTGGAGGACGAACCTTGTAAGAAAGGTGCTCCTCGTCACGACAAACTTCGCACCAGCCGAAGTGATCAAAGCCATCACAAAAGGAGCGTAACTGCAGCTGGCCATGTTGCTCTGCGCATTCTGCCTCATCGTCTCCCAGATGAAGTCAATAATGTCAAAGGAATGAGTGCGCTCAACGAGGTGGAACAGCAGATTCCTACCATAGGAACTGATGGTAGAAGCATCTCCCTCCTTGGGCCAAAGAGTGACCCTCAGCATCCTGTTGAGGACAGCAGGTACATCCTTCAGACCCTTGATGGTCCCCACTGTGAAGCTCCTGGATGTGTCATACAGTGACTCAATCTCCTCAGGAGTCAAAACCTTCTTAGCGTGAAGCTTTGGGCTGTCATTGTAGCGAAGGTTGAGGACTCTAGCAAGCCTCTTCTGGTTGGCAGTATACCAGACTCGGTCAGTCATCCACCAGATAGCATCCACAGACTTGTCAAAGTACAAGGTGGCATAAAACTGCATGACTACCTCGTTGCTCCAATCATACTTGAAGGACAGGATGTCCTTGATCTGATGAAGCTCACAGATCTCAAGAATCTGAGCGAACACTGGATGCTCAGCAGCTGCCATGTACTCCCAGTCAATGGTCTTCATCCTGACCACTGGGTGCTCAAGCGGGTAGAGGACCGTCTCATAGTAGTCTGACTGAAACCGGTTCCAAAACCGGCGGTCCACATACTCGTCTTGATGAAAGTCGAGCGGATCTTTCTTTCTGTGCTCAACTATCGCCTTGCCCTTACCGGAACCCGTCCTGTAGTCAATAACTCTCATTGGGTTGACTCCCATCGGATAGGTCCACACGGGCTTGGCTTTGGCCAACGGACCAATGAAGTGACCTGAAGCGCGAAAGTCTCTCCTTTTCTGATCCCTCAGCCTAGCATGAGTCTCTGTCGGGTGCTCATCTGGATCAGGCTGAGGCTGAGGAGGAGACTGCACCTGAGACTGCGGCTGAGGCTGTGACTGAGGCTGCGGCCCAAGCAACAGCGGACCCTTTGAGGTGGGTCGCTTCATCGCAACCCGTCTCTGCCTTTTTGGAGCTGGAGCAGCAGACGGAGAGCCAGGGGGTGTATCCGGCGGAGGAGAGCCACGAGGAGGATCACCACCACCTGAGGTACCCTGAGATGGATCCATCTGACCAGACAAAGCGAGGGAAAAAGATTTGCAGCTTGGCGATTTGAAATTCAGTGAAAAGAGAGTTTTGGCCGAGACCCCCAACCCGGAGAGTCCGGATAAATTGTCCGGATACTCCGGATTAACCCGGAGACTCCGGACAAATTGTCCGGATACTCCGAACCAACCCGGATACTCCGGACACCAGTCCGGATACTCCGGATGCGCCAGGACGAGCGCACGGGCGGCCCAAATTTGGGAATTCAATCCGCAAAAAGAGAAGAAAAGAATCTAGATTGCCACAAGAGGGTAGGAATGAAGTCTAGGGCACAATCTAGCAAGGAAATTTCGCGGGATTAGGGCACGGATTGGAACTCACCTTAAGGGATTCAAAAACGAAGAACACGGGTGAGTGAGGGGCGAGATTCTCCGATCTTGAGGGCCACGACGAAGCAATCGGCACCCTAGAGGAGATGAAGCATGGGGAGAAGCCCTAAGAACCGCGAAGATGGATCCAATCTCGGAATGGAGAGGGTTAGGGTAAAGAATTCTTACCTTGATCTCCAAAGAGAGGAAGAGGAGGGGTCCAAGATCCTTGGAGATGAGGAAGAGGAGGAGAGCACACCCAAGCCAAGAGAGGATCACGGGAGAGGGAGAGGCGCACGGAGGAATAGGAAAAAAGAAACCGCGAGGGATTGGGGGGACTTAAACCGTCCGCCCCAACCCGGAGACTCCGGACACCAGTCCGGATACTCCGGCCCAACCCGGACACTCTGGACACAATGTCCGGAGCCTCCGGGCTAACCCGGAGAGTCCGAATTGAAAACCGGATACTCCGGGTTCCCCAGCTCGGTTAGGAGAAAGGGAAACCGCAAGATGAAACAAGGAATTTGGCGGAACGAGAGGAGGAACGAGACCCTAAGATGTCAACTTGATATATGACCAGCGAACAATCAATCAATCAGACTATGGTCACATAGCAATGACAAAATCGTAGGATCAAGAGCCAGAAACAAATGATAATTTCAAAGAAAAAGATGAATAAGTTTTTTTGAAATTCATTTTTCATTCAACAAACAATATTTGAGCACTTATCAAGCCACGTTACGAGAATCTAGAATATTTAGACCACTTCTCAATTCACAGAACCTTTTCTCGTCAAGGGGCTTGGTAAAAATATCGGCTAATTGATCATTTGTACTCACATGTTGGATATCAATTTCGCCTTTGGTTGCGTGATCTCTTAGGAAATGATGGCGAATATCTATGTGCTTTGTGCGGGAGTGTTGAACTGGATTGTTGGCAATTTTTATGGCGCTCTCATTGTCACACAGAAGTGGAACACTTTTGTAGGATAGGCCAAAATCACTCAAGGTTTGTCTCATCCAAAGTAGTTGAGCACAACAACTCCCTGCAGCTATGTATTCGGCTTCGGCAGTGGATAGGGCTACGGAATTTTGTTTCTTGGAAGACCACGAGACTAGAGACCTACCCAAGAATTGGCAAGTCCCCGAGGTACTCTTCCTATCCACTTTACAACCGGCATAATCTGCATCGGAATAGCCAACTAGCTCAAAGGAAGAACCTTTCGGATACCAAAGTCCAAAATGAGGAGTGTGCACTAAATATCTCAAGATTCTCTTAACGGCCACCATGTGGCACTCTTTTGGAGCGGCTTGAAAACGTGCACACATACAAACGCTAAGCATGATGTCGGGCCTAGATGCACAAAGATAAAGAAGAGAACCGATCATCGAACGATATACCTTTTGGATGACCGGTTTACCTTCTTTGTCGAGGTCCAGATGCCCGTTGGCTTGCATAGGTGTCTTTATAGGCTTGGCGTCCTCCATTTCGAACTTCTTGAGCATGTCCTTGATGTACTTGGTTTGACAGATGAAGGTTCATTCCTTGAGTTGTTTGACTTGAAAGCCGAGGAAGAACTTCATTTCTCCCATCATGGACATCTCGAACCTTTTTGTCATAATCTTGCTAAACTCTTTACACAAATGCTCATTAGTAGATCCAAATATGATGTCATCGACATATATTTGGCATACAAATAAATCATTATCAATATGTTTAGTAAAGAGAGTAGGGTCGGCCTTTCCGACTACAAAACCTTGTCCGAGAAGGAAATCTCGTAAACACTCGAACCAAGCCCTTGGTGCTTGCTTAAGTCCATAGAGGGCTTTGTGTAAGTAGTAGACGTGGTCCAGGTGTCTTGGATCTTCAAAGCCAGGTGGTTGCTCGACGTAGACCATCTCGGTGAGTGGTCCATTTAAGAAGGCGCTCTTCACGTCCATTTGATATAGCTTAAAATCATGGTGAGTAGCAAAGGCAAGTAATATTCTAATAGATTCAAGCCTAGCTACTGGAGCATAAGTTTCACCGAAATCCAAACCTTCGATTTGAGTGTACCCTTGAGCAACCAATCGAGCTTTGTTTCTTGTCACGATTCCATTCTCATCTTGCTTGTTCCGGAAGACCCATTTTGTGCCGATCACGTTTTGATTTGGTCTTTGAACAAGCTCCCAAACTTGATTTCTCTTGAAATTGTTGAGCTCCTCTTGCATGGCCATCATCCAATCTGGATCTTCAAGTGCTTCATCTACCTTAAGAGGTTCAAGAGAGGAAACAAACGAGTAAAATTCACAAAAGTTTGCAACTCGAGATCGAGTAGATACTCCCTTGTTGATGTCTCCAAGAATGTTGTCGACTGGATGATCCCTTTGAATGCTTTGATGAACTCTTGGGTGAGGAACAGTTGAATCTGGAGCTTGAATGGGTTCTTCATCTTGGGATGCGTTGGAACCATCGTGAGCTTGAATGGACGAGGAGGGAATATCACCTGAGCCTGACCCATCCGGAGACTCCGGTATTTGACCCGGAGACTCCGGACCAATCCGGACACTCCGGGTTTCAGGCCGGAGACTCCGGGTTGAGGTGCTCGGGTGAGATTCCAGATTTTGAGGTCTTACCTTCCCAATTGCCATTTTCTTGATAGCTTCACAAGGAGGTTCTTCCCTGTCAATCACAACACGATCAACTTGTTCTACTTGAGAACCGTTAGCCTCATCAAAAGTTACGTCACGCGAGATTTCAACGACACCGGTAGTATTGTTGAAAACTCGGTACGCATAAGCATTAGTTCCATAACCAAGTAAGAAACCTTCATCTACTTTAGGAGCAAATTTAGAAGACTTAGCCTTTTTGTTAAGGATATAGCATTTACTCCCAAAGACTCGAAAGTAGGAGACATTTGGTTTCTTCCCGGTGAGCAATTCGTACGCCGTTTTCTTCAAGATCTTGTGGAGGTAGAGGCGATTGGAGTTGTGGCATGCGGTGTTGATAGCTTCCGCCCAAAAACTATCGGAAACCTTGTACTCGTCAAGCATCGTCCGCGCCATCTCGATGAGGGTTCGATTCTTCCTCTCGGCCACCCCATTTTGTTGAGGAGAATAGGGAGCCGAGAATTCGTGCTTGATTCCTTCTTCATCGAGAAACTCCTCCACGCCAATATTCTTGAACTCGGTACCATTGTCGCTCCGAATTCTCTTGATCTTCACTTCAAACTCGTTTTGAGCTCTTCTCATGAACTTCTTTAGAGTTACTTGGACTTCACTTTTGTCATGCAAGAAAAACACCCAAGTGAATCGAGAAAAGTCATCAACAATAACCAAACCATACTTACTTCCCCCGATGCTTATGTAAGCTACGGGACCAAATAAATCCATGTGGAGCATTTTCAACGGTCTTGAAGTCGTCATCACATTCTTGGCGGGATGGGAGGCACCAACTTGCTTGCCCGCTTGACAAGCGCTACATACCCTATCTTTCTCAAAAACAACATTAGTTAGTCCAAGGATGTGGTTGCCTTTGATGAGTTTGTGAAGGTTCCTCATACCGACATGGGCTAGTCGGCGATGCCATAACCAACCCATGCTAGATTTAGCCATTAAGCACGTTTCAAGATTAAGTCTATCCGTATTGAAGTCTACGAGATAGAGCTTACCCTTCAAACGTCCTTTAAAGGCTATTGAACCATCAAGCCTCTTAATGACTTCCACACCCTTTTCATTAAACAAACAATTGTAACCCGCTTCACATAATTGTGCAACGGATAACAAATTGTAGCTTAATGACTCGACAAGCAAAACATTATTTAATTGAAAATTGTCTGAGATAGAAATTTTACCCAAACCAATTACTTCTCCTTTTCCATTGTCTCCAAAGACAATACTTTCGCTATTTGATCCATTTTCATCCAAGTGTGCGAACATTGCCTTTTCTCCGGTCATCTGATGCGTGCAACCGCTATCCAAAATCCAACTTGTTCCACCGGAGATATAGGCCTACAAAAACATATTTAGTTTTTGCTCTTTGGTACCCAAACTTGGTTAGGTCCACGCACATTAGCAACTAGAGATTTTGGGACCCAAATGGAGCGAACAATAGGAGTATTCTTTGGCTTACGCCCAATATGACATGCAACTACATGACCAAGGTTAGTTTTCTTAAGCACATATGAAGCAAAGAACTCGGAGTGAGCCTTGTGCTTGGATGTTCCTTCGCCTTTTACAAAATGAATCGGCTTGCTTAAAGGAGCAACCACGATGTTGCTCTTTTTGCCTTTAGGCGGAACATACCCAAGCCCATGCTTCTTAGGATTACCTTGGCGCTTACCGAGATACTCCTCTAAACCTTTGCTAGCCTTGTAGGACTTTTGAAGTCCATATTCAAGCATCCCCTTAAGCTTCTCATTCTCATGAGCCAAGACTTTCAAAGTCTCACGGTTAGTAGCACAAGTAGCAACATCAACATTATAACATCTAGCGCATCCGTTGCTACTTGAAGGCATTGAAACATTGGAGTTGTTAATTGAGGATGAAGCATTATTCAAGAGATCAACAAGCTTCACTTCAAGAGACTTGCAAGCATCCATTGCTTGAGCAAGTTGCTCTACGAGTGAAGCATTGGTGATCTCAAGACTAACTATTTCATTCTTAGTCAAATTTGAGTTTTTGACTAAGTCCTCATTTTTCTTTCTTTCAAAAGCTAGGCTCTTCTCTAGCTCAAGATTCTTTTCCTTTTCAAATATAAGGAGATCCTCTTGAGCTTCAAGAGTAGCCTCCTTTTGTTCTACCACTTCTTCCAATTTTTCAATGTCTTTAAGTAGCAAGTCTAGTTTTTCAATATCAAAGTCATTCATAGACTTAAACGCTACTTCATCGTTATCACTATCACAATCATCTAAGCCATAATCAACAATAGAGGGAATGGGGCTCTTAGATGATACCTTGTGCCCCTTTGCCATGAGGCAAATTGGAGCATCTCCTTCATTGCCGCTTAGGTTGTCAAAGAGACCCTTTGACTTTGTCGGTGGTGTAGCAATGGCGACGGTGGCAAGTCCTCCTTTATTGTCGGAGTCGGATTCGGACTCGGACTCGGAGTCGGAGTCGGAGTTCCACTCCTTGCCGATGTATGCATGACCCTTGCCCTTGTACCTCTTGCTCTTGTCCTTGTCCTTCTTCTTGAACTTGTCCTTCTTATAGGGCTTGTCTTCCTTCTTTTCTTTGTGAGGGCACTCGGCAATAAAGTGACCGGGTTCCCCACACTCATAGCACTTTCTTGAAGAGTGCTGCCCTCTTGATTTGTTGCCATAGCCCTTGGAGTGACTTCCCAGCTTGTAGCCTTTCTTTTTCAAGAATTTGTTGAATCTTCTTACGAGCAAGGCCATATCTTCATTTGTCAAGGGGGCACTTGATTCTTCTTCATCGCTTGAGCTCTCTTCGGCTTCTTGTGCCACCTTGATGGCCTTCAAGGCGATGCCCTTCTTCTTGCCGGACTTGAGCTCCTCCACCACCTCCGCTTCCTTAACCATCATCTCATCCGTCATCAACCGGCCAATCACATCATGAGGAGTGAGAGTGTCGAAGTTTGGCCGATCGCGGATGAGTTGCACAAGGTTGCGGTTGGTGGGGGTGATCACTCGAAGGATGATCTTGACGATTGCTTTGTCGGTGAGCTCGGTGCTTCCAAGTCCTTTAGCTTGATTTACTAGAACCATCAAGCGATCAAACATCTTGGTGTAGCACTCTCCTTCTTCCAAAGTGAATCAGCTTAGTTCTCCAATGATAAGCTCGATCTTGGATTCACGAACACTTGACACACCTTCATGAGACACCATCAATCTTTCCCATATGTCCTTGGCATTATCAAGGCCATCGACCCGGTTGAACTCGGAGTCGCTCAAGGCATTGAATAAGGCATTGACGGCCAAGTCGTTGAAGTGTTGAGCTTTGTCTTCTTCGGAGGTGAGATTGTTGGGGTTTGCGAGCTTGAAACCTGTTTCAACAATCTTCCAAATGCAAGGGTGAAGTGATCTCAAATGCATCTTCATCTTGTGTTTCCATGCCGCATAGCGAGTGCCCATCGAAATGAGGCGCTCGGCCAGACGAGACGGAAACATAAGATGAAGAGTTTGAGACTCCAAAAGATGAATAATCTAAAGGAATTACAACCCCTATACCGGAACCCGTGGCCTTGTCTTGGGCATGGGTTTCGGTAACTTTCTCTATATCCGACATCTTTGTTTCTCCAAGCGGTTAAGCCAAAATAAAGGAGATTTGGCTCTGATACCAATTGAAAGGACCAACGATGTCGCCTAGAGGGGGGGGTGAATAGGCGGATTAAAAAATCGCACCGGAATTAAAACGGGCCGAGCAGGTCAACCCGGAGTCTCCGGGTTTTGGTCCGGATACTCCGGCTTGACCGGATACTCCGGTATTGGATACCGGAGTCTCCGAGTTGGCTAGCTCGGGGGCGCAACTAAGACTACTCTAGCAAGCACAATAAACCACTAGAAATAGATAGCAAGAACAACCTAGAACAATTTCTAGTAAGGATTTGAAATAAAGCTAAGCAAAGAGCTAGATCTAACTTTACAAATCCAAATCCAAACAAGCAAGACTAGGAAGTACAAGTGAACGAGAGGGACACGAATTTTCACCGAAGTTCGGGTTCTTGAAGGGAACCCTACGTCTCCGTTGAGGTGGCTCGGTCGCACTTGAGCCGGGGTCTCTTTCAACCCGCTTTCCTCCCGGTGTTGCACAAATGCACTCGCTGGCTTCACTTCTTGTCTCTTTCCTTTCGGAGGCGAGACTCGCCTTCACAAACGACCGGGGCTCACCACACGCGTTGGTAGCTCCCGGTGACTCCTAGCCGTCTAGGAGACTGTGGGATGTCAGAGACAGGGGCCCCACAAGAGGGGCCTACACCCGACTGGGCCTGACAGGCGGAACAGAAAGCCCAAAGCCCAGAAGCGCCACGACGGGCCCAGAGGAAACCTTCGACTTGCTCCCCAAGACAACTCCTGATCCTTCACGGAAGCTTCGCGCCCCGCCCTAACAACCCGCCAGGAACAAAGCATGCAGCCTGACACCGCTAGAGCTGCGGATGCTTTGGGACTGACAAAGCGGCGGCGTGGGTCGGAGAAAGCATAACCACCTCTCCGGGGCGTAGAGCGTGAAGGCGGATAAGGACAAGGGACATGTCGTTCGAGGCCACCATGTTCAGGCCCTGGCGCCTAACTATCATGTATTCTCCCCAAGATATAAGGAGGAGGGAGAAACAAGAAAAAAGAGACAAGACACACACAATATATCCTGCAACACAGACTAGGTATTATCTCCTCCGAGAGAGCCCGAACCTGTCTAAAACAGATTGCCCTCGCATCCTGTGTTACCATCAAGCTCAGATCCCGCACAAATCCCCTTGAATCACAAATCTCATTGCCGGTGAAACAGATCGTCGACAGTTGGCGCGCCAGGTAGGGGGCGTGTGTCAAGATCTTCGTCAAGCTTGATGGCTGCGGCGAGCGAAGTCTCCACAGTCTTCTTCCCGGGCCAGGTCTTCCGTTTCGGAAGCCTGACCTTCATCTCCAACGACTTCGGAAGCCTTTCTCTCTCTAAGGGAACCGCGCTACTGCGCGGTGAGGTTTCCGGTGATCCACCGTCACGACTTCCGCGCCGATCGGAAGGTCCCCTGCCTCGCACTCAAGTACCGAAGCGGGGATCCAAGCCCGTTCGGTACCGCGAGTCGGGCTCGAGGACGCCGAGGCACGAGGGGTGGGGTTCTCACCGCCAAGCCACTCGGCACCCCAGCGCCTAGGTTTGTCTTCTCCGGACTCACCCACCTCAGCCGCCGAGTCGAAGAAAGCCTAGAGAGCCGCTGGAATTTCCGTGAGAGTCTGCGTGTCGAAGGCTCGCGGCGTAGTCACAGCCAGCTTTGACACCTCGCTGCCGCCGATTTGGAAGGAGGCCGAGTGATCCAGCCTGACGCTGGCGCGTGCTCTCGAGACCGCGCCGGGTGTCAATGAAGACATTCGCAAGCCAAGATGGGGACCAGGTGTTTTTGCACTCTACGCCAGTAATATCGCCGCCTCCAAGACACTCCTGGATACCCCGACCCCATGCTGGGGCGGATGATCCAGCTTGCCCGATCATGGCCCAAGTAAAGGCCATGGTGACGGCGCGGCTATCCAAAGCATGCCCAAACCGACCACCGGCGAAGGAGCCGCCACGTGGTCCTGGCGAGGACCCAGGTGACAAGAGCCGGCCAAGTCGGGAAGCCCGCCAGACACATCATGTTCTACCTCGCGAGACGACTTGCGACATAGCATCACCGCGACTGCTCGCACTCGACGCCAGCGCCGCGATCGAGAAAAGGAGGAACAACGCCGTCAAGCCGATTTAATATGAGCGCTACGGCATCCTTCCGCGAGGCCGCTGGCACGCCAAGCGCGATCCCTCCGCCGATCACCTCCCGGGGGGTATCGCGGGGTCATCGAAGGGGTTCGTGCGTTTACCCCTCACCTACGCCGAGTGGTTTGGCCTGATGGATTTAATCCTAAAGGCATCACTAGGTTCGACGGTGAGAGGGACCCTGAGGCTTGGCTACAAGTATATGCTCGGCAGCGATGGGCCGGGGATCAGTAATGGCAAACTACTTGCCTGTTACCCTCTCGCCCGACCCAAGCATGGCTCACCGGACTTCCAAATAACTCTATAGATTCCTGGGGAGATCTGTGTGGAGCAGCTTCATCTCAAATTTCCAAGGCACTTATGAGCGCCTCGTGCACCCTTTGGGACCTATACCAGCTACACCAAAGGAGGAACGAATCCCTCCGGAGTTCGCTGCCGCTTCATGAACAGGAAAAGCACTGCTCGGGACGTCACAGACGCGGTTGTGATAGCTGCCTTCCGTAGAAGGAGTCGCGACCCGACCTCATCAAGAAGATGTCCCTGAAGCCACCCACGCCGGTCCGGGAGCTGTTCGCCTAGCGGACCGTTACGCTCACCTCCGAGGCTCGCGAACGGCGTGATGAGGGGAAGGATCTGAACCCCTCGGCGGAAAGAAAAGAAGCGCAAGGGCGAGTCGTGGCGCCGCTACACCGACTCATCCTCGCGCTCTCAAAGAGGATGGATATGATAAGGTTATGAACTCACTCGCCCTTTCCATCCGAAGGGGAGGCATGCCGCCAAGGATCGCTTCACCCTAAAGAGGTTCGCCGCGAGAGCAAGAGGCAAAGCCGACAAGGTCCGAGTGGTCACGCCACGCCGGCAAACCGCCTCTCCCTCGAAGCCGAGGAAGACTATCGAGGTCGACCTCGAGCTTAACTACATATTCGGGGGTTCGGCCGCGTATGAGTCCAAGCGGAAGCAAAAGCTCACCGCTCGGGACATCTATGCAGTAGAGCCGGAGACCCCCCGATATGTCCGGTGGTCCGAGGTCGCAATAACTTACGACCGCACGGATCACCCAGATCGCGCCCCATTCCCGGCAGATACTCGCCGGTCTTGGCGCCGGTTGTCCGCGGCATCAAGCTCAAAAGGGTGTTGATTGACGGTGGGAGTGGGCTCAACGTCCTCTTCGTGAAGACACTCGACGATATGGGAATCCCGCGGTCTGACCTCAAACGCGGGTCGTCGCCTTTTCATGGAGTGATACCCGGAACGTCGGTGATACCACTCGGACAAATCACTCTACCGATCACGCTCGGTGCAAGGGACAACTACCGGATCGAGCCTTAGCTTCGAGGTGGCGAGACTTCGCGACAACGTATCACGCCATCTTGGGGAGACCACCGCCAAGTTCATGGCGGTGCCCCACTACGCCGTATCGATGCTGAAGATGCCGGTCCGAGTGGTATTATCACTCTACGCCGCGATGTTAAGCGATCTTTCTCTTGGCGACAGAGAGTTGCGAAATGGCCGAGTCTCTGGAGGCGCTGGCGGGACGGGAAAGGATTCGTCAAGAGGCGGATTTCGACAAGCCGGAAGGCAGTGTCCCTACCCGCAAGCCGCAGAACTCCGGGATCGGCCCCGAGGAGGGCACCAAGAGGATTCTCCTCGACCCGTCCGATCCGGCGCGAGCCGTCTCGATTGGGACAAGGCTCGGGGATGAATAGGAAGACGCGCTCGTCACCTTTCTGCGGGCAAACCAAGACGTCTTTGCCTGGAAGCCGTCTGACATGCCCGGGGTCCCCAGGGAGGTGATCGAGCACGCACTGAATGTAAACCAATCCGCCAGGCCCGTCAAGCAAAGGTTACGACGGTTTGCTCAAGATCGTCGAGAAGCCATCAGAGAGGAGATCACAAAGCTGCTAGCCGCAGGCTTCATCAAAGAAGTGTATCATCCCGATCAAGTTGGCGAACCCTGTACTCGTCGTAAGAAGAATAAAGTCATGCGCATGTGTGTTGATTACACAGACCTCTACAAGGCATGTCCGAAGATCCCTTTGGTCTCCTCGTATTGATCGGGTGGTAGACTCCATCGCCGATCTCGGCCACTCGGCTTTACGGGCGCCTATTCAGGCTATCATCAAATTCGGCTGAGAGGAAGACTGCAAGAAGACTTCGTTTATCACTCCATTCGAGCATATTGCTATATCACCATGCCGCTCGGGCTCAAGAATGCCGCGCATAGCGTATCAACGCCGTCAGGTGCAGATGTTTTCACCCATCACTCGGCGCAACGTGGAGGCTTATGTGGATGATGTGGTAGTTAAAACGCAGACACAAGAAAGCCTTATCTCCGACCTGGCCGAGACGTTCGAGAGTCTAAGGGCGTTCCGGATGAGGCTAAACCCCGAGAAGTGTGTTTTCGGAGTTTCTTCCGGGAAACTACTCGGGTTCATCGTCTCCCATCGTGGGATCGAGCCGAACCCGGAGAAAATTGGAGCCATCATGAAAATGGCCCCGCCTACCAGCCAAAAGGAGGTCCAAAAGCTCACCGGATGAATGGTGGCGCTTGGCAGATTTATCTCACGGTTGGGAGTCCGGGGAATGCCTTTCTTCAAGCTCCTTAAGAAGCAAGATCGCTTTGATTGGACGGCAGAGGCACAGCAGGCCTTCGAAGAACTCAAGGTGTTTCTCTCCACTCCCCCAGTCTTAGTCTCGCCGGCGCCAGGTGAACCTCTTCTGCTCTACATAGCGGCAACATCTCATGTAGTAAGTGCCGTGATAGTTGTGGAGCGGGAGGAATCTGGACACCGCCACGGCGTAACGCCCGATTTATTTTGTCGGCGAATCAAGGCGAATCCAAGACAAGATATCCTCAAATCCAGGCTGGCCAGACGCCATTTTGATCTCGTCACGGAAGTCAAGCATTATTTCCAAGGACATTCGGTTTGATAGTCACTTCTTTCCCGTGGGAGAGGTCCTCCGCAATCGGGAAGCTACCGGAAGAATTTCAAAGTGGGCGGTGAGCTTGGAGCTTTCGACATCTCGTTCAAGCCGCGCACCGTCAAGTCCTGTGCTTTGGCTGACTTTACGCCGAGTGGACCGAATCCCGGACTCCTGCACCAAGAAGAGCCGAATATTGGGTCATGTACTTCGACGGATCTCTCATGCTTGGTGGAGCAGGCGGGAATCCTCCTTATCTCGCCTAAGGGCGACAGTTGAAGTATGTCCTTCGATTCACTTCCGGCCTCAAACAATGCCGCGAGTACGAGGCCCTCATCCATGGGCTTCAGATCGCCACATCACTCGGAATCCGACGGCCGGGCGGTTCGGCGACTCCCGATTGGTGGTGAATCAAGTACGTAAGGACTGGTCGTGCGTGGATCGTAACATGGCGGCATATTGCCAAAGAAGTCCGAGAATTGGAAGGCAAGTTTGACGGTCTGGAGGCTGGTTCATGTCCTCCGCCGCAACAATGAGGCGGCAGACGAGCCGGGCTAAGATGGGAGCCACTCGAGGCAGATGTCCCGGTAATATCTTCGCACAGATCTTCACGAGCCAACCGCTACAAAACGGCAAACGCCAAGCGAGGGTCCGGGAACCGAGTCCTACTCATCGATCCAGATCGACTACCCTGCACCTTGATTACCTCCTCAAGGACAAACTCCGGAAGCCACCACTCTGGCAGAGCGCGTCTCCGACAAGCCAAATCCTACGTGGTGGTGGGCGACGAGCTCTTCCGAAAGTGCCTCGTGTCCTCAGCGGTGCATTTCGACAAGCGGAAGAGAGCTGCTCCAAGAAATCCATTCGGGATGTGCGGCCATCACGCCGCATCAAGCGCCTTGGTTGGGAAAGCCTACCGACGTGGTTTCTTCTCGCCAACAGCGTGCACCCGGACGCCAAGGAGATAGTTCGAACCTGCGAGGGCTGCCAATTCTATTCAAGACAGACACACTTGCCGGCACATGAGCTACGGACTATACCCATTTCTTGGCCTTTCGCAGTCTGGGGGCTTGACATAGTGGGCCCGCTCAAGAAGGCTCAAGGCGGTTTCGCTTACCTCTTCGTGGCCATTGACAAGTTCACTAAGTGGATCGAAGCCAAGCCAGTCGTCACTATCACTGCAGTTAAGGCCAAGGAGTTCTTCCAGGATATTGTGGTCAGATTCGGAGTGCCCAACCGGATCATCACGGACAACGGCACCCAATTCAGGAGCGAAGAATTCCAAGAATGGTGCGAAGGCGTCGGGATCAAGATCTGCTTCGCTTCGGTGGCTCACCCACGAAGCAATGGGCAGGTTGAGCGAGCTAATGGTCTGGTCCTCTAAGGCCTCAAGGCCAGGATTTTCGACCGCCTCAAACCATACGCTGCTCGATGGGTGAAGGAGCTACCGTCGGTACTCTGGGGACTCAGAACCACTCCCAGCCGAGCGATCGCCAAACCCCTTTTCCTGGTCTATGGCGCAGAGGCGCTCGCCGACCGAGCCGATTCGAATCCCCGAGGGTTCGGAATTACAACGGCCGAGTCCGAGGGAAGCCGAATGGCGGAGCTTGATCAACTCGAGGAGGCTCGAACGTTGTCGCCTCCTCGGCTAAGTACCTCCAGGGACTTCGGCGCTACCACTCTCGCAACGTCAGAAGCATAACCTTTTCAGAAGGAGATCTGGTCCTGAGGAGGAACCAGAAAAGCGAGCACAAGCTCTCTCCAAATTGGGAAGGTCCGTACATTATACAGAAGACGACCCGGCCAGGTGCTTATCGACTCAGACGAGAAGACGGCGAGGTTCTGGCGAATACTTGGAACGCCGAACAACTCCGTCGCTTCTACGCATGAGTTATGTATCCCACTCTTACACATTAAATAAAATAGTGGTCCGTCTTATTTTCTGAAGTTCTGTGTAATGCTAGCCCCGAGTGGTTATTACCCGACTGGTGTAGCGCCTAACCCTGGTTGTGCCGATATGGAATGCACGGAAATAACAAGCCGCGATGAGCACAAAGCCTCGGCGGTTTATACCAGCGCGCACAACGGAGCGGGTAGAAAGTACTAACCACTCGGGGACTGCAACTCGCAGCGCCAGAATTTAACCGAGATTTGCCTGATCGCGAATTTCTAGCCGTCAAAAGCTCGAGCCCCAGCGCCTCGTTGCTGGCACTGGAGCAACCGACTAGAACCAGTTGATCAGGCAGAACTACTAAACTCGGATTAAACATGATGGCACGGAATAAGTAAAATTTCGCATTTCATTCCGTAATGCTGATAATTTACATTACTGACTTTCTTTTTTTTTCTTTTTCTCGCACTAAAAAAAAAATATATAAATAAAAATACTGGTGCTACTGGTGCTGCTGCTGGTGCCACTGGTGCTGCTGGTGCTCCTGCCGCTCTTAGTCGTGTCGGTGTCTTTGCCCGGTCTTGTGGCTCTTTGGGAGGCCCGGAGGCGAGATCGCTGAGGTTAGACGCGACCCACGCGACCCAAAGCCGCCAGAATCTCCTCGTCAACCACCCACAAGGGGGGTATAAGACGGACGAGGGCCCTGACGGCAAGGTCGTCGCGGCGATCGCGACCAACCATCTCGAGGATGATCTCCGCCACCTCGTGGAGCCCCGGTGCGGCCTCCAGCAAGGTGGCCACGGCGGCGGCGTCCTTCGCCGCTCCTTCCTCCGCCTCCGCCTCCAGGATGGCAAAATCATGCTCCTCCCATGCTTCGGCCTCCTCCCAGTTGTGCAACATCCTAAAGAACCGCTGGCGAAAGAACGCTGCGTATGGGCCGACGAACTTCCTCATGATAGACATGGAAGGAAACTGGAAGAGGAAGAAGAAGGACAAGGCAAGAAGAAACGGGCGATCGCTCATTAGCGGTGACGCCCCATTTATAAGCCACCCCAGCCCCGGAAATCGAAGCGTCTCCAAAGGCAATCAAATGCGCCACCTCGCAATCAATGAAGCGCGAAAAACAAAGCGGCAGTGCGAATACCGAAGAAGACCAGCACCTTGAACAAAATCAAGGAGAATTTCACCAGACACGTGTCGTAAGCAGTTCAAGCTCGTTCGGCTTTCTCGCTTAATTATACCAAATTAAGCGCAAAAGCCCGGGGGCTGGAGAGCTAGCAAGCGATGCAAGCCTGGGGGCTAAACCACTCAGCCAGGTGGCCACAACGTAAGTCCCGACGCTCGAGAGCTGCACGCCAAATTCTCTCGGAAAAGCGTGTCTGGGGCAAGAAAGCCACGGGCCAAGGCCCTGGCGTTTGGAAGCCATACCAGTCGGCTGAAACTCACCCGGAAAGGCGCAACAGGATCCAAAAGGCTGCGGGCATATATTCTAACAACTCAGCCAGAGAAGAAAGTGGAAGAGGTCTGAAGACCACTCAGTGGAAGACAATACAGGCAAATCATATTGAAGTAAGAAGACACAATGTTTCAAACAAGGAGGACGAGCACTCGGCATCAAGGCCCACATCGAAGTCAGAATTCTAGATTCTCCAACAAGGCCTGCGATGCACCGGACACCTCTTCGAGGAGCGCGTTGGCCTTGTCTTCGTCACAGGCAAAGCCTTCTTTCACAGCTTCGAGGTCAATTCTCGGATAATGAGACTTGACCACCGCCAATGCCTGGTTCGCACTCATTGTTGCGGACTCTTTGGCGTAAGCTCTGATCCTGTCGGCTCCTCCCGTGAGAAGTGGAACAAAGCATCGCCCCTGGCCCGGCGTGACTCCTTCAATACGCAGAAGGTGCAGATCGGCTCGCAGCGACGCCAGAGTTCAAACCCGGCCCTGCTCGACAATGGGCCATCTTCTCCTTGCATTCTCGCAACAAAGTCAAACGGCCATCAAGAGCACACCCGACGCCAAGTATGTTCAACCCAAGTCAAATAAATTTACCCTTCGGCTCCCGCCGCATCCTTTCAAGCTGGCTCGAGCCGAGGCCAGAGTTCTCTAAGCCTCCGGGCCGGGCCTCACCAAAGAACGGCCGAGTCGCGCTCAAACACGAGTGTGTCATCATCCTCTCCAACCATCCAAAAGACATTCAAATCGAATCCAGGAGAATCTCACCTTCGAGCATATGCTCAAGCTTCGTCTTCTCCTCCCGGATCGCCATACACTCGCCCGGCTCGTGGACTTCTTTTCATCTCTGTCATACGATCTCGCCGAGCTTGTCCTGCATCGCTTCGCTCCTTGAGCTTCGGGAGCACCTTCCGAAAAACCGCGACCTTTGCTCGAGCGTTCCCCATGTCCTAAGTAACAGGCGTAATCTCGAGGAGAAGTCAAGAGGCAACAGATTGAAGACAAGAAGCTCACCCTGACGAAGCGTGCTACACCTGACGGTGAGCTCATAAAGCTCCGTCGAGCCGCTCTCTCCATCTCGTCGTCCTCTTCCATCCCTTTCGATGGAACCCCTTCCCACCATACGGTCCGATTCGGGGCTTCGGCAGAGGGCCGAGCGGCGGTGGCTCTCGGCACTTCCTCCACGCCGGAGACGGTCTTTGAGTCGACCTCGTTGACGGACGGACCATCCGACGGTTCGACTGCTGGCCCACCGGCGCCCGGTGGCGACGCCCGCTAGCCGGCAACGGCGACCTAGCCTCCGCCTGGGGCTCCTTTTCAGAGACCCCTCCACGAGGACGCCCATAGCGAGGGTCCTGAATCGGCAAAAGGAAGACACCTCGGCCTGACAGTAACAAAGTCAAGGATCACCCAAAAGAATACCTTTTGGATTTCTTGAATTTCATCCCTGTGTCTCATCCGAGACCCAAAGACCACTCGGAGGGAAGTTAGCGCTGCGATCGGGGCTACCTCGACAGAAGGTCGATGCCCCGCTTATGATCCGGGCGCACCGAAGTCGGCGTCTTGGCCGACGAAGATCGACGACCTCCTCCGCCGACTCCCTGGCCAGCGCGTCGACCGATGTGTCAGCCACTCGCTTCGCTGGCGTGTTTCAGCCACGAGAGAGGCCGACAACCGAGCATCGAGAAATGAAGGGCGCGTTCTGAAAAGGAACGATCGCGACTCTGTTTGAATCACACGTCGATCAAAGAAATCAAGGAACAGCCTTTCGAGAGAATAGTGCACTCACAGGAGGGGGAGGCCTTGCCGTCGAAAACTTATGAGGGCAGCCCCTGTTGGTGATTATTGTGCCAGGCACGAAGAAATCAACTACCCGTGCTGCCAGCGACTCCATCGACAGGGCCACGTCCGACTCCCGCGTGGGGTCCAGAGGCCCGTTGTATTGGAACCCCAAATGGACTCTCTCCTTCAAGGGCTGCACCCGGCGCTTCACAAAACTGATCGCGATCCCGGGACCCGTCAGCCCTCGGTTCTTCAGATCGTCTATCAACGCCAGAAGCCCGGGGATTTGCGCCAAACCTCCTCCGTCCGGGGTGTCGCTCCAGCATCGGGAAGCTTTAGGAGCACGGCCGGCAAAGGGGGCGAGGAAGGGATCAACATTGGCACAATAGAACCACTCCCGCCTCCAACCTTTGAGGGAGGTTTTGAGAGGAACGACAAAATACTGCTTCTTCGAGCCCTCCCATGAGTGGAGTCGGCGCCCCAACGACGCGTTGGGAGCGGCCCGGTTCGGATGAGGCTTCAGCCCGAAGAAGGAGCGGAACAAATCCAAATGAGGACGTATCCCAAGATACGCCTCGCAGAGCTGGACGAAGATGGCAATGTGAAGAATCGTGTGGGGGTTCAAATTGATCAACTCAATTTCGTAGAAGTGGAGGAGCCCGGAAGAAGGCGCCCCAGGATGCTAAATCCCGCCCGAAGGACTCAAACACCACAATCTCATTCTCCGGAGGTGTGGGGTAAGGGTCACCTGCGGTGGGGCAGGCGGAGATCAACTCCGGCCGAGGGAGGGCGCCGCGGCGACCATCCTCCAAGCGGGACGCCGTCGTGATGGAAGTCTCCCACCTGCCGCAGTGGTCGGTGCTACCCTCCGATGACGAGGAAGAAGACATTGCGAAGAAGAAGACCTGGTGGGAAGAACCGGCCGCAAGCCAAGGCGCGAAACCGTAAACCCTAAATCGCCAAAGGAGGTTTGAAGGTTTCGCGGCCGTGGTGGGGAAGGTGCAAGGAGGCCGTTGCTCGGCCGAGGTCCTTCGACTTATAAGAAATGGGCCCCAATTTCCACCTTACGGTGGGAAGAAGCGAGGCCCTCTGTTCAGTCTGGGCGAGATCCAGGCACGCCCCATGACGGGCCAATAGCTGCGTCGCGCCAAAGCGCGCGCCAGTGTCAAATCTGGTCCAAAGTTTGGGATAAAGTGCGCCCACGACGGGCCTGAACGCCGTCGCCACGGAAGCTTGGGGCTGGGCACTTTCCGAACATCCTCTGACGGCACGCCCCATAATTTGGGGTCAATTGCTGGTCGCTGTCTCATAATGCGATTGGGTGTCGCGAGAGGATCTACAACCAACACGGTCTTGAGAATGCGCCCCATGAGGGTCTAAAGCGGTCTTGGCAGTAGCGAACACGAGCATTACTCTGTATGACCAAGGTATGCCCCATGAGGGTCGGTAGGCGACAAGCCGGTTGTCACAAGATCAGTAAACGGGCGCGGGTACCGCCCGGCCCCGAGCCAAAAAGACCAAGGTATGCCCCATGAGGGTCAGCCGAGCGACAAGCCGGTTGTCACAAGATCGCAAATCCGGGCGCTGGTACCGCCTGCCCCGAGCCAAAAGACCAAGGTATGCCCCATGAGGGTCACCGAGCGGGCAGCCGGATGCCACAAGACCGTGAATCGGGGCGCGGTACCACTCGGCCACGAGCCAAAAGACCAAGGTATGCCCCATGAGGGTCACCAGCGACAGCGATTGCCGGCGCCAAGACCGTAAACGGGCGCTGGTACCACTCGCCACGAGCCAAAGACCAATGTATGCCCCATGAGGGTCGGTAGGCGACAAGCCGGTTGCAGCGCCATCCAAATAAGCGGGCGCGGTACCACTCGACCCACGAGCCAAAAAGACCAAGGTATGCCCCATGAGGGTCACCAGTGACAAGCCGGTTGCAAGACCGTGAACGGGCGCGGGTACCACTCGACCACGAGCTAACCAACCACGGTGGCTTCATACTACAAGTTCTTTATGATATTCCTCCCGCATAATCCTCATGACAGGGTAAGGGACGGAAAGTCGATCCTAAAGCACTTGGGGGCTGCTGTGGGATGTCAGAGACAGGGCCCCACAAGAGGGGCCTACACTGACCGGGCCTCGACAGCGGAACGTAAAGCCCAAAGCCCGGAAAGCGCCACGACGGGCCCAGAGGAAACCTTCGACTTGCTCCCCAAGACAACTCCTGATCCTTCACGGAAGCTTCGCGCCCCGCCCTAACAACCCGCCAGGAACAAAGCATGCAGCCTGACACCGCTAGAGCCTGCGGATGCTGGGACCTGACAAAGCGGCAGGCGTGGGTCGGAGAAAGCATAACCACCTCTCCAGGACGTAGAGCGTGAAGGCGGATAAGGACAAGGGACAAGTCGTTCAGGCCACCATGTTCAGGGCCCGGTGGCGCCCAACTATCATGTATTCTCCCCCCAGTATATAAGGGGAGGAGGGAGAAACAAGAAAAAAGAGACAGACACACACAATATATCCCAGAACACAGGACTAGGGTATTATCTCCTCCGAGAGAGCCCGAACCTATCTAAAACAGATTGCCCTCGCATCCTGTGTTACCATCAAGCTCAGATCCCGCACAAATCCCCTTGAATCACAAATCTCATTGCCGGCGAAACAGATCGTCGACAGAGACCTTCAACCTCCAAGAGTAATAGCACCACGAAAGTCGCTTGGAGGATGAACTAGTGCTCAACAACTCGAAATGAATGCACCTAGCACTTTGCTTCTTCCTCTCCTCACCAAAATGGATCAACAACCAAATTAAATGGTGGGAGGAAGTGAGGGCTCTATTGAATGCTTTGGAAGTGTTAGAGAGGGCTTGAATGCTGCAATGAATGAGCTCAAGAGCAGTCCTAGCCGTTGGGAAGAAGGGGGTGGCTTTAAATACGTTTTTGAAAACTAGCCGTTTTCCCCTTTTTCGAACAGACCGGAGACTCCGGACAATTGATCCGGAGACTCCGGGTTGTCCGGACTCTCCGGACCAAATGTCCGGATACTCCGGACTCTCTGGAATTCACAAATCAGCCGAGAGGGTTAACCCAGAGACTCCGGATAAAACGTCCGGAGACTCCGGACTCACTCCGGACTGAATGTCCGGACACTCCGAGTTGACTGGCTCGGTTGGAATTCTGGTTTTTGGAAAATGCAAGTTTTTGAGTGCTAGTTTATATGCAAGTTTTGATGTTGAGCACATGCACATCCTAAACGCGATTTTCCATAGTACCCTCTTAATAGTACGGCTATCCTTAAGACTCAAAACAATATAGAAATTACAAGTCTTCGTCTTGATGCCGTTTTCTCGAAATTTGACGTGCTTAGGAGCGTCCAATCTTATTCCGAGCTTGATGTGATCTCGATAACTGCATTAATCTTAGTTGAAGTATTAGATCACATTAATTGTGTCATCATTAATCACCAAAATAAAATGAGGGGCCTAGATGCACTTTCAATAACCGGCAGATAATTTGCCATCACGTTGTGGTCACCTCCGGCCACTTTGACTGCAAGGGAGTAAACCTGCAGCCAAGCTTCCGGATCTCTTTCTCCGTCAAATTTGGTAATGCCTTTCGAGATTAAAATCGTCCAGCCATTGCACTCGGCGGAGGCGAGCAGTGAATGCCCTGATCCCATCGATAGGGTCTTCGTCGCGCCGAGCACGGTGGTGACGCGGCGAAGAGTCCACTCGGTGGTCCTCATCCCAGTATGAGTTGTGCTGGCCTTTGCGATGGCCATGGTCGAGGGCCCGATTATGAGGATGTCGGCTGTTATGTTCGCGATTATCGTCCCGGCGGCGCCGCTCATCATCATCACGCTCTTGTCTTCTAGCATCGAGGTCTTGGCGAAGGTCGCGGTGTATGGTGGAGCGTACGTCCTTGTCGCAGGGGGACTTGTGCCGACTGCTTCTTGTCCAACTACGACCAGTCTGACTGCTTGCCCGGTGAGTTTCTTCTCCTGTGCGTTGGGGCTTGGTCGTCTTGCCCCGCTGGTTGTGTTGAATCGCCGCGGCCGTTACCATGGCTTTGAATTGCACCACGATCGGTGCGGCTGGGCTGTCGGATTCGATCATGGGTCCCAAGGTATCAAGGAGTGTCTTGGTAGCCATGATGTTCTGCTGCGGAGTTTGGAAAACCGACTGGTTTCCCGCTGTAGAATGCAAGATATCATTGTTGACGTTGCGTGCCCGATTTTGAAGTGACCAGACGCGGTCGTCTGGGTCTTCATGCTGGGCGAGCTCCGTCTCGGTCTCCCCAGGTCCCCGTCGATTCTGTGATTCGGGAAGACTGCTTCCGATCACGTTTACCGAACGAAAACTGGAGAAGCTCTTGGATCGGATCTGATCTGAGTCCGAAAGGGCGAGGGTGCCATGCTTGTTGGCGATCAAGTGTAAATTTCCGAAGCAGAAGCCCTGGCCTGGAGTGAAGGCAATGCCATCTTCAAAAGCCATCGAAATTGCTCGGATTGATCTTCGCGCTTCCCCTACCTGGCGCGCCAACTGTCGACGTTTTGTGTCGGCAATAATCTTAGGGGTAGGGATGGAACTGGTACGGATATTTTCCGACCGACCGACCGACCGAATTAATTTGGATGGTGATTTGGATAGTTTCACAGATATCCAGTTGATTTCTCGGATAAGGATATGGATACAGATAATTTATATGGATACGGATATGGATATGGAACACTGATTATCCGATGGATACGGAATATCCGAGTTTTTGTTCGGATAATATCCGAATATGACATACGGATATTATCCGAATAACACGCTTTGTAATAACACATTAACAATTTAACATGTTTCATCGCTTTGAGAGGGTCTGCATTGGATGACATGATATAATGTGTTCATGTGTGCTAGATGCTAATTTGGAGATATTTGGGTAAAGGTGGTACAGAAATTGGCAAGTGGCGTTTCAGGAGTGCTACTTAGGATTCAACAGCATATGCCAGCTGCAAATTATTTGGTTCAATTATTGCAATGGGGTACATTGTTACTCACAGAGTCACATGTATGACAAGCTAGGGATAAAAAGGCAAAAAAAAGACATACAAATATATTTCTTTTGGAATTTTGAATTTAAATTTGGACCGATTTTGGAAAAAAAAAACTGAAATTGGATTTTAAAATATCCGACTAATATTATTCGTATCCATGTTGATTCCGATCCGTATTCGATCTGTATTCGTAACCGATATTATCCTGTATAATTCGTATTCGATTCTGTATTCGATACTATTCGTATTCGATTCTGTATTCGATAAAAAATATGGATACGGATATGAATAGGACGATATTCGACCGTATCCGATCCGATCACATCCCTACTTAGGGGGTGTGAATTTGTGGGGCAAGGCGCTGGATCAGGATCTCGATGGTAACACAAGACAAAGAGTTATACAGGTTCAGGCCCTCAACAGTGGAGGTAATACCCTAGTCCTGTGTTCTGGAATTATATGTTGGGTCTCTCTTTTCTTCTCCCTCTCCCTTCTCTTATATACAGAGAGGGGGTGGAATCCAACTCGGATACTAGATCGCGCGTCCGAGTTGGTTACAAATAGAGGAATCGTATCTTTCCTTATCTAGGATAACCTTCCTTACGGTTACAATCTCTTCTTGTGGTTACAATACGATTGAACGGCTCGGATTCGCGTTCTTTCCTTGATCGGTCCTTTTGGACATTCACACGTGCATACCCGGTCCTCGTATCCTCCACAACCATGTCTCTAGAAAACATATATAACACTTACATGACCCAAGATTTGTATTCTTTATTAAAAAATTTTTAATAGGCAGCGGTCGTGGACCGCTTAAAATAAAAAAAAAATATAAAATTATATTTAAGCGGTCAAGGAGTGCTGAAATCTTTTAAAAAAACAATAATTTTTTTTTAAGCGGTCAGGGATCGATGGAAATAAAAAATATAAATAAAAAATTTTCAGCGCACGGGATTCACGGATTTCTACTCTTCAGAGACTATTTTTGCAATTTTATCATATAAACGGTCAGTTTCGTAAAAAAGTTTTACAACGAGGCTAATCAGTAAAAAGGTTGGCACAACACTGGTGGCGTGCGGCACAGGAGAGCGTTCCGTGGCGTGCGGCTATGTGCGAAGGGAGTCCGACGTCCGTACGGGCAGAGAGGAGTTACATCCTGTACAGCTTGTACAACGCAAGAAAAAGTGAAGAAAGAAAGAGTACAGAAAAAAATAGAAAAAGAGAAGAAAAATTGAAGAAATTATTGAAGTTGTACTTTTATATAAAAGGATCTCTACGTGTTTTGTATTTATAATTTGATAGATAAATTAGTGCTTATGGATTTAAATCTATTCATTCTTGTTCATCATGTTTTTTGTACAATTTTTTCTAGTTTGATTATTTAATCTAGTTTTCCTCTATAGTCTTAGATCCATTATCCTAGATTGATTCATTCCGTTTGATCATTATTTTATTAATTTTAGAATTAATAAAACAATAAAAATTAAGTTTAGGCATTAGTTTACACCGATCCACCTTTTTTTAGTGCGCTTCAATCCTTCATATGTGCAGCATGGACTTATCACCGTCAGCAACGGCAGCAATGGAAGCTTGAATCCGATGCAAACTTCTACCGTTGCAGCTGAAGAAGGTGATGATCCGTCTGCTGTTTCTGACTGTTGGGAACGGAAATAACAATTTTCAGGATTATAGAATTTTAGATCGGGGGATACTGGGGTTCGAGAAACAGAGGAGGAGAAAGGAAATAACAGTAAGTCCGATCATACAGAAATCCCAACAAACAAACATAGAGGACCAACACTGAACAGCCAAACATGTTGACGGCAAAAGGAGAAACTAAGCATAGTCATCCACACTGACGTCATCCCCGGCTTGGTCATCATGCGAAGTTGGTGGTAGGGAACGGCGGCCATCCATTCTCGGCTGCATCAGCACCTTTGTTGCCGTTCGAAGCAGGTCCCTGTTTCCAGTTCTCCATAACCTTTGTGAATACCTGCCCAATATGTTATGAATGAACACGCATGGAAGATAATTTCATAGGTGATAGTTTTCTTCTCAAAATATGCTCGATTGCGAGCCTTCCCAATAGCCCAACATAAATCCGCCAAACAGCATATGAACTTTACCCCCTTGAGGCCAGAGCCTTTTGACTCAGGGGATAAACAGAGCTAAGAAACTAGGTCGACATTGTTCACCAAGGCACTGAGCAGTACGATTACTTTTGGCACAATACAACCAAAGATAATCAGCATCCACTCTTCGTACATGTTTTAATATCTCTGCAACTTTGAAATAGTAATACATAGAAGCACATCCCAAGAACAAATGTTCAACACTTTCACGCTGAGAGCAAAAATAGCAGGAAGAGTCTCCCAGTCAGTTCCTTCTTCTCAAATTGTCTTTTGTGAGAATTGCTTGTTGCCAGATAAGCCACATGAAAATTTTAAATTTAATTTTAATGGGTAAGTCACATTCCAAATCAAATTATTAGAATCCCCCCTGGCCATTTGTCAACATTTATATAAACGGATTTAACTGTGAGATGCCCAGAATTATGTAAAGACCATCTGACAACATCCTCTTCTTCTCTGATCTCTATAGAAAACTACCTTCAAAATTGTAATTGCCATTGCCTGTGCTTTGCTAAAGAAAAATGCACATCATTAAAGTATTTGAGTTTCACCAGTTGTTGCCACATAATTTTCTCAAGCTTCTTCTAAGAAATGTTTAACTAATCTTGATGGAGCAGTAATGCACCTTGATTTAATTGATAATTCTTATTCTCCTTCGTTCCCTATTGCTTCTTTTATATAGTTCAGATTTCTAAATACTTAAAAAGAAAAGCATAGAAGCACCTCTCAATTGTCAGATTTGTGGTTGTTAAGGGGCGGCTGGGTGCACTGATTATTGCTCCTAAAAATCGAATGGGCTTAAACTTTTAATAGTATTTTTGTTCACATCTTCTTGGACATGTTGAAGCAATTTGTTAACTCGAACTAATCTATTGCGGATTATATATGTTAGAGATAGAGTCCTAGTATATCTGTATTCTGCTAGAGATAGAGTCCTGTTATCCTCTCCCTCATGTACATGTATATTATACTGGCCCATTGACCTCATAATGAATACAAGTGCTATTCATAACATGGTATCAGAGCCAATCTAGGGTTAGACGCGTTGTACTTGCGCCTCTGTCTTTTTCGGAGATTTTTCTCGTCGCCTCTACCTCTTTCACCGTCGCAGTCCTGTCCGACTCCCCTGTTCCTCTGCTGCTGCCGCCTGGAGGTCGCCGCCTGGAGCTGGAGTCGGAGCTCTGCCGTCCGACTTCTCTGCCACCTGGAGGTCGCCGCTGCCGCCGGACTCTGGCTCCTCTGCCGCCCGTCCGGCTCCTCTGCTATTCCACTCCGGCACCCGACGCTGACCGCCGCACCGCCCTCTACCGCTGCGGGCCACCGCTGCCCACCGTGGGTTGCTCGGTGGATTTCTCTGGACATCGTCGCTCCGGACGTCGTCGCTCGGAGATCGCCTCGCCGACCTTCTCCTGGAGACTGCGCTCGCAGCGGCGGCACTGCAGTCCTCTACCGTTCGACTCCAGCCACTCGCGCGGCAGTGGCACTGCGGCCGGCTCGCGTCTGCGCTGCTGGGGAGAGGGCGAGCCGCGTGAGTTGCGGGAGGACGTCTGGCAAGAGCACCGCAGCCGCGACGCGGTTCAAGGCCGCCGGATCGTTGATGCCCATCACAAGTTTCTGCCCTTTCTGGTTTTGTTTGAGACGCTGATTGGAACTCAAATAGATCTCACAAGCCAGCGTTAAGGGAGTTTGAGTTCCGTCCCAAAAAAAAATGTCGTCTTCTGGTTCTTCGGGAACGGTTTCTGTTCCTCGACGTCCAGTTATTTTTGATGGTCTCAATTATCGAGACTGGGTTCTCCATATGCGCCTTCATATGCATGGCCAGCGTCTTTGGAAGTTTCTTACTGGCGAATTATCCTGTCCGCCTCGTCCGGCTCCTCCTGCCACGCCTGTTGTTCCCAAGGAGGCCAATGATGCTGATCGCCAGAAGGCCTATGATGATTATGCTGATGCTGTAGAGTCATTCCAGACTCAGTTTTCTGCTCACAAGACATGGATCGATGGAGATGCTCGTGCCTCTGCTATTTTGGTTGCTAGCATGGAGGTGCATCTTACTGGTGACATTGTTGCTTTCTTGGGATTGAGGTTTCTTCTACCTCTGAGGGCTTTTTTCTCTCCCAAGAGAAGTATATCCAGGATCTTCTTGATCGTGCTTCTCTCACTGATGAGCATACAGCCGAGACTCCCATGGAGCTCAATGTTCACCTTCGACCTACTGATGGTGAACCTCTTGAGGATCCTACTCGCTATCGCCATCTTGTTGGGAGTCTTGTTTACCTTGGTGTCACTCGTCCTGACATTTCTTATCCAGTTCATATCCTGAGTCAGTTCGTTTCTGCTCCCACTCAGCTCCACTATAGTCATCTTCTTCGTGTTCTACGATATCTTCGTGGAACCATCTCTCGCCGTCTTTTCTTTCCACGCTCCAGCTCTTTACAGCTCCAGGCATACTCTGATGCTACATGGGCTAGTGATCACTCTGATCGTCGGTCCCTTTCTGCTTACTATGTTTTTCTTGGTGGTTCTCTCATTGCTTGGAATACTAAGAAGCAGACAGCAGTTTCCGTTTCGAGTGGTGAGGCTGAGTTGCGGGCTATGGCTCTTTTGACAGCAGAGGTTACTTGGCTACGGTGGTTACTTGAGGATTTTGGTGTTTCTGTTTCTACACCGACTCCTCTTTTATCTGACAGTACAGGGGCTATCAGCATTACTCGAGATCCAGTGAAGCATGAACTCACCAAGCACATTGGTGTCGGGACCCCGAATTTGCAAATCCGGACCCTCTGTGTATTCAGCACTAGTCCAGGAACGCGCTAGTGCACACAGTCTTAACATCGGTATATATCACAATCATACCATACGATACTATCAAAGTACTTTATTTAAATAATCAAAAGGGTTACTCGACCTTATGGCCAAGTTACAAATATATGCCTTGCAAGGCGAAACTTATTAAAAGAGAAATAGCGGCGGAAAATCAAATAAACTTAGTGGCGCCATCCGGATACCACAGCAACCTGATCGGGCTCGCATCCCTAAGTAGACGGGTCTTCTTGGAATTCCTTCTCCAAAGCTGGCGTAATCTCCTCTTCAACCGATATTGTGTTGAGGCAAGGGTGAGTACTTGGTACTCAGCAAGTCATGCACAGAATGCAAGCTAATATACTATATGCATGGCTTGGTACAAAGGAATAGCTCAGGGTATATTTGCGAAATGTGCTTTTGACAAGTAATATAAGTAGATTCAAAGCAAAGAGAAATAAGTAAAGCATAAATAACTTTTCAAGAAGTTTAAATAACATTTTTCCCATCCTAAACCATCTTTCCATCATCTTCTTTGTTAAACCAACCCATCTTTTCAAATCCAAGTTATTTTCAGAAAATCTAACCCTTGACTGTAATTCCCGAGCATTGTCCAAGATCTGTGGACTCGGCTATTCAAATAGATTCTACACTCTGCAGAGGTTATGCACTTTACCCACAAGATACAATCCACTCACCACGTCGGTAGTGAATCGCCATACAAGAGTATGCGAATGAGCGATCATAACAAAGCCTTTCTAAGCCTCAAACAACACAGGTGGTCCTCTCCAGACGTGCTCTACACCATCCCTTCCCTTAGCCAAGGCGAAGTATGGGACCAACACACCGTTAGATGGGTACCTGGCCACAGCCACGATACGCTCCCCCGTACACTCACACAAACGGTGTAACTGACACCCTGAGGCTCCACAAGTGAGTCCTTAGCGACTTAGTCAACTAGGGCCGTCCCATTCCAGCCATGTGGTTGCAAGTATGACCCAGTTCAAAGGCTTGCAAGGTTAAGTCCTTAGAGTGACCAGGGCAAGACTACCCGAAAAAACCAAATCAACACTCCCAATGCCACAACCGCCCACTGATTACTCTTGCCACATGCCCTGGCCGAATCATGCTTATCAAACCCCGCTTGATTACCATGCACCACGTGCCATCAACATCACATGATACTTTTCCAAAACAGGTTCAATATATCATTAAGTCCATATTAGCATTTGATTATCCAAAATCATGTCATGAGCACGTAGCAGGTCTAAGCAGTATACTACAACGATCTAAACCCATGTTGGCAATTTAATAATGTCCAACTAGTAAACCACAACTAGGGTGACAAGGGATCATGGCACATACTTAAGTAATCAAGGTGTCATATAGCAAATTGGTATTTATCTAACCCCTGTGTTTAAACAAAGTATCTTTCTAATTGAACTAGCATGCAATAGTTTAAATCAAAATAGATTTCAAATGGGATCAACCTGGTCAAAGCACAACTTGCCTTCAACAAGCACTTGCTCTTGGTCTTGAGTTGGATCCTGAGTCAATACTTCTCCTTCGAATCCCTCCGGCACTTCAACGTCTACTCGTAAAGCGTGCAAATAGCAAATACACAAATGAACACTATGCAAAAAGATCCCCAAAACTCCAAATAAAATCCATAAACAGAGAGAACATAATTTTCTGGATTTTTAGAAACTGGAATCGTCAAATTTGGAGTTAAAACACAAAAGTTATGATTATTTAAAGTTTAAATAATCAATTAAATAATTTTACAGAGAAAAACTTTAGTCCAAAAATTAAATAAAATTCATATTTAGGTAGATCTCAATTTTATACAAATTTAGAAATTTGAATCGCTCAAATCGGAGTTGAAACGCAAAAGTTATAAGCGTTTGAAGTTTGAATCTAAATTTGAATCAATATTTCGAATTAATAAATCATTTTCTTTTTCGGAAATTAATTATTGCGTCAGCATGGACACGTGGCAGCCTCTGATTGGCCTGCTGACGTCAGCCGGTCCATGGACTTGGTCCACGCTCGGCTTGGGTCTACCGTGGACTCGGTCCACGACTCTACGTGTCGCTGACATGTGGGCCCTCTCGGGTGACGTCATCGCTGACGTCAGCGGGGCTCAGCCCACGGTGCTGACAGGTGGGACCCATTGTGACGTCATGGGTGACGTCAGCGCCTGGCGGGGTCAGCCACTGACATGCGGCCCTTCTGACACGCGGGCCCGCTGGCGTCTGCCACACGCGACGCAGCGCTGGGCGGCGTTGACCGCGGCGGTCCATCTTCCCGACACGTGGCGCAATCTCAGCCGTTGGTTTGAAAATCAACGGCGCGGATTAGATCCAGGGTTAACACGTTGAAACTACTCGTTGCTCGTGGGCCGTTCGATCTAGATCGGACGGTCCAGATCTAATCCTATATTCGCCTTTGCTACAAAGACGCGTGGCAATTGTGAACCGCTGGATCTTGATCCAACGATTCGAATCCAATCGGGTTTGGGAACACGTGAGCTCACCTCAACCGTCCGATCTGGATCCGACGGTCCTCCGAGCTTCGCCAGGACGGCGATGGCTTCACGGCGGCGCTGGCTTGACCGGAGACGGGACGACGACGAGCCCGACGGGCGTTTGGGCGTGCTCGGCGAGATGAAACCTCTCTTGGTGCGCGTCTCGTCGCGGGGACTCGGATCTGAGCTCCTTCTCGGCGGAAGACGACGGACGACGGCAGCGGAAACCGGCGCAAACGCAGCGGAGGAAGAGACAACTCCGGCGAGCGATTGCGGCTCAACGGTGGCGGCTCCGGCGAGATGGC
Organism: Rhipidocladum racemiflorum; assembly: GCA_036346355.1. Taxonomy (NCBI): domain Eukaryota; kingdom Viridiplantae; phylum Streptophyta; class Magnoliopsida; order Poales; family Poaceae; genus Rhipidocladum; species Rhipidocladum racemiflorum. The sequence goes on from CM070586.1 coordinate 26,788,486, forward strand.
TCGGGGGAACGGGTGCGCAAGGATGAGGGCAACCTCGGGGGACGTCTCACGCTTTAAATAGCCTCGGCGTCCGTGCCCTAGACGGAAACCTAGTTCGCTACGGCGGCGGGCGCGGCGGCGAAGTCCGGCTCGGACTCGGCGAAGACGACGAAATCGTGGCCGTCCACGTGGCGCGATCAACGGCCACGATCGCACGGGCGCGATCGGATCCGGCCCGGTTACGGCTCGAACCGGTACGGGCTGATCTCAGCCGTTGGATCTTGATCCAACGGTTGGGATTGATTAGGGTTAGGAGTGGGTTCGGTCGAGTCAACTGGCTCGGGTCGGACTCGAGTCCGACTCGGTCGGATGAACAGTACTTGACCCGAGTTGGATTTTCCAGCGAATTAATATTTAAAATAATTCCCAGTAATTCATTTAATTCATTAAAAATAGCAAAAGACTCAGAAAAATTCCAGAAAAATTCTGGAAAATATTTTGGAACATTTTGGACTCAAATAAAATATTTCCGACAAAATTTTATTTGCAAAATTAAATTCTTTAATTATTTCAAAATGGAATAAATTCAAATAAATTCCAAATAAATCCAAATAAATTCCAGAAAATTCCAAAAATTCACCAAAGTGCCAAATCACACATGAATTTAAGAAAAGCAAAATTTTGGGATGTTACAAACCTCCCCCCCTTAATAGAATCTCGTCCCCGAGATTCAGGGCTTACTAAAGGAATAGGTTTGGAAATTCTTTCTTCAAATCCTCTTCGCGCTCCCAAGTCGCTTCGCTTTCTTCATGGTTGCTCCACTGAACTCTACAAAAACGGGTTGACTTGTTTCTAGTTTCTCGATCCATTGTGTCTAGAATCCTCACAGGATGTTCCTTATAAGTCAAATCCTCTTGCAACTCAATTGACTCTAGCGGTGTCTGTTCCTCAGGAACTCGGGGACACTTCTTTAACTGGGACACATGGAATACATCATGTACTCCTGCCAACGACTGTGGCAACTCCAGCTGATAAGCAACTTCACCTCTGCGACTCAAAATCTTAAATGGTCCAACATAACGGGGTGCGAGTTTCCCTTTGGCATGGAACCTCTTAACTCCCCTGAGAGGCGTAACTCTGAGGTATACAAAGTCTTCTAGTTCAAAACTCAAATCTCGCGACGATTGTCAAGATAACTCTTCTGTCGAGATTGGGCTATCTTCAACCTTTCCTAATTATGGCGATCCGCTCTTGACCTCTTGAAGAATATCAGGCCCAAAGACACGGCGCTCGCGGTCTTATTCCAATTCAATGGCGTCAGGCATGGTGCGACCATACAAAGGCCTCAAAGGTGACATCTCAGAACTAGCACGATAACTATTGTTGTAACTAAACTCGGCATACGGCAAACTTTTATCCCAAGAGGTAGCATAAGCCAATGCACAAGCTCTTAGCATATCTTCCGAATCTGGTTGACTCTTTCGGTCTGTCCATCCGTGCATGGATGATAAGGTATCTTGAAGTTCAAACGGGTCCCCATGGCTTCATGCAACTTATTCCGTAACCTTGAGGTAAATTGGGTACCTCTGTCTGATACAATCCTCTTTGGCACTCCGTGCAAACAAACAATCCTGATCATGTACAACTCGCTAACTTATCTCCCGAGTAAGTGGTCTTCACGAGGGATAAAATGGGCTACTTTAGTCAAGCGATCCACTATAACCCATATGGAGTCATAACCTCCTTGAGTCTTGACAAACCGGTAAATGAAATCCATTCCGATTTCCTCCCACTTCCACTTAGGTATTTTCAATTTGTAGCAATCCTGCTGGTCTCTCGATGCATTGCCTTGACTCTCCGGCATACGTCGCACAATGCAACATGCTCGGCAACTTCACGCTTCATACTCGGCCACCGTAATCTCTCCTTGAGATCCTGATACATCTTGGCGCTTCGGGATGAATCGAGTACTTAGAGTCATGGGCTTCTTCCAGAATCGATTGCTTTAACTCCTTTTGTTAGGCACACAAATGCGATCCTTCATCCATAACGTGCCTTGCTTGTCTAGCTTGAAATCCTTTGCCTTGCCTTCCTCCATTTTGGACTTAATCCTACGGATCTTGTCATCATCCTTCTGTCCTTCTCGGATCTGGTCCTCTAAAGTAGGCTTTACTTCCAAGGCGGCCAAGAATCCGCTAGGTACAACCTCAATCTTCATTTTCTGGAAATCCTCACATAACTCATCCTGACTTGTGGCTAGCAACGTACTCACGGTATGGCTCTTCCGACTCAGAGCATCGGCTACTACGTTGGCCTTCCCGGGATGGTAATGGATTCCAACATTATAGTCCTTGATTAACTCTAGCCATCTCCTTTGCCTCATATTCAGATCTGACTGGGTGAATATGTACTTAAGGCTCTTATGATCCGTATATACCTCACATCTGTTTCCGATCAGATAGTGACGCCATATCTTCAAAGCATGCACTACGGCAGCTAACTCTAGGTCATGTGTCGGATAATTTTCCTCATGCGGCCTCAACTGCCTTGATGCATAAGCGACGACCTTTCCATTCTGCATCAGCACACATCCAAGTCCTTGGCGCGATGCGTCACAATAAATATCGAAGCTTTGAGCAACATCCGGTAGAACTAACACCGGTGCTGATGTCAATCGCTTCTTCACTCTGAAATCCTTCCTCACATTCTCAAGCGTCCATGCAAACTTCTTTTCCTTCTTCAAGAATTGCGTAAGAGGTTTCGCAATTGTCGAAAAGCCTTCGATGAAACGGCGGTAATATCCTGCCATTCCAAGGAAACTCCGAATGGGTCACGCCTTCTACATTCCCAATGTAACACGCCTTCCACTTTGCTTGGATCTACGGCGACTCCTTCCGCGGTCATCACATGTCCAAGAAACTCCACCTTGTCCTTCCAAAAATCACACTTGCGAACTTGGCGAAAAGTTGCCGTTCCTCGGCTTTTCCAAAACTCGCCTTAAGTGTTCGGCATGTTCATCCTTTGTCTTGGAGTAGATTAGGATATCGTCTATGAATACGACGACAAACTTGTCCAAATATTCCATGAACACCTTATTCATCATATTCATGAAATAAGCGGCGCGCATTCGTCACCCAAAGGACATAATCAGTAAACTCGTAATGTCCATATCTTGACGAGAATGCGATCTTGAATATCTTACGATCGGATCTTCAACTGATGGTATCCCGATCTCAGATCAATCTTGGAGAAAACTCCGGCTCCTCTTAACTGATCAAACAAATCATCAATCCTAGGTAGCGGATACTTATTCTTCACGGTGACTTCATTGAGTGCACGGTAGTCAATGCACATCCTGAAACTCCCGTCCTTCTTCTTGACAAACAAAGCGGTGCTCCCCACGGCGAACTTGGTCCGATAAATCCTTTCTCCATTAACTCTTCCAAATTGTTTCTTCATCTCTACCAACTCCTCGGTAGACATCCGATAGGGTCTCTTTGCTATCGGTCTTTGTGCAGTACAAGCTCTATCACAAACTCTATGTCCTCGTCGCGGCATACCGGTAGATCCTCGGGAAAACGCCTGGGTACTCATTCACTACCGGACATCCTCTATGCTGATTGCCTTGGTAATGTTAACCATCAACTGTCCATCTCTAATCGCAGTGGCTTGAAATTCCACTTTCTTCCCACACTGCTCTCAATCGAGATAGTCCTTCGTCCACAATCAAATACGGCATTCTGATTGGATAACCAATCCATTCACAATATAACATCTAAGGAAAGCGTCACCAAAATTAGAATCGTTGCTAGGAACTCTATTCCATCTATTAGTATTCTCACCGGAACATCCTACTTCCGTTCGGAGTTCGAACTGTGGGTTTGAACTAAAAGCATGCACTTAAGTCTTGCAATTCTCAAGTCATTTCTAGCAGCAAAGCCTTGCGAAACAAAGCGAATCACGAAGCTCAGTCAAACAAAATCACAGGTGCATCGAAGTTAACAAGTAACTTACCCGATCTGACGTCGTAGCATTCCGCAGTTGCATCTGCGGTGACATGGTTGACTCGGCCTCTCACCACGGTGCAGGGTGTGGCTCTGATCTTTGGCGTCCTAGCTGGGGTGGTTCCTAGATTGAAGCGAATCGGGGTCGCTCTGCTGTCTTCTTCGGACAAGCTGTTGGCAAAGTGTCCTGGCTCGTTCTTGATTGTAACAGCGTCTCACTGTTCCTTCTTGTTGCACAGGGGTAGCGTTTCTAGCGGGGCTGGGGTTTGGTAGTTCTGATTGGCAGGTCTTGGTCTTTGGGGATGGTGTCCTCGTTGCATTACGTGGTTGGAATCAAGAATTGATTTGGTGCAACTCAGCGCCGCTATTGCGTTCCTCGACGTGATCCTTCTTTGTTGCATCCTGCGCTTCTGTTCTCATCCGGTTCCTTGCGCTTGTCCTCAAGAATAAGTGCCTTATTCACCAACTCTTGGAAATCTGGAAAGGTGTGGGTGATCAACCCTACTTGCAATCCTGAGTTAAGTCCCTTCATAAAGCGAGGCTATGCGGATTTATCTGTCGCTACATCCTCAGTGCGTAGCGTGCTAGGCTGTGTGAACTTGTTCGGGTAGTCGGCCACCGGGCCGATTACCTTGCCTCGGTCTCTGAACCCCTCCTTCTTAAGGTCCATAATTCCTTCGAGGCACGTGATCTTTGTCGGAATGCGTGAACTCTTCCCAAGTGATATCTTGAGGGTTCTCTGCGTGGCACGAAGTTCTCCCACCATTCGTAATTTGTTCCTTCCAACTGATGAGAAGCGTAAAGTACCTTCTCATTCCCTATGCATTGAGCTATGTGTAGCTTCCTCTCAATTGATCTTAACCAATCATCGGCCTCCAATGGATTGGCATTTCCAGAGAAAGTGGGTGGGTGAGTCCTCATGAACTCTGACAGCCTTGTATTCTGGCGTGGTCCCTGATTAACTTGATTAGCAGTGGCCTGAGCAGTGACGTGCTGCATTTGTTGCATCATAGCATGCATCAACTGGGTCTGAGCAGCAAGAAATGCTCCAAAATTCTGCACATCCAGTGGCGGTGCTGGTGCTCCATCATTGGGGTTTTCTGTTGGGCGAGATCCACTCCCATTGCTTCCAAAGTTCCCACGGGTGTTCACCATCTGTCGATTTGCTCTAGGTTTAGAGATGAGAGGGAAACAAGAATAGACAAGTAATATGGAACTTATGCGGGGCGAAAGGGGTAACTTAAGGTCCAACTTTATTATTAATAACTTGGTATGGCTGCTTACAATGCCTAAGGGCCTTGCAACACATACTGCACACTCAGCAAACAAAGCAAATCCAAATCGAACTAACTCTGGAGTCTAACGCCTAAAGGGTGACTCTTTATTTTATGACGCGACTCGGCGAAGGAGTCTCACTATAGAACCTAAGCTCACTCATCGAGAAAACCTCCATCTGTCACAAGAGTGCTTTACGTAAGAACTCGAAATTTTCAAATTGTGACAAGGTAAGGGAAAATTTCAGCAAGAGACGAGAAAAGAGAGAAGGGGATAAGTCGAGATGTCATTTCTTGTCTTCACAAATTTTTAGCTTTAGAAAATAGGTTTTATCCTCACTACGACCATTCTAGCTTAGGGTTGAGCCTACTGATCAAGTATGGCTCGATACCACCTCTGTCGGGACCCCGAATTTGCAAATCCGACCCTCAGTGTATTCAGCACTAGTCCAGAACGCGCTAGTGCACACAGTCTTAACATCGGTATATATCACAATCATACCATACGATACTATCAAAGTACTTTATTTAAATAATCAAAAGGGTTACTCGACCTTATGGCCAAGTTACAAATATATGCCTTGCAAGGCGAAACTTATTAAAAGAGAAATAGCAGCAGCGGAAAATCAAATAAACTTCGTGGCGCCATCCAGTATACCACAGGCAGTCGATCGGGCTCGCATCCCTAAGTAGACGGGTCTTCTTGGAGTTCCTCCTCCAAAGCTGGCGTAATCTCCTCTTCAACTGATATTGTGTTGAGGCAAGGGTGAGTACTTGGTACTCAGCAAGTCATGCACAGAATGCAAGCTAATATACTATATGCATGGCTTAGTACAAAGGAGTAGCTCAGGGTATATTTGCAGTAAACAGCTTTTGACAAGTAATATAAGTAGATTCGAAAGCAGTAGAAATAAGTAAAGCATAAATAACTTTTCAAGAAGTTTAAATAACATTTTTCCCATCCTAAACCATATTTCCATCATCTTCTTTGTTAAACCAACCCATCTTTTCAAATCCAAGTTATTTTCAGAAAATCTAACCCTTGACTGTAATTCCCGAGCATTGTCCAGTACCGTGGACTCGGCTATTCAAATAGATTCTACACTCTGCAGAGGTTATGCACTTTACCCACAAGATACAATCCACTCACCACGTCAGCCGTGAATCGCCATACAAGAGTATGCGAATGAGCGATCATAACAAAGCCTTCTAAGCCTCAAACAACACAGGTGGTCCTCTCCAGACGTGCTCTACACCATCCCTTCCCTTAGCCAAGGCGAAGTATGGGACCAACACACCGTTAGATGGGTACCTGGCCACAGCCACGATACGCTCCCGCATAATCACACAAACGGTGTAATCGACACCCTGAGGCTCCACAAGTGAGTCCTTAGCGACTTAGTCAACTAGGGCCGTCCCATTCCAGCCATGTGGTTGCAAGTATGACCCAGTTCAAAGGCTTGCAAGGTTAAGTCCTTAGAGTGACCAGGGCAAGACTACCCAAAACCAAATCAACACTCCCAATGCCACAACTGCCCACGATTACTCTTGCCACATGCCCTGGCCGAAATCATGCTTATCAAACCCCGCTTGATTACCATGCACCACGTGCCATCAACATCACATGATACTTTTCCAAAACAGGTTCAATATATCATTAAGTCCATATTAGCATTTGATTATCCAAAATCATGTCATGAGCACGTAGCGTGTCTAAGCGTTATACTACAACGATCTAAACCCATGTTGGCAATTTAATAATGTCCAACTAGTAAACCACAACTAGGGTGACAAGGGATCATGGCACATACTTAAGTAATCAAGGTGTCATATAGCAAATTGGTATTTATCTAACCCCTGTGTTTAAACAAAGTATCTTTCTAATTGAACTAGCATGCAATAGTTTAAATCAAAATAGATTTGAAATGGGATCAATATGGTCAAAGCACAACTTGCCTTCAAAAAGCACTTGCTCTTGGTCTTGAGTTGGATCCTGAGTCAATACTTCTCCTTGAATCCCTCGCACTTCAACGTCTACTCGTAAAAGCGTGCAAATAGCAAATACACAAATGAACACTATGCAAAAGATCCCCAAAACTCCAAATAAAATCCATAAACAGAGAGAACATAATTTTCTGGATTTTTAGAAACTGGAATCGTCAAATTTGGAGTTAAAAGCATAAAAGTTATGATTATTTAAAGTTTAAATAATCAATTAAATAATTTTACAGAGAAAAACTTTAGTCCAAAATTAAATAAAATTCATATTTAGGTAGATCTCAATTTTATACAAATTTAGAAATTTGAATCGCTCAAATCGGAGTTGAAACGCAAAAGTTATAAGCGTTTGAAGTTTGAATCTAAATTTGAATCAATATTTCGAATTAATAAATCATTTTCTTTTTCGGAAATTAATTATTGCGTCAGCATGGACACGTGGCAGCCTCTGATTGGCCTATCGGCGTCGGTAGGTCCATGGACTTGGTCCACGCTCGGCTTGGGTCACATGGACTCGGTCCACGACTCGATGTCGCCGACATGTGGGCCCTCTCGGGTAGCGTCATCGGCCCGACGTCGGGCTCGGCCACGGTCTTGGCGGTGGGACCCATTGTGACGTCATGGGTGACGTCGGCGCCTGGCGGGTCGACCATCGACATGCGGCCCCTCGACACGCGGGCCCGTCGGCGTCCTGCACGCCAGCGTGGGCGGCGTTGACGCGGCGGTCCATCTTCCCCGACACGTGGCGCAATCTCGGTAGTTGGTTTGAAAATCAGCGGCGCGGATTAGATCCAGGGTTAACACGTTGAAACTACTCGTTGCTCGTGGGCCGTTCGATCTAGATCGGACGGTCCGGATCTAATCCTATATTCGCCTTGCGCTACGACGCGTGGCAATTGTGAACCGTTGGATCTTGATCCAACGATTCGAATCCAATCGGGTTTGGGAACACGTGAGCTCACCTCAACCGTCCGATCTGGATCCGACGGTCCTCCGAGCTTCGCGGACGGGCGATGGCTTCACGGCGGCGCCGCTTGGCCGGAGACGGGGACGGCAACGAGCCCGACGGCGTTTGGGGCGTGCTCGGCGAGATGAAACCTCTCTTGAGTGCGTCTCGTCGCGGGGACTCGGATCTGGGCTCCTTCGGCGGAAGACGACGACGACGGCGGAAACCGGCGCAAACCGCAGCGGAGGAAGAGACAACTCCGGCGGCGATTGCGGCTCAACGGTGGCGGCTCCGGCGAGATGGCTCGAGAACGGGTGCGCAAGGATGAGGGCAACCTCGGGGACGTCTCACGCTTTAAATAGCCTCGGCGTCCGTGCCTAGACGGAAACCTAGTTCGCTACGGCGGCTGGCGCGGCGCGAAGTCCGGCCCGGACTCGGCGAAGACGACGAAATCGTGGCCGCCCACGTGGCGCGATCAACGGCCACGATCGCCTGGCGCGATCGGATCCGGCCGATTCGCGGCTCGAACTGATGCCGATCTCGGCCGTTGGATCTTGATCCAACGGTTGGGATTGATTAGGGTTAGGAGTGGGTTCGGTCGAGTCAATCGGCTCTGCCGGACTCGAGTCCGACTCGGTCGGATGAACATTACTTGACCCGAGTTGGATTTTACATCGAATTAATATTTTAAATAATTACCAGTAATTCATTTAATTCATTAAAAATAGCAAAAGACTCGAAAAATTCCGTAAAAATTACGGAAAATATTTTGGAACATTTTGGACTCAAATAAAATATTTCCGACAAAATTTTATTTGCAAAATTAAATTCTTTAATTATTTCAAAATGGAATAAATTCAAATAAATTCCAAATAAATCCAAATAAATTCCAGAAAATTCCAAAAATTCACCAAAGTGCCAAATCACACATGAATTTAAGAAAAGCAAAATTTTGGGATGTTACAATTGGTGTTGATGCTTCTTATATGAGGTCACAGGTACAAGATGAGGTTGTGGCTCTTCAGTATGTGCCTTCAGAGCTCCAGTTAGCAGATTTCTTCACGAAGACACAGACTAAAGCTTATCATAACTTTTTCCCCTCCAAACTTAGTGTTGTTGATCCACCATGAGTTTGAGGGGGGGGTGTTAGAGATAGAGTCCTAGTATATCTGTATTCTGCTAGAGATAGAGTCATGTTATCCTCTCCCTCATGTACATGTATATATACTGGCCCATTGGCCTCATAATGAATACAAGTGCTATTCATAACAATATATTTTCAGAACACAAAATGCCAGCGATGTATCTGTTATGAAATCGACATGCACAAAAGTAAGAAATAGATAAAATCAAATCAAAATTAAGAATAAGAGACACAGATTTAACGTGAAAAACCCTTGCGGGGAAAAACCACATGCACCGACCGGAAAAATATTTCACCATTACCTAGAGAGTTACAAAACGCTGGGAATTACAAGATATGTCTTTTTCTCTTTAGCTTACAAGAAGGTATTTATAGATGGTGGCGATCTTCATTGTGCTCCGCCAAACATGAGCTTCTAAATTTGGATCATATATCAACAGTATGGCCTCAACTACAGGGTAAGGTGTTAATAAAACTACTCCCTCCAGTTTGATAATAGATTTCGTTTTGGACATCGACACAGTCTTCAAAACACAACTTTGACCGCTAATTTTTATTATAATATATTTATAAAACGCAATAAAATTATAATATTATGAAAGTACTTCTCAAGACAAATCTACACATATAATTTTCATATATCCAATTTAAATATTTAAAAATATATCGATAGTCAAAGTTTTAGAAGTTTGATCATCACTATGTCGAAAACGACATCTATTATCAAACTAGAGGGAGTACTTAATAAGGCGTGAATTAATAAATATGGACAGATGCAAAGTGGGAGATGACTTCAGTGCACTGTGGAGATATAAGTCAGTAGACTGTTTAGTCATTGTAGCATCCTATATATTTCGTACGTATATACGATCGATGAGAGAAACAACGGGTAGGTGGGATGGGATCATGGCATTGTGCGATGCGGATCTACCTCAGGGCCCTCCCGTGGTGCCAAGTGGAGACGTGGAAGCTCCGACGTCAAAGCTCATGGATCCCATGCTGCTGATGGCGGTGCGCAGCGGTGATTCCAAGCTCATCGATTTTAAGGTTCGCCCCGAGGCTAGTGAGCAAAGGTTGTCAGGGAGTTGTTTCGGAACATGACACTATCAGCCATGTTTCATCTTCTTGTTGCGAATGCCGCGAAGGTACTCTGGCCTCACCCTTTTTTGTGTATATATCCCTAAACGTGTGATTTGCCATAACCTGGTGATCTCGCAGGGTCTGCATGCAAGAAGACTTTCGCCGTAGCTACGAGGTCTCAGGTCGATTCAAAGCAGGTCAAAGTCGATGCTCTTCGTGCGGAGAAGTCCAAGCTGGAGGGCCGGGTCGCCAAGCTGGGCTGTTGTGACGCGAGTTGGGCCCTAGAAGCGACAGTGAATTGTTCGACCGATACTTTGATTTATAAAATAACTAGCTGAATTCATGTGCCGTTTGTGTGCTCTAAACATCGAAATTATTTTTGAAAGAATGTTTCCCTTGCTGGCAAAATTGTAGTAACAAATGTTTTTCAAACAACTGTTGATGGCTGCTAGACCAATTCGTCCTCAGTTCTCACCCACGAAGCTGCCCAACAACGAAATTGTAGTAATTAAATAACAAAATGGAGTTCAGTACTTATTTTTTTTCTTTTTTCTTTCAGATTTATTGCTGTAGTATACTGATTATCGTTGATCACCAGTAAGAAGGTATTTTCTGAAATTTCGGGATGATTATTTAAACTTTTTTATTATTGAAGCGTGCATAGTTTGGTAGGTTCATGCCAACAAATTAAAGCAATCACGCAAATGCCAAGGTCATTACGAACTAGTAATTTGTAACAAGAGGATATACTAAAGGAACCATGCGTGTTGAACTGGAGGACGTGATATTACTTGACTACAGTCCTATACTGACAGATTTATGATGTTAGAAAATCATTGTAAAGGACTATCACCACTACAGAAATACTTATATTAGACTCACCATCACAGACGATTTTCAAAAACCGTCTGTAATATAGAACATCACAGACGATTCTATAAACCAACCGTCAGTGAAACTATCACAGACCATTCCTCGTTTGCCATCACGGACGGTTTGAATACAAAACCGTCTGTGAATTTATCACAGACGGTTTTATGAAATAACCGTCTGTGATCTATCACAGACGGTTTAGTGTATATAACCGTCTGTAATATATCACCGACGGTTTGTACACATCACCGTCTGTAATCTTCCCTATATCACAGACGGTTATTTTATAGAACCGTCTGCGATAAAGTTTGCCTATATATAGGCCTGAGCGCAAGTTCGAGTTTGTGGTCACCGGCTGGGATGGAATGCTAAGACCGTTATATCACCGACGGTTTGGCAATAGTACCGTCTGTAAGCTTATATAATAGGTGATTCTTGTGATCTAATTAAGGTTAGTAATGGATAATTGCATTATATATATTAATTCAGATCTAAGGTGTAACATCCTCAAAATAAAAGAAAGTAGAGATAAATTAAAATTTTTAATTTATTATTTTAAATTGAGCTTTTAGTATTTTGTGAACTTCTTTGAACTTTGTTGCACAAGAAAAACCATCTGTTTTATTTTACAAACGGAATCTTAACCTTGTTTATCAAAAACAAATGTAGCATCAGATCAAAAATAAAATGTATTTCCTACATTACCTTTATATCATCTCTACAAATAAATTTTCAAAAGGAATTAAAATGATTTGTTGCTTAGGACAAGTCAAAAACAGTTTTGATTAATTTGGGCCTACTTCAATTAAAAGAATTGTATAAAGATAAATTTAAATATTCCGGCTCTAATCTTTTATTTTGGAATAGATATAATTATGAGACAATATGATAAAAGTTTCAATGTCATTTTGGATACTTAGAAAATCCGTCTTTACAAAAAAACTTATTTCCTCATTAAGCATTTCGTCGCTGAACCTGAGCATGATCAATTGCATCGCTAATTGGAGCAAGACAAACAGTAAAGCATTTGAAACTTCATTAGTCTAATGAAGTTGCTCACTTGAGATAATTCCAAGACTAAGCATCCCATCACCAATTTGAGCATGATCTAAAACGTTCGAAATTTTGGTTAAAAGTCTGTCACCTCAAAAGTTTTCGGAATTACCCAACTTTGTGAATTGGATAGCTCAGTACTTCAACCATCAAGTGACTAATTCAGACATTTCCAAACTTAATTATTTCCTCACCAATTTTAACGAGATCTATTGCAACCAAAATATCATTCAAAGACCTATGAACTCAAGCGTTATTCTAACTAATTGGTTATGTCCGATGTTTGAAAGCAGCGAGCAAGGCCAAATATACTTTTAACAAAAGAAATTCAGAATCTCCAAAACATACAAAACATCGCTCAAACTCTCTTGGCACATAACCTTGAAGAGAAACTATATTGGACCAATTAATCGCTAAGGTTGTCGATTCGATGCTTCCAACCAAACAAGTGACCATTTCAGAACTCAGATTAAACAAGACCAAAGGCCTTTGAGCTCAAGCATTGTTCCAAATTAACTAGTTTCGTATCAGATGCTTGAAATGACAAGGGCAAGACCTGACAAACTGAAAATATCCAATCCTCACTTAAACACCTACTAGACTAAAGAATCATAAGAACTCATGGGGCAGATCAAATGCAAATCCAACTAGAGATTTACGGATCTCTTTACACCAATGCAATGCCTCCTCTCTGCCAAGGATGCAACAGCGCAGTGCATGCCACAACTCGCTGAACCAACCTGGCAGCGCATCTGCTTCTCTATCCTCTCTCCCTGCCATGTGGCCCCTGGGGCCACGCGACAGCCTCCCTCTCCCTTTCCTTCCTTCCCTCTCTGCTCTTTCACGCGCGCGAGCTCTGAAGATCGCCGCAGCACCAATCCCTTACTTCCGCCATCGCGGCCGCCCGGCTTTGGTCATTGCGTGGCGAGCCACCCCGTTGGTTCTCCTCGCTTTGGTCAAGATCCTCAAGCCCATTCTGCTGTGGCAACGCCCAATCCTTGCTCTCTGCATCGCACCGGACCAACGCCACCACGACTGGCGATGCCGTAGTCGCTCTTCGCGTGTGCGCAAGACCCGCTGAAAAGCCTCATCACCGGCGCCTCCTCCAATTGCCGCCGAGCTTGGGCTCACGAGCATTTCCAAATTGGACTCCCTCTCCCTCTACTTAAGCACCTTCACCCGTCCTTGGCTCTCTGCTCCTGCCCACTCCCTCACCAAGCCATTAGTGGGCGGCGAGCCTCGCATGGAACTTCCGAATCACGGAGTAAGCCGCGAAGGGGTAAGCGGCAATTGCTGCGTTCTCCACTGCTCCATTATCCGATTTCGCCGAGCTAGAGAATCGCCCTGACCTCCTTGTTCTCCTCCTCACCTCAATTTTCAGCCTGGACCACCGGGACGCCGCCGCGCCGGCCTTCGTCTTCCTCGGTTCCGGCGCACGGTGACAGCTCGCCTCGGCCCTCATCTCTCACGGTGAGCTCCCCAGTCCGAGTCCCCTCACCTCACTGATGCTCCCCGACCCTTCTACCTTCCTTCTACGCCGCCCTTGCACCGTCACGGCTCGCCGCCGTTGCCGCCTGCGCCCACCTCCGGTGCTAGCCATCTCCGGTAGCTCCCGGACCGAATCGACTAGCGCCCTAGGTTCCCAAGTCACCCTATTGCTCCTCCTGCCCACGCTCGGCCGCCTCCGGCCTCCGCTCGCCGCCGGCGAGGCCGCCTCTTCCCTTGCTCTGCTATCTGTGGCTGACAGCCGGTCTCAAGGAGTCAGTCTCATACGTGAAACAACCAGTTCAACCCTATGGCAAAAGTACGTTTCCCCTGTTAGGAAACGTATTTTGTGATTTTAGGATTATTTTACCACCCGAACTAATTGATTTGTTTATAACTTTCACATTATAGCTCCAAATCAAGTCAAACTGTCGGGACCCCGAATTTGCAAATCCGGACCCTCTGTGTATTCAGCACTAGTCCAGGAACGCGCTAGTGCACACAGTCTTAACATCGGTAAATATCACAATCATACCAATCGATATTATCAAAGTACTTTATTTAAATAACCAAACTGGTTACTTGACCTCATGGTCAAGTTACAAAATGTATGCCTCGTAGGGGCGAAACTTATTCAGAGAGAAACAATAGCGCGGAAAATCAAATAAACTTCGTGGCGCCATCCAAGATACCACAGCAACCGATCGGGCTCGCATCCCTAAGTAGACGGGTCCTCTTGGAACTCCTCCTCCGAACTGGCGTAGTCTCCTCTTCAAGCGGTATTGTGTTGAGGCAAGGGTGAGTACTTGGTACTCGACAAGTCATGCAAGAATGCAAGCTAATATACTATATGCATGGCTTGGTACAAAGGAATAGCTCAAGGTATATTTGCGATAAACAGCTTTTGACAAGTAATAAAAGTAGATTCGAAGCGAGAAATAAGTAAAGCATAAATAACTTTTCAAGAAGCTTAACAAACATTTTTCCCATCCTAAACCATATTTCCATCATCTTCCTTGTTAAACCAACCCATCTTTTCAAAACCAAGTTATTTTCGTAAAGTCTAACCCTTGATCGTAATTCCCGAGCATTGTCCAAGATCTGTGGACTCGGCTATTCAAATAGATTCTACACTCTGCAGAGGTTATGCACTTTACCCACAAGATACAATCAAACACCACAAAGGCGAGTTCGTAACAAAGCCTTTGGAAGCCTCAAACAACACAGTGGTCCTCTCTCGATGCGTGCTCTACACCATCCCTTCCCTTAGCCAAGGCGAAGTATGGGACCAACACACCGTTAGATGGGTACTGGCCACAGCCACGATACGCTCCCCGTACAATCACACAAGCGGTGTAATCGACACCCTGAGGCTCCACAAGTGAGTCCTTAGCGACTTAGTCAACTAGGGCCGTCCCATTCCAGCCATGTGGTTGCAAGTATGACCCAGTTCAAAGGCTTGCAAGGTTAAGTCCTTAGAGTGACCAGGGCAAGACTACCCGAAAAACCAAATCATCACTCCCAATGCCACAACTGGCCCACTGATTACTCTTACCACATGCCCGGTCCGAAATCTGTTTATCAAACCCCAGTTGATTACCATGCACCACGTGCCATCAACATCACATGATACTTT
This sequence comes from Rhipidocladum racemiflorum, assembly GCA_036346355.1. Taxonomy (NCBI): domain Eukaryota; kingdom Viridiplantae; phylum Streptophyta; class Magnoliopsida; order Poales; family Poaceae; genus Rhipidocladum; species Rhipidocladum racemiflorum. Next base: position 26,803,958 of record CM070586.1, read on the forward strand.
TCCAAAACAGGTTCAATATATCATTAAGTCAATATTAGCATTTGATTGTCCAAAAATCATGTCATGAGCACGTAGCAGGTCTAAGCGACATACTACAAGCGGTCTAAACCCATGTTGGCAATTTAATAATGTCCAACTAATAAACCACAACTAGGGTGACAAAGGGTCATGGCACATACTTAAGTAATCAAGGTGTCATATAGCAAATTGGTATTTATCTAACCCCCAGGTTTAAACAAAGTATCTTTCTAATTGAACTAGCATGCAATAGTTTAAATCAAAATAGATTTCGAAATAGGATCAACATGGTCAAAGCACAACTTGCCTTCAAAAGCACTTGCTCTTGGTCTTGAGTTGGATCCTGAGTCAACACTTCTCCTTGAATCCTTCCAGGCACTTCAACGTCTACTCGTAAAGCGTGCAAATAGCAAATACACAAATAAACACTATGCAAAAAGATCCCAAAACTCCAAATAAAATCCATAAACAGAGAGAACATAATTTTCTGGATTTTTAGAAACTGGAATAAATCAAATTTGGAGTTAAAAGCATAAAAGTTATGATTATTTAAAGTTTAAATAATCAATTAAATAATATTTCAGAGAAAAACTTTAGTCCAAAAATTAAATAAAATTCATATTTAGGTCGATCTCAATTTTATACAAATTTAGAAATTTGAATCACTCAAATCGGAGTTGAAGCATAAAAGTTATAAGCGTTTGAAGTTTGAATCTAAATTTGAAATCATTATTTGAATTAATAAATCATTTTCTTTTCGAAATTAATTATTGCGTCGAGCAATGACACGTGGCGACTTCTGATTGGTCGGTGGCGTCGGTAGTCCATGGACTTGGTCCACGCTCGGCTCGGGTCCACCGTGGACTCGGTCCATGGCTCAAGTCTCGACATGTGGGACCCACTGTCGGTCGCGGGTCTCACGCCAGCGGTGGCGTGTGGGCCCTCTCGACATGCGGGCCCGCGTGTCGGGGACAGCGCTCACACGCAGCGTGCGGCGCTGACGGCGTCGGTCCACCTTCCCAACCGCGTGGCGCCAATCTCGGTAGTTGGTTTGAAAATCAGCAGCGCGGATTAGATCCAGGGTTTAACACGTTGAAACTACTCGATGCCGTGGGCCGTTCGATCTAGATCGGACGGTCCGGATCTAATCCTATAATCGTCTTCGCTCACGGCGCGTGGCGATTGTGAACCGTTGGATCTTGATCCAGCGGTCCGCATCTAATCGGGTTTCTAGGGTTTGGGAAAACACGTGAACTCACCGTTGCCGTCCGTCTGGATCCAACGGTGCCTGGCTTCGGGGCGGCGATGGCACGCGGCGGCCGCTTGACCGGAGACGAAGACGACGACCTCCCTGCGGCGGGCGTGCAACTCCTGGCGTGAAGGCCGGGCACTCCCACGCTGGCGCGACACACGGCGATCTCCGTTACAGGCTTGATGGCGTCGGAGAACGGCGGAGACGGCGGGAATCAACAAAACACCGCGGCGGAAGACTCCCTCCACTCGGCGAGCAATAACGGCGAGGCGGTGGGGATCCTAAGCGGCGCGAGCTAGGGTTTCGGAACCGGCGTGGGATGGCGATCCTCGGGGTATGCCCCGGGCTTTAAATAGCCTCGGCGTCCGTGCAGAAAACGGAGACCTAGCTCTCCACGGCGGCGGACACGGCGGCGGCGTCCGGCTCGGACTCGGGCGGAGACGACGACGGAGAGCCGTACACGTGGCACGATCGACGGCCACGATCGCACGGGCGCGATCGGATCCGGCGGATCTGGCTCGAAGCCGTCTGGCGCATCTCAGCCGTTGGATCTTGATCCAACGGTTGGGATCAATTAGGTTTTCAAGTTGGTTCGGTCGAGTCAACTGGCTCGGGTCGGACTCGAGTCCGACTCGGGTTCGACTTCGATCGGATGAACGATGCTTGACCGAGTTGGATTTTCCAGCGATTTAATAATTAAAATAATTCCCGATAATTCATTTAATTCATTAAAAATAGCAAATGACTCGAGAAAAATTCAGAAAAATTACGGAAAATATTTTGGATCATTTTGGACTCAAATAAAATATTTCCAACAAAATTTTATTTGCAAAATTAAATTCTTTAATTATTTCAAAATGGAATAAATTCAAATAAATTCCAAATAAATCCAAATAAATTCGAGAAAATTCCAAAAATTCACCAAAGTGTCAAATCACACATGAATTTAAGAAAAGCAAAATTTTGGGGTGTTACAAACCTCCCCTTAATAGAATCTCGTCCACAGAGATTCAGGGGCTCACTAAAGGAATAGGTTTGGAAATTCTTTCTTCAAATCCTCTTCGCGCTCCCAAGTCGCTTCACTTTCTTCATGGTTGCTCCACTCGAACTCTGAGAATCGGGTTGACTTGTTTCTAGTTTCTCGATCCATTGTGTCCGTAATCCTCACGGGATACTCCTTATAAGTCAAATCCTCTTGCAACTCAATTGACTCTAGCAGTGTATGCATTCCTCGGGAACTCGGAGACACTTCTTCAATCGGGACACATGGAATACATCATGCACTCCTGTTAACGATTGTGGCAACTCCGGTGATAAGCAACTTAGCCTCTGCGGCTCAAAATCTTAAATGGTCCAACATAGCAGGTGCAAGTTTCCCTTTGGCATGGAACCTCTTAACTCCCCTGAGAGGCGTAACTCGAGGTAAACAAAGTCTTACAGGTTCAAAACTCAAGTCTCGGCGACGATTGTCAAGATAACTCTTTTGTCGTGATTGGGCTATCTTCAACCTTTCCTAATCATAGCGATCTGCTCTTGACCTCTTGAAGAATATCAGGCCCAAAGACACGGCGCTGCGGTCTCATTCCAATTCAATGGCGTCCGACAGGTCGACCATCTGATGCCTCAAAAGGTGACATCGTAAACTAGCCTCGATAACTATTGTTGTAACTAAACTCGGCATACGGCAAACTCTTATCCCAAGAGGTAGCATAAGCCAATGCACAAGCTCTTAACATATCCTCCGAGAATCTGGTTGACTCTTTCGGTCTGCCCATCCGTCTGTGGATGATAAGGCAGATCTTGAAGTTTAAACGGGTTCCCATGGCCTCATGCAACTTATTCCGAACCTTGAGGTAAATTGGGTACCTCTGCATCCGATACAATCCTCTTTGGCACTCGTGCAAACAAACAATCCTGATCATGTACAACTCTGCTAACTTATCTCCCGAGTAAATGGTCTTCACGGGATAAAATGGGCTACCTTAGTCAAGCGATCCACTATAACCCATATGGAGTCATAACCTCCTTGAGTCTTGACAAGCCGGTAATGAAATCCATTCCGATTTCCTCCCACTTCCACTCAGGTATTTTCAGTGGTGTAGCAATCCTGCTGGTCTCGATGCATTGCCTTGACTCTCTGGCATACGTCGCACAATGCAACATGCTCGGCAACTTCACGTTTCATACTCGGCCACCAGAATCTCTCCTTTAGATCCTGATACATCTTGGCGCTTCCAGGGTGAATTGAATACTTAGAGTCATGGGCTTCTTCCAGAATCAGTTGCTTTAACTCCTTTTTGTTAGGCACACAAATGCGATCCTTCATCCACAACGTGCCTTGCTCATCCAACTTGAAGTCCTCTGCCCTGCCTTCCTCCTTTTTGGACTTAATCCTACGGATCCTGTCATCATCCTTCTGTCCTTCTCGGATCTGATCCTCTAGGGTAGGCTTTACTTCTAATGCGGCCAAGAATCCGCTAGGTACAACCTCAATCTTCATTTTCTGGAAATCCTCACATAACTCATCCTGACTTGTGGCTAGCAACGTACTCACGGTATGGCTTTTCCGACTCAGAGCATCGGCTACTACGTTGGCCTTCCCGGGATGGTAATGGATTCCAACATTATAGTCCTTGATCAACTCTAGCCATCTCCTCTGCCTCATATTCAGATCCGACTGGGTGAATATGTACTTAAGGCTCTTATGATCCGTATATACTTCACATCTGTTGTAACACCCCAAAATTTTGCTTTTCTTAAATTCATGTGTGATTTGGCACTTTGGTGAATTTTTGGAATTTTCTGGAATTTATTTGGATTTATTTGGAATTTATTTGAATTTATTCCATTTTGAAATAATTAAAGAATTTAAATTTGCAAATAAATTTTTGTTGGAAATATTTTATTTGAGTCCAAAATGATCCAAAATATTTTCCGTAATTTTTGGAATTTTTCTCGAGTCATTTGCTATTTTTAATGAATTAAATGAATTCTCGAATTATTTTAAATATTAATTATTTGGAAAATCCAACTTGGGTCAAGTATCGTTCATCCGACCGAAGTCGACTCGAGTCCGACCGAGCCGATTGACTCGGCCGAACCCACTCCTAACTCCTAATCAATCCCAACCGTTGGATCAAGATCCAACGGCCGAGATCCGTCCGACCAGACTGAAGCCGTGTCCCGATCGGACCGGTCGCGCCGCGCGATCGTGGCCGTTGGTTGTGCCACGTGGGACGGCCACGATTTCATCGTCTCCGCCGAAGTCCGAAGCCGACTCCGCCGCCGTGTCGCCGCCGTGAGAGCTAGGTCTCCGTTTTGCCGCAGGCCGAGGCTATTTAATGCCCGGCATACCCCGAGGATCGCCATCCCACGCCGGTTCGAAACCTAGCTCGCGCCGCTAGGATCCCCACCGTCTCGCCGTTATTGCTCGCCGGAGTTGGAAGTCTGCTCGCCGCGATTAAACGCCGATATTCTTGCCGTCGTCGTCCTCGCCGTCATCAAGCCAGATCCGGATTCCCCAAGACGAGGCAGCGTTCGGAGTACCCTCACTTCAGCCGGAGCGCGCCCGAACGCCGACGGCAAGGTCGTCGCCCGTCTCCGGTCAAGCCCGGTAGCCGCCGCGTACCATCGCCGTCCACGAGCCAGGCACCGTTGGATCCGGTCGGACGGCAGCGGTGAGTTCACGTGTTTCCCAAACCCTAGAAACCCGACAGATGCGGACCGTTGGATCAAGATCCAGCGGTTCACAATCGCCACGTCTTGTAGCAAAGGCGATTATAGGATTAGATCTGGACCGTCCGATCTAGATCGAGCGGCCCACGAGCATCGAGTAGTTTCAACGTGTTAACCCTGGATCTAATCCGCGCCGTTGATTTTCAAACCAACGGACGAGATTGCGCCACGTGTCGGGAAGTTGGACCGACGCGGTCGGGCCGAATCCACGGCAGCGTCGTGTGACGCCGACACGCGGCCCGCGCGTGTCGAGGGCCCGCATGTCAGTGGCTAACCCAGCCAAGCGCTGACGTCACCCATGACGTCACAGTGGGTCCCACCTGTCAGCGCCGTGGGCTGAGCCCCGCTGACGTCAGCGATGACGTCACCCGAGTGGGCCCACATGTCGATCCACGTGGCCGTGGACCGAGTCCACCGTGGACCCGAAATGAGCATGGACCGAGCCCATGGATCGGCGGCGTCGCCAGGCCAATCAGAGCTGCCACGTGTCCATGCCGACGCAATAATTAATTTCCGAAAAGAAAATGATTTATTAATTCGAATAATGATTTCAAATTTAGATTCAAACTTCAAACGCTTTATAACTTTTGCGTTTTAAATCATATTTGAGTGAATCAAATTTCTAAAATTGAATAAAATAAAGATCTAAATAAAAATGAATTTTATATAATTTTTGTACTAAAGTTTAACTCTATAAAATTATATAATTGAATATTTAAACTTTAAATAATCATAACTTTTATGCGTTTTAACTCCAAATTTGATTTATTCCAGTTTCTAAAAATCCAGAAAATTATGTTCTCTCTGTTTATGGATTTTATTTGGAGTTTTGGGATCTTTTGCATAGTGTTTATTTGTGTATTTGCTATTTGCACGCTTTACGAGTAGACGTTGAAGTGCGAGGGATTCAAGGAGAAGTATTGACTCAGATCCAACTCAAGACCAAGAGCAAGTGCTTTTTGAAGGCAAGTTGTGCTTTGACCATGTTGATCCCATTTTGAAATCTATTTTGATTTAAACTATTGCATGCTAGTTCAATTAGAAGGATACTTTGTTTAAACCTGGGGGTTAGATAAATACCAATTTGATATATGACACCTTGATTACTTAAGTATGTGCCATGACCTTTTGTCACCCTAGTTGTGGTTTACTAGTTGGACATTATTAAATTGCCAACATGGGTTTAGACCGTTGTAGTATCTTTGCTTAGACACGCTACGTGCTCATGACATGATTTTGGACAATCAAATGATAATATGGACTTAATGATATATTGAACCTGTTTTGGAAAAGTATCATGTGATGTTGACGACACGTGGTGCATGGTAATCAAGCGGGGTTTGATAAACGATTTCGGCCCGGGCATGTGGCAAGAGTAATCAGGTGGGCGGTGTGGCATTGGGAGTGTTGATTTGGTTTTTCGTAGTCTTGCCCTGGTCACTCTAAGGACTTAACCTTGCAAGCCTTTGAACTGGGTCATACTTGCAACCACATGGCTGGAATGGGATGGCCCTAGTTGACTAAGTCGCTAAGGACTCACTTGTGGAGCCTCAGGTGTCGATTACACCGTTTGTGTGATTGTACGGGGAGCGTATCGTGGTCGTGGCCAGGTACCCATCTAACGGTGTGTTGGTCCCATACTTCGCCTTGGCTAAGGGAAGGGATGGTGTAGAGCACGAACCGAGAGGACCACCTGTGTTGTTTGAGGCTTCCGAAAGGCTTTGTTATGATCGCTCATTCGCATACTCTTGTATGGCGATTCACGGTACCGACGTGGTGAGTGGATTGTATCTTGTGGGTAAAGTGCATAACCTCTGCAGAGTGTAGAATCTATTTGAATAGCCGAGTCCACTCGTGATCGACAATGCTCGGGAATTACAATCAAGGGTTAGATTTTTACGAAAATAACTTGGATTTGAGAAGTTGGGTTGGTTTAACAAAGAAGATGATGGAAATATGGTTTAGGATGGGAAAAATGTTATTTAAACTTTTTGAAAAGTTATTTATGCTTTACTTGTTTTTACCGCTTTGAATCTACTTATATTACTTGTCAAATCTTTGTTTTACGCAAATATACCTTAAGCTATTCCTTTGTACCAAGCCATGCATATAGTATATTAGCTTGCATTCAGTGCATGACTTGCCGAGTACCAAGTACTCACCCTTGCCTCAACACAATACGATTGAAGAGGAGACTACGCCGGTTCGGAGGAGGAACTCCAAGAGGACCCGTCTACTTAGGGATGCGAGCCGATCAGTTGCTGTGGTATCTTGGATGGCGCCACTAAGTTTATTTGATTTTCATTTGCTATTATTTCTCTTTTAATAAGTTCTGCCTTGCAAGGCATATATTTGTAACTTGGCCATAAGGTCGAGTAACCCTTTGATTATTTAAATAAAGTACTTTGATAGTATCGTTTGGTATGATTGTGATATATACCGATGTTAAGACTGTGTGCACTAGCGCGTTCCTGGACTAGTGCTGAATACACAGAGGGTCCGGATTTGCAAATTCGGGGTCCCGACAGAGGTGGTATCAGAGCCATACTTGACTGTAGGCTCAACCTAAGCTAGAATGGTCGTAGTGAGGATAAAACCTATTTTCTAAAGCTAAAAATTTGTGAAGACAAGAAATGACCTCTCGACTTATCCCTTCTCTCTTTTCTTGCCTCTTGCTGAAATTCTCCCTTACCTCGTCACGATCGAAAAATTCCGAGTTCTTACGAAAAGCACTCTTGTGACAGATGGAGGAAGAGTTCAACTACGTTGATCTAGGAGTTGGTCACGCCGCGGAACTTTGGCACATGCTACAAACTCTCGGAGATTTTGAGAAGCCCCAATACCAAGTGGAAGTGATCAGACAAGCAGGATTGATCAAGGCTTGTGACGTGAGGATTGAGGTACTGTCAGAAGAGGGGCCAGTGCAATCGCTCGATACACCTTTGCCGCTAGAAGATCTACAATGCAGATGGGTATCCAAGAAGTTTCACGACGAGCAATGCGGCACATTACCAGTATCCACGCCAGAGAGTTGGAAAGCACGGTGTTCGTTACCATCCGCGCAGCGATAACCTTCTTGACCGGCGATTCAGATGAGGATGCCACGGTTACCGATTGGCACGATTAAATCGTCGCCAGGAAGATGTACTAGATAATACAAGCAAGGAGCTACAGAAGGCCCGCAAGGAAATCACGGCAGAGAAGAACAGATGGCGGGAAGCTCAGAGTATGTGGCACACCTTCTACGAAGGATTGACGAGTTGGAAATGACTTTGTACGGACCAGACTCCGAGCCAAGATTTGAGCTACACGAGCCGATCCAGAGGAGTCGGATCTCGATGAGGACATCGCTTTCTTCGACTACCACAGAGGACACGATCATTTGGACATGGCGATCGTTTGGCGCCTATGCCACAAAGACCCGTACCCAGGCCGTGGAGGTTTTCTCGATGAGTGAGCTTAGGTTCTATAGTGAGACTCCTTCGCCGAGTCGCGTCATAAAATAAAGAGTCACCCTTTAGGCGTTAGACTCCAGAGTTAGTTCGATTTGGATTTGCTTTGTTTCTTTGAGTGTGCAGATGTGTTGCAAGGCCCTTAGGCATTGTAAGCAGCCATACCAAGTTATTAATAATAAAGATGGACCTTAAAGTTACCCCTTTCGCCCGCATAAGTTCCATATTACTTGTCTATTCTTGTTCCCCTCTCATCTCTAAACCTAGAGCAAATCGACAGATGGTAACCACCCGTGGGAACTTTGGAAGCAATGGGAGTGGATCTCGCCCAACAGAAAACCCCAATGATGGAGCACCAGCACCGCCACTGGATGTGCAGAATTTTGGAGCATTTCTTGCTGCTCAGACCCAGTTGATGCATGCTATGATGCAACAAATGCAGCACGTCCTTTGCCAGGCCACGCTAATCAAGTTAATCGGGGACCACGCCGTAATACAAGGTGTCAGAGTTCATGAGGACTCACCCACCCACTTTCTCTGGGAATGCCAATCCATTGGAAGCCGATGATTGGTTAAGATCAATCGAGAGGAAGCTACACATAGCTCAATGCATAGGGAATGAGAAGGTACTTTACGCTTCTCATCAGTTGGAAGGAACAGCCAGAATGGTGGGAGAACTTCGTGCCCGCAGAGAACCCTCAAGATATCACTTGGGAAGAGTTCACACCGCATTCCGACAGTATCACGTGCCTGAAGGAATTATGGACCTTAAGAAGGAGGAGTTCAGAGCATCAAGCAAGGTAATCGGCCGATGGCCGACTACTGAACAAGTTCACACAGCTAGCACGCTACGCACTGAGGATGTAGCGACAGATAAATCCAGGCAGTCTCGTTTCATGAAGGGACTTAACTCAGATTGCAAGTAGGATTGATCACCCACACCTTTCCAGATTTCCAAGAGTTGGTGAATAAGGCGCTTATTCTTGAGGACAAGCGCAAGGAACTGGATGAGAACAGGAAGCGCAGGATGCAACAAAGAAGGATCACGTCGAGGAACGCAATGGCGCTGAGAGTTGCACCAAATCAATTCTTGATTCCAACCACGAGAATGCAACAAGGACACCATCCCCAGCACCAAGACCTGCCAATCAAAACTACTGCACTTCCTCGCTAGAAACGCTACCCCAGCAAACAAAGAAGGAATGTTGAGACGTCGCTACAATCGCGCAACGAGCCAGGACACTTTGCCAACAGCTTGTCCAAAGAAGACAGCAGAGCGACTCCCGCCGCTTCAATCTAGGAACCACCCCAGCTAGGACGCCCGGCACCGGAGCCACACCCTGCATCGTGGTGAGAGGCCGAGTCAACCATGTCACCGCAGGATGCCTGCGCGAATGCTACGGACGTCGTCTTGGGTAAGTTACTTGTTAACTCGGTACACCTGCAATTTTGTTTGACTGGAGCTTCGCATTCGTTTGTTTCGCAAGGCTTTGCTACTAGAAATGACTTGAGAATTGCAAGACTTAAGTGCATGCTTTTAGTTCAAACCCCTGGTTCCGAACTCCGAACGGAAGTAGGATGTTCCGGGGTGAGAATACTAATAGATGGAATAGAGTTCCTAGCAAACCTTATAATTTTGGAGACCCAGACCTTAGATGTTATATTGGGAATGGATTGGTTATCCAAACACAAGGCTGTATTGGATTGTGGACGAAGAACTATCTCAGTTGAGAGCCCGTGTGGGAAGAAAGTGGAATTTCAAGCCCACCGCGATTAGAGATGGACAGTTGATGGTTAACAGTACCAAGGCAATCAGCATAGAGGATGTTCGGTAGTGAATGAGTACCCGATGTTTTTCTCGAGGATCTACCTGGTATGCCGAGGCAGGACATAGAGTTTGTGATAGAACTTGTGCAGATGCAAGACCGATAGCAAAGAGACCCTATCGGATGTCTACCGAGGAGTTGGTAGAGATGAAGAAACAATTTGGAAGAGTTAATGGATAAAGGATTTATCGTACCAAGTTCGTCACCGTGGGGAGCACCGGTTTTGTTTGTCAAGAAGAAGGACGGGAGTTTCGGGATGTGCATTGACTACCGTGCACTCAATGAAGTCACCGTAAAGAATAAGTATCCGCTACCCGTGATTGATGATTTGTTTGATCGATTAAGAGGAGCCGAGTTTTCTCCAAGATTGATCTCGAGATCGGGATACCATCGATTGAAGATCCGATCGTAAGATATTCCGAAGACTGCATTCTCGTCAAGATATGGACATTACGAGTTTACAGTTATGTCCTTTGGGCTGACGAATGCGCCAGCTTATTTCATGAATATGATGAATAAGGTGTTCATGGAACATTTGGACAAGTTTGTCGTTGTGTTCATAGACGATATCCTAGTCTACTCCAAGACAGAGGATGAACATGCCGAACACTTAAGGCGAGTTTTGGAAAGGCTGAGGGAACAGCAACTTTTCGCCAAGTTCAGCAAGTGTGATTTTTGGAAGGACAAGGTGGAGTTTCTTGGACATGTAATGACCGCAGAAGGAGTCGCCGTAGATCCAAGCAAAGTAGAATCTGTGTTACATTGGGAGCGTAGAAGACTGTGACCCAGATTCGAGTTTCCTTGGAATGGCAGGATATTACCGCCGCTTTCATCAAGGCTTTTCGACAATTGCGAAACATCTTACGCAATAGCTAAAAAAGGAAAAGAAGTTTGCATGGACGCCGTAATGTGAGGAAGGATTTCAGAGTCAAGAAGCGATTGACATCTGCACCGGTGTTAGTTCTACCGGTTGTTGCTCAAAGCTTCGATATTTATTGTGACGCTTCGCGCCAAGGACTTGGATGTGTGCTGATGCAGAATGGAAAGGTCGTCGCTTATGCATCAAGGCAGTTGAGGCCGCATGAGGAAAATTATCCGACACATGACCTAGAGTTAGCTGCCGTAGTGCATGCTTTGAAGATATGGCGTCACTATCTGATTGGAAACAGATGTGAGGTGTATACGGATCATAAGAGCCTTAAGTACATATTCACCCAGTCGGATCTGAATATGAGGCAAAGGAGATGGCTAGAGTTGATCAAGGACTATAATGTTGGAATCCATTACCATCCCGGGAAGGCCAACGTGGTAGCCGATGCTCTGAGTCGGAAAAGCCATACCGTGAGTGCGTTACTAGCCACAAGTCAGGATGAGTTATGTGAGGATTTTCGAAAGATGAAGATTGAGGTCTTACCTAGCGGATTCTTGGCCGCATTGGAAGTAAAGCCTACCCTAGAGGATCAGATCCGAGAAGGACAGAAGGATGATGACAGGATCCGCAGGATTAAGTCCATCAAGGAGGAAGGCAGGGCAGAGGACTTCAAATTGGATGAACAAGGCACGTTGTGGATGAAGGATCGCATTTGTGTGCCTAACAAAAAGGAGTTAAAGCAACTGATTTTGGAAGAAGCCCATGACTCCAAGTACTCGATTCATCCTGAAGCGCCAAGATGTATCAGATCTCAAGGAGAGATTCTCGTGGCCGAGTATGAAACGTGAAGTTGCCGACCATGTTGCATTGTGCGACGTATGCCGGAGAGTCAAGGCAATGCATCGTAAACCAGCAGGATTGCTACGGTAGCTAAAAATACCTGAGTGGAAGTGGGAGGAAATCGGAATGGATTTCATTACCGGTTTGCCAAAGACTCAAGGAGGTTATGACTCCATATGGGTTATAGTGGATCGCTTGACTAAAGTAGCCCATTTTATCCCCGTAAAGACCACTTACTCGGAGATAAATTAGCGAGTTGTACATGATCGGGATTGTTTGTTTGCACGGAGTGCCAAGGAGGATTGTATCGGACAGAGGTACCCAATTTACCTCAAGGTTAGAATAAGTTGCATGAAGCCATGGGGACCCGTTTGAACTTCAAGATCTGACTTATCATCCACAGACGGATGGGCGGACTGAAAGAGTCAACCAGATTACGAGGATATGTTAAGAGCTTGTGCATTGGCTTATGCTACCTCTTGGGATAAAAGTTTGCCGTATGCCGAGTTTAGTTACAACAATAGTTATTAGGCTAGTTTACGTGATGTCACCTTTTGAGGCCTTTGTATGGTCGACCCTGTCGAACACCATTGAATTGGAATGAGACCGCGAGCGCCGTGTCTTTGGGCCTGATATTCTTCAAGAAGTCAAGAGCGATTGCTATGATTAGGAAAGGTTGAAGATAGCCCAATCTCGACGAGAAGAGTTATCTTGACAATCGTCGCCGAGATTTGAGTTTTGAACCAGAAGACTTTGTATACCTCAGAGTTACGCCTCTCAGGGGAGTTAAGAGGTTCCATGCCAAAGGGAAACTCGCACCCCGTTATGTTGGACCATTTAAGATTTTGAGTCGCAGAGGTGAAGTTGCCTACCACCGAGTTGCCACAGTCGTTGGCAGGAGTGCATGATGTATTCCATGTGTCCCAGTTGAAGAAGTGTCTCCGAGTTCCTGAGGAACAGACACCGCTAGAGTCAATTGAGTTGCATGAGGACTTGACTTATAAGGAGCACCCTGTGAGGATTCTAGACACAATGGATCGAGAAACTAGAAACAAGTCAACCCGATTCTGTAGAGTTCAGTGGAGCAACCATGAAGAAAGTGAAGCAACTTGGGAGCGCGAAGAGGATTTGAAGAAAGAATTTCCAAACCTATTCCTTTAGTAAGCCCTGAATCTCGGGGACGAGATTCTATTAAGGGGGGGAGGTTTGTAACACCCCAAAATTTTGCTTTTCTTAAATTCATGTGTGATTTGGCACTTTGGTGAATTTTTGGAATTTTCTGGAATTTATTTGGATTTATTTGGAATTTATTTGAATTTATTCCATTTTGAAATAATTAAAGAATTTAAATTTGCAAATAAATTTTTGTTGGAAATATTTTATTTGAGTCCAAAATGATCCAAAATATTTTCCAGAATTTTTCTGGAATTTTTCTGAGTCATTTGCTATTTTTAATGAATTAAATGAATTATCGAATTATTTTAAATATTAATTCGCTGGAAAATCCAACTTGGGTCAAGTATCGTTTCATCCGACCGAAGTCGGACTCGAGTCCGACCGAGCCGCTTGACTCGGCCGAACCCACTCCTAACCCTAATCAATCCCAACCGCTGGATCAAGATCCAACGGCCGAGATCCGTCAGACCTGCACTGAAGCCGTGTCCGACCGGACCGGCCGCGCCAGCGATCGTGGCCGTTGGTTGTGCCACGTGGGACGGCCACGATTTCATCGTCTCCGCCGAGTCCGAAGCTGGACTCCGCCGCCAGTGTCCGCCGTGGAGAGCTAGGTCTCCGTTTTACGCACGACGCCGAGGCTATTTAATGCCCGGCATACCGAGGATCGCCATCCCACGCCGGTTCGAAACCTAGCTCGCGCCGCTAGGATCCCCACCGTCTCGCCGTTATTGCTCGCCGGAGTTGGAAGTCTGTTCGCCGCGATTAAACGCCGATATTGCTGCCGTCCGTCGTCCTCGCCGTCATCAAGCCGGTCCGGATTCCCCAAGACGAGGCTGCGTTCGAGTACCCTCACTTCGCCGGAGCGCGCGAAACGCCGACGGCAAGGTCGCCGTCCCGTCTCCGGTCAAGCCCGGCGCCGCGCGTGCCATCGCCGTCCTCGAGCAGTGCACCGCTGGATCCAGACGGACGGCAACGGTGAGTTCACGTGTTTCCCAAACCCTAGAAACCCGATTAGATGCGGACCGTTGGATCAAGATCCAGCGGTTCACAATCGCCACGTCTTTGTAGCGGTCGCGATTATAGGATTAGATACGGACCGTCCGATCTAGATCGAGCGGCCCACGAGCATCGAGTAGTTTCAACGTGTTAACCCTGGATCTAATCCGCGCGTTGATTTTCAAACCAACGGACGAGATTGCGCCGCGTGTCGGGAAGTTGGACCGACGCGATCGGCGCCGGCCCACGCGCTGGCAGTGTGTGACGCCGACACGCCGGGCCCGCGTGTCGAGGGCCCGCGCATGTCGCTGGCTAACCCAGCCAAGCGCCGACGTCACCCATGACGTCCACGGGTCCCACCGCTGCCGTAGGATGAGCCCCGCGTCGGCGATGACGTCACCCGAGTGGGCCCACATGTCGATCCACGTGCGCCGTGGGCCGAGTCCACCGTGGACCGAGCCGAGCATGGACCGAGCCCATGGATCGGCCGACGCCAAGCAGGCCAATCAGGAGCTGCCACGTGTCCATCTTGGCGCAATAATTAATTTCAGAAAAAGAAAATGATTTATTAATTCGAATAATGATTTCAAATTTAGATTCAAACTTCAAACGCTTATAACTTTTGCGTTTCAACTCCGATTTGAGTGATTCAAATTTCTAAATTTGAATAAAATTAAGATCTACCTAAATATGAATTTTATTTAATTTTTGGACTAAAGTTTTTCTCTGTAATATTATTTAATTGATTATTTAAACTTTAAATAATCATAACTTTTGCGTTTTAACTCCAAATTTGATTAATTTTTCTAAAAATCCAGAAAATTATGTTCTCTCTGTTTATGGATTTTATTTGGAGTTTTGGGATCTTTTTGCATAGTGTTTATTTGTGTATTTGCTATTTGCACGCTTTACGAGTAGACGTTGAAGTGCCGGAGGGATTCGAAGGAGAAGTATTGACTCAGGATCCAACTCAAGACCAAGAGCAAGTGCTTTTTGAAGGCAAGTTGTGCTTTGACCATGTTGATCCCATTTTGAAATCTATTTTGATTTAAACTATTGCATGCTAGTTCAATTAGAAGGATACTTTGTTTAAACCTGGGGGTTAGATAAATACCAATTTGATATATGACACCTTGATTACTTAAGTATGTGCCATGACCCTTTGTCACCCTAGTTGTGGTTTACTAGTTGGACATTATTAAATTGCCAACATGGGTTTAGACCGTTGTAGTATCTTTGCTTAGACACACTTACGTGCTCATGACATGATTTTGGACAATCAAATGATAATATGGACTTAATGATATATTGAACCTGTTTTGGAAAAGTATCATGTGATGTTGACGGCACGTGGTGCATGGTAATCAACCTGGGTTTGATAAAATTTCGGCCAGGGGCATGTGGCAAGAGTAATCGGGTGGGCGGTGTGGCATTGGGAGTGTTGATTTGGTTTTCGGGTAGTCTTGCCCTGGTCACTCTAAGGACTTAACCTTGCAAGCCTTTGAACTGGGTCATACTTGCAACCACATGGATGGAATGGGACGGCCCTAGTTGACTAAGTCGCTAAGGACTCACTTGTGGAGCCTCGTGGTGTCGATTACACCGTTTGTGTGATTGTGCGGGGAGCGTATCGTGGCGTGGCCAGGTACCCATCTAACGGTGTGTTGGTCCCATACTTCGCCTTGGCTAAGGGAAGGGATGGTGTAGAGCACGAACCGGAGAGGACCACCTGTGTTGTTTGAGGCTTCCGAAGGCTTTGTTATGATCGCTCATTCGCATACTCTTGTATGGCGATTCACTACCGACGTGGTGAGTGGATTGTATCTTGTGGGTAAAGTGCATAACCTCTGCAGAGTGTAGAATCTATTTGAATAGCCGAGTCCACGATCGACAATGCTCGGGAATTACAGTCAAGGGTTAGATTTTACGAAAATAACTTGGATTTGAGAAGTTGGGTTGGTTTAACAAAGAAGATGATGGAAATATGGTTTAGGATGGGGAAAAATGTTATTTAAACTTTTTGAAAAGTTATTTATGCTTTACTTGTTTTTACCGCTTTGAATCTACTTATATTACTTGTCAAATGTTGTTTACATAAATATACCTTGAGCTATTCCTTTGTACCAAGCAATGCATATAGTATATTAGCTTGCATTCTGTGCATGACTTGCTGAGTACCAAGTACTCACCCTTGACTCAACACAATACCAGTTTAAGAGGAGATTAAGCCATTTTCTGAGGAGGAACTCCAAGAGGACCCGTCTACTTAGGGATGCGAGCCCGATCGGTTACTGTGGTATCTTGGATGGCGCCACTAAGTTTATTTGATTTTCCGCTGCTATTATTTCTCTTTTAATAAGTTACGCCTTGCAAGGCATATATTTGTAACTTGGCCATAAGGTCGAGTAACCCTTTGATTATTTAAATAAAGTACTTTGATAGTATCGTTTGGTATGATTGTGATATATACCGATGTTAAGACTGTGTGCACTAGCGCGCTTCTGGACTAGTGCTGAATACACAGAGGGTCCGATTTGCAAATTCGGGTCCCGACATCTGTTTCCAATCGAGATAGTGACGCCATATCTTCAAAGCATGCACTCTGGCGACTAACTCTAGGTCATGTGTCGGATAATTTTCCTCATGCGGCCTCAATCGCCTTGATGCATAGGCGACGACCTTTCCATTCTGCATCGACACATCCAAGTCCTTGGCGCGATGCGTCACAAGAAATATCGAAGCTTTGAGCAACATCCGGTAGAACTAACACCGTCTTGATGTCAATCGCTTCTTCAACTCCTGAAATCCTTTCTCACATTCAAGGCGTCCATGCAAACTTCTTTTCCTTCTTCAAAGCAATTGCGTAAGAGGTTTCGCAATTGTCGAGAAGCCTTCAATGAAACGGCGGTAGTATCCTGCCATTCCAAGGAAACTCCGAATGCAGGTCACGATCTTGGTGTTCCCAATGTAACACGACTTCTACTTTGCTTTGGGATCCACGGCGACTCCCTCTGCGGTCATTACATGTCCAAGAAACTCCACCTTATCCTTCCAAAAATCACACTTGCTGAACTTGGCGAAAAGTTGCCGTTCCTCGGCTTTTCCAAAACTCGCCTTAAGTGTTCGGCATGTTCATCCTCTGTCTTGGAGTAGATTAGGATATCGTCTATGAACACGACGACAAACTTGTCCAAATATTCCATGAACACCTTATTCATCATATTCATGAAATAATTTGGTGCATTAAATCGTTCCAAAGGACATAAGCGTAAACTCGTAATGTCCATATCTTGGCGAGAATGCGATCTTGAATATCTTACGATCGGATCTTCAAGCGATGGTATCCGATCTCGAGATCAATCTTGGAGAAAACTCCGGCTCCTCTTAACTGATCAAACAAATCATCAATCCTGGGTAGCGGATACTTATTCTTCACGGTGACTTCATTGAGTGCACGGTAGTCAATGCACATCCCTGAAACTCCCGTCCTTCTTCTTGACAAACAAAAGCTGGTGCTCCCCACGGCGACGAACTTGGTCTCGATAAATCCTTTCTCCATTAACTCTTCTAGCTGTTTCTTCATCTCTACCAACTCCTCGGTGGACATCCGATAGGGTCTCTTTGCTATCGGTGCTATACCAGTACAAGCTCTATCACAAACTCTATGTCCCTGTGCAGCGGCATACCGGTAGATCCTCGGGAAAACGTCTGTGTACTCATTCACTCTTTGGGACATCCTCTATGCTGATTGCCTTGGTACTTGTTAACCATCAACTGTCCATCTCTAAGCTGCAGTGGCTTGAAATTCCACTTTCTTCCCACACGGGCTCTCAATCGAGATAGTCCTTCGTCCACAATCCAATACGGCCTTGTGCTTGGATAACCAATCCATTCCCAATATAACATCTAAGGTGCAGGTCTCCAAAACTATAAGGTTTGCTAGGAACTCTATTCCATCTATTAGTATTCTCACCGGAACATCCTACTTCCGCTCGAGTTCGGAACCAGGGGTTTGAACTAAAAGCATGCACTTAAGTCTTGCAATTCTCAAGTCATTTCTAGTAGCAAAGCCTTGCGAAACAAACGAATGCGAAGCTCGAGTCAAACAAAATCGTTGCAGTGTATCGAGTTAACAAGTAACTTACCCAAGATCTGACGTCAGTAGCATTTTGCGGTGCATCTGCGGTGACATGGTTGACTCGGCCTCTCACCACGATGCAGGGTGTGGCTCTGATCTTTGGCGTCCTAGCTGGGGTGGTTCCTAGATTGAAGCGGCCGGGTCGCTCTGCTGTCTTCTTTGGACAAGCTGTTGGCAAAGTGTCCTGGCTCGTTGCGATTGTAACGGCGTCTCACTGTTCCTTCGATTTGCACAGGGTAGCGTTTCTAGCGGGTGGGTGCAGTAGTTACGGTGGCGAGTCTTGGTGCTTTGAGGATGGTGTCCTTGTTGCATTCGTGGTTGGAATCAAGAATTGATTTGGTGCAACTCTCAAGCGCCGCTGCGTTCCCCGACGTGATCCTTCTTTGTTGCATCCTGCGCTTCTGTTCTCATCCGGTTCCTTGCGCTTGTCCTCAAGAATAAGTGCCTTATTCACCAACTCTTGGAAATCTGGAAAGGTGTGGGTGATCAATCCTACTTGCAATCCTGAGTTAAGTCCCTTCATGAAGCGAGGTATGCCTGGATTTATCTGTCGCTACATCCTCAAAGCGTAGCGTGCTAGCTGTGTGAACTTGTTCAGTAGTCGGCCACCGGTGATTACCTTGCTTGATGCTCTGAACTCCTCCTTCTTAAGGTCCATGATTCCTTCAGGCCACGTGATCTTGTCGGAATGCAGTGAACTCTTCCCAAGTGATATCTTGAGGGTTCTCTGCGTGGCACGAAGTTCTCCCACCATTCTGGTAATTTGTCCCTTCCAAGCGATGAGAAGCGTAGAGTACCTTCTCATTCCCTATGCATTGAGCTATGTGTAACTTCCTCTCAATTGATCTTAACCAATCGTCGGCCTCCAACGGATTGGCATTCCCAGAGAAAGTGGGTGGGTGAGTCCTCATGAACTCGGCGACCTTGTATTACGGCGTGGTCCCTGATTAACTTGATTAGCAGTGGCCTGAGCAGTGACGTGCTGCATTTGTTGCATCATTGCATGCATTAACTGAGTCTGGGCAGCAAGAAACGCTCCGAAATTCTGCATATCCAGTGGTGGTGCTGGTGCTCCATCATTGGGGTTTTCTGCTGGGCGAGATCCACTCCCATTGCTTCCAAAGTTTCCACGGGTGTTTACCATCTGTCGATTTGCTCTAGGTTTAGAGATGAGAGGGAAACAAGAATAGACAAGTAATATGGAACTTTATGCGGGGCGAAAGGTGTAACCTTAAGGTCCATCTTTATTATTTATAACTTGGTATGGCTGCTTACAATGCCTAAGGGCCTTGCAACACATACTGCACACTCAGCAAACAAAGCAAATCCAAATCGAACTAACTCTGGAGTCTAACGCCTAAAGGGTGACTCTTTATTCTATGACTCGACTCGGCGAAGGAGTCTCACTATAGAACCTATGCTCACTCATCGAAAACCTCCACGGCACAGTGCGGGTCTTTGTGGCATAGGCGTAACGATCGCCATGTCCAAAGAACTATGTCTTCTCGTGGTAGTCGAAGAAGCGATGTCCTCATCGAGATCGACTCCTCTGGATCGGCTCGTGCGGCTCGAGTAATCTTGGCTCTGGGTGCAGTCCGTACAAAGTCATCTCCAACTCGTCAATCCTTCGTAGAAGGTGTGCCACATACTCTTGAGCTTCCCGCCATCTGTTCTTCTCTGTCGTGATCTCCTTGCGGGCCTTCTGTAGCTCCTTGCTTGTATTATCTAGTACATCCTCCTGGGCGACGACAAATCGTGCCAACTGTGTAACCGTGGCATCCTCATCCTGAATCTCCTTCGGGTCCTGAAGGTTATCGCTGCGCGGATGGTAACGGAATACCGTACTCTCCAATTCTCTGGCGTAGATACGGGTAATGTGCCGCATTGCTCGTCGTGATACTTCTTGGACACCCATCTGCATTGTAGATCTCCTGGCAGTGCAGTGTATCGGGCGATTGCCTGGGCCCTTTTTCCTAGCAGGTACCTCAATCTTCACATCACAAGCTTTGATCAATCCCGCTTGTCTGATCACTTCCACTTGATATTGGGGCTTCTCAAAATCTCCGAGAATCTGTAGCATATGCCAAAGTTCTGCAGCGTGACCAACTCCCAAATCAACGTAGTTGAACTCTTCCTCCATCTGTCACAAGAGTGCTTTACGTAAGAACTCGGAATTTTTAAATTGTGACAAGGTAAGGGAAAAATTCCAGCAAGAGACAAGAAAAGAGAGAAGGGGATAAGTCGAGATGTCATTTCTTATCTTGACAACTTTTTAGCTTTAGAAAATAGGTTTTATCCTCACTACGACCATTCTAGCTTAGGGTTGAGCCTACAGTCAAGTATGGCTCTGATACCACCTCTGTCGGGACCCCGAATTTGCAAATCCGGACCCTCTGTGTATTCAGCACTAGTCCAGGAACGCGCTAGTGCACACAGTCTTAACATCGGTAAATATCACAATCATACCAATCGATATTATCAAAGTACTTTATTTAAATAACCAAACTGGTTACTTGACCTCATGGTCAAGTTACAAATGTATGCCTCGTAGGGCGAAACTTATTCAGAGAGAAACAATAGCAGCGGAAAATCAAATAAACTTCGTGGCGCCATCCAGTATACCACAGGCAACTGACTGGGCTCGCATCCCTAAGTAGACGGGTCCTCTTGGAACTCCTCCTCCGAAACTGGCGTAGTCTCCTCTTCAACTGGTATTGTGTTGAGGCAAGGGTGAGTACTTGGTACTCAGCAAGTCATGCACAGAATGCAAGCTAATATACTATATGCATGGCTTGGTACAAAGGAATAGCTCAAGGTATATTTGCGATGCTTGACTTTTGACAAGTAATAAAAGTAGATTCGAAAGCAGTAGAAATAAGTAAAGCATAAATAACTTTTCAAGAAGCTTAACAAACATTTTTCCCATCCTAAACCATATTTCCATCATCTTCCTTGTTAAACCAACCCATCTTTTCAAAACCAAGTTATTTTCAGAAAGTCTAACCCTTGATCAGTAATTCCCGAGCATTGTCGATCACAGTGGACTCGGCTATGCAAATAGATTCTACACTCTGCAGAGGTTATGCACTTTACCCACAAGATACAGTCAAACACCACAAAGGCGAGTTCCTCAGTAACAAAGCCTTCGGAAGCCTCAAACAACACAGTGGTCCTCTCCTAGACGTGCTCTACACCATCCCTTCCCTTAGCCAAAGGCGAAGTATGGGACCAACACACCGTTAGATGGGTACTGGCCACACCCACGATACGCTCCCCCAGTACAATCACACAAGCGGTGTAATCGACACCCTGAGGCTCCACAAGTGAGTCCTTAGCGACTTAGTCAACTAGGGCCGTCCCATTCCAGCCATGTGGTTGCAAGTATGACCCAGTTCAAAGGCTTGCAAGGTTAAGTCCTTAGAGTGACCAGGGCAAGACTACCCGAAAAACCAAATCATCACTCCCAATGCCACAACTGGCCCACCTGATTACTCTTACCACATGCCCCGGCCGAAATCGTTTATCAAACCCGCTTGATTACCATGCACCACGTGCCATCAACATCACATGATACTTTTCCAAAACAGGTTCAATATATCATTAAGTCAATATTAGCATTTGATTGTCCAAAAATCATGTCATGAGCACGTAGCAGGTCTAAGCAGCATACTACAACGGTCTAAACCCATGTTGGCAATTTAATAATGTCCAACTAATAAACCACAACTAGGGTGACAAAGGGTCATGGCACATACTTAAGTAATCAAGGTGTCATATAGCAAATTGGTATTTATCTAACCCCCAGGTTTAAACAAAGTATCTTTCTAATTGAACTAGCATGCAATAGTTTAAATCAAAATAGATTTCGAAATAGGATCAACATGGTCAAAGCACAACTTGCCTTCAAAAAGCACTTGCTCTTGGTCTTGAGTTGGATCCTGAGTCAACACTTCTCCTTGAATCCTTAGCTTCAACGTCTACTCGTAAAGCGTGCAAATAGCAAATACACAAATAAACACTATGCAAAAAGATCCCAAAACTCCAAATAAAATCCATAAACAGAGAGAACATAATTTTCTGGATTTTTAGAAACTGGAATCGTCAAATTTGGAGTTAAAACGCAAAAGTTATGATTATTTAAAGTTTAAATAATCAATTAAATAATATTACAGAGAAAAACTTTAGTCCAAAAATTAAATAAAATTCATATTTAGGTAGATCTCAATTTTATACAAATTTAGAAATTTGAATCACTCAAATCGGAGTTGAAACGCAAAAGTTATAAGCGTTTGAAGTTTGAATCTAAATTTGAAATCATTATTTGAATTAATAAATCATTTTCTTTTTCGGAAATTAATTATTGCGTCAGCAATGACACGTGGCAGCTTCTGATTGGTCGGCTGACGTCAGCCGGTCCATGGACTTGGTCCACGCTCGGCTCGGGTCCACCGTGGACTCGGTCCATGGCTCAAGTCTCTGACATGTGGGACCCACCTGTCAGTGCGGGGTCTCACGCCAACGCGGCTGACGTGTGGGCCCTCTGACATGCGGGCCAGCGTGTCGAGGACACGCCACACACGCGTCACGACGCTGACCGCGTCGGTCCACCTTCCCAACACGTGGCGCCAATCTCGGTAGTTGGTTTGAAAATCAGCGGCGGCGGATTAGATCCAGGGTTTAACACGTTGAAACTACTCGATGCCCGTGGGCGTTCGATCTAGATCGGACGGTCCGGATCTAATCCTATAATCGTCTTTGCTACGGCGCGTGGCGATTGTGAACCGTTGGATCTTGATCCAGCGGTCGAATCTGTCGGGTTTCTAGGGTTTGGGAAAACACGTGAACTCACCGCTGCCGTCCGTCTGGATCCAACGGCCACAAGCTTCGGGACGGCGATGGCACGCGCGGCGCTGGCTTGACCGGAGACGAAGGCGGCGACCTCCGTCGCGGCGTTCCGTGCAACTCCGGCGTGAAGGCGGCACTCGAGCGCGGCGCGACACGGCGATCTCCGCTTAGGCTTGATGGCGTCGGAGAACGGCGGAGACGGCGAGAATCAACAAACACACGCGGCGGAAGACTCCCTCCACTCCGGCGAGCAATAACGGCGAGGCGGTGGGGATCCTAGCGGCGCGAGCTAGGGTTTCGAACCGGCGTGGGATGGCGATCCTCGGGGTATGCCGGGCTTTAAATAACCTCGGCGTCCGTCGCAGAACGGAGACCTAGCTCTCCACGCAGGCGGCGTCCGGCTCGGACTTCGGGCGGAGACGGCGACGGAGAGCCGTGACACGTGGCACGATCGGCGGCCACGATCGCCGCAGCGCGATCGGATCCGGGCGGATCTGGCTCGAACCGTGCTGGCGCATCTCGGCCGTTGGATCTTGATCCAACGGTTGGGATCAATTAGGTTTTCAAGTTGGTTCGGTCGAGTCAAGCGGCTGGTCGGACTTCGAGTCCGACTCGGAGTTCCGACTTCGGTCGGATGAACAGTACTTGACCCGAGTTGGATTTTCCAGCGATTTAATAATTAAAATAATTCCCAGTAATTCATTTAATTCATTAAAAATAGCAAATGACTCAGAAAAATTCCAGAAAAATTCTGGAAAATATTTTGGATCATTTTGGACTCAAATAAAATATTTCCAACAAAATTTTATTTGCAAAATTAAATTCTTTAATTATTTCAAAATGGAATAAATTCAAATAAATTCCAAATAAATCCAAATAAATTCCAGAAAATTCCAAAAATTCACCAAAGTGTCAAATCACACATGAATTTAAGAAAAGCAAAATTTTGGGGTGTTACACAAACCAACTTATAAATTTGTATTAAATCATGTAGATTCTAAATATGGAGAAACATTTCAATTTTGTTCAATGCAAAGTATTTGAAATTCAAATTTGAACTATAGGTCTAATGTGTGCTCTATATACAATTTTTGCAAATGATCTCCAAATTCGATGAAACAAATTGTATTGTACTCCTTATGTCATTAGAGTTTCAAATATGTAAAAATATTTATATTTGGACTTAGTTTATACAAAATTGGTGATTAGGTCCTTTTCAATATGCTTAAATTTGAAATACTTATAGTTTGTGCAAATAAATTTCAAATTTGGTGGAACAATTTTCTATACTCTCATGAAATAGCACCCTCTCTGTTTATGTAAAAATGTTTAGGCTTAGGCTTGTTTAGTCATAAGTTCATGGGCGTCATTTCATGTATAATATAAGGTTTAAGTTTTCCATGAATGAATAGTGTTAGCACATTGCATATAACTTAAAAACTAATACCTAAACACTTGAAGCATCATAATTATAGGCTTTGTAACAGTAGCTTAATAAGTTGCTTGTATACTTTAATTTGTCATTTATCAAGGTATCTATTAGTTCATCTATGTTTAAAGCATTGATAGCTTTGCAACCAAATCTCGATATTGTAAGATCAATATTTTAAACCTTCTAAAATCTTAGAACCTTATCTTTGTATTATTACTGTGGTTGAATCTCAATCGTGATCTTTCACCATTAAAAATATAAGAATGAATCTTAGCAAAACTTTAAAACATAAATAACCGTAACTATTGCATGCAAATCAAATGGTTAGAATGAACTCAATCTTCACGAAATTAAATTAGTTATACCCCTGAGGTCACATAGGTTTCAAATATATAAAAATATTTAGGTTTTACCTTAGTATGCATTAAATGTATAATAGTCGAAGTTTCAATACTTAAATAGTTCGAATAGTCGTAACTTTCGTAAACAAACTTAAAAGTTGGTGAAACCAAATCCTAGAACCTTTATAGGTGATTCCCTTCTTGGTTATGCAAAAATGATTCTTGCTCTTGCAATGTTAAACTAAATCCATATAAGGCCTTAATGCTCTTTTATATTAAAAATGTCGTAGTTGAAAGTGAAATGTTGCGGAACCAACTTTAAAACACTCTTAGAGGTATCCCTTGCTAGTTCCTGAAAATTTGTTAAATAATTTATTAAGGTGCAGTCACATTCGTAGAACAAAAACGACACCGTCCATGCATGTAAAATTGTGACATTTAAGCCTTTTCGGCCACCCATAGAATACCTCGTCTAAATACAAAGATTAGATGGAATAGCTCAAAACCATTCTATAATGTTTATACTACCATAATATGGAAAAGCATTTAATTAATGACTTGCTTTGCATCTGAATCCTATTAGCACAACAGGCCTAATTGTCTTGAAAGTTAGTAACTTGGTATCTGAATAGTTGGACTTATTAAACCCTAAGGTAAAATGTTTATGTCATTAGAATCATCATATAATCATGTAAATGTAACCTCTAGCCCTATCCTCTAAACCCAACTTATATAAATCAACTTTTGTGCAAATTATACTTAAGACTAAGTATTGTTCACATGAACATTTTTAATCTTAATTGTATTAATCCAAACAATCTTAGCTTCTTGGATTTGAAAATGAAAATAATCATATACGTAATTTTGGCCCCTTGAATTCGTAAATGGTAACTTTCGTTAAACACGATTTTATGTTCTGCACTAGTTGGACCCAAACCCTAACCTCCGCCAAAGCGCACTATCGCACTTGTTTTCCATGAATGGTTCTATTTGTGAATATATTCGACTTCTTTTTGCCACATGTATTGTATGTTTACTTGTTGTTCTTTCTTTTCTGGATTTGGATGTTGCTTCGCTTTTTATGATATGGCGTGTAGACACCGATACTCCGGATACTATTGCAGACGACCCCGACTCCACGCAGGAAATCACCGAGCAAGGCAAGCACCCTCCTTTGACCATATTGAACCCACTATTTTAATTAGTTTACCTTTTTTGTCAAAACTATTATGCATGCGCTATATTCATTAAATTTGCTATATTGTGGGATGTTGTAGAACTAAACCTAGCTTGTGGGATTACCTCAATTATTTGTTGACATGAGAACATTGGAAACCCTAGGTTATGGTTAGACAAAATGTAATGTCAAATGGGTATACTCGATTAATTATTTGCACATGCTTAGTATGCTCTAGAAATGGGATCACGAATGGATGGCTACACTATTCATGATGATCAATGAAATTTGGACATGTTTTGGAAGAGACGGGTGTTGTCTCATAAATTGTAAAGATTGGTTATGACAGTAAAGGGTACTGATAGTTTACTAAAAATGAAAACAAAACTATGTTTTGACACAGGCGGATTATGGCAATAGCCGGGTGTGTAAGCTTTAACTTACACGTAGTCTAGGGGGAGTTTCCGCCTGGGTTAATTTAAGGACCGAACATAGTGTTGTATAATCCAGGAATTACCGTACAACCACAATTGCTATTTATGGGATAGCCTCAACCTATTAAGTTGTTTAAAACTGGCTTTACACTTTGGAAGGCCGTAGTAGCACGGGTTGTTCTTGCGAGATTACCCGTAGGGGTGTCCACACGTGGGTGTGGGTTAGACACATACCAATGCAACGGTGTACGCCTTACTATGGGGAGAAACGGTTGTTGTTTATCTCGCGCAATGAGAATGTTTATGATTCATATGATTGTTGTTTCTACCATAGTAGGGGTTTGTCGGCACCGGGCTAGTGTAAAGTCAGGATTAAATAATGTAACGGTTGTGTATGATCATTCCGCGGCACACCAAAGGAAGTGTGTTAATTTCGAATGCATAAAGGAGTCGATCATTCCTTGTGGGTAAAGTTGTACAACTCTGCAGAGTCTAAACTTTTCGAAAAGCCGTTCCCACGGTTATGGGAATCTTGGTGCACTGACACTAGTTAGAGTTTTGGTACTTTTATAAAACGAATGGAAACTCAACGATGGTTGAAAAAGGGGTCTTGCCAAAATATGGTTGTCAATAACATGGGAATGGACGATACTCTACCTACAATCATGGAGGATTGTGAGGTTGTTACTATTCTTATACTTGTTATTTACATATCTGTCAATTGCTTTACAAATTACGCTTGCAATCTATTATTACAGATTTACAATTCAATTTCGCTTTATGCAAAACAACTTAGTAGCTTACCCATGACATAGCCTGCATTTACTTTATACATTTGTGATACACTACAAGTCTTGCGAGTACATACGTGTACTCAACCTTGCTATTGTTGACATTCAGAGAATGAGGAGAATGAATACCCCGATCCAGACGCAGAATACGGGGACTTTGCTAACGAATCTTTCTAAGGTTTACCCTTGTCAGTTGCCTGTGGTATTATGGGTAGAAGGCATACTGCCAAGCAATGTATCTTCCGCTGCAAACTTTTAAATTCGGCCAATAGGCCATGATGTAAGACTTTATTTCTATCAATGTATTATGAACTTGTATGGATGTGATGACAATGTTGTGAATGTGCGTGCTAGCCACTGATCATGGGACTAGTACTGTTTGCACATAGGAATCCCTCTTGGTATTCCACGCCATAGAAGGGAGGGTTCCGACATAAGGTTAGTAATGGATATAAAATTGCCTTATATATATTAATTCAATATCTAGCTTGGTTATGTAAGAAATTTAAGATTGTTTAGATCTAGCTTGTAGATCCATGTTTTGGTGGTGATCTAAGCTAGCTAGTAATTGGACGTTATAATTGCAATATTATTTTCAAGCTTTAACTTGTTAAGGAAAGTGTACTTAATCAGTTCAAAAGAGGGTTCTAATTGGATCGAATATTACATGTGTAGCATAGATGGATCGAAGCTGGATGTACGCTGAGAACCGTACGAGTGTGGAGTACATTAATGGCGTCTCCACTTTTAGAAGAGCTGCAGAGGAGGACATGTTTAATAAGGGAGTGCAGTATATGCCTTGTCCATGCATCGATTGCGAGAATATGATGATGTTTCGAAACTCAGCGCAGATCGAAGCACACTTGATTATGCGAGGTTTCAAAAAGGGGTATACATGTTGGACCAGTCACGGCGAAGAGCAGAATATACAAGAAGCAGGTGGTACTGTTAACATCTTCGACGAAGTCAACGATATGCCGGATGATCACATTGATTCTGCTTCCGACGAGGATATGTTGCATGATGACAATCTGGACCAGATGCTGCGCGACGCAGAAGGGAACCGTGATGAAAGGGAATATGAAAAATTCGTGGGTTTGATGGAGGACTCGAAGAAACCTTTGTTTGCTGGTTGCAAGGTGAAATACACAAGGTTGTCATCCGTGCTTGAACTGCTGAAATTGAAGGCAAGCAATGGTTGGTCAGACAAGAGTTTCACAGCGCTGTTACGTCTATTGGCAGACATGCTTCCAGAGGGAAATGAGTTGCCGACAACAACCTACAAAGCCAATAAGGTTCTTTGTCCCTTGGGAATGGAGGTAGAAAGAATACATGCATGTCCGAACGAGTGTATCCTATACCGCAAAGAGTATGCAAACTTGCATGTATGTCCGGTGTGCAACGCATCCCGGTACAAGCGTAAGAGTCATTCAGATGAGGAGGTGAAGAAAGGAACTCCTGCTAAGATGGCATGGTATCTGCCTCTAATTCCCCGATTGAAGTGTTTGTTCGCTAACCCAAAGGAGGCAAAACTGCTGTGTTGGCATTCCGAGAAGCGTAAGAACAATGGAATGCTAAGACACCTGCTGACTCCACCCAGTGGAGAAACATCGATAGGAGGTATGAAGAATTCGCTGCGGAGATGAGGAATATAAGGTTTGGACTGAGTACAGATGGAATGAATCCTTTCGGTAACATGAGCAAATGCATAGCACTTGGCCCGTGAATCTCTGTATCTACAACCTTCCTCCTTGGTTGTGTATGAAGCGAAAGTACATTTTATTGTCTGTGCTTATCCAAGGACCGAAACAACCTGGGAACGATATTGATGTGTACCTAGCTCCATTGGTGGAAGATCTAAAAACATTGTGGGTTCCTGGGGTACAGTTTGGGATGCATACAAACGAGAGAACTTCACTTTACACAGCTTGTTGTTCTCGCACCATAAATGATTACCACTGCACTTGCTAACCTGTCGGGCCGAGTACAAAAGGTGCCAAGGCTTGCACTCACTGCCTAGACGATACTGAGAGTGTGTGGCTGAATCACTCGCGTAAAATCGTGTACATGCGTCACCGTAGGTTCCTTGGGAGGAAACACCCATACCGCAAGATGAAGAGACTATTCGGACGGAGACGAACAGCGGTTCAGCTCAAGGCCTTTTAGCGGGAGAGATGTTCATGACTTTGTAAAGGATTTGGATGTTACGTATGGAAAGGGACGTAAAGCAAGGTCGACCCGTGAGAAGAGCTTGTGGAAGAAGAGATCAATCTTTTGGGACCTACCTTACTGGGAGCACCTAGAAGTTCGCCACTGCATCGATGTCATGCACGTGGAGAAGAATGTCTGTGATAGCCTGATTGGTCTCCTACTAAACATTAAGGGCAAAACAAAGGATGGTATCAACGCACGACTTGACTTAGTCGATATGGGCATAAGACCTGAGTTAGCACCAAAAGATACCGTTAAAGGTGGTACGTATTGCGAACCAGCTTGTTACACCATGTCAAAGGTCGAAAGAACTGAACTTTGCCAGTGCTTGCATGGTGTGAAAGTTCCGTCCGGCTACTCCTCCAACATGAAGAGACTTGTTTCAATGCAAGATTTAAAATTAATTGGCATGAAGTCTCATGATTGTCATGTATTGATGACACAAATGCTCCCTATTGCAATTAGAAGTATTTTGCCAGTCAAGGTCCGAGATTCAATCACGAGGCTGTGTTATTTATTTAACACAATCGCTCAGAAGGTCATCGATCCCGAAGGACTAGATGCTCTGCAGGCTGAGGTGGTGATGACTCTATGTAATCTTGAGATGTATTTCCCTCTGTCATTTTTCGATATCATGGTCCATCTCATTGTTCACCTTGTGATAGAGATAAAGATGTGCGGGCCTGTGTTCCTACGTAGCATGTACCCGTTCGAGAGGTACATGGGAATTCTTAAGTCTTACGTACGAAATCGATCTCGTCCGGAGGGTAGCATTGTCGAAGGTTATGCAACCGAAGAGGTCGTTGAGTTCTGCGTCGATTACATAGCTCAGGCCCAACCAATTGGTGTGCCTCGATCTCGCCATGAGGGGAGGCTCTAAGGTATCGGGACCATCGGAAGGAAAGCAATGCGAGCATCATAACTCTTGATAAGCGATGCGAGCATCATAACTCCACGTACGCATTTAAGTCCGGCAATTATGCACTACGGAACCATATATAGGCCATTTTATCACAAACCTGATATACCAGCGTTACGCAGAGGAACGAGGAACCGGGTACGTGCTGAACTGCTGATGATATTTGCACAACGAAGCACCTCTCATATATGTTTGTCTTACTGCTACCTTTAACAATACAGTACGTTAGGTGAGATTATTTTGATTTCAGCAAGATGTTTGGTGAAATGTTGAAACAGATCCTCAACTTGGTTCAAAGGATTGAGCGCTGGTGAACATATATTGTGTGGGGTTACCTTAATTCCCACTATATATGTTCCAAAATTTCTGATTCGACCGGACAAAGGGGAAAATAAAAAGTAAAGTCTGTTTGAAATGTAGAAATTTTCCCCTTTTCCTATAAAATTTCTAGATAATTCATGCGCTCCACACAGGTCCTTGAGCCGAAGGACTTTGTTAGTCCATCCCAGAAATCAATGGTGAGCACTCTAAGGATTGGGAGCATTGCAAATCTGCAGTTAGTCAATTCTTAACCCCAAATCATCTAGGGCAGGCCCGGGTCCAACCTAGCACATATATTTCTTTTAATGTATAAACATACGGTTAGTGTTAAAGTTACAAGTTAGTGTTACGAGTTCGAATTGACCCCAACGATTCTGATGATGTCCTTTTCTAGATCCGCCCCTGTCTAGGGCCTCTCGGCCCGAGGCTAGGGTTCCTTAATATGAAATAGAAGAGGCTAAATTGGGATAGACTCGGATTGGGCCTCTGAAATATATTGATTAGTAGTTGCATGTAGTGAACGCATACTTTTGCCTGTGGTGTGAATAGGTTATCTGGTGTGAATCGGGCCTCTGGAAATTCAGCATTCTTTGCAAGTAATAACTGCATGCATTACGGGGCATTTTTTGGAATTCCTTGTCCTTAAACCTTAACATCAGTGATCCCCTGTGAAAAGATAAAGCTACAAAGTACAAACATGCACATCGATGGGAATACCTTCTGTGCGAGAAAGGGAAACAAAAGAAGTGCTTCTCTCTTCAAATCGTACGGGAAATATTATATATTGTAACAAATGGGAAAAAAAGCAAGCAACTAACTAAAGAGCAAAAGGATCGAGCAGCTGTTTGAGGTGAACCCATCTTTATGTCTCTCCAGTTCATTGTTGCTTAGTCTAACATAAATTACGCATTCACAAATCCCAAGAAGGTGCAAAACTTCAGATGTAAGGTGATCGAGTTATTAATTTCAAACATCAATGAACCACAGAACAGTAATCCCTTATCTTCAAACCAAAAAGATAGTACTGGGAAGGAGATTGGAATAAAGAGAACGACAAATAAATCATATCTTGTCAGGTCAGTGCGAAGTGCAAACCCTTGGTCTCGGGCGAGGTGATGGAGAAAGTTCAAGGATGTCCATCGATCACCTGACTGCAACCTGACGATAATTCATGGACAAGATCGGAACTGCGCATTGGCAGCATATAAATGCCTTTAGATTTTTAGGTTCAACATCTTGAGAGAAATTAGACAAAAAAATGTGTTCCCAAAGTAAATGTCAGATTTCATGTTTGGATCCTTGTTTTAGATCTGATGTTTGAACACAGAATTCTTCAGATCTTTGTTTTCTTTCAAGGCTCTCAAGTCAGTCTCAAAGCGCTAGGTAAACAAATCATGTTCGTACAGCTAGAGATTCTAGTACCGTAGTACGCAGCGCCTTCCAGTTCACAAAATCTCGAGAAAGCACGACCATGGCGATATGGAACTACTGATTGCGTGCAAAAATACGGAACCGCGGCCATTGGTAATGTTAGCCAAAGACGTCTTTACAAGAATGTTAAGGTTATATTGGTCATTTGTTGTGATATTCAGTTGGGCAGCGTGTGCAATGATTCGTGCATTATGTACACTATCTACATGTGGCTGCTTTTGCTCTTTGTTGGCTGCTTTTAATTTTAAGGTGAGACCTCTGTACATTGTCTACAAGCTGTAAATTGTTGCTTATTTTGCACATCAACTTGCCAGCTGCAATTTTTTCCCATCGTCTGGTAGGCATGGAGCCCAGGATTTAAGATTAATTTGCTAATGTGCCTTCGAAATGTGTAGTGCAGCAGCTATGTATCGGTGTACAAGATTGCCTAGCGCGTCAGTCGAAAGGTGCATCCTAGAATGCTGTCCTGCAACCAGCGAGAATTCATGGATAAGATCACCGTTTAAAGCTTAAGCTGCAATAACATTCAAAAAGAAAAGTTTAAGCTACATGCATGATACAGCTCGAAAGAAGATCGATTTGTTTGAATAAGGAGAACAAATAAGAACCGGACCACTAATAAAGAACAAAGTGTAAGCTGCATGATGTAACAATACGTGCATGTTTCATGCAACAAAGTTTAAGCTGTAGCAGTGACGAATCCACCGTTGGGGCTGGTTGGGGCGCCAGCCCCACCTCCCGCCAGCGAACGCGAAGAATGCAACGAGGGAGGGTGGCAGAGAGCAGGAAGGTGGCAGAGGTGCAGTGCTGGGGTGGATGGGTCTGCGGCCATGCATGGTCGATGAAGAATGCAACGAGGGAGGGTGGAGGAAGGCATGGATGGGCATTGGTGTCCAAAATTGTTTATAATGACATATTTCAAAGAATGGACACTCCACAATAGAATATATTGAAGAGAACACTTTGTAACAGCATATTTTAAAACTAGCAACTCTATAGTGACATATATCTAACTAACAGGTAAAAACTAGTAAAAATGGAGAATCAAACGTTACACAATTTTTTCCGATGAAGTACAAGTACTAGCAACCCACGAACCAACAAGGGCAATATGGCTTAAAATGTTTTTAATCCCAACAAAATTTTTTCCTTTCTATTTATGTATGAATTTTAAATTTGGTTGACAATAGACCGGTAGATGTACCATTAGCATGCTTGTCTTGAGTTAGAATTTTGGATTCGCCACTAGCTGTAGGATACAACAAAGAACAAAGAACCAAAAGCACATCCCTTGAATGCTTCCTCGCAACCGGCTAGAATTCATGGACACGATCACTGTTCAAAGTTTAAGCTGAAATACCATTCAAAAAGGAAAGTTTAAGCCACATACATGATATGGTTCGAAAGTTCGATTTATCTGAATAAGGAGAACGAATAAGAATCGGATCACCAACAAAGAATAAATTATAAGCTGCATGATGCAAATATACGTACATATCTGTTGCAACAAATTTTAAGCTGCATGATGCAACAATGTACAAAGAACCAAAAAGCACATCCCCTGAATGCTGCCCTGCAACTGATGACAATTCATGGACACGACCAGCATTCAAAGTTTAAGATGAAATAACATTCAAAAAGAAAAGTTTAAGGTGCGTGCATGATACAGCTCAAAAAAAGTTCGATTTGTCTGAATGTAACAACCCAAATTTTGATTTCGAATGGGCAAAATAGAATTTCAAATTTCAAATTGCTTTAACCATGAATTTTCTAAATTTCTAAATGTGTTACTGATTTTCCCTATTGAAAAGTCAATTAAATTGATTTAGTAAAAGTATAAAAGTAAAATGGTAAAAGTAAAAGTTGCAATAGAAGTCTGTACAAATAAAATTAAAATAATGGAAACTCTGAAATCACTCTCATGTAGTCAAAAAGCCCTGTGAAATCATTAATTAAAGAAAAAGAATTAAAAATTTAAGCAATTTGACTACAACAGTTCAGATGTAGATTTTTACAAAATTTTACCTAACATATCTTCAACTTAAATTTTTTACCACATACTCCTCAAACAAAGTTTTACCTTTAGTAAAAATATTAAAAATTAATAAGTAAATTAATGCATATTGCAATTTAAAATTAGAAAATTGGAAATTTTGAATTTTTGCTAAAAAGATTTATTAGAAAATAATTACTCAAGTTTTAAATATGAAATTTTTATTCAAGATTAATTAGGACATGTTAATACTTGTCAAAAGTTTAAAAATTATTAACTAAATTTACACCCTCAATTAAATCATTTATAGAAAAATAAAATTTTGAACAATCAATCTTGTCAGACTTTTCAGAATTAATCTACAAAGAATTTGTACTTCAAATTTTTACTAGGAGTATTAAACTTATCTAGGATTCTTAGTAAAAAGTTATGCATTGCCACTATATTATCTTCCACTGCAAACTCTTAATTCGGCCAATAGCTCAATTGTAAGAACTAAATTTCTATTAATGTGCTATAAAATTGTATGGATGTGATAACAATATTGTATATGTGCATATTAGCCACTTATTATGGAACTAGTACTGTAAGCACATAGGAGTCCCTCTTGGTATTCCATGCCAAAAAGGGGGTTCCGACATTCCCTGCAACTGGCGAGAATTCAAGGACACGATCACTGTTCAAAGTTTAAGCTGAAATAACATTCAAAAAGAAAAGTTTAAGCTACATAAGATGGCTTTAAAGAAGTTCGATTTGTCTGAATAAGGAGAATGAATAAGAATTGGACCACCAACAAAGAACAAAGTGTAAACTGCATGATGTAATGATACATGCATGTCTGATGTAACAAAGTTTAAGCTGCATGATGCAACAAAGAATAAAGAACCAAAAGGCACACCCCCTTAATGTTTCCGTGCAATCGATGAAAATTCATGGACACGATCACTATTCAAAGTTTAAGCTAAAATAAAATTCAAAAAGAAAAGTTTAAGCTGCATGCATGATATGGCGCGAAAGAAGTTCGATTAGTTTGAATAAGGAAAACGAACAAGAATCGGACCACCAACAAAGAACAAAGTGTAAGTTGTGTAATGCAATGATACGTGCATGTTTGCTGCAACAAAGTTTAAGCTGCATAATGCAAAAAAAGAACTGAATGTTGCCCTACAACCGGCGAGAATTGATGGACACGAACGGTGTTCAAAGTTTAAGCTGAAATAATTTTCAAAAAGAAAAGTGTAAGCTACATGCATGATGCAGCTCGAAAGAAGTCGATTTGTCTGTGTAAAGAGAACAAACAAGAATCGGACCACCAATAAAGAACAAAGTATAAGCTGCATGATGCAACGATTCGTACATGTCTTGAGCAACAAAGTTTAAGCTGCATGATGCAACAAAGAACAAAGAGCCAAAAACACATCCCCTGAATGCTTCCCATGAAGTAAGTTTCAAAAAGAAAAGTTTAAGCTATGTGCATGATATAGTTCAAAAGAAGTTCGATTTGTCTGAATAAGGAGAACGAACAAGAATCGGACCACCAACAAAAAAAAAGTGTAAGCTGCATGATGCAACAATAGGTGCTTGTCTCTCTAATCGTAGCTGCCTCATGGTGACCTTTATTTACATCTTTATGTGAATTACAAGGAAGAATGTAGGATACAAGCAGCGTTTCCCACATCTCAAGAAAATGGGATGCATGCATCGAGGTTATTAAATACTACTACTAAATTCTCGCACCAGGTGCTCTACCCATTTCTTGCCTAGCGTGGACATCAATAGGTGCCGATGGTGTCTGGGAGGGCGCTCTATTTGCTCGAGTAAGAACGCTTGGGGGTTTGGTGCCACGTGGCATCACAGGTGATCTGCACTGGTCTTCGTACATGTGGACAACATGTTGTTGTCCACACATTTGCTACGGGATAGGATGCTGTCAAGAAACGAGATAGCACCTTGTTGTTCCTAGATTTATTAAAAGATGTTGTTGATATATAATTAGACTCTTTGTTTTAGTTGTTGACATATATATGGACTCTTGATTTTGGTGGGCGAATTCAAAAATTACGCTTAAAGGGTTGTGGGTATAAATATAGCATCTTTTTACACAAGAGAAATAATCTACAATCAATAAAGAGAAAAGAGTTGATCTCTCTATATCCTGTGTTCATTTATTTTAATCTAATATATAAAGCAAGGCGAAACTTCATCTAATGGAGCAAGGTAATAAATTCATCATCTACAAAAATGCTAGGTCAATAAAAACAACTAAAACTAAACCTTTAATTTGAACTATATATAAATTAACCTTAATTGAACTAGGTGTAAACATTAAATTTCAATTAGATTATTACAAATCAATGCTTATTAAAATATAATATTTTAATATATAGTTGATAATAATTAATTAGCTAACAATAGTAGATGGACATAATTTAATCTGTATGATATAAAGCTAAGCAAAACTTCATCTAATGGAACTAGGTAAAAAATTCATCATCTACAAAATGCTAGATCAATAAAAATAAACTAAAACTAAACCTTTAATTTAAACTATATAGATATTAACCTTAATTGAACTAGGTGTAAACATTAAATTTTAACTAGATCTCTAGAAATCAATGCTTATTAAAACATAATATCTTAATATATACTTGATAATAATTAATTAGCTAATAATAGTAGATGAACATAATTTTAATCTATATTATATAAAGCTAGGCAAAACTTCATCTAATGGAACTATGTAATAAAGTCATCGTCTACAAAATGCTAGGTCAATAAAAACAAACTAAATCTAAACCTTAATTTGAACTATATATAAATTAACCTTAATTGAACTATATCTAAACATTAAATTGCAACTAGATCACCACAAATCAAGAGAGGAGAACAAATTATTCACCTTAGAACACCTAGAGGAAGTGCAAGCATAAGAAACTTTGCAAATGGAATCTGAAATTTTAAAGTTTGGGTTTGCTAGCTATCGGGAGAAAGAAGACCATGGAGCTGCAGATACTATAAGATACAGTACAGTAGCATTTATAGGTGTACTATTTGTGTCGATTTTTAATTAGAACCGACATAAATAATATATTATCTATGACGGTTCTATTTACAAACCGACAGAAATAATGTATTATCTGTGCCGGTTCTATTTACAAACCGACACAAATAATGGAAACACTATTTGTGTCAGTTTGTAATTAAAACTGATACTAATAAGTAACTATTTGTGTTGGTTTCAATTATAGACCGATACAAATAGTGTTTTTGTTATTTTAAGTTTAGAACCGATGCACAAATTTTTTCTGTGTTGATTAAAAAAAGGGATACACATAGACCCTTATATATTAGGTGTTTTGTCGCATGAGAGGTATGTGTCGTCATGCCGACTGGCATGTTGCACGCCGCCGCCGACTCTGGATTGGGCGAATCGATCCAAGTCGAGCAAGACGTGCGCCATCGGATCTAGGACTACGCCACCGCTGCCAAATCGAGGTCGAGCAAGACTTAACGTTCACGGCCGCTGCTGGGTTGACGTCGACGAGGAAGATACGAGCGCCGTCATCACCGTTGGATCGAGGTCGAAGCTGCTTGATTCGCGGCCAACGCTGCCGGAACACCGTGGCATCGCACGGGCTGCCGTCATGCCTGCTACACGGTGCGCGTGCAGATGGAGAGAAGTGGGGATGTGGTGTGAAGGGCGGATCTAGGTCCCGGCAGAGTAGGCTGTAGTCTGGGGCCTGGTACCGAAAGTCTACTAAAATTTTACGAAAAATTATTGAAAATAAATATTTAATTTAAGATCAGCTGGTCCAGCCCGGGGCTTGAACCTGAGCTAGCTCCGCCAGAGAGGTGAGGTTTTTTTTTTTTTGAGCAGTGCTTTTATATACTTTTCTTTCTAATATAAATTATACAAATCTTGAAGCAAGCAAACCTGTTTTGGGCAGGGAAAGAGGTGCTACACATCGAAGGAAAAAAAGATATAAAAGTTAGCGTCTATCTGCTGTGATAATTTTTAAAGTCGGTAGAGATCTGGATGCTCCCAGACATGCATGGATATATAGTAACCACGTGATGATAGCTTTACTCCAACGTTGCTTGAATTCTGACATGTCTGATCTATTCCAGTTTCCGCTGCATCAAAGGTTCCTTGCCCTCGCGAAGAGAAAAAAAATTTCGCATGCGCCTTCTTACTAATACATGGCATATATTCTTTTATCCTCTAGTCGCGTGTAGGCAAGGAATTCTCGCGAACAAAGGTGGCGACCGGATATTTGGGGTCCAGACTTCTTTTCGCTTTGGTTTCGTTTGGAAAAACAATAATTGTTGCGCTCTGATGGCCTTTATATACACTACTACAGAAAAGCCCATCAGAGACGGTTCACAAATATCATCAGAGACGGCTTTGTGAACCGTCTCTAACAATGGGTCAGTGATAATAGAGCCACTTCACAGACGGTTTTATTAACCGTCTGTGATAATAATTTTACAGACGGTTCTTATTTAGAACCGTCAGTGCTATATTAAATCTACTGACGGTTTGTAATATGAACCGTCTGTGATATAAATCCTATCACTAACGGTTCCTTATACCAACCGTCTGTGTTAGTGTATATCACAGTCGGTTTAGTGTATGAACCGTCTGTGTTATACAAACTATCACAGAAGGTCCACATGTATGAACCGTCTGTGATATTTATATCACAGACGGTGCTTAGTTGTGAACCGTCTGTGATATGGTTTTCATACATACACCTTTTTCTGTTTATTGGCTAGCCTCAGGAAATGCTAGCCATGCCCTCTGAAACAGACATAACACAGAAGCTACATTGCAGTTATTAGACAGAAGCATTATTTCAGCGATCACAGATTTGGGATTCATTTAGCAATTGTTCCAAGCTGATTATAGCACTATCATTACATCCATTTCAGCAAATAAACTGAAAAAATATCCACGCAAACTGCAATGTAGCTATATATACTACGCAAACTGCATTTATTTGGCTTTCCCTGACCAGATCAAGATGCATCTTAATGTCATCACGTAGCTCTTCCATCTCCTTCACTGCTAATCCCTTCAATTTAGCATATTACATATGCTTCAGCAAGTGTTAAAGGAAAACAGGTCTCTCTCAAATGTGGGTGAGAATAAGGAGAAACAAGACATATATGAAAGCCATATACCTTGAACACTAAGTAGGGCTCATTTAACTCAACATCAAATTCTTCTGTGAAATTAAGATTCTTAAGGAGAACATCAATAGGTTTTGTACGTCCCTCCCGTAACCTGATCTCAGACCTAACTTTGCTTTCATCAAAATGAAACTGCATTCCAACATGAAAACTGTTAGATTAACAATGGATCCATGTTAATGCAATGATAATTACATGTCGTTTGTCAGGTTGTACAATACAAACCTCTTCCTCTTTCTTCTCCCAATCTTGAAATTCAGCACGTGCTCTTTCTCTGGCTAACAATGCCTACAAAATACGAAATTAGTCCTTTTGTTCCACAAGCAATATTACTTGAAACTAATATATGATTTATGATAACCAGGGATATATACATACCATTTCCTCCTCATGGTGTGCTTTTTCAATTGCTCTTTCCTCTCTTCTTTTCTTAACCTTCTCTATTTCAAATTTGTATTTGATCGTGCAAGAGCAGGGATTAGGCACTAGAAGAAAAGCATAGACTTCAATATTTTTAGAAAAAGAAGAAGGTTGCACACTAGTGACCTATTAGGGATATGTATCTCAAAAGAAAGCATGTATATACGGCAAGATATATGTCCGCACTAGTGGTAAGATATAGTATGGCATATGTATACTTGGAAAATCCTATGTATTACACGAAGATGGCTCTTGATATGAGATATGTTGACTCCCTTCATGCCCATCAACTCAAGATCAGCATGAAGCATTATTACATCCATTTCATCGATCACAGACATTACAAGCATCATTACATCCATTTCACAGTTCATCGAGACAGAGACATTACATCCATTTCAGCGATCACGAGATCATCACAAGCACTATCCGTACATCCATTTCAGCAAATAAACTGGAAAATTAGAATTGCTTTGACTAATGACAGTACAAGTGGCAATACAGAGATAAACCTAACTCTTGCGATTAGGCACTGCGTAGAACTTCGCCTTTTTACTAATGACTTGGTGACTAGGAAAAAACAAAGTTTTCCTCGAATGGACCCTGATCCTTGTCTTGCAAACGAAGTTTTATCCTTACTCATTTGTGTTGCATTGACGAGGAGATGCATGTTATGGCAAACGTAAAATCCACATCAGTTATTGCCCTGTCCTTGTTGGTGGCACTGCAAAAATAGAATTGTTTAGTTCCAGAATCATGGCTCACGGAGTTTGAAATAGGATTATATTGTATAGAGGATACCGAAACTTGAAATCGTGTCGCAACGCCTTATCCCCGCTTTGAATGAAGGATCTCGCAAAGCTTTGACCGTCCTACGTGATTTGAAAGGTTAGCCTCAATATTCCAGAGCAACAAGCTCCTTAAACAACGTGGTTACCTGGTGATTAACCATGCGATAGGGTTCAAGTCGTGGTTGCCGGTATGTGAGGAATCAACGTAAATAACCCGGTTCTTGGCCGATGAATTACAATTAGAACCCGATTGAAACCTGCATAGGTATGTTGCCATGGTCAATTAGCACCAAAGTATTGTGTGCACATTACAAATGAGAGTATACCAAGTCGGGCAGCACTTACCCTGGGTTAAAGGGTAAAAGTATGAAGCTTTTATCTTTCTGAGCATCCAAGGCATGTCGTACGTATTCCTCTACTGCTTTTGCATCTTGGTTCATTGTTGGTTATGAGACTAAGAGTGGGTCGAGGAAACCCACCGATGTATTGTTCGTTCTCGCTTCGCGTATCATGAATCTATATATACAAAAGTTAGGCAAAGGGGTCACTTCAAATATATATATATATATGACATTTATCCGTATTACAGGGAAGACACACTCACAATGTCCAGCATCTTAAGAGCGAGGCGTCGAGGGCGTCGAGGTTCAAGAGATCGAACAGGTCCTGAAGCCGACCGCAAAGTAGCCCCCCGCTGACTCGTTGAACAGATGCTTAGGCTTGTAGCGGACCATGATACTTGTTGTACGTTCGTTCTCTGGCTTGTTAGCTTGTCTCATGTAGTATGTATGCAGGCTTTTGCAGCAGTAAGTCAATGTCTTCATGCGATCTTCCGTTAATAAAGGCTCTCCTAGCTTGAATACCCGGGCCAACGGGGCCATCGGATAGTACTCCAAGGCCTTCGCTATCTTTTTCGATTTGCCCTTCCCTTTCTTTGTTGGAACGGAAATCTTCGGGGGAGACGAGGGGAGTAGAGAGCAATCATAGTCAAAGTCAATATCAAACTCACAGTCAATGTTTTTGGGTGGGGAGGGCACGATAACCGATTTGGGGGGAACTGGATCAACTTCTGGCGGAGGAAGTAGAGGTACTTCTGGTGGAGGATGGATGTCTAGAGATATGTCGCTGCTGGGCCACTGGATGAATGTGCCGATGACATCCCCCAGTGTCTGAAGCTCGTCATTTGGAGGCAATTGTAGCGTGACGATCTTGAAAATGTCATGAACGCCGTCCACATTGACCTTTGTGAAACCCGGCGCTAGCAGGGTACCGTGCACCATCGCCCCTTCAATGGATGGATACGCGAGGCCCCAAGCAGCCTGTATAGGAAGGGAGCAATTGGCAACTCTCACCTGGAGATTGCACCGCGTGGGCTCCTACACAACAGTACCCAATTAGCTAATGTGCCAAAAAGATATATCTATGGAGCATTCAAGGGATCATACTTAGTATACCTTGATGTCACAGATAGGGAATCTGCCGGGGTGTTTACCCTGGTCAGGGGTGGACGCACAGCTGCTCTTACGTGTAGTGGGGCTGAACCCTAGGCCTTCCACAGGATTTGTGTTTTGAGCATTGAGCCTTTCCTCGAGGCTTCTTATCTTATCATTGAATTCTTCTCTCAGCCTGTCCTCAAGATCCTTCACGATCTTTTTCTCACGCTCGTCTCTACCTCTCTTCTTACTCCGGTACATGTCGGTGTCTTCGAAGCCCGTCTTCCAGGGAACGAAAACCCCTTTGCCTCGCGTGCGACCAGGGTGTTCCTTGTTTCCCAATGCCGTGGAGAGTGCATCTCTCTCCCTGTTTGGGACAAAAGATCCACCGGAAGATTGTGCACTCAACTCTACCTGCAAGATCCCAACAAGTTATTTCACTTATGAAGTTAGGAACTAAATACGTACCAAAATGGTGGTTCGATATCTTACCAAACGCTAAGCGGACTTCCTCGTCCGCAGGTTTGTAAAGGATATGGTGCCGATGGTGTGGCACATGACCTCGCTCTTAGCCAGTCTCTGGCGCGCTGGTCAACAATCGATTCAAATGGCGCGGAGTCCCCCTCGTCCTCCCTGTCCCATTGCATCCTCTTCCCCGCGTAGCCAGCGGTGCCGAGTCTGTGGGGGTGGGTGTTCCTTGCCTGCAGGGCCTTGTGGGCTTCGCTTTCAAGCACGAACTGATCTGTCGTCTTCATCTGAACAAAACGTCGCCATGAATCCTCAGTAATGAACCCGTACTTAGAGTAGGGAGTCCTGTCCTTATTGACGTATTCCTTGACAAGTGTGCTCTTAAAGGTCTTCCACGCCTTTCCTGCCACTAGCAGTGCATACCGTCGCACTGGGGCCTCGAGTTCTTCTGGGATATCGAAGGAGGAAAGGATTTACAAAGCGTGTCGTTATGCGGCCCTCGCTACCGCTGACTTCCGTGATACAATTGTGATGGGAACCCGTTCGCGAACAACTATCCCGCACATTGTTCGTAATGCATTCACTACCTTTTACATCCGGTAGGGGACCCATCTTTCGGATCGATCGCGTGATGCGATATCGGCCTGTTGGCCTTTTGTTTGCTTTTCTTGGAGCGCGACTTGGTTTGACTTGACTCGGCTGATCAGATCCTTCAGTTGGTCCTAAGGTGGATAGAAAATATTGAAATAATGTTATTCCATCATTATTTCAATGGGAACTGTTTGGATGTGTTCATCACATGAAAATAAGAAATGTCCAATCGTTTGTTCTTGAAAGAAAAGAAAAGAAAAGACAAAATATGTTGTAGCAGCCTACGTTCATCTAAATCTTTTTGTTTCTACATAGCCTATTACATCTAAACATCCAGTTTCTTATGACTAAGGGTACTCTATAACAGCATGTTAAGATTCTCATGTCATGATTACATGGCAGAGAGAGAAAGAGAGAGAGAGAGAGAGAGAGAGAGAGAGAGGCTACTTTAACTCATTTTGGCGGATTCTTGTCGGGTGCTGCTCTGCGCATCAACGCCTGACCGCACGAAACCTACAGTGCTACTACATTGGATCATAGCGAGATCTTTCTTTTCTTCTAGGTTTGCGCGCGCTTGCTCATGACAGAATTGAAGGGCATGGACGACAGATTGACCGGTATCAGAAATTGCTCATCGTGAGAGAGAGAGAGAGAGAGCTGTGAATTGTGATGGAGTGAGTACTCGCTTGGCGGGGAACGGCAGACTTGCATTTTCCATCTCATTGTAGAGCCAAATCGAATCCAAGGATTTTGTAGAGCCATCACACAATTCCTCCAAACGAATTGCAGCGAGATCACCCCGTCAATCTTCCAAAAAATATTGCCAAAACCGGGAAAGTAACGCCTCCATTTCCCGTCCAACACCCATTCGCATCAATCTAGTGTACCCAAATAGAATCAAACAGAAAACTCTTTTGTAGGTTTAGTCGTTGTATTAAGTTTCAAGATGATGGAGACATAGGTCGGCTAGCAAGACCTTAGGCGAAAAAAATCATGTACTAATAGTTCCATTGTTTTAGGTGAATAAAATAGATTAGCATCTATAGAGAATATTTTTCAAATTTGTATTCCACCATTCAGGATGGGATGGTTCCATTTAAATAACGAAACACATAGATGATTTTTTTAAAACCATCTCATAAATGTACCCCTT
This sequence comes from Rhipidocladum racemiflorum, assembly GCA_036346355.1. Lineage (NCBI taxonomy): Eukaryota > Viridiplantae > Streptophyta > Magnoliopsida > Poales > Poaceae > Rhipidocladum > Rhipidocladum racemiflorum. The sequence goes on from CM070586.1 coordinate 26,848,206, forward strand.
GATACAAGCAACTAAACACACTCCAACTGAATGAAGACATACAGATAGGCAACCATGGAGTGTTAGTGCAATAATTTGTAGCTAATGTTTGGACAACAGTGACGCAAATTGGAGCACATAAGCACATTATCGCTTTTATCTTACTACACCATAATGTTGCAACAACTAGGAGTTAAAACTACAAGAAAATCCAAACATTATGTTCTAGTGAAAGGCTTATAAAAGAACACAACATTTTCACCCGAAATGGCCACGGAGGGTCACATTAGTCATTTACCTTGTGGGGGAGGAGCAGACGTCGCCGGGGGAGGAGGAGACGTCGCCGGGGGTGGAGGAGGTGCAGCCGTCGGGGGAGGAGGAGGCGCAGCCGCGGCGGGCCTCGGGGAGGCGGCGTCGGGGCTCGGGGAGGCGGCGTCGGTCTCCATCAGCGTGCTCGGGCGGTGGCGGGGCTCGGGGAGGCGGCGCGGGGCTCGAGGAGGTCGCGGCGGGCTCAGGGAGGCGGCCGCGCTCGTTAGGGTTTGAAGTGTGCGTGCGTTTGAAGTCTGGTAGAAAACGTTTCAAGTGAAGAAGTTTTATAGGGTTTGAATATCACAGACGGTTCTAAACTAGAACCGTCTGTAATATTAATATGCAGACGGTTATTAAATATAACCGTCTGTAATAGAGTAATATTACAGACGGTTATGGTATAGAACCGTTTGTGTTACTATATATCACAGACGGTTCTAGTTTAGAACCGTCTGTAAGATTACCATATTGCAGACGGTTCTGGTATAGAACCGTCTGTGTTATGATATATCACAGACGGTTCTAGTTTAGAACCGTCTGTGATACGGCACGCCATTCCTCTGGAGTATATATACTCATGCAAGTTGAGCTTCAGAGCATAGAACTTAGCAAGACATTCGCTGCTAGGGTACGTAATTTAAACTCCATGAAGAAAAGAAGCGGAAATAAATCTATGGAACTTGCCCTACCTGCACCGAGCCCATCGGCGACATCCATGAAGAAAAGAAGCGGAGATAAAATATTACTTTATTATGCGGCATCCCCATGGGCTACCTCCGTGGCTCAGCGAACTGCTATCTCAACATGTACCGAACATGCCCTACCTGCTGATGTCTGCAAGTTTACGAAGCTTGGTTGCTAACAGACCACCATGCACAGCCACAAGGCTAGGGTGCCCGTACACACCGTTCCACTATCCATTCGACGGCTACAGTTACTATGGCCTACTACTCTACAACCATGCGTGCAATAACATAAGTACAGAAATATTACTTTATTATCCATACATGCATGCTCCTGCTTACAAATTAACATTGTAATTATACAGTGAAAATTAGCCCTTCACAATGATCGACGCGTGTGTAGGTGACTTCCTCAATTTGTTCCTCTTGGACCATGTCGGCATTTCTCGATAGGAGGCAAATCATCAAATTGATTGTACTCTTCCTCATCTACTACATTCTCAACTCCGATAATCCTCCTTTTTCCTGAACAACTACGTGGCGCTTCTTGTCGGACGGATCAAGAACATAGAAGACTTGAACAACTTGGTTTGCGAGCACGAATGGTTCATCTTTGTATCCGACACGCTTGAGGTCCACAAAGTGGTGATGCCGCATTTGTCAACCTTCACGTCTTTGGAGGTGGACCCAACGACACCGAAATAGTGGGATCTTGAAAAGTACATAGTCAAGCTCCCAAATCTCCTCTATGAACCCATAGTAGGAGCTCCTCGTTGACCCAGTGCATCGAACGCATCTATGCGGACCCCATTTCTACAGTTTGTGCTCTTCAAATCCTGATTTATCGTGTAAAATGTGTATCCATTTAAGTCGTATCCTTTCCACGTGACAACTGTAAAAGCTGGGCCTTTTGCCAACCATTTCAGGGTGTCATATGACGAGCTCCAGTGATGGGTCGCTCTTTGAACCAATTGTTGAACCCAAGGTTATGTTGTCTTATGATCCAAGACTCTGTCGTCTTTGGATTCTCTTGCCTTAGCCATTGCTTGTGCTTTCGACGATGTACGGGACACTACGTCATGTGTTGTAGAACCGTGAAATGGGCTTGAGCACACGAATCGATCAGTGTGATTGCTTTCCTTCCGATGGTCCCGATACCCTGGAGCCTCCCCTCATGGCGAGATCGAGGCACACCTATTGGTTGGGCCTGAGCCATGTAATCGACGCAGAACTCGACGACCTCTTCGGTTGCATAACCTTCGACAATGCTACCCTCCGGACGAGATCGATTTCGTACATAAGACTTAAGAATTCCCATATACCTCTCGAACGGGTACATGCTACGTAGGAACACAGGCCCGCACATCTTTATCTGTATTACAAGGTGAACAATGAGATGGACCATGATATCGAAAAATGACGGAGGGAAATACATCTCAAGATTACATAGAGTCATCACCACCTCAGCCTGCAGATCATCTAGTCCTTCGGGATCGATGACCTTCTGAGCGATTGTGTTAAATAAATAACACAGCCTCGTGATTGTCTCTCGGACCTTCATTTGCAAAATACTTCTAATTGCAATAGGGAGCATTTGTGTCATCAACACATGACAATCATGAGACTTCATGCCAATTAATTTTAAATCTTGCATTGAAACAAGTCTCATCATGTTGGACGAGTAGCCGGACGGAACTTTCACACCATGCAAGCACTGACAAAGTTCAGTTCTTTCGGCCTTTGACAGAGTGTAATAAGCTGGTTCGCAATATGTACCACCTTTAACGGTCTCTTTTGGTGCTAACTCAGGTCTTATGCCCATATCGACTAAGTCAAGTCGTGCGTTGATACCATCCTTTGTTTTGCCCTTAATGTTTAGTAGGAGACCAATCAGGCTATCACAGACATTCTTCTCCACGTGCATGACATCGATGCAGTGGCGAACTTCTAGGTGCTCCCAGTAAGGTAGGTCCCAAAAGATTGATCTCTTCTTCCACAAGCTCTTCTCACGGGTCGACCTTGCTTTACGTCCCTTTCCATACGTAACATCCAAATCCTTTACAAAGTCATGAACATCTCTCCCGCTAAAAGGCCTTGGAGCTGAACCGTTTTCGTTCGTCCCGTCAAATAGTTTCTTCATCCTGCGGTATGGGTGTTTCCTCCCAAGGAACCTACGGTGACGCATGTACACGGTTTTACACGAGTGATTCAGCCACACACTCTCAGTATCGTCTAGGCAGTGAGTGCAAGCCTTGGCACCTTTTGTACTCTGGCCCGACAGGTTAGCAAGTGCAGGGTAATCATTTATGGTGCAGAACAACAAGCAGTGTAAAGTGAAGTTCTCTCGTTTGTATGCATCCCAAACCTGTACCCCAGGAACCCACAATGTTTTTAGATCTTCCACCAATGGAGCTAGGTACACATCAATATCGTTCCTAGGTTGTTTCGGTCCTTGGATAAGCACAGACAATAAAATGTACTTTCGCTTCATACACAACCAAGGAGGAAGGTTGTAGATACAGAGATTCACGGGCCAAGTGCTATGCCTACGCTCATGTTACCGAAAGGATTCATTCCATCTGCACTCACCCAAACCTTATATTCCTCATCTCCGCAGCGAATTCTTCATACCTCCTATCGATGTTTCTCCACTGGGTGGAGTCAGCAGGGTGTCTTAGCAATCCATCGTTCTTACGCTTCTCGGAGTGCCAACACAGCAGTTTTGCCTCCTTTGGGTTAGCGAACAAACGCTTGATCGGGAATTAGAGGCAGATACCATGCCATCTTAGCAGGAGTTCCTTTCTTCACCTCCTCATCTGAATGACTCTTACGCTTGTACCGGGATGCGTTGCACACCGGACATACATGCAAGTTTGCATACTCTTTGCGGTATAGGATACAATCGTTCGGACATGCATGTATTCTTTCTACATCCATTCCCAAGGGACAAAGAACCTTCTTGGCTTTGTAGGTTGTTGTCGGCAACTCATTTCCCTCTGGAAGCATGTCTGCCAATAGACGTAACAACGCTGTGAAACTCTTGTCTGACCAACCATTGCTTAGCTTCAATTTCAGCAGTTCAAGCACGGACGACAACCTTGTGTATTTCACCTTGCAACCAGCAAACAAAGGTTTCTTCGAGTCCTCCATCAGACCCATGAATTTTTCATATTCCCTTCCATCACGGTTCCCTTCTGCGTCAGCAAAGATCTGGTCCAGATTGTCATCATGCAACATATCATCGCCGAAGCGAGAATCAATGTGATCATCCCAAGACATCGTTGACTTCGTCGAAGATGTTAACAGACCACCCGCTTCTTGTATATTCTCGCTCTTCGCCGTGGATCGTCCAACATGTGTACCCTTTTGAAACCTCGCATAATCAAGTGTGCTTCGATCTGCTGAAGTTTCAAACATCATCATATTCTCGCAATCGATGCATGGACAAGGCATATACTGCACTCCCTTATTAAACATGTCCTCCTCTGCAGCTCTTCTAAAAGTGGAGACGCCATTAATGTACTCCACACTCGTACGGTCCTCAACGTACATCCAGCTTCGATCCATCTATGCTACACATGTAATATTCGATCCAATTAGAACCATCTTTTGAACTGATTAAGTACAATTTCCTTAACAAGTTAAAGCTTGAAAAATAATATTGCAATTATAACATCCAATTACTAGCTAGCTTAGATCACCACCAAAACATGGATCTACAAGCTAGATCTAAACAATCTTAAATTTCTTACATAACCAAGCTAGATATTGAATTAATATATATAAGGCAATTTTATATCCATTACTAACCTTAGATCTGAATTAATATATATAATGCAATTATCCATTACTAACCTTAATTAGATCACAAGAATCACTTATTATATAAGCTTACAGACGGTTCTATTGCCAAACCGTCGGTGATATAACGGTCTTAGCATTTCATCCCAGCCAGGGACCACAAACTCGAACTTGCGCTCGGGCCTATATATAGGCAAACTTTATCGCAGACGGTTCTATAAAATAACCGTCTGTGATATAGGGAAGATTACAGACGGTGATGTGTACAAACCGTCGGTGATATATTACAGACGGTTATATACACTAAACCGTCTGTGATAGTCAAGTATATCACAGACGGTTATTTCATAAAACCGTCTGTGATAAATTCACAGACGGTTTTGTATTCAAACCGTCTGGGATGGCAGACGAGGAATGGTCTGTGATAGTTTCACTGACGGTTGGTTTATAGAATCGTCTGTGATGTTCTATATTACAGACGGTTTTTTAAAACCGTCTGTGATGGTTAGTCTAATATAAGCATTTCTGTAGTAGTGATACGAAGCAGCCTTCTTATAATTTAGAAATGAAATAGAGAAATCTCGTAAAGAGAAACAAAATAATGACACGAAACAGTCTTGGAAAGATAAAGATTTGATAATGCCAACCACAAATTTTGTTGAACACAACCTCAAAACAACATAAATGAACCCTCTCAAACCTTTTAAGACTATTAGATTTTTGTTCTATACAAAAATCTCTTGCTAAAAAAATAATTGTCCTATACAAGAATGTACTACTAAAATATAACCTAGTAATCCTATCACTACTAGAAAATTAGCCTTCCATACCGGCCCATTAGTACCGGTTACGCATGAACCGGGACTGACAGTTACATCAGTTCCGGTTCATTAGCTATAGAGCCGTAGTGGGCTTTCAGTACCGGTTCGTAACACGAACCGGTACTGACACCCTCACATTAGTACCGGTTCGTGATACCAACCGGTACTGATGCTCTACCCTCTACCCCTCGACCGGCAGCTGCTTAGTACCGGTACTGATAGTCCTATTAGTACCGGTTAGTGGAACCGGTACTGATGCCCAATGGGCATCAGTCCTGGATGGCCTATACCGGTTCAAAAACCGGTACTGATGGCCGTTGTCAACCGGTGCTGAAGGCCATATCTGTAGTAGTGTATTGTGCGTCTCTTGTTTATATGAGTACATTGGTTTTTGGCTTGCATGGCTTTTGTATTGTCACACCTCATGGTTCTATACAGTCTCTCTAATCATCTTAAGTGAAGCAGGAATCATAATCCAATTATAATTTATCTATGAATCCTCTTAGCATACCTCTCCATATCATAGTAGGACAATATTAGTCAACGTACTCAACAATATATAATAAAAGACACCTCCCAGGTGTCTGCTTTGAGTTTACCTTATGATGATTTGTGGGCCCTGGGATCATATGTCAGTGAGACATATTGGGTAAATGATCAATTGTACCATAAAAAGGGGGCAAATGATTAAATCTCAAAAAACCTATGCAATTTATTTTAAGACATTTGCACCATCCAAAATTCCTTAATATATATATGTATACCTATATATACGTATACGTATATATACGTATAAGAAGCACCAAGTAATAGTGTTTGATATACATGTCTCTTTTGAGATAGAGGATATAAGTGGAAGTGTATGACATGTCGATGGCTATTCTGAAGCTTTTTAATTTTTTCCCACTAAAATTATGGAAGAAAATAGTAGTAGGGAGTATAAAAATAGTAGTAGGGAGTACTCTCAATAGATAACACTACTATGGAGAGGGACATCAGTGGCGGTTCGTAAGAGACATCAGTGGCGGTTTTTGAACCGCCACAGATTAAGCGCCAGTGATAATCGGAGATTTTTAGAGGCGGTTTGAAAACCGCCACTGATAATACTCATTAGTGGCGGTTGGAGAGAAAAACCGCCACTGATAATGATAATATCAGTGGCGGTTCCAATAAAAACGATCAGCGATAATTCCATATCCGTGGCGGTTCCAGCTAAAAATCACATCGATAATGCATACCAGTGGCGGTGCCACCGCCACTGGTATGCATTATCAGTGGCGGTTTTTAGCTGGAACCGCCAGTGATAACCCCGTCCGACAATAAAAGAACTCGCATTTTGCCTAGCCTCGTGAAAGTGCTAGTCATGCCCTCTAAAACAGCACACAAATGAACTTCAGATATAGTAACAAGTAACAACTTAATTGACAATAAGAGTATAATACTAGATTTTGAACCAAAAGGATAACAAAAATAGATATGATCATGTGCAAAGACTATTGGCAACAAATTAGCCGGCAACACTTCAGAATTTCTCCACAGGCCGCACAGACTACAACCATTCTATTATTCAGATTTTCCAAAGTACAATCAAGGAAAGTTGCTAGACTAAACTGTCATCGAGGCAAAGTTGTCATTTAGAAGCATAATTGTGAAAGTAAAATGGCTTATCACAGTGGCAATCGTCTATGATATAATAAGAAGTACCTCAGTAGAAAATAAAAATGATCAGTGTTTTCTTACATTCACTGGTCCCTTGCAGTCTAGATTAATTTTAGCTGCAAGACATAATGCAAATGAGTACAGCAAACAAGAATCCATTCACAAAATAGATTAGCCAGGTAATCTTTTAATGCAAATGTGTTTCCTTTAACTAACATCCTACAACAAACAAGAATCCATTCACATGTCTCACTATAGTGGAAGGTCACTACTACAATGAAGAACATATACATCTCAAAAGTAATTAGCATAGCAAATGTGTAGTAAGGACACAAAGATAAATAAGATAAAATTAGAAACATGAGAATGGCAGTAAAAATTGTGCGAGAAATCAAATAGATGTAATATTGAGCTTTGTCTTACTTCAGCAAATGATCGTACAGCGTGTATCAAGCAAATGTTCTTACTGCATTGAATTTCTATTTGGATTACTGTTTCCCCAGTAGACAACACTCAATAAGAAGGAATATGGCAAATATGGAATATATGCTGTTCATATTCTGAAGACTGGCTGTGTAATTGCCACTCTTCTAAAATTTGGTGTTCATATTCTGTAATTGCCACTCTTCTGAAATTTGGTATGGCAAATATGGACAGCATATATGGTATGGCTAATATGGCAAATATGGAATATATGCTGTGTAATTCTGAAATTCTGTTCATATTCTGATATGGCAAATATGGCAAATATGGAATATATGGCAATTATGGAATATATGCTGTTCATATTCTGGCAAATATGGCATCTATTTAAGTAACTCAAAAATGGCATCTATTTAAAATCCATATCAGAATCTACAGAAATATGGCAAATACATGATATGGCAATTATGGAATATATGCTGTTCATATTCTAGCAGATTCTGATATGGATTTTAAATTGAAAGCACTTTAAGTAACTCAAAAAAGGAATATGGCATCTATTTGATTTCTCTTAAGAAATATGGCATATTCTGAAATAGGAAGGACTTTCCAGTAGAAAGCACTAAAAATAGGAAGGACTTTCCAGCCAGATGGAATAAGAGACTCTGCCAAACAAATAGGGAGAAAAGTCGCATGTTTTAAACATCATCTGGCAAAAAAAAAAAGCAACAAGCCAAAAGTAAATTCATGGGACCATCAAGCCAATAAGTCGTGAATGGGATTAAACATAATATACAATATTCAAATACTGCTTGGTCATGAATATACCACCTTATGTGTAGTGCAACAGATCATGTATGAAGCACCCAACCAAAATCACCAGCAACTAAGCAAAATATGTCATACAGTAGAAAAGCTAGCCAACCCAACCAAAAATACATAAATAGTTCTTGCTTTGAAACTATATTTAGAAACACATTTAAAAGTACATAAAGAAACAGCTTATTCTTGAATTACGAAAACATACCTTCAATGACATATCATCAATTCCCTTGGTGGTCAATACAACATGAGCACCAGCCTTGAGAATTTTCTCAATCCGCTCTTTTGTTATGTCAGATTCTCTGCAGGGAAAAAAAGAGTAATGCATTAGGTCCCTCAAAAAATGAAATGAATTGTTTTTTTCAATCCAATCATAAAAGCATGGGGATCCAGCACAAAAAATCAGAAACAAGCAATATGCAAGAGGTTTAAAAGAGAGCAGTCATTGCTGATTCATTCAGGAAATAACAGAAAGGAATATAATAAACTGCAAATAGGAAAATGCACATAGCGAAAGGGAAATAATAACCTGCAAAACTGAAAATGCACATACCTTGAGCTGCACGGCCTATGTTCAGTGCATATCCATTCAGCAGGTAACTATCCTTAGCGCTTTTACCTTGAGCTCTCAAAATATTAATGCTCATGAATGTATAAAGCCATAGGTACAACCAAAATTTCATGAAAATGGTAAGAAAGTACCAAATGCACTTTACAGACCTTGATAGGATATTTCACTTCTCCCTTGGCATTTGTAGTCTTCACAGCTTGAACTGCTTCTACAACCTAAATTACACTAACCAAGTGATTATAGTTTGAGAATATGATAATTCGCAACTAACTTCACCACATATTAAGTGCTGACCACAATCTAATGTGACGCCCAACAAACACTTCACCTGTATCCTTCATCTGCTAATAGAGAACATATTAATTCACCAATTAAGTAACTTAGAAAAGAAATCTGGCCAAAAGCACATGCAAACATAAGCCAACATTGTGAGAACAGGTTAACAAAAATGTGCAAACAGGAATTGCTAGCCATGGCCACCCACATAATGCATGCTCTCATATCCATTTTGGACAGCTTTCGAAGCGAACTATAAGTGGCAACCCATTCAACACATTACAAATGATAAACCAACAATGATGGTCATCTTCGGGGAATACAAAGATGAGCACCATCATGACTACATCCTAACCACATTTACAGACTTCAGATCTACTAACGATTTTGAACTACTTCCTAAGCTACGAGCCTACGAGCCTTTAGAGTTCTTTGGAGGCGAAGGACGGGTAAGAAGAGTATGGATCAATGGATTGTTGTTGTCTTCATCATAAAACTTGCCCTTTTTGTTGATGACTTCCCTCATGATGAAGTAGGCGAGCTGTCCCTGAATGGCTTGGATTTCAACAGGAAGCAATCCTGCCGTAGGCAATTTGAGGCGCTACAAGTAGGAAAATAAAATCCCAGAGTTTATCTTCGGGGAAATTGAATGGTGCGAATAAATTCGTGAAGTTAACATGACAAACCTCTACGTCATTGTCTACTATTGTAGAACCTAAGATTTCGTGCATGTATTGGCACACAAAGTACCCACACAAATTTGTGCCTTGCGACTGCTTGTGGCACTGCGATATAAGAATATTGCTTGCGATATCAGAATATTGAAGGAATTATTTACTATGAAATGCGATATAAGAATATTGCTTGCGTGCGTACCGAAAATTTAGCACGGACTGAAAAGGATTTCTGGAATGGCCGGTATCTCAAGCTTTTTGTACAATATCTTTTGAACGCCTCATTCATTAGTCTTAACAGCTCTTCGTAGTCTTTTTTATCTTTGTCCAGTGGGTCCATGATCAGCAGCTTGCTCTTTTCTGGAGTAATTACTACGAGAATCCAGTGGAACCTACATACGCACGTATGATGCTATAGTCATTACTCCTAGGATAAGAGTAATGAACGAAATTAACGAATAATTTAACTAGCCAGCGAGAAACTTACTTAAAATTGTATGGAAGAAGTATGAAGTCCTTATCTTGTAGTTTTAGCAACGCCCTGTATACGTATTCCTCGACCTCCTTTGGTGCTCTTGTAATTTTCGATTGACAGATCGCTCTCTGGTCGAGAATCCCACTGGCCCCTTGGTTCTTCTCAGTTCAATCAACTCGTATATATAAGGAAAAAGTTAGACATGACATTTATCGTTATTACACGAATGTAAACCATGATTTATATATTAGCCACTTACGATTGCTCCGACATCTCAAAAACAGGCGCCGAGGGCGTCGTGATAGAACAGGTTGTGCAAGTCAGCGAAGTCTATCAGGAAGTAGCCAGGACCCTCATGGTGAAAATGTTCCGCCTGGAAAATGGCAGTGATCACCTTCGGGAGTACATCTTGGTTGGATCGCTCCATGTACCAGTTATGTAATCGCTGCATCATGAGTGTTAGGCTATTAAACTTTGATTCGGTGACTAATGGCTTCCCCATCGCGAATTTTAGCCTTTCTTGATTATCTTGTCTTTTAGATTTCGCCTTGCGCTTTCTTTTTCCCAAGATAACATCATACTCTGTTCTGGCTTCGCCTGATCTAACTGATATGGCTTGTCTATTGCGCCATTTCTTTGGATCAGGTGTTGTAAGTTCATCATTTGAAGTGGTCGCACTAAGCATTTCATGTTGAGGTGCTGGTGACGAATTGGCTCCTGGAATAGGCTCCTTTGAAGTGGGCGTACTAGCAATTTGACGCTCAGGTGTTGGTGATGAATGGGCGAGTTCTACTGCATGAGAGTCTGGCACCACATGGTCCAAGACGATGTCACGCTTACGCCACTGGATGAATGTGTGAACGGCACTTCTTAGAGTTGTAACCTCATCATTACAGGGCATTTCCAGCCCGATGTTACCAAATTGTGGAAGCACCGTGTCCACCTGGACCTTTGCATAACCCGAAGCTATCGGAGAGTTGTGCAAAACATCCCCTTGTTGGTATGGATAAGCTATCCCTGTAGCAGCCTGTAAAAATATGTTCATCACAGGTACATTGAGCTGGCAGGGTGTGGGGTCTTGTATGTCGTCCACAGGATAATGGGTGTTATCCGGTTGTTCCAATGGTGTGGGCGCCAAGAATCGCTCTGACGATTCGTAGGTCGGGCGAGAACAGTGTTGTGTCCTTGCGATCGCTCATAGCTTCTTGTACTTTTTCTTTGAACTTGTTGTGCTATGGTGCCTTGTAATTCTCGAAGCACCTTTTCCTTTATCAGTTCCAAATCCCGTTCCTCACGCTCTTCTTTGGCTCTCTTGTGACTCCTATAAGAGTCTTCATGCTCTAGGAAACCTATCTTCCAGGGAACCTTAACCCCAACGCCTCGTGTCCGACCAGGGTGCTCTTTGTTTCCCAAGGCCGCTGTTAGTTCGTCCTTCTCCCTATCCCCGTGAAAATTTCCTTGGGTGGACTCGACGTGCAGCTCCTGAATTCGTTGGGAGATTGCCTCATCAGTGCTGCTTTTGAATGATAAGCCCCCATCAGACATGATAGATGTTCTTGCTAGCACATAATGCTTAACTCGATCCGGTAATCCAGCTAAGGGACTTGTGCGGTCGATCGGATCAAGCATCTGATTCTTGCCTCTCCCACAGGGGAATTTTACCCGCGTACCCGCTCGTGCCTAGTCTGTGGGGGTGAGTGTTCATCCTTGCAATCTGTCGGTGGTGTTCACTAGATTTCATTGCTGTTTCATCTTGCTTCATCACAACAAATTCATCCCAATATGGCTCTACTTTAGGATAATCTCCGATGGCTGACCGATTCTTCATCACATAGTTTGTATTCAACCTGGACTTGAAGTTCCTCCATGCGACATCCATGGTTATCAACGCATTTCGACGCACGAGCTCTTCGGCATCTTCAGGGAATTCAAAAGATTCTTTCAGCTCTGTCCATAGATCCATTTTTGTGGCACCGGGCACTTTGTGCCAATCCAAATAGGTGATTGGAACTTTATCCCTTGCGATGTACCCGCATGTTGACCTATATTTGGATGCTATTTTTTTCGGTGAAACAGGGACTCCAGCATCTGAGACCCTCGTTATGGTATGCCGGCCTTCAGGCTTCTTAGTTTTCCCTCGGCCTCGACGTCTTGCAATAGGAGCATCAGTGGAGGAGGCCTCGGCATCTGAGGTGGTTCGATGGATATTAAGGTATTTGCTTGGGCTTGAGTTCGGCGAAGGGTTGGAACCATCCTCTAACCCAGGCTGGGGCTCAGACTCCATAAGAACTACATATATACAGATTGTAGGTTATTATGACGGACGGGTTGAGGAGGACGTTAAAGGTAGCAAAATGTAGTTCATACATACCATTGGCACTACTAATTAATTACACATCAAACAGATTGAGCATATTAGATTTAAGAGAATGTAAGTTAATTGATTGATATTGCTCTCAGGCACTTGGTGTAGGAATGCTAGAGACTAGCTCCTACCTCATCTACACCTGGGTCAAGTTTATCTCATTTGAAGTAGACAATTAACTATGTAAATAAGGCCTTCAATCCTTACCTTCTGGTTTTAGGTTATTTAATCAACCGAACCAACATATATAGCAGTGCATATTGGCAAATAAAGTAACACATACAGTACTCAAAAGAGAACAACTTCAGGTAAAGAACAATGAACAAGCTTTGCAACAATGAAATGAAGTAAACAATTTTTACCATGTAAGTCTACTGATTGAAGGCCTAATTCACAACATTAATTGTCTAATTCATCATTTGACCCGATTTGCATCATCGAGCAATAAAAGAATAAGCAACAGAAAACATTGAAGCATTGACATGTACATTGAAACATTGAAGCATTTGCATCATATGATGACAATTGAGAAAGGCAAAAATCGTGTTGCATATCTATGAAACTTGACAGATGAACCAAATGTAAATTGAGTTTCGCACCAATCATCTCACCGTAAGAAAGGCAAAAACATTTGCATCATCCAACATACATCATGAACAGTTTTTTGACATGTAGTACTGCACTCCAAAGGCTCCAATCAAATTGAAAATTCAAAACATTACCAATCAGGCAACCACACTGCAATCTCCCCATGCCAGTGCTACACTAGCCACTACATTACCATCATTGTATTTCGTGGGGGACATAAACAACCTAATGAGCATGAGTACGAAACAACCAAACAACTATATTGTTCACTGCCAGCAGCATGGCCAACATGAAAAAATCAGTAACATCAAAAAATCAGTTCGACAAATCATACAAGAACTCATCTACATTATCAAATTTTAAGTATCACACATTATCAAATTTCACACATTATCTGTTCTAACATCACACATCTCACAACAGTCTGTTCTAACATCCACTACTACAGAATGACACATTACTATCGCTTCATCTGTGTCGGTTCTAAAATTTTGACTAAAAAACCGATTGTGATAAGTATATTCCATTTGGAAATCTTGGTAACAGGTTATCACAATCGGTTCTGAGAGGGAACCGATTGTGATACGATAATAATCCCAATCGGTTCTAGATAAGAACCGATTGTGATAATCATTGTTTTATCACAATCGGTTTTTATATAGAACCGATTGTAATGAGTAGATATTATCACAATCGGTTTGAGGAAGAAACCGATTGTGATGAGCACAGGGGTTATCACAATCAGTTCTTTTCCAGAACCGATTGCAATGAGATGGTATTATCATAATCGGTTTTGGGAAGAAACCGATTGTGATGAGCACAGGGTTATCACAATCATTTCTTTTCCGAACCGATTGTGAGATCCTCACACATTTCCCCTTCAGTGGAACAAGAAAAACAAACTCCAACACGGACCGCTCTGCTAGAATCCCAACACAGACCTCATCTACCCTTCATTCATGCTTTAATATTTGTGCAACTTGTTTTTTCTGGACGATGAATAGTACCGCTCTGCTAGAATCCCAACTCGCGGTTCAACTCTCGGACAATTTATATAGACACATGTAGTGATGCAAAATATATATAACATTAGTCTTCCACAGTTGTACTTTCATTACAATATATATCACCACATCCATTGTTTATAATTATTAAACATATATTACAGCTAATATATTACATTTACCAGCCCGAGTCAGCCGAGTCACCCGAGTCGCCAGAGTCGGTATCACCGAGACTACGCGGACTAGTGATGGTTCATCCTCGAGATGATGAACCCGATCTAGACGCAGGCGCCGGTCCCCTATGGTGATCGGCGCGAAGTACTCCACCTCCTCCTCCTCCTCCTCCTCCTTCTTCTCCTCCTCGTCCTCCTCGTCGTCATTAAATCGTCCTCCCTCCTCCTCCTCGTCGTCGTCGTCCTCCTCCTCCTCGTCGTAAATCGTCGTCTTGATCGCCATCTCTGCAGCGCTTCCTGGCAGCTTTGGAGGCGCTCGGATGGGGTGTGAGGCGCTGGGAGGGATGGGAGAGGCAGTGAAGGCGCCATACGCCCGAGTGAGGCGCCGGAGGTCGAGGCGGCAGCTGGCCAGCGGTGAGGGCGCTGGAGGAACGTCGGTGACTCCACGGATTCCTCGAGACCTTGCTTAGGAGAAGGAGGCGCTGCCATTGCTGCGGTCGACGAAAGGATCAAGTTAGACCTTGCAGAGAAGAAAGGGGCTATATGAAAGAGATCAGAAAAGGAGCTATATGAAAGAGAAGAAAGGAACGCGATCAAACCTTGGAAGAGTACCCCCGATATCGATGAAAGGAGTTATATGAAAGGAGCTATATGTTTGAACGGTCAAATTGGCGGGGAAGACGAGGGGGTGCAGTAATATCCGTGTTGGTTCATATCCGTAACCGGTCGTGATGACCTATGTTATTGCAGTCGGTTCTTTTTTAGAACCGATACAGATACATTATCTGTGTCGGTTCTATAAAGAAACCGACAGTGTTGAGGATCCAAATTATCACAGTCGGTTTTACATATAAGCGACGGTGATAAATAAATAATCACAAACGGTTCTTGTATAGAACCGATTGTGATGAGGTTCGCTAGGTTTATATATGTACCATCTGGACTCGGGATGAACTTATTAACTCGTCGAGTTGGTTCGCTAGGCGATTTCTCTATTTTCCTGCCTAGCTTACTTGTGGCTTTATTCAAAAGGTGGGCCCCATTCCTTCGAATCCCTTCAATTTTGTATTAACATACATTATTCGATTTTGATTTGGTGTCATTAGCAGAGTGTATGGTTGAGAATCGAGGGGTTGTAGGATATCAGTGCGTTGAAGGTTAAAGTTAATTGAAACCCTAGCTAAGCTTGATCGGAGCTAGATTTCCCCTCGCTTGTGGCTTTCCTCGAAAGGTGATCGACATTAATTCTTATAAATCCCTTCAATATTTGCAGAGGGACTTAAATTAGTTTTTATTTGGTCAATGTGTACATTACATGTCATAATTGTGTCAATATAATTAATATGATCAATGATAGAGTACGTAGTTAATTAGGCTGCGTAACCTATGCGTCTCCCGTTTGAGGGTGCTTGTTTATAAGTATGCTAAAATGGCATATTTATAAATAAGCGATCTCAATTGTCCACGTTTTTGGACAGTTTGAGGATATGTGGCTCGGGCAAGTTCCTAATTAAGCTGTTGTACAAACTCTAGAGAAAGTTTAGGAAGCATCTCCCTGGCCAGAGTTCTCCGAAAACACATCCTCTTGACATGTTGTCGATACGTGTATTTGGAGAACAAATGAGATCTTTGCCAAATTTTCTAAAGTTTGTACAACATCTTAGGAACGTGCTCGAACCACATATCCTCGAATGGGATTAGGACCTAACCTACTTAGAGATTAGGAGTCATCGTTGGTACGTCACGCATTTAGTCGGTCTCTGATATACGTTTCTTTAAGATCATTCAACAAAAAAACTTTGTTTTCGGGTTCAACCCTTCTTTTATTTCATTGATTAGGGCATTATTAATTTATTGTTTGCGGTTTACTTGTAGATGGACCGTGAAGAATGGATGTATCACAAAAGCCGTGTGAGTGCTGAATTTCAGAGGGGAGTTAAGGAGTTCATAAGAATTGCAGAAGAAGATATGGTTATGAGGGGGTGTAAAGTTCATATATTGTCCTTGTATTGATTGCACCAATCTCAGGAGATTTAACAACTCAGCTCAAATTGAAGGGCATTTGATTCGACGTGGCTTCGTGAGGAATTACACGTGTTGGATCCATCATGGGGAGATAGGTAGTACCTGTGCTCACGCAACGAAGACATGCTGGAAGCCGATCACGAGTTGGAGCGTGATATGTTCGATGACGATAATTTAGATCAAATGTTGCGGGATGTGGAGGGAAATTACACGGAAAGAGAGTTCGAAAAATTTAAAAGCTTGATGGATGACGATGCCAAACCATTGTTTTCAAGTTGCAAAGGGGAATACACCAAGTTGGGTTCGGTTCTTGCATTGTTTGAACTGAAGGCAAAACACCGTTGGACAGATACAAGTTTCAATGCACTTTTAATACTTCTATCGGATATGCTTCCAGAGGGAAACGAGTTGCCAACAAGTATTTATGAAGCGAAGAAGCTATTATGTCCCATGGGAATGGAAATAGAAAGGATACATGCATGTCCAAATGATTGCATACTATACCGCAACGTCCATAAGGAATCTAGCATTTGTCCTGTTTGTGGTGTACCCCGATACAAACAAAATGAGAAGCGTAATGACAAGAAGCGTAAGAACCTAATTGACGACGGTGAAGATGTGAAAAAAGGGGCACCAGCCAAGGTGTTATGGTATTTGCCCATCATTCCCCGTTTAGAGCGGTTATTTGCAAATCCTAAAGAGGCAAAATTGTTGCGTTGGCATTATGAATCCCGAAAGGAAGATGGCAAGTTGAGACATCCCGCGGATTCGTCTCAATGGAGAAACATTAATTGGCAACATGAGGAGTTTGGTGCCGAGATGAGGAACATAAGATTTGGATTGAGTACGGATGGTATGAATCCGTTTGGTAATATGAGCGATCGACACAAGATTACTTGGCCGCTTTTGTTGTGTATCTACAATTTGCCTCCTTGGTTATGCATGAAGCGGAAGTATATCATGATGTCGTTGCTAATCTCAGGTCCCAAACAGCCGGGTAATGATATTGATGTGTACCTATCACCACTAATTGAGGATTTGGTAAAATTGTGGAATGTGGGGGTTGAGGTGTGGGATGCATACAAAAGAGAGAACTTCATCCTACGGGCTATGATATTTTGCACCATAAATGATTTTCCAGCCTTTGGTAATTTGGCGGGCTATAGCACGAAGGGAGCCAAAGCTTGTCCAATTTGTGAAGAGGACACTAATAGCTTGTGGCTGCCGAATTCGAGGAAAACGGTGTACATGGGTCACCGTAGGTTTCTACCCCGAAGTCATCGATATCGTAAGATGGATGACAAATTTGATGGAAAGAGGGAAGTTCGTGCAGCCCCGCAGCCTATGACTGGAAGGCAAGTATATTCACGTGTAGAGGATATCGATGTTCAGTATGGTAAGAGCCGTAAATCTGTTCGTCCTAGGACCATTTGGAAAAAGAGGTCGATATTTTGGGACTTACCATATTGGAAGGAGTTAGATGTCCGTCAATGTATTGATGTCATGCACGTTGAGAAAAATGTTTGTGATAATTTGGTAGGCATCCTGCTGAACATACCTGGGAAGACCAAGGATGGTTTGAATGCTCGCCGTGATATGACCTACATGGGGATCAGGCCCAAGCTTGCGTTGATGGAGGAGGATGGAAAAGGGCCGTACATCCCGCTGCATGCTACACCTTATCCAAGAAAGAGAAAGAAGACCTCTGCAAGTGTCTCCACGATATTAAAGTTCCATCGGGCTACTCCGCAAACATTAAGAAGCTTGTGTCTATGGATGATTTGAAGTTGATCGGTATGAAGTCCCACGATTTGTCATGTCTTGATGACCCAAATGCTCCTCGTTGCAATCGAAATATCCTACCATATGGCGTCGGGTTGGCAATCACGAAGCTATGCTATTTCTTCAATGCGATTTCATGCAAGGTTATTGATCCCGATATACTAGACAACTTACAGTGAGGTGGTGCAGACTCTTTGTCACCTTGAGATGCATTTCCCCCGTCGTTCTTCGACGTCATGAGTCCACCTCGTTGTTCACCTTGTTAGAGAGATTAAGATTTGTGGACCGCATTCTGCGTTACATGTATCCGTTCGAGAGGTACATGGGTATATTAAAGTCATACGTGAGGAATAGGTCGAAGCCTTGAGGTAGTATTATTGAAGGTTATGGGGTGAAGAGGTTATTGAGTTCTGCGTGGACTACCTAGGTAAAAGACAACCGATTGGTGTTCCTATATCTCGTCATGAGGGCACACTTGGTGGCAAAGGAACCATTGGGTCAAATCTAATGAGCCCACAATTTGATATGTCTTGTAAAGCGCATTTCACGGTCTTGCAACACAAATGAAGAAGTTCATCCATACATCCAACAGCACAAGTTGATATTACGGGAAGAGAATCCACTTATGGATGAGCTTTCCATCACCACGAGAACACAACGATCGATTCCTCACATGGTTCAAAGAAAAGGTGATGGTCTCCGTTAGTACCGAGGATGTCAAATGGTTGGCTGACGGACCAAGATTTAATATACAGGCATGGCAAGGTTACGATATTAATGGCTACACATTTTATCTTTGAAAGTCAAGATGCAAAGAGTACAAGGCAAAAGCAGTGGTGTGAGCATAGATGCTTTGTCCGATGATCACTCAATTAGAGGATCGTCAGCGCAATGAATCGTTACTACGGGATGATCGAAGAAATATGGGAGCTCGACTACGGAATATACCAAGTTCCATTGTTCGATGTAAGTGGGTGAGACTTCCTCACGGAGTTAAGGTCGACAAGGCAGGTTTTACAATTGTTGATCTGAATAGATCGGCCTCTGAGAGATGAACCGTTCGTCCTCGCAAAGCAAGCAACTCAAGTTTTCTACGTGCGTGATCCGGCCAATCCGAGGTTGCCGCGTCGTACTTCATGGCAAGAGGAGGATTGTTGGAGTTGAAAATGTCGTAGATGAAGAAGAGTACAACCAATTTGATGAAACACCTCCGTTTGCGAGATGGGGCATGTCTTAGCGGTGGCGACGGCACACATGGAACACATTACATGCGTGTAGATCATCAAGAAGGGTTGTATTTTAAATAAATTAAGTTGTAAGAATTCCCACTGTATTAATGTAGCATTTTGTGGAATATATATGTCAAATGGATCTTATAGTATAGCAAATTTGAAAAAGATTTGAATTATTCGACTCTTTTGAATGAAGACTCTGTTTTAAAAAAATAGAAATTGGATCATAGTCATCACAATCGGTTCGTTTAGGAAACCGACACGAGATAGTATAATTGCGATCGGTTCTTCTATAGAACCGACACGAATATCTCAAATATTGCGATCGGTTTTTATATAGAACCGAAACCACGGATATCTCCAAATATTGCGATCGGTTTTATATAGAACCGACACGAGATACTCAACATATTGCGATCGGTTTCTATAGAACCGGAAACGGATACTCCACATATTGCGATCGGTCTCTTTGGTTAACCGTAGTGATAAAACCAGAGCATTTTCATTTGGCGCGCATACTCAGTTCATTTAGTGCGCATGATTTCGTTCAATTCATTCCACAACCCTAGCTCGACCACCTCCCCATGGCGCCTCCCCCTCGCCTCCTCCCCGGCGCCTCCCCATCGGCGGGTACCCGTGGCGCCTCCCCTCGGCTCCTCGATCCGCACCCTAGCTCGACCACCTCCCCCACCGCGCCTCCCCTCCGGGTCCTCCCCCGGCGCCTCCCCCTCGGCGATTCCCCTGGCGCCTCCCCTCGCTCCTCCCCGGCGCCTCCCCTCCGGCTCCTCCCCAGCGCCTCCCCCTCGGCGATTCCCAGCGCCTCCCCCTCGGCTCCTCCCCGGCGCCTCCCCCTCGGCTCCTCCCCCCAATCGGCGCGTCCCCATCGGCTCCTCCCCATTGCCGACTCGGTTCGGCGCCTTGTAAGATGCATTTGATCGTGGGCTGTAATTGGTTGTAAATAGCTCGATGATGATTGCTTTTGAATGAGGCTTGATTAATCGATCATTAAAGGAACTTGCTAGACCTAGAACAACACCGCTCTTAGTGACAATTTGGTGCCACTTGCTCTTAATGCATTGTTCTAGGTCGAGCTTGATCTTGTGCTTATTCCTTTATGCTCTTAGTGACAATTTGGTGGCACTTGCTCTTAATGCATTGTGGTAGGGTTAGATTAGTGCTATATTCATTACGTGCTATCTTTGTACTTTTTGTTTTACGTGCTAGAGCAAAGGTCTTTGTTCTAGGGTTGTAATCCTGAAATTTTTAGATGTAATAGCCGGTGATATATTGGCCATCTAGAAGTTGGACGGCTAATTAATTTAGCAACCCTTCTATAGCAATCGAGAGCAATCCATCATTGCAATTTGAAACTTGTAACACATGCTATATTATCGCACTTTATTATCGAGTTTAGTTGCGTAACCTATCGTCTCCCGTTAGTGCTTGTTTATAAGTATGCTAAAATGGCATATTTATAAATAAGCGATCTCAGTAATTGTCCACGTTTTGATTAGTTCGAGGATATGTGGCTCGGGCAAGTTCTAAGTCGTTGTACAAACTCTAGAGAAAGTTTCGGCGACATCTCACTGGTGTTCTTGAATACACACCCTCTTGACCTGTTGTCGAGGCGTGTATTTGGAGAACAAATGAAGATCTTGCCAAATTCTCTAGAGTTGTACAACGGCTTAGGAACTTGCTCGAACCACATATCCTCGAATGGGATTAGGACCTAACCTAATTAGAGATTAGGAGTCATCGTTGAATGCGTCGTACTTAGTCGGTCTACAAATAGACATGTGAATTGTTTTCTATTATTTGAAATTTGAATTGCTTCCTCTCATGAAGTTTAGGTTTGACATATACGTGCTTACTTGAAATGTCGCAAAGAGAGAGCACCGGCTCAACGCCCGAGAGAGAAGAAGGTCCTGCTACCCCATCGAGGAAGGTTAGAAAGGCCAGAGGACCGAATAAAGGAGCCACAGGGAGAACGCTGCAAGTGCTCCGCTTCAATGCCGAGGGGTTTGCACGGTCTGGCCCATTTAAGGGCGCTACTCCTCTTTTCTCGGCCAATTGGTGAGGGAGCGAGTGCCGATCACAATTAAGGACCTGGAGGAAGGAAGTGTAAGCGGCAGCGGAAGAACCAGCGTGGGACGAAGTTAAGGGAAAATGGATTATACCAGAGGAAGATGAAATCAATGCGAGGCCAGTGCGCCTTGAAGAGAATGGGTGTGGCTTTGAGGCATTTCGGGGTGACCATGCATGCCAAGTTCGTGTTGAAAGACCGTACTCCCTTCCAAAGTTATCCATTTGTTACACCCGAGGTTTGGGAGGAGTTTGCAAGGATGAGGAATACGCCCGAGGCGGAGGAGCTGAGAGAGAAGAATATCGCTATACGAGGCGTAACACACACGCGCACCACCTCGGTTCCGGTGGGTATGTAGGGAAGAAAGCGGAGTGGGTGCGACTAGCGGAGTGTGCAACCTCTGGGACAACGATGCCTTACTCCCACATATGCGAGGAAGCGGCACGCGATAGGTATTAGCGAGGACGAAGAAAACCTCGGCCCGGTCAGTTGTCATTCCAAACCCCGCGATCACAGATCGTCCACGACCATCGTAAGATATCTAACATAGTACATTGCATATTATATTCCCATTGTATTTTAGTAATAATTTATACTTGCGACTGGCAGAGGAGGTAAGCTCACAGAAAGAGCAAGGAGCATTTGAAAGCCAAGGGTCAAGGGACATCCTGTGTTCGGCAATCGGAAGCCCGATCATAAGGCGGAGTGCTTACGCGAGTGCGAGTATACGAAGAGGTCCTTCTTTGTAGAGGAGAGCGCTTCAGTGCGAGGCAAGATCATGGGAAGCACGTGGCGCGGATTAGAGCGCGAGATGAAGGAGGAGTTGAAGGAGGAGTTAAAGGTGAGATGATGGGTGAGATGATGGCGATGTTCTCCCGAATCAGATTCCTCAACCATCGCCTATGCTACGCCCTAGCAATTTGCGCTTCCAATAAGGAACTGTGCATTCCACACCTCAAGGTAATAACTGCTTTCAGACCAAAAGGTACATGAGTAAGCTTAACACAGTTATGATGAAGATGTCGATCACTTCTTGCGGGGTCCTGCCAAGTGCCGGCTAGTCCTGATCGGCGACGGAATACAGATTGAGGCTGCTTGGCGGGGTTGCATTTCCAAGCAAGGAGGATGACACGGTGCATGGTATACCTTTGGGGATGGGCTACATGAGGGTGCAGGTGGACTATGTCCCACGATGTTTACATGTCTCATGCCCTCGAGTTCCCCTAACGAAGATATCACCACTCTTGGGCAAGCACGGATGTCGTTCATCAAGTGGTCGGCGACGGGTGTCGTAGTGCAAGAACCTCCTGCCACGCTCTGCTGGTACTATCAAGCTACTACTTCGCTCTGCTGGTACTATCTGCTCTTTCACTGCTCACGCTACTCTGGTATGCGCTATCACTGCTCACGCTATCTTTGCGCTGCTGACTACTACTCAAGCATCGCTAGTAATTGTATGCGCTCTTTGGTCGCTCTCATATCGCTCTCGCTGGTACTCTGCTGCTCCTGGTACTACTCCTGCTGCCGCTCCTGCTTCCTCCTCCTATCGCTGCTCCTGCTCCTGCTCCTCCTACTCACTGCTGCTCCTGCTCTGCTGCACATGCTCCTGCCTTTGCTACACAACCTGCACCTACGCTGCAGCTGCACCTCCTGCACCTCGCTTGCATTTGCACCTCCTGCACCTACGCTGCGGCTACAAATGCTTTGAGTGCGCAGTGGGGCGCAAAGGACTTCTACCACGATGACGAAAGATACAAAGCAGAGTTCGAGAGTCCCTCCGTGAAGAAGGCAAAGTTGTCGAGGGCACAGAACACCCTGATGATCACAAGCGTTACATACATGGAAAGCCCTTTCTCCCAAGCCACGAATTGAATACTTTGGGCTTGTTCACTCGCCACCGACAGGGATGGTACCTAGATAGGTCACATGAGGACGAGCCTCGCCACGATTTCATAGTGAAGTATCGAGCGCCAATTCCACCGCAACGAGGATGGGACCTTCCTACCGATTTTGAGGATCTGTACTTTATGTACAGCTTGATTGCCGTCGATATTTCTACCATTCGATCCTGGGCGCTGTGAGTCTCGCTCCATACTCTATCTGATGACTATTTATTTATTTTGTTTTTTTTTTTTTAACAATTGACATGAATTGCAGGATCATGAGGCGGCGAGCCGTGACGGGTCGACACCTGTCGGGTTTGTCGACCCGAGATGGTGTCTGCGACCATGGCTAAGTATCAATCGGAGTTCCTTGCAGGATACATCAAGCGGGCATTGCATGAGGAGGCAAGGACTTCATTCTCTTCCCATACCACCAGGAG
This sequence comes from Rhipidocladum racemiflorum, assembly GCA_036346355.1. Lineage (NCBI taxonomy): Eukaryota > Viridiplantae > Streptophyta > Magnoliopsida > Poales > Poaceae > Rhipidocladum > Rhipidocladum racemiflorum. Next base: position 26,872,274 of record CM070586.1, read on the forward strand.
TATGTACTACTATACAATTCAATTACATGTACACACTTCAACCTTGCATTAACTTATTCTCTTGCATTGTGTACCGTTTAATAAGCAACCATTGGGTTCTACTTGTGGTTGTTCCGAGTCAAAACAAGGTCTACACGTTGAACTCGCTCGAATATAGCCCGATGGATTATGCGATCGAGCCTGTTTTGCAGAAGTAAGTACATTCCTCTTACCTACCACTTTACATATTGAACTACGTTACGTATTTTTAACCTCACTGGCATCTCTCCAATGTATAGGGCTTTCATGTCTTACGTTCTTTGAGCGTGGCGACACAATGATAAACAAGGCACCAAACTCGAGTGGAAGCGCTTCAAGGTACAAGTGTCTATCATAGGATTTTTTGACACCTATTTTTAATTCGTCTCCTAATTTAAGTTTCTTTGTTCACAAAGTGTCATCAACAAAGTGCGATGATCTATGCGGCTTTTACGTGATGCATCACATCCTGATTTTGGTTGGTCGCTCACATCTTTTTCCTAAGGTATAGAGCAGATTATTTGCACTCTTGTCTATGTGATATTTGTTTACAAGCATAATACTATCGGCATGTTTTAGTTCCAATTTAAGACTTAAATATATTAGTGCACTACTATCTATTTTGCGAGACATTGATATCAGCGGAAGAGCCTAACCAACGCCGATCTCAAGAAATTACGAGACCATTTATGCCGGTGGTGCTGAATGAGAAGTTATAACGGATGATGGTAGATATAGAGACCATTCAAGCAAATACTAGTCCATAAAGTGTAAACAAAATTTATCTGAATGTGAATGTGATCTGTTACAGATTGTAAACAATATTAATTTTAATGCAATGTGTGTAGATTGTGATGTATATGTTCTGTGATATTGTGGATTGTGATGAATGTGTCATATTGTCAATGCGAGGCCATTTTCGGACGATGGACAGTAACATCATCACAATCGGTTATTTGTTGGAACCGATTGGGATAGGTACAGTATCACAATCGGTTCTTACTGGAACCGATTGGGATATGTACAGTATCACAATCGGTTTGCATAAAGAACCGATTTTGATAATATTATTATCCCCATCGGTTTCAATAAAAAACCGATTGTGATAATGTAATAATTTGAATCGGTTCTAAAAAAGAACCGATTGTGATATTATTATTATCCCCATCGGTTCTACAACTGAACCGATTGTGATAATGTAATCATTTGTATCGGTTCTAGATAAGAACCGATTGTGATATTATACTTATCGCAATCGGTTCTAAGAGAAAACCGATTGTGATAAGTGTAATATCACAGTCGGTTCGTAAAAGAACCGGCGGTGATAATTTATTATTTGTGTCGGTTAAAAACCGACTGTGATATATCTACCTTATCACTGTCGTTGGACTTTGTATCGCCACCAAAACCGACGGTGATGAACAAAAAAAACCGATAGTAATGTGCCATTCTGTAGTAGTGATCACAACTTACCGATTGGCCTCGCGTGGGCGACAGGCGGGGCGGGGATGCGGGGCGGGCGGCCGCCTCGCGTGGGAGCAGCGGCGAGGCGAGGACAGGCGGGCGGTCGAAGCGCGAGGGCGAATTTGGGCGGGGCCGGGCGAGGAAGGCCAGGAGTGGCCAGCAGGCGCCGGCGAGGCAGGGCCGGACGAGGGCGCCGGACGGGGACGGGTCAAACGAGGGCGCCGGGAGACCTTGGGACGGCACCGGGTGACCTTGCGGCAGGAGGAGACTTTGCGGGAGAGAGCTCACTGTGTTGTTAGGGTTAGGTGTAGCGATTTATATGGAGCAATATCAGTGGCGGTTTTTATTATGAACCGCCACAGATAGTCCTTATCAGTGGCGGTTTTTATTATGAACCGCCACAGATATAATTATTAGTGGCGGTTTTTATTACGAACTGCCACAGATACTGTTTTTAAGATTTCATTTTAATATGAAGTTATGACTTGATGTATTAATGTACCTATCATATATATTAACTACTAATTCTTCATAATTAATTTATCTATGATGAAAAAATATATATTCTTACTAAATTTACTAATTGCTAATGGATGTATGTGTTTACTTATTTCACATGTGAAAATAAAAGAGCATTACAGATACAAAAAATTGCCATTACTCCACATAATACATATTTTTGACATTAGATTTCTATTACCCCACAGAAATACACACATTTTGCCATTACTCCTACCTAATTATTTTCTTTCACAATTTGGCCTTCTTCATGATCATCGCGATGATAGGTGGCTTCCGGACTAGTTTCTTCCTCGAGCCTGATGCTGCCATCTACGAAAGGAAGCAACTCATCAAACTGGTTGTACTCTTCCTCATCCACGACATTCTCAACTCCGACGATCCTTCGTTTTCCTTGAAGAACTACATGACGCTTCTTATCTGCCGGGTCGATTACATAGAAGACTTGTGCTACTTGCTTCGCAAGAACGAATGGTTCGTCTCTATATCCGACTTGCTCGATGTCCACAGTAGTGAAGCCGTATTTGTCCACCTTGACACCCTTTGGGAGTTGGACCCAACGATACCGAAACACCGGGATCTTGAAAATGCAGTAGTCGAGCTCCCAAATCTCCTCTATAACCCCATAGAAGCTGCTCTTCTTGCTGCCTGTGTTGTCGTAGGCATCTATACGGACACCACTAGCTAACACAAAGTCTTGACCATGATATCGAAAAATGATGGAGGAAAATACATCTCTAGCTGACACAAAGTCTTGACCACATCAGCCTGCAGTTCATAAAGTCCAGCGGGATCGATGACCTTCTGTGAAATCATGTTAAAGAAGAAACACAACCTCATGATTGCCTCTCGAACCTTGTCAGGCAAAATACCTCTAATTGCAATAGGGAGCATTTGTGTCATCATCACATGACAATCATGAGACTTCATGCCAGTTAACTTTAAATCTTTCATCGATACGATTTCTTGATGTTTGCGAGTAACCGACGGAACTTTCACACCGTGCAAGCACTTGCAGAGGTCTGTTTTCTCTTTCTTGGACAGAGTGTAGCATGCTGGGGGAAGGTAAAGTCGGCCTTTCCCGGTGTCTTGAGGATGTAGCTCAGCTCTAATCTTCATATCTTCCAGATCCCGACGGGCCTTCAGTCCATCCTTTGTTTTGCTAGGAATATTCAGTAAAAGGCCAAGCACGCTGTCACATACATTCTTCTCTACATGCATTACGTCGATGCAGTGTCAAACCTCTAAGTCCTTCCAATAGGGCAAGTCCCAAAATATGGATCTCTTCTTCCACGTGGTTTTCTCAGTATGGGACCTCGATGTACCCCTCTTTCCAAGAACAACATTGATATCCTTAACCATATCATATACCTCTTCCCCGGTAAGAGGCCTTGGAGCTGAACCATCCTCCTTTGTACCGTCGAATTGTTTTTTCATATTGCGGTACGGGCGATTCCTTCGAAGGAACCGACGGTGACGCATGTAGACTGTTTTCCTCGAGTTATGAAGCCACACAATACTAGTTTCATCCCGGCATTGGGGGCAGGCTTTAGCTCCTTTTATAGTACGGCCGGACAGGTTACCCAGGTAGGAAATCATTGATGGTGCAGAACAACAATGCACGTAGAGTGAAGTACTCCCGTTTGTACTCATCCCATACCTGTATACCTTCATTCCACAGTAGCACAAGATCTTCCACCAATGGTTGTAGGTATACATCAATATCGTTACCAGGTTGTCTCGGCCCTTGAATAAGCAGCGACATCATAATGTACTTTCGCTTCATACACAACCAAGGAGGAAGGTTGTAGATACAGAGAGTCACAGGCCAGGTGCTATGAATGCTGCTCATGTTACCGAAAGGATTCATTCCATCCGTACTCAACCCAAACCTGATATTCCTCAGATCATTTCCGAAGTTCTCCCTAAAGAGCCTATCGATGGTTCTCCACTGGGCAGAATCAGCGGGGTGTCTCAGCTTTCCATCCCTCTTTCGCTCTTACAGGTGCCATCGCATCAGCTTGGCATGTTTTTTATTTGCAAATAAACGCTTTAGACGAGGTATTACTGGCAAATACCACACCACTTTAGCAGGCGCTCCATTCTTCACCTCTATGCCTTCGCTGTCCTCGCCCTTACGCTTGTATCGCGATGCTTTACACACCGGACATACATGCGTGTCTGCGTAGTCTTTGCGATAGAGTATCTGATCGTTTGGACACGCGTGTATTCTTTCTACCTCCAATCCCAAGGGACATACAACCTTCTTGGCAAAATACGTGGTCTTAGGCAACAGGTTGCCCTCTGGAAGCATGTCCGCTAAGAGACGTAGCAACGCTGTGAAACTCTTGTCGGACCAACCATTGCTAGCTTTCAATTTCAGTAGTGAAAGCACGGTGTGCAACTTTGTGTATTCCTCCTTGCAACAGGAACAAAGGTTTCTCGAGTCCTCCATCAAACCCTTGAACTGATTAAACTCTCTCGACTCTGTAGTTTCATACGCATCGCGCAACATTTGAGCCAGATTATTGTCATCATCAACGACCAACCGATCCTCATCGGATCCAAACCCGATGTCAGCTGCCATATTGTCGGCTCCGTCGTCGTCGACATTATCACATTGAAGTATGATCTCCACTTCACCGTGCCTTGTCCAACATGTATAGCTAGGTACAAAGCCCCTACGAATCAAGTGCAAGTCGATTTGGTCTTTGTCCGAAAACATCTTCTCATTCTTACAATCAATGCATGGACAATGTATGTACTCTGTCTTCTTTTGCAATTTGTTCTCCTCAGCTGCTCTTAGAAAAGCAGATACGCCGTCCATGTATTCTCGGCTGTAACGGTTTGCATTGTACATCCATCTCCGGTCCATCTACAATTAATTAAAGTAAAAATTATTATTATGCAATAACCTTAATTACATAAATCATCAACATATAAATTAATCTACAAAATGCTAGGTTAATAAAAATGCAAGGCAATTTCATTATCACCTATCTACCATATTAATAAAATTTATTGTTCATTAATATCCAACAATCTTAATTAAATAAATTTAATATATGCTTGCCATAATTTGTCATCTAAGAAAGGTAGACAACAATTAATCTAATGGAGCAAGGTAATAAATTCATCATCTAGATCAATTAATCAAAGCTTTGCAATCTAAGCTTTGCAATTAAATAAACTAGATATAAACATTAAATTGCAACTACATCTAAATTAAATATTAACTTTGCATTTGAAGAGAGTACAACCTTAATTAAACCATCATTGATAAAAATGAGCTAACAATAGCCACTAATGGAGCAAGATGTACACGCACGCACTAACGGTAAGAAAATTAATAGTAATTAGAAACAAATCTTAAGTACTATGCATAGCCAAAATTAAATTTTTCCTCTCAAGGAGCTAGATACTTCATCATCTCAAAATGCAAGGCAACTTCATCATCTCAAAATGCAAAGCAACCATATTAATTAAATTTAATGTTTATTAATATCCAACAATCTTAATTAAACCCATGTAATATATGCTTGCCATAATATGTCATCCAAAAAAGGTAGACAATAATTAATCTAATGGAGCAAGGTAATAAATTCATCATCTAGATATAAATTAATCTACAAAATGCTAGGTAAATAAAAAAAATTGAATCTAAGCTTTGCAATCGAAGAGAGGATAATCATAGATCTAAACATTAAATTGCAACTAAATCACCACAAATGAAGAGAGGAGAACAAATTACTCACCTCGTAACAACCCTAGGAAGTAAAAGCTCAAGATTCCTTGCAAATAAAATCTGAAATCTGAAACTTTGCTCTTTTTTTCGGGGAGGAAGATGACCAGGAGCTTCTGTAGAGTACTGTAGCGACTACAATTTATAGTGGATGTTATTTGTGGCGGTTCTAAACTCAAACCGCCACAGATAATTATATCAGTGGCGGTTGTAAAGTACCACCGCCACAAATACTCAGATTATCAGTGGCGGTTTTTGCCTCCAGCCGCCACTGATAGTACACAAGTATCAGTGGCGGTTTTTTTTCTGAACCGCCACAAATACTCAGATTATCAGTGGCGGTTTATGGTTCGAACCGCCACTGATAGATATCAAGTATCAGTGGCGGTTTCTAGTAAGAACCGTCACTGATAATCAACTATCTGTGGCGGTTCGGAATAGAAACCGCCACTGATGACCCTGGCACCGGTTTGCACTAAAAAACCGCCACTGACAGTCTTATTAGTGGCGGTTCCAAGCAAACCGCCACTGATAGGGCGTCTCCTATTTGCAGTTTTGTAGTAGTGTAATTAACTTGTGACTTGTAGTAGGGAATACTCTCAATAGATAGTAGTAGGGACTAGGGAATACTCTCAATAGATAGTAGTAGGGACTAGGGAGTACTAAAAATAGTAGTAGGGAGTACTCTCAATAAGACAGTAGTAGGGAGTACTCTCAATAGAAAATAGTAGTAGGGAGTACTAAAAATAGTAGTAGGGAGTACTCTCACCGTTTAGTACGCATCTAGTACGAGACACGAAAGCACATGCGCGTCGTGTACATATAGAGTTCGCCTGCATAACCGAGCCTTCGAGCATGCACACAAGCAACACTTGTGCGATCTCAAGAAAAAAAAGAAAGAAACTTCTTATACATTGAGCATCCAACATAGGGAGAAGGAAGTTAATTTGCTAACTGCAGCTGGTGCGGTTAATGGCGTCGAGCAGCGCAGCGCAACCTCCCGTGGAGATGGACGGAGATGCCACGAAGATGATGGTGGTTACGGTCTCCAGCAACCAGCTGCCTAACGCAGTGAAGCCTCCCCCGGCGGCCATGAATCCGCTGCTGCTAGCATCGGCGTGCTCTGGATCTCGGCAAGCACTGAGTTTCCTTCTCGACAGGAACGATGCACCCGGGCGGTCAGATGTGATGCCGACTCGAGCATTTCTTCAGTTGCTTGAGCTCGACACCAACGCAAGCTCGGTGAAGCAGCAAGCTTCCGATGAAGTAGAAGAAGGCGTCGATCAGCTTGCATTCTCTCCAGCATTGCTTCTGGAGGGCGTCACCGTTGAGGGGGACACCGCACTCCATGCGGTGGCCACCAATGGTGACAGTGACAACTTCTTGAGTAGTGCCGACTTCATCTACCGCAAGGCCAAGCACCTCATGTTTGCGCAAAACAAGAACGGTGACACGCCCCTGCATTGCGCTGCCAGGGCTGGGAAATCCAAAATGGTCTGTCGTCTCATTGCTCTGACCAGAGCTGAGGACGAAGGTGGCGAAAGGCTCAAGGAACTCCTGAGAAAGGAGAATGTGCGTAAGGAGACGGCCTTGCATGAAGCTGTCCGCTGCGGTGATAAGGACATTGTGGAGCTGCTTATGGGGGGAGATTCGGAACTAGCATGTTTCCCCAGAGACGGTTGTTCGCCGCTGTACCAAGCCATCTTGTTGGAGAAGGGCAACATTGCAGACTGTCTACATCGCAAGAGTCACGGAAATCTTTCCTACTCTGGACCAAATGGACAAAATGCGCTGCATGCTGCGGTTCTTCGAGGCCCAGGTACACATAGATGTATCTATTCCTTTCAAACTTTTTAATTTCAGCGCATTTATTAGTCTGTGCATGATTATAGATAGATACATACGAGTTCGTTACACACTAATGTAAACAAATACAATATAGAAGTAAAATAACCATTGCCTATTCTCAAACAACCTTTGGCCGAAAATGTAAATCTTGTAATTTTAAAATGGGCTAATTTGATTTTTGCCACTCCTCAAATTGAAAATTCAATTCCATGTTAAAAATCATGTCATTGAGTGGCATTTTTTACACATGGCATCGAATTTTCAGGTTGAGGAGTGGCATATATCAAATTAATTCTTTTAAAAAAAATTGAAAGAAGATAATCTTTACAACGTGCACATTAACCTTTGAAATGCATGCATACGGACCAGAAGAACCCGTAGTGATTCCCGTGCGTCGATGTGTATGGCATGGCACGGAAAAATGTTTCGGTTGAAAAAAAAGGGACCCCACCGATAACACCAAAAACCGGAAATTTTTGAATTCTTTTTTGCTCAAATTTGAATTTTTAATGGAAAAGGGGAGAGATAAAAAAATTGGCAATTCAGGCACTCAAACTCAAGACCTTCCAAGGTATCAAACTCAGGACCTTTATTTTAAAGACTTCGATTTGATAGCTTGCTTAGAGTTATAAATATTTTAAATAATTCTAAAAAAAGATAAACATCTGGCCTTAAATTTTAAATGTTTACATTTGATAGCTGGCTTAGGGATATAAATATTTGAAATAATTCTAAAAAAGATAAAAATCTGGCCTTAAATTTTAAATGTTTACATTTGCTAGTTGTCTTAGAGATATATTAGTTTGAAAAAAGAGAAAAGTAGCACTAGCACAACTTATAATTCAAAAGTTGAGAGTATATATATTTGCCTGAGGGCCACCTTCCAATCCTTTTACTAATACAGAAAATTATATCACAGAAGGTTCTAAACAGTCATCACAAACGGTCTTATAAACCGTATGTAAGTACGTCAGTGATAATAACGATGCACCACAAATGGTTTTTGAACCGTCTAACGGTACTTAGCAAGAACCGCTCTGTGATGACAAACACTTATCACAGGCGGTTCTTTATTAGAATCGTCTGTGATAATTGTAATGCTGTATATTAAACCTAAAGCTAGCCTACACAATTACTCATTTGCAATGCTGCATATGAAACCCAAACAATACTGTAAGGAGTAAAATAGAGCCACTTTTTATATTTATATATTCTACGAGAAAAAATGAATCTTGTCAGCTGTATTGCCAGTACCCAGTAGGAATATTTACATCGGTTTTACTGAGAACAAGCTAATAATTAGAAGAAGTAAATAAGATGTGATGCCATGTTAATTAGTGACTAGTGAGACATCCAGATTCAGTTCATGAAAACTTAAAGAAGACGATTGCCCTACTAAAACACATGGATATGGAGCTGTATAGTAGCCTAGCAAGAAAACGATAGTTCAGATATAGAGAAAAAACTCACATTACTGTTAAGTTGGTGAGTTTGTTGAACATAACATTGATGTCTTAGAGCTGATTATGACCAAGATTTAACTTACAGCTCAACCAATGCAGTCAGCATATTCATATTCATGTTTATCTCATAAGCATGTCCACATCAGACTTCGGTCCTGTCTGGCAGAGCTCTAGATCTCAGCTCCACCTCAGATCTAGAACTTGTAGGCTAAAATAAAGCAAATTAAGTTTATATTTTTATTTTAAAATGTAAACAAGATAACCTACATAAACACTCTTAATATAACCATAGCTCCAGCTCCACTGATCTGGTGAAGCTAGGAATACCCAACTCTATCAGATCTATAGATCTGATGGAGGTGGAGCTGAAGCTTTGCCAAACAGAGCCTTCCAAGTGTCACCCGATCACATTGTTATCACTCTTGAACCAGAGCAAGTGATCCCAAGCCAGGGCTGGCCACAAGGGTCACCGTTCTGCGACACCCACACTACTACAGAAATGGCTTCCAGAAGCGGTTCAAAACCACTTCCAGAAGCGGTTCTACAACCGCTTCTAAGCAACCGCAAGTGATACCCCGAAGGGTATCACAAGCGGTTGCTAGAACCGCTTGTGGTGGTGCGACACCAAGCAATAAAAGACTACCAATAATATCGTGGGAATGGGATTCGAACCCACGACCAGCACTCTATCCTCGTGACCCGCTTCATCCATCTAGCCAACCCACCCACGCGTGCTCTCTGATAGAATAGGACACGCATTCCTTTTATTATTTCTAAAACTGGGCTTCTACAAGCGGTTCGTGACACGAACCCCTTCTGAAGGGGGTCTTTAGAAGCGGTTCGTGCCACGAACCGCTTCTAGAGATCCCCTCCGGCCTGTTGCCACGAACCGCTTCTGGTGTGAGCATTACAACCGGTTCGCATCAAACCGTTTCTAATAGGCCGCTTGTGATGCCCGGTTTTGTAGTAGTGCCAATTAAACGACCATGATGATCAGCCTCCTGATGCTGACTATACAGAATATGCGATATGTCCAGAGTGAGTTACATGTGAAAAGCAGTTGAAAAGTCTCGCAATCAACATAGCTGGCTAATCAATGATGCGCCAATTTGTCCATTTAACAGAGCTAGACTTCCAAAGTAGAGCTAACCGTATGGGAGTAAACACACTATCTTTCTTACAGATGATATTATTTATCGAAAATTTAGGCATCCAAAGGAAATTTCTACTCCTCTTGTTCCAAGTCAGTACGCTCTAGCTAATAAATTCTGCACTAGCCATTTAAAAGTTAATGAGCTGGTTTCACAAGTCAAATTTTACTAAACGGCTAAACGCAATTTGGAGAAATGCAAGTGCATTATCAATTTTACTATGCAAATTAGCAAGTCAGGCAAAATTCTTCCTCAATCTACACCATGAGAGCAAGATAATACATGTCTTGTGCTTGATGTATGACAATACCTGGTAAGACTTGGATAAAATGGTTCTATAACCTATATAACCCAATCCTCACGCATCAGAATTCAGAAACAAGTACCAACTTACAAATGATTCACAGAAACAACCGCTTCAATGAAATTTTAATGAGAAGCGCGGGTGGTGCGCGAGATAGGGTAAAACGAGGAGGGCCGTGGGGCAGCGAGGGCTCTGTAATATCATTGGAAACATCATTAATGGTTTTTGTTAAAATCGTCAGTGATATGCATTGTTATCATCACACGATTTTAGTTAAAAACTGTTGATATGCATTGCCATCGTCACAGACGGTTTGTGACAAAAACTGTCTGTGATGTAAACTCATCAATATCATAGACGGTTCTTCAAAAACCGTTTGTAATTATATTTAACACATACGGGTTTTAAAAATCGTCTGTGATAATTGAGTATAATATAGTCTTTTCTATAATAGTGTTTCTTCCGCATTGAAGGATGTAGCTGTTGCGTTTTTCATGTTGATTAGTTTTGACACAACCTTTTGCTGAGCTTACAAAAAATTTGTTAGAATGGAACAAGGACCATACCACACAAACCGATAAAAACGTGAGTACACCTCTCCACTTTGCCGCAGCTTTGCAACGCCAACGTTGGCGCCGAAGCGTGTGTTGGCAATTGTTGGAATCCAACCCAGTTACACTATATCAGTCGGACCACGATGGATTATTTCCCATACACATCACTTGCCTTGTTCCTTCAGAAGTCGTCCGTTGCGGCGGTTTGCGTGACGCAAATAGATCGTCATTTGTTATGTGTTTTGTAGTAGTGTAATCTTAATTTCCCTGTTGTGGTTGTGGATTCGTCGAATTTGTAGGATCGATATAAATCAAATTTTTAGTGATTATCAAAACACTCTTGAACAAAATATAAAAGATTGCTTCGGTCAACCAAAAAAACAGATTGACAGATGTTCACTAAATCGTGAATTCCCGGAGATCCAGTCGTCCAATTGATGTGAATTTTTTACTGTAGAAACAAGATTCAATTTAAAAATTAACTCAACAAGAATCGACTCAATCGGATCTACGGATCAAAAGTTATAAGCTTTGTAAGTTGACTGTGTCAATAATGACGCGAATTTATTAAACCCTAATTTCGTGATTAAACAAAATCTACGAGGAGTTAACCGCTTCGTCTTTTTCCCTCTGCAGCCCCTATGCGGCAGCCGCCGTGCTGCTCTAAAAGAAACTTTTATTTCTTTTGTCTAGACTGGTTACAATACTCCAAAACAAAAGAGTACAACCCTAATCCACGGTACAAAAGAGTACAATCCCCCCTATTTATAAGAAGTAAATCTAGAGGAATTCGCATGCATGTTCACTTGGCCCAACATGGCCCAATACATGCAAGCTACCCTAAACGATTACAACTGCAGACGTACGGCACACCTACCGCACTCACGTGACTAACTAGACTTCACGAGCACTGTTTTCTAGCCCGAACGTGACATCCTCGACCACTAGCACCTCGATTCCTCCCTGAACCTAGTCCCGAACCTCAATTCCTCCATGAAACTAGTTTCGATCCCGTCATCGACCAGTTTGCCCTCGAGCAACACATGCACATACACCACACATGCCATGAGCACAACCACTTTGCAATATTAAATTTAAAAGCCAATTTTTCAGCATATGGTTTCACAGAATTATTCAAGGGCTTGCTCTTCGTAGTCTTTGTGTTTCTCATGTTGATTAGTTTTGACACTACCTTTTGCAGCGCTTACAAAAAAGCTGTTGGAATGGAGCAAGGACCTTACCACACAAACGGATGAAAACGGGAGTACGCCTCTCCACTTTGCCATAGCTCTGCAGCAGCAACTAACCCAGTTGTTGGAAGCTAACCCAGTTACACTATATCACTCGGACCACGATGGATTATTTCCCATACACATCGCTGCCTCTATTGGTAATAGAGAGGCCGTTGCCATGTTCCTTAAGAAGTCGCCCAGTTGCGGCGGTTTCCGTGACGCTAAGGGAAGGACATTCCTTCATGTTGCTGTTGAGAAATGCAAAGCGTCCACAGTTTCTCTTGCTTGCCGAAATCGATCGCTTACATGGATTTTGAATATGCAAGACAATGATGGGAACACTGCATTGCACCTAGCTGTCCAGTCTGGGAGACTTAGATTGTTTTGTCCTCTATTCGGGAATCGGCAAGTACACTTGAATTTAACAAATAAAAACAGGCAAACTCCTCTTGATATATCACAGTGCAAGCGGCCCCGAGGATTGTATTATAATCAGGTAATCGACTCTAGCTCTCCTTATATTTCATGGCCCTTAAAAGCGAAAGGAAATAATTGAGGTTTTTGCGAGTTTGATTTCTCCTATTTTTTTTTCCATATTACAGAACTCTGAAATAAAGATACACCGTGCACTCGAATGTAGCGGTGCTAGAAACGGTGGTTGTCGCCAGGATCACTTTGAAGAGAAGTATATTCAACAAGCAAACCGTGATGAAAGAGAAGAATTAAAGAAGGTAAAAGATTCGACACAAACTTTTTGTATTGCCTCAGTTCTAATAGCAACCATGGCGTTTGGTGCAACTTTCACCTTGCCTGGAGGTTACAGAGCCGATGATCACCCAGATGGAGGAACACCAACGCTTGCTGGGAGGTATGCTTTTGATGCATTCATGATGGCCAACGGACTCGCTTTCATCTGCTCCGCGATAGCTATTATCGCTTTCATGTGCTCTGGATCTCCTTTGCCTGACTTGCCAATCCGCCAAATCTACTTAATCGTAGCCGCCTATTTCATGAGGACTTCAGTCACAAGCCTGATTGCTGCATTTACATTGGGTGTGTATATGATGCTAGCTACTGTTGCTCATAAGACCGCCGTTGCGATCTGTGTCATAAGCCCTCTTGTCGTGGTATGCAACAATATTGAACTTTGGCTAAAGTGGGCTTTCATGGCGCCATCTTTATACATCAGAAAGGGGATAATTTACACATTAGCAAATTTCGCAGTGTTAATCATGGTCAATATGCTAGTTGAATTCTGCCCCCTGCTGTTAATTTTCGGTTGGGCCGCATTTGCAAGGCACTATCACGTTTCAAAATAGAACTGCCGGTCCAAACCACCTGGACCGTTTTCTTGAAGAGACGTCAAATATTATGTGGTGACGGGTGGCCGTTATGAAATGAACCAACATTTTCCCTTTCTTTTTTGAGAGCTTCTATGCTCTTTCTCTTTAAAGTTGCATAACTATTAAAGTATGAATGAATGGTAAATGATGATTATTTACCCCTTCGTTTGCTTTAAGATTTGTGCAACTTGTACTAGAAGGAAAAGGATATAAGCATCTCTCTTCTTTTTTTCTTTTGAGTGGAATTTTTTCTCTTTTGAGAGAGGGTGTTCTCACCCCGCTATGTTTTGTTGGGCAAATATTGTACTAGTCTTCTTGCTCCAGACTTGTTGTGCTCATAACTATGTAACGGTGGTTAATGTATTATTTTTCTATAACACTTTTTAAATCATACTGTGTAACTGAAATATGTGATGGTAACAAAAATAATGCCACTACTATTCTTAGGACACAAATATTTTCCTGCAATAAGTGATTAGCTAGTAATTCAACAGTGCATATCTGTCTTGATGGACTAACCTTGCAAGTGAACTGGAGTGCTAATTGACAACGCAGTCACCGTCGTCGGTACAAAATAAAAGGAGAATCCTAGAGGAAGCCCTCAGATTTTTTTAATAATACATTTTTTAAAAGTAATTGCCATAATAATACACGAAAAAATAAAATTACAAAAATAATACTGCTTCGTCAAACGGTTTGGCGCAACTAGTTGTGGCCAAACTGTTCGGCAATAACTAGTCGCCGTCGAGTAGTTATCGCCATACCGTTTGGGAACAACAAGTTATCGCCGAACCATATGACGATTATTGCCTCGAGTCGTGCGAGTTCCAACGGCGCACCGTTAACTGCGGGATTAACGAGTGGTCACTAAACGGTATGGCGAAAATAGTAACTTCGTCTATCCACCTGGGACTACTATTTCGCTATATCGTTTGGCGAAGCAGTATTATTTTTGCGATTTTATTTTTTTGCTTATTAATATCGTAATTACTTTTAAAAAACATATTATTAAAAAAATCCGGAAGCCCTCACACGAATGGAAAAAATAAAAATAAAAATGACCGTACGTGTTGTTCTTAATGGGCCGTTACATTAATACCTTTGTGCTGCTGTGACAAAAGGATGATCGAGTCGTGGACACTGTCGCAACCCTTGTGTGGCTCGGCTTAACGCTAGATCCAGCCATTCGCTTGTCACTATGTTTCAAACATGGGAATTCCCCCCATATTTAACGGGAATTTAGTTATATTTGTGAAATTTCGTGCTACTTCTGTAAAATTCCAACCTTCCAAACAGCCCAATAGCAGCTCTCGTATGAAATGTTTGTTTTTGACGAAACTAACAGTGAATAGACCATGCAATCCTGAGAAATAGTTTAAGTTGGTGACGATATGACCAAGTCATTCCTCAATACCATAAAATCAATTAAAAAATGAGGGTTTGAATTATCCCTCCAAAATCGTAGCATGATCCAATGATAAAGCAACCCATCCTGGGATTGGGTAGTTCCTCAAACCAAGCGCACCTTAGGCCATCTACTACAGCGTTTTCTAAATTTGAATCTTTATATCTTTATATACATAATTCTTTAAAAAGATTTTTTTTTCTATATCTCTTCCCTCTCCAACAGCATTCTCCAAATCACACTCTATTTCCTCCCTCTTACATTATAATGATATTTCATAACCGTCATATGAACAACATTTATTTTTTACCAAAAAAATTCGAACGGCTATTTTTAAATACGAAAATTTGAAATTTATTCTAACATCCATAGTAACAGCTATATTTGTTGGGGGCTATATATGCACAGCCATTTGCACTTCCAAGCCATACCTATTTTTGAATGTTCACAATTTAGCATATCTCGATGAGTCATCGCAACGTAGTACAGCATTTTCTCTCAGAAGACTTATCGTCGAATGACAACAATGAATCTCTTCTTGCAGCAGCATACCTAGCACAGGAGCAAGATGAAATGTGTCAATGCTCGACGCTATGAGGGTTCTGTTTTTGACCATCAATACGTAGATCGCAATAAAGAGGAATGGCATGCCAGGCTATACAGAGACTATTTTGCTAATCCTCCGGTCTACGACCCAACCTTCTTTCGTTGCAGGTTTGCAACGAGAAATATTTTTATTTTTTTATTTTTTGTTGATCATCTTGTCTTTGGCTTATTCTTCTTTTCGACATAGGTTTAGAATGAGTCATTCTCTATTTCTTTGCATATTGCATGCTATAGAAGCACATGATGATTATTCTGTTCAAAAAAGGAATTGTGCTGGAATTCTCGGATTATCTTCTTTACAGAAGATAACTGCATCATTTCGGATGATAGCTTATGGAGTACCAACAGATGCTATTGATGATTGTCTGCGGATTACAAAAACACTGCAATAGAGAGTCTTAAAACTTTTGTACCAGCTATTATTGTCCTCTTTGGAGATGAGTATTTGAGATCTCCAAATGAGAATGATACTGCTAGATTACTTGCAATCGGTGAGGAAAGGGGTTTTCTTGGAATGTTAGGAAGCATAGATTGCATGTACTGGAGGTAGAAAAATTGCCCTACAACATGGCAAGACTTGTATACTGGGCACGAACACAAGCCAACAATAACTCTAGAAGCCGTTGCTTCACAAGATCTGTGGATTTGGCACACCTTTTTTGGTTTACCAGGATCTCACAATGATATTAATGATCTTCGCCGTTTCCCTCTCTTTGCAAAGCTAGCAGAAGGATAAGCGCCGGAAGTGAATTATACTATCAACAATCACAATTACACAATAGGGTACTATCTAGCAGATGAGATATATCTTGCATGGGCAACATTTGTGAAAACAATACCAACTCCCCAAGGGAATAAAAACAAATATTTCGCCTAAGTTCAAGAGGCAACTAGGAAGGATGTGGAACGAGCTTTTTGAGTTCTGCAATCTCGTTTTGCAATTGTTCGAGGACCAGCACGTTTCTAGGATCAACAAATACTAAGAGATATTATGACAGCATGTACCATCATGCACAATATGATAGTTGAAGATAAGCGGGGCGAAGGACCACTACTACAATTATGAAGGTATGGAAAAAAGACTTTTGGTGTCACGTGAACATACACCTGAACTATTTGATTTTATCCAAACTCATCACTCTATTCGGAATAGGCAAACTCACCACCAGCTTCAAAACGATCTAGTGGAGTGCTTATGGCAACGCTATGGAGGGGTGTAATTCAGTAATGTTTCAGTTATGTGCTAATTTATATTTTATATGTATCGTAATGGGAATCTTTAAATAAAGAATATTTAAATTAATGCTTTCCAATCAGTCTCAAGATTAATGCTTCAAAGGGTGTCGATGGTTCACACAAACTAGCCACAGTGAATACAAACCTGAGAGCATAATTTCAGAGTACCTGAAAGCAAGTCATCCATCGTGATAAGCACTGTAGCTTCAGCATTCACGAGCATATAGAACACATGCGTAGGGATGTGATCGGATCGGATACGGTCGAATATCGTCCTATTCATATCCGTATCTATATTTTTTATCGAATACAGAATCGAATACGAATAGTACCGAATACAGAATCGAATACGAATTATACAGGATAATATCGGTTACGAATACAGATCGAATACGGATCGGAATCAACATGGATACGAATAATATTAGTCGGATATTTTAAAATCCAATTTCAATTTTTTTTCCAAAATCGGTCCAAATTTAAATTCAAAATTCCAAAAGAAATATATTTGTATGTCTTTTTTTTTTGCCTTTTATCTCTAGCTTGTCATACATGTGACTCTATGAGTAACAATGTACCCCATTGCAATAATTGAACCAAATGATTTGCAGCTGGCATATGTTGCTGAATTCTAAGTAGCCCTCCTGAAACGCTACTTGCCAATTTCTGTACCACCTTTACCCAGATATCTCCAAATTAGCATCTAGCACACATGAACACATTATATCTTGTCATCCAATGCAGACCCCAGTCTCTGAAATACTGAAACATGTTAAATTGCTAATGTGTTATTCGGATAATATCCGTATGTCATATTCGGATATTATCCGAACAAAAACTCGGATATTCCGTATCCATCGGATAATCAGTGTTCCATATCCGTATCCGTATCCATGTAAATTATCTGTATCCATATCCTTATCCGAGAAATCAACAGGATATCTGTGAAACTATCCAAATCATTATCCAAATCAATTCGGTCGGTCGGTCGGAAAATATCCGTACCAGTTCCATCCCTACACATGCGCCAAGCATGTAGAACAGAAGACAGATCACAGATGTATATGACATCCACATAACAAGCATTTTTATTCAGTCTATGCTACATCCAAACCAAGCAGATTACTGAAGAAAAACATGTATATCGCAACTAAGAAGGGTTATCTGAATACACATCAGATGGACCATTCATGGGTGAAATGCATACCGATAAAGACCCAACAAGAGAACAGACACCGATATACACCATGATATTGTACTTCTCATCTAAGAAAAAATGTCCTTCTAACGTGGGCTCCAAATGAGAAAATCAAGGCATCAGCTATTTTTCTTTAATAACACCTCTTGCTCAGAAGTAGAAGAGCTCATTTGGATCAATTTCACCACTGATGGCAGCTCCATGTGTACATTTAATATCATCAGCAATAATATGAAGGTTTGGCTTCGCATTAACAAGAGTCTTCGGTGATAGGAGAAGACAACTAGTTTGTTGCCCTGCGTCAGTTTGTTGTGCGTATATGCAAATCAACAATATCAAAATGCTTCGACTGCTTGTAGCTCCTCCAGATCACACACATCTTCAATGGGCACAGAGAGAAATTCTAGTTACCATTTCTTCAAGAAGCAATGTCTGATCCTGCTTCCACAAGAACCCCAACGATTATAGCTTATGTAAACAACAAAATTAGAAGTCCTAACAACAAAATTAGAAGTCCTAACAACAAAATTACTGCATGCATTGTTGGGACGAAAATATGAATTGGAGTCCCAGTGTCATTCCTGCAGAAAACCCATTAGCCCTGTCATGCCGCTGAGACAAGATAATGCATCCTAATTTCAAAATAATCTATAGTAACCAAACTTTCACATTAGTGAAAACCATGGAAATAGTCTAATAATCAAATTATGCACGAGATTATAAGAAATGCATTTGCAACCAACGCCAGTGGAATTCTGGGTGCACAACCACTGATTACGGAACCAGCGCCACCTCCATGAGATTCTCCGTAAGTTGCAACCTGGAAGTGGTTCCCGAAGACATTTCCAGCCACCTTCACCTCTGTTCTCCAATTTCAAGAGCAGCAAATGTTAGAGTTAGCTCTTTTATCATCCTGGTCTAAAAAAAAACAGCAGTCATGTAGAAGATTAATGAGTCCATTTTGAGAGCATCTTAAGACTTACATAGTTACATAATCCCCCTGATCTAAAAGCCTAACGAGAGGTGCTTCTATGCTCTTTTTTTAAATTTGCACAAATATTAAAGTATGAATGAAAGGTAGATAAGGATTACTTACCCCTTCGTTTGCTTCAAGATTTGTGCAATTTGTATTAGGAGTGAAAACATAGAAGCACCTCTCAAGACTAAAATAACCAATACCCAAATACTAAATTCTTCATGCTAGGATTTCTTTGTTCTTTCAAATTACCCCTAATGAAATACAACTAAGATGTGGCATGGATCACAAAGAGGACACTTTTGCAGACAAACAATTTTCAGCCCATCAGTAGCATTTGATCCGTTTCTGTAGCCATACGCGAACTCAGAGTTTTCATCGCGTAGCAGGAAAAGGGAAAAGAGGCTCATCGAGCGACGAGCACTGCGTGATGACCACGACCTCCTCCCACGAGACTGTGATGATCGCAGGAAGTAGCAGCGCGTCAGGGGAGGCTATCGCTTAACTGAAGAGATGAACTGTAATAGCTAGCCGCTGTAGCCGTAAGGCGTTTTGTCGGCAAAAGGATTTTCAGTAGTGTAATGACTAATGTAATGACTAAACACTGATGGAGTTGGTTTACAGAGAGGGTAGTCAGTAAGTGGACCCGAGGAAAAGGTGGGATATACATATATACTCATGTATCGAACTGGAAAAGATCGACTTGTTGAGAAAGAAAGAAAAACAATACTTCTTGTTAGCCAACTTTACTCTTTTCTGTTCCTCTGTTCTCTCCTCTGTTCGCACGGAGGTCGATCCAGAGTTTTCCTCTCACGCCTTGATACCTTTCTTGGCAACGGGACGTATCAATTGGTATCAGATTCAGACGATCGGGGTGGCGAGCCGTAAAATCCCAGATCCGGTTGGGGAATACTGACGCGATTTGCTCGTCCTGTGTTCTCCGTAAAATCCCGATTCTCTGGTTGGCTTGCTTGAATCGCTCATCACGGCTCCGCCCAAACCTTCAATCCAGACGCGGTTCGTTCTGCAGGCGATGGAGGAACGCGATAGCCGTTCGGATGAGAAGCTGGCGGCGATTAAAGAGAGTTTGGACTTGCTTTTTGCGAAGGTGGGCACGATCGATACAACGGTGCAGCAACTGGTGGCTCGTTCCGATCTGACGGCCAACGCGGTGGAACAACATGCTCGTGAGCAGCAGCTGATCACCAAACAACTCGAGGGAACGGGTCAGGCGGTCGCCAAGCTTACAGTCGGGAAGGTTTTGGGAGCAAGTCGCCCTAGTGGTGATCCACGATCGGTGGGGGAAAAGGCGATTTACACACCGGCACCGCTCGATCATTGGGCGCGGACGGAGCATGATTCACCCCCTTCTTCAGACAATATTCAGTTAAGGGCACCATTGGAACATGCTCCGGGAACTTCCATGCTACATGTTCGTCCTCCCAGAGAGCCTGGCGGGCATAACAAGATTCTCTTGCCAAAAATGTCCTTCCCTCGTTTCAGCGGAGAGAGCCCGCGATTATGGCATGACAAATGTTTGGATTATTTCCGCTTATTCAACATCCCTGAAGCATTATGGGTTACTGCCGCCACTATGCATATGGAGGGCAACGCTGCTCGTTGGCTACAGGTATATAAAGCCCAGAATGCAATTCATGATTGGGATGACTTCATTCAGGCAGTAGAATTGAAATTTGGGGGTTTTGATCATCGTCGCTTATTGGAGGAGTTGGTGCATATTAAGCAAACGGGGACAGTGACAGAGTATAAAATTCAATTTGATGAGCTTATGTATGAAATATTGATGCACAATCCCCATTATAGTGAAGAGTTATTTGTCTCACAATTCATTAAAGGATTGAAGTCTGACTTGAGAGGCGCTGTGCAAGGGCACATCCCCGAGTCCGTGGACCGAGCAGCCCTGTTAGCACGGATACATCAAGAAGGTTTGGACCGTCACAAGAACTGGAAAGTTAGATCAGTCGGGAGTCGAGAAGGAGCGACCAGTAAAATGGACAATCAACAGCAGTCTACACGCATTGGATCCGGTGATCTGTGGAAAGCCCGGCAATTACGAGACTACCGTCGTACCAATGGACTTTGCTATCATTGTGGGGAAAAGTATGAGCCTAATCACTACCTTCAGTGTAAGAAAAAGGAGTCGGCGCAATTACATGCTCTCACAACTGAAGAACAGGGTGAATATTTATCAGACGCAGTCTTGGATATGTTGGAAGCATCCGACATGGGGCATGATGGTACATATACTCTGTCCCTGAATGCGATGTCAGGCGTGGATCAGGAAGGAACACTACGCATTTTGGCTTTGGTAAGGAATCAGATCATGCTGTTTTTGCTCGATTCCGGGAGCTCCCATAGTTTTGTGAACACTGGCTTTCTGAGGAAGATTGGCTATATTGCACAACCGACAACTAATATTGCAGTCCGAGTTGCCAATGGTGAGCTTCTCCATTGCAATAGTTGGGCACCCAGATTCGAGTGGTGGTCCCAAGGTCATACCTTCCACACTGATCTGCGCGTATTGGATTTGGGAGCTTTTGACGCGATTTTGGGGATGGATTGGCTGCGCGCACACAGCCCGATGATCTGTAACTGGGATGAAAAAAAAGTTGCATTCCAACACAATGGAAAGCATATTTGCTTGTCTGGGGTAAAGGAGACTGGGTGTATTGAATTACAATCCATAACAGGGGACCAATTCGCCAAATGGTGCAGAGGTAATCATATTTGGGCTATGGCACTGGTGGAGAAAGAGGCAGTGACTATGGACAATCCATTTCCATCAGTCATCCAGACAGTGATTGATCAGTTCCACACTGTTTTCAGTGAACCCCAGGGGTTACCACCGCACAGAGCGTATGATCATACTATTCCTCTTATTCCAGGAGCAACACCGGTGAATTCCCGTCCTTATCGATACTCCCCATTACATAAAACTGAAATTGAACGTCAAGTTGCTGAGATGCTATCCACAGGCATTATCACATCGAGTATGAGTCCTTTCACCTCGCCCGTGTTATTGGTGCAGAAGAAGGATGGGTCCTGGCGCTTTTGTGTGGATTATCGCCGTTTGAATGATCTCACTATCAAAAATAAGTTCCCAATGCCCGTGATTGATGAACTGTTAGATGAGCTCTCGGGTACGCAATACTTCTCCAAGCTTGATCTTCGTGCGGGATACCATCAGATTCGAATGAGCGAACAAGATGAGATCAAAACAGCATTCAAGACTCATCATGGGCTGTACCAGTTTCGCGTGATGCCGTTTGGGCTCACTAATGCACCGGCGACATTCCAATGCGTAATGAACTCCATCTTAGCTCCGTATTTGCGAAAGTTCGTTCTGGTTTTCATCGATGATATCTTGATTTATAGTCCGGATCTTCTTACTCATGCGGACCATCTCACTTTGGTCCTGCAAACCTTGATGAAGCATCAGTTGTTTGTCAAGCGATCCAAGTGTACATTTGCACAGACACAACTTGAGTATTTGGGGCATATTATTTCCTATAAGGGCGTGGCTACGGATCCCTGTAAAACCCAAGCAATGATGAATTGGCCTATACCTCGGAATGTCACAGAACTACGGGGTTTTCTTGGACTCACCGGCTATTATCGGAAGTTCGTTCGTAACTATGGTATCATTGCTAAGCCGCTCACCAACCTCTTAAAAAAGAAGGCATTTGTATGGACTCCTGCAGCTGCGGATGCTTTTGTGGCTCTTAAACAGGCAATGTCCTCCACTCCAGTACTCACGTTACCAGATTTCGATCAACCGTTTGAAGTTGAGACAGACGCTTGTGATGTTGGTGTCGGTGCCGTTCTAATGCAGCAGCAACACCCCATTGCTTTTTTCAGTAAAGCGCTAAGTCCGGTGCACCAGGGACTTTCCATCTACGAGAAGGAGTTTTTGGCCCTTATGCTCGCCATCGAACGTTGGCGCCCTTATCTGCAACGTCGGGAATTCATCATCCGTACTGACCATAAGAGCCTCTGCTATCTCGAAGAACAACAATTACAGTCCGATATGCAACGCAAAGCGATGACTCGCCTTATGGGGCTTCAATTTCGCATTATGTATAAGAAAGGCAAAGAAAATGTGGTCGCCGATGCTTTATCTCGAGCTAATCCAGTTTTGTCCCTTCAAACTGTGTCGGGCATACAACCTATTTGGCTTCAGGAGGTTTTAAACTCATATGCTACTGATCAGCATGCCACCGATTTGTTAACTCAATTAGCTGTGCATAGTCCGGATGACAAAAATTTTGCATTACACCAAGGCTTGATCCGACATCATGGTCGACTTTGGATTGGCTCCAATTCAGCTCTCCAAACAAAGTTGATTGCAGCTCTTCACTCCAGTGCACTTGGCGGACACTCGGGGATTCATGCCACCTATCACCGACTTAAAAAGCTTTTTTCTTGGTCCGGCATGAAGCAACATGTGGAGGCGTTTATTAAACAATGCGAAGTCTGTCAGTTGGCCAAAGGGGAACACTCCAAATACCCGGGACTATTGCAGCCCCTTCCTGTACCGGCAGCAGCTTGGTGTGATATCACAATGGACTTCATAGAAGGCTTACCAAAATCAGAGGGGTATAATGTCATCCTGGTTGTAGTTGATCGGTTTTCCAAATATGCACACTTCCTCCCTCTTCACCATCCCTTTACTGCTCATTCAGTATCCAAGCTATTTTGTGAGCAGGTTATCCGATTGCATGGAGTACCTCATACCATCACATCGGATAGAGATAAGGTATTTACCAGTGCATTCTGGCGTGATCTCTTCAAATCTCTCGGCACCAAATTGCAGTTTAGCACCTCCTATGTAGGATCGAAGTATACGAATATAGCAATCAGAGGGGGGGTGAATGATTGTGCGGAAGCTAAAACCAAATTCTTGACCTATTAAAAGTTCACCCCTAAAACAGAACCAAATAATTGCCTCGTTTTCGACAAAAACAGAATGACAGAGGTTCGGTAAAACGCGAATTCTCAGAGATCCAACCGTTAGATTGATCTGAAATTTGGACACAAGAAACTAGATTCCAATACGAATCGAACCCAAAAGAATCAGCTCGATCGGACTTACGGATCAAAAGTTATGAGCTTCGCAAGCTTGCTGATCCAGAACTTGACGAGAATCAATCTAATCAAAACTTCAAGATTAAACAAGAACGACAAAAGATTGATCAACTAGACTTTGAGAAACACTAGATCAATACCCTAGAGAGGTTTTTGATGGATCAAATCAAGATAAAACTTAAAGAACAAAAACCAATCTAGAACTAGAACAAGCATGCAAACAAGAACCAAAAAGAGAACGTTGAAGCAATGCGGGAACTAGAAGAATTGATCTTTATTTCTTTTGTCTAAAGTACTCTCATCAAAAGAGTACAAACCCTAAAACCAAGCTCAAGGCTTGATGCGCTTAGCTATGCTTGGTGCCTTTCAACAGGAGACCCCCCACCTATTTAAAGCACCAACCCACAAGGAGTTCTGAATACGATTCCTATTCCCTAGAAGGAATCCGTATCCAACACAACTCTACTTGGCCCAACCTGGCCGAGTACAACTCTTTGCACGCGTATGGCAACCCTACCATACTCACGTGACTAACACTTTGCACGCGTATGGCCACCTGCCATACTCACGTGACTAACACTTTGCACGCGAATGACCTCCTGCCATTCTCACGTGACTAACCATTCTTCATGTGCACCATTCTCTTAGCCCGAACGTCCCGCATGACATCCTTGACCACCAAGACCTCGGTTCCTCCTGAACCTAGTCCGAACCTCAGTTCCTCCATGAACCTAGTTCCGGTCCGTCATCGACCACATTCGTCTTCGAGCATTACTGCACATGAACAAACCACAAAACAAATCCGAGCACAAGTCCACGACTTGACTCAATGTCAATCCATGCAACTACTCACATGAGTATTGCATAAAGTCCACTTCAAAAGAAGCATCATGAAATCATCACAAATTTCAAATTCACATTCAAAATTCAAATCCAAATCGCTCAAAATCCTAATTAAGCGAAAACGCATTCACGACGGACAAACAAAGTTGGTCCGTTGTATAAGGAAAAGTTTCTGTTCCAAGAAGCCAACCAAACGCGGAAAAACACGTTCACAACGGACAAACAAAGTTGGTCCGTTGTACATGCACAAATGGCTTCGGTCATGAGCTCAAAACAAGTTCACAACGGACCCCAGAAGCTGGTCCGGCGCAAACGGGCCACGCTCGGTTTCACAAAAGTAAAACCCTAGAAAAAGTCCATTCACGACGGACAAAAAGAATTAGTCCGTTGTACATGTGAAAATCTTGGTTCCAAGAAATTATCCAAACCGAAAAAGCTTGTTCACAACGGACCAAGAAAAACTGTCCGTTATACATATGAAAATGACTTCGGTCATGGGCTCAAAAACATGTTCATAACAGACCCAAAAACACTGTCCGTCGCAGATGGGAAACTTCGCTTTTTTTTAGAACTTTGTCCTACGCTAATGCGTAATCTATCAAGCTTCTTGTCAAATTGTCAAAACACATGAACAAACACATTTTGCAAATTCAAATCTAAGTTAATTTTTCAGTTCAAAGCCAATTTTTCAGCACATGATTTCACAATCTCCCCCTTGATGAAAACATTGGCAACACCACTTAGAATTGATCATTTGGCATTCACTTTACCAAAGATTTTGAAATCCAAAGGATCAAAGACCAAAGTAAGAAAACACAGAAATCCCTCTTTGACCAAAATGCAAAACAAAATCTCCCCCTGAGAATGAAAATGTGTGTGAATGTGCAATGCGCCCAAAAATTTCAAAAAATTCTCCAAACTTCTCCCAAAATTCTCAAATTTCCAAATACAACTCTCCCTTTTTCTTTAAACTTTTCAAAGAAAGATTTTTAAATTTCTCCCCCTTTGACAATGGATTCATCAAGAGTAAAAGAGAGAACAGGTTCAAAATTTTTCCTGAAACAATGATTTCACAAAGAGAAACAAGGGAGTGCCAAGATAGGAAAAGATGAGCTCATTCGATCATATAACCTTATATATCACATAATATGCAAAATACATGATCTTGATGTGATTTTAACAAGTTAGGGAATGACATGCATCTCAACCTCAATTTAGTCAACTATAGCCAAGTACTAAGCAAGATCTTAGCAGAAAAAGCAAGACTTTAAAAATTGAAGCAACTAACAACTTAGGGCGAGCAAGTAGTTTCAACTCCAATCTAGTAGACCAATTTAATCTTTAAACAATAAGTTGCATGTGGCATGCTTGAAGCATACTTCTTTTATTTTCTAGGAGTGGCATGCTTGAAGCATACATCTTATCTTTGAGGGAATGGCATGCTTGAAGCATACATCTTATCTTTTAGGGAAAGCATCCTGAAGCTCATAACTTGAGGCTTTTGCTTTTAACAACCCTTTTTTTTATTCCCTTTTCTTTTCATTTTTCTTGATTATAAACATGCAAAAGTGATTAAAAGGTCTTATGAAAGAGTAAAGTTGAAACCACACTTGCTTCATAGCCCAAATTTGTCAAGAAGATTCAATATCAAGCCTAGAAGAGTAAGATATCACAGAGTATTTAGCTATAGGCAATCAGATCAGGGATTTCCGCAATGTCATTCTTAGTTCAAGTGAGACAATTTAGATTATCATATATTAGCTCAATTATATAGTATATAAAGAAATATGATAAAGTGAGCTCATCAAGTGAAAGAACTTGGCAAAGAAACTCCCCCTCAAAACAATCCCATTGGATGAACAATTCCAAGTTCTCCCCGAATAAAAGCAAAACGAGAAGAAGACAAAGGTTTTGTGAAAATGTCTGCCAATTGATGTTCAGTATCCACATGATGAAGCACAATGTTGCCTTTTTCAACATGATCTCTAAGAAAGTGAAATCCAATATCAATATGCTCAAGAAAAGGGATTACTCAAGAGGTGGCACGAACCAAATCAAATCAACATCCTCCAAAGTCAACATCAGAAAAAGCTCTTAAACTAATCCATGAGGAAGCATAAAGCCAAATGCTAAAATCTTGAGTTCTATGAAGATACCTGAAAATCCTTTTGATAGCTTGTCGATGTGAAGCACGTGGGAAGCTTGAAAACAAGCACACACAAGCACGTGGGAAGAGTCTCTCATGTAAACCTCTAATTATCTCGTCCTCAACAGCATTATCATCATCTTTATGAACAAAGACACTCTCCCCCTGAACATATGCACTTGTACCTGCATCATTTGAACTAGTGCCTTTTTGCGAAAGCAGAAGTGGAAGAAGCATCTCCAAAGGCAACACTTTCGGCATGAGATGCACGCAGTGAAGGAGAACCAAATCTTATCACTGAACATATGAAGTGAGCATCCGAAATTCACTAGCCACATGTTCTCCCTCCTCAGTGAGAAGCCTACATAGAAGCAGAAAGTGTCGAGGTCTCGATCTTGGGGTTAGAAATAAGATGTTTAGGAATCCAAAGATCTTTGAGACACCCGACGCTGTGATGAGGCACAACACGAGTATTCTTATGCACAAAATCAGATTTGCCTTTTTCCGTGTTTTTAGCATCAAAAGGTGTTTGTTTCACCCTAGGCACATAATGAGAAGTGGAGTGTGCCTTTCTGAAATTAGACCTAGCATTAAACCTTTCTCTCTTTTGTTGTTTAGCTAGTCTAAAGCAAAAGTCTACTAAATGTCCATCTCTACCACAATGAGTGCAAGTGTACTTAACATTATGTTTAGCTTTGGAAGTAGAAGCAACATTTGCATTCATCATAGTAGAAGATAAAAGACCAGCAGATTTAAAGACAGTTTTCTTAGGCTCATTGACAATTTCAAATTTTCCACTTTCAAGTGTTTTGACAACAGTGGGAGCATGTGATTTATGATGAGCATAAGAATCAAAACCTAAACCTTTGTTATGAGTGCTGACTTTTGATTGATCCAAAATCATGTTTAGGTTCTTCTTTCCTTTAGTGAAACGTTCTAATGATTTGTCCAAGTAATCAACTTTTCGAGAAAGAGTTAAACAATTATGCAAGGAACATTCACTTTTCCTTTTTACTTACGACAAGTTGAGCATGAAAGAACCTCATGTGTAAGCAGATCATCAGTCAATTGAGAAACCCTAGCATTTGCATCTTTTAATTTTAATTCAAGAGTTGAGCATTTAGAACAAGAAGTTAAACCATGCAAATCATCAGTGAAACAGCTAGCATGTTTAACATGTTTCTCATTTTTCTCACTTTCAGCATTAATTTTCTCAATCAAGGAAGCATGTTCTTTCCTAAGCGAAGTAAGCTCATTCCAAATTAAGTCACATGATTTGCAAGCATCATCATCAGGAATCAAAGTTTTAAGTCTAGCAATTTCAGCATTCAATGATTCAACAACAAAATCATGTTTCTTAATTTTCTTGTCACGTTTATCAAGCAATTTACCAAGGCGAGCAACAGCAATAGCTAATTCATCGTGAAGGATCTACCTCATTGAAGTCATTTGTCGTGGTCGTCCTCGGTGAAGCTATCCTTGCTGCTTGCCATGAGACATAATCCTATCAAATCATGCTTGCTTGGAGTTGCATCATCTTCGCTGCTCTCCGAGTCCACATCGCTCAAATTGACTTGTTCAAGAGCGGAAAGAACTCGGTGAACCACTTTGCGGTTGATGAAGCTCTTCTTCTTCCTATCATTTGACGAGAACCTTTTCTTCTCATTCCTTCTGTCGTTGTCCTTCTCCTCCTTTGATGTTTTTCCTGCAAGCTTAGGACAATTTGTGCGAATATGGTTGAGGTCACCACACTCATAGCATCTTGGAGGACCACCTCTCTTTCTCATTCTCACATTCTGCAAAGCTTTGTTAAAGCGAGAAGAGAGTAGTGCCGGATCTTCTTCAGAAACTCTTCAAGTTGCTCATCTGTTAAAGAAGACATGGAAGACAAGGCAAAGCTAGAAGAAGAATTTGCATTTGACATGTTAGGGTTAGAGATCAAAGCAATTGATTTAATGTTACCCTTCCTGGCAAGAACATCCAACTCATGAGTTTTCAACTTAGAGTAAAGAACATCTAATGTGAGTGTGCTCATGGTAGTAGATTCTTGTATAGATGTTACTTTCATCTCCCACCCTGACATGTCCAAAGCACTAAGCAATTGTCGAGCATTTTCAGCATCAGTGTAGCTAACTCCAACAGCACGTAGATTGCTAAGAATTTTATTGAAACGTGCAAAGAAGTCATCTACCGACTCACCGGGTTTCATCTCAAATCGCATGTATTCTTTTTTGTAAAGATCTTGATGAACCTCTTTAATAGTGTTAGAACCCTCATGGTAATCACAAAGAGATTTCCATACCTCATATGCAGATCGAAGATGAATCACACGATCGAAGTCGCTACGTCCCAAGCCTTGGATGATCAAGTTGCGCGCCTTACTATTTGCTTCAACATGTGCGCGATTGGTGTCGTTGACGTTGTCGTTTGCAGGGACTTCATATGGTTTGTAGACCTTCTCCCAAATTGCGAATCCCTGAGCTTGGATGAACGCCTCCATCTTGGCCTTCCAAAACTGAAAATCAACACCATTGAACACACAAGGTTTTGTCGAATAATGATCCATTGATCTAATCACCGATTAAGATAGATTAGAAAAACCTGGCTCTGATACCACTTGTAGGATCGAAGTATACGAATATAGCAATCAGAGGGGGGGTGAATGATTGTGCGGAAGCTAAAACCAAATTCTTGACCTATTAAAAGTTCACCCCTAAAACAGAACCAAATAATTGCCTCGTTTTCGACAAAAACAGAATGACAGAGGTTCGGTAAAACGCGAATTCTCAGAGATCCAACCGTTAGATTGATCTGAAATTTGGACACAAGAAACTAGATTCCAATACGAATCGAACCCAAAAAGAATCAGCTCGATCGGACTTACGGATCAATTATGAGCTTCGCAAGCTTGCTGATCCAGAACTTGACGAGAATCAATCTAATCAAAACTTCAAGATTAAACAAGAACGACAAAAGATTGATCAACTAGACTTTGAGAAACACTAGATAAATACCCTAGAGAGGTTTTTGATGGATCAAATCAAGATAAAACTTAAAGAACAAAAACCAATCTAGAACTAGAACAAGCATGCAAACAAGAACCAAAAAGAGAACGTTGAAGCAATGCGGGAACTAGAAGAATTGATCTTTATTTCTTTTGTCTAAAGTACTCTCATCAAAAGAGTACAAACCCTAAAACCAAGCTCAAGGCTTGATGCGCTTAGCTCTGCTTGGTGCCTTTCAACAGAGACCCCCACCTATTTAAAGCACCAACCCACAAGGAGTTACGAATACGATTCCTATTCCTAGAAGGAATCCGTGATCCAACACAACTCTACTTGGCCCAACCTGGCCGAGTACAACTCTTGCACGCGTATGGCAACCCTACCATACTCACGTGACTAACACTTTGCACGCGTATGGCCACCTGCCATACTCACGTGACTAACACTTTGCACGCGAATGACCTCCTGCCATTCTCACGTGACTAACCATTCTTCATGTGCACCATTCTCTTAGCCCGAACGTCCCGCATGACATCCTTGACCACCAAGACCTCAGTTCCTCCTGAACCTAGTCCCGAACCTCAGTTCCTCCATGAACCTAGTTCCGGTCCCGTCATCGACCACATTCGTCTTCGAGCATTACCTGCACATGAACAAACCACAAAACAAATCCGAGCACAAGTCCATGACTTGACTCAATGTCAATCCATGCAACTACTCACATGAGTATTGCATAAAGTCCACTTCAAAAGAAGCATCATGAAATCATCACAAATTTCAAATTCACATTCAAAATTCAAATCCAAATCGCTCAAAATCCTAATTAAGCGAAAACGCATTCACGACGGACAAACAAAGTTGGTCCGTTGTATAAGGAAAAGTTTCTGTTCCAAGAAGCCAACCAAACGCGGAAAAACACGTTCACAACGGACAAACAAAGTTGGTCCGTTGTACATGCAAAAATGGATTCGGTCATGAGCTCAAAACAAGTTCACAACGGACCCCAGAAGCTTGTCCGGCGCAAACGTGCCACGCTCGGTTTCACAAAAGTAAAACCCTAGAAAAAGTCCATTCACGACGGACAAAAAGAATTAGTCCGTTGTACATGTGAAAATCTTGGTTCCAAGAAATTATCCAAACCGAAAAAGCTTGTTCACAACGGACCAAGAAAAACTGTCCGTTATACATATGAAAATGACTTCGGTCATGGGCTCAAAAACATGTTCATAACAGACCCAAAAACACTGTCCGTCGCAGATGGGAAACTTACTGTTTTTTTAGAACTTTGTCCGGCGCTAATGCGTAACTTACTGTTTCTTGTCAAATTGTCAAAACACATGAACAAACACATTTTGCAAATTCAAATCTAAGTTAATTTTTCAGTTCAAAGCCAATTTTTCAGCACATGATTTCACATCCTATCACCCACAAACCGACGGGCAAACGGAACGGGTCAATCAATGCGTTGAGATGTACCTGAGGTGTGCAATTCATGACAGCCCGTCCAAATGGAAATCTTGGTTACCGCTCGCCGAATTTTGGTATAACACCAATTTTCATTCGGCTCTAGGTTGCTCACCGTTCAAAGCCTTGTATGGACATGAACCCTCTTATGGCATTATTCCTGGTTCATATCTGGGTGACTCACAGGAGGTTCAGCACTTCATGCAAGACAGGGAGCATCACAATACACTGTTGAAGCATCACCTGAATCGGGCCCAAAATAGAATGAAGCTCCAAGCAGATCGCCATCGTCAGGACCGTCAGTTTACAGTGGGGGAGAAGGTACTTCTAAAGCTTCAACCGTATGCTCAATCGTCTTTGATCACTCGATCATGTCCCAAATTGGCGCACAAATTTTATGGTCCTTATACCATTCGGGAGAAGATTGGTCCGAGTGCATATCGTCTCGATTTGCCGACCAACAGTTTAATTCATCCGGTCTTCCATGTGTCGCAACTTAAAGCTTTCCATCCAGATTTTTCTCCCGTCTTTGCTGAATTGCCTAAATTAGCCGATCTGGACATTGCTTCCACTGAACCGGAGTGCATTCTGGAACGTCGCCTGGTTAAAAAGGGCAATGCGGCTGTCGTGCAGGGCTTGATCAAGTGGACTGGTCTGCCGACCAACATCGCCACCTGGGAAGATTTATCGGTTTTGCGCACGCGTTTTCCATCCGCTGTTGCTTGGGGACAAGCAATTTCTGCAGGAGGGGGTGATGTGATGATCGCAGGAAGTAGCAGCGCGTCAGGGGAGGCTATCGCTTAACTGAAGAGATGAACTGTAATAGCTAGCCGCTGTAGCCGTAAGGCGTTTTGTCGGCAAAAGGATTTTCAGTAGTGTAATGACTAATGTAATGACTAAACACTGATGGAGTTGGTTTACAGAGAGGGTAGTCAGTAAGTGGACCCGAGGAAAAGGTGGGATATACATATATACTCATGTATCGAACTGGAAAAGATCGACTTGTTGAGAAAGAAAGAAAAACAATACTTCTTGTTAGCCAACTTTACTCTTTTCTGTTCCTCTGTTCTCTCCTCTGTTCGCACGGAGGTCGATCCAGAGTTTTCCTCTCACGCCTTGATACCTTTCTTGGCAACGGGACGTATCAGAGACCTCGACGGCAGCAGCCAGATCCACCACCGAGCGAAGCCGCAATGACAACTCGTCCATCACCTCGAGCACAGCCGCCATGGATTCGGATTCAGGCACCACCTGCAACCACAAGCGAAAAAACCAACGAGGAAAGAGGATCCGCTTTGAGAGAGCGATCGAGGAGACCACCGGGAGGAGCAAGCAACCGGATCAAAGAACCAATTGAGGATTAAAGCCGCTTACGGATTTTTCATGCCTTGCGCAAACAAGCGGACCTGACGAGGGCAGGGAAGAACAAAACCTGGCCGCAAGAGGACCGACCGGCGGCGCTCCTCCAGGGCTCTGGCTTCCTTGCTGGTGCGGGAGCTGAAGAGGGCGAGCGACGGCTGGTGCAGGATGGCACGCCTCGCCTCCTCGATGGTGTCGGACAGAGCGTCGTCCAGGTCGTTCCTCGCGGTCGCGGGGGGAGCGGCCGTTGCCGAGCAGACATCGGACAGAGCGAGGACAGAGCCTCCTTGAGGTCGTTCCTCACGGGTGCGGGGGGAGCTGTTGTTGGCGAGCAGACGCCGATCGAACAAGATGGGGGAATGGAGAGAGAATCTGAGATTTCGGCATTGTTTCTCCTTTCCGTTTTTCCTTTCCCTAAGAATGGAGCGCAAGGAGGTTGCTCATATTTTCAGGTAGGTAACCGGTATAATGTAGCTCATAGAGATGGCCTTAGGGAATAGTAGGGGTGAAAACGGATCGAATACGAACAGATAATGGTTCTACCATATTTCTTTTTATATTTTTTCTCGGATTTGGATACGAATATGGGTAATATCGAATACATATATGGATAGAATACGAATCGAATCGAATACGGTTACGAATATTTTATTGGAACATGATAATCTCTTAGATTGTACATAAAAAATCAACAAAACACATAACTAGTTGATTCGATTAAAATATTACTAAAAATTGAATAAATATAAACATTTTCATTCACTTAGACAATAGTTAGATACCATGTTGCAAACAAAATTATATAAGACTTAGTTCATCACGTACATACGATTAATTCATCATACATGTAGATCAAAACATAAAATAAAGGTGATCTTTGCTCAGAGATACAAATGGAAACAAATATAGAACACACTAAAAGTTTGATAATACTTAATTACCATGTCTCTAGAAAATATATATAACACTTACATATAATGATCTCAAGATTTGTATTATTTATTAAATTATGTTTAAAATAATAAATTATGTAATTTATGAGTTTTTATGCATTTTAGCTACTTATTTAAAATATTTTCCTATTAAAGACCACAATTTTTGAATTTTTCAGAAAATTTAAACTATGATAAAATTTTTAAAATAATTTTTTTAATATAGACTATGTTAAAAATTTTATCAAAAAATTTCATAATTTTTGGAGCTAGTTTGCTAATTTTAATAATTGAAACATGATTTATGAATTAATTAAATAAGAAAACAATTTAAAATTTAGTAACCTTTTTGGGCCAAAAGAGTAGCTTGGCCCAGCCCACATGTATATCCGGATATCTGATCCATCACTATCCGGATTATTCGAATCCGTATCCGTATCCGACGGATAGTGAGCTACCGAATCCGTATCCGTATCCGATATTATCCGACAAATATCGATCTGACAGAATACATATTCGAAAATTATCTGGATCGGTCGGAAACTATCCGATCCATTTTCATCCCTAGGCCTTAGGCCCATTCGCTTCAACTTCTGTTTTTTTTTTAAAAAAAAAGTGAATTATTTGTCGAACGGGAGGATTTCGGACAGTTTCTCTGAGAATCAGAAGCTGTCTTCTGAATAGAATCGGAATCTGGCTAAAACCTGATTCTCACAGATTCTTGCTGATTCCTGCTAGCTCGGTCCGGAACCTAGAAGTCATAGCTAGCTCGGCCTGATTCTCCCATAATCAGAAGCAGCTTCTCCCATAATTTAGAAGCTGAAACGAACTGGGCCTTAGAAGTGGCTTAATTAGCCACTTAATTAAGCAAAGTCGCTTAATTAGTGACTTAATTAAAAGATTAAAGTGATTATTTAAGTGACTAATCAAGGTGCTTAGTTGGTGAACTTGCCGATGTATGGTTCCTTCGTGGAAAAACTTGGCGCGCTCCTGTACTACAGCAGAATGTCCCATTGCCGACAGATCACATACTGCGCAGGACGAGGTCAATAGCAAGGTCTTCCCGAGCTACCAAAGCTCAATAGGAAGTTACCGAGCTACCATAGATTGGAGGTGGCTTAATTAGCTACTTAATTAAGAAAAATCACTTAATTAAATGATTAAAGTGATTAATTTAAGTGATTAATCAAGGTGCTTAGTTGGTGAATCTGCCGATGTATATATGGTTCCTTGGTAGGAAAATTTGTTGCGCTCATGTAGTATGGCAGGTGACATATATCACCTCTCATATCTTCCGCGGTCGGAAAAGAAACTATTTTTTGTAAATTTATTTAAAATGGGGCTAAATTTCAAAAATAGTATTTTAAGGGGCTAGAAAAAAAGAAGGCTTCCAAGTTCACCACTATTTGATCGCAAAAAAAAAAAAAAAATTGTTCACCATCGGTCGTCTGTACTAATTATTGCCCCCCAAAACATCCGCAAAATTCTTCATTCGAAATAACCGCAGAAAAGTTTTTAGAACACAATAGAATGAAACATTTACGTTTGTGATGTATTGACCATTTGACCTCAACTACAGGGGGTGTATGTGTAGTAGTCTTGACTTCCGCTCAGTTCCTTATTTTCTCATGTATTAGATGCGGGCTCTCATCTCAAAAAAGAAGAAAAAATAGGTGCAGCTCTATGAATCTGATTCTTATATTTTGATTGCCGGGCATCTATATATCTGATTCTTATATTGCATTCTTGAAAAAAATACACAAACACAGTATATTAAAATATGGAATATTTAAGTGCATTGGAAATAAGACATAAGAACAGGAGATCCATAAGTGACAATGGATTAACTCGAAAGGACTAGCGTCTCGTAGTAAAAGAGGTAGACACATGGAAAGAAAGTCGAACACGACGATCCATCTGACAAGCTTGACAAATGAAAGTTTCTAACTGGGTATAATTTATTTTACTGGACCTATGGAGACATGACATTGTTGGTTTGCCAGGTGACCGAGATGATGGTGCCGAAGGACATCAAAAAAAGGAGGTGGTGGTGTGAAAGGCTTGGGCATTTGGATCGAGTGGATAGAGTGGGCCGGAACTACTGCAAGCAAGAATCTCTGTCTTGGTGGAGGAGGTCCTTCAAAGAAAAAAAAAAATAGAAGGATGAAATTTAATGGAGCAATTGTTGTCAGTAGTAAAGTGACGCATATAAACAAGATTTTTAATGATATTGGGAATGACAAGGACATTACAAAGGTGTAAATGATAAGGAGGTGACGAAAGAGAAGGTATGGTGGTGCAAGTAATGGGGATAGAAGCGCCACTGCCAACCATAAGTGGACCTAAGGGAGACGGGGAGGAGAAAGAGAGATTACCAGCGTCCAATGTCATATACGATGAAGTGCCTGAGTTTATGTACCACTCCTGGTTTGATGGACATGGGAATGCCATGTTGTTGATGGCGTTGGGTTGGGGAGTGTTGTCTGATCCCAAACAGGGCCGGACAATTTTGAATGTGCTGGCGTAAACGGCGGATACATGTGCTGGGCCGGCGACAGGGTGAACATCGGGTAAGCTTGAGGAGCAGGAGCAGTGGCCGGGGGGTGTGGGGTGGTGGGGAAAAAAATGCTCAAATATATAACAACAAAATACAAAATATCAAAAATATACAATATAGAAAAATTACAGAAATGGCGTGGCGGCCGCCACACCGCACGGCGGCCACCACCTCCAACGGCGGCAGCCAGGTGTTGCCAGCGCCCTCCCATGCAACTTGTGCCCTGTATTTCGTATTTCGTATTTAATATGACTTGAAAATTTTGGAATACTATACATCATGTTACCTGTCTTTAAAAATTGGAAATTTTGGAATACTATACAACAATGTTACCCGTATTTACAAACTGCACAACATGTTTGCGTTTTTACAAAAATTTTAGTTTTAATTATTGTGCAGCAAACGATGTGTAAGTGTACTTTTTAAGAAGAATGGACCAGATTTCGCAGTGCCGCAAACGTTTTGCTCTTTGACCCTAAGTATAGTGCAATAACCCTAAGTATAGTCGACAACATCTCATGTACCCTAAATATAATCAACACATTAACAAAACATAACCCAATTAGCCTTTCTCCGTAAAGAGATCAAAGTACGCTAAACCTCTATTTTTTTTTCATGGGAAATTATGCTGAACTTAACTATGCAAACAATTACGTAGGTTACTCAACTAAAGTTCATAGAAGTTCGTAGATTCCACTACCCAAATCATTAGACAAACCTAGCTAATTAACATTGTACGTATGGCACATTACTCCAAGAACTGACATGTGCACCATTTTAAAAATCTGCACGCCAAATCAGCGAAGAATTAGGCTAATTAAGCTCCAAAATATGCTGATGCATGTGTTAATATATACATATGCAGGCCAGGTGCACATCAAATGAGTTTGGATCCTTGCACCTCTCTAGGGCTCTTTAGCTAATGAGCTATCATTGAGTTTCTTTCAAAATTGACATAGTTCGACGCAAAACTATTTTATTTATTATTCAAGTGGTTATTTCAAATTCGAGCTAACGAGCTACTGTCGAGCCGAGCCTCATTAACCTTTTTCGTTTAAAATGGACTTATGTCAATTTTGGACCTATTAACTAGTATATTCGAAGATATTTTGATTCAAAATCGAACGAGTTTTTTTTTGCCTGCTGCCTATTGAGCTTAACGCAGTATTAATGAGTTTTTTTTCAAAAGAAGGCTACCAATTGATGACTGCTTTGACGATCATTGTGAAAAGCATGTACATGCAGGCAGCAACCTTAGGAACAAAATTCAACCTTAGTAGGGCACATACAACGGAAGTTTAGATGATAAAATAAGCAACAGATTATATTACAAGCG
The DNA here is from genome assembly GCA_036346355.1 of Rhipidocladum racemiflorum. Taxonomy (NCBI): domain Eukaryota; kingdom Viridiplantae; phylum Streptophyta; class Magnoliopsida; order Poales; family Poaceae; genus Rhipidocladum; species Rhipidocladum racemiflorum. Next base: position 26,910,081 of record CM070586.1, read on the forward strand.
CATTACAACAGTGACGATATTGCTAGAAGAAATGACGATAGCACTGATTGTCATCGTGGAACAAGTGATCGTTCCGCCTATGTTCGTAGAGTGAGAATGATGCGCCACATTTTCTACATATGACATCACCCGTGAATCGTTGGCATTGTGTCATGGGGTCCCGTTCAATCTCTCTTATGAAAGAACTCAATGGGCGTCCAACGTGCTCCCAGCTGCTGCCGAATGGGTAGCCTATGTCATACATCTCGGGGGTATAAGACGTAACTTGTTTGTGTGCATTCTGTGGAGTTATGCCCTCCCATATGGGCATGTCATCCTGATTCCCGGCGTCCCCTATGTTAATACCGCCCGGGTTCTCGGATGGTCTCTGTAACCCGGCAAGGATTTCTTGCGTTGTGCGGATCACGGCCGGCTGCTTCCCCTTGTCCCTTCTTAGAGTGGAGGAACCCTCTTCCACTTTTGGTGCCTTGCGGAGACGTCTTCTCTGTTTCGGCTCGCACTCCACTATATGGTGCAGGACGTGCGTGTTGGGCTTATCCTTGTACAACCGGAAGCGTGCCCTACAGTTCGTGCAGTATGCACGCTGTGGTCGTTGAATAATACCTTGGGCGTACTCGGGGTCTGGCTTTTCGGGGCGGAAATAGCACCACGGAGAGGGTTGCCCCCCCAGTTATCCCATATGGGAAGTTTGAGATGTGGGTGGTACTTCTCTGGGTCCACCCAATTGAAGTAGGCACACCATTCAACCAAGGGGCACCGGTAGAATCTCCGGTCAGCTAGATCCCCGTGGCAGGTACCAACCACCGCCTGCAGGTCGTGATCGCAAAATTCGGGGCTTTCGGGTGCGGGCCCTTGAGGAGGTTTCTCCTTTGACTTTATCAATTTTGCAAGTTTCTTCTTGAAGTCCTGTATGTGATGAAGCGGGTTAGAATTACTACTTTGTGATTGTGTAATATTAGCATGTCGCATGAAACTCACCGATTGGTTGCTCCCTTGCCCACCGGCCCTGAACTCCGGTCGATCTAGAATGGAGACATATCCCGGCGGCCTCTCCCACCGGGTGAAGTTCTCGGGCGAAGTGGGGTAGGCGTCGTGGTAGTTGTTGAGAAATTCGTAGTCACGTCGTTCCGACCCGTCGATCCATTGGAAGAAGCAACACCGCTCCTTCTGCTAGAAAATAAAGAACGACGCATGAAATGGTAGTGGTACCCTGTGCTGTATGGACACCAGTAGGTTTACCTCATAGCCGTGGGCACAACAGTAATGAGCACGGGCAGCGGTAGCTCCGTGTGTAGACTGCATGATCTTCGCCGGAAGGTTGCATGCGCAATTAGGTCGGGGCAACTCCGGCAGAACTGGAGCATCAACACTACTCTTATCCGGGTATTCGGGGCGGGTTAAGTTTCCCTTGCTGAAGAGGCGACGGTAGAACAACATCATGCCCAAATTTGTGTAAAGTTAGTTGAAGTTTATTGCCGGTCTGTTTGTAATGGATGTGTACCCCTCCACCGGTATTTATAGTGGTGGTGAGCTACATGGCCTGTCACCCCTTTGGCAAAGTTGCATGACCTGTCACCTCTCTCTGAAAGCTGCACGACCTATCACGCCTTTGGCAAAGCTGCAAAACCTGTCATGCTTTGTGAAAGCTGCACGACAACGTGGTCCAATCACTCTGAGAAAGCTGACACCAGCGTGGTGTCAAATCGCATTGAGGGTGACAGGTCGTGCAGCTTGGATCGAGGGTGATAGGTCATGCAGCTTTGATTGAGGGTGACGGGTCGTGCAGCGTCCATTGAGGGTGACGGGTCGTGCAGCGTCCATTGAGGGTGACGGGTCGTGCAGCTTTGATCGAGGGTGACAGGTCGTGCAGCTTTGGCCGAGGGAGATCGGACTATAATAATTAGGGTTATTGGTGTTCACCCCTCTCTGTTTGCTTCACTCCCTCCCGGCTAAATGTGAGGCCCTTTTCCATCTTTTATCATATTAGTGTTGTCAGCGTGTTGTCATATCACTAGGGTGGAGTTAAAGTAGAGTACTTTATGGAGTTTCTTCACAATGCAACTGAAGGGGATGATAAAACTCGTGGTGTATGGACAAGTGCTAATTCCATTGAGATTACTGAAGTTATCTTTTGCATAAAGAAACTCAAGCAAAAGAAGAAGTGAACAAAAATAAAGGTGTCAGCCCCGGCAGTCACTCGTCGTTGATGATTTGGATCTACCCGGCAGTGTCCTCGGCCTCCTCCTTCGGCAGTGCGGTGGCGATGTCCGAGTCTTCAACCTCCATCAGCCAGGCCACGTGCTCTGCCACCTCGCGCACACGGGCTTGCGCCTGGGCCTCGTCTCCCTCAATACCGGCGGCGACAACCATCGGATCGAAGGAGGCGTCACGGCTGGCAACCGCGACTTCCTACCCTTTTCGGGCGAAGCGAGCGGCTGGCAGGCCGATGAGGGCCTCGGAGACCCGAGTAATGATATGGGCGTACTGCAGGGCCGATGGCTCGATCAGCTCACGAAGGACCACCCCCAGCAGCCCTAGACATCTCGCCATACGCTGGTACGATGGTCCGAGCATGACTGTGAGGTTGTGCAGCGTGCGACATAGCTCCCCATCACGGCCTACGCCGCCGCCTAAGATCCTCGCGCGGCATGCAGGTCGCCTGGGCCGCCTCTCTCCTAGGCCAAAGAAGTTGCTCTCCGCCGCTTTCTTAGCGCGTGCAGGCACCATCTGTTGCGATAGTTGTGATTCGCGCTGGATTGCCGCTGTGAGGAGCGCTCCCGAGGCTGCGTGTGCCTCGCCAAGTTCCCGAGCAACGTGGCCAGGCTGGAGGTTGAAGCGATGGGGATGACCGGCGGCTGGGCGAAATCTTTGGCGCGGCGACATTCACCGGTGCGATTCGAGGCGTCAGGTGGCCTGGCGAAGTCCCCACGTCATCTGTTGTCGTTGCGGGCGTCCGTTGGGCCGGAGCACCTTGGGTGGCCACCCTCTGAGGCGATTGAAAGCTGAATGTAGCCGTTGGGAGCGCGAGCCCACCCTGGTGGGCGGTGGCAGCGACCCTTGTTGCCGACGAGGTCCGCACCGGAGGAGTTGTTGTCGACAGAGGTGATGGCAATTATGAGGTCAGCATCGAAGGAGTTGGAGTCGATGGAGTCAGCGCCGAATTCAGGGTAGCGGACGTTGTCACCCTAGATGAAGACCCCGCCGCTCCGGACACGCTTGGAGCCGCGGCGGAGTCGGCGGCGGCGGTAGTCCGGTCATTGGTGCGAGGCCATTTGGGGTCAGCACTCGAGGCGTTCAGAGGGACCGAGCGCTTACCGGCGCTCGGATCGTTAGCAGATCCCGGGTCCCTGGTTACCAAGGTACCGCAGGCCAACAACGCCGCAGGGCCGGTGGAGTCCATCGCTGAAAACATCTGGATGATCCGGAGGCGCTCTGCGAACTCCAGATCGCAGAGCGGTCGGACCCTGGCGGGGAAATCCGGACCGCCCGGCAGTGGTGGGAGCAGTCCGATCAGCCATTTCGAGATGGCTGGACCGTCTAAGTTCCCTGCGCCTGGCAGAGAAAGGAAGACAATATTGTTGGATGATAGCGGCCACAAAAGAAGATATGTATTCTTAAGGAGAATTAGAAACTCACGGCTCGGGTGCATGTGGGTCAGTCGTCGTCACCCGAGTTCTGCCATGCAGGGCGGACACGTTGACGAAGGGGGCTGAGCCTCCGGGCAATGAAGTCTCGGACTACTAGTGCCCCGGTCAGACCGGCGTCTCGCAGTCAGTTGACGCGGGCCACCATCGTCAGGAGGACTGTTGACTCCTTGACAAGCGAGCCCCAAATCTCGTGGGCATCCGCAGGCGCGCTGGGCACTACGAGAGCATCGATCCTGCTATCGTCGCCAGCATACAGCCAGTCGTTCTACCATGCCTTCAAGTTTGACTTCTCTTGGAAGGAAACGTAGCGGGTGGCCGACCCATCGCGGAGGAGAAAATGGCAACTCCCCACGGCCCCATCATCCGCGAGGCCGCAGAGAGTGTAGAAGTACCGAAAGAGAGGAAGATTTGGCATTACCCCTATGAACATCTCGCAAAGGTGTGCGAAGATAGCGAGGGTGAGGATAGAGTTGGGAGTGAGGTGAAGGTGGCTGATTTCGTAGAAGTGGAGGACGGTGAAGAAGAATTCGGAGAAGGGCGGCACCAGGCTGGCCAGCAATCCCCAGGCGAAGACGACAATCTCCCCGGGTTCGCACCGCGGTGCGAGGGTTCCATGGAGGAGTTGGAGGGAACCCTCGGCCGCGATCCTGGAGAGCGCCGTCGCCCTCGCCCTTTCGACAGACGAAGATGGGAAGGATTGCGCCATTGGAGCAAGACCAAGTGTTTCTGACGGAGGAGTTGAAAAGGCAAAAAGCAATGTCCGCAGGAGCAAGAAAGAGCATGAAACCGCTGGTCATGGAGTCGCATACATATAGGCCCCTCACACGGGCGATTAGCCTACATGGCAGCCTGGCGAGTAGGCGGGCGTTCAGGCCCCACTTGCCGGGCGACCAGCCCACGTGGCAGCCTGGCGAGCAGGCGGCCGTTCAAGCCCCACTCGTTGGGCGATTGTCGGGACCCGAACCTGCAAATCCGGACCCTCTGTGTATTCTGTACTAGTCCAGGATCACGCTAGTACACACAATCATACAGGGATGAAGTACCATAATCATACATTGCGGAATTAATAATAAAGTACTTCGAACATTAAATAAACTGGTTACAAGACCTTAAGGTCACCTTACAAGATTCAACCACGCAGGGCTTACAAAAACAAAAGTGAACATTTAGCAGCGGAATGAAGAACGTCGGTGACTCCCATCAGTATGCCACAGGCAACTGACAAGGTTCAACTCCTAGATAATCGCCTCCTCATGGAACCTCACCTTCTTTGAAGTTGTAGTCTCCTCCTCAACTGATGATTGTGTTGGAAGCAAGGGTGAGTATACAATATACTCAGCAAGTCATGCACAGAGGTGCAGTTCTATTACTATATGCATGGCTTCTTCCAAAGGAATGACTCAAGTGGTTATTTTGCATCAAGCAGCATTTTGCTTTTACCAAATAATCTTAATAGATTCAAACCATATTAGGTAATAGGTTATCAATCTCTTTCCAAACAGTTTGACTCAAAGCCCTAAGTTACTTCAGCAGTTATATCTGGCACTCGGCCACCCATTCCCACATTTCATTTTAGAAAAATCTAACCCTTGACTGTAATCCCCGAGCGTTGTCCAGTACCGTGGACTCGGCTATTCGAATAGATTTTTACACACTCTGCAGAGGTTATGCACTTTACCCATAAGATACAATCAACTCACCACGTCTGCCGTGAATCGCCATACAAGAGTATGCGAATGAGTGATCATAACAAAGCCTTTCAGAAGCCTCTAAATATACAAGTGGACCTCTCCGGTTGTTGCACACTATCCCTTCCCTTAGTACAGACGAAGTATAGGTCAACCAACCGTTGGATAGGGTACCTAGCCGTAGCACCGGTACGCTCCCCCGTTCAACTACACAAAAGGTATAGTTGACACCCTGAGGTACCAAAAGCAAGTTATTAGCAACCTACTCAACTAGGTCCGCCCCATTACAGACATGTGGTTGCATGATTGACCCAGTTCAAAGGCTTGCAAGGTTAAGTCCATAGGGTGACCAGGGCAAGACTATCCGAAGAATCAAAGCGACTTTCCCGGTGCCACTCATGGCCCACCCTATCATTCTTACCACTTGCCCCGGTCTAAATCTATTTATCACCCTAGCTTGATTATTGTGCAACGCATGCCAACAATAATATCGATTACCATGTAGAACCACAAGGGTATCTACACTTCACATCATCACGTGGCAAGATTACACTAACTCCAAAATTCATTTCATATAACATTAGTCAATATTATTTTGCCATTGGAAACACATTTCACGTAAGCATGGCTAAGCAACTACTCACGGTCTAGCCTCCCGTGTTGGCACAATCATATCATCCAACTAATTTAACCCAACTTATGGTGACAATGGAATAGATGACATACAAATATTAATCATCAAGGGTGGAATTAACAACTAGGTTGATTATCTACTTAACCCAAACTAAATTACTCATTTTAATCAACATAGCATGCATAATTTAAATCAAAATATGTTTGAAAAACTAGGAGCAATATGGTCAAAGCACAACTTGCCTTCAAAAAGCTGATGATCCTGATCCAAGACTTGATCTTGAGCTTGGTCTTCAACTTCCGCACCTTCGCACAGTTCAACGTCTACGCGTAGCAGATAAACATCTAAAAACAACGAATAAACACACATTCGGGAAATGCCGCAAATCAAACTAGCTTATAAACCTCATGCAAATTTCTAAATAATTATTTTAACATTTTCTAAGATTTATAAAATTTATTTTGGAATTTTTGGACGTATAGTTTAAAAGATACAAAATTCGGAAGTTTAGACTTCCGCGAATAATTTAGCAGTACAAATTTATTCATTAAATTTCATAAAAATTACTGTAGAAAGGTATTAATTTCTACTAATTAACAAAATTTATTGCAAGCAATTCGGACTTAAAACGAATTTGTAGTGAAAAAGACAAAATGCGCAATTTCCGGAAATCAACACATGTAACTTACTTTTACTAGTTTGGATGGTACTGTTCACGCGTGAAATTGGACTCATGCGCGCACTGGCATATTCATCACGTAAGCATATTGGTTTGGCTTGGTACTCAGGAGTATATTTATACCTACTTATACACAATATACGTACATATATCTATATATAGGTATACATGTAATCACGTATACCGCCGGGTATATATTTTTGTATACATGCAAGCCGCTGTCTACGATATACGTATATACACACTAGCATATATATAAAAATACAAACACGTCTAACCTGCTTACGTACTAATATTTAAATACACACGTAAATACACGACGAGATCTACCGATCAGCAGTAGCAGCGGCGGCGGCAACGCAGGGGAAGGCGGCAGTGACGACGGCGACGGCGAAGGCGACTACGGCGACGACGACCAACGTAGACGACGGCGACGACGGCGGCGAGGCGACGGCGTACACGGCGACAACGACGTAGACGATGGCGGTGACGACGACGGCGGCGAGACGGCGGTGACGATGTAACCGGCGGCGACGAGACGGCAGCAGCAACGACGACGTAGACGGCGATGAGATGGCGGCGGCGGCGGCTTCAACGACGATGATGACAGTGGCGTAGACGGCAGCGGCACTGATGACGGCGACGACAGTGACAACGACAGTGGTGAAAGAGAAATGAGATCGGCAGAAGAGACTGGAAGGCTAAAGAGTCAAGAAGGGATGTGACTAGAAACGTATAAAGGAGTGGTAGAAGAACCAGTGGCTGTGGCTAGAAACAGATTTGCAACTCGTAAATAGAAACGACTGGAAGTTGAAATGCTTATGTGTGGGAATTGGAAACTTGCTAGAGAAATGAAATCATGGTTGGCAGAGAAAACGGTAGAGTACATGCATGTGACTCTAGAAGGAACGGCTACAAGTAATGGACTTATTCAAGTGCACGCGATGCCACTTCCCTCCCTAGTAACTACTGGTAACGTTGGAAGAACTCATGTGCGTGTGTGGAGAAATATAATCACGTAGGCATGCTAGTAATGAAAAGAACCTGCATGCACTAATAGTGGGAATGGAAACGGATGGAGTGGAATCGGCAGGGTCACGTAATGGCAGTGCATACACAACCATTCCATACTTAATCGTTTCTTCTGCCTTTAAGGAGTACAAGCGGCTAGGATGCATACATGCATACACATATATGTATATACGCTTTCAAAACCGTGTTTAGGAAAAAAAAATAGCAGAGGGGTTCTAAAACTCGGAAAAATTCTTGTAAAATACTAGGAACTATTTGGGACTTAACAAAGTTGGTTTCGCGATTTTTCGACGTGTAGATTCTTCGTAAAAATTCTTTTCGTGAATCAGACACTTGTACCGATTTTTGTAAAATCAACGACTTAAGCTATATAACATATTTTTCGAGAATATTTGAAGCGAACACTCACGTCTACCAATTATCTTAATTATCAACAAAATTTTAAATTTTTTTGCTTACTCGAAAATGCCTGATCTTTATTTAACGTGAATAGTTCAATAGATTGGGATTCAGATTAACCTCGAGGCCTCCAAATAAATTCCAAAAAAATTTAAATAAACCCAGAAACACACTAAAGATATTAGAACCATATTTTGGGATGTTACAAACCTCCCACCCTTAACAGAATCTCGTCCCCGAGATTCGAGGCTAACTAGAGAATAGGTTTGGAAACTCCTTCAAATCTTCTTTGCGTTCCTAAGTCACTCCTCCATGGAACTCTGCGGAAGCGGATTGTTTTATTCCTAGTTTCTCGTTCAGCTGGGTCCAAAATCTTAACTGGATACTCTTTGTAGGTCAGATCTTCTTGCAGTTCAATCTCCTCCAACAAATGGACTTCACCTCTATGGCTCAAGATCTTGAATGGTCCAATATATCGTGGTGCGGGCTTTCCTTTAGTGTGGAACCTTTTAACTCCTTTGAGAGGTGTAACTCTGAGATATACGTAATCTGCTGGCTCAAAACTCAAGTCCCTGTCTGGTGGCATACCAAGTAGGTCTTATGAATGCACTTCTGAGTATTTGCCAATCAACGGCCTAGATTGTGCCACGTCTTGGCGAAGGACCCGGCCGGCAGCGATCGGTGCGTCGCCGATGCGCCCGGCGTCACGCTGACGTGGCGTCGGCGTGACCGCATGTCGGCCGGCTGGCCGCGTCTCCATGACGTCACCCATGACGTCATGCGGACATCACGTGGGGCCTGCGTGTCAGCCATCCTCGGCCGAGCCGTGCTGACGTCAGCTTTTGATGTCAGTAGTGGTTCAGACGTGTCAGAGACACATGCGCCTGTGCGCCGGGTCCATGGTGGACCGAGCCGTGCCGTGTGCTGGGTCCATGGACCCGAGGCGACATGGCGGCTCCCGATTGGTCAACGCTTATAACTTTTGCATTTTAACTCCAATTTGGGTGATTCAAGTTTCTAAATTTTCATAAAATTGAGATCTACTGAATGGTGAATTTTATTTAAATTTTGGATCTAAGTTTTTCTCTGTAATATTTATTTAATTGATTATTTAAACTTTAAACGCTTGTAACTTTTGCATTTTATTAACCCCAATTTTGACGATTCCAGTTTCTAAATTTTTATAAAATTGAGATCTATTCAAATATGAATTTTTATTAATTTTTGAATATGAAATTTTCTCTGTTTATATTCAAATAATAGATTATTTATACTTTAAACAATTATAACTTTTGCATTTTAATTCCGATTTGAGCGATTCAAATTTCTAAAAATTTGTAAAATTATGCTCTTTCTGTTTGTGGACTTTATTTGTATTTTTGAGAAATGTTTATGTACTGTTTTATTTATTTATTGCTATTTGCACGCATTACGAGTAGACATTAAAGTACCCGAGGGCTTCGAAGGAGAAGTGTTGACTCAAGAGCCATCTCAAGATCAAGAATAAGTACTTTTTGAAGGCAAGTTGTGCTTTGACCATGTTGATCCCATTCTTTAGAAATTATGTTGTTTCAAAGTATTGCATGCTAATTTAATTAGAACTTATGTTGATTAATTCTGGGATTAGTTAAATACCTAGTTGCCGTATGACACCTTGATGTATATAATTGTATGCCATGAACCCTTGTCACCCTAGTTGTGGATTATTTAGTTGGACATTATTAAATTGCCAACATGGGTAATTAGACTGTTATAGTACCTTGCTTAGACCTGCCACGTAGCCACAACATGATTTTGGATAATTACATGTTAACATTGACTAATGACATATGGAACATGTTTTTGAGAAGTGTCATGTGTTATTGATGTTGTTATCGATGGCACGTGGTGCATGGTAATGAACTGGGTTTTGGTAAATAGATTTGGACCGGGGCATGTGGCAAGAATGATCGGGTGGGCCAGTTATGGCACCGGGAACGTTGATTTGGTTCTTTGGGTAGTCTTGCCGTGGTCACCCTAAGGACTTAACCTTGCAAGCCTTTGAACTGAGTCAAACGTGCAACCACATGTCTGTAATGGGACGAACCTAGTTGATTAAGTTGCTAATAACGTACCTGTGGGACCTCGTGGTGTCAACTATACCTTTTGTGTAGTTGTACGGGGGAGCGTACCGGGGCTGCGGCCGGGTACCCATCTAACGGTTGTTTGGCCTATACTTCGCCTTTGCTAAGGTAAGGGTTAGTGTGCAATAACCGGGGAGGCCTATTTGTGCTGTTAGAAGTTTCCGAAAAACTTTGTTACGGACACTCGCCTTTGTGGTGTTTGGCTGTATCTTGTGGGTAAAGTGCATAACCTCTGCAGAGTGTAAAATCTATTCGAATAGCCGTGTCCACGGTATTGGACATTGCTCGGGAATTACAGTCAAGGGTTAGACTTTCAGAAAAATAACGTGACTTTGGAAGAATGGTTGGTTTGAAATGATGAGTTGTACCTAGGATTGGGAAATGCTTTATTTGCGAGATCATTGTGAAAAGTACTCTATTCACTATTGTTTTACCGCTTTGCAATCTACTATTGTATTTACTCATGCTACTTTACTGCAAATGAACCTGTTAGCCTATTCTTTGTATTAAGCCATGCATGTAGAATATTAGCTTGCATTCTGTGCATGACTTGCTGAGTACCAAGTACTCACCCTTGCCATAATACAACATCAGTTGAAGAAGAAGCAACGCCAGCTTCGGAGGAAGAACTTCAGGAGGAGCCGTCTACCTAGGGAGTGAGCCCAGTCAGTTGCTTGTGGTATACTGGATGGCGCCACGTTGATGCTTTTATTCCGCTGCAATTTATTTCCCTAATAAGTTTCTGCCCTGTGTGGCGTACTCTTGTAACTTGACCATAAGGTCGAGCAACCCGTTTGGTTATCTTAATTAAAGTACTTAATTACTATCGATGTGTATGATTGTGATATTTACTGATGTTGATACTGTGTGCACTAGCGTGATCCTGGACTAGTGCTGAATACACAGAGGGTCCGGATTTGCAAATTTGGGTCCCGACAAGCTATTTGTCATTGTTGTTTATTGTTAATACGTTCATTTGTCATATCACCTTTTCCAGCCTTTTGTCATATCATCATATTCAGCTTTGTGGCATATCAGCCAACATACGAAATGACGCAAGGTTGAATGCCTGTTGTTGGTGAATATGGTAGTGCATACATGAAATAAAAAATCTGCGCCATGCAACCGAAAAAAATGACTTCGAGTAACTTGGTGAACATAACATAAAGCTTCATTATAGTACAAACTGTATTACAATACAACACATAACTCATAACAGTATTAGAACTTTCCTGAATCATTACTATCGATGTCAACACCCTCATCTTCGAAAAACTGCCAATGGTCACGTTTGCCGTCATCATCGCTATGGTAGTCAGACGGAAGAACCAAATTAGGGCCTGCAGCTTCGAGGTTTTCTTCTACGGCGCGCTGAAGGAACCGATCATAAGCTTCAGGGTCATCTTCTTGTTCAGGCTTTTCTCCGTCTGATTGCGGTAATTCACGTAACGTTAGCCTATTCATTTCCTGCCCGAGGTCCATCATCTGCTCTACCTAGGCAGTCAGCCTCTGTCTGTATCAGAGTAGTAGGATGCTCCTCGATGTATGCAGCGATGCCCCACCAAAATATTGGCATCCGGTAGACTACACGACAGTGTGAGCATGGTTATGTAAAACTCGAGCAAGAGAATAATCATCGAAACATGAAGATATCGAAATGCATTTAGATGTACAGAGAAATTAGGGCATCTATAAACGCCCGTTCGTTGTTTGCCGTAGTGGTGGAGTACCAGGTTTGAACTTCTACATGGCAGTTAGGGCAAATTACCCGGCCTGCCATGGCAACCGCTGAGCTCGACGCGTGAGACATGGTTGTGACAGGAGCGACGAACGTTGAAGAGGTTATGAGAAAGACGAGGAATACGATATAAAATGCTAGACGGCTCAGTGAGGATATGTATGCTCAATGTTTTCTCTTCAGGTTGTGGAACTCCTCGCGTTATCAATTTATAGCGAGAGAAATGCATGCATCTGCAAACATCCATGCCGAGAAGAATGCGGCTGGTGGTGCGAGACATGGCTTTTGCTTTCAGCGTTTCGATTAGACTCGATAGGATGGGATTAATGCAGCTGGTGATGCGAGGGAATCGACCCCCCTCGGCAGACTCCCACCACCTGTGCCGGCCCCCCTCTTGCTGCACTCCCTCCTACCACCTACGCTGCCCCCCTCTTTCGTTGCACTCCCTCCTGCCACCTGTGCCGCCCCCCCTCGGCAGACTCCTTCCCGCCACCTATGCCAGCCCCCCTTTGTTTGCTGCACTCCCTCCCGCCACCTACGCCCCCTCTGTTTGCTTCACTCCCTCCCGCCACCTGTGCCTTTCAACATGTTATTTGACGGGCCGCCGAAAAGGCTTAAGACCTAACGGTTGTTGTCGGCTATGAGTACTTGGGGTTATCGCGCTACACAAGTGATGGGCAAAGAAAGGTGTAAATGAATTCTTTTTGTAGAATATGGTAGTCCGTATATCGTAGAGCAAATATGGTCCATTCTTCAAGGAAATAACCTTTCATCATGATATTTGACGGGCTACCGAAAAGGCTTAAACGTCAACGATTGCTGTCGGCTATGAGCAATTAGGCTTATCGCACTACCAGAACTGCCATGCAGAGAAAGGTGTAAATGAAATCTTTCTGTAGAATATGGTAGTCCGTATAACGTAGAGCAAATCTGGTCCATTCTTCAAGAAAATAACCTTTCCTCATGATATTTGACGGGCTACCGAAAACGCTTAAGCGTCAACGGTTGCTGTCAGCTATGAGCACTTAGGGTTATTGCGCTACCAGAATTGACATGCAAACAAAGGCGTAAATGAAATATTATTCTAGAATATGCTAGTCCGTATATCATTGAGCAAATCTGGTCCATTCTCGAAAAAATTAACCTTCGAACATGATATTTCACGGGCTGCCGAAAAGGCTTAAACGCTATGATACTTAGGGTTATTGCCCTACTGGAATTGACATGCAAATAAAGGCGTAAATGAAATATTTTTGTAGAATATGCTAGTCCATATATCATTGAGCAAATCTGGCCTATTCTTCAAAAAAATAGCGGTCGAACATGAAAATTTACGGTCTGCCGAAAATGCTTAAACGCTATGATACTTACGGTTATCGCGCTACCAGAATTGACATGCAAAGAAAGGTGTAAATGAATTATTTTTGTAGAATATGTTAATCCGTATAACGTAGAGCAAATTTGGTCCATTCTTCAAGAAAATAACCTTTCCTCATGATATTTGACTGGCTGCCGAAAACGCTTAAGCGTCAACGGTTGCTATCGGCTATGAGCACTTAGGGTCATCGCGCTACCAGAACTGACATACAAAGAAAGGCATAAATAAAATATTTTTCTATAATATGTTAGTCCGTATATCATTCAGCAAATCTGGTCCATTCTCCACTTAGGGATATTGCGCGAGTACAATTTATATGCAATGAAATTTGTAAATGAGATATTTTTGTAGAATATGGTAGTCCGTATACCGAATAGCAAATCTGCTCCATTCAACTCAAAAAATAACCTAGAGCAAGGGTTTTTACGGCCCGCCGCAAAACCTTCAATATTTACGGTGAAATAGCATAAGACAACTTGTGATTACGAAGATGCCATAAAATATTAGATTCAGAGCACAATTTAGCATATATTAAAACATTAGATTGAAAATACAATAATGCAACTGAACGGGCTGATAATGCTACTAAAGTTTGTTTGGTTCAACGGCCTGCTGTGAAAGTGTTCCCCTCCGCTTCATGATTGTCATTAGCACTTGCATGGTTAGGAGCTCATCCCCTCCGCGTCCCCCTACCCGCACACTCCTGGTCATCGAATTCCGACGGTGTGAAAGTGTTGGGGGGACGTCTGATACGTGTTATAGCGGCCTGCGATGGACCGTAATGTGCACTTCGTGTTCCAGCATCGAAGGGCACAGGCTGGACCCCGTATGACGTGCCGCCGTAGATGCCCCATCCACCCATCGACTGGTCAGCCTGGTACCCTGATGAATGGAGTATGTCCGAAGGCTATTGCTCATGCTAGTTCGATCCTCTGGCCTCCTCGGGGTTAGTGGGACACGGTTGCAACCCTAGGGATTGCAAACACGTCATCGCGAGAAAATATGTGAATGTAGTCCCCGAGCCCATAAGGTCATCGCATGCCATCCCCATGTCCTCCCATGTTTGATGATGCTAGAGGGGAGGTACTAAAAGACTCCTGCGCCAATGATGGAGATGGCAACATGTTGATGTGTACTCCGCCTTGAACGTTGGCCCCAGCACCTATTTTGATGTAGCCTCCTCCATGCCCCCGGCCGCTTGCATGGCTCGGGACCCAGGATGAAGTAGATGCTCTGCTGGGCTCTGGCTATCACCGAGGAGGCACAGGCATTGCACGTCTATCTGTGGACATGCTCCTCATCAAGGTGCTGGGTGCAGGCGGTGCCTCGTACGGTACACCGCCATAATCAGGTTGTGTTGACGGCCTGTGGCCACCAACATCTCTGACCGCATTTCTGATGCAGTGGCCTGTGTGGCGAAAAAGGTTCCGTAGAGGATTACTTGAATGCTGTTGCTGCGGCTGTGACTGCGTAAGGATCTCGTCTGCCTGGTCCTGCATGTACTCCGCCTCATGCCTCTGCAATTTAATACATGTCGAATGTTTAATTGTGTATATTCGCAGTTATTTATATGTGATAAGTGTGATCCGTACCAGTGTGTGCATGTGCTCTGCGTAGTCCTCCGCATACCCATGTTGTACTGGCATCGCCGCAGCCCTGTCTAGAAGCACTGCCCGTGTGCGAGGTATATACCAGTCAAGGTACCCAAATGTGTCCGTCTCGTGGGCTGCACCTGATGGGTACCAGACGTCCTGAGTTGCCGTCGAGTTCCATCTCTGAATATGGAGCCTATTCCATGCGAGCCAGTTGTAGTTGTGCCCCGATGTGCTCCTCCTGCAGATCAATCGAATAAGTTATTAGTGGTGTCCAAAGTGGATAAATTAATGTAACATATAGCGACATACCCATGGGCGCCTTCTGAGTCCGTCGGAGGCGGTAGAGGGAAAGACTGCTGGTGACCAAATTGGCGTTGAACACGCTCCGGAGAGTATGGCTCAACGACACTCATGCAAAGTGTGACACCTCGGAGTGTCGTAACCTTATAAAAGGTGAATGTTGAGCTCAAAAACATTATGAAATATGGTATTGGAGGTTAAAACCATACGGTATGAGGTTTAATTGCGTTTCCGGGCCGATTTCGGGAGTTTGGGCCTCTCCGGGGGAGTTTGGGCCCAAGGGGATGAGTCGTGGGCTTTAGTGGGAAGGTATTTGGGCCCATGAGGGAGGGGGAGACCAGGTTTTCCTGGCTTGGGGCGTCCTCCCCCTGCCCTTGCTGCCCCCCACTTGCAAACCCTAGCCGCCACCTCTCTCCCCCACCTCCCCCACACGCCTCCACCTCTAGCCGCCTCCCCCATTGCTCCCCATTGCTCCACCACCCCTCCACCACCTCTCCACCTCCCTTGCTGCCCCTAGGGGAGTTCCCCGCTCCACACCTTGGAGATCCATCCGTTGGAGCGAGGAGCGAGGAGCGATCCGGGAGGAGATCTATTGGGTTTTCGTGCGTCGGGCGAAGGTATGGCCATGGGACTCCTTGGGGTTGGGCTAGGTACTGTTCTAAGGGTGTTTATCAAGTTTTTAGATCTATTGGTGTTGCTGGAATCAAGTGGATTGGATTAGATCTAGATATTGCCACGTTTCTGTTTTGGGACAGCTTGAGCAGTCGACCTAGGGTTCACGTTTTCGCCAATTTAGAATCCGAATCTGTCCGTACGGATGTTGGAGAAGTTGTAGATAATTTCATTATCTTTCAGTGAACATAAAGAAGTTTAAATTCCGCCCAGCCGTTTGAAAGTTATGGCTGTTTTACCGAGCGTGTTAAAATCTGTGACGTGATTGGAACAGATCACGGTAATCTTTAGATTAAACAACTTTAGAGTCCGAATCAGTCTTTCCATATACCTAGGAAAAGTTGGGAAATTTCCTAAGATACACGAGGATGTACTCTTTTAATTGATTCGGAGTCCCAGAACTCAAGTTATGCCTTTTGGAAGGCTGCTGTCCGTCGGGACAAAACCTCTGTTTTTGGTTATTGCGAGTAGTTGGCAATGTCGGGGTAGATGAGGGTTTGCGTACTGTTTTGTGGGCATGATTGTGAGTGTGTGGTACCTATGTGCAGGTGGTGTGACACCGGGAGTGCCTTCTACTTCCCGCCAATCCGTCGCCCGTGGTTGAGGCAAGTGTATTGTAATGAATAGCGGTTTGTAGGATTGCTAGTTGAGACTAGATGAACTTGATTATATGACATGATCACTTGCCGTGCTTTAATGTTTTCCTATGATATGATGAGTATGCTATGATGCCATGTGTTAAATATACAAGTTTATGATGATGATGGCATATTTGCATACATGGCATGTTACATGGCCCGGGCGGTGAGAAAGTCATAACTAGTCCGGGAAGGTCGGTGAGAAAGTTATGACTAATCCGGAGAGCCAATGAGTAAGTCCTACATCGTGATTCCATTCACCGCGGTGAACGGAAGCGAGGAGTAGGCACCCTCCATCTTCGGGATGGAAGGGGGGAGAGGGTGCACACCGACGGGTGTGTACTCAACCATACCGGTATGAGTTTCCAAGGAGATATGAGCATCACATCGCATCGCATTGCATACATAATGATGATGATAATGAATTGGGTTCATGAATGAGATGATATACATGATGTGAGTTGTTGGAGCCATATAATTGTTATGTTTGTGCCATTGCAATATACTTGCTGAGTGATGAACTCACGCTTGTGTTTTATGTTGTTTTTAGGTACTTTGACACCGGCATGCGGGAAAAGGGCTTAGCGGCACTTCATCACATAATTTTCCACACATTTAGACTATAATTACCCTTCGGAGTTGTGATCATGATTCTAGTGTGATGAAACTAGGATTATGATTTGTTCGTATGCTTGATTACATCCTTTACTTCGTATTAGTTCATGAGATGGTTAATTCCATTATGGTAGACTTAAATTGATGCTATATTACCCATTGATGCTGCCTTGGATGTTTCTCCATTATGATATATCATGTGATATTTTGCTATTGTTCAAATCATGATAAAACAAAGGAGATGCTGCCGAAATTTCGGTGTTTAGCATTTGTGCCTTTGCTAAAATTTGTCTTCATTTATGGTATTTAGTTGATGATTAGTCTAGGTTTGGTAGCATTCGGGCATAGTAAATGCCGGGGTGTTACACAAAGGATGAAGCATCTTGTCATCCAATAATCAGAATCCCCCGTGCACACATTGGAGATAAAGCCTCCCGTGGCAACCTCCGCCGCGGCCTGGGGGGAAAACGGATCCCACGTGACCTGCGCTGATGTCAGGAAGTCTAGATCCCCCACGAGATGGGGGTAGGAGCCACGATTTGATTCTTGAGCCCGCCGAAGTCTAGCATGCATCCATTTGTAACCCATCATTGGCCTTCCAAACGGATGCATGTTAACTTCATTGACAGGGACTGGGTAGTACCGCCTTGACTATCTTGGTCGCGCTATGTGTAGGTACGATCAGGACCACAACTGTAGAAGCAGCAGGCAACCACCCATTATTGAAGATGGTTGTGACCGGCGGCAGGCCGCACACATCTCGCGATAAGTGTCTGCGAGAACCGCCGAGCCCCAGCTATACATGTCCGGTGCTTCATCTTCCAGCACCTGCTCAGCTAGTTCCCGAGCGATCCAAACGAGGTGGGGGGCAACGGAATCACCATTTCCGTTTGTGAACAAAATCCCTGCAAGGAGGAAGTACAGGTACACCTCGAAGTGCCTATTTTTTGACCAGGGTCAGCGTTCACAGGACATGGTCCAGCCTCCAGGAGACTGTCGAGCCATGTGAACAAGACACCCTGATCACAGCTCCCGGTGTAGGTTCTGCCGAACCTGCATCCAAGTAAATCATATGTTAGGAAATCACGTTAGCTCCCAAAAAAGTGTGGTTCATATGCTTTCACATTTAGTACCTTTCCTCTACATAGTTCTTCCATGCTTCCTTGGAGGGCTTGCGCACTACGAGGGGTTTACCAGAAAGTGGAAGGCCAAATAACATGGCGAAAGGTCACCGTCATCTCACCGAAGGGGAGGTGGAAAGTATGCGTCTACGGACGCCATCTATGGACCAGCGCGGTGATAAGGGCCCCATCCAGTCTTGGGATCGGGGTCCGCTGGCCGTCTCCGTCGTTGGCTCCCTCTACTGTAAGTGCGAAAGGTAGCAAGCCTATCTGTCCGAGGCCGTATATGAACTGATTGTCCAATCTCTTAATGTTACGTGACCCACGCTTGCGGAGAGCGTTCAGCTGCAATGACAAAGCAAGTAAATATACTGACCGTGATGAAATGTACATATGCTTGCGTTACATGATGATAGTAAAGTAATGGCGTTACCGTCTGGCCGGAGGCCCACTTGCGGGCCCTGTGGTTGTCATCATACTTTGATCGCAATAACTCTGGTAACCCCATCACAATTCTACAAAATCTCGAGGGAGGGAAACAAGGAAATGCCAAAAAAATATTGATCAGAAGAAATTACAATACCACACTACATATGTAAGAAATATAAATGCATAACATACAGAAGTGACATTTCACAAAGAGACTGCAAAATCAAAGTAGTAAGAAGATATACATGACTAATGCATATACTTGAAATATTACATTGGACCACATCACCCTCTGTTTGGGCAGCCTCTACGGTCATGCCCTGGCTGCTTGCATATGCGACAACACCGAAGGCCATCTCCTCGCTGAGACGCATCCATGTCACCCTCAAAGCGCGTGGAACGTGGTCTTCCCAGTTCATCACACCTTAGTGTGGGGTACGGGAGCCACGTCGGGGGTTCGGAGGTCTTGTAGTTTGTGCCAACATTGAATGGTTCAAAATGCACCGTCCATGTTGCTATAACGGCATCCATACGGTAGTACGGTGTGACATATTGTGTCCCGTCGTTACCCCCTATACCACGGCATGCTGCTAGCACGTGCGAGCAAGGGATGTGCTCTAGGGGAGGCTTGTTGCATGAGCAGGTCGCCTGGTACAGGCCAAGCTGGCATCTCTGGTGGTGTCCCCCGCAGAGTATCTCAAACGGTGCTTGCACTTACACTTGACAAGAAAAATGTTCTGCGAAGGGCCCATCATGCGCGTACGGTGGAATTTAGCTTTCTGCCTATGACGCTGTAACAAAGCCTCTACACGAGGAGCGAAGGTTGTGTCACAATTGTACACCGCCCTTTGACGATCCACAAAGTATTTCGCGGTCCTAAAAAATGTTAGCTCAATGATTGAGCAAATGGGTAGGCAGCGAGCCCCCTGCAGCACATTGTTGTACGACTCGGCAAAATTCGTCGTCATGATGGCGTATCTGCACAAGAGAAGCATATCCCTTAGGTGCAACATAGTGTTGTCAAATGATGTGGTACCATACAAGAGATGGCATTATCTTACCGAGCACTGTTTGTATCGTGCGCCCAAGCCCATCTCTCAGCTGGTTTACGAGCTATCCATTGAGCGAATGTCATCTTGCGTCGTACGGAGACCTCCGAGCCACCTAGTACCTGTGTGCCCTCCATGCTCTCTTCCTCCACTAGTTTCCTGGAACGCTCGTTCAGCAGGTTAAATATCGTACGAACTTGCGCACTTGGTTTTGCATGCAGAGGATTTTGAATTGCTTCACGATGTCCCTGTTCCTGCACATGGTGTATAGGTTCGCCCCTAGGTGACGCATGCACCATCTACGCTGTATGTCTCTTCACGGGCAAGGGCAATCTTCATGTTCCACCATTCTATCGAGGGCATTCAACAGGCCTGCATTACGGTCCGATACCACACACACACCACCCCTATCCTGTACCACACAGGTCTTTAGCAGGGACAGGAACCAGAACCAGCTGTCGTTGCTTTCGCTCTCTACCACGGCGAACGCCAGCGGTAGTAGCTGGTTGTTTGCATTGGCAGCTAGGGCGGTAAGAAGAGTGCCATTGTACTGGTCAGACAGGAATGTCCCATCCACGCATATAACCGGACGGCAGTTGCTGAATGCCGTGATGCATGGGCCGAACGCCCAGAACACCCTAAGGAGGTAGTAGTGTTCTGGAGCCACCGTTCCATCAGGAAGCTGCACCGATTCAATAGCGATAGCATGTTCAGATCCCGGGTTTGTTGTAGCTATCCGCCTCAGTAAGCGTGGAGCCCAATTAAATGACTCCATAAAACCGCCAAACAACATTTTTAAAGCCATCTGCTTTGCTTGCCATGCCTGTAAGTAGTTTATGGACATCCCTGTCCTATTCTGCAACTCAGCAATTATGGTTGCTGGCCTGAGACTTATTTCGGCCTGCAACATGCCAAACAGGATTTGCGCGATGAATTTGGATTTCACAACACAGCTTGTGTTCCGAACAAGCACCTCGGTGCAAGTGTGCGGATCGTGCCAGCCTATAATGAAACGGTGCTGATGTTTAGGGCGGTGAGCATGAACATAGAAGCCGCACTCCTGCCCTTTCGTGCATGTAAGCTCGAAGGCGTTCGGCTCCGATCGTGACACACGGTGGTCACGCCGGGTCACCACGGCGTAATTATTGCAGAAGTGCATCGCTTCATCCTTCGTTGCAAACTCCTGCCCGATTGCTATGTCACTACGATCATGGCCCCACCTCGAAATATCCTCCAAACCTGCTATGACGCAGTCGGCCGGGTCTAGCGAGCGGAAAAACAAGATCGCTGGCCCCGGGTCCTCATCTTCATCAGGACCATCACCATAAGTAGGGTGAGGGTCGTCCCCTAGGGCATCCGCATCAATCTCAGGAATGGGCGCATCCGTCTCGCCAATCCCTGCCAAGCCCCCTTGACCGCGAACTTGCTTTGAGCTGATGCCAATTTCCTCATCGGGCTTCGGTTGTTGGTCCACATTAACCTCCATGTTCGCCTCCTGTGCTCGACTCGTCCCTGCCTCCCCAGCCGAAGTGCGAGGGACCAACTTGACGTGAACACCTAGGGCAAACCCTTCCTGTGCGGCCTTCTCCATGTAGAACTGCCAAGCACTCGTTCTACGGAGCTCGAATAGGCTGTACACGTAAAGCGAGCTATTTGGCACTACATGTGGCCTAACCCCATCTACCACAAGCTTGTACATTGTAAGAGCTCATGCAACCGCTCTTGCTACTGTTCGCAACTCTATCAGTGGATTTACAGTTGTCTCAATGTGTGTGCAGTTATGCATGCTAACAAATGGCCCCTGCACATTTGCGGGATCCTCCCCATACCATATATGAAGCGAACTCGCTATCGATTTATGTAGCATTACATAATTGTAGTCATCAATAATTGCACACATGCCTCATGATAAATATTATCGCACCGCCAATATTTTTGCTCTTTGATAAGCATCTTAAAACATATTATCATTCCTCAATTTTTAATTACGAATGAATTAATATTATGCTTACGTACGGTTAAAACGTATGACAACACATAATTATATTATAGGATATATATAATATAAATCGCATGACATATGCAGTTTATGAAATCATAAAACCACATTTCGTATACATAATATCATATAAAATACTACTACACACAAAGGCATTATATACTTCACATTTCATCTTCGTACTAACAAAGTAAAAAAATATATACGTAGCTAACAAATTAATGGTCCTTTTTTCTATCTTTTTATGGAATGCGGGGATTTATCTACCAGGTTCGCAATACGGGGTGTTTACTGAAAATAACGCATCCATACATACATTTGATCATAACAACATAAGCTAGGTTAGAGCGTGGTATTAACATGATAGAAGGGGAGGTGCTTGCCTTTCTCCGAGTTTTCTGGAACAACGTCGAGGTCGATGTGTGCGATCTCTGCAGCGTCGGTACCTACACGAAGCAAAAACAACAATACGAAGTCAAATAAGTAATAAGGCAAAATAGCTTACTGTAACATCCCCAATTTTGGTCTTCTGCCAAAAATCTAATTTAAACTAATTAAATTCAAACTTTGGATTTTACTCGGTGTTCTATATTAACCTGGCATCCTTCCCCTTCCGAAATGGGAGTTCAATATTGCATCGCCCGAAAAATCAAAGTTCCGAATTTTGGTCCATACCGAAATTCCACCTGAGTTCTAGAATGCTCCAAAAGTCCTGAAACCTATTGCATTAGGTTCCAAATATTCCAAAAACATTTTGGGAATTTTCCCAAGATTTTTGGATACCCTCTGGTATTTTATCGCTCGCGGTCTTTCGTTAAATGACCGTTATTCGTCCTGGAATATTCTAAATTCCAAATTTCATCCAAATTTCATGAAACAAATTTTATTGGGTTTCAAATATTCCCTAATATCCTTAGGAATTTTTTGAGATTTTTAGACCATTTTTGCTATTTTATTTCACGCGCGTAACCTTTCACTTACTCCGGCCAATGGGAGGGCGCCACGTGTGCACGAACTGTAGCTCATCTTCAACCTCCCGATGGAAACACCAGAGAGTGCTTCTCTCTTTCCATTCATGGCATTAGGATTTCAAATCCTCATAACTTCCGCAATAATGCGTCAAATCTTGAATGGCCGGGTCGGTTGGAAAGATATCGGCGAGGAGTTTCCATCCCCCGTGTTAATGAGCCCTAAATATCACCGAAATTTGAATAGTGAAGCAAAAAACAAAATCCACCATTATGGCAATAGCTTTGCCGTTTCAACTCAGAATCATGCGGTTCCACCTCCATTAGCTTCGTGTTGGAGTCCTTTTCTCAGTGTTATCATCCTTCCGTTGCCCCTCCTCCTCGTTTGCTCGGGAGATCATGAAAACCGACACCGAACGACATCCTTCGTTCTCGCCGGCATAGCTCTCACTCTGGTGAGTCAAATTCGATTCTGGTTGAACCATTGTGTGCGTATGGTTGCCGTGCTCATAACCCCTCAATCAATTTTAGATTTCGTCAGGTTTTGACTATGAATTTCACGGTCGAACCTCATCGGCCGCACCGTTGTTCTTCGGTAAATTCTTCGTTTCCGGTAATTTGCTCCTTAATTCCTTGTAGTTTTAGATCCCTCTAAACATCCTCTAGTTAGTACTACAATCAATTTTGGAAGTCATGTTTTAATTTTCCATAAATTTTCAAATTTTTGGAATGTTTGGTATGCCTCTGTTCTTGCCAACCGTTCACTCGGCCTCCGGCAGGCCCGTCGGCTTCCCTGCGCCGCGCCAACCCTCCTCCACCCACCGCTCACCACCGACGACCCCGCCTCACCGCGGCCCGCCTTTCCTCCACGCCATTGTCTCGGCCGGCCCGGCCGAGACACCGGCCGGCCTCCCGCCGCCGTCGCCGCTCCTAAGCCCCTTGCCCAGCCAGCCCGTCGCACCACACCGCCGCGCCACTGGTTGCCGTGCCGCTGCGCCAGCTGCTAACGCCCGCCGCCCGGCCCGCCATCGCCGGCTTCCCCCGCCACCGGCCGCTTTCCGCCGCCAGCCCCTTCACGGCGCACCTAAGAACCCCAAGTCAATGACATGGAGGGCCCACTGTCCATCAACTCCAACAATTGGAAATTCAATCAAAAATGAAGAAGCCAAGGAATATTCCTCGGTTTCCTATTTTAAAGATTTCCCAAACTTCGGGCGCTCATATCTTTTCCGTTCGAACTCCGATTGACTCCATTAAAATTCCTAAATTCATCTAAATTCAAGATCTACCTGCTAGCATGACTTTTATAATTTTTGAATTTTATTTTCTTTTCTTGTTATTTATTTGTTGTACCGTTTTGCATGTAGCCGAAGATCCCGCTGAGTCCGCCGACCCCGCCGACGGACTTCAAGAATTCGACATCCCCGCTGCGACTAAAGGCAAGTCCCTTGACGCATTTTGATCCTATGTTTGCAAATGATTTATAATGTTTTATCGTATGCATCGCTATCTTTATTATCGTATGTCAAATATAGATTACTAGTTATTCCGAACTGTGATCACCTCCTTGGTTATTGATACCCATGCTTAATTGTTACCCTAGGATTCTTTGCTATGCCATGTCTCTCTTATATTGTGACATTTGTTGATTAGAACGGTAGATATGCTTAGTTCCCGAATTAATGAAAATGACCTATGGGTGGGATTATATCAATTGTGATTTACAATGTGATTTAAGAATTATGGTAAAATATTTGGTACTGTTTTATAAGATAAAAATAAGAAGAAAAAGGATTTGGACTTGGGCGGAGTGGAATGTCGGGTGGGTGCGGATTGAGCACTAGTTTCCATTGTGCAAGTACCGCCCCAAGTCAATTAAGGACCGACGCTTATGACTGTCCATTCTAAGCATAACTGTACTACCACATGTCTATAATGGTACGACCTGGCCGAATAATTTGTAAAAACCAAACTTAGACTCGCCAGTTGGTGGAATGTGGGCGCCAGATGGAGGCGGGTTGTATTTTCCCACACGGCGCAAGAGGGGGCTTCTGTACTGGGTTGAGGGAACCCTAACAGTGGTGAAACCTCAGCGGGTGGGTCGGGTTAGGCGTATACATTGTAAAGGCCTTGTCATGATCTCTCTGCCGACATACCAAAGGAAGTGTGTTAATTGCATGGCATTAAAGGGATGATCATGTCTTGTGGGTAAAGTTGTACATCTCTGCAGAGTTAAAACTATTCGAATAGCCGCGCTTACGGTCAAGGGCAAAGCAAAGAAAGCTTTCATATTCATAGACTTTGGTTTTAGTTTTAAGCGTAAATGATGTTTTGGGATTTGGGAGTGGTTAGAACTCTCGGATGTTTTGTTGGCGGATTGAGCCAACCAGGTAGATGGAACCTGTTTTATTTCATGACGGATAGAGACATGTGTGTATAACTTTGATCTTTTAAAATGTGGTGGATAGAGCCTTTATAATAGTGACGGTGGACAAAACCCTCATTAAAAAATTAAATAATTCAATTGTTAAAATAATTGCTAAAATATGCTTTGTGAAACTTATTATTAAGTATGGTTTGATGAAACTCAGCTTTATGCAAATGAACCATATTAAGCCTTCCTTAGAAAGCCCTAAATGTGCATACTTTCCCAGACTTGCTGAGTACTTTTGTACTCACATGCTACACGTGTTGTCATCAGAAAACTATAAAGATGCCGTTGAAGACAATGAGTACTGCGCCAAAGAGTTTGAAGAGGATCGCTAGGACAACTAGGCGTGCGTTCCTAGTCATCGCCTGTGGAGTTATTTGGGTTTCATTACTGGTCGTTTTGTTTCCGCTGTCGTGAACTCTGGTCATGTAACCATGTGATGTAATAAATAGCCATGTGGCTAATACTTCATATTTATGTTATTATTTCATTCTGTTCGGTAATGATTTATCACTATCTAACTGTGTGTACTAGCAACTGATCTGGGACTAGTACAGAAATACACAGGATATTTCGGATAGCTGATCCGGGGTCTCACAGCGGTGGTATCAGAGCCTTGACGACTGTAGGACGTGACCTAGATAGAATGGCAAGCCTTAAGGACTAATATATTTATAAAAACATACTTATAAAATTTTAAGTTCTTCTGCTTCTATCTCTTCTATCTTAGTGTCTTGAGCTTACCTTATCCCTTATTTAAAACCGGTTATTAATCTCATCTTATTTCAAAAATTTGTAAATGCCTGCGTTCACCACTTTCGCTGCGAAAGCTGGAGGCTTTTGTGCAGAGCTGTCCTTGATGCTCCAAGAGCTGGGATTTCCCCATCGCCCGGAGTATCGCTATACGTCCGTGCCCAGCGTTGGCTACGACATGTGGCAGATCCGGTTGCTGGTTTATGCCAGTAGTTCCAATGCTGAAGATCGCCCCTACCACTTCACTGCGGAAAGAATGATACTAGCGCATGCGCTTCAGGATGCTGCTAGAGAGGCTCTCCTCCACTTGGGTAAGAGATATTGTACTCAGCTGGACGTCACTCCATACCGCCTCTTTCCCCGACATCAGATTGGGAGGTACCTCAGTCAGTTTCGGAGCTTGGAGTTGGAGACCAACCCGACAGTGGTGCACATGGGTTCTCTCATCTGGGCACAGGATGACACCTATGTGCAAATCTATTGCGAGCTCCACGACGTGCGTAAGGAACTAGCTGCAGCAAGGGAGGAGAACCGTCAGCTTAAGAACGCTCGGATGGCCGCAGTTCCACTTCCACTACCAGCCCCTGTGCAGGAGGCACAGCCGGTAGCACCACCGCCAGCCTCAGTGGGAGAGGAGCTTCCGCCTCGGGGTTTGACTCCCGACGCCCCGCCAGCCAAGCGTCGCAAGGGCCCGAAGCTTCGAGTGACCGCGCGCAAGTCTGTGCATCGCGAGCCGTCCTTGGGGATCTCCCTGGGGTTCTTGGCTAGCCCTGGAGAGCCAGGACCTTCTCAGTGTTGGAGAATGTGGTATGCTACTCTAGCACAAATTAAAATTTTTCTACCGCATAACCAAAAAGCTACTCACGAGAAGGGGATCATAGATCAATTACCACTAGACGCGCAGTTGCGGAATCCTTCGCACGTCGATGTAGTGGATCATTCCCGCCGTAGTCGTGGATTGTCCTCGCCTCGTCCGGCTGCGGATCATCCTCGCACCGCCGTGGATCATCCTCGCCTCATCCGGCTGCGGATCATCCTTGCCTCGTCCGGCTGCGGATCGTCCTCGCATGCCGCAGCCGCAGCAGCGTCACCACAGCAGTCCACACGTACAGGGATGGGATGCCGTGCGTCGGTGTGCAAGCACCGGATCGCTAAGCAGGGGCAGCGAGAGGAGGTGGCTAGGGTTTCTAGCGAAACACCTCTAAAACACACGAAAGTGTGTTCTGCGCCCAGCCTCCTCCCCTCTTTATATAACCACGAGGTGAAACCCTAGGCAGTCAGGGCCCTTCTATGTGCTAAGCCCACGAGGTCCATTAATTACGGATCCAATCCGAATTAATGCGTCCCAGCCCATTAAGTGTATGACCCTGTAGGTTCATGCTCATTTGGACATGGATTCGGAAAACCATTTTCTAATCCAATAGTCAGTAGCGCCTCCTTGCAGAGCATGCCAACTCCCAAACGCATATGAGTAAAGTACTGATGTAATAATCCTTTTGCCAAACTATATGAAGATCGAACTCAAGGCGAGAAGCATGTCATCCTTTGACAGTTCAATCCATTTCTCGTATCCGTGATATATTAATAAGTTGTGATTGACTTCTCAATCACGGCATGGCCATGCACTTTCTTAATCATATCACACGAGTGGCCTAGACATATATCTCCGTTACACTGGAGTGGCAAATTCCATCTTGACTGCTCACTTCCCTCTGCATGTTTCATAGTAAACATGAAAGCTACCTTTATAACTATTCAGTTAGGAAAGAGTATTTGGTAACCCAAAGGTAAACTATTACATATGTAGGGAATGTGACAATCTCAGGTCTAAGGATCATACATCTACTATGTATGAGATACACTAATGACATATAAGAATGCAACATTCTCGCAGTGTCCGATTGCGGGTCCATCTAACACATGTTCTCCAACATGCGTTCACAATGTATTGATGATATCTTCATATACCATGATCTATGAAACATGATCATCAATCAGTACATGTGCTAATCTATTCATCGTTGTCCACTACGTTGATATCCGATTAGAGATACTTACAGAATTATATCAATGAGTAGAGAGTTTCATAAGCAAGTCACATACTTACTGATCAATATAATGGTATACATTCATTAGACCAATAACCATATTATTATTCATAAACATAGTCATGTTACAATCATCTATATGACTGCCTCAAGGGCATAACACTAACACTCAAGCTGTTAGTCCTTCTCGCAGTAGGAGCGAGGAGCAGGACCCTGCCCGCAGCAGGAGTGAGCAAGATCCATCCCCGCATGTCTTTGAGGAGAGCGAGGGGAGTAGCTAGTTGTTTTAGCCTGGAGAGCCCTCTTTTTGTTTTGCTAGCACGTTGAATAAATGCTGGTGGTGGACTGTATCGTGCTTTTATGCATTTGTGATACAGTCATCTCTATAAAACTATTTTGATTTGAATAAATTGAAGTTCAGTTGGTTTTTCTTTCGGTGGTGTGTTTTTTGGCTTTGTGGATGCTGTTTAGTCCCCTGACCTCTTACCTGTGCTTTTCCCTCTTTCCTTGTGCTTTGGCCGTCCTTATTTCAGATGGAGAACCCAGGCAGAGGTTGCGGCAGAGGAAGAAGAGGAGGCCGCGAGAGAGGCCGTGGACGTGGTCAGGGAGGAGTTCAATTCCAGGAGGAAGGACCAGTGGAGCAGCAGCAACACCCAGTTGAGGGTCAGGTGCCGCCGCCTCCAGCACAACAAGAGCCAGTACCACCTCCACCCCTGAATCAACCACCGAATCTAGAACAGATGATGGCTATGCAAATTCAGCTTTTGCAAGCTTTGGCCCAGAATGCTCTCAACCCACCCCAAGTTGCACCAGCCCAAGCCACAGTCGAGCCACCCCAGTCCAAGTTTGGGGAGTTCATGAGGACTTGGCCTCCAACGTTTGACGGATCTGTGGACCCATTGGAAGCTGACGACTGGCTTAAGGAAGTTGAGAGGAAACTATTCTTGGCCCAGTGTGATGAGGTAGAGAGTGTGCGATTTGCTTCGCACCAACTCAAGGGTACAGCCGCTAGCTGGTGGGAGAATTACTGTGCCGCTCATGAGGATGCCCAGAACATCGCTTGGATTGAGTTTACCGAAGCTTTCCGGGCTACCCATATTTCCAAGAGGATTATGGAGATGAAGCGGCGGGAGTTTCACAAGTTGCAGCAAGGAAATCTATCTGTGTCGGAATACCTGAACCGCTTCACTCAACTGTCACGCTATGCTGCTGCAGATGTCGCTACTGATGAAGCTAAGATCTGGCGGTTCATGGAGGGTCTTGACCCCAACCTTAAAGTGCAGTTGGTATCGAATGACTTCCCCTCGTTTCAGCATATGGTTAACAAGGCTTTAATTCAAGAAGATGCTCAGCGTCAGCTATTCGAGTCGAGGTAGAGGAAGATGATGTTCCAAAATCAACGAGGTGCAAGCAGCACTAGGCCTCGTACATTTCAGCAGCAGCAGACTAGTATGCCGGCTGCTCCCAACACTTCCAGGACCCCAATGTCCACTCCTCGTCTGATTGGTTAAGCCCCTGCTGGCAATGCAGGCAACCAAGCCCAGAAGAGCAACACAGCTGCTGCAGGGGTGCAATGCTTCAATTGCAGAGAGATGGGACATTATGCCAGCAACTGTCCGCAGAAGCGTCAGCCTGTCACCCCAATGCGGTTTAACCTGGGGACTACACCAGCGCGCGCCCCAGCACCAGCTCAAGGGAGAGGTACGCTGCAGACTCTGCGTACCCCTCGGACCATTGGAAGGGGACGTGTGAACCACGTCACAGCTGAGGAAGTCCAAGATGCGCCAGAGGTGGTCTACAGAAGTACCTGCTTCCGTATTATTTGATTCTGGTGCAACTCATTCCTTCATATCAGAATACTTGGTTAAAAAGCATGGTTGGGATACAGTTCAGTTAAGAAATCCCTTGCTAGTTCAGTCCCCTGGTAAAGAGTTAAGAACAACCGCTATTTGCCCAAAAATGGATATAACTATAAAAGGGGTAAAGTTCCTAGACTGTGCTTGTAGAGCTATCTCTCTTACCAGCCCTGAGGGGATTTGAGTGGAATTCCTGTCTAATCTTTCCTCTAAGGGGGTAGTACCCTGAACTGTCTAAAAGGTACATCGTTGGAAATTGTGCCTGTAGTGAATGAATACCTAGATGTGTTTCCAGAAGATCTGCCTGGTATGCCACCAGATCGGGACATCAAGTTTGTAATCGAGCTTGTACCCGATACCGCTCCGATTTCCAAGAGGCCTTACCGGCTACCTTCTAATGAGTTAGCGGAAATGAATAAACAAATTGAAGAACTACAGGAGAAAGGATTCATTAGGCCCAGTTCATCACCATGGGGATCACCAGTGATTTTCGTCAAGAAGAAGGATGGTAGTCTGAGGATGTGCATAGACTATCGCTCCCTGAATGAGGTCATAATAAAGAACAAGTATCCATTTGCCTCGGATAGATGATCTGTTCGATCAGTTGAAAGGAGCTCAAGTCTTTTCCAAAATAGATTTGAGATCGGGATATCATCAGCTTAAGATAAGGAAAGAAGATATTTCGAAGACAGCCTTCACTACCCGATATGGACTGTACGAGTTTACAGTGATGTCTTTCGGATTAACAAATGCCCCTTCCTATTTCATGAATCTGATGAATAAGGTGTTCATGAAATATCTGGACAAGTTTGTTGTAGTCTTTATTGACGATATTCTTGTCTATTCCAAGAGCAGAAAAGAACATGAAGATCATCTGAGGATCGTATTGGAAAGGTTAAGAGAGCATCAGCTTTATGCTAAGTTCAGTAAGTGTGACTTTTGGTTAAAAGAAGTTTCTTTCTTGGGTCATGTTATTTCTGCTGGAGGAGTAGCAGTAGATCCTTCTAAAGTGAGGGATGTTTTGGATTGGAAGCAACCCAAGTCATTCCCGGACATCAGAAGTTTTCTTGGATTAGCAGGCTACTATCGGCGATTCATTGAAGGTTTTTCCAAGATTGCAAGACCCTTGACCCAGCTTTTGAAGAAGGAGAAGAAGTTTGAATGGACGAAGTCCTGAGAAACAGAGTTTCCAGAAATTGAAGAAGTGGTTAACTTCGGCACCTGTGCTTGTACTGCCGGATATTCATAACGATTTTGAAGTTTACTGTGATGCGTCGAAGCAAGGACTTGGTTGTGTTCTGATGCAAGAAGGAAAAGTAATAGCTTATGCTTCGAGACAACTGTGACCCCATGAAGAAAACTACCCAACTCATGATTTGGAGTTAGCCGCAGTTGTGCATGCACTCAAGATTTGGATGCATTATCTCATTGAAAATAGATGTGAAATCTATACAGATCATAAGAGTTTGAAGTATATTTTCACTTAGTCAAATCTCAATTTGAGGCAGAGAAGATGGTTGGAGTTGGTAAAAGATTATAATATTGGAATTCATTACCATCACGGAAAAGCCAATGTTGTTGTAGATGCATTGAGCAGGAAGAGCTACTGCAACAATGTTATGGTACAGGAGAGCCAGCCAGCACTTCATGAAGAGTTCCGACGCCTTAACATGGAATTGGTGAATGATGGTTGCTTATTCAATGTTGCAGTACATTCAACCCTGGAAGATCAGATCCGAGAAGCTCAAAAGAATGATAAGGCTATTTCGGACCTAAAGGAGGGCATGAAGAAAGGAAAATTTTATGAATTTTTGGAAGATGAGAAAGGTACTGTTTGGTTCGGGAAAAGAATAGTAGTCCCTAAGCAAAAGAAAATCAAGGATGTGGTTTTGAAAGAGGCTCATGATTCTGTTTACTCCATTCATCCGGGAAGTACCAAGATGTATGCAGATTTGAAAGGAAAGTATTGGTGGTCCAATATGAAAGGGGAAGTTGCTGATTTTGTAGCTCGTTGTGATGTGTGTCATCTGGTAAAAGCCAAACATCGGAGACCAGCCGGTCTATTGCAACCTTTGCAAGTTCCTATTTGGAAATGGGAGGAAATAGGAATGGATTTCATCACTGGATTACCCAGAACTAAGTCGGGATATTACTCTATTTGGGTCATTGTGGACAGGTTAAAAAAAGTAGCACACTTTATTCCTGTGAAGACAACCTACTCTGGTGATAAGCTCGCAGAACTATATATGGACAAAATTGTGTGTTTGCACGGTGTGCCAAAGAAGATCGTGTCTGATCGAGGTTCTCAGTTTACCTCGAGGTTTTGGCAGAAGTTGCATGAGGTGTTGGGCACGAGTTTGAACTTCAGTACTGCTTACCATCCCCAGACCGATGGTCAGACAGAAAGGATAAATCAAATATTGGAATATATGTTGAGAGCTTGTGCTTTGACGTATAAAAGTTCTTGGGATTAGAATTTGCCTTATGCAGAATTTACATACAACAACAGTTATCAAGCGAGTATGAAGATGGCCCCCTTTGAAGCTCTGTACGGGAGAAAGTGTCGAACACCCTTATATTGGAAAGAAACAGAAGGTGGACAAATCATGGGACCTGATATTCTAAAGGAAGCTGAAGAGCCAGTCAGGCAGATCCGGGAGAATTTGAGGACAGTCCAGTCGAGACGGAAGAGCTATGCTGATAATCGTCGTCGGGAATTAAGTTTTGCACCTGGTGATCATGTGTACCTGAAAGTGTTGCCTCTCAAGGGAATGCGTCGATTCAGATTTAGTGGGAAGTTAGCACCCCGCTACATTGGTCCCTTTCCAGTGGTTGCCAAATAGGAGAAGTTGCTTACAAGTTGGAGTTACCTCCGCAGCTATCGAATGTACATGATGTTTTTCATGTTTCTCAGCAAAAGAAGTGTCTCAAAGTACTCGAGCATCAGATGCCGTATGAAGAGATGGAGTTGAAAGAAGACCTGTCTTATCCCGAGTACCCAGTCAAGATTTTGGATGAAGCCGAGTGTTGAACCAGAAGCCGTGTGATCAAATTCTTTCTCCGTCCGAATCTCGGGGATGAGATTCTCTCTAAGGGGGGTAGGTTTGTAACATCCCCAATTTCGGTCTTCTGCCAAAAATCTAATTTAAACTAATTAAATTCAAAATTTGGATTTTACTCGGTGTTCTATATTAACCTAGCATCCTTCCCCTTCTGAAATGGGAGTTCAATATTTCATCGCCTGAAAAATCAAAGTTCCGAATTCCGGTCCGTACCCGAAATTCCACCTGAGTTCCAAAATGCTCCAAAAGTCCCGAAACCTATTGCATTAGGTTACAAATATTCCAAAAACATTTTGGGAATTTTACCAAGATTTTTGGAGACCCTCTGGTATTTTATCGCTTGCGGTCATTCGTTAAATGACCGTTATTCGTCCCGAAATATTCTAAATTCCAAATTTCATCCAAATTTCATGAAACCAATTTTATTGGGTTTCAAATATTCCCTAATATCCTTAGGAATTGTTTCGGGATTTTTAGACCATTTTTGCTATTTTATTTCGCGCATAACCTTTCACTTACTCCGGCCAATGGGAGGGCGCCATGTGTGCACGCACTGTATCTCATCTTCAAGCTCCCGATGGAAACACCAGAGAGTGCTTCTCTCTTTCCATTCATGGCATTAGGATTTCAAATCCTCATAACTTCCGCAATAATGCGTCAAATCTTGCATGGCCGGGTCCGTTGGAAAGATATCGGCGAGGAGTTTCCATCCCCGGTGTTAATGAGCCCTAAATCTCGCCGGAATTTGAATAGTGAAGCAAAAACAAAAATCCACCATTATGGCAATAGCTTTGCCCTTTCAACTCGGAATCGTGCGATTCCACCTCCATTAGCTTCGTGTTGGAGTCCTTTTCTCGGTGTTATCATCCTTTCGTTGCCCCTCCTCCTAGTTTACTCGGGAGATCATGAAAACCGACGCCGAATGACGTCCTTCATTCTCACCGGCATAGCTCTCGCTCCGGTGAGTCAAATTTGATTACGGTTGAACCATTGTGTGCGTATGGTTGCCGTGCTCATAACCCCTTAATCAATTTCAGATTTTGTCGAGTTTTGACTTCGAATTTCACGGTCGAACCTCGTCGGCCGCACCGTTGTTCTTCGGTAAATTCTTCATTTTCGGTAATTTTCTCCTCAATTCCTTACAGTTTTAGATCCCTATAAACGTCCTCTAGCTATTACTACAATCAATTTTGGAAGTCATGTTTTAATTTTCCACAAATTTTTGAATTTTTGGAATGTTTGCTATGCCTCTATTCTTGCCAACCGTCCGCTCGGCCTCGGCTGCCGCCGCTTCCTGTGCCAGCGTCGGCCCTCCTCGCCGCCACTCACGCCGGCGACCCTTCTCTGGCGCCGCCTCCCGCCGCCCAGGCTCACGCCGCCATTGTCTCGGTCGGCCTCGGCCCGGCCGCCTCACGCCGCCTGCGCTCCGCTCCTTGCCCTGCCGCTGCCGCGACACCGCCGGCTCGCCGCACCACCGCTGCGCCGCCGGGCTTGCCATGCCGCTTGCCGCTAACGGCCGCTGCCGTCGCCGCCTTCGCCGTCCCCTTCGGCGCACCTTAGGAGCCTGAGCTCCACTGTTCCTTAGCCTTAGGGGCCAATGGGGAAGAACCCCAAGTCAATGACATGGAGAGCCCACCATCCATTGACTCCAACAATTGGAAATTCAGCCAAAAATGAAGATGCCAAGGAATATTCGTCGGTTTCCTATTTTCCAGATTTCCCAAACTTCGGGCGCTCATATCTTTTCCGTCCGAACTCCAATTGACTCCATTCAAATTCCTAAATTCATCTAAATTCAAGATCTACCTGCTAGTATAACTTTTATAATTTTTGGATTTTATTTTATATTCTTGTTATTTATTTGTTGTAGCGTTTTGCGCGTAGCCGAGGATCCCGCCGAGTCCGCCGACCCCGCCACCGGACTTCAAGAATTCGACATCCCCATTGCGACTGAAAGCAAGTCCGTTGACGCATTTTGATCATATGTTTGCAAATGATTTATAATGTCTGATCGTATGCATCGCTATCTTTATCATCGTATGTCAAATATAGATTACTAGTTATTCCAAATTGTGATCACCTCCTTGGTTATTGATACCCATGCTTAATTGTAACCCTAGGACTCTTTGCTATGTCATGTCTATCTTATATTGTGACTTTGGATTTGGTTTTAAGTATAAATGATGTTTTGGGATTCGGGAGTGGTTAGAACTCTCGGATGTTTTGTTGGCGGATTGAGCCAACCAGGTAGATGGAACCTATTTTATTTCATGACGGATAGAGTCATGTGTGGATAACCTTGATCTTTTAAAATGTGGCGGATAGAGCCTTTATACTAGTGACGGTGGACAGAACCCTCACTAAAATATTAAATAATTCAATTGTTAAAATAATTGCTAAAATATGCTTTGTGAAACTTATTATTAAGTATGGTTTGATGAAAATCAGTTTAATGCAAATGAACCATATTAAGCCTTCCTTGGAAAGCCCTACAAGTGCATACTTTCCTAGACTTGCTGAGTACTTTTGTACTCACATGCTACACGTGTTGTCATCAGAAAAGTATCAAGATGCCATTGAAGACGGTGAGTACTACGTCGAAGAGTTTGAAGAGGATCGCAAGGACAACTAGGCGCGCATTCCTAGTCGTCGCCTGTGGGGTTATTTGGGTTTCATTACTGGTTGTTTTGTTTTCGCTGTCGTGAACTCTGGTCATGTGACCATGTGATGTAATAAATAGCCATGTGGCTAATACTTTATATTTATGTTATTATTTCATTCTGTTCGGTAATGATTTATCACTGTCTGACTGTGTGTACAAGCAACTGATCTGGGACTAGTACAGAAATACACAGGAGATTTCAGATAGCTGATCCGGGGTCTCACACTAACCACGGTCTAGAACTTCGGGCCACCAATATTTAAGTCAGATTAAGCAGCCACTTTGGTTCAAGTTATTAAGTTCAGAAAGGAGATCAACTCCTTTCAGGTCCAAGTAGAGATTACGTCCAAAAATAAAAATAGTCCTTCGCTGAAGCGAATAATCGTGCGAAATAAATACAGTCCGATGGTCATCGGAGGGTCCAGCCCCCCGAGAAAGTTCAACGTTAGCTCGGCAGAGGCTCCTAACCTCTGCATAGACCCATGGTCCCAAAATGATGTGGTTATTTTATGTAACAAGAGCTACTTGAACTATTTATTCCATTCGAATATTCTTACTTACGTACACATTTCTAGGTGTCATGGTTAATTCACGTTTCGTGCGCATAATGTCATATAGATTACTGCTACACACAAAGCCATTACATTCTTTACATTTCATGTTCATTCTAACAAAGTAAAAAATGTATACGTAGCTAACAAAGTAATGGTCATTTCATTTTCCAATCTTTTTGTGCCCATGTATTTCTAGGTGACACGATAAATTCGCAATTTTTATGGAATGCGGGGATTTATCTGCCAGGTTCGCAATACAGGGTGTTTACTGAAAGTAACGCATCCATACATATATTTGATCATGACAACATAAGCTAGGTCAGAGCGTGGTATTAACATGATAGAAGGGGAGGTGCTTGCCTTGCTCCGAGTTTTCTGGAACGGCGTCGAGGTCGACGTGTGCAGTCTCTGCAGCGTCGGTACCTACACGAAGCAAAACAACAATACGAAGTCAAATAAGTAATAAGGCAAAATAGCTTACCACGGTCTAGAACTTCGGGCCACCATTATTTAAGTGAGATTAAGCAGCCACTTTGGTTCAAGTTATTAAGTTTAGAAAGGAGGTCAACTCCTTTTGGGTTCAAGTAGAGATTACGACCAAAAATAAAAACAGTGATTAGCTGAAGCGAATAATCGTGCGAAATAAATACAGTCTGATGGTCATCGGAGGGTCCAGCCCCCCGAGACAGTTCAACGTTAGCTCGGCAGAGGGTCCTGACCTCTGCATAGACCCATGGTCCCAAAATGATGTGGTTATTTTATGTAACAAGAGCTACTTGAACTATTTATTCCATTCGAATATTCTTACTTACGTACACATTTCTAGGTGTCACGGTTAATTCACGTTTCGTGCGCATAATGTCATGTAGATTACTACTACACACAAAGCCATTACATACTTTACATTTCATGTTCGTTAACAAAGTAAAAAATGTATACGTAGCTAACAAAGTAATGGTCATTTCATTTTCCAATCTTTTTGTGCGCATGTATTTCTAGGTGACACGATTAATTCGCAATTTTTATGGAATGCGTGGATTTATCTACCAGGTTCGCAATACAGGGTGTTTACTGAAAGTAACGCATCCATACATACATTTGATCATAACAACATAAGCTAGGTCAGAGTGTGGTATTAACATGATAGAAGGGGAGGTGCTTGCCTTGCTCCGAGTTTTCTGGAATGGCGTCGAGGTCGACGTGTGCGGTCTCTGCAGCGTCGGTACCTACACGAAGCAAAAACAACAATACGAAGTCAAATAAGTAATAAGGCAAAATAGCTTACCACGGTCTAGAACTTCGGGCCACCAATATTTAAGTCAGATTAAGCAGCCACTTTGGTTCGAGTTATTAAGTTCAGAAAGGAGGTCAACTCCTTTCGGGTCCAAGTAGAGATTACGTCCAAAAATAAAAATAGTCCTTTGCTTAAGCGAATAATCGTGCGAAATAAATACAGTCCCATGGTCATCAGAAGGTCCAGCCCCCCGAGACAGTTCAACGTTAGCTCAGCAGAGGGTCCTGACCTCTGCATAGACCCATGGTCCAAAAATGATGTTGTTGTTTTATGTAACAAAAGCTACTTGAACTATTTATTCCATTCAAATATTCTTACTTACTACACATTTCTAGGTGTCACGGTTAATTCACGTTTTGTGCACATAATATCATATAGATTACAAAGTAAAAAATGTATACATAGCTAACAAAGTTGTGGTCATTTCATTTTTCTATCTTTTTTTGCGCACATAAAATAACAGCTTTCCAACGTACCTTTTCAACAAAAGCACGACCGCGCACGTCTATAACACACTGAAAACCGGTGTCATATCACGGTTGCCCAGCAGTAGAAAAACCAGCATCTCCAACTTATACAAAAACTCCAATTAAATGTCCACATTCCTTATCCCGTACAAATTATCTGCAACAAAAAGATACACACCTAAATACTTCTCACCATAATATAACCTTACCACCCATGCCGAAAAAAATGGAGTACAAAACCTTTCAGTACAACAGTAGAAGCAACAACCCACAAAGCCTAAGAGCGAAAAAAGCGAGCAGCGCGAAGAGAGGGAGAGCACTACAAAGCCACACTTAGCATCCAGCGTGAAGAGAGCCTACAGATTACAGCGTGAAGAGAGCGACGCACGACCGGCCTTATATAGAATCAAACGTCATCACTGTGATGTTTACATTAATCGCGATTTTCTTATGCATAACTATCCCATTTATTTATAATCAGGTTAATTAGCATCATTATTAGCTGTAATTTGAAGTTTCTATGGCCATTGGATTCAGACTTGAATGACTTCGCGTGATGCATCACCAACCAGCTATTGTTCATCCACATGCATGCTCCGAAAGCAGCCCAAAGCGACATGGAGTGCAGTGGGAATGGAGCTGGCGTGCGCTGGAGGGGACCTGGCTGCCGCCGTGCGGTGTGGCGGCAGCTAGGCTAGCGGGCGTCTTATTTGGCGGCTGTTGGCCCGAGCGAGTCGTGGCGCGACACCTGGCTACCGCCGTGCGGTGTGGTGGCAGCCAGGGCTGCAGCCGTCCGGTGTGGCGGCCGCCACGTCATTCCCGTAATTTTTTTTGTTATATATTTTTGATATTTGGTATTTTTTGTTGTATATTTAAGTATTTTTTTTCTGGGGTGGTGGCATTGACTAAGTCCACCAGGTGCTGGACCATCTCCAGGGTATTATGCAAGCAATGGTGTACTCCCGGAGGTAGGCAAAACTTGGATGGCGCCGTCCATGGATTGAAGGAGGTCGTCCATTACGGAGACTGCTTGTTTCTGTGCTAGTTTCCACGGCCATGACCGCATCCACTGTGCCCGCCACAGCCTCCTCCAGAGTTGCGATTGTTGGAGTGGTCAGTGGAGCTAGAGGTGTTGCCATGGGTTCTATCAGTGCCGCCACCATCATCACAGATTGTTGTGTCGTTAGAGTTGAAGGAGATGAGGCTAGTGACAGTGGTATTCTTCGTGTTGCCTTTTTGTAGGACTGAAAAGGCGACTAGAAGGGGATTGAATAGAAGCTAATTAAAAATTCCCCCTCAAAATTCAAACCACCGAAAAGAATAGCTTGAATGAACTGTACAATCTAAATAGGTGATAAGATGAACAGTGTTCAGTGAACAGCACTACCGAACTGGTCAGGGGTGCTGACCGAGATGTACAGTGCTCGGGGTGAACAGTACACCCGAACTGGTCGTGAGCACTATTAAGATGAATAGTGTTTTGTGTGGATAGTGCTCGAGTGAATAGAACTTCCAACTGGTCAGGAGCGCTGTTCGGATGAACAATATAATGTTAGTGTTATGCCCTTGAGGCAATCATATGGATGATTGTAACATGACTATGTTTATAAATAATAATATGATTATTAGTCCAATGAATGTATATCATTGTTTTGATCAACAAGTATGTGACTTGTTTATGAAGCTCTTTACTTATTGATATAATTCGATAAATATCTCTGATCGGATATCATCGTATAGGACAACGATGAATAGATCAGCACATGTATTGTTCGATGATCATGTTTCATAGATCATGAGATATGGAGATATCATCAATACATTGTGGACGCATGTTAAAGAACATGTATTAGATAGACCCACAATGGGACACTGCGAGAATGTTACATTCTTATGTGTCATCAGTGTATCTCATACATAGTAGATGTATGATCCTTAGACCTGAGATTGTCATATTCCCTACATGTGTAATAGTTTATCTTGGGGTTACCAAACACTATTTCCTAACCGGATAGTTATAAAGGTAGCTTTCATGTTTACTATGAAACATGCAGAGGGAAGTGAGCAGTCAAGATGGAATTTGCCACTCCAATGTAACGGAGATATATGTCTAGGCCACTCGTGTGATATGATTAAGGAAGTGCATGGC
This sequence comes from Rhipidocladum racemiflorum, assembly GCA_036346355.1. Taxonomy (NCBI): domain Eukaryota; kingdom Viridiplantae; phylum Streptophyta; class Magnoliopsida; order Poales; family Poaceae; genus Rhipidocladum; species Rhipidocladum racemiflorum. The sequence goes on from CM070586.1 coordinate 26,950,061, forward strand.
CATGCCGTGATTGAGAAGTCAATCACAACTTATTAATATATCACGGATACGAGAGATGGATTGAATCGTCAAGGATGACATGCTTCTCGCCTTGAGTTCGATCTTCATATAGTTTGGCAAAGGGATTATTACATCAGTACTTTAATCATATGCGTTTGGGAGTTGGCATGCTCTGCAAGGAGCCACTACCGACTATTGGATCAGAAAAAGGGTTTTCCGAATCCATGTCCAAATGCGCATGAACCTACAGGGTCACACACTTAACGGGCTGGGACGCATTAATTCGGATTGGATTCGTAATTAATGGACCTCGTGGGCTTAGCGCGTAGATGGGCCCTGACTGCCTAGGGTTTCACCTCGTGGCTATATAAGGAGGGGAAGACGCTAGACGCAATATACACTTTCATGCGGTTTAGAGGTGTTTCACCAGAAACCCTACCCACCTCCTCTCGTTGCTCCTGCCGAGCGACCCGCTGTTTGCACACCGACGCAGGGCGTTCCATCCCCGGACGTGTGGACTGCAGTGGTGACGCTGCTGCTACTGCGGCGTGGCGAGGACGATCTGTGGCGAGGACGATCTGTGGCGAGGACAATCCACGGCGAGGATGATCCATGCCGAGAACGATCCACTACAACGACGTGCGAAGGATTCCGCAACTGCACATCTAGTGGTAATAGATCTATGATCCCCTTCTTGCGAGTAGCTTTTCTGGTTTGCGGTAGAAATTTTAATTTGTGCTAGTGTAGCATACCGCGTTCCCCTACAGTGGTATCAGAGCCATCTTGCGTAGATTTGTGATCTGGATGTTGCACATATGGTATGTGAGGATAGTAGATTGGATCTATTACATGTTCAACCGATTCATGTGATGAATTGGTGGAGGCAGCCGTCGATGAGATCGATCGGTTTAGGGTTTGAGGAAAGTGCAAACCCAATCAATCTTGATTTGGGTGAGTTCGTTCATGGTACAACGTTGCCCTTACCGGTCGGGTTACCGCCATCAGGATTTACGAATCGCAACCATATGGGACCAAGCCAATCAGATTGAATCGGATTGGGATCGCCGCCAGGGGCGCTGCCTCTTGGACCCCGCCAGGGGCGCTGCCCCTTGAACCCCGCCTTGGGCGCTGCCCCTGGACCCCGCCAGGGGCGCTGCCCCTTGGAATCCCGCCAGGGGCGTTGCCCCTTGGAACCCCACTGTCGTAGAATCTATTTTGTTTAACTCGTTTTTGCAGGATGTTGTGTGAAATAGTATGGCCTATGTGTATGTGATGCATGTAATATTTACATGGCTTGCGTGCCGTGTCAAGCCATAAGGCTATTTCATTATCAAAAGTTGTATAATGACCTGCGTGTCGACTTGTGATGCTTGGAACCTTTATGTAAAATTCATTATCAAAAGTTGTAAGGAGTTGCATCTACAATAATGAAAATGGTGGCATCGAGCATGATGGATAGGTGGACAATCAAGCAAGATGGCTAAGTGAATAGGCAACCATGATGATGGAGATCATAATGCTAAGGGCCATACTATTTCACATCTTAATTTGATTATATGTGGATGTGTGTTTAATCCTTGCTATTTTCTTTATGCTCATTGCATGTGATGCCATGTTCATAGTAGATATTATTCATCCCTATAGTTAAAATTTTAAATCAAAGTTGTCCACCCAATTGTTGCACCTATCAAGAATTTAGATCGTTATTAATATGACTGCCAAAGTAGTATATCAATGGCTATCTTAATAGATGATAGGGATGTGTTGGACACATCGCGCATAACAATGATTGATTTAACTAAGCTATTAAAACGGTTTTGGGCTTAAGGACATAAGTGGTTGGAATATGATTTCAGTAATGAAGGAATGGATACAAGACGATTGGTGTCTAGGAAAACACACATGGGGGTAGGTTTCTTAATTGGCACCCGGAAACGAGAAGTGCTCCCTCCCTCATGTGAGCCCTAGGGGTGGGTTGACCTGGCCATGACTCAAGTTGACAGAGGCATTCATTACTTGTTTTCATGCTCAACCAACAAGAGTTACATAAGATGTAATTAGCAAAGATGTTGCTTACCCATGTCATTAGATTTCTAGCAGTGATGCCAAAGCTCACTAGTGTTTGATGAATATGGATCTTGAATACTCACCATGTGTCCATAAAGGGGGCACATGATAGGAGTTTCTTTTGTTAAAATGTTTAATAAAAGTATTACATAAACATAGTGCTTAGAAACTTTGCATGTTTTTGTTGTAGTTCAATGGCACCTCCTGCTGCACCTGGTTTTGCTTTGAGATCGGTTTTGGAAAGAGAAAAACTAAATGGAACAAATTTTGTGGATTGGTATCGCAACTTGAGAATTGTTCTCAAGCATGAAAAGAAAGAATATGTTCTAGAGAGTCCGATTCCTTATGAACCAGCCGAAAATGCTCCTCGAAATTTGAAGGCTGACTATGAAAAACATGTTAATGCCTCTGTAGAGGTCAGCTGTCTCATGCTTGTCACCATGGACTCTGAGCTGCAAAAGCAATATGAGGACCAGGATGCTTACAATATGATTGTGGGCTTGAAGGGCATGTTTGGGAATCAAGCAAGGGCTGAGAGGTATGGTATCTCAAAGCTTCGCTTGCTTGTAAGTTTGGTGAAAGGCAGTCCGGTCAGCCCACATGTAATCATGATGATTGGCTACATTGGGAGATTGGAAAAGCTTGAGTTTCCCTTAGCATTGGTGCAGCTACAGGCGTAATTCTCGATCTACGCCTCGAGCTTTGAGCCATTCATTATGAATTTTCATATGAATAGCATGGAGAAGAGCCTGACCGAAGCTACATGGATGCTCAAGGCTGCAGAGAAAAGAATTAAGAATAAACCCAATCATGTGATGAAGGTTCAGAAGACAACTACCTTCAAAAAGAAGAAAGCCAAGGCTTGGGGAAAGGGAAAGGGCAAGGGTAAGGCTCAAGATGAGATCACGAGCCTCAAAACTAAGCTTCAGAAGCTCAAAGTCGGCCCTCAACCCGAAACCCAGTGCTTCTATTGCAAGAAATCAGGACATTGGAAAGCGGAATCTGCGAGAAGTACCAGCGAGATAAAAGGGTTGGGAGTGTGAATTCAACTTCAGGTATTATTTTTATAGAAATTAATCTTTCTAATTCTTATTCCAGCTCTTGGGTATATGATCTTTGGATCGGTTGCTCACATTTGCAATTCGATGCGGTGACAAAGAGTCGAGACTTGGCAAAGGGAGAAGTGGATATTCGTGTGGGGAATAAAGCAAGAGTTGTTGGTCTTGCCGTTGGCACCTACCCATTGCATTTGCCTTCAGGATTAGTTTTAGAACTTAATAATTGTTATTTTGTTCCATCTATGAGTAGAAACATTATTTCATCTTCCTGTTTGGAACATGAAGGTTATGAATTCAGAATAAAGAACTTTGTTTGTTCAATATTTTTGAATGATATGTATTATGGTCGTTGTCCCATGGTGGATGGGTTATACGTCCTTGAACTCAAAGAAAAACATGTCTATAACATTAATGTCAAAAGGCCTCGACCAAATGATTTGAACCCTACCTTTTTATGGCATTGTCGCTTGGGTCACATAAATGAGAAAGCGCATGAAGAAGCTCCATGGTGATGGACTTCTCACCTCATTTGACTTTGAATCATTTGAAACATGTGAGTCTTGTTTACTTGGCAAGATGACAAAAACCCCTTTCACAGGTTTTAGTGAGAGGGCGAGTGAATTGTTGGCCCTAGTACATACAGATGTATGTGGACCAATGAGCTCGATTGCTAGAGGTGGGTTTCAGTACTTTGTAACTTTTACTGATGACTTTAGTAGATATGGATATATCTATTTAATGAGGCATAAGTCTGAAACCTTTGAAAGGTTCAAGAGTTTGAGCGAAGTACAAAATCAACTTGGCAAATCAATAAAACACTTACGATCAGATCGTGGTGGCGAATACTTGAGCCAAGAGTTTGGTGATCATCTAAAGCAATGTGGAATCGTTCCACAACTTACTCTGCCAGGAACGCCTCAATGGAATGGCGTATCCGAACGACAGAATCGAACTTTATTGGATATGGTTCGGTCAATGATGAGCCAAACAGATCTGCCATTATCCTTCTGGGGGTTCGCTCTAGAGATAGCTGCGTTCACATTAAATAGGGTCCCATCAAAATCCATTGAGAAGACACCATATGAGATATGGACCGGGAGAAGTCCCATATTGTCATTTCTCAAGATATGGGGATGCGAGGCTTATGTAAAACGTTTGCAATCAGATAAACTCACACCTAAATTAGAAAAATGCTTCTTTGTGGGGTATCCTAAAGAAACAAAAGGATATTACTTTTATAAAAGAAACGAGAACAAAGTTTTTGTTGCTCGAAATGGTGTCTTTTTGGAGAAAGAGTTTCTTTCCAAAGAAATCAGTGGGAGTGATGTGCATCTCGATGAAATTCAAGAATCGCAAGAATATGTTCAAGCTACCACTGAACCTTCACAAGATGTACAAAGTGTTGTACAACCTGTGGAAGAGACACCAGTCCTACGTAGGTCGGGGAGGCCGCATCATGAACCCATAAGATATGGACATGACATATTATTAATGGACAAAGATGAGCCCACGACTTACAAAGAAGCGATGATGGACCTAAACTCCGAAAAATGGCTTGGAGCCATGAGATCCGAAATTCAATCCATGCATGACAATCAAGTTTGGAACTTGGTCGATCCTCCTAATGGTGTAAAAACCATAGAATGTAAATGGATTTTCAAGAAGAAGACAGACGTAGATGGAAATGTTCAGATCTATAAGGCACGGTTGGTGGCAAAGGGTTTCAAACAAGTTCAAGGAATTGACTATGATGAAACTTTTTCACCGGTAGCCATGCTCAAGTCTGTCCGGACCATTTTAGCAATTGCTGCATATTTCGATTATGAAATATGGCAGATGGACGTCAAGACAGCTTTCCTTAATGGGAATCTATCTGAGGATGTATACATGATACAACCTGAGGGTTTTGTTGATCCTAAAAATGCTAAAAAATTATGCAAGCTTTAGAGATTTTTTTTATGGGTTAAAGCAAGCATCTCGGAGTTGGAACATTCGTTTTGATGAAGTGGTCAAAGGATTTGGCTTTATCAAAAATGAAGAAGAGCCTTGTGTTTACAAGAAGGCTAGTGGGAGCGCACTTGTGTTTCTGATCTTGTATGTGGATGACATATTATTGATCGGGAATGATATTCCTATGCTTGAAGACGTTAAGACTTCGTTGAAAAGGAGTTTCTCAATGAAGGACTTGGGAGAAGCATGTTATATCTTGGGCATAAAGATCTATAGAGATAGATCAAAAAGGTTGATTGGATTAAGCCAGGAAACGTACATTGACAAAGTATTGAAAAGGTTCAATATGAATGAATCTAAGAGAGGTTTCATGCCAATGTCACATGGCATCAGTCTAAGCAAGAATCAGTGTCCTTCGACAACTGATGAGCGAGATAGGATGAGCAAGATTCCATATGCTTAGGCTATTGGATCTATCATGTATGCCATGATATGTACGCGCCCAGATGTCTCATATGCTCTAAGTGTCACAAGTAGATACCAAGCGGATCCCGGTGATGGTCATTGGATAGCCGTGAAAAACATCCTAAAGTACTTGAGAAGAACTAAGGGTATGTTCCTAGTCTTTGGAGGTGAGGAAGAACTGGTTGTAAAAGGTTACACCGATGCAAGCTTCCAAACTGACAAAGATGATTTTCGATCACAATCCGGTTTTGTGTTTACACTAAATGGAGGAAGCGATGGTGGAAGAGTTCCAAGCAAAGCACGGTGGTCGACTCTCGACGAGCGGAGTACATTGCGGCTTCGGATGCCGCAAAAGAAGCTGTATGGATAAAGAAGTTTATCTCACAGCTTGGTGTGGTCGCTAGTGCCTCTAGTCCAATGGACATTTATTGCAATAATAGTGGTGCCATTGCACAAGCAAAAGAGCCTAGATCACATCAGAAGTCCAAACATATACTCCGATGCTTTCACCTTATTCGCGAAATTGTGGATAGAGGTGACGTGAAGATATGCAAAGTACATACGGAAGCCAATGTGGCTGATCCGTTGACAAAGCCACTACCACAGCCTAAGCATGAGGCGCACACGAGGTCTATTGGTATTAGATACTTAATTGATTGACTCAAGTGCAAGTGGGAGATTGTTAGTGTTATGCCCTTGAGGCAATCATATGGATGATTGTAACATGACTATGTTTATGAATAATAATATGATTATTGGTCCAATGAATGTATATCATTGTTTTGATCAACAAGTGTGTGACTTGTTTATGAAGCTCTTTACTTATTGATATAATTCGATAAATATCTCTGATCGGATATCGCCATGTATAGGACAACGATGAATAGATCAACACATGTATTGTTCGATGATCATGTTTCATAGATCATGGGATATGGAGATATCATCAATACATTGTGGACGCATGTTGAAGAACATGTGTTAGATAGACCCACAATGGGTGTGACACCACGGAGTATTGTAACCTTATTTAATGTGCATGATGAGGTTAAAAACATTATGAAATATGGTATTGGAGGTTAAAACCATATGGTATGAGGTTTAATCGCGTTTCCGGGAGTTTGGGCCTTTCCGGGGGAGTTTGGGCCTAAAAGAAGGGGTTGTGGGCTTTGGTGGGATGGAGTATGAGTCCATTTAGGACTAGGATTCCTGTATGGGCTGGTTTAAGGGGCTCCCCCTGCCCCCTAGCTGCGCCCCCACCTCCCTTTGTGCGCCCCCACACCCCCTTGAGCCCTGGCCGCCACCCCCCTCTCTCCCCCCCTTTGGCCGTGCGCCCCCTCCCTCTTGGCCCCTTGGCTCCCCACCTCTCCACCACCTCTCCTCCACCCCTTGCTGCCCTATGGTAGCCTCCCCACCCCTGCACCTCGAAGATCCATCCGTTGGAGTGAGGAGCGAGGAGCGAGGAGCGATCCGGGAGGAGATCTAATGGGTTTTCGTGCGTCGGGCGAAGGTATGGCCATGAGACTCCTTGGGGTTGGGCTAGGTACTGTTCTAAGGATCAATATCATGTTTTTAGATCAATTGGTGGTGCTGAAATTGATTAGATTAGATGGATTCTTGAGTTGGTCACGTTCTCTGTTTCGGACAGCATGAGCAGTCGACCTAGGGTTCGGTTTTTCGCCAATTTAGAGTCCGAATTTGGACGTCCGCCTGTTGAAGAAGTTGTAGGTAATTTCAATATCTTTCCATGGGTATAAAGAACGTTAACTTCCGTTCAGCCATTTGAATGTTATGGCTGTTTTACCGAGCGTGTTAAAATCTGTGACGTGATTGGAACAGATCTCGGTATTTTGTAGATTAAACAACTTTAGAGTCCGAATCAGTCTTTCCATATACTTAGAAAAAGTTGGGAAATTTCCTAAGCTACGCGAGGATGTACTCGTTTAATTGATTCGGAGTCCCAGAACGCAAGTTATGCCTTTTGGAAGGCTGCTGTCCCGACGGGACAGAACCTCTGTTTTTGGGTTTTGCGAGTAGTTGGCAATGTCGGGGTAGATGAGGGTTTGCATACTGTTTTGTGATCATGTTTGTGAGTGTGTGGTACCTATGTGCAGGTGGTGTGACCCCGGAAGTGCCTTCTACTTCCTGCCAATCCGTTGCCCGTGGTTGAGGCAAGTGTATTGTAATGGATAGCGATTTGTAGGTTGCTTGTTGTAACACCCCAAAATTTTGCTTTTCTTGAATTCATGTGTGATTTGGCACTTTGGTGAATTTTTGGAATTTTCTGGAATTTATTTGGATTTATTTGGAATTTATTTGAATTTATTCCATTTTGAAATAATTAAAGAATTTAATTTTGCAAATAAAATTTTGTTGGAAATATTTTATTTGAGTCCAAAATGTTCCAAAGTATTTTCCAGAATTTTTCTGGAATTTTTCTGAGTCATTTGCTATTTTTAATAAATTAAATGAATTACTGGGAATTATTTTAAATATTAAATCGCTGGAAAATGCGAGTGGGTTTGCACTGTTCATCCGACCGAGCCCGAGTCAGACTCGAGTTCGAGTCCGACCCGAGCCACGTGATCCGGTCGAACCTTGATCGATCCGAACCGTTGGATCGAAATCCAACGGTCGGAATTTGGCCGCACCGATCCAGCCGGATCCGGTCCGGATCCGTTGCGCCCGGGAAATCTGGGCCGTTGAGCGGGACGCGTGGACGGCCGTGATTGCGTCGTCTTCCCGTGACCGAGCCGGACTCCACCGCCGCGTAGCCGCCGCGTCCGGTTAGGTTTCCGCCTTGTGCGCGCATGCCGAGGCCATTTAAGGCGTGGGTTATCGCCCGAGGACCGCCGTTCGTGTGCGCACCTGTTGCCCTAGTTTCCAACGCCCAAGCCGCCGCCGTCGCCTCACGATTTCGCGAAGTTTGGGGTGTGCCGCGCGGTTTTCTTCGTTCGGCGCCGTTCGTCATCCTCCGCCGCGTTCAAGCCCGGGTCTGAGAACCTTGCGTCAAGGCGCACCTATTGGGTGCACTCACTTGGCCGGAGACGCCCCGAAGCGCCGTTAGTGTGGTCGCCGTCCTCAGCGCCGGCAGCCATAGCGCCGCCAGCGTGCCATCGTCGTCCGCGAAGCTCGGTGAACCGTTGGATCAAGATCCAACGCCGCGAGTGAGGCCACGTCGCGGGTCTTGTTCGTCACGATTAGGTTTCCACCGTTAGATTTAGATAAATGCGGTTGAGGTTGAGTTGCGTTGTACCTTTAGGGTTAGATCTGGACCGTCCGATCTAGATCGAACGGCCCAGATCGACGGTGCTGATTTGGAACGCGTAAATTCTAGATCTAATCGCGGCCGTTGATTTTCAAATCAACGGGCACGATCGAGCCACGTGTGCTTAGCCACGCCACGCGCGCGTGAGCGCGTGTCTCTGACACGCGGGGCCCGCGTGTCAGCGGGACAACCAAACTGCACCATGACGTCACCCATGACGTCATCGGTGGAACCCACTGTCGACCGTGGTGAGCCCCGCTGACGTCAGCGATGACGTCACCCGAGTGGGCCCACATGTCAGCGACACGTAGAGTCGTGGACCGAGTCCACGGTGGACCGAGCCAAACCGTGGACCATGTCCATGGACCGGCTGACGTCAGCCAGCCAATCAGAGGCTGCCACGTGTCTATGCTGACGCAATAATTAATTTCCGAAAAAGAAAATGATTTATTAATTCGAAATATTGATTCAAATTTAGATTCAAACTTCAAACGCTTATAACTTTTGCGTTTCAACTCCGATTTGAGTGATTCAAATTTCTAAATTTGTATAAAATTCAGATCTACTCAGATATGAATTTTATTTAATTTTTGGACTAAAGTTTTTCTCTGTAATATTATTTAATTGATTATTTAAACTTTAATAAATCATAACTTTTGCGTTTTAACTCCGATTTGAACGATTCCAGTTTCTAAAAATCCATAAAATTATGTTCTCTCTGTTTATGGATTTTATTTGGAGTTTTGGGATGTTTTTGCCTATTGTTTATTCGTGTATTTGCTATTTGCACGCTTTACGAGTAGACGTTGAAGTGCCGGAAGGATTCGAAGGAGAAGTATTGACTCAGGATCCAACTCAAGACCAAGAGCAAGTACTTTTTGAAGGCAAGTTGTGCTTTGACCATATTGATCCCATTTTGAAATCTATTTTGATTTAAACTATTGCATGCTAGTTCAATTAGAAAAATACTTTGTTTAAACATGGGGGTTAGATAAATACCAATTTGCTGTATGACACCTTGATTATTTAAGTATGTGCCATGACCCTTGTCACCCTAGTTGTGGATTACTAGTTGGACATTATTAAATTGCCAACATGGGTTATAGACCGTTGTAGTATCTTTGCTTAGACCTGCTACGTGCTCATGACATGGCTTTGGACAATCAAATGTTAATATTGACTTAATGACATATTGAACCTGTTTTGGAAAAGTATCATGTGATGTTGATGGCACGTGGTGCATGGTAATCAACTGGGGTTTGATAAACAGTTTTCGACCGGGGCATGTGGCAAGAGTAATCAGGTGGGCCAGTTGTGGCACTGGGGATGTTGATTTGGTTTTTCGGGTAGTCTTGCCCTGGTCACTCTAAGGACTTAACCTTGCAAGCCTTTGAACTGGGTCATACTTGCAACCACATGGCTGGAATGGGACGGCCCTAGTTGATTAAGTCGCTAAGGACTCGCTTGTGGAGCCTCAGGGTGTCAATTACACCGTTTGTGTGATTGTACGGGGGAGCGTATCGTGGCTGTGACCAGATACCCATCTAACGGTGTGTTGGTCCCATACTTCGCCTTGGCTAAGGGAAGGGATGGTGTAGAGCACCTGACCTGAGAGGACCACTGTGTTGTTTGAGGCTTCCGAAGGCTTTATTCTGAGAACTTCGCCTTTGTGGTGTTTGACTGTATCTTGTGGGTAAAGTGCATAACCTCTGCAGAGTGTAGAATCTATTTAAATAGCCGTGTCCACGGTACTGGACAATGCTCGGGAATTACAGTCAAGGGTTAGACTTTCTGAAAATAACTTGGATTTGAAAGGTTGGTTTGGTTTAGTAATGAAGATGATGGAAATGTTGTTTAGGATGGGGAAAATGTTTATTAAACTTCTTGAAAAGTTATTTACGCTTTACTTATTTCTACTGCTTTCGAATCTACTTATATTACTTTTCAAATGCTGTTTACTGCAAATATACCTTAAACTATTCCTTTGTACCAAGCCATGCATATAGTATATTAGCCTGCATTCTGTGCATGACTTGCTGAGTACCAAGTACTCACCCTTGCCTCAACACAATATCAGTTGAAGAAGAGACTGCACCAGCTTTGGAGGAGGAACTCCAAGAGGATCCGTCTACTTAGGGATGCGAGCCCAGTCAGTTGCCTGTGGTATACTGGATGGCGCCACGAAGTTATCTTATTTTCCGCTGCTATTATTTCTCTCTGAATAAGTTTCGCCTTACGAGGCATACATTTGTAACTTGACCATAAGGTCAAGTAACCAGTTTGGTTATTTAAATAAAGTACTTTATTGGTATCGAGTGGTATGATTGTGATATTTACCGATGTTAAGACTGTGTGCACTAGCGCGTTCCTGGACTAGTGCTGAATACACAGAGGGTCCGGATTTGCAAATTCGGGGTCCCGACACTTGTTGAGACTAAATGAAAATGGATTATATGATATGATCACTTGCCATGCTTTAATGATTGCCAATGATATGAGGAGTATGCTTATTATGTTATGATGCCATGAGTTAATGTACAAGTTAATTATGATGTTGGCATATTTGCATACATGGCATGTTACATGGCCCGGGCGGTGAGAAAGTCATAACTAGTCCGGGGAAGGTCGGTGAGTAAGTTATGACTATTCCGGAGAGCCAATGAGTAAGTCCTACATCGTTATTCCGGCCACCGCGGTATGGGGAAGCGAGGAGTAGGCACCCTCCATCTTCGGGATGGAAGGGGGGAGAGGGTGCACACCGACGGGTGCGTACTCAACCATACCGGTATGAGTTTCCAAGGAGATATGAGCATCACATCGCATTGCATTGCATACATGATGATGATGATAATGATATGTGATCATGAATGAGATGGTTTACATGATGTGAGATATTATTGCCATGTAATTGTTCTTGTTGTACCATTACAATATGCTTGCTGAGTTTTGAAGTCACGCTTGTGTTTTCTTGTTGTTTTAGGTACCATGAGACCGGCATGCGGGGAAGGGAAATAGTCACACTTCCGCACGTAGCTTCACTCATTTGATTCCACAAGTCATTCATTTAGTGTTTGATAATAAACTGCGTGTGATGATTTAGTCTTTGATAATAAACTGCGTGTGATGATTTAGTCTTTGATAATAAACTGCGTGTGATGATTATTGCTTTAAGGTTTAGCTTTGCTAAATGAGAGTCTTATTGTCCATTTGACTCTTGGAGACATTAAATGCTTGAAACTAGACTTATATGGTTGTTAAGTCTTTAGTTATTGCTGTTTTAGTTGTCTCTCATATTGCCATATATTGCTATGCTGTTGTTTCTCCTTCAAATCATGTTAAAACAAAGGAGATGCTGCCGAAATCTCGGGTTTTAGCATTTACTCCTTTGCTGTAATTTACCTTAATTCTTGGAATTTAGATGTTGTTTAGCTTATGTTTGGTAGCATTCGGGCATACTAGAATTGTACATGATCAGGATTGTCTGTTTGCACGGAGTGCCAAAGAGGATTGTATCGGACAGAGGTACCCAATTTACCTCAAGGTTCTGGAATAAGTTGCATGAAGCCATGGGAACCCGTTTAAACTTGATCTGACTTATCATCCACAGACGGATGGAGCCAGGCCAGAAAGAGTCAACCAGATTTTGGAGGATATGCTAAGAGCTTGTGCATTAGCTTATGCTACCTCTTGGGATAAGAGTTTGCCGTATGCCGAGTTCGATTACAACAATAGTTATCAGGCTAGTTCTGAGATGTCACCTTTTGAGGCCTTTGTATGGTCGACCATCGGACGCCATTGAATTGGAATGAGACCGTGGCGCCGTGTCTTTGGGCCTGATATTCTTCAAGAGGTGAAGAGCAGATCGCCATGATTAGGGAAAGGTTGAAGATAGCCCAATCTCGACAGAAGAGTTATCTTGACAATCGTCGCCGAGATTTGAGTTTTGAACCGAAGACTTTGTATACCTCGAGTTACGCCTCTCGGGAGTTAAGAGGTTCCATGCCAAAGGGAAACTTGCACCCGTTATGTTGGACCATTTAAGATTTTGAGCATGAGCGAAGTTGCTTATCACCGGAGTTGCCACAGTCGTTAGCGAGGGTACATGATGTATTCCATGTGTCCCGATTGAAGAAGTGTCTCCGAGTTCTGAGAACAGACACCGCTAGAGTTAATTGAGTTGCATGAGGATTTGACTTATAAGGAACATCCTGTGAGGATTCTAGACACAATGGATCGAGAAACTAGAAACAAGTCAACCCGTTTACGTAGAGTTCGATTGGAGCAACCATGCAGAGAGCGAAGCGACTTAGGAGCCTTGAAGAGGATTTGAAGAAAGAATTTCCAAACCTATTCCTTTAGTGAGCCCTGAATCTCGGGGACGAGATTCTATTAAGGGGGGGAGGTTTGTAACATCCCAAAATTTTGCTTCTCTTAAATTCATGTGTGATTTGGCACTTTGGTGAATTTTTGGAATTTTCTGGAATTTATTTGGATTTATTTGGAATTTATTTGAATTTATTCCATTTTGAAATAATTAAAGAATTTAATTTTGCAAATAAAATTTTGTTGGAAATATTTTTGAGTCCAAAATGATCCAAAATATTTTCAAGAATTTTTCTGGAATTTTTCTGAGTCATTTGCTATTTTTAATGAATTAAATGAATTACTGGGAATTATTTTAAATATTAAATCGCTGGAAAATCCAACTCTGGTCAAGTATCTTGTTCATCCGACCGAGTCGGACCCGAGTCCGACCGAGCCGATTGGCTCAACCAAACCAGCTCCCAACCCTAGCGATCCCGACCGTTGGATCAAGATCCAACGGTGAGATCCGCCTGAGCCGACCGAGCCGTGTCCGACGGACCGGTCGCGCCGCGCGATCGTGGCCGTTGGTTGTGCCACGTGGACGGCCACGATTTCGTCGTCTTCCCGAGTCCGAGCTGGACTCCGCCGCCGCGCCGCCGCCGTAGCAAATTAGGTTTCCGTTTTCTGCACGGACGCCGAGGCTATTTAATGCCCGGGGCATACCCCGAGGACCGCCGTGATCCCGCGCCCTCCCTTCTCTACTTCACCGAGGCTAAGTCGCCGCCGTTTAGCCCGTCGAGCTTCGCCGTAATTCTTGTATTTGCTCCGCCCGCGGTCTTTGCTTCGTTCCATGCGCCGTCCGCCGTCCCCTGCCGCCGTTGACCTCAGATCCGGACTCACCGCGACGAGACGCACCCGAAGGGACCCTTCATCTCGCCGGAGCAACCCCGGAACGCCGTTGGGCTCGTCGTCGTCTTCAACTCCGGCAGCCGTGCGCCACCACGAAGCCATCAGCCCTCGCGAGCTCTGTGCACCGTCGGATCCAGATCGGACGGTTGAGGTGAGTTCACGTGTTCCAAACCCGATTAGATCTGGACCGTTGGATCAAGATCCAACGGCTCACAATCGCCACGTGCCGTAGCAGTGCGATTATAGGATTAGATCTGGACCGTCCGATCTAGATCGAACGGCCCACGAGCATCGAGTAGTTTCAACGTGTTAAACCCTGGATCCAATCCGCGCCGTTGATTTTCAAACCAACGGACGAGATTGCGCCACGTGTCGGGAAGTTGGACCGACGCGGTCAGCGCCGTCCACGCGCGCGTGCGTGTGACGCTGACACGCGGGGCCCGCGTGTCAGAGGGCCCGCATGTCAGTGGCTAACCGACCAAGCGGCGTCGGCGATAGCGTCACCCGAGTGGGCCACATGTCGATCCACGTGGCCGTGGACCCGGCCGGCGTGGACCGAGCCCATGGACCGGTGGCGTCGGCCAGGCCAATCAGGAGCTGCCACGTGTCCATGCTTTGGCGCAATAATTAATTTCCAAAAGAAAATGATTTATTAATTCGAATAATGATTTCAAATTTAGATTCAAACTTCAAACGCTTATAACTTTTATGCGTTTCAATTCCGATTTGAGTGATTCAAATTTCTAAATTTGTATACAATTAAGATCTACCGAAATATAAATTGTATTTAATTTTTGGACGAAAGTTTTTCTCTGTAAAATTATATAATTGATTATTTAAACTTTAAATAATCATAACTTTTATGCGTTTAACTCCAAATTTGTGATTCAGTTTCTAAAAATCCAGAAAATTATGTTCTCTCTGTTTATGGATTTTATTTGGAGTTTTGGGATGTTTTGCCTAGTGTTTATTTGTGTATTTGCTATTTGCACGCTTTACGAGTAGACGTTGAAGTCTTAGGAAGGATTCGAGGAGAAGTGTTGACTCAGGATCCAACTCAAGACCAAGAGCAAGTACTTTTTGAAGGCAAGTTGTGCTTTGACCATATTGATCCCATTTCAAATCTATTTTGATTTAAACTATTGCATGCTAGTTCAATTAGAAAGATACTTTGTTTAAACATGGGGTTAGATAAATACCAATTTGCTATATGACACCTTGATTACTTAAGTATGTGCCATGACCCTTTGTCACCCTAGTTGTGGTTTACTAGTTGGACATTATTAAATTGCCAACATGGGTTTAGATCGTTGTAGTATCTTTGCTTAGACACTGCTACGTGCTCATAACATGATTTTGGATAATCAAATGCTAATATGGACTTAATGATATATTGAACCTGTTTTGGAAAAGTATCATGTGAAGTTGATGGCACGTGGTGCATGGTAATCAAGCGGGGTTTGATAAACGATTTTCGACCAGGGGCATGTGGCAAGAGTAATCAGGTGGGCCGGTGTGGCACCGGGATGATGATTTGGTTTTTCGGGTAGTCTTGCCACTGGTCACTCTAAGGACTTAACCTTGCAAGCCTTTGAACTGGGTCATACTTGCAACCACATGGCTGGAATGGGGCGGCCCTAGTTGACTAAGTCGCTAAGGACTCACTTGTGGAGCCTCGGGTGTCGATTACACCTTTTGTGTGATTATGCGGGGAGCGTGTCGTGGCTGTGGCCAGATACCCATCTAACGGTGTGTTGGTCCCATACTTCGCCTTGGCTAAGGGAAGGGATGGTGTAGAGCACGAACCTGAGAGGACCACCTGTGTTGTTTGAGGCTTCCAAAGGCTTTGTTCACTGAACTTCGCCTTTGTGGTGTTTGACTGTATCTTGTGGGTAAAGTGCATAACCTCTGCAGAGTGTAGAATCTATTTAAATAGCCAGGAGTCCACAGTCTTTGGACAATGCTCGGGAATTACAGTCAAGGGTTAGACTTTCTGAAAATAACTTGGATTTGAAAAGTTGGGTTGGTTTAATAATGGAGATGATGGAAATGTGGTTTAGGATGGGAAAAATGTTTATTAAACTTTTTGAAAAGTTATTTATGTTTTACTTGTTTCTACTGCTTTCGAATCTACTTATATTACTTTTCAAAAGTCAAGCATTTCTTTGCAAATATACCTTGAGCTATTCCTTTGTACCAAGCCATGCATATAGCTATTAGACTTGCATTCAGTGCATGACTTGTCGAGTGCTTTATGTACTCACCCTTGCAAAACAAACAATCACCGTGAGCAAAAGTCTACCTCGTCGAAGAAGAAGAAGTTCCGTGAGAAGGCGATTATCTAGGAGTCGAACCTCGTCGGTTGCCTGTGGCGTATTGATGGGATTCACCGATGTTCTTCGTTCATTTCTTTGCTTATTTGGAGTTGAAGCCGTCAAGGCTTCGCCAAATGTAAGGTTGACCTTAAGGTCGCTCAATAGTTTATATTCTATTATTGAGTTATTTTTACTATTCCATGTATGATTGTGATATTCATCTATGTTGAGATCAGTGTGCACTAGCGTGATCCTGGACTAGTGCTGAATACACAGAGGGTCCGGATTTGCAAATTCGGGTCCCGACAGAGGTGGTATCGAGCCATACTTGACTGTAGGCTCAACCCTAGCTAGAATGGTCGTAGTGAGGATAAAACCTATTTTCTAAAGCTAAAAATTTGTGAAGACAAGAAATGACATCTCGACTTATCCCCTTCTCTCTTTTCTTGTCTCTTGCTGAAATTTTCCCTTACCTTGTCACAATTTAAAAATTCCGAGTTCTTACGTAAAGCACTCTTGTGACAGATGAAGGTTTTCTCGATGAGTGAGCATAGGTTCTATAGTGAGACTCCTTCACGAGTCGAGTCATAGAGTAAAGAGTCACCCTTTAGGCGTTAGACTCGAGTTAGTTCGATTTGGATTTGCTTTGTTTCTTTGAGTGTGCAGTATGTGTTGCAAGGCCCTTAGGCATTGTAAGCAGCCATACCAAGTTATTAATAATAAAGTTGGACCTTAAAGTTACCCCTTTTTGCCCCGCATAAGTTCCATATTACTTGTCTATTCTTGTTTCCCTCTCATCTCTAAACCTAGAGCAAATCGGCGGATGGTGAACACCCGTGGGAACTTTGGAAGCAATGGGAGTGGTTCTCGCCCGAAAACCCTAATGATAGAGCACCGGCCGCCAGATGATATGCAGAATTTGGAGCATTTCTTGCTGCCCGGACTCGATTGATGCATGCTATGATGCAACAAATGCAGCAAATCCTTTGCTCAGGCCACGCTAATCAAGTTAATCGTGACCACGCCGTAATACAAGGTCATCGAGTTCATGAGGACTCACCCACCCACTTTCTCTGGGAATGCCAATCCATTGGAGGCCGATGATTGGTTAAGATCAATCGAGAGGAAGCTACACATAGCTCAATGCATAGGAAATGAGAAGGTACTCTACGCTTCTCATCAGTTGGAAGGAACAGCCGCCGAATGGTGGGAGAATGTGAGGACCCCCTCTTCCTATACCGTACTGTACGCCGTCTACTGTAGCGTATAGCACCGTATAGCAACAGGAAGCCTCGACACCGAAGATCTGAACCTAAAAATTCGATCGACGGGATCGAACCCTTAGCTTTCGGACCCGGTGCGCATCAGACGATCCGATCTTGGATCCCTGGATCGCGAGCCCGATCGCGTACCAACAACACGAGTACCAAGGCACGGAAGGATAAACTACGATAATTACATAACTGGGTGTAAACCTTACACGAGTACATTACAGAAACCAAAAGAAGTAAAGCGACAGCGGAAACAAAAGAAAGACAACCAGCGCAGCTGGCCTGACCACCCCACAGGCTCTTGTTGGAGGGAGGGACTCTGGCCGCAACACTTTCGCGAGAAAAGGGGCTCGCCATCATCCGGACATCATCATTACCTTCCTCTGTGGAAAAGGGTTAAGCGACAGCGGTGAGTACACGTATGTACTCGCAAGACTTTAGTGTATGGAAATATAAATAAATGCAGGCTGATTCAACAGGATAAAGCTTCTACACTGGGTTAATTGCAAATTTGGATTTAAAATAGTTCATCGAAAAGTAATACATAATTTGAAAGACAGCGGTTTGAATAAAACATATTTACAAGATAATGTAACAAGTGAGCTCCACAATTTGCCACCATCCATGGTCGCAATCGATACGAATCGACATCCATACATAATCCCATCGAGAATCATATACACATATCCACAATTCCATCAAGTACCATTCCACCACATACTTTATACCGACTCCGAAATAGATTTTCATTTTTCAAAACCAAACCAAATCTCTATACTTGATATGGTTAGAGAAGATTGCTCATAACCGTGAGCACGGCTAATCGATTAGAATTATTTGATACTCTGCAGAGTTTGCGCACTTTACCCAAACACAACTCAGACTTGCATCCCTGTCATCCGGGGTACACGCGATACACGAGGTATCCGATATACAAGAATGATCTATTCTTTCCCATCGTTGAGGTTATAGCCACACCCGGCACCGGTGGCGACAAATCCACTACTATGGCGATAAGAGGCCAACCACCACTCGGCGACCACGGAATACTCATCGTGACGACGGCGAATTGTTGGCGCGGCATTACCCCATAGCAAGGCGTACACCGTTGTATCAACAAACATGAACTGGAGCGATTCCTGCTGCAAAAGTACAAGCGCACACACGAAGGCGCATACGGCGGGTCGTGAGGACACACACACGCTTGATCGCTCAACACAGGGAAAAGGTCCACTCTTCGACCTACCAACAGGCATGGCTATCCTCACACTTCAAGTACTAGAATAGGCCGCCCCATCCCAGCATTGCGCGGTTGCACGGTGTTCAATTCAAAAACCGTCACAAGTTCGGTCCTTATATTTTTGCCTAGTGACTCAAGCGGGGAACTCCACTTAACTCGCCAACCAATCACCACCATGTTTAACTAGCACATATTATACCTCCCGCCAAGTCTAATTACCAACTAGACACTCCACATTTTTACCAATATACCTTTACGATTCACATTTCCAAAATTTTTCCAAAACCAATTACATTTATCATAATTTTGAGCATTTGGTAAGGACTGACTTTGCTCACCTCTATTGCAGTGTCTAAGCGTATGCAATTACTAAATCGTTTATACCCAAGTGACATTTTATTAAATTGTCTAACCCTACTAAGGTTATCAATGATCTCAGGGAATTAAATTGAGGGAAACCACCAAATCAGGGTATATCTACCATTCCCACAAACTAGCAATTTACTGAATATAAACAATGCATATGGTTTGAGAAATCAAAGTAGACATCGTGAAATATAGGTTTCAAGATGGTCAAAGGAGGTGCTTGCCTTGTTGTTGCACTTCGGTGATGTCCGGGATGATGCTCGGGTTGTTCGAGGCGAAGCCCGACTCGCTAGCCTCTAATCGGTCAAAGCAACAAAAACGACAGAAAGAAATACAACTTAGCAAAAGAAAGTTTTAAATGCACCATGAAGTGCATGCAATACACAAGAATGAAGTACAACCAAGAAACCCTGAAGAAACGACGCACTCGGACAACACAACACGACCGGAGAGCAAATTTAACCCGGACAGTCCGGGTTTTGCATCCGGACAGTCCGGATAGGCCGGACACTCCGGACCGTTTCGTCCGGATACTCCGGACAATCCGGACACTCCGGACCATATGCCCGGATACTCCGGTCCTAGGGCATTTGGTCCAACTCGACGAGGAGACGGAGACCTTACCACTCCCTACAACTTCACCGCGACCCGATCTACGACTTTCGTACACCTAGCGAACCGGAAGGAGCTCCGAGCTAGCCGATTCTACGAGAAAACGTCGCTAACCCGCCAAACCTCTAACTCACACCAACAACTTCTTAAATCAACATTACTACTACCCGATCTACCACTCTAGCATACCACACTCACTAATCCAAATCCCATTTTCAACCCTAGAACCACTACACCCAAAACCCTAGAATCCAAGTTCAACCCTAGCCTCCCAAATCCAAACCTAAGTCCTAATCCCACCATGAACGACTCTAGAACCCAAGAATCCCAAGAATCAAACCCTAAGAGAAAAGCTTACCTCCAAGGAAGATGGAGGAGGAGCAACGCCGGGTGGAGGATGGGGAATGACGGCTTGAGGAGGAGCACACCGAGATGGAGGAGTCACCGGAGGGTCACCGTGGTGGCTCGGGAGAGGAGCCTCGGGGTGGCGGAGAGAACACCAAGGAAGTGGGAAACCAAAGTAGAAGAAGAAAGAATGGAAGGAGCCACGAAATGGGACTTTTATACAAAACCCCACGCCAATACCGGACTCTCGGACTCAACCCGAGACTCGGGTTGGGGTCTTGATAACACTAACCGGACACTCGGACATTGGTCGGACACTCCGGGTTGGAGCCTTCGGCCACCCAATCCGGACACTCAGGACTTTGTCGGACATTCGAGTTGGATCCGATACTCCGGACATCCCGTAACTTTTGAACTTGGGCCTTGACGGCTAAAGCTTCCAGGGTTGATTACTAATTGTCCCAAAGTATTTTGGAAGTTAATAGGGTCACAGGCACTTGCCCAACCTAATTGAATTTACTTATGAGCGAAATTACTTAAGTTGAGGGTTCTTTCGATCCCAAGCAAGTATGTTCACTCAAGACACGAAAATACACAAGCACAGTGTATTATTGAACAGCGTTTGAGTACAAATGTACAGTGGCTTGAGTATAGAAATACTCGGGATATTACAGTCTACCCCCCTTACAAAAATCTCGTCCTCGAGATTGCTAATCCTCTCGAAGAAAGTCGGGGTATTCTGCCTGAATATGGTCTTCACGCTCCCACGTGGCTTCATCTTCTGAATGGTTGCTCCACTTTGGACCTTGAGCATCTTGATAACCTGATTTGCGAGTGTGACGCCAATTTGTCTCGAGAATACGGACCGGATACTCGATACGAAAGATCGGTGCAAATCAAGATGGTCCAATTGGGTAACTTCCGATGGAACCCGAAGACTCTTCTTCAATTGGGACACGTGGAACACATCGTGAATGTCCGAAAGATGTGGCGGTAGCTCAAGCCGATAAGCCACAACACCAACCTTCTCAAAAATCCGGACCGGACCGATGTATCGCGGGGCTAGCTTCCCGCGGACTTGAAATCTGCGAGTACCGCGGAGTGGTGAGACCTTGAGATAAACAAAGTCACCCACCTCAAAACTCAACTCGCGGCGACGGCGATCAGCATAGCTCTTCTGACGAGACTGAGCTTCTCTCAGCCGGTCTCGAATCAAGCTAACTTGCCTTTCAGCCTCTTCAATCATGGCTGGCCGAAGAATTGCCTCTCACCAACCTCGGACCAAAAGCAGTGGTGTTCTCGCACTTCTTGCCATAAAGAGCCTCGAAGGCGACATCTCAAGACTGACTTGATGATTGTTGTTGTAGGAGAACTCAGCAAATGGCAAGCATTTCTCCCACGACTTGTCAGTAGCACAAAGCACACAAGCCCTTAGCATGTCTTCAAGGATTTGGTTTGCCCTTTCCGTCATCGTCGTCGGTTTGGGGATGGTAAGCGATCTTGAAGGATAGCTTAGTGCCAAGAATGGACTGCAAACTCTCCCAAAATCTGGAGGTGAACTGCGAACCACGGTCAGAGACTATGACTTTTGGAACTCCATGGAGCCGAACAATGTTCTGCAAATAGAGTTCCGCTAGTTTGGCTCCAGAATAGGTGGTATGAACTGGGATGAAATGAGCTACCTTGGTCAGACGGTCAATGATCACCCAAATAGAGTCGTGGACGGTGGAGGACCTCGGTAGACCGGTAATAAAATCCATCCCAATCTCTTCCCACTTCCACTCGAGGGATCTGCAATGGCTGAAGTAATCCGGTGGCCTTTGATGTTCAGCCTTGACACGGTGGCACACATCACAATGTCGCCACATGAGCCGCGATCTCCTTCTTCATACCTGGCCACCAGAATTGCCTGCGAAGGTCCTGGTACATCTTGGTGCTGCCAGGATGGACAGAGAGAGGAGTATCATGAGCTTCTGACAGGATCAACCCCTTGATCTCAACATTATCAGGGACATACACCTGCTGCCCATGCAAGATCAGCCCATTGGACTTCACAGAAAAACCTGGAGATGCGCCATTTTCAGTCAACTGGCGTCTAATCTCAATCACAGCATCATCTTGTAGTTGAGCTGCCTGAATCTGAGACTCTAGAGTGGGTTGTACGGCTAAAGCAGAAACGTAACCATACTCAACCACTTCTAGATTGAGCTTCTGAAACTCTTCAACCAGCTGAGACTGGCCAATGACACCCAAGGCATTCACTGTGTGCAGCTTGCGACTGAGGGCATCTGCAACCACATTTGCCTTGCCAGGATGGTAATGAATACCCAGATCATAGTCTTTGATCAGCTCTAGCCATCGACGCTGTCTCAAATTTAGATCTGGCTGCGAAAAGAAGTACTTTAAGCTTTTGTGGTCGGTGTAGATCTCACATCTGTTTCCTATGAGATAATGTCGCCACAGCTTGAGAGCATGAACAACAGCTGCAAGCTCCAAATCATGCGTCGGGTAATTGGCTTCATGAGGCTTTAGCTGTCGAGAAGCATAAGCAACCACTTTTCCCTCCTGCATCAACACACAACCAAGTCCAAGACGGGATGCATCACAATAGACATCGAAGTTCTTGTGAATGTCAGGAAGGACCAACACTGGTGCAGTGGTGAGTCTATTCTTCAGCTCTTGGAAACTGGACTCACAATCAGGCGACCACTCATATCTCTTCTCCTTCTTGAGTAGCGCTGTCATTGGTTTAGCAATTTTGGAGAAATTCTCGATAAACCGGCGATAGTATCCGGCAAGACCGAGAAAACTCCGAATCTCAGGGACATTGCGGGGCTGCTCCCAATTGAGTACGTCTTGTACCTTGCGTGGATCAACTGCTACCCCACCTTCTGACAGGACATGCCCCAGGGAGAAGAACTGGGACGAATGAACCCCTTCTCTAACTGCTCCTTGAGCTGAATCTTCAACTCGATCAGCTCATCAGCAGGCATCCTGTACGGACGCTTAGAAATGGGAGAAGTGCCAGGCAAGAGATCGATGATGAACTCCAAGTCACGATCAGGTGGCAGACCTGGCAACTCATCAGGGAACACATCGGGGTACTCACATATCACCGGTACCTGATCGATCCCGGAATGTAAAGAGCAGAGCAAAGGCTGCACCTTTCAGGGGCCGACATTGGCGAAGTGGCCCTTCCGCCGCAGGAGAAGCAAGTGATATGGCTAAATGGATTCGGGACCCCAAGCTGCATCTTTGGCGGCTAGGTGATCGCACCGAACTGCAGGCAGGGCGAGGAAGTAAGCCCTGGGACCTCTGAACTGGCGGCGCTGAAGGCTGGAGGCCAGACTGAGTGAAGGTGCGAGTCCTGGAAGGCCCGCCGCTGACTGGCCGCTGAGCTGCCCACTTGCGCTTGCGGCTCTCCATAAGCGCCTTGGCGCCATCCTCAATGCTAATGGCCTTGCCCACCAAGACCTGCAGGCTAGGAATGTCATGACCGGCGAGCTGGAAACGGATCTCCTCGGTGAGGTGCTCCTTGAACAATGTCACTCTCCTAGCCTCAGTGGTCACCTCATCAGCAACATAGCGTGACAAATGGTTGAAGCGGTGGAGATAGTCCATCAACGCCATAGACCCTGGCGAAGGTCGTAGAACTCCGCTTCTTGATCTCGATCAAGCCCGCTGGAACATGGAAGGAGCGAAGGCGGTCTTGAACTCTGCCCATGTGGTGACTGATCTGCGGGGCGAACAGCCACAGCCGCCTCCACCACGAAGGCTCTTTGGTCCCTGGAGGTAGTAGACGGTGTACTGAACCTTCTCCGCATCAGTGCAACCGACTAACTCCAACTTCCCCTCCATGTCGCTAAGCCAATCCTCTGCCTCCATCGGATCTGTAGCTGAAGAAAAGCTCGGCGGTCGAGTTCGCTGGAACTCCGACAACCGAGAGGCTAACTCTTCTTTGTATTCTTGCCCTGGACAGCTGGACCATCGACTCCATGAGCTGAGTCTGCCGCAACATGAGTGCAGCCATATCGGGAGCAGGAGGAGGTGGAGGGAGCTCCTCACTCTGGGCATGTAGCTGAGACTGAACCCCAGCTGACCCACCAGTAGGGACCCGCGACTGTTGGGCCCCCGCTCCCATCAGATCAAGCCACGCCCTCAAAGATCATCACCGCTGGAAGCGCACGAACTGTTCTCCTTCGGGGAGGCATCCTGAAATGCACAGTTGAGTCAACTAACTGTGCAAATCAAGTGCAGAATGATTGATCCCAAAGGATGCACTCATGAACACAAACACACTACAAGCATTCATTCAAAGAAGCATAAGAACCAATTCAAAAACCAACTCAGGGAAACGAC
This sequence comes from Rhipidocladum racemiflorum, assembly GCA_036346355.1. Lineage (NCBI taxonomy): Eukaryota > Viridiplantae > Streptophyta > Magnoliopsida > Poales > Poaceae > Rhipidocladum > Rhipidocladum racemiflorum. The sequence goes on from CM070586.1 coordinate 26,974,591, forward strand.
AAATAATCCCTAATTACAACCACAAACATCTATCCTTAACCCATTCTTAGCTAAAACCGCATTCCTCTTAATCCTTTTGAACAAGATAGAAGAAGGAAACAAATTTTTGAAATTTGGATTAAGATCAGATTCATTTTGAAGAGTAGATAAGCGAAAAGCTATAGAATGGACAAGAATAGCATTCTACACTTTGAAAATAGAGTTTTGTACTTCAAAATAAATTTTGAGAAGAAAAATCTGTCCCTAAGTCTAACGTCCAGGCTAACTAAGTCCTCCTGCAGTCAATGGCTCGATACCAACGCTGTGAGGACCCTCTTCCTATACCGCATCAGACGCCGTCTCTTCAGAGCGTATAGCACCGTATAGCAACAGGAAGCCTCGACAGAAGATCTGAACCTAAAAATTCGATCGACGGATCGAACCCTTAGCCGGACCGGTGCTCAGACGCATCGATCTTTGGATCCTGGATCGATGCCCGATATCGCGTACCAACAACCACGAGTACCAAGGCACGGAAGGATAAACTACGATAATTACATAACTGGGTGTAAACCTTACACGAGTACATTACGTAAAACCAAAAGAAGTAAAGCGACAATGAAACAAAAGAAAGACAACCAGCGCACTGGCCCGACCACCCCACAAAGCTCTTGGTGGAGGGAGGGACTACGGCCGCAACACTCGCGAAAAGGGGCTCGCCATCATCCGGACATCATCATTACCTTCCTCTGTGGAAAAAGGGTTAGCGACAACGGTGAGTACACGTATGTACTCGCAAGACTTTAGTGTATGGAAATATAAATAAATGCAGGCTGATTCAACAGATAAAGCTTCTACACCGGGTTAATTGCGTAAAGCTGGATTTAAAATAGTTCATCGAAAAGTAATACATAATTTGAAAGACAGTGAGTTTGAATAAAACATATTTACGATAATGTAATAATCGAGCTCCACAAATGCCACCATCCATGGTCGCAGAATCGGGATACGAATCGACATCCATACATACTCATAATCCCATCGAGAATCATATACACATATCCACAATTCCATCAAGTACCATTCCACCACATACTTTATACCGACTCCGAAATAGATTTTCATTTTTCAAAACCAAACCAAATCTCTATACTTGATATGATTAGAGAAGATTGCTCATAACCGTGAGCACGGCTAATCGATTAGAATTATTTGATACTCTGCAGAGTTTGCGCACTTTACCCAAACACAACTCAGACTTGCATCCTCGTCATCCAGGGTACACGCGATACACGAGGTATCCGATATACAAGAATGATCTATTCTTTCCCATCGTTGAGGTTATAGCCACACCCAAAGACCGGTGACGACAAATCCACTACTATGGCGATAAGAGGCCAACCACCACTCGGCGACCCACGGAATACTCATCGTGACGACGGCGAATTGTTGGCCGCGGCATTACCCCATAGCAAGGCGTACACCGTTGTATCAACAAACATGAACCGGAGCGATTCCTGCTGCAAAAGTACAAGCGCACACACACGAAGGCGCATCGGGTCGTGAGGACACACACACCGCGCTTGATTGCTCAACACAGGAAAAGGTCCACTCTTGGCCTACCAACAGGCATGGCTACCCCCTCACACTTCCAGTACTAGAATAGGCCGCCCCATCCCAGCCTTGCGCGGTTGCACGGTGTTCAATTCAACCACCGTCACAAGTTCGGTCCTTATATTTTTGCCTAGTGACTCAAGCGGGGAACTCCACTTAACTCGCCAACCAATCACCACCATGTTTAACTAGCACATATTATACCTCCCGCCAAGTCTAATTACCAACTAGACACTCCACATTTTTACCAATATACCTTTACGATTCACATTTCCAAAATTTTTCCAAAACCAATTACATTTATCATAATTTTGAGCATTTGGTAAGGACTGACTTTGCTCACCTCTATTGCAGTGTCTAAGCGTATGCAATTACTAAATCGTTTATACCCAAGTGACATTTTATTAAATTGTCTAACCCTACTAAGGTTATCAATGATCTCGTGGAATTAAATTGAGGGAAACCACCAAATCGTGGTATATCTACCATTCCCACAAACTAGCAATTTATGAATATAAACAATGCATATGGTTTGAGAAATCAAAGTAGACATCGTGAAATATAGGTTTCAAGATGGTCAAAGGAGGTGCTTGCCTTGTTGTTGCACTTGGTGATGTCCGGATGATGCTCGGGTTGTTCGAGGCGAAGCCCGACTCGCTAGCCTCTAATCGGTCAAAGCAACAAAAGCAGCGAAGAAATACAACTTAGCAAAAGAAAGTTTTAAATGCACCATGAAGTGCAGGCAATACACAAGAATGAAGTACAACCAAGAAACCCTGAAGAAACGACGCACGCGGACAACACAACACGGCCGGACGAAACGGCCTAACCGAGACGGTCAGGGTTTTGCATCCGGACAAATCCGGATAAGCCGGACACTCCGGACCGTTTCGTCGGATACTCGGACAATCCGGACACTCGGACCATATGCCCGATACTCGGTCCTAGGGCATTTGGTCCAACTCGACGAGGAGACGGAGACCTTACCACTCCCTACAACTTCACCGCGACCCGATCTACGACTTTCGTGACACCTAGCGAACCGAAGGAGCTCCGAGCTAGCCGATTCTACGAGAAAACGCCGCTAACCCGCCAAACCTCTAACTCACACCAACAACTTCTTAAATCAACATTACTACTACCCGATCTACCACTCTAGCATACCACACTCACTAATCCAAATCCCATTTTCAACCCTAGAACCACTACACCCAAAACCCTAGAATCCAAGTTCAACCCTAGCCTCCCAAATCCAAACCTAAGTCCTAATCCCACCATGAACGACTCTAGAACCCAAGAATCCCGCGAATCAAACCCTAAGAGAAAAGCTTACCTCCAAGGAAGATGGAGGAGGAGCCACGCCGGTGGAGGATGGGGAATGACGGCTTGGGAGGAGCACACCGAGATGGAGGAGTCACCGGGGAGGGTCACCCGGCCGGTGGCTCATTTGGAGAGGAGCTTCGGGGTGGCGGAGAGAACACCAAGGAAGTGGGGAAACCAAAGTAGAAGAAGAAAGAATGGAAGGGAGCCACGAAATGGGACTTTTATACAAAACCCCACGCCAATACCGGACTCTCCGGACTCAACCCGGAGACTCCGGGTTGGGGTCTTCGGTAACACTAACCCGGACACTCCGGACATTGGTCCGGACACTCCGGGTTGGAGCGCTCGGCCAGCCCAATCCGGACACTCCGGACTTTGTCCGGACATTCCGGGTTGGATCCGGATACTCCGGACATCCCAGAACTTTTGAACTTGGGCCTTGACGGCTAAAGCTTCCAGGGTTGATTACTAATTGTCCCAAAGTATTTTGGAAGTTAATAGGGTCACAGGCACTTGCCCAACCTAATTCGAATTTACTTATGAGCGAAATTACTTAAGTTGAGGGGTTCTTTCTGATCCCAAGCAAGTATGTTCACTCAAGACACGAAAATACACAAGCACAGTGTATTATTGAACAGCGTTTGAGTACAAATGTACAGTGGCTTGAGTATAGAAATACTCGGGATATTACAGAGAACTTCTGTGCCACGCAGGAGAACCCTCAAGATATCACTTGGGAAGAGTTCACAGCTGCATTCCGACAGTATCACGTGCCTGAAGGAATCATGGACCTTAAGAAGGAGGAGTTCAGAGCACTGAAGCAAGGTAATCAGCCAGTGGCCGACTACCTGAACAAGTTCACTCAGCTAGCACGCTACGCTTTGAGGATGTAGCGACAGATAAATCCAGGCAGTCTCGTTTTATGAAGGGACTTAACTCAGGATTGCAAGACTTAAGTGCATGCTTTTAGTTCAAACCCTGGTTCAATTCGAGCGAAAGTAGGATGTTCCGGTGAGAATACTAATAGATGGAATAGAGTTCCTAGCAAACCTTATAATTTTGGAGACCCAGACCTTAGATGTTATATTGGGAATGGATTGGTTATCCAAGCACAAGGTCAGTATTGGATTGTGGGCGAAGGACTATCTCGATTGAGAGCCCGTGTGGGAAGAAAGTGGAATTTCAAGCCACTGCGATTAGAGATGGACAGTTGATGGTTAACAGTACCAAGGCAATCAGCATAGAGGATGTTCCGGTAGTGAATGAGTACACAGGCGTTTTTCGAGGATCTACGGTATGCCGCAGACGAGGACATAGAGTTTGTGATAGAGCTTGTACAGTACAGACCGATAGCAAAGAGACCCTATCGGATGTCTACCGAGGAGTTGGTAGAGATGAAGAAACAGCTAGAAGAGTTAATGGAGAAAGGATTTATCGAGACCAAGTTAGTCGCCGTGGGAGCACCAGTTTTGTTTGTCAAGAAGAAGGACGGGAGTTTCGGGATGTGCATTGACTACCGTGCACTCAATGAAGTCACCGTGAAGAATAAGTATCCGCTACCCAGGATTGATGATTTGTTTGATCGATTAAGAGGAGCCGGAGTTTTCTCCAAGATCGATCTGAGATCGGGATACCATCGATTGAAGATCCGATCGAGAAGATATTCAAGACTGCATTCTCGTCAAGATATGGACATTACGAGTTCTGATTATGTCCTTTGGGGTGACGAATCGCCCGACTTATTTCATGAATATGATGAATAAGGTGTTCATGGAATATCTGGACAAGTTTGTCGTCGTGTTCATAGACGATATCCTAATCTACTCCAAGACAGGAGGATGAACATGCCGAACACTTAAGGCGAGTTTTGGAAAAGGCGAGGAACAAAGAACTTTTCGCCAAGTTCAGCAAGTGTGATTTTTGGAAGGACAAGGTGGAGTTTCTTGGACATGTAATGACCGCAGAAGGAGTCGCCAGTGGATCCAAGCAAAGTAGAAGCGGTGTTACATTGGGAACAACCAAAGGCGGTGACCCGGTTCGAGTTTCCTTGGAATGGCAGGATACTACCGCCCGTTTCATCGGAAGGCTTTCGGCGATTGCGAAACCTCTTACGCAATTGCTTTGAAGAAGGAAAAGAAGTTTGCATGGGCGCTTGAGAATGTGAGAAAGGATTTGAGGAGTCGAAGAAGCGATTGACATCGGCCGGTGTTAGTTCTACGGATGTTGCTCAAAGCTTCGATATTTATTGTGACGCATCGCGCCAAGGACTTGGATGTGTCTTGTCTGAGAATGGAAAGGTCGTAAACTTATGCATCAAAGCGATTGAGGCCGCATGAGGAAAATTATCCGACACATGACCTAGAGTTAGGCTGCCGTAGTGCATGCTTTGAAGATATGGCGTCACTATCGATTGGAAAGCAGATGTGAGGTATATACGGATCATAAGAGCCTTAAGTACATATTCACCCGATCGAGATCTGAATATGAGGCGGAGGAGATGGTTGGAGTTAATCAAGGACTATAATGTTGGAATCCATTACCATCCGGGAAGGCCAACGTAGTAGCCGATGCTCGAGTCGGAAAAGCCATACCGTGAGTACGTTGCTAGCCACAAGTCGAGGATGAGCTATGTGAGGATTTTCGAAAATGAAGATTGAGGTTGTACCTAGCGGATTCTTGGCCGCATTGGAAGTAAAGCCTACCTAGAGGATTAGATCTCGAGAAGGGCGAAGGATGATGACAAGATCCGCGAGGATTAAGTCCATCAAGGAGGAAGGCAAGGCGAAGGACTTCAAATTGGATGAGCAAGGCAAGTTATGGATGAAGAATCGGATTTGTGTGCATGACAAGGAGGAGTTAAAGCGACTGATTTTGGAAGAAGCCCATGACTCAAAGTACTCAATCCAACCTGGAAGCGCCAAGATGTATCAGGATCTGAAGGAGAGATTCTCGTGGCCGAGTATGAAGCGTGAAGTTGCCGAGCATGTTGCATTGTGCGGCGTATGCCGGAGAGTCAAGGCAATGCATCGAGAGACCAGCGAGTTGCTACTGGCCCGAAAATACCTGAGTGGAAGTGGGAGGAAATCGGAATGGATTTCATTACCGGTTTGCCGAAGACTCAAGGAGGTTATGACTCCATATGGGTTATAGTGGATCGCTTGACCAAAGTAGCCCATTTTATCCCGTGAAGACCACCTACTCGGGAGATAAATTAGCGAGAATTGTACATGATCGGGATTGTCTGTTTGCACGGAGTGCCAAAGAGGATTGTATCGGACGAAGTACCCAATTTACCTCAAGGTTTACGGAATAAGTTGCATGAAGCCATGGGAACCCGTTTAAACTTCAAGATGACTTATCATCCACGCAGACGGATGGACAGGCCAAGAAAGAGTCAACCAGATTTTGGAGGATATGCTAAGAGCTTGTGCATTAGCTTATGCTACCTCTTGGGATAAGAGTTTGCCGTATGCCGAGTTCGATTACAACAATAGTTATCGAGGCTAGTTTACGGATGTCACCTTTTGAGGCCTTTGTATGGTCGACCACTGTCGGACGCCATTGAATTGGAATGAGACCGTGGCCCGTGTCTTTGGGCCTGATATTCTTCAAGAGGTGAAGAGCGGTCGCCATGATTAGGAAAGGTTGAAGATAGCCCAATCTCGACAGAAGAGTTATCTTGACAATCGTCGCCGAGATTTGAGTTTTGAACCGAGAAGACTTTGTATACCTCGAGTTACGCCTCTCGGGGAGTTAAGAGGTTCCATGCCAAAGGGAAACTTGCACCCGTTATGTTGGACCATTTAAGATTTTGAGCGCAGAGGCGAAGTTGCTTATCACCGGAGTTGCCACGATCGTTAGCGAGGGTACATGATGTATTCCATGTGTCCCGAGTTGAAGAAGTGTCTCGAGTTCACGAGAGCAGACACCGCTAGAGTTAATTGAGTTGCATGAGGATTTGACTTATAAGGAACATCCTGTGAGGATTCTAGACACAATGGATCGAGAAACTAGAAACAAGTCAACCCGTTTCTGTAGAGTTCAGTGGAGCAACCATGCAGAGAGCGAAGCGACTTAGGGCCTTGAAGAGGATTTGAAGAAAGAATTTCCAAACCTATTCCTTTAGTGAGCCCTGAATCTCGGGGACGAGATTCTATTAAGGGGGGGAGGTTTGTAACATCCCAAAATTTTGCTTCTCTTAAATTCATGTGTGATTTGGCACTTTGGTGAATTTTTGGAATTTTCTGGAATTTATTTGGATTTATTTGGAATTTATTTGAATTTATTCCATTTTGAAATAATTAAAGAATTTAATTTTGCAAATAAAATTTTGTTGGAAATATTTTTGAGTCCAAAATGATCCAAAATATTTTCAAGAATTTTTCTGGAATTTTTAAAGTCATTTGCTATTTTTAATGAATTAAATGAATTCTTGGGAATTATTTTAAATATTAAATCATTGGAAAATCCAACTCGGGTCAAATCTTTTCATCCGACCGAAGTCGGACCGAAGTCCGACCGAGCCGATTGGCTCAACCAAACCAGCTCCCAACCCTAAGCGATCCCGGCCAGTTGGATCAAGATCCAACGGTGAGATCCGCCGACCAAACAGCCGTGTCGGACCAGGACCGATCGCGCCCGCGATCGTGGCGTTGGTTGTGCCACGTGGGCGGCCACGATTTCGTCGTCTTCCCGAGTCCGAGCTGGACTCCGCCGCGCCGCCGCCGTAGCAAATTAGGTTTCCGTTTTACGCACGCAGGCCAGGCTATTTAATGCCCGGCATACCCGAGACCGCCGTGATCCGCGCCCTCCCTTCTCTACTTCACCGAGGCTAAATCGCCGCCCGTTTAGCCGTGCGAGCTTCGCCGTAGTTCTTGGCTGCTCGCCACGGTCTTTGCTTAGTTCCGCCGTCGTCGCCGTCCCTGCGCCGTTGACCTCGGATCCGGACTCACCGCGACGAGGCGCGCCGAAGGACCCTTCATCTCGCCGAGCAACCCCGAACGCCGTTGGGCTCGTCGTCGTCTTCAACTCCGGCAGCCGTGCACCACCACGAAGCCATCAGCCCTCGCGAGCTCTGTGCACCGTCGGATCCAGATCGGACGGTTGAGGTGAGTTCACGTGTTCCAAACCCGAGTAGATCTGGACCGTTGGATCAAGATCCAACGGCTCACACCGCCACGCGCCGTAGCAAATGCGATTATAGGATTAGATCTGGACCGTCCGATCTAGATCGAGCGGCCCACGAGCATCGAGTAGTTTCAACGTGTTAAACCCTGGATCCAATCCGCGGGTGATTTTCAAACCAACGGGCGAGATTGCGCCACGTGTCGGGAAGTTGGACCGACGCGGTCGGCGCCATCCACGCAGCGTGCGTGTGGACGCCGACACGCAGGCCCGCGTGTCGAAGGGCCCGCATGTCGCTGGCTAACCCGGCCGGCGTCGGCCGATGACGTCACCCGAGTGAGCCCACATGTCGATCCACGTGAGCCGTGGACCCGAGCCGAGCGGACCGAGCCCATGGACGGTGGCGTCAGCCAGGCCAATCAGGAGCTGCCACGTGTCCATGCCGACGCAATAATTAATTTCCGAAAAAGAAAATGATTTATTAATTCGAATAATGATTTCAAATTTAGATTCAAACTTCAAACGCTTATAACTTTTGCGTTTCAATTCCGATTTGAGTGATTCAAATTTCTAAATTTGTATAAAATTAAGATCTACCTAAATATGAATTTTATTTAATTTTTGGACTAAAGTTTTTCTCTGTAAAATTATTTAATTGATTATTTAAACTTTAAATAATCATAACTTTTGCGTTTTAACTCCAAATTTGACGATTCCAGTTTCTAAAAATCCAGAAAATTATGTTCTCTCTGTTTATGGATTTTATTTGGAGTTTTGGGATGTTTTTCCTAGTGTTTATTTGTGTATTTGCTATTTGCACGCTTTACGAGTAGACGTTGAAGTCTTGGGAAGGATTCGAGGGAGAAGTGTTGACTCGAGGATCCAACTCAAGACCAAGAGCAAGTACTTTTTGAAGGCAAGTTGTGCTTTGACCATATTGATCCCATTTGAAATCTATTTTGATTTAAACTATTGCATGCTAGTTCAATTAGAAAGATACTTTGTTTAAACATGGGGTTAGATAAATACCAATTTGCTATATGACACCTTGATTACTTAAGTATGTGCCATGACCCTTTGTCACCCTAGTTGTGGTTTACTAGTTGGACATTATTAAATTGCCAACATGGGTTTAGATCGTTGTAGTATCTTTGCTTAGACACACTACGTGCTCATAACATGATTTTGGATAATCAAATGCTAATATGGACTTAATGATATATTGAACCTGTTTTGGAAAAGTATCATGTGAAGTTGATGGCACGTGGTGCATGGTAATCAAGCGGCGTTTGATAAACGATTTCGGCCAGGGGCATGTGGCAAGAGTAATCAGGTGGGCAGTGTGGCAATGGGGATGATGATTTGGTTTTTGGTAGTCTTGCCCTGGTCACTCTAAGGACTTAACCTTGCAAGCCTTTGAACTGGTCATACTTGCAACCACATGGGTGGAATGGGACGGCCCTAGTTGACTAAGTCGCTAAGGACTCACTTGTGGAGCCTCGAGTGTCGATTACACCTTTTGTGTGATTGTGCGGGGGGCGTATCGTGGGCGTGGCGAGATACCCATCTAACGGTGTGTTGGTCCCATACTTCGCCTTGGCTAAGGGAAGGGATGGTGTAGAGCACGAACCGGAGAGGACCACCTGTGTTGTTTGAGGCTTAGAAAGGCTTTATTCTGAGGAACTTCGCCTTTGTGGTGTTTGGACTGTATCTTGTGGGTAAAGTGCATAACCTCTGCAGAGTGTAGAATCTATTTAAATAAGCCGAGTCCACAGTCTTTGGACAATGCTCGGGAATTACGATCAAGGGTTAGACTTTACGAAAATAACTTGGATTTGAAAAGTTGGGTTGGTTTAATAATGGAGATGATGGAAATGTGGTTTAGGATGGGAAAAATGTTTATTAAACTTTTGAAAAGTTATTTATGTTTTACTTGTTTCTCTTTGCTTTCGAATCTACTTATATTACTTTTCAAAAAGTCATTTCTTGCAAATATACCTTGAGCTATTCCTTTGTACCAAGCCATGCATATAGCTATTAGACTTGCATTCTGTGCATGACTTCTTTGAGTGCTTTATGTACTCACCCCTTGCAAAACAAACAATCACCCGGTGAGCAAAAGTCTACCTGCGTCGAAGAAGAAGAAGTTCGTGAGAAGGCGATTATCTAGGAGTCGAACCACATCAGGTTGCCTGTGGCGTATTGATGGGATTCACCGATGTTCTTCGTTCATTCTTTGCTTATTTGGAGTTGAAGCCGTCAAGGCTTCGCAAATGTAAGGTTGACCTTAAGGTCGCTCAATAGTTTATATTCTATTATTGAGTTATTTTTACTATTCCGCTGTGTATGATTGTGATATTCATCTATGTTGAGACTGTGTGCACTAGCGTGATCCTGGACTAGTGCTGAATACACAGAGGGTCCGGATTTGCAAATTCGGGTCCCGACAGTGTTGTAGATTACTCTATAGCGAGAATGATTAAAGGTATTAGTGTACATGCTTAGAATCGGTTGCTTTGCTTTAAAAGTGCTTATGATCCCCGATTATGTTTAAAGTTTTAAACCTTGATTCATAGTTAAAACATTAAGATGATGTAGACTGTTGTTATTGTTAAAGGAACTTTGCTGGTTGTTTAAAGATGTTCTAATCTAATGGATTAATAGAGAAATTTAATCGTGTTGACTAGTGACTTTAATTTGGAAGTTGATTAGAGTTGCTATTTACGTTGTTGCAAACTACTAGTATATTTGGAAGTATGCAATTGTGTCTCTACAATGCTAGTATTGATATCAATTGAGAAGACATAAGACTTATTCTTAATGATGTTATTAAGGGCAGTGTTAATGCTAGTATTCAATCTATTTTAAATAGGGTAGCTAAAAGTAATGTTGTTGGTTGATGATTATGCCCATTTGTTTTTATTGATGACTAAGTAGTGGTGGTAACTGTTTAGATTACTCGTTGGAAAACCATGGTTAAATAGAGGAAAATTTTAACATGTTGCGATGGAGTGAGCTTTGGATAATTAACCTGATGTAGAATTTTATCCTTAATGGATGTATGTCTTAGAATCATAGTTATGAATTTTATCGTGTAGAGGTAATACTTATTTGTTGAAGTCATTTTATTGACTGAACGAGTTTTAATCGTCACGATGTTGATGTATGGATGGTATAAAATTGATACGTTAATCATGCTTAAGAATCTGTTGAAGTGCTATGTTTCAAATTTAGAATAAGATGTATTATGTTTTGGTGATCCGTGGGGATCATGTCAATGTAGTCTTGGTTGGGTGCCTTTTTGATAAGCATCATAAACCCTAATTAAAAGTGTTGAGAATGGTAACTAGAGGAAGAATTTGTTGTGAAGCTTTTGGTTGAATTGTGTTGGGGCTCCTCAGGGAGTAGATAGTGATTATTGAAGTCTTTTATGGAAAGCGTAGTGGAGTACTAGAGATGGTTCTTTTTATGCTGAGCTTGTGTTTAAAAGCTTTTGGACTGGTTTGGTTGTTTGCCATTTTGGTTGAAGGGTTTTCGGTCAAGGTGTTCCATATGCTGTGTTTCAGAATTTCCCTAAAACTCGTAGAAATTGGTGCAAATATTTGGTTTTGGCTAATTTGTTTAGTTGGTGCTATGAGTATGGATTTACACCCCAAAATTTTTTGAGTGGATCGCGCCCTTTCGCGTTCGCCCTGCATTATCTTTTGGAATAAATTTTTAAAGGAAACAAATGGACATAGAGGGGTATGTTGGAAAACTCACGAGGTTTAAATTGTAATCTTTTCTTTGCTAGAGTTGGAGTTATTTGGAAACATCTGTGTAGAGTTTGCAAGTGCTTCAAAAGGTGGTTTTGTGGATGTTTCATCGGCGATGCTGTTAGTGAAGTGTTCTCTTTTGAAAATGAGTTTCCCTTTCTCTTTGAGAAAATCTATCGTTGGTGGGTTCTGGTATGATGTGGTGCCTTAACTGTTAACTATGCTGCCGTCATAGTTTATATGAATTAGCGCAACTCTCGATGTTATTCGAGATTTATTCATGTGATACCGAGAAAGAAGTCATTATGTGAATGACTTTTCGGTAGTGTTGTTACATGATGAAGGAATGGTGAAAAGTAAACAGGATATCGTTTTTAGATGTTAAATGATAAAAGAGTCGTTGAGCCAGGTCGGTGAGAAAGTCATATATGGAGATATGACTAATCCGGAGTGCTCTTGAAGAATGTGCATTCATGACATGAAACGAGATTTCCCTTGCTTCCTAGTATGAAAGGAAAGAATGAATAATTTGTGGTATTTTGGCTGTGGTGTTAGAAGTTTGAGTTTTCTTTGCGATTTGGCTTAGAAAAATGAAATGTGTGCTCTTTGGATGTTTGCCGGATCCTTTCCAAAGTGGTTTTAGCGCTTTGGGGTCTGAGTTGTTGTAGGTGGACCATTTGGGTTCATGATTATGGTTGAGCTCACTCAATGATTGTACTCTTATTCGTGGTCCATTGAGTGGAAGGTTGTGTATGACTCAATGCAAACCTTCTTGGAGAATTGCGTCGTTGAGATGTTCGTCGGTAGGGTTGATTAAATTATTAGTGGATCACTTGGTGGTTGCTAGTGATCAGTTTTTCCTTTTGAAGTGTATTGGATCTTTTGTCGTTGGGCAAGGAGTGAGTTGTGTCAACCGCAGAGGAACGTTCGGTCGTTTCTGTTGAGCGAGTCTTAAGGATCCTGGATATAAAGTAGGTTGTTCCTTCTGGTGGTAATCTTAAAGCGTTATGTCTCTCCTGTTTCGCGTCGTCTTGAGTACAAGGAACCTCAGAAGAGAAGTTGGTACCATGTCCTTCTGGAGAGTGGCTCTGGTTAAAGGGATCGGGCACTTTAGTGCCAAGGAATGCATGGAATGAGGAGTGTGGAACCGTTTTCTTTTGTGGGCTGTTTGAGGATTTATCTTATCGATTGGGTCATGCCGAGGCCTTGTTTGAGTTCTTTGTGTTTCAATGTTTAGTAAAGTTCTCGCAAGTTTTGATTGCGAGTTACCATTAGAGCCGTTGGTCTTCGAACCTAGGCGTCCTGTCATCGAGTCTCGATCAGTGTAAATTCCAGTGGTTTTATTCAGAGAAGCGACCTGGGAGTTGAAGTCTCGCGGGGGCGAGCTTTACCCAAAGCTCTTTTCTTCAGGTTTGAACCGCGAAGATTAGATCTCCATGTGTTGTTGGTTTGGCGTAGTGGCATGTCTTGGATTCGAGGTCGAATCATGTTGAAGGAGGGAAGAATGTGACACCACGGAGTGTCGTAACCTTATTTAATGTGCATGATGACGTTAAAAACATTATGAAATATGGTATTGGAGGTTAAAACCATATGGTATGAGGTTTAATCGCGTTTCCAGGCCATTTCCGGGAGTTTGGGCCTTTCCGAGGGAGTTTGGGCCTAAAAGAAGGGGTTGTGGGCTTTGGTGGGATGGAGTATGAGTCCATTTAGGACTAGGATTCCTGTATGGGCTGGTTTAAGGGGCTCCCCCTGCCCCCTAGCTGCGCCCCACCTCCCCTTGTGTGCCCCCACACCCCCCTTGAGCCCTAGCCGCCACCCCCCCTCTCTTCCCCCCCTTGGCCGTGCGCCCCCTCCCTCTTGGCCCCTTGGCTCCCCACCTCTCCACCACCTCTCCTCCACACCTTGTTGCCCTATGGTAGCCTCCCCACCCCTGCACCTCAAAGATCCATCCGTTGGAGCGAAGAGCGAGGAGCGATCCGGGAGGAGATCTAATGGGTTTTCGTGCGTCGGGCGAAGGTATAGCCATGAGATTCCTTGGGTGTCGGGACCCGAATCTGCAAATCCGGACCCTCTGTGTATTCAGCACTAGTCCTGGAACGCGCTAGTGCACACAGTCTCAACATTGGTAAATATCACAATCATACCAAATGATACTAATAAAGTACTTTAAATAATTAACCAAACTGGTTGCTCGACCTTAGGGTCAAGTTACAAATATACGCCACGCAGGGCGAAACTTAATAAAGAGAAATAACTGCAGCGGAAAAAGTAAGATAACATCGTGGCGCCATCCAGTATACCACAGGCAACTGACTGGGCTCGCTTCCTAGTTAGACGGTTCCTCTGGGAGCTTCTCCTCCAAAGCTTGTATAGACTCCTCTTCAACTGGTGTTGTATTGTGGCAAGGGTGAGTACTTGGTACTCAGCAAGTCATGCACAGAATGTAGGCTAATATACTACATGCATGGCTTGGTACAAAGGAATAGCTCAGGTTTATTTGCAGTAAACAGCATTTGACAAGTATCATAAGTAGATTCGAAAGCAGTAGAAACAAGTATAAGATCAATAACTTTTCCAAGAGTTTAATAAACATCTTTCCCATTCCTAATCCACATTTCCATTAACGTCATTCTTAAACCAAACCAAAACCTTTTTACGTCCAAGTTATTTTCAAGAAAGTCTAACCCTTGACTGTAATTCCCGAGCGATGTCCAATACCGCGGACACGGCTATTCGAATAGATTTTACACTCTGCAGAGATTATACACTTTACCCACAAGATATAGTCAAACACCACAAAGGCGAGTGTCCATAACAAAGTCTTTCGGAAACTTCTAACAGCACAAGTGGTCCTCTCCAGTGATTGCACACTAACCCTTCCCTTAGCGAAGGCAAAGTTTAGGCCAATCCACCGTTAGATGGGTACCTGGCCGCAGCCCCGGTACGCTCCCCCGTACAACATACACAAAGGGTGTAGTTGACACCCAGAGGTCCCACAGGTACGTTATTAGCAACTTAATCAACTAGGTCCGTCCCATTACGGACATGTGGTTGCACGCTTGACTCAGTTCAAAGGCTTGCAAAGTTAAGTCCTTAGGGTGACTAAGGCAAGACTACCCGAAGAACCAAACCAACATTCTCGGTGCCACAACTGGCCCACCTGATCAATCTTGCCACATGCCCCGATCAAAAGCTATTTATCAAACCCAGTTGATTACCATGCACCACGTGCCATCAACATCACAACACATGATACCTTTCCAAACAGGTTCAATATATCATTAAGTCAATATTAACATTTGATTGTCCAAAATCATGTCACGTGGCAAGGCTAAGCATACTACATCGGTCTAACTACCCATGTTGGCAAATTAATAACGTCCAACTAATAATTCACAACTAGGGTGACAAGGGTCATGGCACATATTTAATTAACCAAGGTGTCATACAGCAATTTGGCATTTATCTAATTCCCCGGAATTAAATAAAGTATTTTCTAATTAAACTAGCATGCAATAAATTGAATCATAATATGTTTCAACATAGGATCAACATGGTCAAAGCATAACTTGCCTTCAAAGAGTACTTGTTCTTGGTCCTGAGCTGGCTCCTGGGTCAACACTTCACCTTCGAAGCCTTCGGGCACTTCAACGTCTACTCGTAAAGCGTGCAAACAGTAAATAATAAATAAACAGTAGACAAAAAGTGTCCAAACATCCAAATAAAGTTCATAAACAGAGAGAGCATAATTTTATGAATTTTTAGAAACTGGAATCGTCAAATTCGGAGTTTAAATGCAAAAGATACAAGCATTTAAAGTTTAAATAATCAATTAAATAATATTACAGAGAGAAACTTTAGTCCAAAAAATTAAATAAAATTCATCATTAGGTAGATCTCAATTTTATACAAATTTAGAAATTTGAATCACTCAAATCGGAGTTAAAATGCAAAAGTTATAAGCGTTTGAAGTTTGAATCTAAATTTGAATCAATATTTCAAATTAATAAATCATTTTCTTTTTTCGGAAATTCTTTTATTGCGTCAGTAGGAACACGTGTCGGCACCTGATTGGGTGGCTGACGTCAGCCGGTCCACGGGCTCAGCCCAAGGCGTCTGATAGGTGGGACCCACCGATGACGTCATGGGTGACGTCACGGATGCGATCGGCCGACACGCTGGTCCGACTTGTCGGTGACTCCACCGCAGACGCCGCGCTGCGTGGCGCGGTGGTTCGGCTCCCTGGACACGTGGCACGATCGTGGCCGTTGGTTTGAAATCCGACGGCTAGGATTGGATTTGGGCCACACGCGTTTGGGGCGCACGTGGTTGATCTGGGCCGTTGGATCTTGATCGAACGGTCCAGATCCAATCTAGTTCACACAGGATTGGGAAACACGTGACTCATCGCAGCCGTTGGATCTTGATCTAACGGCTGAGATCTAACCTAGCCTGGTGCAGTTCTTGCTACGTGGCACAATCTAAGCCGTTGGATCTAGATCCAACGGTTGGGATTAGATCTGAGGATTAGAACGTGGATCTCACCGTGGTGTGACGTGGTGCGATCTGGGCCCTTGGATCTGGATCGGACGGCTGGTGGAGCTCGGGGTCCGGTGATGGCTTGCGGCGGCGCTGGTTCACCGGAGACGGGGACGGCGACCACGGCGACGGCGTTGCGGGGCTCTTCCGGCGAAGTGAAGGGTCGCTCCGGGTGCGTCTCGACCTTGCGGTTCCAGATCTGGGCTCAACGGCGGCGGAGGACGGCGGACGGCGGTAGAAACTGCAGTTAACCGCGGCGGAACGCACGGTCAACTACGGCGCACTCATACGGGCAAACGGCGGCGGCTCAGGCGAGATGGCTTGGGGGCACGGGTGCGCATGGGAGAGAGGAACCCGGCGGTGGCGGTGGCGCATTAAATAGTGCCCTCGGCTTCCGTGAAACGCGCGGAAACAGAGGCCCACTCCGTTGCGGCGGCGGACTCCGACGGCGACACGGAGAAGGGCGACGTGGCACGCGCTCAGCCGTTGGATCAAGATCCAACGGCGCGCGGGCTTGGGCTCGGCTCTGGCTCGGGCGAGCTGGCTGGCTCGGTTGGACTCGGGCTCGGTGACGTGGCTTAATCGTGGCCGTTGGATCAAGATCCAACGGTCACGTGGGTTAGGGTTGGCCGAGCGGGTTCGACCGGGTCGGTTGGCTCGAGTCGGACTCGAGTCTGACTCGGACTCGGGTCCGGTCGGAGGAACAGTACAAACCCACTCGCAATTTCCCAGCGATTAAATAATCCAATTAATTCCCAGAAATTCATTTAATTCATTAAAAATAGCAAAAGACTCAGAAAAATTCTGGAAAATATTTTAAGGCATTTTGGACTCAAATAAAATATTTCCAACAAAATTTTATTTGCAAAGTTAAATTCTTTAATTATTTCAAAAGGGAATAAATTCAAATAAATTCCAAATAAATCCAAATAAATTCCAAAAAATTCCAAAAATTCACCAAAGTGCCAAATCACACAGGATTTTAAGAAAAGCAAAATTTTGGGGTGTTACATTGGGGTTGGGCTAGGTACTGTTCTAAGGATCAATATCATGTTTTTAGATCAATTGGTGGTGCTGGAATTGATTAGATTACATGGATTCTTGAGTTGGTCACGTTCTCTGTTTCGGACAGCATGAGCAGTCGACCTAGGGTTCGGTTTTTCGTCAATTTAGAGTCCGAATTTGGACGTCCGACTGTTGAAGAAGTTGTAGGTAATTTCAATATCTTTCCGTGGGTATAAAGAACGTTAACTTCCGATCAGCCGTTTGAAAGTTATGGCTGTTTTACCGAGCGTGTTAAAATCTGTGACGTGATTGGAACAGATCTCGGTATTTTGTAGATTAAACAACTTTAGAGTCCGAATCAGTCTTTCCATTTACTTAGAAAAAGTTGGGAAATTTCCTAATCTACACGAGTATGTACTCGTTTAATTGATTCGGAGTCCCAGAACTCAAGTTATGCCTTTTGGAAGGCTGCTGTCCCGACGGGACAGAACCTCTGTTTTTGGGTTTTGCGAGTAGTTGGCAATGTCGGGGTAGATGAGGGTTTGCGTACTATTTTGTGATCATGATTTTGAGTGTGTGGTACCTATGTGCAGGTGGTGTGACCCCGGGAGTGCCTTCTACTTCCCGCCAATCCGTTGCCCGTGGTTGAGGCAAGTGTATTGTAATGGATAGCGATTTGTAGGTTGCTTGTTGAGACTAAATGAAAATGGATTATATGATATGATCACTTGCCATGCTTTAATGATTGCCAATGATATGAGGAGTATGCTTATTATGTTATGATGCCATGTGTTAATGTACAAGTTAATTATGATGTTGGCATATTTGCATACATGGCATGCTACATGGCCTGGGCGGTGAGAATGTCATAACTAGTCCGGGGAAGGTCGGTGAGTAAGTTATGACTTTTCCGGAGAGCCAATGACTTACCGAGGAGTAGGCACCCTCCATCTTCGGGATGGAAGGGGGGAGAGGGTGCACACCGACGGGTGCGTACTCAACCATACCGGTATGAGTTTCCAAGGAGATATGAGCATCGCATCGCATTGCATTGCATACATGATGATGATGATAATGATATGTGATCATGAATGAGATGGTTTACATGATGTGAGATATTATTGCCATGTAATTGTTCTTGTTGTACCATTACAATATGCTTGCTGAGTTTTGAACTCACGCTTGTGTTTTCTTGTTGTTTTAGGTACCTTGAGACCGGCATGCGGGGAAGGGAAATAGTCACACTTACGCACGTAGCTTCACTCATTTGATTCCACCAGTCATTCATTTAGTCTTTGATAATAAACTGTGTGTGATGATTTAGTCTTTGATAATAAACTGCGTGTGATGATTATTGCTTTAAGGTTTAGCTTTGCTAAATGATAGTCTTATTGTCCGTTTGACTCTTGGAGACATTAAATGCTTGAAACTAGACTTATATGGTTGTTAAGTCTTTAGTTATTGCTGTTTTAGTTGTCTCTCATATTGCCATATATTGCTATGCTGTTGTTGCTCCTTCAAATCATGTTAAAACAAAGGAGATGCTGCCGAAATCTCAGGTTTTAGCATTTACTGCTTTGCTGTAATTTACCTTAATTCTTGGTATTTAGATGTTGTTTAGCTTATGTTTGGTAGCATTCGGGCATACTAGATGCCGGGGTGTTACAATGGGACAATGCGAGAATGTTACATTCTTATGTATCATCAGTGTATCTCATACATAGTAGATGTATGATCCTTAGACCTGAAATTGTCATATTTCCTACATGTGTAATAGTTTACCTTGGGGTTACCAAACACTATTTCCTAAACGGATAGTTATAAAGGTAGCTTTCATGTTTACTATGAAACATGCAGAGGGAAGTGAGCAGTCAAGATGGAATTTGCCACTCCAATGTAACGGAGATATATGTCTAGGCCACTCATGTGATATGATTAAGGAAGTGCATGGCCATGCCGTGATTGAGAAGTCAATCACAACTTATTAATATATCACGGATACGAGAGATGGATTGAACTGTCAAAGGATGACAAGTTTCTCACCTTGAGTTCGATCTTCATATAGTTTGGCAAATGGATTATTACATCAGTACTTTAATCATATGCGTTTGGGAGTTGGCGTGCTCTACAAGGAGCCACTACCGACTATTGGATCAGAAAAAGGGTTTTCCGAATCCATGTCCAAATGCGCATGAACCTACAAGGTCACACACTTAACGGGCTGGGACGCATTAATTCGGATTGGATCCGTAATTAATGGACCTCGTGGGCTTAGCGCGTAGATGGGCCCTGACTGCCTAGGGTTTCACCTCGTGGCTATATAAGGAGGGTAGGAGGCTAGACGCAATATACACTTTCGTGCGGTTTAGAGGTGTTTCGCCAGAAACCCTAGCCACCTCCTCTCGTTGCCCCTGCCGAGCGACCCGGTGCTTGCACACCGACGCACGGCGTTCCATCCCCGGACGGGTGGACTGCTGTGGTGACGCTGCTGCTACTACGGCGTGGCGAGGACGATCCACTACAATGACGTGCGAAGGATTCCGCAACTGCGCGTCTAGTGGTAATAGATCTATGATCCCCTTCTTGCGAGTAGCTTTTCTGGTTTGCGGTAGAAATTTTAATTTGTGCTAGTGTAGCATACCGCATTCCCCTACATATAATCAGCAGGATCTTTAAACAAAAAAACCATTGCAGCTCTTCATCGGCTGATCTAGAACTAGTGAAACTTTGTGTGCACCTTCCTATGGATATTAGGAACCTATTCCAACTTTCAATCACATGGATTGATGTTAAAGTTCTGACCTTTTTCCAGTTTGGTGATGGTTGCACTAAAACTGGGTCATACGTAGAAACTTCACCCTGAGCTTGCTCATGAGATTTTAATGATTAAGATAATCTTAGATGTCCTTCCACATGCCACAGCAAGCAAAAACACCAATGAACAACCTTTCAAACAAACAAGAACACGATCTACATGGATCTTTCTTCTTTCAAGCATAAAGATGGTTTCTTACAAAAACTGAAAAGAAGATGTTGTAGATTGTTGTGGGACCCCGGATCAGTTATCCAGAATCTCCTGTGTATTTCCGTACTAGTCCCAGATCAGTAGCTAGTACACACAGTCACAGTGATACATCATTGCCGAACATAACGAAACTTGTAATATAAATATTCAAGTATGGGCCACATGGCCACTTATTACAATACTCGGTCCAACGACCGGACACTCAAAACAATGGAAGCAAAGAAAGCAACGAGCGAACGCCACAACGCCACAAAGTAATTTACTAGGAACGCAACTAGTCTTCCTGGCAATCCTCCTCGACGAACTCCTCCTCCTCTTCAAAGATCTTGATAAATCTCGATGATTACAATGTTGGTGTAGCACGTGAGTACAGAAGTACTCAGCAAGTCGGGAAATTATGATCATGAGGGGCTTTCCAAAGGAAGCTTAATAGGGTTTATTTGCATAAAGCCACATTTGATTAAATCATACTTAAGTAATAAATTTCACAAAGCATATTTTACAACTCTTTTGTAATAATTGAATTATTTATTATTGTAGTGAGGTTCTATCCACCATCACTAGCATTAAGGCTCTATCCGCCAACAGTTTAAAAGATCAAAGTTAATCATGCGACTCCATCCGTCAAAGGTAAACAGTGTTCTATCCACCTGGTTGGCTCTTTCCGTAAACAACGTTCGAGAGTTCTAACCACTCCCGAACCCCAAAACAAAACACTTTTTGGTTTTAAAAACAAAAACAAAGTCTACCAATATGAAAGCATCTCTTGCTTTGCCCTTGACCAGTAGGCACGGCTTATTCGAATAGTTTATACTCTGCAGAGGTGTACAACTTTACCCACAAGACAAGATATACCCGTGTTGCCATGCAATTAACACACTTCCTTAGGTGTGCCGGCAGGACATCTTGACAAGGCCGTTACAATGTATCTACCTAGCTAGACCCACCACGAGGTTTCACCGCTGTTAGGGTTCCCTCCACCCAGATCTGAAGCCCCTCTTGCGCCAGTGTGAGCAAAACAACATCCACAACAATGCCTCCGTCAGGCTCTCACACAACAACCGAGTGGTGAGTCTAAACTAGGCTTCTACAAATTAGTGAGCCAGTCGTACCATTATAGACATGTGGTAGTACGGTTATGCTTAAAATGGCAATCATAAGCGTCGGTCCTTATATGACTTGGGGCGGTACTTTGCACAACAGATCAAGACTTGATCCGCTTCCACCCGACATTCCAGCCGCCCAAGTCGAAATCATTTTACTTTTCTTTTATTTTAGAAAACAGGACCAAAATCATAATAATAACTTTCAAATCACATTTAATAACATTCTTTTTGAATAATCCCACCCATGGGTTGTTTTATCGGAAAAGGTCCTAAGCAATTCTACCGTACTACATAGCAACGGATACCATATCAGCATAGGCATGGTATAAACAAAGTTCTAGGGTTACAATGGGTATGATTAACAATGCCAAGGTGGAATTAACAAATTCGGATTAACTATCACTTATATTTGACATATTTCGTTAAACATAGCCATGCAACTTTATAAACAATTTAAATCATTTTGTAAACATAGGAGCAAAGTGCATCAAGGAGACTTGCCTTGATTCTTGTGGCGGTGTCGAACTCGGAAGGCTCGACGGCGAAATCGGCGGTCGCGGCGGGATCGTCGACTACACGCAAAACGAGGCAACAAATAAATAACAGAAAATAAATAAAATCCAAAAATTATAAAATTAGTACTGGCAGAAAGGTCTTGATTTTAGATGAATTTAGAAATTTGAATGAGGTCAAACGGAGTTCGGATGAGGAAGTTATGAGCTTCCGAAGTTTGAATTTCGAATAAATCGAAAACCGGGAATATTCCGGGAATATTCCCTCTCGGGTTTGACTGGGTCAAAGATGGACTTTGACCGAGCTTTGACTGCGTTGACTGGCTTTGATCAAGCTAGGGTCTATGACAGTGGGCCCCACATGTCATTGGGAGGGTAGCTTCTCCATGAAGCTTCCTATGCCATGGCAATGGAGGAGAGAGATTGAGGGAGAGAGAGGGAAGGGGAGGGGCGGCCGGGGAGGTTTCGGCGGCGCGGGAGGTCGCCGGCGGCGGCAGCGGCCGGCCGGCATGGTGGCGGCGACGGCGGCGGCGGCGGCGACACGTGCTGGCGAGAGCCTTGTACAAGCGGCAGCGGCCGGCGGCGGCAGCGGCGGCAGCGGCGACGGCGGCGCAGCGGCGCGGCCGGCCGGCAGCGGGCATGCATGCACGCACGCACAAGGAACAGAGAGCTCCAAAAAAAAAATGAAAAAGAGCACCTCTCCTCCAAAATTCGGATTTTGAGCCCAATTTTGCATGAAATTGACCCAAACAAAAACTAGGATCATCTAGAGAACTCCCTTAAGATCATCTAGGAGGAAGGAATTGGATTGAAACTCACCGGAACGGATGAATTCGACGACGAGCAGCTCGGCCGAAGCGAGCAAAACGCGAAATTCGTCGCCCACGATCGATGAAACCTAAAATCAATGGAAGGATTAGAATCTAGACTCCCTTACGAACTCAATGAAACAAGCGGTGAGAAGAATGGACCACCGAGGAGGGAGATATGAGCAAGAACACGAGGAACGCGAAGAACACGAGAGTTCGTCGGTTTTCTTGATCTTGCGGCCGATTGGGTTTGAGAGGCTAACGAAGGGTTTCACCAATGGAAAGAGGACTCTTATACGGAGAGATGAGAGGTGGAATCACGCGGAACGGATTAGAAACGGCCGCGCAATCTCCAAAAGAGTGGATTTCGGATTTCACGCAACCGTTCAAAAATTAGCGAGATTTCGGGGGCATTATCCCCATGGATAGGAAGAGGAATCCGTTGTGATCCCAACGGATCCGACGGTGATTGATTTGGAGTTGCGTGGAGGGAGTTAGATGGATTTAAAGAAGGCTTCCACCATTGTTGCTTGCATGGAGCTCCAAAGTTCATGAATGGCTAGAGGAAGAAGATGATGAATAGTGACTGCCACGTGTCACTTTCCTATTGGCTCTCTTTTACGTAAATGATTCGCCCTAGAGAAAAATTAGGAAAAATGGCCTAAAAATTCCGGAAAAATTCCTAGAGCCATTTTAGAATATTTGGAACTCAATGGAAGTGTTTTGGTTGAATTTGGATGATTTTTGTGGAATTGAATAATCGGGCGCGGATCGCAGGCATTAAACAAAAGCCATGAGATAAAATAGGAACGGAGGTCCAAAAATCCGGGGAATGATTCCTAAAATCATTTCGGAATATTTGGGACATTTTAGAAGTGGTTTGGAGATTTTTGGAGCACTTTTGGACTCGGGTGAATTTTAAGATGCAGTGATCGAAAATCCGATTTTCGCCGGGAGGAATTAATTCCCGATTTCGAAGGGGAATGGATGCCAGGTTAATATAAACACCAAAGAAACTCCAACTTTTGAATTTACTTTATTTTAATTAGGTTTTTCTCCAGAAAGCCGAAAACGAGGATGTTACAATTGTCTAGATGATTGGGATATGATCTATAAAAGATTCATCCAGTAATCTTTTATCCATGGCATAAGATCCAAAAGCACTTAGAAGAAGGGAAGGAAATCCAAAGTGCAATAAGAGAAAATGCAAGAAGTAAATGAAATTTCAAAATATAGAAGATATTTAATATTGCATTGCTTTGAGAGGAAGGTTTACAAAGCAACACTACCAGCTAGGCAAAGCTCACATGAGCACAAGAAAAAAATAAAAATCCTTTCTAAAGACTTCCAAACCCCTTAGAGTTGGAGGCATCCCTCCACTCATTTATTTATAGCACTCTAGGAGTAATGTCCACCCTTAGATGGCCTCTTGTCCCCCAAGAAACCTCATCAAGGACTGAGATTCACTCTCTCACTCATACATGGGCTAACTTGCAACCCAATAGCATAATGGGTTTTATCCACACACACATTAACTTAGCCACTACTCCACCCGTGAACCCTTGATCCAACAATCCTCATTTGCTTGCGTAGGCCTTAAGTTAGCATCTCAACCATCCACTCCTAGCCTCACTCATCCTCCGACAACACTTTGACCACTTGGACCTCAGCTCTCCCAGCCTAGTCCCGATCCCTGCCGCCTCACCATGACCTAGCTCTGACGTCCTGCAACCATCACAAACAAGGGAAACACATCACATTTGCTCAAAATGATATTCAATAAGTAATTAGCAAAACAATCTTACATCTAATGATCCCACCTTACTTCACAACCACATAAGAGTACCTTACTTCACAACAACATAAGTGTACCCCGACCTCTTAAGACTAAGAGCACATAAAACTCTGACCAGCCAAGGCCCCAATTAGTGAAGCCCCAACCACTTAAAGTCCCAACTACTGGTCTGGACACTCATATCAACTCAAATTGCTCAATCCAACACAAACACACTTCAAACTCATACCTGAGTACCACAAGCTCAAATACAGTCAATTACTCATCAAACACAAGGGTAGACCACCATATGATCTTTCAATCTTCCCCTTGATGAGTATATTGACAAACACTGAAAAGGGATTAATTTGAGTTTGAAAAGATAAAAGAAAACAATTTGATTGCAAAACCACACTTGGTCCAAATGCAATAGAAAGCAAAGATTGTGACCAAGTTGGCAAGAAAGATTTTAGAGCAAAAGAACTAGTTTTTCACAAAAGCTCTAAAAATTACCAAAAAAAAAGCTCAATTTTGCAATTTTTCTCATGATCCAAAGAAAAGAATAATTTTCCATGATCATGAAAAAGCTTATTCTCCCCTATTTCTAATGATGCCTTTTCACAATTTCTCCCCTTTTTGCAATATAAGCATCAAAGAAAAGCATGTATGCATGAAATGCATCCTAAATGAACTTTAAAGATTTTCCAAGTGACTATTTAGACAAAGTACGATACCAAGCTGCTTAAGTTCAAGTTACGCCAAGTTAAGTCATTCCAATTGCATATTTTAATTTTTGTTAGCTAGCAAGAAGTTGTGCTATTTGTACATAATTTTAACCAGAGCAACACATATCATAATTTCAAGACTAAAAGCAAAGCTATACAAGTAGTAAATGGATATACTAGAGTTCAACCTAGTCAACACATTGGGAAGCCACAAGTGCATAAGAGACCCTCTTAGTCAATCGTCTTTTCAACACAAAATTTAGAGTTTAACGCACACAAAGCGGTTTAGAGAGCTTATCTTAGCGAAACACATCCTCGACTAGGAGCCACAAACAAAAACTTTCTATCTTCACTCTCCTCAACAAATCATGAGGTTTAGAGAGTTTATCCTAGTGAAACTCAACCTTGACTAGGATCCATCGACAAATGTCTACTAGGCTTCACTCCCTTCCTCAATTTTGGTTTGCATTTTTTAATTTAATTGACTCAAGCCATATTCAACCATCTCAATCAAGAAGCTTAAAAGAGTGGTCTTGGTCATACACAATATATCATAAGTTCATCCCAAGTGAAATGGAAAGCAGTCTCGTGAATGCAAAGTGTTAAGATCAATTTAAGCACACACAAGTCAAATTTTCTTTAACATTTTGACGATTCTAAAATACATCAAACCAGCTTAATCCAATTTACTCTAGAGACTTTAATAGAAATTCAGGATTTGACAAGACCTGGCATAAGCACCTAGTGAAGAAATCTAACAAGTAAAAGCCACAAGTTTTCATTAAAGCTCAATTTAAAGGTTCAGCAAGCTTAGCATGATGAATTAGTACAATTTAGAAAAAACTAAGCTAGGAAAGATCCTCAGAAGAATAGCAAGGTGCACAGTATGATAATTAATTCAATTGCATAATAGACAAAGCTCAGAAATAGAAAATGAAGCTCCAAAACTTAGCAATTAAGGAAGGGGGGAGAGAGAAAGATTAGCTCTTTGTTGTTTCTTTAGGTTGAAGAAGACCATCCCTCAGTGAGAGGGAATTTTTATTTTCAAATTAATTAATCGCTGAAAATAGAAAGGTTTTAGAAAATACCAAATAAGGTTCAAAAATTCTATAAAAACTCTCAAAAATACCTGGAGATATTTTGAACTTAAAATATTTATTTCCAATAATATTGGGGTTTTAATATTACTATAGTAAACCTTTTATGAATCTAAAAATAGCAAATGTATTTAAAAATTCGAGAAAATTCAAAATTGAATATCAAAAATTCAAAAATAATAATTAAACTATAATATAAATTTTTTAGGGTGTTACACCATAGCTTACTAAGTTATCTAGGACTAGCTTTGCATATTAAATGGCCAGAATAGTACGGACATTTCGGAGAAGTTTGCTTAAAGGGGCTCCTCACCAAGGTGTTGGAGCTAAAACTTGCCAATACAATGGTGCATGTCTTACTATGGGGGAATGGTTATGACAGAGATGGATTTTTATTAATATTATGTGTATAAGAATTTATTTTCGTCGCCGTAGCGAGGGTCAACAGCCACAGGGCTGATGCAAAGTTTGGTTTAGATGATATAACAGTTTTGTTATGATCGCTTAGTAGCACACCTATCACTACACCATGCCCTAAATATACCGACAGCTTGTCTGTCGCTAAAAGCCACCTATAGCGACAGCATGTCTGTCGGTAAAGCTTTTACCGACATAAAAGAGGTGCCGGTTTAAGTCCTGTCGGTAAAGGTTTTTAGCGACAGACAAATCTTTAACGACAGACCATTTGCCTTTGATTTACTACTTTTACCGACAGACAAATCTTTGCCGACAGACACCTTTTACCGACAGACAAAGCTTTTACCGACAGATGTGGTGACGCTAAAATTAATTTTCCATTTTTTTAAGCACTTACAACAGATGACTAGGCACTGCAAAATTCTTGCTAATACTTTCAACAGCTGAAAACATCTCCAATCGAGATCAACAATCATAACACCGCAACTAAACATCCACACATTATCACTCAAGAATATCAAAAAGAATTTATTCCATTCCAGTTATATTAAGATACAAGTCCAGTACCATCTTTTTACATCAACACTGACAGTTAAAAAGAAATCACAGAATCAATACACGTCTTCACAAATAGCAGATTTCACAAGTCCATAAAGAATGATCATTTCAAAACCAGTCCAATACATATAAATATATACATCAAAATTTGGCGCAGAGCTCGAAATTGTTGGCGCTGATGTTGATGGAGATCACGAAGTTGTTGGCGCTGATGTTGATGGAGATGCCGTATAAGAACTTGGCGCAGAGCTCGAAGGCCTCCTCACCGCCTGAGATGTCGTGGAGGGCCACGGGAACCAGCTGGCTGCCCTCGTCGCCCATGTGTGCGCGCCCCACCACCGGATGAAAACATATACTCCATAAGGTAACATCAGTAATTATATAGATTAGAAATTGTCATGATTACAAAAGATTTCATTAAGTAGCAGAAGGTGCACTAATCAATCTAGCTAGCTCTAGTTAATTGGCTACCAACAGATCCAACATATTGGTCTGGATGTCCAAAAGAATAGTACACAGTGGCATAACTGTCATGATTACAAAACATTACACATGCTGCCAACAAACTAGAAGAATTGGCGTGAGTAACATATATTGCATATTTGCATTTGCTTGTAGACTTCACAAAAAGATTCTTGCCCCTGCAAAAGAGTCATATGGTCATAAGCAACTTCATTTTTCAAGTCTCCAAGTTGGAGAAAAAGCTAAACAATCACCTTTTCAAATAAAGCAAAGTCACATGACAATTCACAAGTTGGTCATCTCCAGCAAATATAATTCCTCATGATATGGGTGTATACTGCTGCATGCAAATTGTGCGTGCATGATAGACTGGGATCTAATTGAGTCTAGTGCAATGTATCTGTTTTACAACTCAAACAATTACTAAATTTTGAGGAAATTAAAGGACAGGGGCCAGATGGAGCAACTAACATGGCAAAAAATACTATAAGGAAGTCCTAACATAAAAGTTTGTCTTAATGGACACAGAATTACTTCTGTATAAAGAGAAATTACATACCAAATCCAACTTCATCTGCCTTATATTGCTTTCTAGTGGAGCTACAATGCTACATGCTGGCTGTTTGGCTGAGGGCCTGCATGACAAATCATGAGTTTAAAGGAAATAAAAACAATGCTAAAGTCATATACAAGTTTTGGGTGCAAAATATTTTAAACCCTTGGCATATGCAGTGATGAAAGGTATATTTCTTATTAAAAATCAACTCATTTTTTGTCACAATTAGCCCATTTCTTTCCCTGTTTACCGCGTTGAGATTGAGGTCGCTTGTTGCAGCACTTCAGCTACCAATGTTAAAAAGATAGATTTAGATTTATTTGAAGGTTAGACATTACAGTTAAAAAACAATAATCTATATTCATATTCTATACCTTATTGTGTGGCCAAGCAATGGGCATATAGTGAGCATCAGCCATTGTTTTCATATCATCATACGGACGAGGGAGCAATGCATCTTTTTTCAACACAACATTCACAATTACTTCAAAATATTCAACACCAAGAGCTTGACCTCCCACTGTGTCGCTTGGGTCAGTTGACACAATTGTTGCTTTAGCAATAGGGGTGTCAGCTCTTAGGACAGCATATAATATAACATCCCTACCAACCTAAAGCATCCACAATTTATTTCAGCATAGGCACCAATATGAAATAATATTCAAATGAGTAACTAAGATGTAGGACTAGAAAGGTGAGAAAATTACAATGTTTTCTTCACTGTTTGAGGCTTCATGGCTTCTACTTGCGACTGCATTGTTCCTTGAAGGCATCCTTGGTGTGACAACTTTTTCCGGATAATGGATTCATTCTCATTACTATGATGCTCCTCCCGATGAAGATATGGTCATGAACATCGATACAAAAATAACTTGCAAACTAATAGACAAGGATGAAGATATGGAAGACACATTACACTAGTATGTCGTGAATTTGAAGCATTTTGTGATGTTTGTACAATCTGCACTCCTTGTGATTGTATCATACGTTCCATAAAGTCAAATCGCTGCTGCATTTGGTCCATGCGTTCTATGAGAGCGTTAAATTTTTGTTGAGTTTGTTGATGAGCTTCAATTTGTAGCTGATTTCTTGTTGACATTTTATTGCATGCTCCTGGTGTCCCCACATCTTGAGGAGTTGGCCCCTTTCCCAAAACGCGAACACGGCCTCTTGGCTCCTTCTCCCCACAAACATATGAAAACAAGTCACCCTCTTGGACCGTTTTTTCTTTCAGATCAGGGTAGTTTTCTGCAGCCTCTTTTAGTTTTTCCTACAAGGGTAATATTAACATAAGACAACAATATTGCACATGCAAGTTATGTCTTAAAAAAACATACAATTGTTGACTCAGCTTGTGGAATAGGTTCTCCATTTTTACGGGTATGCGTCATAATCCAGACTTCATCTCTTCTAGCTGCATGCCCAAGTTTCTCACCCTGGAACAAGAGGCCTAATATTAAGAAATATTGGCATACATATCAGATACGTAATCAACCTTTCAAGGTATATTTTATTTACCAATTCATGGCGAACACGAGCGTGGCTTTTGGTACCAGCTGTATGTAATGTACGCAGCTTTTCTCGATTCGCTTTTCCTCTTATTGCGCGGGCCTGCAACACAAACCATAAATAGAACTAGTTTTTCACCTACAACTAAAGCAAATAACATAGACATATTACCTCAGCTTCTGGAGATTTCCAATGGTTGATAAGCCATTCCCAATCAAGCTCATTAACCCTTTTGTCACGCCTTTCAATAAGTTCTTCATGAGTCAAAGTTGCATCAAAACATGTTTTCTTTAGATCAGCCTTAAAGTCTCTCCATTGCTTTGCTGCTGTTGCCATAACATAAGACATACCAGCTTCATCGATCTCATAATATGACTGTTTTAAGATAAAACAATTATTCATTCAGCAGGGTGTAGACAATAAAACAAGACAGCAGGGTGTAGACAATAAAACAAGACGACTAACAATTCCACCTACCTGTACAGCAGTCCACACTTCAAACTTCTTTTTTATGTCAACTTCTCTCCAATCATCGCAAGCAAGCGATATTTTCTTCCTCACCATTGTTCCAACAAAATTTGCAAATTCTTTAGAATCATGCCCTACAGGCTGACCATACTCATTAAGGGCAATTTTGATTTTTGGTTGACCCTCTCTAGAATATATATTGAGCTTTCTAGTGATGCCCCTTCCATTCTTCTTTGGTTGTTCATCAGGTTCAAGTTCTTCAATTTCTGCAAAATATTTTTAATAGTTGATCGACATCTATAAAA
This sequence comes from Rhipidocladum racemiflorum, assembly GCA_036346355.1. Classification (NCBI taxonomy): domain Eukaryota; kingdom Viridiplantae; phylum Streptophyta; class Magnoliopsida; order Poales; family Poaceae; genus Rhipidocladum; species Rhipidocladum racemiflorum. The sequence continues at coordinate 27,005,256 of CM070586.1, forward strand.
CTAAAATAGAAGCATGCATAAGCCTAATTTATATTTTAGGGTTGTTTGATACCTTCATTAGTATTAATGCCATGTTCCTCTGGTTGGTATTCAAGATCGTTATCGACATGACCGTCTTCATTTTGCTCTAAGTTATTTCTTAACCTGGACCGCAAGTTATGATTTCCACATGGTATTCCATTTGTGCATTCGATTGCCTAGAAAAGTTCATATACATGTCAATTTAAACATACAAATCGGAGGCTAGATTTAGAGATGGGTCATAGAATATTTGGCCTAAGATGTTACGGACCAATTAGCAATTTATCAATTTATCAAGCATGCATGGTATATAAAAGAAACCCGGCCTGACTTAACCACTATTGTCCTCTTCTTGCTAAAATGATGTATAACGAATGCCCTTATGTCATATGTAACCACTAGATGAATATGTGAGGGTGTAATAGATTTATTATTCCAAGAGTATGATATGTACTAAGTAATTATAATTTCTAATATAAGCACCACAGTTGGCTATGCTAGCTCCTGAAAAGGTGAATAGATCATGGGAGTTTGTCAGTATAGTCATGAAAAAATTGCCCATTGGAACTAAAGGTATCCAATTTACCTCATATTCTACCTTGTGCAAGGTCCCTAATACTTCTCCATCTGCCTAAACCTTGAAGCCCACATTTTTAGCTTTCAAAGGCAATACTAGTATATAAACACTAATTAATATGAAGCCAAAAACATATCCTCCCATCAAATGCTCAAAGAAGAAACAACCAAACCTCCTTACACTCCGCCATAAATCAGATGCATAACCATTAACACATATTTTATCATTCAAAGCCAGTACTACTAGAATCAAAGTTACAAGTCATTCAAATACCAGTGAAATAAAAAATAGAGCCTCCATTGAAATGCTAATAATACGTAGAAAGAACCAATTATCCTACCCCTCAGTTATTACTATAGCACCACAATAACCAAAAACAGGATGAAAAAATACCAAACTATCACATGGCCAGCAAAACACAGAAGCATAAGCACAAGCAATAACACAAAAACTATCACTAGGCATACAAGCATAAGCAGTAACAAAAAAAACCAGAAAGTTGCAGGATTTATCTACAAGAACATCCAGAACAAATTAACTCCTCTGAAACAAGTGTGTGCAGATCACTGACACGGATAACAGGTGAATATATTTGCTTAAAAAAATTGCTGACACGAACCAATGCTGTAGTAACATTTTCTGGTAATATCCTTCTAACAGCAAGTGGAAGTAAGTGTTGGAGAAGAACATGATTGTCATGACTCTTAAGCCCAATTATCTTTTTCTCATTGACAAGGACATTGCGACGTATATCAGATGCATAACCATCAGGAAATTTAACTCCCTTTAATACTTTACAAAACAATTTCTTCTCTTCAGGGCTCATTGAGTATGGTGCGGGAGGCAAATAAAATCTATCATCTACTTCAATAGGGTGGAGATCACTTCTTATTCCTAGGGCTTGAAGGTCCAAACGAGAATTTAAGTTATCCTTTGATTTCTTGTCTGTCCCTAATAATGTATTAATTATGTTATCACATACATTCTTCTCAATATGCATCACATCAAGATTATGACGCAAAAGCAAGTCCTTCCAGTACGAAAGTTTAAACCAAATAGACCTCCTTTTCCAGATTTTGATTAGCTCCCCATCACGCTTACGCTTTTTTGTTACCTTCTTTCTAGATGGATCCTTCCCATAAATTCCTTGCATGCCTTCATGCGCTTCTAGAATTTCTTCCCGAGATAGTGGAATAGGTGCTTTGGCCGAAGCTTCATTAACACCATCAAATGAATCAGCGTCATACCTAAATGGGTGCTTTGCACGTAGGAACCTACGGTGCCCCATGTAGCAAGTCTTGCCACCATTTTTCAACCGAAGAGAACATGTAAAAGAATGACACTCAAGGCATGCTCCTTCACCAGAGGTAGAACATCCAGCCACATATCCAAGACCTGGATAATCTGAAATGGTGCATAATATGGCAGCACGTAATTGGAAGTACTCACCCTTGGAAGCATCCCACGTTCTAACACCATGGACAAACATATCTAACATGTCATCAACTAGCGGCTCCGCAAAGACATCCATATCACTACCAGGAGCATATCGACCCGGGATTATCAAAGAAACAATGAAATTTGGTTGCTTCATACACATCCATGGAGGGAAGTTGTATGGAATTAGAATAAAAGGCCAAATACTATAAGAGATATTCATGGATCTGAAAGGATTGAAACCATCTGTAGATAATGCAAATCTAAGATTGCGACTATCGGAAGCAAAATCTGGATATTTGTGGTCAAAATCTTTCCAAAGAGGAGAATCTGCTGGATGCCTAAGCAAACCATCTTTTGTGCGCTCTTCGTCATGCCATCTTGTTAGAGCAGCTGTTCTTGAGCACACAAACAACCTCTGGAACCTTCTCTTTATTGGAAAATAACGAAGAACCTTATTAGGTACCTTGTGTATGCGTTTCCCATCTAAACTCTTCTTTTCTGATTTCCATCGAGAAGTTTTACACTTTGGACAACAATCAGCACTGGCATTATCCTTCCAATAAAGGATGCAATCATTTACACATGCATGAATACTGACATATCCAAGTCCTAAGCATTTGACTGTTTTCTTAGCTTCATTGCAGTTCTTAGGTAGTGTTGACCCTTCAGGGAAAGCTTCATTTAGTAGTTCTAGAAGTAGGTCAAAACTCTTATCAGACCATCCCCCAAGTAATTTGGTGTGAAGCAGTTTAACTATAAAACGTAACTTTGAGAACTTTGTACACCCAGGGTATAGCTCTTGACCATAATCATTAGAGAGCTTCCGAAGAGCATCCAAATCTCTGTTTGTTTGGTCTGAATCACCCTCATCCTCAAAATCCCCTCTATCATCTATTCCACATGCTATGTCACGAAGCAAATCAGAGATGTCATCATCCTCGCTTGGCTCCTCTACATCAGTAGCCTCATCATTGGCACCACAATTTTGTGAGGAGTTATCTTCTCCATGAAACACCCATATCTTGTACCCTTCTAGAAAACCCTCACATATCAAGTGTTCACGAACTTCACTTTTATCTCTCCATAATGAATTAACACAACATCTACAAGGGCATAGTATTTTGTTTCCTACTGATGAATTACTAAATGCATACTGTAAAAATTTGTTCAGCCCTTCCAAATATATGTTACTGTGCCTACATGTAATTTATCCATATGTATCAGTTCTGATTAAATAGGTATAAAATGTAGAACCAAAATAGTTTGAAGTCTTCTCGTTACCTAGGCTCATCCATCCATTGTTTATCCATTTAGCAACTCTGTAGTTTTTACTCACAGGTCAGCAAACCAAAATAGCCAGGGGTGAGTGATTAAGCATATCTTTAAAAAATAGAAATGTTGGAAAATAATAATTAATAATTGATATAGCTGCAAATGTAATATATATGCAACAATGCAGCTTATAATTCATCGCAGCCGAATATATGAGAAATAGGCGATCTTTTAACTTCTATTTACAAGCAGATTGATACATTACATCCTTTTATTTGTGGCACTTAGCCACTTATTCATATCATTTAGGTGAGAGGATCTCATGTTGGTTCATATCTACCAAGTTCATTTCTATATCTACCTTTAGTTTCTTTTTAACCTCCCCTCCCTGTATTTTCAGTTCTGAGACTGTCATCACTCCTCACTGTGAATTCAATGTTCTCACTCCATTTTGCTAGAGTCATAAGTTACCAGTGAGAGGGATTAATTAAACAACTTTGCAGTTCTAGATTAGAAAGGATAGCTTAGTGACAGCTCACAGAAGGGGATAACAAAATGACAAGAAAACAGAGCCCTCACACAAACTGATAGATTAAATAGTAATTTAACTTAGGTATGAACTATGAAGAAGGGTTACAGGCTCACAGCCTAAAAACCCATAACTAACATATAACTATTCTTACCTGATTTAGTCAAACGCAACTTTAGTCAAAGGTTTGTTGAAACAACCATACAAAGATGGATGCTTCATACTGAAATCAGAAGCTATCTCTGACATAGATGGAAACTTAACCAAGCATGAAAATTGATAAACCATGAAACAGGACCAAATATCTCATGCATCAACAATCAAAACACACCACACTGAACTTTCTCAATTAGTTTGACCCCCACAAGCACACATCATGTTGCATAATATTGTGCAAATACAATATCTGGAATTAATTAGTCTTGTACCTTCACAAATTAAATAGCTCAAAGAACCCACAAAGAAAAACCATCATGGAGTTGGATCAACTGCTATCTGAATTTGCATCATAACATGAGAAAGCAATCCAAAAACTTCCCATGCTTCTTAACAAAATCTGACCAACTAAATAGAACATTTAGGCATGGGAAAAAAATAACGCTGTTCTAAATGGGCCGAGGCCTCTCAAATGTTCGTAATAACCGAAGCAATCCAAATACTTCCACAGTTATCGATCCGATTCCACAGTTTCTAATCAAGCAACAGGTTTATTTCAAAAGCATGCTAGGCATTCACAGACCTTAGCTAGATGATACATATCATATATACATTCAAGAACACAATAGCCACCTGATACTGTAGCTGAACTTAAATATAATAGGTTCACCAATCTTGGCACTCTCAAAATAACACATAATACTTGATCAAATGTTTTATTCTATAAGACACAAAATATCAACAAAGCATCCATAAAGGCTATCAAGGGCTCGGCGAGCTTACCAGACTGAGGGGCAAGACTTGGGGCTAGGATGAGCGCCTGGATTTGGACTCTGGAGTCGAGACTTGGGGCAGGGCGACGAGATCACCAAAGGCCGCTCGGGGTAGAAGGCGATCGCCGACCGGACACCAGAGGAAGCAAGGCGATCAGAGGTGGCTCGGGCTACGAGGCAACCGGGGACGAGAGGAGGCAGTGTACCTCGAGGTAGAGCGGCCGCGGAGGTAGAGCGGCCCGGTGATAATGATTGATCTGAGGCGGGCGAACCTGCCGCAGTGAAGCGCTGGAATCTGGAGTCGGGAACTTAGGGCGGTCGCCCAGGATAGAAAGTCTTTGGCGGCTAGTCGTGACTAGGGAGGGAGGCAGCTCGGGATGCAGGGCAGCCAGCCACCGGCCAGTGCTCTTTGGGCGTCTTCTTGCCCGCAAGCTACCCCAGCGTAGCGTGGCCCTTTCTTGTGGCCGCTCGAGCGAGCCACGCCTCCGGGGGCTCGCCAGTGAGCTCCAGAGAACTTCGTCTTTGCTCGGCCTCGCCCAGTCCAGCGAGGCGTGGAAGCGGCCAGAAGAAGCGCAGTGGTGGCGCGGCCAGGGAAAGGAGTGGGCTTTAGGGTTAGGGTCGGGCGAGATCGAAGGCGCTGGGAGTTTGGAGGGAGTCGATCGGGCGATGCACTGAGTCGAGAGTTTGGAGGGAGGCGGCGGGCCGTGGGGAAATTGGGGATTTGGGGTACCCTAATCTAGGGTTTTTGCCGCCACTCTTTAGGGTAGAGATATCGCTTGTAATGAATTTTTTTCTGAGGATCTCCCGCGCTAGTGAATATCCATAAGGAAATAATCTTCAATGTAACTTTGGTTGATTCATAGTAAGATCTTCTTCACCTGATTTGATTATCGAAGTTCTAGCTTTGCATTGACTTTTCTCAGGATCATACACTTTCTTCTTTTTTCAAAACCTTTTGCACGTATTACCTAATATAAAATTCTTGTGGATTTTTCTTGTTATTAATGCAATCTCTATATAATTACCAAAATCCAAGCGATTCCTATCTTCTCTAGTACTGTTTCTAGTAGATTGTGATTTTTTCGTACTTATTAATAGTACTAATTACTAGGCTAATGCATTTTGGGAAATCAGTAGTTTTTGTTTTCTTACGTAATTCCTATTGGCGGGTCTAGTATCAGCGACAGACGATCTGACTATAGATATGAAATTACCGACACACATGGTGTAGCTATATGTCTATATCATTACCGACAGACAAAATGTCACTGTTTTGTGGAATTACCGACAGACCTGGTGTAGCTATATGTCTATATCATTACCGACAGACAAAATGTCACTGTTTTGTGGAATTAGCGATAGAAGCTCTGCCACAGACTTTTACCGACTGACAATTTGCCTATGAAAGTCAAGTTTTACCGACAGAGGTCTGTCTCTAAATCTAGGACGTGGTGTAGTGTATGAAAGTGTGTTAGACGGACAGCCTAAATTGATCATCTCTTGTGGGTAAAGCTGTACATCTCTATAGATTGTGAAACTATTTGAAAAGCCATGCTCACAATTATAAGCAACTTGGTACACCGACACTAAGTTAGTCTTAAATGTTTTTTTTTTGCAATAATTTGAATTGGAAAATGGTAGGTTGCCATGATATAGATGTTATGCTAGTGGATGGCTAGGAATAGATTGATGATCAATATCATTGAGGATTGTGACTTACCCATATTTATGTTATGTACTAGTTATTTATATACTTGATAACTACTCTTTAAAAATTCTATTGTAAAATATTACTTATCAGTATTGCAAACAAAATTTGCTTTATGCTGAAATTAATTTGTAAGTATAGTCTTTCTATTGATAAGCCATTCATATACTTATATTTGTGATACACTACAAGTCTTGCTGAGTATAAGTGTACTCACTTTGCTTGTTAATACTCGAGGGATGAATGAACCACTACCTCCGACAATTCTTACTTTTTTGTAGGTATCAGGGAACATGATGATGACCGTTTCTAAGGTATAATCTAGTTGTTTGCCTGTGGTTTTGGGTTGAAGAATACCACTGGGCTTAAGTGTTTTATTTTGCTACTTTTTACTGCTCTTTACTCGTGTTCATTCTATTTGGCTAGTAGCCCTTTTGTTATAAATACTATGTATCGATTGTATGTAAGGCTACTACATTTTAATATCTATGCTATGTTGTAAATATGTGTGCTAACCACTAATCATAGGACTAGTATGGTATACATATGAGACCCTCGGGTATTCTACGCCTAGTGGTCTCCATAGGGTAGATGGAAACTTTTGAAATTGCTTGCTCCTTTCCCTTATTTCCCAACATTACACACTTGCAATGACTATGTACCACATTTGTTAAGCAAATTCCAGCGAAGGAAGCAAATATTCAACACGGATACAAGAAAGAAGATTCCACAAATATTGGGACTCGGATTTGCAAATTCGACCTCTCTATGTATACCACACTAGTCCAAGATTAGCCAGTGCACATAGCTATAACAGCGATGTTAACACATCCATACCACAAATCCAAATAATAATAATTAATCAACAAGTACCGATCTTATGGCCAATGATTACAAATAAACAGTCACATGGCATTAATTTCAATAAAGTAGCAGCAAAAATGAAGTAAATAACAGTGAGATAAACCCATCCATTCACCCAACAGGCAATCGACTGGGATCACGTCCTAGTATTCTGAATCTCCTTCATCAAAACCCCAAGAAAACTACTCGTAGTCACCTTTTGCTTCTATGCACTCCTTTGTGGAATTTGAATGTTGCAAGGGTGAGTACAAATGTACTCCGTAAGTCTTGGGAAACATAATGCATGATAACTATACACAAAGTTAATCAAATGGAGGCTTAATATGGCTCATTTAGCATAATGCAATGTTTAAATTTAAATACAACTAGTAATTTCATAAAGCATCATTTGACCAAAAGTATTAGCAATAATTGAAATTAATGAGACATCTAATGAAACATCTTAATCACTTGACTAGCTCAACTGCCAACTAATGGCTCGAGAGTTCCAACTACTCACAAATTCCTCACTGACTCCAACTGTCAACTAATAACCCGAGAGTTCCAACTACTCACGGGTTCCTCACTGACTCCAATTATCAAGTAATAACCCGATAGTTCCAACTACTCATGGATTCCTCACTGACTCCAACTATCAACTAATAACCTAAGAGTTCCAACCACTCACGGATTTCCAAACCGTCATTTTTCTTTAAAACAAAACTAGAAAATTTACAGTGTGAAAAAGCATCTTACCCATCCTTGATCATGGGCACTGCTAATCGATTAGTCTTAACTCTGCAGGGTGTGCACAGCTTTACCCACAAGATGTGATTATCTTTAAATGTCCGTCAGACACACTTTTGAAGGTGTGTGACTAAGAAAATCATAAAAACGCCTTTAAACTGAACAACCCCGCTATTAACCTCACCCGCTAAGGTTTCAACGTCAAAGTGTTCTAATTGCCCAGTCGAAAGCCCCCTCTTGCACCTTGCAATTGTCTCCATCTAACACCCACATTCCTTCAACTGGCAAAGCTAATAACAAGACGCACAACTTAATTGGCCAGGTCTTACCCTTATAGAGTTGTGATTGTACAGTAGTGCTCGGTTTGAAATTATACATGCTTCGGTCATTAATTGACTTGGGTGAAACAATTTGAAAAGCCATGCTCACAATTATAAGGTCTCGTGCATCCTGCACCCACCTGACTTACCATTTGCCCCGATTTAAAACCATTTTCCCATTTATTTCGTTTAACTAACAGCAACAATACCTATTGTAGTGGCTCAGGTACAGAGTCCAGCCCATTATATCCCGGGTCATCGGGTGAATGAAGCACGGCCCATGTTTCATCCGAAGCAGAGCGGTGCAAACAAAGCATTGCTTCGCCCGAACATACGAAGCGGAGCGAAGCAGAATAGCGGCAAAGGCAGCGAAGAAAAGCACCCTCGCAGTCCACGAAGATACACCCGACAACACGATCAAATAAATCTGACACCCTGCAAAAAGAAAAAGAAAAATGACAAGATCCTGTCAGGACCGGTCGGGAAGAGTAAAAGGGGACACGCACTTGGGGACAGCTTCTCCATGTTCCCCTCCTATAAAAAGAGAAGAAAGAGCCCACAGGAAAGAAGAACACACCCCGGTGGTCATAACCACCACACTGGCGCCGTCCGTGGGGAGCGGAAGAAGGTGAAGCTCACCAATCTAGACGACGAACACGTTTTCCAAAAACCATGCCACCAAAGAAGGGAGCAGGGGCAGCGTCTAAGGAGACATCGCCGACGGGAGCAACGGCGATGGCTGGAGCAAGCGGATCCAGACGATCCACCAGGAGCCGATCGCGCGGACAACCTCAGCTCCTGAACAAGGAGGATCGCGTTTTGGCTCCAGCAACAACAAGGGAAGCTCCAGGGGCGCCACCTCCACAAACTCCGGCGACGGCGCGCAAGCGCGCCCCCAAACGGCGTCCTCCAACTGCAGGTGTACATGCTTCGACGATGGGAGGAGACATAGCAGAAGCCTCAACCCCCCCAGCTTGTCGCCAAGTCGGCAAAGGGCGAAAAGGGGGCTTCGAAGGGGGACCAGAGTCGAGGCGATCGACCCCAACATACAAGCGCTAATGGAGGCCAACGAAAGGCTTATGGCCGAAGTAAAACGTTTGCAGGAACAACAAGAATGGAGATGTGAGGAATCTCAAGACTACAGCCCAAGCCGGGAGGTATCTTCTCCAGCGTACATGAGAACGGAAAGGGAGGAAAGCGACTTGAACCCTCTCGGTGTCAGGCTTCGAACAAAAAGGTGGCCCTCACCAGGAAGCTTCAAACTCCCCGCAATAAAACCGTATGATGGCAAAACCAACCCAAGGGAATTTCTTCGCGTCTACGACACGGCCATGGAAGCTGCCGGAGGCGATGACGATATTAAAGCCAAAGGATTGCTATTGGCGTTGGAGGGGATATCCTTGTCCTGGTATTCCTCCTTGGAGCCAAATTCTATCACCAATTGGCCGCAACTCCGGGCGAAACTCGAAGGCAATTTTCAAGGCAACGTTGACGGGATTAAAGAGGAAAGCGACCTATTTGCAATTAAACAGCGTGAAGGCGAAACCCTAAAGAGCTATTTCCAGCGATTTTCTCGAATCAAGTGCCAAGTTCGAGGGGTTAGCGACACAACCATAATCAACGCCGCGCGTTTTGGGTTGCGAAGGGGGCCGTTGGCGGAGAGACTTGCACGCAAGGAAGTGCACTCCGTGGAAGAGCTATTCGCAAAGATGAGGGAATACGCCAGGGCGGAGGAAGATCATCTCCGGAGAGAGGATGGGCCATCATGCGAAAGAAGAGATGGGCCCACGCAAGAGGGATGGAGGAGAGATCCTCCCAGGGCCGCGGCCGAAGGAACTGCGAACGAGAACCCGGCCCGGAAGAGACACGGGAAGGAGGATCCACTATGTGGAAAATCAGGCGAATCAAGGAGGGTTTGGAGGACAGCGAAAATGGAGTTCGCCAATGGAGCAGGGGAGGCCAAAGGGAGGAATCCATTTGGATAGTAAGGAGTAGCAAAGCCGAAAATGGTATACCTGTGAATATCATGGCGACAACAACACGCACGACACTGCACATTGCAAGGTAATTGAAGGCTATCGTCGCTTTGAAAGAAAGCGAAGGGACGTGGGGGTTCATCCCCCAGTGCCGGCGTCACCACCAGCCGAGCACCGGCCTCCTCCTCCTCCCCCTCCCGGAGGAGTAAATCAGCTCTGACGCGTAATCAACGTTATTGCCGGGGGCTCCTCCTCACACCTCTCGTCGAAAAGGCAAAGGAAGGCTTACGCAAGGCAAATTAACCACGTGGGACTTAGCCCGGTCGGCTCCGCCCCGAAGGAACTTGAACCAATCACTTTTACACAAGAGGACGCAGCGGTAGTGCATTTCCCACATCAAGACTCTTTGGTCGTAACGGCGATTATCGCCGAGTGCGAAGTTCGTCGAGTATTGATTGACGGGGAAGTGTCTTGCGGACGTTCATCGGCGAGAGGCTTTTCGACAAATGATGATACCCCGCGATCGATCAAGAAGTCGGAGGTACCATTGGTGGGCTTTGGGGCCACCACGGTTAACACCCTCGGACAAGTGGAGCTGGAGGTCACCTTCGCAGCGTCACAGAGTCAAGTATCCAACCTAGTCACATTCGACGTAGTGGATATACCCTTCCAGTATAACGCCATCCTCGGTCGGGGATCGCTGACGGCCATGGCAGCAGTTATCCACCACGGATTCCTGTGTATGAAGATCCCATTAGGGAGTGGCGTTATCACGGTCAAAGGAGACCAAGCCCTCGCCAGGAAAATAGACATGGAGAATCCCTCTCTGGTTAGGTATGTTCGTACCACCGAGCAGGACCTGACAACAATGCCTCGTGGAAAATGGCTCCCCAAACCGCAGCCCCAGGGTGAAACAAGGTGGGTGCCCCTTCACCCAGGAGGAGAGAGGATTATAACTCTCAGCGCCACCCTCACCCCCAGCGAAGAAAAATACTTAATGCAGCTTCTCCAGGAATACGAGACAGTATTCGCGTGGGGACCAGAAGACCTTCCGGGGGTTAAAAGGGAAACAGTCGAGCACGCCTTGGCAATCAGCGAAAGTGCCAAGCCGAAGAAGCAGAAGCTCTGGAAGCTCTCCATTGAGAGGCAAGCTGCAGCCAAGGCGGAGGTGGTGAAGCTCCTCCAGGCGGGAATCATACGAGAGGCGGTCCATACAGAGTGGTTGGCCAATGTGGTCCTGGTCAAAAAAGCCAGCGGGGCTTGGAGGATGTGTATCGACTTCACCGACCTCAACAAGGCGTGCCCTAAAGATGACTTCCCCCTCCCCCGCATCGATCAACTCGTTGACTCAACCTCTGGGTCAGAAAGGATGAGTTTCCTTGATGCTTATTCCGGGTATCACCAAATCTATATGCGGAAGGAAGACGAGGATAAGACGGCGTTCATCACCCCCTTCGGCATGTACTATTTTATTCGGATGCCGTTCGGTCTCAAAAATGCAGGTGCTACCTTTGCACGTCTTATCGCCAAGGTCTTGGCGAACCAATTAGGAAAGAACGTGGAAGCATACGTCGATGACATCATCGTTAAAAGCGAGAAGAAGGAAGAACATTTAACCGATCTCAGGGAGACGTTCAATAGCCTGAGAGCTGAGAGGATGAAGCTCAACCCGAACAAGTGCGTCTTCCGCGTAGATGCGGGAAAATTACTGGGATTCCTGGTGTCACAACGGGGCATTGAAGCGAACCCCGAGAAGATAAGAGCCATCCAAGATATGGCCCCGCCAAAGAATGTGAAAGAGGTGCAACGTTTAGCAGGGAGGCTTGCCGCCCTCAACCGCTTTCTTCCTAAGTCCACGGAGCAGAGTCTACCCATCTTCAAAGCACTGCGATACAGCGGCACTTTCGCTTGGACAGAGGAATGCCAGCTCGCCTTCGACAAGTTGAAGCAAAACCTTATGGAGGTGCCAACCCTACGAAGCCCGAAGCAAGGCGAAGAGCTTTTATTGTATTTGGCAGCAAGCCCCTCGGCTGTCAGTGCAGTACTGGTACAACCGCAAGGCGCAAAGCAACAACCAATCTACTTCGTTTCCGAGGCATTGCAGGGGGCGAGGTTGCGATACACGGAAATGGAGAAACTGATGTATGCGTTGCTAATGGCATCCAGGAAGCTTCGCCATTATTTCCAAGCTAACCGTATCAAGGTACCAACGGCATACCCCCTCGGCTCGATGTTGACCAATAGGGAGAGCACGGGACGCATCAGCAAATGGGCGGTCGAACTAGCATCTTTTGAGTTGGGGATAATACTGCGTACTGCCATTAAGAGTCAGGTTTTGGCCGACTTCGTGGTAGAATGGACGTCTCCAACCTTCGAAGATGAGAGGATCCCGATGGTATGGACCATCAATTCGGATGGATCATGGGGAGTAAAGGGAGCTGGGATTGCAGCAATAGTGAGAGCCCCGGGGGGGGAGCTGGCTGAATTCGCGGCAAGACTTCAATTTCCCTCGACCAACAACATGGCGGAGTATGAAGCACTTTTGCTAGGGCTACGAAAGGCAAAAACCATGGGAGCAAGAAGATCTATCTTGCAGACTGATTCAAAGTTGGTCCAAGGACAAATTTCCAAAGAATATCAAGTAAAGGACGAGCAACTCCAAAAGTATGTGGAAGCAGTTCGCGCACTAGAAAAAGGCTTCGAGGGGTTCACTGTCCTCGCTATTCCAAGAGCCCAGAATACAAGAGCAGATGAACTGGCAAAGATCGCTGCGAACGGAGGGACCCTGCCACCCACAGTTTTCTTCGAGGAGCTCCAAGCCGCCTCAATTTCTTTGCATGTGAATGTAGTCACCAGAACGAGGGGCGAGAACTGGAGAAGTGAAGTGTACGACTACCTTCCTACAGGGACGCTACCCCATGACGAGGCATTTTCAAGGCGTGTGGAAAGGCGAGCAAAGAAATATGCCATAATAGAAGGGTTGCTTTTTCGTAATGGACTCTGCGCTCCATGGCTTCGTTGTATTTCACGCGAAGAGGGGATACAAGCCCTACAAGAGGCGCACCAGGGGACCTGTGGAGCACACCAAGCCCCCAGAAGCCTCGCTGGAAAGGTCTTCCGGATGGGATTCTATTGGCCTTCAGCGCTGAAGGACGCGGAAGAAGTGGTCCGGCATTGCCACGCATGCCAGTGGATGTCGAGGCAGAAGAAGGCCCCACCCAGCGAGTTGCATCCGATACCGCCAATCTGGCCCTTCGCTAAGTGGGGAATGGATATAGTGGGAGCATTGCCCAAAGCTCGAGCGAGTCTTCAGTTCGTGATCGTCGCGATTGACTATTTCTCTAGGTGGATTGAAGCAGAGCCGGTGTCGAGGATCACGGCTGAGGCGACGGTAAAATTTCTGTGGAAAACAATCATATGCAGGTACGGGGTCCCTTTCCAAATCTTCACCGACAATGGGTCTCAATTCGACTCCCGGAGGTTCAAAGAGTATTGCGAAGATATCGGGATAGAGATCTGTTTTGCTTCGGTCGGACACCCACAGTCGAACGGGGCTGTTGAAAGAGCAAATGGATTGATCCTCGACGGCATTAAAAAAAGACTCCACGATTCTGCCAAAGGTTCATGGCCGGACGAGCTCCCCAATGTTTTATGGGCCCTTCGGACATCGACCTCGCGGGCGACGAAATTCTCTCCATTTCGACTCGTATTTGGAGAAGAAGCCGTTTCCCCCGCCGAGATACAAGCCAAATCGCTTCGCGTGATTAAAGCTCCGGCACAAGAAGATATAGAGGATACTTGCGACCTGAGGGAGGAACAGAAACTTCAAGCCCTGAACACCATACAAGCATACGCGAAAGCCTCAACCCGAAGTTTCAACAAGAAGGTCCAGAAACGAAGCCTAGCCCCCGGAGACATGGTGCTAAAGAAAGCTGCTCCAGCCTTTGCCAAGCTGGAAACGACGTGGGAAGGACCATATATCATCCAAGAATCTACGACAAAAGGGGCGCATAAGCTCGTTACGTTGCAAGGCAAGGAGGTGCCAAGAACTTGGAATACGGACGCTCTGAAGAAGTTCTACCCGTAGGTTGAAAAAATAAAAAAAAAGGGTGTGTATGTGTACGAAACTGAGTTTCCATCAATAAAGAAGAAAAAGTCCCCCTCAAGCAAAGATTTCGGCTGATGCCACTTAGGAGCTTACGAACGCTTGGTCGGGCCAAAGCCCCACCCGTTCCTCCGCTCCGGAGACCCGCAGCCTCGCGCCGGGTAGGAGCTTACGAACGCTTGGTCGGGCCAAAGCCCCACCCGTTCCTCCGCTCCGGAGACCCGCAGCCTCGCGCCGGGTAGGAGCTTACGAACGCTTGGTCGGGCCAAAGCCCCCCCCCCCCGTTCCTCCGCTCCGGAGACCTTGCATGACCTCGCGCCCGGGTAGGAGCTTCTGAGCGCTTGGTCGGGCCAAGGCCCCACCCGTTCCTCGCTCAGGAGACCCCGCAGCCTCGCTAGGGTAGGAGCTTCTGAACGCTGGTCGGGCCAAAGCCCCCCGTTCCTCCGCTCCAGGAGACCCGCACCTCGCCGGGTAGGAGCTTCTGACGCTTGGTCGGGCCAAAGCCCCACCCGTTCCTCCGCTCCGGAGACCCGCGACCTCGCCGGGTAGGAGCTTCTGACGCTGGTCGGGCCAAAGCCCCCCGTTCCTCCGCTCCGGAGACCCGCAGCCTCGCGCCGGGTAGGAGCTTACGAACGCTTGGTCGGGCCAAAGCCCCGCCCGTTCCTCCGCTCCGGAGACCCGCAGCCTCGCGCCAATGCCCGGGGCTACGATCCAAGACGGATGTGGAAAAGTTAGGCGCAAGCTTAACCTTCCCCAAATGAGCTCCCACGGCCCGGGGCTCAGCCCCGAGAGGAACTTAACAAGCGATGGGTTAAGCTTGTACCTTGCTTCGACCCTCCAAGGAACCCAAGGTTCTACCCCAAGCCCATGGCTAAAAGCCCCTGGAAAAACCCCGAGAACAGGCCGGTGACCATGACCCCGTCCTGTTCCATGTGTAATCGGAACCCTCAGATCCCTAGACAATAACGACCGCTGGAACAATGTGACACGACAAGCTTCAAAAATATATATATGTATATATATATCAACATGGATGATCACGTTGCTGATCCAAGTCTCGAGAATGAAGCAGGAACGGCAAAAGGAGATAAAAGAAGCGGTATAGAAGATGATATTCTTCTTATATATCGGTATCACCGAAAGTAGGGTCCATTACATATACATCGACTATTACTCGTCGTACGCACGGTGTACTGCTGCAACAAGAGCGTCCGTCACCTCGTAGAGTCATGAAACGCCGCCACCAGAAGGTGAACGCCTGAAATGTCGCGAGCAATGGCCTCCTCCCGCGCCAACTCTTCCAGGACCAAATCATATTCCAGCCAGAGCTCATCTACTTCGTTGACCAACGCTGGTGGGGGTGGCGGAGCCTCGTCGCCGAAGTTAAAAACCAAGGGGGGCGCCTCGTCGTCGGTAGGGAGTGGAGCTTGGCCATCCATCTTGGAGGATTGGGCGCTAAGAGGAGCTACCAGGAAGAATAAAGTGTGCAGGGAGAGAGAGAATGCTCGAGGGGACCCTAAACGATGCTGTCGTTATGCGTATATACACCACGGAAGCAACGAAGTTCGAGGAACCGAAGTAAATATCAACTCAGGGAGCCGAAGAGACGAGAAGGCGGAAAGTTTGAAGTAAATGCAACACGATAATCCAAAGCGTTCACATTCCCAAAGCCAGTTAAGGATATAGCGATAATGCGAGAAGCAGGCAGACTAAGTGGATGGCGGTTTTCCCGCCCCCTTCGCTAACTCGACCATCGAAGCCCGAGCACGACGCACTGATTCCTTCGCAACACTATCGCCATGCTGCTTCCAAAAATCTGACATAAAGCTCGAGGATAACCGGGACGCAGCAGCGGAGGGCTTCACAGATGGAAGAATGTCACCAAACCCGGGCGAAGATGCAGAAGCGGAGGAAAAACCAAAATATTCGCGAACATGCGTGCACCCCTTCGCCTCTAACAATTGAGCAGTCTTCACAGAGCCTAGCCTCGCGCAGTAATCGCCGAAGGTCAACGCCGAGTCCCCGAAAATCTTAGTAGACTTCTTGAGAAAAGAAATAGCTTCCAGGTGTGAAGGGGGAATGCGGCTCGGAGGTGCGTCGATGCCAAATCGAGGAAGCTGTTGTAAAAAGGCCTCAGTCGCTCCATGAACTACGGAAGCGATGGAGTCCATTTCCTTCCGAATTGCTTCAGAATCCTCCTCTCTTGCGTTGAGCGTCGCGAAGGTGCATCTGAGCCTCGCCCCGCGCCGTCGCGAGCTGAGAAGGGAACTCCTCTGCTTGCTTCTTCAGCATATTCTTGGCCTCATCCGCCACAGCCAAGAGGCCCTTTAACTCTTCTATGCGATCCTCCTTCTTTTTCTCATTCCGCTCGGCTGCTAAGCGAGCCCGTTCTTCTTCGGCCAGGCAGCTCCGCATCATGGAAATAGCCCCTTCAAGTTCGGCGTTCTTCGCCGCCAAATCCTGGCTTTGTGCTACCTCGACTTGGGCCCTAGCCAAGGACTCACTAGAGCTGCGGAGCGCCTCTGACAAATGGGCCTTCTCCGCCTCCAGCTCCTCTACTCGCTTCTTAGCCGCCTCGCAATACTGAACCCCTTCGTTGAATTTATCAAAATACGCCCGAAAGCGACGAACCATCTCTGAAGCCACGACAGCCCCCTGTAAAAGAGACATCACGGGGTGAGGAAGCTGCCAGCAGGGACACAGAGATAAATGAAAACAACAGAAATAAATAAACACCTTCAGATGATGGTCCATCGACATCTCGCAAAGGGCAAGATCGTTAACCTCTCCAAATAAATTTATGGATTTGCTATAAGGAGAAAAGGCGGCACGCATTTTCTTCAGAGTGGGGTCTGCAGCTGTCCCCCCTCCGAAATCCGAAGCCACAAAATTTGACAGATCGAACCTGACGAAGGAGGAACCAGAGCTGCCCCCAGGGGTCGACTGACGCGAGGATAAAGCCCCTCCGCCTAAGGAAGGAGCATCCTGGGGAATAGCACCCGCGGGGATCATATCCCCTTCCTTCGTGCGAGCCAGAGGAACCGGAGGTATCTCGCCCCGGTCCTGCTCTGATGGCTCTAAAGTTTTCCCCGCCTCCACGCCATCACCCCCTGCACTAGCTTCGTCAAGCCCTAGAAAGACATCATATCCTAACGAGCTGGCGGAAAAAGTATCAGGGGTAAGACCTTCCAGCCTACAGGGGTATCGGGAGTAGAAATGTTTAGCTGAAGGTCGCGAGCTTCAGCAGCCGGCAGTTTCAACAGCCCGCCCGAAGGAGCGCAAATTCCCTCCGCCACCACGCCAGCCACATTTCCAGGCGATCCTAGCGCATCCTCCATGACCGAAGTATCACCTTCGTCGTCGCCAACCAAATCAACAAGATCGACACTAGGAATGGCCAAGAAAGAATATCCAGGAGATTGTTCCCCGTCAGCTTGCTTACTCGCCAAAGAAGTTGGAACAGGGACCGGAAGTGTCATATCTGATGAAACCGGAACGGGGGCAGTCTCAGGCAATCCCACTTCGGAGGCAGGGACCAGGGTCCGGGAAGGAGCGAGGGGCTCAGCCCCAACTGAAGAATGTAGCCCAGCCATAGCATCACGGCCGGGCGGAGGACTCGAAGCAAGAGGTGTCCCTGGGGATTCAGTCTCGTCGATCGCCGGCAATGTTCCAGAAGGTCCCGCGGTACAAACCAGGTCAGATGGAGCCGGCGGTGATAGAGACGTGGCGGCAATAGATTCAGAGGAATCACCTTCGTCGTTGGACTCCTCGTTCCAGTCCGCCTCCTCATCGCCATCGTCTTCTGAGCCTCCGCTTCCACCGGAGGTATTGGTGGCCTGAGGTGGCGCAAGACGAGTCAATCTTGCTCGCTTCGCGGGACGAGGGGAACCCGCTGATCCTCTGGGATGAGGAGCGGCTCGAAGCCCCCATTCAGCGAAGCGAGAGCACCGTCTGGCCCCAATGGCACTCATAGCAGCCTCGTATTCGGCCATCTTGCACGGACCAAGGAGTCCACGAGCCAATTTTTCCGTGGCTCCGCGCCCTAACTCCTGCACCCCCTCGGGCCGGACCACGGAAATACCCCCCCCGGGGGACCAGTCCAAAGTAACTGCGGGGTTCCTCGCCAAAGGATCGATGCGACATAAACAATACTCTTCCACCAAGTCACGCATAGAGCTTTGGTGTCGAAGGGCCCTCAGGAAATTGAGCAATCGGGCCTCCTCTGCAGTCGCGTCCCAATTCGGCGAGCGGATAGTCCTCACAGGCCCCAGAGAAGTGCAAAGGGGGGAGCTCCTGGTAGTACCACCGGTGCATCCAACCCGACTCCCCTTTACCTTTAGCGGCAGCCACGGGGATCTCTTTGGCCAAAGATCTCTTCGTCTGGAAGTTTAAGGAGCCGAAGCAAGATCGGTGGTCCTCCTCTCCAACCCGATGAAATTTAGGCTGCCAAAATGCATCCTCTATAAGAGAAAACAAACGGCCAGTCAATCTGAATCCGCCGGCTCGAAACGCCCAATCTAACACCGCCATCCGGACGATAGCGTTCGGAGTGAGTTGCGAAAGCTCCGCTTGAAAGGCCCGCAATATGGATCCCACTAGAGGGGAAGCAGGGAATCGAAGCCCGGCTTCTAAGAAGGTGGCAAACACGACCGCCTCCGTGGCTCGTGGACGGGGGACTTCATCCGCGCCGGGAGAACGCATAGATATGCGGGCTATGCCGAAGTTCCGGGCCATAAGATCTAGCTCGTCGGAAGTCAAGATAGAGCGTCCCAAGGAGGGGGACAAAGCTCCAGCGTCCCTCTCGCTTAAAACCAATTTCGCCCGAGGGGCGCGTCGAGGACCCATTGGATGGGAAAGGTTAACGAAGAAGAAGAAGAGGATGGAGCTAGGAGGAGCCAAATATGCCAGAAAGCTTAGTGGAATAAGCCCAATGAAACCCCCCACTACTATCTTTAGCCTCTATCAAAAGGAAACCGCTTGTCTTCTATAAACCGAAAAAGAGGGCCCTCCTTCGTACACCCGAACAGACAATGGATAATACTTGGGCTTCGAATATCATTGCTGAGGAAAAGATGAAATCAATCCGCAGCCATGCGGGGCTACTGTAGTGGCTCAGGTACAGAGTCCAGCCCATTATATCCCGGGTCATCGGGTGAATGAAGCACGGCCCATGTTTCATCCGAAGCAGAGCGGTGCAAACAAAGCATTGCTTCGCCCGAACATATGAAGCGGAGCGAAGCAGAATAGCGGCAAAGGCAGCGAAGAAAAGCACCCTCGCAGTCCACGAAGATACACCCGACAACACGATCAAATAAATCTGACACCCTGCAAAAAGAAAAAGAAAAACGACAAGATCCTGTCAGGACCGGTCGGGAAGAGTAAAAGGGGACACGCACTTGGGGACAGCTTCTCCATGTTCCCCTCCTATAAAAAGAGAAGAAAGAGCCCACAGGAAAGAAGAACACACCCCGGTGGTCATAACCACCACACCTATTACCCACAACTTCACAAATGAGTTTAAACCAAGTTTTGAAGTAATACCCAATAATGGCGCAATATCGAAATGATTAAGTTAGAGTAAGCAATTCTACCGTATTATACCACCATGCTAATTATCACTAAATAAAATAGCTAATACTTACTAGGGTGACAAGGGTACACAATGATCAATGTCAATGAGGTCATAACAAGTTTGGGCATTGAGCTAAGCCTTAAGACCGAATTAAAATACATTTGTTGAGGGATTATACCCCGTGGACAGAGTCCAGTTCTCTGCTCTTGCGCTCAATCTCCCCGAAGAATCACCCCTCAAGATCCAGAGAAAAGATTCCCCTCATGGTCAATCTTCTCCTCCTTTTATAGTTAGGAGGTGGAGAAAACCGCTTTCGGATGCATGCATTGGTTGGCACTTCTCCGACCGGCGCTGACGGGGAGTTACAAGTCTTTTTACAGTTACTTGCTCGCATCTCCCTCCATCTGTTCCCTCCAACGAGCCAGGTGTCCACTACGTGGGGTATTTACATTCTCTTTGCATCTTTGCCCTTTTGTCGTAAGCTCTTTTTGGGGCCTTGAAGGGAATTACAAACGTCTACTAGTTCCAGACCAGGCCAACATCTCCAGGTGTCCTTTTGCAGATCATGGCAAAACGACAGGTCCGACTGATCATCTTGTCGGCCACATCCATACGACGCCATGAGGGTATCTACCTTCGCGGCTTCTCTTATCGCTTTGCCCTGCTCTCTTACTGCCCTAACTATCCCCATCAGCATCATATCCCTCACCATTTTACACGTTTGTGTCGCCTCGTGCCTGTGTGGAGTGAGGGGAGAGAGGGAACCGTGGGCCTTGCCCCGTCTGGCAAAGGGGATGGATCCCCCGGCCGTGGTCTTGTGCGGGGGTAATCGGATTGACTCCAACGTGGTTAACCTGTCTTGCGTAAGCCTTTCTCTGCCTCTTCGACGAAAGGTGCGATGAAGAGCCCCTGTCGATGACGTTGATAACGCGGTGGAGGTGGTTCACCCCACCTTGAGGCGGGAAGCGTTGACGATCCGCGGGGGGTGGCACCGGTGGTGGGGCGTGTATCTCGGTTTCCCTCCTCTTCGCCTCAAAGCGTCGATACCCCTCGATTACCTTGCAATGAGCAGTGTCATGTGTTATTCTCGCCATGGTATTCGCAGAGGTACCGTTTCCGATCTTGTTCCTCCCTCCTAGGCATTCGAGGTCCATCATCTCGCTTTTCATGCCCAGGGGGAGGGCTTCGCTTCCACCGCTCCACTTGTCGCTTCCCACCGCCTCGCCAATCGCATCGCTCATCGATGTAGTGAATTCTCCTTCCTCCGTCCCTTCCAACAGATTCTGGGTGACGGTCCTTCGCTTTGGCCCTAGGCGGGGGTTCTCTTTCCTGGTCCCTTTTGCGCAGGGCTCGCCCCGGAGGTTCACGTTGTGGCCTGTCCTCCTGTAACATCCCAAAATTTTGCTTTTCTTAAATTCATGTGTGATTTGGCACTTTGGTGAATTTTTGGAATTTTCTGGAATTTATTTGGATTTATTTGGAATTTATTTGAATTTATTCCATTTTGAAATAATTAAAGAATTTAAATTTGCAAATAAATTTTTGTTGGAAATATTTTATTTGAGTCCAAAATGATCCAAAATATTTTCCAGAATTTTTCTGGAATTTTTCTGAGTCATTTGCTATTTTTAATGAATTAAATGAATTACTGGGAATTATTTTAAATATTAATTCGCTGGAAAATCCAACTCGGGTCAAATACTGTTCATCCGACCGAGTCGGACTCGAGTCCGACCCGAGCCAGTTGGCTCAACCAAACCAGCTCCTAACCTAATCGATCCCAACCGTTGGATCAAGATCCAACGGCCGAGATCCGCCTGACCGACCGAAAGCCGCGGTTCGGACGGACCCGATCGCGCCGCGGCGATCGTGGGCCGTTGAGCGCGACACGTGGGACGGCCACGATTCGTCGTCTTCCGTAGAATCGAAGTGGACTCCGCCGCCGCGTAGCCGCGTCGATTAGGTTTCCGCCAGTGCACGCTGCGAGGCTATTTAAGGCGTGGGTTATCGCCGAGGATCGCTGCTCGTGTGCGCGCCTATTGCCCTAGTTTCCAACGCCCAAGCCGCCGTCGCCTCGCGATTTCGCCGAAGTTTGGGGAGTGCCGCCACGGTTTTCTTCGTTTCGCGCCGTTCGTCATCCTCCGCCGCCTTCAAGCCCGGATCGAGAACCTTGCGTCGGCGCACTGTGGGTGCACTCACTTGGTCGGAGACGCCCGGCGCCCGTTAGGGTGGTCGCCGCCTCGGCGCCCGGCAGTCCTTAACGCCGCCGCAAGCCATCGCCGCCGCGAAGCTCGGTGCACCGTTGGATCAAGATCCAACGACGCAGGTGAGGCCACGCCGCTCGCATCTTGTTTCCGTCTCGATTAGGTTTCAACCGTTAGATTTAGATAAATGCGGTCGTGGTTAGTTGTGTTGTAGCTTTAGGGTTAGATCTGGACCGTCCGATCTAGATCGAACGGCCGGATCAGCAGTGTAGTTTTGAGCGTGAGGTCTAGATCAATACGGGCCGTTGATTTTCAAATCAGCGGCGAGATTGTGCCACGCGTGTGCTCAGCGCCCGCGCCAGCGTGGGAGCGTGTCTCGACACGCGGGACCCGCAGTCGGAAGGCCCACGTGTCGGCCGCGATCGCAGCGTCGTGAAACCCGGCGCAGTGGGGCCCACATGTCGATCCACGTGAGCCGTGGGCCGAGTCCACCGTGGACCCAAGCCGAGCGTGGGCCGAGCCCATGGATCGGTGGCGTCGCCAGGCCAATCGAGAGCTGCCACGTGTCCATGCCGACGCAATAATTAATTTCCGAAAAAGAAAATGATTTATTAATTCGAATAATGATTTCAAATTTAGATTCAAACTTCAAACGCTTATAACTTTTGCGTTTCAACTCCGATTTGAGCGATTCAAATTTCTAAATTTGTATAAAATTAAGATCTACCTAAATATGAATTTTATTTAATTTTTGGACTAAAGTTTTTCTCTGTAATATTATTTAATTGATTATTTAAACTTTAAACAATCATAACTTTATGCTTTAACTCCAAATTTGATTTATTCCAGTTTCTAAAAATCCAGAAAATTATGTTCTCTCTGTTTATGGATTTTATTTGGAGTTTTGGGATCTTTTGCATAGTGTTTATTTGTGTATTTGCTATTTGCACGCTTTTACGAGTAGACGTTGAAGTGCTTGGGAAGGATTCGAAGGAGAAGTATTGACTCAGATCCAACTCAAGACCAAGAGCAAGTACTTTTTGAAGGCAAGTTGTGCTTTGACCATATTGATCCTATTTGAAATCTATTTTGATTTAAACTATTGCATGCTAGTTCAATTAGAAAGATACTTTGGTTTAAACACAGGGGTTAGATAAATACCAATTTGCTATATGACACCTTGATTACTTAAGTATGTGCCATGACCCTTTGTCACCCTAGTTGTGGTTTACTAGTTGGACATTATTAAATTGCCAACATGGGTTTAGATCGTTGTAGTATCTTGCTTAGACACACTACGTGCTCATGACATGATTTTTGGATAATTAAATGTTAATATTGACTTAATGATATATTGAACCTGTTTTGGAAAAGTATCATGTGATGTTGATGGCACGTGGTGCATGGTAATCAACTGGGTTTGATAAACGCTTTTCGGCCAGGGCATGTGGCAAGAGTAATCAGGTGGGCCAGTTGTGGCATTGGGAATGATGATTTGGTTTTTTAGGGTAGTCTTGCCCTGGTCACTCTAAGGACTTAACCTTGCAAGCCTTTGAACTGGTCATACTTGCAACCACATGGTCGGAATGGGACGGCCCTAGTTGACTAAGTCGCTAAGGACTCACTTGTGGAGCCTCAGGGTGTCGATTACACCTTTTGTGTGATTGTGCAGGGAGCGTATCGTGGTCGTGGCAGTACCCATCTAACGGTGTGTTGGTCCCATACTTCGCCTTGGCTAAGGGAAGTGATGGTGTAGAGCACGTACCGGAGAGGACCACCTGTGTTGTTTGAGGCTTCCGAAAGGCTTTGTTATGATCGCTCATTCGCATACTCTTGTATGGCGATTCACGGCTGACGTGGTGAGTGGATTGTATCTTGTGGGTAAAGTGCATAACCTCTGCAGAGTGTAGAATCTATTTGAATAGCCGAGTCCACGGTACTGGACAATGCTCGGGAATTACAGTCAAGGGTTAGATTTTCTGAAAATAACTTGGATTTGAAAAGTTGGGTTGGTTTAACAAAGAAGATGATGGAAATATGGTTTAGGATGGGGAAAAATGTTATTTAAACTTCTTGAAAAGTTATTTATGCTTTACTTGTTTTTACTGCTTTCGAATCTACTTATATTGCCTGTCAAAAAGCATTTCTTGCAAATATACCCTGAGCTATTCCTTTGTACTAAGCCATGCATATAGTATATTAGCTTGCATTCTGTGCATGACTTGCTGAGTACCAAGTACTCACCCTTGCCTCAACACAATACCAGTTGAAGAGGAGATTACGCCAGCATTGGAGGAGGAACTCCAAGAGGACCCGACTACTTAGGGATGCGAGCCCAGTCGATTTGCCTGGTATACTGGATGGCGCCACGAAGTTTATTTGATTTTCCGCTGCTATTATTTTTCTCTGAATAAGTTTCGCCTTACGAGGCATACATTTGTAACTTGACCATAAGGTCGAGTAACCCTTTGATTATTTAAATAAAGTACTTTGATAGTATCGATTGGTATGATTGTGATATTTACCGACGTTAAGACTGTGTGCACTAGCGCGTTCCTGGACTAGTGCTGAATACCTGAAGGGTCCGGATTTGCAAATTCGGGGTCCCGACAGAGGTGGTATCAGAGCCATACTTGACTGTAGGCTCAACCCTAAGCTAGAATGGTCATAGTGAGGATAAAACCTATTTTCTAAATCTAAAAATTTGTGAAGACAAGAAAAGACATCTTGACTTATCCCCTTCTCTCTTTTCTCGTCTCTTGCTGAAATTTTCCCTTACCTTGTCACAATTTAAAAATTCCGAGTTCTTACGAAAAGCACTCTTGTGACAGATGGAGGAAGAGTTCAACTACGTTGATCTGGGAGTTGGTCACGCCGCGGAACTTTGGCATATGCTACAGACTCTCGGAGATTTTGAGAAGCCCCAATACCAAGTGGAAGTGATCAGACAAGCAGGATTGATCAAGGCTTGTGACGTGAGGATTGAGGTACCTGCCAGGAAGAGGGGCCCAGGCAATCGTCCGATACACTGCACTGCCAGGAGATCTACAATGCAGATGGGTATCCAAGAAGTATCACGACGAGCAATGCGGCACATTACCCGTGTCTACGCCAGAGAGTTGGAGAGTACGGTGTTCCGTTACCATCCGCGCAGCGATAACCTTCTCGACCCGAAGGCGATTCAGGATGAGGATGCCACGGTTACCATAGCTTGGCAATTGTAATTGTCGCCCAGGAGGATGTACTAGATAATACAAGCAAGGAGCTACAGAAGGCCCGCAAGGAGATCACGACAGAGAAGAACAGATGGCGGGAAGCTCAGGAGTATGTGGCACACCTTCTACGAAGGATTGACGAGTTGGAAATGACTTTGTACGGACTGGACCCGAGCCAAGATTACTCGAGCTACACGAGCCAGATCCGGAGGAGTCAGATCTCGATGAGGACACCGCTTCTTCGACTACCACAGATGACATAGTCATTTGGACATGGCGATCGTTTCGCGCCTATGCCGCAAAGACCTGCACCCAGGCCGTGGAGGTTTTCTCGATGAGTGAGCTTAGGTTCTATAGTGAGACTCCTTCACGAGTCGAGACATAAAATAAAGAGTCACCCTTTAGGCGTTAGACTCGAGTTAGTTCGATTTGGATTTGCTTTGTTTCTTTGAGTGTGCATTATGTGTTGCAAGGCCCTTAGGCATTGTGAGCAGCCATACCAAGTTATTAATAATAAAGATGGACCTTAAAGTTACCCCTTTCGCCCCGCATAAGTTCCATATTACTTGTCTATTCTTGTTTCCCTCTCATCTCTAAACCTAGAGCAATCAGCAGATGGTGAACACCCGTGGGAACTTTGGAAGCAATGGGAGTGGATCTCGCCATGTAAAACCCCAATGATGGAGCACCAAAGACCGCCATGGATGTGCAGAATTTTGGAGCATTTCTTGCTGCTCGGACCCAGTTGATGCATGCTATGATGCAACAAATGCAGCACGTCATCGCTCAGGCCACTTTGCTAATCAAGTTAATCGGGGACCACGCCGAATACAAGGTCGCCGAGTTCATGAGGACTCACCCACCCACTTTCTCTGGAAATGCCAATCCATTGGAGGCCGATGATTGGTTAAGATCAATTGAGAGGAAGCTACACATAGCTCAATGCATAGGGAATGAGAAGGTACTTTACGCTTCTCATCGATTTGGAAGGAAACATTGCGAATGGTGGGAGAACTTCGTGCCACGCAGAGAACCCTCAAGATATCACTTGGGAAGAGTTCACAATGCATTCCGGCGATTATCACGTGCCTGAAGGAATTATGGACCTTAAGAAGGAGGAGTTGAGCACTGAAGCAAGGTAATCACCGGTGGCCGACTACCGAACAAGTTCACACAGCTAGCACGCTACGCTTTGAGGATGTAGCGACGGATAAATCCAGACAGTCACGTTTCATGAAGGGACTTAACTCAGGATTTCTAGTAGGGTTGATCACCCACACCATTCCAGATTAACAAGAGTTGGTGAATAAGGCGCTTCTACTTGAGGACAAGCGCAAGGAACTGGGTGAGAACAGGAAGAGCAGGATGCAACAAAGAAGGATCACGTCGAGGAACGCCATAGCCGCTTGAGAGTTGCACCAAATCAATTCTTCGGGATTCCAACCACGAGAATGCAACAAGGGCACCATCCCAGCACCAAGACCTGTCAATCGTAACTACGGACCCAGCCCCGCTAGAAACGCTACCCCTGTGCAACAAGAAGGAACAAGGAGACGCCATATAACTGCAACGAGCCAGGACACTTTGCCAACAGCTTGTCCGAAGAAGACAAAGCAGGAGCGACTCCCGGCCGCTTCAATCTAGGAACCACCCAGCTAGGGCGCCCGGATCAGAGCCACACCCCAGGCCGTGGTGAGAGGCCGAGTCAACCATGTCACCGCATGATACCTTTGCAAAATGCTACAGGCGTCGTCTTGGGTAAGTTACTTGTTAACTCGATACACCTGCAATGATTTTGTTTGACTCGAGCTTAGCATTCGCTTGTTTTCGCAAGGCTTTGCTACTAGAAATGACTTGAGAATTGCAAGACTTAAGTGCATGCTTTTAGTTCAAACCCACAGTTCCGAACTCCGAGCGGAAGTAGGATGTTCCGGTGAGAATACTAATAGATGGAATAGAGTTCCTAGCAAACCTTATAATTTTGGAGACCCGGACCTTAGATGTTATATTGGGAATGGATTGGTTATCCAAACACAAGGTCAGTATTGGATTGTGGACGAAGAACTATCTCGATTGAGAGCCCGTGTGGGAAGAAAGTGGAATTTCAAGCCACTGCAGCTTAGAGATGGACAGCTTGATGGTTAACGTACCAAGGCAATCAGCATAGAGGATGTCCGGTAGTGAGTGAGTACCCGATGTTTTTCCCGAAGATCTACCAGTATGCCGCGCACAGGACATAGAGTTTGTGATAGAACTTGTGTAGATGCACAAGACCGATAGCAAAGAGACCCTATCGGATGTCTACCGAGGAGTTGGTAGAGATGAAGAAACAGCTAGAAGAGTTAATGGAGAAAGGATTTATCAGCCGAGTTAGTCGCCGTGGGAGCACCAGCTTTGTTTGTCAAGAAGAAGGACGGGAGTTTCAGGATGTGCATTGACTATCGTGCACTCAATGAAGTCACCGTGAAGAATAAGTATCCGCTACCCGTGATTGATGATTTGTTTGATCGATTAAGAGGAGCCGGAGTTTTCTCCAAGATTGATCTGAGATCGGGATACCATCGATTGAAGATCCGATCGTAAGATATTCAAGATCGCATTCTCGTCAAGATATGGACATTACGAGTTCTGATTATGTCCTTTGGGCCGATTTAACGAATCGCCACTATTTCATGAATATGATGAATAAGGTGTTCATGGAATATTTGGACAAGTTTGTCGTCGTGTTCATAGACGATATCCTAATCTACTCCAAGACAGAGGATGAACATGCCGAACACTTAAGGCGAGTTTTGGAAAAGCTGAGGGAACAGCAACTTTTCGCCAAGTTCAGCAAGTGTGACTTTTGGAAGGACAAGGTGGAGTTCCTTGGACACGTGATGACCGCAGAAGGAGTCGCCGTAGATCCAAGCAAAGTAGAAGCTGTGTTACATTGGGAACAGCCGAAGACTGTGACCTGCAGTTCGGAGTTTCCTTGGAATGGCAGGATACTACCGCCGTTTCATTGAAGGCTTCTCGACAATTGCGAAACCTCTTACGCAATTGTTGAAGAAGGAAAAGAAGTTTGCTTGGACGCCAGAATGTGAGGAAGGATTTCAGAGTGAAGAAGCGATTGACATCGGCACGGTGTTAGTTCTACCGGATGTTGCTCAAAGCTTCGATATTTATTGTGACGATCGCGCCAAGGACTTGGATGTGTCTTGATGCAGAATGGAAAGGTAAATCGCCGCTATGCATCAAGGCAGTTGAGGCCGCATGAGGAAAATTATCCGACACATGACCTAGAGTTAGCCGCCGTAGTGCATGCTTTGAAGATATGGCGTCACTATCTGATTGGAAACAGATGTGAAGTATATACGGATCATAAGAGCCTTAAGTACATATTCACCCAGTCGGATCTGAATATGAGGCAGAGGAGATGGTTAGAGTTGATCAAGGACTATAATGTTGGAATCCATTACCATCCTGGGAAGGCCAACGTAGTAGCCGACGCTCTGAGCCGGGAAAGCCATACCGCGAGTACGTTGCTAGCCACAAGTCAGGATGAGTTATGTGAGGATTTTCAGAAAATGAAGATTGAGGTTGTACCTAGCGGATTCTTGGCCGCCTTGGAAGTAAAGCCTACTTTAGAGGACCAGATCCGAGAAGGACAGAAGGATGATGACAAGATCCGTAGGATTAAGTCCAAAAAGGAGGAAGGCAAGGCAGAGGATTTCAAGCTAGACGAGCAAGGCACGTTATGGATGAAGGATCGCATTTGTGTGCCTAACAAAAAGGAGTTAAAGCAATCGATTACGGAAGAAGCCCATGACTCTAAGTACTCGATTCATCACAGAGCGCCAAGATGTATCGGGATCTCAAGGAGAGATTACGGTGGCCGAGTATGAAACGTGAAGTTGCCGAGCATGTTGCATTGTGCGGCGTATGCCGAGAGTCAAGGCAATGCATCGAGAGACCCAGCAGGATTGCTACACAATTGAAAATACCTGAGTGGAAGTGGGAGGAAATCGGAATGGATTTCATTACCGGTTTGTCAAGACTCAAGGAGGTTATGACTCCATATGGGTTATAGTGGATCGCTTGACTAAAGTAGCCCATTTTATCCCCGTGAAGACCACTTACTCGGAGATAAGTTAGCAGAGTTGTACATGATCAGATTGTTTGTTTGCACGGAGTGCCAAAGAGGATTGTATCGGACAGAGGTACCCAATTTACCTCAAGGTTACGGAATAAGTTGCATGAAGCCATGGGGACCCGTTTGAACTTCAAGATGTGACTTATCATCCACAGACGGATGGGCGGGCAGAAAAGAGTCAACGGATTCGAGGATATGCTAAGAGCTTGTGCATTAGCTTATGCTACCTCTTGGGATAAGAGTTTGCCGTATGCCGAGTTTAGTTACAACAATAGTTATCGAGGCTAGTTTACGATGTCACCTTTGAGGCCTTTGTATGGTCGACCACTGTCGGGACGCCATTGAATTGGAATGAGACCTGGCCAGCGCCGTGTCTTTGGGCCTGATATTCTTCAAGAGGTCAAGAGCGGTCGCCATAATTAGGGAAAGGTTGAAGATAGCCCAATCTCGGCTGAAGAGTTATCTTGACAATCGTCGCCGAGATTTGAGTTTTGAACCGTAAGACTTTGTATACCTCGTAGTTACGCCTCTCGGGGAGTTAAGAGGTTCCATGCCAAATGGAAACTCGCACCCGTTATGTTGGACCATTTAAGATTTTGAGTCGCAGAGGCGAAGTTGCTTATCAGCTGGAGTTGCCACAGTCGTTAGCAGGAGTACATGACGTATTCCATGTGTCCCAGTTAAAGAAGTGTCTCCGAGTTCCTGAGGAACAGACACCGCTAGAGTCAATTGAGTTGCATGAGGACTTGACTTATAAGGAGCACCCTGTGAGTATTCTAGACACAATGGATCGATAAACTAGAAACAAGTCAACCCGTTTCTGTAGAGTTCAGTGGAGCAACCATGAAGAAAGTGAAGCGACTTGGGAGCGCGAAGAGGATTTGAAGAAAGAATTTCCAAACCTATTCCTTTAGTAAGCCCTGAATCTCGGGGACGAGATTCTATTAAGAGGAGGTTTGTAACATCCCAAAATTTTGCTTTTCTTAAATTCATGTGTGATTTGGCACTTTGGTGAATTTTTGGAATTTTCTGGAATTTATTTGGATTTATTTGGAATTTATTTGAATTTATTCCATTTTGAAATAATTAAAGAATTTAAATTTGCAAATAAATTTTTGTTGGAAATATTTTATTTGAGTCCAAAATGATCCAAAATATTTTCCGAGATTTTTCCGAATTTTTCTGAGTCATTTGCTATTTTTAATGAATTAAATGAATTACTTGGGAATTATTTTAAATATTAATTCGCTGGAAAATCCAACTCGGGTCAAATCGTTTCATCCGACCGAAGTCGGACTCGAGTCCGACCTTGAGCCGATTGGCTCAACCAAACCAGCTCCTAACCCTAATCGATCCCAGCCGTTGGATCAAGATCCAACGGTGAGATCCGCCGACCCCATCGAAAGCCGTGTTCGACCAGGACGACCTCGCGCCGCGGCGATCGTGGCCGTTAAGCGCGACACGTGGGACGGCCACGATTTCGTCGTCTTCCGTAGAATCGAAGCCGACTCACGCCGCCGTAGCCGCCGCGTCCGATTAGGTTTCCGCGTGTGCACGCGCTGCGAGGCTATTTAAGGCGTGGTTATCGCCCGAGGATCGCCGTTCGTGTCGCGCCTATTGCCCTAGTTTCCAACGCCCAAGCCGCGCCGTCGCCTCGAGATTTCTAGCCGAAGTTTGGGGAGTCCCGCCACGGGTTTACTTCGTTTCCGGCGCCGTCCGTCGTCCTCCGCCGCCTTCAAGCCCGGATCTGAGAACCTTGCGTCGAGGCGCACCTGTGGGGTGCACTCACTTGGTCGGAGACGCCCCGAAGCGCCGTTAGGGTGGTCGCCGTCCTCAGCGCCGGCAGCCGCAACGCCGCCGCAAGCCATCGTCGCCCGCGAGCTCGGTGCACCGTTGGATCAAGATCCAACGCACGAGGTGAGGCCACGTCGCCCGTTACTGTTTCCGTCTCTGATTAGGTTTCAACCGTTAGATTTAGATCGTACGGTCGTGGTTAGTTGTGTTGTAGCTTTAGGGTTAGATCTGGACCGTCCGATCTAGATCGAACGGCCCGGATCAACCGTGTAGTTTTGAACGTGAGGTCTAGATCCAATCTGGACCGTTGATTTTCAAATCAACGGCCGAGATTGTGCCACGTGTGCTCACCGCGCCACGCCGCTGGGGAGCGTGAAACCGACACGCGACCCGCGAGTCGAGGGCCCACGTGTCGTCACCGCGATCCGCGTCGTGAAACCCGCCATTGGCGGTGGGGCCCACATGTCGATCCACGTGAGCCGTGGACCGAGTCCACCGTGGACCTGCCGAGCGTGGACCGAGCCCATGGACGGCTGGCGTCGGCAGGCCAATCAGGAGCTGCCACGTGTCCATCTTGGCGCCAATAATTAATTTCGAAAAAGAAAATGATTTATTAATTCGAATAATGATTTCAAATTTAGATTCAAACTTCAAACGCTTATAACTTTATGCGTTTCAACTCCGATTTGAGCGATTCAAATTTCTAAATTTGTATAAAATTAAGATCTACCTAAATATGAATTTTATTTAATTTTTGGACTAAAGTTTTTCTCTGTAATATTATTTAATTGATTATTTAAACTTTAAATAATCATAACTTTTATGCTTTTAACTCCAAATTTGATTTATTCCAGTTTCTAAAAATCCAGAAAATTATGTTCTCTCTGTTTATGGATTTTATTTGGAGTTTTGGGATCTTTTGCATAGTGTTTATTTGTGTATTTGCTATTTGCACGCTTTTACGAGTAGACGTTGAAGTCTGGGAAGGATTCAAGGAGAAGTATTGACTCAGGATCCAACTCAAGACCAAGAGCAAGTACTTTTTGAAGGCAAGTTGTGCTTTGACCATATTGATCCTATTTCAAATCTATTTTGATTTAAACTATTGCATGCTAGTTCAATTAGAAAGATACTTTGGTTTAAACACTGGGGTTAGATAAATACCAATTTGCTATATGACACCTTGATTACTTAAGTATGTGCCATGACCCTTTGTCACCCTAGTTGTGGTTTACTAGTTGGACATTATTAAATTGCCAACATGGGTTTAGATCGTTGTAGTATCTTTGCTTAGACCTCGCTACGTGCTCATGACATGATTTTGGATAATTAAATGTTAATATTGACTTAATGATATATTGAACCTGTTTTGGAAAAGTATCATGTGATGTTGATGGCACGTGGTGCATGGTAATCAAGCGGGGTTTGATAAACGATTTTCGGCCAGGGGCATGTGGCAAGAGTAATCAGTGGGCCGATTGTGGCATTGGGAATGATGATTTGGTTTTTCGTAGTCTTGCCCTGGTCACTCTAAGGACTTAACCTTGCAAGCCTTTGAACTGGGTCATACTTGCAACCACATGGCTGGAATGGGACGGCCCTAGTTGACTAAGTCGCTAAGGACTCACTTGTGGAGCCTCAGGTGTCGATTACACCTTTTGTGTGATTGTACGGGGAGCGTATCGTGGCCGTGGCCAGGTACCCATCTAACGGTGTGTTGGTCCCATACTTCGCCTTGGCTAAGGGAAGGGATGGTGTAGAGCACGTCTGGAGAGAGGACCACCTGTGTTGTTTGAGGCTTCCGAAAGGCTTTGTTATGATCGCTCATTCGCATACTCTTGTATGGCGATTCACTACCGACGTGGTGAGTGGATTGTATCTTGTGGGTAAAGTGCATAACCTCTGCAGAGTGTAGAATCTATTTGAATAGCCAGGAGTCCACAGATCGACAATGCTCGGAATTACATCAAGGGTTAGATTTTCTCAAAATAACTTGGATTTGAAAAGTTGGGTTGGTTTAACAAAGAAGATGATGGAAATATGGTTTAGGATGGGGAAAAATGTTATTTAAACTTCTTGAAAAGTTATTTATGCTTTACTTGTTTTTACCGCTTTGAATCTACTTATATTGCTGTCAGTCAAGCATCGCAAATATACCACTGAGCTATTCCTTTGTACTAAGCCATGCATATAGTATATTAGCTTGCATTCTCAGGCATGACTTGCTGAGTACCAAGTACTCACCCTTGCCTCAACACAATACCAGTTGAAGAGGAGATTACGCCAGCATTGGAGGAGGAACTCCAAGAGGACCCGACTACTTAGGGATGCGAGCCGACCGGTTGCCTGTGGTATCTTTGGATGGCGCCACGAAGTTTATTTGATTTTCCGCTGCTATTATTTTTCTCTGAATAAGTTTCGCCTTACGAGGCATACATTTGTAACTTGACCATAAGGTCGAGTAACCCTTTGATTATTTAAATAAAGTACTTTGATAGTATCGATTGGTATGATTGTGATATTTACCGACGTTAAGACTGTGTGCACTAGCGCGTTCCTGGACTAGTGCTGAATACACAGAGGGTCCGGATTTGCAAATTCGGGGTCCCGACAGAGGTGGTATCAGAGCCATACTTGACTGTAGGCTCAACCCTAAGCTAGAATGGTCATAGTGAGGATAAAACCTATTTTCTAAATCTAAAAATTTGTGAAGACAAGAAAAGACATCTTGACTTATCCCCTTCTCTCTTTTCTCGTCTCTTGCTGAAATTTTCCCTTACCTTGTCACAATTTAAAAATTCCGAGTTCTTACGAAAAGCACTCTTGTGACAGATGGAGGAAGAGTTCAACTACGTTGATCTGGGAGTTGGTCACGCCGCGGAACTTTGGCATATGCTACGGACTCGGAGATTTTGAGAAGCCCCAATACCAAGTGGAAGTGATCAGACAGGCAGGATTGATCAAGGCTTGTGACGTGAGGATTGAGGTACCGCCAGGAAGAGGGGCCCAGTAATCGTCCGATACAACTGACCGCCAGAGATCTACAATGCAGATGGGTATCCAAGAAGTATCACGACGAGCAATGCGGCACATTACCCGTGTCTACGCCAGAGAGTTGGAGAGTACGGTGTTCCGCTACCATCCGCGGCGATAACCTTCTCAACCCGGCGCGATTCAGATGAGGATGCCACGGTTACACAGCTTGGCACTAATTGTCGTCGCCAGGAGGATGTACTAGATAATACAAGCAAGGAGCTACTGAAGGCCCGCAAGGAGATCACGACAGAGAAGAACAGATGGCGGAAGCTCAGGAGTATGTGGCACACCTTCTACGAAGGATTGACGAGTTGGAAATGACTTTGTACGGACCAGACCCAGCCAAGATTTGAGCTACACGAGCCGAGATCCGTGAGGAGTCGATCTCGATGAGGACACCGCTTCTTCGACTACCACAGATGACATAGTCGCCGGACATGGCGATCGCTTTCGCGCCTATGCCGCAAAGACCCGTACCAGGCCGTGGAGGTTTTCTCGATGAGTGAGCTTAGGTTCTATAGTGAGACTCCTTCGCCGAGTCGAGACATAAAATAAAGAGTCACCCTTTAGGCGTTAGACTCCAGAGTTAGTTCGATTTGGATTTGCTTTGTTTGCTGAGTGTGCAGTATGTGTTGCAAGGCCCTTAGGCATTGTAAGCAGCCATACCAAGTTATTAATAATAAAGATGGACCTTAAAGTTACCCCTTTCGCCCCGCATAAGTTCCATATTACTTGTCTATTCTTGTTTCCCTCTCATCTCTAAACCTAGAGCAATCAACAGATGGTGAACACCCGTGGGAACTTTGGAAGCAATGGGAGTGGATCTCGCCCAACAGAAAACCCCAATGATGGAGCACCAGCACCGCCACTGGATGTGAAGAATTTTGGAGCATTTCTTGCTGCTCAGACCCCTTTTATGCATGCTATGATGCAACAAATGCAGCACGTCACTTCTCAGGCCACTGCTAATCAATTTAATCAGTGACCACGCTTGAGAATACAAAGGTGTCGAGTTCATGATGACTCAACCACCCACTTTCTCTGTAAATGCCAATCGATTGGATGCCGATGATTGGTTAATATAAATTGAGAGAAATCTACACATAGCTCAATTCATAGGGAATGAGAAGGTACTTTACGCTTCTCATCGCTTGGAAGGAACATTACCGCGAATGGTGGGAGAACTTCGCCCGCAGAGAACCCTCAAGATATCACTTGGGAAGAGTTCACGGTGCATTCGACAAGATCACGTGCTCGAAGGAATTATGGACCTTAAGAAGGAGGAGTTCAGAGCATCAAGCAAGGTAATCAGCCGGTGGCCGACTACCTGAACAAGTTCACCACAGCTAGCACGCTTACGCACCCGAGGATGTAGCGACAGATAAATCCAGGCAGTCGTTTCATGAAGGGACTTAACTCAGATTGCAAGTAGGGTTGATCACCCACACCTTTCCAGATTTCCAAGAGTTGGTGAATAAGGCGCTTATTCTTGAGGACAAGCGCAAGGAACTGGGTGAGAACAGAAGCGCAGGATGCAACAAAGAAGGATCACGTCGAGGGAACGCATAGCGGCGCTTGAGAGTTGCACCAAATCAATTCTTCGCATTCCAACCACAATGCAACAAGGGCACCATCCTCGCACCAAGACTCGCTAATCGTAACTACTGCACCCAGCTTCGCTAGAAACGCTACCCAGCAAATATGAAGGAACAGTGAGACGCTGTTACAACCGCAACGAGCCAGGACACTTTGCCAACAGCTTGTCCGAAGAAGACAGCAGGAGCGACCCGATTCGCTTCAATCTAGGAACCACCTCAGCTAGGACGCCAGCACCAGGAGCCACACCCTGCATCGTGGTGAGAGGCCGAGTCAACCATGTCACCGCAGATGCACCGCAAAATGCTACAGACGTCAGATCGGGTAAGTTACTTGTTAACTCGATTACACTGCAATTGATTTTGTTTGACTCGAGCTTCAGATTCGCTTGTTTCGCAAGGCTTTGCTACTAGAAATGACTTGAGAATTGCAAGACTTAAGTGCATGCTTTTAGTTCAAACCCCTGGTTCCGAACTCCGAACGGAAGTAGGATGTTCCGGTGAGAATACTAATAGATGGAATAGAGTTCCTAGCAAACCTTATAATTTTGGAGACCTGCACCTTAGATGTTATATTGGGAATGGATTGGTTATCCAAACACAAGGTCAGTATTGGATTGTGGACGAAGAACTATCTCGATTGAGAGCCCGTGTGGGAAGAAAGTGGAATTTCAAGCCACCGCAGCTTAGAGATGGACAGCTTGATGGTTAACAGTACCAAGGCAATCAGCATAGAGGATGTCCGGTAGTGAGTGAGTACCCGATGTTTTCCCGAAGATCTACCTGTATGCCGCCAGACAGGGACATAGAGTTTGTGATAGAACTTGTACTGTACAAGACCGATAGCAAAGAGACCCTATCGGATGTCTACCGAGGAGTTGGTAGAGATGAAGAAACAGCTAGAAGAGTTAATGGAGAAAGGATTTATCGTAGCCGAGTTCGTCGCCGTGGGGAGCACCGCTTTGTTTGTCAAGAAGAAGGACGGGAGTTTCAGGATGTGCATTGACTATCGTGCACTCAATGAAGTCACCGTGAAGAATAAGTATCCGCTACCCAGGATTGATGATTTGTTTGATCAGTTAAGAGGAGCCGAGTTTTCTCCAAGATTGATCTGAGATCGGGATACCATCGATTGAAGATCCGATCGTAAGATATTCAAGATCGCATTCTCGCCAAGATATGGACATTACGAAGTTTCTGATTATGTCCTTTGGGCCGATTTAATGCGCCAAATTTATTTCATGAATATGATGAATAAGGTGTTCATGGAATATTTGGACAAGTTTGTCGTCGTGTTCATAGACGATATCCTAATCTACTCCAAGACAGAGGATGAACATGCCGAACACTTAAGGCGAGTTTTGGAAAAGCTGAGGGAACAGCAACTTTTCGCCAAGTTCAGCAAGTGTGACTTTTGGAAGGACAAGGTGGAGTTCCTTGGACACGTGATGACCGCAGAAGGAGTCGCCGTAGATCCAAGCAAAGTAGAAGCTGTGTTACATTGGGAATACCAAGATCGTGACCAGATTCGGAGTTTCCTTGGAATGGCAGGATACTACCGCCAGTTTCATTGAAGGCTTCGACAATTGCGAAACCTCTTACGCAATTGTTGAAGAAGGAAAAGAAGTTTGCTTGGACGCTTGAGAATGTGAGGAAGGATTTCAGAGTCAAGAAGCGATTGACATCAAGACCGGTGTTAGTTCTACCTGATGTTGCTCAAAGCTTCGATATTTATTGTGACGATCGCGCCAAGGACTTGGATGTGTGCTGATGCATGGAAAGGTCGCTTATGCATCAAGGCGCTTGAGGCCGCATGAGGAAAATTATCCGACACATGACCTAGAGTTAGCCGCCGTAGTGCATGCTTTGAAGATATGGCGCTACTATCGATTGGAAACAGATGTGAAGTATATACGGATCATAAGAGCCTTAAGTACATATTCACCCAATGGATCTCGAATATGAGGCGGAGAGATGGTTAGAGTTGATCAAGGACTATAATGTTGGAATCCATTACCATCCTGGGAAGGCCAACGAGTAGCCGACGCCCGAGCCGGAAAGCCATACCGCGAGTACGCTGCTAGCCACAAGTCGATGAGTTATGTGAGGATTTTCGTAAAATGAAGATTGAGGTTGTACCTAGCGGATTCTTGGCCGCCTTGGAAGTAAAGCCTACTTTAGAGGACCAGATCCGAGAAGGACAGAAGGATGATGACAAGATCCGTGAGGATTAAGTCCAAAAGGAGGGAAGGCAAGGCAGAGGATTTCAAGCTAGACGAGCAAGGCACGTTATGGATGAAGGATCGCATTTGTGTGCCTAACAAAAAGGAGTTAAAGCTACTGATTCTGGAAGAAGACCATGACTCTAAGTACTCGATTCATCCCGAAGCGCCAAGATGTATCAGATCTCAAGGAGAGATTCGTGGCGAGTATGAAACGTGAAGTTGCCGAGCATGTTGCATTGTGCGACGTATGCCGAGAGAGTCAAGGCAATGCATCGAGAGACCAGCAGGATTGCTACACTGTATTGAAAATACCTCGAGTGGAAGTGGGAGGAAATCGGAATGGATTTCATTACCGGTTTGTCAAGACTCAAGGAGGTTATGACTCCATATGGGTTATAGTGGATCGCTTGACTAAAGTAGCCCATTTTATCCTCGTGAAGACCACTTACTCTGAGATAAGTTAGCGAGTTGTACATGATCAGATTGTTTGTTTGCACGGAGTGCCAAAGAGGATTGTATCGGACGATGCAGGTACCCAATTTACCTCAAGGTTCGGAATAAGTTGCATGAAGCCATGGGGACCCGTTTGAACTTCAAGATGCCTTATCATCCACGTACGGATGGGCAGACCGAAAGAGTCAACCAGATTCGAGGATATGCTAAGAGCTTGTGCATTAGCTTATGCTACCTCTTGGGATAAGAGTTTGCCGTATGCCGAGTTTAGTTACAACAATAGTTATCGAGGCTAGTTCTGAGATGTCACCTTTTGAGGCACTTTGTATGGTCGACTTGTCGGACGCCATTGAATTGGAATGAGACCGTGAGCGCCGTGTCTTTGGGCCTGATATTCTTCAAGAGGTCAAGAGCGGTCGCCATAATTAGGGAAAGGTTGAAGATAGCCCAATCTCGATGTGAAGAGTTATGCTGACAATCGTCGCCGAGATTTGAGTTTTGAACCAGAAGACTTTGTATACCTCAGAGTTACGCCTCTCAGGGGAGTTAAGAGGTTCCATGCCAAAGGGAAACTCGCACCCCGTTATGTTGGACCATTTAAGATTTTGAGTCGCAGAGGCGAAGTTGCTTATCAGCTGGAGTTGCCACAGTCGTTAGCAGGAGTACATGACGTATTCCATGTGTCCCAGTTAAAGAAGTGTCTCCGAGTTCCTGAGGAACAGACACCGCTAGAGTCAATTGAGTTGCATGAGGACTTGACTTATAAGGAGCACCCTGTGAGGATTCTAGACACAATGGATCGAGAAACTAGAAACAAGTCAACCCGTTTCAGAGAGTTCAAAGGGAGCAACCATGAAGAAAGTGAAGCGACTTGGGAGCGCGAAGAGGATTTGAAGAAAGAATTTCCAAACCTATTCCTTTAGTAAGCCACGAATCTCGGGGACGAGATTCTATTAAGGGGAGGTTTGTAACATCCCAAAATTTTGCTTTTCTTAAATTCATGTGTGATTTGGCACTTTGGTGAATTTTTGGAATTTTCTCGAATTTATTTGGATTTATTTGGAATTTATTTGAATTTCTTCCAGTTTGAAATAAGTAACGAATTTAAATTTGCAAATAAATTTTTGTTGGAAATATATTATTTGAGTCCAAAATGATCCAAAATATTTTCCAGAATTTTTCGAATTTTTCTCGAGTCATTTGCTATTTTTAATGAATTAAATGAATTATCGGGAATTATTTTAAATATTAATTACTGGAAAATCCAACTCGGGTCAAGTATCTTGTTCATCCGACCGAAGTCGGACTCGAGTCCGACCGAGCCAGTTGGCTCAACCAAACCAGCTCCTAACCTAATCGATCCCAACCGTTGGATCAAGATCCAACGGTGAGATCCGCCCGACTCGACCGAAAGCCAGTGTTCGACCGGACCCGATCGCGCCCGTCGCGATCGTGGCCGCTGAGCGACACGTGGACGGCCACGATTTCGTCGTCTTCCCAGAATCGAAGTTTGGACTCGCCGCGCGTAGCCGCCAGCGTCCGATTAGGTTTCCGCTGCAGGTGCACGCCGCCGAGGCTATTTAAGGCGTGGGTTATCGCCGAGGATCGCCGTTCGTGTCTTGCGCGCCTATTGCCCTAGTTTCCAACGCCCAAGCCGCCGCCGTCGCCTCGCGATTTCGCCGGTTTGGGGAGTGCCGCCACGGGTTTCTTCGCTTCGCGCCGTTCGTCATCCTCCGCCGCCTTCAAGCCGGATTCGAGAACCTTGCGTCGGCGCACTCGTGGGGTGCACTCACTTGGTCGGAGACGCCGAAGCGCCGTTAGGGTGGTCGCCGCCTCGGCGCCGGCAGCCGCAACGCCGCCGCAAGCCATCGCCGCGCTGAAGCTCGGTGCACCGTTGGATCAAGATCCAACGCGACGAGGTGAGGCCACGTCGCCTGCTATACTTGTTTCCGCCTCGATTAGGTTTCAACTGCTAGATTTAGATCGCACGGCCGTGGTTAGTTGTGTTGTAGCTTTAGGGTTAGATCTGGACCGTCCGATCTAGATCGAACGGCCCGATCAACCGTGTAGTTTTGAACGTGAGGTCTAGATCCAATCCGACCGTTGATTTTCAAATCAACGGCGAGATTGTGCCACGCGGTGCTCACCGCCGCCCACGCCGCTGGGGAGCGTGTCTCGACACGCCGACCCGCGAGTCGAGGGCCCACGTGTCGGCCGCAAATACGCTGCGGCGTGAAACCCAGCCGGCAGTGGGGCCCACATGTCGATCCACGTGAGCCGTGGACCGAGTCCACCGTGGACCCAAGCCGAGCGTGGACCGAGCCCATGGACGGCCGACGCCGCCAGGCCAATCGAGAGCTGCCACGTGTCCATGCCGACGCAATAATTAATTTCCAAAAGAAAATGATTTATTAATTCGAATAATGATTTCAAATTTAGATTCAAACTTCAAACGCTTATAACTTTTGCGTTTCAACTCCGATTTGAGCGATTCAAATTTCTAAATTTGTATAAAATTAAGATCTACCTAAATATGAATTTTATTTAATTTTTGGACTAAAGTTTTCTCTGTAATATTATTTAATTGATTATTTAAACTTTAAATAATCATAACTTTTATGCTTTAACTCCAAATTTGACGATTCCAGTTTCTAAAAATCCAGAAAATTATGTTCTCTCTGTTTATGGATTTTATTTGGAGTTTTGGGATCTTTTTGCATAGTGTTTATTTGTGTATTTGCTATTTGCACGCTTTACGAGTAGAGCGTTGAAGTGCTTGGGAAGGATTCGAAGGAGAAGTATTGACTCAGGATCCAACTCAAGACCAAGAGCAAGTACTTTTTGAAGGCAAGTTGTGCTTTGACCATATTGATCCTATTTCGAAATCTATTTTGATTTAAACTATTGCATGCTAGTTCAATTAGAAAGATACTTTGGTTTAAACCTGGGGGTTAGATAAATACCAATTTGCTATATGACACCTTGATTACTTAAGTATGTGCCATGACCCTTTGTCACCCTAGTTGTGGTTTACTAGTTGGACATTATTAAATTGCCAACATGGGTTTAGATCGTTGTAGTATCTTTGCTTAGACACCTTTCGTGCTCATGACATGATTTTGGATAATTAAATGTTAATATTGACTTAATGATATATTGAACCTGTTTTGGAAAAGTATCATGTGATGTTGATGGCACGTGGTGCATGGTAATCAACCTGGGGTTTGATAAACGCTTTCGGCCAGGGCATGTGGCAAGAGTAATCAGGTGGGCGATTGTGGCATTGGGAATGATGATTTGGTTTTCGGGTAGTCTTGCCCTGGTCACTCTAAGGACTTAACCTTGCAAGCCTTTGAACTGGTCATACTTGCAACCACATGGCCGGAATGGGACGGCCCTAGTTGACTAAGTCGCTAAGGACTCACTTGTGGAGCCTCAGTGGTGTCGATTACACCTTTTGTGTGATTGTGCGGGGAGCGTATCGTGGCGTGGCCGGTACCCATCTAACGGTGTGTTGGTCCCATACTTCGCCTTGGCTAAGGGAAGGGATGGTGTAGAGCACGTCTTAGAGGACCACCGTGTTGTTTGAGGCTTCCGAAAGGCTTTGTTATGATCGCTCATTCGCATACTCTTGTATGGCGATTCACTACGGTGACGTGGTGAGTGGATTGTATCTTGTGGGTAAAGTGCATAACCTCTGCAGAGTGTAGAATCTATTTGAATAGCCGAGTCCACTGTGATCGACAATGCTCGGAATTACAATCAAGGGTTAGATTTTCTCAAAATAACTTGGATTTGAAAAGTTGGGTTGGTTTAACAAAGAAGATGATGGAAATATGGTTTAGGATGGGGAAAAATGTTATTTAAACTTCTTGAAAAGTTATTTATGCTTTACTTGTTTTTACCGCTTTGAATCTACTTATATTGCTGTCAAAGTCAATTTATTGCAAATATACCTGAGCTATTCCTTTGTACTAAGCCATGCATATAGTATATTAGCTTGCATTCTCGTGCATGACTTGTCGAGTACCAAGTACTCACCCTTGCCTCAACACAATACCAGTTGAAGAGGAGATTACGCCAAAGATTGGAGGAGGAACTCCAAGAGGCCCCGTCTACTGAGGGATGCGAGCCCAGGCCGGTTACTGTGGTATACTGGATGGCGCCACGAAGTTTATTTGATTTTCCGCTGCTATTATTTTTCTCTGAATAAGTTTCGCCTTACGAGGCATACATTTGTAACTTGACCATAAGGTCGAGTAACCCTTTGATTATTTAAATAAAGTACTTTGATAGTATCGATTGGTATGATTGTGATATTTACCGACGTTAAGACTGTGTGCACTAGCGCGTTCCTGGACTAGTGCTGAATACACAGAGGGTCCGGATTTGCAAATTCGGGGTCCCGACACCTCCCTCCGGAGGTTGGCTTCCTCCGCTCGAGCATACTCCCTCATCTTAGCAAAGAGCTCCTCCACAATGCGCACCTCCTTTTGAACAAGCCTCTCTGCCAATGGTCCCCTTCGAAGACCGCAACGCGCCGCGTTGATGATGGTGGTGTCGCTGACCCCTCGGATCTAGCATTTAACCCTGGAGAAACTCTGGAAGTAACTTTTGAGGGTCTCTCCTTCGCACTGTTTGACAGTGAATAAGTCACTTTCCTCTTTCATTCCATCGAAATTGCCCTGGAAGTTGCCTTCCAGCTTGGTGAGAAGCTGCGGCCAGCTTATAATCGAACTTGGCTCCAGTGAAGAGTACCAGGATAGGGCTATTCCTTCAATCGCCAGAAAAAGCCCCTTAGCCTTGATATCATCATCTCCCCCTACGGCCTCCACGGCGGTGTCGTAGACGCAAAGGAATTCTCTGGGGTCCATCCTGTTATTGTACGGTTTGATGGTAGGGAACTTGAAACTTCCTGGGAGGGCCATCTTCTTGCCCAAAACCGAATGCTGAGGGGGTTTGGGTTGTCGTCATCCCTAGTCACTCCTGCATATGCTGGAGACAACACTTCGCGGCTTGGACTTTCATCTTGTGATTCGCCGCTCCCCCGATCTTGCTGCTCCTGCAGGTGCTTCACCTCCGCCATGAGTTTTTTGTTGGCCTCCATCAACACCTACACGTTGGGGTCGAGTGCCTCCCGAGTTCTTGCCCTTCCTCGAGGGCCTCTTCGCCCCCGAGAGCAGCTCGGTGGCGGGCCGGGCGAGCTGATGCTTCCGCTACATCCTCCTCTAGTATCGCAACCGATTGGCCTGCGACCGGTGGTCGTCGTTTAGGGGCGCGCTTGTGTGCTGCCGCCGGAGTTTGTGGTGGCGGTTCTCCTAATGTCTCCCCTAGTCCCATCGGGACTTCTGGTGGGTTCTCACCACTCGGGAGTAAGGGATGATCGCGGGATTGGCTCCTTGCAGGCCTTCTTGATCCCTCCTCTCCATTCATCGTCGCAGCTTCTCTGGATGCTGCTGCCGCTCCCTTCTTCGGTGGCATGGCTACAAACAACTTCCTCTTCCTGCTGGCTGGAGAGCAATGTTGAGAAACGCAGTATGCTACTCTAGCACAAATTAAAATTTCAACCGCAAAATCAGAAAAGCTACTCGCAAGAAGTTGATCATAGAACAATTACCACTAGACGCGTAGTTGCAGAATCCTTCACGCGTTGATGTAGTGGATCGTTCTCGACGTGGATCGTCCTCACCGCGGATCGTCCTCATTGTGGATCATCCTCGCTGTGGATCGTCCTCATCGTGGATCGTCCTCGCCTTCGATCGTCTTCTCTGGTTAGGAAATAGTGTTTGGTAACCCCGAGGTAAACTATTACATATGTAGGGAATGTGACAATCTCAGGTCTAAGGATCATACATCTACTATGTATGAGGTACACTGATGACACGCAAGAATGTAACATTCTCGTAGTGTCTCGTTGTGGGTCTATCTAACCCATGTTCTTTAACATGTGTTCACAATGTATTAA
Organism: Rhipidocladum racemiflorum; assembly: GCA_036346355.1. Taxonomy (NCBI): domain Eukaryota; kingdom Viridiplantae; phylum Streptophyta; class Magnoliopsida; order Poales; family Poaceae; genus Rhipidocladum; species Rhipidocladum racemiflorum. Next base: position 27,049,917 of record CM070586.1, read on the forward strand.
TGATATCTCCATATCCCATGATCTATGAAACATGATCATCGATCAGTACATGTGCTGATCTACTCATTGTTATCCACAACGATGATATCCGATCAGAGATACTTACAAAATTATATCAATGAGTAGAGAGTTTCATAAGCAAGTCACATACTTACTGATTAATATAATGATATACATTCATTGGACCAATAATCATATTATTATTCATAAACATGGTCATGTTACAATCATCTATATGACTGCCTCAAGGGCATAACACTAACAATCTCCCACTTGCACTTGAGTCAGTCAATTAAGCATCTAATACCAATAGACCTCGTGTGCGCCTCATGCTTAGGCTGTGGAAGAGGCTTCGTTAACGGATCAGCCACATTAGTTTCCGTATCTACTTTGCATATCTTCACGTCACGTCTATTCACAATCTCGCGAATAAGGTGAAAGTGTTTGTGTATGTGTTTGGACTTCTGATGTGATCTAGGCTTTTTTGCTTGTGCAATGGCACCACTATTATCACAATAGAGATCCATCGGACTAGAGGCACTAGCAACCACACCAAGCTCTGAGACAAACTTCTTTATCCACACAGTTTCTTTTGCGGCCTCTGAAGCCGCAATGTACTCCACTTTTGTTGTAGAGTCAGCCACCGTGCTTTGCTTGGAACTCTTCCAACTTACTGCTCCTCCATTTAGTGTAAATACAAACCCAGATTGCGATCGGAAATCATCTTTGTCAGTTTGGAAGCTTGCATCGGTGTAACCCTTTACAACCAGTTCTTCCTCACTTCCAAAAACTAGGAACATATCCTTAGTTCTTCTCAAGTACTTCAGAATATTTTTCACGGCTATCCAATGACCATCACCGGGATCCGCTTGGTATCTGCTTGTGACACTTAGAGCATCTGAGACATCTGGGCGTGTACAAATCATGGCATACATAATAGACCCAATAGCCAAAGCGTTTGGAATCTTGCTCATCCTGTCTCGCTCATCAGTTATCGAGGGACACTGATTCTTGCTAAGACTGATACCATGTGACATTGGCATGAAACCTCTTTTGGATTCATGCATATTGAACCTCTTCAATACCATGTCAATGTACGTTTCCTAGCTTAATCCAATCAACCGTTTTGATCTATCTCTATAGATCTTTATGCCCAAGATATAACATGATTCTCCTAATTCTTCATTGAAAAACTCCTTTTCAACGAAGTCTTAACATCTTCAAGCATAGGAATATTATTCCCGATCAATAATATATCATCCACATAAAAAATCAGAAATACAAGTGCGCTCCCACTAGCCTTCTTGTAAACACAAGGCTCTTCTTCGTTTTTGATGAAGTCAAATCCTTTGACTACTTCATCAAAACGAATGTTCCAACTCCGAGATGCTTGCTTCAACCCATAAATGGATCTTTGAAGCTTGCATACCTTTTTAGCGTATTTGGGATCAACAAAACCTTCAGGTGTATCATGTATACATGTTCAGATAGATTCCCGTTAAGGAAAGCTGTTTTGACATCCATCTACCATATTTCATAATCAAAATATGCAGCAATAGCTAAAATGATCTGGACAAACTTCAGCATGGCTACCGGTGAGAAAGTTTCATCATAGTCAACTCCTTGAACTTGTTTGAAACCCTTTGCCACCAACCGTGCCTTATAGATCTGAACATTTCCATTCACGTCTATCTTCTTCTTGAAAATCCATTTGCATTCTATGGTTTTTACACCATGAGGAGGATCAACCAAGTTCCAAACTTGATTGTCATGCATGGATTGAATTTCGGATCTCATGGCTCCAAGCCATTTTTCGGAGTTTGGGTCCATCATCACTTCTTTATAAGTCGTGGGCTCATCATTGTCTAACAATAATATGTCATATCCATATCTTATGGGTTCATGATGTGGCCTCTCCGACCTACGTGGGGCTGGTGTCTCTTCCACAGGTTGTACAACACTTTGTACATCTTGTGAAGGTTCAGTGGCAGCTTGAACATATTCATGTGATTCTCGAACTTCATCGAGATGCACATCACTCCCACTGATCTATTTGGAAAGAAACTCTTTCCCTAAAAAGACACCATTTCGAGCAACAAAAACTTTTTTCTTGTTTCTTTTGCAAAAGTAGTATCCTTTTGTTTCTTTAGGATACCCCACAAAGAAATATTTTTCTGATTTAGGTGTGAGTTTATCTGATTGCAAACGTTTTACACAAGCCTCGCATCCCCATATCTTGAGAAATGACAACATGGGACTTCTCCTGGTCCATATCTCATATGGTGTCTTCTCAACGGAATTTGATGGGACCCTATTCAATGTGAACGCAGCTGTCTCTAGAGTGAAACCTCGAAAGGATAATGGCAGATCTGTTTGGCTCATCATTGACCGAACCATGTCTAATAAAGTTCGGTTTCGTCGTTCGGACACGCCATTCCATTGAGGCGTTCCTGGCGGAGTAAGTTGCGGAACGATTCCACACTGCTTTAGATGATCACCAAACCCTTGGCTCAAGTATTCGCCACCATGATCTGATCATAAGTGTTTTATTGATTTGCCAAGTTGATTTTGTACTTCGTTCTGAAACTCTTTGAACCTTTCAAAAGCTTAAGATTTATGCCTCATTAAGTAGATATATCCATATCTACTAAAGTCATCGGTGAAAGTTACAAAGTACTAAAACCAACCTCTAGCACTCGAGCTCATTAGTCCACATACATCTGTATGTACTAGGCTCAACAATTCACTCGCCCTTTCACTAAAACCTATGAAGGGGCTTTTGTCATCTTGCCAAGTAAACAAGACTCACATGTTTCAAATGATTCAAAATCAAATGAGATTAGAAGTCCATCACCATGGAGCTTCTTCATGCGCTTCTCATTTATGTGACCTAAGCGACAATGCCATAAAAATGTAGGGTTCAAATCATTTGGCCGATGCCTTTTGGCATTAATGTTATAGACGGGTTTTTCTTTAAGTTCAAGGACGTACAACCCATCCACCATGGGGCAACGACCATAATAGATATCATTCAAAAATATTGAACAAACAAAGTCCTTTATTCTGAATTCATAACCTTCATGTTCCAAACAAGAAGATGAAATAATGTTTCTACTCAAAGCTGGAAGAAAATAACAATTATTGAGTTCTAAAACTAATCCTGAAGGCAAATGCAATGGGTAGGTGCCAATGGCAAGACCAGCAACTCTTGCTTTATTTCCCACGTAGAGATCCACTTCTCCTTTTGCCAAGTCTCTACTTTTTATCAGCCCTTGCATCGAATTGCAAATGTGAGCAACCGAACCGGTATCATATACCCATGAGCTGAGAGAAGAAGTAGCAAGATTAATTTCTATAACATTAATACCTGAAGTGCAAGTCACATTTCCATTCTTCTTATCTGCCAGGTACTTTTCGCAGTTTTGTTTCCAATGTCCTGACTTCTTGCAATAGAAGCACTGGGATTCAGGCTGAGGGCCAACTTTAAGCTTCTGAAGCTTAGTTTTGAGGCTCGCGATCTCATCTTGAGCCTTGCCCTTGCCCTTTCCCTTTACCCAAACCTTAGCTTTCTTCTTTTTGAAGGCAGTTGTCTTCTGAACCATCATTACATGATTGGGTTTTTTCTTAATGCTTTCCTCGGTAGCCTTGAGCATCCCATGTAGTTCGGTCAGGCTCTTCTCCATGCTATTCATATGAAAATTCATAATGAATGGCTCAAAGCTCTGTGGCAGAGACTAGAGAATTACATCTGTAGCCAGACCAAGGCTAAGGGGAAACTCAAGTTTTTCCAATCTCCCAATGTATCCAATCATTTTGATCACATGTGGACTGACCGGACTGCCTTCAGCCAGCTTACAAGCAAACAGAAGCTTTGAGATATCATACCTCTCAGCCCTTGCTTGATTCCCAAACATGCCCTTCAAGCCCATAATCATATTGTAAGCATCCTGGTCCTCATATTGCTTTTGCAGCTGAGAGTCCTTGGTGACAAGCATTAGACAACTGACCTCTACAGAGGCATTAATAAGTTTTTCATAGTCAACCTTCAAATTTCGAGGAGCATTTTTTGCTGGTTCATCAGGAATTGTATTCTCTAGAACATATTCTTTCTTTTCATGTTTGAGAACAATTCTCAAGTTCCGATACCAATCCACAAAATTTGTTCCATTTAGTTTTTCCCTTTCCAAAACCGATCTCAAAGCAAAACCAGGTGCAGCGGCAGTAGCAGTAGTAGGTGCCATTGAATTACAATAAAAAATGTGCAAAGTTTCTAAGCACTATGTTTATGTCAAACTTTCATTAAACATTTTAACAAGAGACACTCCTACTTTATGTCCCCTTTATGAACACATAGTGAGTATTCAAGATCCATATTCATCAAACACTAGTGAGCTTTGGCATCACTGCTAGAAATTTAATGACATAGGTAAGCAAAATCTTTGCTAATTACATTTTATGCAACTCTTGTTGGTTGAGCATGAAAACAAGTAATGAATGCCTCCGTCAACTCGACTCATGGCCAGGTCAACCTGCCCCTAGGGCTCACATGAGGGAGGGAGCACTTCCCGTTTCCGGGTGCCAATTAAGAAACCTAGCCTCATGTGTGTTTTCCTAGACACCAATTGTCTTGTATTTGTTCCTTCATTACTGAAATTAAATCTCAACCACTTATGTCCTCAAGGCTAAAACCGTTTTGATGGCTTGATTAAATCTACCATTGTTATGCGTGATGTGTCCAACACGTCCCTATCATCTATTAAGATAGTCATTGATATACTACTTTGGCAGTCATATCAATAATGATCGGTTGAACATGAATCGATTGAACATGTAATAGATCCAATCTACTATCCTCACATTCCATATGTGCAACAACTAGAACACGAATCTATGCGAGATGTCTCTGATACCACTGTTGAGAAACGCGGTATGCTACTCTAGCACAAATTAAAATTTCTATCGCAAAACCAGAAATGCTACTCGCAAGAAGGTGATCATAGAACGCGCAAAACCAGAAAATTTCTACCACTGTTGAGAAACACTAGACGCGTAGTTGCGGAATCCTTCACGCGTTGATGTAGTGGATCATTCTCGACGTGGATCATCCTCACCGTGGATCATCCTCGCTGCGAATCGTCCTCACCGCGGATCGTCCTCGCCTCCGATCGTCTTCTCCACGCCGTAGTAGCAGCAGCGTCACCACAGCAATCCACACGTCTTGGGATGGAACACCGTGCGTCGGCGTGCAGAGGCAACGAGAGGTGGAGGCTAGGGTTCTAGACGAAAAGAGATGTGTGACGCCCACCCTTCTCCTCTCCTTATATAGCCATGCGACGAAACCCTAAGCCAGGGCCCATTAGCGCGTTAAGCCCACGAGGTCCATTAATTACGGATCCAATCCGAATTAATGTGTCCCAACCCGTTAAGTGTGTGACCCTGTAGGTTCATGCGCATTTGGACATAGATTCGGAAAACCCTTTTTTAATCCAATAGTTGGTAGCGGCTCCTTGCAGAGCATGCCAACTCCCAAACGCATATGATCAAACTATTGATGTAATAATCCCTTTGCCAAACTATATGAAGGTCGAACTCAAGGCGAGAAGCATGTCATCCTTTGACAGTTCAATCCATCTCTCGTATCCGTGATATATTAATAAGTTGTGATTGACTTCTCAATCACGGCATGCCATGCACTTCCTTAATCATATCACACGAGTGGCCTAGACATATATCTCCGTTACACTGGAGTGGCAAATTCCATCTTGACTGCTCACTTCCCTCTGCATGTTTTATAGTAAACATGAAATCTACCTTTATAACTATCCGGTTAGGAAATAGTGTTTGGTAACCCCAAGGTAAACTATTACATATGTATGGAATGTGACAATCTCAGGTCTAAGGATCATACATCTACTATGTATGAGGTACACTGATGACACACAAGAATATAACATTCTCGTAGTGTCTCATTGTGGGTCTATCTAACCCATGTTATTTAACATGTGTTCACAATGTATTGATGATATCTCCATATCCCATGATCTATGAAACATGATCATCGATCAGTACATCATTACATGTGCTGATCTATTCATCGTTGTCCACTACAATGATATCCGATAAGAGATACTTACAGAATTATAACAATGAGTAGAGAGTTTCATAAGCAAGTCACATACTGTCGGTAAATTCTACACCAGGGTGCCCACTACACTTCCGTAAGAGCCGCCAGTAGACACGTGGCGTCCAGGCCACGCCGCTGGCGGTCAGCCGAGTGGCCGCCCAGTGGGTGGGTGGCGATCAGGCCACGCCGATGGCGGTCAGTAAGGTGGCCGTCCAGCGGACAGGTGGCGACTAGGCCACGCCGTTGGCGGTCAGCTGTGTGATCACCCAGCGGGCAGGTGCCGATCAGGCCACGCCACTGGCGGTCAGTAAGGTGATCGCCCAAGTGGACAAGTGGCGACCAGGCCACGCCGTTGGCAGCCAGCTGTGTGATCGCCCAAGCAGACACATGGCGACCGGACCACGCCGCTGGTGGCCAGCAAGGTGGTCGCCCGGAGAACACACGGTGCCCAGTCCACACCACTGGCGCTCAGTTCCCGAGGCCACCTAGTAACCTGTGCAGCCACACAGTGGGTCAAAGACATTTAATGCGTATCGTGCGCGTTAAATGGGCGTAATAAAGGTCACAGTGTGGCGGCATGTGTTCCCAACGCGCGCCATAATGGCGGGTGACGCCACTGCGCAAGTTCCCACCTCGACAGAGCGGGCGCAGCCGGTGGGCGCGGGGCCCGAGGCGAGGGAGAGGATGGCTGCGCCAGGGCATTTAATGTGCTGTAAGAGCAGCGACAGGCTAATTTAATGCGTCGTGGCAGTATGGTAAGGGTACTCTGTTGTAAGCCCTCATGCGCCCCAGCCAGCCTGAGTGTAAAAGGCAGCTGGGGTGCATGGAAAAGGTTGGTTCTTCTCAGCAGGCCCCTTTTAGGTTAGCTCTCTTGAGGCCGTTTGGAGGGATTTGGACTCCGAGTTCTAGGGGGGTTGGACCATTCCCCCATCGGGTTGTTGTTCTTCCTCCAGCTCTCTCCCCAAAACACATAACTAAATACAAGTGGGCAGGACTAGGGCTATTACTCCAAGAGGAGGGCCTGAACCTGGGTAAACCCCTGTGTCTCCTTCTTGTGAGCTTCGCCGGATTCCTCTCCACCGTATCGTGAGCAATCTCCACGAAAGCCCCCCGTTCGGACTTCTTGCACCCCATTTCGGAAGGGGTCTGTTAGCTCGTACGCTGATAGTGGCGCGCCAGGTAGGGGGCTTAGTGGTTAGATTGCCCACTCTTCTTCCACCTTCTTGCGAAGCTTGCAAGAGACTTTGGCGATCGTCAGCATGGCAGCGTCACGCTCCAAGCATGACACCCTACTCGAGGAGAGCAGTGCTCGCAGTCGGTCCCGGCGCGCTCCCAGGGCGTCGGACCCCCCGGGTCCCTCTGCCCAGGGAGGGACCCGTGGTGCCTCCACGCGAGGAGGACAACCCATCCAGCGGCGTCTCCTGATGGGAGATGATACCCCGGCGCAGAATCTTCATGCGGCCCGGCTGCTCCTCGTCTCCTGTGGTTGGAATCTGAAGAATTGATTTGGTGCAACTCTCAGGCGCTGTTGCGTTCCCTGGCGTGATCCTTGCTGTTGCATCCTGCGCTTCCTGTTCTCATCCAGTTCCTTGCGCTTGTCCTCAAGAATAAGTGCCTTATTCACCAACTCTTGGAAATCTGGAAAGGTGTGGGTGATCAATCCTACTTGCAATCCTGAGTTAAGTCCCTTCATAAAACGAGACTGTCTGGATTTATCTGTCGCTACATCCTCAAAGCGTAGCGTGCTAGCTGTGTGAACTTGTTCGTAGTCGGCCACCGGCCGATTACCTTGCTTGATGCTCTGAACTCCTCCTTCTTAAAGTCCATGATTCCTTCAGCACATGATACTTGTCGGAATGCATTTGTGAACTCTTCCCAAGTGATATCTTGAGGGTTCTCTTGCGTGCCGCAGGTTCTCCCACCATTCTGGCCACTGTTCCTTCCGGTGATGAGAAGCGTAGAAGTACCTTCTCATTTCCTATGCATTGAGCTATGTGTAGCTTCCTCTCGATTGATCTTAACCAATCATCGGCCTCCAATGGATTGGCATTCCCAGAAGAAAGTGGGTGGGTGAGTTCTCATGAACTCGGCAGCCTTGTATTCTGGCGTGGTCCCCGATTAACTTGATTAGCAAAGTGGCCTGAGCGGTGACGTGTTGCATTTGTTGCATCATAGCATGCATCAAGCCCGAGTCTGGGCAAATGAAAAGCTCCAAATTCTGCACATCCAAATGGCGGTCTTTGGTGCTCCCTCATTGGGGTTTTCTGTTTGGCGAGAACCACTTCCATTGCTTCCAAAGTTTCCACGTGTTCACCATCTGTCGATTTGCTCTAGGTTTAGAGATGAGAGGGAAACAAGAATAGACAAGTAATATGAAACTTATGCGGGCTTAAAGGTGTAACTTTAAGGTCCAACTTTATTATTAATAACTTGGTATGGCTGCTTACAATGCCTAAGGGCCTTGCAACACATAATGCACACTCAAAGAAACAATGAAAATCCAAATCGAACTAACTCGAGTCTAACGCCTAAAGGGTGACACTTTATTCTATGACGCAACTCGGCGAAGGAGTCTCACTATAGAACCTATGCTCACTCATCGAAAACCTCCACGGCCTGAGTACGGTGCCGTGGCATAAGCGTAACGATTGCCATGTCCAAAGAATGTGTCCTCTCGTGGTAGTCGAAGCAAAGCGGTGTCCTCATCGAGATCCGACTCCTCCGATCCGCTCGTGTAGCTCGAGTAATCGCTCTGGTGCGGGTCCGCATAAAGTCATCTCCAACTCGTCAATCCTTCGCAGAAGGTGTGCCACATACTCTTGAGCTTCCCGCCATCTGTTCTTCTCTCGCCGTGATCTCCTTGCGGGCCTTCAGAGCTCCTTGCTTGTATCATCTAGTACATCCTCCTGGCGACAACAAATCGTGCCAAGCGTGTAACCGTGGCATCCTCATCCTGAATCGCCTTGGGTCAAGAAGGTTATCTCTCGCGGATGATAAATCGGAACACCGTGCTCTCAACTCTCTGGCATAGATACGGGTAACGTGCCGCATTGCTCGTCGTGATACCTCTTGGATACCCATCTGCATTGTAGATCTCCTGGCGGTCAGGTATCGAGGCGATTGCCTGGCCCTTCTTCCTAGCAGTACCTCAATCTTCACGTCACAAGCCTTGATCAATCCCGCTTTGTCCGATCACTTCCACTTGGTATTGCGGCTTCTCAAAATCTCCGAGAGTTTGTAGCATATGCCAAAGTTCCGCGGCGTGACCAACTCCCAGATCAACGTAGTTGAACTCTACCTCCATCATCACAAGAGTGCTTTACGTAAGAACTCGGAATTTTTAAATTGTGACAAGGTGAGAAAAAATTTCAGCAAGAGACAAGAAAAGAGAGAAGGGATAAGTCGAGATGTCATTTCTTGTCTTCACAAATTTTTAGCTTTAGAAAATAGGTTTTATCCTCACTACGACCATTCTAGCTAGGGTTGAGCCTACAAATAACCTAGCTCGATACCACCTCTGTCGGGACCCCGAATTTGCAAATCCGACCCTCTGTGTATTCAACACTAGTCCAGAACGCAGCTAGTGCACACGCCTTAACATCGGTAAATATCACAATCATACCATTCGATGCTAATAAAGTACTTTTATTTAAATAACTAAATCAAGTTACTCGACCTTATGGTCAAGTCACAAATGTACGCCTCGCAGACGATACTTATTAAAAGAGAAATAGTAGCAATGGAAAATCAAATAAGGTAACATCGTGGCGCCATCCAAGATACCACAGGCAACCGATCGGGCTCGCTTCCCTACGTGACGGATCCTCTTGGAGCTCCTCCTCCAAAGTGGCGTAGTCTCCTCTTCAACTGGTGTTGTGTTGAGGCAAGGGTGAGTACTTGGTACTCGACAAGTCATGCACAGAATGCAGGCTAATATACTATATGCATGGCTTGGTACAAAGGAATAACTCAAGGTATATTTGCAGAAATAGCATTGGACAAGTAATATAAGTAGATCCAAAGCAAAGTAGAAATAAGTAAAGCATAAATAACTTTTCAAGTAGTTTGGTAAACATCTTTCCCATCCTAATCCACATTTCTATCAACTTCATTATTAGTCCAGCCCAACCTTTCAAACCAAAGTTATTTTTGAGAAAAATCTAACCCTTGACTGTAATTCCCGAGCGATGTCCAATACCGCGGACACGGCTATTCGAATAGATTCTAGACTCTGCAGAGGTTATGCACTTTACCCACAAGATACAATCAAACACCACAAAGGCGAAGTTCAGTAACAAAGTCTTTCTGAGACTTCTAACAATACAAGTGGTCCTCCCTGTTATTGGCGACTAACCCTTCCTTCGCTAAGGCGAAGTCTAGGCCAATCAACCGTTAGATGGGTACCGGCCTCGGCCCAGACGCCTCCCTTACAACTTACACAAAGGGTGTAGTTGACCTCCGAGGTCCCACAGTGCGTTATTAGCAACTTAGTCAACTAGGTCCGTCCCATTACGTACATGTGGTTGCACGTTAGACCCAGTTCAAAGGCTTGCAAGGTTAAGTCCTTAGGGGTGACCAGGGCAAGACTACCCAAGAACCAAATCAACACTCCCAATGCCACAACTGCCCACCTGATTACTCTTGCCACATGCCCCTGGCCGAAATCGTTTATCAAACCCCGCTGATTACCATGCACCACGTGCCATCAACATCACATGATACCTTTCCAAAACAGGTTCAATATATCATTAAGTCAATATTAACATTTGATTATCCAAAATCATGTCATGAGCACGTGCGTGTCTAAGCAGTATACTACAACGGTCTAAACCCATGTTGGCAATTTAATAATGTCCAACTAGTAATCCACAACTAGGGTGACAAGGGGTCATGGCACATACTTAAATAATCAAGGTGTCATACAGCAAATTGGTACTTATCTAATCCCCCATGTTTAAATAAAGTATTTTCTATTTGAACTTAGCATGCAATAGGTTAAATCAAAATAGATTTCAAAATAGGATCAACATGGTCAAAGCACAACTTGCCTTCAAAAAGTACTTGTTCTTGGTCTTGAGTTGGATCCTGAGTCAATACTTCTCCTTCGAATCCTTCCGGCACTTCAATGTCTACTCGTAAAGCGTGTAAATAGCAAATACACGAATAAACAATAGGCAAAAAGTGTCCAAACATCCAAATAAAATCCATAAACAGAGAGAACATAATTTTATGAGTTTTTAGAAACTGGAATCGTCAAATTTGGAGTTAAGACGTAAAAGTTATGATTATTTAAAGTTTAAATAATCAATTAAATAATTTTGCAGAGAAAAACTTTAGTCTAAAAATTAAATAACATTCATATTTAGGTAGATCTCAATTTTATACAAATTTAGAAATTTGAATCACTCAAATCGGAGTTGAAACGCAAAAGTTATAAGCGTTTGAAGTTTGAAACAAAATCTGAAATCATTATTTCGAATTAATAAATCATTTTCTTTTTCGGAATTTAATTATTGCGTCAGCATGGACACGTGGCAGCACTGGATTGGTCTGCTGACGTCAGCCTGTCCATGGACTCGGTCCACCCTCGGCTCGGGTCTACCGTGGACCCGGTCCACGGCTCACGTGAGATCGACATGTGGGACCACTCGGGTAGCGTCATCGGCCGACGTCGGCGAGGCTCGGCCGCACTGGTCGACAGTGGGTCCCTCCGATGACGCCATGGGTGACGCCACGGTCGCGATCGCCGACACGCGGGCCTCGCGTGTCGCTGACTCCACGCTGCGCCGCTGCGTGGCGCGGTGGTTCGGCTCCCCTGGACACGCAGTGCACGATCGTAGCCGTTGGTTTGAAAACCGACGGCTAGGATTGGATTTGGGCCTCAAGTACTTGGGGCGCACAGGTTGATTTGGGCCGTTGGATCTTGATCTAACGGTCCAGATCCAATCTAGCCTGGTGCAGTTCCCGCTACGTGGCACGACCTAAGCCGCTGGATCTAGATCCAACGGTTGAGATTAGATCTAGGATTTTCAACGGGAACTCACCGAGGGTGACGTGGCGCGATCTCGAGCCCTTGGATCTTGATCGAGCAGCTTGGTGGAGCTCGGGTCGGCGATGGCTTCACTACGGCGCTTAGCTTGGCGGAGATGAAGACGATGACCACGGTCTCGGCGTTCCGGCGAGCTCCGGCGAGATGAAAGGTCTCTTCGTGCGTCTCGTTTGGGGTCCTAGATCTGCGTTTCGGTGGCGGCGAGGACGGCGGACGGCGGGATCGGCTTTTAACCGCGCGAACAGGATTCTAACTCCGGCGAGCTCAGACGGCAAACGGCGACGGCCAGCGTAGATGGCTCGAGGACACGGTGCGCATGTAAGAGGGCAACCTCGGGCGTGACTCGGAGCTTTAAATAGCCTCGGCGTTAAGTGCGAGCGAAACCTAGTTCTCCACGGCGGCGGAAGCGCGGCGGCGGAGTCCGGCTTTCGGACTTCGGCGGAGACGATGACGCATACCGCCCACGTGGCACGATCAGCGGCCACGATCGCGTGGGACGCGATCGGATCCGGCCGGATTCGGCCAAAGCGATGCGGAAATCCCGGCCGCTGGATCTTGATCCAACGGTTGGGATCGATTAGGTTTTGGAGTTGGTTCGGTCGAGTCACGTGGCTCGGTCGGACTCGAACTCGAGTCCGACTCGGGCTCTGGCCGGATGAACAAGACAAACCCACTCGCATTTTCCAAATGATTTAATAATTAAAATATTTCCCGTAAATTCATTTAATTCATTAAAAATAGCAAAATACTGAAAAATTCGAGAAAATTCTGGAAAATATTTTGGAACATTTTGGACTCAAATAAAATATTTCCAACAAAATTTTATTTGCAAAATTAAATTCTTTAATTATTTCAAAATGGAATAAATTCAAATAAATTCCAAATAAATCCAAATAAATTCCAGAAAATTCCAAAAATTCACCAAAGTGCCAAATCACACATGAATTTAAGAAAAGCAAAATTTTGGGGTGTTACAGCAGGACATGCGCGCGACCGACGCGCAAGCCTCCAGTCGCCCGGCCACAGCTTTCCCCGGTCGCGAGGGCCGGGACAAAGGAAAGGGTGCACAGGTTGCAGCCCCCTCGGTTACAGGGGGACGTGCGCATGCTCCCACTTTTTCTCATGGTTCCCCCAGGCTGGCGGGGGGCCATGGGGATCTGAGGGCTCGCCTAGACAAAAGGAGGTCCCAGCACGGCGGGGAATTGCGCGAGATTCTTGGAGGGCGTCGTGCACACGCACAGCACCGCGTGGGCCAACTGATGTCTAGTGGCCGCTGGGAGACCTCACTCCCTGGTTCAAGGGAGAGCGCAGACTCGCACTCCTCGACTCCATCTCGGGGCCGGGGGGCGGGCGAGCGGTGCAGCTCCCCCTACAACGTTAGATGCCAGGCGTTTTCTCTCCGCCTACGCAAAGCTGCGTGGCCGGAGAGATTCCGCCCCGCGTCCATCGAAAAGTACGATGGCACCACCAACCCGGAGGAGTTCCTGCAGATCTACACTACGGTGGTGTGTGCTGCGGGAGGGTCTGAAAAGATCATGGCCAATTACCTCCCGACATCACTGACAGGCTCCGCCCGTTCCTGGCTGTTGAACCTCCCTCGAGGCTCCGTACACTCGTGGGGGGAATTGTGCGACATCTTCGTCACCAACTTTCAGGGCTCCTACGTTCAGCCGGGCGTGGAGGACGACCTTCATGCCCTGGAACAGACGAAGGGGGAGTCCCTGAGGGAGTTCATCCAGCGGTTCAGCCACTGCCGAAACACGACCCCCCGGATTTCCGAGCAATCGGTGACTATCGCCTTTCGAAGGGGGGTCCGAGACCAAAAGATGCCAGAGAAGATGGCTACCCGTATCATTTCCACTACCTCCAAGCTGTTTTCCCGGGCGCATAAGTGCGCCAGTGCAGCGGAGGCCCGGGAGCGCATAGCAGGGCCGTCCGGCCATAGCGAGGCGGGGGCTTCGAAGGCTTTTGATCGTAAGAAGAGGAAGAAGCGCAAAGAAATCGGTGCTGGAGAGGTCCTAGTCGCTGAGCCGGAAGACAAGCCCCAGAAGCGCGACCGCCAGGACCGGAGGGGTGATCGCCGAGGCCCGCGTGGTGATCATGGGAATCGCCGGTCCCCCCGTCGAGAGGAAGACGAGGGCAGACCTTACTGCCCCATCCACAGGACCAATGGACACGACCTAACAGACTGCCAGGTCGTGTCCAAGCTGGTGGAGCAGCAGCTTAAGGAGCGCCGTGAAGACAACCGCAACGACGCGAACGAAGACCCTGCTCCGCTAGCCTTCCAGCAAGCGGAGCACACGGTGGCGTTCATCCATGGTGGCTCCGCCACCTACTCTTCAAACTCGCATTACAAGCGAGAAGTCAGAGAAGTGTGAGTACCAACGTCTGGGGCGAGCAGGCTAGTAAAGTGGTCAGAGGAACCGATCACCTTTAGTCAGGCCGACCACCCGGAGAGCACCGCAGGCCCGGGCCATCTCCCAATCGTGGTTTCCCCCACGGTCCGGAATGCGAGACTTGGGCGGGTGCTAGTGGATGGAGGAAGCTCCATCAACCTCATGTATGTAGGGGTGTTCAAGGCACTCCAAATTCCTTATGAGGAGTTGCATCCAGCCCCCCTCTTCTACGAAGTCGCCCCTGGAGTGGGCTTGACGCCCCTTGGGCAGGTCCGGTTGCATGTCACATTTGGAAGTGTGGAGAACTTCCGAACGAAAAAAATCAACTTTGAGATTGCTGACTTCGACCTTCCCTACAATGCGTTGCTTGGCCGGCCAGCTCTGGTCAAATTCATGGTGGCCACGCATTACGCCAACATGATGATGAAGATCCCCGGGCCTGGAGGCCCGATTACTATGAAGGTGGATCGGCCGAAGCCTGCGCCTCGACAAGAACAGTGCAGGACTCTGCCGGCACCACTCAAGCTCGCCTCGAGGTGATGACGACCACCCGGAGCTCCCCCTGGTCAAGGCCCGCGCCTCACCTGGTTCTTCGGGTGAGGTGAAGGTGGTCCCCCTGGGCGAGGACGGCTCTGGGAAGGTCGTGAAGATTGGTGCCGGCCTCAGCGCCAAATAGGAAGACGCGCTCGTCACCTTTCTCCGGTCTAACCTAGATGTGTTCGCCTGGGAACCATCTGAAATGACCGGGGTCCCTAGGGAGGTGATCGAGCACCGATTGGCGATGCTCCCTGAGTGCACCTGGCCCGCGTAGGTCCGAGGCCGCACCAGAGCGGCAGGATGCCATTCGGGATGAGGTAGAGAAGCTGCTGCGCAGCGAATTGTGCGGAGGCGGCAATGATCCCGAGTGGTCGCCAACCTCATACTTGTCAAAAAGTCGAACGGAACGTGGCGGATGTGCGTCGACTTCACCGACCTCAACAAAGCCTGCCCCAAGGACCCGTACCCCTGCCACGGATAGACATCATTGTCGACTCCACAGCAGGGTGCGAGGTCTTGTGCTTCCAGACGCCTACTCCAGCTACCACCAGATCAGTATGACGCGGGAAGACGAGGAGAAGACTGCTTTTGTGACCCCCCTGGGCGTGTATTGCTATGTCCGAATGCCATTTGGGTTGAAGAATGCTGGTTCGACTTACCAGCGAGCTATGCACATTATATTTCGATCACAAATCGGGAGAAATCTCGAGGTATATGTTGATGATTTGGTGGTGAAGACCAAAAAGGCTGTTGGGCTTGTCGAAGATTTAGAGGAGACCTTCTCCCACCTCCGGCAGTATTGCTTGAAGCTGAATCCCAAGAAGTGCGTGTTCGGTGTGTCGTCTGGAAAGCTGCTCGGGTTCCTTGTCTCCAGTCACGGAATTGAGGTCAACCTGGAAAAGATTGCGGCCATCGAGCGCATGCAACCACCCGTACGGCTCAAGCAAGTTTAATGCCTGACTGGTCGCCTGGCCTCTCTTGGTCGGTTCATAGCCAAGTTAGGAGAAAAGAGTCTCCCCTTCTTCAAGCTGTTGAAGAAGACTAACTCATTCGAGTGGACTACAGAAGCGCAGTAGGCGTTTGAAAAATTAAAGCAATAGCTCTCCTCCTCCTCGGTCTTTGGTCGCCCCGGCGAGCCGCCATCGTTATACGTGGCGGCGGCCCGTGGCGTTGTGAGCGCAATCGTGGCGGAGCGTGAAGGGGTGTAGCAGCCAGTTTACTACGTTAGTAAGGTGCTACATGATGCAGAGACGAGGTGTCCGCAGGCCTAGAAAATGGTGTATGCCGTGCTAATGGCGTTCCGGAAGTTGCGGCATTATTTCCAAGGAAGGGAGATCACGGTGGTGTCTGCTTATCCCTTGCGCGAGATTCTCCACAACCGCGAAGCTGAGGGCCGCATTGCCAAGTAGTCTGTAGAATTGGGGAAGTTCGGCCTCAAGTTCGCCCCCCGCAAGGCAATCAAGAGTCAAAGACTGGTGGAATTCGTTGTTGAGTGGACTCCTGCCGAATCCGAAACTGAGGAAACCCCCGCACCTTCCCCCTGGACACTCTACTTCGACGGTTCCTTCAGGCTTGAAGGTGCGGGGGCTGGGGTCCTCCTGGTTTCCCCAACCGGGGACCTCCTCAAGTACGTGGTCACCTTGGACTTCAAGGCCACCAACAACGTTGCTGAATACGAAGGCTTGTTGGTGGGACTTCGCGCCGCCGCGGCCATCGGTGTTCGACGTCTCCAAGTCAAGGGCGACTCCCTGCTGGTCGTCAACCAAGCGAGAAAGGAATTCTCCTGTTCTGACCCTGTCATGGCGGAATACCTGGCGGAGGTCAGAAAGATGGAGCGGCACTTCGACGGACTGGGATATATGCATATCCCCCGGCGCGACAACCACTTGGCAGATGAGCTTGCGCAGCTCGCCTCAACAAGGTTCCCTGTTCCGGTCGGAGTCTTTGAAGAAAGGCTTCCGCGACCGTCCATCACAGCCCCCGTTTATGGTGGGGACGATGGTGCCACTACTTCAGCCCTCGCTCCGGAAGGGAAAGTAGTGCCGGTGGAAACGCCCGGCCGGGCGGATGTAACACCCCAAAATTTTGCTTTTCTTAAAATTCATGTGTGATTTGGCACTTTGGTGAATTTTTGGAATTTTCTGGAATTTATTTGGAATTAATTTGAATTTATTCCATTTTGAAATAATTAAAGAATTTAACTTTGCAAATAAAATTTTGTTGGAAATGTTTTATTTGAATCCAAAATGCTCCAAATATTTTCCAGAATTTTTCTGGAATTTTTCTGAGTCTTTTGCTATTTTTAATGAATTAAATGAATTTCTGGGAATTAATTGAGTTATTTAATCGAGTTGGTTTTACTGTTCCTCCGACCGGACCCGAGTCCGAGTCAGACTCGAGTCCGACCCGAGCCAACCGACCCGGTCGAACCCGCTCGGCCAACCCTAACCCACGTGACCGTTGGATCTTGATCCAACGGCCACGATTGAGCCACGTCACCAAGACCGAGTCCGACCGAAGCCAGCTACCGCCCGAGCTGCACTCCGAGCCCAAACTCCGCCGCACCGCTGGATCTTTGATCCAACGGCCGAGCGCGTGCCACGCCGCTTTGTCCGTGTCGCCGCCGGAGTCCGGCCGCCGCTTGGGCAGGGCCTCGCTTCCGCGAGATTCACGGAAGCCAAGGGCACTATTTAATGCGCCGCCGCCACCGCCGGGTTCCTCTCTACCGTGCGCACTGCGTTCCCAAGCCATCTCGCTCGAAGCTTCGCTGCTTGCCGTCATTTGAGCTCGCCGAGTTGGAATCCTGCTCGCCGGCAACGCCGATTCTCGCCGCTGAGCCTGGGCTTCGAACCGCCAGGTCAAGCCACGCCGGTGAGGACCTTTCACCTCACCGAGCACGCCCCAAACGCCGTTCGTGTGGTCGCTGCCTCGGCCAGCGGCGCAGCTCGCCGTGAAGCCATCGCCGACCTCGAAGCTCTACCACCGTCCGATCCGCATCCAAGGGCCCAGATCGCACCACGCCACCCTGGTGAGTTTCCCGCTGAAAATCCCAGATCTAATCCCAACCGTTGGATCTAGATCCAACGGCTTAGATTGTGCCACGTAGCAAGAACTGCACCAGGCTAGATTGGATCTGGACCGTTAGATCAAGATCCAACGGCCCAGATCAACCACGTGCGCCCCAAACACGAGAGGCCCAAATCCAATCCTAGCCATCGGATTTCAAACCAACGGCCACGATCGTGCCACTTGTCCAGGGAGCCGAACCGCCG
Organism: Rhipidocladum racemiflorum; assembly: GCA_036346355.1. Classification (NCBI taxonomy): domain Eukaryota; kingdom Viridiplantae; phylum Streptophyta; class Magnoliopsida; order Poales; family Poaceae; genus Rhipidocladum; species Rhipidocladum racemiflorum. Next base: position 27,068,295 of record CM070586.1, read on the forward strand.
CGCCACACGGCGCGGCGCTGGAGTCATCGACACGCCGCCCACGCGGTCGCCGATCAAGCACCGCGGACGCCACCCATGACGCCATCGGTGGGTCCCACTCGCCGACGCCGTGGCCGAGCCCGTGGACCACCGACGCCACCACCCAAGCAGGAGCCGACACGTGTCCCTGCTGACGCAATAAAAGAATTTTTGAAAAAGAAAATGATTTATTAGTTCGAAATATTGATTCAAATTTAGATTCAAACTTCAAACGCTTATAACTTTTGCATTTTAACTCCGATTTGAGTGATTCAAATTTCTAAATTTGTATAAAATTGAGATCTACCTAATGATGAATTTTATTTAATTTTTGGACTAAATTTTTTCTCTGTAATATTATTTAATTGATTATTTAAACTTTAAATGCTTGTATCTTTTGCATTTAAACTCCGAATTTGACGATTCTAGTTTCTAAAAATTCATAAAATTATGCTCTCTCTGTTTATGAACTTTATTTGGATATTTGGACACTTTTTGTCTACTGTTTATTTATTTATTTGCTGTTTGCACGCTTTACGAGTAGATGTTGAAGTGCCCGAAGGCTTCGAAGGTGAAGTGTTGACCCAGGAGCCAGCTCAGGACCAAGAACAAGTACTTTTTGAAGGCAAGTTATGCTTTGACCATGTTGATCCCATTTTGAAACCTACTTTGATTTAATGTATTGCATGCTAGTTTAAATAGAAAATGCTTTACTTAATTATGGGGAAATTAGATAAATGCCAAATTGCTGTATGACACCTTAGTTAATTAAATATGTGCCATGACCCTTGTCACCCTAGTTGTGAATTATTAGTTGCACATTATTAATTTGCGAACATGGGTAGTTAGACCGATGTAGTATGCTTAGCCTTGCCACGTGACATGATTTTGGACAATCAAATGTTAATATTGACTTAATGATATATTGAACCTGTTTTGGAAAGGTATCATGTGTTGTGATGTTGATGGCACGTGGTGCATGGTAATCAACTGGGGTTTGATAAATAGCTTTTGACCGGGGCATGTGGCAAGATTGATCAGGTGGGCCAGTTGTGGCATCGGGAATGTTGGTTTGGTTCTTCGGGTAGTCTTGCCCTGGTCACCCTAAGGACTTAACCTTGCAAGCCTTTGAACTGTGTCAAGCGTGCAACCACATGTCCGTAATGGGACGGACCTAGTTGACTAAGTTGCTAATAACGTACCTGTGGGACCTCTGGGTGTAAACTACACCCTTTGTGTATGTTGAAGGGGAGAGCGTACCGGGGCTGCGGCCAGGTACCCATCTAACGGTGGATTGACCTAAACTTCACCTTCGCTAAGGGAAGGGTTAGTGTGCAACACCAGGGAGGACCTCTTGTACTGTTAGAAGTTTCCGAAAGACCTTGTTACGGGAACTCGCCTTTGTGGTGTTTGACTGTATCTTGTGGGTAAAGTGCATAATCTCTGCAGAGTGTAAAATCTATTCGAATAGCCGTGTCCGCGGTATTGGACATCGCTCGGGAATTACAGTCAAGGGTTAGACTTTCTTGAAAATAACTTGGACTTAAAAGGTTGGGTTTGGTTTAAGAATGACGTTGATGGAAATGTGGATTAGGAATGGGAAAGATGCTTATTAAACTCCTGGAAAAGTTATTGATCTTATACTTGTTTCTATCGCTTTCGAATCTACTTATGATACTTGTCAAATGCTGTTTACTGCAAATAAACCTGAGCTATTCCTTTATACCAAGCCATGCATGTAGTATATTAGCCTGCATTCTGTGCATGACTTGCTGAGTACCAAGTACTCACCCTTGCCACAGTACGACACCAGTTCAAGAGGAGTCTACACCAGCTTTGGAGGAGGAGCTCCCAGAGGAACCGTCTAACTAGGAAGCGAGCCCAGTCAGTTGCCTGTGGTATACTGGATGGCGCCATGATGTTATCTTACTTTTTCCACTGCTATTATTTCTTTTTATTAAGTTTCGCCCTGCGTGGCGTATATTTGTAACTTGACCCTAAGATCGAGCAACCAGTTTGGTTAATTATTTAAAGTACTTTGTTAGTATCGTTTGGTATGATTGTGATATTTACCAATGTTGAGAATGTGTGCACTAGCGCGTTCCTGGACTAGTGCTGAATACACAGAGGGTCCGGATTTGCAGATTTGGGTCCCGACAGAGGTGGTATCAGAGCCATACTGACTGTAGGCTCAACCCATAGTTAGATTGGTCGTAGTGAGGATAAAACCTATTTTCTAAAGATAAAAATTTGTCAAGATAATGAATGAATTCTCGACTCACCCCTTTCTTCCTTGTTCATACCCTTGCTGAGTTATTCTTGTCTTCCACATCGATTTTAAAATGTTGCGTTCTTACGCAAGTGTCTTCTGGCAGATGATGATGAAGAACAACTACGCCGAGAGTGAAGGAGGCTATGCTGCCGAGTTGTGGCGTTTGCTTCAGTTTCTTGGAGGTTTTGAGAGGCCGCTCTACCGAGGTACTACACTCGTGCAGGCAGGACTGGTTATTGGATGGGACGTCAAGATCGCGGTGTATGCCCGAGAGAAGACAAAGTTCAGCCGTCCTTTCCACTTCACCGCCAGGAGGTCTACCTTTGAGATGGGAATCCAAGAGGTGTCGCGTCGAGCAATGCAGCAGATCGCCCGCACTTACTCCAGGGAGCTGGAAGGTTCAGTGTTCCGTCACCACCCACGCCGAGACAGCAGAGCTCAACGGAAGCCGATAGAAGATGAAGATGCTACCGTCACTCACTTAGCCAGATTCGTCGCCGCCCAGGAAGAGCTGATCGAGGACACAGTTCAGGAGTTGAAGAAGGCTCGTGAGTAGGTTGAGGAAGAGAAGAAGCACTTGAAGAATGCCCGTGAGTACGTCGCCCATGCTGTAGAAAGAATCGCAGAATTGGAGACTGCACTATATGGACAGGGCCCTGATCCAGTGTTGGAGTTGGACGCACCCGACCCAGAAGAGGCACCGCAGCCACAGCAACAGCCAGATCCAGAGTCAGAGGAAGATGCCGCGTCATCAACCACAGCTGCAGTTGCAGGGCATGGCGATTGTTTCGCGCCTATGCCGTCGCACCCCCACCCAGGCAGTGGAGGTTTTCTTGATGAGTGAGCGTAGGTTTTGCAGTTGAGACTTCTTCGTCGAGTCGCGTTATAGAATAAGAGTCACCCTTTAGAGGCGTTGGTTTTTCATTGTTTGCTGAGTGTGCAGTATGTGTTGCAGGCCCTTAGGCATTGTAAGCAACCATACCGAGTTATTACTATTATTTTGTTAATAAAATTGGATTTTGAGTTACACTTCTTCCCCGCTTAAGTTTCCCTACTACTTGTCTATTCTTGTTCCCTCTCATCCCTGAAACCTTGGAGCAATCGACAGATGGTGAACACCCGCGGAAACCTTGGAGGCAATGGCAGTGGTTCTCGCCCAGCTGGAAACCCCAATGATGGAGCACCTGCACCCCACCTAGCACCGCCAGTGGACATGACGAATTTTGGAGCTTTTCTTGCTGCTCAGACTCAATTGATGCATGCTATGATGCAACAGATGCAACACGTCACTGCTCAGGCCACCGCTAATCAAGTCAATCAGGGACAACGCCAGAATACAAGATTGTCAGAGTTCATGAGGACTCATCCACCCACTTTCTCCGGGAATGCCAATCCGTTGGAGGCCGATGATTGGTTGAGGTCAATAGAGAGGAAGCTACACATTGCTCAATGCATGGGAAATGAGAAGGTACTCTACGCTTCTCATCAGTTAGAAGGGACAGCCGCCGAATGGTGGGAGAACTTCTGTGCCACGCAAGAGAACCCTCAGGACATTACTTGGGAGGAGTTCACAGCTGCTTTCCGTCAGTATCACATGCCGGAAGGAATCATGGACCTCAAGAAGGAGGAGTTCAGAGCACTGAAGCAAGGTAATCAGCCGGTGGCCGAATACTTGAATAAGTTCACACAGCTTGCACGTTACGCACCTGAAGACGTAGTGACAGATAAAGCCAGGCAGTCTCGCTTTATGAAGGGACTTAACTCAGGACTACAGGTGGGACTGATCACCCACACATTTCCAGATTTCCAGGAACTTGTGAACAAGGCGCTCATTCTTGAAGATAAGCGCAAGGAATTGGATGAAAACCGGAAGCGAAGGATGCAACAAATAGGATCACGTCGTGGATCGCAGCAACGCTGAGAGTTGCGCCAAATTAGTTTTTCGATTCCACCGCAGAATGCAACAAGGACACCGCCACCAAAGCACCAAGACCCGCCAATCGAGCTATCGGACTTCAGCTCCAGCAAGAAATGCCGCTCGTGCAAATCCAACAAGGGACGGTGAGACGCTGCTACAATTGCAACAAGCCAGGACACTTTGCCAACAGTTGCCCTAAAAAGATAGCAGGAGTGACCCCAGTCCGCTTCAATCTGGGATCCACACCAGCCAGAACGCCAGAACCAGGAGCAAACCGAGGGACAGCACAGCCAGGAGAAGCACCCCAAACCGTGGTGAGAGGCCAAGTCAACCATGTCACCGCAGATGCACTTCAGAATGCTACGGACGTTGTACTGGGTAAGTTACTTGTCAACTTAGTACCTGCAACAGTTTTGTTTGATTCTGGAGCTTCGCATTCGTTTGTTTCTCAAGGTTTTGCTGCTAAAAATGATTTGGAGATTGCAAGACTTAAATGCATGCTTTTAGTTCAAACCCCTGGTTCCGAACTCCGAACTAAAGTAGGATGTTCTGGGGTGAGAATACTAATAGATGGAGTAGAGTTCCTAGCGAACCTAATTCTGTTGGAAACCCAGACCTTAGATGTTATTTTGGGAATGGATTGGTTATCCAAGCACAAGGCAGTATTGGATTGTGGACGAAGGATCATTTCAATTGAGAGCCCATGTAGAAAGAAAGTGGAATTTCAAGCTACCGCCGTTAGAGATGGACAGTTGATGGTTAACAGTGCCAAGGCAATCAGCATAGAGGATGTTTCAGTAGTGAATGAGTATCCAGACGTTTTTCCCGAAGATCTACCCGGTATGCCACCAGACAGGGACATAGAGTTTGTGATAGAGCTTGTACCTGGTACAGCGCCGATAGCAAAGAGACCCTATCGGATGTCCACCGAAGAATTGGTAGAGATGAAGAAATAGCTTGAAGAGTTGATGGAGAAAGGATTCATCAGACCAAGTTCGTCGCTGTGGGGAGCGCCAGTTTTGTTCGTCAAGAAGAAGGACGGGAGTTTCAGGATGTGCATTGACTACCGTGCACTCAATGAAGTCACTGTGAAGAATAAATACCCGCTACCCAGGATCGATGATCTGTTTGATCAGCTGAGAGGAGCCGGAGTTTTCTCCAAGATTGATCTGAGATCGGGATACCACCAGCTGAAGATCCGATCAGAGGATATTCCGAAGACCGTGTTCTCATCAAGATACGGACATTATGAGTTTACAGTTATGTCCTTTGGTTTGACGAATGCGCCAGCCTATTTCATGAATATGATGAATAAGGTGTTCATGGAATATTTGGACAAGTTTGTGGTTGTGTTCATAGATGATATCTTAGTTTATTCCAAGATGGAGGATGAACATGCCAAGCACTTGAGGCAAGTTTTGGAAAAGTTGAGGGAACAGCAACTTTTCGCCAAGTTCAGCAAGTGTGACTTTTGGAAGGACAAGGTGGAGTTCCTCGGACATGTAATGACCGCAGAAGGAGTCGCCGTTGATCCAAGCAAGGTAGAAGCCGTGTTACATTGGGAACAGCCGAAGACCGTGACCCAGATCCGGAGTTTCCTTGGTATGGCAGGTTACTACCGCCGCTTCATCGAAGGCTTTTCGACAATTGCAAAACCTCTCACGCAATTGCTGAAAAAGGAGAAGAAGTTTGCATGGACGCCGGAGTGCGAGAAAGGTTTTCAGGAACTGAAGAAACGATTAACATCAGCACCAGTGTTAGTTCTACCGGACGTCAATCAAAGTTTTGACATTTATTGTAATGCATCGCGCCAAGGACTTGGATGTGTGCTGATGCAGAATGGGAAGGTCGTCGCTTATGCATCAAGACAGTTGAGGCCGCATGAGGAGAATTATCCGACGCATGACCTGGAGTTAGCCGCCGTAGTGCATGCTTTGAAGTTGTGGCGTCACTACTTGATCGGGAACAGATGTGAAGTATACACGGACCATAAGAGTCTTAAGTACATTTTCACCCAATCAGACCTGAACATGAGGCAGAGGAGATGGTTAGAGTTGATCAAGGATTATAATGTTGGGATCCATTACCATCCCGGGAAGGCCAACGTGGTGGCTGACGCTTTGAGTCGGAAAAGCCATACTGTGAACACGTTGATAGCCACAAGTCAGGATGAGCTATGTGAGGATTTCCAGAAGATGTAGATTGAAGTAGTACCAGAAGGATTCTTGGCCGCATTAGAAGTGAAGCCTAACCTTGAAGATCAGATCCGAGAAGGACAGAAGGAAGATGACAAGATCCGCATGATCAAGTCCAAGATGGACGAAGGCAAGGCAAAGGATTTCAAGCTGGATGAGCAAGACACGTTATGGATGCAGGATAGAATCTGTGTGCCGAACCAGAAGGAGCTGAAGCAATTGATTCTAGAAGAAGCCCATGACTCCAAGTATTCAATTCATCCAGGAAGTGCTAAGATGTACCAGGACTTGAAGGAAAGATTCTGGTGGCCGACCATCAAGCGTGAAGTTGCCGATCATGTTGCGCTGTGCGACATATGTCAGAGAGTCAAGGCAATGCATCAGAGACCAGCAGAATTGCTACAACCGTTGAAGATACCAGAGTGGAAATGGGAGGAAATCGGAATGGACTTCATTACCGGTTTACCCAAGACTCAAGGAGGTTATGACTCCATATGGGTCATAGTGGATCGATTGACCAAAGTCGCCCACTTTATCCCCGTAAAGACCACTTACTCGGGAGACAAGTTAGCAGAATTGTACATGACCAAGATTGTTTGTTTGCACGGAGTGCCAAAGAAGATTGTATCGGACAGAGGTACCCAGTTTACCTCAAGATTTTGGAATAAGCTGCATGAAGCCATGGGAACCTGTTTGAATTTCAGCACTGCTTATCATCCGCAGACAGATGGGTAAACCGAAAGAGTTAATCAGATATTGGAAGATATGTTAAGAGCTTGCGCATTGGCTTATGCTACCTCTTGGGATAAAAGTCTGCCGTACGCTGAGTTCAGCTACAATAACAGTTATCAAGCTAGTTTGCAGATGTCACCTTTTGAAGCACTATATGGTTGACCTTGTCGAACACCGTTAAACTGGAATGAGACAGGTGAACGCCGTGTCTTTGGACCAGACATACTTCAAGAAGCCGAAGAGCAGATTGCCATGATCCGAGAAAGATTGAAGATAGCATAGTCAAGACAGAATAGCTACGCCGATAACCGTCGCCGAGACTTGAGTTTTGAACTGGAAGATTTTGTATATCTCAGAGTCACGCCACTCAGAGGAGTTAAGAGATTCCATGCCAAAGGAAAACTCGCGCCGCGATATGTTGGACTATTCAAGATTCTCAATCGCAGAGGGGAAGTTGCTTATCAGTTGGAGCTACCGCAATCACTAGCAGGAGTACATGATGTTTTCCACGTGTCCCAGTTGAAGAAGTGTCTTCGAGTACCAGATGAGCAGACACCGCTAGAGTCAATTGAACTACAAGAAGACCTGACTTACAAAGAACACCCCATGAAGATTTTGGACAACATGGATCGAGAGACAAGAACCAAGTCAACCCGTTTCTGCAGAGTTCAATGGATCAACCATGCCGAGAGCGAAGCAACTTGGGAGCGCGAAGAGGATTTGAAGAAGGAGTTTCCAAACCTATTTCTTTACTAAGCCCTAAATCTCGGGGACGAGATTCTGTTAAGGGGGGAGGATTGTAACACCCCAAAATTTTGCTTTTCTTAAAATTCATGTGTGATTTGGCACTTTGGTGAATTTTTGGAAATTTCTGGAATTTATTTGGAATTAATTTGAATTTATTCCATTTTGAAATAATTAAAGAATTTAACTTTGCAAATAAAATTTTGTTGGAAATATTTTATTTGAATCCAAAATGCTCCAAAATATTTTCCAGAATTTTTCTGGAATTTTTCTGAGTCTTTTGTTATTTTTAATGAATTAAATGAATTTCTGGGAATTAATTGAGTTATTTAATCGAGTTGGTTTTACTGTTCCTCCGACCGGACCCGAGTCCAAGTCAAACTCGAGTCCAACCCGAGCCAACCGACCCGGTCAAACCCGCTCGGCCAACCCTAACCCACGTGACCGTTGGATCTTGATCCAACGGCCACGATTGAGCCACGTCACCGAGCCCGAGTCCGACCGAGCCAGCCAGCTCGCCTGAGCCAGACCCGAGCCCAAACCCGCGCACCGTTGGATCTTGATCCAACGGCTGAGCGCGTGCCACGTCGCCCTTGTCCGTGTTGCCGTCGGAGTGCGCCGCCGCCCGCGTGTGGGCCTCGGATTCCGCGAGATTCACGGAAGCCGAGGGCACTATTTAATGCATCGCCGCCACCGCCGGGTTCCTCTCTCCCGTGCGCACCCGTGCCCCCAAGCCATCTCGCCTGAGCCACCGCCGTTTGCCCGTACGAGCTCGCCGGAGTTGGAATCCCGTTCCGCCGCGGTTAAACGCCGATTCTGCCGCCGTCCGCCGTCCTCCACCGCCGTTGAGCCCAGTTCCGGAACCGCCAGGTCAAGTCGCGTCGGTGAGGACCTTTCACCTCGCCGGAGCACGCCCCAAACGTCGTTCGTGTGGTCGCCGTCCTCAGCGCCGGCAGCCGCAGCTCCGCCGTGAAGCCATCGCCGACCTCGAGCTCTACCAGCCGTCCGATCCAGATCCAAGGGCCCAGATCGCACCACGTCACCCTCGGTGAGTTTCCCTGTTGAAAATCCCAGATCTAATCCCAACCGTTGGATCTAGATCCAACGGCTTAGATTATGCCACGTAGCAAGAACTGCACCAGGCTAGATTGGATCTGGACCGTTAGATCAAATCCAATCGTAGCCGTCGGATTTCAAACCAACGGCCACGATCGTGCCACGTGTCCAGGGAGCCGAACCGCCGCGCCACGCGCGTGCAGTCATCGACACGCCGCCCGCTTGTCACGATGAAGACCGTGACGTCACCCATGACGTCATCGGTGGGTCCCACCTGTCACACGCCGTGGGCTGAGCCCGTGGACCGGCTGACGTCAGCCACCCAATCAGGAGCCGACACGTGTTCCTGCTGACGCAATAAAAAATTTTCCGAAAAAGAAAATGATTTATTAATTCGAAATATTGATTCAAATTTAGATTCAAACTTCAAACGCTTATAACTTTTGCATTTTAACTTCAATTTGAGTGATTCAAATTTCTAAATTTGTATAAAATTGAGATCTACCTAATGATGAATTTTATTTAATTTTTGGACTAAATTTTTTCTCTATAATATTATTTAATTGATTATTTAAACATTAAATGCTTGTATCTTTTGCATTTAAACTCCGAATTTGACGATTCCAGTTTCTAAAAATTCATAAAATTATGCTCTCTCTGTTTATGAACTTTATTTGGATATTTGGACACTTTTTGTCTACTGTTTATTTATTTATTTGCTGTTTGCACGCTTTACGAGTAGACGTTGAAGTGCCCGAAGGCTTCGAAGGTGAAGTGTTGACCCAGGAGCCAGCTCAGGACCAAGAACAAGTACTTTTTGAAGGCAAGTTATGCTTTGACCATGTTGATCCCATTTTGAAACCTACTTTGATTTAATGTATTGCATGCTAGTTTAAATAGAAAATGCTTTACTTAATTATGGGGAAATTAGATAAATGCCAAATTGTTGTATGACACCTTGGTTAATTAAATATGTGCCACGACCCTTGTCACCCTAGTCGTGAATTATTAGTTGCACATTATTAATTTGCGAACATGGGTAGTTAGACCGATGTAGTATGCTTAGCCTTGCCACGTGACATGATTTTGGACAATCAAATGTTAATATTGACTTAATGATATATTGAACCTGTTTTGGAAAGGTATCATGTGTTGTGATGTTGATGGCACGTGGTGCATGGTAATCAACTGGGGTTTGATAAATAGCTTTTGACCGGGGCATGTGGCAAGATTGATCAGGTGGGCCAGTTGTGGCATCGGGAATGTTGGTTTGGTTCTTCGGGTAGTCTTGCCCTGGTCACCCTAAGGACTTAACCTTGCAAGCCTTTGAACTGTGTCAAGCGTGCAACCACATGTCCGTAATGGGATGGACCTAGTTGACTAAGTTGCTAATAACGTACCTGTGGGACCTCTGGGTGTCAACTACACCCTATGTGTATGTTGTACGGGGGAGCGTCCCGGGGCTGCGGCCAGGTACCCATCTAATGGTGGATTGACCTAAACTTCGCCTTCGCTAAGGGAAGGGTTAGTGTGCAACACCGGGGAGGACCACTTGTACTTTTAGAAGTTTCCGAAAGACTTTGTTACGGGAACTCGCCTTTGTGGTGTTTGACTGTATCTTGTGGGTAAAGTGCATAATCTCTGCAGAGTGTAAAATCTATTCGAATAGCCGTGTCCGCGGTATTGGACATCGCTCGGGAATTACAGTCAAGGGTTAGACTTTCTTGAAAATAACTTGGACTTGAAAGGTTGGGTTTGGTTTAAGAATGACGTTGATGGAAATGTGGATTAGGAATGGGAAAGATGCTTATTAAACTCCTGGAAAAGTTATTGATCTTATACTTGTTTCTATCGCTTTCGAATCTACTTATGATACTTGTCAAATGCTGTTTACTGCAAATAAACCTGAGCTATTCCTTTGTACCAAGCCATGCATGTAGTATATTAGCCTGCATTCTGTGCATGACTTGCTGAGTACCAAGTACTCACCCTTGCCACAGTACAACACCAGTTCAAGAGGAGTCTACACCAGCTTTGGAGGAGGAGCTCCCAGAGGAACCGTCTAACTAGGAAGCGAGCCCAGTCAGTTGCCTGTGGTATACTGGATGGCGCCACGATGTTATCTTACTTTTTCCGCTGCTATTATTTCTCTTTATTAAGTTTTGCCCTGCGTGGCGTATATTTGTAACTTGACCCTAAGATCGAGCAACCAGTTTGGTTAATTATTTAAAGTACTTTATTAGCATCCTTTGGTATGATTGTGATATTTACCAATGTTGAGACTGTGTGCACTAGCGCGTTCCTGGACTAGTGCTGAATACACAGAGGGTCCGGATTTGCAGATTCGGGTCCCGACAGAGGAGTACCCGGGCGATCACCCTGTGGTCGCTACACTTGACCGGGAAGGCACATGGATGGATCCGATCCTGGCCTACCTGCGGGATCAAGTGTGCCCCGACGATGATGCGTCAGAAGAGAAGATAGCACGAAAGGCCAAGTGCTATACCCTGGTGGGCGGGGACCTTTACCGCCGGGGTAGAAACAGAATTCTTCTGAAGTGCATCACTCGGGAAGAGGGGAGCAGTTTGCTCTCTGATATCCACGAAGGCGTGTGCGGGAGCCATATGTCAAGTCGAACGATGGTCGGGAAAGTCTTTCGCCAAGGGTTCTATTGGCCAACCGCCCTCCAGGATGCTTGCGAGCTGGTGAGGAGGTGCAAAGCGTGCCAGTTCCACGCCAAGCAAATCCACCTACCAGCCTAGGCTCTGCAAACCATCCCGCTCTCATGGCCCTTTGCGGTCTGGGGTCGGATATCTGAGCCCGTTCTCATGGCCAACCCGTGGGGATACACCCATCTATTTGTCGCCATCGACAAGTTTACCAAATGGGTGGAAGCCGGGAAGCGATGAGGGCGATTACATGGCGCCGCGATCAAGTTCATGCAAGGAATCTTCGCCCGCTTTGGGGTCGCCAACCGCATCATCACCGACAATGGCACGCAGTTCACCAGCGCTACCTTCTTGGGTTTCTGCGAAGAAATGGGCACCAAGGTTTGTTTTGCCTCGGTGGCCCACTCGAGGAGTAATGGCCAAGTCGAGCGGGCCAATGCGCTGGTGCTGAAGGGCCTCAAGACCCGGGCGTTTGATCGACTCCACAAGTACGGAGCACGGTGGATTGAAGAACTCCCGGCGGTGCTGTGGTCGCTGCGTACCACCCCCAGCCGGGCCATCGGGGAAACCCCTTTTCTCCTGGTCTACGGCGCGGAAGCTGTCCTACCTTCAGAGCTGGCCTTAGGGTCACCGCGTGTGGCGGCGTTCACCGAGGAAGCCCAGGAAAATCTGAGCCGAGAGGACATCAATCTCCTGGAAGAAGTGCGGGATCGCGCGGCTTTACGCGCTGCCCGGTACCAGCAGAGCCTCAGGCGGTACCACGCCACCCGGGTCAGCGAGAGAGCACTAGCGGTTGGCGACCTGGTCTTGCGCAGAGTTCAGACGCATGCCGGGTTGCACAAACTGTCTCCCCAGTGGGAGGGCCCCTTTAAGGTGGTCTCAATCTCTCGCCCCGGGGCGGTCAGGTTGGCCACCGAGGACGGGGAGGAATTGACGAACTCCCAAAATATAGAACTTCTGCGCAAGTTCTATCCCTGAGAAGGTTGTAAGTGCAGAGCTGCGCGCCCCAACCAGACCAGTTGAGCTTTCCTCTTCAAGACTGGTCAGGGGAGGCCTCTGTTTAACTCAGTGTCCAGTTTCCAACGCGACGGATTTGTGCCCTGCACCCCAACTAACACCTAAAGTGTGCGGTTGTCTTTATTGCTCGTCCAGAACCAGCATAGTGGAAGCGCGAACAGGCATCCAAACATAAGGCGTGCGAAGCAAAGTATATACATTTATCAATAAGAAACTGACTTGCAGGAGTCTGTTACAGAGGACGGTAAAAACAAAAAAAGGGGGGCGAGGCAAAGTCGGAAGGCTTCACTCCTCATCCGCCGCGGCCTCCGCGGCTGCCTGGTCTCTCTGGCTGGTCGACGCCCACCGCTGTGTCTCGCCATCGCTTCGGCGCCGGGTTGACCATCTCGAGTTGGTTGGCGACCTGTTGGCGTTATCGACCGCGTGCCTGCGCGGGCCAGCCCTTCCACCCCTAGGACGATGGTTAAGGGGTCAAAGGCCGGGCGTCGGCTGGCGCGCAATAGCGAGCACGACGTCGTCGCCGCCGCGATCGCCCGCCTCTTGGCTGGACCGGGTGGCCAAGGCCCCGGGCAGGAGGGAGAGGAAGTCGGCGATCCGGCACATGCAGAAGGCATAGTGCCTGGATGTCTGGTCGATCGGTGGCAGCTGCTCCAGCCCCAGCGGCGCCAAGCTAGCCACCATCCGGTCGAATGCAGGACGCAACATGGAGGTGGCCTCGGCTTCCGCACGGAGCCGCTCGCCCTTCTCCTCGTTGCGCTCCCGTCTGGTCTCCTCGACGCGAAGGGCTCCTTGCCCCCTCTCCTGCTGCAGGTCCCGCTCCAACTGCTCCGCCCGGCCGCACCATTCTTGCGCCTCCTGACGGAGACGGTTGTTCTCCGCGGTGGCCTCCCTCAGCCTCTCCTTGCTCGTCGCGAGGCGGCCGCTCACGCTGGAGTGCAGCTCGCTAAGAGCGGCCAGCAGAGCGTCCGCATCCGGCCGAGATTGGGCACGCAGGGACCTCAGTGAGTGGCGGGCCCATCCGCTGCGGGCGTAGGGCGGCGCCCTGCAAGCGACCACCGGCCGTCGCCTTTGGGCGCTTATCGCTCAAGCGCGGCCAGCTGCCTGCGGCAGCCAGAAGATCTTGGTCACCTCCGGCCGGGGCACTCGAAGTAGACGCCCTAAAGAAGGTAAAAAAGAGGTAAACCTCTCAGCATAAAAGAACTTGACAGTGTGTTGTCTCCCAGTTTGTGTACCCAGCAGAAGGCCTCCTGAAGCGAGGTGCGACCGGGGCGAGCATCAGGCCCCCTCGCAGCGCCGGTGCTGGAGGCTGGACCGGCGCCGACGATGGTGGAGGAAGAACCGGCGCCGGCGCTGGCGCGAGGCGGATCTACTGCCGGCGTCGGTGGAGGGGGATCGACCTGCGCCGGCATCGGTGGAGGTAGGACCGATGCCGGCGGCGGCGGCGGATCGATCTGCACCGGCGGTGGCGGAAGAAGGATGGGTGTTGGCGGAGCTATGGCCGGAGAGGTTGAGGTGACAGCGCCGGCCGCCGTGGAGCTCCCCGCCCCGGTCGTGGTCGCCATGCCCCCAGGCTGGGGGCGAACCCTCCTGGGGGCGGCGCCAAGGGCGTCATCGTCAGCCGGACGCTTACCACTCCTCGGGTCACCGGCTTGGGGAGGGTCCCAGATCGTCAACGGCCCTTGGCGGGGCGTGGACACCAGCCCCATGGTGTCCATGGTGGGCATGGCACGGGTGATCGCCACGCGCTCCCGGGGCTCCACTTGACAGAGCGGCAGCGCACCCTCTGGGAAAGGCGGGAGATTGCTAGAGGCACCCAACAAGCCCATCCAAGATCCAAGCTTTACAGGGGACAAGTCTCCTGCGACTGAAAAGAAAAAGAAGGAGTAGAGCCAAAAACAGTTTTAGTTCAACGGCAGTTGCAAAAAAAAAAGTGTAGGATCGAAGTATACGAATATAGCAATCAGAGGGGGGGTGAATGATTGTGCGGAAGCTAAAACCAAATTCTTGACCTATTAAAAGTTCACCCCAAAACAGAACCAAATAATTGCCTCGTTTTCGACAAAAACAGAATGACAGAGGTTTGGTAAAACGAGAATTCCCGGAGATCCAACCGTCGAAACAATCTGAAATTTGGACACAAGAAACTAGATTCCAATACGAATCGAACCCAAAAAGAATCAGCTCGATCGGACTTACGGATCAAAAGTTATGAGCTTCGCAAGCTTGCTGATCCAGAACTTGACGAGAATCAATCTAATCAAAACTTCAAGATTAAACAAGAACGACAAAAGATTGATCAACTAGACTTTGAGAAACACTAGATCAATACCCTAGAGAGGTTTTTGATGGATCAAATCAAGATAAAACTTGAAGAACAAAACCAATCTAGAACTAGAACAAGCATGCAAACAAGAACCAAAACAGAAAATCTTGTAGCGACGTGGTTATTTGTAGCACGCCAAAAATCTTGGAAGAATTGATCTTTATTTCTTGTCTAAAATACTCTCATCAAAAGAGTACAAACCCTAAAACCAAGCTCAAAGCTTGATGCGCTCAGCTCTACTTGGTGCCTTTCAACAGAGACCCCACCTATTTAAAGCACCAACTCCACAAGGAGTTACGAATACGATTCCTATTCCTAGAAGGAATCCGTATCCAACACAACTCTACTTGGCCCAACCAGGCCGAGTACAACTCTTGCACGCGTATGGTAACCCTACCATACTCACGTGACTAACACTTTGCACGCCAGATGGCCACCTGCCATACTCACGTGACTAACACTTTGCACGCGAATGACCTCCTCCCGCCATTCTCACGTGACTAACCATTCTTCATGTGCACCATTCTCTTAGCCCGAACGTCCGCATGACATCCTTGACCACCAAGACCTCGGTTCCTCCTGAACCTAGTCCCGAACCTCGGTTCCTCCATGAACCTAGTTCCGGTCCCGTCATCGACCACATTCGTCTTCGAGCAATACCGCACATGAACAAACCACAAACAAATCCGAGCACAAGTCCATGACTTGACTCACATCAATCCATGCAAATACTCACACGAGCATTGCATAAAGTCCACTTCAATACACACATCATGAAATCATCACAAATTTCATAATCTCAAGGTCAAACCATTTCAATTCTTGCAAAACATCCAAACCGAGCAAAACACGTTCACAACGGACAAGAAATAAAAACCTAGAAAAAGTCCATTCACGATGCACAAGAAATCTCTGTCCAGCGTACATGTGAAACTCTCGATTCCAAGAAGAAAACATTCCGGTGAAAACACGTTCACAACGGACCCAAAAACTTTGTCCGTTGTACATGCGAAAATCAATCCTCAAAAAGCCGTTCACGACAGACTCCAAAAACTTTGTCAGTCGTACATGCGAAACTCTTTGGATTCTTGGAAAATAGGGTTTGGCTCATGCGCTCAAAACACATGTTCACGACGGACACAAAAACTTTGTCCGTTGTACATAGGAGAAAGAGGTTGTCAAAAAGCATGTTTACAAAGGACCAAGAAAGTTTGTCCGTCGTAGATGGGAAACTTACTATTTTCTTTAGGATTGGTCCGGCGCCAAGGCAAAACTTACTGTTTCTTGTCAATTGTCAAAACACATGAACAAACACATTTTGCAAATTCAAATCTAAGTTAATTTTTCAGTTCAAAGCCAATTTTTCAGCACATGATTTCACAATCTCCCCCTTGATGAAAACATTGGCAACACCACTTAGAATTGAACATTTGGCATTCACTTTACAAAAGATTTTGAAATCCAAAGGATCAAAGACCAAAGTAAGAAAACACAGAAATCCCCCTTTGACCAAAATGCAAAACAAAATCTCCCCCTGAGAATGAAAATGTGTGTGAATGTGCAATGCGCCCAAAAATTTCAAAAAATCCCCAATCTTCTCCCAAAATTCTCAAATTTAACAACTCTCCCTTTTTCTTTAAACTTTTCAAAGATTTCCAAATTTCTCCCCCTTTGACAATGGATTCATCAAGAGTAAAAGAGAGAACAGGTTCAAAATTTTTCCTGAAACAATGATTTCACAAAGAGAAACAAGGGAGTGCCAAGATAGGAAAAGATGAGCTCATTCGATCATATAACCTTATATATCACATAATATGCAAAATACATGATCTTGATGTGATTTTAGCATGTTAGGGAATGACATGTATCTCAACCTCAATTCAGTCAACTATAGCCAAGTACTAAGCAAAACCTTTAGTAGAAGAACAAAGGCTCAAAGTTGAAGCAAATAACAAATCAGTATGCGAGCAAGTAGTTTCAACTCCAATCTAGTGGACCAATTTAATCTTTAAACAATAAATCGCATGTGGCATGCTTGAAGCATACTTCTTTTATTTTCTAGGAGTGGCATGCTTGAAGCATACATCTTATCTTTGAGGGAATGGCATGCTTGAAGCATACATCTTAACCATATTAAGGAAAGCATGCTTGAAGCAAATAACTTGAAGCTTTAGCCCTTTTATTCCCTTTTCTTTTCTTTTTCTTTGATTGTAAAACATGCAAGAGTGATTAAGAGGTCTTATGAAAGAATAAAGTTGAAACCACACTTGCTTCATAGCCCAAATTTGTCAAGAGGATTCAATATCAAGCCTAGAAGAGTAAGATATCACATGAGTATTTAGCTATAGGTAATCACCCAGGGAATTCCACAATGTCATTTTTAGTTCAAGTGAGACAATTAGATTATCATATATTAGCTCAATTATATAACATATAAAGAAATATGATAAAGTGAGCTCATCAAGTGAAAAAACTTGGCAAAGAAACCCTCTCAAAACAAACCCATTGGATGAACAATCCCAAGTTCTCCCGAATAAAAGCAAAACGAGAAGAAGACAAAGGTTTTGTAAAAATATCTGCCAATTGATGTTCAGTATCCACATGATGAAGCACAATGTTGCCTTTTTCAACATGATCTCTAAGAAAGTGAAATCCAATATCAATATGCTCAAGAAAGGGATTACTCAAGAGGTGGCACGAACCAAATCAAATCAACATCCTCCAAAGTCAACATCGTAAAAGCTCTTAAACTAATCCATGAGGAAGCAGAAAGCCAAATGCCAAAATCTTGAGTTCTATGAAGATACCTGAAGATAGCTTGTCGATGTGAAGCACGTGGGAAGCTTGAAAACAAGCACACACAAGCACGTGGGAAGAGTCTCTCATGTAAACCTCCAATTATCTCATCCTCAACAGCATCATCATCATCATCATCTTTATGAACAAAGACACTCTCCCCCGAACATATGCACTGCATTCCGCATCATTTGAACTAGTGCCTTTTAAGTAAAACAGTAAGTGGAAGAAACATCTCCAAAGGCAACACTTTCAAAGATGAGATGCACGAGTGAAGGAGAACCAAATCTTATCACTGAACATATGAAGTGAGCATCCAAAATTCACTAGCCACATGTTCTCCCTCCTCGCGTGAGAAGCCTACATAGAAGCAGAAAGTGTCGAGGTCTCGGTACTGGGGTTAGAAATAAGATGTTTAGGAATCCAGTACTGAGACACACGACGCACAATAGTAGGCACAACACGATAATTTTTATGCACAAAATCAGATTTGCCTTTTCCCATGTTTGTAGGAACAGAAGGTGTTTTCATCACTCTAAGCGCATAAAAATGTGCTTTGCTGAAATTTGACCTAGCCTCAGTTCTTTCCTTCTTTTGCTGTTTGGCTAGTCTAAAGCAAAAATTTACTAAGTGTCCATCTCTACCACAATGAGTGCAAGTGTACTTGACATGATGTTTAGCTTTAACAGTAAAAGCACATTTTGCATTCATCATAGTAGAAGATAAAAAACCAGCAGATTGAAAAGCAATTTTCTTAGGCTCATTAGATAACTCAAATTTGCAAGGAGCCTGAACAACAGTGCGAGGTTTAGTTTCATATGTGGCATAAGGATCAAAACCTAAACCTCTCTTGTTTGTGCTAACCTTAGATTGATCCAAAATCATGTTCAACTTCTTCTTGCCATTAGTGAAACGTTCCAAAGAATTTTGCAAGTAATCAACTTTCTTAGCAAGAGTTAAACAATTATTGCAGGGAACATCTACTTTTCCTTTTGTTTGCGACAAGTTGAGCATGAGAGAATTTCATGTGAAAGCAAATTATCGCTTAATTGAGAAACCCTAGCATTTGCATCTTTCAATTTTAATTCAAGAGTTGAGCATTTAGAACAAGAAGTTGAACTATGCAAATCATCGATTGGAACAACTAGCATTATTAAAATGTTTCTCATTTTTATCACTTTCAGCATTAATTTTCTCAATCAAGGAAGCATGTTCTTTCCTAAGCGAAGTAAGATCATTCCAAATTAAGTCACATGATTTGCAAGCATCAACATCAGGAATCAAAGTTTTAAGTTTAGCAATTTCAGCATTAAATTATTCAACAACAAAATCATGTTTCTTAATTTTCTTATCACGTTTATCAAGCAATTTACCAAGACGAGCAACAGCAATAGCTAATTCATCATAGGAAGGATCTACCTCATTGAAGTCGCTGTCATGATTGTCCTCGGTGAAGTTGTCGCTATTTTTGGCCATGAGACACAACCCCGTCAACTCATGCTTGCTTGGAGTTGTATCGTCCTCGCCGCTCTCCGAATCCACATCGCTCAAATTGACTTGTTCAAGAGCGGAAAGAACTCGGTGGACAACTTTGCTGTTGATGAAGCTCTTCTTCTTTCTATCACTTGGAGAGAACTTCTTCTTCTCTTTTCTTCTGTCGTTGTCCTTCTCCTCCCTTGATGCTTTACCTGTAAGTTTAGGACAGTTTGGACGAATATGGTCGAGATCACCACACTCATAGCATCTTGGAGGGCCACCACCACCTCTCTTTCTCATTCTCACATTTTGTAAAGCTTTGTTAAAGCGAGAAGAGAGTAGTGACAAGTCTTCTTACGGGAATTGCTCAACTGCTCATCGGTTAGTGAAGACAAGAAAGATAGAGCAAAGCTTGAAGCAGCACCATTATGAGATATGCTAGATTGAGATGTCAAAGCAATTGATTTATGATCATTCTTTCTAGCAAGAATATCTAATTCATGAGTTTTCAACTTGGAATAAAGAACATCTAAGGTAAGTGTACTCATGACAATAGATTCTCTAATGGATGTAACTTTCATCTCCCAAATAGACATGTCTAAAGCACCAAGCAATTGTCTAGCATTAGCAGCATCATCAAAGCTAACTCCAACAAAGACGCAAATTGCTAAGAATTTTATTAAAGCGCAAAGAAATCATCTAGTGACTCACCAGGCTTCATCTCAAATCGCATGTATTCCTTTTTGTAAAGATCTTGACGAACCTCTTTAATAGTGTTAGAACCCTCATGGTAATCACAAAGAGATTTCCATACCTCATATGCGGATCGAAGATGAATGACACGATCGGGTCGCTACGCCCCAAGCCTTGGATGATCAAGTTGGGCGTGCCTTACTATTTGCTTCAACATGTGCGCGATTGGTGTCGTTAGCGTTGTCGTTTGCAGGGACTTCATATGGCCTGTAGACCTTCTCCCAAATTGTGAAGCCCTGTGCTTGGATGAACGCCTCCATCTTGGCCTTCCAAAACTGAAAATCAACACCATCGAACACACATGGTTTTGTCGAATAACGATCCATTGATCTAATCACCGGTTAAGATAGATTAGAGAAACCTTGCTCGATACTCACTTGTAGGATCGAAGTATACGAATATAGCAATCAGAGGGGGGGTGAATGATTGTGCGGAAGCTAAAACCAAATTCTTGACATATTATAAGTTCACCCCAAAACAGAACAAAATAATTGCCTCGTTTTCGACAAAATCATAATGACAGAGGTTTGGTAAAACGAGAATTCCCGGAGATCCAACCGTCGAAACAATCTGAAATTTGGACACAAGAAACTAGATTCCAATACGAATCGAACCCAAAAAGAATCAGCTCGATCGGACTTACGGATCAAAAGTTATGAGCTTCGCAAGCTTGCTGATCCAGAACTTGACGAGAATCAATCTAATCAAAACTTCAAGATTAAACAAGAACGACAAAAGATTGATCAACTAGACTTTGAGAAACACTAGATCAATACCCTAGAGAGGTTTTTGATGGATCAAATCAAGATAAAACTTGAAGAACAAAACCAATCTAGAACTAGAACAAGCATGCAAACAAGAACCAAAACAGAAAATACCGTGAGCGACGTGGTTATCAGAGCACGCAAAAATCTTGGAAGAATTGATCTTTATTTCTTGTCTAAAATACTCTCATCAAAAGAGTACAAACCCTAAAACCAAGCTCAAAGCTTGATGCGCTCAGCTCTACTTGGTGCCTTTCAACAGGAGACCCCCCACCTATTTAAAGCACCAACCCACAAGGAGTTCAATACGATTCCTATTCCCTAGAAGGAATCCGTGATCCAACACAACTCTACTTGGCCCAACCAAGGCCGAGTACAACTCTTGCACGCCGTATGGTAACCCTACCATACTCACGTGACTAACACTTTGCACGCCGTATGGCCACCTGCCATACTCACGTGACTAACACTTTGCACGCCGAATGACCTCCGCCATTCTCACGTGACTAACCATTCTTCATGTGCACCATTCTCTTAGCCCGAGCGTCCGCATGACATCCTTGACCACCAAGACCTCGGTTCCTCCTGAACCTAGTCCCGAACCTCGGTTCCTCCATGAACCTAGTTCCGGTCCCGTCATCGACCACATTCGTCTTCGAGCAATACCGCACATGAACAAACCACAAAACAAATCCGAGCACAAGTCCACGACTTGACTCACATCAATCCATGCAAATACTCACACGAGCATTGCATAAAGTCCACTTCAATACACACATCATGAAATCATCACAAATTTCATAATCTCAAGGTCAAACCATTTCAATTCTTGCAAAACATCCAAACTGAGCAAAACACGTTCACAACGGACAAGAAATAAAAACCCTAGAAAAAGTCCATTCACGATGCACAAGAAATCTCTGTCCAGGCGTACATGTGAAACTCTCAGTTCCAAGAAGAAAACATTCCGGTGAAAACACGCTCACAACGGACCCAAAAACTTTGTCCGCTGTACATGCGAAATCAATCCTCAAAAGCCGTTCACGATGCACTCCAAAAACTTTGTCCGTCGTGACATGCGAAACTTACCGGATTCTTGGAAAATAGGGTTTGGCTCATGCGCTCAAAAACATGTTCACGACGGACACAAAAACTTTGTCCGTTGTACATAGGAGAAAGAGGTTGTCAAAAAGCATGTTTACAAAGGACCAAGAAAGTTTGTCCGTCGTAGATGGGAAACTTCTTTGCTTTCTTTAGGATTGGTCCGGCGCCAAGGCAAAACTTACTGTTTCTTGTCAATTGTCAAAACACATGAACAAACACATTTTGCAAATTCAAATCTAAGTTAATTTTTCAGTTCAAAGCCAATTTTTCAGCACATGATTTCACAAAAAGAAACGAAAAAAGATAAATGGCCTATCACCGATAGCAGTCCTGGTCATGTCATCGGAGTCCGTGTACTGCCAGGCGGGTCGAGCGCGGCGGCGCAGGGGGCTGATTCTCCTAGAGATGTAGTCCCGAAGAACCATCCCCCCTGTCAGGCCCGCTACCCGCAGCTGGTCCACGCGGGCCAGCATCGTCTGGAGCTCGGGCGTCTCCTCAACAGGCGCCCCCCAAGTGGGGGCACTGACCGCTGGTCCGGTCGGCAGCTCCAGGACCTCTACGCCGCTGTCGTCCTCGATGTAGAACCACTCATTGCGCCAAGTCCTCCAGTTGGAACGGAGGTCCAGCGGAATGTAGCGTGAAGCCGCACCATCCCGAAGGCGGAGATGGCAGGATCCTGCCGTGGTGGAGGCGTCTTTGGATGCGCGCAAGGAATAGAAGAAGCGAAAAAGAGGAAGGTTGGGGGCCACTCCCACGAACATCTCGCAAAAGTGGGCAAAGACAGCAAGAAGGATGATGGAGTTAGGAGGAAGGTGAACGTTGTGGATGGAATAGAAGTTGAGTACGGCGAGGTAGAAGTCGGAAATCAGTGGGAAAAGGCCCGCCATCATCCCCCAGCCAAAGAAGATCACTTCTCCTGGGCGGCAGCCGGGCGCAGCGGTCCCGGCATGACCGCGGACGGTGCCGCCGGCGACGTACTGGGCAAACCTCTCGGCCTCGGTGTCTTCGACTGTCGATGGAGGGAGCAGGGGTGCTGGCGGTGCCATGAGCGAAGGTGCAAGGGGGAAGCGGTGCACGACAAAGGAACAGCGCGCTAGAGGCAAAAGCTGGGGCTTAGCAGTGGGGGGGAGCGGTTGAAAAGAACGAACGAATCGCTCCCCCATTGGCCACTTGTTTATATAGGTGTATGAAGGAATGCTTCGGCAGGAGACTCGTGGCGGTGCGGCGGTTCGATGGCGGGAAGCCCAAGAAATCAGTAAAGGCGGAGGCACGTTCTAAAAACCCGCGCCGGTTACCAGGCGAGGGAGGCTGCACGACTCTCCTCGATGCCCAAAAACGGCGACGCAGTTAAAGCCGCAGCGTTACATGGGCATTTATGATGGACCCACCCAGGAGACTGAACCGCTTTTTTGTTTCCAAAAAGGTATAAAGGGCACTCCAGGGTGGGTTCGGGGGCTACTGTCGGTGTATTCTACACTAGGGTGCCCACTACACTTCTGTAAGAGCCGCCAGCAGACACGTGGCGTCTAGGCCACGCCGCTGGCGGTCAGCCGAGTGGCCGCCCAGCGGGTGGGTGGCGATCAGGCCACGCCGCTGGCGGTCAGTAAGGTGGCCGTCCAGCGAACAGGTGGCGACCAGGCCACGCCGTTGGCGGTCAGCTGTGTGATCGCCCAGAGGGCAGGTGGCGATCAGGCCACGCCGCTGGCGGTCAGTAAGGTGATCGCCCAAGCGGACAAGTGGCGACCAGGCCACGCCGTTGGCGGTCAGCTGTGTGATCGCCCAAGCAGACACATGGCGACCGGACCACGCCGCTGGTGGCCAGCAAGGTGGTCGCCCGGAGAACACACGGTGCCAAGTCCACACCACTGGCGCTCAGTTCCCGAGGCCACCTAGTAACCTGTGCAGCCACACAGTGGGTCAAAGACATTTAATGCGTATCGTGCACGTTAAATGGGTGTAATAAAGGTCACAGTGTGGCGGCGTGTGTTCCTAACACGCGCCATAATGGCTGGTGACGCCACTGCGCAAGTTCCCACCTCGACAGAGCGGGCGGAGCCGGCGGGCGCGGGGCCCGAGGCGAGGGAGAGGATGGCTGCGCCAGGGCATTTAATGTGCTGTAAGAGCAGCGACAGGCTCATTTAATGCGTCGTGGCAGTATGGTAAGGGTACTCTGTTGTAAGACCTCATGCGCCCCAGCCAACCTGAGTGTAAAAGGCAGCTGGGGTGCATGGAAAAGGTTGGTTCTTCTCAATAGGCCCCTTTTAGGTTAGCTCTCTTGAGGCCGGTTGGAGGGATTTGGACTCCGAGTTCTAGGGGGGTTGGACCATTCCCCCATCGGGTTGTTGTTCTTCCTCCAGCTCTCTCCCCAAAACACATAACTAAATACAAGCGGGCAGGACTAGGGCTGTTACTCCGAGAGGAGGGCCTGAACCTGGGTAAACCCCCTGTGTCTCCTTCTTCTTGTGAGCTTCGCCGGATTCCTCTCCACCGTATCGTGAGCAATCTCCACGAAAGCCCCCCGTTCGGACTTCTTGCACCCCATTTCGGAAGGGGTCTGTTAGCTCGTACGCTGACACATACTTACTGATCAATATAATGATATACATTCATTGGACAAATAATCATATTATTATTCATAAACATAGTCATGTTACAATCATCTATATGACTGCCTCAAGGGCATAATACTAACAAGCAACGGCTTCGCTAATCTGTCGGTTCCCCACATACGGTGCCAGTATTGCGGGATTATACCCCGCGGACAGAGTCCAGTTCTCCGCTCTTGCGCTCAATCTCCCCGAAGAATCGCCCCTCAAGATCTAGAGAAAAGATCCCCCTCATGGTCGATCGTATCCTCCTCTTATAGTCAGAAGGTGGAGAAAACCGCTTTCGGATGCATGCATTAGTTGGCACTTCTCTGACCGGCGTTGATGGGGAGTTTGTCACATCCCAAAATTTAGGTTTTCAAAAATTTTTGGTTTAGTTTAACTTCCCAAAAATTTTCATTGATTTTCTCGTGTTTATAGAGTGTAATCTGGATTTTCTAAAAGCTAAAAACAATTTAATTGTATTATTTTTATATTTCAAATAAAATAAATTTAGTTTTATTTGGGTTCCCTGTGCTCCAAGGAATTTTTCTGTAATTTTTTAGATATTTCGGAACTCGTTTGCTATTTATCGGATTTATTTGGAATTGGATCGTATTAAACCCTTTTATTGAAATTAATTAATTATTTGAAAAATTTATATAAAGTTTGGTTGCAAATCTTTTATTTGAGTTCAAAATGTCTCAAAGTATTTTCTAGAATTTTTTTGGTATTTTAATGCCCTAAATAATTAGTTTTATTTTCCTCGATTTATTTTATTCAGAAAATGTTGGAAATTCCGGGAATGGCATTGGGCCTAAATTCCCCCCTCCTTCCCGCTGGCCCACACCGCCACCCAGGCCCTGCCTCGCAGGGTCGCCTCCCGGGCCGTCGCTCTGGCGCCCCACACGACCGGTGCCACCGGGCCGGCCTGCTCGATCGCGTGGGCGCGTGGGCTGCGCTTGGGCCACACGTCGGCGCCCTGATCCAGCCACGCCACCAGCTCGATCTGAGCCGCCCGGAGCCGATCGGACCGCCCTCAAGCAGCCACGTCGCACGCACTGCTGAAAGGCTGCCAGGTGCTCGATTTTATGCCGGTTTCAATGCAAACTCTTCTCCAACTCGGTTTTTCTCACGTTTCCTTGACCTAGCCACCACCCCAAGCCCTAGTAGGCCTCCCATGACCTCTCCCACACATGAGCAACGTTAGATCAATCATCCAAACGCCCGAGCCGCCGTCGAGAAGCCCGCAGTGTCGCCCGACACTGGCCGAACTTTGAGGCGTGTTCCCCGTTAGCTCGTTGATTGTTTCAATCTCTATATACCCTACAAATTTCGTGCAATTTGGCCTACGGAATCAAAAGTTATGGCCGTTTCAATCTCAAATCTTGCCGACGCCCGTTCTTCCTCAATTTTTTGATTTGGACCATGAAATTTTTACAGTAGACTCTCCTTGATGTCCTCTACATGTTGCACATCCTAACCCACGGTTTTGCCCTCTGGATTTTGCACAGAAAATGCTTTTCCCCAATCAGACTGCGTTGCAGACAGCTGAAAACTTCCTCGCGTGTTCCCCGTTGATCCATAAGGTAAAACTAAAACCCTCTCATGTCACTTTGTGCATTAGGGTCCCAGTTATCTCTCTATAAAATTTGGTTAAGTTCCGTGCATTATTCTAAAAGTTATGGCCGTCTAAAGTTTAGCTCCGAAAGCCGTTCGTCGGCAATTTGTGATTAATTTGTTGGTTCACCGTGAAATCCGCCTATACCGTTGTGATCATCTTGTTGTGTTCTATGTGGTGGACATTCCCCCTTTGCTATCACATCTACTAAATTTTTTAATATTAATTAGCGCCGTCTTTTCGCCGCCGCCGCGCGCCGCCTTTTGCCTCCAACCATCTTAGCTCTCTTTACCATGTTGTCCTATCCTTTGGGTCATGATGCACTGTTTTGGTCCATCCTTAAAGTTCTTTTGGTCTCCGGTTGCCGGCAAAGCCGCAATCCAATATTTAGCCGTCGTCTTTCAACCTAAACCGTTGTTATCGGTTTGCGCCTCGGTTAGCCATCCTTAGTAGCGTTTTATTGCGGCCATGTCATTGTATGGACGGTCAATGTCTTATCTCATGAGCGTCCCGTCATCGCTTCACTTTCGCCGTTAACATTCCGCCGTTAACGTTTCGTCGTTAACGTTCGGCCGTTAACGCTTCACCGTTAACGCTTTGCCCTCATCGTATCGCTGTCATCGCATGTGTTCTTACAAGCGACAGCTCTAGTGCGATGTCATCATCTGTTCTATTGCCTTGTTGTAATCTAACCCCATCCCTTGTTAGTCCAGCCTCATCCTTTCTATCATCTGCAAAGCCGAACCAAAACCTTAACCTAAGACTGGTTCGATGGACTGAGTTCATCGTGAGCCGTGTTGCTATCATTGCGATCTTTCTCGTTGTGTCAACCATAGTAAGATGTGTGCACTATCTTATTTCATATCGTCGCCGTCTTGTCATCATCAAGTCTCTTCATCGATGTATGGTTGAACCTCTGATCGGATTGCAGTGGGTGTTGATCCCATCCGTCTTTGTCTTATCCCTGAATATCCACTCTGCCATTAACCTAGAATTCATTCGTGGACTTGGTCGATAGACCATTGGCCATCTGTCATATCCTTGTGCCGATCTAATCCATCAGTCTCTCTATTTTGTTTGACTGTGTATCTATTTAGTCAACAAAAGTCAACATCGAGAATCAACTTAGTTCATTGTGAGCTAACATATCTTCATGGACCCGGTCGATAGATCGAGAGCCCATATGTCATTGTCCGTTCAATCAAGATAATAACTTCATAAGAAATATTCTTCGAAATATTATTCTTTATTCCTCAGTTATCAGTCCTTCCCTTTTCGGTGTTTTCTGAAAGCTCGTTCTCTTTTGTCTACTCTTTGATCTAATCCAATCAAGTTCCTGAATTCATCTAAGCCGTTGTGCCCAATGTTATTCGTTCTTAATTAGGAGTTTTACTTGATTTGTCTTTTGAATTGGTTTGTATTTGCTTCTTCTTTAATCGTTAGACGCGTCGTCCGGAAGTCGTTCGAATGAGCTGAGGATCGAGAAAGTAGAAGTTGAAGATCGAGGACCAAGAATCAAAGATAAAGAATAAAGAATAGTAAAAATTGCAAGTGCCAGGCAAGTTGTGCTTTGACCATGTTGATCCCATTTTTGAAACTTATGTTGTTTCAAATTATTGTATGCTAGTTAAGTTAAACTGATTTCAATTAATTTGGAATTAGATAATCAACCTATTTGTTATTGCCACCTTGCCACTATTTGTATGCCATGATTCATTTGTCACCCTAGAATTGTTGATTAATAGTTGGTTGCTAATAAATTGCCGACATGGGTTAGATAGAACGTATTAGTCTGCTTAGACCTGCAACGAGTCAGTGCCATCATTTTGGAATTACAAATGTCAATAATGATTAATGGAATTTGTAATGCATTTTGAAATGTTGTGACGTGTTGCCGACACGATGATGTTGATATGCGGAGGTCTTCGTGCTTCTTCAAGGATGTTGAGTTGTTGTTGGCATTGTGTTGCGTAATAATCAACTGGGTGATAAAATGATTTAGACTAGGGCAAGTGGCAAGGATTATGGTGGGCCAAATTGGCGGTTGGGATTGTTTTAAACATGATATATATATGTATATATATATATATGAGTGATGGTGAGATGGATTTCTTTGAGAGTACTGATGAACGCCTTGCCCTGGCCACCCTAAGGACTTAACCTTGCAAGCCTTTGAACTGAGTTCATCATACAACCACATGTCTGGAATGGGACAGACCTAGCTGAGTAAACTGTGATGTCTAGTCTTTGGTACTGTCGTGGTGGTGTGAGGCTCACATGGCGCAAGAGAGGGGCCCTGAGAGTGGTAACCAGTCCCATCAGTGTTGAAACCTTAGCGGGCAGTGCCGGGTCTAGAAATAGCTTTGGAAAGGTTTTGTTATGATCACTCATTCGCATACTCTTGTATGGAGATTCACGGCTGACGTGATGAGTTGATTATATCTTGTGGGTAAAGTGTATAACCTCTGCAGAGTGTCAAATCTATTCGAATAGCCGTGTCCGCGGTACTGGACAATGCTCAGGGATTACAGTCAAGGATTAGTTTTTCATAAAAGTGAACTTGGGATTGGAGGCAGGTTGCTTGTGGAAAAGTGATAATTGGTTAAGGATGTGGAATGGTTTACTTGTAAAGTAACTGTGAAATCTATTACTGTTATTACTTGTTTTACTGCTTTATAATCTATTATGATTATTTGTGATTGTTGCTTTACTACAAAATAACCATTCAGCCTGTTACTTGGAATAAGCCATGCATATAGTTATTAGACTTACATTCTGTACATGACTTGCTGAGTGCTTTATGTACTCACCCCTTGCAACAAACAATCACCAGTTGAGGAGAAGTCTACATCTTCGAAGGAGAAGTTCCGCGAGAAGGCGAAAATCTAGGAGTCGAACCCTGTCAGTTGCATGTGGTATATTGATGGGATACACTGATGTTCTTCGTTCCGCTGCTGCTTATTAAATTGGAGTTGAAGCCATCAAGGCATCACAAGTGTAAGGTTGATCTTAAGGTTGTTCAATAGTTTATATTCTATAATTTTGTTATTTTTATTATTCCGCTATGTATGATTATGATATTTCATCTATTTCGAGACTGTGTGCACTAGCGTGATCCTGGACTAGTGCTGAATACATAGAGGGTCCGGATTTGCATATTTGGGTCCCGACAGAGTTACAGGTATTTTTACAGTTGCTTGCTCGCATCACCCTCCATCTGTTCCTTCCAACGGGCCTGGTGTCCACTACGTGGGGTATTTACATTCTCTTTACATCTTTGCCCTTTTGTCGTAAGCTCTTTTTGGGGCCTTGAAAGGAATTACAAACGTCTACTGGTTCCAGACCAGGCTGACATCTCCAAGCATCCTTTTGCAGATCATGGCAGAATAACAGGTCCGGCTGATCATCTTGTCGGCCACATCCATATGACGCCACGAGAGTATCTACCTTCGCGGCTTCTCTTGTCGCTTTACGCCGCACCCTTACTGCCCTAACTATCCCCATCGGCATCATATCCCTCACCATTTTACTCGTTCGTGTCGCCTCGTGCCTGTGTGGAGTGAGGGGGAGAGAGGGAATCGTGGGCCTTGCCCTGTCTGGCGAAGGGGATGGATCCCCCGGGCATACAACAACATGGCATAAAAGTATGTATGCAATAATTTAAAACAGCATAGGAGTTTTAAAATGTGGGATCAATATGATCAAGGAAGACTTGCCTTGGACAAGCTCCTGCTCCTAGTTTGGACCTTGGTTTTGAGTTGCCTCGTCACTCTCGTATGCTCCTGGTGCTTCAACGTCTACGCGAATCAAAAAACAAATACCAAGTAAATACAAAACCAGAGAGCTAACAAGCTCCAAAAATTAAATAAAATTCACTAATAAATAGAGCTTAAATTTATAATTTTTAGAAAACTGGAATCGCCTCCATAGAGCACGTATGAGGGAAAATAGGCTCTGGAAAGTTTAAAATAAAAGAAAATTCAGAGCGGCGTGGTGACCAAAGGGACGACAGCAGTGATGATTGGCGACGCGGGGAAGATGGCATGGCTGCACGGCGACTCACCAGCCTAGAACGATGGCGCGAGGAAGCTCCAAAGCTGGCAATGGCAGCGGCTGCGCGGATCTTTGGCGAGCGATTTGCGGCGAACGATGGCATCTCAACTTATGCGAAGTGGGGCTTCGGATACGGCGCAACATAGGGAACTCGATCCGACCTTGGCGCAAGCTTTTAAAGCCTTGACTTGAGAACGCGCACGGGATGCGGTTCGAATGGTTGCGGGATTCGAGCGTGGCAGTGGCCGCAGCCGGGCCGAGGCGCAGATGAGCTGGACCAATGCAGAGACAGGCTGGTTTGTGGCACGAAAGAGAGTGGGCTTCAAGGAAAGCGGCCCACGCGAAAAGAAGAAAAGAAATAGATTCATTGTCCTTTTGAGAAATCCCAGAAAATCAAAAAAGGCCCGGAATAAATAGCAAATAAATATGGAAAATTTCCAAAAACTTCTCAAAAATACTTCTAAGGAACCCAAATAAATTGATTTGACTCATTTCAACTTCAATTTTGTTTCCATTGATTTGTTTACGTTTGAGAGGGAATTTTAAATTTACAAAAAAAAATTCGAAAGAGAGGAAAAATTTTAAAAGGCCCAAATTTTGGAATGTAACCAAAAAAAAAAAAAAAACTCATGCATCCAAAGCTGGCAATGGCGGTGGGCAGCGGTGACTGCAAGCTGCTAAGTGCTAAAAGATCTTCTGAACGGCGAAGAAAGACAAGCACAGCCGATTGTGTTGGCAACCCAATTCATCGTGGATGCGTGCCATGGACTTATCACCATCAGCGACGGCACCAACGGAAGCTTGAATCCGCAGCCAACTTCTACCAGTGCGGCTGGAGAAGGCGATGATCCGTCTGCTGTTTCTGACCGTTGAGAACGGAAATAACAATGTTCAGCATCATAGAAATTTAGATCAGGGCGATACTGGAGTTTGAAAAACAGAGGAGGGGAAGGGAAACAGGATTCCTGCATCACGCAAGAAATCCCTACAAACAAACATAGAGGACCAACATTCCAAACAGCCAAACATATATTAACAACAAAAGGAGAAACTAAGCAGATGAGTCATCCACATTGCCGTCATCCCCAGCTTGGTCATCACGCGAACTTGGTCGTAGGGCACCGTGACCATCCGTCCTCTGCTGCATCAGCACCTGTGTTGCCGTTCGAACAGTTCTTCCTTCATATCCTTTGTGAATACCTACCTGCCCAATAAGTTATGAATGAACACGCATGGAAGATAATTTCACAGGTGATAGTTTTCATCTCAAAACATGCTCGATTGCGAGCCTTCCCAATAGCCTAACACACATCCGCCAAACATAGCATATGAACTTTACCCCCTTGAGGCCAGAGCCTTTTGACAGATGGGATAAATAGAGCTAAGCAACTTGGTCGACATTGTGCACCGAGGCACTAAGCTACAATGCTCACGATTATTTTTGCCACAATACAACCAAAGAACAAATGTTCAATACTTTCATGCTGAGAGCAACAATAGCAGGAAGAATCTCCCGGCCGGTTCCTTCTTCTCAAATTGTCTTTGTGAGAATTGCTTTGTGTAGTATCATTACAAACTTACTTCTACTTCTGATAACAAAGATGGTGTCAGACTGGAATAAGGACCTAATTAAACACAGGGACAAATCTGTGAGTACCCCTTTACACGGGCCAAAAGGTTTAGTTCAAAAGAAAAAAAAAATAGTGTACGTGGAATGTTTGGTCCAAGTACAACAGTACAAGACATAAATAATCTTATTTGGCTAAACGATGGAATTGAAGCTAGGACTATGGATGCATCGATAATTAATATGACCTCGTATCCACAATGCAAGTTACTTTGCAGGGGCAAAAACATTCCAGGAGGTAATCTTAGGGGCTGTTTGGTAGCCTGCATGCAGTGAGTTTTGCATCTGTGGATGCAAATTCCTGTTGTTTGGTTGTCTGCGTGTGTATCTTGACCTGGCTCAAGTCATGCAAATTTCTCCACCCAGCCAGGCCCGCCAGGTACGAATTTTTCAGCCGTATCTGCTTGGCCAGGCTGAGCGCGTACACTCGTTAGGGTTTCCCGTCTCCCGCCAGTAGCGCCATCGCTCCCGCCAGGCATAATCCTTTTTTCGCACCATCGCCCTCATCCTTTCTCCATCGCCCTCATCCTTTCCCCGCCGCCCGCACGACCCGCCTCCTTTCCCCGCCGCCCCGCCTCCTTTCCCCGCCGCCCCGCCTCCTTTCCCCTCCGCCCGAACCGGCCGGCCCACCTCCTTTCCCCGCCGCCCGCACGACCCGCCTCCTTTCCCCGCCGCCTGAACCGGCCGGCCCACCTCCTTTCCCCACCGCCCGACCGGACCTCAGCGCCACCCGCCTCCGACCGGCTCCATCCCAGCGCTGCCAACCGACTGTGTTCCCCGGCGCGCCTTGTCTCCGACGGCTCCATCCCCAGCGACGCCCCTCCTCCGACCGGCTGCATCCCCAGCGACGGCCCTGCTCCGACCGGCTCCATCCCCAGCGGCGCCCCTCCTCCGACCGGCTCCATCCCCAGCGGTAACTCCCAAGGATGGTAAAAAATCTCATGCAAATTATATAGTTTTTCTGGTCTCCGTTGTGTACGGAAAGGAGTTAATTGACTTCGGGAGTGCCTAATTTGCGCCAATTTTCAGGAGATTATTTGAGCTACTTGTCCTATCTAGTGCATTAGCTGAGCTTACATGGCCTGAGATTCTCAAGAAAAGGCACATCTGCAGGTACTGGTACTTTTGTTGTAATAAGGAAAAAAGGAAATTAGTGCATGCGAATTTCATCAGTCACTGACATTTAACAAATCCTCCAGGGAGAGTTTCATGAACTTTGACACTTACGCTGTCTCTAAGATGATCGAATTATATAAGGGCTTGCTGTTCGTTTCTCATGTTGATTAGTTCTGACACAATCTTTTCAGCGCTTACAGAAATGCCTACATGCTGTAACTTTTTGCCTATTCTGCCCGTCAGCTTTACTGGCTGCAATTTTTCCATCAGCGGGGATTTAAGATTAATTCGTTCATGTGCCCTCGAAATGTAGAGTGCAATAGCTGCATGTACCGGCGTACAAGATTGCCCAGCGCGGCAGTGCATACTTCAGTAACAGAAATTTGATGGAAGAGTCAAAAAGGTATATCCCCGAAATACTGCCCTGCAACCGGCGAGAATTTATGGACATGATCAGTGTTCAAAGTTTTAGCTGAAATAAATTTTAAGAAGAAATGTTTTAGCTGCATGCATGATTCAGCTAGAAGTTCGATTTGTCTAAACAAGGAGAACGTGCAGAAATTGAACCACCAATAAAGAATAAAGTGTAAGCTGCATAGGGGTGAAAACGGAACGGATAATATCCGGACCGTATCCGTATCCGATATCCGGTTTTAGGGAAATGGTAAAAGAATCTGACATCCGACGGATATGGATACGGATACGGATAATTATCCGAATCAGGCAGCCAGATACGGAGCGGATATGGGGGAGGAGATATCCGACGGATACAGAGCGGATACGAATATCCGGATGCCGGATATCCGTATACTCAGAAGTCGAAGCAGTCTTTGTCTGGCTGAGGCTCTTGGCTGATTGGTCGTTGAGTGCTCGAAAGTGCAGGCCCACCCAAGGCCCAAGCGCCAAACGGTCCAAGACTCCAAGTCTCCAACGCAGCTTGCCTCCCCAAATCCCACGCGTGGACTGTGGAGTGTGGACACTGGTGGCCGACGCGAGTACGCTACTCTCCCAAATTGCCAGACGCCAAATCCCTAGCCGCCGCCTCCAGGCTCCAACCCTCCCCGGCTCACCGCCACCGCCCCACCGCCGCCTCCAAACCTCCCCGGCTCCCTACCACCGGACGGCGCCGCCCCACTACCGCCTCCGCCGCATCCGCCCACCGACACGCCGCCCCGCTGTCGCTAGTCATCGACTCGCTCCCATGGGCCGCCAGCCCCTTGTTCCCTTGCTGTCGCGCCAGTCCTAGTAGACACCCGCCGAAGCCGCCGTTCGATGAAGGTAAGGCCAAACTTTCCCCCTCCTCTTGCCCTCTCTCTTTCTTTTGATCATGTGTAAATCAAATGAAATTTTATAGGAATATGTGTTGGATTTGGCCTCATTTTTGTTCTGATGTGTAGGATTTGGCTAGATTTGGAATTTGTTAACATATGGTGGTGTATTTGTACATCAACCGACTGGTGATTAGAATGTATGGAAGTTATTCATGGCAACCGGTTCTTAAACTGATTTTAATTTTGTCCATTAATCCATGAATGACTTGTGCTCGCTATTACTTATCTGCTTGTCCATGGAAATGATAGCAGTGTACAATAACTTGTTGCTCGTTTATGGCATGCCCTTTACTAGGTTATAGCAAGGAGATTCTGTGTTGAAACTTGTGTTTTAGCGTTTACATATTATCCGATTAAATATTCGGTTTTATTTCCGTTTTCGACCCGGCTCCGATTACTATCCGTTTTATTATTATCTGATATCGATTCAATATCCGATCCGTTTTTAAACTATCCATATCCGTATCCGCATCTGGGTGAAAAAAATGTGAACAGATATGAAAATATCACTATCCGACTGAATCCGCTCCGTTTTCATCCCTAAAGCTGCATGATACATCGATAGGTACTTCCCAATAAAGTGTAAGCTGCATGATACATCGATAGGTACTTCCCAATAAAGTGTAAGCTGCATGATCTTCCCTTCCTGTAATCCTTTTTCTTTCTGCAGGCAGGCGCAGGGTCGACACAAAGTAAACCTAAGGCGTGTGGAAAAGCGATTTTGCGCATGAAAGCGGACTCCTTGCTTGTGGCTTTGCTTGTTTCCATATATCGCCGATTTGTCCGCATCCACCCACTCCGTCGGATGTCACCACGGCTCGGTTGGGCCCTCGTTCCAAATTTCATTTTCGGTTCAAACTCTATTATCCTTCGAAATCTGAAATCTCGATGAAATCACGTTATTTCGAACAAAATTCGGATGAAATTTAAGAAACAAAATTCAAATCCGGCATTTTTTAGAACGAGATTTCGGTAAAAAAAAACCAAAATTTCATCCAAAATTGCCGAAATCTTGGTAAATTTCAATTGAACGAAAAATGGTTCAAACGACATTAAAAAATTTTGAAATTTTTTTTGGATGGTCCTAACACATAAATAATGGTCATATAAAAATATCAGATGATGATCAAGCATGACAGTTTTTTTTAAAATCTAACAGTGCTATTGTCTTGATAAAAGGTTAACCGATAAATTTCAACTGAATGAAAAATTATGCAAACCATATTAGAAACTTTTGAAAATTTTTGTGGAGGTCCTAACACATCCATAATATTACCATAAAATTTTTAGATGATGATCAATCTCGAGAATGTAGCTGTTTTATGGTTGACCCTTGCTACATTTCTCACATCTCGAGAAAATGGGATGTATGTGCATCCATAGGCGGAGCTGCTCGTGGGGCTGGGTGGGGCTGAAGCCCACCCCACGCCAGCCCCCCAAACCCTCCCTGGTCATCGGTATTAGCGATTAGCCATGCGATTAGCCATCTGAAATTCTGAATGCATTGCATTAGTAGCAAATTAGCAAACCGCGTAGCGTCTCCATGACTCGCATCGCGTCAGTTCGTCTTCATAGCTACAACGGCAAGGCAAGGCGCCGCTCTGCCTAGTGCCTCGGCCTCGCGCAGCGCACGCACGTCTTCTCGGTGACTTGTCGCTCTGTCTCGGCCTAGTGCCTCGGCGGCTCAACCCCGCGCGCACCTCGTTGATTTTGGATGTCTCTTTTTTTAGCCCCCCTCGTTGAATCTTTGTTGAATCATTAAATTCAACAAGGTGCGCGCCACCTTTGTTCTCGAGAATTCCTTGCCCCCGGCAACACGCTACAGGCGACTAGAGGAATAGATCACATATGCGAGAATTCAAGCAAACTTAGCAAAGTAGTAGTCAGGTATCACGTGGTTACCATCAACGTCTTATGTCTTAGAGCATCCATAATAAAATACAAAGTATCTCTACCAAGTTAAAAATTATCACATCAAATAGACGCTAACTTTATCCAGTGGCGGAGGCAGCGAATCAAGCGGCGTGGCGGCTTCGACCTCGCTCCGACGGTGACCGCGGCGCTCGTGTCTTCCTCGACGTCAATCGATCCAACAGCCGCAGCGATCGTTAAGTCTTCATTGACCTCGATTTGGCGGCGGCGCAGCTTGCCACAGCCGGCATGAGGACACATACCCTACTCATTTATTCACGAGAGGTGAGCGTCGTACTGTACTGGGCTGATCCGACACAGACCCATCATGCTTCGTGTCTAAACTGTGACGGGCCGCGACGGCTTGTCGTGTCCGCCGTATTGGCCCCGTTAGTCTTCGGTGAGCCCAGGCATGATCCATTTTGCGGTTCGTGCCTGTTTCGTGCCGTGCCAACCCAGGCTCGACCCATTTGCACTATTTTAATAAGAGGAAATGAGCCGAAGACGCATGAAGTTGAGATAGTAAACACAAATATTATGAGAAAAAGAATTAAAATTTATTTATTATTGAACATTTACAGAGAGCGAGGAGGATGTGTTGAACACGGGCGAGAGAGGGGGCAATAGGCGAGAAAGAGAGTGAGGGAGACATACGAGAGAGATTGAAAGAAAAAGGTGAGAGAGGAAGATATTGAGAGAGACGAGTGAGAGAGACGAGAGAGAGAGAGATTGAGAAAGATGTGTGTGTGTTTGTGTGTGTGTGTGCGTGAGAGAGAGAGAGAGAGAGAGAGAGAGAGAGAGAGA
Organism: Rhipidocladum racemiflorum; assembly: GCA_036346355.1. Lineage (NCBI taxonomy): Eukaryota > Viridiplantae > Streptophyta > Magnoliopsida > Poales > Poaceae > Rhipidocladum > Rhipidocladum racemiflorum. The sequence continues at coordinate 27,105,180 of CM070586.1, forward strand.
GAGAGCGCTGGGAGAGAGTGAGAAAGACGGGCGAGAGAGAGAGAGAGAGAGAGAGAGAGAGCGAGCGCTGGGAGAGAGTGAGAAAGACGGGCGAGAGAGAGAGAGAGAGAGCTAAGGGAGACGGGCAAGAGGGGAGAGAGAGCTGAGAGAGATTGAGAGAGACGGGCGAGAGAAAGAGCTGAGGGAGATTGAGAGAGATGGAACACAGGCAAGAGAGGGGCAATGGGCGAGGAATAGAGTGAGGGAGACATACGAGAGAGATTGAGAGAAAAGGGTGAGAGGGGGAGACATTGAGAGAGAGAGAGAGAGAGAGAGCGCTGGGAGATATTGAGATAGACGGACGAGAGAGAGAGAGAGCTGACTCCTCTACTCCACCTAAGTCATCGTAGGATTCACCGGAACAACTATACTCCTCTAGTAACTACTAACGCCATGGCTAGATGTGGGCACTCGGGTCGGGCTTTTGTGGGCCGGCCCGAGGCACGAGACGCATCAATTTTATTAAGCAAAGCAACTTTTTGAGAAGTCATAATATTTAAGAGTTCCAAATATTTAAATATCTATAATTTTATTTAATTAGTTCAATTTCACAATTTTATTTATTTCCTCCCTTTTTTCCTTTCTCCTTTCTCATTTTATTACTTTTTCCCTCCAATTTTTTCCCACTCCCCCTCTTTTTTTCCATTCCCCTTTTTTCCCCCACCGACGCCCCCCCTCTCCCTCGGTTCCTCCTCTCCCCACCGACGGTGCCACAACAGCTCGCCTCCCTGCCGCCTCCCTCCTTCCCTTTGGCCTCCCTGCTGCCTCCCTCCTCCCCGCAGCCTCCGTCCTCCCCGCCGACTCCCTCCTCCCCTCCGCCCCCACCACCTCCCTCCACAGCAGGCACGCTATGGGCATGGGCACGCAGCAGACATTGGCGCGCGGCGGCGACCTTAGCAGCTCAAAGAGCGCGGGGGTGCGGTGGCAACCTCGGTAACCTCCCACGTGCCCCACTCCTCTCACCTACCTCCTTGCCACGGTTGGCTTGCCCTGTCACAGGCCTGCGGCAGAGCACCTATATGATTTTTATGTATCGAATTTAAATATTTAAAAAGATATTAGTAGTTAAAGCTTTAAAAATTTAACTGCATCTATATATGTAACAATAACTATTTATGACCGTATGAGTAGTATTTACTTGCTGGTGCCCGGCTCAATTTACTAGCCGGATCCAGCCTAGTTGACATTTGCAGCCCAGTACAGGCACATTTGCAACTGAGCTGACCTTTTTTGAGCTGAATTTCCGGATTGTGTCCGTCCCAGCATATTGCACTTAGACCTTTGGCTATGTATCTTATGCTATATTGCAACTCGCCGCTTCTTGCAGCTTAACTCGCCGCTCCAAATGCTTAAGCTGCAAGATTGAATGAGATTCGGTCTGCAAAAAGGGAAGAATTGTACGTCAAGCTCCTGCCTCAAATTGAACCAACAAAGAGCAAAAGGACCTGCCATGATTCGTGCATCCTGTACATTTTCTACATGTGGCTGCTTTTGCTCTTTGTTTAATGCTTTTAATTTTAAAGTGAAACCTCTGTACATTGCCTACATGCTGTAAATTTTTGCCTATTCGCTCATCAGCTTTACTGGCTGCAATTTTCCCTTCAGCGGGTAAGCATGGAGCTCAGGATTTAAGATTAATTCGCTCATGTGCCTTCGAAATGTAGAGTGCAATAGCTGCATGTACCGGCGTACAAGATTGCCCAGCGCGGCAGTGCATACTTCAGTAACAGAAATTTGATGGAGATCAGGTTTAATTTAATCTCCCCTGATGGAGATCAATTTTCCCATCAGCGGGTAAGCATGGAGATCAGGTTTAATTTAAGATTAATTCGCTCATGTGCCTTCGAAAAATAGAGTGCAATAGCTGCATGTACCGGAGTACAAGATTGCCTAGTGCGGCAGTGCATACTTGATGGAAGAGTCAAAAGGTATATCCTCGCAACACTGCCCTGCAACCGGGGAGAATTTATGCACATGATTAGTGTTCAAAATTTAAGCTGAAATAACTTTTAAAAAGAAAAGTTTTAGCTGCATGCATGACACAGTTCAAAAGCAGTTCGATTTGTCTAAACAAGGAGAACGTGCAGAAATTGAACCACCAACAAAGAATAAAGTGTAAGCTGCATGATGCATCTATAGGTACTTCCCTTCCCTGTAATCTTTTTTCTTTCTGCATGATATAAAGAACAGGTGCTTCAAAATGTACGCACTCAGTTTCACCTTTTGGTACGAAACTCAAGAAATAAATAAAGAACATGTACGCACAAAAGCACATGCGCGTCTTGTATCTGCGTAGAGTTCGCCTGTATAACTTGGCCGATCGAGCATGCAGACAAGCAACTCTTGTGCAATCTCAAGAAGAAGAAGAAAAGAAAGAAACTTCTTATGCATTGAGCATCCAACATAGAAAGAAGGAAGTTAATTTGCTGACTGCAGCTGGTGCGGTTGATGGCGTCGAGCAGAGCAGAGCAATCACCCGTGGGGATGGACGCCAAGCTCATGATGGCCACAGGCAGTAGCGACTGCCAGCGGTTGTTAGATGATCTTATCGACAAGGGAGATGCCGCGAAGATGGTGGTGGTTATGGTCTCCAGCAACCAGCTGCCTAACGCAGCGAAGCCTCCCCCGGCGGCCATGAATCCGCTGCTGCTAGCATCGGCATGCTCTGGATCTTGGCAAGCACTGAATTCCCTTCTCAACAGGAACGATGCACCCGGGCGGTTAGATCTGATGCCAACTCGAGCATTCCTTGAGTTGCTTGAGCTCGGCACCAACGCGAGCTCGGTGACGAAGCAAGCTTCCGATGAAGTAGAAGAAGGCGTCGATCAACCTGCACTATCTCCAGCACTACTTCTGGAGGCCGTCACCGTTGAGGGGGACACCGCACTCCATGCGGTGGCCACCAATGGTGACAGTGACAATTTCTTGAATAGTGCCGACGTCATCTACCGCAAGGCCAAGCACCTCCTGTTTGCGCAAAACAAGAACGGTGACACGCCCCTGCATTGCGCTGCCAGGGCTGGGAAATCCAAAATGGTCTGTCGTCTAGTTGCTCTGGCCAGAGCTGAGGACGAAGGTGGAGAGAGGCTCAAGGAACTCCTGAGAAAGGAGAATGCGCGCAAGGAGACGGCCTTGCATGAAGCTGTCCGCAGCGGTGATAAAGCCATTGTGGAGCTGCTTATGGGGGAAGATTCGGAGCTAGCATGTTTCCCTATAGACGGTTGTTCGCCGCTGTACCAAGCCATCTTGTTGGAGAAGGCAGGAAACATTGCGGACTGGCTATATGGCAAGAGTGACGGAAATCTTTCGTACTCTGGACCAAATGGACAAAATGCGCTGCACGCTGCGGTTCTTCGAGGCACAGGTACTTATAGAAGCATCTATTCCTTGAAAACTTTTTTCGGCACATTTATTTGTCTGTGCGTGATTGTAGATAGATATATACGAGTTAGAGTACTCTAATTTAAAGAAATACAATATAGAAGTAAAATAACCATCGCCTATTCGCAAACAACCTTTGGCCGAAAATGTAAATATTATTTGTAATTTTAAAAATTGAAAGAAGATAATCTTTACAACGTGCACATTAACCTTTGAAAAATGCATGCATATGAAACAGAAGAACCCGAATGTGATTGCATCGATGTGTATGGACTATGGACCACACCGATATCACCCAAAACAGTTAATTTTGGGATTTTTTCTTTGAAATTTTTGTTCGAATGCTTTTGAAGCTCAAATTTGAATTTTTGATGGAAAAGGGGAGAAAACAAAAAATTGGCAATTTAGGCACCCAAACTCAAGACCTTCCAAGGTATCAAGATCTACCAAGATATACATTTGATATATATAGAAAGTTTGCGTTTATTTTCATACATAAAGTCAAAAATTCAAACAAGAACGAAACTTTCCCCTACCAGGGGGGCGGTGACAAGACCGAAATTTGCTGAATTTAATGAAATTTCACTGAAATTGATAACCTTGGTGTATAGCAGGGCTGATCAAACAGAGCGTTAAGAAATCAATCTGAGTTATATGAAACTTTAGAACAGGAAGACCAAAATATCAAATACACAATTCTTGACTTGGGTCCACGATCAAAGGAAATATGTCTATCTATATAAGTACAAATATCAGGGGAGATTAAATGTACCTCGTTTAGCTTTGAGGGCTAGCAATCTATCAATTATATAATAAAAGATGATGATAGATCATTCAAAGCTGCTAAGGAAAAAGATAAATATGCTAAAAATTCTCATATAAAAAAATATCTAGCCCTTAATATGAAGGACCCTTATTTTAAAGGCTTAGATTTGACAACTGGCTTAGAGATACAAGTATTTGAAATAATTCTAAAAAAGATAAACATCTGGCCTTAAATTTCAATGGTTTACATTTCCTAGTTGTTTTAGAGTTATATTATTTTGAAAAAAGAGAGAGAGAAATAGCACTAGCACCACTTATAATTCAAAAGTTCAGAGTATGTAAATCTGCCAGAGGGCCACCTTCCAATCCTTTCTTCCGCATTCATAATTCACAAAGAAATATATATACACTAAACTTATCACACTACACTGTGCAATTATGCTGACCAATTGACTAGTTCTTATAATAAACCATGAAAGGACAAAAAAAATTTCTCTTAGTGACCGTGAGAAAAAGAGAAAGATCTACATGGGGCTAGATTTTAATGATACATGTTAAAAGATATAGATACTACGTTATTGCAGTTGTATAACTAATACAGCTATAATTTTCAATCATATGGCAAGAATTGGGACTTCACAATTACTAGCCAATATTTCTATCATGTCTTTCCTCGTTCATGGTTCCATATTCTGGTGTCCTAGGCGTAGAGGAACCACACCAATCCATCCTGAATTTGATGGTTAAACTCTACTGCGGTGACGATACCGTAGGGGAGGTCCTGCGGCAAAATAGCTCGATGCCAGATTGATAAAAAAGCTTAACACCTCTTATTTGACTTTTTCACTATTTTGAAATACGAAAAAGATCCAAATCCTCAAGAAGCGAAGGGGTAAGTAATCACTATCTACCCTTCATTCATGCTTTAATAGTTGTGCAATTTTTAAAAAGAAGAGCATAGAAGCACCTCTCAAAATACAATTATGTTTGAAATCTTTAGCTGCACAATTGCACAAACAATTATGCTAGTTCTTAGGGGGGGAAATAACTGTAGCCGAATCATAACCATTATGTGTTATATTGCACCTATTTATTAAACATAAAAGGTAACAAGAAATCCTAGTAAATAAAAAAATGCTCTTCTAAAGGTATACTCAAGTTAAATTTGATTTTTTGCACGTAACTTAAATTAAGTTGCGATAGATTGGAACTGTATAGTGTACAAGACAATGGCACGTAGATACAGGGCCAATCGATTTAGTCAAAAGAGGAAAAAAAATTAGTGTACGTGGAAAGTTTGGTACAAGTACAACAGTGCAAGACATAAATAATCTTATTTGGCTAAATGATGGAATTGAAGCCTAGGACTGTGGATGCATCGATAATTTAATATGATCTGGTAGGCACGATGCAAGTTACTTTTCAGGGGAAAAAACATTCGAGGTAATCTTAATTTCCCGTTGTGGTCGTGGATTCGATCGAATTATTCAAGGGCTTGCTCTTCATAGTTGCTGCGTTTCTCATGTTGATTAGTTTTAACACACCCTTTCTGCAGCACTTACAAAAAAGCTGTTGGAATGGAACAAGGACCTTACCACACAAGGGGATGAAAACGGGAGTACGCCTCTGCACTTTGCCGTAGCTGTTAAGCAGCCGCCAACGCTTCTCGGTTTAGCCTTAGCTGCCCTGCTACCGCTGCAGCTGACCATGTTGTTGAAATGGGAAAAGGACCTTATAAAAATGCTGTTGGAAGCTAACCCCGTTGCACTGTATCAGTCGGACAAGGATGGATTATTTCCCATACACATCGCTGCCTCTGTTGGTGTTAAAGAGGCCGTTGCCATGTTCCTTGAAGTCGCCCGGTTGCGGCAGTTTGCTTGACGCTAAGGGAAGGACATTCCTTCATGTTGCTGTTGAGAAATCCCAAGCGTCCACAGTTTCTTTTGCTTGCCGAAAACGATCGCTTACATGGATCTTGAATATGCAAGACAATGATGGGAACACTGCATTGCACCTAGCTGTCCAGTCTGGGAGGCTTGAATTGTTTTGGCCTCTGTTCAGGAATCGGCAAGTACACTTGAATTTAACAAATAAAAAAGGGCAAACTCCTCTGGATATGTCACAGTTCAATATAAACCCAGCATGGCGTTTTGCTCAGGTAAACTACTGTAGCTCTCGTTATATTTTTAAGCATGGCCCTTAAAAGCGAAAGAGAATAATTGGGTTTTGCTAGGTTTGATTTCTCCTATTTATTTTTCTATATCGCAGAGCTCTGAAAACATGATAAATAGAGCACTCCTAGATGCCAGTGCAATAAACGGTGGATATGGCCTGGATCACATTCAAGAGAAGTATACTGACCAAGTAAAATATGATGAAAAAGAAGAATCAAATATGGTGAAAGATTCGACACAAACTCTTTGTATTACCGCAGTTCTAATAGCAACAGTGGCGTTTGGTGCAACTATCGCCCCACCTGAAGGTTACAGAGCCGATGCTCACCAAAAAAGAGGAACACCAACGGTTGCTGAGAGGTATGCTTCGGAGAGGTATATTTTTGATGCATTCATCGCGGCCACCTCATTGGCTTTCATCCTTTCCGCGACAGCTCTTATCCTGTTCATGCGTTCTGGATCTGCTATCATTGACTTGCGGATCCGCCAAAAATCCTTTGCCCTGGCCTCCATTTTGTTGAAGTCTTCGGTCACATGCCTGATTGTCGCCTTTATTCTGGGTGTGTCTATAATGGAGGGCACAATTGCCCCAAACACCGCCGTTTTGATGATCTGTGCCATAAGCCCTTTGGTTGTGGTATACGACAATATTGAATTGATCCAACATTGGATTTCTCTTGCACGATTACGTGGCAGAAGAAGAACTACAACAGTAGAATTGACAATGGTCATACCCCTTGGGCTTACTATAGTAGTGCCCGTGCAGCTTATTGTTTGGTTGCCCTTTCTAAAGTACTATCACGATTTAAAATAGAACTACGGATACAAACCACCGGCACCGTCGGCTTGAAGAGGCGCAACGCAAATATTATGTGGTGATGGCGGGCCGGTATGAAATGAACCAACATTTTCCCTTTCTTTTGTTAATTCTGAGTGGAATTTTTTTGTCTTTCTGAGTGAGTGTTCTCACTCCGCTGTGTTTATTTGGTCAAATATCGTACTAGTTTTCTTGCTCCAGACTTGTTGGGCTCATAATTATATAGGGAACGGTGGTTAATGTATTTTTTCTGTAATACTGTTTAATTCGTACTGTGTAACTGATATATATGATTTGCGTAAGGCTGGTATGAATTTAATAGCAGCAATCTCCCGTACCTGGCTAAAAGATTGGTAAAAAATATGAAGCTACTACTATTCTTAATGTAAAAATGTTTGCTTGGAATAAGTGATTAGCTAGTAATTCAAATGTGCTTATCTGTCTGTTTGCACCCAAATTTGGCAAGAATGGCCAACATCGGCAAGTCCCGAGTCAACGAAACATGGAAAGAATGTAACTTAGGAATATCTCTGAAAATCTTTTTAGAAGGAAGAGACCGACCCGGATACTACTCATCAGATTTGGAAAGGAGAGACCGATATGGATACTACTCGTCAAACGTATTCTATCAGGACTCTGGTCGGCTAGAGGCTATATAAGACGTCCAGAGGCAAGGAGAAACGCGCCCAGAGCCAACCCTCAAACACGTTTTACTTTTTCCTTATTTTCCTGTCAACTAGGAGTAGCATCTAGTTTTGTAATCCTTCCTTTGTAATTCGCTCAATCAATAAGAGTTGCGCATCGCCGATTATTGATTCCGTCGACTTACACCCAGGTTCGATTTGCTTTGTGTTGTTGCGCATCGCCTCTCAAAGCCGATCTACCTTTACCCCTTGGATTAGCCTTAATTGGCTAATCTAGTTATCCCCTTATCGGTCTATAGCCGATCGGGGTCAAGCCGTTAATTTCGTTATCGGCTGGTTGTGCTTCCAAATTCATTACCTTGTCGATTGCAGGTCAAATAGACTGGCACGCTCTGCAAACCCGGCGTTTGTCTCGTATGTTCGAGGCTAAGAACCCTGCCTCACGTTTTTAGCGCGAACACTGTCTTAATGCACTAACCTCGCAAGTGAACTCGAGTGCTAACTGAACGCAATCGCCGTCGTCTGTAGAAATAAAACGAGAATTCTACAGGAAGCCCCCTCACGAATGGCAAAAATAAAAGTGACCGTGCGTGTCGTTCTTAATGGGCCGTTACATAAATACTTTTGTGCGACGGTGACAAAAGGATGATCGAGGGACAATATTGCAATGCAACGCTTGAGTGCCTCTGCTTGACGCTCTAGCCATTCGCGTGTCACTACGTAGCATTTCCGACATGGAAATTCCCCCTATATTTTACAGGGATTGAGTAATGTTTGTTAAATTTCGCGTGTCACTACGTAGCATTTCCGACATGGGAATTCCCCCTATATTTTACGGGGATTGAGTAATGTTTGTTAAATTTCATGCTACTTCTATAAAATTCCAACGTTAATTCCAAACAGCCCATAACAGTTCTCCTTTCAAATGTTTGTTTTGACGAAGTGAATAGATCATGCCATTCTGAGAAATAGTATAACTTGGTGACGATATGACCAAGCCATCCTCACTACCATAAATTCAATAAAAAAAAATGAACGTTCGAATTATCCCTCCAAAATCGTAGCATGATCCAATGATAAAGCAACACATCGTAGGTTTGGGTGGTTCCTTGAATTAAACGCACCTTATTATGGAGTATTGATCAAAGAATGATTCCTTCTCCATCAAGTTAATTTAGGCTTCCCCGTAAGCAGCAGTTCACCACTACTTGATCGGAAAAAAAAGTTCACCACAAAGGTAGGGATAGAAACGGAACGAAAACGGTCGGTAAAAAGTTGTTCCGTTTTCATGTCCATATCTTTTATATAATTAAAATACAATTATATTTATTATATAATTCCAATATCTATATATAATTAATCTGCATCATTATAATCTAGCCCTTCTAAAATAAGTGGTGGACATCCTTTCCTTTTTCTTTTGATTAACGTGAATTCTTTTTAGATTTTTTAGGATTATTATGAGATTTTCTTGTGTTTAAAATGAAGAAGATGTCTTAAATATTACCGATTATTTTTATTTATATAGATGGGCGTTACATAAATACTTTTGTGGGACAGTGACGAAAGGATGATTGAGTCAAGGACAATGTCCCAACGCTTGAGTGGTTCGGCTTGACGCCCCAATCATTCGCGTCACTAGGTAACATTTCAAACATGCGAATTCCCCCTATATTTCACAGAAATTTAGTAATTTTTTGTTAAATTTCATGCTAATTTCAAACACGGGAATTCCCCCTTATATATATGGAGTTTTGATCAAACGAATGATTTTTTCTCCATCAAGTTAGGCCATGTTTGGATGGGCTAAAGCTAATTGTTAGCTGGCTAATGACTAGAGCTAATTGTTAGTTAGCTAATAATTAGCCCATCTAAAATTAGCTCAGGGTTGTTTGGATACATGGCTAATGGTTGGGCTAATTTTTTAGAAAAGACATATCTGCCCCTCATAACAGCTGGTGAGCGGATGCACGGGTGAGGAAGTAAGGATAAGGCCAGCGCGAGGGTATTTTAGACTTTTCCCAGCATATTACCTGCTATTAGCCCAAATTAGCTCCCACCCACTAGTTAATGGACTAATTGTTAGTTGAGGGGTTGGCTAAAAATTAGTCCATCTATTAGTCTTCTTGTTTGGATAAACTAGGGCTAATTTTTAACAAGCTAACAATTAGCCTAGGGATCCAAACACAGCCTTAATTTAGGCCATGTTTGGATGGGCTAAAACTAATTATTAGCTGACTAATGGCTAGTGCTAATTGTTAGTCAGCTAATAATTAGTCCATCTAAAATTAGTCTAGGGCTGTTTGGATACATGGCTAATGGTTGGGCTAATTTCTTAGAAAAATCATGTTTGCCCCTCATAACGGACTGGGGAATGGACGCACGGGTGAGGAAGTGAGGATAAGGCCAGCGTGAGGGTATTTCAGACTTTTTTAGCGTGTTACCTACTATTAGCCCAAATTAGATCCCCTCCACCAACTAATGGACTAATTGTTAGCTGAGGGGTTGGCTAAAAATTAGCCCACCTATTAGTCTTCCTGTTTGGATAGACTAGGACTAATTTTTAGCCAGCTAATAATTAGTCCTGGGATCCAAACATGGCCTTAGGCTTTCCTGGGAGCAGCAGTTCACCACCACTTGATGGAAACAAAAAAAGAAAGTCCACCACAAATGTAGGTCGTCTGTACTAATTATTGCCCCCGAAACATCGGCGAAATTCTTCATTCGAAGTAACGGCAGAACTGTAACATCCTGAAAAATTTAAAAATAGGAAAAACAAAGATTTAAAAATTTAAAAATAAAAGTGAACAAAACTTTTAATTGGAATCAAGATTTTAACTTCAAATTTGAAACTTTCATTTTATCAGAAACAGTAAGCTTCTCAGACTTTTAGAAAATTGTACGGACATAATTTTTATCCGAAATTTTAGAGTCCACCTCCCTGTAACCAGCCAATACTGTTCTTACCCCTGCCTCATTTATGTTAAAACTAGCAATGCCGATCATATACTCCCGATAATACAAATTTGAAAAAAAAAAAGGAGCAGAGTTTCTAGAGCAAAAGAGTTCAAACTAATTATCAACTCCTGCGTGACAATACAGAACAACACATGATCAAAGCATCAATTCTGAGAGCAAAACTAATTAATCATAACAGAAGGAAGAAAGCAAACAAAGATATTGCGATATGCATAAGTGCCCATGTCTTTTCTGGTTTTCCTTCACTTATTATATAGGCTCAAGATTACAAGAGTTTGAGTACCTATTGCTACAAACAAATTGAATTAAAAACCTGAACTCAATACAACACGGACACAGTACTTTATTCGATAACTGGACAAAATGCAACAAGATGCCACAAACTTAAACAAACTTAATTGGATACGGAAACATTAGAACTCCGAAACCAAAGTCTGAAAAGAAAACTTCATTGCTCCACTGACCATTGTACCCCACTTGCCATACCTGTGGCCCCCGGAACGTTCCGGCTTTCCGGAATCTCATGTGTATTTCTGTGCTAGTCCCGGATCCACGCTAGCACACACAGTTTACAGTGATGAATCATAACCGAACAGAACAAAATATTATAATAAACATTAAGTACCAGCCGCATGGTTATTTACTACATAATGCGGTCGCATGACCAAAGTCTTACAGCAACGGAACAAATAACAAATATCGTTTTACTATTTTTGCGTGACACGATGTGGGACTAATAGGCTATGTTAACATATATGACCAGGTTTCACTGGGTCCTCCTCGTCATCGAGTTAGATGCTAGCAGGATTTTTGTCTTAGACTCGATGAGAAAACCCCTTGATCTGTATAAAGACTTTTGGGACATGATGAACAGGTAAACTCGATCGTTGCATTATTGCTCTAGTAATATTCCATTCTATTGCACTTAACCTTAATTACTATTTAAAATCATTTATTGGGCATTCACACGATATTGCAATAAAAGTCTTCGGCATCGTCTCTACAAGAAAGATTTTCAAATAATAACGGACTTTCCATGCATGAGACAGGACCCGGGAAATAATTTATGCGCATAGTACGTATGTACAAATATGCATTCAATTGTGACGGAGAGTGTCGGCTATAACGAAGCCATGGTATATAATTACACATTGACCCTACTTTTCTTTCATTCAACACAAATCATCATTAATTTAATTTCTCTTTTCTTCAATAACAGCGCTCCAGGTTGAAAACCAATAAGTTACTGCTAACAGAAGTTTTAGCAATTCAAGAGCAGATGGCTGGGTTTGTTCACGATGAGATCATCAATCCAAACGGCGAGTTCTATAAGTAACTTTAATTCTACTGGAGAAAAATCAAAGTGGATGAGATGTACTCACACTAGACTTGTAAATAGACTATTATAAAAACTAAATATTGTGATGCTTTAATATATTTGAATTACGATTTAATGATGCTTTATATACTATATATTTGAAGGCAACATATCTTGTGCACACAGGGCTTCACGTGTACACACCGTGCACACCACCTAATAAAAGTCATGAAAAAGCCCTGTGTGCATAGGATATGTTGCCATATTTGAATTATGATTTAACGATACTTTATATTAACACATTAGAAAATATTGTTTTTCAAAATATATAATGCAAAGAAAATATGCATTAAAAACATTTGGGTTGAACCTCACTGCCGGTTCGTCCAAGAACCGACAGCGATATATATATATATATATACATCATTGCCAGATTTGGTATGAACCGGCAGAGATATATATATCACTGCCGGATTATTGTGTGAGCCGGCAGAGATATCTGTTATCACTGCCAGTTCCTAAGCCGACAGTGATAATCCCGTGTATCACTACCGGCTCCCATAACTGGCAGTGATGGCGTTTAGGACCCAGTAGTGATGTACTGTTCTGTAGTAGTGTAATTCAACAGTGCTAATCTGTCTTGATGGACTAACCTCGCAAGTAACCTCGAGTGAGCTAGAGAGAGTGATATAGAGAGTCGGAGGGAGAGAGATGGACTGCAAGAGTGAGAGTGAGCTGAAAAGAGTTACATAGAGAGTTGTAGGGAGAGAGAGAGGGACTAAGAGAGTGAGAGTGACCAAAAAGAGTTACATAGAGAGTCAGAGATTGAGAGAGGGACCGAGAGAGTGAGAGTGAGCTAAAAAGGGTTACATAGAGAGTCGGAGGGAGAGAGAGGGAGCCCGAGAGTGTTACATAGAGAGTGGGGGGGGAGAGGGATTGAGAGAATTACATAGAGTCGGATCAAGGGAGAGAGAGGGGCTGAGAGAGTGAAAATGTGCCATAGAGAGTAGCATAGAGAGGAGGATTTAAGAGAGGCAACTTTTTGAGAAGTCAGAATATTTAAGAGTCCCAAATATTTAAATATCCATAATTTTATTTAATTAGTTCAATTTCACAATTTTATTTATTTCCTCCCTTTTTTCCTTTCTCCTTTCCCATTTTATTACTTTTTCCCTCTAATTCCCCCCTTCCCCCCTCTTTTTTCCTCCTCCCCCTTTTTGTCCCCACCGACGCCCCCCTCTCTCCCTTGGTTCCCCCTCTCCCCACTCTCTCTATCTTCCTCTCTCCACCGACGGCGCCAGCCGGCTCGCCTCCCCGTCGCCTCCCTCCTCCCCTCTGGCCTCCCCGCTGCCTCCCTCCTCCTCGTAACCTCTATCCTCCTCGCCGCCTCCCTCCTCCCCTTCGCCCCCCATCGCCTCCCTCCATAGCAGGCACGCTATGGGCGTGGGCGCGCAGAGACGCTGGCGCGCGGCGGTGACCTTTGTAGCACACAGAGCGCAGGGTGTGCGGCGGCAACCTCAGTAACCCCCATGCGGCCCCGCTCCTCTCCCCTACCCTCCTACCACGGTCGGCATGCCCTTCCATGGGCCTGCGGCAGAGCCGCTGTGCCACGGCGTGCCCGTGCCGCCCTTGCCGTTCGTGCTACCTGTGCCGGCCTGTGCTGCCCATTGTGCCTGATTATCGGGCCTGGCACGACCTGTGCTACAGTGCCGTGCCGGATTTTGGGCCGAGATGGGCCGCCGTGCCTCGAGCCGGCCCAAAAAGGCCCGGTCCGATTGCCCACCACTAAATGCGAGGTGATTCATGGGAAACTAGTAGTTGAAATGAGGCATAGTAGCATGATCAAGGTAGTACTCCGTTCGGTCACAAATAATAACTCTATTATGCCTGGAAGATTTGCCGGTTTCGCAGCCCATCCACATCAGTTTTTTTCCCCCAAAAAACCTTCCAGTCCCGCCGAAGCACACAGAGTAGTTATCGTTTGGATATAAACACAGTCTCTAAAACACAACTTGGACCACTAACTTCTATTGTAATGTATTTATAAAACCTAACAAAATTATAATATTATGAAAGTACTCTTTGTGACAAAGCTACATACATGATTTTCATGTATCCAATTTAAATATTTAAAAAGATATTAATAGTTAAAGCTATAAAAGTTTAACTGCACCAATATCTGTAACAATAACTATTTATGACCGTATGAGTAGTATTTACTTGCTGGTGCCTGACTCAATTTACTAGCCGAATCCAGCCTAGTTGACATTTGCAGCCCATTTGCAGCCCAGTACAGGCACATTTGCAACTGAGCTGACCTTTTTTGAGCTGAATTTCCGGGTTTTGTCCGTCCCAGCACATTGCACTTAGACCGTTGGCTACGTATCTTATGATATATTGCAACTCGCCGCTCCAAATGCTTAAGCTGCAACATTCAGCTGGGTGAAACAACCTCAAATTCAAAATGAATTTGTTCGATTTTGTTGGATTTTGCGTTTGAATTTGATTTTGGAATCGAGTTTGAATTCAAACCTTTTTGGGCCAATTCTTCTTCTTCTTGGGCCTTGCGGCCTGCTTCCCCTCGACCCGTCGGCCCGCTCCCGCTCGGCCTGCTCCCCTTGGCCTGGCCCGGCCTCGCCGACCGGCGCCAGCCGCCGCCTCGGCGTTGCCTCGCGCCCGGCCACATCGCCGCCTCGTGCCTCAGCGCCGTCGCCAAGCCGCCCGCCACTGGCCAGCTCGGCCGCTGCCGGTCGTCCGATCATGACGCCGTCCGCTGGCGCCAAGACGCTGCCAGCGCCACGCCGCCGCCTCGCCGCTTCCCACTCCGCCCTATAAAAGCCCCGCCTCCCTCCCATTCCAACTCGCCGCCGCTCGCTCGTGGAGAGCTCCTCCTCCCTTGCCGTTCCTCCCTCGCCTCCGGTGCCACGCTGCCGCCCGCCGCAGACTCACCGCCGCCGCCTCAGTAAACCCTAACCTCTCTCCTCAGGCTCGCCCCTTCTCGACGGTGGCCCCGCCCCACTCGTCGGCCCGCCCGCCCGAGCCAGCTCGGCCCGCCTACGCCCGCTCGCGCCCGCTTTCCACGTGCGGCCTCGCCGCGGCCGCTTTGCCGCCTTGCCGCCTGCTCAAGTGGGCCGCGGCCCATTTTCCCGCCCGAAGCCGGCCCTGTTCCCACGGGAACAGTAAAAGGATTTTCCGATTTTAATAAATTATTAAAATCCGAAAATTCGTTTAAAAATCCAAAAATAGCCCGAAAAATCCAGAAAAATCCCGGAAAAGCCCAGAGCTCCACCAAATACTTTTCCCGAACCGTTTCGATCCCCTGAGTCCAGAAATGCTGTCCGTTCCCAAATCCGAAACTCAGAAAATTCCCAAAATCCCAGTTTTGCCCTCCGTTCTCTTCCGACTCGGTTCCGGTTTTCCGTTTCAGTTTCCGTTTTCGTTTTTCGGTTTTTGGTTTTGTCGTTTATTTATGTTGGTTGTCTTTTTCGCGTTAGATTCGACCGTTGAGATGCCAGTGGAGCCGAGCGATCCCCTGGAGTCGAGCAGCTTCGGAAGCAGACGTCGGACCAGACGGGAGCGCAGTACGACTACTTCCTCGACGACTCATCCGATCCAGCTGCCGCGCAAGGCAAGCCGTACACCCTTTGATCATGTTGATCCTATCATGCCATGCTATAGTAGTAATTATGTTATATCGCATTATTTTACTGTATATTGAATTAATGAAATCCAGTATTTTAGAATGACATGATGCTTAGGTAATGCCAAATTGCTCATGGAACCTCCCTTGAAAATGTTGAATCCTGTTAAATCCCTTGGAACCCTAGTTAATTGCTTATTGCCATGAATAGGTTAGATTATACTGCTAGGTTAGTTCAAAACCTGGATTTAAAGAAAATGCTGCCGAATCTCCGATTCGGATGTTTATAAAAGTGCTGCAGTCAGGGGGACAATATCGGATTAATCCCGGAATGGATGAGATTCCGATCCCCGGCTGGTGATTAATGCCTTGGTTAGTCTGGTGGCCGGTACTTTGGGTACCGGGTTGGGTTTGTGGATGAAGGCTTGGTCTTTGGCAAAAGTGTAAGGTTAATAATCCCCTTGAGCAAAGTAAATAACTTAGTTCCCGCTCAACCACAGGTCGGACTGGTCGGTGGACCCGTATCCGACATGGCTCAGTAAGTTAGTCATTCCTGAAATAATAACTGGACTGTCTTGGTGGCTACCATTCTCTGGAGAGAATGGGGACCGAGCCTTCCCGGCAGGGAAGTGGACCGGAGGGGTGGAACGGGAATGGTCCAGAGTGACATTCTTGGTTCTCACAACGGTAGATGCTAATGGGGACCCTGAGTCCAAGGTAGCAGTCTCTATCGGTGAACAATTAAAGGACAGGAATGATTAAACGAAAAGCTATGATAATCTAAACTAGACCACATGCATTTAAGTTGCATGAAACTCGCGATTGGCATAAAGGTTATAGATATCTTGTGGGTAAAGCTGAGCCGCTCTGCAGAGTTAATCTAAATTGTAATCGATTACGCCGTACTTCCGGTTAATGAAGTTAAGTTGGAATCGGGGTTGATACCCGTAACTAAGCTCAAGTTACTGTTTGGAATTTGGTTCAATATGATTAGTGTTGTTAAACTCGTGAAATTCAAATTACTTATTTAATAGTCTGTGCTTCAAATGTAAAATGAATTGGAAAATAAAACTGCATCCAGATACTTAACCCTACTGCCATCCCTTGATTACCCCTACATATAGTATTCAGTGGTTCCGTACGACTTGTTGAGTACTCTGTACTCACCCTTGCAACCCCCGCCCTTTCAGAGTTCGAAGATGCTGGAGCCTACCAGGAGGTCGTAGATGGCGATTTAGTCTGGTTCTAGGTCTTTGTCTTCGCTCAGGCCCTGCCTGTGGTTTCCTTCTTTTGGTAGTGTAAGTCTAGAAGCTTGGACGCTTCCCTTGTAAAATCTGGTCGTTAGACCAACTATATTGAATAAAAAATGTTGATTTGGCTTTTGGCCAGGTAATTTTACTCTTGTTTTCCAATAGTTAGTCTTCCTGGGTAACTGTTGTGAGTTTCGCACTGCCCCTAAAAAGGCGGTCCGTCACACTGGGAATGAGATTCGGTCTGCAAAAAGAGAAGAATTGTACGTCAAGCTCCTGCCTCAAATTGAACCAACAAAGAGCAAAAGGACCTGCCATGATTCGAGCATCCTGTACATTTTCTACATGTGGCTGCTTTTGTTCTTTGTTGACTGCTTTTAATTTTAAGGGGAAACCTCTGTACATTGCCTACATGCTGTAAATTTTTGCCTATTCTGCCCATCAGCTTTACTGGCTGCAATTTTTCCATCAGCGGGTAAGCATGGAGCTCAGGATTTAAGATTAATTCGCTCATGCGCCTTCGAAATGTAGAGTGCGATAGCTGCATGTACGGGCGTACAGGATTGCCTGCGCGGCAGTGCATACTTCAGTAACAGAAGTTTGATGGAAGAGTCAAAAGGTATATGCCCGGAATACTGCCCTGCAACCGGCAAAAATTCACAGACACGATCAGTGTTTAAAGCATAAGCTGAAGTAACTTTTAAAAAGAAAGTTTTAATTAACTGCATGCATGATATAACTCGAAAAAAAAGTTCGATTTGTCTAAACAAGGAGAAATTGAACCATCAACAAAGAACTAAGGGTAAAGCCGCATGATGCATCTCTCTAATGGATTCCGAACCAAATAAAATGTAGCTGTTTTATGGTTGGCCCTTGTTACGTCTGTCTGCAAATTGCTAGCAAGAATGTGGGGTCCAGGCTACATTTCCCACATCTCGAGAAAATGGGATGTATGTGCATCGGGATTGGTAAACAGGACTGCCTAAAGCGCTTGGCACCACATGGCACGTGGTCTCGGTCCGCGCTGCCAGCGTGTCGCTGTCCATGCATTCGCTGCGGGATAGTACGTTGATGTCCCCTGATTTATTGAAAGAAATTATCACCCTAGTAGCCTCTTCAATGTGCATTTTCCACCGGTACCAAGAAGAGAAAGAACGAGTGCATAAACAGGAATCGATGCCACGTAAAGCACCTGAGACAAGTGAGGTACCGGAGCTAAACGAAAAGAATCGGGTGGGCCTACCGGTCTCCATCGCCTGCTCCGTCGTGAATACATGAGAGTAGGGGTGAAAATAGTACGAATAATTTCCGACCGACCGACTGACCGAAGTGTCTCGAATAGCAATTCGGATAATTTTTCGGATATCCGAATATTTTTTACGAATACGGATCGGATATGGATAAAATGTTCTGGATACGGATACGGATATCACGGATAATTATCCGTCGGTTATTATCAGACAATTTTTACGGATATAATCCGCGGATAATATCCGAATTCTCACATTATAGCTTAGCTCGGCTGGCCGGCTTGACCCAATGGCTCGTATGGCCGTATGTCACCACTCAAGTCACCAAATAGGGGCAAATGGGCTTCACCACTTCACCACTTCAACCTTAGACCCTTAACCCTTGGCATGAGTTCGACCAGCCCAGCATTCATCAAACCCTAGCCTGTAGCCTCCCTCACGTCCTGTCCCTGCAGAGTTTGACGCCGCCCCACCGTCCCAGGCTCCCAGCTCCCGGCCGCCCCCGCCCCAGCTCCCAGCGCCCACCGCCCCGCCGCCCTCCCCTACTCACAGCCGCCCGCCCGCCGCCGCCGCCGGCGTTGTGTGGCCTGCTCACCACTCCTGGAGCTCACCGTCAAGGGCGTCGCCCGCCGCCGCCACGGAGATCTCTCTCTCGCTTCCCGCCGCCAATGCTCCTCTCGTGAGTCGTGACTCCCTGACCGCTTCCGCTCCGACGTCCTTCGGCTTCTGATCCGATGTCCTTAAGCCCCTTGTTTCTCGTCCGACATCCTTCAGCCCCTTGCTTCTCGTCCGCCGTCGCCGCCATCTACTGCTCCTCCATTCTCTCCCGACGCCGCCACCATTCGCCGCGCCGAAGGACACTGGGAGCACCGTAGTTGTTCAGTTAAATCTGAAACTTCTTTGTGCTATCTCATCTTTCAATGATAAGCATATTAATGTGTTGGTTCTCATCCTATTTGCAATCCAGATTCTCAATAATAAATCTCTGTATTATGGATGCTTAGTGCTATGCATGTGCTTTGTTACTTTTGTTTACCTCTATGAATGGTATGCAACTTCTATGGATGATGTATGTGTAATTCTGAGATGTGACTCAGTATATTGCTATAAACTGTATGGTTTTAACGGTCTTGATGTCTCAATGTCCTATACAATTTATGTTGGTTTTTTATCGATAATATTCATTGTAGCCCATCAATCCGTTTGTATTTAGTGTTTACGCGTATTATTCGAAAAATATCCGTTCCGATGATTATCCGAACTTATTTTATCCGTATTCGTTCGAATATTATCTATATCCGTATCCGGCACTATCCGTGTCCGAATCCGTATCCGGTATTATCCGTGTCCGAATCCGATCCGATAAAATTATATGGATCAAATACAATATAAGTGGTTTCCGATTCATATCCGATCCGTTTCACCCCTACATGAGAGGGTATGCGTCCTCATGCCGGCTGTGGCAAGCTGCGCGTCGCCGCCGATGCTGGATTGGGCGGATCCAAGTCGAGCGAGACGTGCGCCGTCGGATCGAGGAAGCTTCGCCACTGCCGCCAAATCGAGGTCAATGAAGACTTAACGATCGCCGCCGCTGTTGGATCGATTGACGTCGAGGGAGACACGAGCGCCGCCGTCACCGTCGGAGCGAGGTCGAAGCCGCCACGCCGGTTGATTCGCTGCCTCCACCGCTGGAACACGGTCGCACCCCACCGGCCGCCGTCGCGCCTGTTGCCCGGTGCGCGTTCAGATGCGGAGAAGTGGGGATAATATATGTTGGAACGTCATCTTACTAAATTGAGATGATCAAGGGTGTATTTTAGCAACAGGTGCTTCAAAATGTACGTACTCCGGATCATCTTTTAGTACACATCTAGTACGATGCTCAATAAATAAATAAAGAATATGGACGCACAAAAGCACATGCGCGTCGTGTATATATAGAGTTCGCCTGCATAATAAGTGAGCCGATCGAGCATGCGTACAAGTAACTCTTGTGCGATCTCAAGAAAATAAAAGAAAGAAACTTTCATACATTGAGCATCCAACATATATAGAGAGGAGGAAGTTGATTTTGCTGACTGCAGCTGGTGCGGTTGATGGCGTCGAGCAGCGCAGAGCAACCTCCCGTGGAGATGGACGCCAAGCTGATGATGGCCAAAGGCAGTAGCGTTTGCCTGCGGCGGGTAGATAATATTCTCCATGAATCCGCTACGTTGGTGGAGGTTATGGTCTCCATGAATCCGCAGCTGCTACAATCAGCATGCTCGGGATCTTGGCAAGATCTGAGTTTCCTTCTCAACAGGAACGATGCACCCGGGCGGTCAGATGTGATGCCAACTGGATCATCCCTTGAGTTGCTTGAGCTCGGCACCAAAGCGAGCTCGGTGACGCAGCAAGCTTCCAATGAAGAGTTGCTGGAGGGAGTCACCGTTGGGGGGGACACCGCACTCCATGCGGTGGCCACCAATGGTGATAGTGGCAACTTCCTGAGGAGTGCCGACGTCATCTACGGCAAGGCCAAGCACCTCCTGTTTAAGCAAAACAATAACGCTGACACTCCCCTGCATTGCGCTGCTAGGGCTGGGAAATCCAAAATGGTCTCTCATCTCATTGCTCTGGCCAGGACTGAGGACGAAGGTGGAGAGAGGCTCGAGGAACTCCTGAGAAAGGAAAATGTGCGCAAGGAGACGGCCTTGCATGAAGCTGTCCGCAGCGGTGATCAGCACATTGTGGAGCTGCTCATGGGGGAAGATTCGGAGCTAGCATGTTTCCCCAGAGAAGGTTGTTCGCCACTGTACCAAGCCATCTTATTGGAGAAGGGCATCATTGCGGACTCTCTACATCGCAAGAGTCACGGAAATCTTTCGTACTCTGGACCAAATGGACAAAATGCGCTGCACGCTGCGGTTCTTGGAGGCACAGGTACTCATATATGCATCTATTCCTTTCAAACTTTTAGATAAATCAGTCACAAAATATCTCTTCATGATAAATTGTATGAATAGCATGTATATTTTTATGTTGCCTTCAGATGGAAACCCCATATTTGTATGTTACATTTGAAAGCTGTATAAGTATATTAATTAACAAATATTGCCATAATTCTGTCAACTTTCTTATTTATCAAAATTGTTTTTATGCTTTTCACCTTTTTAATTTGGTGTGTATTTGCAAGGTTATTTGTATTTTTTTTATTGTTTGGATAGTTGTAAAATTTAGTATGGCATATTTAATTAGAGAAGGCATAGTATGGGTGCTGTAATTGACAATTCAATAAGTTAGAGGAACTAAACTCTTTTCAATCAAAATAGGCTTACTGTAGGGGATTTAACTGTTAATAAATATAAAATAATACAATCCATGAACTTTCACTGTTATGTACATATGTACACCCAAATCTTATTGTTGTGTTGAACTATATTCTTTTTCTTACTCCATAATTTTTAAATAAATATGGTTATTATGTTCATACTACTGAAAATGGTGTTCAATGTATGAGTTGTGATATTCAAAATTTAAGATATAATAATATTCAAACTTCGAGTTTATATTATCATGGCTTTGTTTTACTAGCATTTTTTAGTTTTAGGAATTTTTGGATAGCACTAAAATTAATTTAATATTTTTCCAAAACAAAAAATAGTGTAGTGGAGCTTTGGGAAAACCTAGCGGCTGTTGCAATATATTTTTGATAGAATTTTCCATGACGGCGTAACAATCACAATTTAAAACCTTCATATATTTTTTAGATATAAAGGTACCTTTTATCTTATTGGCCTATTTTTGTATTTACTATTTTAACTTGCTATGGTTTTTTGTTTTGTTTTGTTTTGTTCTATTTAACATCAAGTGCTCAATTGCAGCGATGACAGAAATGGTGTTGGGATGGAAGAAGGATCTTTGCAAACAAGGCGATAAACATGGGAGTACACCTCTTCACTTTGCTGTATCAATGGAATCTTCTCTATCCATTCGTATTTGCGGTGTTCCATGTAGTTTTGGTTCCAAAGCACTTATCTCAAAAGTACTAGAAGGATGCCCATCTTCGGCATATCAACCGGACAAAAACGGGTCGCTACCCATACATGTCGCTGCGTCTACAGGTGCGTCGGGGGCCATCGTCGTTTTGCTTCAAAAGTGGCCTGGTTGTGCCTCATTGCGCGACTTCAATGGAAGGACATTCCTTCATGTTGCTGTCAAGAAGGAGCGAAATAATATAGTAAGATTTGCTTGCCGGCAAAAAGGAATTTTGTTGGTATTGAACATGCAGGACAACAAAGGAAACACTGCACTGCACCTAGCCGTCAAACATGGAAATCTGAGAGCAGTTTGCTCTTTACTGGGCAACAAGCAGGTACTCTTAAATATAACAAATAAGGATGGGCAAACTCCACTAGATCTAGCAAGGAGCAAGATTCTAAGAGGGATATACTTTGCATGGGTAATTACTTCCTTTCATTTTGGTGCTTTTCCCTTTAATCTGAAGAGAGAAAATACTCACTGTTCGTATGCTCCTATTTGATTTTGCAGAACCTAGAAACAATCATCCGTCATACGCTCGTCCGTTCTGGTGCAAAGCATGGTAGTTGCGGATGGGATCAATTTCAAGAAAGGCATATACCCCACAAAACGCCAGAGGACAAAAGCAAACTATCACAGATATTGAGTGACTCGACGCAAACTTTAGCCATTGGTTCGGTGCTCATAGCAACGGTGACGTTTGGTGCGACTTTCTCCCTGCCTGGAGGCTACAGAGGAGACGACCATACCAATGGTGGCACACCAACGCTTGCTGGGAGGTACACTTTTGATGCATTCATCATGGCCAACACATTAGCTTTCATTTGCTCCTCAATAGCTACCCTTGGCTTCATGTACTCTGGAATTCCCATGGTTGACCTACGCATCCGCCGTAAGCACTTCACAGTTTCTATGTTCTTCCTGTCGAATTCCGTGACAAGCTTGGTTGCAGCATTTGCGTCGGCTGTGTTCATGGTGCTGGCTCCAGTTGCTCTCGAGACTGCGATTGCTATCTGCGTGATCAGCCCCGTTGTTGTGCTCTACAGAAATATGGGACGCTTTGTTGACATTTATCTGCTTGCATGCCCGTTATATATTAGAATGGGGCTTCGGGCGTTGCTCTCATCAACGAGTGCCATTCTTACCGTTACTCTGATGGAATTATGGCCCTTGATACTAATCTTCAGTTGGGCTGCGTACACAAGCTTTTATCGGCGCCGATGAATGGAACAGGACGCACGCATCAGGTGTTCAGGTCACTGCAGAAAATAATGAAATCGATCAGATACATTGGTGACTTGCCCGTTCATCAGCACTACATTTCTTAAGGGCAGTCTCTTTTAGAAGTACTGGTCTATTCTATTGTGCTCGTCACTATGTAAGCACTTTCATTTGTCACTGTATCTGCCTACAACTTTATCATTGTTTTGTTGAGATGTACGGCAACTTCATCTGTTTTGGAAGACGACAACAACAATCTATCATGCCCAATAGATATCTGTGATTTATAAAGATGCAGAAGAAATTAGGGCCATTTATTTGCATGGTCTGTCGATGTAGGGTCCATTTGCCAAGCTCTAGCAATAGCATGTAGGCCTATAAGCTGAAGCCGTGGTGACAACAGTGAACTTACCAAACAAGTTTTAGGTCAGGGGAATGTGCTAATTTCGTTCGTCTTCAGTAAATAACCAAATCCACTTATTCCGCTGGAAAACACAAGATAAGAATAAGTCAGTGGAAAGTGCGTATTACGAATTGGATTATAACTAGAAGCCTGGCTGAATTCTTGAAATATATTTTAAGTTAGTCTCATCGGTATATAAGCTCCTTCGCTCACTTAAGTTCTGAAAGTTCAGGTAAAGCATATATGGGTTCGAGGAGGACTTCAGATTCGTTTTAAAAAAAGGAGTAGAACTTCAGAGAAGCCCAGATTGAAGAGCACCTAAGGTTCGGGTTGAATTACGTGTTCTAGAATAACATGTTGATTCTTGTCTCATTAATTGGGTACAGTAACCAGACTATCAGCTGCTCTTCAGCTTGTAACTAGCTAATTTATCCCTCTTTTCAGTTAGTGTTCGTTGTACAGCTGCTGCTGTCGTCTTTACTTCTCCTTCGTATTTTGTACTCAATTGCAACTCTTCTACATTTCAATGAAAAGCAATTCGCTGCGTTTTCGTCAAAAATTGGGTACAGTAAGGATCTACAATTTACGATTAGCTTAAGTTAGAAATATACGTCGTTTTAGCATGTTGATTTTTGTTTGCAAATACTTGCCGTTTTAGTTTTCTGTATAATTGTCTCCATCAATGCCTCCATTAAATGCTTAGCGTAGTAGTATTTAGAGCACCTCCATCGGAGGCATTAGGAGAGGCAGGAAGGTGTTGGCGCGAAGGTATTAATTTTGTAGGGTAATAGGTCTCGCTATATGGTGTAGATAATGATAGTTCGTGGAGTGAATAGAGGGATAAAGGAAAAAATTTTTAAATAATACATTTTTTAAACTAAATTGCGTTTTTAATACTTGAAAAATAAAAATTACAAAAATAATACACGATCGCCAAACCGTACGGCGAATACCCTATTTTCGCCGAACCGTGTGGCAATACCCTATTTTCGCCACACGGTTCGGCGAAAATAGGCTAATTGCGCAATTAATCTGCAGCACTGGGATCAAGGCTATTTTTGCCACACGATGTGGCGAATACCATATTTTTGCCAAACCGTGTGGCGAAAATAGGGTATTCGCCACACCGTGTGGCGAAATTGCGTCGGTAAAAAACTGGTCGAGGCCAGATCGATCTGGTGTACGCCGCCACAGCCAGGAAAAAAAGGGAGAGGAGCGTGAGCCGCTGGCCGGAGAGAGGGAGAGAGAGGGGGAGAGAGGGAGAGAAAGAAAGGGAAGGAGGAGGAGGAGAAGAAGAGAAGAAAGAGGAAGGGGGAAGAAGAAGAAGAAGAAGAAGAAGAAGAAGAAGAAGAAGAAGAAGAAGAAGAAGAAAGGAGGAGGAGGAGGAGGAGGAAGAAGAAGAGGAGGAAGAAGAAGAGGAGGAGGAGAAGAAGAAGAGGTAACATCGCAATTTTGTATAATTTCGTATTTTTCAATTTAAAGTAGCAATTTAGAGTAGTGTAATTTAGAGTAGCGATCTAGAGTAGTGCAATTTAGAGTAGCGATCTAGAGTAGTGCAATTTAGAGTAGCGATCTAGAGTATTGCAATTTAGAGTAGCGATCTAGAGTAGTGCAATTTAGAGTAGCGATTCTAGTTCTTTAATTTAGAGTAGCAGTTTTAGTTATTTAATTTAGAGTGGTGATATTAGTTTGCAATATATCGATGTAATTACTAAAATATTCAAAAAGTGAGATTAATCCCGATTAATCCAGTTTTATAGGCCGGCCACTCGACTATGCCGAAAAAACAAAAATGGAATCGATCACAAGCTAATCGGGCGATTTTTTTGAACATTGCATATTAGTAGCAAATAGCTATATTACACATGCGCTATAATATTTAATACTTAACTATCGATAGCGCGATAGTTAATTAGTGTTGTTGAATTTACGGTTCTGATTTTCCATATTAAGTAGGGAAGGAAAAAATAATTATGTCTATGTCTAGTCGTCGCAGTGATGTCGGAACCAGTGAAATTCAGGGTATATTATGGCGATGGTGAAGTAAAAATTGGGCAGAATGGAGTGGATTTAAGCGGCTTTGCGGTCACCATGGCCGAGCACTTGTCCCCCGATACTGTTAGCATTCGTTATATAAAACTTTGGTTGACCCAATTTTTTTCCCTGAATCCAAGTGTTTATTCTGTTACCATCCAAATCGTATTCACGCGTAGCAAGGGTGACCCGACTGTGTGGGAGTTGAAGACAGTAGATCGAACACAGTTGTGGCAGAAATGGTTAAGGTGGTGCAAGGGATCTAGCCTCGAATGTGTGATGCTGGTGCAAGCTTGCCCTAGGGAAGTGGTGAGTACTACTGGTGTGAGCGAGAGCAGCCAAGGGTCCAAAATTCGGCGAAATTCGGCGAAATCCCGGCGAAATCTCGGATTTCGGACCCCTCCGAGATTCAAAATCCCGGAAAATTCAAAAAAATTTAAAAAATTCAAATCTCGGATTTCTCGGCGAGATCTCGGCAATTTCGGGCGAAATCTCGGCAATCTCGGGCTAGATTTGATATTTTTTTTGCCGGATTTTGATTTTTGTGCATTGTATTTGCTTGGGTTTAGGATCAAGATCATCCACAAAAAATTTCAAAATTTTTTAACATGTTTTTGACCATTTTTTTGGTCGGTTCAATATGTCGGTTAGGACTTTTCGAATTTTTTAAAATTTTTCAATATTGATTATCTTCTAAAAATTTTATGGGAACATTATGGATGTGTTAGGACCATTCACAAAAAATTTCAAAATTTTCTAAAGTGGTTTGAACTTTTTTAATACATAGGAACTTTTCTAGTGCATTGAAACAGCAGAGAGAAATGATATCTGATAATCGACATTGATAGTTGGAATCAATCTATGTATGACTATGAGAGAATAGTGGAGTGGAAACAAGTGGTACAAAACCCACTTCAAAATTATTGAATGACATATATTGAAAAACAAAATTTAAAACCTAAGATAACATGTATTTATAAATGGGTACAAGATTAACTCACCTATGTATATATGGGCGGAGATTCACATATACATGATCGCGCTCATATTTATGGCATTGATCTTTTCATCGTCAAAATTCAAAACTACAGGTGGTTTCAAAGAAAGAATCTCCCTCAGAACTGCAGGTGGTTTCAAAGAAAGAACCTCCCTTAATACATAGGAACATATATAAAACTTTTCAAATAACTTGAAGTTCATTTGTTACATTTGAAAAATCAAAAACTGATTTTACATACGATTTTTATCATGACTTTACCACTGTTAGATTTTTTTAAAATTCCTCATGATTGATCATCATCTCAAATTTTTATGGAAACATTAGTGATTTGTTAGGACTATCCAAAAAAAATTTCAAAATTTTTTGACGTATTTTGAACCATTTTTGAGCCAGTTCAATTTGGCCGAGATCTCGGTGATTTCGGCCGAGATCTCGGTGATTTCGTCCGAGATCTCGGATTTCCCGGTAGAAAAAAACCGGATTTGAAATTTGGTTTTTGCAATTCGTCCGGATTTTGTCTGAAATTTCCGAATCTCGCCGAAATTTCGGATTTCAGGAACCTCCGAGATTTGACTCAAAACGAGATTTCGAACCTTGAGAGCAGCACATCGGCTACAGCTGAACAAGTTGAGTCAGTGGTGTCGGCTGAGGCAGCAGCGGGGGATGATCACATGGATGCAACAAGCACAGAAGGTCGGGCTGATGAAGGGGAGGATATCGATCAACTTGTGGATCAATTGGATTGGGTGGACCGCATGGCGACAGAAGAGGAAGCTGAAATGTTGGACCCTGTCGATACCATCGGCGAAGATGACGAACGGGAGGAAGATGATGAAATGCATGGTAGTACTGGCTCAGCGGAGGTACCCATCCCCGATGAATGGAACAGGCAGAACAAAGCTGGTATGGAAGCTTTGTGGGGCCATGATTCGCATTGTGAGTATGGTACTGGTGCCATTCGGTTGAATCAAATGTTCCCGAACAATTCTGAATTGAAGTTGGCAGTGAGCTTGTGGGCACTATCGCTGCAAAGAGAGTTTCGGGTTGTCCTGTCTAGCCCAGATAAGTACACAGTGAAGTGCGTAATCGATGGTTGTGAATTTCGAGTACATGCATACAAGCCGAAGTGTGGGACGTATTGGATTGCATCAAAAGTGGACGAGCACACATGTAGACTAGAAAATGTTCTTGTCAAACACCGTAACTTGAATGCGGCTGTAATAGCTAGCGTGATGTTTAATGAAATCATTGAGAAGCGGGATATCGAATGTTCGTATATTCAGAAAGCAATGTTACAAACATTCAAGTATCAGATAAGCTACCCATGGCCTGGCGTGCAAAGCAGAAAGCATTAGAGAAGAGGTTTGGCACATACGAGGCTTCGTATTGCAACCTACCTCGTGTGCTTGAAGTATTGAAGCAAACCAATCCTGGCACATACACCGCTTTCAAAGAAAGCGAAGTAGATGCAAATGGGATCTGTACATTTCGTCGTGCTTTCTTTT
Source organism: Rhipidocladum racemiflorum (assembly GCA_036346355.1). Lineage (NCBI taxonomy): Eukaryota > Viridiplantae > Streptophyta > Magnoliopsida > Poales > Poaceae > Rhipidocladum > Rhipidocladum racemiflorum. The sequence continues at coordinate 27,133,620 of CM070586.1, forward strand.
CGTTGGGGCCTTGCATTGCGTCATTCAGGTATTGTCGTCCATTGCTTTGTGTTGATGGCACATTTTTGACTAGAAAATACAAGGGGCAGATTCTAACAGCCATTGCAGTTGATGCGAACAACCACATACTTCCATTGGCCTTTGCTTTTGTTGAGGGTGAGAATCGGATAGCCGGGCAAAGTGGTTTTTCAGACATCTGAAGGTGGGGGTAGTTGGTGATCGGCCCAGCATGTGCATCATTCATGATCGTCACAAAGGTATCCTCTCGGCAATTAAGACTCTACAGGAGGACCGAGATGAACCATTTTCATGGCCAGACTTGCAGAACAGGTAGTGCATGAGACATTTGGGTGCCAATTTCTTCAGACAGTTCAAAACCAAGAAACTGATGAACCTATTTAAGAGGTTATGCAAGCAGAATCAGGCACGTAAGTTCAATGCGCTATTTGCCGAGTTGGATAAGCACACAAGTGCACATATCGAAGAGATGAAGAAGCAACCACCTACGCCGAACGAATGCCCACCCAAAAGGTTAACACCCCTTGGGGAGCTCGATCCTCCTAATATGAGGAGACGAACGTCAAGGAACATTAAGTGTTTCTCGCACTGGATAGAGGCTGAGCCTCTAGAGAAGTGGGCATTGCTCCATGACACCGGAGACGCCAGGTTAGTATGGTATATTAAAATATCAAATCACCGCTGAACAAATTGGGCTGTTTTTCTAAACTGTTATGCGTTGAATAGGCTTGGCGTGATGACAACGAACATAGCCGAGGTTTACAATTGGGTCATCCGAGGCCTCCGTCCGCTACCGCTTGTGGCCATCCTTGAAGGCATGTTGCACAGCATCGTTTCCTACTACCAGAAAAGGCATGCGGAAGCGGTACTTCATGCCTCGACATTGCAAACGCCGTATTGTTCGCAGATGATGACCTACATGGAGGAACGAACCATGAAAGCTCAGCAGCATATGGTGCGTAGCTACGGGGTCACTGAATACTGCTTCGAGGTGACTCTTCGGTGAAAAAGGGGATTGGGAACGGACACAGCGGTTATTACGCATGAGGTTAATCTAGGCCAAGGAGCATCTGGATGGTGTGAATGCACCTGCAATAAGCCAAGACTTCTCCATATTCCTTGCTCACACGTGATGGCTGCTTGTGGGCAAATTGGGATGAACACGTCGCAATACATGTCCCCTTTCTACTTGAAGGATCATGTTGTCCATACCTGGTCTGGTGAGTTTCGTGGTTTTCGTGCACACGGTGATTTCACTGCGATTAACAGAGATGAGCGCATCTGTTTGCCGGATCCAACCTTGCGGAGGTGTGCGGAAGGGCGCCTGTCGCCCACAGACTAGGCGCATTCGCAACGACATGGATGAATCTTAAGTGGGTGGCCCTCTTAGGAGGTGTTCTGAGTGCGGCGAGTATGGCCACAAGGCAAACCAGTGCACGTAGGGTGTAGGTTCTGAACGTGGTGGTGGCTATGTATCGAAATATGTAATTATATGCACATTGGATGTCTTTTATTGTAATATTGACGCGACTAGATGTCTTTTATTCATATATGTTGTGTTTCTCGCATGTTGTGCACTTTTATTTATGTTCACCCCTTATGTCTTTTATTCATATATGTATTGTAATATTGATGCGATTGGATGTCTTTTATTCATATATGTTGTGTCTTTTATTCATATTTGTTGCGTTTCTCACATGTTGTGTACTTTTATTTATGTTCAACACTCATGTCTTTTATTCATATACGTTGTGTACTTTTATTCATATATGTCGTGTTGGTCGTATGTTGTGTAGTATTATTTATGTTGAAACATTTCTATGTGCAGGGATGGAGCAGGTCGACTCACTTCTGGACCTTGTGTTGGATGCGCGGCACCGTGCGCACGTCCACACGACACAGGGCAATGACAAGTTGGCCTTACTGCGGATTCGTGTGCCTAATAAGGCATGGTGCATTGACCCTCGCTTCCACACCAGGTTAGTTGCGATGATTCGTGACATGTTACATTGTTCGTACAATTAGTGTTCATAACATTCAATTGATTCAACTATGTTCTTCCTCGTTAGGCTGGCACGTGCTGGGCTGCTTTCGCTAGTCCGCATGGTGGAGGGTTCAACTGCCGACCCCGGTGAGCACGACCCCCAGGCCGAGGGTGACGACCCGCAGCTGTCGCGGCGTTTCCGCTCGGATACCGCTCGATAGCGTGTTTGGTCGACCGCTGGAGGCCAGAGACGCACACTTTTCACCTTTCTTTCGGGGAGGTGACGGTGACGCTGCAGGACGTCGCCATGCTCACTGGATTGCCGATCGCCGGGGCACCAATCGGACCCTCGGTGACTCCTGCTGGGTGGGACGACGACTTGGAGGCGCGCTTCGCCGGGGTTGCGGATGTCGACCCACAGATACCGATAGGCCAGAGGCACGGGCCATCGAGGAGGTGGTTGTCGTAGTTCGAGGTTAGTGATTGTACATATTACTATGTTACTCCAGCTTTGCATAGCATTAACGTGATATCACACTCTTTCAATTGTCGTAGGTGCAGCGGATGGCGGCCTAGCCCACCGACTACCAGGTTGCTAGGCACCTTGAGACCTATCTGCTTTGGTTGTTCGGGTGGGTGATGTTCACGTCGAGTCACGGCGACACCGTGGACGCGCGTTGGATAGCCCACGCACGGGCTATTACGGACACGGAGCCTGATGACATACCGCAGGTATCCTGGGGTTCGACGGTTCTTGCTTCCACGTACCGCGCCCTTTGCGATGCGTGTGTGAAGAAAGGCAGGAACCCCAATCTTACCGGGATGCCACTACTTCTTCAGCTTTGGTCATTCGAGCGCTTCTTCGTGGGTCGACCTCATGTCGACCTACGATAGTACACCCCTGACATGTACGGTGGTGATGCGCTGGACCGACCGACGATGGGCTCATTCTGGACCAGGCGACGGGTACATGTTCTTACTCATTAATGGAATTGTAATTTCAATGCCATGTGCTTACAGTTATTTCTACTCTATTGCAGCCACAGTGGGCAGGTCTCTAGGTACGTGCGGCGTACCTCTCCTTCACGGAGGCCTTCGACCACCTGAGAAAGGGGCAGGTCGTCTAGGACCCTTACAGTGACGAGCGTGTAGGAGAGAGAGCTGCGGGGGGTTGTCGCTGCTGTGCTACAGGGACCAGGCTTACTGGATGACGAGGAGGAAGCTCGTCTTCGACGTCTTCATAGAGGACTACGCGCCGCACCGAGTCCTTAGGCAGTTCGGACTACGCCAGGTGGTTCCTGTTCCTTTAGGGGAACGCGTGCCAGCGAAAGTGCACTCGTGAGTTACTCGTCCCTACAGGTATGCTAAGTGCTTACGATATATTTGTAATAATGAGGTCTTTTACGCAGGTACTCCACCCAGGGACCCCAGAAGTCCATGGTGACCTTGCTGCAGAGGATGGCGCCATGGCTTGCGCTGTGGGAGGGGGCGCTAGAGGACGTTGTCGAGGAGGTCGCGCCCTACGACTCCTCCTACCAGGAGTACTTGTCCTGATACGTGCCCCGGACCCGTACTCGTCTCCTACACGAGGAGCAGCCGGGCCAGGTGTTTGCTCCTAGAATCGCAGACTTGTACTCGAGCCACGCAGGAGTGGCACTGCACCAGATGGTAAGTCTCGTTGTGTTTTTTACTCATTAATGCAATTGTAATTTCAATGCCATGTCGTTATGTTTATCGTTTGTTTGTACGTGATAGGTGGACGAGGCGAGGGACTTGCACCAGCATGCCACTGACTTTCTGACTAGGCTGCAGCAGGGGATCATTTTCACACCGGACCAGCTATCAGAGGCCATGAGCCGTGTGGAGGTGCAGTCCCGACGGATCGTGGAGATTGGTGCTGCTTGGCAGGTCCCAGCCCCGACTGTTTCGGCTGGCACCTCGTCCAGGCCGCCACCCGGGCTCAGCTCCTCGACACCACCTTCTCGACCACCACTACAGCCAGGGTCCAGCTTCCACACCCAGGTGCCTCCAGCTCCAGGCACGGCTGGAGGATCCAGTTGGCAGGCGCCAGCACGCGGGCCTACCATGGTCCCCACACCCGTAGTTTGATAAAAATTAGCTTGATCTCGTTTCGAATCTAATCTTCTCACTATAATAGAATGTTAATGTCTGTACTGTAGGCCTCCTAGGACATGCCTCTACTTCGGACACCCAGTCAGGGCACGACGTCCCTGACTACTGGACCGATCAGTTCTTCGCAGGGGCTCAGTTCACGCAGCATCCTCCAGCCACGCAGTACACGCCGCCTCCTCCAGCCAAGCAGTTCACGCAGACTCCTCCAGACACGTTGCCTCCCTGCGTGCGTCGCCCGGCGGATCGGTACAGCCCTTCGGACTACGGCCAGGCAGGACCGTCGCGGGTGCTTCGCCCACGACCTCTCGACGATGCACCCCCTTCAGCGCATCGGCAGAGGAGAGTTCGCGCTAGGGGTAGGGGTCAGGATCCACCACTGGGGGGTGATCAGGATTAGGATGTGCGTCCTTTTTGGGTACTTTCTCCTATATGTTTTACCATCTATTTTGTGTACTTTCTCATATACGTGGTCCATTATATATTTCTGTCAGTTTTAGTCATATCAACCTCGTGTCATTATTGCTTTTTCAGCTTTTGTCATATCAATTTTTCCAGCTTTTGTCATATCAACTTTTCCAGCTTTTGTCATTTCAGCTACATAATGCTGCCAAAAGCCAACTATGGCAGAGATTCCCTGTCTAATGCTGTGGGCATAGCCAGGCTCATGTCATGGGAAGCTGTAGAAGCATCCGATGCTTGCGGATTTGAACTACTCCGAAGTCCGCCAGACTCTCCTTTGGCTGCCCCCTCGCCAGCTCTTTATAAACCGATCGAGGGAGGGATATGTGCATCACACTGCCAGAACTTCAATAAACTTTAGCCTGTTTTCCCCCCACACATAGTAGGCCATGATGTCGTTCTACCGTTGCCTCTTCAGCAAGCGAAGGTTAACCCCCCAATACTCGGATGAGAGTAGCATTGACGCCCCAGTTCTGCCGGAGCTGCCACACCCGAAATGTGACTGCAACCTATTAGCGAAGGTTACGCAGCTTCACGACGGAGATACGCGCCGCCCGCTGCCACTCATCAAGCAGTTCACGCTTCAGGGTAAACCAAATGCTGTCCATATAAATTAAGGTAACACTACCATTTCATGCATCATTCTTTGTTTTTTTAGGACGAGGACCGTTGTTGCTTCTTCTAATGGATCGATGGGTCAGAATGACGTGACTACGAATTTCTCTACAACTGTCACGACGCCTACCCCGCTTCGCCTGAGAACTTCACACGGTGGGAGAGGCTGCCAGGATATGTCCCCTACCTAGATCGACCGGAGTTAAGGGCCGGTGGGCAAGGGACCAACCAATCGGTGAGTTTCATGTGGCTCATGTTTCAGCCACAAAGTACCCATTCTAAACCAGTTCATCGCATACAGGACTTCAAAAAGAAGCTTGCAAAATGGCTCAAGTCAAGGCAGGAACATCCTCCTCAGGGGCCACTGCAAAGCCCCGAACTGTGCGACCACGGACTCCAGGCAGTGGTTGATACCGGCGACGAGGATCTAGCGGACAGAAGATTCTACCGGTGCCCTTTGTCCGAGGATGCATGGTGCTGGTACTTCAACTGGGTGGACCCGGAGACGTACCACCCATATCTCAAACTTCCCGTATTTGATAATTGGGGAGAGCAACCCTCGCCGTGGTGCTACTACCTCCCAGAAAAGCCGGACCCCGAGTACGCATACGGTATTCTTCAACCACCACAGCGGGCATACTGCATTGACTGCAGGGCACATTTTCGGTTGTACAACCAGAAGCCTAACACACACCTCCTGGACCATATAGTGGAGTGCGAGCCGAAACAGAGGAGACGTCTCGGCAAGTCTCCGGAAGGGCAAGAGGGTTCGTCCTCTCGAAGGGTACGGGATAAGGGGAAGCAGCGGGCCAAGGTCCGCAGTACGCAATAAATCCTTGACGCATTACAAAGGCCATCCGGGAACCCGGGTGGTATTAACATAGGGGGCGCCAGAAATCGGGATGGCATGCCCATATGGGAGGGCAGGACTCCACAGAATGCACACAAACAAGTTACTTCTTACACCCCAGACGATGGCATAGCGGAAACCGAGCATCACAAGACGCCCGGGAGCATCAAGCGACGCCCATGGAGCTCTTTCATAAGAGAGATTGAGCGGTGTCCGAGAACAAATCGCACAAGATTGACGGGTGATATAATATGTAGAAAATGTATGGCATCATTCCCACTCTACGAACATAGGCGGAACGATCACTTGTTCCACCATTACAATCAGTGTTATTGGCACTTCTCCTAGCAATGTCGTCACTGTTGTAATATCTATTGTATCTGCCCTACTAAGGTTGAGTTTGCATACTAAGGTTGCTGGCTGCATCTACATGCTTTTGTTATTGTCCTTTTTGGGTACTTTCTCATATTATGTTTTACCATCTATTTCTATCAGCTTTTGTCATAGCAACCTCGTGTCATTACTGCTTTTTCAGCTTTTGTCATAGCAACCTCGTGCCATTATTGCTTTTTCAGCTTAAAAGTTAGCGTTGACAATAGTACTTAGGGTTATTGTGGCAGTATATTTTTGTAGGAAAGAAAGGCGTAAATGAAATAATTTTCCATAATATGGTACTCCATATATCAAAGAGCAAATCTGCAGCATTCGTGCAAAAAATTACATTCAAACGTGACATTTTACAGGCTGCCGAAAAGGCTTAAAAGTTAGCGTTGACAATAGTACTTAGGGTTATTGTGGCAGTATATTTTTGTAGGAAAGAAAGGCGTAAATGAAATAATTTTCCATAATATGGTACTCCATATATCAAAGAGCAAATCTGCAGCATTCGTGCAAAAAATTACATTCAAACGTGACATTTTACAAGCTGCCGAAAAGGCTTAAAAGTTAGCGTTGACAATAGTACTTAGGGTTATTGTGTCTGTATATTTTTGTAGGAAAGAAAGGCGTAAATGAAATAATTTTCCATAATATGGTACTCCATATATCAAAGAGCAAATCTGCAGTATTCGTGCAAAACATTACATGTAAACGTGACATTTTACAGGCTGCCGAAAGGGCTTCAGTATTTCATGCATTTCAAATTTCTTAAGGTTATTTAGTTTATTCAACTCAATTGATTCCTACATATTTTTGCACAAATGGAACATCCAACATCATATGAATATGGTATAATTATTTTATGATTTTTGGAGCCATGTTTTATATAGTTGCTGTATAATTTGTATATTTTCGCCATATGGCCTGGCGACAATACATTTTCGCCATACCGTTCGGCAATTTATATATTTTCGCCGTACCGTTCGGCGGTTTCTATATTTTCGCCAGACGGTATGGCGATAATACCCTAGCCCATGGTTAACTAGCTTTAATTGCGCATTTAGCCTATTTTCACCAAACTGTGTGGCGAATACCCTATTTTCGCCACAAGGTTCGGCGAAAATAGGGTATTCGCCGTACGGTTTGGCGACCATGTATTATTTTTGCAATTTTTATTTTTCGAGTATTAAAAACGCAATTCAGTTTAAAAAATGTATTATTTAAAAAAAATTTAGGGATAAATATGTTCAAAAACAGAAGATGATGGCACGCATTTCTTTTAGGAATTATTCGATATATGCCACTCTACAAATTGAAAATTGGATCCCATGTTGAAAAAAATGCCACTCAATAGCATGATTTTCAACATGGAATCCAATTTCCAATTCCTGGAGTGGCAAATATCCAATTGGCCCCTTCTTTTAAGGACATGTGCATTCAACTATAGGAATTGATGATTTGCCGCGGTAAGGATATGGATTTGATGATTCGCTCCATAATATCTCACTGATATATAAATCTAGATCCTAAATATCAGCGAGACATTATAAGCCAAATTATCGAATACACTAAAAAAATGAAACAAATCATCTTTTTTTTTCCCTCCAAATTAATCCTACGTCTAAAGGAAGTAGCAGCAGAACTCCCAATATTACATATTACATATCCTACGAGGGAACAGATTGGCGAGCAGCCGGCCGTGCCACGTCGGCATTCCGCGGAAAAAAGCCCCTCGTTTTCCTATATTTGCATCGAGGCCCCCCCGTTTCCTGGCTGTCCATCTGCTCGGTACGCCTCCATCCGTCCGTCCACGCGTCTGCCTTGGCCCTTGCGTCGCCATCGAGGACGGGCTTACCATCCGATGGCTCCTCAAGCCTCGTGGAATTGCTCCTTCTGGAGCTCTCCACGCATTCGCTCCTCGCCCGTTCTTGTCCGCAAGCCCCCGTCTCTACCTCCTCAGTTCCATCGGCGTCGGCACGTGGTTGCCCTTCTTGATCCGTTGGGGATCTAGGTGGCGGTGGCTCGCCAGCCCTTGGCTGCCGTCGTTCCTCAGTGCCCCGCCATACAATCGGTGCGTTCCCCACCGATCGGCGTCTCCCTCGGCCTCTCCGTGCGGATGTATAATACTTCGACTCACATGTGGGTATGTGTTGTGCAGAGGCCGACTCCTGCAAGGAAGAGGTTGACGAGGAACTTCAGGCGAGGTGGCCGCTGCTCTTGCGTGGTTTCGGTGCCGCCGTTCTTTCATCGCCTGCTGGGATTCCTCAATTGTCCCCCTTTTTCGTTGTTCTGAGCCACCGCCGAAGCACCGGGAGCAGCACCAGCAACTCCTCCACGAGGGAGCCATTAGCATCCCCAGCCTCTGCAGGTCCGACCGTGCTGAGGCCATCACTGACGACGGCGCCGCCGCCGCTCATCGCCGTGATGGCGATGATGCCATCGTCGTAGGGGCCTTCCGCGTCAAGGCCGCGCTTTCAGACAACCAACAAAAGGTTCTCGTCATCCTTCCACCGCGCCGCCGCGTCCGTCCTTGGTCTTAGTATTTCGAACTACTAATTGTATTTGCTGTGTGTTTTTTCTCTTGCAGTCGGAGGATGAGCTGCTCGGGAGGCTGCAACAGATGGAATTCACAGTCGGCACCATCAGGGTGAGCCGGGATAAACTGCTGCTGCTGATAAATGCTTAATGAACTTCCATTGAAGTCTCTTTGTTTATAGCTGGCAATTGCTCATAGGTTACTGCGATTGGAACAGCCGTGAAACTCCATGAGTGATTGATAATTACCAGCCTCCCTCTGTGGTCTCTCTTTTTTTTAAGTGAATTTTTCCTGACAATAGCTAAAAAACACATGATTCATGTAAAATAGTAACTAGTTGACATGTTAGCTTGTCAGTCCATCATACTATTTATATGTGCAGCGCATAACCTAGCATACATGTTAGTTATGTGGCTTTTATGTCTATTTGCTATCTGATGTGCATCCTGCTAAAATGTCTATGGCATACGATTTCATATATTGCCAGGCGATTGATGTTCAATTTGGGTTCGCAATCGACAGTCCAGAGGCTACCCTAGCGGTGAAAAGGTTGATGGCCTTCTTGCTGTTATTCACCACTGTCTGGTCATGAGCTCCGCTACTTGCCAGTCTATGAGGAAACCTACAAGGTATACAAGCGCAAGTCTCCTCTCTATTTGTTCTTTTTTTGCCCTGTTTTGTTAACTACATCAACAATACAACCTGAATAACTAATTCTATTTCGCAACAGCGGTGCGCTTCAGCTTCTCTACCTACTAATGTATAGTTCTTTTGCTCATCTAATATTTTTTTCGATGCTTTCCTTCGCTTATCGCTTGCTGCCTGGATTTTCCCACTTCATTTTCGGAGAAGTTGTAATGTTTGACTTCATTTGTTTTCACTAATTTGGTATTTCATCCCCTTTTAAGCTTTAGGCTCCATAATCATTACATAGAGTTAGCACAACAAAAGTACCCACTAGCTTGGTTATTATTAAACTATGCTTCACCTACATATCGTACAGCCTTTGCAAGCCATTGTTTCTGAATTACGTTTCTTCTTTCATGGTGCATTTTGTTCGAGGCAAATATTTATGGATCAACAGAATCAGTTGATGCTACTCGAAATGAATTTGTCATCAGATTTCACTGACAATCTGATGTCTTCTTAGGTGATTCGTGTCCCGTTCTCTATCCTCCCCCGATATGCCCAATAGCCTCTTCTTTAAAGGTAAACAAAGATATTATATTCTTCATATGCTAACAAAAAAACATTTCTATCTAATGATGATGTGCTCACACACGTTGGCTGATTAAGGCATTCGATACTGCTCTCCTGCCATAGCTTTAGCTTTTTGCAAAATGATAGCTCTCTAAATCTAACATGTTATCTACAATATGTTTTTATGACCAATGGAATCATGTTGTTTGCAAGGTCTTAAGATGCAATTGGGACAAGTTACAAGATTTATTTTCCTATATCTGTTGCCTTTTGTAGATTAGCTGTTTTGCAAGTGAAATCTTTGCCATTCAAGCATTGATTATGACAGATGCCTATTGCAATTTACTTCTTTTATCTTCAAATCAGCAACATGATCCATAGTACATCACGCCATTCCCTCAGGTTTGGCACTAATGATTATATAATTTCTTTGCCACCCCTCCATCGAATTAAATGCTTGGTAAATATTATATTTCAACTTTGCTTCATTTTTGTCCTCCAATTAAAGAGAATAAAGTTTGCCTTTTCTCTTGGTTACCATGGATAAAAAAATTCTATACTTGATAAAGAAAATCGTGATCGATATCGAACTGATGTTAATCCAAGATATAATATCTGAAAAATACCTGTATAAACAATGTATTTATAGCATTTACTGCGGTCACCCCGTAACCATGATTGCGTCTCTCTTGATTACACTATTTAATTTAGTTAGATTATTATGTTTGTTACTCCTCTGCTTCATGATGTATTTAAGATAAAAAAACTACCTCTAACTGGTCAGTGGCCTTTGTAACATACCCCTAACCATTTTTTCTATATTGATTAATATTGTATTCGAATAAACCACATTAGTTTTGAGATATATTAATGCTGCCTCAGTTATACGTTTTCTATTCATTAATTATTTTTTATCGCATTTGATTCTTAAACTATTTTATGTTTAATCTCTGTCAAACGAACGATATTATCAGCGGCGCAGCGAAGCGCGCTTATCTTCCTAGTACCACACTATGTGCGCTAATCTACGCACACGCGTAGAAACACACATTTTCCGGTAGCCAGTCGATCGAGACTTGGGGAAGGGAGTGTACAGGCATTATCCGGATGTTTTTGTCCCAAAAAACATCCAAACTTTGAACCGTATGATCAAAACACATATCCGTAGGATCAATCCACATCGAATTCAGGGGGGCTGTGCATTGATCTGAAAGCAAATTCAATGGTCAGAAATTTGGATGATGGTTGCTAAAGAAAACATCCGGATGAAACTTATCAAAACCCCTTGGGGAATTTGTGCTGAAGGAAACGCGTTTGCTACTTTTAATTCTGAAAGTTCAAAACTCCGCATCTTTTAAATCGATTATCCCATTCGCAATCCGTCTGAGCTGTCATATTTCTTACAACAAGAGCTTTAAAACAAGACCAAACAATTTTTAACTGGACACCTTTCAACTACACGCTATTCAAATAGACATCTTTCAACTAGAAAACTTTCAACTAGACATCTTTCAACTTCATACCTTTCAATTAAATAACTTTCAACTGTATATATCTTTTAACTAAACACTTTTCAACTACACACCTTTTAAGTAGAAAACTTTTAACTCCACATATTTAAGTAGAAAACTTTCAACTAGACAGTTTTCAAGTAGATAACTTTTGACTAAATATTTTTCGAGGAGACAATTTTTTACCAGACATCTTTCAAGTAGATACTTTTCAACTAGACAATTTTCAACTGCACAACTTTTAAACTAAAATTTACGTATAAAACATGACAAAAAAAAAAAAGAAATGAAAAAACACATAAACAAAAACACACTGGAACATACAGCCCTATACTCGTGCGTCCTGCCATCCATGCAAAAAAGAATTCGTGCATGGGCCGACGTGCTTTTGTCTAATATCCGGAAACAAAGAAATTGTGGGCCGGGCCTAGTGGTGCCGAGCCAGCCTTGCCGTGTGCACCGTGGCTGAGCCAGACTCGGCGTCCTATTTAAGCAAGGTTAAGGAGGAAGGCCGCCTTAAACCCTAGTCTTTCTCGTGCCGCCTCCACCGCCCTCCCGCCACACACTTGATGTTGTCACTGCACAGCAACCGTCGGCTCCGCCACCATGTGGCCATTACCGCTGTATTCTTTGCTACCGCCATCGTAACCGCCACCATGTGAACCGCTACGTTAGGCGGACTAGTTAGGGACCACGCCCTCGCCGTGCCCATATCTCGCCAAGCCAGGGCTCGTGCCCACACCACGCCATAGCAGACCCGTAGCTATGTTCGGACGTCGTTTTCACTACTACAGAACCGGCTACTACAAGCGGTTCGTAACCCCTTTCAGAAACGGTTTTATAACCGCTTCTAAGCAACCGTGTGTGATACCCGCCCGGTATCACAAGCGGTTCCACAAACCGCTTGTGTTGTGGCAGTAGAAGCGGTTGGGAAGGTGTCCAGGAAGGCCAGTGGAGCCGCCACGTGGGTTTTCCACAAGCGGTTCGTGTTACAAACCGCTTGTGGACAAGACACTTCGAAGCGGTTGGAGTTACCAACCGCTTGTGGAGAGAAGCACTCCAGAAGCGGTTGGAGTCACCAACCGCTTGTGGAGAGATTTTTCAATTATATGTATTATAGAATATGTTATTCCAGTGTTTTTGTATATCGTTTTTGACCATAAAATGAAATATGAGTGGAGGAGTTTTCTGCGCAATTAAATATATATTACATATGCTCACTCATACACATGTTCACAAGCTAGCTCAAGAAAAAAACCCGCCTTAACAAAGGTAACAAATGGACAAGTACATACACGCTATCGACAAGCGTTTACAAGTTTGAATGATTAAAAAATGATTATCGAACTCAGTTCTTCTTGCATGCGTCAGTCAAGTTCTTGGTCGACGTCGATGTCGTCATCAGTTCAGCTGTGTTCAACGATGGACCAAGCCTTACGTGAAACTCGCCATTTGGAGATACAACCTCGTCGAAAATGAATCCGATGAGTTGTTCTTGGAGTGCGCGCACTCGGTGAGGCGGGAGCACGCTAACATGCTCATCGATGTTGGGCTGACAATTGATTAAGCGGGAAGTATATAAATATCCGATCACATGCGATTAATTAAAATGTAAGTTATAGCTAACATGCATATACGAACCTCGGCATAATGTTCCAGCGCATCGGCATGAATAAAACTTTGAATATAGTGGAACACGTAGTAGCCACATAAGTTGTTTCAGTTTGGCGCTTAACCTTGACCGAGAAATTTCATAATATCAGATGAAGAACTGATATGGTGCATTTATATTAATAATTGTTTTTGTAGTACGTACCTGAGTGCTCACTATGACTTCGAATTCTTTCTTGAATTCTCCTTTTTGCTTCTTCTGGAACTTTGCAAATGTCTTGTTGAGGACGTCAATGAACCATTGGTATTTGCTGATTGGATTCCTTCTTGAGTCATGAACTATAATCCTGCAGTTGTCAAGCTCGATGACTAGAAGGATCCAGTGAAACCTATTCGTATATTCCAAGAAGCGCGTAGCGACTAGTCGTACTATCAATGGCTTAAGAAATACAAGAACAAGAGGTTTGTGAGAACACGTACATGAAGTTGAAGGGCGGAAGTATGTACGGTTTGTAGTGTTGTTTCAATAATGCACGCCAAAATGTATGCCTCAATCTGCCGGTCTTTGTTGCTTTCGAATGACCAGATTTTCTCATTGACAACCTCTGGGTCGATGAAACCAACGTTCTGTATGCCCACGTTTCTACATCGTTGTATCTCCATTCTACGTAAGAAGGGATAACTAAGTTAATTATATTTTCGATTTTGTGGTACGAGAGGAAGCAAACGGTAAACTTAGAAGATCAATACTTACGCACACCAAAGAAGACATGAAGGACACGTCGATGGCGTCTGTTTGGTACACATGGTACAAGTCCTCGAATTGCAGCCATATTTCTGTCTGTCTCCCGCGGAAGAAATGCGTATCTTGAGCAATGAGGTGGAACATTTTCTCTCCTTTAGATGCCCTTTCCATATAACATTCATGCATTTGACGCATCTTGGTTGGGAGATCTTTTATATCTTTTGGATCAATTAGCGGTTTGCCCAACTCATACTTCCATCTGATTGGTGCCAGTGGAAGATCCTGGTCTATTGATTCCAGTCCTGCCTCCTTCAAGAAATCCTGGATCCTCAATTGCTCAGCACCCTGCTCATCTTCCACTTTCTTCTTCTTCTTTGCCGCCGACGGCCCGTGTATTTTTCCTTGTAGCCTTTCTTATTGTCCTTTCGTAGTCGGTCGTCACAGGCGGTGGCGCCGTTCCGCATGACTGAAAGTGCTTCACAATTTTTTTATCTATTTTAACGTTGGGCGCTGGCTTCGTTGGCGCAAGCTGCTTGGCCACATCCGTCTTCACGGTAATTGATAGCTCCTCCGCAGTCAGATCATATGGCCTCTTTGGCAGTTCCTTCAATATTCTCTCGTCTGCTTGATGCCGACTTCGTGGGAGGAGGTGCCGCTATGGATCCTCCTTCGAAGGGAGCTTCTTCCTCGGGAGATCTTTGGAGCGGGAGGTGCCGAGCGGGAGGTGCTGGAGCATCGATCCGAGCGGGAGGTGGAGGATGCGTGTCCTGGACCACCGGAGAAGCTTTGCGTGCAGGCGACATTGGAGGAGTCGTGGGTTGTCGATGTGGAGGAGGCGTGCTTGATGCTGCAATCGCTCAAATCAAGGGGCCTCTACTGTTGATGTGACCTCCACACCATCTGGAAATATGATGTACTTTTGCGCCAGAGGATGAATGTGCCGTGGAGGGTCTGGCCCAAGCTTGGTCATGTCGTCGCCCCAAAGAATCTCGAGCAAGAGATCTTCAAGCCCCCACCACCTCTTCCACCGTGACCTTAGAGTATCCGAGGGTATCGATTGAAGTGGAACGCCTGGCCCGCCTCCACCGGATAAGCCATGCCGTAAGCCACCTTGTAGGACAGGTTACGCATATCAATGTGTAGCTCGTGACCGGGCGCGAACCTTGATATCGCCCACGGATAACGGACCTGCGGGTCATCTGTTTCAGGGGCCACGGCGGAAGCGCAACTGCTCTTTTGCGCGCTCGGACTGATCACGGGTGTCGGCGCCCCTTGAACACTACCTCCCTGAAGCTGATATTGGGTTAATGCTTCGGACACTTGTTGCGCTATCAAATCAGGGATGGAAGCCTTTGTAGCTCTAAGCTCGTCCTCCAAACGGCTCACTCTAGCCTGATCTCTCCTCTTGCTTCTGTCCCTGCTCCTGTAACCGCTTGCGTCTTTGGCAAATCCGTGCCTCCACGGTATCTTTCCGAATCCTCGTGTCCGTCCCGGGTGCTCAGGGTTTTGAAGGGCATATGTTAGCTCGTCATTCTCCCTGTCCGTCATGAAGGACCCTGACCGAGATTGATCGATGGCTTGTACAATCCTTTGACCAACTTCTTGGACTGTCGGTGCCATCACCAAGCTACCGTCATCTGCAAGTTGGCCCCCGTGACCCAAGAACCAGTTGCGCAGGCGGGGCTCCCAATCCTCAGTTTCAGGTACAATCTCCTGTTGCCGAAGTTCCTCTTCCCGCTTGTTCCATTTCTTCGCAGCCTTAATGTAACCACCGGTGCCGAGATGGTGGTGGTATTTCTTCTTCTGGGCATTCACCTTGTTTTTCTCTCTCGCGGCATGTCCTCGTGATCGGATAGCTTGTATTCCTCGAAAGCCTCCCAATGATCTCGCCAAATTAGGAAATTGATTGAAGTCTGGCCTTTCTCCTCTGTCGATGTACTTGCGGGTGAGGGACGACTTCCAACCGAAAGGAAGTTGCCATCTTCTTCAAAGCCCATCCCTTGGCCTTCTGTTCGCACTCCATCCGGAAAAGTGAAAGTTTCCTTCATATCATTCCGCAGCAATTCCTTGGTAGCCGCAGGACTTCGGTCCATTTCTGGATGCTGATTGGGACGTGATCCTCACGTGGTAGCCGCAAGCATTGTTGAAAGGGCCAATTGCTGACAGTGGGGCTACCAGACTCCCGTCGTTGCCGACCTCGGTTATCACATACTTGGTCGAAGGCTTCTTGTTAGGTCCTCGTTAATTTCGACTGGGTGGCCGATGATGTACCGGTGGATACACAAACACATGTTAGAATAATTAACATGTTTACGGTGATTTCATAATGGTTAAGAGTATACCTCGTTGCTTGTGAGAATCCTCGCCCGATGCAGTGTTAACATCCTCATCGGCAATGGCACCGGTGTTAATAGCCTCATCGACAATGCACCGGTGTTAATGACCTCATCTAGGCCTAAGATTGTACCCAGCGCAATTGTCTCAAACATCAAGTTTTCCTCATTGTCGAAATCCGGGTCACCACGCCTTGGTGTCGCCATCTAAAGTGGGCATGTAATCATATATAAAATACTTATATATTCTCAAACATACATAAATGTGGGATGAAATCATATATAGAATACTTATATATTGTCAAACAAACATACAACATAAATGTGGGATGAAATCATATATACAATACTTATATATTGTCAAACACACATACAACATAAATGTGGGATGAAATCATATATACAATACTTATATATTGTCATACAAACATACATACAACATATGTAACTTGTTGGTGTTCTTTCGCATCGTCAACTGCTCCGTCACACACACGCGCTAACTACAGTCCTGTCAGTGTGGCAAGTCAAACGGCTAGCTCTTGTGCTCATCTTATATAGACTCCTGCGGCAGGTCACAACTAAGGGAGCTCATATGTATACTACCATGCTAGGGCAGAAAAGGAGTGAACGAAATGGTTACAACTATGTAACTTGTTGGTGTTCTTTCTTTTCTTCTTTCTTTCTTCCATGGGATGGTGCACATTTTTTTAGGCTCTGGAGTGGTAGGTAGTTGCCCACCACTATTGATAACGAAATTAGCACAGGCAAAAATGAAATGGACAGTACAATAGGGGATGCTACATTTGTAGAAGTACCACTCCATGTGAGAATTATTTGAAAACTAACCGAGATATTGTTTTGGGAGGATATATTTGATCTTTCTCTTGAACTATTTACAACTCAAGTGCTCAGAAACAGGGTGTATGTAATTAACCAGAAAGTTTATCATAACAGCTAAGAGCTCAAACATACATAAATGTGGGATGAAATCATATATAGAATACTTATATATTGTCAAACAAACATACAACATAAATGTGGGATGAAATCATATATACAATACTTATATATTGTCAAACACACATACAACATAAATGTGGGATGAAATCATATATAGAGCATGAAAATTCCTTGTGGGCATTTCACCGAACACCTTGTGGGCATGAAAATATACAGAGCAATACAGCGCTTTCACGGCTACCTAGGTCCTCCTCCGGTGGATGGCCGGGGCGTCGGCGCGTGGCTGGGAGGCGTCGGCGCGGTGGTCGGGGCCGTCGCGGTGGTGAGGGGGCCGTCGTGGTGGCGGTCGACGGAGTCGGGCTCGCGCCGCTGACTTAGAAAATTTGAAGGTGCGGGAGCCTTCGGGACTTCAAAATTTAAAGGTCACCCCACTGCTACAAGCGGTTCGTAACACCAACCGCTTGTAGAGGTACTTCTACCAGCGGTTCGTAATACAAACCGCTTGTAGAGGTACTTCTACAAGCGGTTCGTAATACAAACCGATTGTAGAGGTACTTCTACAAGCGGTTCGTAATACCAACCGCTTGTAGAGGACCCCGACCGCAAGTACCCTACCAGCTCACCCATTTCTACAAGCGGTTGGTCTTGGCGAATCGCTTGTAGTGGTATTTTCTACAAGCGGTTCGTAATACCAACCGCTTGTAGAGTACCCCGACTACAAGCGGTTTGTTCCACGAACCGCTTGTAAAAGTATCGAGACGTAACACTTAAAAGAATGCGGTGCCTTATGTGGTTAACAAGAAATCTCTTCTCCCCCTTGGCTAGCGCGGGCGCTTGAGTGCGAGCTTGTGCCCAAAGGTTCCGTGTTCGAGCCCCACTCGCGCCCGGCTTTTCTTTTTTTTTTAACCCCACTACAAGCGGTTGGTACTAAGAACCGCTTGTAGTAGTACCCCACTACAAGCGGTTGGTACTAAGAACCGCTTGTAGTGTGGTTTAAAAAAAAAGAAAGGCCCGCGGGGCGCTAGTGAGGCTCGAACACCCAACCTCTGGGCACAAGCCCGCACTAAAGCGCCCGCGCTAGCCAAGGGGGAGAGGAGATTTGTTGTTAACCTTAGAAGGCACTGCATTGTTTTAAGTATACAATAATTTTTTTAAAAGTGCTTGTATTTCTTTTTTTTCCTTTCTTTTTTTAAGTGTTTGTATTTCTTTTTTTAAAAGTGTTTGTATTCGATGGTTTTATTTTTTTTAAGTGTTTTTATGCGATTTTTACTCTTTTTTTGAAGTGTTTCTATTTTATTGTTTCATTTTTTTAAAACATCATATGTACAAGCAATGTTAAACATCAACATATCAACATGATCATATGGAATAATGTTTCTCCAGCCATAATGTATACAAGTAGTACATCTTAAGTCTTCGTCTTTACAATTGTTCCTTCTTTATGATCGTGACGTATGTAAGGAGCATCGACATCACTGTCACGCAGGACGTTTATTTCAACATCAACTGTAAAAGGAGGGAGCTCGTCGAACTGACCATACTCTTCCTCATCGGTGACGTCCTCAACTCCTACAATCCGTCGTTTGCCTTGGAGAACTACATGTCGCTTTGGCATTACCTTTTGCTTGTCCTTTCGATTTTTAGGTTTGCTTGACATGTCCATTACATAGAAGACCTGAGCCACATCGTTCGCGAGAACAAACGGTTCGCGCCTATAGCCGACTTCTGTGAGATCCACAGTTGTCATGCCGTATTTGTCGACCTTCACACCGCTTTGTCCTCGCCTTGACCCATTGGCACTTAAATAGAGGGACCTTGAGAGGTCCATAGTCGAGCTCCCATATGTCTTCTATGAAACCGTAATATGTGTCGAACCTGCCACTGTGGTCTTCGGCGTCTATACGGACGCCGCTGTTGCGTTGGTGCTCCTGTTATCCTCGGGATCTGGTGTAGAATGTGTAACCATTGATCTCATACCCCTTGAATGTCCCGATTTCTTGTGATGGTCCCCGGGCCAAGCGTTGCAATAGTTCATCGCTTGACCCTTCCTCAAGGATATACTTACGTAGCCACCGTCGAAAGAATCCATGTGCTTCAGGGTTATCCAACTCTCTGTCTTCCCTGTGAACTCGCGGCGTAGGACACTCTTGTGCTTGAATGACATAGGGGCGACTATGGTGGATTGCTTGAGCAGTTGAAATGTGCTTGCTTGAATGCAACAAGATCGTTGCATGCAACCGCTTGCCTTCCTATTGTCCCTTTGCCCCGTAGCCTCCCTCGTGTCGTGATATGGGGACGCCGATAGGATTTACATCATTCATGTAATCAACACAAAACTCTATCACCTCCTCCGCCACGTAGCCCTCGGCAATGCACCCTTCGGACGCGAACGGTTCTGACGTATTTCTTGAGGACACTCATGTACCTCTCGAAAGGGAACATGTTGTGCAAATACACTGTCCGAGGATACCTATCTCCTTGACAAGGTGAACGGTGAGATGAACCATGATATCAAAGAATGCAGGAGGAAAAATCATCTCGAGGCTAACCAAACTTTGTACCACATCAGCCTCCAACTTAGGCATTTTAGCTGGTCGACGACTTTCTGCGAAATGGCGTTGAAGAATGAACATAGCCGTGATTGTCCCCGCACTCCACTCGGCAAGATACCTCGATAGCTACTGGGAGCAATCAGTGTCATCAACACAAGGCGATCATGGGATTTTAGGCCTTGGAGTTTGTTCTCTTTCGTGTTTATGAGTCTCTTTACATTTGAGGAATATCCGTAAGGGACCTTCACACTGCTCAAACACTCAATCATGCTTTTTCTCTTCTTTGCTTGGAGTGTAGCTTGCAGGATGTAGATAAAGTTGTTTTGTCCCTTCTTTGTTTTTCGGATGTAGGTCACTCCTCACCTCCATGTCTTCAAGGTCCTTCCGAGCTTGCAAGGTATCTTTCGATTTGCCGTACATATCTATGTAGCCTAGCAGGTGTTCAAACAAACATTCTTCGTGATGTGCATGAAGTCCAAATGAGTGACGAACCTCCAAAACCTCCCAATACGGTAGGTCCCAAAATATTGATTTCTTCTTCCATGCGGGTGCATGACCATCCTCGTTAAACGCATGTATGCTTCCACGACCCTTCCCAAATACTACTTTCAGATCTTTTACCATAGCAAACACAAGTCGCCCATTACGATCTTTGAGGCTTACCACGAATTTCTGTTACCCCGTTAAATTTACTTCCTTTCCACCTCAAAGCATGATCAAGCTAGGAAGAAACTCTGCGGTGGCCCATGTACACACACTTCCGAGAGTTTTTGAGGTACATGCAGTCCGTTTCATTTATGCACCGGGTGCAGGCTTTAAACCCTTTCACGCTTTGGCGAGAGGTTACTGAGCGCAGCCAATCGTTGATTGTTACAAACAACAATGCACGCAGTTGAAATACTCTCTTTTGTACTCATCCCAAACCCGTACACCATCCTCCCACAACGTCACAAGGTCTTCAACCAATGGTTTCAGGTAGACATCTATGTCGTTTCCAGGTTGCTTCGGTCCTTCGATCAATAATGGCATCATGATGTACTTCCGCTTCATACACAGCCATGGAGGAATGTTATAGATGCAAAGTGTCACAGGCCAGGTGCTATGGATGCTGCTCAATCGACCGAAAGGATTCATCCCATCGGTGCTCAACCCAAACCTTATGTTCCTGACCTCATTTGCAAAGTTCGGGTAAGCCCGATCGACTTTCCGCCACTGCGTGAGCCATCTGCGGGTGTCTAAGCATCCCGCCTTCCTTACGCTCTTCCTCATGCCAACGCATCATCTTGGCATGACCTTCGTTAGCAAACAGACGCTTCAACCGGGGTATCACAGGGAAATACCACAATACTTTTGCTGGAGTTCTCTTCTTCGTACGATTCCCATCTAATTCACCTGAATCGTCACGCTGCACATTATACCGGATTCTTCGCATTACACCGATGCACCACCAAATCGGCATACTCATTGCGATACAGTGGTACAATCGTTAGGACATGCATGTATCTTCCGTGACTTGCAATCCTAAAGGGCAGAGGACTTGCTTCGCTTCATACGTAGATTCTCGTAGAGTGTTTCCTTCCGAAGCAACCTCTTTACGAGTGATAACAAACCATTGAATCCCTTTGTCCGACACACCGTGTGTGGCCTTCCATTGCATGAGTTCCAAAGGTAGTACGCAGCCTTTTGTGGCCCCTGTACGCTTTGGGTACAAAGCGATTCGGTGGTCCTCTACCATGCTCAAACTTCTTGTATTGTCTTTCCTCTCGTGAACTCTCCTCTCCGTCACGGAGCATCTGTTTCTAGCTCATCATCGCCAAACTCATCGAGTGTATCTTCCACGGACCCGTATTGAGTGGTGTCCGGCATACTGCTGGCTCTATCTTCCTCTTCTTCGCCTTCTTCATCGCCTTCCCGCCGAATCGCCTTTGTTTCGCCATGGTGGGTCCAGCAGGTATAGTTTGCCATGAAACCTCTCGTGATCACATGGCTCATAACCATCCATCGCTCGAATGCTCCTTCTCATTCTTGCAGCCACGACGGACAACGTATGAAGCTTCCTCGAGGCAAGAATGCAACGGCCGCTACCGAGAAACTCCTTCATGCCATCTCGGAACTCTCTTGACCGACGGTCTGCATTGTACATCCATTGCCGATTCATCTACACAAATAAAAATAACAACAACATCTATCACAATATTCTATTAAAGCTAACTATGACTAATAGTTTAGTATTTTATAATTATTTTGTGTTCTTTTCACTAAAGCCAACTAATTATTTCTAATCCTCCTACTTTTTTAAAAATAAAACTAACTAATTGTTACATTTTTATACAAATCTTTTCTCTTCCACACGTTTGTAATTTTTCATCGTTTCACATTTATTGAATTTCATTCCATACACCAAATCGTATATATCACCTTAAGAACAAAAATATAAGCCAACAAAACATAATTTCTCAACATCCAATGCACAAAAAACATCAATATCTAGGTGAGAAGGATGTCAGCAACATATTACTCACCTTACAACAATTAATTCGGATCTAATAGCCTCAATTCAAAATTTTGGCAGCACCTCGCCATGAACAGCTCTCGGCCCACCACTGTGATGTCCTGTGCGAGCTCGGGGAGGAAGACAGAGTTTAAATGCGTTGGGCGGGAGGGGGGCTCTACAAGCGGTTCTACACACAAACCGCTTCTGAAGCCCCCATTAGACCTCTAGAAGCGGTTCCAAACACGAACCGCTTCTAGAGAGGAGGCTCCAGAAGGGGTTCGTGTTAAGAACCGCTTCTAGAGACCCCCTCCCGTCCGTTGCCCACGAACCGCTTGTGGCACGGGACTTCACAAGCGGTGCGCACCTAACCGCTTGTGATAGACCGGTTGTGAAGGCCGATTCTGTAGTAGTGTTTGCGTTCCCTGTCGACTCGTGCCTGGTTTTCGAGATCTAATTGCGTCACCTTTGTGTTATGGTTTAAATAAATTAATCAGAACTTTTGGCAAACTAAAGTTTGTAGGGCATTTTGTGTACTTTCCGTAACCTATATGGTTTGCTATATTTTGGCTGCTGAGCTAAGAGTTGTGGTTATCTGATCGTTGGGACAACAAAGCGGATGTTCCCATCGGAGGCAAGGTTAGGTCCAGGGTGGTGAGTAGGAGCAGTATTGTTATGTTTGATATTATGTACTATTATGGTATGTTGTTACACTGCTACATATATGCCCATCAGTATCGGTTGGCAACAGCCATTAGTACCGGTTTTTGAACCGGTACAGGGCATCCGGGACTGATGCTCAATGGGCATCAGTATATCGAGGGTGTATGGGAGAAGCGGAGCTCGAACCCGCAACCTCGTGACTCCAGCCTCATCCTTCTAACCAACCCACCCACCATCGCGTACTGATATACATAGAATGTGCATTCCTTTTAAACTTTCCTAAAACAAGGCATCATACCGGTTCGTAATACGAACCGGTACTGAAGCCCTCATTAGTACCGGTTCGTAACACGAACCGGTACTAATATACCCCACCTAACCGGTACTGATGTGAGGGCATCAGTACCGGTTCGTGTAACGAACCAGTACTGAAAGCCCACGACAGTCCTGTAGCTAATGAACCGGTACTGAAGCCCTCATCAGTACGGGTTCAAATCCAACCGGGACTGATCTGTAGTAGTGTAAAATTCGTTTATCTATTGGCATCACCATACATCATTTTGTTTCATGTGAGTAAAAAGACAAGTGCATAGTAGAAAAATAATCGGGTTGTTAGCCCTTTTTGTTTTATGTTTGTAAATTATTTACTATACTGATTTTTCATGATTACTCTTATTTACTACTGTGTTTATATAAGGATGAACTTGATGGTGATAATTAAATATGTTAACAGTTAATAAACCACAGCATTTGCATATTATATATGCATTCATGTTGAAAAGATATGTCCTATGTGAGCCTCTAAGACTTACTTCATGTGGTCATGAAAGACCTACTTTAGTAGGCACCTTCACACGATAGAGGGATTGAGAGTGTGCGATATTGACGGATGTGTACTCAACTATACTGGTACGAGCAATGTGGTGTGCATGTGAGCATGTAGCAAAGACTTCATTGCAATGCTAAAAAGAAAAATGTTAATCAGGTATATGTGATAAATTGTTATGTTATCGTTTTATTATGTATTGAGCTGTGGACTCACTCTTATTTATTTATTGTTTTAGTTGACTAACGAGGATGTCACACATGGGTTAGGAGTAAAACATTCACATCATCTGCTTCATCACTCACCAAATGTATTTAGTGATATTCGTTCAATCTTAGAGTCATAAACTACATAATTGGATTTAGTCATCAAACTACTATAGTATATCAATAGTCGCGTGGGATTTGGTTGAGATATATATTATTGCAAGATGTTGAATGCTTATTTATCTTATTTTTGAGTTTTTATTATCAGTATAGCCAAAAGATAATTTTGCTCTCAGGCGCATCTTTCCAGACGTTCTTGAGCACATGGTCTCAAACATTCTTGGGTGTCTAGTTCTAAATTTATTATGGTTCATTGTCCATGTCCGTACTACATAGTTAATAGTGATGTGCTGCTGAAATTTTAATTAAAAACTGTTAAATTTAGTGAAAAATATTGGTTATTGTAACATTCAAGGCACTTGAATAGTTAGGACGTTACATTTTGTTTTAAGGAAGACAATGAATAAAAGAGAGGTGCTTCTATGCTCTCCCTCCTAATACAAGTTGCACAAATCTTGAAGCAAACGAAGGGGTAAGTAATCCTCATCTACCCTTCATTCATGCTTTAATATTTGTACAATTTTAGAAAGGAAGAGCAGAGGTGAGCGACAACACCTAGTCGTGGAACCCAATAATTGATGCGATCCGATGGGCACCTGCACGTCTCATCCTGAGTCCCAACCGGAGGTGGGCGTCTTGTCGGATTCGGCCGGACAAGCACGGGTCTAAGATACTTCGTGTCTGAATCATACCGTATCGTGCCGGTCTGGCTCTCATTCGGCAATCTCAAGCACGACCCATTTACGCTTCATGCCATGTCGGTCAAGGCCTGGCCCATTGTGAAATCATGTGATGAAAAATTGTTTTAGTGATGAATTTGGTATTGCAAAGTGTTTGTGATCATGGCATGTGTGGTGTATGTGCATGTGTTGTTTCAGATAATTATTTGATATGCTTGTGATAGCAAGAAAATTGTTTTGCTTAATGTAATGCGTTCGTGTGAGTGATTACATGGACTGATCTTGAGTCAAGTCGTGGACTTGTGCTCGGAATATTGTTTCGTAGTTTGTTCATGTGCAGGTGTTGCTTAAGGTCAAACGTGGTCGATGATGGGGATCGGAACTAGGTTCTGGAATGAATCGAGGTTTAGACGATCAAGGATTCATGCGGGACGTTTGGACTAGAGAACAGTGCACGTGAAGTTGAGAACGATGCAGCGTAGCAGCAGGTGAGTCGTACGCATGCATATGTGATTTTTGAGCTATGTGTATATATTAAGCCAGATAGATATGCATATAGGTATTTAATTACAGATGAAAAATTAGAAAATCTTGGTTGTATGTAAATTGGCCTCTGGCCACCCTACGTATGGGAGTCCGGTGCATACTCGGACGCATGTATGGGAGTCATGGGCGGACTCGGACGCATCTGAACAGCATAAAAGGAGGAGCTGACCCTTCTAGGCGTGCTCTCTTGGAAGGAGAAGAATAGAACAAGCCATTGCAAACCACAGCAGCAACGCAAGGGAGGTTCAGACTTCGGAGGCCAGAGACAGATCGGAGCTAGCAAAATTCGTGGCACTGTAGCTACAGTGTTTTCGCAACAGTTCATGTCTGCTACAGTATTTTGAGTTGGTAATCTCGTTTTCAATTTGCATGCACGTTTTGATTCTAGATCGATTTTTTTACGTAATAATTTTGATTTGATTTATTTCAAACCTTTCTATAGGGCATTAAGTTAGTAATCTAAAAGGTTTGATTGGTTAATCTTTTGTAGATTTTGTTTAATCACGAAATTAGGGTTTAATCAATTCTCGTCATTATTGATATAGTCAACTTGCGAAGCTTATAACTTTTGATTCCTAAATCCGATTGAGTTGATTCTTCTTGGGTTAATTTATAAATTGAATCTAGTTTCTACAGTAACAATTTCATGTCAATCCGACGGCTGGATCTCTAGGAATTTGCAATTTACCGAACACATCTACTCTGTTTTTGCTTGATTCGAAGCAATTATTTGATTCCGAATTGGGGTGAATTTTTAGTAAATTAAAATTTTGATTTTAACTTCTGCGCAATCATTCACCCCCCTCTGATTGCTATATAAGTATATATCGATCCTACACCCATATGCACTATTGAGATGAGAGGAAAGGAGCTAAAGATGCATGGAGCAGAGGTAATGGACACAAATTTTATTCATTTTTGAACAGGTACAAAGTGACATTGCAGTGCTTGCATAAGTACAAAGTGACAAAGTGACATTGCAGTGCTTGCATAAGTACACGACAAGGTTTCAAATTTCATTTTCGGACACAAATTTTATTCATTTTTGAACAGGTACAAAGTGACATTGCAGTGCTTGCATAAGTACACGACAAGGTTTCAAATTTCATTTTCGGTACATATCTTGGAGGTGGCCGAAATCCAAAATTTCGACGAAATCTCAGAATTTCAAATAAAATCCAGATGAAATCTAAAAACTAAATTTGAAATCTGATCATTTTTCAACCGAAAAATCCGAGATTTCGGTCAAATTGAAATGACCGAAAATTGATCAAGAACTTGTCAAAAAAAAAATCTGAAATTTTTTGTGGATGGTCTTGACCCCAATTCCAATCAAATCCGGTAAACAAAAATCAAAATTCGGTCAAAAAGTCCAAAATTTCGGCCAAAATCATCGAGATCTTGTCGTGATTTTGAAAGTTATTGTAGCATTTTTGTTTATTTTAAATTTTTTTTATTTGGCCGAGATTTAGGATCTTGACCCTAACCGGAGAACGAAATCTCGGTCGAGATGACCAAAATCTCGGCGAGGTTTTGAACCATGGCACACGATGCTCTTTAGTAAAAAGCATGTACATTATAAGAAGCTGCTCTCTCTCTCTCATCCATCTATCTCAATCTCTCTCATCTCTCTCCTTCTCTTGTCTGTCTCTCTCAATCTCTCTCAGCTCTCTTGTCCATTGCTTCCTCTCTCAGCTCTCCATCTCTCTCATCCGTTGTAACGCCCTAGTTTTCGCTTTCCGGGAAAAATCTAATTTAAATTAATTAACTTCAAAAATTGGAGTTTCTCTGGTGTTTATATTAACCTGGCATCCTTTCCCATCCAAAATCGGGGTTCAATTCCCTTCTGTTCGAAAAATCGAATTTCTAGATTCTCGTCGGTACCCGAAATTTCACCCGAGTCCAAAAATGCTCCAAAACTCCCAAAACCACTTCAATTAGGTCCTAAATATTCCTAAATGATTTTAGGAACCATTCCGCGGATTTTTGGACCTTCGCTCCTATTTTATCTCGCACGGCTTTTGTTTAATGCCCGCTATTCGCACCTGAATATTTAATTCCATAAATTTCATCCAAATTCCGCGAAACCAATTTTATTGGGTTCCAAATATTCCAAAATGGTTTTAGGAATTTTTCCGGAATTTTTAGACCATTTTTCCTAAGTTTTCTCTAGGGCGTCACTTTCGCGTAAACCTCAAATAACCGGAGCGCCACATGGCGACTCTGATGTCATTCCCAACCTTGGGATGGCTTGCACGATGGGTTGCTCCCAGGGAAGAACAAGAGCTTCCTTTTCTTGTTTTCATGAATTCAAACACTCATAACTTTCCAATAAATGCCTCAAATCACTCCCGACCGGATCCGTTGGATTCGTGTGGACGAGACCCTTCCATTCCCCATGACCTTCAGCCCTAACTCTCGCTGGAATTGGAACCGTTGGCCAAGAACCAAAATGTGCTTAATTGCCATTATCTCGGCCGTTTCAACTCCAAACGACGGGCTCCCACCTCTCAAATCTCCGTATAAGAGTCCCCGTCCTGGTGGTATGATCCTCCTTTAGCCTCTTCCACTCATTCGTCCGGGAGATCGAAGAAACCATGAGGAACGCCGGGTTTTCAATGTTCTTCGCGTTCATCTCTCTAACTTCCTCTCCGGTGGGTTATTCTCCACTCCGTTTGTTTCCTTGTGATCGTGTGGAGGTCTAGAGTCTAATTCATCTATCGATTTTAGGTTTCGTCAAGAATTGGCTACGAATTTCGCAATTTAGTTGCTTCGGCCGAACCGGTGTTCTTCGTCGATTCCGTCTTCTCCGGTGAGCCATTGATCAATTCCTTGCTATTCTAGGTTCCTTCGGAGGTCCTCTAGATGATCCATCTTTTTATTTTGCATAGTTTCATGAAAAATTCGTGCAAAAATTCGGTTTTTGGGGTATTTTGGGGTGGCTCTGTTCTTGGGGATCCCATGCGTGCTCGCCGGCGAGCCGGCGCCATCGCCGCCGTCCCGGCAAGCCCGCCGCATCGCCACGCCCCTCGGTCTCGATCCGCCGTCGGCCGGAGCCGCCGCCGCTTCGCGCCGCCACGCGTGCCGCCGCCGCCGAGCTTCGGTGCCCGCCAGCCGGCCGCCGTCACGGCCACCACCGCCGCCAGCCTCCCCGCGCCGTCGCGCCTCGCCAAGCCCGCCGGCCGCCACCCGCCGCCGCCGCGCCGCCTCGTGCGGTGCGCCTCCACACGCCTCCCCAGCCCGCCGCCGCCGGCTCGGCGCCACCGCCGCGCCACCGCCACGCCGCCGGCCGGCCGCCGACCCCATCTCGCCGGCGCCCCCAACCTCCCCATCGTCCTCTGCTTTTTCATGGCTATGAAGCCTTGGAGAAGATGCATTAGAGTATGACAAGTTGGGCCCACCTGCCATACACTCAATCCAACCCCAAAAATCAGAAAATAAAGAAACGGAATATTCCGAGGAATATTCCCTCGTTTCCCATTTTTCTGATTTTCCAAACTTCGGATGCTCATAACTTCTCCGTTCGAACTCCGATTGACTCCGTTCAAATTCCTAAATTCATCTAAAATCAAGATCTACCTGCTAGTACTACTTTTATAATTTTTGGATTTTATTTATTTTCTTGTATTTATTTGTTGTCTCATTTTGCGCGTAGCCGACGATCCCGCCGAGTCCGCCGACCCCGCCACTGGACTTCGAAGAGTTCAACATTCTCGCTGTGACCGAGGCAAGTCTCCTTGACGCATTTTGATCCTATGATTTATAAATATTTTACACTGTTTTACAAATTGCATTGCTATTTATATTAAATGGATGATGTTAACGTTTGGTTATTAGTTATACCTGTTGTTCCTACCTCCTTGACATTGTTATCCCTGATCCTTTGTCGCCCTAGTATAGTAATCCACCAATATAAATGTTTTTGGAAAAATATTCTTTAATTAGGGAAAAAGACTGTTGGGAAGACACGGTCAGTGGAACAAGTGGTATGAAATGTAAATTTAGAGATTTTGTGAATATTAGCGATGTGGGGGTAGTTGTTATGGAATTGATCTATGAATGGTAATCCATATAATTTGGGTGGATTGAGAGAATATTGGAAGATGTATGATGTCAAGAATAATAGTCGGTAAAAGTAAATAAATGATATTGAGAGGCATACTTGTGGGTTAAGTAGAATACTTGGTGACTTATATTTCGGTGGATGTTAACAAGCATACTATGTGATAATCATTTATGGAGAATTGTGAATAATCCAAAATGTTTGATGGTTTAGTAAATGATAATATTACGTATTCTTAGTGGATAAAATGTAGATGATTTAGCGATGACAATATGAAGGGTTACAGTAGGTGATGTGGAGAATGATACTCGATGATTTAATCAATGATATTATCCAATATACTCGATGTACTACGTGGATAATACTGAGAATCGCACTCGGTGGTTTAGTAGATGATTTTGGGAAATATGGTTTTGCGATAACCATTTGTGTGGGATTATGAATGATGTGGATTGGGTGTGATTTGCTTATTCAACTTGGTGTCATTGTTTATGGAAACCGCTCTAGGCAATGAATTAATGAAATCTTGGATTTGTAGAATCTTTCATGAAATACGCTCGGGGGTGAGATTATGAATTATTCTCGGCAGATCACGTAGATTAAAAGATCAATCGATGTGTGGATGATGGGTAATCAATAAGTTGACTCGTATTTTGAGGAGATTGTTTAGTATACAATGATAATAATAGCTTGAAATGATTTTGGAGTTATGATGGCACATGATATTCACTTTACGTGGTGGAAGTACTAAACTGGACTGGATTATATAGTACCATGATAAGAATGGGGGAATCTCGGTGGTCTCATGAATTTTGGGAAGTACCGATTTAATTATAATCATGTTTTATCAACCCTAAGATTTGTATTTTATAAACTAAACTATTGGTGGAATAGAATAGTCTGGTAGAAATGCTTAGACTCGCAATCGGTCAGTATTCACCTATGGGTGGGAATTTCATTTAACTCTTGAAAACTTGTGTTGGAAGTTATAGGCAAGGAGTATTGCCGATGGTTTACAAAATAAAAATTTTAAATGAAAAATGGTTTGGACTGGGGCGGAATGGTTTGTCTGGTGGGTGCGGATGGAGCGCTAGCTTTCATTGTGCAAGTACAAATTTCAAGTCAATTAAGGACCGACGCTTATGATTGTCTCCATTCTAAGCATAACCGCACAACCACATGTCAAAGTGGGCACGACTGGCTGAATAATTTGTAGAAACCTAACTTAGACTCACCAAACGGTGGAATGTGAGCGCCGATAGAGGCATTGTTGTTGTTTTTTCTCACACGGCGCAAGAGGGGCTTCAGATCGGTGGATATAACCCTAACAGCGGTGAAACCTCAGCGGGTGGGTCAGGTTATGCGTATACATTGTAAAGGCCTTGTCATGATATCCCTGCCGGCACACCTAAGGAAGTGTGCTAATAGCTTGGCATCAAGGGAATATCATGTCTTGTGGGTAAAGTTGTACACCTCTGCAGAGTTAAAACTATTCGAATAGCCGTGCTCACTGGCCAAGGGCAAAGCTTGCCGAATGCTTTCATCTTGGTAGACTTTGGATTTTGATTTCAAACTAAACAATGGTTTGTTTTGGGATCCGAGCGTTAGAACTCTCGGGTGTCTTTCTTTGGCGGCTAAAGCCGTAGGTGGAAGGAACTCGATTTTGTGCAACCGTGGGCATCAGAGCCATGTAATTGGATTGAATCCTGATCTTGTTGAGATGTGGTAGATAGAACCTGTATATTAGTGAGTGGTGGTTAGAACCTTCACCACAATATTACATAATTCAATTATTAAAAAGAATTGCTCAAATATGCTTTGTGAAAATTATTAACAAGTATAATTTGATGAAACTTGGCTTTATGCAAAAGAACCATATTAAGCCATCCTTGGATAGCCTACATTATGCATAATTTCCCAGACTTGCTGAGTACTTTATGTACTCACGTGCTACATTCTAAATCTATCTCAGAAGTGAAAGAAGCTGTCAAGGAATTCCAACGACTAGGACGCGCTCCCCACTCGATTGCCTGTGGACATTTGGATGGGTCGCCTTGGTGTTTTCGTCTTCCATTTCTTTGTTGTTCAAGTTGTTCTCGCCTGCTCAGTCAGAATGGTAAACCTTGACCATAAGGTCTTTGCTTTTATTTGGTATTATTCTTATTTAGTTATATGTATTCGTGATATGGTTGTTGATTCATCACTTTTTGACTGTGTGTACTAGCTACTGATCTGGGACTAGTACAGAAATACACAGGGGATTCTGGATAGCCGATCCGGGGTCCTACATCCGTCCCTCCCATTCTCTCTTGCCCCTCTCTCTATCTCTATCTCTCTCGTCTATTGCCCCTCTCCCTTAGCTCTCTCTCAATCTCTCCCAGTGATGAGTGGGCGAGGCTGTGTGATAGATTCAGAAATGTAGTTGTTCAGCATATCCCTTGCTTCCGAATTTCTTTAGTAGGGCGGGTAGCTTTGGAGATCCCATTTTTTTACAATTACCGTTGTCCCCAGCCTTCACTCTTTCAACACTTGTCTACTTTCGAAATAGTTATGCAAGTCCCTGTCTGCAAGATCAAGATGGCGATCAGAGGGGGTGAATGATCCCAATTTTAAAATTCCCGTTGTCCCCAGCCTTCACTCTTTCAACACTTGTCTACTTTCAAAATAGTCAGGCGAGTCCCTGTCTTCAAGATCAAGATGGTGATTAGAGAGGGTGAATGATCCCAATTTTATAATTCCCACCTCTTGGACAAGATTGATACTTTCTCTAACAACAAGCCCTAAGAATCAAGTTAAATAATCAAACCAAGCAAGGAACTCTCAAGAATCAAGAGCAACCATGGATCATCTTAAAGACTGGTTTTTAAGATGGCTCATACGGTCATGGGGATTATTTCTTTGGTAATACTAGTTTTTGAGAGTCCACCAAAAAAATTAATTCAAAATCATCTTTGGAAAAGGAGGGATAAATAAGACAAGGTCTACTACTTTTCAAAAGCAAAAGTGAATTTCTAGCTAACTCAGTCAAAAGGTGATCTCTCCAAATCTGTGACTCATTTGAATTTCAAAATTTTTATTCGATGAGATAATGGAATCACAAAGCTACCCACCAAAAATCAAATCCAGATTAAGCATAGTAAAATTATGATGAAAATAACAATCTATACCACACAAATAACTCAGACAGAATATTTAGAGCTCGGTAAAAACCCTCATGGCTCCAAAATTATAATTCATATGAACTTCCCACTTGGAGGGATAATAGGTTTAAAAGTCACGCAACTTTTTTAATAAGAATCACCACAATATCAGATCATATGAATTTTTTGTAAAATAAACAAGGTCTACTGCACAGAAAGAACAGACTTGAGCAGGATATCAAGAAAGAAACTTCAAGAACACAACGTTCAAGATTTCTCAAAGATTGAACATAAAACAAGTGAAGCCTAGATGATTGAGATATAATCTAAAAAGATTCATCCATCAATCATTCATCCTTTGCTCAAGAACCACAAGCATTTAGAAGGAGGGGAGGCAAATGTGCGAAATTTAAATGCTTAAAAGTAAATACTGAATTTAAATTATGTAAAGTAAAGACATAATGTAAATGTAGAATTTAAAATCACAAGTAAAGTAAAGAAATTCTTTGTATTTATGGAGGGATGGTTTACAAAGCCTCCCAACAAGTGGGCAAAGCTCAAAGGCGCACACAAAATCTTCAAATGGGAAGGCTACCCCTACCCCTCTATTTATAGTGTCCATGGGTCATCCTCCACTCTTGGATGAGTTGCTTCTATCCTAAGCTACCCTCCAAATATCAGGATTTGATCCCACACACTAACCCATTGTGCTAACATGAAACCCAATAACATAACGGGTTTTGCATTCTTCTCAAAGCAAACTAGACTTAACCACTACTCTATCCTCTAGAACCGCAATCCAACAGTTCTTTTTGATCCGAGCAGCGTCAAGCTAGATTCTCCAAGGTTCCCTTGACTTTTTGACTTGCCCTGGCTTCATCTCTGGCCATATTCCGGTGATCCCCGGTCATCCGGACCTCTTGCTTCCCTCACCTAGTCCTGGCCATTCTTTGCCTCTCCATGACCAGAAATTGAAGCCCTGCAATCATCAAAGACAAGGAAACCCATCACATAGCATTGCCCAACAAGTTATGCACAATAATCATTCATCCTAGGAAATTTGCATAAAAAACTGGGTGCCTCACAGCTGAGGCCAGCACTACCACCAATATATGGCCAGTAGTACCGCAAAGGTCCAGCACTACCACCCAATCAACATCAGTAGTGCTACATTTGACTGAAACAGATCAAATTGCTTCAAATTGAAAATCCAATTCAAATCTTAACTCACACCAAAGCAACCCAAGCTCAAATAAAATCAAATACTCAACACAAACATGGATGGACCTCCACATGGTCCTTCACTGTCCTACTCTTCAAATGTGTGACATAGAGAGTTGAAATGGCAGCAACCCAAGGGAGATGATACCACCGCTTTCTCCCCTTTTCCTCCTTTTTTTTCCACTTGTTTTTCCCCTTTCCCTTTTTTCTTCCCCTCCACTCTTTTTTTCTTTCCCCTTCCCCCATTTCCCACCATTTTTTCCTACCCCCCCTAACTGGCACCCTTTTCCCCTCTTTTTTTCCCATTTCCCCCAACTCGCCGCCCCTCCACGACTCCATCACCCCCCTCGATCGCTCATCCACCACCCCCGCTCCTCGCATCCCCTCCACCACCCCCGCCGCCCTCCACCTCCCCCAAACCCTCCCTCGACCCCTCCAACCTCTGCTCCCCGCCTCGGCCCCTCGCCTCCACCTACTAGCCACGGCAACAGTGCATGGAGGCAAGGTTGGCACAGTAGCCACGACCACGTGCAGGGTGGAGGGGAGGGGTCGAGGCGGCGGGAGGCAAGGCGATGAGGTGCGGAAGCCAAGGTGGCATGGGTACGGTAGCCAAGGCAGCACTGCCACGAGCCCATAGCGGAGGAGAGGTGGCCACGAGCCATGGGCGAGGATGCGTGTGGCCACGATGATGGGAGCATGCGCACGAGCCACGGCGGAAGAGGCGAGGAGGTGCACGGCTACCACGGTAGAGGAGGCGTGCGGCCACAGCGAAGGAGGCGTGCAGCCATGGCGGCGGCACAGCAGAGGTGAGGCCACAACGATGACACGATGGAGGGGTCGAGCGGCAGGATGCAAGGGTATGGGGACGGGCACGATGATAATGGCGATGGCAACGGGCATAGTAATGACGATAGCAATAGCAATGGGCACGACGATGATGATGGCGATAGCAACGAGCTTGACATGGTGCGGTACGTGCTCTCCCCCACTTCCCTGCCGCAACCAGTGTGCTCGGCTGTGCTGCAGTCGAGTATGTTGCTCCAGCCAGCTGGTGCATCCAGGTACTCTGGATGAGATCAACCTTGTAGTACTATGGGTTAGCAGCAGATTATGTTCCACTTTTCTGTGATAACATGTCTGCCACTCACATTATTAAGAACCCAATGCAACATTCTCGGACCAAGCATATTGATATTTGATAGCACTTCCTTAGAGACCATGTGGAGAAGGGAGACACAGTGCTCTAGTTTGTAGAGAGTGACCACCAGTTGGTTGACATTTTCACTAAGCCTTTGGATAGCTCTAGGTTTGTTGCCCTGAGGGGGGAGCTTGGGGTTATGAACATATATGGCATATCTTGAGGGGGAGCTGGTATGTAATATACGTATTATATATCTTTTTCTAGCATTTCCTTTCTATTTGATATTCTAGGTGTTTTTGGGACGAATCTTAGCTTTAGATACAACATCACTTAGACTTCTGGCATGCTTTGGTATGGACTTCTCACCTTACATATGCTATAGGTTGCTATCATGCACAATTAGCTTTCTCTCTTCTCTCTAGATTGAGTTCCCTCACAGTTTTGTAGGTTTAGCAGGTGTCGGGCTCCCTCGGTAGATAGGGTTTGTGTGTACTTCCTAGTTCGAGTTTGCTGAGTTAGCTTTCCTATGTAAATCATATGAGGAAGGTAAGAACGAGTCTCAGTTGTAGTGTTCTCTGCCATCTTTTCTATACTCTTAAATCACCTAGTCATCAGTTTCTTGACTTCCTCTTCTCATTCTGTTTTTCTGATTTCAGTTGAGTCCATTTGTGTCATTTGAGTTAAAACTACTAATAACTCAACTTTAATTAGATTTGTACTTAAAATTAACACATATGTTGAGGGGGAGCTTGTGAAACTGATCTTCTTGCATTGCATATAGACTTATTTTTTTATTTTGGAGCATTGTCTTTTACTCAATTGATAAAATTATGATGAGTTGCACCTAGCTACTTTTCTAAAGAGTCTTGCTAACATATGTCATGTCTCAATTGGTTTATCCTTTGTCAAGCCTTGCATGAATATTTGCATTATTTTCTACGGCTTGCTGAGTATTTTTTTGTATTCACGGCTTTACACCTTTGTTGATCAGTTGCCGAGGAAGAACAGCCGAGGAAGAACAGAGGAACTGTAATACCGCGGGTTATTCTCCAAGTTTTGGAATTTTTTCAGCTGGGTGAGTGTAGGTCCCTTTTTCAGGTGTTTCGAGAGTCGTCGACCCATTGGGAGAGTTAGGGTTAAACTTTTGGTGGTGGGAGGGGTTTTCTGGAATTTCCTCTCCCCCACCTAATTCCCAACCTAACCCTAGCCCTTCTCCCCTTTTCCTTTTTTTCTTCTGACCGACTCCCTCCTAGCCGCCACCTCAAGGACCGATCGAGCACCCCCCTCTTGGTTCCGAGAAGCTCGTGCAAGCTCTCCCAAAACCGAGAAGTGAACTGCGAACCACGATCAGAGACAATGACCTTTAGAACTCCATGAAGTCAAACGATGTGGTTCATATAGAGCTCAGCCAGCTTGGCTCCATTATAGGTGATATTCAATGGAATAAAGTTAGCCACTTCAATCAAACGGTCGATAATAACCTATATGGTGTCATGACCGTTAGACGACTTCGGTAGGCTAGTAATAAAGTCCATGCCAACTTCTTCCCACTTCCACTCAGGAATCTTCAGGGGTTGGAGCATTCCTGCAGGTCGTTGATGCTCAGCTTTATTTAGCCGCACACGCCACAAAGTTGCAACATGTGCAAATGACGTCCCTTTTCATACCGGGCCACCATAACTTTTCATGGAGGTCTTGGTACATCTTGGTACTTCCCGGGTGGATTGAAAGTGGAGACTCATAGGCTTCTTTCAAAATCACCTCTTTGATTTTCTGGTCATTTGGAACATATATTCGCTGTCCACGCATGACCAAACCATCTGCATTCTCCGAAAATTTGGGTGATGTGCCTTCTTTTAACTTGCGCTTAATCTTAGCCAGCTCTTCGTCATCGAGCTGAGCGGCTTTGATTTGAGACTCCAGAGTTGGTTGTAGAGTCAATGCTGTGATAAAACCCTCTTCTTTGAGCCAGAATTCACATTTGCTGAACTTCGCATGGAGTTGATGCTCACGAAGCTTGTCAAGTGCCATGCGCAGATGAAGCTCATGTTCTTCCTCAGACTTGGAGTAAATGAGAATGTCATCAATGAATACCACCACAAATTTATCCAAGTATTCCATAAATACTTTGTTCATAAGATTCATGAAAGTGGCAGGTGCATTTGTAAGCCCAAAGGATACTACGGTATATTCATATAATCCATAGCGAGTGTTAAAAGCAGTTTTTGGAATATTCTCTGGCTTGATCTTGAGTTGGAAGTACCCTGACCTCAAGTCAATTTTGGAAAAGACTTGTGCTCTGCTCAATTGATCAAACAGATCGTCAATTCGCAGAAGAGGATATTTGTTCTTGATGGTGACTTCGTTCAAAGATCGGTAGTCAATACACATTCGGAGACTGCCATCTTTCTTCTTGACGAATAACACTGGGCTTCCCCACGGGGACGAGCTAGGACGAATGAAACCTTTAGCTAGCTGTTCCCGGAGTTGCTTCTTTAATTCAATTAACTCATCAGGGGGGCATGCGGTAAGGACGTTTGGAAATTGGTGCAAACCCAAGTAGCAAATCTATGATGAATTTCAGGTCGCGGATGCAGTGGTAACCCCTGGCAGCTTCTTCAGAAAATATCGTGATACTCCTGCATAACCCGCACTTGATGAATCTCCGGGATTGAAAGAGTGTTGAGAGTGGACTGACATGGATTGGAGGCTTGCTTGGAAGAATAAGTGACATGAATGCCATCGGGGTTGACCAAAGAGATGGCTCTATTAGCACAATCAATACGCCCCTGGTTCTTTGCTAACCAATCCATGCCAAGAATAACATCGAGCCCTGAAGTATCTATATTGATTAAATCACCCTCGAATTCTACCCCGTTGATTCCAATTCTAACTCCCAGACTTACAAACTTTGCTTCAGATTATAAAACTCCCTTTTTTGATTTCCATCAGAGTGAAGGGAAGGTGAGCATTGCGGAAGGCGTCCTTGCAAATAATAAACAGCAATTTGCACTTTTTCTTCATCGAGGCATCTCGCGATGTTGAGTTTGCACTCAATATTGTGAAGCCAATCATCAGCGTCCAACGGGTTCGTTGCTGAAGAGAAATTCGGCGGGCGAGTTCATTGGAACTCAGCCAAGTGCGATTGATGAGGTGCAGCTGCCATTCCACCATAATTGGTTGCATTGAAATTTTCTGAATTCTGGACCATTCTCTCCAGAAGATGTGTTTGCACAGCAAGAATCTGAGCGATGGACGGAGGAGGTGGCAACTCCTCACTCCGATTTGATTCAGGATGATTGTGCGCAGCACCTGCCCCTCTGGTTGGCGCACTGGAATGTTGGGTCTCCCGTCTTGGAGACCCCGGATTCAGCAGGTTAGGACGTGCCGGATTTGGCACTGGATCATTAGGATCGTACTCCTCATTGGCAGCATTGTCTTCCATAAGAGCACGCACGGAACGCATCTTTGGCATCCTGTTACACACACACACAACGTGAAGCGGTATGTGGAGCGGATGCGATAATGACACTTGATGAAGGTATAGTGAGGATAGGATGAATAAATAAGTGGAGTCGAGTATGGAACCCAATAATTAAGCTCTAATGAAGTTATGGACAGCAAAAGCTGAATTCGCAATTGCGATGTGGGAGGTGATAAGACAGCAGAACAGCAATGCAACGGTTCTGTCCAGCAATTTCAATG
Source organism: Rhipidocladum racemiflorum (assembly GCA_036346355.1). Taxonomy (NCBI): domain Eukaryota; kingdom Viridiplantae; phylum Streptophyta; class Magnoliopsida; order Poales; family Poaceae; genus Rhipidocladum; species Rhipidocladum racemiflorum. Next base: position 27,172,307 of record CM070586.1, read on the forward strand.
AATTTTCAGCCATAGGTAGAGAGATGCAAAAATTCTAAAAATTTTTGGGTGGCTCCCTGCAGAAGTGTTCTACCATAGGAAAAAATTTCAAAATTTTTGAACTTACAGATCTCCCTACAAAAATTTGCAAGTGAGGTGCTATCCAGAATTTTTTCGTTGCAAGTCTATTGCTAGATTTTTCTTCTTTTTCCCCTTGATTCCAGACTTGGAGACTTACCAAATTTTTTTGGGATTGCTACTAACTCCATGAGATCACTTCCAAAACTTTTAGTTGCAAGTTTTAGGTTTTTAATCTATTATTCACACTAACTCCTAATATTTCTTAATCTCGCAACTAATCGACACGCAACTAGCATTGGAATTAGAGAAGCTTTTGAAAGGTTCTTGTCTCATGAAGAGACGATTTAGAATAAGATAAGGGTTGAGAGCTCTCTCTAGAGTCCTTACAAATTTTAAGGTTCAAATTTTTCGAAACATTTTTAACTTTTCAAAGCTTTTCCTTTGAATAGGGTGAGAAACAGAATGAATTTATTTTTCTGACTTTACCACTTGAAGGAAGATAATTATTTGAAGTCCAAGTTAAGCATAAAACCATTTTGAAAGGAAAACAAGGGAAGATGCTATAGAAGGGTAAGAGTAGCAACCTACACTTTTGCAATTAAGATTTTTAGTCAATTAGCTTTTTAAAGGGAAAAAATTGTCCTTAACCTATTGACCATGCTAACTAGGGATTTCCTATAGTCGTATGGCTCTGATACCACCTCTTGTGGAGGCTCCGGTCTTAGATTAGCGATAAGACCCTTACTGTTGCATCGAACTGGATGATGATGCAACCCGAAAGGAATCCAATCGCTTATCTTAAATCGTACTCGGATTGAGATCAACCAATCGGCGCAACATTCGTGCTCTTGCCAACCGGTTGGAATCAATCCAAGCTTCCCGCATATGTGTTCAGTGCTAGTTCCCAAGATCAACGCCTAGTGTGGTTTCGTGGAACCACCGGGTCTCTTTCTCTCTTCCTCTTCGCTTGATCAAGCTTCTTGTTTTTCGGGAACTCGCCTCTCCTCTTTCTTCTTTTTCTTTTTATAGGGCAGGCCTGAGGACATGCACATACTGGTCGGCCTTCTTCTTCCTTCCTGGTTCTTGCTAAGGACTAACTTGACTTTTCCTTGAGTCACTCCCCCCCTTTATTGGGTTTTTTGCCCTCTATTTATATACCCTTTGTAGGGGTTCAACGGGGATTTCGCTTATAGTAGGGTCTCAGATTAGCCTGACACTTCCTGGCGTACTAGGGAGGGGTTGTTGGGGGGTGTCAGATCTTGGTAGTTCGTGCTATGTTTGCGCCGGAAGGAGACATAGCCGAGGGGAGTTTCCTCCGTTTTCCTCCCTCGCTACGGAGGGGAACTTCCTCTCGTCGCGGAGGGGGCGGTCTTTATTCTTTTTAGCCTTTTACCGGGGGATGATCTCCTAAGGCAAGGACTTATGGCTTTATCGAAGGGAGAGGTTGCCGTTTATAAACCCGTTCACGTGGGCCAGTAGATACGGGGGCTTCGTTTAGCTAGCCGAGGGGAGGGATGAGCATGGCTGGTCCACCACACTAGCCCCTCATGTCAGCGGGTAGAAGTCGTTCTGCTCGCTGGGATGTAACAGTAAACGTCCGAGAGTTTTTTTTTTTGGCATATCCTGTAAAGATAGGGTTTTCCGACGGTGGCAAGGTTCATTTTCTTTTGCTCCGCATTTCGTCCGTTTTCTTTTCTCGTTCGTGTTCTCCTCTGGTATCTGTCTTCTTGATCTCCTACATACCTAGATCTCCATGGGTCCTAGGCGCCCTCCTAAGATAAAGCCGGTTCTGAGCAAGGAGGATGCCGCGGATTATCCCCATTTTGGGCGGTCGGCGCTGAGCTCACGACCTCGATGCATTAGCGGCTGATTTCGTGGTAATACGCCTTCCATGCGCCCCGGTGATGAAGAAACCCTCACCTCAAGCGAATGAAGCGGTGGTGTTCGCGCATTTCTCGAGGCAGGGCTTCGCTTCCGTCTGCCGCCTCTCATCAAGCGCCAAGATTCGGTTTTCCATGCAGAGCTTTCACAGCTTACCCCTAACGCCATTGTGCGATTGGCAGTGCTGGAATGGGCGTTCCGTCCGGCTGGGATCTACTTGACAGGCGCTTGTTTTCTCATAGAAGATGCGTTTTTGGCAATCAAGCAACAGAAAACAGGGAACGAAGGCCGCAAGTCATGTTTCGGTTCTCTGAATTTTCAGACGAAGAGATCCCTTATAAAGGAAATCCCAGTAGCGGCCGCCAAGGGGAAATGGGACTCAGGATGGATGTCACGGTGGTATTATCAAATTCTCGTGGGCACGGACTCTCCTCTCCATACTTCGATGGGTCCAGTCCGCGCGATTCGATCCCCTAATTGGAGCGCGACCGCGGAAGAAATTGGACATCTTGATTATCTGAAGGCTCTTCGTGCCCAGAGTACAATGCGAGATTTGGTGGAGGAATACTGCCTATGTCGTATCGACCCTTTGGCCAGGAGTTCCCCTGTTACTCTGGAGCGGTCGCTGGGAGGTACGGTGTCTGTGATTCGACCTGAAGGGGTACAAGATCCGGGATGGGCGGCCGAGAGATTGGCTCGCATAGCTTCTAGGCCCTTGCCAAGCAATGGAATATGAGGCTGCTATGGGCGCCATAGGGGTTACCCGATGCCTCGTTTATCGATCAGACGCCGCGCGCCTCATCCCCGAGGGTCACCGGTTCTCCTGGCCCCGCCAAACGAGCAAGGCTAACTGCTGGCTGCTGCCCTGCTGCCGCCACTTCGGTGGGAGCGAGGATTTGGGGATGATGACGACGAGGATGCGGATTGGGATGCGGAGGAATCTAGCGACGAGGGTGATTCCTCCGCTCTGTGGCGGTTACGCCTCTCTCGCCTCGCTTCTTCGGTTCTGTGGATGCAGGGGGCCCCTCCGAAACGATTCCCTTGGCTGTTGCGGGCGAACCCTCACATATGTCATCTGTCCCAGATACGAGCTTTCCCGGGACAACATCAAGTTCGGCTGCTATGGGGGAGGTCCCCTCGGCCCTCCCACTTGACCCTTCCGTTAATGTGCATGTTGACGGGGCTCAATCCCCCGGGTATTCATTTCTAGGGATTCCCGGAGTGGAGACTATCGACGTATATGACGAGGATGATGGTGATTCTCCGGCTACGGAGTGCGCACGAGGGCAACTTGAAGGCGGGGCCCCCCCGCGACAGGGGAGACTCGGGGTTTGCGGTTAAACATTTCCACTCCTAACACCCCCACTGGGGGAGAAGGTCTTACTCCTGATACTTTTCCCGCCAGCTCGTTGGGGTGCGATGTCCTTTCAGGTTTTGATGAGATTGATGCAGGAGGTAATAATGCGGAGGAGGCGGAGGCTTTAACACCGTTGGAGCAGCCCCAATCGGGCGCTTGCCGATCCTTTGCCTCGCGGAGGAGGAGGATCCGAACCTCCGATTCCTAGTACTCAAGGCGTCCCTCCTGGGATGAAGGATTTTACCTTCGAGCCAACCAGCCTCGCGGTGGTGTGGGCTCTTCTTTTGTCCGCTTTGATTTGTCGGATTTTTCAGCCTCAGATTTTGAAAGGGGAACGGCTGTATCTCCATCCTTAAGAAAGATGCGCGCGGCCTTTTCTCCTTACAATAAATCTGTGGCCTTATTTAAGGAAGTTAATGACCTTTCTCTCTGCGAGATCTCGATGGACCATCTGTAGGACCGAGTAGGCAACTAGAGGGGGGGTGAATAGATGCCGAATAAAATTCAACTATTTCTTTCGGAAAATTAAAGACCCCTAAATAGCGGAAGAATATCTAATATTGTAGAGATCAAAACCCTAGATTAATTAGCGAGACAAGTCGAACAAAAATCAAAACTAGTTCTATCAAAAAAATCGAACAAACCTTCTAATCAAGAATCAAAGCAAAAAAAAATAAGAGAATATTGCATAAACTTATCTTTTTATTCCAAAGCCATCTTCAACAAGATGACACCAAAAAAAAATCTTCTAATCTTCAATGATTAGAAAACCCTAAACAAAATCTCTAATCTCACAAGATTAGAAAACCCTAAACAAACTAAAGAGAGCACAAAAGATTTTCTTTGTTGTAGGCACCTTTTGCTTCTTACCCTTTGCATTGGATGAGTTCTAAGCCCCTAGAACCCTCTATTTAAAGGACAAGAGAACAGGAATCCTTTTTCTATTCTTCATCTTCACGTTGACTCGAACACGCCTTGCACCGGCCCTTCTCCATGTGCTAGCCGACTTGCACTCGAAAGAAAACAGCAACTCGGATTGTACTCACGGCAGCCTGCTATTTTCCACCCTCCACTCGGATTATCACCTGCCGACCAAACCTCCTTGCCGGCTCAACTTCATGCAGACTCGGACACGGCAACGGCTGGCTTCTGATACTCACGCACACATGCAAGTAGTAATCGACACACACCACGCATGCAAAGCACACACACATGCTCCATGCACACACACTATGCACATGCACACACACACATGCATGCACTCACGCACACACACTATGCACATGCACACAAACACACAAACAATTTCCGAGCCCAAGTCCGCGACTTGACTCACATTAATCCATACAACCACTAAATAATCAAACCACTTTCAAATCTTATCAAATAATCAAATCAATTTCAACTCTTTTCAAATACTCATCATCAAAAACAATTGGATCAAAAACAATGATCCTTCAATCTCCCCCTTGATGAGTAATTTGACAAAACACAATAAGATTTGACAAGAGTATAGAAAAAAAATGAGAGTTTGAGACCCAAAAGATTCCAAGACCAAGTAAAGGAGTTTGAGACCCAAAAGATTCCAAGACCAAGTAAAGACCAAGTAAATCCAAATTCTCAAACAGTTTGAAATTCTCCTCTCTTTTTATTTTTCTTCTTCTTGACTTTTGCTCTCCCCCTTTGACAAAATAGTCATCAAGATCTCAAAACTCCCCCTTAATGAATGCAGTATCTCAAGCTTTGAAGTATATTCAAGGTATATAATCAAAGTAAAGCATTTGGAGAGTTTTTTACGAGAGTTTTCACATTTTGTATCAATTTATCCAATGAGAAAGCAAATTGTGAGAATATGGAGGCTCTAACACATAGAATAGTTTTTGCATAAGCAAATTAGAGCAAACAAGTAAAATGTCATAAACTGATTTTGCCAAAGCTAAAAAGAAATCTATCATGAGCAAAGAAAGACTTTCAAATTCACTAATGTTTGTCTCAAGCCTTTTCAAAAATTTGAATTTCCTTTTTCTCTTTTAGCAAGTTTGACAATTTTGCTTTGTGATCAACAGGGATGACAAGTAACTGCACACTAGCCCATACTTGTGTATGAGTAGGTAGTTCTTTCTTGTATCTTTCTCAGTTTAAATTGGCAAGTGGCTTCACATTGTTCTGAACTTTTGTTTAGACAAGTAGCCTTTTCTTGCATCTTTTGAATTTAAATCCTGGCAAGGAAGTCAAGCACATTGTACTAAACTTGTGTTTAGCCAAGTAGCTTTTGCTTGCATCTTTTTCAACTTGCTTTTAATATTAAAACACTGATTTTGCTTGAGACTCATAATGATCATTTGAAGTCCAACAAAAAGCTCACACATAGTTTCTAATCAGCTCTAGCCTTTCAACAGATGACAAGAAACTTTTAAGCCTATTTCACAAATGCAATACCATAATGAACAAGAGCCAAAATATTCTCAAAAGCATCTCAAATTGAATTATTTTAGTCTTTAGTCTTTGAGTGAGAAGTGAAGCAATGTAGCATTAATTTGACTATATACACAAGAATAGTCAACAAAGCTTTGTACTACATGAAGCAATGAAAACAGGGGAGTTTTCTTTAAGTGTAACGTCAAAATAACTCCTTGTAGAAACCAAAGTCAAGTAATACAAATGAAAGAGTTAAAATCAAGACTTCTCAAATCAACCCATGGGGATGAATGATCCCAAGTTCGGGCAGAAGAAAGCAAAGCGAGAAGAATCAAGCGGCTTAGTGAAAATATCAGCAATTTGAGCATCCGAATCAACAAATTTCAGTTCAATAGCTCCTTTTTCAACATGATCTCTAAGAAAATGATATCGAACATCAATGTGTTTAGTCCTTGAATGTTGAACAGATTTTTAGCGATGTGAATCGCACTAGTATTATCACAAAGAAGTGGAACACTATTAAAGTTAATGCCGTAATCTTTAAGAGTTGAAGTGATCCAAAGAATTTGTGAACAACAACTAGCTACTAACGTATTCAAATTTCAGCAGATTGAGCAATCGAGGACTGTTTCTTAGAAGACCAAGAAACAAGTGAAGTGCCAAGAAAATGACATGTGCCGTAAGTACTCTTTCTATCTAATCTACACCCGCAAAATCAGCATCGAATATCCTAGGAGTGTAAGCGAAGAAGAACAAGAATACCAAATGCCAAATTCGTAGTGGAGCGAAGATACCTGAAAATTCTTTTAATTGCTTGTCGATGTGATTCTCGAGGAGAGGCTTGAAATCGAGCGCACAAACATACTGCAAAATGTATGTCAGCCTCGGCGATCAAGCATGTATGATCCAATCATGCTTCTGTATTCTTTTTGGTCCATCTCGACACCATTCTCGTCAAGATCCAAAATTGTTGTTGTGCTCATTGGAGTAGATACTGACTTTCCTTCTCCCATGTCGAATTTCTTTAGTAGCTCCTTTGTATACTTAGATTGGTGCAAGAAGATCCCTTCTTTCGCTTGCTTGATTTGAAATCCAAGGAAGTATGTCAACTCTCCCATCATACTCATCTCGAATTCCCTGGACATTAACTCAGAAAAATGTAACACAAGAGAGTGGGAGGATCCTCCAAAGATAATATCATCCACATAAATTTGCACCACAAGAAATTGATCATTTGAATGTTGAGTAAATAGAGTTTTATCAACTTTTCCCATCTCAAAATTATGATGAAGCAAGAAACCTTTTAATCTATCATACCAAGCACGAGGGGCTTGTTTTAATCCATAAAGAGCTTTTGACAAACGATATACATGATTAGGAAATTTTTCATTTTCAAAGCCAGGAGGTTGTTTCACAAAAACTTCTTCTTCTATAAAACCGTTTAGAAAAGCACTTTTCACATCCATTTGAAATAACTTAAAACCTTTTGAAGCTGCAAAAGCCAAGAGGATGCGAATAGCTTCTAAACGAGCAACAGGAGCAAATGTTTCATCAAAATCAATTCCTTCAAGTTGAGAATAACCTTGAGCTACAAGTCTAGCTTTGTTTCTAACAATTATTCCATCTTCATTTAACTTGTTCTTAAAAACCCATTTTGTTCCAATAATGTTTTGATTTTTAGGAGGTTCCACTAAAGACCAAACTTTATTCCTTTCAAAGTTTTCTAACTCTTCATGCATCGCATCTACCCAAGAACTATCAGTTAAAGCATGAGTAATGTTCTTAGGTTCAAAATTTGCAACAAACGCAGAATGCATGCATAAAAGAGTTTGAGATGAATTAGAACGTGTCACCCTTTCATGAAGACTTCCAATAATTTGTTCAGGAGGATGGTTTTTAAAACAAGAAGGGAGGTCCAGCTTGTTTCAATGGCCGTGGGAGGTGTAGGAGAATCAAGTAGTAGTCACATCAATTGGTTCAGAACATCTTCCCGCTCGTAGGTATGAGCTCATCATCATCATTATCTTCATCATTTTCTTCAATCTTTTATCCAAAAAGATTGGCTCTAAATCTTCTCGTGAACCTGAAATGCTCGGGTCTAGCTCTGTGGCTAGCCTCATCAAAAGTAACATCACATGTCTCCAACAATTTGTTAGTCGATAAATCAAGTACACGATATCCACGAGAGTGCAACGAATAGCCAAGGAAAATACCATCCGCATTTATGAGCTTCGAATTTATCAAGATTTCCATGTTTAAGAATAAAGCATTTGCAACCAAACACTCGTAAGTGAGAAACAGATGGTTTACGATCAAATCTCGATTCATAAGATGTTTTACCAAGTAAAGCTCGAGATAGACCCTATTTGATATATAGCAAGCGTAAGAAATTGCCTCAAATTTCAAAATTTTCTTGAAGTGTTGTATTCATCTAGCATAGTTCTAGCCATTTGAATCAAAGTTCTATTTTTCCTTTCTACAACACCATTCTCGTGAGGGAGAATATGGCGAAGAAAATTGATGTTCAATCCCATTAGTTTCACAAAAAGATTTAAACAAGGCATTTTTGAATTCTCGTATCATTATCTGCTCTTATGGCTTTCAATGAGTTAGGCAATTCATTTATCAATCTCTTAATGAAGACATGAAAGAGTCCAAAAATCTCATCTTTTGAAGACAGAAAATGCACCCAAGAGTATCTCGAATAATCATCAACTATTACTAGAAAGTACCACTTACCTCCCACGATTGTACTTAGATGGTCCCATCAGATCCATGTGAAGAAGTTGACCAGGGCCGGTGGTCATTACAAGAGAGACAGGAGCATGAGGGTCTCCAACCATCTTACCATGTCGACAGGAAGCACAAACAATGTCTTTGCAAGATTTTAATTTTGGCAAGCCACGAATTAAGTCTAGACCACTCAATCTAGATAATGCATCAAAGCCCATGTGACCTAACCGACGATGCCAAAATTGAGATTTCTAGATTCTCAAGCAACAAAACAATGTGAACTTGAAGCATTGCTAAAATTTGCTATGAAAATTTTTCCAAGTCTAGATATCTCAAGAGTCAAGTTTCCAAGCATCGAGTACTCTACATGCATTTGGTTTAAAACTCACTTCAAAGTTTTCATCCAACAATTGAGATACGTATGTAAGGTTGAATTTTAGTTTAGACACCAAAGAGACATTCTTTAAAGTAAAGTGATCATTCACCTTCACAAGATTTTGCAATGACGCGCCCAGAGTAGCATCTCCAAAAGTGATCGCTTGCTCCCAGATGCTTTTGTTAGGAGGAGAACCAACTTGGGTTGCTGTCATGTGTTGGCAAGATCCTCGAATCAACAACCCAGATGTTCTCCTTCCTTCTCGTACTCACCTACATGTTATGAATGTAAGATGTTGAGGATTCAGCGCTGGGGTTAGAGAAATATGATTTAGGTATCCAAAGACTGAATCACTCGACGAGGAGGTGATCGTGACAAAAGCTTGTGAATGCAAAGTAGATGAATTTCCAGTAATTTTGTTTGCTTTCACTAGCGGAACATGTGGAGAAATGATACGTGTTTGTCTAAAGTTAGACTTAGCCTTTGAATTTTCCTTTCTCTGTTGTTTGGCTAGTCTAAAACAAAAATTCATCAAATGACCATCTTTTCCACAATGAGTGCAATTGTACTTAACAAATGGTTTGACTTTAGAAGGTAGCAACATTTGTATTCATCATAGTAGAAGATAAAATTCCAGCAGATTTGAAGACAGTTTTCTCAGGTTCTTTGACAATTTTAAACTTTCCACTTTCAAGAGTTTTAACAATAGTAGGAGCATATGATTTGTGATGAACGTAAGGATCAAAACCTAAACCTTTGTGATGAGTGCTGACTCTTGATTGATCCAAAATCATATTTAGATTTTTCTTTCCTTTAGTAAAACGTTCTAAAGACTTTTCCAAGTAATCAATTTTTCGAGAGAGTGTTAAACAATTATTACAGGAAACATCTACTTTTTCTTTTTGCTTGCGACAAGTTGAGCATGAAAGAACTTCATGTGTAAGCAAATCATTAAACAATTGAGTAATCTTAGCATCTGCATCATGCAACTTCAATTCTAGTATGGGACATTTAGAACAAGAAGTTTGTCAATGTGAACCAGCAGGAGAGCATCCAACATTTTTCACAAGTTTTTCATTTTTCAATTGTTTGGCATAAACTTGTTCTAGTTTAATCATATGTTCCTCTTTTAGAGATTTAATTTCAAATTTGAGATCTAAGCAAGAATCACATGTCTTTTCGTAATTTGAATTTCTAAGATCAAAGTTTTCAGTTTTCAGATGGATAGATCTTTCTCTAAGTTTTTATTTTTGAGTGAAGATTTTCTTAAAGATTTTCTCAATATGACTAAAACTTCACAAAGCTCATCATACGAAGGTATTACCTCATCATCGCCGCTGGAGGTGCTATCGTTGTCACTAGAATCACTAGTGTTCCTTTCGCCATGAAGCACAAACCGTGAAATCTTTCTCGCTCACCTTCGCTTGCTTCGCTTCCTTCTCATCGCCGCCTGAATCATCAATGTCGCTTAAGTCTAAGCGACCAATTGCCGCCAAGACTTTGTTGAGCATCTTCTTTGTCCGTTGCTTATTTTTGTCCTTGCTCTCTTTTGGCCTAAGGACTTGGAGGAGTTGCTTTGCTCCTTCTCCTCTTTATCTTTGTTCTTGAAACAGCTTAGCACGGATGTGCCCGGCCTTGCCGCAGCTTGTAGCAGTGGATGGAGGCTCCTCTTCTCTCCCTTGATCTCATGTAAGCTGCATTGACACGCTTGGAAAGAAGAGCAAGTGTATCTTCTCGGTATTTGATCTAGCTGCTCATCACTAAGAGCACTCAAAGCAAAGAATGGAATATGATGATGAAGAACTAGTAGCATTGTCATATGAAGAATTAGCATTAAGAGCCATAGAGTTATCATTGGAAGTTCTTGAAACAATGTCTATCTCAAAAGTCTTGAGACTAGAATATAGTTTATCCAAAGTCATTTCACTCATCTTATGAGCTTCCCTAAAAGCAATACTTTCATTTGCCGATTTTAAGATCAAGAGATGATATGAAATGTCTAGCATTTTCAGAGTCAAGGTACTTTACATCTACAGCTCTAAGATTGTTTAAGATTCGTTAAGCGAGCAAAACAATCATCTAGAGATTCTCCAGAGTTCATTTCAAATCTAGTGTATTCCTTTTAAATTGATCTTGCCTAGCTTCTTTTACAGAGTCTGCCCTCATGATAATCTTGAAGAGATTTCCAAATTTCATGAGCAAGTGAGTAAATGACAGACTCTATCGAATTCTTTTCTAGCAAGTCCTTGAAGCAATATGTTTCTAGCTCTATTATTGTTTTCAACATCTTTTTCAAACTCGATTTTATCAATATCATCATTAGAAGGAAGCTCGTATGAAATTTTTACCTTGCGCCAAATCGCATTACCTTGAGCTTGAAGATATGCAATATTCGATCCGCCCGATTGGGAAGTCTGTGCCATCGAAGATCGGCGGTTTGTTCGAGTATTTCTCTGTTGCCATAACTTACCGTTTTACTAATCACCTGTTAAGATGGTTTAGTAGAGCCTCGCTCTGATACCACTTGTAGGACCGAGTAGGCAACTAGAGGGGGGGTGAATAGATGCCGAATAAAATTCAAATATTTCTTTCGGAAAATTAAAGACCCCTAAATAGCGGAAGAATATCTAATATTGTAGAGATCAAAACCCTAGATTAATTAGCGAGACAAGTCGAACAAAAATCAAAACTAGTTCTATCAAAAAAATCGAACAAACCTTCTAATCAAGAATCAAAGCAAAAAAAAATAAGAGAATATTGCATAAACTTATCTTTTTATTCCAAAGCCATCTTCAACAAGATGACACCAAAAAAAAAACTTCTAATCTTCAATGATTAGAAAACCCTAAACAAAATCTCTAATCTCACAAGATTAGAAAACCCTAAACAAACTAAAGAGAGCACAAAAGATTTTCTTTGTTGTAGGCACCTTTTGCTTCTTACCCTTTGCATTGGATGAGTTCTAAGCCCCTAGAACCCTCTATTTAAAGGACAAGAGAACAGGAATCCTTTTTCTATTCTTCATCTTCACGTTGACTCGAACACAGCTTGCACCGGCCCTTCTCCATGTGCTAGCCGACTTGCACTCGAAAGAAAACAGCAACTCGGATTGTACTCACGGCAGCCTGCTATTTTCCACCCTCCACTCGGATTATCACCTGCCGACCAAACCTCCTTGCCGGCTCAACTTCATGCAGACTCGGACACGGCAACGGCTGGCTTCTGATACTCACGCACACATGCAAGTAGTACTCACACACACCACGCATGCAGCAAGCACACACACATGCTCCATGCACACACACTATGCACATGCACACACACACATGCATGCACTCACGCACACACACTATGCACATGCACACAAACACACAAACAATTTCCGAGCCCAAGTCCGCGACTTGACTCACATTAATCCATACAACCACTAAATAATCAAACCACTTTCAAATCTTATCAAATAATCAAATCAATTTCAACTCTTTTCAAATACTCATCATCAAAAACAATTGGATCAAAAACAATGATCCTTCACCATCATTTAAAGGTACCCTTCCTTTTGAGCTTATCCTACTGGTGTCAGTGTTTTTCAATGCCCTTCTTCATATCTTCTCCATTTTTAGGGGGCTGTACTCGCTTCAGAAATATCGCGTCGATTTCGAACGTACTTGGGTCAGTTTAACAAGGGGGTCAAGGATTGCGATGCCGCGAAAGAACGGGTAGTGGAACTAGAGGCGGAGAAGGCTAATCTTTCAAGGGCACTTCAGGACTCTGAGGACTCGTTGGTCAAGGTGCAGGCTGAAGCATCCCAAAGTCGGGATTTGGCTGCAAAAAATGCAGAGCTCGAGGGGGTGATTTCCCTCATGAGGGACCGTCTCGCCGAGGAGGAGCGAGCCCGCATGGCGGCGGAGCGAAACGAGAAGAAGAAGGATGATCGAATAGAGGAGTTGAAAAACCTATTGGTGGTTGCGGAAGAGGGCAAGAACATGTTGAAGAAGCAAGTGGAGGAATTCCTCTCAACTCGCAACGGCGCTGGCGAGGTTCAAGCTCATCTTCGTAACGCGCAACGAGCGGAGGAGCGCCACAACGTGGTTCGTAAGGAATTGGAATCCGTTGTCTCGGGATTCACGGGCTACAGAGGCCTTCCTTCAAGCAGCCTCCTCGGTTCGGTATTGATGCAGCCCGAGTCGTATTCCCTCCTCCACTGGAAGCTGTCTCCTTCCTTGAGAAATCTACTAAGATTTTTGGGGATTCAGCTACCGACCTTCGGCGACATCGCGAGGCCGGGCTCCGCCAAACGGCTCGCTTATTGGAGGCAAAAGGATGTACTCATATACGTGAGCACTTCGGTTTCTCTTCTTGCTCCGTTGTTACCAGGGTTCGAGATATCCCTTCGCCGGTGAAGCCTTCCTCCGCCGCCTCTCGGCTATCGTCAAGCTTTATGTCAGATTTCGAAGCAGACGGGAGCCCACGGCAAGGGAGTTTGCAAGGCCGAGCTCGTCGTAATGCGCGACTCGAGGAAAGGCAAAGAGAAGCCGCCTCCTTCTTAGTTTGTGTATCTTTGTGTGAGGGAATTTTTGTTGACACTGAAAGTTAAATTACCCATTTCATCAAATGATCATGCATGTTTGTTCGCTTCCACGGGTCCCTTCGTCCAAAAAGCGTTTAGCTTCTCCCGACGGAGACCAAACGCCGATGTGCAGTATTAGCGGGACTTAATGATTCAAAGTGAACTTCTGGGACGTGTGGACGCTGGGCTTCCCTGCTCCTATTTAACTCTGGCTTTTTTCTCCTCCCTCGCCCACCTTGTTAGTAGACGATCACTCTCTATCCTTTTTCTCCTTTGCTTTTTCGATGGCCGACATCCCCGAGGAAGCCATGGAAGAAGACCTTATTTTTGCCGACTTGGATGAGGGGCCGCCTGTAGCAGAGATCCCACCTCTGCTGGGGGAGGAGGGAGCCCCTAACATGGTTCTTGATCTTCTGGAGGGCGCTCTCGCTCCCAGGGGTCTTCCAGTCGCCCACGATCTCGAGGCCTTCATTGAAGGTATATGGGCGGATTTCGACATGATAATGGCTGCAGAGGAGACCCTTGCCAGAGACCTCGCCAACCTCGACATACTGATCGGGATGGTGCCGCGGCTGCTGGAAGCCAAGGATGCCCTCACGGAAGCCGTGACGCGTGCTCACCACGTCTAAGTCCGCCTTGTCTCATATAGAAGTTTCTGTTGGATTTCCATATCATGTATGATTGGGGTGTTATTATGTAACTCCCAACAGGGGATTTTTACTTATAACTGTTCTTTGTCCTCTCTGTTTGAATTCCTTCCGATCTTGCATTCTTAGCTTCTTATCGTGCCTTGATTAGTAGTCGTGAAATGGCCTCGTATAGTCGCATAACGCGTAAGCACCCTCTCTTTCCTTGCCGAGGGAACGACGGGATGCCGGCTTGGGCGTATTTTCTTAATGACTTGGCTAGTGTAATACGGTGTGTTCTCCGGTCCTTCGGAGCGAAGGTGAGGTCGGCACTTTCACCCGTACGTTTATTTCGTGAATAGATGAACCTGGGCAGCGAACGAATTGTAGTGTCGGTGTGACTAACTATCCACGAATTCTTACCCGGCACGAGGCAACGGGTCTCCGTAGCGAGGGATGGGTGGGACTTTTGCCCGACCAAGCATCCGCGAACTCCTACCCGGCGCGAGGCAACGGGTCTCCGGAGCGAGGGATGGGTGGGACTTTTGCCCGACCAAGCATCCGCGAATTCCTACCCGGCGCGAGGCAACGGGTCTCCGGAGCGAGGGATGGGTGGGACTTTTGCCCGACCAAGCATCCGCGAACTCCTACCCGGCGCGAGGCAACGGGTCTCCGGAGCGAGGGATGGGTGGGACTTTTGCCCGACCAAGCATCCGCGTACTCCTACCCGGCGCGAGGAAACGAGTCTCCTGAGCGAGGATGGGTGGGACTTTTGTCCGACCAAGCATCCGCGAATTCCTACCCGGCGCGAGGCAACGGGTCCCCTGTGCGAGGGATGGGTGGGACTTTTGCCCGACCAAGCATCCGCTAACTCCTACCCGGCGCGAGGCAACGGGTCTCCGGAGCGAGGGATGGGTGGGACTTTTGCCCGACCAAGCATCCGCGAACTCACAACAGGTTTCTTGATTTGAATCCTGGAGAATATGAAGATGGCTCGAACTCGCAATGTCTCTCTATTATTTTATTGATAAGGATCGGTACATTTTTTTCCTTCGGATTCCATCACCTACGGGTAAAATTTTTTGAGTGCGTCGGTATTCCATGTCCGTGGTATCTCTTCTCCGTTGGGGGTAATGAGCTTATGCGCACTCTTCGCATTGCTGACTCTTGGATGATGTATGGTCCCTCCCACATCGTTTCCAGCTTCGCGAAGGCCGGGGCGGCCCGCTTGAGCACCATGTCCCCAGGGTGTATTTCACGTTTCTTCACCTTCTTGTTGAAGCTTCGAGTGGACGCCTCCGCATAGGCTTTCATGGTCTTTAAGGCTTGAAGCTTGTGTTCTTCCTCTAGATCACACGTGATGTCGATTGCCTCATGGGTCGGGGCTTTAATTACTCGTAAGGATTTTGCACAGATCTCCGCGGGTGAAACGGCTTCCTCCCCGAAAAGGAGGCGGAAGGGGGAGAACCCGCCGCTCTTGAGGCCGGGCGCGGGTTGCCCATAAGACGTGAT
The DNA here is from genome assembly GCA_036346355.1 of Rhipidocladum racemiflorum. Classification (NCBI taxonomy): domain Eukaryota; kingdom Viridiplantae; phylum Streptophyta; class Magnoliopsida; order Poales; family Poaceae; genus Rhipidocladum; species Rhipidocladum racemiflorum. Next base: position 27,187,840 of record CM070586.1, read on the forward strand.
CCAAATTGCTCGGGCCAAAGCCCCTTCTTAGAGCCATAAAGCCTTTTTTTTATGCCATCAAGAAGTAACCCGTTCGCCCGTTCCACCGCCCCATTCGACTGAGGATGACCCACTGAGGCGAAGCAGATCTTTGTCCCGAGATTGTCACAGTAATCGCGGAATTTCCAGGAGTCGAATTGAGTCCCATTGTCGGTCACGATCCGTAAGGGACCCCAGACGGGCAGATAATCGCTTTCCATAGAAATTTGACGGCGCCTTCGCGTTATCTTCGCAATCGGCTCGCCTCGATCCAAGCGGAGAAGTAATCGATGGCGACGATTACGAATCAAGGTTTGCTCGGGCTTTAGGAAGCGCCCTAACAATATCTATTCCCCACTTGGCGAAGGGCCAGACCGGGGTACCGTGATGCAGCTCATTGGGCGGCCCTCGCTTGCTTGGTCATCCATTGGCACGCATGATGTTGTCGGACCAGTGCTCCGCATCTTGCAACGCCAAGGCCGAGAGCCCCATCCGAATAACTTTCTCACGAGATTCCTAGGGGCCTGGTGTGCCCGCACTCTCCTCAGGCGCTTCAAGTAAAGCTTGAACTCCTTCTTCTCGCGAAATGCAGCAGAGCCATGGAGCGCAGAGGCCGCTACGGAATAGGAGGCCGTTGATGATGGCGATTTCTTTGCTCGCTTTTCGACGCGCCGCCGTGCTCTCCTCGTCTGCAAAACTCCTCCAGGAGGTAGTTGTATATCTCATTCCTCCGGCTTCACCGGCCGCTCGAATGATGAGATTTATCTCGGGAAGGAATGGAGGGGTGCGAAGTATCTCAAGAAGATTGTCGAAGGTAGACTTCCTCCTGGTGGCTGCGATCTTGGCTAGCTCGTCGGCGCGTTCATTTTGGGACCTGGGAATTGCATTAACGGTGAACCCAGTGAAACCCTTTTCCATTGTTCGGACCATCTCGACGTACTTCTGGAGCTGTTCATCCTTCACTTGATATTCTTTGGTGATGTGCCCCTGAATGAGTTTTCGAGCCTGTATATTATCGCCTTTCGCTCCCATGATCTTTGCTTTTCTCGATACCCAATAATAGCGCTTCATACTCGGCTATATTGTTGGTTGAAGGAAATTCCACTTGCTGCGAACTCCACTTTTTCTCCGCTGGTGTGTGTATCACCGCCGCTATTCCCGCCTCCACTCGCCCCAAGATCCGTCGGAGTTGATGGACCACATTGTTGGAGTTTGGTTGTTCTCCGGGTCAAAGTCCATTCTACCATGAAATCGACGAGGGCTTGGCTTTTGATTGCCGTGGCGAGGAATTATGGTTAATTCAAAGGAGCTAGCTCGACCGCCCACTTGCCGATGCGCCAAAGGCTTTCCCTGTTGAAGAGCATAGACCCTAGAGGATAGGTAGTTGGCACCTTGATGCGGTTGGCCTGAAAATAATGCCGAGCTTTCGAGACGCCATTAACAGAGCGTATGCCGCTTTTTCCATTTCCGAGTATCGTAGCTTCGCTTCCTTGAGGGCTTCAGAGATTTAAGTAGATCGGCTGTTGTTTGGCGCCTAGGGGCCGCACTAACACAGCGCTTACGGCCGAGGGGCTAGTCGCTAGATATAATGTAAGCTCCTCACCTTGCTTCGACTTTGTAGGACAGGGATTTCCACGAGACTGCTTCAAATCGTCGGCGCGTTGGCATTCCTCGTCTGCATTTAAACTATCGCTTGTGCGCAAGGCTTTAAAGATCGCAAACTTTCGCCCGCTGGATTTTGGCAGAATCGGCTAAGTCGCTTATCCGCCCCGCCAACCTTTGTACTTCCTTTAGACTTCTTGGAGGAGCCATGTCTTGTATGGCCCTTATCTTTCTCGGTTCGCCTCAATGCCTCGTTGGGAGACTAGGAAACCTAGCAACTTCCTCAAGGCCCACGCCGAAAACACATTTTGACGGGTTAAGCTTTACCTTTCCTTTTATCAAATTTCGAAGTTTCCTGAGATCCCCGATGTGATCTTCTTTCTTCTCACTTTTGACAATGATATCGCCAACGTAGGCTTCCACATTTCTTCCCAACCGATCGCGAAGATCTTCGTGATGAGTCGAGCGAAGGTAGCACTGCGTTTTTGAGCCCGGAAGGCATCCGCATCGGGCAATAGGTACCGAAGGGAGTAACGAATGCTGTCTTGTCTTCGTCTCCTTCTTGCATATAGATTTGGTGATAACCGGAGTACGCGTCAAGGAAGCTCATCCTTTCTGACCCGGAGGTTGAATCAACCAGCTGGTCGATGCGGGGCAGGGGGAAGTCATCTTTTGGGCATGCTTTGTTTAAGTCAGTGAAGTCGATGCACATCCTCCATGCCCCGCTAGCCTTCTTGACTAGGACGATGTTGGCCAGCCACTCCGGGTATCGGGTTTCGCGGATGATTCCCGCCTGGAGCAGTTTAGTCACTTCCACCTTCGCAGCTTCTTGTCTTTCTGCTGCAAGTTTTCTCAATTTCTGCTTCCTAGGCTTCACGCTTGGATTAATAGCGAGAGCATGTTCGATAGTTTCTCTCGGGACGCCCGGAAGGTCTTCAGGCCCCCATGCGAACACGGTTTCATATTCCTGGAGAAGCAGCATCAAGTGTTTTTCCTCCTCTGGAGACAACATGGCGCCGAGGCTTACTGTCTTGCTGCTTCCTGGCCTGAGCGGTATCCGTTGGGTTTCTCCCTGGGGTTGTGGTTTAGGAGCCACCGTGGTGATTGCGTGCACGACGATCTAGCTCAGTAATGCGGACGTGTTTGACTTGAGGTGGGTTCTCCATATCTATCTTCCTCGCCAAGGCTTGGTCTCCTCGCACCGTGATGACACCATCTTCGGAGGGAATTTTCATGCATAGGAAACCGTGATGAATTATGGCCCCCATGGTTGTCAACGAGCCCCTGCCTAGGATCGCATTGTATTGGAATGGCATGTCTACCACATCGAATGTGACACGACTCGTGACGCTGGCTTGTGGCGCCGCGAATGTGACTTCAAGCTCCAGCTGTGCCCTGAGTGCTGACCGTGCTTCCTCCAAAACCCATCAACGGCACTTCCGATTTTTTCAACCGATCTTGTGGAATCATCATTTGTTGGAAAGCCTTCATGGATAGTATGTCCGCAGCGCTCCCTCCATCTACCAATACTCGACGTACTTCGCAGTCGGCGATAATGGCGGTTATTACCAAGGAATCTTGGTGCGGGAAGTGTACCCCCGTGGCGTCCTCCTGTGTGAATGTGATTGGCTCGCATTTTACCGGAGGAAGGGTGGCGGGGTAATCGCAATGTGGTTAATTTGTCGCGTAAGCATTCCTCTGTCTTTTTGACGAGAGATGTGATGAGGAGCCCCCCGCAATGACGTTGATAATGCGACGAAGATGATTCATTCCTACTCGAGGAAAGGGGTGTTGTCGTCCAACAGGAGGTGCTTCCGGCGGCGCAGGATGCGTCTTGACTTCTTTCGCTTTCGCCTCGAACCGCCGATATCCGTTGATCACTTTGCATTGGATGGTGTCATGAGTGATATTTTCCCGTGATATTCACGGTAAGTACCGCCGGGTTCTGTCCCTTCCTTCTTGTTAACTCGGCTTCCTCGCCTTGCTTTCCTCGGCTGGGGGTGGTCTCGCTCTCTCTTTGCTCTTCTAGCCTGTCGCCCGTGGCTTGCCGATTTCTTGGTTTTTCAATGTGGTGGATTCTCCTCCTTTCATCTCTTCTTCCAGGCTCTTGGTATCGTTCCCTCATTTTTGGATTGGGAGGGAGGTCCTTCCCTCGCTCTCTCTTGCGCGGGGCGAATTCTTGATTCTCCTGTTGGGGTCCGCCTTCCCTTCGGAAGTTGTCTTCCTCCGCCCAGATTCCTCATCTTCGCAAAGAGTTCTTCCACCGTGACGTACTTCTCTTACGAGCGAGCCTTTCCGCTAACGGTCCCTGTAGCAGCCGCAACGTGCCGCATTGATGATAGTGGTGTCGCTACTCCTCGTACTTGGCACTTAATCCGGAGAAACGCTGAAGTAACTTTTAAGGGTTTCTTCGCTGTCTGACCGCAAATAGGTCGCTTTCCTCTTTCATTCCGTCGAAATTACCCTGGAAGTTGCCTTCAAGCTTGCATCGGAGTTGCGGCCAACAGGTGATTGACCGGGGCTCCAGCGAAGAGTACCAGGACAAGGCTATGCCTTCGAGGGCTAGAAGGAGCCCCTTTGCCTTGATATCATCATCTCCTCCCGCGGCTTCAATCGCCGTATCATAAACGCGAAGGAACTCCCTTGGGTCCGTCCGACCATCATATGGCTTAACGGTGGGAAATTTGAAGCTTCCCGGGGAGGGCCATTTTTTGGTCCGTAGGCGGGTGCTGAGGGGGTTTGGATCGTGGTCTTCCCTGTGTGCCGTCGCAACCGCCGGAGATAGCACCTCACGGCTCGGGCTTTCATCTTGTGATTCGTATTGACCCCGTCGCCGATAGTCCTTGCAAATGCTTCAACTCTGCCATGAGTTGCTCGTTGGCTTCCATCAGAGCCCGCACGTTGGGGTCAATCTCCTCCTGAGCTCCGGTTCCTTCTCCATGGATTTCTTCGTTTCCATGGGTCTTTTGGCGATGAGCTGGATGCGTCGACACTTCCGCCGCTTCTCCTCCTGGTGTCGAAACCGCTCGACTGCCGTCGGGAGGCCGTCGTTTGGGGGCTCGCTTGCGCACGGCCACCGGAGTCTGTGGAGGTAAAGTTCCCGCCATGTTTCGGGCTTCTGTTGCGGCTGGCATACGCATCTCGTCATCTAGAAGTCGAGGGGGATCTCCAGATTGGCTTCTCGCACGCCGTCTTTATTCTTCTCGCTCCGCCGTTGTCGCCCCTTGGATATTGCCTCCTTTCCTTTCTTTGGTGGCATGGTTGCAGGAAACTTACCCTTGGGCTTGATCGGCAAAGCGGTGGTTTCACCTTGCGGTTAGGGTTCCCCACTGACGCGCCAGGTGGTTTCGTGGAACCACCGGTCTCTTTCTCTCTTCCTCTTCGTCGGATCAAGCTTTCTTGTTTTTCGGGAACCCGCCTCTCCTCTTTCTTCTTTTTTCTTTTATAGGGCAGGCCTGAGGACATGCACATACCGGGTCGGCCTTCTTCTTCCTTCCTGGTTCTTGCTAAGGACTAACTTGACTTTTCCTTGAGTCACTCCCCTTTATTGGGTTTTTGCCCTCTATTTATATACCCTTTGTAGGGGTTCAACGGGGATTTCGCTTATAGTAGGGTCTCAGATTAGCCTGACACTTCCTGGCGTACTAGGGAGGGGTTGTTGGGGGGTGTCAGATCTTGGTAGTTCGTGCTATGTTTGCGCCGGAAGGAGACATAGCCGAGGGGAGTTTCCTCCGTTTTCCTCCCTCGCTACGGAGGGGAACTTCCTCTCGTCGCGGAGGGGGCGGTCTTTATTCTTTTTAGCCTTTTACCGGGGGATGATCTCCTAAGGCAAGGACTTATGGCTTTATCGAAGGGAGAGGTTGCCGTTTATAAATCCGTTCACGTGGGCCAGTAGATACGGGGGCTTCGTTTAGCTAGCCGAGGGGAGGGATGAGCATGGCTGGTCCACCACACCTAGCACATACATACTTAACACATCGAGATGTCTCATCACACATACACATATGAACATAACTTAAAGTAGATTGGCGGTTATTACAAACGCTTAGGTTACAAGTTCAGGGCCGACCGGCCAAATATACAACAAAAGAGAGTAAGGTTCAGCAGAAGAAGCATAAGTCCAAAAGAAAGGCTTCGGAATGCCACCCATAACCCAAAAAGGCATCCTACTGGGGAAAGTCCCAGTTCAACCATCAAAGACGTCGTTTGCCCCCGAATCGTAGTAAGTATCGTCAGGAGCATCGTCATTACCTTCCTCTAAGCATTTTTAAGTAGAGCAAACGGTGAGTACACGTATGTACTCGCAAAACTTTACTATATGGAAGTAATTATACATGTTAGGCTATTCAATGGATGAAAGCTTCTACTCTAGGTTTGAATTTCAGCAAAAAGCAACTTTTATTTGTAACCATGCAATTGTTAAACATCGATAACATTTGAAATGAGCATTTGATTAGAAGCTATAAGTAGCATATAAGTATTTGAACAATCATTCATGACCCTCCATGGCCATAAACAATATCCGAAACATAACCAACCCACCAATGTCTTACACCAACACACTAAACCACCATTTTCTAAGTCATTTTGCAAAACCAAAACACTATACTTGACATTATGTTTTCAAGCCGCTCGTGACCGTGAGCACGGCTAATTGATTAGATTTAAATCTCTGCAAAGAGTGTACACTTTATTCACATGACATATTCTAGCAATCATGTCAACCATGCCACGCGATATGCAAGTACCCGTTTTGCTAGACTATGACAAAACTCTTCAACTAGCTAAAGCCTAACCTTGCACTAGCCCGAGTATGACCTGTCCTTGCTATGGCGGCAGAATTTCAACAGTTACGATGGTCTCGCTAGTCATCGACCTCGTTCTCCCCATAGCAAGGCATACTCGTTGTATCAGGTCACTTACTCCCAACACCTCGGTGAGGGGAGCGCCCTCGAACGACACCACTTACTTGGTTCGTCCTACTCTTCTGCCTATCGACGTGCAAGATTAAAACTTCATCTAGCTTACTAAGTTAAGGCTATCCCATACTAGCACATGTGGTTGCACCAATTAACTCAGTTAATAGTATCAAGTTCAGTCCTTAGGTTGACTCAGGTGAGTATCTCCCCCTATCTACGTGCAATTACCAATTCCAAACAATACCAATTCATTCCCTTGTACCGTACAAGTGGCCGCTTGTACAGTGCAAGGCAACCCATTGCACTTTCAGTTTAAACATAACTCACCTGGGTCTAAAACATAATTTTATTTCCATTTTTAACCACATACCAGTATCCTTTACTACCATTTTCAACATTTGCAAAGTTTCATAAGGATTCAAGCCTAACATTCTACCCAACTAAAGCATGGCTAAACTGTGAGGAGCCGCCCAGACCGTCCTCGGGTTATTTGAATGCCCTGTCGCTCTCGTCGGATTTTGTAACACCCCAAAATTTTGCTTTTCTTAAATTCATGTGTGATTTGGCACTTTGGTGAATTTTTGGAATTTTCTGGAATTTATTTGGATTTATTTGGAATTTATTTGAATTTATTCCATTTTGAAATAATTAAAGAATTTAATTTTGCAAATAAAATTTTGTTGGAAATATTTTATTTGAGTCCAAAATGATCCAAAATATTTTCCAGAATTTTTCCGAATTTTTCTCGAGTCTTTGCTATTTTTAATGAATTAAATGAATTACTGGGAATTATTTTAAATATTAAATCGCTGGAAAATCAAACCGAGTCGGTTACTGTTCATCCGACCGAGCCCGAGTCAGACTCGAGTTCGAGTCCGACCCGAGCCACGTGACTCGACCGAACCCACTCCTAAACCTAATCAATCCCAACCGGTGGATCAAGATCCAACGGCTGAGATCCGCCTGCACGGCTCGAGCCGTGATCCGCCCGGATCCGATCGCGCCGCGTGATCGTGGCCGTTGATCGTGCACGCGGACGGCCGAGCGCCGTTGCCTCCGCCGAGTCCGAGCCGACTCACCGCGCGCCCGCCGCCGTAGAATTAGGTTTCCGCCTCGGCACGAACGCCGAGGCTATTTAAAGCGTGAGACGCCCCCCGAGGTTGCCTCGCCCTTGCGCACCGTTCCCGAGCCATCTCGCCTGAGCCGCCGCTGCTTTGCCCGTGACGCGTTTCGCCGGAGTTGTAGCCCTGCGGCGCAGCGGTTGAACGCCGATTCCGCCGCCGTCCGTTGTCTTCCGCCGAGAAGGAGCCTGTGTCCGAACCACCGTGACGAGACGCACCCGGGAAGGATTCATCTCGCCGAGCAACCCCGAACGCCGGCCGGGCTCGCCGTGCCGTTTTCGCCTCCGGTGCCTAAGCCTCGCCGCGCTTATCGCGGACTTCGCGAGTTTTGGCGGAACCGCCGATCCAGACGGACGGTTGAGGTGAGTTCACGTGTCCCCAACCCGATTGGATCCGACCGCTGGATCAAGATCCAACGGTTCACAATTGCCACGCGTCGTAGTAGTGTTATTATAGGATTAGATCCGACCGTCCGATCTAAATCGAACGCCCACGATCGACGAGTAGTTTCAACGCGTGTTAACCCTGGATCTAATCCGCGCCGCTGATTTTCAAACCAACGGCCGTGATTGCGCCACATGTCGGGAAGTTGGACCGACGCGTCGCCAGACGCTGGCAGTGGCAGCACCGACACGCTGGGCCCGCGTGTCGGCCGATCGCACTGCCGTGACGCTATCCATGACGCCATCGGTGGACTCCACTGCCGCCACTGCGGTCGAGCCCCGCCGACGCCAAAGAATGACGCCATCCGAGTGGTCCCACATGTCGGCCTCACATGGAGCCGTGGACCGGTCCACTGTGAGACCCGAGCCGAAAGGCGTGGACCGAGTCCATGGACCGCTGACGCCAGCCAACCAATCAGAGGCTGCCACGTGTCCATGCCGACGCAATAATTAAATTCAAAAGAAAATGATTTATTAATTCGAAATATTGATTCAAATTTAGATTCAAACTTCAAACGCTTATAACTTTTATGCTTCAACTCCGATTTGAGTGATTCAAATTTCTAAATTTGTATAAAATTGAGATCTACCTAAATATGAATTTTATTTAATTTTTGGACTAAAGTTTTTCTCTGCAAAATTATTTAAATGATTATTTAAACTTTAAATAATCATAACTTTTATGCCTTAACTCCGAATTTGATTTATTCCAGTTTCTAAAAATCCACAAAATTATGTTCTTTCTGTTTATGGATTTTATTTGGATGTTTGGGCACTTTTTGCCTATTGTTTATTTGTGTATTTGCTATTTGCACGCTTTTACGAGTAGACGTTGAAGTGCCTAAGGATTCAAGGAGAAGTATTGACTCAGATCCAACTCAAGACCAAGAGCAAGTACTTTTTGAAGGCAAGTTGTGCTTTGACCATGTTGATCCTATTTCGAAATCTATTTTGATTTAAACTATTGCATGCTAGTTCAATTAAGAAAATACTTTGTTTAAACATGGGGGTTAGATAAGTACCAATTTGTCGTATGACACCTTGATTATTTAAGTATGTGCCATGACCCTTGTCACCCTAGTTGTGGTTTACTAGTTGGACATTATTAAATTGCCAACATGGGTTTAGACCGCTGTAGTATAACGCTTAGACTCACTACGTGCTCATAACCTGATTTTGGATAATCAAATGTTAATATTGACTTAATGATATATTGAACCTGTTTTGGAAAAGTATCATGTGATGTTGATGGCACGTGGTGCATGGTAATCAACTGGGGTTTGATAAACAGTTTTCGACCGGGCATGTGGCAAAGAGTAATCAGGTGGGCCAGTTGTGGCATTGGGAGTGTTGTTTTGGTTTTTCGGGTAGTCTTGCCCTGGTCACCCTAAGGACTTAACCTTGCAAGCCTTTGAATTGGGTCTAACGTGCAACCACATGTCCAGAATGGGACGGACCTAGTTGACTAAGTTGCTAATAACGCATTTGTGGGACCTCGTGGAGGTCAACTACACCCTTTGTGTAAGTTGTACGGAGCGTCATCGGCCGAGGCCAGGTACCCATCTAACGGTTGATTGGCCTAGACTTCGCCTTAGCGAAGGGAAGGGTTAGTGCGCATTAACCGGGGAGGACCACTTGTATTGTTAGAGGTTTCCGAAAGACTTTGTTACGGGAACTCGCCTTTGTGGTGTTTGACTGTATCTTGTGGGTAAAGTGCATAACCTCTGCAGAGTTTAGAATCTATTCGAATAGCCGTGTCCGCGGTATTGACATCGCCGAATTACAATAAGGGTTAGATTTTCTCAAAAATAACTTGGATTTGGAAAGTTGGGATGGTTTAATAATGAAGATGATGGAAATATGGTTTAGGATGGGGAAAAAGTTTATTAAACTTCTTGAAAAGTTATTTATGCTTTACTTATTTCTACTGCTTTCGAATCTACTTATATTATTTGTCAAATGTCATTTATCGCAAATATACCTTGAGCTATTCCTTTGTACTAAGCCATGCATATAGTATATTAGCTTGCATTCTGTGCATGACTTGCTGAGTACCAAGTACTCACCCTTGCCTCAACACAACATCAGTTGAAGAGGAGACTACGCCAGCTTTGGAGGAGGAACTCCAAGAGGATCCGTCTACTTAGGGAAGCGAGCCCACCGCTGCCTGTGGTATACTGGATGGCGCCACGAAGTTATTTGATTTTCCGCTGCTATTATTTTTCTCTGAATAAGTTCGCCTTGCGAGGCATATATTTGTAACTTGACCATAAGGTCGAGTAACCAGTTTGATTATTTAAATAAAGTACTTTTATGGTATCGATCGGTATGATTGTGATATTTACCGATGTTAAGACTGTGTGCACTAGCGCGTTCCTGGACTAGTGCTGAATACACAGAGGGTCCGGATTTGCAAATTCGGGGTCCCGACAGATTTGGAGGCTAGCAACGGGTCGCCGATGGTGCTCACAGTGCTAGCACCCAAGCCCAAGCGAGGCAACAAAGATGCAAATCGAATAACTCGACAACAATCCCGGTATTCCCCCGGTATGCGACCCTAAACTCGCCCAGGATTCCACATACCGGTTTCCAAGACCACATAAACTCAATTTGCGTAAAGGGGGCAACGAATGCGAAACTATAAAACCAAACGCAGCGCGGAAGCAAACACACACAAAAAGACAAACCCGACAACCACAACCAAAACCCAACGCAAGAACCACACAAAAACCAAACACCAACCCAATCCGAACACGAGGAACACTAAGACCCAAAATTCCACGAAAATTCGGCATGACCTTTTTGCAAACTACGGACATCCACTCAGCAGACAAGGAAACAGCAGTTGATATATATATCACAACCATAAACCAACATCAGAAGTAGTTCTAAGTACTCAACCACAAGACAGAGTTAAACATCTAACTCGACAACAAAAAGATATAGAACCGAAAGCGACACAAGTGTGGACGAACTAATTACACAACAAAAAAGAATTCATCCACAACAACAAAAATTTAAGCCTCTCCGGAAGTGTTCTGTCCCTGAACACTACTGGACGTGCGCGACGGGCTAAACAGCCTCTACTCGGTGCCCCGCCCGGACACCGAGAGGCAGTACGGGCAGAACTCACAACTGCCCAACTCCTCACCTGCAAAACAACAAAGCAGAAGCCTGAGTACAAAAGGTACTCGCAAGTCTTACTCGAGGTCCATATATGACCGACTCCAAAGGAGATGCATTTGGGTGTAGCAAAAGTAGGCATAAGGTATAAGTGCGGAAAGCTTAACATTTGTTGTATGGTTCTTTTACTAATCAGATTACCACATTTAAAGCGGTTATAAACAGCACCTACTTCGAGCATGAGTTGTGATCATCATCAATTAAAGCAACCACCACTTTTCAGATTAAGGCTCAAACCCAAAGGCGAACCACATATTCAAGTTATTTACTCGCAGGAAAAGTTTAGATCAAGCTTGCTCATATCCGAGAGCTCGGCAATTCGAATCGCTTAATTAAACATGCAGGGAAGCATTGATCACACGACATGTGCACGAAGGAACCTCATGTCAACCCCCTCCCATCCATACTTACTCGCCGAAGTACCCTCATGGGTCCGAAAACCTAGCACCCTCTCGAGTAGCCCAAGCCCGGCTTGGCCATTCGAGAGCCGGCCTAGGCCTCGCCCGCATCATCACGCCCAACCGCATGAGGTCGTAGTCCTTCGAGTAAGCATGAGATAAAACAGGGCTTACCCTACCATAATCAGGCATGTGACCAACCGAGGGTGCTCAATCCGTATCCTCCTTACGGCTCGGTCCTTAATTGGCACGGACGAGACCACGTTTGGATCTCCATACCCAAACAACCAACCTTCTCGCTCGCCCCACAAGTTTAACATTCTCAAAACCATTTGCCACCATTTTCCCATATCTCAACATGTATAAACATTTAATCTCGAGCGGCGGAACCCTCCACCACTCGGCCCATCCCGACCTCTAAGCAAAGCTAAGCATGATATGACTTAATTACCCATAAGCTAGCTTCAAGGACAGGATTAACAACATCAAGGAGTAAATGCAAAGAATTAGGATCTAACCTAACCTACGCTCAATTCCTAATGCTAATATTTAAGCAATCGAATAAGCAAGTTATTCTCCAAATTAAAATGATATACAGGTTAGATATGCATAGGAGCTTGCCTTGTGCTTCGCTATAAACCTCACCCTCTTGACTCCACGGCACCTCGTTTACCGCCACCGCGTCAACTCCTCAGCTAATCGTTTCGCTACACGATACATATGTATGAAATGAGATGTATGCGATGCATATGAGATGAATTATTCAATGTATAAACCATGGAAGTTTTAAAGGTGCAACAATCATCACAATTCACAACAATCGACATAGTGCTAACATTTACTTCAAACCTATAGAAAAATCTGAATTTAGCATCATACTCCACTAAACAAACACAACTTTGGAATGGCTAATTCCAAAATTGATTTTCTTGTATTCTAATGACCAAATTAGGATAATCTACGGTTATTACTCATTTAAACCCTTGGGACTTGGACTTAAAGTCCCCAAACTGAAATCTGAACCTCACATTCAAAAATCTGAATTTTTGAAATCTTTCAATTTCTGGGCAGATTGCAATACAAATGTCCATAAACAGGACACATACTCTTATTACTCAACTACACACTTAGCAAATGGATCTAAAGCCCCTAATCTGAACATTGAAGACAAAAACCGAAATTGGGGATTTTGAGTTTTTTTTTTTTTTTTAGAAATCTGGGCACTACTTCAAACCGGCATAACTTACTCCAAATTCATCCAAAATAAGCAAACAAATACATTTTTGAAATCTACACGAAATTCCCTACAAGTTCTCAAGCAAATTTTTTTTTTCCAAATTCGGCCTCCAATTAATTCTAATTCGCAGCTCAATATCCAATTCACCAATTTCGTCCATTTCGGACAGTCGAAACTAAAAACGGCATAACTTTCTAATGGAATGTCCAAATGGAGTGATTCCAGTTGGAGATGCTAGATAATTTCACCCTCTACAACTTCCTAAGCAAATGTAAACTCCAATTCGGCCTCTAAGTAGCTCGAATTAGCAGAAAACTGAGAGCCAAAAATCTGCCCGAAAATGACAGATTTTTCACTCAACCCTAACTTTGCTCCCACATCATTTCTCCTCACAACTAAGCATTAGAACTCCATGTATAGCATCTAGGGACCCCATGGAGGTAGATCCAAGTTTTGGGGAGGCTCTCACCTAGCTCATTCAAGAGATGACCATGGAGGGAGAGAGGAAGCTTGGAGGAGATGGGGGGGGGGGGCGGCCGGTTGGGGGAGCTGCTGGGGTGGGGTGCTCCGGTGGAGGAGGAGCAGGGGAGGTCGCCGGAGCTCGCCGCCGGTGGAGGAGGTGGCCGGTTGGAGGTGCTCCAATGGAGTGGATGTGTGGTGGAGGGAGGAAGAAGAGGACGTGAGCAGCTCACGATTTGGGAAAAAATGGGGATGAATTGGCTGCCACCCACACCACATAACCCACACTTTCATCTCCCCAAAATACCCCCAAGCAAACCAACCAAATTGGCTAAGTCCTCCAACACAAAACAACGCTAGATTCACTTTTTGAGCCAAGTTTAAAATTAGTGTTTGACACCGGATTGGCGAGATGACTCCACCACTATATAGAGAAATGTTTTTACTTCGCAACCATGTAACCCGCGCACTCTAGGTCATTATAGATTGCTAGTTACAAGGCTCCAAAGTTGGTTGAAAGTCACAAGTGCGGACTGAAATTTTTGGCTCTAAACTTTTGGTTAAGCTTGGGATACTCCTAAGTGGCAGTTTAGGACATTAACTGAAGCCAGGAATTGACCTTAAGAGCGGCTAAAACTTAATTGATGCGAAACGTAGTCGCTAGAATCGAATTCGAATTCGGGACCGTGACATAAACATAGTATTATGTATTGATAATAACCATCTTTCATTTCATAGCATGAATAATCCTGACCTAGGTTTTAACAAGGTTCCCATGTCAAGGTGATTACGGTAATCCCACAAGGTAGGAGCATAACTACCAAAACCCACAATATAGCAACTTTACAGAAATTAAACGCATGCATAGTAGTTTGATTAAAAAAACTAAACTTTGTAAAGTATGGGATCAACATGTTCAAAGGATGGTGCTTGCCTGTTTGCTCTTCTTCGATTGTTTTCGAAGGTAGTCTGGTCGTTATCAACGGACTCCGACACATCGTCAGCTACGCGTTCGAATGATAGAAACCGTGGCAAAAAGAAAATAAACATGAATCAAAATAGGGCAAAAGGAAATCAGATGGAAACAACCATTTAAGCCCAACAAAAGAACTAGCAGTTCCAGGAAGGATTCAATCAAGTGCTAGCATACTCGTTCTACACACAGCAGGTTAATTTTATGTATCTTAGCATTTAAACAATCGAATTCAGGAAGCTAAGATTGTTTGGATTAAAAGAAGTTCAGGACTAGCTACTTAAGCAATGTACTCTCTAAACATAAAACTTAGCCCTTTTACTCTAATAGGATTCAGATGCAAAGCAAGCTATTAATTAAATGTTTTTCTATAACATGGTAGTACACATAATGTAGTGTGATTTGGAGCTATCCTCCCTAACTTCTGCATTTAGACGAGTAGTTTTACGGATGATCGAAAAGGCCTAAAAGATCACATTTGCACATGAGTAAGGTTATGACTTACATGTTTAAATTGAGATAGCAACATGGTGAATGGTTCATTCAAATTCATAAATTGTCAAGGAAAACATATAAAGGTAACTTAGGGTTGGTTTAGCTACATTGCGAAGTCTATTTGCAAGGTTAATAGCTTACTTGAGCATGAAAGCCTTAATATTCCATTCTTCCATAATAAGCATGAATACGAATTTGATACTTACACATGTAAAACAGTGAGCAAGTCCTAATCAAAGTTATATAACAGCATGATCATGATATTTTAAGGCCCTAGGAACAAGTTTACATGCATTTGGATTAATATTGCACTAGTTAATAGCATTTTATTAACTATAGGCATTGAAACACAACTATGCTAACATTCAATATAGATCAAGTCTAAACTCAATTATGCTCACAAATTTGGAAAGTTTATAGACCAGAGATGCAAATGAAGTTGGTTTCATGCATTTACATTTAAGTTGCACAAATTAGCATTGTCCCATCAATCCTAAGCATGGCAACATGAATATAGTTACAATAATTGCAAATCAAGTACAAATTACAAACATTATCACATAATGGAAGTATAACAGTCCAAGGGTCACAATGGAATTAGTTTCATTCAATTTGGGGTTGAAATGCAAAAATAGTACATTATGCAATTATCAACCTAAAGCATATAATAGAGCTCATAAACTGTACAATAGTCCAACATGAAATATTTTTACATATTCATAAAGTTCATGATTTTTCAAAAATTTTGGAAGTGGTTTCATCTCATTTGGAGTTGTGTAGCAAAAGATATATGCATTTGAATTTGGATCGGGTAGATAAATCAATTAGCAATTGGAAAATACGCTTTCCCGAAAGGAAAGCTCATTCCCTGGAAGCGCCTAAGCTTCAAGGCTCTCAGCCGCCTGACAGGGGGCCCCACTGGCCAGAGAGCTCGTGTGTAAGCTCCACTGACTGGTCGGGCCCGCGCACCAGCGGCCCAGAGCAAAGCCGAGCAGGGGCTGGCTCGCCGGCGGCACTACGGCGGCGAAGCTCGGTCGACGACCACATGGAGAGAGAGAGGAGGTCAAGACGCACCTACTGGTGTGGTTGCTTTGGGTCGAGCTGCAGTGAGGCGGTCCGGCGACGGAGCGAGGCGGAGGCCGGTGGAGAAGTCTACCGGCAGCAAGGAAGAAGATGGATTAGGCCCGAAAAAGGAAGGGAAAACGGACTAGGGAGCAAGGGAGACCTCGAGCAGCGGTTGATTTCCCCGGAGGTGGCTCGGAGTAGCCTGGCGCCGTGCGGCCGGAGACGAAGAAGGTGGGCGCGGTCGCGGCGGCGTTACGAGCTCCGGGAGCTGAAATCGAAAGAGGAAAGGTGATCAGTGGAGCTCCAAGGAGCTAAATTCCATAGGAATTGAAGTACCACTCCACCGATTAGCTCGATCGAATTTCCTCCCCAATTGGCTTCCTCAGAAGAACAAGCGATGCAGGGAGTGGTTCGGCAATGGGGCAATGGAGCGAAAGGGGGAAATGGCGAGGCGAGGGCGCTGACTTATAGCAGCTGAGGCGGAGGAGGCGAGGTCACAGTGCATGACATGGGCATCGGCACAGCCGAGGCTCGGCACGAAAGTCGCATGGCGAGCGCCTCCTGCGCGGGGCATGGCCGAGAGAGAGAAGATGGAGGCCCGGGGCGACGCCGTAGGTGTGGGGAGACGGCAGCGAGCGGGGTAGCATCGCGGTGTACGGGCGGAGGAGGCAGGGTGAGCAACGGTAACGAACGGCGCCCAACGGCTGAGCGGTGATTTCTTCATAGAATCATCAAGTCCAGTTTACTGTTGCCACGAAATGCTACAGTGCCAGCTCAGGCAAAAACCGGAATGCAGCTGCCACTCTGATTTGTCAGCATCAAGTAATTGATTGGCCAAAGAGATATAGAGATCTTTGAGCTAGAAGGCTTCCAAAAGAATGCAATTACTCTAGCTCAAGGAGATGATACGAAGTTTAGTTCGGAATGGCAGGAGATGAGGACTTTATTTGGGTTAATAAAGTATTAGACATGATAATAATTATTCGCCATCAGGCGACCGGTCAATGCCCGATTTGCGCCTAATGCTTTGAGTTGCCACCCAAGCAAAAGAGGTGCCAAGCCCTAGCATGAGATTGGTCCAAGATAATGTGGAAATCTTTGAGCTAGCAAATTTGAAAATCGACAACCTAGAGCATTCATTCCTTGCTCAAAACCGTAATGGAGTGCTTTAGCCAGGGAAAGAATGAAATGGATCTTTATTTCATTAACAAGGTTTCGGACAAGGCATTTCTTGATTGCTACATTGAGCTACCAGTACAAGCACTGGATTGGCAAATGTAATTCGAAGATCTTTGAGCTGGAAGGTGAAATACGAAGTTTTGGAATGATCAATCATTGCTCAAACTGGCAATGTAATGTTCTAACTGGATGTGCTTGAATCGGCTCCTTTGTTTCAACAGACAATCAAGCATGAGCGCTATTCCCTGGTTCGCATAACCGCCGATGAGCTACGATGTCGACTCAAGCATCGCCCACTCGGGCAAAAGCGAGAATGAAGTTGCTACCTGACTTGTCCACTCCAAGCACTGGATAGGAAAATGATGATCTGGAGGTATTGCTTTGGACAAACTTAGAGGGGAGCTCTGGAAACAGACATCCATTGCTCAATTTGGAAATACGATGCTCCAATTAGTGTGCTTCAAAGGGATACCTCATTCAGATAGCAAAGTCTTCTTATTTGCTACCTTGAATCAGCAGACTTCAAGCAGTGGATGGGCCAAATTGATTTGATGGCCTTTGAGCTAGATGGCTCCCAACTGAACGCATTGAACCCAGCTTAAAATCAAGTTGAAGCTTGAAATTATTAACTTCGAATGACAGGGAATAAGAGCTTTTATTTGGTTATCAAGGTACCCAATGCAAGCATTTGCTCAGAGTCATAATGATGAAGTAAGGGTCAATTGGGACTGGAATGAAATGAAACTTTATTTCATTTAACAAAGTTTTGGATGTTACACCAGCGCATGTGACAGTAATCCAAGAACAACTCGTTGGCTGGATTTACGATGAGGCCGTAAATTGTAACACCCCAAAAATTTGTTTTCTTAAATCTATGTGTGATTTGGCACTTTGGTGAATTTTTGGAATTTTCTGGAATTTATTTGGATTTATTTGGAATTTATTCCATTTTGAAATAATTAAAGAATTAAACTTTGCAAATAAAATTTTGTTGGAAATATTTTATTTGAGTCCAAAATGATCCAAAGTATTTTCCAATTTTTCCGAATTTTTCCGAGTCTTTTGATATTTTTAATGAATTAAATGAATTTCTGGGAATTATTTTAAATATTAAATCGCTGGAAATTCAAGTCGGGTCAAGTACTGTTCATCCGACCGGACCCGAGTCCGAGTCCGACTCGAGTCCGAGTCCGACTCGAGTCCGACCCGAGCCAAGTGACTCGACCGAACCAGCTCTAAACCTAATCGATCCCAACCGTTGGATCGAGATCCAACGGTCAGGATTGGGCCGCACCGATTCGACCGGTCCGGCCGACCCGTCGTGCCTGGCAATCGTGGCCGCTGATCGGACACGCATGGCCGTGGTCGTCGTCTCCGCCCGAGTCCGGATCGGACTCCGCCGCCACGCCCGCCGCCGTGAGGATTTAGGTCTCCGTTTTGTGCGCGCATGCCGAGGCCATTTAAGGCGTGGGTCATCGCCCGAGGACCGCCGTTTGTGTGCGCACCTGTTGCCCTAGTTTCCAACGTCCGAGCCGCCGCCGCCTGCCCGCAATCTTTCGCCGGAGTTCGTGAAGCACCACCGTTGCTTTTCCTCTCCTCCGTGCGGTGAGTCTGCTTCGCGCCGCGTGGGTCCTGTATCTGGAACCCCATCGCGTGACGCGCCGAGGGACACCTTCGTTCGCCGGATCTGCCCCGAAGTCGCCGTCCGTGGGTCGTCTTCCTCGATTCCGGTGACTAAGCCCGCCGCGACGCCATCGTCACCCGCGAAGGTCTCACCGTCCGATCAAGATCCGACAAGCCACGGTGAGCCCACGTGCAACTCCAAACCCCTTAAACTAGATCGATCTCGACCGTTGGATCAAGATCCAACGCCCACGATCGCCACGCGTCTGAAATCTGCGTTAACCTAGGGTGGATCTAGACCGCCGGATCTAGATCCAACGGCCCCGATCATGCCACGTGGTTTCAGCCGCCGACTCAGGCGCTGCGGGGAGCACGCCACCGACGCGTGTGGGGCCTCCCGTGTCGGCCAAGCGCTGCGTGCCGGGCGTGAGCCCGAGCCATCGATGGCGGGGCGCTCGCCGGCCGGCAAGTGAGCCGTGGACCGCTTCCACGGTAGACCAGCCGAGCATGGACCAAGTCCATGGACCTACTGACGCCACCAACCAATCGAGGCTGCCACGTGTCCAGCCGACGCAATAATTAATTTCCGAAAAGAAAATGATTTATTAATTCGAAATAATGATTTCAGATTTTGTTTCAAACTTCAAACGCTTATAACTTTTATGCTTCAACTCCGATTTGAGTGATTCAAATTTCTAAATTTGTATAAAATTGAGATCTACCTAAATATGAATTTTATTTAATTTTTGGACTAAAGTTTTTCTCTATAAAATTATTTAATTGATTATTTAAACTTTAAATAATCATAACTTTTGCATTTTAACTCCAAATTTGACGATTCCAGTTTCTAAAAATTCATAAAATTATGTTCTCTCTGTTTATGGATTTTATTTGGATGTTTGGACACTTTTTGCCTATTGTTTATTCGTGTATTTGCTTTTTGCACGCTTTACGAGTAGACGTTGAAGTGCCGGAAGGATTCGAAGGAGAAGTATTGACTCAGGATCCAACTCAAGACCAAGAGCCAGTACTTTTTGATGGCAAGTTGTGCTTTGACCATGTTGATCGTATTTTGAAACTTATTTTGATTTAACCTATTGCATGCTAGTTCAAGTAGAAAATACTTTATTTAAATATGGGGGATTAGATAAATACCAATTTGCTGTATGACACCTTGATTATTTAAGTATGTGCCATGACCCCTTGTCACCATAGTTGTGGTTTACTAGTTGGACATTATTAAATTGCCAACATGGGTTTTAGACCGTTGTAGTATCGCTTAGACCTCAAGCACGTGCTCATGACATGATTTTGGACAATCAAATGTTAATATTGACTTAATGATATATTGAACCTGTTTTGGAAAGGTATCATGTGATGTTGATGGCACGTGGTGCATGGTAATCAACTGGGTTTGATAAATAGTTTTTCGACCGGGGCATGTGGCAAGAATGATCAGGTGGGCCAGTTGTGGCACTGGGGATGTTGATTTGGTTCTTCGTAGTCTTGCCCTGGTCACCCTAAGGACTTAACCTTGCAAGCCTTTGAACTGGTCTAACGTGCAACCACATGTCCGTAATGGGACGGACCTAGTTGATTAAGTTGCTAATAACGCACTGCGGACCTCAGAGGTCAACTACACCCTTTGTGTAAGTTGTACGGGAGCGCATCGGCCGAGGCCAGTACCCATCTAACGGTTGATTGGCCTAAACTTCGCCTTAGCTAAGGGAAGGGTTAGTGTGCAATAACCGGGAGGACCACTTGTATTGTTAGAAGTTTCCGAAAGACTTTGTTACTGAACTCGCCTTTGTGGTGTTTGACTGTATCTTGTGGGTAAAGTGCATAACCTCTGCAGAGTGTACAATCTATTCGAATAGCCGTGTCCGCGGTATTGGACATCGCTCGAATTACAATAAGGGTTAGATTTTCTCAAAAATAACTTGGATTTGAAAGGTTGGGTTGGATTAATAATGATGTTGATGGAAATGTGGATTAGGATGGGAAAGATGTTTATTAAACTCCTTGAAAAGTTATTTATGCTTTACTTGTTTCTACCGCTTTCGAATCTACTTATGATACTTGTTAAATGTCAAGTATCGCAAAAATACCTTGAGCTATTCCTTTGTACCAAGCCATGCATATAGTATATTAGCTTGCATTCTGTGCATGACTTGCCGAGTACCAAGTACTCACCCTTGCCACAATACAACACCGCTTGAAGAGGAGACTACACCGGCTTTGGAGGAGGAGCTCCAAGAGGATCTGTCTACTTAGGAGCGAGCCCGGCCTGCCTGTGGTATCTTGGATGGCGCCACGAGTTATTTGATTTTCCGCCGCTACTATTTCTCTCTTAATAAGTTTCGCCTGCGCAGATATTGTAACTTGACCATAAGGTCAAGTAACCAGTTTGGGTATTTAAATAAAAGTACTTTACTAGTATCGAGTGGTATGATTGTGATATTTACCGATGTTAAGACTGTGTGCACTAGCGCGTTCCTGGACTAGTGCTGAATACACAGAGGGTCCGGATTTGCAAATTCGGGGTCCCGACATAAATCCAAAAGGTGAGTTCCATGTTTCGACGAATAGGTGGGGCCCTTCGATAAAGGCGAGTCAACTTCTACGGCTACCGAGAGCGACGCACGTAAACGAAGGGCCCCATAAACATTATGTAATTAAAGATGTAATGAATGTTAGTGATACATATTGGTTCTAATTGGAGTTGTTAATATAAGTTTTGCGATTTAATTATCATTTAATTGCACATGATTGATTATATGTGCTTTTAATTAATAGATAGATATATGTAGACTTAACATATATTATATTGCCTTATTGTAAGATAGCACTATTTCTGCAGTTTTTCAAAACTATGAACATTATTGTGTAGAATTATCATTATTAGAATACTGATCAACCGTTGGTGTTATGACCAGGTACAAGTGGGATTTTTTAAAAACATAGAGCTACCAAAATACACATAGAATGGAAAATTCCTTCTGTACGAGAAAGGAAACAAAGAAAAGTGCTTCTCTCTTCAAATCGTACGGAAATTATATATATTATAAGAAAGGGGGAAAAAGCAAGAAACTAACTAAATAACAAAAGGATCGAGCAGCAGTTTGAGATGAACCCATGTTTACGTTCTCTCCAGTTCATTGCTGCTTAGCTTACCATAAATTACGCATTCACAAATCCCAAGGAGGTGCAAAACTTTAGATGTACAAGGTGATCGAGTTATTAATAATATTAACCCCCTTACAGTGCCTAGCTTTGGAGGCCAAAGAGAGACTCCACGTCACCCCCTCCTTTTTCTTTAATTACGTATAGATCCCTATGAATTACAGATAGGTCCTCCGCGATTTTTTGTGAGGGCAAAAAACCTTTTCAAAATTGCGTTCGGGCCCCTGGTTCGTTACTTTACAAAAAAACCCCCGACTGAGTACAAATATCGAACGAGCCCTTTTCTAATTATTCGGGATAGCGATCAGGTCCAAAAATATAGCAAACAGGTCCTCATCCCTTACGTTTAGGTCCTTTCTCTGTTTTCCCCGAAAAAAATATTTTCCCCAACAGAAAGATGTATATTTTTTTTCGTCTCGGTCTCTAGGGTTTCTTGAGCCTCCAAAAAATTTGAAAATATGTCTAGGTCTACTTTTTCTCCGGAAAAAAAGCGAAAGCATTTCCCGTTCACGCGTGCGGCGTGCGCCGCGCTTACGGACCAAGGTATTCTCTCCGTTTTTCTGAAAAATTTATTTTCGTCAACAGAAAGATGTGTACTTTTCTTCCGGCTCGGTCTCTAAGGTTTCTCGAGCCTCAAAAAAAATTGAAAATAAGTCTAGGTCAATTTTTTTCTCCGAAAAAAAAACGCAAAATCATTTTTCTCCGAAAAAAAAACAAAATCATTTTTCGTTCAAGCATGTGGCATGCGCCGCGCTTACGGGTCCAGGCCATTTCTCCGTTTTTCCGAAAGGAAAAAATTTCGTCAACAAAAATATGTGTACTTTTCTTTCGGCTCGGTCTATTGAAAGAGACGTTATGTACATAGTCTCTGTATAGGACCGGGTCTTTAGGATCTCCTGTGATTGGCTTAACTGATCGTGATTGATTCCCTAACTGATCGTGATTGATTCCCTTCACTGGTTCTCCTGATTTCTCTCATCTTTCTGTTGTAACTCTGAACGTGTACTGTAGTCTATATGGCAATATATAGAACAGCACCGTCTGCTCAGTTGAGTACGGGATTCATTTCTTCTTGTCTTCCTCCGCTTTTCACATGGTATCAGAGCCTCGTGTGATCTGAGAGATGTCCACCACGAGCGAAACCTCCTTCACTCCAGCCATGAATCCTGTCGCCGGACTTCTTCCCACTTCGGCGTTCAACAATCTCGTCACTGTCAAGCTAACCGACGAGAACTACCTCCTGTGGAAGGCACAGCTCCTTCCATATTTCCGTAGCCAACAGCTGATGGGCTACATCGATGGCTCCATCGTCGCACCGGAGGCAACAATCACGCAGGTCACGTCAGCAGGCGAAGCTCAAGTCACCAATTCTGCGTATGTGCGGTGGATGCAGCAAGATCAAACTGTCTTGAGTACACTTCTATCCTCTTTATCCCCTGAAGTTCTTGCTCAAGTTATCAATTTTACCACTGCTCGTGATGTTTGGGCTACTCTAGAACACATGTTCTCCTCTCATTCCCGTGCTACTGTTATGCAAACTAGGATGCAATTACCACCTTACAAAAGAAAGATCTCACTGCCTCTGCTTATTTTCACAAAGTCAAAGGCCTTGCAGATAGTTTAGCTGCTGCAGGTCATCCTCTTCGCCCTGATGAGGTTATCTCCTATATGTTGGCTGGATTAGATTCTGACTATGATCCTTTCGTGACATCTGTCACTACCCGTGCGGAACCTATGAGTCTCAGCGATTTGTATTCGCATCTTCTGTGCTATGAGATGAGGCAGGATCGCCACAACTCCAATCCCTCTGTTAACATGATGTCAAGGGGCAATCGAGGTGGTCGTGACCGTGGGTGTGGTCGCGGCAGACAAGGCTCTCCACCACCTATGCAGCAGTCATCTGGACGAGGCATGCCATTCTCTGGACGTGGCAATAGCAGAGGCACATCAGGCGGCAATGGTGGTCGCCCTCGCCCAGTGTGTCAGATATGTGGCAAACTTGGTCACGTGGCGCTAAGGTGTTACAATCGCTTCAACCATTCTTATCAGGCTGAAGAAGGCAAGGTAGCTGCTGCTGCTATCAATGCATCTGCATCCTGTGATGTGGATCCAAACTGGTACGTTGATTCCGGTGCTACAGACCACATCACCAACGAGCTTGATAAGTTGAGTATGAAGGAGAGGTACACCGGCAATGATCAAGTCCACACTGCAGCAGGCACTGGTATGATCATCTCTCACATTGGTCAATCTTTACTGAAAACCGGCAATCAACCTCTGCATCTTAAAAATGTTGTTCATATACCTGCTACTGCTCGCAACCTCATATCAATTCAGAAACTTGCATCAGATAATGGTGTATTTTTTGAGTTTCACCCTTCTTACTTCCTTATCAAGGATCAGGCCACGAAGGCCCCTCTTCTTAGAGGAAAGTGCGCTGGAGGTCTCTACAAGATCCCCCTCAAGCCTTCCAAGCATGTTTTTCACAACTCCAGATCTACATTGTCCGAGTGGCATTAGCGTCTTGAACATCCTTCTTTTCCAGTCACTCGACATGTTCTTACACACAATAATTTGCCATTCAATAATCCAATTGATAATGTAATGTGTGATGCTTGCCAACAAGGGAAGAGCCATCAACTTCCTTTTCCAGTCTCCAGCAATGCATCCTCTGCTCCTCTTCAGCTAGTTGTGTCAGATGTCTGGGGTCCTGCTAGAACATCTGTTAATGGCAATAAATTCTATGTGAGCTTTGTTGATCATTTTAGTAGATTCACTTGGTTGTTTCCTTTGAAAAGCAAGGCCGATGTAATAAATTTTTTTGTTCAATTCCAGTCACATGTTGAGCGCCTTTTGAACCGCAAAATCGTTTGTATACAAAGTGATGGAGGGGGTGAGTATAAGAAATTAAGCTCCTATCTTGCTCAGGAAGGGATCACCCATCGATTTTCTTGTCCTCACACACATCAGCAAAATGGTGCAATTGAACGAAAACATCGCCATATAGTTGAAATGGGCCTTACACTTCTAGCACATGCTTCTATGCCTTTGCGTTTTTGGGATGATGCTTTTCAGACTGCGTGCTTCCTCATCAATCGTCTACCAAGTAGGGTGATTAATCAACAGACTCCTATAGAACGTCTTTTAGGAACAAAACCAGATTATTCTCTTCTTAAGATGTTTGGCTGTGCTTGTTGGCCACACTTGCGAGCCTATAATTCTCATAAGCTTGATTTCCGTTCAAAGAAATGTGTGTTCATTGGCTACTCCCCTTCTCATAAAGGATACAAGTGTTTCCACATACCGACTGGTCGTGTGTATATCTCTCGAGATGTAATCTTTGATGAGAAACAATTTCCTTTTCGATTCACTCAATCCAATCCTAGCCAAACCTCATTGCCGGTTTCTCAGTCTGACCATGTGCAGTATTTTATCAACCCTGTTGTCTCTTCTACTAGATATGATCATGCAGGTGCGTCACCAAGACAAACTGATCAACATCCTTCTGATCAAGCATGGACTTCTTCAGCAGTACAAGATGAGCCTCTACTTGAAGAGCCTAATACCTCTGGAGTACATTCTGAACCTAGTCATGCAGAACTTTCAGTATCAATCAATGATACAGCAGCCACTGGTGATTCTAGTGACAGCAACGTTTCCCAACCTGCTATACAGCATGCATCAATACAACATCAAATGCAAACAAGATCAAAGTCTAATGTTCAGAAGCCCAAACAACTCACTGATGGCACTGTCTTTTATAATCCTCACCGTGCTATGCTCAGTACAATATCCTCAACTGTTTCTCCACCAAAAGATCACTTTGAAGCTCTCTCAACTCCTCACTGGAAGTCAGCTATGGATGAAGAATATAAAGCTTTACTGGACAATCACACCTGGACACTAGTCCCTCCTCCATCAGGCAAGAATGTTATTGATTTTAAGTGGGTTTTCAAACTCAAAACAAAGGCAGATGGAACTATTGATAGGCACAAAGCCAGATTGGTTGCAAAGGGGTTCAAACAAAGGTATGGGTTTGATTATGAAGAAACCTTTTCTCCAGTTTTAAAGCCAGCCACTATTAGACTTGTACTTGGTATTGCAATATCTAGATAGTGGAGCTTAAGGCAGTTAGATGTAAAGAATGCATTTCTTCATGGGCTACTTGAAGAAGAAGTGTACATGAAACAATCTCCTGGCTATGTAAGTTCTCAGTTTCCATCTCATCTATGCAAACTCCACAAGGCAATCTATGGCTTAAAGCAAGCTCCTCGCGCTTGGTATTCTAGGCTAAGTACTAAACTACAAGAGCTTGATTTCACACCTTCTAAGACTGACACCTCATTATTCATTTATAATCAAGGAGGTTTAGTCACTTATGTTCTCATATATGTTGATGACATGATAGTCACTAGCTCTTCAGATTCAGCAATTGATGAGCTACTACAGAGTTTACAGCAAGATTTTGCTATCAAAGATCTCAGTGACTTGCATTACTTCTTGGGAATCGAAGTACATAAGACCAGTTCAACAGAGATGGTGCTAACACAACAGAAGTACATCACTGAGCTTTTGAAGAAGACAAATATGTACAATTGCAAGCCTATGATGGCTCCAATGTCCACCACGGAAAAACTCACTCAGAATCAGGGGGAAGCATTATCTGAGAATGATGTCACCTTGTACAGAAGTACTGTTGGTGCATTGCAATACTTGACAATTACCAGACCAGACATAGCCTTCACTGTCAATAAAGTGTGTCAGTTCATGCATGCTCCAAGAAGTGTTCATTGGGGTGCAGTGAAGAGGATTCTCAGATATTTGAAACACACTCAGTCTGTAGGTCTGAAAATTCGAAGATCCCAGTCACTGCAGCTCAGTGCTTTCTCAGATTCAGACTGGGCGGGCTGCCCTGATGATAGAAGATCTACAAGTGGGTATGCAGTATTTCTTGGATGCAATCTGGTGACTTGGAGCTCAAAGAAGCAGGCTACAGTGTCAAGATCAAGCACCGAAGCAGAGTACAAAGGAATAGCTAATGCTACAGCTGAGTTAGTTTGGGTACAATCCTTGCTGCGTGAACTTGGAATTTTTCAGCAACATCCACCTAGGTTGTGGTGCGATAATATTGGTGCTACGTATCTCTCTGTCAATCCAATCTTTCATGGCCGAACCAAACACATTGAAGTTGATTTCCACTTCGTCAGAGAACGAGTAGCACAGAAGCTTTTAGAAATTTGGTTCATCTCTTCAAAGGACCAAGTTGCAGATGTGTTTACCAAGCCACTGAATAAGCAGCAACTTCAGATTCAGAGAAACAATCTCAACCTCTGTCAGATAGGTTCAGATTGCGGGAGGATATTGAAAGAGACGTTATGTACATAGTCTCTGTATAGGACCGGGTCTTTAGGATCTCCTGTGATTGGCTTAACTGATCGTGATTGATTCCCTAACTGATCGTGATTGATTCCCTTCACTGGTTCTCCTGATTTCTCTCATCTTTCTGTTGTAACTCTGAACGTGTACTGTAGTCTATATGGCAATATATAGAACAGCACCGTCTGCTCAGTTGAGTACGGGATTCATTTCTTCTTGTCTTCCTCCGCTTTTCACACGGTCTTTAAGGTTTCTTGAGCCTCAAAAAAAATTCAAAAATACGTCTAAGTCTATTTTTTCTCCGAAAAAACACAATTATTTTTTCGTCTACGCGGCGCGGCGTGCGCCGCGCCTTATCTTCCTAGTATCAAACATCAATGAACCATAGAACGGTAATCCCGTGTCGTCACACCGAAAGGATGGTAATGGGAAGGAGACTGGAATAAAGAGAACGACAAAATCATCTCTTGTCATGTCAGTGCAAACCCTTGGTCTCGGGAGAGGTGATGGACAAAGGTCAAGAGATGTCCATCGATCTCCTGACTGCAAACTGACGATAATTCATGGACAAGATCGGAACTGCGCATTGGCAGCATATAAATGTCTCTAGATTTTTGGGTTCAACATCTGAGAAAAATTAGAAAAAAAATGTGCTCCCAAAGTAAATGTCAGATTTCATGTTTGGATTATCCTTGTTTTAGATTTGATGTTTGAACACAGAATTCTTCAGTTCTTTGTCATTACCAAGTCAGCCTCAAGCGGTAGGCAAACAAATCATGTTCGTACAGCTAGAGATTTTAGTACCGTAGTACGCAGCGTCTTTCAGTTCACAAAATCTCGAGAAAGCACGACCATGGCGATTTGGAACTACTTATTGTGTCCAAATTTTTCTGTTCATCTTGGTAGGTTGCCATAGGCAAATTGCATACTGTGTACTGGGCTGCTCATCTGGAAGCTAATTTGCAATGGCAGCTAACAGCACGGTGCAACCGCGCAGCCCACCCACCACATCAAATGCGCCGGCCATGCATCCTAAGTTGCTCATGGCTTGCCGCCTCGGCGATGCCCAGCGGCTAAAGGATCTTCTGGACGAGGAAAGTGCGGTGGCGCGGCCCGATTTCGTCGTCCAAGTTGAAGGATCAGCACCTTCTGCGGCCGCATTGCTCCTGGAGGGGGTCAGCGTCGAGAGGGACAGTCTCAGACTATTTGATAGCGAGGTTGTCTAACATGTTATCAGCACGAAGCTCTACCGGCGAACAGATTGAAAGGTAAGAAAAGGTAGGAAACAATATTGATCTGTGATCTTTGAAGTTCCTACGTGAACATGCCTGCGACGCGGCACGAAGCCATCGCCGGCACGTACGCTCTCTGCCGCTTCCTGCATGGTTTTGCCCCTTGCTGATTAATTGGACGTGCATGCTAGTTTTGCATGTGGCTTTGTGTTGGTGTTTTGTGCACCGGCAATACGAATTTTTGGTTAGTGGGGGTCGCGCGCTCTCTCTCCTCGAATGGTTGACTCAGGAAGTCAGGATTTATACTGGTTCGGGCCGAATGTCCCTACTCCAATTCGTGCTGTTGGGATGTATTACTTTCGTGGGACGAACAGAGGGCTACAAGCGAGGCAAGGGTTCGACAGATCGATCTCCCTTGTGCTCGGTTGGTTTCACTTGTTCGCTTTTGACTGCTTGCCCGCCCGCTCGCTCTGGGGCCCTGCTTCTCCTTATATAGTCGGAGGTGGCAGGTTACACGGGAGTTTGGAGAGAAAAAAGGAAGGGGTACTGTATGTCTTGGAGTCTGATCTTCTGTCTTTTCGTCCGACCGGGCTTTGAGTACGCCCATGCCAGGTTGGTAGTGCTGCGGCGAGTGGTCTTCGGCCGGGCCGACAGGGTGACGCACTGCTCTGCACAACCGTCAGCTCCGGCGATTAAAGGGTGCTTGACCTCAGCTTGGCCTCGGGAGAGGGCGCCTTCCTCTGTGGTGTGTCAGGTTGACGAGACCGGGGCTTGACTTCTCGGCGGGTCCTCTGACATTCTCAGGAAGGAGCCGCCTAACCTGGTACGGACGTCAGGGGATGTCGCGTGCGCAGGGCACACTACTACAGAATGACACATTACTATCGCTTCATCTGTGTCGGTTCTAAACTTTTGACTAAAAAACCGATTGTGATAAGTATATTCCATTTGGAAATCTTGGTAACAGGTTATCACAATCGGTTCTGAGAGAACCGATTGTGATACGATAATAATCCCAATCGGTTCTAGATAAGAACCGATTGTGATAATCATTTTGTTATCACAATCGGTTTTTATCTAGAACCGATTGTAATGAGTAGGTATTATCACAATCGGTTTTGGGAAGAAACCGATTGTCTTGAGCACAGGGGTTATCACAATCAGTTCTTTTCCAGAAGTGATTGTAATGAGAAAGTATTATCATAATCGGTTTTGGGAAGAAACCGATTGTGATGAGCACAGGGGTTATCACAATCAGTTCTTTTCCAGAACCGATTGTGATGATTTTTATATCAATAGCCAATAGGGCAACAGAATGCCCAAATTCCATTAGGTGAAACCAAGAACAGTTCAACAGAAACATAGTTTTTGTGAGATCCTCCACTCACACATTTCCACTTCAGGGAACAAGAAATAAACGAACTCCAACACAGACCGCTCTGCTAGAATCCCAACACAGACCTCATCTACCCTTCATTCATGCTTTAATATTTGTGCAACTTGTTTTTTCGGACGATGAACAGTACCGCTCTGCTAGAATCCCAACTCGCGGTTCAACTCTCAGACAATTTATATAGACACATGTAGTGATGCAAATTATATATAACATTATAGTAGCATGCAGCAGATAATAATAATATATATACCATTCCACACATTATACTTTTTTATCAATAGGACATCAAACATTTGATGCCCCAGTTCCATTCAATGAAATTGAGAATAGTTATAACATTTTGGCGGAATTACAGAGCATCAAAACATCAAAACACCCAGACCACAAAGGACAACTTACATAGCATCAGATCTCCACTCTATACCATCACCAAAAACGAACTAAAGCATAGTTCTCTCCAAAATCAACCATTGCTCACTGCATAAACGCCCCACTCTGATGAAAGAAACAATCCACACAAAACATAACAAAGACTCAAATAGACACATCGCTGATCAATCTTGCTTTCAATGTCGCCCAAGAACTTGTCAATGCACTTGAGGAAACCACCGGTTGTAATCGACCACCATGTAGTAACCATGCCCATGTATGCATTCAGGTTGTTTCCTTCAGAAGAAGCATCAGTGCTTTACCTTGAGGCTTGTTATTGCAGTTGCATTTTGACTTGGAACAACAGAACATTAGAAAGATACAATCCACAAAAATATAAAAGAGACTCAAAATAGATCAGTAAAAGGCAAATTAATAGGCTTCATCTGCACTCCAACAACCCTCTTGTTTTTGTTCTCCATCAAGTCTTCCACACATTATACTTCATTACAATATATAACGACATCCATTGTTTATAATTATTAAACATATTAACGGACTGCATTACAACTAATATATTAAATTTACCACTCGCGGCTCTCGCCCGAGGGTAAATAGTCACCCGAGTCGCCAGAGTCGGTGTCGCTGGAGTCGTTGTCGCTGGAGACTACGCGGAGTAGTGGTGGTTCATCCTCCGATGATGAACCAGATCTAGACGAGGCGCCGTTCCCCATGGTGACCGGTGCGTAGTACTCCTCCTCCTCCTCCTTCTCGTCCTCCTCGTCCTCCTCGTCCTCGTTGTCCTCCTCCTCCTCCTCCTCATCGTCGTCGTCGTGTTGATCGTCATCTCTGGGGCGCTTCCTGCTGGCGTTGGAGGCGCCCGGATGGGGTGAGGCGCCGGGAGGGACGTCGGGAGACAGGTGGGGCGCCGGCGCCACGCCGGAGTGAGGCGCCGGAGGCTGAGGCTGGCGCGCCGCGGCGTGAGGACGCTGGAGGATGGAAGTCGTACGGTGACTCCACAGAGGAGTCAGACCTTGCCGGAGAAGGAGGCGCTGCCATTGCTGCGGTCGAAAGGAGAAGTCAGACCTTGCAGAGAAGAAATGAGCTATATGAAAGAGAAGAAAGGAGCTATATGGAAGAGCTATATGAAAGAGAAGAAATGAGCCATTGCTGCCATTGCCGGAGGAGTAAGACCTTGCAGAGAAGAAAGGAGCTATATGGAAGAGTACTACCGATGATCAGGAGCTATATGGAAGAGTACTACCGATGATCAGGAGCTATATGAAAGGAGCTATATGGAACGCGATCGATCACATTGGTAGCTATGTTTGAACGGTCAAATTGGCGGGGAAGACAAGGGGGTGGATTAATATCCGTGTCGGTTCATATCCAGAACCGACTGTGATGACTTATGTTATTGCAGTCGGTTCTTTTTTAGAACCGACACCGATACATTATCTGTGTCGGTTCTATAAAGAAACCGACAGTGTTGAGGATCCAAATTATCACAGTCGGTTTTACATATAAGCGACGGTGATAACTAATTAATCACAAACGGTTCTTCTATAGAACCGATTGTGATGAGGTTCGCTAGGTTTCATGTATATATGTACCATCTGTACTCGGGATGAACTTATTAACTCTCGTCAAGTTGGTTCGCTAGGCGATTTCTCTATTTTCCTGCCTAGCTTACTTGTGGCTTTATTCAAAAGGTGGGCCCCATTCCTTCGAATCCCTTCAATTTTGTATTAACATACATTATTCGATTTTGATTTGGTGTCATTAGCAGAGTGTATGGTTGAGAAATTAGATCGTGGAGGAGATCAGTGCGTTGAAGGTTAAAGTTAATTGAAAACCTAGCTAGCTTGATAAGGAGCTAGATTTCCCCTTGTTTGTGGTTTTCCTCGAAAGGTGACCAGCATTAATTCTTATAAATCCCTTCAATATTGCAGTAGGACTTCAATTAATTTTTTTATTTGGTGAATGTGTACATTACATGTCATAATCAAGCTTCAATATAATTAATATGATCAATGATATAGTAGTTAATTAGGTCACAGTAACCTATGCGTCTCCCGTTCGAGGGTGCTTGTTTATAAGTATGCTAAAATGGCATATTTATAAATAAGCAATCTCAGTATCCATATTTTTTGGACAGTTCGAGGATATGTGGCTCGGGCAAGTTCCTAAGCTGTTGTACAAACTCTAGAGAAAGTTTCGGCAGCATCTCCCTGGCCAGTGTTCTCCGAATACACATCCTCTTGACATGTTGTCGATACGTGTATTTGGAGAATAGCGGGGAGATGCTACCGAAATTTTCTCTAAAGTTTGTACAACATCTTAGGAACTTGCTCGAACCACATATCCTCGAATGGGATTAGGACTTCACCTAATTAGCAATTAGGAGTCATCGTTGGTACGTACGTACTTAGTTGGTCAACAGATATACGTTTCTTTAAGATCATTCAATCTCTCAACTTTGTTTTCGGGTTCAACCCTTCTTTTATTATATTGATTAGGGCATTATTAATTTATTGTTTGCGGTTTACTTGTAGATGGACCGTGAAGAATGGATGTATCAAAAAGCCGTCTTGAGTGCTGAATTTCGAGAGGAGTTAAGGAGTTCATAAGAATTGCAGAAGTAGATATGGTTATGAGGGGTGTAAAGTTCAAATATTGTCCTTGTATTGATTGCACCAATCTCAGGAGATTTAACAACTCAGCTCAAATTGAAGGGCATTTGATTCGACGTGGCTTCGTGAGGAATTACACGTGTTGGATCCATCATGGGGAGATAGGTAGTACCTCTGTGCTATGCAACGAAGACATACTGGAAGCCGATCATGAGTTGGAGCATGATATGTATGATGAGGATAATTTAGATCAAATGTTGCGGGATGTGGAGGGAAATTACACGGAAAGAGAGTTCGAAAAATTTAAAAGCTTGATGGATGACGATGCCAAACCATTGTTTTCAGGTTGCAAAGGGGAATACACCAAGTTGGGTTTGGTCCTTGCATTGTTTGAACTGAAGGCAAAACACCGTTGGACAGATACAAGTTTCAATGCACTTTTAATACTTCTATCGGATATGCTTTCAGAGGGAAACGAGTTGCCAACAAGTATTTATGAAGCGAAGAAGCTATTATGTCCCATGGGAATGGAAATAGAAAGGATACATGCATGTCCAAATGATTGCATACTATACCATAGCGTCCATAAGGAACTGCGCATTTGTCCAGTTTGTGGTGTACCCCGATACAAACAAAATGAGAAGCGTAATGACAAGAAGCGTAAGAACCGAATTGACGACGGTGAAGATGTGAAAAAAGGGGCACCAGCCAAGGTGTTGTGGTATTTGCCCATCATTCCCCGTTTAGAGCGGTTCTTTGCAAATCCCAAAGAGGCAAAATTGTTGCGTTGGCATTATGAATCTCGAAAGGAAGATGGCAAGTTGAGACATCCCGCTGATTCGGCTCAATGGAGAAACATTAATTGGCAACATGAGGAGTTTGGTGCCGAGATGAGGAACATAAGATTTGGATTGAGTACGGATGGTATGAATCCGTTTGGTAATATGAGCAGTCGACACAGTACTTGGCCAGTTTTGTTGTATATCTACAATTTGCCTCCTTGGTTATGCATGAAGCGAAGTATATCATGATGTCGTTGCTAATCTCGGGACCCAACAAATGGGTAATGATATTGATGTGTACCTATCACCACTAATTGAGGATTTGGTAAAATTGTGGAATGTGGGGTTGAGGTGTGGGATGCATACAAAAGAGATAACTTCACCCTACGGGCTATGATATTTTGCACCATAAATGATTTTCCAGCCCTTGGTAATTTGGCGGGCTATAGCACGAAGGAGCCAAAGCTTGTCCAATTTGTGAAGAGGACACCGATAGCTTGTGGTCTGCTGAATTCGAGAAAAGCGGTGTACATGGGTCACCGTAGGTTTCTACCAAGTCATTGATATCGTAAGATGGATGACAAATTTGATGGAAAGAGGGAAGTTCGTGCAGCCCCATGACCTATGACTGGAAGGCAAGTATATTCACGCGTAGAGGATATCGATGTTCAAAGATGGTAAGAGCCGTAAATCTGTTCGTCCCAGGACCATTTGGAAAAAGAGGTCGATATTTTGGGACTTACCATATTGGAAGGAGTTAGATGTCCGTCAATGTATTGATGTCATGCACATTGAGAAAAATGTTTGTGATAATTTGGTAGGCATCCTGCTGAACATACCAGGAAGACCAAGGATGGTGTGAATGCTCGCCGCGATATGACCTACATGGGGATCAGGCCCAAGCTTGCAGTGATGGAGGAGGATGGAAAAGGGCTGTACATCCCTGCTGCATGCTACACCTTATCCAAGAAAGAGAAAGAAGACCTCTGCAAGTGTCTCCACGATATTAAAGTTCCATCGGGCTACTCCGCAAACATTAAGAAGCTTGTGTCTATGGATGATTTGAAGTTGTTCGGTATGAAGTCCCACGACTGTCATGTCTTGATGACCCAAATGCTCCCTGTTGCAATCAGAAATATCCTACCAGATGACGTCAGGTTGGCAATCACGAAGCTATGCTATTTCTTCAATGCGATTTCATGCAAGGTTATTGATCCCGATATACTGGACAACTTACAGAGTGAGGTGGTGCAGACTCTTTGTCAGCTTGAGATGCATTTCCCCCCATTGTTCTTCGACGTCATGGTCCACCTCGTTGTTCACCTTGTTAGAGAGATTAAGATTTGTGGACCCGCATTCCTGCGTTACATGTATCCGTTCGAGAGGTACATGGGTATATTAAAGTCATACGTGAGGAATAGGTCGAAGCCTGGGGGTAGTATTATTGAAGGTTATGGGACTGAAGAGGTTATTGAGTTCTGCGTGGACTATCTAGGTAAAAGACAACCGATTGGTGTTCCTATATCTCATCATGAGGGCAGACTTGGTGGCAAAGGAACCATTGGGTCAAATCTAATGAGCCCACAATTTGATATGTACTGTAAAGCGCATTTCACAGTCTTGCAACACAGCGTAGAAGTTCATCCATACATCCTACAGCACAAGTTGATATTACGGGAAGAGAATCCACTTATGGATGAGCTTTCCATCACACGAGAACACAACGATCGATTCCTCACATGGTTCAAAGAAAAGGTGAAGGTCTCCGTTAGTACCGAGGATGTCAAATGGTTGGCTGACGGACCAAGATTTAATATACAGACATGGCAAGGTTACGATATTAATGGCTACACATTTTATACTGAAAGTCAAGATGCAAAGAGTATAGTGCAAAACAGTGGTGTGAGCATAGATGCTTTGTCCGATGATCACTCAATTAGAGGATCCTCAACTGCAATGAACTGTTACTACGGGATGATCGAAGAAATATGGGAGCTCGACTACGGAATATACCAAGTTCCATTGTTCCGATGTAAGTGGGTGAGACTTCCTCACGGAGTTAAGGTTGACAAGACAGGTTTTACAATTGTTGATCTGAATAGACTGGCCTACAGAGATGAACCGTTCATCCTCACAAAGCAAGCAACTCAAGTTTTCTACGTGTGTGATCTGGCCAATCCGAGGTTGCACGTCATACTTCATGGCAAGAGGAGGATTGTTGGAGTTGAAAATGTCGTAGATGAAGAAGAGTACAACCAATTTGATGAAACACCTCCGTTTGCAGATGGGGCATGTCTTAGCGGTGACGACGGCACACATGGAACACATTACATGCGTGTAGATCATCAAGAAGGGTTGTATTGTAAATAAATTAAGTTGTAAGAATTCCCTATATAATGTAGCATTTTGTAGAATATATGTCAAATGGATCTTATAGTATAGCAAATTTGAAAAAGATTTGACTTTTCGACTCTTTTGAATGAAGACTCTGTTTTAAAAAAATTAGAAATTGGATCATAGTCATCACAATCGGTTCGTTTAGGAAACCGACACAGATAATATATATTGCGATCGGTTTTTTTATAGAACCGACACAGATAGTGAACATATTGCGATCGGTTGTTTGAAAGAACCGACACAGATAGTGTACATATTGCGATCAGTTGTTTTAAAGAACCAACACAGATAGTAAATATTGCGATCGGTCTCTTTGGTTAACCGACCGTGATAAAACCCCAGAGCATTTTCATTTCGGCGCGCACACTCAGTTCATTTCGGCGCGCACTGATTTCGTTTCAATCCATTTCACAACCCTAGCTCGACCACCTCCCCCACCGGCGCCTCCCCCTCTGGCTCCTCCCCCCGGTGCCTCCCCCATCGGCGGGTACCCCGTGGGTGCCTCCCCCTCCGGCTCCTCCCCCATCGGCGGGTACCCCGTGGGCGCCTCCCCCTCTGGCTCCACCCACACCCCCCGGCGCCTCCCCCATCGGCGGGTACCCCGTGGGCGCCTCCCCCTCCGGCTCCTCCCCCACCGGCTCCTCCCCCTCCGGCGCCTCCCCTCGGCTCCTCCCCCATCGGCGCCTCCCCCATCGGCTCCTCCCCCTCCGGCGCCTCCCCCTCCGGCTCCTCCCCCCCATCGGCGCGTCCCCCATCGGCTCCTCCCCCATTGCCGACTCGGTTCGGCGCACTGTAAGAACTATCGGACTGTGGGCTGTAATTGGTTGTAAATAGCTCGATGATGATTGCTTTGAAATTGAGGCTTGATTAATCTGATCATTAAAGGAACTTGCTAGACCTAGATAAGCACTGCTCTTAGCTGACAATTTGGTGGCACTTGCTCTTAATGCATTGTTCTAGGGTCAGAGCAGTGCTGTGCTTATTCCTTTATGCTCTTAGCTGACAATTTGGTGGCACTTGCTCTTAATGCATTGTGGTAGGGTTAGAGCAGTGCTATATTCATTCGTGCTATCTTTGTACTTGTTGTTTTACGTGCTGAAGCGATCTTTGTTCTAGGGTTGTAATCCTGAAATTTTCAGATGTAATAGCCGGTGATATATTGGCCATCTAGAAGTTGGACGGCTAATTAATTTAGCGACCCTTCTATAGCAATCTGAGAGCAATCCACCTCGGCTAATTAATTTAGCAACCCTTCTATAGTAATATGTGCAGATTAAATTCTCATTGCAATTTGAAACTTGTAACACATGCTATATTATCGCACTTTATTATTGAGTTTAGTTGCGTAACCTATGCGTCTCCCGTTCGAGGGTGCTTGTTTATAAGTATGCTAAAATGGCATAATTATAAATAAGCGATCTCAGGTAATTGTCCACGTTTTGGCGATTCGAGGATATGTGGCTCGGGCAAGTTCCTAAGCTGTTGTACAAACTCTAGAGAAAGTTTCGGCAGCGTCTCCCTGGTGTTCTTCGAATACACACCCTCTTGACCTGTTGTCGAGACGTGTATTTGGAGAACAAATGAGAAGATCTTCTTAAATTTTCTCTAGAGTTGTACAACAACTTAGGAACTTGCTCAACCACATATCCTCGAATGA
Source organism: Rhipidocladum racemiflorum (assembly GCA_036346355.1). NCBI lineage: Eukaryota > Viridiplantae > Streptophyta > Magnoliopsida > Poales > Poaceae > Rhipidocladum > Rhipidocladum racemiflorum. The sequence continues at coordinate 27,225,580 of CM070586.1, forward strand.
GATTAGGACCTAACCTAATTAGAGATTAGGAGTCATCGTTGGTAAATGCACGCATTTAGTCGGTCTGAGATAGACATGTGAATTGCTTTCTATTATGTGAAATATAATCATGTCAGAAATTTGAATTGCTTTCTCTCATGAAGTTTAGGTTTGACATATACGTACTTACTTCGAAATGTCACAAAGAGAGAGCACCGGCTCAACTCCAGAGAGAGAAGAAGGTCCTGCTCCACCATCGAGGAAGGTTAGAAAGGGCAGAGGACCGAATAAAGGAGCCACAGGGAGAACGCCGCAAGTGCTCCACTTCAATGCCACGGGGGTTTGCACGGGTCCTAGCAAGTTTAAGGGGCGCTACTCCTCTTTTCTCGGCCAATTGGTGAGGGAGCGAGTGCCGATCACAATTAAGGACTGGAGGAAGGAAGTAAGCGGCAGCGTAAGAACCGACTGTGGGACCAAGTTAAGGGAAAATGGATTATACCAGAGGAAGATGAAATCAATGCGAGACGGTACGCCTTGAAGAGAATGGGTGTGGCTTTGAGGCATTTCAGGGTGACCATGCATGCCGAGTTCGTGTTGAAAAACCGTACTCCCTTCCAAAGGTATCCATTTGTTACTCCCGAGGTTTGGGAGGAGTTCACAAGGATGAGGAATACGCCCGAGGCGGAGGAGCTGAGAGAGAAGAATATCTCTATACAGAGGCGTAACACACACGCGCACCACCTCGGTTCCGGTGGGTATGTAGGGAAGAAGGCGGAGTGGGCGCGACTAGCGGAGGAGTGTGCAACCTGGGACAACGATGCCTTACTCCCACATATGCGAGGAGCGGACACGCAACTGGGTATTAGCGAGGATGAAGAAAACCTCTGACGGTCAGATTGTCATTCCAAATCCCGCGACCGCACAGATCGTCACGACCATCGTAAGATATCTAACATAGTACATTGCATATTATATTCCCATTGTATTTTAGCAATAATTTATATTTGCGACCTGCAGGAGGAGGTAAGCCTGCAGAAAGAGCAAGGAGCATTTGAAAGCCAAGGGTCAAGGGACATCCTGTGTTCGGCAATCAGGAAGCCCGATCATAAGGGTCGGGTGCTTGCCGCAGGTGCGGGGTATACGAAGAGGTCCTTCTTTGTAGAGGAGAGCGCTTCCAGTGCCAGGGCAAGATCATGGGAAGCACGTGAGGCGCGGATTAGGGCGCAGATGAAGGAGGAGTTGAAGGAGTTAAAGGCTGAGATGATGGCTGAGATGATGGCGATGTTCTCCCAGAATCAGATTCCTCAACCATCGCCTATGCTACGCCCTAGCAGCTGCGCTTCCAATAAGGAACTATGCATTCCACACCTCAAGGTAATAAGCTGTTTTGCACCAAAGGTACATGAGTAAGCTTAACAAAGATTATGATGAAGATGCTGATCACTTCTTGCGTGGTCCTGCCAAGTGCCGGCTAGTTACGATCGACGACGGAATACACATTGAGGCTGCGGCGGGTTGCATTTCCAAGCAAGGAGGATGACACGGTGCATGGTATACCTTTGGGGATGGGCTACATGAGGGTGCGGTGGACTATGTCCCACGATGTTTACATGTCTCATGCCCTGGAGTTCCCCGAACGAAGATATCACCATTCTCGGGCAAGCACGGATGTCGTTCATCAAGTGGCCCTTGGCGGGTGTCGTAGTGCAAGCACCTCCTCCTGCTGGCATCGCTACCACTATTGCTACTACTTACGCTCACTGCTGGTACTCACTGCTGCTCACTGCGCTCTGCTGCTACTACTCTTGCTCTGCTACTACTGCTACTACTCGCCCATTGCTCGCTAGTATCTGGTACTACTCTTTGGTGCTGCTCCTGCTACTATTGTTGATGCACCTGCTCCTGTTACTGCTACTGCTGGTACTCTGCTCACGCTCACTGCTTTGATGCTGCTGCTGCTTCTTCTTTGCTCTGCTACTACTCCTGCTGCTCCTGCTCCTCCTGCTTCTTGCTTTGCTCCTGCTCCTCTTTGCACATGCTCCTGCCTGCTACACAACTGCACTCTCGCTGCATTTGCACCTCCTGCGACTACAAATGCCGGGTGCGCAGGTGGTGCGCAAAAGGACTTCTACCACGCTGACGAAAGATACAAAGCAGAGTTCAGAGAGTCCCTTTGTGAAGAAGGCAAAGTTGTTAGAGGGCACAGAGCACCCTGATGATCACAAGCGGTACATACATGGAAAGCCCTTTCTCCCAAGCCAAGAATTGAATTCTTTGGGCTTGTTCACTCGCCACCTACATGGATGGTACATCGATAGGTCACATGAGGCCGAGCCTCGCCACGATTTCATAGTGAAGTATCGAGCGGGCCAATTCCACCGCAACGAGGATGGGACCTTCGGTCGATTTTGAGGATCTGTACTTTATGTACAGCTTGAAAGCCGTCGATATTTCTACCATACGATCCTGGACGCTGTGAGTCTCGCACCATACTCAATCAGATGACTATTTACTAATTTTGTATTATATTTTTTAACAATTGACATGAATTGCAGGATCATGAGGTAGCGAACTGTGACAGGTCGACACCCTGTCGGGTTTGTCGACCCCGAGATGGTGTCTGCGACCATGGCTAAGTATCAATCGAAGTTCCTTGCAGGATACATCAAGCAGGCTTTGCATGACGAGGCAAAAAAGGACTTCATTCTCTTCCCATACCACCAGGAGTATGTACTACTATACAATTCAATTACATGTACACACTTCAACCTTGTATTAACTTATTCTCTTGCATTGTGTACCGTTTAATAAGCAACCATTGGGTTCTACTTGTGGTTGTTCCGAGTCAAAACAAGGTCTACACGTTGAACTCACTCGAAAATAGACCGATGGACTATGCGATCGAGCCTGTTTTGCAGAAGTAAGTACATTCCTCTAACCTAACACTTTACATATTGAACTACGTTAGGTATTTTTAACCTCAATGGCATCTCTCTAATGTATGGGGCTTTCATGTCTTACGTTGCTGAACGTGGCCGACACAATGATAAACCAGGCACCAAACTCGAGTGGAAGCGCTTCAAGGTACAAGTGTCTATCATAGGATTTTTTTCTGACACCTATTTTTAATTCGTCTCCTAATTTAAGTTTCTTTGTTCACAGTGTCATCAACAAGGGTGCGATGATCTGTGTGGCTTTTACGTGATGCATCACATGCTGATTTTGGTTGGTCGCTCACATCTTTTCCCTAAGGTATAGAAGCAGATTATTTGCACTCTTTGTCTATTTGATATTTGTTTACAAGCATAATACTATCAAAGATGTTACAATACCAATTTAAGACTTAAATATATTAGTGCACTACTATCTATTTTGCAGGACCTTGGTATCATCAGGAAGAGCCTAACCAACGCTGATCTCAAGAAATTACGAGACCATTTATGCGGTGGTAATGGGCCGGAAGTTATAACGGATGATGGTAGATATAGAGACCATTCAAGCAAATACTAGTCCATAAAGTGTAAACAAAATTTATCTGAATGTGAATGTGATGCATTCTGATTGTAAACAATATTAATTTGAATGTAATGTGTGTAGATTGTGATGTATATGTTCTGTGATATTGTGGATTGTGATGAATGTGTCATATTGTCAATGCGAGGCCATTTTCGGACGATGGACAGTAACATCATCACAATCGGTTCCTTTTTGGAACCGATTGGGATAGGTACAATATCACAATCGGTTCTTACTGGAAGCGATTGGGATATTTTTAGTATCGCAATCGGTTTGCATAAAGAACCGATTTTGATAATATTCTTATCCCCATCGGTTTCAATAAAAAACCGATTGTGATAATGTAATAATTTGAATCGGTTCTAAAAACGAACCGATTGTGATATTATACTTATCCCCATCAGTTTCAACAAAAAACCAATTATGATAATGTAATCATTTGTATCGGTTGCTAAAAAAGAACCGATTGTGATATTATACTTATCGCAATCGGTTCTAAGAGGAAACCGATTGTGATAAGTGTAATATCACAGTCGGTTCCTAAAAAGAACCGACAGTGATAATGTATTATTAGTGTTGGTTAAAAACTGATTGTGATATATCTACCTTATCACTGTCGCTAGACTTTGTATCGCCACCAAAATCGACTGTGATGACCAAAAAGAACCGATTGTGATGTACGGATCTGTAGTAGTGGCAGTTGGCCCTCCACCAGCGCGAGGCTCGCCCCCTCGAGCGCTAGTGGAGCCGACCGACCACGCGCTCCGACCTAGGAGGTCGGAGTCTGCCGGCCGTCGGCTGGCTCGAGCAGGCACAGCCCACTCTTCGCGCCCATGCGTTTCGCGGGGCCCGGGCTTTTAAGGAGGTCAGCCCGCTCGTGGTTCCGGGCTGATGGGGGTACCCATGGTATGGGTACTCGTCACTTTGCGTGTTCACAACTTCACATGCATGCTAGCTAGCTTTCCACTCGCAGCATGGATGAGCATCCCGGCCGACAGAATGAAGCCACCATGCGTGTAACACCCCAAAATTTTGCTTTTCTTAAATTCATGTGTGATTTGGCACTTTGGTGAATTTTTGGAATTTTCTGGAATTTATTTGGATTTATTTGGAATTTATTTGAATTTATTCCATTTTGAAATAATTAAAGAATTTAACTTTGCAAATAAAATTTTGTTGGAGATATTTTATTTGAGTCCCAAATTCCCTAAAATATTTTCTAGAATTTTTCTGGAATTTTTCTGATTTATTTGCTATTTTTCCGGGTTTAATTGAATTTTCTATGAATTGTTTGATTTACTTAATCGTTGGAAAATCAACTCGGGTCGAGTACTGTTCATCCGACCGAGTCGGAACTCGAGTCGGACTCATGTTCGACCCGCGCCACGTGACTTGGCTCAACCGCGTCCCCGAACCCAAACCCTAACCCTAATCGTGTAGGCCGTTGGATCGAGATCCAACGGCCGAAACCGAGCCGCGTAGTGCGTGCACGTGGGGCGTCCGATCCGTCTTCGCGTGGGCCTTGCCGGATTGCGCGCCACGTCGCACCGCCATGGACTCCGAGTCGAGCTCGGGTAGCGCCGCCGTGTGGGCCTAGGGCTCCGAATAGTGCGCGCATGCCGAGGCCATTTAAGGCGTAGGACATCGCCCGAGGACCGCCGTTTGCGTGCACACCTGTTGCCCTAGTTTCCAATGCATAAATAACCTTTCCACGTGGCCGATGACGTCATGCTGACATCATCGGTGGGTTAGGCCGGCGCTGACGTCAGCAAGGCTGACGTGGACCAATCAGGAGCTGACACGTGTCACGCTGACTCAATAAAAGAATTTCCGAAAAAGAAAATGATTTATTAATTCGAATTGTTGATTTCAGAATTTGATTCAAACTTCAAACGTTTATAACTTTTGCATTTTAACTCCGATTTGAGTGATTCAAATTTCTAAATTTGTATAAAATTGAGATCTACCTAATGATCAATTTTATTTAATTTTTGGACTAAATTTTTTCTCTGTAATATTATTTAATTGATTATTTAAACTTCAAAATGCTATAACTATTGCAGTTTAACTCCGAATTTGACGATTCCAGTTTCTAAAAATTTATAAAATTATGCTCTCTCTGTTTGTGGACTTCATTTGGATGTTTGGACAATTTTTGTCTACTATTTTATTCATTTCTTGCTATTTGCACGCGTTACGAGTAGACATTGAAGTGCCGGAAGGATTCGAAGGAGAAGTATTGACCCAGGAGCCAGCTTAGGACCAAGAGCAAGTACTTTTTGAAGGCAAGTTGTGCTTTGACCATGTTGATCCCATTTTGAAATCTATTTTGATTCAATGTATTGCATGCTAGTTTAATTAGAAAATACTTTATTTAAATTATGGGAATTAGATAAATGCCTAATTCTTTGTATGACACCTTGGTTAATTAATTATGTGCCATGACCCTTGTCACCCTAGTTGAGGTTTAAATAGTTGGACATTACTAAAGTGCCAACCTGGGAATTTAGATCGTTGTAGTATATTGCTTAGACACACTGCATTACTCATGACTTGATTTTGGACAATCAAATGTTAATATTGACTTAATGATATATTGAACCTATTTTGGAAAGGTATCATGTGATGTTGATGGTACGTGGTGCATGGTAATCAACTGGGGTTTGATAAATAGCTTTTGACCGGGGCATGTGGCAAGAATGATCGGGTGGGCCAGTTGTGGCACCGGGAACGATGTTTTGGTTCTTCGGGTAGTCTTGCCCTGGTCACCCTAAGGACTTAACCTTGCAAGCCTTTGAACTGAGTCAAGCGTGCAACCACATGTCTGTAATGGGACAGACCTAGTTGATTAAGTTGCTAATAACGTCCCTATGGAACCTCTGGGTGTCAACTATACCTTTTGTGTAGTTGTACGGGGGAGCGTACCGGGGCTGCGGCCAGGTACCCATCTAACGGTGGATTGGCCTAAACTTCGCCTTCGCTAAGGGAAGGGTTAGTGTGCAATCACCGGAGAGGACCACTTGTACTGTTAGAGGTTTCCGAAAGACGTGGCGCATTCGTGGCCGTTGATCGTGCCACGTGGACGGCCGTGCGTCGTCGTCTCCGCTCCGACTCCGAGCCGGAGAGCTCCGCCGTGACCGAGCAGGACACGGCTAGGGTTCCGATTTGCACGCACGTCGAGGCCGTATTTAAAGCGTGAGACGTCCCCCGAGGTTGCCCTCATCCGTGCGCACCTGTTCCCCCAAGCCATCTCGCCTGAGCCGTCGCCGTTTGCCCGTACGAGCTCGCCGGAGTTGGAACCCTGTTGCGCAGCGGTTTACCGCCGATTCCGCCGCCGTCCGTCGTCTTCCGCCGAGAAGGAGCCCAGATCCACAACCCCCGTGACGAGGCGAACCTGGGCGCATACTTCATCTCATGGAGGCCTCGAACGCCGCGGAAGGTCGCCGTCCTTGTCTCCGTGCCTGAGTTCCGCTGCCGCCATCGACCTCGCGAGCTCGGTGAACCGTCCGATCCAGATCGGACGGTTGAGGTGAGCCCACGTTCTCTTCCAAACCACGGGAACTGCATCGAATGCCGACCGTTGGATCAAGATCCAACGGCTCAGATCCGCCAAGTTAACCTAAACGCGTGAAGCCTAGATCCAATCTCAGGCCGTTGATTTTCAAATCAACGGCCGAGATTGCGCCACGTGTGCCTAGCCGCACCGCAGCGTGTGGGCGCGTGTCCACGACACGCCGGGCCCGCCGTCGAGAGGGCCCACGCGTCGGCCGGCGTTTGCGTGAGACCCGACCGGCTGAGAGGGTCCCACCCGCCGATCTCACTGGCCGTGGGACCGGGTCCACTATGGACCGAACTGCGCCGTGGGCTGAGCCCATGAGCCGGTACCGACGCCAGCCAGCCAACCAGAGCCGACGTGTCCTCGCTGACGCAGTAATTAATTTCCAAAAAAAAGAAATGATTTATTAATTCGAAATATTGATTCAAATTTAGATTCAAACTTCAAACGCTTATAACTTTTGTGTTTCAACTCCGATTTGAGTGATTCAAATTTCTAAATTTGTATAAAATTGAGATCTACCTAAATATGAATTTTATTTAATTTTTGGACTAAAGTTTTTCTCTGCAAAATTATTTAATTGATTATTTAAACTTTAAATAATCATAACTTTTGCGTCTTAACTCCAAATTTGACGATTCCAGTTTCTAAAAATTCATAAAATTATGTTCTCTCTGTTTATGGATTTTATTTGGGTGTTTGGACACTTTTTGCCTATTGTTTATTTGTGTATTTGCTATTTGCACGCTTTACGAGTAGACGTTGAAGTGCCGGAAGGATTCGAAGGAGAAGTATTGACTCAGGATCCAACTCAAGACCAAGAACAAGTACTTTTTGAAGGCAAGTTGTGCTTTGACCATGTTGATCCTATTTCGAAATCTATTTTGATTTAAACTATTGCATGCTAGTTCAATTAGAAAAATACTTGGTTTAAACATGGGGGTTAGATAAGTACCAATTTGCTGTATGACACCTTGATTATTTAAGTATGTGCCATGACCCTTGTCACCCTAGTTGTGGATTACTAGTTGGACATTATTAAATTGCCAACATGGGTTTAGACCGTTGTAGTATACTGCTTAGACACACTTTCGTGCTCATAACATGATTTTGGATAATCAAATGTTAATATTGACTTAATGATATATTGAACCTGTTTTGGAGAAGTATCATGTGATGTTGATGGCACGTGGTGCATGGTAATCAAGCGGGGTTTGATAAACGATTTTCGGCCAGGGGCATGTGGCAAGAGTAATCAAGTGGGCCGATTGTGGCGTTGGGAATGTTGATTTGGTTCTTCGGGTAGTCTTGCCCTGGTCACCCTAAGGACTTAACCTTGCAAGCCTTTGAACTGGGTCTAACGTGCAACCACATGTCCGTAATGGGACGGACCTAGTTGACTAAGTTGCTAATAACGCACTGTGGGACCTCGGGAGGTCAACTACACCCTTTGTGTAAGTTGTACGGGAGCGCATCGGGCCGAGGCCAGTACCCATCTAACGGTTGATTGGCCTAGACTTCGCCTTAGCTAAGGGAAGGGTTAGTGTGCAATAACCGGGAGGACCACTTGTATTGTTAGAGGTTTCCGTAAGACTTTATTCTGAGGAACTTCGCCCTTTGTGGTGTTTGACTCAGTATCTTGTGGGTAAAGTGCATAACCTCTGCAGAGTTTAGAATCTATTCGAATAGCCGTGTCCGCGGTATTGGACATCGCTCGGGAATTACAGTCAAAGGTTAGATTTTCCTAAAAATAACTTTGGTTTGAAAAGTTGGGTTGGACTAATAATGAAGTTGATGGAAATGTAGAGTAGGATGGGAAAGATGTTTATTAAATTCCTTGAAAAGTTATTTATACTTTACTTGTTTCTCGCTTTCGAATCTACTTATATTACTTTTCAAATCTTGTTTCTTTGCAAATATACCTTGAGCTATTCCTTTGTACCAAGCCATGCATATAGTATATTAGCTTGCATTCAGCATGACTTGTCGAGTACCAAGTACTCACCCTTGCCTCAACACAACACCAATGAAGAGGAGACTACACCACTTTGGAGGAGGAACTCCAAGAAGATCCGTCTACTTAGGGAAGCGAGCCCGATCAGGTTGCCTGTGGTATCTTGGATGGCGCCACGAAGTTATTTGATTTTCCGCTGCTATTATTTTTCTCTGAATAAGTTTCGCCTTGCGAGGCATATATTTGTAATTTGACCATAAGGTCAAGTAACCAGTTTAACTATTTAAATAAAGTACTTTATCGGTATCGAGTGGTATGATTGTGATATTTACCGATGTTAAGACTGTGTGCACTAGCGCGTTCCTGGACTAGTGCTGAATACGCAGAGGGTCCGGATTTACAAATTCGGGGTCCCGACAGAGGTGGTATCAGAGCCATACTTGACTGTAGGCTCAACCCTAGCTAGAATGGTCGTAGTGAGGATAAAACCTATTTTCTAAAAGCTAAAAATTTGTGAAGACAAGAAATGACATCTCGACTTATCCCCTTCTCTCTTTTCTTGTCTCTTGCTGAAATTTTCCCTTACCTTGTCACAATTTAAAAATTCCGAATTCTTACGTAAAGCACTCTCGTGACAGATGGAGGAAGAGTTCAACTACGTTGATCTGGGAGTTGGTCACACCGCAGAACTTTGGCATATGCTTCAGACTCTCGGGGATTTTGAAAAGCCGCAATACCAAGTAGAAGTGATCAGACAAGCAGGATTGATTAAGGCTTGTGACGTGAAGATTGAGGTACCTGCTAGGAAAAAGGGCCCAGGCAATGCCTCGATACAACGCCTTTGCCGCCAGGAGATCTACAATGCAGATGGGTATCCAAGAAGTATCACGACGAGCAATGCGGCACATTACCCGTATCTACGCCAGAGAGTTGGAAACACGGTGTTCCGTTATCATCCGCGCAGCGATAACCTTCTTGACCCGAGGCGGTCGAGGATGAGGATGCCACGGTTACACAGATTGGCACGATTTGTTGTTGCCCAGAGGATGTACTAGATAATACAAGCAAGGAGCTGAAGGCCCGCAAGGAGATCACGGCGAGAGAAGAACGAGATGGCGGGAAGCTCAAGAGTATGTGGCACACCTTCTACGAAGGATTGACGAGTTGGAGATGACCTTGTACCGGACGGACCAGAGCGATTTCGAGCTACACGAGCCAGATCCAGAGGAGTCAGATCTCGATGAGGACACTGCTTCTTCGACTACCACAGAGGACACAGTCGCTGGACATGGCGATCGTTTCGCGCCTATGCCACAGCACCCGTACCCAGGCCGTGGAGGTTTTCTCGATGAGTGAGCATAGGTTCTATAGTGAGACTCCTTCGCCGAGTCGCGTCATAGAATAAAGAGTCACCCTTTAGGCATTAGACTCCAGAGTTAGTTCGATTTGGATTTTCATTGTTTGCTGAGTATGTGTTGCAAGGCCCTTAGGCATTGTAAGCAACCATACCAAGTTATCAATAATAAAGTTGGACCTTAAAGTACACCTTTCGCCCCGCATAAGTTCCATATTACTTGTCTATTCTTGTTTCCCTCTCATCTCTAAACCTAGAGCAAACCGACAGATGGTGAACACCCGTGGAAACTTTGGAAGCAATGGGAGTGGTTCTCGCCCAGCAGAAAACCCCAATGAGGGAGCACCAGCACCGCCACTGGATGTGCAGAATTTCGGAGCTTTTCTCCTTGCCTGCACTCGGTTGATGCATGCTATGATGCAACAAATGCAACACGTCCTTCTTGTGATCCACTGCTAATCAAGTTAATCAGGGACCACGCCAGAATACAAGGCTGTCAGAGTTCATGAGGACTCACCCACCCACTTTCTCTGGGAATGCCAATCCATTGGAGGCCGATGATTGGTTAAGATCAATCGAGAGGAAGCTACACATAGCTCAATGCATAGGGAATGAGAAGGTACTCTACGCTTCTCATCAGTTGGAAGGAACAGCCGCCGAATGGTGGGAGAATTTCTGTGCCACGCAAGAGAACCCTCAAGATATCACTTGGGAAGAGTTCACAGCTGCATTCCGACAGTATCACGTGCCTGAAGGAATCATGGACCTTAAGAAGGAGGAGTTCAGAGCACTGAAGCAAGGTAATCAGCCAGTGGCCGACTACCTGAACAAGTTCACACAGCTAGCACGCTACGCACCTGAGGATGTAGCGATAGATAAATCCAGACAGTCTCGTTTTATGAAGGGACTTAACTCAGGATTGCAAGTAGGATTGATCACCCACACCTTCCCAGATTTCCAAGAGTTGGTGAATAAGGCGCTTATTCTTGAGGACAAGCGCAAGGAACTGGATGAGAACAGGAAGCGCAGGATGCAACAGCAAGGATCACGCCAGGGAACGCAACAACGCCTGAGAGTTGCACCAAATCAATTCTTCAGATTCCAACCACAGAATGCAACAAGGACACCATCCCCAGCACCAAGACCTGTCAATCAGAACTACGGACCCGGCCCCGCTAGAAACACTACTCGAGGCAGTCGGCAAAGGAACAGTGAGGCAGACGCTACAAGCGCAGAACGAGCCGAGACACTTTGCCAGCAGCTTGTCAGAAGAAGACAGCGAGGAGTGACCCCGATTCGCTTCAATCTAGGAACCACCCAGCTAGGGCGCCCAGCACCAGAGCCACACCCAGGCCGTGGTGAGAGGATGAGTCAACCATGTCACCGCAGATGCACTGCGAATGCTACGGACGTCGTCTTGGGTAAGTTACTTGTTAACTCGATACACCTGCATGATTTTGTTTGACTCTGGAGCTTCGCATTCGTTTGTTTATGCAAGGCTTTGCTACTAGAAATGATTTGAGGATTGCAAGACTTAGATGCATGCTTTTAGTTCAAACCCTGGTTAGAACTCCGAGCGAAAGTAGGATGTTAAGGTGAGAATACTAATAGACGGAATAGAGTTCCTAGCAAACCTTATAATTTTGGAGACCCGGACCTTAGAGCGTCATATTGGGAATGGATTGGTTATCCAAGCACAAGGCCGTATTGGATTGTGGGCGAAGGACTATCTCGATTGAGAGCCCTTGTGGAAAGAAAGTGGAATTTCAAGCCGCCCTTGATTAGAGATGGACAGTTGATGGTTACTTGATACCAAGACAATCAGCATAGAGGATGTCCCGTAGTGAATGAGTACCCGGATGTTTTTCTGAAGATCTACAGTATGCCGCCAGGCAATTACATAGAGTTTGTGATAGAGCTTGTACAAGATGCAGCCGATAGCAAAGAGACCTATCGGATGTCCACCGAGGAGTTGGTAGAGATGAAGAAAGCAGCTAGAGGAGTTAATGGAGAAAGGATTTATCGGCCGAGTTAGTCGCCGTGGGGAGCACCGATTTTGTTTGTCAAGAAGAAGGGCGGGAGTTTCGGGATGTGCATTGACTACCGTGCACTCAATGAAGTCACCGTGAAGAATAAGTATCCGCTACCCAGGATTGATGATTTGTTTGATCAATTGAGAGGAGCCGGAGTTTTCTCCAAGATTGATCTGAGATCGGGATACCATCGATTGAAGATCCGATCGTAAGATATTCGAAGACGCATTCTCGTCAAGATATGGACATTACGAGTTTCTGGTTATGTCCTTTGGGTCAACGAATGCGCCCGACTTATTTCATGAATATGATGAATAAGGTGTTCATGGAATATTTGGACAAGTTTGTCGTCGTGTTCATAGACGATATCCTAATCTACTCCAAGGCAGAGAGTGAACATGCCAGAACACTTAAGGCGAGTTTTGGAAAAAGGCCGAGGAGCAGCAACTTTTAGCCAAGTTCAGCAAGTGTGATTTTTGGAAGGACAAGGTGGAGTTTCTTGGACATGTAATGACCGCAGAAGGAGTCACCGTAGATCCAAGCAAAGTAGAAGGCGTGTTACATTGGGAGCAAACAAGCTGTGACCCAGTTCGAGTTTCCTTGGAATGGCAGGATACTACCGCCGTTTCATCGAAGGCTTCTCGACAATTGCGAAACCTCTTACGCAATTGCTTTGAAGAAGGAAAAGAAGTTTGCATGGGCGCTTGAGAATGTGAGAAAGGATTTTAGGAGCTGAAGAAGCGATTGACATCAGCACGGTGTTAGTTCTACCGGATGTTGCTCAAAGCTTCGATATTTATTGTGACGCATCGCGCCAAGGACTTGGATGTGTCTTTGTCTGCAGGATGGAAAGGTAAGTAAACATGCATCAAAGCGATTGAGGCCGCATGAGGAAAATTATCCGACACATGACTTAGAGTTAGGCTGCCGTAGTGCATGCCTTGAAGATATGGCGTCACTATCGATTGGAAACAGATGTGAAGTGTATACGGATCATAAGAGCCTTAAGTACATATTCACCCGATCGGATCTGAATATGAGGCGAGAGAGATGGTTAGAGTTGATCAAAGACTATAATGTTGGAATCCATTACCATCCGGGAAGGCCAGCGTAGTAGCCGATGCTCACGAGTCGGAAAAGCCATACCGTGAGTACGTTGCTAGCCACAAGTCAGGATGAGTTATATGAGGACTTTCGAGAAAATGAAGATTGAGGTTGTACCTAAGCGGATTCGTGGCCACATTGGAAGTAAAGCCTACCTTAGAGGATCGAGATCCGAGAAGGGCGAAGGATGATGACAAGATCCGCGAGATTAAGTTCATCAAGGAGGATGGCAAGGCGAGGACTTCAAGTTGGATGAGCAAGGCACGTTATGGATGAAGGATCGGATTTGTGTGCCTAACAAGAAGGAGTTAAAGCAAGCGATTACGGAAGAAGCCCATGACTCCAAGTACTCAATTCATCCTGGAAGCGCCAAGATGTATCGAGGATCTGAAGGAGAGATTCTCGTGGCCGAGTATGAAGCGTGAAGTTGCCGAGCATGTTGCATTGTGCGACGTATGCCGAGAGAGTCAAGGCAATGCATCGAGAGACCAGCGGGATTGCTACAACCGCTGAAAATACCTCGAGTGGAAGTGGGAGGAAATCGGAATGGATTTCATTACCGGTTTGCCGAAGACTCAAGGAGGTTATGACTCCATATGGGTTATAGTGGATAAGCTTGACTAAAGTAGCCCATTTTATCCCGTGAAGACCACTTACTCGGGAGATAAATTAGCGAATTGTACATTATCGGGATTGTCTGTTTGCACGGAGTGCCAAAGAGGATTGTATCGGACAGAGGTACCCAATTTACCTCAAGGTTACGGAATAAGTTGCATGAAGCCATGGGAACCCGTTTGAACTTGATGCACTTATCATCCATAGACGGATGGACAGGCCAGAAAGAGTCAACCGGTCTGGAGGATATGTTGAGAGCTTGTGCATTAGCTTATGCTACTTCTTGGGATAAGAGTTTGGCGTATGCCGAGTTCGATTACAACAATAGTTATCAGGCTAGTTCTGAGATGTCACCTTTTGAGGCCTTTGTATGGTCGACCTGTCGGACGCCATTGAATTGGAATGAGACCGTGGCGGCCGTGTCTTTGGGCTGATATTCTTCAAGAGGTGAAGAAGCGGTCGCTATGATTAGGGAAAGGTTGAAGATAGCCCAATCTCGGCAGAAGAGTTATCTTGACAATCGTCGCGAGACTTGAGTTTTGAACCGAAGACTTTGTTTACCTCGAGTTACGCCTCTCAGGAGTTAAAGGTTCCATGCCAAAGGGAAACTTCGCACCCGTTATGTTGGACCATTTAAGATTTTGAGTCGCGAGGCGGTTGCTTACCAATTTGGAGTTGCCCACGATCGTTGGCGAGTGCATGATGTATTCCATGTGTCCCGATTAAAGAAGTGTCTCCGGAGTTCCTGAGGAAGCAGACACGCTAGAGTCAATGGAGTTGCAAGAGGATTTGACTTATAAGGAGCATCCCGTGAGGATTCTAGACACAATGGATCGAGAAACTAGAAACAAGTCAACCCGTTTCAGAGAGTTCGGTGGAGCAACCATGAAGAAAGCGAAGCGACTTAGGGAGCCTTGAAGAGGATTTGAAGAAAGAGTTTCCAAACCTATTCCTTTAGTAAGCCACGAATCTCGGGACGAGATTCTATTAAGGGAGGTTTGTAACATCCCAAAATTTTGCTTTTCTTAAATTCATGTGTGATTTGGCACTTTGGTGAATTTTGGAATTTTTACGGAATTTATTTGGATTTATTTGGAATTTATTTGAATTTATTCCATTTTGAAATAATTAAAGAATTTAATTTTGCAAATAAAATTTTGTTGAAATATTTTATTTGAGTCCAAAATGTTCCAAAATATTTTCCAGAATTTTACTGGAATTTTAGGTCTTTTGCTATTTTTAATGAATTGAATGAATTATTGGGAATTATTTTTAATATTAAATCATTTGGAAAATCAACTCGGGTCGATCTTTGTTCATCCGACCAAGTGAACCCGTCGGACTCGAGTCCGACCTGAGCGATTGACTCGACCAAACCGGCTCCCAACCTAGCGATCGGCCGTTGGATCAAGATCCAACGGTGAGATCCGCCGTGCACGGTTCGAGCCGTATCCGGCCGGATCGATCAAGCGTCCCACGCGATCGCGGGCCGTTGATCGTGCCACGTGGACGGCCGTCGCGTCTCTCTCCTTCCGACTCGAGCCGGAGAAAGCTCGCCGCGTGACCGAGCAGACACGGCTAGGGTTCCGATTTGCACGCGCGTCGAGGCCGTATTTAAAGCGTGAGGCGTCCCGAGGTTGCCCTCATCCGTGCGCACTCGTTCCCCCAAGCCATCTCGCCTGGCCGTCGCCGTTTGCCGTCTGAGCTCGCGGAGTTGGAACCCTCTTGCGCAGCTGATTTACCGATTCCGCGCCGTCCGTCGTCTTCCGCCGAGAAGGAGCCGGATCCACAACCCGTGGCCGAGCGAACACAGGCGCGTACTTCATCTCGCCGGAGGCCTCGAGCTTGCGCCAGCGGAAGGTCGCCGTCCTTGTCTCCGTGCTTTGAGTTCCGCCGGCGTCGCATCGACCTCGCGAGCTCGGTGGAACCGTCGAGATCCGAATCGGACGGTTGAGGTGAGCCCACATTCTATTCCAAACCACGGAAACCAGATCGAATGGACCATTGGATCAAGATCCAGCGGCTCGGATCCGTAGCGTTAACCTAAGCGCGTGAAGCCTAGATCAATGCGGGCGTTGATTTTCAAATCAGCGGCGAGATTGCGCCACGTGTGCCTAGCCGCACCCACGCAGCGTGTGGGCGCGTGTCCACGACACGCGGGCCCGCAAGTCGAAGGGCCGCAGCGTCGGCCGCGTTTGCGTGAGACCCATAGCGGCAGGAGGGTCCCACTGTCGATCTCGGCCGTGGGCCGGGTCCACCATGGACCGAATCACGCGCCAGTGGCCGAGCCCATGAGCCGACGTCGGCCAGCCAACCAGAGCCGACACGTGTCCTCGGCCGACGCATAATTAATTTCGAAAAAGAAATGATTTATTAATTCGAAATATTGATTCAAATTTAGATTCAAACTTCAAACGCTTATAACTTTTGCGTTTCAACTCCGATTTGAGTGATTCAAATTTCTAAATTTGTATAAAATTGAGATCTACCTAAATATGAATTTTATTTAATTTTTGGACTAAAGTTTTTCTCTGCAAAATTATTTAATTGATTATTTAAACTTTAAATAAT
The DNA here is from genome assembly GCA_036346355.1 of Rhipidocladum racemiflorum. Classification (NCBI taxonomy): domain Eukaryota; kingdom Viridiplantae; phylum Streptophyta; class Magnoliopsida; order Poales; family Poaceae; genus Rhipidocladum; species Rhipidocladum racemiflorum. The sequence goes on from CM070586.1 coordinate 27,242,262, forward strand.
CATAACTTTTGCGTCTTAACTCCAAATTTAGTGATTCCAGTTTCTAAAAATTCATAAAATTATGTTCTCTCTGTTTATGGATTTTATTTGGGTGTTTGGACACTTTTGCCTATTGTTTATTTGTGTATTTGCTATTTGCACGCTTTACGAGTAGACGTTGAAGTCTTGGGAAGGATTCGAAGGAGAAGTATTGACTCAGGATCAACTCAAGACCAAGAACAAGTACTTTTTGAAGGCAAGTTGTGCTTTGACCATGTTGATCCTATTTGAAATCTATTTTGATTTAAACTATTGCATGCTAGTTCAATTAGAAAAATACTTGGTTTTAAACATGGGGGTTAGATAAGTACCAATTTGTCTGTATGACACCTTGATTATTTAAGTATGTGCCATGACCCTTGTCACCCTAGTTGTGGATTACTAGTTGGACATTATTAAATTGCCAACATGGGTTTAGACCGTTTGTAGTATACTTGCTTAGACACACTCGTGCTCATAACATGATTTTGGATAATCAAATGTTAATATTGACTTAATGATATATTGAACCTGTTTTGGAGAAGTATCATGTGATGTTGATGGCACGTGGTGCATGGTAATCAAGCGGGGTTTGATAAGCGATTTCGACCAGGGCATGTGGCAAGAGTAATCAAGTGGGCCAGTTGTGGCGTTGGGAATGTTGATTTGGTTCTTCGGGTAGTCTTGCCCTGGTCACCCTAAGGACTTAACCTTGCAAGCCTTTGAACTGGGTCTAACGTGCAACCACATGTCTGTAATGGGACGGACCTAGTTGACTAAGTTGCTAATAACGTACCTGTGGGACCTCAGGAGGTCAACTACACCCTTTGTGTAAGTTGTACGGGGGAGCGTACCGGGGCTGAGGCCAGGTACCCATCTAACGGTTGATTGGCCTAGACTTCGCCTTAGCTAAGGGAAGGGTTAGTGTGCAATAACCGGGGAGGACCACTTGTATTGTTAGAGGTTTCCGAAAGACTTTGTTACGGGAACTCGCCTTTGTGGTGTTTGACTGTATCTTGTGGGTAAAGTGCATAACCTCTGCAGAGTATAGAATCTATTCGAATAGCCGTGTCCGCGGTATTGGACATCGCTCGGGAATTACAGTCAAGGGTTAGATTTTCCGCTGCTACTATGTTGGGTAAAGTGCATAACCTCTGCAGAGTGTAGAATCTATTCGAATAGCCGTGTCCGCGGTATTGGACATCGCTCGGGAATTACAGTCAAGGGTTAGAGTCTAAAACCCATGTTGGCAATTTAATAATGTCCAACTAGTAATCCACAACTAGGGTGACAAGGGGTCATGGCACATACTTAAGTAATCAAGGTGTCATACAGCAATTTGGCATTTATCTAATTCCCCATATTTAAATAAAGTATTTTCTAATTGAACTAGCATGCAATAAGTTAAATCAAAATGGATTTCAAAATAGGATCAACATGGTCAAAGTACAACTTGCCTTCAAAAAGTACTTGTTCCCGAGCGATGTCCAATACCGCGGACACGGCTATTCGAATAGATTCTACACTCTGCAGAGGTTATGCACTTTACCCACAAGATACAGTCAAACACCACAAAGGCGAGTTCCCGTAACAAAGTCTTTTGGAAACTTCTAACAATACAAGTGGTCCTCCCCGGTTATTGCACACTAACCCTTCCCTTAGCTAAGGCGAAGTTTAGGCCAATCAACCGTTAGATGGGTACCTGGCCTCAGCCCCGGTACGCTCCCCCGTACAACTTACACAAAGGGTGTAGTTGACCTCCTGAGGTCCCACAGGTACATTATTAGCAACTTAATCAACTAGGTCCGTCCCATTACAGACATGTGGTTGCACGTTAGACCCAGTTCAAAGGCTTGCAAGGTGAAGTCCTTAGGGTGACCAGGGCAAGACTACCCGAAGAACCAAATCAACATCCCCAGTGCCACAACTGGCTGTAACACCCCAAAATTTTGCTTTTCTTACATTCATGTGTTATTTGGCACTTTGGTGAATTTTTGGAATTTTCTGGAATTTATTTGAATTTATTTGGATTTATTTGGAATTTATTTGAATTTATTCCATTTTGAAATAATTAAAGAATTAAATTTTGCAAATAAAATTTTGTTGGAAATATTTTATTTGAGTCCCAAATACCATAAAATATTTTCCAGAATTTTTTTGGAATTTTTCTGAGTCTTTTGATATTTTTAATGAATTAAATGAATTTCTGGGAATTATTTCAAATATTAAATCGCTGGAAAATCAACTCGATCGAAATCTGTTCATCCGACCGAAGTCGAACCCGAAGTCGGACTTCGAGTCCGACTCGAGCCAACCGACCACCAAACCCAGTCTTAACCCTACTCGATCCCGACCGTTGGATCGGGATCCAATGGTCCAGATTGGACCGTATCGGTTCGAGCCGAAACCGGGCCGGGTCCGATCGTGCCCACGCGATCGTGACCGTCGATCGTGCCACGTGGACGGCTGTGCGTCGTCGTCCCCGCCGAGTCCGAGCCGGATTCCTCCGCCGCGTAGCCGCGTAGTGTCTCGTTAGGGTTCCGATTTGTGCGCGCATCCGGGGTTATTTAATGCGTGAGACATCGCCCGAGGTTGCCCTCTTCCGTCGCACCGTGCCCCAAGCCATCTACGCTGGCCGTCGCCGTTTGCCGTCTGAGCTCGCCGGAGTTGGAAATTCCGTTCGCCCGCGGTTAACGCCGATTCCGCCGCCGTCCGCCGTTCTCACGCCGTGGGTGAGCCCGATTCGAACAGCCCGAGTCAAGCGCGTCGGTGAGACCTTTCACCTCGCCGAGCACGCCCCAACGCCCGTTCGTGTGGTCACGTCCTTAGCGCCGACACCGCAACTCCGCCCGTGAAGCCATCGCCGACCCGAGCTCCACCAACCGTCCGATCAAGATTCAAAGGCCCAGATCGCGCCCACGTCACCCTCGGTGAGTTTCCCGTTGAAAATCCTAGATCTAATCCCAGCCGTTGGATCTAGATCCAGCGGCTTAGGTTGCGCCACGTAGCAAGAACTGCACCAGGCTAGATTGGATCTGGACCGTTGGATCAAGATCCAACGGCCCACGATCGGCCACGTGCGCCCCAAGCACATGAGGCCCAAACCCAATCCTAGCCGTTGGATTTCAAACCAACGGCCACGACCGTGCCACGTGTCGAGGAGCCGAACCGCGCCCGCGCGAGCGTCTGGCGTGGAGTCAGCGACACGCCGCCGGGCCGTGTCGGCCACCGCACCGTGAAGTCACCCATGACGTCCACAGGGTCCCACCTGTCGGCAGTGGTGAGCCCAGCGTCGACGCAATGACGTCACCCGAGGGGGACCCACCTGTTAGTGACACAAGGAGCCGTGGACCGAGTCCACGGTAGACCCAAGCCGAGCATGGACCGAGTCCATGGACCGGCTAACGTCAGCCAACCAATCAGAGGCTGACACGTGTCCAGGCTGACGCAATAATTAATTTCCGAAAAAGAAAATGATTTATTAATTCGAAATAATGATTTCAGATTTTGTTTCAAACTTCAAACGCTTATAACTTTTGCGTTTCAACTCCGATTTGAGTGATTCAAATTTCTAAATTTGTATAAAATTGAGATCTACCTAAATATAAATTTTATTTAATTTTTGGACTAAAGTTTTTCTCTGTAAAATTATTTAATTGATTATTTAAACTTTAAATAATCATAACTTTTGCATTTTAACTCCAAATTTGACGATTCCAGTTTCTAAAAATTCATAAAATTATGTTCTCTCTGGTTATGGATTTTATTTGGATGATTGGATACTTTTTGCCTATTGTTTATTCGTGTATTTGCTATTTGCACGCTTTACGAGTAGACGTTGAAGTGCCGGAAGGATTTGAAGGAGAAGTATTGACTCAGGATCCAACTCAAGACCAAGAACAAGTACTTTTTGAAGGCAAGTTGTACTTTGACCATGTTGATCCTATTTTGAAAATCTATTTTGATTTAACCTATTGCATGCTAGTTCAATTAGAAAAATACTTTATTTAAATATGGGGAATTAGATAAATACCAATTTGCTGTATGACACCTTGATTATTTAAATATGTGCCATGACCCTTGTCACCCTAGTTGTGGTTTACTAGTTGGACATTATTAACTTGCCAACATGGGTTTTAGACCGCTGTAGTAAAGCTGCTTAGACACCTTTCGTGCTCATGACATGATTTTGGACAAACAAATGTTAATATTGACTTAATGATATATTGAACCTGTTTTGGAAAGGTATCATGTGATGTTGATGGCACGTGGTGCATGGTAATCAACTGGGGTTTGATAAATAGTTTTTCGACCGGGGCATGTGGCAAGAATAATCGGGTGGGCCAGTTGTGGCATTGGGGATGTTGATTTGGTTCTTCGGGTAGTCTTGCCCTGGTCACCCTAAGGACTTAACCTTGCAAGCCTTTGAACTGGGTCTAACGTGCAACCACATGTCTGTAATGGGGCGGACCTAGTTGACTAAGTTGCTAATAACGCACTGTGGGACCTCGGGAGGTCAACTACACCCTTTGTGTAAGTTATGCGGGGGAGCGTCTGAGTGAGGCCAGTACCCATCTAACGGTTGATTGGCCTAAACTTCGCCTTAGCTAAGGAAGGGTTAGTGTGCAATAACCTCGGAGGACCACTTGTATTGTTAGAAGTTTCCGAAAGACTTTGTTACGGGAACTCGCCTTTGTGGTGTTTGACTGTATCTTGTGGGTAAAGTGCATAACCTCTGCAGAGTGTAGAATCTATTCGAATAGCCGTGTCCGCGGTATTGGACATCGCTCGGGAATTACAAATCAAGGGTTAGATTTTCTCAAAAATAACTTGGATTTGAAAGGTTGGGTTGGATTAATAATGATGTTGATGAAAATGTGGATTAGGATGGGAAAGATGTTTATTAAACTCCTTGAAAAGTTATCTATGCTTTACTTATTTCTACTGCTTTCGAATCTATTTATGATACTTGTTAAATCTTTATTTCTGCAAATATACCTTGAGCTATTCCTTTGTACCAAGCCATGCATATAGTATATTAGCACTGCATTCTGCATGACTTGCTGAGTACCAAGTACTCACCCTTGCCACAATACAACACCAGTTGAAGAGGAGACTACACCAGCTTTGGAGGAGGAGCTCCAAGAGGAACTGTCTACTTAGGGAGCGAGCCGGTCAGTTACTGTGGTATCTTTGGATGGCGCCACGAGTTATTTGATTTTCCGCTGCTACTATTTCTCTCTTAATAAGTTCGCCTGCGAGGCATCAACCATTGTAACTTGACCATAAGGTCGAGTAACCAGTTTGACTATTTAAATAAAGTACTTTATTAGTATCGAGTGGTATGATTGTGATATTTACCGATGTTAAGACTGTGTGCACTACAACGGTCTAAAACCCATGTTGGCAATTTAATAATGTCCAACTAGTAATCCACAACTAGGGTGACAAGGGGTCATGGCACATACTTAAGTAATCAAGGTGTCATACAGCAATTTGGCATTTATCTAATTCCCCATATTTAAATAAAGTATTTTCTAATTGAACTAGCATGCAATAAGTTAAATCAAAATAGATTTCAAAATAGGATCAACATGGTCAAAGCACAACTTGCCTTCAAAAAGTACTTGTTCTTGGTCTTGAGTTGGATCCTGAGTCAATACTTCTCCTTCGAATCCTTCCGGCACTTCAACGTCTACTCGTAAAGCGTGCAAATAGCAATACACGAATAAACAATAGGCAAAAAGTGTCCAAACATCCAAATAAAATCCATAAACAGAGAGAACATAATTTTATGAATTTTTAGAAACTGAAATCGTCAAATTTGGAGTTAAAATGCAAAAGTTATGATTATTTAAAGTTTAAATAATCAATTAAATAATTTTACAGAGAAAAACTTTAGTCCAAAAATTAAATAAAATTCATAATTGGGTAGATCTCAATTTTATACAAATTTAGAAATTTGAATCACTCAAATCGGAGTTGAAACGCAAAAGTTATAAGCGTTTGAAGTTTGAATCAAAATCTGAAATCATTATTTCGAATTAATAAATCATTTTCTTTTTCGAAAATTAATTATTGCGTCAGCGAGACACGTGTCAGCTTCTGATTGGTCTGGCGTCGGCGATCCATGGACTTGGTCACGCTCGGCTCGGGTCTCACTGTGGACTCGGTCCACGGCTCCTCGTGAGGCCGACATGTGTGTCGCCTCGGATGGCGTCACTGCTTGACATCGGTAGGCTCGGCCACCAGTCTTGACGGCAGTGGGACCACTGTAACGTCGGCGCTTCGGGTGGGACAACGGCGACATCTTGAGCCCGCCATGGCGTCGGCGTAGCGTCATGGTGCGGTTTAATCACGCATCGGCCGACCGCGGGCCGGCGTGTCGGCGTCACCTGCGAAGCGGCCGCGTGGTCGAGCTTCGGACACGTGGCGCAATCTCGACCGTTGATTTGAATTTCAACGGCCCAGATTGGATCTGGGTTTCACGCGTTTGGGTTAACGCGTTTGATCCGGACCGTTGGATCTAGATCGGACGGTCAAGATTGGATCTGGTGGTTTTGGACGGAATCTCACCGTGAGATGGCGTGGCGCAATCTGAGGCGTTGGATCTGGATCGAGCAGTTGAGAAGCTTCGAAAGTCCGGCGATGGCTCATGGCGGCCCGGCTTGCCGGGGTTGGGGGCGGCGACCACGGCAGCGGCGCTTCGGGCGTGCTCGGCGAGTGAGAGGTCCCTTGGTGCGTCTCGTCGCGATGGTCGGATCAGGGGTCAGCGGCGGGGGACGGCGGGCGGCGGAAGCAAGCAAAACCGCGGCGGAGGAGTGCTACAACTCCGGCGGCGATTGCGAAGGCGCGTCGAGGCAACGCTGCGGCGGCGGCTAGAACAGCAGCTGCGCCAAGGTCAAGGTGGTCCTCGGGGTGGGATCCGGGCATTAAATAGCCTCGGCTTCGCGTGGAATCGAAACCTAGAACCTCACGGCGGCGGGCGTGGCGGAGTCCGGCTTCGGATCCGCGAGGGCGGCGGCGGTCGGCCGATCCACATGGCGCGATCAACGGCCCACGATCGCCACGATCGAAACCGGATTCGGTCGATTCGACTCGAACCGTGCGGGGCGATCTTGGCCAGATTGGATCCGATCCAACGGTCGGGATCGATTAGGGTTAAGTAGGTTTGGTCGAGTCAAGCGGCTCGGTCGGACTCGAGTCGGATTTGGACTCGGGTCGTCGGATGAAACGATGCTTGACCCGACTTGATTTTCCAGCGATTTAATATTTAAAATAATTCCCAGAAATTCATTTAATTCTTTAAAAATAGCAAAAGACTCAGAAAAATTCCAGAAAAATTCTGGAAAATATTTTGGGTCATTTTGGACTCAAATAAAATGTTTCCAGCAAAATTTTATTTGCAAAGTTTAATTCTTTAATTATTTCAAAATGAAATAAATTCAAATAAATTCCAAATAAATCCAAATAAATTCCAGAAAATTCCAAAAATTCACCAAAGTACCAAATTACACATAGATTTAAGAAAAGCAAAATTTTGGGGTGTTACAGTGTCCACGCGCGTTCCCGGCTGCCGAGTGAAGCCACCGACCGATGCACCTGAAGCACCGCTTGAACCGCCCGTCGCACGACACGTCGGCTCGAAGCCAGCTCGCCGCTGCCTTGCACCTCGGCCGTCGTCTCTGCCGCGGACCGTGCACCACTCCACCAAGCGCATGAAGCGCTCTTTGAAGCGCTGTCGCCCTCGTGTGCCCCACGCCAGCCGAGGGCCCCCAGAAGCCATTGCCGGTCACGACCGCCCGGCACAAAGCCGAACTCCTGCCCGACCTCTTTGCGCTGCAGCATCATGCCGTGCTATCGCCATGCGATTAGGTATCGTGGCCGTGCGTCGCCGCCGGCGCTCTTTGTGTTGGTATAATCTTGTTGCATGGAGCTCAGAGTATTACTTTTGTCATGTTAATGTTGTTCGTTATTAGTTAACTCAAGAGTGCATTTTATTTATTTGCATGGACCTGCAACGTGCGCCTGCGTGCGTAGCTTTGCCGGGTCATTAGGTGTAGTTATTTAGTCGGTTTGAGTTGTGGTCGCGCGAGCTGCGGATCTCGCCAGTTAATGGGCCACGATGTAGTTTCCTTCCGATATTCCTGCATGAGGTGAATAAAAGGAACGCAACGGAAAAACACCGCAGTTTTGACGAGCGGCACCAAAATTCTCGTTCTGATCAGTTATCGCGTGCGTGTGCGTAAGAGCAGTTCTTACATTTCTCTAGCGTTCGCGTGTGTTGTTCCTTCTGAATTCCAACAATTGGTATCAGAGCGGTATAATCGTTCCTGTCGATCATGTCGGCACCAGCGAGCGGACTCTCGAGGACTCCGCCGCGTCGAGAGCGTCACCAATCGCCGTCACCGCCACCGCGCCGACCGCGGCACCGCGACAATGAAGACCGCGACGTGGTCGTCGAGCGCGTTATCAAGGAGGCCGGGGTGCAGATTCGATACCCCACGCTCACGCGGACGAACTACGCAGAGTGGGCGGTGCTTATGAGGGTGAACCTGCAGGCGCAAGGAGTGTGGGAGGCGATTGAGCCCGCATCGCCGTGCATCGTCGATCGCATCAGCGTCGCGCCATATTGCAAGCCGTCTCGCCGGAGATGGTGGTGTCGCTTGCGGCGAAGGATTCCGCGCAGGAGGCGTGGAATGCGATCAAGGCCATGAGGCTCGGCGCGGAACGTGCACGTGAGGCGAAGGTGCAAACACTCCGGCGCGACTTCGAGCTGATCCGTATGAAGGAAGGTGAGTCCGTTGATGATTTTGCCATGAGGATTACAGGCCTCGTCGGCAGTCTCGCAGCCCTCGGCGACCCGGTTGAGGAGAACAAGGTCGTAAAAAAGTTCCTACGAGGAGTGACGCCGAGGTTGATGCATGTCACCATTGCCATCGAATCTACAGTTGATCTCTCCACACTCACAGTGGAGGAGCTCACCGGTCGTCTGCGCTCTGTCGAGGAGCGATACGGGCTGGGCGACCCGGTTGAGGAGAACGAAGGCCAGTTGCTGCTAACCGAGGAGGAGTGGAGGGCTCGCGTGAAGCGCCAAGGCCAGGACGGCACTTCGGGCAGCAAGGGAACCGGCAACCACTGGAGCAAATCGAAGACCAGTGGAGGCAAGCCAACGTCCCTGAATAGGAACTGGAAGCCCTCACCTGGTGGCCGTGACAAATCAAAGATTAAGTGCTTTAATTGTGTCATTTTTGGGCATTTCGCAAATGAGTGCAGGAAACCGAAGAAGGAGAGAGAAAGGAGCAGGCGAACATGAGTGTAGCGCAAGAAGAGGAGCCAGCTCTTCTTCTCACTCAAGTATGTGCACTCACAGAGGTGACTGAAGGTGGCGAGATTGTGCTGAATGAGGCGCATGCTGAAGTCCATCTGGGTGAAGAAGAAGGCCATCATGATGATCACTGGTACCTCGACACGGGAGCAACGAATCACATGACGGGCTGGAAGGAGAGCTTCGTCGACATTGACTCAAGTGTACACGGCTGTGTAAGGTTCGGAGATGGCTCCGTCGTCAACATCCATGGGTGCGGTACCGTCATGTTCTCTTGCCGCAATGGGGAGCATCGCCAGCTCACGAACGTATACTACATTCCAAGACTTCGCTCCAATATTGTCAGTGTTGGGCAGCTGGATGAAGCGGGCTATCAAGTCATCATCGAAGGAGGTGTGATGAGTATCCGAGATGAGGAGCGTCGACTGCTCGCCAAGGTGAATAGGTGAATGAATCGTCTATTTTTACTTAATCTAAAGATGGCGAGTCCTGTCTGTTTAGCAGCAAGGAGTGAGGAGGATGCCTAGCGTTGGCACGTGTGAGACCCCGGATCAGCTATCCGAAATCTCCTGTGTATTTCCGTACTAGTCCCAGATCAGTAGCTAGTACACACAGTCACAGTGATACTTCATTGCCGAACATAACGAAAATTGTAATATAAATATTACAATACTCGGTCCAAAGACCGGCGACAAAGCAGCGAAAAACGAAAGCAAAAAAAACAAGTGAACGCCAAATGCCACAAGCGACGACCAGAAACGCAACTAGTTCTCCTGGCAATCCTCCTCGTACTCCACCTGGAAGAACTCGCCCTCCTCGACTGCGTCTTGAAAATTCTCTGATGATGACAATGTTGATGTAGCACGTGAGTACAAAAGTACTCAGCAAGTCGGGGAAAGTATGATCATGTGGGGCTTTCCAAAGGAAGCTTAACAGGGTTTATTTGCATAAAGCCACATTTTATTAAACCATACTTAAGTAATAATATTTCACAAAGCATCTTTTTACAATTGTTTTTAACAATTGAATTATTTAATATTGAAGTGAGGTTCTATCCACCATCACTACTATAAAGGTTCTATCCGCCAATTTTTAAAAGATCAAGGTTAATCATGTGACTCCATCCGTCAAGTATAAAACAGGTTTTATCCACCTGGTTGGCTCTATCCGCCAAACAACATCCGAGAGTTCTAACCACTCCCGAATCCCAAAATAAAACACTTTTCAGTTTTTAAAAGCAAAATCAAAGTCTACCAATATGAAAGCATTCTTCGCTTTGCCCTTGATCGTAGGCACGGCTATTCGAATAGTTTTAACTCTGCAGAGGTGTACAACTTTACCCACAAGACACGATCATCTCTTGTTGACTCCGGATTAACACACTTCCTTTGGTGTGCCGGCAGAGAGATCGTGACAAGGCCGTTACAATGTATCTACCAAACTTGACCCACCCGCTGAGGTTTCACCGCCGTTAGGGTTCCATCCGCCCAGTACAGAAGCCCCCTCTTGCACCGTGTGAGAAAAACAACACTGCCTCTATCCGGCACTCACATTCAACCGAGTGGTGAGTCTAAGCTAGGCTTCTACAAATTAGTTGGCCAGGTCGTACCATTATAGATATGTGGTAGTACGGTTATGCTTAGAATGGACAATCACAAGCGTCGGTCCTTAATTGACTTGGGGCGGTACTTGCACAAGACAACTAGTGCTCCATCCGCACCCACCCGACAATCCAATCCGCCCAAGTCCAAACCATTTTCCTTTTCTTTTTATTTTAGAAAAACAGTACTCAAACCATAATAATAACTTTCAAATCACATTTGAAATCATTCTTTTTGGAATAATCCCACCCATGGGTTGTTTTTATCGGTAAAGGTCCTAAGCAGTTCTACCGTACTATGTAACAACGGATACCATATAAGCGTAAGCATGGTATATCAATGTCCTAGGGTTACAATAGATATGATTAACAATGCCAAGGAGGAATCAACAATTTAGGAATAACTAGCACCTATATTTGACATATTTTATTAAACATAGCCATGCAACTTTTAAACCATTTAAATCATTTCACAATCATAGGATCAAAATGCGTCAAGGAGACTTGCCTTCGGTCGCGGCGGAAGTGTAGAACTCGGAAAGCTCAGCGGCGAAATCGGCGGTCGCGGCAGGATCGTCGACTACACGCAAATCGAGGCAATAAATAAATAAAAGAAAATAAATAAAATCTAAAAATTACAAAAATAATACTGGCAGGTAGATCTTGATTTTAGATGAATTTAGAAATTTGAATGGAGTCAAACGGAGTTCGGACGGAGAAGTTACGAGCTTCCGAAGTTTGAAATTCGAAAAAATTGGAAAATCGGGAATATTCCCTAGAATATTCCTTTTCTATTTTCTTTTCTTTTTCTGAATTTTGGAAATGGCTTGTGTCTATGGAGGGTGGGCCCCACATGTCATTGACATGGGGTTGTCTTCAACCTTGGCTTCATGGCAGGGAAGCCATGGATAGAAAAACTTTAGAGGATGGCCGGCCGTGATGGCGAGGCCTTGAAGCGCCCAGGCGAGCGGCTCGGGCGAAGCGGCTCAGTCGGGCGGGCCGGCCAGAAGCGCGGCGGCCAGCCGGCAGCGATAGCGGCGTGAAGCGGCGTAGCCGTGAGCGGCGGCAGCCCAAGCGGCGGCCACGAGCCCATGCACACAAGCACAAGCTCAGTGCTCCCCAAACCAAAACAGAGAGCTTCCAAAACCCGATTTTCCACCATTTTTGCACGGAATTGACCCAAACAAAAGCATGAATCACGTAGATAACTACCTTAGGAACACCTAGGAGGAAGGAATCGAGTTAAATCTCACCGGAGGCGATGAATTTCGCGACGAACGGAGCTCCGGCCGAAACGAGAAAAAGCGAAATTCGTCTCCAACTCTTGATAGAACCTAAAATTGATTGTTGGGTTAGACTCTAGACTCAATCACGGTCACAAGGAACCAAGTGGCACGAAGAATGGCTCACCGGAGAGAGATCTACAAGCAAGAACACGAAGAACTTCAAAAACGGCGACCCAACTCCGGTTTTCTTGATCTCACGGGCACAAGAGTGGAATAGGTGAAAGGAGGATCACACTCCCGGAATGAGGATTCTTATACGAAGAGAATGGAGGTGGTATTGCGGCGTTTGGAGTAGAAACGTCCGAGATAATGGCGATTAAGTGCATTTCAGTTTTTCATTAATGCGGCCGTTTCCGGCGAGATTAGCGGCGAGTGATGGTGGGGAATGGCAAGAGATCGACGTTGCGGATCCAACGGAACCGACCGTTAGTGTTTTGGAGTTGATTTGAGGGAGATACAAGCATTTGAAGAGTGCCCTAACCATTAGAGCATGTTGAAGCTTTCTCTGTTGCTTTGCTTGCATGCCCCATGGAAAAGATGAACAGTGCGAGGTGACACTCTCCCATTGGTCCTCCTTTACGCGAATAAACCGCCCTAGAGAAAAATTAGAAAAATAGTCTAAAAATTCCTAGAGACATTTTAGAATATTTGGGACCCAATAAAATTGGTTCCGCTGAATTTGGATGAAATTTGTGGAATTAAATATTCGGGCGCAAATTGCAGGCATTAAACAAAAGCCGCGCGAGATAAAATAGGATCGGAGGTCCAAAAATCCGGGGAATGATTCCAAAAATCATTTTGGAATATTTGGGACATAATGGAAGTGGTTTGGGGATTTTTGGAGCATTTTGGGACTCGGGTGAAATTTCGGGTACCGGCGGGAACTGGAAAATTCGATTTTTCGACCGGAGGGGAATTAAATCCCGATTTTGGAGGGGAAAGGATGCCAGGTTAATTTAAACACCAAAGAAACTCCAATTTTGAATTTACTTTATTTAAATTAGGTTTTTCTTCAGACGGCAAAAATGAGGATGTTACAGCACGCTCGACTAGGGCACTTAAATTTCGGTTCGATGAAGAAGATGGCTCAGGAGGAGATGGTTCACGGGCTACCACGCTTGGATCATCCAGACCAAGTGTGTGATGGTTGCATCGTCGGAAAGCATCGGCGTGCACCGTTTCCTGGAGAGGCAAGGCACTGGGCTGAAGATCGTCTTGATCTGGTGCATGGTGATTTGTGTGGCCCGATAATACCTGAAACCCCAGGAAAGAGAAGGTATTTTCTTCTGCTAGTTGATGATCTTAGCCGTTATATGTGGACCAAATTGCTGAGATCAAAGGATGAAGCATCGGAAGCTATTAAGCAGTTTCAGGCTTCAGTAGAGACAGAGACTGGTAGAAAACTCAAGGCCCTCCGAACGGATAGGGGGCGAATTCACATCTGTAGAGTTTGGTCAACACTGCACGAGATACGGCAGATTCGGCAGCTCAACGCCCCTACTCTCCTTGATGAGAATGGGGTGGTGGAGCATCGGAATCAAACCATAGTGGGCATGGCTAGGAGCATGCTGAAAGCCAAAGGGATGCCGGGAAAATTCTGGGGTGAGGCAGTCACTACTGCGGTCTATATTCTCAACAGGTCACCCACCAAAAGTGTGCAGGGTAAAACGCCATTTGAAGCCTGGTTTGGAAGGAAGCCGAGTGTGCAATATTTTCGCACATTTGGATGTTTGGCTCATATGAAGATTGTGCGCCCAAATCTGAAGAAGTTGGATGACCGCAGTGTCAAAATGGTCTTTATAGGTTATGAGCCAGGCTCCAAAGCTTACCGACTGTATGATCCAGTGGGAAAGCGTGTGCATGTGTCTAGGGATGTAATCTTTGAGGAGGACAGAGCATGGGATTGGAAGGAGATGGCAGAGGATAGTGCAGTAGATGGGTTGAGTTCAAGCGACTTGTTTATAGTGAGGTATTCAGTTCCTGTACACGGTCTGACAACAGAGTTCTCTGAAACTGGTGGTGCTGATGGGCCAGCGCCAGATGCACAAATCCCTGGAAGCACTCCATCATCCCCAATGCAATATGATCCAGGCTCAACAACCTCCTTTGGCACTCAATTTGTTTCACCTCCTGATGATGTGTCTTAGGCCAGTGATGAAGAGGGACCAAGACGACGATACAGATTGGTGCAAGATTGCTTAGATGCTAGCACTCTGGTCCATGATTTTCAGTATAGTGGTCTTTGTTTGCTTGGAGCAGAAAAACCAGCAAGTTTTAGTGAAGCCGAGAGGGAGGCGTGCTGGAGAAAGGCAATGATTTCAGAAATCAGCTCCATTGAAGAAAATGGCACATGGGAATTAGCAGAAGTACCAAAAGGTCACAAACCCATAGGCTTGAAATGGGTGTTTAAAATCAAGAGAGACTCATCTGGAGTGATCCTGAAGCACAAAGCAAGGCTTGTTGCCAAGGGGTACGTACAGCAGCAAGGAGTGGACTTTGAGGAAGTCTTCGCACCAGTAGCTCATATGGAGACTGTCAGAGTCTTGATTGCTTTGGCAGCACATGAGGGGTGGGAAGTGCATCACATGGATGTGAAATCAACCTTCCTGAATGGAGATTTGCAAGAGGAAGTTTATGTGCTGCAACCACCTGGTTTTGAAGATAAAGAACACCCAGAGAAAGTGCTACGCTTGAAGAAGGCATTGTATGGGCTTCGACAAGCTCCAAGAGCTTGGAATGCTAAACTAGACAGCACATTAATGTCACTTGGATTCACAAGAGGACAGACTGAACCAGCAGTATATATGAGAGGTCATCAAGGTTCAGGTTTGATAGTAGGTACTTATGTTGATGATCTTATAATCACTGGCAGCAGTTCGGCTGAAATCACCAAGTTCAAGCAAGAGATGAAGACCCTCTTTAGTATGATAGACTTGGGATTACTGAGTTACTACCTTGGGATGGAAGTGAAGCAGTCGTCAAAGGGCATAACAGTTTGCCAAGAAGCATACGCGAGGAAAATCCTGGAGAAGTGCAGCATGGGTGACTGCAACCCATGTCATACCCCCATGGATGGTAGCCTCAAATTATGCAAAGATAGCAAGGAATCATTGGTTGATGCTACCTTCTATGAGAGTGTTGTTGGGAGCCTGCGATACTTGGTAAACATGAGACCCGATCTGGCTTATGCAGTTGGATATATAAGCCATTTCATGGAGAGACCCACAACTGAACATTTTGGCGCTGTGAAACATGTACTGAGGTATGTTGCAGGAAGCATTGAAATGGGTTGCCTGTATAAGAGAAAGACTAATGAGCCATCCCTGATTGGGTATAGTGACAGCTGTAGTGGCTCAGGTACAGAGTCCAGCCCATTATATCCCGGGTCATCGGGTGAATGAAGCACGGCCCATGTTTCATCCGAAGCAGAGCGGTACAGGCAAAGCACTGCTTCGCCCGACCGTACGAAGCGGAGCGAAGCAGAATAGCGGTGAAGGCCGCGAAGAAAAGAACCCTCGCAGTCCACGTAGATACACCCGACAACACGATCAAATAAATCTGATACCCTGCAAAAAGAAAAAGAAAAACGACAAAACCCTGTCAGGGCCGGTCGGGAAGGGTAAAAGGGGACATGCACTCGGGGACAGCTTCTCCATGTTCCCCTCCTATAAAAAGGGAAGAAAGAGCCCGCAGGAAAAACAACACACCCTGGTGGTCATAACCACAACACTGGCGCCGTCCGTGGGGAGCGGAAGAAGGTGAAGCTCACCAATCTAGACGCATTTAACACGTTTTCCAAAACCATGCCACCAAAGAAGGGAGCAGGGGCAGCGTTTAAGGAGACGTCGCCGACGGAGCAACGGCGACGGCCGAGCGAGCGGATCCAGACGATCCACCAGAGCCGATCGCGGACAACTTCAGCCTCTGAACGAGGAGGATCGCGTTTGGCTCCAAAGAACAACAAGGAAGCTCGGGCGCCACCTCCACAAACTCGGCGACGGCGCGTAAGCGCCTCAAACAGCGTCCTCCAACTGCAGTGTACAGGCTTCGACGAGGAGGAGACATAGCAGAAGCCTCAACCCCCACTGCCGCCAAGTCGGCAAAGGGCGAAAAGGGGCTTGAAGGGGACCGGGAGTCCTAAGCGATCAACCCCAATATACAAGCTACCGATGGAGGCCAACGAAGGCTTATGGCCGAAGTAAAACGTCTGCAAGAACAACAAGAATGGAGGTGTGAGGAATCTCAAGATTACAAATGAGCCGAGGTATCTTCTCCAGCGATACATGAGAACGAAAGAGAGGAAAGCGACTTGAACCCTCTCTCGCCAGGCTTGAACAAAAGGTGGCCCTCACCGGGAAGCTTCAAACTCCCGCAGAAACCGTATGATGGCAAAACCAACCTGCTGGAATTTCTTCGCGTTCACGACACGGCCATGGAAGCTGCTGGAGGCGATGACGATATTAAAGCCAAAGGATTGCTATTGGCGTTGGAGGGGATATCCTTGTCCTGGTATTCCTCCTTGGAGCCAAATTCTATCACCAATTGGCCGCAACTCCGGGCGAAACTCGAAGGCAATTTTCAAGGCAACGTTGACGGGATTAAAGAGGAAAGCGACCTATTTGCAATTAAACAAATGGAAGGCGAAACCCTAAAGAGCTATTTCAGCGATTTTCTCGAATCAAGTGCCAAGTTCGAGGGGTTAGCGACACAACCATAATCAACGCCGCACGCTTTGGGTTATGCGAAGGGGCCGTTATGGAGAGACTCGCACGCAAGGAAGTGCATTCCGTGGAAGAGCTATTCGCAAAGATGAGGGAATACGCCAGCGGAGGAAGATCATCTCCTGAGAGAGGATGGGCCATCTGCGAGAAACAGAAGAGATGGGCCCACGCAAGAGGGACCGGAGGAGAGATCCTCCCCCGAGGGCCGCGGCGAAGGAACGGCGAACAGAACCAGCCAGAAGAGACAAGGGAAGGAGGATCCACTATGTGGAAAATCAGGCGAATCAAGGAGGGTTTGGAGGACAAATAAAATGGAGTTCGCCAATGGAGCGAGGAGGCCAAAGGGAGGAATCCATTTGGATAGTAAGGAGGAGCAAAGCCGAAAATGGTATATCTGTGAATATCATGGCGACAACAACACGCACGACACTGCACATTGCAAGGTAATTGAAGGCTATCGTCGCTTTGAAAGAAAGCGAAGGGACGCGGGGGTTCATCCCCCAGTGCCGGCGTCACCCCCAGCCGAGCACCGACCTCCTCCTCCTCCCGGAGGAGTAAATCAGCTCCGACGCAGCGTAATCAACGTTATCGCCGGGGCTCCTCCTCACACCTCTCGCCGAAAAAGGCAAAGGAAGGCTTACGCAAGGCAAATTAACCACGTGGGACTTAGCCCTGGCCGGCTCCGCCCAAGGAACTTGAACCAATCACTTTTACACAAGAGGACGCAGCGGGAGTGCATTTCCCACATCAAGACTCTCTGGTCGTAACGGCGATTATCGCCGAGTGCGAAGTTCGTCGAGTGTTGATTGACGGGGGAAGTGCTGCGGACATTTTGTCGGCAGAGGCTTTTCGACAAATGATGATACCTCGCGATCGACGGAAGAAGTCGGAGGTACCATTGGTGGGCTTTGGGGGCCACACAGTTAACACCCTCGGACAAGTGGAGCTGGAGGTCACCTTCGCAGCGTCACAGAGTTAAGTATCCAACCTAGTCACATTCGACGTAGTGGATATACCCTTCCAAAGATAACGCCATTCTCGGCCGGGATCGCTGACGGCCATGGCAGCAGTTATCCACCACGGATTCCTGTGTATGAAGATCCCGTCAGGGAGTGGCGTTATCACGGTCAAAGGAGACCAAGCCCTCGCCAGGAAAATAGACATGGAGAATCCCTCTCAGGTTAGGTATGTTCGTACCACTGAGCAGGACCTGACAACAATGCCTCGTGGAAAATGGCTCCCCAAACCGCAGCCCAAGGTGAAACAAGGCGGGTGCCCCTTCACCCAGGAGGAGAGAGGATTATAACTCTCAGCGCCACCCTCACCCCCAGCGAAGAAAAATACTTAATGCAGCTTCTCCAGGAATATGAGACGGTATTCGCGTGGGACCAGAAGACCTTCCGGGGGTTAAAAGGGAAACAGTCGAGCACGCCTTGGCAATCAGCGAAAATGCCAAACCGAAGAAGCAGAAACTCCGGAAGCTCTCCATTGAGAGGCAAGCTGCAGCCAAGGCGGAGGTGGCGAAGCTCCTCCAGGCGGGAATCGTACGAGAGGCGGTCCATACGGAGTGGTTGGCCAATGTGGTCCTGGTCAAAAAAGCCAGCGGGGCTTGGAGGATGTGTATCGACTTCACCGACCTCAACAAGGCGTGCCCTAAAGACGACTTCCCCCTCCCCCGCATCGATTAACTCGTTGACTCAACCTCCGGGTCAGAAAGGATGAGTTTCCTTGATGCTTATTCCGGGTATCACCAAATCTATATGCGGAAGGAAGACGAGGATAAGACGGCGTTCATCACCCCCTTCGGCACATACTGTTTTATTCGGATGCCGTTTGGTCTCAAAAATGCAGGTGCTACCTTTGCACGTCTTATCGCCAAGGTCTTCGCGAACCAATTAGGAAAGAACGTGGAAGCATACGTCGATGATATCATCGTTAAAAGCGAGAAGAAGGAAGACCATTTAACCGATCTCAGGGAGACGTTCAACAGCCTGAGAGCTGAGAGGATGAAGCTCAACCCGAACAAGTGCGTCTTCGGCGTAGATGCGGAAAAATTAGGATTCCTGGTGTCACAACGGGCATCGGGCGAACCAGAAGATAAGGGCCATCCAAGATATGGCCCCGCCAAGAATGTGAAAGAGGTGCAACGTTTAGCAGGAGGCTTGCCGCCCTCAACCGCTTCCTTCCTAAGTCCAGCGAGCGAAGTCTACCCATCTTCAAAGCAACTGCGATACAATGACACTTTCGCTTGGGCAGAGAGGAATGCCACCGCCTTCGACAAGTTGAAGCAAAACCTTATGGAGGTGCCAACCCTCTAAGCCCGAAGCAAGGCGAAGAGCTTTTATTGTATTTGGCGGCAAGCCCCTCGGTGTCGGTCTGATCTTGGTACAACCGCAAGGCGTAAAGCAACAACCAATCTACTTGCTTCCGAGGCATTGCAAAGGGGCAGGTTGCGATACACGGAAATGGAGAAATCGATGTATGCTGCTAATGGCATCCAGGAAGCTTCGCCATTATTTCCAAGCTAATCAGATCAAGGTACCAACGGCATACCCCCTCGGCTCGATGTTGACCAATAGGGAGAGCACGGGACGCATCAGCAAATGGGCGGTCGAACTAGC
This sequence comes from Rhipidocladum racemiflorum, assembly GCA_036346355.1. Lineage (NCBI taxonomy): Eukaryota > Viridiplantae > Streptophyta > Magnoliopsida > Poales > Poaceae > Rhipidocladum > Rhipidocladum racemiflorum. Next base: position 27,261,836 of record CM070586.1, read on the forward strand.
ATCTTTTGAGTTGGGGATAATACCGCGTACTGCCGTTAAGAGTCAGGTTTTGGCCGACTTCGTGGTAGAATGGACGTCTCCAACCTTCGAAGATGGGAGGATCCCGATGGTATGGACCATCAATTCGGATGGATCATGGGGAGTAAAGGGAGCTGGGATTGCAGCAATAGTGAGAGCCCCGGGGGGGAGCTGGCTGAGTTCGCGGCAAGACTTCAATTTCCCTCGACTAACAACATGGCGGAGTATGAAGTACTTTTGTCAAGGCTACGAAGGCAAAAACCATGGGAGCAAGAAGAGCCATCTTGCAGATCGATTCAAAGTTGGTCCAAGGACAAATTTCCAAAGAATATCAAGTAAAGGACGAGCAACTCCAAAAGTATGTGGAAGCAAGCCATGACTAGAAAAAGGCTTTGAGGTGTTCACCGTCCTCGCTATTCCAAGAACCTGCAATACAAGAGCGGATGAGTGGCAAAGATCGGCTGCGAATCGGAGGGACCCTTGCCACCCACAGTTTTCTTCGAGGAGCTCCAAGCCGCCTCAATTTCTTTGCATGTGAATGTAGTCACCAGAATGAGGGGCGAGGATTGGAGAAGTGAAGTGTACGACTACCTCCTTACAGGGACGCTACCCCATGACGAGGCATCTTCAAGGTGTGTGGAAAGGCGAGCAAAGAAATATGCCATAATAGAAGGGTTGCTTTTTCGTAATGGACTCTGCGCTCCATGGCTTCGTTGCATTTCACGCGAAGAGGGGATACAAGCCCTACAAGAGGCGCACTGGGACTGTGGAGCACACCAAGCCCCAGCCTCGCCGAAAGGTCTTCCTGATGGGATTCTATTACCTTCGGCGCTACAGACGCGGAAGAAGTGGTCCGCATTGCCATGCATGCTGGATGTCGAGGCGTAAGAAGGCCCCAATGAGTTGCATCCGATACCGCTAATCTGCCCTTCGCCAAGTGGGGAATGGATATAGTGGGAGCATTGCCCAAAGCTCGAGCGAGTCTTCGCCTCATGATCGCCGCGATTGACTATTTCTCTAGGTGGATTGAAGCGGGCCGGTGTCGAAGATCACTACCGATGCGACGTAAAATTTCTGTGGAAAGCAATCATATGCAGTGCACGGGTCCCTTTCCAAATCGTCACCGACAACGGGTCTCAATTCGACTCTGAGGTTCAAAGAGTATTGCGAAGATATCGGGATAGAGATCTGCTTTGCTTGGTCGGACACGCCACGATCGAGCAGAACATTGAAAGAGCAAATGGATTGATCCTCGACGGCATTAAAAGACTCCACGATTCTCGCCAAAGGTTCATGGCCTGACGAGCTCCCCAATGTTTTATGGGCCCTTCTGACATCGACCTCATGGCGGCTAAATTCTCTCCATTTCGACTCGTATTTGGAGAAGAAGCCGTTTCCCCCGCCGAGATACAAGCCAAATCGCTTCGCGTGATTAAAGCTCCGGCACAAGAAGATATAGAGGATACTTACGACTTGAGGGAGGAACAGAAACTTCAAGCCCTGAACACCATACAAGCATACGTGAAAGCCTCAACCCGAAGTTTCAACAAGAAGGTCCAGAAACGAAGCCTAGCCCCTGGAGATATGGTGCTAAAGAAAGCTGCTCCAGCCTTTGCCAAGCTGGAAACGACATGGGAAGGACCATATATCATCCAAGAATCTATGACAAAAGGGGCGCATAAGCTCGTCACGTTGCAAGGCAAGGAGGTGCCAAGAACTTGGAATACGGACGCTCTGAAGAAGTTCTACCCGTAGGTTGAAAAAAAATGTGTGTGTACGAAACTGAGGTTCCATCAATAAAGAAGAAAAAGTCCCCCTCAAGCAAAGATTTCGGCTGATGCCACTCAGGAGTTTACGAACGCTTGGTCGGGACAAAGCCCCACCCGTTCCTCCGCTCCGGAGACTCGCAGCCTCGCGCCGGGTAGGAGCTTACGAACGCTTGGTCGGGCCAAAGCCCCAGCCGTTCCTCCGCTCCGGAGACCCGCAGCCTCGCGCCGGGTAGGAGTTTACGAACGCTTGGTCGGGCCAAAGCCCCACCCGTTCCTCCGCTCCGGAGACCCGCAGCCTCGCGCCGGGTAGGAGCTTACGAACGCTTGGTCGGGCCAAAGCCCCACCCGTTCCTCCGCTCCGGAGACCCGCAGCCTCGCGCCGGGTAGGAGTTCTACTAACGCTTGGTCGGGCCAAAGCCCCACCTGCTTCCTCCGCTACGGAGACCGCAGCCTCGCTGGGTAGGAGCTTATTTAACGCTTGGTCGGGCCAAAGCCCCACCCGTTCCTCCGCTCGAGACCCACACCTCGGGGTAGGAGCTTACGAACGCTGGTCCGCTTGGTCGGGCCAAAGCCCCACCTGCTCCTCCGCTCCGACCCGCAGCCCACTGCCGAGTAGGAGTTTACGAACGCTTGGTCGGGCCAAAGCCCCACCCGTTCCTCCGCTCCGGAGACCCGCGACCTGCTACTGGTAGGAGCTTCTGACGCTTGGTCGGGCCAAAGCCCTACCCGTTCCTCGCTCCAGAGACCCGCGACCTCGCGGCGGGTAGGAGCTTCTGAACGCTGGCTCGGGCCAAAGCCCCGTTCCTCCGCGCTCAGGAGACCCGCACCTCGCGCCGGTAGGAGCTTCTGAACGCTTGGTCGGGCCAAAGCCCCACCTGCTCTCCGCTCTGGAGACCCGCAGCCTCGCGCCGGGTAGGAGCTTAAGAACGCTTGGTCGGGCCAAAGCCCCACCCGTTCCTCCGCTCCGGAGACCCGCAGCCTCGCGCTGGGTAGGAGCTTACGAACGCTTGGTCGGGCCAAAGCCCTACCTGTTCCTCCGCTCCGGAGACCCGCAGCCTCGCCCCGGGTAGGAGCTTACGAACGCTTGGTCGGGCCAAAGCCCCTCCCGTTCCTCCGCTCCGGAAACCCGCAGCCTCGCGCCGGGTAGGAGCTTACGAATGCTTGGTCGGGCCAAAGCCCCACCCGTTCCTCCGCTCCAGAAACCCGCAGCCTCGCGCCGGGTAGGAGCTTACGAACGCTTGGTCGGGCCAACGCTCCACCCGTTCCTCCGCTCCAGAGACCCCCAGCCTCGCGCCGGGTAGGAGCTTACGAACGCTTGGCCGGGCCAAAGCCCCACCCGTTCCTCCGCTCTGGAGACCCGCAGCCTCGCGCCAGGTAGGAGTCTATGGATGTAGAATAAGGTCAACTGTCTACCCGTCCAACTGTCCTCAATGCCCGGGGCTACGACCCAAAACGGATGTGGAAAAGTTAGGCGCAAGCTTAACCTTCCCCAAATGAGCTCCCACGGCCCGGGGCTTAGCCCCGAGAGGAACTTAACAAGCGATGGGTTAAGCTTGTGCCTTGCTTCGACCCTCCAAGGAACCCAAGGTTCTCCCCCAGCCCACGGCTAAAAACCCCTGGAAAAACCCCGAGAACAGGCCGGTGACCATGACACCGTCCTATTCCATGTGTAATCGGAACCCTCAGATCCCTAGACAATAACGACCGCTGGAACAATGTGACACGACAAGCTTCAAATATATATATATATATATATATATATATGTACATATATCAACATGGATGATCACGTTGCTGATCCAAGTCTCGAGAATGAAGCAGGAACGGCAAAAGGAGATAAAAGAAGCGATATAGAAGATGATATTCTTCTTATATATCGGTATCACCGAAAGTAGGGTCCATTACATATACATCCACTTTACTCGTCGTACGCACGGTGTACTGCTGCAACAAGAGCGTCTGTCACCTCGTAGAGTTGCGGGAACGCCGCCACCAGAAGGTGAACGGCTGAAATGTCGCGAGCAATGGCCTCCTCCCGCGCCAACTCTTCCAGGACCAAATCATATTCCAGCCAGAGCTCATCTACCTTGTTGACCAACGCTGGTGGGGGCGGCGGAGCCTCGTCGCCGAAGTTAAAGACCAAGGGGGGCGCCTCGTCGTCGGCAGGGAGTGGAGCTTGGCCATCCATCTTGGAGGATTGGGCGCTAAGAGGAGCTGCCAGGAAGAATAAATTATGCAGGGAGAGAGAGAATGCTCGAGGGGACCCTAAACGATGCTGTCATTATGCATATATACACCACGGAAGCAACGGAGTTCGAGGAACCGAAGTAAATATCAACTCAGGGAGCCGAAGAGACGAGAAGGCGGAAAGTCTGAAGTAAATGCAACACGATAATCCAAAGCGTTCACATTCCCAAAGCCAGTGAAGGATATAGCGATAATGCGAGAAGCAGGCGGACTAAGTGGATGGCGGTTTTCCCGCCCTCTTCGCTAACTCGACCATCGAAGCCCGAGCACGACGCACTGATTCCTTCGCAACACTGTCGCCATGCTGCTTCCAAAAATCTGACATAAAGCTTGAGGATAACCGGGACGCAGCAGCGGAGGGCTTCACAGATGGAAGAATGTCACCAAACCCGGGCGAAGATGCAGCAGCGGAGGGAAAACCGAAATGTTCGCGAACATGCGTACACCCCTTCGCCTCCAACAATTGAGCAGTCTTCACGGAGCCTAGCCTCGCGCAGTAATCGCCGAAGGTCAACGCCGAGTCCCCGAAAATCTTAGTAGACTTCTTGAGAAAAGAAATGGCTTCCAGGTGTAAGGGGGAATGCGGCTCGGAGGTGCGTCGATGCCAAATTGAGGAAGCTGTTGTAAAAAGGCCTCAGTCACTCCATGAACTGCGGAAGCGATGGAGTCCATTTCCTTCCGAATTGCTTCGTAATTCTCCTCCGCACGTTGAGCGTTGCGAAGGTGCATCTGAGCCTCGCCCCGCGCCATCGCGAGCTGAGAAGGGAACTCCTCTGCTTGCTTCTTCAGCATATTCTTGGCCTCATCCGCCACATCCAAGAGGCCCTTTAACTCTTCTATTCAATCCACCTTCTTTTTCTCATTCCGCTCGGCTGCTAAGCGAGCCCGTTCTTCTTCGGCCAAGCAGCTCCGCATCATGGAAATAGCCCCTTCAAGTTCGGCGTTCTTCGCCGCCAAATCCTGGCTTTGTGCTACCTCGACTTGGGCCCTAGCCAAGGACTCACTAGAGCTGCGGAGCGCCTCTGACAAATGGGCCTTCTCCGCCTCCAGCTCCTCTACTCGCTTCTTAGCCGCCTCGCAATACTGAACCCCTTCGTTGAATTTATCAAAATACGCCCGAAAGCGACGAACCATCTCTGAAGCCACGACAGCCCCCTGTAAAAGAGACATCACGGGGTGAGGAAGCTGCCAGCAGGGACACAGAGATAAATGAAAACAACAGAAATAAATAAACACCTTCAGATGATGGTCCATCGACATCTCGCAAAGGGCAAGATCGTTAACCTCTCCAAATAAATTTATGGATTTGCTATAAGGGGAAAAGGCGGCACGCATTTTCTTCAGAGTGGGGTCCGCAGCCGTCCCCCCTCCGAAATCCGAAGCCACAAAATTTGGATGATCGAACTCCGACGAAGGAGGAACCGTAGCTGCCTCTCGTGGGTCGATCGACGCGAGGATAAAGCCCCTCCACCTAAGGAAGGAGCATCCTGGGGAATAGCACCCGCGGGGATCATATCCCCTTCCTTCGTGCGAGCCAGAGGAACCGGAGGTATCTCGCCCCGGTCCTGCTCTGATGGCTCTAGAGTTTTCCCCGCCTCCACGCCATCACCCCCTGCACTAGCTTCGTCAAGCCCTAGAAAGACATCATATCCTAACGAGCTGGCGGGAAAAGTATCAGGGGTAAGACCTTCTGCCCCTACGGGGGTATCGGGAGTAGAAATGTTTAGCTGAAGGTCGCGAGCTTCAGCAGCCGGCAGTTTCAACAGCCCGCCCGAAGGAGCGCAAATTCCCTCCGCCACCACGCCAGCCACATTTCCAGGCGCTCCTAGCGCATCCTCCATGATCGAAGTATCACCTTCGTCGTCGCCAACCAAATCAACAAGATCGACACCAGGAATGGCCAAGAAAGAATATCCAGGGGATTGTTCCCCATCAACTTGCATACTCGCTAAAGAAGTTGGAACAGGGACCGGAAGTGCCATATCTGACGAAACCGGAACGGGGGCAGTCTCAGGCAATCCCACTTTGGAGGCAGGGACTACGGTCCGGGAAGGAGCGAGGGGCTCAGCCCCAACTGAAGAATGTGGCCCAGCCATAGCATCACGGCCGGGCGGAGGACTCGAAGCAAGAGGTGTCCTTGGGGATTCAGTCTCGTCGATCGCCGGCAATGTTCCAGAAGGTCCCGCGGTACAAACCAGGTCAGATGGAGCCGGTGGTGACAGAGACGTGGCGGCAATAGATCCAGAGGAATCACCTTCGCCGCTGGATTCCTCGTTCCAGTCCGCCTCCTCATCGCCATCGTCTTCTGAACCTCCACTTCCACCGGAGGTATTGGTGGCCTGAGGTGGCGCAAGATGAGTCAATCTTGCTCGCTTCGCGGGACGAGGGGAACCCGCTGATCCTCTGGGATGAGGAGCGGCTCGAAACCCCCATTCAGTGAGGCGAGAACACCGTCTGGCCCCAATGGCACTCATAGCAGCCTCGTATTCGGCCATCTTGCACGGACCAAGGATTCCACGAGCCAATTTTTCCGCGGCTCCGTGCCCTAACTCCTGCACCCCCTCGGGCCGGACCACAGAAATAACCCCCCCGGGGGACTAGTCCAAAGTAATTGCAGGGTTCCTAGCCAAAGGATCGATGCGACATAAACAATACTCTTCCACCAAGTCGCGCATAGAGCTTTGGTGTCGAAGGGCCCTCAGGAAATTGAGCAGTCGGGCCTCCTCTGCGGTCGCGTCCCAATTCGGCGAGCGGATAGTCCTCACAGGCCCCAGAGAAGTGCGAAGGGGGGAGTCCGAGCCGTCTAGTTCCTGGTAGTACCACCGGTGCATCCAACCAGACTCCCATTTACCTTTAGCGGCAGCCACGGGGATCTCTTTGGCCAAAGATCTCTTTGTCTGGAAGTTTAAGGAGCCGAAGCAAGATCGGTGGTCCTCCTCTCCAACCCGATGAAATTTAGACTGCCAGAACGCATCCTCTATAAGAGAAAACAAATGGCCGGTCAATCTGAATCCGCCGGCTCGAAACGCCCAATCTAACACCGCCATCCGGACGATAGCGTTCGGAGTGAGTTGCGAAAGCTCCGCTTGAAAAGCCCGCAATATGGATCCCACTAGAGGGGAAGCAGGGAATCGAAGTCCGGCTTCTAAAAAGACGGCAAACACGACCGCCTCTGTGGCTCGTGGACGGGGGACTTCATCCGCGCTGGGAGAACGCATAGATATGCGAGCAATACCGAAGTTCCGGGCCATAAGATCTAGCTCGTCGGAAGTCAAGATAGAGCGTCCCAAGGAGGGGGATAAAGCTCCAGCGTCCCTCTCGCTTAAAACCAATTTCGCCCGAGGGGCGCGTCGAGGACCCATTGGATGGAAAAGGTTAACGAAGAAGAAGAAGAGGATGGAGCTAGGAGGAGCCAAAAATGCCAGAAAGCTTAGTGGAATAAGCCCAATGAAACCCCCCACTACTATCTTTAGCCTCTATCAAAAGGAAACCGCTTGTCTTCTATAAATCGAAAAAGAGGGCCCTCCTTCGTACATCCGAACAGACAATGGATAATACTTGGGCTTCGAATAACATTGCTGAGGAAAAGATGAAATCAATCGCGACCATGCGGGGCTCTTTGTAGTGGCTCGTGCAGAGTCCACCATTATATCCCTGTCATCGGGTGAATGAAGCACGACCCATGTTTCATCCGAAGCAGAGCGGTACAGGCAAAGCACTGCTTCGCCCGACCGTACGAAGCGGAGCGAAGCAGAATAGCGGTGAAGGCCGCGAAGAAAAGAACCCTCGCAGTCCACGTAGATACACCCGACAACACGATCAAATAAATCTGATACCCTGCAAAAAGAAAAAGAAAAACGACAAAACCCTGTCAGGACCGGTCGGGAAGGGTAAAAGGGGACACGCACTCGGGGACAGCTTCTCCATGTTCCCCTCCTATAAAAAGGGAAGAAAGAGCCCACAGGAAAAACAACACACCCTGGTGGTCATAACCACAACAACAGCGATATGGCCGGAGACATAAATGATTGAAAGAGCACATCGGGTGTTCTATACAAATTGGGAGAGAGCTTGATTAGTTGGCAGTCAGTGAAGCAGAAAGTTGTGGCTTTGTCTTCCTGCGAAGCTGAATTTATAGCTGCAACCACTGCAGCATGCCAAGGGATTTGGCTCGGGCGATTGCTGGGAGAAATGTTGATGATAGAGACCATGAGGCCATCACTGAGGATTGATAATAAGTCAGCTCTTTCTTTGTGCAAGAATTCGGTGATGCATGACAGGAGCAAACACATTGATACACGTTATCACTTCATCAGGGAGTGTGTTGAATCTGGAAGTATTGATGTGGAGTTTGTGAGATCAGATGATCAGTTGGCTGACATATTGACGAAGCCGTTGGGGCGAGTCAAATTCTTGGAGATGCGAGAGCAGATCGGCATGGTGAATGTCAAATGGGTGCAACAAGATTAGGGGGCGATCTGTTGGTATAATCTTGTTGCATGGAGCTCACAGTATTACTTTTGTCATGTTAATGTTGTTCGTTATTAGTTAACTCAAGAGTGCATTTTATTTATTTGCATGGACCTGCAACGTGCGCCTGCGTGCGTAGCTTTGCCGGGTCATTAGGTGTAGTTGTTTAGTCGGTTTGAGTTGTGGTCGCGCGAGCTGCGGATCTCGCCAGTTAATGGGCCACGATGTAGTTTCCTTCCGATATTCCTGCATGAGGTGAATAAAAGGAACGCAACGGAAAAATGCCGCAGTTTTGACGAGCGGCACCAAAACTCTCGTTCTGATCAGTTATCGCGTGCGTGTGCGTAAGAGCAGTTCTTACGTTTCTCTAGCGTTCGCGTGTGTTGTTCCTTCTGAATTCCAACATGTTGCTGCCGCGCATGGCCGCGCGTCGCCGCCGCTCGCCTGATGTCGCCGCGCATAGCCGCCGATTGACTGCCGCAGTCGCGCTGCCGGACGTCGCCGCCGGAGCCACCGAAAGCTGCCGCTGCCGCCGGCTCCGCCCGACGCTGCCAAAGAACACGCAGCTGTGCGACTAGCTCCTACCCGCACAAGATGAAGCCGGCCAAGCAGCGCCCAACGCCGCTGGCTCGCCGCGCTTATCCGCACACCGCACAACCACACGCCCGGCCGCTTTGCCGCCGATCTGGTTGAATGCGGCCGTCGCTCAGCCGCCCGCCACCAGCTTCTGGCCGATCGACGCCGCTTCTAGCGCATGCCCTTGGACCCGTACGGGACCGAACTAGAGGTGGGCGTCGTGTCGTGCCGTGCCAGCCCGGTTCGGGCTCATCGTGCTTCGGGCCGAAACCGTGCCGTGCCACGACGACCCACCGTGCCGGGCCGACTCGCCTTTGGCGAGCCCAGGCCCAACCCATTTACGCTTCGTGCCTGCTTCGTGCCGTGCCAGCCCAGGCCCGACCCATTTTCACTATTGTGACGAGCAAAGAAATAAAACACATCACTACTACTAAACTACCTATTTTAATTACATAAGAGACTAATCACATCAACAAAATGTCAAACATAAATGCAATGCTTAAAAATGCCCTGAATCAACAATATCTGCCAACTTTTAGGTCTTAATTCGTGATTTCGTGCCCGTTCGTGCCGTGCTGGCACAGGCCCGGCCCAAACGATCGTGCCGTGCCGTGCCGCCTATCGTGCCCGGTTCCCGGGCCGACGCGGCTGTGCTCTGATTGCATCGGCCCGACGGAATCTTGCGTCTGGATTTGCACCGCCATCCCATCGAAGCCGGGCCACCAAAAGAGCCCGGCCCCAGTGCCCACCTCTAGACTGAACCAGACTTCAATCCGGTTGGAATCCAGATAAAGGAGAGGCAAGGCGAAATTACCGGTTTGCCCTTTCAAATTTTACTTTCCCTTTTATTTCCGTTTCTTTTCCCGAAAATGAATAAGAAATTCGGAAAATTGATTAGAAATTCCAGAAAATTCTGAAAAAATTGCTAGAAAGTCATGAAAATTTCAGAAAAATTTTGGATCTGGTTTTAATTTTTCTAGCATTCTCTTGCAGCATAAATGAATAATTTATGAATATTTGCAATAATTGCCCTGTTTAGAATACCGGAAATTCATGATAATTTATTTTTCGCATTTATGAATTCATGAATTGTGCAATTATTGTTCTATTCCATGCATTGTATTTATTGATTTAATATAGTTCATTGGAAATTCAAGCACGCCGCACGAAGCGGCCACCGTCCCGCCAGGAAGGCCGACGCGTATGGAACTGAATGCGCCGCGCTAAACCGATCGCACGAAGCCGATCACGCGCATGAATCCGATCGCATGCACGAAGTCGATCGCGCATATAAAGCAGATCGCATGAAGTCGATCATGCATATGTATCTGATCGCTTGCACGGCCTATCACATATATGCACGGTCAGATTTATGAATCTTTATGAATCATGCATTTATGAATCATGCACTTATGAATCTTGCACTATGAATCTTGTATTTATGAATCTTGCAATTATTGTTTTCTTTTAGTTTACTGGAAATTCATGATAATTTAATTATGCATTTGACAGCCACTTCCTATTAGATTGCACGCAGTAATCTAATGGAAGAACCTTGTGAATATGAAAAGGTCTGGCGTTGTCAAACGTGAGTTTTGAAGAACTGGCCCGAATGGTCAGAACTATCTCACATAGACATCAGATTGCATAATAAATTGCAAGCTTTAGAAGAGCATTTTTATCTCATGAACGAATATGCAGTTTATTCTTTATTCCAGTATTCTTTATTTGCAAGCAATATTTGAAATACTTTGCCACTGTCTGAATTATATTTCTTTTCATCTAGAAATCGTGTAGTGCCCAATGGAGGTGATATGCATTGTTGATAGTGGTACAACAAATACCATCTTAAGAGAGTCAAAATATTTCCAAACGATCACGAAGAACGCTGAAGGATTACGACAATCGCAGAGTTTATACGCATATAATAGGCTTAGGAAGAGCCATAATTATATTGCCAATAGGTACAACTTTGGTAATTGAAGAAGCCTTCTTGTACCCTGAATCAACTCGCACTCTCTTAAGTTTCAAAGAAACCAATGAAGAAAATGGTAAAAAAGCATTTGTGCATTGTGAAGCACGCGAATATGAAAAATGGTATTAGAAAAATATTCCTCATATGAATCTGGGTTATACTACACGAGAATCAATGCACACGCAGTGTATACTTCTTTAGAAGCTCTGAATTATTTTTGTTATGGCATTGTATATTTAGGTCATCCTGGTCTTAGATTGATGAGAAATATAGTTAACAACTCACAAGGTCATGGCATTGATGTTAAAAATTTCCCGAATCATGAAGATTTTGTGTGCCATGCATGTGCCACCAAGAAATTAATAACTAAGACCCTCTGTTATGAAAATGCAACATGAAATCCCTATATTCCTGGAACGCATCCAAGGGGATATTTATGGTCCGATTCAGCCCTTGTCGGGGCCGTTTCGGTACTTTATGATGCTCATTGATGCTTCCTCGAAATGGTCACATGTATATTTGCTGTCAACAAGGAATCATGCATTCGCAAAGCTGATCTCGCAGATCATCAGAATTAAGAATGTTTTTCCTGATCATCGCGTGAAGTCCATTCGATTGGACAATGCCGGCGAATTTACTTCCAAGGCATTTGATGATTATTGACAGCAACTGGAATAACTGTTGAGCACCCTGTACCGCATGTCCATACGCAAAATAGACTAGCTGAAGCACTAATAAAGAGGATTAAGTTTATAGCTCGACCGCTTTTGCAGAATTGTAACTTGCCCAACACTTGTTGGGGCACGCAGTCCTGCACGCAGCAGCACTCATCAATTATAGACCATCGGCCTACAACATCCATTCACCAATGCAATTAGTGCAAGGGGTCATCCCGAAGATTTCCCATCTTAGAAAATTTGGTTGTATGGTATATGTACCTATACCAACCCCACAGCGGACTGCAATGGGCCCTCTCCGCAAGTTTGGGATATACGTTAGTTACGAGAGTGCATCCATAATCAGGTATTTGGAACCCATGACTGGAGACTTGCATACAGCCCGATTACCGATCAGATCTTTGACGAGGACCGCTTTCGTAATTAGGGGAGAGAATCAACCATTGGATGAAAAATACCGGAAATAATATGGCATTCCACTGGGATCCCCGCGCATGACCCTCGCACTAATGAAGCAAATCAAGAAGTCCAGAAAATAATTGATTTGCATAATTTAGCAAATGAACTGCCTGATCATTTTTGTGATCTGAAGAGCGTGGTTAAGTCGCATGTACCAGTAAGAAATGCACCAGAGAGGGTGGAAATACCAAAGAAAGTAGAAGGCATCCCTCGTCCTGTTCAGAGGCCTCAAAGAAAAAAGAATTGGAAATCTGGCTTCTCAAACCCAAAGTACCCAGAGACGTGTGTGGAACACTGGGCAAGAAGACTTACCACAGCCAATCACGAAAATGCCCCAAAGCAAGAAGGGGAGCCAGTTGAGACCTGGCAATAGAAAGAAGCCTGTGGAAAAGGCAATTCCATATCTGAACCTTCCATTGGAAGAAGCCATCGAAAATAATGTGTGCGCACACATTGGTGGAGAAAAACTAAAGAAACTTGCTCCTGGAATGGGAAATAGTAGAGAAGAGTAAGTAGAAGTGCATGAAGCATCCCATGATGAAATGGCCATAAACTTTGCAATATTTGGAGAATCTATGAATAGAGCAACAACCATTGCAAGGTTTGTTGTTCAAGGTTTCACTCAACGTCCTAGGGTTGATCATGAAGAAACCTATTCTCCGGTCATGGGTGGAATTACCTTTAGATACTTGATCTCAATGGCGTCAACTTGGAGTTGAGAATGAAGCTAATAGATGTTGTCACAGCATATTTGTTTGGAAACTTGGATTCAGAGATATACATAAAAGTACCGAAAGGTATCCCTATCCTGAACCAAGACAGAGCAAACAAAAACTTATACAGCGTGAAATTGGAGAAATCACTGTATGGGCTGAAGCAGTCAGGAAGAATGTGGTACAATCGCTTGAGTGACTTTCTTTACAAGAAAGGCTACACAAATAGCGAAAATTGTCCATGTGTATTTATACAACGATCCACGAATGGATTTTGTATAATCTCCGTCTATGTAGATGACTTGAACATCATTGGGACGGATGAAGAAATTGAAGAAGCATGCTCATACTTGAAGTCCGAGCTTGAACATGTCCATGGTGGAATCTTGGTACACCAATCTTCCTACACCCAGAAAGTGTTGGAGAGATTTGGTTTCGAAAAGGCATACCCTGCAAAGACCCCAATGGTCGGAAGGTCACTTCAAGGCACTCTAGACCCATACAGCCTAGAGAAGAGGGGGAGGAAGTCCTGGGAGCGGAATTCCCATATTTGAGTGCAATTGGAGCACTCATGTACCTTGAGAATAGCACTAGGCTGGACATTGCGTTCGCCGTGAATTTGCTAGCACTGTACAGTGAAGAACCTACCAAAAGGCATTGGAAAGGGGTGAAGGACATCTTCCGTTACCTTCAAGGAAGCAAAGACCTCGGCTTGTTCTATAGAAGAAACAATGAAATGAATTTGGTTGGCTATGTCGATGCTGGGTACCTATCGGACCCGCATACTGGCAAGTCACAAACCGGGTATGTTTTCCTTTGCAGTGGAACATCAATTTCATGGAAGTCGTCTAAGTAGACTCTTGTCTCGACGTCGACAAACCACTCAAAAATAATTTCCTTGTATGAAGCCTCTCGAGAATGTGCATGGCTTCGAAGAATGGTTCACCACATTCAGAAGTCATGTGGTTTGAACATGGAACAAACCCCATCTATTATCTGTGAAGATAATGCAGCTTGTGTTGCTCAAGTGCAAATGGGATATGTGAAGAGTAATCTCACAAAGCATATCAACCCCAAGTTCTTTTATGCTCATGAAATGCATAAGATGAACGAAATAAAGATACTGCATACTAAGTCGTGTGAAAATCTCGCAGATTTATTCACTAAGTCACTCCCGGCATCTTCCTTTGAAAGATGTGTTAGAGGAATCGTGATGATGAGGCTTAGAGAAGTGCAGATTTCAGGGGGAGAATTTTCACATACTCCTACGTAAATCTCGAACATGAAGTTTGAGTACCCAACGTGAATCTTGAAGATTAACATTGAAGTTTGGGTGGATTGTACTCTTTTCCTTAAGTAAGTTTTTCATTGAAGTTTTCTTATATAAGGTTTTTGATGAGGCAATCCGTACAACACAGCAAGCGTGTGCTATGTACTCTTTCTCCAAGTATTTTTCCCATTGGGTTTTTCTGGAGTTTTAATGAGGCATATGCATCTTGCGGTGAAGAGTCCAATGGGGAGTGTTAGGAAACTGGGCCACCATAGCCCATGTGGACTCTCCCGAAACCCTAGCCGTAGGTTATAAATAGGAGGCAGGGGGTCACCCTGTGTACACACAAGCAATCAGAATAATAAAGCAGAGCAGTCCCTCCTCTTATCTGTGTCTCCACCTCTCTCTCTGTTCTCCAATTTAGATCTATTAGGCAACCCCGGACTATTCGATAACGAGGTTGTCTAACACTCCCCTCAATCTAGGTTCCCTTGTGTTCGCTTTACCACATCGACCAGAGACAATATTCCACTCTTGTTACTACAAGCTAATCCTTCTTCAGCATATCAGCCTGACGACAGTGGATCATTCCCTATACATGTTGCCGCTGCAGTTGGTGCGAACAAGACAGTCTTCGCTTTGCTTGAAATGTTTCCAGACATTGCTGGTCTGCGCGACGCTAAAGGAAGGTCTTTCCTTCATGTCCCCGTCAAGAAGAAGAGACGCAGAATAGTTGAACACGCTTGCCGAGCTACATCATCGTTAGAATGTATTATGAATATGCAGGACAATGACGGGAACAATGCACTGCACCTAGCTGTGCAGGTTGGTGATAGTGAGACGTTTTTCCTCCTATTCAGGAAACGGCAAGTACGGAATTTTTTTTTAAATAATACTTTTTTTAAATCAAATTGCGTTTTTAATATACGGAATAAAAATTTGCAAAAATAATATGCCGTCGCCAAACGGTATGGCGAACACCCTATTTTCGCCGTACCGTGTGGCGAATACCATATTTTCGCCACACGGTTCGGCCAAAATAGGCTAATTGCGCTATTAATTGTTCAGAACCATGGGTTAGGGTATTTTCGCCCTACGTTGTGGCGAAAATAGGGTATTCGCCACACCGTTCGGCGAAAATAGGTAGTCGCCATGCTATACGGTGAAAATATATAGATCGCCAAGCCGTATGGCGAAAATAGGTAGTCGCCAAGCCGTATGGCGAAAATATACAAAATATGGAATAAAATAATTATACCATATGCATATAGTGTTGGATGTTCCATTTATGCAAAAATATGTAGGTATCGTACCATATTATGGAAAAATATTTCATCTACGCCTTTGTTCACTACAAAAATATACCGCCACAATAACCCTAAGTACTATTGTCAACCATAACTTTTAAGCCTTTTCGGCAGCCTGTCAAATGTCACGTTCGAATGTATTTTTCGTCACGAATACCGCAGATTTGCTCTTTGATATATGGAGTACCATATTATGGGAAAATTTTTCATCTACGTCTTTGTTCACTAAAAAAATATACCGCCACAATAACCCTAAGTACTATTGTCAACAATAACTTTTAAGCCTTTTCGGCAGCCTGTCAAATGTCACGTTCGAATGTATTTTTCGGCACGAATACCGCAGATTTGCTCTTAGATATATGGAGTACCATATTATGGGAAAATATTTCAGCTACGCCTTTGTTCACTAAAAAAATATACCGCCACAATAACCCTAAGTACTATTGTCAACAATAACTTTTAAGCCTTTTCGACAGCCTGTCAAATGTCTCGTTCGAATGTATTTTTCGGCACGAATACCGCAGATTTGCTTTTTGATATATGGAGTACCATATTATGGGAAAATATTTCATCTACGCCTTTGTTCACTACAAAAATATACCGCCACAATAACCCTAAGTACTATTGTCAACAATAACTTTTAAGCCTTTTTCGCACTCGTCAAATGGCTCGCTCGAATGTATTTTTTGGCACGAATACATGATTTGCTCTTTGATATATGGAGTACCATATTATGGGAAAATTTTTCATCTACGCCTTTGTTCACTACAAAAATATACCGCCACAATAACCCTAAGTACTATTGTCAACAATAACTTTTAAGCCTTTTTCACTGTCAAATGGCTCGTTCGAATGTATTTTTCGGGACGAATACCGCAGATTTGCTCTTTGATATATGGAGTACCATATTATGGGAAAATTTTTCATCTACGCCTTTGTTCACTACAAAAATATACCGCCACAATAACCCTAAGTACTATTGTCAACAATAACTTTTAAGCCTTTTGGCGGCTGTCAAATGGCTCGCTCGAATGTATTTTTCTAAGACGAATACCGCAGATTTGCTCTTTGATATATGGAGTACCATATTATGGGAAAATTTTTCATCTACGCCTTTGTTCACTACAAAAATATACCGCCACAATAACCCTAAGTACTATTGTCAACAATAACTTTTAAGCCTTTTCGGCAGCCTGTCAAATGGCTCGTTCGAATGTATTTTTTGGCACGAATACCGCAGATTTGCTCTTTGATATATGGAGTACCATATTATGGGAAAAATTTTCATCTACGCCTTTGTTCACTACAAAAATATACCGCCACAATAACCCTAAGTACTATTGTCAACAATAACTTTTAAGCCTTTTCAGAAGCATGACAAATGGCTCGTTCGAATGTATTTTTCGGCACGAATACCGCAGATTTGCTCTTTGATATATGGAGTACCATATTATGGGAAAATTTTTCATCTACGCCTTTGTTCACTACAAAAATATACCGCCACAATAACCCTAAGTACTATTGTCAACAATAACTTTTAAGCCTTTTCTACTGTCAAATGGCTCGCTCGAATGTATTTTTGGCACGAATACCAAGCAGATTTGCTCTTTGATATATGGAGTACCATATTATGGGAAAATTTTTCATCTACGCCTTTGTTCACTACAAAAATATACCGCCACAATAACCCTAAGTACTATTGTCAACAATAACTTTTAAGCCTTTTAAATACTGTCAAATGGCTCGTTCGAATGTATTTTTCGGCACGAATACCGCAGATTTGCTCTTTGATATATGGAGTACCATATTATGGGAAAATTTTTCATCTACGCCTTTGTTCACTACAAAAATATACCGCCACAATAACCCTAAGTACTATTGTCAACAATAACTTTTAAGCCTTTTCGCAAGCATGTCAAATGGCTCGTTCGAATGTATTTTTTGGCACGAATACCGCAGATTTGCTCTTTGATATATGGAGTACCATATTATGGGAAAAATTTTCATCTACGCCTTTGTTCACTACAAAAATATACCGCCACAATAACCCTAAGTACTATTGTCAACAATAACTTTTAAGCCTTTTCAGCAGCCTGTCAAATGGCTCGTTCGAATGTATTTTTCGGCACGAATACCGCAGATTTGCTCTTTGATATATGGAGTACCATATTATGGGAAAATTTTTCATCTACGCCTTTGTTCACTACAAAAATATACCGCCACAATAACCCTAAGTACTATTGTCAACAATAACTTTTAAGCCTTTTCGGCAGCCTGTCAAATGGCTCGTTCGAATGTATTTTTCGGCACGAATACCGCAGATTTGCTCTTTGATATATGGAGTACCATATTATGGGAAAATTTTTCATCTACGCCTTTGTTCACTACAAAAATATACCGCCACAATAACCCTAAGTACTATTGTCAACAATAACTTTTAAGCCTTTTCGGCAGCCTGTCAAATGGCTCGTTCGAATGTATTTTTCGGCACGAATACCGCAGATTTGCTCTTTGATATATGGAGTACCATATTATGGGAAAATTTTTCATCTACGCATTTGTTCAATACAAAAATATACCGCCACAATAACCCTAAGTACTATTGTCAACAATAACTTTTAAGCCTTTTCGGCAGCCTGTCAAATGGCTCGTTCGAATGTATTTTTTGGCACGAATACCGCAGATTTGCTCTTTGATATATGGAGTACCATATTATGGGAAAAATTTTCATCTACGCCTTTGTTCACTACAAAAATATACCGCCACAATAACCCTAAGTACTATTGTCAACAATAACTTTTAAGCCTTTTCGGCAGCCTGTCAAATGGCTCGTTCGAATGTATTTTTTGGCACGAATACCGCAGATTTGCTCTTTGATATATGGAGTACCATATTATGGGAAAATTTTTCATCTACGCCTTTGTTTACGCTGATAGAATTAAATGGTAAGACATAATATGAGAAAGGACAATAACAAAAGCATGTAGATGCAAACAAAGAATCTTAGTACGCAAACTCAACCTTAGTACTACAGATACAACGGATATTAAACAAAGGTACGGCATTGCTAGGAGAAGTGCCAATAACATCGATTGTAATGGCGGAACAAGTGATCGCTCCGCCTATGTTCAGAGAGTGGGAATGATGCCATACATTTTCTACATATTACATCACCGTCAATGTTGTGCGATTTGTTCTCGACACCGCTCAATCTCTCTTATGAAAGAGCTCCATTGCCGCAGCGCAGTTGCTCCCAAATGCCGCCGAATGGGTAGCCTATGCCATACGCCTCTGGGGTGTAAGAAGTAACTTGTTTGTGTGCATTCTCAGGAGTCCTGCCCTCCCATATGGGCATGCCTTCCCGATTTCCGGCGCTTCTATGTTAATACCACCGGGCTTCTTGATGGCCTTTGTAATGCGTCAAGGATTTGTTATGCGTCATCGCGGACCTCGGCCATTTGCTTCCCCTTATCCCGCACCATTCGAGAGGACGAACCCTCTTGCCCTTCCGAGACTTGCCGAGACGCCTCCTGCTTTTGGCTCGCACTCCACGATATGGTCCAGAGGTGTGTGTTGGGCTTCTTGTTGTACAACCGAAACGTGCCTCGCAATAATGCAAGATGCCCGCCGTGGTGGTTGGAGAATACCGCTTATGCGTGCTCGGGTCCGGCTTTTCGGGAGGTAGTAGCACCACGGCGAGGGTTGCTCTCCCGCTTATCAAACACGGGAAGTTTGAGATGTGGGTGGTACGCCTCCTGTCCACCCATTGAAGTACCAAAGACCATGCATCCTCGGACAAAGGGCACCTGTGAGAATCTTCTCGTCCGCTAGATCCTCGTCGCCGGTATCAACCATCGCCTGAGGCCGTGGTCGCACAGCTTCCTGGCTTTGCGTTGGCCCCTGAGGAGGATTTTTCTTGCCTTGACTTGAGCCATTTTGCAAACTTCTTTTGAAGTCCTGTATGCGATGAATTGATTTAGAATGGGTACATTGTAGCTGAAACATGAGGCACGTGAAATCGACCGATTGGTTCGTCCCTTGCCCACCGGCCCTTAACTCCGGCCGATGTAGGTAGGGGACATATCCCGCCGCCTCTCCCACCGTGTGAAGTTCTCTGGCGAAGTGGGGTAGGCGTCGTGGCAGTTGTAGAGAAATTCGTAGTCACGTCGTTCCGGCCCGTCGATCCATTGGAAAAAGCAACAACGGTCCATGAAATGGTACTGTTACCGTAATTAGGGTATGGACAACATTTGGTTTACCCCGGCCGCGCACAACAAGAGTGAGCGCGGAGGCCGATCTCCGTCGCGTGATCATGCGTAACCTTCGCCTCGAGGTTGCGCCACATTTTTAGCGTGGCAACTCCGGTAGAACTAGGGCGCCAACGCTTACTCTCATCAGGGTATTGGGGGTTAGCCTTCGCTGTCAAGAGGCGACGGTAGAACGACATCGTGGGCCTACGTGTGTGGGAAAAACAGACTAAAGTTTATGGAAGTTCTGGCTGTGTGATGCACATATCCCTCCCTCGGTGGGTTTATAAAGAGCTGGCGAAGGGGCAACCAAAGGAGAGTCTCGCGGACTTCAGAGTATTTCAAATCCGCGAGCATCGGATGCCTCTGCAGCTCATGATGACATGAGCGTGGCTATGCCCACAGCTTTAAACAGGGAATCTCTGCCATAGCCGGCTTTTGGCAGCATTATGCAGCTGAAATGACAAAGGCTGGAAAAGTTGATATGACAAAAGCTGAAAAAGCAATAATGACACGCGGTTGATATGACTAAAGATGACAGAAATATATAATAGACCACGTATATGAGAAAGTACACAAAATAGAAGGTAAAGCATAATAGGACAAAGTACCCAAAAATAACGCACATCCTAAGCCTGATCACCCCCCGGTGGTGGACCCTGACCCTGGCCCTGACCCTGACCCTGGCCCTGACCCCTAGCTCTCCTTCGCCGACGCGCCGAAGGGGGTGCATCGTCGAGAGGTCGTGGGCGAAGCACCCGCGACGGTCCCGCCTGGCCGTAGTCCGAAGGGGTGTACCGAACCGGCGGGACACGCAGGCGGGGAGGCAACGGGTCTTGAGTAGGCTGCGTGATCTGCGTGGCTGGAGGAGGCGGTGTGTGCTGCGTGGCTGGAGGAGGCTGCGTGAACGGAGCCCCTGCGAAGAACTGATCGGTCCAGTACTCAGGGACGCCGTGCCCTGACTAGGTGTCCGAAGTAGAGGCATGTCCTAGGAGGCCTACAAGATGCACATTAACATTTAATTATAGTGAGAAGATTAGATTCAAACGGGATCAATCAATGTTTATCGGCTTACCGGGTGTGGGGACCATGGTAGGCCCGCGTGGTGGCGTCGCTAATCGATCCTCCACCGTGCTCGAGCCGAGGCACTGGGTGTGGAAGCTGGACTCGGGTCAGAAGCGGTGGTCGAGAAGGTGGTGTCCAGGAGCCGAGCCCGGTGGCGGCCTGAGACGAGGTGCCACCAAAATAGTCGGCTGGGCCTCGCCAAACAAAGCACCAAGCTCCACGATCCGTCGAGTGCAGCTCCACATGCCCCATGGCCTCGAGAAGGGCTGCAGTGAAAGTGGTCCCTGCCGCAGCCTAGACAGAAGTCGGCCGCATCTTTCTTTGCAAGCCCTCGCCTCGTCCACCTATCACGTACAAACAAACATTAAACATAACGACATAGCATTGAAATTACAATTGCATTAATGAGTAAAAATACAACGAGACTTACCATCTGGTGCAGTGCCAGTCCTGCGTGGCTCGAGTACAAGTCTGCGATGCTAGCAGCAAACACCTGGGTTGGCTACTCCTCGCGTAGGAGACGAGTACGGGTCCGGGGCACGTACCAGGACAAGTACTCCTGGTAGGAGGAGGGGTCGTAGGGCGCGACCTCCTCGACAACGTCCTCCGCCCCTCCCACAGCGCAAGCCACGGCGCCATCCTCTGCAGGCAAGGTCACCATGGCCTTCTTGGGTCCCTCGGGTGGAGTACTGCACAAAAGACCTCATTACTACAAATATGTCGTAAGCACTTAGCATTCCTGTAGTGGCGAGTAACTCACGTGTGCACTTTCGCGCACGCTGCTCCCAAAGGAACAGTGGACCACCTGGGCGTAGTCCGAATCGCTCGAGGACTCGGTGCGGGCGCGTAGTCCTCACGAAGACGTCGAAGACGAAGCTTCCTCCTCGCCTTTCCAAGAAGGCCGGGTCCTCGCCGCAGAGCATGGAAAGCCCCCCCGCAGCTCTCTCTCCTACACGCTCGTCACTGTAGGGGTCCCAAACGACATTCCCATCCCTCAGGTGGTCGAAGGCTTCTGTGAAGGCGAGGTACGCCGCACGTACCTGGACACCTGCCCACTGTGGCTGCAATAGAGTAGAAATAATCAGTAGCGTGCATGGCATTGAAATTACAAATCCATTAATGAGTAAGAACATGTACCCGTCGCCTGGTCCAGAGCGAGCCCATCGCTTTGGTCGGGTTCAGCATCACCGCCATACATGTCGGCGGTAGTGCCGAGGGTCGACAAGGGGTCGACCCACTGAGAAGCGCCGAATGACCAAAGCTGAAGAAGAAGCGACATCCTGGTCAGATTGGAGTTCCCGCCTTTCTTCACGCACGCTGTCGCAAAGGGCGCAGATGCGTGGAAGCAAGAACCGCCGAACCCCAGGATACCGCCGGTACATCGCCAGGATTTGAGTCCGCATAGCCCGTCGTAGGCTATCCAACGCGCGCCCACGGTGTCGCCGTGACTCGACGTGAACATCACCCACCGAACAACCAAAGCAGATAGGCCTCGAGGTGCCTAGCAACCTGGTAGTCCGTGGGCTCTACCGCCATCACCGCACTCGCAACAATTGAAATAGTGTGATATCACGTTAATGCTATGCAAAGCTGGAGTAACATAGTAATATGTACAATCACTAACCTCGAACTGTGCCAACCACCTCCTCGATGGCCCGTGCTTCTGTCGGGACCCCGAATTTGCAAATCCGGACCCTCTGTGTATTCAGCACTAGTCCAGGAACGCGCTAGTGCACACAGTCTTAACGTCGGTAAATATCACAATCATACCAATCGATATTATCAAAGTACTTTATTTAAATAACCAAATCAAGTTACTTGACCTTATGGTCAAGTTACAAATGTATGCCTCGTAAGGCGAAACTTATTCAGAGAAAAATAATAGCAAATGAAAATCAAATAAACTTCGTGGCGCCATCCAAGATACCACAGTAATCGACTGGGCTCGCATCCCTAAGTAGTCGGGTCCTCTTGGAGTTCCTCCTCCAACGCTGGCGTAATCTCCTCTTCCACTGGTATTGTGTTGAGGCAAGGGTGAGTACTTGGTACTCAGCAAGTCATGCACAGAATGCAAGCTAATATACTATATGCATGGCTTGGTACAAAGGAATAGCTTAAGGTATATTTATGTAAACGATTTGACAAGTAATATAAGTAGATTCAAAGCAAGAAAACAAGTAAAGCATAAATAACTTTTCAAGAAGTTTAAATAACATTTTTCCCCCATCCTAAACCATATTTCCATCATCTTCTTTGTTAAACCAACCCAACTTTTCAAAACCAAGTTATTTTCAGAAAATCTAACCCTTGACTGTAATTCCCGAGCATTGTCCAAGACTCGTGGACTCGGCTATTCAAATAGATTCTACACTCTGCAGAGGTTATGCACTTTACCCACAAGATACAATCCACTCACCACGTCGGTAGTGAATCGCCATACAAGAGTATGCGAATGAGCGATCATAACAAAGCCTTCTAAGCCTCAAACAACACAGTGGTCCTCTCCCAGACGTGCTCTACACCATCCCTTCCCTTAGCCAAGGCGAAGTATGGGACCAACACACCGTTAGATGGGTACCTGGCCACACCCACGATACGCTCCCCGCATAATCACACAAACGGTGTAATCGACACCCTGAGGCTCCACAAGTGAGTCCTTAGCGACTTAGTCAACTAGGGCCGTCCCATTCCAGCCATGTGGTTGCAAGTATGACCCAGTTCAAAGGCTTGCAAGGTTAAGTCCTTAGAGTGACCAGGGCAAGACTACCCGAAACCAAATCATCATCCCGATTGCCACACGGCCCACCTGATTACTCTTGCCACATGCCCTGGCCGAAACTGTTTATCAAACCCCGCTTGATTACCATGCACCACGTGCCATCAACATCACATGATACTTTTCCAAAACAGTTCAATATATCATTAAGTCAATATTAGCATTTGATTGTCCAAAAATCATGTCATGAGCACGTAGCGTGTCTAAGCAAGATACTACAACGATCCAAACCCATGTTGGCAATTTAATAATGTCCAACTAGTAAACCACAACTAGGGTGACCAAGGGTCATGGCACATACTTAAGTAATCAAGGTGTCATAGATCAAAGTGGTATTTATCTAACCCCCAGGTTTAAGCAACGGATGTTTCTAATTGAACTAGCATGCAATAGTTTAAATCAAAATAGATTTCAAAATGGGATCAACATGGTCAAAGCACAACTTGCCTTCAAAAAGCACTTGCTCTTGGTCTTGAGTTGGATCCTGAGTCAATACTTCTCCTTCGAATCCCTCCCAGATTTCAACGCCTACTCGTAAAGCGTGCAAATAGCAAATACACAAATAAACACTATGCAAAAGATCCCAAACTCCAAATAAAATCCATAAACAGAGAGAACATAATTTTCTGGATTTTTAGAAACTGAATCACAAATTTGGAGTTAAACGCATAAAAGTTATGATTATTTAAAGTTTAAATAATCAATGAAATAATATTACAGAGAAAAACTTTAGTCCAAAAATTAAATAAAATTCATATTTAGGTAGATCTTAATTTTATACAAATTTAGAAATTTGAATCGCTCAAATCGGAGTTGAAACGCAAAAGTTATAAGCGTTTGAAGTTTGAATCTAAATTTGAAATCATTATTCGAATTAATAAATCATTTTCTTTTCGAAATTAATTATTGCGTCGGCATGGACACGTGGCAGCTCCTGATTGGCCTGCTGACGTCACCGATCCATGGGCTCGGTCCACGCTCGGCTTGGGTCCACGGTGGACTCGGCCCACTCACGTGGATCGACATGTGGGCCCCACCGCCGGCCGGGTTTCACGCACGCTGCGATCGCGGTGACACGCGGCCCCTCGACTCGCTGGTCCCGCTGTCGAGACACGCTCCCCACGCCGCGTGGCGCGCTGAGCACACGTGGCACAATCTCGCCGCTGATTTGAAAATCAACGGTCAGATTGGATCTAGACCTCACGCTCAAAACTACACGGTTGATCCTGCCGCTCGATCTAGATCGGACGGTCGCATCTAACCCTAAAGCTACAACACAACTAACCACGACCGCATTTATCTAAATCTAACGGTTGAAACCTAATCGAGACTAAACAAGAACGCAGGCGACGTGGCCTCACCTCGTCGTTGGATCTTGATCCAACGGTGCACCGAAGCTTCGCGGGCGACGATGGCTTGCGGCGGCGTTGCGGCTGGCGGCGCTGAGGACGGCGACCACCCTAACGGCGCTTCGGGGCATCTCCGACCAAGTGAGTGCACCCCACAGGTGCGCCTCGACGCAAGGTTCTCGATCCGGCTTGAAGGCGGCGGAGGATGACGAATTGGCGCCGAAACGAAGAAAACCCGTGGCGGCACTCCCCAAACTTCGGCGAAATCGCGAGGCGACGGGCGCGCTTGGGCGTTGGAAACTAGGGCAATAGGCGCGCACACGAACGGCGATCCTCGGCGATAACCCACGCCTTAAATAGCCTCGGCAGGCGTGCACACGGCGGAAACCTAATCGGACGCGGCGGCTACGCGGCGGCGGAGTCCAGCTCGGTTACGGGAAGACGACGAATCGTGGCCGCCCACGCAGTCGCGCCAACGCCACGATCGCACGGCGCGATCGGTCCGGTCCAACACGGCTCTGCCGGTTTGGCGGATCTCACCGTTGGATCTTGATCCAACGGTTGGGATCGATTAGGGTTAGAGTCGGGTTTGGTTGAGCCAATCGCTCGGTCGGACTCGAGTCCGACTCGGCTCGGATGAACAAGATTTGACCCGAGTTGGATTTTCCAATAATTAATATTTAAATAATTCCCAAGAATTCATTTAATTCATTAAAAATAGCAAATGACTCGAAAAATTCCGAAAAATTCGAAAATATTTTGGATTATTTTGGACTCAAATAAAATATTTCCAACAAAAATTTATTTGCAAAATTAAATTCTTTAATTATTTCAAAATGGAATAAATTCAAATAAATTCCAAATAAATCCAAATAAATTCCAGAAAATTCCAAAATTCACCAAAGTGCCAAATCACACATGAATTTAAGAAAAGCAAAATTTTGGGATGTTACAAACCTCCCTTAATAGAATCTCGTCCCCGAGATTCGTGGCTTACTAAAGGAATAGGTTTGGAAATTCTTTCTTCAAATCCTCTTCGCGCTCCCAAGTTGCTTCACTTTCTTCATGGTTGCTCCATCGAACTCTACGTAAACGGGTTGACTTGTTTCTAGTTTCTCGATCCATTGTGTCTAGAATCCTCACAGGTGCTCCTTATAAGTCAAGTCCTCATGCAACTCAATTGACTCTAGCGGTGTCTGCTCCTCAGAACTCTGAGACACTTCTTTAATCGGGACACATGGAATACGTCATGCACTCCTCGCCAACGATCGTGGCAACTCCACCGTAGGCAACTTCACCTCTGCGACTCAAAATCTTAAATGGTCCAACATAACGGTGCGAAGTTTCCCTTTGGCATGGAACCTCTTAACTCCCCGAGAGGCGTAACTCGAGGTATACAAAGTCTTACGGTTCAAAACTCAAATCTCGCGACGATTGTCAAGATAACTCTTCTGGCCGAGATTGGGCTATCTTCAACCTTTCCCTAATTATGGCGATCTGCTTCTTCACCTCTTGAAGAATATCAGGCCCAAAGACACGGCTGGCCACGGCCTCATTCCAATTCAATGGCGTCCGACAGGTCGACCATACAAAGGCCTCAAAAGGTGACATCTCAGAAACTAGCCTGATAACTATTGTTGTAACTAAACTCGGCATACGGCAAACTCTTATCCCAAGAGGTAGCATAAGCTAATGCACAAGCTCTTAGCATATCCTCCAGACTGGTTGACTCTTTCTGCCTGGCCCATCCGTCTGTGGATGATAAGGCATCTTGAAGTTCAAACGGGTCCCCATGGCTTCATGCAACTTATTCCAGAACCTTGAGGTAAATTGGGTACCTCTGTCCGATACAATCCTCTTTGGCACTCAGTGCAAACAAACAATCTGATCATGTACAACTCGCTAACTTATCTCCCGAGTAAGTGGTCTTCACGAGGATAAAATGGGCTACTTTAGTCAAGCGATCCACTATAACCCATATGGAGTCATAACCTCCTTGAGTCTTCGACAAACCGGTAATGAAATCCATTCCGATTTCCTCCCACTTCCACTCTGTATTTTCAATGGTAGCAATCCCGCTGGTCTCTCTCGATGCATTGCCTTGACTCTCTGGCATACGCCGCACAATGCAACATGCTCGGCAACTTCACGCTTCATACTCGGCCACCGTAATCTCTCCTTGAGATCCTGATACATCTTGGCGCCTGTGATGAATCGAGTACTTAGAGTCATGGGCTTCTTCCGTAATCGCTTGCTTTAACTCCTTTTGTTAGGCACACAAATGCGATCCTTCATCCATAACGTGCCTTGCTCGCCTAGCTTGAAATCCTCCGCCTTGCCTTCCTCCTTTTGGACTTAATCCTACGGATCTTGTCATCATCCTTCTCGCCCTTCTCGGATCTGGTCCTCTAAAGTAGGCTTTACTTCCAAGGCGGCCAAGAATCCGCTAGGTACAACCTCAATCTTCATTTTTCAAAATCCTCACATAACTCATCCCTCGACTTGTGGCTAGCAACGTACTCACGGTATGGCTTTTCCGGCTCAGAGCGTCGGCTACTACGTTGGCCTTCCCAGGATGGTAATGGATTCCAACATTATAGTCCTTGATCAACTCTAACCATCTCCTCTGCCTCATATTCAGATCCGACTGGGTGAATATGTACTTAAGGCTCTTATGATCCGTATATACTTCACATCTGTTTCCAATCAGATAGTGACGCCATATCTTCAAGGCATGCACTACGGCAGCTAACTCTAGGTCATGTGTCGGATAATTTTCCTCATGCGGCCTCAACTGCCTTGATGCATAAGCGACGACCTTTCCATTCTCAGACAAGACACATCCAAGTCCTTGGCGCGATGCGTCACAATAAATATCGAAGCTTTGAGCAACATCCGGTAGAACTAACACCGGTGCTGATGTCAATCGCTTCTTCAGCTCCTGAAATCCTTCCTCACATTCTGGCGTCCAAGCAAACTTCTTTTCCTTCTTCAGCAATTGCGTAAGAGGTTTCGCAATTGTCGAGAAGCCTTCAATGAAACGGCGGTAGTATCCCTGCCATTCCAAGGAAACTCCGAACTGGGTCACAGCCTTCTACTGCTCCCAATGTAACACGCCTTCTACTTTGCTTGGATCTACTGGCGACTCCTTCTGCGGTCATCACGTGTCCAAGGAACTCCACTTTGTCCTTCCAAAAGTCACACTTGCTGAACTTGGCGAAAGTTGTCGTTCCTCACTTTTCCAAAACTCGCCTTAAGTGTTCGGCATGTTCATCCTCTGTCTTGGAGTAGATTAGGATATCGTCTATGAACACGACGATAAACTTGTCCAAATATTCCATGAACACCTTATTCATCATATTCATGAAATAAGTCGCGATTCGTCAGCCCAAAGGACATAATCAGAACTCGTAATGTCCATATCTTGACGAGAATGCGCCTTCGGAATATCTTCTGATCGGATCTTCAATCGATGGTATCCCGATCTCGCATCAATCCTGGAGAAAACTCCGGCTCCTCTTAACTGATCAAACAAATCATCAATCCTGGTAGCGGATACTTATTCTTCACGGTGACTTCATTGAGTGCACGATAGTCAATGCACATCCCGAAACTCCCGCCCTTCTTCTTGACAAACAAAACTGGTGCTCCCCACGGCGCACGAACTCGGCCTCGATAAATCCTTTCTCCATTAACTCTTCTAGCTGTTTCTTCATCTCTACCAACTCCTCAGACATCCGATAGGGTCTCTTTGCTATCGGTCTTGTACCAGTACAAGTTCTATCACAAACTCTATGTCCCCTGTCTCGGCATACCGTAGATCTTCGGGAAAACATCGGGTACTCACTCACTACCGACATCCTCTATGCTGATTGCCTTGGTACTGTTAACCATCAACTGTCCATCTCTAATCGCAGCGGGCTTGAAATTCCACTTTCTTCCCACACTGCTCTCAATCGAGATAGTCCTTCGCCCACAATCCAATACACCCTTGTGCTTGGATAACCAATCCATTCCCAATATAACATCTAAGGTCCGGTCTCCAAAATTATAAGGTTTGCTAGGAACTCTATTCCATCTATTAGTATTCTCACCTCGAACATCCTACTTCCGCTCGGAGTTCGGAACCAGGGGTTTGAACTAAAAGCATGCACTTAAGTCTTGCAATTCTCAAGTCATTTCTAGCAGCAAAGCCTTGCGAAACAAACGAATGCGAAGCTCCGTAGTCAAACAAAATCAAGCAGGTGTATCGAGGTTAACAAGTAACTTACCCAAGACGACGTCCGTAGCATTCTCGCAGGTGCATCCGCGGTGACATGGTTGACTCGGCCTCTCACCACGGCCTGGTGTGGCTCCCAGTGCCGGGCGCCCTAGCTGGGTGGTTCCTAGGTTGAAGCGAATCGGGTCGCTCTCGCTGTCTCCTTTGGACAATCATGGCAAAGTGTCCTGGCTCGTTGCGATTGTAGCGCCTCACTGTTCCTTGCCGCTGCCTGGTAGCGTTTCTAGCGGGGCTGGGTCCGTAGTTTTGATTGGCAGGTCTTGGTGCCGGGAGGGTGTCCTTGTTGCACTCGTGGTTGGAATCAAGAATTGATTTGGTGCAACTCTCAAGCGCCGCTATGCGTTCTCGACGTGATCCTTGCCGTTGCATCCTCGCGCTTCGTTCTCATCCGGGCCTTGCGCTTGTCCTCAAGAATAAGCGCCTTATTCACCAACTCTTGGAAATCTGGAAAGGTGTGGGTGATCAACCCTACTTGCAATCCCGAGTTAAGTCCCTTCATAAAACGAGACTGCCTGGATTTATCTGTCGCTACATCCTCAAAGCGTAGCGTGCTAATCATGTGAACTTGTTCGTAGTCGACCACCGGGCCGATTACCTTGCCTCGGCTCGAACTCCTCCTTCTTAAGGTCCATAATTCCTTCAGGCACGTGATATCGCTTAATGCACCGTGAACTCTTCCCAAGTGATATCTTGAGGGTTCTCTGCGTGGCACGATAGTTCTCCCACCATTCGGGCCGTTCCTTCCAACCGATGAGAAGCGTAAAGTACCTTCTCATTCCCTATGCATTGAGCTATGTGTAGCTTCCTCTCAATTGATCTTAACCAATCGTCGGCCTCCAACGGATTGGCATTCCAGAGAAAGTGGGTGGGTGAGTCCTCATGAACTCGACAACCTTGTATTCTCAAGCGTGGTCCCCGATTAACTTGATTAGCAAAGTGGCCTGAGCAAAGGACGTGCTGCATTTGTTGCATCATAGCATGCATCAACTGAGTCTGAGCAGCAAGAAATGCTCCAAAATTCTGCACATCCAAAGTGGCGGTCTGGTGCTCCATCATTGGGGTTTTCTGTTGGCGAGATCCACTCCCATTGCTTCCAAAGTTCCCACGTGTTCACCATCTGTTGATTTGCTCTAGGTTTAGAGATGAGAGGGAAACAAGAATAGACAAGTAATATGGAACTTATGCGGGCTTAACGGGTAACTTTAAGGTCCAACTTTATTATTAATAACTTGGTATGGCTGCTTACAATGCCTAAGGGCCTTGCAACACATAATGCACACTCAAAGAAACAAAGCAAATCCAAATCGAACTAACTCTCGAGTCTAACGCCTAAAGGGTGACTCTTTATTTTACGACGCGACTCGGCGAAGGAGTCTCACTATAGAACCTAAGCTCACTCATCGAGAAAACCTCCACGGCCTGGTACGGTCTTTGCGGCATAAGGCGCGAAAGCGATCGCCATGTCCAGCGACTATGTCATCTGTGGTAGTCGAAGAAGCGATGTCCTCATCGAGATCTCGACTCCTCCGATCCGCTCGTGTAGCTCGAAATCTTGGCTCGGTCCGTCCGCATAAAGTCATTTCCAACTCGCCAATCCTTCGCGAGAAGATGTGCCACATACTCTTGAGCTTCCCGCCATCTGTTTCTTCTCTGTCGTGATCTCCTTGCGGGCCTTCAGAGCTCCTTGCTTGTATTATCTAGTACATCCTCCTGGCGACGACAAATCGTGCCAATTGTGTAACCGTGGCATCCTCATCCCTGAATCGCCGTCAAGAAGGTTATCGCCTGGCGGATGGTAACGGAACACCGTACTCTCCAACTCTCTGGCGTAGACACGGGTAATGTGCCGCATTGCTCGTCGTGAAACTTCTTGGATACCCATCTGCATTGTAGATCTTCTAGCAAAGGCAGTTGTATCGAGCGATTGCACTGGCCCTCTTCCTGGCAGTACCTCAATCCTCACGTCACAAGCCTTGATCAATCCTCGCTTGTCTGATCACTTCCACTTGGTCTTGGCGCTTCTCAAAATCTCCGAGAGTTTGTAGCATGTGCCAAAGCTCCGCGGCGTGACCAACTCCTAGATCAACGTAGTTGAACTCTTCCTCCATCTGTCACAAGAGTGCTTTACGTAAGAACTCGGAATTTTCAAATTGTGACAAGGTAAGGGAAAATTTCAGCAAGAGACGAGAAAAGAGAGAAGGGGATAAGTCGAGATGTCATTTCTTGTCTTCACAAATTTTCAGATTTAGAAAATAGGTTTTATCCTCACTACGACCATTCTAGCTTAGGGTTGAGCCTACAATCAAGTATGGCTCGATACCACCTCTGCCGGGACCCCGAATTTGCAAATCCGACCCTCAGGTATTCAAGACTAGTCCAGAACGCGCTTAGTGCACACAGTCTTAACGTCGGTAAATATCACAATCATACCAATCGATATTATCAAAGTACTTTATTTAAATAACCAAACTGGTTACTTGACCTTATGGTCAAGTTACAAATGTATGCCTCGTAAGGCGAAACTTATTCAGAGAAAAATAATAGCAATGAAAATCAAATAAACTGTGGCGCCATCCAAAGATACCACAGGCAACTGACTGGGCTCGCATCCCTAAGTAGTCGGGTCCTCTTGGAGTTCCTCCTCCAATGCCGGCGTAATCTCCTCTTCAACTGGTATTGTGTTGAGGCAAGGGTGAGTACTTGGTACTCAAAGAAGTCATGCAGTAATGCAAGCTAATATACTATATGCATGGCTTGGTACAAAGGAATAGCTTAAGGTATATTTGCGGTAAACAGCATTTGACAAGTAATATAAGTAGATTCGAAAGCAGTAAAAACAAGTAAAGCATAAATAACTTTTCAAGAAGTTTAAATAACATTTTTCCCCATCCTAAACCATATTTCCATCATCTTCTTTGTTAAACCAACCCAACTTTTCAAAACCAAGTTATTTTCGTAAAATCTAACCCTTGACTCGTAATTCCCGAGCATTGTCCAAAGACCGTGGACTCGGCTATTCAAATAGATTCTACACTCTGCAGAGGTTATGCACTTTACCCACAAGATACAATCCACTCACCACGTCGGTACCGTGAATCGCCATACAAGAGTATGCGAATGAGCGATCATAACAAAGCCTTTCTAAGCCTCAAACAACACAGGTGGTCCTCTCCCAGACGTGCTCTACACCATCCCTTCCCTTAGCCAAGGCGAAGTATGGGACCAACACACCGTTAGATGGGTACCTGCCACGGCTACGATACGCTCCGCATAATCACACAAACGGTGTAATCGACACCCCGAGGCTCCACAAGTGAGTCCTTAGCGACTTAGTCAACTAGGGCCGTCCCATTCCAGCCATGTGGTTGCAAGTATGACCCAGTTCAAAGGCTTGCAAGGTTAAGTCCTTAGAGTGACCAGGGCAAGACTACCCGAAAAACCAAATCATCATCCCCAGTGCCACACTGGCCCACCTGATTACTCTTGCCACATGCCCCGGTCGAAAACTGTTTATCAAACCCCAGTTGATTACCATGCACCA
Organism: Rhipidocladum racemiflorum; assembly: GCA_036346355.1. Lineage (NCBI taxonomy): Eukaryota > Viridiplantae > Streptophyta > Magnoliopsida > Poales > Poaceae > Rhipidocladum > Rhipidocladum racemiflorum. The sequence goes on from CM070586.1 coordinate 27,294,574, forward strand.
CGTGCCATCAACATCACATGATACTTTTCCAAAACAGGTTCAATATATCATTAAGTCAATATTAGCATTTGATTGTCCAAAAATCATGTCATGAGCACGTAGCAGGTCTAAGCAGTATACTACAACGATCCAAACCCATGTTGGCAATTTAATAATGTCCAACTAGTAAACCACAACTAGGGTGACAAAGGGTCATGGCACATACTTAAGTAATCAAGGTGTCATATATCAAATTGGTATTTATCTAACCCCCAGGTTTAAACAAAGTATCTTTCTAATTGAACTAGCATGCAATAGTTTAAATCAAAATAGATTTCAAAATGGGATCAACATGGTCAAAGCACAACTTGCCTTCAAAAAGCACTTGCTCTTGGTCTTGAGTTGGATCCTGAGTCAATACTTCTCCTTCGAATCCCTCCGGTACTTCAACGTCTACTCGTAAAGCGTGCAAATAGCAAATACACAAATAAACACTATGCAAAAAGATCCCAAACTCCAAATAAAATCCATAAACAGAGAGAACATAATTTTCTGGATTTTTAGAAACTGGAATCGTCAAATTTGGAGTTAAAACGCAAAAGTTATGATTATTTAAAGTTTAAATAATCAATGAAATAATATTACAGAGAAAAACTTTAGTCCAAAAATTAAATAAAATTCATATTTAGGTAGATCTTAATTTTATACAAATTTAGAAATTTGAATCGCTCAAATCGGAGTTGAAACGCAAAAGTTATAAGCGTTTGAAGTTTGAATCTAAATTTGAAATCATTATTCGAATTAATAAATCATTTTCTTTTTCGGAAATTAATTATTGCGTCAGCATGGACACGTGGCAGCTCCTGATTGGCCTGCTGACGTCAGCCGGTCCATGGGCTCGGTCCACGCTCGGCTTGGGTCCACGGTGGACTCGGTCCACGGCTCACGTGACTGACATGTGGGCCCCACCTGCCAGCGCTGGGTTTCACGCGACGCTGCGTGATCAAGCGGCCGACACGTGGGCCCTCTCGACTGCTGGTCCCGCTGTCGAGACACGCTCCCACGCCGTGGGCGCCGAGCACACGTGGCACAATCTCGCCGCTGATTTGAAAATCAACGGTCAGCATTGAATCTAGACCTCACGCTCAAAACTACGGTTGATCCGGCCGTTCGATCTAGATCGGACGGTCCCAGATCTAACCCTAAAGCTACAACACAACTAACCACGGCCGCATTTATCTAAATCTAATGGTTGAAACCTAATCGAGACGGAAAGCAAGATAGCGCGACGTGGCCTCACCTCGTGCGTTGGATCTTGATCCAACGGTGCACCGAAGCTTCGCGAGCGGCGATGGCTTGCGGCGGCGTTATGGTGCCGTGGCGGGGCGGCGACCACCCTAACGGCGCTTGGGCGTCTCCGACCAAGTGAGTGCACCACAGTGCGCCGACGCAAGGTTCTCGATCCGGGCTTGAAGCGGCGGAGGATGACGAGCTGGCGCCGAACGAAGAAAACCCGTGGCGGCACTCCCCAAACTTCGCGAAATCGCGAGGCGACGGCGGCGCTTGGGCGTTGGAAACTAGGGCAATAGGCGCGCACCTAACGGCGATCCTCGCGATAACCCACGCCTTAAATAGCCTCGGCGGCGTGCACCTGGCGGAAACCTAATCGGACGCGGCTACGCGGCGGCGAGTCGGCTTCGATTCTGGAAGACGACGAAATCGTGGCCCACGTGTCGCGCTCAGCCACGATCGCCGACGGCGCGATCGGGTCCGGTCCGAACACGGCTTCGGTCGAGTCGGCGGATCTCACCGTTGGATCTTGATCCAACGGTTGGGATCGATTAGGGTTAGGAGCTGGTTTGGTTGAGCCAACTGGCTCGGGTCGGACTCGAGTCCGACTCGGTCGGATGAACAGTACTTGACCCGAGTTGGATTTTCCAGCGAATTAATATTTAAATAATTCCCGATGAATTCATTTAATTCATTAAAAATAGCAAATGACTCGTAAAAATTCTAAAAATTCGAAAATATTTTGGATTATTTTGGACTCAAATAAAATATTTCCAACAAAAATTTATTTGCAAAATTAAATTCTTTAATTATTTCAAAATGGAATAAATTCAAATAAATTCCAAATAAATCCAAATAAATTCCAGAAAATTCCAAAAATTCACCAAAGTGCCAAATCACACATGAATTTAAGAAAAGCAAAATTTTGGGATGTTACACCTTCCCGCCACGCAGATCGTGGGTCGACCTCCGCGACCTCCCGGCTAGCAAGAAGAAGTCCGCGTCCCACCCAAAGAGAGCCAGAGGGGCCGATCGCTGCCGGCGATCGGCAATCCAGTTGAGCATGGCGACGCCCCGCAGTCACACCGCTATCTCCCGACAGTGCGGTGAAAAGTGTGCGTCTCCGGCCTCCGGTCGACCAAACACGCTAACAAATGAGTGGTCGTGACGGAAACGCCGCGATCGCTTGGTCGTCACCACCTGCGCCTGAAGTCGTGCTCGACGGGGTCGGCAGCTGAACCCTCCACCATGCGGACTAGCGGAAGCAGCCTGGCACGTGCAAGCCTAACGAGGAACCACAGAGTTGAATGAATTGAATGTAATGAACACTAATTGTACGAACAATGGAACATGTACAAGTATCAGAACTAACCTGGTGGAAGCGGCGTCAACGCACCATGCCTTGTTAGGCACACGAATCCGCAATAAGGGCAACTTGTCATTCCCCTCTGTCGTGTGGACGTGCGCACGGTGCCGCGCATCCAAGACAGGGTCCAGGAGTGAGTCGACCTGCTCCATCCCTGCACATAGAAATGTTTCAACATAAATCATACTACACAACTTACGGCAAGCACGACATATGTGAATAAAAGTACACAACGATAATAATAAAAGACATGAGGGTTGAACATAAATAAAGGTACACAACATGTGACAAACACAACATATCTGAATAAAAGACACAACATATATGAATAAAAGACAACCAATCACGCTAATATTACAATACATATATGTATAAAAGACATAAGGGGTGAACATAAATAAAAGTACACAACATGTGAGAGATACAACATATATGAATAAAAGACACCCAATCGCGTCAATATTACAATAAAAGACATCCAACGTGCATATAATAACATATTTCGATACATAGCCACCACCACTTTCGTAACCTACACCCTACGTAATCGGTTTGCCTTGTGGCCATACTCACCGCACTCGTAACACCTCCTAAGAGGGCCACCCACTTCAGATTCATCCATGTCGCTGCGAATGCGCCTAGTCCGTGGATCGACTGCATCGCCCTTCCGCACACCTCCGCAAGGTTGAATCCGACAAATGATGCCCTCATCTCTCGTTAATCGCAGTTGAAATCACCGTGTGCACGAAAACCACGAAACTCACCCGACTGCATATGGACAACATGATCCTTCAAGTAGAAAAGGGACATGTATTGCGGCGTGTTCATCCCAATTTGCCCACAAGCACCATCACGTGTGAGCAAGGAATATGGAGAAGTCTTGGCTTATTGCAGCTGCATTCACACCATCCGTGATGCCCCTTGGCCTAGATTAACCTCGTGCGTAATAACCGTGTGTCCGCTCCCAATCCCCTTTTGCACCGAAGAGTCACCTCGAGCGGTATTAAGTGACCCCAGTAGCTACGCACCATATCTTCTTGAGCTTTCATGGTTCGTTCCTCCATGTAGGTCATCATCCGCGAACAATACAGCGTTTGCAATGTGGAGGCATGAAGTACCGCTTCGCATGCCTTTTGGTAGTAGCTAACGATGCCGTGCAACATGCCTTCAAGGATGGCCACAAGCGGAAGCGGACGGAGGCCTCGGATGACCCAATTGTAAACCTCGGCTATGTTCGTTGTCATCACGCCAAACCTGCTCAACGCAAAATAGTTTAGAACAACAAAGCCAAATTGTTTAGCGTTGTTTTGATATTTTAATGTACCATACTAACCTGGCGCCTCCGGTGTCATGGAGCAATGCCCACTTCTCTAGAGGCTCAGCCTCTATCCAGTGCGAGAAACACTTAATGTTCCTTGACGTTCGTCTCCTCATATTAGGAGGATCGAGCTCCCCAAGGGGTGTTAGCCTTGTGGGTGGACATTCGTTCGGCGTAGGTGGTTGCTTCTTCATCTCTTCGATATGTGCACTGGTGTGCTTATCCAACTCGGCAAATAGCGCGTTGAACTTACGTGCCTGATTCTGCTTGCATAACCTCTTAAACAGATTCATCAGTTTCTTGCTTTTGAACTGCCTGAAGAAATTGGCACCCAAATGTCTCATGCACCACCTGTTCTGCAGGTCAGGCCACGAAAATGGTTCATCTCGGTCCTCCTGTAGAGTCTTGATTGCCGAGAGGATACCTTTGTGACGATCATGAATGATGCACATGCTGGGCCGATCACCAACTACCCCCACCTTCAGATGTCCGAAACCACAACCAGCTATCCCGATTCTCACCCTCAACAAAAGCAAAGGCCAATGGAAGTATGTGGTTGTTCGCATCAATTGCAATGGTCGTTAGAATCGCCCCTTGTATTTTCCACCAAAAATGTGCCATCAACACAAAGCAATGGACGACAAGACTGAATGACGCAATGCAAGGCCCCAATGAAAAGAAAGCACGATTTAAATGTACAGATCCCATTTGCATCGCTTCGCTTTCTTTGAAAGCGGTGTATGTGCCAGGATTGGTTTGCTTCAAGATTTCAAGCACACGAGGTAGGTTGCAATACGATGCCTCGTATGTGCCAAACCTCTTCTCTAATGCTTTACGCCGCACGCCAGGCCATGGAGTAACTTATCGATACTTAAATGTTCGTGAACATTGCTTTCTGAATATACGAACACTCGATATCCCGCTTCTCAATGATTTCATTAAACATCACGCTAGCTATTACAGCCGCATTCAAGTTACGGTGTTTGACAAGAACATTTTCTAGTCTGCATGTGTGCTCCTCCACTCTTGATGCAATCCAATATATCTCACACTTCGGCTTGTATGCATGTACTTTAAATTCACAACCATCGATTACGCACTTCACTGTGTACTTATCTGGGCTAGACAGACAACCCGAAACTCTCTTTGCAGCGATAGTGCCCACAAGCTCACCGCCAACTTCAATTCGTAATTGTTCGGGAACATTTGATTCAACCGAATGGCACCAGCACCATACTCACAATGCGAAGTCATAGCCCCACAAAGCTTCCATACCCGCTTTGTTCTGCTGCTCCATTCATCGATGGGTACCTCACGAGCTAGTCCTACCATGCATTTCATCATCTTCCTCCCGGTCATCATCTTCACCGATGGTATCGACCGGTCCAACATTTCGGCTTCCTCTTCGTCGCCATGCGGTCCACCCAATCCAATTGATCCACAAGTTGATCGATATCCTCCCCTTCATCAGCCCGACCTTCGCGCTTGCTGCATCCATGTGATCATCCCCGCCGCCGCCTCAACCGACACCGGGCTGAACTTGTTCACCAGAGCCGATGTGTCGCTCTCGCTCACACCAAGAGTACTCACCTCTTCCCTAGGGCAAGCTTGCACCAAAGATCACACAATCGAGGCTAGATCCCTTGCACCATCTTAACCATTTCTCGCCACAACCGTGTTCGATCTCATCGTCTTCAACTCCCACACAAATGTCACCCTTGCTACGGCGTGTATACGATTTGGATGCTAACAGAATAAACACTTGGATCCAGGGAAAAAATTGGGTCAACCAAAGTTTTATATCACGAATGCTAACAAGATCGGGGACAAGTGCTCGGCCATGGTGACCGCAGCACCTTAAATCCACTCCATTCTGCCCATTTTTTACTTCACCATCGCCATAATATACCCTGAATTTAACTGGTTCCGACATCACTGCGACGACATAGACAAAATAAATTTATGCATCCATACTAAAATGTAAAATCTGTACCGTAAATTGAACAACGATAATTACCTATCGGGATATCAATACTATAATATTATAATAATATAGCGCACGTATAACATGGCTATTTGCTACTAATATGCAATGTTCAGAAAAATCGGCCGATTAGCTAGTGATCGAAGCCCTAAATATTCCATTTTTTTTCCTTACGGTCAAAAAACTAGGCATAACGATTAATCGGAATTAATCAGGTCTAACTAATATCACTACTCTACATTAAACAACTAGAATCGCTAATCTAAATTTGCGCTACTCTAGATCGCTACTCTAAATTGCGCTACTCTAGATCGCTAATCTAAATTGCGCTACTCTAGATCGCTACTCTAAATTTCGCTACTCTAGATCGCTAATCTAAATTACATTACTCTAAATCACTCTCTACATTGAAAAATATGAAATTAAACAAAGTTGCGATGTTACCTCCTCTTTTTTCTTCTTCTTCTTCTCCTCCTCCTCCTCCTCCTCCTCCTCCTCCTTCTTCTCCTTCTTCTTCTTCTTCTTCTTCTCCTCTCCTCCTCCTCCTTCCTCTCCCTCTCCCTCTCCTTCCTCTCCTTCTCCTTCTCCCTCTCCTTCCTCTCCCTCTCCCTCTCCTTCTCCTTCTCCCTCTCTATCTTCTCTACCGGCGGCGGCGGGCGAGCGAGCGCTCTGTTTTTTTTTGGGCGAGCGAGCGAGCAGAGATCGATCTCGGGGGCCTTTTTTTACCGAGCCAATTTCGCCAAACGGTTCGGCGACAACCTATTTTCGCCAAATGGTATGGCGAAAATAGGGTATTCGCCACACGGTTCGGCGAAAATAGTATCTTCGCCATACCATTTGGCGAAAATAGCCTTGATACCCGTGTAGCAGCTTAATTGCGGCAGTTAGGGTATTGTCGCCGAACCGTGTGGCGAAAATAGGGTATTCGCCACACGGTACGGCGAAAATAGGGTATTCGCCATACCGTTTGGCGACGGCATATTATTTTTGCAAATTTTTTATTCCGTATATTAAAAACGCAATTTAGTTTTAAAAAAGTATTATTTAAAAAAAAATTCGGCAAGTACGCATGCATTTGACAAATAATGATGGGAAAACCCCTAGAGATTTGTCACTATGTGATATTCCCCCGGGGCTGTCTTACAAATGGGTAACTGCTTTTACTCTCTCCTTTTATTTGCATGGAGATTGTCCCTATGAAGTGAATGAAATCAATACTAATCTGCATGGTTTTATTGCTCTCCTACTTCATCGCAGAACCCGAAGCAATTGATACATCGCGCACTAACACGTGCAAGCGCGAACCACGGTATCCGTCGCTGGGATCAGTTTGAGGAAGAGTACATTCTGCAACCAAAACGAGAGGACGAGGAGAAAGAATCAGAGAAACTGAATAACTCTACGCAAACTTTAGGCATCAGCTCAGTGCTCATAGCAACAGTGACGTTTGGCGCAGCTTTCGCCATGCCTGGAGGCTACATAGCCGATGACCATGCTAACGGTGGCGCACCGACGCTTGCTGGGAGTTACACCTTCGATGCATTTGTCATGGCCAACACACTAGCGTTCGTCTGCTCGTCAATCAGCATCGTCGGCCTTATGTACTCCGGCATTACTACGGACGACTTGCCCATCCGTCAGAAGCACTTTCTTAGGTCACTGTTCTTCGTGTCAAGCTCGTTGACATCCCTTGTTGCTGCCTTCGCATTGGGTATGTACACGGTTCTGGCCCCGGTTGCTCATAAGACCGCCGTTGCAATCTGTGTGATCAGTCCTGTTGTTGTGATCTACAGAAGTGTAGGGCGGTTTCAGAGAATGTATGCTCTTGCAGGACCGTTACATATTATTATAGCGGGGCTTTGGCCATTAGTAATGTTAGCCAAAGACGTCTTTACAAGAATGTTAAGGTTATATTGGCCCTTTGTTGTGATATTCAGTTGGGCAGCGTGTGCAAGGAACTATAGGCACCAATGACTTGATTTTGGTCTTTGTTGGCTGCTTTTAATTTTAAGGAGAAAGCTCTGTACATATTAATGCACTGTTTGGTAGAGCTCCAGCTCCACTAAATTCGTGGAGCTAGGTATTCTTAGCTTTACCAGATTCGTGGAGCTGAAGCTATGGGTATATTAATAGTGTTTAGATGAGTTATCTTGTTAAATTTTATAAAAAAAATTATAAACAAAAATCACTTTATTTCAGTCTATAAATTTCTGCTCTGAGGTAAAACTAAGATCTAAAGCTCTGCCAAACAGGGCCTAACTCAATTATATGGGTAACATTTAGAGCCTAAGGAGGCCCCGGTTTTTTTTTGCAAAAAAGCCCCTCAGCTTCCTCCTAATTACTGATAGGTCCCTGTAAAATTACAAAAATGCCCTCATCATTTTTTTATATTTTTCCAAGACCTTTGAGGGTAAAAATTGTTTTTTTTTCAAAATAGACCATGTGTTCTTTCGAATAGCGTTTAGGTCCCTTCTTTGTTATTTTACGAAAAAAAACTCCCGTTAAATACAAATCTCGAATGAGCCCTTTTCTAATTTTTCGGAGTAGCGCTAGGCCCCAAAAAAATACGAACAAGCCCTCATTCCTTGTGTCCAAGTCTTTTCTCCGTTTTTCCTAAAAAAACAATTTCGTCAAAAGAAATATGTGTACAACTCTATCTCTAAAGTTTTTTTTGTAACTCAATCTCTAATATTTTTCAAAATATGTATTATTACCGGTGAACGTATAGGGTGTTAAACTCGGTAAAAGAGGGTTCTTTCTCCGTTTTTCACAGGAAAAACAAATCCGTCATGTATTATGGCTTTTTTTCAAAAAGGCATATTGTTACGTAAATTCGTCGACGGTTCCTACCTAGCATAATTTTTTAAAAAAAAACCAAGAGACATGGACAAGGACACGGATGGACACGCGGGCAAGCGGTCGATCTATGCGTTTCTACAGAGTCAGGCTATGTAAAGAATCTTGCATCTATAGAGCCAGCTCAAAACTAAATGCAAGCAACTAAACACGAGAAAAAAAACAAAATTATATGTCCATAGATGCAAATATCTGTATATATAAGCAAGCAAACAGCCCCTGTATGTATCGGCATACAAGATTGCCTAGCGCGGCTATGCATACTTCGTTGACCGGAGTTGGATGGAGGAGCACACCTCTAAATGCTGTCCTGCAGCCGACGAGAAATCGTGGACACGATGAGTGTTGAAAGTTCAACGTTTATGCCGAAATAACTTTCGAAAAGAAAAGTTCACGCTGCATATAATACTATATATATATATATATATATATATATATATATATATATATATATATTACATATTACATTACATTACATTATTACATATCCTATAAGGGAACATAACCGGGGCTCGGCGGCCATGCCACGTCGGCGTTCGGCGGAAAAAAGCCACTCGTTTTTCCATATTTGCCCCCTCGGTTCAATTGGTTTGGGGGATTTTTACCTTTTTAGGTGTAAGATTTCAATGCGATAGTTGATCTTTTGCTAAATTCGCCTACTCTTGCCGTGTGGGAGCACGATTGTTTGCCACAAATGGACTAATTCCATGTTAGGATTTGCCCTATAGTTTTTTCTTCTGAAGTTTGCAATCTGTACTGTGCTGTCATGGATTGGTTGATAGCGTTGTATAATACTTTGACTCACATGTGGGTATGTGTTGTGCAGAGATCTTTGAGGATGTCAACTCCTGCAAGGAAGAGGTTGACGAGGGACTTCAAGCGATTGATGCAGGACCCTCCTGTGAGCGTAAGGGCTGCCCCTCTGGATACGAAGCAGGGGACGGTCCAACGCCCGTTGGATCAAGCCCGTCCAATGCATCCCTGCTGGCCATTGGATGAAGATCTGACGGACAAGAACAGATCTAGTGGAAAATTTTGTTATTTCTGTATACCTGCGTATAAATTTGGAAAAAACTTCAAAAAAATATGAATATTATCTAATATACACCAGATTGAACATATATTATTTTCAAATTTGTTATGAAAGTTTTTGGTTTAGTTTATACTTTAGAACACTTTTTAAATAAAAAATATTAAGCTAAAAAAATTTGAAAATAATATATGTTCAATCTGGTATATATTAGATAATATTCATATTTTTTTAAGTTTTTCCCGAATTTATATGCATGTATACAAAAATAACAAAATTTCAGACTAGATCTGTTCCTGTTCGTCGGATCTTCATCCGATGGCCAGCAGGTGTGCATTGGACGGGCTTGGTCCAACGGGCGTTGGACCACCCCTGCGCCGCTCAGGATAATAACATAATGCAGTGGAATGCTGTCATTTTTTGGTATGTCGTTCAATTTCATGTGTCGGCATTTGCTTTTTTTGCCTTTCTTGGTTTCGGACGTAATTGATGACACCACTTGTCTGTGTTGATATGTAGTCCTGACGATACCGTTGGATGGAGGTTAGTTGATTTAAGGGCATCGATGTGCTATAAGATTGATTATTTGAGTTGTTGTGCTTCTTTATTTTGCACTTGTTACTAGTGAGCTTATTATTTGTTCCAGTGCTTCAGGTGCCATATATTTACAATTAAGTGCATGTACATACGCTGCTGCATTGGCAATGGCCAGGTAATACCCAGAACGCTGATATGATCAGGTTATACAGAACATCATGATTTACAAGTAGCACACTTATAGGTGGCTAGCAGAACGAAAATGGCCGTTATGTCAGTTTGTCATCTCACTGCCAAGTTTCTTGTCACACTAGCAAACACAGCGAGTAAACTACAATCCAAGTTAACATGGACAGGGGAAAATGGCCCTAAGTTAATATTTAGAGTACCTGCTGAAACCAGTGATATAAAACTGCAATATGTAAAAAATGTAACCCATTTTGCAGTTAACATCATATATTGTTGCCTTGTTGGTCAATAGATTCAGAAAATTCTAAATATTGGAAGGATTCTATGTATGGTCCATTGGAGGGGCTGGCATCATCGGTTAATATTTAGAGTACCTGCTGAAACCAGTGATATAAAACTTCAATTAATAAAAATGTAACCAATTTTGCAGTTAACTTCATATATTGTTGCCTTGTTGGTCAATTGATTTAGAGAATTCTAAATATTAGAAGGATTGTATGTATGGTCCAATGGAGTAGCTAGCATCACGCGTACTACTCTATATATGGCTCTTAAGTTGCTTATAATGAACTTGTCTTTTAGCACTTACTATGGCATAGTTTGATTTCTGTCCTTTCACTGCTATCGGAATCATGTTTGATTTTGTCAGGTACCTTCAACCTGACTCTCCAGTTTACTAAAGAATACCACAACAAGCCACCAACTGTTCGATTTATTTCACGGATGTATCATCCTAACATTAAACTATTTTTCCTCATCTTTAAATACTCGAGTGCACTGGAAATAATTATATTAGATTGATCCATCGCATGTTCCTTTATGTATTTAAGCATACACTTTTATTAAAATTTGAATAATACTTATATTCTTCACCTGGGGTTCTCCTGTTCCTGCTAGCTCATAGACACAGACATCTACTAAAGAGTATAGATTATATAAATTATAAAACTTGGAATGATCAGATTAATTTATATAGTTTCAATTAGTCAAAGAGCTTGATTGTACCAATGGCTATGGTTGAATTTAAATGATGTTTTCCTGTTTTGTATGCCACTTCGATTTATCTTACATTCCTTGTGGTCTTTTTAGGTTCTATTGTTCCTTCTATGATGCGTTTTTATGATGATGTGTGAAAGATAGACCTCATATTTACAGATTGCAGTAAACAAAGATTTGGTATGTGTTGTGTCCTTAGTTTTGCTACAAAACTATGGCCAAGATATGGCCTGTACATTCCAATTTAGAAATTCACAGGTATGTTTCTGTGATAAGCCTGCATTTTAGATGGAGTCATGGAGGATAAATAACAAGTGGAAAAAATAAAAGGTCGGTATGTGACACCTTTATTCTATTGGTTTTTGTATAATTTTGGTTTCAGTCAACTGCAGTCAAAAGAAGGTTGACATTTTTCGAAACCTGTATTATTACTCGGTGAACGCGTGGAGTGTTAATCGCGACAAAAAAGGTTGGCATCTCTAATAATTTCTGGAACATGATCCTTTCTTCATTTTTCCCAGGAAAAATATTTTCGTCAACACAAATATGTGTATATCTCTATCATTAGACTTTTTTTTTTCAAATCGATCTCTAATCTCTAAGGCTTTTTTTCCCAACTCGATTTCTAATATTTTTCGAAACATGTATTATTACTCGGTGAACGCATAGAGTGCTAAACTCGACAAAAGAAGGTTAACATCTCTAATAATTTTTGGAACATGTATTATTACTCGGTTAACACATAGAGTGTTAAACTCGATAAAAGAAGGTTGACCGGGTAATAACAGAGTGTTAACCAAATTCGTTAAAAGAAATATGTGTACAACTCTTATCTCTTTATTTTTTTTTGGGCACCTCGATTTCTAATATTTTCCGGAATAAGAAATATATGTAGAGCTGTATCTCTATATATTTTTTTGCAACTCGATCTATGGTATTTTTTGAAATATGTATTATTCACCAATGAACGTATATAATGTTAAACTCGCCAAAAGATCCTTTCTCCGTTTTTCCCGAGAAATATATCTATTACGCCTGTAAGATTTACGGAGCAGCCAGCCGGCCACGTTGTCCTCTTTGCCAAAAGTCTCTTTGAAGAAATTAAATTGCGTTTACATCCTTACACTAGTTATTTTTCAGAAAAAAATTAGATCAAATTTCGCACGGCGCGGCAACGCGCGCAAATCTATCTAGTATTAACTAGCCTTATAAGGCCTAGAATTGAAGGCCAACCGTGGGTGCCACGTCACCCCCTGAAATTTGCAAAACAAACCCTCCCTTTACATTTAATTACGAATAGGTCCTTCGCGATTTTTTGTGGGAGCAAGAAAATCGTTTCTAAATTACGTTCAGGTCCCTGGTTTGTTACTTTATGGAAACCCCCCGCTAAATACAAATCTCGAATGAGCCCTTTTCTAATTTTTCAGGATAGTGAACAGGTCCAAAAAGATAACAAACAGGTCCTCATTTCTTACGTCTAGGTCCTTTTTTCGTTTTTCCCGGAAAAAATGTTTTTGTCAGTAGCAATTTGTGTACAACTCTATCTCTAGATTTTTTTCTCCAACTCGATCTCTGATCTCTAGATTTCTTTCCCCAACTCGATCTCTAATAATTTTCAAAATATATATTACTACTCGGTGAACGCGTAGAGTGTTAAACTCGACAAACAAAGGTTAACATCTCGAATATTTTTCGGAACATGTATTACCCGGTTAATGTATAGGGTGTTAAACTCGGCATCTATAGTTTTTTTTGCAACTCGATCTCAATTATTTTCCAAAACATGTATTATTACCCGGTGAACGCATAGGGTGTTAAACTCGGATTCTATAATTCTTTTGTCAACTCGAAATCTAATATTTTCCGAGACGATCTCTAATATTTCCCAGAACATGTATTATTACCCGGTTAACGCATGGGGTGTTAAACTCGGCATCTAAATTTTTCTTTGCAACTCGATCTCTAATATTTTTCAAAACATGTATCATTACCCGGTGAAAGCATAGGGTGTTAAACTCAGCGTCTAATCTTTAGACTTTTTCCCCCAACTCGATCTCTAATGTTTTTTTGAAGCATGTATTATTACTCGGTAAACGCATGGAGGGTTAAACTCGATAAAAGAAGATTGGCATCTCTTATATTTTTCGTAACATGTATTACCCGGTTAACACATAGGGTGTTAAACTCGGCATCTATAATTTTTTTTGCAACTCGATCTCTTATATTTTCTAAAACAAGTATTATTACCCGGTGAACGCATATGTTGTTAAACTTGGCATCTATAATTTTTTTGGCAACTCAAAATCTAATATTGTCCAGAACGATCTCTAATATTTTCCAAAACGTGTATTATTACTCGGTGAACGCATAGGGTGTTAAACTTGGCATCTAAATTTTTTTTTGTAACTCGATCTCTAATATTTTTCAAAACATGTATTATTACCCGTTGAACGCATAGGGTGTTAAACTTGGCGTCTATAGTTTTTTTTGCAACTCGAAATCTAATATTTTTCAGAACATGTATTATTCTTTTTTCCCAAAAAGGCCCATTGTTTCGCAGATTCGTCGACATTTCTTACCTAGCGTATTTTTTTTACAAAAAAAAACCGAAGTGAACAAAAAAACGCTTTGATATTGTCGGCCCCCGGATCGGCTATCCGGAATCCCCTGTGTATTTCTGTATTAGTCCCAGATCAGTAGTTAGTACACACAGTCAAACAGTGATGAATCAACAACCATATCACGATTACATATAACCAAATAATAATAACACCAAATAAAAGCAAAGACCTTATGGTTGAGGTTTAACATTACTGCCTTTACAGGCTGAACAACTTGAATAACTGCAGCGGAAGAAGATAACACCAAGTGGTGACCCATCCATATGCCCAAAGGCAATCGAGTGGGCAGCGCGTCCTAAACCTTGGAATCGCCTTTGACAACTTCAATCACTTCTGAGATTGTTTAGAATGTAGCATGTGAGTACAGAAAGTACTCCGCAAATCTGGGAAAGATGCATAATGCAGGGCTATCCAAAGATGGCTTATTATGGTTCTTTTGCACAAAGCAACACTTTCAAAAACTTTACATGTAATATTTTCACTAAGCCATTTTTACAATTATTTGTACAGTTGAAATTATTAATAACTCTAATGAAGGTTCTAGCCACCAATCACTAGTATACATGCTCTAACCGCCACATCTCAAAAAGATCAAGGTTCAATCCATCCACATGGCTCTGTCTGCCATGGTTCACAAAAACAGGTTCAATCCACCTACCTGGCTCTAGCCGCCAGAAGCACACCCGAGAGTTCTAACCACTCCCGGATCCCAAATCATCAATTTTTTTAAAAAATAAATAAAGTCTACCAATATGAAAGCATTCTTCGCTTTGCCCTTGACCGTAGGCACGGCTATTCGAATAGTTTTAACTCTGCAGAGGTGTACAACTTTACCCACAAGACATGATATTCTCTTAGTGCCACACGATTAGCACACTTCCTTAGGTGTGTCAGCAGAGTTATCATGATAAGGCCTTTACAATGTGTAGGATCGAAGTATATAAATATAGCAATCAGAGGGGGGGTAAATGATTGTGCGGAAGCTAAAAGCAAATCTTTGATCTAATAAAAATTCACCCCAAAACGGAACCAAATAATTGCCTCGTATTCAACAAAAACAGAATGATAGAGGTTCGGTAAAACGCGAATTACCAGAGATCCAACCGTCGGATCGATCTGAAATTTTGACACAAGAAACTATATTCCAATACGAATCGAACCCAAAAAGAATCAGCTCGATCGGACTTACAGATCAAAAGTTATGAGCTTCACAAGTTTGCTATTCCAGAACTTGACGAGAATTGATCTAATCAAAGCTTCAAGATTAAACAAGATCTTCAAAAGATTAATCAACTAAATTTTGAGGAACTCTATATCAATACCCTAGAATGGTTTTTGATGGATCAACTCAAGATGAAACTCAAAGAACAAGAACCAATCTAGAACAAGAACAAGCATGCAAACAAGAACCAAAACAGAAAACACTTTAGCAACGCGGTTACTGTAGCACGCAAGAATCTTGGAAGAATTGATCTTTATTTCTTTTGTCTAAAGTACTCCCATCAAAAGAGTACAAACCCTAAAACTGAGCTTGAGGCTCTCAATGTGCCTTGCTCACCTTGATTGCCCTTCAACAGGAGACACCCCTCCTATTTAAAGGAGCAAAACACAAGGAGTCCTGAATACAATTCCTAATCCTAGTAGGAGTCCCACTCCTAATCCTAGAAGGAGTATGTATTAAACACAACTCCTCTTGGCCCAACCTGGCCGAGTACAACTCTTGCACGTGTATGGCAACCCTACCATACTCACGTGACTAACACTTTGCACGCGAATGACCTCATGCCATTCCCACGTGACTAACCATTCTTCATATGCACCATTCTTTTAGCCCGAACGTCCCGCATGACATCCTTGACCACCAAGACCTCAGTTCCTCCCGAACCTAGTCCCAAACCTCAGTTCCTCCATGAACCTAGTTCCGGTCCCGTCATCGACCACGTTCGTCCTCGAGCAACACCTGCACATGAACAAACCACAAAACCATTCCGAGCACAAGTCCGCGACTTGACTCAACATAGTCCATGCAAATACTCATACGAGCATTGCATAAAGTCTACTTCTAAACAAGCATCATGAAATTCTCACAGATTTCATAATCTCAAAATCAAATCCAAAAATCAACTCCAATTCTTGCAAAACATCCAAACCGAGCAAAACACGTTCACAACGGACCAAAATTAAAAACCCTAGAAAAAGCCCATTCATGACGGAGCAACAAAATCGGTCCGGTGTACAAGTGAAAGTCTCGGTTTCAAGAAGAAATCATTCCGGCGAAAACACGTTCACGACGGACTAAAAGAAATCAGTCCGTCGTACATGCGAAATCAATCCTCAAAAAGCCGTTCACGACGTACATGCAAAACTTACTGTTTTTGAAAGATTTGGTCCGGCACAAGGTTAACCAAACCACGTTCATGGCAGACCAAATTTCTTGGTCCGGCGTACAAGTAAAAAACCAGTCCGGTGCAAATGTACGTTCATGGCGGACCCAAAAACAAGTGGTCCGGCGTAGATGGGAAACCTTCTCGAATCTGGAAATTTGGTCCGACGTAGAGGAACTCAAAATCACGTTCACAACAGACCCAAAAACTTGGTCCGGCGCAAACACAAAAACCGGTCCGCGCGCAAAAGGGAAACTCTCTGTTTCTTGAACATTTGGTCCGGCGCAAATAGAGAATCACTGTTTCTTGTCAATTTGTCAAACACATGCACAAACACATTTTGCAAATTCAATTCTTAAGCCAATTTTTTAGCACATGATTTCACACAATGTATACGCCTAACCTGACCCACCCGCTGAGATTTCACCGCTGTTAGGGTTCTATCCATCCAGTACAGAAGCCCCCTCTTGCGCCATGTGAGAAAAAACAGTCTTGCCTCTATCCGGCACTCACATTCCATCATCTGGTGAGTCCAAGTTAGGTTTTTACAAATTATTCAGCCAGGTTGTACCCATAATGGACATGTGGTTGTATGGTAATGCTTAGAATGGACAGTCATAAGCGTCGGTTCTTAGTTGACTTGGGGCGGTATTTGCACAAACCAGGACCAGTGCTCTATCCACACCTACGAGACAAACCATTCCGCCCAAGTCTAAATCATTTTATTTTGTTTTTATTTTGTAATCCAACGGCAATACTTTTTGTCTATAATTTCCAAAACAAATTTTCAAGAGTTATAAGAAATTCCCACCCATAGGTATAACTAATCACCTAACGCCAACATAATGTTTTTATATAAGTAGCAATGCAATTTGTAAAATATTTATAAATCATGGGATCAACATGTGTCAAGGAGACTTGCCTGCGACAAGGTTGAATTCTTCTTCTAGTTGTTCTGAAGTCTTGCCAGGGACGTCTACGAACTAATTCGACTATACGCAAAACGAGACTCAAATAAATAACAGAAAAACAAATAAAGTCTAAAAAGTACCAAATTAGTATTGGAAGATAGGCATTGAATTTAGATAAATTTACCATTTTGAATGGGTTGATTTGGAGTTCGGATGAAGGAGAACGGGCTCGACGGAGTTATCGCTGGTCTTGGAGAAGAAGGATGGCCGACAGTGCTACATAGTGAATCAAGTAAAACTGTTTATAGTAAAAATTTGAGGTCCAACGGAGTATCGGATTGGTCGGGAGAGCTCATAGAAGTTGTAGAATAAAATGGTTGTCGGTAGTGTTTCGGTGGGAATTTTCCAAAACTATTTCATAGCGGTGTGAAAACTGGTGTGGGGATACTCCACAAAAAATTGGAGGACGAACGGAGTTCGGGAGCACCCGATGGAGCTCGCCGAAGTTCTCGCCGGAGTTAGGAAAGAAGGGTTGCCAAGGGAGCGCTGCTGCGAATCTAATGACGAAATGCGAATATGATGTGGGTAATGAGTAGAGGAATCTAGAGTTCAATTTATACCTGAAAAGGAGCAACAGTTCAACGGCAAACGCTCACCGGAGTTGTAGAAGAAATCGGTGGCCAGAGCTTCTTCGTTGGGAATTTGCAAAATCTAATTTTGTTGGACGTAGAGGACACCAAGAGGAAGCTCCAGTAACAATTTCAGGCCAAAAGGAGATTGGGAGCGACCGAGAGAGCGCAACGAATGTTCACCGGATTTCAGAACGAACAGCTTCTACATGGAGATCCGAAGCTGGGATTGGAGAAATTCCAATTGGATTGTGTGTGGAATGGTGAGAGGATTCTGGGGTTCAATTTATAGGAAGATCGGACCAGCGGATCACCGGGAAACGCTCGCCGAAGTTATGGCCGGAGTAGTAACCGAGTTCGCCGCAGCAAATTAGTTGAAACGGAGGTATTAATTTTGGATTTTACTGTAGCGATGGGTCCAATGTAACTTGCGGGTCGCCGGAGAAAGTGGATCGGATCTAATGAACAGTAACTGCTTTATTTAATTTCGAAAATAATTAATTTTGCATTAAAATCAAAATTAAATCGGAAAAATGGCAAATAAATTCTCATAAATTTGGGAAAATGAAGAGACAACAGTTTCAGCAATAAAAGCATGAATAAATATTTTTAAATAATATAATATTATTATTTTTAATGCAGTAATTAATTTTTAATGCTAATAATACTTGTTAATTTGGAAAACTAATAGAACAGCTCCAAAAATTCTAGAAAAATTTCGAGAATTTAACTAGAGTCTTTTAAAAAAATAGCAAATGAAGTTAAAAATTTTGAGAAAAATTCACAGAAATTCCCATAGAGATTTTAAACCTAATTAATATTTTTTTTAAAATATAATTTTTGTTTTTATTTTTTTATTTAAATTAGTTTTTAACAAAATAACCGAAAATAGAGACGATGAATAGTAGTGGGCTAAGGGGCTTGGCCAATTAGGGAGAAATGAATTGTTAATTTTTGAGAAATTTTGGAATTTGATTGGAATTTCAAATAAGGTTTGGAATTAAATTTTGGGTCGCGAAGCAGATTTCAGATTGGAATTTAACTGTGGGAAGAGAATTATATTTGAAATTGGAAATTGAATTAGAATCAGGTTATGATTTTTCGGATGGATATGGAATAAATTCCATTTTCGGTGGAGAAGGGATTCCAGGATAATTAAAACTCCGAATAAAATCCAAATCTTTAAATTAATTAATTTAAATTAATTTTTGACAAAAGAGCCAAAAATGGGGATGTTACAAACCTACCCCCTTAGAGAGAATCTCGTCCCCGAGATTCGGATGGAGAAAGAAAAAGATCGGGAAACTCGGCTCTAAGGTCTTCTCGCTCCTAGGTTGCTTCCTTCTCTAAATGGTTGCTCCACTGAACCTTGCTGAACTTGATCACTCGGCTTCTGGTTTGATGTCTGCTTCATCCAAGATTTTGACTGGATACTTTGGATATGAAAGATCTTATTTGGATTCTATCTCTTCATACAACATATGTTCTTCTAGTACTTGAATGCATTTCTTCAGCTGAGAAACATAGGAGACATCGTGCACATCCGACAGCTGCGGAGGTAACTCTAACTTCTATGTGACTTCTCCTCTTCTGGCTAACACTGGAAGGGGACCAATGTAGCAAGGTGTCAACTTGCCGCTGACTCTGAAACGACGCATTCCCTTGAGTGGTGAAACCTTCAGATACACATGATCACCAGGTGCAAAGCTTAGTTCCCGGCGACAATTATCGGTATAACTTTTCTGCCTTGATTGGGCTCTGTTTTTATATTCTCACGGATCACTCTGACTTGCTCTTCGATTTCCTTCAGAATGTCAAGTCTAATTATTTGTCCACTCTGTCTCTTTCCAATATAATGGTGTTCGGCATTGTAGGATCGATGTATATGAATATAGCAATCAGAGGGGGGTGAATGATTGTGCATAAGCTAAAACCAAATTCTTGATCTACTAAAAGTTCACCCCAAAACGGAACCAAATAACTGCCTCATATTCGACAAAAACAGATTGACAGAGGTTTTGTAAAATGCGAATTCCCGGGGATCCAACTGTCCGATCGATCTGAAATTTGGATACAAGAAACTAGATTCCAATATGAATCGAACACAAAAAGAATCAGCTCGATCGGACTTACGGATCAAAAGTTATAAATCTCGCAAGCTTGTTGTGACAAAGGATGACGAGAATTAATCTAACCAAAACTTCAAGATTAAACAAGAACGACAAAAGATTAATCCACTAAACTTTGAGAAACCCTAAATCAATAACCTAAAAAGGTTTTTGATGGATCAAATCAAGATGAAACTCAAAGAACAAAAACCAATCTAGAATTAGAACAACCATGCAAACAAGAACCAAAACAGGAAACACTGTAGCACGCAAGGATCTGGAAGAATTGATCTTTATTTCTTTTGTCTAAAGTACTCCCATCAAAAGAGTACAAATCCTAAAACTGAGCTCTAAGCTCTCAATGCGCCCAGCTCAAATTGATGCCCTTCAACAGGAGACAACCCCTCCTATTTAAAGG
This sequence comes from Rhipidocladum racemiflorum, assembly GCA_036346355.1. Classification (NCBI taxonomy): domain Eukaryota; kingdom Viridiplantae; phylum Streptophyta; class Magnoliopsida; order Poales; family Poaceae; genus Rhipidocladum; species Rhipidocladum racemiflorum. Next base: position 27,315,190 of record CM070586.1, read on the forward strand.
AGCAAATCACAAGGAGTCCTGAATACAATTCCTAATCCTAGAAGGAGTCCCACTCCTAATCCTAGAAAGAATATGTATTCAACACAACTCCACTTGGCCTAACCTGGCTGAGTACAACTCTGGCACGCGTATGGCAATACTACCATACTCACATGACTAACACTTTGCACGCGCATGGCCACCTGCCATACTCACGTGACTAACCATTCTTCATGTGCACCATTGTAACATCCTCGCTTTCGCCTTTGGAGAAAATCTAATTTAAATTAATTAAATTCAAAATTGAAGTTCCTTGATGTTTAATTTAACCTGGCATCCTTATTCGTCCCAAAATCCGAATCTAATTCCCTTCCGGTCGAAAAATCGAATTTCTCGATTCCCGCTGGTACCCGAAATTTCACCTGAGTCCAAAATTGCTCCAAAAATCTCAAAATCACTTCAATTATGTCCCAAATATTCCAAAATGATTTTTGGAATGATTCCCGAGATTTTTGGAACTCTGCCCTTATTTTATCTCGCGCGGCTTTTGTTTAATGCCCGCTATTCGCGCCTAAATATTCAAATCCACAAATTTCATCCAAATTCCACGAAACCAATTTTATTGGGTTCCAAATATTCCAAAATGGTTCTAGGAATTTTTCCGGAATTTTAGACCATTTTTGCTAATTTTTCTCTAGGGCGTCACGTTTACGTAACTCTCAGCCAACCGGAGGATGCCACGTGGCGCTACAGTACCCATCATCTTCTACCTTGAGCTTGCACGATTGTTTTCCCAGCCAACAATGGTGAAAGCTTCCATAGCCATTGTTCTTCATTCAAATGCCCATAACTTCCTCCACACACCTCCAAATCACGAACGGTCAAGTCCGTTGAATTCGTGACGACGAATCCTTTCCATTCCCCACCATCAATAGCCTGGGATCTCGCCGGAATTTGAACCGTCGGCCAAAAACCGAAATGCACATAATTGCCATTTACTCGGCCGTTTCAACTCCAAACGATGTGCTTCCACCTCCCATATCTCCGTGTGGACGTCCTCTTCCTGGTGGTAGCACTCACTCATAGCCTCTCCAACTCGTTCATCCGGTAGATCGAGAAAAACCGGCGCCGGGTCATATTTTCGGGTGTTCTTCGTGTTCATCATCATTCCTCCCTCTCCGATGGGTCAATCCTCATGTTGTTTGGTTCCTTGTGATCGTGGCGGAGTCTAGTTTCTAATCTTTCAATCAATTTTAGGTTCTATTAAGAATTGGAGATGAATTTCACGTTTTTGTCACTTCGGCCGGAGCTCCGTTTTTCGTCAAATTCGTCGTCTCCGGTGAGAATTGATCCAATTCCTTGATCCTATAGGCTCCTTAAGATGTCCTCTATATGATCCATCTTTTTGTTTTGCAAAGTTTCATGAGAAATTGTGCAAAATTTCGGATTTTGGAAATTTTTCTTGTTCTCTGTTTTTTTTGGGCATGCCCGTGCGTTCCGGCCGTCGAGCCGCCGCCGCGCCTCGCCGCCCCTCGTGCGGCCCAGCGTCTGTCGCCGCCCAGCGCTGCCGTGCACCGCGCCGCCCCGCCAGCGCTTCATGGCCAGCCTTCGCCGCGTGGCCGCCGCTCGCCGCCGCCGCCGCCGCTTCGCCGTGCCATGATCTGGCGCCCATGGAGGCCAAGGCCTCCTCTGCTTCCAAGCTTGAAGAAGAAGCCATGGGTCTATGACCACATGGTCCCACTTGCCATAGGCTCAATCCAATCCAAAAATCAGAAGAAAAAAAATCAGAAAGGGAATATTCGGGGAATATTCCTGTTTTCTCTTTTTTCAGAGTTATCGAACTTCGGACGCTCATAACTTTTGCATACGAACTCCGATTGACTCCGTTCAAATTCCTAAATTCATCTAAAATCAAGATCTACCTGCCAGTACTACTTTGGTAATTTTTGGATTTTATTTATTTTCTTGTATTTATTTGTTGTCTCGTTTTGCGCGTAGTCGAGGAGCCGTCCGAGTCCGCCGAACCCGCCGCCGAACTTCAAGCGTTCGACGATCTCGCCGCGACCGAAGGAAAGTCTCCTTAACGCATGTTGATCCTATGTTTACAAATGTGTTTATACGATTTTATAAACTTGCATGCTATGTTTATCATCGTATGTCAAATATAGATGCATAGTTAATCCGATTTGTGAATACCTCCTTTGTGATTGATATCCATGCCTAATTGTTACCCTAGGACTTTTGCTACGCCATGATTATTGTATGTGGTAACCTTTGATGAATAGTACGGTAGAATTGCTTAGGACCGAAATTGATGAAAATGACCCATGGGTGGGATTATGCAAAAATAATGATTTAAAGTGTGATTTGAAAGATATTATAAGGTTTTTGGTACTGTTTTTATAAAATAAAAATAAAATGAAAAAGGATTTGGACTTGGGCGGAATGTAATGTCGGGTGGGTGCGGATTGAGCACTAGTTCGTTTTGTGCAAGTACCGCCCCAAGTCAATTAAGGACCGACGCTTATGACTGTCTATTCTGAGCATAACCGTACTACCACATGTCTATAATGGTACGACCTGGCTAAATAATTTATAGAAACCTAACTTAGACTCACCACTTGGTGGAATGTGAGTGCCGGCTGGAGGCAAGACTATTTTTCTCATACGGCGCAAGAGGGGGCTTCTTTACTGGGTGGCTAGAACCCTAACAGCGGTGAAACCTCAGCGGGTGGGTCGGGTTAGGCGTATACATTGTAAAGGCCTTGTCATGATCTTTCTGCCGGCACACCAAAGGAAGTGTGTTAATCCGGAGGCATTAAGAGATGATCATGTCTTGTGGGTAAAGCTGTACACCTCTGTAGAGTTAAAACTATTCGAATAACCGTGCCTACGGTCAAGGGTAAAGCAAAGAATGCTTTCATATTGGTAGACTTTAGTTTTGGCTTTAAAACTAAACGGTGTTTTGTTTTGGGATCCGGGAGTGGTTAGAACTCTCGGATGTTGAATGGCGGATTGAGCCGACAAGGTGGAAAGAACCTGTTTTATACCTTGATGGAAAGAGTCATGTGTGATTCAACTTAATCTTTTAAAAGCTGGCGGTTAGAGCCTTATATTGGTGATGGTGGATAGAACCTTCACTGAAATATTAACTAATTCAATTGTTAAAATAATTGCTAAAATGTGCTTTATAGAAATTATACTTAAGTACAATTTTGATGAAACTTGGCTTTATGCAAAAGAACCTTATTAAGCCTTCCTTTGGAAAGCCCCACGTATGCATACATTCCCGACTTGTTGAGTACGTTTGTACTCACGTGCTACATCAACATGTTATCATCAGAGTACTACCAGGACGCCGTTGAAGGCGGTGAGTTCTTCCCCGAGGAGTTCGAGGACGATCGCTTGGAAGACTAGTCGCGCTTCTTGTCGTCGCCTGTGGTGTCTTTGGTTTCCGCCGTTTTGTTGTTTTGCTTCCGCTGTCGTGTCTCCGATCTCGTTACTGAGTATTGTAATAAGTAGCCATGTGGCCCATACTTTATTATTATGCTACAATTTCGTTATGTTCGGCAATGAAGTATCACTGTGACTGTGTGTACTAGCTACTGATCTGGGACTAGTACGGAAATACACAGGAGATTTCGGATAGCTGATCCGGGGTCTCACAACCATTCTCTAGCCCGAACGTCCTGCATGACATCCTTGACCACCAAGACCTCGATTCCTCCAGAACCTAGTCCCGAACCTCAGTTCCTCCATGAACCTAGTTCCGATCACGTCATCGACCACGTTCGCCCTCGAGCAACACCTGCACATGAACAAACCACAAAACGATTACGAGCACAACTCCACGACTTGACTTAAAGTCAATCTATGCAACTACTCACACGATTATTGCATAAAGTCCACTTCAAAACAAGCATCATGAAATTCTCACAAATTTCATAATCTCAAATTCAAACCAAAATTCAATTTCAAAATTGCTCAAAACCCTAATCGAGCAAAAGACCATTCACGCCGGACCAAACAATGGTCCAGCGCAGCTCACGACGGACCAAAAACCTGGTCCAGCGTATACGTGTAACTTACTGTTTTTGGAAGTTTTAGTCCGGCTCAAAAACATTTGAAAACACATTCACGGCGGACCAAAGAAAATTGGTCCGGCGCAAACTTACCACGCTCGGTTTCAAAAGCAACTTGGTCCGACACGAAACCCTAGAAAAACACGTTCACAACGGACCAAAAAATGTTTGGTCCTGCGTAAATAGGAAACTTACTGTTTTTAGTCCAATGCCTATACAAAAACAAGCCTCAAAATCACGTTCACGACGGAACAAAAATTTGGTCCGGCGTGCATGTAAAAACAGGCTTTCAAAGTGCGTTCATGGCGAACCAAGAAATTGGTCCGGCGCTAATGCAAAAGAATGATCCGGCGCAATTGCTTTGGAACTTTTGGTCCGGCGCCAATAGGGAAATTTGGTCCGGCACAAAGTACTTCGAGAACACGTTCACGCTGGACTAAAAGTTTAGTCTGGCGCTGTAGCGAAAACCGGTCCGGCGCAGATGGGAAACTTACTATTTTTGGAATTTGATCCGGCGCATGCACAAGCACAAAAACATTTGCAAATTCAATTCTAAGCCAATTTTTTAGCACATGATTTCACAGGCATTTTCATCCATAAAGAACTTCAAAAGGTGCCATCGTCAAACTTGACTGGTAACTGTTGTTATAAGAGAATTCTACATAAGGCAAATTCTGATCCTAAAAACCTCTATAAGTCAAAACACAACCTCAACATATCTTCTAGAATTTGCTTTATCCTTTCTGTTTGACCATCTGTCTGAGGATGGTAAGTAGTACCGAAGTTTAGGTTTGTGCCCAAAACCTCATGCAACTTCTGCCAAAACCTCGAGGTAAACTGAGAACCTCGATCTGACACAATCTTCTTTGGCACACCATGCAAACACAAATTTTAGTCATGTATAGCTCTGTGATTTTATCGCCAGAATAGGTTGTCTTCACAGGAATAAAGTGTGCAACTTTTGTTAATCGATCCATAATAACCCACATGGAATCATACCCAGACTTAGTTCTAGGGAGTCCAATGATGAAGTCCATTCCTATTTCTTCCCATTTCCAAACAGATATCTGTAGGGGTTGTAGCATTTCGGCTGGTCTCTGATGTTCTGCTAATCTTTTCCAAACCTGATAACATTGCTTCCTGCCCAACACTGAACAAATCTTGAACGTCTAGTTGGGATAGACTGGTACCCAGTATTGGCCATGGTTAATCTCACTTGATTTATGTCTGGAGCTTCTAGTACCTTGAGACTTTAGTTCTTCTGACAAACATACACCACTCACATTTGGAGGTTATTGTTTCCAGACTATACTAACTGATTCCTTTCAATTTGGTAACTTTGAATTCAACATATCTTCCCATGGTTTAGATGAGGATTATGGCTCTATGGCCATCCTTTAATTAACTCATGATTTGTGACCAAATACATATATGTTTTGAGTACTAACAATAGAAATCCACTTCCACAATTGAATCACTACACAAACTCTTTTGTTTATTCCTTAGAAGAGGTATGGTGCTACTGAATGTACCATCCATTAGCATTTACTGATAACATCAAATTTCGAGTGCCTCTTCTTCATCTTCATGGGGTATAGGTAGACCTAACATCCTATATCGCAATATCTATGATAGAAATTTCTGATTGCGTTTACCACCTGCTGCTGGAGTTATGGTCTTAATAAGAACAACATCTGGAATGTTGGGGTTTGAAGTAGATGCCTAACGTCCTTGCGGGCAATGACTAGCAATATACCCCGCAACAAGACAATTGGAACACCAATTATCTGCCTTTGAAAACTCATTCCGTTGAGATTGACTAGTCTGGTTATGAAATCCTTGCATCACTGGTTGTACTTTTGATCCTGGGGTCTTGATTAAGGTTACTACTTGCGCTCGGTTGAGTTGAGATTGGCTCACACGAAGCCAGGAACTACTGGTAACATATTGCTTTTGACTTACTGCCTTCCTTTTGCGGAAATCCTATTGACGACAGTTGTCTTCCAAGGAAAGTGTTTTGCCTTTGCCAGATTGAGAAATTTTTGCTACTTGGTGTAGCTTATGAGGTATTTCCCCACTGACTTCTGATACTAGAATTGCTTGTGGTGCCAAGAAGTTTTGTTTCTCCAAAAGACATTATTTCACAAAATGTCCTTCCTTGCCATAAAGGTTGCAGACCTTGTACTGGATCTCCTTCTTCTGGGGGCACTTGCTGTATCGGTGTCCAGTTCTATCACAATTACTACAATGGATATCTTCTTTCGCCTTACCCTTTTGGGGACATCTATAAGCAAAATGTCCTTTTTCACCACATTGATAGCAGATGGCATATTTCCACGACTAAAGGTTTACAGGAGGGGTATTGCTAATGCCATCACTACATAATATTTCTGGAGGCTTGATCTTCAGTAACTCATCAGAAGGATACTGCTGAGGAGTTGTAGGTGTAGTGACCAGGGAGGCTTGGTTGTTCATTTGTTGTATCATTAATTGCATGAGCTGAGTCTGAGTCATAATAAACTGATTCATACTTTGAAGAAATGTTGATAACACCTCGGAGGGTTGCTGGTTGAGCTCGGCAGTAGCACTGACATTGACAATCGGAACTTCACTTGTGTTAGCATTGATGTTGACCATAGCATTGGGATTTGATGCCTTAGCTTCTTTGTTGAGGTTAGCACTGTGATTCTTCTCCATCTGATGGTAGAATAAGGCTTCAAGATGAGAGGGGAAAGCACAAACGAGAGGAACAGGGGAGGTTTTAACAACACAAGAAACCAACTGCCTTGGTAAAGGATAGCACAAAACAAAAAGCAAAAAAATTTTAAACAACACCAAGCAAATCAACTCGTCTACTCGATTAAACTACTTACTCTAACTGAACAAAGCAGCTCAAACACAGAATGAACCTTGACCAACTTAACATATAGGGTTAGTCTAAGATCAAACTTGCTTCTTTGGTCTTCATCGATCAAAGGTTGGATCCTCGCCATGAAGACGCATAACTTCATTATCAACTTTTACTAAATTGCTCCTTTTGAGTCATCATGCCTTGAAGTCGAGAGTGAGAACTCGATTAACCTAATATAGAAGTTTTTAAGGGAAGTATGGTCCAATTTACATTCCAACAAGGTGAAGAAGCAACCAATATATATGGAGAAGATAAGAAACAACTTCCATGACGAAAAGGAGAATAGAAAGAGAGAAAAGGCGAGAGTAGCACATTATTTGATTTTTTTAACATAAGTTTTGAAGCTTCCTAGAAGGCCCATTCTAACTAGGGACACGTCCTACAGTCGATATGGCTCTGATACCACCTCTGTCAGCCCCCGGATCGGCTATCCGAAATCCCCTTTGTATTTCTGTACTAGTCCCAGATCAGTAGCTAGAACACACAGTCAAACAGTAATGAATCAACAACCATATCACGATTACATATAACCAAATAATAATAACACCAAATAAAAGCAAAGACCTTATGGTCGACGTTTACCATTACTGCCTTTACAGGCTGAACAACTTGAATAACTGCAGCGGAAGAAGATAACACCAAGTGGTGACCCATCCATATGCCCACAGGCAATCGAGCAGGGAGCGCGACCTAATCCTTGGAATCTCCTTTGACAGCTTCAAACACTTCTGAGATTGTTTAGAATGTAGCATGTGAGTACATAAAGTACTCCGCAAGTCTGGGAAAGAGTCATAATGCAGGGCTATCCAAAGATGGCTTATTATGGTTCTTTTGCACAAAGCAACACTTTCAAAAACTTTACATGTAATATTTTCACTAAGCTATTTTTACAATTATTTGTAAAGTTGAAATTATTAATAACTCTAGTGAAGATTCTAGCAACCAATCACTAGTATACAGGCTCTAACCGCCACATCTCAAAAAGATCAGGGTTCAATCCATCCAAATGGCTCTGTCTGCCATGGTTCACAAAAACAGGTTCAATCCACTTACTTGGCTCTAGCCGCCAGAAGCACACCCGAGAGTTCTAACCATTCCCGGATCCCAAATCATCAATTTTTAAAATAAATAAATAAAGTCTACCAATATGAAAGCATTCTTCGCTTTGCCCTTGAACGTAGGCACGGCTATTCGAATAGTTTTAACTCTGCAGAGGTGTATAGCTTTACCCACAAGACATGATATTATCTTAGTGCCATGCGATTAGCACACTTCCTTAGGTGTGTCGGCAGAGTTATTATGACAAGGCCTTTACAATGTATATGCCTAACCTGACCCACCCGCTGAGGTTTCACCGCTGTTAGGGTTCTATCCACCCAGTACAGAAGCCCTCTCTTGTGCCATGTGAGAAAAACAGTCTTGCCTCTATCTGGCACTCACATTCCACCATCTGGTGAGTCCAAGTTAGGTTTCTACAAATTATTCAGCCAGGTCGTACCCATAATGGACATGTGGTTGTATGGTAATGTTTAGAATGGACAGTCATAAGTGTCGGTCCTTAGTTGACTTGGGATGGTACTTGCACAAACCAGGACCAGTGCTCTATCCGCACCCACCAGACAAACCATTCCGCCCAAGTATAAAACATTTTATTTTGTTTTTATTTTGTAATCCAACGGCAATACTTTTTGCCTATAATTTCCAAAACAAATTTTCAAGAGTTATAAGAAATTCCCACCCATAGGTGCATACTGACCGATTGCGAGTCTAAGCATTTCAACTGAACGATTCTATTCCACCGATAGTTTATTTTATAAACTACAAATCTTAGGGTTTGATTACAATCCTTATAATCAATTTTGTAATCTCTAATAATCCTTATATTGCCATAATTTTACAATCATATGAATGATCCAATCAAATATAGTATCCGACAAGTAGTAAGTATATCATACTGCTATCATAACTCTAAAATCATATTAAACCACAATCATGTTTGTATATAAAATATTTCCCTTGAACTATAACTTGTATTATTGATTTATCCATCATTCATACGTCGATCAATCTTATCATCCACTAAGAATATTTCACAAAATCATCTACTAAACCACTGAGAATACTTCACAATATCATCTCTAAACATCTTGAATACAATCCACCGATAATACTTCATAATATCATATATTTAATCCTTCACATTATCACATCTAAATCATCTACTTTAATCCATCAAGAATACGTACTATTATCATTTACTAAACCACCAAATATTATTCCATAAATCCAAGAATTTATTAATTCATCATCGATAGTAGTTTCCAATAACTCTGATACCAAGTTATCTAAATAAACCACAAATATTCTGCATTATCTGCAATTCTCCATAAATGATTATCACATATCTATATTTACATAATCATCTATTTATTAATCAGTTTGTTAGTAATAATTCCCAACAAACACTAATAACCCAACTAACTCTGATTCTCATTTGATACTATTTTATCAACCCAAGGAATCCAATTCAACATATTGTTTACTTGCAATGATCTATTTAATCCATCACGAATACTTCACAATACCATACATCTTCCAAAAGTTTTCCCAGTCCATTACAATGTGAACTACTATCACAATCCAACTTCACAATATTTCAATCATCAATGTTCATAGATCAATTTCATAATTAATAATCCCCATCAATACTAATATTCATGTAATCTCCAATCAAGTTGGGTTCTAACTCCAATTCACATTCCATACTATCCAATCCATTCAAAATGTCATCTAAAGAATTAATCTCCTAACCAGAGAATATCTACCAAAAGGTGTTTATTATGGTGGATTACTGTGCTAGGGCGACAAAGGACCATGGGTAACAATATCAAGGAGGTTTAAGCAATAGGTATAACTAACCGCCTAACGCTAACATAATCTTTTTATATAAGTAGCAATGCAATTTGTAAAATGTTGTAAAACATTTATAAATCATGGGATCAACATGTGTCAAGGAGACTTGCGTGCGACAAGGTTGAATTCTTCTCGCTGTTCTGAAGTATTGCCGGGGACGTCTACGAACTAATTCGACTATACGCAAAACGAGACTCGAATGAATAACAGAAAAACAAATAAAATCTAAAAAGTACCAAATTAGTATTGGAAGATAGGTATTGAATTTAGATGAATTTACCATTTTGAATGGGTTGATTTGGAATTCGGATGAAGGAGAACGGGCTCGACGGAGTTATCGCCGGTCTTGGAGAAGAAGGATGGCCGACAGTGCTACAAAGTGAATCAAGTAAAACTGTTTATATGGGATGTAGAGGATGATGAGTGGATGTTACAGTAAAAATTTGAGGTCCAACGGAGTACCGAATTGGTCGGGAGAGCTCATCGAAGTTGTAGAATAAAATGGTTGACGGTAGTGCTCCGGTGGGAATTTTACAAAACTGTTTCACAGCGGTGTGGAGACCGGCGTGGGGATACTCCACAAACAATTGGAGGACGAACGGAGTTCGAGAGCGCCCGGTGGAGCTCACCGAAATTCTAGCTAGAGTTAGGAAAGAAGGGTTGCCGAGGGAGCTCCGCTGCGAATCTAATGACGAAATTTGAGTATGATGTGGGTAATGAGTAGAGGAATCTAGAGTTCAATTTATACCTGAAAAGGAGCAACACTTCAATGGCAAACGCTCGCCGGAGTTGTAGAACAAATCGGTGGTCGGAGCTTCTCCGATGAGAATTTGCAAAATCTGATTTTGCTAGACGTAGAGGACTCCAAGAGGAAGCTCCAGTAAAAAATTTAGGCCAAAAGGAGATTGGAAGCGACCGGGAGAGCTCACTGAAAGTTCATCGGATTTCGAAAAGGACGGCTTATACAGGGAGATCCGGAGCAAGGATTGGGGAAATTCGAATTGGGTTGTGTGGGGAATGGTGAGAGGATTCTGGGGTTCAATTTATAGGACGATCGGACCAGCGGATCGCCGGGAAACGCTCATCGGAGTTATGGCGGGAATAATAATCGAGTTCGCCGGAGTAAATGAGTTGAAACGGATGCATTAATTTCGGATTTTACTGTAGCGATGGGTCCATTTGTAGCTAGCAGGTCACCGGAGAAAGTGGATAGGGTCTAATGAATAGTAATCACTTTAGACTGTTCATAAATTCCCCGAATTTAAACTGAGGCGGCTGAGCTGCTGCCTGAGTTGCAGTGGCTTGGGGTTGGTTAATCACATTATGTGCCAAAGCTTGCAGCAGTTGCAGTTGCATTGCCATCATTTGTTCCATATTGGGTGGATGAGCCGGGGGTGGGGGTGGCACTGGGTCTTGTTGGGCTACTCCGGTGGTTGGACATACTCTTGCTCCTCCTGCTGCTGTTGTTCCAGATACTCCTCCTGGAACTGCACTCGTCCACGACCGCGTCCACGGCCACGACCACGGCCTCTTCCTCTACCACGTCCTCTGCCTGGATTCTCCATCTGAAACAAGAACGGTCCAAGCTCAAGGAAAGGGAGAGAAACAAAGATAAGGAACAGGGGACTAGTAACATCCACAAGGACAAAAACACACAACCGAAAGAAAAGCCAAATGAACCCTTTATTCAAATCAAAATAGTTTTTACTCCGGGACTGCATCACACATGCCTACAGGCACGATACAGACCATCACAAGCATTTATTCAACGTGCTAACGAACAAAATTAGGGTCCTCCAGACTAAAGCATCTAAGCACTCGCATCGCTCTCGAAGACACGCGGGGACGGGTCCTCCTCCTCCTCACTCCTGCTGCGTAACCATGGGTTCACCTTCCCGCAGTTTTGCAAAAAAGTCCCTCGATTTTCTTTAAATAATGGATAGGTTCCTGTAAAATTACAAAAAATTCCTTTGCGATTTTTTGTGTGTAAGAAAAAGCTTCCAAATAGCGTTCAGGTCCCTTGGTTCGTTACTTTATGAATAAAACTCCTGTTAAATACAAATCTCGAACGAGCCATTTTCTAATTTTTTAAGGTAGCGCTCAGGTCCAAAAAAAATAACAAACAGGTCCTCGTTCCTTACGTCCAGGTCCTTTCTCCGTTTTTTCTGGAAAAAATATTTTCGTCAACAAAAATATGTGTACAGCTCTATCTCAAGACTTCTTTTCCCAACTCGATCTCTAATCTCTAGACATTTTTTCCAACTCGATCTCTAATATTTGTCAAAATATGTATTATTACTCGGTTAACGCATAGAGTGTTAAACTCGGCAAAAGAATGTTGGCATCTTTAATATTTTTCGGAACATGTATTATTACCTATTAACACATAGAGTGTTAGACTCGACAAAAGAAGGTTGACCGCTTAATAATAAAGTGTTAACCAAATTCGTCAAAAGAAATATGTGTATAACTCTATCTCTCTATTTTTTATGTAACTCGATTCCTAATATTTTTTGAAATAAGAAATATATGTATTCAATTGTATCTCTATAGTTTTTTTTGCAGCTCGATCTAAAATATTTTTTTTGAAATATGTATTATTCACCGGTGAACGTATAGAGTGTTAAACTTGGCAAAAAAGATCCTTTTTCCTTTTTTCGAGAAAATATATCTATATGCTTAGAAGATATACGGAGCAGCCAACTAACCACGTCACCCTTTTTGCAAAAAGTCCCTCCGAAAAAATTAAATTGCGTTTAGGTCCTGACGGAGGTTATTTGAGAATATGTTCTCCACCGTTTTTTATGTTCTCGCCAGAGGGTCCTGCGAAAATTACGTTTAGGTTATTTTTTGCCAAAAAAAAAATGAACCCGTGATTAAGCAAATTCTTAAACGGCTCCTACTCATCCCATTTTTTACATATCACTCTGGAAAAATGAACCCATGGTTACGCAAATTCGTAGACGGCCCCTACCCATCCATTTTTTTTTGAGATCGCTCTGAAAAAATATGTTAAGGTGTGAGACCCCGGATCGGCTATCCGAAATCTCCTATGTATTTCTGTACTAGTCCCAGATCAGTAGCTAGTACACACAGTCAACAGTTAAGTATCATTGCTGAACATAACGAAATTGTAACATAATATAAAGTATCAACCACACGGCTACTTATTACAACACTCGGTCACAAGACAGAGTTCACAACAGCGGAAACAAAACAACGAAAGCGGAACCCAAATAACACCACAGGCGACGACAAGAAACGCGACTAATTATCCTAGTGGTCTTCCTCGAACTCCTCAGTGTAGAACTCACCATCTTCGTTGGCGTCCTGATAAATTTCTGATAACAACAATTGATGTAGCACGTGAGTACAAAGGTACTCAGCAAGTCTGGGAAAAATATGCACATGTGGGGCTTTCCAAAGGAGGCTTATTATGGTTCATTTGAGTAAAGCCAAGTTTTAACAAATCATACTTAATAATAGTTTTCATAAAGCATAATTTCACAATTATTTTTAACAATTGAATTATTTATTAGTTTAGTGAGGGTTCTAACCACCATCACTAATATAAAGGCTCTAGCCGCCATATTATTAAAAGATTGAGGTTATTCATACATGACTCTATCCGTCATGAGATAAAACAGGTTCCATCTACCTGGTTGGTTCAATCCACCAACTAATCATTCGAGAGTTCTAACCACTCCCGAATTCCCAAAACTTCTTTTGTTTTTGAAAACGAAACCAAGGTCTACCAATATGAAAGTATTCTGTGCTTTGCCCTTGACCGTAGGCACGGCTATTCAAATAGTTTTACTCTGCAGAGGTGTACAACTTTACCCACAAGACATGATATTCCCTTGTTGCCAAGCTATTAACACACTTCCAAGGTGTGTCGGCAGGGATACCATGACAAGGCCTTTACAATGTATACGCCTAACCCGACTCACCCGCTGAGGTTTCACCGCTGTTAGGGTTCCCTCTACCCAGTACAGAAGCCCCCCCTTGCGCCGTGTGGGAAAAACTGACTCGCCTCCATCTGGCGCCCACATTCCACCATCTGGTGAGTCTAAGTTAGGTTTCTACAAATTATTCGGCCAGGTCGTACCATTATAGACATGTGATAGTACGGTTATGCTCAGAATAAGCAGTCATAAGCATCGGTCCTTAAGTGACTTGGGGCGGTACTTGCACATTCAAACTAGTGCTCCATCCGCACCCATCCGACATACCAATCTGCCCAAGTCCAAAACCTTTTCCATTTTATTTTTATTTTATAAAAACAGTACCAAAACATTACAATATCTCTTAAATCATATTTGAAATCATAATTTTGATATACTCCCGCCCATGGGTCATTTTCATCGGATTAAGCCCTAAGCAGTTCTACCGTACTAATCAACAAATGTCATAATATAAATTAGGAATGACATAGCAAAGTGTCCTAGGGTTACAAATGAACACGGGTAACAATAATCAAGGAGATAATCACAATTTGGATTAACTAATGTGCTATATTTGACATACGATGATAAAACGTAGCAATGCATGTTAAAACAATTGTAAATCATTTGCAAACATGTGATCAAAATGCGTCAAGGGACTTGCCTTCAGTCGCAATGAGGGTGTCAAACTCTTGAATTCCGGCGGCGGGGTTGACGGACTCGACGGGATCCTCGGTTACGCGCAAAACGATACACAAAATACATACAAGAAAATAAAATAAAATCTAAAAATTATAAAATTTATACTGGCAGGAAGATATTGAATTTAGATGAATTTAGGAATTTGAACGGAGTCAATCGGAGTTCGGACGGAAAAGTTATGAGCATCCGAAGTTGGAAAATACTGGAAAATAGAAAATCACGGAATATTCCGAAAATATTCCTGAGCATCTTCTTTTTGGCTAAATTATTGTTTTTCCTTGGTCTATGGCAAGTGGGCCCATCATGTCATACTCAAGGGGCTTCTTCCCCATGGCTCCTTGCCATAGCCAAGAACAGAGGAGGCTAGCCCCATTGGGCTCCGGCGAGATGGGGGCATGGCGGTGGCATGGCGGCGGGACCGGGCGGTACCGAGGCGCGGGCGGCCGGGTGGCGCGCCTGGCGAGCGGCAGCCACGAAGCGCCGACGACGGCCGAGCGAAGCGGCGAGGCGAGGAGGTGGCAGCGGCGGCAATGGCGGCGGCGAAGCGGCGGAGAGCGGCGCGTCGGCGGCGATGCGAGCGCCTGCAGCGTATGGCGGGCATGCGCGGTTGAAAAGATGTGACAATTGCCTAGAGGGGGGGTGAATAGGCTAATTAAAATTTTAGACAATTTAAAGCAGCGGAAAAAGGACGGATATTCCGATCCAGTATCGGAACTTCCGATATCTTCGGAACTTCCGTAATCAAATCGGAATATCCGATTAACACTGAACAAGTGGATTCAAGATTAGGACAAGCAATTTAAACTACTTGCTCTCAGCAACTAATATGAGCATCAAAGTAAATCCACGGGACTAATGAGACAATAAGTGACAAGAGAGAACACAACAATTTGTTTCCCGGAGTTCGGATCCTTGAGGATCAGATCGTACGTCTCCGTTGAGGAGGCTCCCAAGGAGCCGGGTCTCTTCCAACCCTTTCCTCACAAACCTCGATCACACTTGAGGCTTGATTCCACTATTGGATCCTTTCCTTTCGGAGGCGGAGCCGGCCTTCACAAACTTCTCACGGCGTCCCACAATCGTCGGGGGCTCGTGAGCGACGCCTAGCCGTCTAGGAGTCCTTCAACCTCCAAGAGTAATGAATGCACTTGATTCTCGATCTTGGAGAGGTCCTCTAATTTCTCAAGATGAATGACAACTTAGCTCTTAACTCACAACCACACTTGACAATTCCTCACTCACTAAATGATCCCTAAGATCAAGGAGGAGGATGGCTCAAGATTGCTCTAGAGAGTGCTCAAGAAGCTCAAGTGCTCAGCCCAAGCAAGTGTGTAACCAACAAAAGGAGAGGGAGAGGGGTATTTATAGTTTTGGTTCAAAACTAGCCGTTACCCTCGCACTCAGCTGCACATTGGAATATCCGAACCAACCTTCGGAACTTCCGAAGAGTGCAAACTACCAGAACTTGACAAGCTTCTAACGGTCGAAAACTACAGGCATCGGAATGTCCGATATCAGCTTCGGAACATCCGATGACACCCAGAGAGGGAACCAAGCTAAACACTACTAAGTCCACATCGGAATGTCCGATATAAAATATCGGAACATCCGAAACAAACAGAGAGTTCCCAAACTGGAAAACAACCACTTCGGAACTTCCGAAGATGCAACTTCGGACAGTCCGAACTAGATAGAGAGCACCTTTTCACAAGACAGCACACATCGGACCTTCCGATACGCAAGATCGGAACATCCGAAGCTAACAGAGAGCTCCCAAACTAAAACTCAACATGTATCGAAACATCCGACACAATACATCGGAATGTCTGACCCTAACAGAACACAACGGACTAAAGCACAACTACACTTCGGAACTTCTTAAACATCGGAATGTCCGATACAATATCGGAACATCCGACCTGAACCTTAAACAAACCTCATTCCGAAGCGAGAGAGGACAATACTAACTCTTTGAGAGACTAGACAAAGTTCATCTTGAGCAAGAAGACCATCTCTAGGTCAATTTCAATGCACCCCTCCTAATAGTACGGCATTCCTATGACTCAAATGATTAAATTTACAAGCTCAAATACCGTTTTTCTTACTCAACTCCACTAGGGGATACTTCATGGACATAGACAATCTCTTCTTGAAACTCTTACCTGTTCATGAACTAGTTGAACACATTAGACTCTTTAATCGTTTGTCATTAATTATCCAAAACAATTTTAGGGGGCCTAGATGCACTTTCAATCTCCCCCTTTTTGGTGATTGATGACAACACGATTAAGGACAAATTTTTAAAGCATATGAGAGTATGAATATAGAACGAACTCCCCCTCGATATGTGCATTGAGAATAGATCTTGAGAACAAATGCACATTTTGAGAGAAAAGAATATGAGAGAGCTCCCCCTATATCCTTGCATAGGAGATTAAGACAGGATTGACAGGATAAGCAGTATAGGTAATTAAGCAATTATCAGCCAATAAGTCAACGAAGATCTCCATGCAACAACGATAAAGAATTTAAAACGATAACATTCAACAACGCATAAACCAAGAAAGTTCAAGTTCAACCAAATTCACTGGACTCAACGACTCGAATCAAAGATAGATAAGGAAATTTTTCTGCATCTCTCCCCCTTTGGCATCAAACACCACAAAAGGTAGAGGAGAGAGAGACGGAAGGACTAATCAGACTCCTCTGACGCAGCTTCATCTGACCCAGACTACTCGTCTTCATCCTCAGACTCTGACGCATCAGGCGCTGGAGCAAAGGGATCCTCGATCTCTTCCTCACTCTCCTCGTCTTCTGAACATTCCAGATTGAGATGCCTTTGAATGTCCTTGAGTCGCTTGGTATTCTTTTTCTGCTTTTCTGTGTTGCTCTTGCAAAGAACAAATATTGACTTCAAGGCGCGCAGAATAGGTGAAGATGATCCACTGGGAGCATGAGCTGAAGGGGTAGCCGTAGATGTAGAGCTCCTTCTGGAGGATGCCCTAGTGGCTCGCTGAGATGGGGCCTTAATTGCCCTGACTTGAAGACCCACGTGCTTCCCAGCACACTCAAACTGCTGCCCGGTCACTTGTTCAATCAAATGCATGATGAACGGAGCATATCCACAGCTCCTTCTGGGCTCCTGACTGGTGAGTCTGATCTCATTCCAGATAAAGTCAAAGACATCAAAGGGCCTTTGACCGACTTGCATTCTGCTCAGGAGGTTTCTTGTATAAGAGAGGACATGAGAAGCATCACCCTCTTTAGGAGCTAAAGTCTTCCTGAAAAGTCTGTTCAGGATACCAAAGAAAGGCTTCATCCCCTTGGTGTCACCTGCCTCGTACTCTGCATCCTCCTCATACAAGAAATTCAGATTTGTTGCACCAAGAGAGGTCTCATTGTGGATCTGATCTCTGTCCCTGGAGTCTGCCTCTGTGAATTCAAGTAACCTGGCAAACTGAACATATGTAGCTTCATACCAAGTTCCCTCAGTCATCCAATGGAGAGTGGAGGCTCGATCCCTGGAGACATACATTGTAGCATAGAACTGAGCTATAATTTCCACATTCCAATCATGCTGAAATGCCATGATTCTTTTGGTGCCAGTCCTTTCACAAGCTGCAATGACTTCATTGAATATGGCATCATCTGCTGCTGCCATATACTCCCAATCAATCCACTGCATTGAGATTACAGGATTCTTTCTCGGAAAAATGACTAAAGCATAGAAATCTTGCTGAAAGAAGGTCCAGAAACGAGAATCAGTGGAGAACCTGTCGGTCCGTTTTGGATTTTCTTCACGAGCTTTTCTTACTTGTGCTGCTTTTCCTTTGTAGTTCACTGGTTTCCTCTGCAATCTCGGGTTTCTCTCAGGCGGTCTCAGTCTTGGCATGTCTCTAGCTTGAGATCCTGAAGCACCTGCAATTCCTTTTCCTTCCCTTGAAGGCAGAGTTGCTCCACGTGGTACATTCACTGTCTGAGCAGCCTGAGCAGCAGGTTCATTGATTGAAATGCCAGGTTGAGATCCTCGAGTCGTAACTCGTTTTGTCCTTGTCCCAGTAGGTGTCTTTCTTTTGCGAGTGAACGTGACCTTGTCTGAACCCTGAGGAGGTTGATCACCCTGATCGGGATCCATTTGAAGAAGTTGACAAGGAATATGTCGGGACCTGAATATGCAAATCCGGACCCTCTGTGTATTCTGCACTAGTCCAGGATCACGCTAGTGCACACAGTCTCAACATAGATGAATATCACAATCATACGCAGCGGAATAATAAAAGTAACTCAATAATAGAATATAAACTATTGAATGACCTTAAGGTCAACCTTACATTTGTGAAGCCTTGACGGCTTCGACTCCAAATAAGCAGCAGCGGAACGAAGAACATCGGTGAATCCCATCAATACGCCACAGGCAACTGACAGGGTTCGACTCCTAGATAATCGCCTTCTCACGGAACTTCTTCTTCTTCGACGATGTAGACTTTTGCTCACTGGTGATTGTTTGTTTGCAAGGGGTGAGTACATAAAGCACTCAGCAAGTCATGCACGAATGCAAGTCTAATAACTATATGCATGGCTTATTCCAAATGACAGTGAAGGGTTATTTTGCAATAAACGACATTCACAAATATTCATAATAGATTGTAAAGCGGTAAAACAGATAACAATAGTAATAATTTCACGCTTGTTTCACAAGTAAACCATTCCACATCCTTAAACAATTATCACTTTTCCACAGGCAACCGCCTCCAAACCCAAGTTCATTTTTATGAAAAGCTAACCCTTGACTGTAATCCCGAGCATTGTCCAAGATCTGGACTCGGCTATTCGAATAGGTTTTACACTCTGCAGAGGTTATACACTTTACCCACAAGATACAATCTGCTCACCACGTCGGTAGTGAATCGCCATACAAGAGTATGCGAATGAGTGATCATAACAAAGTCTTTCGAAGCCTCTAACTACACAAGTGAACCTCTCCGGTTTGCCCTACACCATCCCTTCCCTTAGCTAAGGCGAAGTATGGGACCGACATACCGTTGGATGGGTACCATGCCGCAGCCCTGATACGCTCCCCTTCAAGCTACACAAACGGTGTAGTTGACACCCCGAGGTACCACAAGCAAGTTATTAGCGACTTAATCAACTAGGTCCGTCCCATTACAGACATGTGGTTGTACGATTGACTCAGTTCAAAGGCTTGCAAGGTTAAGTCCTTAGAATGACCAGGGCAAGACTACCCGAAGAACCAAATCAACCTTCCCGGTGCCACACCTGGCCCACCCGATCATAATCTTGCCACTTGCCCCGGCCTAAATCATTTTATCACCCCAGTTGATTATTGCGCAACACAATGCCAACAACTCAACATCCTTAAAGAAGTACGAATACCTCCACATATCAACTTCATCGTGTCGGTAACACATCACACCGTTCCAAAATACATTGCATATTCCATTAGTCAATATTGAGCTTTTGTATTTCCAAAATGATGTCAAAGGTTCGTTGCATGGCTAAGCAAACTACTGACGGTCTAAATAACCCATGTCGGCAAAGTATTTAAAGCCAACTATTAATCAACAAACCTAGGGTGACAAATGAATCATGGCATACAACTATTATAGACAAGGTGGCAATAACAAGTAGGTTAAATATCTAATCCCAAATTAATTGAAATCAGTTTATATCTAACTAGCATGCAATAATTTGAAACAACATAAGTTTCGAAAAATGGGATCAATATGGTCAAAGCACAACTTCCCTGGCCCTTGCAAACTTTACTGTCTTTTACTCTTTATCCTTGATCCTCGAGCTTCAACTTCCACTTTCTCGATCCTCAGCTCGTTCGAACGACTTCCGGACGACACGTCTAGCGATAAAGAAGCACAAATACAACAAAACTCAAAAGACGATTCAAATAAACTCCAAATTAAGAACGAACAGCATTGGGCACAACAGCTGGGATAAAATTAGGAACTTGAAAGGATTGGATCAAAGATTGGACAAGAGAGGACGGGCTTTCGGAAAAACACCGAAACGGGAAAGATTAATAACTGGGAAAGAAAGAATAATATTCTGAAGAATATTTCTTCCGAAGTTATTATCTTGATTGGACAAATGATGACATATGGGCTCTCGATCTACAGATCGGGTCCATAAGGATATGTTAGTTCACAAAGGAACTAAACTGATTCTCGAAGTTGACTTTTGTTGACCGAGCGGACACAATCAAACAAAAGAGAGACGGATAGATCGAACGCGAGGGTATGACAGATGGCCAATGGTCTATCGACCAAGTCCACGAAGGAATTCTCGATTACTGGCAGATTAGGTTTTCAGGGATAAGACAAGACAAGTGTCTTACCACGATTGAAACAACAGGAAAGATTGCAAAGATAACAACACGGCTCACGATGAACTTAGTCCATCGAACCGGTCTTAGGCTAGGGTTTTGATTCGGCTTTGAAGATGATATGACGATGAGGCTAGGCTCAGTTATGATGATAGAGCAGGTGAAGGCATCGTACTAGGGTTTGTGCAAGAATGCACGCATGCGATGACAACGAGGCGAAGAGAGCCAAGCGTTAACGATGAATCGTTAACGGCGAAACGTTAACGACGTAGCGTTAACAGTGAAGCGTTAACGGCGGAACGCTAATGGTGGAACGTTAACGGCGGAGGTCAAATAATGATAGGATACTTCATGAAGCGAGGTAGCGACCGTCGGTGCAACGACATGGCCGCGGTAGAACGCTAGCAAGGACGGTTAACCGGCGCGCGAACCGGCGGCTATGGGCTAGCTCAAAAGACGGCGGGTAAAAACCGAAACCGGGCTTTGTCGGCGAACGGAGACCAAAGGAATCCTAATGAGGGACCAAAACAGTACAAGACGACCCTCCGGACGAGACGACACGGCCGGAGCGAACCAAAATATGCGGCGTCAAAAGGCGACGCGCGGCGACGGCGAAACCGCGGCCTAAATATATAAAAAAAATTCCGGAGGATGGGATGGCAAAGGGAGAATGTCTACTGCGTAGAACGCGGCGAGATGAGCTCAACGGTATAGGCGGATTTTGCGGCGCCCTTCCGGATTAATCACAAACTGGCGATTAACGGGTTTCGGATCAAAACTTTGGACGGCCATAACTTCTAGAATAATGATCGGAACTTAACGAAATTTGACCGAGAGCTATATGGGACCAAGAGGCACACCGTGACGTAGGTGGCTCGAAGAAATACCTTTTGGAACAGCAGGGAACGCGCGAGGAAATTTGCCGCTGTCTGGAATGCAGTCTGAACGGAGAATTTATTTTTCTGTGCCAAATTCAGAGGGAAAAACCTTGGGGCAAGATGTGCATCCTGTAGAGGACATCCCCAGGAGTCTACACAAAAAATTTCACCATCAAACTCGAAAAATTGAGGGAGTTATGGCCTCGGCAAGATTCGAGATTGAAACGGCCATAACTTTTGATCCCGTGGACCAAATTGGCTGAATTTTGGACAGCAAGCAGATGGTGCCCTGTGGCACACCATGGCGAAGACGGATCTCGAAAAGAGTCGACGAGATGCCCGGGACGCGGCTCCAAAGTTCGGCCGGCGTTGGGCGACGTTCGGGCGACATTGGATGGATCTCGGAGTTTTGGAGATGATCCGGAGGTTGAAGATCCGTGGGAGAGGTCATGGGAGGTCTACATGAGGTTAGGGTGACGGCTAGGTCAAGAAAAATCAAGTTTGGGCGCGTTTGGAGCAAAAACGGGTCTTGTAGGCATTTTATCGAGCACATTCCGTGCATGACTCGGACATGGGGTGACGTGGCGCGTTCTGGTGCGTTGGATCGGCTCCGGGCGGCTTAGATCGAGCGAGCGGCGTGGCCCATTCGGTCACTGGCGCGTGGAGGCGGCGATGGCCCAGCGCGATCGCGATCGGCCAGCGGAAAGCGCGGCCAGCGCCGGCTGCTTTCGCCTGTGATGTGAGGCGAGGCGCAGGCATGAGTGCGCTGTAGCGACGCGCTGACAACGCGGCGCAATGGGCGCGAGGAGGCGAAGGTGGCGGGTAGCGATCTGTGACCAGTATGGTGGCGTCTTGTGGCGTCGAGCGGCGCGAAAAGTGGCCCAAAAGCATTATCCGGATTTTTAATCCTTTTCCAATTAAAACAAATCCAGAAATTCGAATAATTCATTAGAGGCAATAAAAATACCAGAAAAATTTTAGAAAAAATCCTGAAAATATTTTGAGATATTTTGAACTCAAATAAAATATTTTCAACAAAAATTTATATAAACTTTTCCAAATAATTAATTAATTTCAATAAAAGGGCTTAATACAAATCGATCCCGAATAAATCTAATAAATAGCAAACGAGCTCCGAAAAATCTCAAAAATTACAGAAGAACTTCTTGAAGCACAAGGAACCCAAATAAAATTAAATGAATTTTATTTAAGGTTTAGAATAATCAAATTAAATTGTTTTAGCTTTTAGAAAATTCAAATCAAGCTTTTATAAACGCGAGAAAATTGACGGAAATTTTTGGGAAGCTAAACTAAACCAAAATTTTTGAAAACCCAAATTTTGGGATGTTACAGAATATCTCGATAAGACGAATGAAACTAGGGAGAACACTGGTTTTAGTGCTGTACTGTCATTATCGGAAGTTCCGATTCCATATCGGAAGTTCCGACATTACATCGGAAGTTCCGACATAGGATTTCGGAAGTTCCGACATAGGATTTCGGAAGTTCCGATATTTTCGTTACAACCCTAAAACTAGGATTCCAGCAAGATCAACCACGGGAAATGAATGAGATTTGAGAACTAAGCGAAGGAAGACTATAATAACAAGTCTACCCAAAAGATTTGAGCAAAGGATCCACAGAACGAGGAATGACAAAGGATATTCTAGGGTTTACCTTGGAGGCGAAAAACAAGCTTATGAAATGGTGAAGATCTTCCAATCCGAGATGCACCCCTCCTTGAGGTGGATCGGAGTTTCTGAATGGTTGAAGACTCCGAAGACGACAAGAGGAGAAAAAGGGGTGTAGAGAGGGATGTACGGAGGCAAAGGCTAAGAATAAAGAACTGAGGAGAGGGGCCTACCGAACCGTCCTTTTCATGCGTTTACACACACTTCGGATATTCCGAACTGTGGTTCGGAAGTTCCGAAGCGTTGAAGTTTCCAGGCGCCTGGCGGCGCGCCACAGCGACGGCGGCCGAACGAAGCGAGGTGGCGCGAGGCGAGGCGGGAGGTGGTGGCGGCGGCGACAATGGCCGAGGCTAAGCGGGCCGGGCTAGGCGGCCGGAGGCAGCCAGCGTCGGCGGCTCTGTGGCGCAGCCATGGCACGCAGCGGTAGAAAAGATGTGACAATTGCCTAGAGAGGGGGTGAATAGGCTAATTAAAATTTTAGACAATTTAAAGCAGCGGAAAAAGGACGAATATTCCGATCCAGTATCGGAACTTCCGTAATCAAATCGGAATATCCGATTAACACTGAACAAGTGGATTCAAGATTAGGACAAGCAATTTA
The DNA here is from genome assembly GCA_036346355.1 of Rhipidocladum racemiflorum. Taxonomy (NCBI): domain Eukaryota; kingdom Viridiplantae; phylum Streptophyta; class Magnoliopsida; order Poales; family Poaceae; genus Rhipidocladum; species Rhipidocladum racemiflorum. The sequence goes on from CM070586.1 coordinate 27,339,246, forward strand.
AACTACTTGCTCTCAGCAACTAATATGAGCATCAAAGTAAATCCACGGGACTAATGAGACAATAAGTGACAAGAGAGAACACAACAATTTGTTTCCTGGAGTTCGGATCCTTGAGGGGATCGTACGTCTCCGTTGAGGAGGCTCCCAAGGAGCCGGGTCTCTTCCAACCCTTTCCTCACAAACCTCGATCACACTTGAGGCTTGATTCCACTATTGGATCCTTTCCTTTCGGAGGCGGAGCCGGCCTTCACAAACTTCTCACGGCGTCCCACAATCGTCGGGGGCTCGTGAGCGACGCCTAGCCGTCTAGGAGTCCTTCAACCTCCAAGAGTAATGAATGCACTTGATTCTCGATCTTGGAGAGGTCCTCTAATTTCTCAAGATGAATGACAACTTAGCTCTTAACTCACAACCACACTTGACAATTCCTCACTCACTAAATGATCCCTAAGATCAAGGAGGAGGATGGCTCAAGATTGCTCTAGAGAGTGCTCAAGAAGCTCAAGTGCTCAGCCCAAGCAAGTGTGTAAACAACAAAAGGAGAGGGAGAGGGGTATTTATAGTTTTGGTTCAAAACTAGCCGTTACCCTCGCACTCAGCTGCACATCGGAATATCCGAACCAACCTTCGGAACTTCCGAAGAGTGCAAACTACCAGAACTTGACAAGCTTCTAACGGTCGAAAACTACAGGCATCGGAATGTCCGATATCAGCTTCGTAACATCCGATGACACCCAGAGAGGGAACCAAGCTAAACACTACTAAGTCCACATCGGAATGTCCGATATAAAATATCGGAACATCCGAAACAAACAGAGAGTTCACAAACTGGAAAACAACCACTTCGGAACTTCCGAAGATGCAACTTCGGACAGTCCGAACTAGATAGAGAGCACCTTTTCACAAGACAGCACACATCGGACCTTCCGATACGCAAGATCGGAACATCCGAAGCTAACAGAGAGCTCCCAAACTAAAACTCAACAGGTATCGAAACATCCGACACAATACATCGGAATGTCCGACCCTAACAGAACACAACGGACTAAAGCACAACTACACTTCGGAACTTCTTAAACATCGGAATGTCCGATACAATATCGGAACATCCGACCTGAACCTTAAACAAACCTCATTTCGAAGCGAGAGAGGACACTACTAACTCTTTGAGAGACTAGACAAAGTTCATCTTGAGCAAGAAGACCATCTCTAGGTCAATTTCAATGCACCCCTCTTAATAGTACGGCATTCCTATGACTCAAATGATTAAATTTACAAGCTCAAATACCGTTTTTCTTACTCAACTCCACTAGGGGATACTTCATGGACATAGACGATCTCTTCTTGAAACTCTTACCTGTTCATGAACTAGTTGAACACATTAGACTCTTTAATCGTTTGTCATTAATCATCCAAAACAATTTTAGGGTGCCTAGATGCACTTTCAGCGGTGGCTCGCCGACGACGGTTGGCCGGCGCGGCGGGACCGGGAGGCGGCGGTGGGCGTCGACCGGCCGGAGGGGCGGCGACGGCGGAGGCTTGGCCAGCGGCACGCGCAAACCCGAGCAAGAACAGAGCAAGCCAAAAAGTCGCAAAAAATCGAAAATTTGCAACAATTAACATATGACCTTGCAACAGTTGATGATGGATCATGTAAAACACATCTAGAGGGTCTCAAGATTGCAAGGAATCGAAGATTAACCCACCGGAGAAGATGAATTTGGCGATGAACACGGGTTTGGCCGAAAGGGTTCCAACACGAAATTCGTCGTCCCCACTTGATGAAACCTAAAATAGATTGAGGGTTAATGATCTAGACATCCATACGAACACGAGGAAACAACCGGAGTTGGATTTGTCTCACCGGAGAGAAAGTTATGGTGATGAACACGAAAAACGACGTTTCTCGTCGGTTTTCTTGATCTAGCGAACGAATGGTGAGGAGAGGCAAAAGGAGAGTGCTACCACCGGGAAGAGCACTCCAACACGGAGATTTGAGAGGTGGTGGTGCGCCGTTTGGAGTTGAAACGGCCGAGTTATGGCCATTAAGGTGGATTTTGGTTTTTGGTAGATTGTTCAAATTCCGGCATGATTTCGGGATGAAGATCGTGGGGGATGGAAAGATTTCGTCGCTACGAATTCAACGGATCCGGCCGTTCGTGAATTGGTGCAATGAATGGAAAGTTATGGTGGTTTGATTGCTTGGAGCCATTGATGGAAAGCTTGAGGAACTTCCCTGGGAGAACCCCACTGTGAGGTAGAAGAAGATCTACAGTGCTACCACGTGGTGGCCTCCGATTGGCCGAGAGTTACGTGAACGCGACACCCTAGAGAAAAATTAGCAAAAATGGTCTAAAAATTCCGGAAAAATTCCTAGAACCATTTGAGAATATTTGGGACCCAATAAAATTAGTTCCACAGAATTTGGATGAAATTTGGAGTTTAGAATATTCTAGGGCGAATAGCGGGCATTAAACAAAGGCCGCGCGAGATAAAATACCAGAGGGCTTCCAAAAATCTTGGGAAAAATCCTAAAATATTTTTAAAATATTTGAAACCTAATTCAACAGGTTTCGGGATTTCCGGAGCATTTTCGAACTGAGGTGAAATTTCGGGTACAGACCGGAATTCAGAATTCTGATTTTTCGAACGGAGGAGAATTGAATTCGTATTTTGGACGGATAAGGATGCCCGGTTAAACTAAACACCAAGGAAAAATCCAAATTTTTTAATTTAGTTAATTTAAATTAGGTTTTTCCAGAAAGCGAAATTGAGGATGTTACATAAGGTCCTCCTGCAGTCTTTTTTTAGAAAAAAATAGAGCAAATTTTACACAGTGCGGCGTGCGCCGCACATTCTACCTAGTTAATTAGATCGCTCTAGAAATGTTTGATTGGTAATGGTATCCTAGATATCGTTACTGTTATGAGATAAGGACTCTAACCGTATACGGTTAGGAGTCTATCTCTAATATGTGGGCAAATCTCTAATACCTCTTTTATAAATACCGAGTGCCTCCCATTGTAATTGAACATTGATCAATAAAGAAGAGAGAGTTCCACCCATATCTTGTGTTCTTTGTTCGTGTGTTCTTCGTGTTCTTGTTGATTGCCGGTGATCGACGTGGGTGAACTACTCGTTTCACAACACGTTATCAGCACGACATTCTACCAAGGTCAATCGAGCTCGTCTAGCTGCTTACTTGCGCGCACCATCGGGGTGTGCTATGGCATGAGCACAAACAACCTGCCGCCGGCGAGCACAGTCATCGGAATATACAAGTCCAATGGCCTCTCCTCGATGCAGCTACACGCACCGAACCAGGCAGCACTGCAGGCCGTTGGCAGCATGGGCATCAGCGTCATCGTCAAGGCGCCCAACGACATGCTATCCAGCATCGTTGCCAGCCCCGCTATGCCCACCTCCTGGGTTCTCAACATCCAGGCCTACCCCTCCGTCTCCTTCTGCTACATCTGTGTCGACAATGAGGTCGACGGTGTTGCCATGCAGAACCTCGTTCTGGCCATGGAGAGTCCAAAGCGGCGGAGGAGCAGTTGAGTACGTGAAACTAACATGCATGAAATCCATGAAGAAGAGCCCCTCACCGACGGCATTAAGTCCATGAAGCTAACATGCATGCATGCATGCAACTCATAGCATGCAAGGCATGAAACTAACATGCATGAAGATCGTGCATGTGGGTAAGGCTGCCGGCTGTGCGGCTACCGAGGATGCCACGGAGGATGCTGTTCTGCTCGCGCATCCACCTCAGGATCGTCGGGCCAGGCTGAGTACGCTGCTGCAGCACGAGTCTCTACCGCAAGAAGCGAAGGATAATCGACAACAACGAGCGACTACTACCGGCGATTGATCGCCCGATCCGATCTGCAATCAACTCGTCACCACGTCGGCATCCACTTGGATTGCCGAAAAAAGTCTTACGCGACTCTATCCTACGCGATAGCCAACACTTCCGGCATCAAGAAAGTAAGTCGAAAAATCCTGCAGATTGTTTCGCTAGATGTTAGATCTAATCTACTGTTTAGATCTGTTATTGTTTAGATCTGTTTAGATCTGCCTCAACACGTGAGAACCAGAGGAAGGCAATCCTATCATAGGCTTGCGAATCCATGCAAACTAGAAGTTTTGCATGCATGTACCCCCTCTATAATCTGGCTTTATTTTTTTTCTTAGTATTATGACATGTTGATATTTGCTGAAATTAAATTTTTCTGTTGAAAAGTAATTCTGAAAATTGCTTGGAAATTAGCAGAAATTATGCAAAATGCTAGGAAAATTCCAGATTTTCTCATACAACAGTTTATGAGAACCTGTGTAGTTGGGATTTGATTTCGGTAATGAATAAACAGATATGAGACAATTGGTGTCTAGGAAAACACACATGAGGCTTGGTTATTTAATTGGCGCCCGGAAACGGGAAGTGCTCCCTCCCTCATGTGAGCCCTAGGGGTATGTTGACCTGGCCATGAGTCAAATTGACGGAGATATTCATTACTCGTTTTTGCTCCCAACAAATAAATAATTACATGAGTTGAAATTAGACTTATGCCAAGTTTAATTGATGTTGGATTTTATTTTCTGTTATTTAGTAATGCTGAAAATTGCTAAATACTAGAAAAATTCTGGAAAAAGTGTGATAATTATCTACTGAATAGATATAGACCAAAACTTTATTGATTAAATGAAGATGCATGCAATATAGTATTTTACCTGTAGTAAAATCTCGTATTGCTTGCATACAGGATATGTCTGATATTGCAAAAAGGAAATTTGTTGTGCTTGCCCTGGATGGCAGCAATTACCTCACCTGGGCAATGGATACCAAAATCAACCTAACAGCTCGAGGACTTGGAGCTGCTATTGTTCGGCCTGAAGCTGGTACAATCGAAGTGCCTGAACCCGCAAAATGCGCGGCTTTACATTTCCTGAGGCACCATCTTCATTCGGATCTGTAGGCCGAATACTTGATGGAGGAGGACCCGCTGGTATTGTGGAATTCCCTGGAGGAACGCTACAACCAGCAAAGATCTGTGTTGCTGCCAGAAGCACAACGCGAATGGACCCTCCTATGCTTTCAGGATTTCAAATCAGAGTGACTTATAATTCGCAATGCACAAACTTGTCGCTAAATTGACCTTTGTAACGAAAGTTCTGGGTGAGAAGATCGATAAAACCTTGTGCACTTTCCACCCCAACATGATGATACTACAACAACAGTACCGTCATGCAAAGTACAAGAAGTACTCTAGCTTATTAGTGTTCTGCTAGAAGCAAAAAAACATGATGAACTCCTGATGAAGAATCATCATGCAAATACTAATGGAATTCAAGCAGTGTCTGAAGCACATGCTACCGCTCAGCAGACTAGTAATAGCCATGGCCGCATAAAGGGCCAAATGTACAAGGGGAATGAATGGAAAAATGACAGAAATCAAAAGGGAAAAGGCAAATCCCAATGGAAAGGTAAAGGAAAGGGTACAGGAACCTTCCAGAAGCAAGGTCCAGCCAATAAAGCACCCGACTCTCAAACATGCTTTAGGTGTGATTGCGTTGGCCACTGGTCACGCAATTGTCGCACCCCAAAGCATTTGGCAGAACTTTACATGAAATCCACTGGGAGATTCCAGAAGAATCAAGAAAAGAAGGTTGAGGCACACTACACCGCTCCACCAGATGTTGAGCAAGACGGTGTAAAGAAAGAAGACAATGTCACTAACCTCACAACCGAGTTCAAGGAAAGCCTTCTCGGATATGGTGACTCGCCCATGGATGAGGATGACCTCCTCGGGACTGAGCTTATGGAGCTCCAGAAAGATACCAATGTTTCCCAGGAGATGGAACATGACTTGTATGGAGATCTGGAATAGTCTCCCTACACCCCTTTTGCTATATGTCGCATTTCCATTAGTTGAGCCTCCTTAAGAGCCTCATCAGTTTGAATAATTATGTTCCTGCATGAACATTTGGTCTATGCTCCTGTTGAGCAATTATCAATGATAATTAAATAAACTGTTTTCCAGAATATTTGATATTTTGTGCTATGTTTTTCCCTGATGCAATAAATGTTATTGGTATTCTATGCAACATGAAGTTGACATTGCAATAATCTTGAGTTGAATATTATGATAAAATAATTACTAATTCTGCTGGCCATAGCATAAAGACTTCCTTAGACCTGAAGATTTCTTATCATCTAATTTATAGAAGAATCACTGAATTTCTTGAAATAATTCGAAGTGATATCTGTGGACCTTTTCGGCCCCTGTTGAAACCATGTTTCTACCTAAATTAATTGCTCAATTTTTGCGAGCCTCCTTTCCAGAAGAAAGAATCAAGTCCATTCACATGGATAATGCTAACGAGTTTACCTCAAAAGCACTATATGGCTTTGGGAATTAATGTAGAGCTTTTAATACCTCATGTCCACATAATAGAATGGCCCTGCTGAGTCATTATTAAGGGAATAAAATTTATTGCTTGACCACTTTGCAGAATAGTAGGCTACCCACCATTGTTAGCCACGCAGATCTTGCACTGTGATATTAATTCAACTCAAATCAACTGTATATAATGGAATTTCCCCATTGTAGATAGTGCATGGAATAGAATTAAGTATTTCCCATCTGCGAAAATTTTGGCTGTGTTGTATACATGCCAATCTCTCCACCACAGCGTACCACCATGGGACCTCACCAGAAGTTGGGGATCTGTACACAACGCGGTACACTGATTGTACTAAGGACATATCTCGGCATTAGGGAAAGATAAGTACCACATTAAAGAATGCCGAGTCCTTAGATCCATGCACTAAAGAGACCGAACTTGAAGTTCAAAATAAATCTACAACAAATAAGCAAATAATCTGCTAAATGCCTTCACTAATCATAAGGTAGTGGAAAGATCTCATATACCTGTAGTATATGCACCTGAAAGAGTGGAAATATCCTAGAAGGATATTGAACACACTCTTAACCCTCATGATAAAATGAGGGGGAGGCCTCTAGGTGCATAGGACTTAATTCCGCGGAGACGTCCGCAGAAAAGGAGAACCAAATAAATGAGAACAATACCCATGATAGTGGAAGAAGCTCAACCTGATGTTGAGAAAATCCCTGAAGTGAGCCATCTAGAAGATGGTAACATCCCTGATGTGATCCATCCTGAAGATGATAACCCCAGCGTATATTTGTGCGCACAATCCAACGCTGGGAAGTCGGAACACCCATACTTCATCGTTGTGGGAAATCACGAGAAGCTGGAAGAAAATTGATAAAGAGACATCCCTGGAGTGATGCAGGAGAATTATATATAAAGAAAGACTACAATTGTCGACATATTTTGCCTCTAAAAATTGCTAAAATCTGGATCCAGAACCAAAGTCCATGGCAGAGTGCCAGAAGCGCTCATCTAGGTTCACCTGAAAAAGCAATTGAGGTAGCGCTCGCTTAATGAGAGGAAAGTTCTTGGTCCTGTTGACAGAACATTTCCTGAAATATTCCCTGTAGGATCAAATGGATTTTTCATCCTGAAGAGATATGAAAATATCCAGGTGGTGAGATATAAAGCGAGGCTTGTAGCACAAGGGTTTTAGCAGAGACCCATCATCGATTACGATGAAATCTGTTCTCCTGAAATGAGTGGAATGACGTTCCGAAATTTAATATTGATGGCAGCAAGCTTAAACTTTTCAATACAGTTGATGATTGTAAGTGACCGCATATGTATTTGGGTCACTGAATACGGATTAAAAACAGTCGATAAGGATGTGGTACAATCGACTAAGTAGATTCCTCCTGAAAAAGGAATATGGTCCCTGAAGGAATACTGTTCCTGTGCATTCATGAAGAAATCCCAGAATGAATTTTTATTTTCCTCTGTGGTGGTACAGCCATTCAGAGATTATAAAGGAAGCCTCACATGAATATGTTTGGCTAAGACGGGTAATCAACCATGTCAAGAAGTCATATGATATGAATACCGTCAATACCCCTACTATTATCTATTGAAGATAATGATGCTTGTGTTGCACAAATGCAATTGGGTTATGTAAAGAGCAATATCACGAAGCATATTGCTACTAAGTTCTTTTATCCTCACGAACTCCGGAAGAATGGTGAGATAAAAATAATGCAAACTAAGTCATGTGAAAATCTAGCAGATTAATTCACAAAATCTTTGCCAAATCCACCTTCCAAAGGTATGTTGATGGCATTGGAATGAGGCGACTTAGAGATTTGCATAGTTCAGGGGAAGTGAACCCCTGAACCATAATCCCTTTGCATGATGCTGAAGATCATAAGTTGTACTCTTTTTCCCTTTGTGAGTTTTCCTGATGTTTCTCACATAAAGGTTTTTGATGAGGCAACAAATGCAACATAAGGAGCGAATGCGATGTACTCTTTTCTCCATCTCTTTTTTCCCACTGGATTTTTAAGTGGAGTTTTTAACGAGACATGCATTACGCGGAATTTGCCCAAGGGGAAGTGTTATGAGATAAGGACTCTAACCGTATACGGTTAGGAGTCTATCTCTAATATGTGGGCAAATCTCTAATACCTCTTTTATAAATACCGGGTGCCTCCCATTGTAATTGAACATTGATCAATAAAGAAGAGAGAGTTCCACCCATATCTTGTGTTCTTTGTTCGTGTGTTCTTCGTGTTCTTGTTGATTGCCGGTGATCGACGTGGGTGAACTACTCGTTTCACAATAGTTACTACCTTTAAAGGGAGAGAATTGCAGCCTGGTGATAGCGTCCACGTCAGCGTTTAACTGGAAAAGCCCCACAAAAAATCTAAAATCGTGGATAAATCCTTATACCGTTTTTTTTTCCAAAAAGCCCCCCCAAAAAATGAAAATCACGAATACATCGTTCTACCATTTTTTTTCTAAAATCGTTACTACCTTTAAAGCAAAGAAAATTGCAGCCCGGTGAGTGTCCACGTCAGTGTTTAACTGGAAAAGCCCCACAAAAAGTCTATATACCAGTTTTTTTTCCAACAAGCCCTCCAAAAAATGAAAATTACGAATACATCGTTCTACCTTTTTTTTCTAAAAAAAACCTTTGGTTCCATATATTCGCCAACAGATCCTCCTTGGTTTTTTTTTAAAAGGAACATGCGGTTCCACAAATTCGATGACAACTTCTAGTAGCCTATTTTAAAAAAATATTTGAGAAAATCAAAATTATGCAAAAAGGAATCTGTGGTTCCGCAAATTAGCTGACAACTCCTAGCAATCCATTTTTAAAAAATCCTAACAAAAACAAAATTATATTAAGGTCCTCCCCAAAAAGATGAAATTATATTTACGTTCTTACACGATTTTTCCATTACTTGTGGTCCCACAAATGCGCTGACAACTGTAGTTGAACATGTTTTAAAAAAATCCTCGAAAAAAATAAAATTGCGCTTAGATTATTATACCATTTTTATAGAGAGCGATCAGACCAGATTTCATATGGCATAACGTAGCATGCAACTCTGACCAGCATCAAATGCCCCGAAGAAATGGAGATCTAGCGAGATGATGGTAACTACCAAAAACTCTGACCAGTAACCCTCTAAAGAAGGCATCAAACGCCCCCGAAGAAATCGAGATCTAGCCCTAGCATGACCGACCAATCAAATTGCAACAACAAAAATGAGTGATTTTGTCGACGAAAAAAAAAACCCTATAGGCCATCTTCAATTTGCAATGTACCTCTCCGTGATCAAAAGGGTGGTTGGAACATTGCAGTAATGGTGATGTTGTCGAACGACCTGGACCTGGTGAAGTCTTCGGCACTGCTGTAGGCCTGTACGCCAGTGGCCAGCTAACGTGGTACCAGCATGCAAGCTTTTAAAGTTAACGTGTCCCACCCACAGAATTTTATTTTAAAATAACACAGCTTTTAAAAAAAATTACAAGAATAAAAAAAATTATAAAGATACACAGCCATTGTTATGTCAAATGACGACAAAAGCCTCAGTCTTATTGTCTAAATAAATCCGTGATAAAATAATGTATCTATTAAGGATGTGTTTGCTTGACGGGATGAGATGCTTCTGTACCATGTATTCCATTATTTTAGGCGAATAGAATGATTCAGTATCTAGAAAAAATATTCTTTAGATTTGTATAGCTTGGTCCAAAATAGGATGGTTCCATTCAAGTCACTAAACACATAAATGCCTTTTTTTTAAATCTTCTCATATATGTACCACTTGATACAGATAACCAAACGCACCCTAAAATAGAAAGATAGGATATGTTGATAATGTTGTAAATGTATATACTAGCTATTGATTATAGGACTTATACAACAAGTACATAAGAAATTTTCGACATTTCACGCCAGAAAAGATGGTCTCAACACCTATTTACTACATAGGTTGTTAAAATACTTTCATAATAGTATAATTTTATTGACTTGTCTAAGTTGTCTTAATGCAAAGTTATAAAAATATAACAGCTAAAGCCGTATTTGTAAGACCGTCAAAAGCCAAAGTCGTCAAATAAAAAAGAAAAGGGAGACCATCATGTATTTTAGAAATATAGCATGTGCTAGTACTTCCTACATTAAGAAATATCGGAGGATTTCTGCCAGTGTCCCTGTCCACCTCGCCCTCGCTCGCCCGGCGTCGCTGCCTGTACAGGGAGCACTGCCACTCTGCCAGCCAGTGGGAGAAGTAGAAGAACCAGGAGCAACTGCGGCAGCAGCGGTGTAGGGACAATAATATTTCCACTTCGCCGTTCGGAAGGGACAGAGAAACGGAAGCGAAGCGGGGGAGAGAAGGAAGAGGCGAGTGCGGCGGCGGTTAGGCGGGGTCTGCGCGTGAGGGGGCGAGAGGAGGAGACCTGTGCTTGGAGTGGTTGTTCTGCATTTCTTTCTGATCCTCGCTGTTCTTGGAGGTATTAATTGTTGTTCTGCCTTGTGCTTTGCTGTTCGGAAAATCTGATTTATTTGCCATAAAATTAAGGTGTACTTGATGATTTATAATGCTATGTTTTATTGACATGTAACTCTTGAGGTTAATATCAGTGAGATATAACGTGACAAATTATTAAATATATATCAACTTTAAATAATCAATTATTTCATATTGATTTGCTTTGCTCCCTTCTCTTCTTTAGTCTGCTTCCTTGATTAAGGTTGGTCAGATCTGGCTCTAAGTGCTCCGGCCACTTAAATTCTGTTTGTTTTTCGTTTCATTCCCGGTGCATTTGGCCATTTTGTTTAAATGTGTATTTTCTTTATTTATTTGCATTCAGAAATTTTTGAAATATTTAAGATGTTGAGTTTAATCAGTTTATTAACTAGTTCAAACAAGTTTGAACTGAAATTCAAACTAGAGTTTCTTTTCTTACGATAGTTTGAACTGAATTATTATAGATGGGTATATACCTTAAAATTGAAAGTGTCGGTGTTTCGTGCACCGGCAATACGAATTTTTGGTTAGTGGGGGTCGCGCGCTCCCTCTCCTCGAATGGTTGACTCAAGAAGTCGGGGGTTTATACTGGTTCGAGCCGAATGTCCCTACTCCAGTTCGTGCCGTTGGGATGTATTGTTTTCGTGAGACGAACCAATGGTTACAGACGAGACAGTGGTTCGATAGATCGATCTCCCTTGTGCTCGATTGGGTTTCGCTTTCTTGCTCGATTGTTCGCCCGCTCCCTCCGGAGCCCTGCTTCTCCTTATATACCCGGAGGCGGCAAGTTACACGGGAGTTTGGAGAGAAAAAAGGAAGGGGTACTGTATGCCTTGGAGTCTGGTCTTCCGTCTTGTCGTCCGACCGGGCTCCGACTATCCCCATGCCGGGTTGGTGGTCCTGCAGCAGGGGTCTTCGGCCGTCTTGGCGAGGTGACCTTACTTTCTGTCTGACGTCAGCTCCGGCAGTTAATTGTATTTGACCTCAGCTTGGCCTCGGGAGGGGGCGCTCTCCTCCGTGATGTGTCAGTGACGACGGGACCGGGGCTTGACTTCTTGGCACATCCTCTGACATTCTCGGGAAGGGACCGCCTACCCCGGTACGGACGTCAGAGGACGTCGCATACGCAGGGTAGTTGGCCTGACGTCAACGCGGGTCTTGACCACCCGACCGCTGGTGGAGCCGACCGACTGCGCGCTCCGACCTAAGAGGTCGGAGGCAGCCGACCGCCCGGGGCTGGTTCTAAACAGGGCCGGACCCACTCTTTAAGGCCCACGGGCCTCTTGCCAGAACTGGGCCTCTGAGGAGGTCAGCCCGCTCGTGGTTCCGGGCTGATGGGGGTACCCATGGTATGTGTACTCGTCAGAAAGTTTCAAAAAATATACCCGAATTTGATCTGAATTCATGCATTTAAAACCATAGTGCCTGGGTTGATTTGGACAATCTTTCCTGAGCTAGCCATTGATGCTCCTGGTCTTACTCTAGATAATGTTGCATTGGACAAATGTATGGTGAGGGCAACGACAATCCCTTCTCTTAGCAAAACTGCCAAAAGGGACACCGTTTGTGAGCCCTTTCGGGGGCATTTGTTTGATTTGCCTTCATCGAATGATGGGGTGGACTACACTGTATCCTTTGACTCCTGTTGACACAAAATTTGGCGCTCTTGGCCGATTGAGCAAGTATGGCCGATTCAACTCTCTAGTTTCGATTAAAGCTCTTACAAGTTCTTACCATGTAGCGGGTGTTGCCGGCCGTTGGCGTGGTCAAAAGTTCTCCGAAGCTTGGATAAAGCGATCGCAAAGGGACCGAACAAATGTACGAGGTTGGATGTGGAGCTTGGACAAGCAATATTTATTTCCTATGCAAACTGATAATTTTAGTTATTGTAATGATAAGTAATAATACAAACTAGAATTCACAAGCCCTAGTTGCGATCTCAAAGATATAAGTGAATTTCAAAACAACACACACACAAAGATAAAGGCACTTCTATAGCCAATTGTATCTACTAACGAAAAATATTAAAATCATTAGTGTTGTGCAAAAGAAATGATGCCATTTGCAATACCTTCGCTTCTTAATTTCTTCAGGCGAACGCGTGACCTTCGGGCAGTTGTATAATTCTCTCTTATAGTAACGAATCAAAAATACAATCACATTTAGTTACATCAAAAACATATTTAACTTCTAACTTAGTTTTAGCCAGCTTAAGCTATGAACACATCAAGGATTTCTTATTTCCCTTGACCCATTCAGCTATATTTATCTCGGCTTCTTCCTCATCGGATGAGCTACCCGACTCGTAATCAACGAGATTAACATTAGGCTTCTCTTTTTTCTTGTTATTCTTAAATCTATCTTTGAAGCATTGATTTCCCAAGAAACGACTTTCTTGAGCCGATACTCTGTGTAACAGGTGACTTAAATCGGTGAATTCTTAGCCACCGATTTCTTTTTCAATGGAGGAATTATCTCTTGGAAGGCTAAATAAGCCAATTGGTTGTCGAGTAAGGTAACACTAAAGCATTGATTTCTAATTTCTCAAAACCTTTTGATATAGTCTGTTACCGATTCTCCAAACTTCTACTGGATAGAGCTCAAATCAGAAATCCTTAATTCCAATCTCGTGCAGAAAAAATACTCGTGAATCCGCCTTTCCAAATTGGCCCATGTATTGACCGAATTTGGGTTCAACGCCGTGAACCAAGTAAAAGCTGCCCTGGATAAAGACAACGAGAACAATTTTACCTACAACCCATTGGACTGAGCCACTTCACCACACTGTGCAAAAAAATGCCTGACGTGTTCCAACGCTGTTATGGAATCATCTCCTGAAAATTTTGCAAAATAAAGAACCCTATAGCCATTGAGGTATGGGATCCAATCAATGTGATCAGGATACAGCTTTCAATAGCCGATAGTCCACCCCTTTGGCTGAATACCAAACTAATCCCATGACACTGTGCTAATAGCTTTAGCCCAATTAGTTTCCTTAGCCAATGATGCTCTTTGTTGTGGCATTTGCCAATTATGAGCGAAATCGGTATGCTGCCCTCCGAGTGCAAACTTGGATTGGCGTGGTGCCTGAGGTGGCAACTGCAAATGCGGTTGTTCATAGCTGACTTTTTTTTTCTAAAAGTTGGTTCTATCAGCGGAAGGAACAGTTCTGAGTACAACACAACTCTATACGGGGGTGAATCTCTCGATGGAATCGATTAGATATAATGAGGGCGTACCTGAGTTTCTATTGGCTGAGCAACGGATTTAGGGTAGACATAGAATGGGGTCGACATTAGTGAGCTGGGCCAGGAGTCCAGTTTGAACCATCGTTGTATGCCTGATAATGAGTAATCCCACTCACGGTAAGACCACAGTTAGTTGTGTTAGCGCCATAGTGCGAGCAGTAGCCAACGGCTTAGGATCGGCCGGTGGATTCATGGTTTGAGCATTCTGGGTAATGGAGTAGATCGAGTAGGTTGGTAATGCCTGCATGGGGTCAAGCAGAGTCCTAGCCGACACCATCTCCTGCGCTATTCCCTTAACACTGTTGGCTTGAGCATAGTTACCAGAGCCGATGATTGGTTGACAAGGGCATGATGTATAGGTTGGTTAATTATATTCGATAACTCCGCTTGCATGGGTATATATCGGCTTAACAGTCGGTAGTCTGAAGTACCCAAAACCTTCGTGTCGTCGAAGTTGACTGTCGGCAATGTGGTTTTCTGTGTGACACTACATCGGGCCTTTTGGTAGCAGTTTAGTACCATCTACTCGAATGTAGCCTTTTGGTCATCAATCTATTTTCGCTACTCGGGCGTTAAATCATCCAATGTGGGAACGATTATTATGTCGGGATTGACTTCAGACGAAGAGAACAATTTTCGTGTAGAAAACATCATCGTTAATCGGTTCCACCAGGCGTGGCAAAATTGTGTTAATGCCAAAACAATGACGAAGGGTTAATCAGCACCAACACACGCGAACATTGGGTTCAAAAGCGTATCGTTGATTTGATCATGTAATCGGGAAGAAAGATATATATTCCAATTAGCCGCTAAGCGAATCAATTTTTTCAATAATAAATTGATCTAAATAGCTACTCAAGCCGATTAGATCAAAAGTAACCGATAGATCTAAATAGCCTGATTGAGCTGATTAGATAGAAGATAAAGGTAGACTCTTCCCAAAAAGGCGATACGCAACAATATCAGAGAAAAAGCAAACCTGAGGTGATGTAAGTCAACGAAATCAATAATCGGTAATACGTAACTTTATTGATCAGGCGAATTATAGAGGAAAGGATACAAGTCCAAAATACTACTACTAGTCGATGAAAAGTAAAATAAAGTAAATGCGAGTTGGTTGATTGATTGTTAAATTCTTTTCTTCCATCGTTCATCATCTTCATTTATAATGTTTAGGCCAATTGCATCCATCTTGAACTCTGTAAAACATGATTCGTAGCAGCCTCAATCTCCAAAAATAAATCTCCTCTTTGATTCGATATCGGCTCTATCCATATATAACCTTATTTACCCAATCAAGCACCAAACTAGTCAATTCTTTCATATCGGCCATAACAGCCAAATTTTAGTGTCAACAGGGGGTAACTTTGGTGGCATCGGTGGGTAATTTTAGAGAAGTTACCCCTGCAGTTGTCGTGGTCGTAAACTCATGAACAGAAAATGGGGCAGCCCCCGGCGTGTGAGGCCTCTCGCAGCGGGGCTCACGCTCATGGGACAGCTCGAACCGAACTTCCGCCGATTGCTTTTTCAGGTAGAGAGATCACCACACCTTCTTTTTTGAGAGAAAGAGTTCTTTCGTTTATCGGATGCCATCCCCCCCTTTATAGAGGAGAACTGTACACAGCCATGCAATGGCGGCCTCTTTCCCGACCGACTCTGACCGGGGCCTGCAAGTCATTTCCCCGTCATTTTACATATGCTACCCCCACCTGCCCCCTAATCAAGGACCTGGCGTTCATTTCACGACCTTTTGATCGTGCTCTCATTCGACTCCCTTTACGGGGATACATGAGGAATTACACACGTCCGGCGGTTGCGAGCCAGTCTGCCACGACCTGGCGCCCACTCGAGAGCCCTGGCGGGGTTGCAGGTTCGGCTGTTCGTCTTGTCTGATTAGCTTAGCGGACGACGGGGGAACTCATCTCCCGTCGTCCCTCTAGCTACCCCAGTTCGCCACTTCGCTCGACCTCCGCACCCTCCCCTCCTCGGATTCCCTCCAGCCGTCCCGGGAAATGGGGGGAGGAGCCGCGGAGGTATAAGGGAGCCGTGTCTCCGCTCCGGAGTCAAAGGGGATGCTCATTTTAGGCCCACGACAGCAGTTAATGCGATGGATTGTGCATTCACACACTCTACACAGGAAGTTATCGCAAAGAATGGTGGGAAAAGTGAAAAAGGAAATCCTGGCAATGCCAATAGATAATCCATGGGATAGCAGATTATGAGAATTTTTAGAAGATTCGTATAATCTTTCAAAAATGGGCGGTATATGTTGACACCAAAATTTGGCACTCATAGCCGATTTGGTAGATAACAGCTGACTTGGCGGTTAATTTGGAAAATAAGGTTGAATATGAATAGAACCGACATCGGTTCTGGTAAAAGATTATTTTTGGAAGATTATGGCTGATACGAATGAAATTCTACAAAGAGTTGGTCAAGGATACGATCATCCTAAAGCGCTATAAAAGAAGAAGATGGACAACAACAACAATAACAACAATCAACCAACAAATTGTCCTACTTTTTATTTACTTTTCGTCAATTAGGAGTAGTTTTTTAGTCTTGTAATCTTTCCTCTGTAATCCATTTGATCAATAAAGTTACGCATCGTCAATTGTTGATCTTGTGGACTTACACCACTTTAGGTTTGCTTTTTTTTCAATCTTGTTGCGCATCGTCTTTTTCGTGAAAAAACTACCTTTATCAACCATCTACTCAGCTCAATTAGACTATTTAGATCTATCGTTACTTGTGGTCTAATCGGCTTGAAATAGATATTTCGATCCGATTATCATTTAAAAACTAAACGGTTGAGGTAGTTGTTTAGATCATATATTTTTCTTACAGATTGCATGGTCAAATCTGTTGGCACGCCCGTATCCAAATTAAACCCGGTACTTGCGTGTGTTTGAAGTCGATCAATGCTTCATCAAATTTTTCGACGTTAATAGATATACAGACCGCTTTGGACACATAATAAAGTGTTTTTGGATGCTTTTCCATTAGCATCTAGCGAGTTACCTTCATTCATGTTATTTTTGCTTTTTTGCTATGTTTCTCTATTATTCATGTATTACTTTTAATTGCATAATACTATATTTAGTATGTTTGTCTCAATTTAATTTCATACTTTTTATGTTCATCCTCCATTTTCATCTTGACCGGCACTGACTAGCAAGAATGTAGGATCCAAGCAACATTTCCCACGTCTCCAGGAAATGTGATGCATGCATCGGGGTTATTAAACAAGACTGTCGAATTCTCGCACCAGGGCGCTCCGCCGAAGGAAGTTAATTTGCTGAGTGCAGCTGGTGCGGTTGATGGCGTCGAGCAGAGCAGAGCAACCACCCGTGGAGATGGACGCCAAGCTGATGATGGCCACAGGCAGTAGCGACTGCCAGCGGTTGTTAGCTGATCATCTCAACAAGGGAGATGCCACGAAGATGGTGATGGTTATGGTCTCCAGCAACCAGCTGCCTAAAGCAGCGCCTCCGGCGGCCATGAATCCGCTGCTGCTAGCATCGGCATGCTCTGGATCTCGCCAAGCACTTAGTTTCCTTCTCGACAGGAACGATGCACCCGGGCGGTCAGATGTGATGCCAACTCGAGCATTCCTTGAGTTGCTTGAGCTCGGCACCAACGCGAGCTCGGTGATGCAGCAAACTTCCGATGAAGTAGAAGAAGGCGTCGATCAACCTGCATTCTCTCCAGCGCTGCTTCTGGAGGGCGTCACCGTTGAGGGGGACACCGCACTCCATGTGGTGGCCACCAATGGTGACAGTGGCAACTTCCTGAGGAGTGCCGACGTCATCTACGGCAAGGCCAATCACCTCCTGTTTGCGCAAAGCAATAATGGTGACACGCCCCTGCATTGCGCTGCTAGGGCTGGGAAATCCAAAATGGTCTCTCATCTCATTGCTCTGGCCAGAGCTGAGGACGAAGGTGGCGAGAGGCTCATGGAACTCCTGAGAAAGGAGAATGTGCGTAAGGAGACGGCCTTGCATGAAGCTGTCCGCATCAATGATCAGCACATTGTGGAGCTGCTTATGGTGGAAGATTCGGAGCTAGCATGTTTCCCCATAGACGGTTGTTCGCCGCTGTACCAAGCCATCTTGTTGGAGAAGGCAAGCAACATTGCGGAGACTCTACATGGCAAGAGTGACGGAAATCTTTCGTACTCTGGACCAAATGGACAAAATGCGCTGCACGCTGCGGTTCTTCGAGGCACCGGTATACTCATAGATGCATCTATTCCTTTCAAACCATTTTCGGCACATTTATTAATTTGTGTGTGCGTGATTATAGATAGATATATACGAGTTAGACTCTAATTTAAACAAATACAAGATAGAAGTAACATAACCATTGCCTATTCGCAAACAACCTTTCGCCGAAAATGTAAATCTTATTTGTAATTTTAAAATTGAAAGAAGATAATATTTACAACGTGCACATTAACCTTTGAAAAATGCATGCATACAAACCAGAAGAACCCCTATGTGATTCCCGTGCGTCGATGTATATGGCATGGCACGGAAAAATGTTTCGATTGAAAAAAGGGACCCCACCGATAACACCCAAAACCGGAAATTATTGAATTCTTTTGAAGCTCAAATTTAAATTTTTGATGTAAAAGGGGAAAGATAAAAAAATTGGCAATTTAGGCTCTCAAACTCAAGACCTGCCAAGGTATCCAGATCTACCACGAGGTAAGACATACATTTGTGATTTAGAAAGGTTGCATTTTATTTTCATACATACAGTCAAAAAATCAATCGATGATGAAAATTTTCCCCTACCGGGGGGTGGGGGGATGAAATTTGCTGAATTTTAATGAAATTTCACTGAAATTGATAATAGTGGTGTATAGCAGGACTGATAAAACAGAGCGTTAAGAAATCAAACAGAGTTATACGAAACTTTTGAACAAGAAGACCAAAATATCAATACGCAATTCTTGACTTGGGTCCACGATCAAAGGAAATATGTCTATCTATGTCAGTATAAATATCTGGGAGATAAAATGTACCTCGCTAGCTTTGAGGGTTAGAAATCTATCAATTATTTAATAAAATATGATGATAGATCATTCACAGCTGTTAAGGAAAAAGATAAATATGTAAGAAATTATCATATAAAAGAAAAACATCTAGCCCTTAATTTGGTGGACACTTATTTTAAAGACTTAGATTTGATAGCTGGCTTAGAGATATAAGTATTTGAAATAATTCTGAAAAAAGATAAACATCTGGCCTTAAATTTTAAATATTTACGTTTGCTAGTTGTCTTAGAGATATATTAGCTTGAAAAAATAAGAGAAAAGTAGCACTAGCACAACTTATAATTCAAAAGTTGAGAGTATATAAATTTGCTTGAGGGCCACCTTCCAATCCTTTACATCACAGTTGGTTCTAAACAGTCATCATAGATAGTTTTATTAACCATCTGTAATCATGCATTAGTGATAATAACAGCGGACCATAGATGATTCTTGAACCGTCTGTCGTTTATTAGCAAGAACTGTTTTGTGTTGACTAATACATATCACAGACGGTTCTTTATTGGAACCGTATGTGATAATTGTAATGCTGCATATTAAACCTAAAGCTAGCCTACACAATTACTCATTTGCAATGCTGCATATTAAACCCAAACAATACTGTATGGAGGAAAATAGAGCCACTTTTATATATATTCTACGAGAAAAAAATGAATCATGTCAGCTGTATTGCCAGTACCCAGTAGGAATATTTACATCGGTTTTACTGAGAACAAGCTAATAATTAGAAGAAGTAAATAAGATGTGATGTCATGTTAGTGACTAGTGAGACATCCAGATTCAGTTGATGAAAACTTAAAGAAGACAATTGTCCTACTAAAAGACATCGATGGAGCTGTACAGTAGCCTAGCAAGAAAAAGATTGTTCAGATATAGATAAAAAACACTCACATTATGGTTAAGTTGGTGGGTTTGTTGAACATAACATTGATGTCTGAGAGCTGATTATGACCAAGATTTAACTTACAGCTCAGCCAATGCAGTCACCATATTCATATTCATGTTTCTCATAAGCATGTCCACTTCAGATCAAGGTTCAAAATTTCATTTTCGACTCACATCTCATCGCCCTCTGAAATCCAAAATGTCGTTGAGATCTCGGAATCTCGAACGAAATCCGAACGAAACGCAAAAAACAAAAATTCTAATCCGGCATTTTTTTCCACCAGGATTTCCGAGATATCGGTCCAAAAAATGAAATCTTGGTAGGAAATGCCCGAGATATTGGTCAAATTGAAGCGAGCAAAAATGTGTTGAAACCGTGTTAGAAAATTTTGAATTTTTTTGTATACTTCTAATACATCACTAATATTCCTATGAAATTTGTAGGTAGTGATCAATCTTGATAAATTTTCTAAAATTCTTACAATGCATAATACTATAAAATGGTATCCTGCGGCTAGAAAAAATGGAAACTTTTTTTTAAAAAAAAATCTTGTTGATTAATTTTGGCACAACCTTTTGCAGCGCTTACAAAAAAGCTGTTGGAATGGAACAAGGACCTTACAACACAGAGGGATGAAAACGGGAGTACGCCTCTCCACTTTGCCGCAGCTCAGCCACGCCAATGCTGGCCTCTCCGCTTTGCTGCAGCTCTGCCACGCCAATGCTGGCCTCTCCGCTTTGCCACAGCTCTGCAACACCAAGTGTTGGAAGCTAACCCAGTTGCACTGTATCAGTCGGACCACGATGGATTATTTCCCATACACATCGCTGCATCTGTTGGTAATAAATGGGCTGTTGCCTTGTTCCTTCAGAAGTCACCCAGTTGTGGCGGTTTGCGTGATGCTAAGGAAAGGACATTCCTTCATGTTGCTGTTGAGAAATGCAAAGCGTCCATAGTTTCTCTTGCTTGTCAAAATCGATCGCTTACATGGATTTTGAATATGCAAGACAATGATAGAAACACTGCATTGCACCTAGCTGTCCAGTATGGGAGGCTTAGATTGTTTTGTCCTCTATTCGGGAATCGGCAAGTACACTTGAATTTAACAAATAAAAAAGGGCAAACTCCTCTAGATATATCACAGTGCAAGCTGCCCCGAGGGATGTATTATGGTCAGGTAATCTACTCTAGGTCTCCATATATGTTTTAAGCATGGTCCTTAAAAGCGAAAGAAAATAAATGAGTTTGCGTGGTTTGATTTCTCCTATTTATTTTCCTATACAGAACTCTGAAGTACTGATACACCGTGCACTCGTACGTGGCGGTGCTAGAAACGGTGGTTATCGCCAGGATCACTTTCAAGAGAAGTATACTGACCAAGCAAACCGTGATGACATAGAGGAATCTCAGAAGGTACAACAATCGACAGAAACTTTATGCATTGCCTCAGCTCTAATAGCAACCGTGGCATTTGGTGCAACTTTCGCCCTGCCTGGAGGTTACAGAGCCGATGATCACCCAAACGGAGGAACACCAACGCTTGCTGGGAGGTATGCTTTTCATGCATTCATGATGGCCAACGCATTGGCTTTCATCTGCTCCGCGATAGCTCTTACCGCTTTCGCGCGTTCCGGATGTCCTTTGGTTGACATGAGGAGCCGCCGAATCTACTTAGCCGTAGCCGTCTATTTCACGAGGACTTCGGTCACAAGCCTGACTGCTGCCTTTACACTAGGTGTGTATATGATGCTAGCCAATGTTGCTCATAAGACCGCCGTTGCAATCTGTATCATAAGCCCTCTTGTCGTGGTATGCAACAATATTGAAGTTTGGCTAAAGTGGGCTTTCCTTGCACCATCTTCATGTGTCAGAACGGGGATAATTTGGACATTAGAAAATTTCGCAGCGTTAATCATGAGCAAAATGCTACGTGAAATATGGCCTCTGATGTTAATTTTCGGTTGGGCGGCATTTGCAAGGAACTACCACGTTTCAACGTAGAACTGCCGGTACAAACCACCTGGACCGTTTTCTTGAAGAGGCGTCAAAATATTATTTTCCCTTTCTTTTTTTTCTTTTGGGTGGAATGTTTTCTTTTTTTCTTTTTCTTTTGGGTGGAATTTTTTTCCTCACTATATCTGCTGTGTTTTGTTGGGCAAATATTGTATTAGTTTTCTTGTTTCAGACTTGTTGTGCTCATAATTATGTAACGGTGGTTAATGTAATTTTTTCTGTAACACTGTTTAATTCATACTGTGTAACTGATATATGTGATTCGTGTAAAGCTTGTATGAATTTAATACCAGCAATCTCCCGTATCTGGCTAAAAGATTAGTTACAAATATAAAGCAACTACTATTCTTAATATAAAAATATTTGTCTGCAATAAGTGATTTGCCTGATTTTTGCCTTTATGCTGGGTGCGTCTATAATAATGGAGGATACAATTGCTCCATAAGCCCATTGGTGTTGGTATTGTTTGCACCAAAATTTGGCAAGGCTGATCTTGTGGAGATCGGTTTTGATAAGGGATATGTCGGTTATAGCAAGTTGATACCGTTTCGGATTGGAGGGCCGCGATTCAAATGAAACTGAGTCCGATATGGGTAAGATAAGGGATTGAGTCGGATACGATCGGACTTAATATGGTAAGGAGAGATGAAGCCGATACAGGTGATTGAAGAGACCGAGAAGGATACGTTTAGGCCGAGTGCTATATAAGAGGACCAGAGGCGAGAAGGAAAAGACGCCCAGATCAACCAACTCGCATCTACTTTATTTTCTGTCAACTAGGAGTAGCCACTTTAGTTTGTAATCTTTCATCTGTAATACTCTTTGATCAATCAAGTTGTGCATCGCCGGTTATTGATCATTGTTGTTTTACGCCATACTTGGGTTCGTCTTTTCTCCGATTTTGCTGTGCATCGCCTTTTTAGGAAGAAACGTCCTATTTACACTCATCTGGTCAATCTCATCGAATTGATTAGATTTATCGTTCGGCTATCTGCGTCGGCTTATATTGGCCGGTAAAGATTCAAGTTTTACCAGATTTCTAGATTGGTTCTTCCGGCTAATCCATCGACGTATTCTCTGGCCGATTGCATCGCCGGATTTCTAGATCGGATCCTCTAGCCGATCTGTTGACGTATCCTCTTGCCGATTACAGGATCAAATCGGCTGGCATGCTCAAACCCGGTGTTTGTCTGGTGTGTTTGAGGCTAAGAACCCTGCTTCAAGTTTTTAGCACGAACATATTTTGGCACGCCCGGTGAGACCCGAGAGAAGCCAATATGACATCAATCGGAAAATCTACAGCGGCTGCTGACATTAACTCCGACGCGATAATCATGCCAACTTTGGCCGATCTGATGCCGGAACAACGCAAAGAAATTGAAGATAGGAAGGCAGCACTAGAGGAAGTGATGCTAGGGTGCTATCAGAAGACCCGATGGGGTGTTACCCAGAAGACCGCGCTCCCAACGCTCAACCTCATCGACGATGACAGTATCCCGACCAAGCTGGTAAGCCGATACATGTTGGCTCAAGCCGAGTTATCAGCTATGATTAAACAATCTATGCATCATGCATTAACTAACCAGTCATCGGCCTTGGCTACAACTTTAAAGCCGATGATTGAAAATAGCGTTAAGACAATTGCCCAGGGATTGGCTTCATCTGGGGGACTACTAGACCCCTTACAGCCACTCCCATCGTACCCCGTTTTCTCCATAGCACAAAATACCAGTACGAAAAAAGGGTCGGCTCTGACACCTGCGATGATGCCAACCCAACCTACGGTGTTGGCACCCAATGCTTGTTTGGACAGGATTACTCATTACCACGCATACACCGATGCGGCGAAGTTAGTGTTGAGGACCAAATGGACTCATCTTCCCTTAACCAACGAAGCGAGGCTTACACTACCTTGCGATTCATATAGATTTGGCCACGACAGTCAATCCTTCCCATTGACGAAGCAATGAGCACAAACCCTGGGAGTCCATCCCTTGGAAAAAGGTAAATAAAAATAAAATAATAAAGACCACTCCCCTCCGTAGCGAGGGAGAAAAACGGAGGGAACTCCCCTCGGCTCCATCTTCTACCAGCGCAAACATAGTACGGGCTGCCAAGGTCTGACACCCCCCGACAACCCCTCCCGGGCACACAAGGACATGTCGGACTAGCCTGGGACCCTATAGTGAGTGAAATTCCCGTGGAACTCTTATAGAAGGCGTAAGAATAAAAGGTAGAAATGTAAAGCACGAGAAAAAAGATGCCACATAGGGCCAAACTAACCCCTGGTTAGGGACAGGTGGAAGATAAGGGCTAGAAGATCACGGACAAAGCCTGGAGCCTGGCGGCAGAGTAGGTTAAAAAAAAGAAAATAATAAGCTGATCAGTGCATGCAGATCCCTCCCCCTCGATATAAAAGAGGGAGAAGAAGAGAAAAGGGGACAACCCTAGAAAAAGAGACTCCACAACAAAGAAAAAAGAGGAACAAAGAAGAGCAACCCGGTGGTGCAACGCCACCACACTGGCGCCGTCCGTGGGGAAGAGAGACTTAACGGCAAAGTGAAACCGCGCTGCTCTCTGACCAGGACGAGAGGTAACTTTCCTGTAACCATGCCACCAAGGAAGGGAAAAGCGACAGCATCCAAGGAGGTGGCAACGACGGCAGGAGCGGAAGAATCAAGACGACCTGCGAGGAGCCAATCTAGAGACCCACCCCGACTTCTGGATGATGAGACGCGGCCGCCAGACACAACAGAAGCCCAAGACATGGCGGGAGCTTTACCTCCACAAACCCCGGCAGCCGTGCGCAAGCGAGCCCCCAAACGACAGCCTCCGGCGGTAGGCCGAGCGGTTTCAACACCAGGAGGAGACGTGGCAGAAGCGTCGACACATCCGACCCGTCGCCAAGAGATCCATGGGAACGAAGAGATCCTTGAAGAAGGGACCAGGGCTCAGGGGGAGCTTGACCCCCACGTGCGGGCGTTAATGGAAGCTAACGAGCAACTCATGGTGGAGTTGAAACGCCTGCAAGGACGACAAGATGTGGGGCAAGACGAGTCACAAGATGAAAGCCCAAGTCGCGAGGTGCTATCCCCAGCGCTTACGGCTGCAAACAGGGAGGACGATGATCCAAACCCCTCGGCGCCGCCTCTGAGCTAAAATGGCCTTCCCGGAAGCTTCAAATTTCCTACCATTAAGCCGTATGATGGCGGACAGACCCAAGGAGTTCCTCGCGTTCACGACCACGGTTGAGGCCGCTGGACGAGATGATGATATTAAGGCGAAGGGGCTCCTACTGGCACTTGAAGGTATAGCCCTGTCCTGGTACTCTTCACTGGAGTCCCGATCGATTACCTACTGGTCGCAACTCCGCCGCAATCTAGAAGGTAATTTCCAAGGCAACTTCGACGGGATGAAAGAGGAAAGTGATTTATTTGCGGTCAGGCAGCGCGAAGGAGAAACTCTTAAGAGTTATTTCCAGCGCTTCTCCCGGGTTAAGTGCCAAATCCGAGGTGTTAGCGATACCACCATCATCAACGGCTGGCTGGCTCTGAAGGGGCCGTTGGCGAAAAGGCTCGCTCGTAAAGAGGTGCGTCTGATGGAAGAACTCTTTGTGAAGATGAGGGAATATGCGCGAGCGGAGGAAGACAACCTCCGAAGAGAAGATAGGCCCCGACAAGAAAACCAAGAATCCATTCCACGCAAGAGAGGGCGAGGGAAAGATCCCCCACCTAGTACCAAAATGAAGGAACGATATCCAGAGTCTGGAAGAAGAGACGAAAGGAGGAGAATTCATCACATTGACGAACCACGCAATCGGCGAGTTATGGACAACAGGCTAGCGGAGCAACAGAGGCGAGGACCACCCCCGAGCCGAGGGAGGCAAGATGAAGGAAGTCGAGTTATCAAAAGGAAGGGCGAACCAGCGGTATACGTGAATATCACGGTGAAAATACCACCCATGATACCACCCAGTGCAAAGTGATTAATGGATATCGACGGTTCGAGGCCAAACAAAGAGAAGGTGGGACGCATCCTACACCGCCGGAGGCACCCTCAGTCGAACGACAACATCCCCCCCTCGGGTGGGAATAAATCATCTCCGACGCATCATCAACGTCATTGCGGGGGGCTCCTCGTCGCATCTCTCGTCAAAAAGGCAGAGGAAAGCTTATGCCCGGCAGATTAACCACATTGTGATTAACCCAACTACCCCTCCTCCATTAAAGTTTGAGCCAATCACCTTTACATAAGAGGATGCCGCGGGGGTGCACTTCCCGCATCAAGACTCTTTAGTAGTAACCGCTATAATCGCTGATTGCGAAGTACGTCGCGTATTGATAGATGGGGGAAGCGCGGCGGATATTTTGTCCATGAAGGCTTTCTAGCAAATGATGATTCCACAAGATCGATTGAAAAATTCGGAGGTGCCACTGATGGGTTTTGGAGGAAGCATGGTCAACACCCTGGGGCAATTGGAATTAGAGGTCACATTCGCAACGCCACAAGCCAGCGTCACGAGCCGTGTAACATTTGACGTGGTAGACATGCCGTTCCAGTACAATGCTATTCTAGGCAGGGGTTCGCTGACGACTATGGGGGACATAATTCATCACGGTTTCTTATGTATGAAGATTCCTTCCGCAGATGGCGTCGTCACGGTGCGAGGAGATCAAGCCCTCGCAAGGAAGATAGACATGGAAAACCCACCCCAGGTCAAGCATGTCTGCACCACGGAGTTGGACCCTGTTGTACCCATGAATCGTAGTCGTTGGTTCCCTAAACCACAGCCTCAGGGAGAAACCCAACGAGTATTGCTCAGGCCAGGAGGTAGTAAGGTAGTAATCCTTGGCACCATGCTGCCCCCCGAGGAGGAGAAACGCATGATGCTGCTCCTTCAAGAATATGAAACTGTGTTCGCCTGGGGGCCTAAAGACCTTCCTGGAGTTCCAAGGGAAACCATCGAACACGTCCTCGCCATTAGCCCATATGCGAAGCCAAAGAAGCAAAAACTAAGAAAACTTGCGGTAGAAAGACAAGAAGCTGCGAAGACGGAGGTGACTAAACTGCTTCACGCGGGGATCATCCGCGAAGCCCGACACACGGAGTGGTTGGCCAACATTGTCCTAGTCAAGAAGGCCAGCGGGGCGTGGAGGATGTGCATCGACTTTACTGACTTAAACAAAGCATGCCCAAAAGATGACTTCCCCCTGCCCCGCATTGACCAACTTGTCGACTCTACTTCCGGGTCAGAAAGGATGAGTTTCCTCGACGCATACTCTGGCTATCACCAGGTATACATGCAAAAAGAAGACGAAGACAAGATGGCGTTTGTTACTCCCTTCGGTACCTATTGCTTCGTACAGATGCCCTTCGGACTTAAAAACGCGGGCGCTACATTCGCGCAGCTCATCACCAAGATCTTCACCAGCCAATTAGGAAGAAACGTGGAAGCCTATGTCGATGACATCATTGTTAAGAGCGAGAAGAAAGAAGACCATGTCAGGGACCTCCGGGAAACCTTCGAGAACTTGATAAAGGGGAAAGTGAAACTCAACCCATCCAAGTGCATCTTCGGTATAAACGCGGGAAAACTGCTAGGCTTTCTGGTCTCCCAACGAGGCATTGAGGTGAATCCGGAAAAGATAAGAGCTATTCAAGACATGGCTCCACCAAGAAATCTAAAGGAAGTACAACGGCTGGCGGGGCGGATAGCAGCGCTTAGTCGATTCTTGCCAAAATCCGCGGAACGAAGTTTACCGGTCTTTAAAGCCTTACGCTCAAATGATGCCTTTGTCTGGACAAAGGAGTGCCAACGCGCCTTCAATAATCTGAAGCAAAGTCTTATGGAGGTCCATGTTTTGCAAAGTCCGAAGTAAGGTGAGGAGCTTCTGCTATACTTGGCAGCCAACCCCTCGGCCGTCAGTGCTGTACTAGTGCGACCCCAAGGCGTTAAACAACAGCCGATTTACTTCGTCTCTGAATCTCTCCAATGAGCGAAGCTACGATACTCAGAAGTGGAGAAATTGGCATACGCTCTGTTGATGGCCTCCCGAAAGCTCCGACATTATTTTCAGGCCAACCACATCAAAGTACCAACTACGTACCCTCTTGGATCTATGCTATCCAACAAGGAAAGCACTGGCCGCATCAGCAAGTGGGCGATCGAGCTAGCACCCTTCGAATTAACCATAATGCCTCGCACCACCATCAAGAGCAAAGCCCTCGCTGATTTTATGGTGGAATAGACTTCTCCAATCTCTAGGGATAACGAAGCTTCAGCGATATGGTTCATCAATTCTGACGGATCGTGGGGAGCGAGCGGAGCGGGAATAGCCGCAGTGATACAAGCGCCTAGTGGCGAAAAGGTTGAGTTCGCAGCAAGGCTGGAGTTTCCCTCAACTAACAATATAGTCAAATATGAAGCGTTTTTGTTGGGGCTCAGGAAAGTGAAAACCATGGGAGCGAGAAGGGCAATCTTATACACTAATTCGAAGCTTATTCAGGGGCATATCACCAAAGAATATCAGGTGAAGGATGAACAGCTCCAGAAGTATGTCGAAGTGGTCCGGACAATGGAGAAGGGCTTCACCGGGTTCACCATTAATGCAATACCCAGATCCCAGAACGAACGAGCCGATGAGCTTGCGAGGATCGCCGCCACCGGGGGGTGTCTACCCCCGACAGTATTTTTCGAGGTGTTTCGTACGGCCTCCGTCCCCGCCCATATAAATCTCATTTCTCGGGCAACTAGCAAGGACTGGAGGAGCGAAATATACAGCTATCTTCTCGAGGGGACTTTACCAGATGATGAAGCTCAAGCAAGACGCCTCGAAAGGCGAGCGAAAAAATATGCCATCATTGATGGGTTCCTATTCCGCAGCGGCCTATGCGCTCCATGGCTCCACTGCGTTTATCGAGAGGAGGGGACGCAGGCTCTGCACGAAGCACACCAGGGAGAGTGCGGAGCCCATCAGGCCCCCAGGAATCTTACCGAAAAAGTATTCCGAATGGGACTTTACTGGCCCACGGCATTGCAAGATGCCGAGCAGATGGTTCGGCACTGTCATGCATGCCAATGGATGACCAAAAAAAAAAGGCCCCGCCCAACGAACTGCACGCAGTGCCCCCAGTTAGGCCCTTCGCCAAATGGGGGATGGACATCGTCGGAGCACTTCCCAAAGCCCGGGCAAATCTTCAGTTTGTAATCGTCGCCATCGACTACTTCTCCCGCTGGATCGAAGCAAGCCGGTAGCCAAGATAACCGCCGACGCTGCCATCAAGTTCCTGTGGAAAACGATCATTTGTAGATACGGGGTCCCTTTTCAGATCGTGACCAACAATGGGTCCCAATTTGACTCCAGGAGATTCCGCGATTACTATGAGAATATCGGGACAAGCATTTGCTTCGCCTCTGTAGGTCACCCCCAGTCAAACGGGGCAGTGGAACGAGCGAACGGGTTGCTTCTTGATGGCATCAAGAAAAGGCTCTACAACTCTGTGAAGGGACTTTGGCCCGACGAGCTTGACCACGTTTTATGGGCAACCCGCACCTCAGCCTACAGAGCAACTGGATTCTCTCCATTTCGGCTCCTCTTCGGAGAAGAAGCCGTCTCACCTGCAGAAATCCGCACAAAATCCTTGATAGTGATCAAAACTCCAACCTATGAGGAAGTCAACATCACATGTGATCTGGAGGAAGAATAGAAACTTCAAACCTTGAGGACCATGAAAGCATATGCAAAGGCCTCAACACGAAGCTTCAGCAAGAAGGTAAAGAAACGTGAGCTACATCCCGGGGATATGGTGCTCAAGAAAGCTGCTCCGGCCTTCGTGAAACTGGAAACAACATGGGAAGGACCATATATTATCCGAGAGTCAACAGCGAAGGGAGCACACAAACTCATCACTCCAGATGGCGAGGAGATACCAAGAACATGGAATACCGACGCACTCAAGAAATTTTACCCATAGATGATGAGATACGAAGGCAAAAAATGTACCGGTCTTTATCAATAAAATAGTAAGAAGTCGTTGTGAACGGAGGTCATCTCTAAATTCCCCAGTATTTAAACCGAAGGCCCGTTGCCTTGTGCCGGGTAGGAGTTCGCGGATGCTTGGTCGGGCTAACGTCCCACCCATCCTTCGCTCCGGAGACCCGTCGCCTAGTGCCGGGTAGGAGTTCGCGGATGCTTGGTCGGGCTAACATCCCACCCATCCTTCGCTCCGGAGACCCGTCGCCTCGTGCCGGGTAGGAGTTCGCGGATGCTTGGTCGGGCTAACGTCCCACCCATCCTTCGCTCCGGAGACCCGTTGCCTCGTGCCGGGTAGGAGTTCGTGGATGCTTGGTCGGGCTAACGTCCCACCCATCCTTCGCTCCGGAGACCCGTTGCCTCCTGCCTGGTAGGAGTTCGCGGATGCTTGGTCGGGCTAACGTCCCACCCATCCTTCGCTCTGGAGACCCGGGGCTTCGCTCCGGGTATGACTTAGCGGGACAATTGGTCGAGCTAACGCCCCACCCTCTCCTTCACTTCGAAGACTAGGGGCTCCGCTCCGGGTAGGATTTAGCAAGGAGCTTACACAGGCTAAAAAAAACCTCAGTTACCCCTCTGCCCCGAGAGCACACCGCATTGCGCTATGTGGACAGTTGCGAACACGTAACCGGGCCAATATCTTATGCATCCGTCGGCCCCGGGTACTCGCACATTTCTTGGCCAGAATCCAATTAGAAAAACCTGAAATATCACGACGAAACAATCTGCCGCTTCAAAACATAAATTCGAGTCTGCGTTCTATTAAGTCCCGTATACAACGTTACGCGTCTTGGCAACCCCTAATGCAGTCACACATGTCCTCATACTCTAACCCGATGTGGGGCCGAATAAAGAATCAGGACTGTTTCACGTTGCTGATTGAAACCCAGTGGGGGGCTAAAAATGTATGTTCAAGCAGAATTTAAGAAGATGAGAGGAGAGATAAGCTTCGGTAAGAACCCATAGCAGAGGGCGACATAATGCCATCCCAGTCATATATGATAAAACAGTCCAACAAAAATTTCTATACATACTAAAAAGGATTTAAACACGACGGGCACGGGTTACGGCTTCAACGAGGGCATCCTTGGCCTCCAACAACCTCGGAACAATCCCGATCAACACATCGAGGTTGGCGAGGTCACGGACAAGAGCTTCTTCCTCTGCAAGTTCGGCCATAACCATGTCGAAGTCTGCCCAAAGCTCCTCGATAAAGGCTTCATGATCACCGGGTGCTGGAAGGTCTTCGAGGGCGGGAGCATCGTCTTCAAAGTTAAAGACCAAGACAGGGGCTTCCTCCTCACCCAGCATCGGTGGGGCCTCCGCCATTGGCAGCTCCTCACCAAGGTCGGCAAAAAAGATGTCTTCCTTCGGGAAGTCCCACAGGACGTTGGCCATCGAAGAAACAAGAGAAAATAAAATTGGAGAGCAACCGCTTGCTCTAAAACCGGCAACGTTGATATATATCAAAGCAAAGGCGAGGGGCCTGGGTTAAATGCGGACGCGGGAAGCCAAGGCGTCCCCGCATCCCCCAAGAAGCTAGTTAGATCCTTAATCCCCCCAATGCTCACCCCTGACAACCTGGGCCCCGTTAGGAGCACCTGAACACTCCTCAGGCGAAAAGACACACGGGGTGAAAGGATGTACATAAGCATTCAACAGGACGGATAATTCAATTCAGGTGCCCATAAGGACTCCATATACAAAAATAAACGAGCTAAGAAGGGGGCGACTTCTCTTTGCCCTTCGCTGAGTCACACATTGCGGCACGAGCTCGACGCACTGATTCCTTCGCAGTAGAATCACCGTGTTGCCTCCAGAAATCCGACATGAAGCTTGATGATAATCGGGACGCGGCAGAAGAAGGCTTCACAGACGGGGGAATATCACCAAACCCTAGTAGTGACGGAGCAGCAGAAGAAAAACCAAAGTGCTCGCGAATGTGTGTAAATCCCTTCGCCTCCAACAATTGAGCGGTTTTAACGGAGCCCAGCCTCGCGCAGTAATCACCGAAAGTCAGCGCCGAATCCCCAAATATCTTAATAGACTTCGTAAGAAAGGAGACAGCTTCCAAGCTGGATGAAGGAATACGGCTCGGGGCTGCATCAATGCCAAACCAGGCGAGCTGCTGCAGAAAGGCCTCCGTAGCTCCGTGAACCCCGGAGATAATGGATTCTAATTCCTTCCGGACTGCTTCGTAACGCTCCTCCGCTCGTTGAGTGTTACGAAGGTGCATTTGAACCTCGCTCCGCGCCGTTGCAATTTGAGAAGGGAATTCTTCCACTTGCTTCTTCAATATATTCTTACCCTCTTCTGCAACCGCCAACTGGTTTTTCAATTCCTCTATATGGTCATCCTTCTTCTTCTCATTTCGCTCGGCTACTATACAAGCCCGTTCCTCCTTGGCAAGGCGGTTCCGCATCAAGAAAACTATTCCCTCAAGCTCTGCATTTTTTGCCGCTAAATCTTGACTCTGAAATGCTTCAGCCTGTGCCTTAGCCAATGATTCATTAGAGTCTCGGAGCGCCACTGAAAGACTAGCTTTCTCTGTTTCTAATCCCGCCACTCATTCCTTCGCCGCCTCACAATCCTGGACCCCCTTGTTAAATTTGTCAAAATACGCCCGAAATCGGCGGGATACTTCCGAAGCAACGACAGCCCCCTAAAAAAGGAGGAAGAAAAATGATAGAAAGATAAAGAGATCAGTAACATAAGCTCGAAAGGGGAAATACCTTCAAATAATGATCCATGGAGATTTCGCAAAGAGAAAGGTCATTAATTCCCTCGAACAGAGCCACAGATTTGCTATAGGGAGAAAAGGCTGCGCGCATTTTTCTTAAAGCCGGGGCTGCAGCGGCCCTCCTCTCAAAATCTGAAGTTGAAAAATCTGACAAATCAAACCGGACGAAAGAGGAACCAGCACCACCCGCGGGAGTCTGCTGACCCGAAGGCAAAGCTCCCCCGCTCGAAAGGGGAACAACTTGAGGAATAAGGATCGGAGGCCCCCGATCCCCCTCCTCCGCGATAGCCAGAGGAGCGGCAGACGTTCCAGTTTGGACCTGCTCCAACGGTTTTAATGCCTCCGCCGCCTCCGCATTATCACCTCCTGCATCGACTTCATCAAAACCTGAAAGGACATCACATCCTAACGAGTTGGCAAGAAAGGTGTCAGGAGTAAGACCTTCTGCCCCGATGGGGGTGTCAGGAGTAGAAACGTTTAGTCGAAGACCACGAGCTCCGACAACTGGCGAATTCGATGTTCCATCTGCGGGAGCATGTGTCTCCCCTGTCACGGGGCCAGCCATGCCTCCGGGCAGCTCCCGCACGCCCCCCAAGGCTAGAGTATCATTGTCATCCCCGTCACCCAAATCAATAGTTTCCGCTCCAGGAATCACTAAAAACGAATATCCTGGGGATTGCCCCCCGCCAACACGCGTATCCGCGGAGGAATCAAGTATAAGGACCGAAGGAGCCACATCCGTTAAAATCAGAACCGGAGCAGTCTCGGGCAGACCCGCCTCAAAAATAATAGGCACACCTGATGGCTCGCCCACGACAGCTGAGGGTAGTGCTTCAGAAGGCCCCACATCGTCAGCAGGATCAGAAATGGGCGGCAGCAGGAGAGACATAGCCGCAACGGAGCCGAAAGAATCACCTTCGTCGCTGGACTCCTCCTCATTCCAATCTTCATCCTCATCGTCATCACCTTCTAGATCTTCGCTCCCGCCAGAAGTAGCTGCAGCCTGGGGCAGAACCACACGAGCCAACCTCGCCCGTTTAGTGGAGCGAGGAGAACCGATTGACCCTCTAGGATGAGGGATTGATCGGCGCCCCCAATCAGTGAAACGAGAGCATCGTGTGGCCCTAATAGCACTCATAGTGGCCTCGTACTCAACCGCCTGGCAAGGACCAAGAAGTCTGCGAGCCAACCTTTCGGCTGCCCCACACCCAAGATCTTGTACCCCCTCGGGTCGAACCACGGATACAGTACCCCCGGATGATCGCTCTAGAATAACAGCGGAGCTCCTTGCTAAAGGGTCGATACGACACAGACAATACTCTTCAACCAAGTCCCGCATCATGCTCTGAGCGCGAAGAGCCTTCAAATAATCAAGACACCTAATTTCTTCCGCAGTTGCTATCCAATTAGGGGATCGAATTGCACGAACTGGACCCATCGGGGTATGAAGGGAAGAATCTGGACCCTCGAGAATCTGGTAATACCATCGTAACATCCACCCCGAATCCCATTTTCCCTTGGCAGCCGCTACTGGGATTTCTTTTACAAGGTACCTCTTCGTTTGGAAATTCAGAGAACCAAAACATGATCTGCGGCCTTCATTCCCTGCTTTCTGTTGTTTCGGTTGCCAGAACGCATCTTCTATAAGGGAAAACAAGCGCCCCGTCAATTTGATCCCGGTCGGACGAAATGCCCATTCCAATACTGCTAATCGCACAATAGCATTGGGGGTAAGTTGCGAGAGCTCCGCCTGGAAAGCTCGGAGCACTGATGCTAATAGAGGAGCGGACGGAAAACGGATACCCGCCTCAAGAAACGCCGCAAATACCACTGCTTCATTCGCTTGAGGCCGAGGGGTTTCTTCATCACCAGGAAGACGCATGGAAGGGCGCATCACCCCAAAGTCCCCTGCTAATATGTCGAGGTCGGCGGAGCTCAAGGTCGACCGCCCTAAAATGGGGGATAATCCCGTAGCATCCTCTCTACTCAAAACCGGCTTTATCTTAGGAGCGCGCCGAGGCCCCATGGAGATCTGGATCAGTGGCGAATCAGGGAGACGATACTAGAGGAGAACACAAACGAGTAAGAGAGACGAAGGAACACGAAGCAAATAGGGCCTCCAAGAGTCGGAAAACCTTGTCCCCACCGGATATAAACAAAAGGAAGAGAAACTCGGTGGTTCGATGCTACCACACTGGAAAAATAAGCCTCCCTTCGACTGCCGAGTAAGTAAGATAAAAAAGGGGGGATTTGGACATTTCTATAACATCCCAGCGGGCAGAACGATGTCTACCCGCTAACATGCGGGGCTAGTGTTGAGGACCAAATGGACTCATCTTCCCTTAACCAACGAAGCGAGGCTTACACTACCATGCGATTCATATAGATTTGGCCGCGACAGTCAATCCTTACCATTGACGAAGCAATGAGCACAAACCCTGGGAGTCCATCCCTCGAAAAAAGGTAAATAAAAATAAAATAATAAAGACCACTCCCCTCCGTAGCGAGGGAGAAAAACGGAGGGAACTCTCCTCGGCTCCATCTTCTACCAGCGCAAACATAGTACGGGCTGCCAAGGTCTGACACCCCCCGACAACCCCTCCCGGGCACACAAGGACATGTCGGACTAGCCTGGGACCCTATAGTGAGTGAAATTCCCGTGGAACCCTTATAGAAGGCGTAAGAATAAAAGGTAGAAATGTAAAGCACGAGAAAAAAGACGCCACATAGGGCCAAACTAACCCCTGGCTAGGGACAGATGGAAGATAAGGGCTAGAAGATCACGGACAAAGCCTGGAGCCTGGCGGCAGAGTAGGTTAAAAAAAAGAAAATAATAAGCTGATCGGTGCATGCAGATCCCTCCCCCTCGATATAAAAGAGGGAGAAGAAGAGAAAAGGGGACAACCCTAGAAAAAGAGACTCCACAACAAAGAAAAAAGAGGAACAAAGAAGAGCAACCCGGTGGTGCAACGCCACCACAGTTAGGCACAACGACCAACTTGCCATCGATGGTTCCGGCCAACGCTTTCGTCCAATCGGTTCCTCAGCCGATTAAGTCAGTGAGGGTTCCTCAATATCAAGGGCCGATCCTGCATAGGGTAGTCCCATACACCGAACCCTTTGTTCCTATACACAATTCACCGGCCGTAATGAGAGATGATCACAACCAATCACTTCAATATCAGCCGGTTCCGTCTAGCCGACCGCCCGAGTTTACACTCGGGGGGCAGGATTCCAGTTACCACAATTGACAAAACTCTAACGCCCAGTCGGCCCGAGCTAGCCGACCACCCGAGCTTGCACTCGGGGGCAGGATGCCAGTTACCTCAATTGGCAAAACCCCAATGCTGCGTTAGCTGATAACGTTAATTGGGCTGACCAGATTTTCGCTGTTTTGAGAGATCAATTCGGCCTACAACCCAAAGGCAATGTAATCGGCTATAGGAAGCCGTACCCAGATTACATAGATCGGATGGCCTATCCGCACAATTATGGAATCCCTGATTTCGCAAAATTCTCGGGAGATGATTCTATCACCACCCTTGAACACATCGGACGATTCATTGCCCAATGCGGCAAAGCTGCCCAGTCCGACGGCCTAAAAATTAGATTATTTCTTTATCTTTGTCAGGGACTGCTTTTACAAGGTTTACAAACCTACCCCAAATTCGATCCACTTTTGGAACGATTTGGAAAGCCGATTCCATGAGTATTTCTTCTCTGGTAGCTCTGAGCTTAGAATTTCAGACCTGAGTTCAGCCCGACAGAAGTTCAGCGAGCCTGTTTCAGAGTATGTCAGAAGATTTAGAGATGTGCAAAATCGGTGCTTCAGTGTCACACTTCCTGATGACCAATTAGCCAATTTGGCTTTCCAAGGGTTAATTCCCCTATTAAAAGAAAATTTCAGCGGACAAGAATTCGCTGATTTAAGTCACCTCTTGCACCGAGTATCGGCTCAAGAAAGTCGTTTCTCCAATAATAATGGCTTCCAAGATGAATGCAAGAGCAATGGAGACAATATACAATCGGCTATAGAAAATAGTCGATTACAATTTTCGGAAGAGCCGACGATGCAGCTGAATGCCAATCCTTTTCCTATCAACATGATCCAGTGCTCACGCAAAGGAAAAGAACCGATGGGCGAAGATAATAAGCCGACTCGGCGAGTCGATATTCAAGCAGGCGTCCAGGGCGAGATGATAAAAATAACGATCGGCTCAATGCAAATAGAAACCGATCAGGACGGTCGGAACTCTAGGACCATCAAGCCAAAGGGAGAATTGCAAGTTGGGAAATGGTATAAGGCTGAGAGGCCTTCATCAAAAAGAGCAGCAACCAAGCCTAAACCAACATTCTCTCATCTACTAGAAAAAGTACGAGAGAATAAGCCATCAACAAAAACAGCGTCCTCATCGGCTAGATAACTTATATCGGCCAAATAACGAGGAAGAAGCCCATTGGCAATGTCCCTTTTGGCAGTTCTATTGGGAAAGAAGAATAGCATTGCCGACAGCGCGATCTTGTCCAATGCAGCACCTCGAAGGGAATTGGCCAAGGCGATCGGTTAAGGACAGATTATCCAGACCGATGCACAGTCGATCAAGACCGGAGAATAAGAAGCCGATTCATGAAAGGCTATCAACGTCGAATCAAAGCGAGTCCTCCGAAGCCCCAATTCTCCGGAATCTGACGGCGCTCCCAAGTCTTCGGAATCCAGCGGCGAAACCAGCAATCTGGCCGAAAAAATCCGAAAGCCAATTGAACCCAAGCCGAGATGGTGCCCCTCTGGTCTTAGCCGATCACAGCGCAGACGGCTCCAACACTTAAGGACACAGGAAATGAAGGAAGCTGACACGATTTTTGGAAGACAACAAGTTATCTTCCAAAAATGGGGGGCATATGTTTGCACCAAAATTTGGCAAGGCTGATCTTATGGAGATCAGTTTTGATAAGGGATATGTCGGTTATAGCAAGTTGATACCGTTTCGGATTGGAGGGCCGCGATTCAAAGGAAACTGAGTCCGATACGGGTAGGATAAGGGATTGAGTCGGATACGATCGGACTTAATATGGTAAGTAGAGATTGAGGCTGATACGGGTGATTGAAGAAACCGAGAAGGATACGTTCAGGCCGAGTGCTATATAAGAGGACCAGAGGCGAGAAGGAAAAGACGCCTAGAGCCAATCAACCAACTCGCATCTACTTTATTTTCTGTCAACTAGGAGTAGCCACTTTAGTTTGTAATCTTTCATTTGTAATACTCTTTGATCAATCAAGTTGCGCATTGCCAGTTATTGATCATTGTTGTTTTACGCCATACTTGGGTTCGTCTTTTCTCCGATTTTGTTGCGTATCGCCTTCTTCGGGAAGAAACGTCCTATTTACACTCATCTGGTCAATCTCATCGGATTGTTTAGATTTATCGTTCGGCTATCTGCGTTGGCTTATATTGGCCGGTAAAGATTCAAGTTTTACCAGATTTCTAGATCGGTTCTTCCAGCCAATCCATCAACGTATTCTCTGGCCGATTGTATCGCCGGATTTCTAGATCGGATCCTCTAGCCGATCTGTTGACGTATCCTCTTGCCGATTACAGGATCAAATCGGCTGGCACGCTCAAACCCGGTGTTTGTCTGGTGTGTTTGAGGCTGAGAACCCTGCTTCAAGTTTTTAGCGTGAACATGTATATTGTTTGTTTTCCCTTCATAAAGTACCACCACCATTCAAAATAGAACTACTGATACAAACCACCGGCATCGTTGGCCTGAAGAGGCGGGTATGAAATGAACCAATATATGTAATCCGTGTAAGGCTGGTATGGATTTAATACCAGCAATCTCCCGTACCTGGCTAAAAGATTGGTAAAACATATGAAGCTACTACTATTCCCGGTATACAAATATTTGCCTGCACTAAGTGATTAGCTAGTAATTCAACAGTGCGGGCATATCTGTCTTGATGGACTAACCTCGCAAGTGAACTCGAGTGCTAATTAATTGACAACACAATCACCGTCGTCTGTAGAAAAAAAAATCCTAGGGGAAGCTAGCCCTCACACGAATGGAAAAAATAAAAGTGACCGTGCGTGTTGTTCTTAATGGGCCGTTACATAAACTACGAATGAGAATGCACATGTCTCCAGAGCGTAGGTACATACTATCCCATTAAAAACGTATGCATGTATATATACTTATTTTTAGTAAAGTTGAGCATATGCGAGCGAACGACTCCGCGCTCTTGCCAACGTGAGCTGCGCTCAGTTCCCCTGGCCGTCTTGTTAAGGCACGATGATATTGCGGAGCTACTGTATGCAAAGGGCAACCAGCGATCCTATTCTGGACCAGATGGGCTGCATGTCAACACTTTTAGGGGGCGAAATTGAGTGCTGGACTATTTTGTACTTCTATGAATATTAATACTAGACAGTTGTATTTTTTTACAATAGGTTGCCACTTGTGACACTTCAATTTTCATGTCACTACTACATATCTGGCCTTCCATACCGGTTCATCAGTACTGGTTATGCATGAACCGGGACTGACCTTTACATCAGTCCCGGTTCAACGGTCTACAGGTCCGGGGGGATCATTAGTACCGGCCAAAAACACCAACCGGTGCTAAGCACCCTCCTCGACTCTGTGCTGCTTAGTACGGGTTGGTGTAACTAACCGGTACTAATGTTATAACATCAGTACCGGTTGGTGTTTGTGACCGGTACCAATGATCCACGCTTCGTCTCCCCCCCCCCCTCGATTGTACTTCTATGAATATTAATACTAGACTGTTGTATTTTTTTACAATAGGTTGCCACTTGTGACACTTCAATTTTCATGTCACTACTACATATCTGGCCTTTCATACCGGCTCATCAGTACCGGTTATGCATGAACCGAGACTGACATTTACATCAATCCTGGTTCAACGGTCTACAGGTCCGGGGGGAACATTAGTACCGGCCAAAAACACCAACCGGTGCTAAGCACCCTCCTCGGCTCTGTGCTGCTTAGTATGGGTTGGTGTAACCAACCGGTACTGATGTTATAACATCAGTACCGGTTGGTGTTTGTGACCGGCACTAATGATCCACGCTTCGTCTCCTGCGCCCCCCCTCGATCCCGGCCGCGTGCCTTTACGATGTGAAAACTCTTAATTCGTGTTCATCTGATCGAATTCTTGGTTTTTCGATCCAGCCACCTATAAAGCCATCGATTGAGTGAGGGAGACGTACATCAGATCGAGTCATTTTGTTTGCCCAATTAACAGTGGCAGTTGATCCTTCTCCTTCTTCTCCATCTGGCGCGCCATCACCACCTCCAGAGGAGGAGCGGGAGAAGGAGGTGGTGGAGGAGAAGCGAGAGGAGGGGGAGGATGAGGACAATGATGATGATGAGGAGGAGGAGGAGGAGGACGACAGCCCCCCGCCTGAGGACGATGACGATACCCCCCCCCACCCCGGCAGCGACGACGAGTGGTGGTATCAGTGATCATGCCACCCACCACCCGCGCGCCGCGCCACCGCTATATATATATTGTAATTAATATATTGTTATGTTATGAATTATTGTAATTAATATAATATTTTATGGTCTATTATAATGTTTTACCTCCCACTTCTTGAATCTCCAGCACCTCAACCGTTAAATTCAAATATTCAAAAAAATTATGAAACGTTAAAAAAAACGTTAAAAAAATTATGCCATAATAAGAAAATTGTTCAAAAAAAAATGGCTTCGAGAAACATTCAATTGTACAGTGAAAATTAGGATAAAATCGGTGAAAATCGAAAGAAAAATTATGCCACAATGAGAAAATCATTCAAAAATTATGTCAACTAGAGGTTCAACGGTTACAAGGCACATCAATACCGGTTGATAAAATCAACCGATACTGAGTCCCCCATAGGCCGTTACCCTTAAGGACATCAGTACCAGTTCGGGCGACGAACCGGTACTATCTATCGGTTCGACGGCTACAGGGCTGTGGGGGATATCAGTACTGGTTGAACGAACCAACCGGTACTAATTGTCTAACATCAGGGCTGGTTGGTACGTTGAACCGGTACTGATGTCAGACCAATTTAAACCTCTTCGTCCTCCTGCTCTCTGCCAGAGCAAGAACAGTTCATCGCGCGAGAAAAACAGGAGCTTCGGCCAAGAGCTTCAAGGGAGGGGAGGTGCTGCCAAAATTTCAAGTTTTTGATCATTTTACTCACAACCAAGGTAACTAAGGTTAGTAACATCACTCCTCACTACATTTGGTCTTAAATGGAACCTCTTCTTTGCTTGAATCATGAAGAAAATTTGATTCCCCCCCCCCATAATCGATGAAAGATTATCTTTTCAAGTAGGATAAAAAACTTGTTGTGTAAGCTTAGAATTTACTTGGATTATAATATAGCTCGCATTTAAGGTGTGGATCTAACTCAAATTTACGTTTTAGTTTCATCGATCGATGAAGGATGAGGTTTGGTTGCACGTAGTTGGGGAAATTAAGAATGGTGCATGAAAATCATGGAGTTTGGGATCTTCAAATGGCAATAGTTATGTGAAAAAGAATAAATTTAAATTCGTTTAATAATTAAAATAATATCAGAAATATAAATGGTTTTACAGAAAATATAAATCAGTTTTGTTTTTTTGATGTTGATGTAGAAAACAACATGTTTTTGTGATTGGAGGGGCTAATTCTACGTTTAACCATTTGGTGGAGATATAACACTTTGCACACCATTTTTGGCTTGAGCACCTAATCGACATGAAAATATGAATTTTGAGAAATGTTCAAAAATTCATTATTAAAAAATGAGCTAATAGCTGCCTTGATGTAACATAATATAGATGGACCAGCGATGGATGTACACGAACCGACGCGCCCCAGAGTTCTTGCAGGGTTTGCAAGGTTTTCTTCGTGCGGCCGATGCATACACGAAGTCACGCTACATATGTTGTCCATGCATAGACTGCAAGAATGAGAAGGAGTGGCCAAAATCCAGCCACCTTCACTTTCATTTGCTCTCAAGAGGTTTCATGCCAAACTATACCTGTTGGACCAAGCACGGTGAAGAAGAGACTATACGGGAAGATGGTGAAGAAGAAGAGGGGGACAATAATATACCAGATGCTGTCCAACACCGTTCGTTCGAAGATACATTGGGGGAGTTTGACGATGATGACCTAGACCAGATGTTGCTTGATGGAGAGGGAGAATACACCGATGAAAGACATTACAAAAAGTTACAGCGCCTGCGAGAGGACCACAAAACACTACTGTACCCAAACTGCCGACAGGGCCAAAAAAAATTGCGTACCACACTAGAACTGATGCAATGGAAGGCGACCAATGGATTGTCTGATAAGGGATTCGACAAGTTGTTATGCCTCATAAAGAAGTTGCTTCCAGATGGTAACACGCTGCCTGAAACTACGTACGACGCCAAGCAAGTTGTCTGCCCTCTAGGGTTGGAGGTACAGAAGATACATGCATGCCGTAATGATTGTATCGTTTATCGCAATGAATGCGAGGATTTGGAAGCTTGTTCGGTGTGCAAAACTTCGCGGTATAAGACCAAGCGTGATGACCCAGGTGAGGAAGATGGGCAGCGTAAGAAGAAGAGACCACTGGCTAAGGTGGTGTAATATTTCCCTATAATCCCGCTGTTGAAGCGTTTATTTGCGAACAAAGCGCATACCCAGATGATGCGCTGGCACAAAAAAGATCGTAAGAACGATGGAAGGCTAAGGCACCCCGCTGATGGCTCTCAGTGGAGGAAAGTCGATAGAAAGTACTCGGACTTTGCTGAGGATGCGAGGAACATAAGGTTTGGGTTGAGTACGGATGGGATGAACCCGTTCGGCGAGATGAGCAGCAGTCACAGCACTTGGCCCGTGACTCCATGTATCTACAACCTTCCTACTTGGCTATGTATGAAGCGAAAGTACATTATCATGTCGTTGCTTATCCAAGGGCCGAAGCAACCTGGAAATGACATCGACGTGTACCTCAAACCGTTGGTTGAAGATCTGCTAACGCTGTGGAACGATGGTGTACGTGTGTGGGATGAGTACAAAAGAGAGTATTTCACCTTACGTCCATTGCTATTCATAACCGTCAACGACTGGCCTGCACTTGGTAACCTGTCTGGCCTATCTATCAAAGGATATAAAGC
Organism: Rhipidocladum racemiflorum; assembly: GCA_036346355.1. Lineage (NCBI taxonomy): Eukaryota > Viridiplantae > Streptophyta > Magnoliopsida > Poales > Poaceae > Rhipidocladum > Rhipidocladum racemiflorum. Next base: position 27,382,322 of record CM070586.1, read on the forward strand.
CTGCATCTAGTGCTTAGAGGATACGGATAGCAAGTATCTGAAAAACTCACGAAAAGTCGTGTACATGGGCCACCGTAGGTTGCTCCATATGAAGCACCCGTTACGAAGGAAGGGTGAGAATTTCGATGGGACAGAAGAGAAATGAAAGAAGCCCATGCATCACAATGGGACACTTGTATTTTCTCTGGTAAAGGATCTGAAAATAGTATTTGGAAAGGGTCCTGGTAGCAAATCTGTCCCGACTGAACAAGATCATACGAAGCCTATTTGGAAGAAGAAATAAATATTTTAGGACTTACTGTACTGGAAAGACTTAGAGGTCCACCACTCATTGGACTTCATGCATATCACGAAGAATGTCTGCGTGAACCTGCTAGGCTTTCTAGATATGTACGGCAAAACAAAAGATACACTTCAAGCACGAAAGGACCTGCTTCTACTGGGACTCAGGAACGACCTACAACCAGAAAAGAGAGTGAAAGGACAACATTACCTCCAACCCGCGAGCTACACTCTGAGCAAGGAAGAGAAAAAAAACATGATTAAGTTCTTGAGCAGCATGAAGGTCCCTTTTGGATACTCCTCGAACATAAAGAGACTCATAAATACAGAAGAAAATAAAATCATACCCCTGAAATCCCATGATTATCACATGTTAATGACACAGCTGCTCCCAGTGATGGCGAGAGGTATTTTGCTGGACTGGGTACGAGGGACAATCATAAAGTTGTTCTTGTTCTTCAACGCAGTGTCGCAGAAGGTCATCGAGCCGAATAACGTATCTCAGCTACAGCATGATGTGGTCGATAGTATGGTCAGCCTTGAGATGATCTTCCCTCCGTCCTTCTTTGATATTATGGTCCATCTCATGGTCCACGTTGTCAAAGAGATAGTAATTCTCGGGCCCGTTTTCCTGCATAGTATGTTCCCATTCGAGAGGTACATGGGTGTCCTAAAGAAGTATGTTCGCAACCGGTCTCGTCTAGAAGGCTGCATTGCATAGGGTGTTGGCACAGAGGAGGTGATTGAATTATGTGTCAATTACATTGATGATCTGAATCCGATTGGCATCCCTTATCACGCCATGAGGGGAGGCTACGGGGAAAAGGGACTCTAGGGAGAAAAGAATTCTTTAGCGACGATCTACTTTCATTTAAACAAGCACATTTCACAGTCTTGAAACAAGCAACTGTAGTGGCTCAGTATATCCATGATCATGAGATGATTCTGCGCGACCAATACCTAGAGGAGTCAGAAAAGTGGATCGCACTAGAGCAAATGGATAGTTTCGGTGGTTTTTTTACAAAATCAGCTGATAGGTAACCAGACAGATAATGAACAGTTGAAACTCTTGGCTCGGGGACCATCCACTACAATCATATCATTCCATGGGTATGAGATAAATGGGTACACATTTTACACGACTGCCTAGGATAAGAAGAGCACCAACCAAAACAACGGCGTTCATATAGTTGCCTTTGACAAAAATGGAAAGATGGACACCTACTATGGTTGCATAGAGGAGATCTGGGAGCTCGAGTATGGACCTTTAAAAGTCCCTCTGTTTCGGTGCCAATGGGTGAAACTGACAGCTGTTGAGATCGACGAGTACAGTATGACAACCGTGGACCTCAAGCAAGTGGCCTATAGGGATGAACCATTCGTGCTCGCCAATGATGTGGCACATGTATTCTATGTGATGGACATGAATATCAAACCGAAAAAGCAGAAGGACAAGCATCCTAAAAGCAAGAAGCAGAAGGTGGAGACTATCAGCAGCGAACAGCCAAGGCGCCATGTGGTTCTTCTAGGAAAAATAAGGATTGTTGGAGTTGAAGGCGTCACAGATGAAGAAGAGTACAATCAATTTAACGAGCTACCTCCTTTTATGGTGGACATAGACATAAGTGTCTTGAATGATATAGAAGAATCTCCATATGTACGACACAATCATAACGAAGGATCACTTGTAAAAACATAGTATGTTAGCAAATAAGTCCAACCGTGTTGTATAAACCCGTATATGAATTATGAATATGGTTATTATACTAATCTCTCTCTCTCTCTCTCTCTAGCTAATATAAACTCGTGTATGGATTAATGCAATTTATAGGGTTTGTCAATAATCTGAATCTACTAATTACGAAGAAAAGAGAAAGCAATCCAAAATTAACAACATCTAGCATGAGGTCTTTAGTCCAAGGCTACCAAGATCAGAGTCCTCGTAGAGTCGTACTGTTACAAATCTATCGAATATTTAGCAATGCTACAAGCCATATTAGTTACTCACAACATTAGATCGAATCTATAACCACATGGATGTATTAAGCCGCTACTAGCTTTAGTAGAGACTTCTAAGTTGGGCCGATGCAAAAGTGTGACCATAAGATGTTCCCAGCTAGCATGGTAAAATATGACACATAACTAGATAACTTGAAGGTAAACGAACTAGTTTAGTAGTTTTACACCCAAAAGAGAGCAACATAAAGCAATATAAGCCTTGGATATCAACGAGAGCACCAGTTATCAGGCATGCATGGTGAAGGAGACGGAGCCAGAAACACCGACAGGACATTGCCGCCGTTATTATAAAATAATACTTACTTTTACTTGATATAAAAATTTAATTACAAACAAAGAAAACCCGCAAAAAGAAGTAAAAGAATTATTAAGAATTAAACACTCATCCAACAAATCTGAAATTTTTATTCAAGGTATAGTATATTTTATAAAACCCATTATAAATTTATGAGAAATTTACAAATCAATTTATGTCCTCAAATTAATTAATTACAGTAATGGAAATTTTAAAAAATCCTGCTTGTACTGGGTCATAACACCAACCGGTACTGATAGCCCCTAGGGTAACAAGTACACAAGGGCAGCAGTACCAAATCATAACACCAACCGGTACTAATAGTCCGTAGGGCAAAAATATTTGGCGGTCATTTTGGCGGGTGGGATTCAGCCCCGGTTGAAGTCACCAACCGGTACTGATAGTGTCTATAAGTACCGGTTGGTAATACGACTCGGTACTAATTCCCCTAGGGCAACCAGCATTTGGCGGGGAGGGGAATCAGTCCCGGTTGAATTCACCAACCGGTACTGATGTCTACTATCAGTACCGGTAGGTAATATGACCCGGTACTAATTCCCCCTCGTATTAAAAGTGGATAGGTCTAACTCTTGTCTTTCTCGCCACTGCCGCCTCCAAGTCTACAACTCGAGCCGTCCACTCCTCCGATGACTCCGTCGTCCACGCCGTCTGCACCGTCCTCACCCCCGCCGTCCGCGCCTCCGACGACTCCGCCGTCCACGCCGTCAGCGCCGTGCGCACCCCCGCCGTCCGCGCAGTCCTTCGACAACCCCGGCCGGCGTCCGCGTCGTCCTCCGACGACCCGCCATCTGCCGTCCGCACCCCCGACGTCGCATCCTCGGCCAGCTTCCTCCACACCGGCGCCGCATCCTCCTCTCCGACGCCGCGCGCCCTCGGTGAGCCCTCTCCGGCGCCTAGTTACAATGCTTACTGTTTAAGTGGATTATGTGGATGCATATTTACTATGGATGCTTACTGATTATGTGGATGTTTACTGTGGATTATGTGGATGTTGATTATTAATGTCGATGGACAATGATGCTGATTATGCTGATTATGTGGATGTTTACTGTGGATTATGTGAAATGTTGATTATGGATGTTGATTATGCTGATTATATATGTAAATTTGAAATGTGTAAGTATATGTGAAATTTGAAATGTGTAAGTATATGTAAATTTGACTTGTGTAAATTTGAAATGTGTAAGTATATGTGAAATGTGGCTCATATAAATTTGAATTCTGAGATATATATGTATATGTGAAATGTGTAAGTATGTTGATAGTATACTCGTCGTTGCCGCCCGTCTTCCTCTATCCACTCTTTCCCACCACCCTTCGAGTCGTTGCCACGCTTGACCTGTCCTCCTCTATCCCCAGCACCCTCTCTGTCTCCCCTCTCTCGCTCCCTCTCTGTCTCCCCCCTGTCTCGATCCCTCTCTGTCAACGCTTGTGTGGCTTGTTGCTTGTGGGTTATGGTCCGAGAACTTATGTCCATGGGTGGTTCATTCCAATTGGATGTACTAATTACCATGGGTACTATGTCTATGTTATTTATCTAATTGTGCGCTTAACTGCTTAGTTGTTTGGTTCTTTACATCCTACATATCTACTATAATTCATAATTGTATTCATTTCGATTGGATGCCAAATTTCGTATGTAAAGTCAAAATTTGAATTCTAATATGTGTAAGTATATGTTATCTATGTAATTATATGTTAAATGTGTAAGTATACTTTTGTTGATCTTTTTTCGTTAATTTTTAGTGCCCTTTTCTAGCCTAAGAAATAACGATGGCGGACGAAGGATTTGATGGAGAGGAGTTTATGAGGAATTTGATTGCGGGAGATGATCTTGTAGAGGCGGAGGGTCGTGAACCCGCCGAGTCCGCTAAAGCCGCCACGGTAATTAGTACGAATGCGTATATGCTGGTTCCACTATCATGCTAAGTCAACATTCTAACTCATTCATCATTGTACCATATTTTCAGACTAGTCAATCGAGTAGGCCATCACGTCACCGAGGTCCAAGCAAGAAGTCGAAGGCCAGACACATTATTACTGTAGTCGGTGATAACGGACAACCTATTGAACCCGAGGGGGTTATTCGACTGTTCAATTCGGTATGCGGCTTCCACGTCAGGGACCACGTGCCAATTAGTATCGTAAAATGGGAGAATGTCCCTGAAGATACAAAGAATATGATCTGGACCGATTTGAAGGAGACATTCACCTTCCCCGAAGGGACCGAAGAGAAGGTGAAGAGTTACGCGTTGAAGAAGATGTCCATCGCATGCCAGACATATAAAAAGAAGTTAACCATGGAATATATCAAGAAGGACCTAACACCCAACTTCAACAAGCACCCAAAGTTGCAGGATCACTGGGATGCGTTTGTCAACTATAAGAATTCGGAAGAAGGTCGAAGTTTGACCGAAAAAAACATTCAGAATGCACAGAAGAAGCAATATCACCACCGCCTTGGCCCTGGTGGTTACCGTCGGGCGATGCCCAAATGGGAGAAGAGGGAACAGGGATTGCTTGTGAAGGGTGTCACGCCGGCGACTTTGGAATGGCCAGACAGAGCGAAGAGTTGGTTTTATGCTCACGGCAGTGCACTTGACGATGATGAAAACCCGGTGTTCGAGAATGTGCTGACATATGTCGCCAGTAGACTTCTACAGTCGATCGAGGACTATTCCCAGGGCACCTTTGTGGCAAACAGGGAGAACAATGAGCTAACAAGGGCCCTACAAAACTCGAAGCACCCTGGACGCACACGAGGCGTTGGCGTTGTTCCATGGAAGATTGGTTTTGCTAAGGATGCCGAGACCTACAGGAGTCGGGAGAGAAGCAAGTCCCGATAGGCACAGCGGATGCAAATGCTAGAAGAACGCATGAATCAAATGGTTCAAGAACATATGAATCAAACACAAGAAAGCAAAAAGGGAGAGGTCCAAAGACAGGTGCAGTTAGCCTTGAGCCAACGGGTGGATGCGAGCCAGGAACCTCCTACTAATGCAGACATCATTAGCCCCACGGGGCGGCAGAGCAGCTGCGCTTCTGGTGGGCTGCCCGAAGAGGACTTGGGCCACTGGCCTATAGATGACATCACGCAACGGACACCTTGTGAGCTACACGTCCAAGCGAAGAACATCTCCTTCATGGCAGCTCACGACATGGCTCACCAAATGGAGCCGGGGCAGGTCATCCATGGCAAGCAGATACCACCGGGCTATTCCAAGGTCTCGGTGGAGGAGGTATGCCCAGGGTGCGAGGACCTTGACCTCGACATTCCCGGAGGTGACGGAACTACAACGTTAGGAGAGGTAGTGCACACTTTCATTCTATGGCGTAAGAAGTACATCATTTTTAGAGAGACTCATAAGCGGTCCTCTCCGACACCTCCGTCACCAAAATCGTCGCCCATAAGAAGAAGCTTGTCTCCTACACCAACCCCTGCACGTGAAACTCCAACTCCAACATCGTCACCCAATAGAAGCCAGCCAGCTCATCCAACAGCTCACAAGAAGACGGGATCCACCCAAAGCAATAAGCTGGCCGCACCTTCAAAGCGGGGCGTACGATATGACGAAGGAGGAGACTGCCAAGGTAGTCAGGGCCGAGGCCACTTAGTTTTTTAAACCCAGGTCACTAGAGAAGAAGGTTCAACCTCGTACAGAAGAATTTCTAAAAGGCCTGAGGACAATTAAAGGTTTGAAAGATTCAAAGGAAAAACTTCGTGTCTCTGACTACAAGAGCACACTGGTCAAGGCAAGCAAGAAGAAGACATCATCAGCTGAGCAGAAGGCCAATGAGATGGCAAAATTCCTCGAAGAAACTGGTCTTGCCCCAGATCAAGTATAAGGCAACCAGGAGATTGAATCTGCTCAAGTCAAATGGCTATTTACACCTGGCACACCATTGATCAGGCATGAGGAGGTTGGCCAGCTGCCAACTAGGATGCACCAATTCCATGAATGGTACCTGGATGCGTTCCGGCATGGCATGGAGCTATTCTTCGTCAAGTACAAGAAAGAACATTTTTTTCATGGCGACGACGAATATTTTGTCAAATGGCGTATAATGTACAATCTATACCAGATAGACACCATCGACGTGACCATGTTGAGTTGCTAGACTCTGTAAGTTCTTATTTAATTGCAAAAATCTACTGTGCGGGCCATTTGACTATACTAACTTGCAAGCCTAACTAATTTCTTCTTATGTAGAATGGAGATACAAAGATACAGAAAGGAGGCCATTTACGACATAGGCTTCCTTGACCCTTCAGTTATTAACAACACATTTGTTACTAGCTGCCCTGTCGATACAGAGAACACATATTCAATGGGCTAATGGGTCATAAATATAAAGCAAAGATACTTCTACCCTACAACTTTGAGTACGTGTTTTCGTACCGCCTCGTTCTAACCCTTTTCCATAACATGATGTTAGAACTAATCAGTTACCTATGTTGATATATGTATGTATAGCTTTCACTGGATTCATCTCATTATCGAGCTAGATCGTGGCATGATCACAGTTATGGACTCGAGGAGGAAACCAGTTGAATGTTATCAAAACGTGATCGACATGTTCGACCGGTATTCTTGTTCTTTTCATTATCATGCTAGTTCTACTTCATTTAAAATAAATTCTAATCATGTTCAATTTGCAATCATATGTGTAGTGCATTTGCACGGTTCCGTGCCGAAATCGTCGGCGAATTCAAACAAAAATTCGCTGTTACACTTGCCTCTCGAGTACGTATGCCATCATGATATCTTTTTAGTTAGTTAACTTAATTTCCATGCATCCATTTCACGCTCTCAGCCTTTTCCAACACAGATCTTGCTACAGCAGCCGGGAAATAATTTATGCGGCTACTATGTGTGCCAATTTATGGACATCCAGACTGGAGGTCTTTGCCGCTTGCAAGATTGTAAAAAATTCACGCCGACGCATGTGACAGCAATCCAAGAATAACTCGTTGGCTGTATTTACGATGAGGTCGTAAATCCAAAAGGCGAGTTCCACGTTTCGACGAATAGGTGGGGCCCTTCGATAAAGGCTGGTGAACTATCGGAGTCGACTTTTACGGCTACCAAGAGCGACGCACGTAAACGAAGGGCCCCATAAATGTTCTGTAATTAAAACTGTAATGAATGTTAGTGATACATATTGGTTCTAATTAGAGTTGTTAATACAAGTTTTGTGATTTAATTATCATTTAATTGCGCATGATTGATTATATGTGCTTTTAATTAATTGCGCATGATTGCCTTATTGTAAGATATCACTATTTCTGCAGTTTTCCAAAACTATGAACATTATTGTGTAGAATTATCATTATTAGAATACTGATCAACTGGTTGGTGTTATGACCAGGTACAAGTGGGATTTTTAAAAAATTTCTATTACTGTAAATAATTAATATGAGGACATAAATTGATTTATAAATTTCTCATAAATTTATAATGGGTTTTATAAAATATTACCTTGAATAAAAATTTCAGATTTGTTGGATGAATGTTTAATTCATAATTATTTTAATTCTTTTTGTAGATTTTCTTTGGTTGTAATTAAATTTTTATATGAAGTAAAAGTAAGTATTATTTTATAATAACGGCGGGGATGTTCTGTCGGTGTTTTCGGCTCTGTCTTCGTCACCGTGCCTGACAACTGGTGCTCTCGTTGATATCTAAGGCCTAAATTGATGCCGTCTGTGACCCTGGATGGATTGCTTTATGTTGCTCTCTTTTGGGTGTAAAACTATTAAACTAGTTCATTTAGCTTCAAGTTATCTAGTTATGTGTCATATTTTACCATGCTAGCTGGGAATATCTTATGGCCACACTTACCGATGCAAAAGTGTGGCCATAAGATGTTCCCAGCTAGCATGGTAAAATATGACATAACTAGATAACTTGAAACTAAATGAACTAGTTTAGTAGTTTTACAGCCAAAAGAGAGCAACATAAAGCAATCCTTCAGGGTCACAGACGGCATCAATTTAGGCCTTGGATATCAACGAGAGAACCAGTTGTCAGGCACGCACGGTGACGAAGACAGAGCCGAAAACACCGACAGGACATCGCCGCCGTTATTATAAAATAATACTTACTTTTACTTGATATAAAAATTTAATTACAAACAAAGAAAATCTGTAAAAAGAAGTAAAAGAATTATGAATTAAACACTCATCCAACAAATCTGAAATTTTTATTCAATGTAATATTTTATAAAACCCATTATAAATTTATGAGAAATTTATAAATCAATTTTTGTTCTCAAATTAATTAATTACAGTAGTGGAAATTTTAAAAAACCCCACTTGTACCGTTGGAAACCTCCAATGCATCGATGATCTGTTATCGATGCGGTTGGAGCCTCCAAATCGATCGATGATCTGTTATCGAGATCGGGTGGAGCCTCCAACCGTCGCGATAATGCATTATCAATACCGGCTGGAGGATCCACCCGGTATTGACAATATCTTATTAGTACCGATTGTAGGCTCCACCCGGTACTGATTAATGGATCATCAGTACTGGTTGGAGTCTACAACCGGTACTGATAATAGATCATCACTACCGGTTTGAGGATTGAACCGGTATTGATGGACATATCAATACCGGTTCCACCAACCGGTACTGACGCCAAGTGGCATCAGTCCCGGATGGCTGGTACCGGTTCAAAAACCCGTATTGATGGTGCTTATGAACCGGTAGTTACGGCGAGATCTGTAGTAGTGTGTCTAGTTTACACCTGAGTATTTCTTGCTTAAAATCACTGAGTTTTTCACTACTTATAAACAGTCATCTATTGGATCTCATCGCTTTCCCTTCTTCCCTTGTATAACTTCCTCGTTTCCCGTGCCCCCTCCCGAAAAACACTTCAGTGCTGAACGTAAAAGCGAACTGCATCTCGATTAGGCTGTTGCAGTAGTATCATGTTTTTTGGTCGCCGCGTATTCATCACACTCTTATCTATGTATTCTCATCAAAATTGTAGGGATGGCAAAGAAGTTGGTAGAATGGAACAAGGAGCTCACCAAACAAGGAGACTGCAGGGGAAGTCCGCCTATGCACTTTGCAGCATCATGGGGGTTTCATGCTAGGATTAGAAGCTGACGGATCTTCAGCATATCAGTCCGACAACAATGGTTCATTCCCCCTACGTGTGGTAACCATGGAAAACAGTATCGGTGTAGTTCATGAATTGCTCCCAAAATGCCCCGACCGCGCCGAACTGCGAGATGAACAGGGCAGAACCTTCCTCCATGCATGTTGCTGTCCACAAGCAAAACCTTCTTATGGTTATTCCTTGCGCCTTTCAGGTACAGAGGATTCCGTCAATCCTAAATATGCAGGACAATGAAAGCAACACTGGCCTACACCTTGTTGTTGCTGTCAAGGCCGGGAACTTATGGATTTTCTGTTGTTTAATGTGGAAGAAGGAAGTTCGGTTAGATTACCAAATAACGAGGGGCAAACTGCGCGGGATATTTCAATGAGCAAGCAGCCCACGGGGGTTTTATTTTGGTTGGTACGTAATTACATCTAAACCATGTTTGTTTAGGCTTTTTGATTGAGAAATTTTACAATGCATTATGCTGGTAGTATATAATAGGTAGTAGAAATCAAATCTAATAATTGATTTGTTGAGAGAATTCTACTACTCTATTACCTGAGGAAACATAAATCAATAGTAGTTAATATGATGCATTGGATCGAAAGGAATGAGTGGCATATATTGACTTTAGTGTAACGTAAAAGAGCTCTTTTCTTCATATTAAAAGCTGTTAGTAGTGATCTCAATTAACCTAACTGAATCCGAAAATTTTGGATCTAACCACTACTTGCGCTTTAATCGGGAGCGTGCTATATATGGTTTGGTATTGGTCCCGGTTGCTGGCGCTAGAAAAAGAAGAGGGCTAGATCTTTCTCTCCCTTTACACCCCCACCGATTTGGGTTTCGGCGCAAGGCAACTGAAGGCTACTGCCATCACCGTAAGGATCACGGTGACCCTCATCCTCACGCTCACTGCTTCATCGAGCAAGAACATCACCGAGCAATCTCCTAATGGCATCTGCCTCACCGCGTTAGTTCTAATGACTTTATTCTGCATTAATCTTGTGATCATGACCTAGGCTAGATTAAAGATCAAGACTTAGTCCTTAGATTATTGCTAACATTTGGTATCAGAGCGAATCTAGCCTTAGCTTGATCCTATTAGTCTCGGTTTAGTTCCTTTGGTCCAGATTAGCTCGGTCATGGCTCGGATTAATCTTGAATTGGTTCAGTTTAGGGTTCAATTAACCTCGGATAGCATTAAGAAGGAGGGGATAAGATCAATCGAACCCTAATTCGGTAAAAACCCCAAAATCCCCAATCGGATCTGAGCCCTAGGATTGAAATCCCGAAACCATAAAACCCCAAATCCCAAATCAATAAAGCTATCTAGCAGCTCTAAAGGGGTTTCGGGCTTACCAGTGCTCGCCTTTGACCAATCCGAGGGCGACGCCGTCTCCGCGTCGCGCGTGCGCCACCATGCTTTCCCCGCGTTTGCTCGATGTCGGCCGCTCCGAGCGCCGCACGCACTCGAGCATGTTTATGGCCGCCTCGCCGGATCAGCGCACGCTGTCGTCGCCCACGCATGTCGTCGTTGGCGCCGCTCCGCTCAAGCGATCGCTCGGTTCCCGTCGTCGCCGCTTCGTGTCTTTTTCGGATCGAGAGGACGAAATGGAATTAGGTTTAGAGTTTTCCAGCCGTACGCGTTTTTTTTTCTGCGGCTTGCTCCATCCGTTTCGATCTCAGCCGTTCACTTGATCCGACGGCTGGTCTTTTCCTCGCGCGGGCCGAACGCGTTGATGGGCCGCGTGGCCACGTTTTGGGCCGAGCATGTCGCGAACGCACGTCTGTGCGTTGCTGGGCCAAGCCTGCGTTTAGGCCGCGCCAGCATCTGGGCTGGCGGTACAAGGCCCTCACTGTTTAAGCAATTTACTGTTTTGGTTCAATTTCTGCTTAGCTCATTACTTTTTGAAACTTTATGTAATGAATATTATTTAATTATTTCCTGGGCTCTATTACTGTTTAATTTTGTGGCTAATTTTCTGGATATTAATATTTAGATTAATTTTATGATTAACTTTATTGAGCAAATTAATTTAATGTGACAGTTATTTTCATGATTATTGTCTCTGATTAATATGGAACCAACGGGAAATATTGATTAGAGATTTAATAATGTTTTGGGATTAATTTGTGATCATAGTTATATTCTGACCAAAGTTGATTATAACTGTGTATCATACCTATTTAATTAAAACTGGGATTACGTTATAACCATGATCATATTCTGACCAACGTTGTTTATGACCATGCGTTACCCATAAGTTAATTTAGTTCTTTTTCCTGTCATTAGCATGTTATTAATCAGACCAACGTAGGGTTAATTTCATGCAAGACATTTATTTTCTCCAATGTTTACTGATTATATTTTATTTTCTTGATTCAGCCATGGACAACACTAATTTTGCCGCTTACTTGAACGGCATTGAGCAGCTGTTAGGGGTGAACTTTCCTTCTTGGAAGGAAAAAGTTCAGATTGCCCTTGGTATTATGGATCTGGACTATGCATTACGTGAGGACGCTCCCGTAGCTCCTTCAGCTGATGATGAGAGTTTCGCTGAGAAAAAGAAACTCTATGACTCAATAGCAGAAAAGTGGGAGCGGTCCAATCGCATGTCCTTAATGATCATAAAGAGCACCATATCTGTTGCGATAAGGGGAGCAATCCCTGATTCCGACAACGTTAAGAAGTACTTGGCCTTAGTCGAGGAGCAATTTAAGGGTTCCTCAAAAGTTTGTGTCAGTACTTTGATCATGAAGATGCTCACGAGTAAGTTTGATGGCTCTAGTAGCGTCCGTGAGCATATCATGATGATGAATGATATGGCTGCAAAACTCAAGGGCATGGACATGGCCATTTCTGATGGGTTCCTGGTCCACTTTATTATAACCTCTCTCCCTCCCGAGTATAATGCATTCAAAATTAATTATAATACTCAGAAGGAGCAGTGGACCATGAGCGAGTTGATCGCTATGTGTGTCCAAGAAGAAGAGAGGCTTAAGGCTGAAAGAAAGGATCAGGTTTTCCATGTTGGCCATGGGAAAAGAAAATTCCAAGGGGAGGCTAAGTCCAAAAAGAAGCTGCATTTCTCTCCTAAGGCTGAGTCAAGCAAGCCAAAGCAAAAGGAGAAGGTCACTGCTGCATCTACTTCGATGGGCCCATATGTCGTTTTTGCAAAACCAGTGGGCACATTCAGAAGGACTGTGCAGGCTTTATGAAATGGCTTGCTAAAAAGGGTAATGATGAAATTTTCTTTATTGATGAATCACTTTATGCTAATGATTCTCCTAATACCTGGTGGATTGACTCAGGTGCCACTGTGCACGTTTCCAATTCATTACAGGGATTCCTTACCGTGAAGACGGTAAGAAAGGGGGAGCGAAGCCTTAGAATTGCTGATGGAAAGGAGGCTGAAGTTGAAACCGTTGGCACACTATCATTAGTATTAGATAGTGGCTTCACCCTTCTTTTGAATAATGTCATTTATGTTCCTATTGTAAGAAGAAACCTCATTTCAGTTTCTTTATTAGATGATGATGGATACACTTGTATCTTTGGGAACAATAAATGCATTGTAAACTTTAATTCTAATAATGTTGGTCTTGCAACTCGACGAGACAGACTTTATATGCTTCATCTCTCTAATTCTCCTGTATCGATGAATGTGTGTGATGCCACCAATAAGCGAAAGAGAAGTCTAGGTGATAAGACTTCATCGAAATTGTGGCACTGTCGTTTAGGCCACATTTCGAAGGGGAGAATGGAACGTCTCATTAAGGAAGAGATACTCCAACCTCTCGACTTCTCTGACTCAGATCATTGTATTGATTGCATTAAAGGGAAATATGTAAAACAGATTAAGAAAGGAACCACACGAAGCACAGGAGTTTTAGAATTAATCCACACTGACATATGTGGACCTTTTCCTGTGACTTCGGTTGATGGGTATAACTCCTTTATCACGTTCACTGGCGATTTCTCCCGTTAAGCTTATATTTTCCCCATTCGCGATCGATCTGAATCACTCGATAAATTCAAAATCTTTAAGGCTGAAGTAGAAAATCAGCTTAACTTAAAGATTAAAGTAGTGAGATCAGATCGTAGAGGCGAATATTATGGGAGACATGCTCCTTATGGACAAGTTCCCAGTCCATTCGCTAAGTTCCTTTTAGAAAATGGCATAGTAGCACAATATTCCACACCTGGTGAACCTCAGCAAAATGGAGTAGCAGAAAGGCGCAATCGCACTCTTATGGATATAGTGCGTAGCATGATGAGTTACTCCAGTTTGTCAGTTAGTCTATGGATGGAGGCATTAAAGACAGCCGCACACATATTAAATCGGGTTCCCAGTAAATCAGTCCCTAAGACCCCTTATGAATTATGGACTGGAAGAAAACCGAGTTTAAAGTATTTGCGTGTGTGGGTTGTCCTGCTGAAGCTAAAGTCTTTAATCCACATCTTGAAAAATTGGATCCTAAGACAATAAGTTGCCATTTTATTGGATATCCTGAAAGGTCTAAGGGATATCGATTTTATTGTCCAAATCATATCACTAAGTTTGTGGAAACCCGTCATGCTGTATTCTTAGAGAATGATGAAATCAATGAGAGCTCAGAGGCTAGGAAAATAGATCTTGAGGAGGTTCGGACTTATGTACCATTGCCGATAATCCAAGAGACTATTGTTCCTTTACCTGATATAGTTGTACATCCAGCTGAGAATCCTGGAGCTGAGCCCCCATCTGAGAATTCAGATTTCAACAGTACAGCACCTAATGATGAGCCTCAATTGCCTTCTGTGATAGCTAATGAACCACTAAGGAGATCACAGCGGGAAAGAAGATCAGCCATCCCTAATGATTATGTTGTATACATGAATGAAGATGTATGCGACATAGGGAAGGTAGATGATCCTACATCATTTAAGGAGGCTATGATGACTAAAGATTCATCCAAGTGGCTTGAGGCCATGCAGGATGAAATAAAGTATATGAGCATTAATGACGTCTGGGATCTGGTAGAAATTCCTGATGGAGTCAAAAAGGTAGGCTGTAGATGGGTCTACAAAACTAAGCATGACTCTAAAGGAAATGTCGAAAGATTCAAGGCAAGGCTTGTAGCAAAAGGGTTTACACAAAGAGAAGTGATAGATTATATTGACACTTTCTCTCCTGTCTCGAAGAAATATTCGCTAAGAATTGTCATGGCGTTTGTTGCTCATTATGATTTAGAGCTACATCAGATGGATGTTAAAACTGCTTTCCTTAATGGTGCCTTGCATGAGGATGTTTTCATGGCTCAACCGGAAGGTTTTGTCATGGAAGGCAAGGAACATATGGGATGCAGACTTAAGAAATCTATCTATGGACTAAAGCAGGCGTCTAGACAATGGTATCTTAAGTTCGATGAGACCATAAGAAATTTCGGTTTCAAAGAAAGTAATGTGGACAATTGTATATACATTAGGATTAAGGGGAGCAAATTCACTATCTTAGTGCTTTATGTGGATGATATCTTGTTGGCTAGCAGCGATATGGATATGTTGTATGAGACCAAAAGATTTCTTTCCGCTAATTTTGACATGAAGGATCTTAGTGATGCCTCTTACGTTTTGGGCATTGAGATTCACCGAGATAGGTCCAAAGGGATATTAGGCCTATCCCAAAAGGCATACATTGACAGAGTGCTTAAGAGATATAATATGCATAACTGCTCTGTCACGCCTGCTCCTATTGTAAAGGGCGATAAATTTGGAACATTCCAATGTCCAAGGAATCAATTAGAAACTGATCTGATGAAGGGGATTCCTTACGCTTCAACTGTCGGAAGCATTATATATGCTCAAGTTTGTACTCGCCCTGATTTAGCATTCGTAACCGGGATGCTTGGCAGATACCAATCAAATCCAGGGTTGGACCACTGGAAAGCCGTTAAGAAAGTCTTGCGTTATTTGCAAGGCACTAAGCATTTCATGCTCACATATAACAAGTCTGATGACCTTGAGGTTGTGGGTTATTCAGACGCTGACTTTGCAGGTTGTGTTGATACTAAGAAATCCACATCATGTTATATCTTCACACTTGCGGGAGGATCCATTTCGTGGAAAAGCTCCAAACAATCACTTATTGCATCATCAATGATGCAGGCTGAGTTTGTGGCATGTTATGAGGCTACCGGGCAAGCGGTATGGCTTAAGAACTTTATTTTCGGACTAAGAGTGGTTGACAGTATATCTAAACCACTAACAGTGTACTGCGATAATAAAGCCGCGGTTTTCTATTCGAGTAACAACAAGTCAAGTGGTGCTGCCAAACACATTGACATTAAGTATCATGTTGTGAAAGATAGAATCCAGGATCAGACAATTAATGTCAAGCATATAAGTACCAAGTCTATGCTTGCGGATCCGCTCACTAAAGGCTTACCACCCAGTCTCTTTCGAGAACATGTTGCCGGCATGGATTTATTGGAAAGCCTCTGATTCTGGAAATAAGGACCATAAAAATAAAACCAAACTCCCATTAAGAATAAGTAATCATTCCATTAAGATAGAATTGTACACTATAGATACTGGGGTTTCAGCGGTGATGTTATTAACCGTTGTAACACTTTATCTTGGTGTGCTGTTCTGTTGAGTATGGACTTATGTTATTAGCCTTTCGATCAAGTGGGAGAATGTTAGTAGTGATCTCAGTTAACCTAACTGAATCCGAAAATTTCGGATCTAGCCACTACTTGCGCTTTAATCGGGAGCGTGCTATATATGGTTTGGTATTGATCCCGGTTGCTGGCGCTAGAAAAAGAAGAGGGCTAGATCTTTCTCTCCCCTTACACCCCCACCGATTTGGGTTTCGGCGCAAGGCAACTGAAGGCTACTGCAATCATCGTAAGGATCACGGTGACCCTCATCCTCACGCTCACTGCTTCATCGACCAAGAACATCACCGAGCAATCTCCTAATGGCATCTGCCTGACCGGGTTAGTTCTAATGACTTTATTCCGCATTAATCTTGTGATCATAACCTAGGCTAGATTAAAGATCAAGACATAGTCCTTAGATTATTGCTAACAAAAGCCACAACCTAAATAAAGAGGTGGCTTTTTAACGGGAGTTTTTCAAAATCTATAAGCATCCATATAACTTAAAGCCATAAGCCACTGGAGAGATGTTTTTTTTTTTATTTAACGATGGTTTGTTTACAAACGCCACTAAAGTTATGATAAAATCACCCACCTCTATCATGTATAGAAACATACCGCTTTTAAGTTGTTTACACTAAAAAGTTGATTTTAAATTATAAGCCAAAAAGCCTAAATCTAAACAAATAGAGGTCGGTACTTGGCAGGAGTAATTCTTCATCCATATTTGTTGAACCCGTTCCCTTAATCAAGAAAGTGTGTCAATGACGTAAAACCATTCCCATTAATTTGTTTTATTGCAGGACTCGCAACTTACGATACTTAATCTGCTAATGTTTGCTCATGCTGAACTTGGCAATTGTGATGGACCGCTTTTTTAGGGACGTCTAAATACCTGAACAGCTACCCATGAAGATTAGCTATCGGGAACCAAGCATTTATTGTTAGACAAAGAATTAACACCAACTCTTTTTTCATTGAATATAAGGCTTAGCAGTCAAGTTTTACAAAAAGGGGTGCAACAGGGCCCAAATAGATTACAACCAAAACACCGCACAGGCATGTCTGAACAAAAGACTAAGACCTTAAAACCAAACCAAATTGCCATTTACGAATTTTTGATAAGCTCCAGCTTCTTGAAACTCTGAAAGGGTCAGGTTTAAGCAAGGGTGAGTACAACAGCACTCAACAAGTCGTATGGGAAAATACTGAATACTATATGCAAGGGATTACAATGGGTGGCACAGGTTTAAGTATTATGGATACAGTTTTATTTGTAATATCACTTTACATTTGAAACACAAACCATAAATAAATAGTAACCGAAGGGTTTCCACAAGTTTAACACCATTACGCCACATTCAACAATTCCAAAATATACTTGAGCGAGGTTACGGGTGTCACCCCAAATCAAATTAGCTTCATTGACCGGAAGCATGGCATAATTGATTACCATTTAAATCAGACTCTGCAGAGCTGCTCAGCTTTACCCATAAGATATCTACGACCGTTAATGCCATGCGCAAATCACATGCAATTTAAATGCATGCGGCCGGGCCGAGACCATCATAGCCTTTCGATTGAACATCCCCATGGTAGCTCCTACACGATAGGTCCTTGGACCCGCTGTTCTTGGGACCCTATTGGCCAACGCAGTAGCAGCGCTCCAATACTGAGTGGGTACCTATCATTGTGCGAATTGACGAATGACACCTCACTCCCATTCCACCAACCCTTCGGTCATTCCTCTGGCGTGCGCGGGCGCAGCGGCCGGGGCGGCCGAGGCGGCCGAGCAACTGGTGAGGTGCGGTCACAGGTGCGCGAGCGGTCGGAGGCGGAGGGGACGGGTCCGGTCGACGGGGTGGGCCAGGCCGGCTTGGGCCAAGCAGGCCGGACGAGAAAATGGGCCGGGAGGCCCACAAGCAAGGGAAAATGGCCCAAAAATAAAATCAAATTCAATTAAATCCAAAAAAAATCAAAAGAACTTCAAATAAAATCCTAATTTAAATTCTTTTTGAAATTTTGGATTATTTCAATCTATCCCACTTAAAACAAATCTCGTCCATGAGATTTACTTCTCTTGGGGAAGCGGTTGGGAAAATACTATTGCAATTCCGGTTTCTTTTTCCATATGGTTTATCCTGAGGTGTGATCTTTCCACAGCACTCGGGAAATCATGATATTTATTCTATGATTTTTTATGTTGCTCAAATGAAAATTTTGTTAACATGAAAAGGATGCACCTCGAAATTCTCTACAACTTTCATGTAGACCACACAATTGTTTGAGTATGGAAAGACCTCCAAAAATGCGTATTATTACATGCGGTCAAATTTGGTTATCCGTAAACGTGAAAGCTTCCCGATCTTCTATGATTTTTTATATTTCTCAAATGAAAAACTTGTCAATATGAAAAAGATAAGTCTCAAAATTCTCTACAACTTTCATGCAGAGCGCATAATTTTTGGAGCAAGGAAAGACCTCCAAAATTGCAAAATACTGCACGCTGTCTAAGTCGGTCCAGCGCGAAACTAAACGGTCCAGCGTAAATGTGATTTCCTCTATTTGCAAAACCCCTTAGTTCAGCGCAAACGTGATTTTTCACCTTTTGGTCCGGTGCAAACATGAAATCCTTTGTTTGCAAAACTCCTTGGTCCGACGTAAACGTGAAACTCTCTGTTTCTTTGGTCCGGCGTGAAAAAACAATCCGACGCAAACATGAGTTATTCCTAACTCGGTCTGGCGCAAACATAGGTCATTTCTAACTTGGTCCGACGCAAATGAGAATCTCTCTATTACTTGGTTCCCTTGGTCCGACGCAAATACTAAGTACTGGACCTAAGGTCCGCCGCAATCTAACAAGCCGACACAAATCAAAATACATCCAAATTAAACTCCATTTCAAATCCAAACTCAAACTGAGCTAACCTAGCTCAAATAAATTCAAATACTCATCACAGAAATGAATGAACTTTCACATGGTCCTTCAAAAAGCAAGTAGAAAAAAATGTATATACGGCATTTGCTTCAGTTTTAACGAGACTACCTCTAATCCCCATTTGTTGCAACTCACTGAAGAGATATTTCACTCTTGCAGGCACAATCAACAGGACTTGTTCAATGCCATGGGCAGGGGCGTATCTACAGGGTATGCCGGGTGGGCCACGGCATACCCTGCAGATTCGGTCCAATATAGTCCATACAATTAATTTCCGTTATTATCTTATTCATTCAACTTGTGAAGGTCATAACTTTAGATCTGTATATCCGATTGAGTTGATTCTTGTTGTGTTAGTTTCATAGTTGAATCTAGTTTCTACAGTTAAAATTTCACATCAATCCAATGGTTGGATCTTCAGGAATTACTATTTTAGTTAACATGTGTCAATCTGTTTTTGCTGAAACCGAAGCAATTTTTTATAATTTGTTTAGGGGTGTTGAGAGGGTATTTTTTGCAATGAGTTTAGTCAAAAAATAAGTAGAGAAATAAGATGGGTGGTAGTTTTTTGGATGATTGTCTAGTCACGTTTATTGAGCAAGATATTTTCTTCTATGTTGATGAAAATGATATAATCAATAGTTTGATGGCTATTAGAAGGCAGAGGCAAGACAAGAAGGACAAGAAGTAGTATTGTATTCTTTGAACTATTGTAGGTGTGTAAACTTCTTTTATGCATATTTCATATTTAGAATGTTCGAACTATTTATATTGTAATTTATACTTATATTATCATGTTTCTAATTATTTTATTTTATAATTGTATACTGAATTTCTCAATAATATTTGTAGTTGTTTACCGAATTGTTCATTGGATTTTACCGAATTGTATATTACAGTATTAGGTTGGCATACCCTAACTTAAAATCCTAGATCCGCCACTGGCCATGGGTTCCATGTATGCCTCAGTTTTGTTCATGGGAATTCAGCATTCTAGTTCAGTTCAGCCAGTTGTGGCTGTTGAGCGCACAATCTTTTATAGGGAAAGTGCGGCTCACATGTACTCGCCTTTGCCATATGCCTTGGGACAGGTATAATTCCTTCCTGTTAACTTTATTCTACAACCTTTCTATATTCTAGGTTAAAGATAAGATTAATGAGATCAACAAAGAAAGGGCGTTGCATTTTCATGTAAAGCATCAGAATCAGATGCAAGCATGTACATCTAAGGCTTGATAAAAAGAAGGTACAGAAAGTTAAACAAAGAGTAAGTGGAAAGAAAAAGAAAAACAATAAGCGCCTTTGCTGTGACGGACCGCCCTTTTCAGGGGGTGCGTTTAAATCCACAACGGCTACTCAGGATGATTAGCCATCGGGAACCAAGTCAAACATTGCCAGCATAAGAGCGAAACGATAGTTTTAATACAAATAAGGCCTAACGGCCAGAGCTTTACAAAAGGAAGCGGCGGGCTTCAATAAATTACATTACCAAAAGACCACACAGGCAAGGCCTGAGCACAGAAAAAGGACCATAAAACCAGACTACTTCGCCATCTACGATCTTCTGGAGTTCTCCTGCGTCTTCAAATTCTAAAATAGGTTGAAAAGCAAGACTAAGTACACAACAGTACTCAACAAACCGCACGGGAATACTGAATATTATATGCAAGGGTATTCACAAAGGAATAGGCAATATGGTTATTATCATTGTGGATACAGTTTTATTTTCGAAGTCATTTTACATTTGAAACACAAACCATACATAATAGAAATAAGCAAATTTTGAGTTTTCACAAGTTCATCATTACGTCAAGTTGGAAATAACAATTCTACTTGGGTTAGGTTACGGGATTCACCCCAATTCAAACTTAGCTTCATTTACCGGAAGCACGGCGTATTCGAATACCATTTAAATGACTCTGCAGAGTTGCTCAGCTTTACCCACAAGATATCTGCGACCGTTAATGCCAAGCGCTACAAACATGCAACTTAAATGCATGCGGTCGGGCCGAGATTATCAAAGCCTTTTGATTGAACATTCCCATGATAGTTCCTACCCGATAGGTTATTGGATCCACTGTTCTTGGGCTCGCCAACTCAGGAGCTGTGGGCCAATACTATGTGGGTACCTACCGTTGTGAGGCCTGGCGAATGCCACCTCATTCCCGTCCCACAATCCTCTCAGCCATTCCCCTGCTGGGAATGCTGATCGCCCTTCTCCTCACTGAGAATGGTACTACTAAGCATGTAGGTATTCCCATGGGGTGAACAATGTACTAAGCTCCGTCGGAGGCGGTTTAACTAACCGTCCCGACTTGTGGTTGAGCGGGATCTAAGTTATTTACTTTGCCCAAGATTGTAATTACTTAAATTATGCCTAAGACTTAGCCAATTCCAAACCAACAAATCCACACCACACACATTGGCCTCGTCATCGGTCGAGGATCGGACACATGGCCATCTAGTGGTTTGCCCGCCAAGGTCCTCTCACCGTAGCATATTTTTGGAACGTAGTCTACATCAAGCCTCCTACTTGATGGTTTTATTTTAATATACAAATCCTTTTTAAAGTTCAACTAATTAATAACTACTAGCATACGAGATTCATTAGTTAAATCTAAGGTTTGCAAAGGAAATAAGGTGCAACAACACAAAGTGGGTCTTTAAGCAAGCAAGGTACTAGCTATGTCGTCATGGAATTCTAAAATAAACATTTATAGCATTTAACATACTAACATAATGCAATAGCAAAATAATTAATACTACAATATTAACATGGGTTCAACATGTTCAAGGAGTGCGGCTTGCCTTGCGAGGCGAGGGGAAGTCCTAGGTCGTCGTTGACGTCGTCGAACTCGGTGTCGGTCACGTCCGGCTCCTTCTCCGGCTCCTCGTATTGCTCCGGGTCGGGCTCCAATGTCGGATCTAGCGCACAAGAAGGCAAACAATAAATAAACGAATAAAACAACAAGAAAAGAAAAGAGAAAAACAAGAAAAGGAAAAACGAGAAAGGAATCTCACAGAGAAAGAGGGCCGGAGAGGGCTTGAGGTCTTTTTGGGCATTTAGGAATTTTGTGGACTTCAAACGGCGAAACAGAGATCATTTTTGGACTCAGTGGCTCGAGACGATTGAGACTGTGTATTTTGGCTATTTTTGGACTTTTCGGGAATTTTTCGGAATTTTGGAATTACTTAAACGGATTTTCGGATTCTTTAATATCCGAAAAGAAAAGAAAAAGGAGGGAATAGTAACGGGCCGCACCGGGGGCACGGCCCATTCGGCCGGTGTGAAATCATGTGCTGAAAAATTGGCTTTGAACTGAAAAATTAACTTAGAATTGGTTTTGCAAAATGTGCTTGTGCATGTGTTTGACAATTTGACAAGAAACAGTAAGTTTCGTTTTTACACGCGGGACCAAGTTCTTAAAAGACAGTAAGTTTTACATGTACGCCAGACCAAATTTTTTGGTCCGTCGTGAATGGCTTTTTGCTCGATTAGGGTTTGTGCAAATTTGGATTTTGAATTTTGATTTGTTTTTGAGATTATGAAATTTGTGAGAATTTCATGATGCTTGAAGTGGACTTTATGCAATGCTCATGTGAGTAGTTGCATGGATTGACATTGAGTCAAGTCGTGGACTTGTGCTCGGATTTGTTTTGTGGTTTGTTCATGTGCAGGTATTGTTCGAAGACGAATGTGGTCGATGACGGGACCGGAACTAGGTTCATGGAGGAACTGAGGTTCGGGACTAGGACTAGGTTCAGGAGGAACTGAGGTCTTGGTGGTCAAGGATGTCATGCGGGACGTTCGGGCTAAGAGAATGGTGCACATGAAGAATGGTTAGTCACGTGAGAATGGCAGGAGGTTATTCGCGTGCAAAGTGTTAGTCACGTGAGTATGGCAGGTGGCCATACGCGTGCAAAGTGTTAGTCACGTGAGTATGGTAGGGTTGCCATACGCGTGCAAGAGTTGTACTCGGCCAGGTTGGGCCAAGTAGAGTTGTGTTGGATACAGATTCCTTCTAGGGAATAGGAATCGTATTCAGAACTCCTTGTGGATTGGTCCTTTAAATAGGAGGGGTGTCTCCTGTTAAAGGGCATCAATCGAACCAAGTAGCAGAACAGGCGCAAGGGAGCTTGAGCTTGGTTTTAGGGTTTGTATTCTTTTGATGGGAGTACTTTAGACAAAAGAAATAAAGATCAATTCTTCTAGTTCCTTGTGTGCTACAATATTCTCTTTTGGTTCTTGTTTGCATACTTGTTCTAGTTCTAGATTGGTTTTTGTTTTTTGAGTTTCATCTTGATTTGATCCATCAAAAACCTCTCTAGGGTATTGATCTAGTGTTCCTCAAAGTTTTGTTGATAAATCTTTTGTTGTTCTTGATCAATCTACAAGTTTCGATTAGATTGATTTTCGTCAAGTTTTGGAACAGCAAGCTTGCGAAGCTTATAACTTTTGATCCGTAAGTCCGATCGAGCTGATTCTTTTTGGGTTCGATTCGTACTGGAATCTAGTTTCTTGTGTCCAAATTTCAGATCGATCCGACGGTTGGATCTCTGGAAATTCACGTTTTACCGAACCTCTGTTATTCTGTTTTTGTCGAAAACGAGGCAATTATTTGGTTCTATTTTGGGGTGAACTTTTAATAGATCAAGAATTTGGTTTTAGCTTCCGCACAATCATTCACCCCCCCTCTGATTGCTATATTCGTATACTTCGATCCTACAGCCGGTTTGGCCCACGGCCATGCGCACGAGGGGGCGGGGTTGGGCCGGCCCACCCCGGGCAGGCCAGGCGCCGGCCGGCTCGGTCGAGCCAAAAAGGCACGAAGGGAGGGGGGCGCAACCACAAGGGGAGGGTTAGGGTTCAGCGTGAGGAGTCAAGGCGACAAGTAGCCCGCTGCTCAAAGTGGCGAGGGCTCGTGAGGGATTGGAGCCGGGAGAGATGAGGGGGTGGCGGCGAGGTCTTGGCGGGGAGGAGGAGGTAGTGGAGGGGTGAGGTGGCGGCGGGATGATTTGGCGTCGGCTCGGGGCGAGGCCGGAGCAGAGGAAGATGAAGGGGGCGACGGCGACTGCGGCCGGGAGGAAGACGGAGGGCTAGGCGGAGATCCATACCAAGGAAGGTGAGGAGGCGGACGAAGGGAGCAAGGGGGTGGCCGCGTGGGCTTTTATAGCCTACGATGGCATGGGCAAGCGGCTGGGGCGGGCGTGCTGCTGGCGTGCGCGGGGGTGACGGGAGCAGGTGAGGCTCGGGGATCCAAGGCGGAGACTCCCAGAGAGGGGGAGGGCAGGTGGCTGGCGGGGCGTCACGCGAGGCGATGGGTCGGCGATGACCGTGCACAGGAGAGCGGGAGCAGGTGAAGATGACGACGACTCAGCGCGGCTGAGCGAGCTAGGATGACACGCGCGCGAGGCGAGACGCGCGGAGGCGACGGGAGCTGCTCGGCGCCGCAGAGCATGACGCGAGTGAGGGTGGCGACGAGACGCGAGGGAGTTGGCGAGCGCGGCTGGCCAAGCGGAGAAGACGGCGATGCGACGGGCGGAGGCGACCAGGCGAGCGCGTGCACGAACCGGTCCAAAGGGAGGCAACGGTAAGTTCCAACTACTCCCATCCCATCCTCCCAAGAATCCAAGAACCGGCTAAGAACAAGATCAAACGCGATTAAACTCCAATTAAACTCGATTAGGGTTTTTCAATTTGGGTTTGAAATTTTGGGGCATTTCATTTGCCATATGCCTTGGAACAGGTATAATTCCTTCCTGCTAACTTTATTCTACAACCTTTCTATATTCTAAGTTAAAGATAACATTTAATGAGTTCAACAAAGAAAGGGCATTGCATTTTCATGTAAAGCATCAGAATCAGATGCAAGCATGTACATCTGAGGCTTGATAAAAAGATGGTACAGAAAGTTAAACAAAGCCCCTCAGTAAGTAGAAAGAAAAAGAGAAACAACAAGCCCTCTATGCAGGTTGCAATTGAACTGCCATACATCTTTGTTCAGTCCTTAATATACCACGCTAGCTTTAATCCTTAAATCTTCTGTTCCTTAACCAATCTCCCTCTTCCCCGCCGACCGACGCTCGGCCTGTCGGCCGCCCCGTCCACCTCCTCACCTTCTCCTCGTTGGACGCCCGGCTTCTCCGCCTGTGGCCGCGCTGTGCGCGCACGCCCACCGCTTCTCGTCGCGCGCCGCCACCTTGGGCTGCCTAGGACTTCTCCTTGCTCCCACCGAATTGGCTACAGGTAGAGGAATTAAATTCCCTATTTTTTGTGTGTTTTCGCTTCTTTTGATTGGGTGGCCTACGGAGTGGGAACGTGAAACTTAAAATAAAGATAAATAAGAAACACAAAGTAATAGTATTTGATATACATGTCTTACTTGAGATAGAGGATATAAGAGGAAGTTTACGCCATTTTGATGGCTATTGTGAAGATTTTTAATGCTTTCCAACTAAAATTAGGATAGACAATAGTGGTAGGACATAATTTAAATCGAGGTAATTAACTTGTGATGGGTGTAAATGCTAATTCAAAGTGACAAGTTGAAGGGCTTTTGCAATTAACCCCCTTTTTTAGTTTTGCCAATACGTACGAGCTCACAGTGACGTCTTGGGTAATTTTCATACTCTAAATCAGTCATCTCACTAAATTTTGTGTAGGCCGTCATTAGATGATCAAGGATTCAAGGGTGTGTTTTCTAAATAGGTGCTTCAAAATGTACGTACTCCGGGTCAACTTTTAGTACAGATCTAGTACAAGACTCAAGAAACAAATAAAGAATATGGACGGACAAAAGCACGTGTCGTGTATATGTAGAGTTCGCCTGACTAACTGAGCCGATCGAGTATGCACACAAGTAACTCTTGTGCAATCTCAGGAAGGAAAAAAAAAGAAACTTCTTATACATTGACCATCCAACATAGAGAGAAGGAAGTTAAATTTTTTTTTTAATTTTTTTATCAGAAAGGGCAAACAATGCCCCTGTTTCATAGAAACACAAATATATTACAAGGTCCAAAATTTCAAAGCGAAGCAACCAAATTTAAAACCATCAGTTTAGAAAACAAAACACTAGCTCTTAAGCACTCAAACATCCTAACAAAAACCGAGTCTTTAATTCAACAGAACTTCCAGGGACGCAAAAAAAAAAAGGGACTTTCTCCAGCTTCAGCAATCATGTCATTTCATCCAGATTATTTCGGTAGTCCAAGGCCAAAGGCGCCCGCAGCTTCATCTCTAGACTTGCGCAAAAAGAATTCATCAAAACCAGCAATTCCTTCTTGTACAACGGTTTCCACTCCCTTATCAGAAAGAGGGTTTTCCTCCAGATGCTTTTTATACTTGTCCATTTCTTTAGGCTTGGGGCAGTTCTCCAAATTCCTTTGCTTTTGAAGTTCTTGAGCTCTCTGCAAAATAGACTTTCCCTGGTCGTCTACCCTTTTACTCCTCCGCTGACAAGGTATAGGACCCCACTGTTGCTGTCTTTTATTAGTGACTTTACTACGCAAAGACATATAATATTCATCTCCGGCAATTTTATCAACAAGGTCTCTCTCTGTCAACTCTTCTGTATTATAGTCCACCTTTTTTTTCCTCTTGAGACAGAGATAGAGGACAACCAAGAGAAACACCTCCACTAGAATCATCCAAGTTTTCATGCTGTTCTATTTCATTTTCCAGTAAGACTCCCATTTCCTCATTAGGGCCAACCAACTCCAATTCCTTAAGGATACGAAAACAATTCTCATTGATAACTGCCTCATCCTCATAAACCTTACTAACATTTTCCTGGAACATATTCAACCAAGACTTTCTACTTCTAGGCGAAGAGATAGCAGATAAGGTTTTACAATCATCACTCAAAATATCAACCACTACCTTTTTACCTTTAGTATCTGCTGATCTATCACCCACAACAGTATTAATATTGCTTGAAACACCTCCTGAAGTACCAGAACCAGATCCAGTATTTTGTTCAGTATCCATCTTATCCCTTTTTTCGTCAAAATTTTTCCTATCATCATCCAAATCATCAAAATCTTCATCATTATCATTATCTTGATCACTAACATCTCCAATATGACTAGCCTCATCACTCTCAACATGAATTTTGATCAAGAACAAAATTTTCTCTGCTCCCATCACCCTTTGTTGAGGGATTTTACCTGGATCTCTACAAGCAATTTTCATCCTAACAACTTCAAAAAAACTCTTAAATATTCCAGTCCAGTCCACATTTAAGAGAATACCAAAACATGAAGCAACCTGTTCAAATATTTTCCAGGAACACCATTTTGGAGGGATCCCCCTAATTTGAATCCACACTTCCTGTAACTCATCAAACATATCTAGGTCACCCTTCCAAGCTTCTATATAGACTGTAACCCCCGGCTTATTAAGATTGAAACTGGGAAGGAGAGCTAGATCAGTAACCTTTTTCTGTGGGGGAAAACGAACAAGAAATCTAAAGTTTTCCAACTGCCTAATCTGCCAAGGCCACTTAGAATCAAAAATGTCAGCTAAATTTTTCTCAAGCTCAGCCAAAGAAATCTCCCCCTGATCAATGGTAATTATCCCACAATTCTTAAACCTGAAGGAAGTTAATTTGCTGAGTGCAGCTGGTGCGGTTGATGGCGTCGAGCAGAGCAGAGCAACCACCCGTGGAGATGGACGCCAAGCTGATGATGGCCACAGGCAGTAGCGACTGCCAGCGGTTGTTAGCTGATCATCTCAACAAGGGAGATGCCACGAAGATGGTGATGGTTATGGTCTCCAGCAACCAGCCGCCTAAAGCAGCGCCCCCGGCGGCCATGAATCCGCTGCTGCTAGCATCGGCATGCTCTGGATCTCGCCAAGCACTTAGAGTGTGTTTGGTTGCCTGTATAGTGCCTGAATCGCATGAGTGGATGCAACTGTATCTGTTAGATATATGTTTGGTTTCCTATTCATCCTGGCCAGGTGGATGCAATTGCACCCACTCATACAGGATGGAGAAAACACAGAAATTGGGCTTCTCTCTAATGCAGGCCGGTGAGATGCACAAACAAGCAACCAAACAACTTAACTTGCATCCACTCAGTCAGACCAAGGCTGGCCTGGATGGCTCATACAAAACAAGTTAGGATGGTGCAGGTAACCAAACACACCCTTAGTTTCCTTCTCGACAGGAACGATGCACCCGGGCAGTCAGATGTGATGCCAACTCGAGCATTCCTTGAGTTGCTTGAGCTCGGCACCAACGCGAGCTCGGTGATGCAGCAAACTTCCGATGAAGTAGAAGAAGGCGTCGATCAACCTGCATTCTCTCCAGCGCTGCTTCTGGAGGGCGTCACCGTTGAGGGGGACACCGCACTCCATGTGGTGGCCACCAATGGTGACAGTGGCAACTTCCTGAGGAGTGCCGACGTCATCTGAGGAGTGACACTCCCCTGCATTGCGCTGCTAGGGCTGGGAAATCCAAAATGGTCTCTCATCTCATTGCTCTGGCCAGAGCTGAGGACGAAGGTGGCGAGAGGCTCAAGGAACTCCTGAGAAAGGAGAATGTGCGTAAGGAGACGGCCTTGCATGAAGCTGTCTGCAGCGGTGTTAAGGACATTGTGGAGCTGTTTATGGGGGGAGATTCGGAGCTAGCATGTTTCCCCATAGACGGTTGGTCGCCGCTGTACCAAGCCGTCTTGTTGGAGAAGGCAGGCGACATTGTGAAGACTCTATATGAGAAGAGTGACGGAAATCTTTCGTACTCTGGACCAAATGGACAAAATGCGCTGCACGCTGCGGTTCTTCGAGGCACAGGTACTTATAGATGCATCTATTCCTTTCAAACTTTTTTCGGCGCATTTATTTGTCTGTGCTTGATTATAGATAGATATATACGAGTTAGAGTACTCTAATTTAAACAAATACAACATAGAAGTAAAATAACCATTGCCTATTCGCAAACAACCTTTGACGGAAAATGTAAATCTTATTTGTAATTTTAAAATTGAAAGAAGATCATCTTTACAACATGCACATTAACCTTTGAAAAATGCATGCATACGGAACAGAAGAACCTGTATGTGATTCCTGTGCATCGATGTGTATGGACCACACCGATATCACCCGAAACAGTTAACTTTGGGATTTTTTTTTTTGAAATTTTTATTCGAATGCTTTTGAAGATCAAATTTGAATTTTTCATGGAAAAGGGGAGAAAACAAAAAATTGGCAATTTAGGCACTCAAACTCAAGACCTTCCAAGGTACGTATCAAGATCTAACAAGATATACATTTGATATATGGAAAGTTTGCGTTCATTTTCATGCATATAGTCAAAAATTCAAACGAGAACGAAACTTTCCCCTACCAGGGGGCGGTGACAAGACCGAAATTTGCTGAATTTTAAAGA
Source organism: Rhipidocladum racemiflorum (assembly GCA_036346355.1). Taxonomy (NCBI): domain Eukaryota; kingdom Viridiplantae; phylum Streptophyta; class Magnoliopsida; order Poales; family Poaceae; genus Rhipidocladum; species Rhipidocladum racemiflorum. The sequence goes on from CM070586.1 coordinate 27,412,026, forward strand.
AATTTCACTGAAATTGATAACCCTGGTGTATAGCAGGGCTGATCAAACAGAGCGTCAAGAAATCAATCTGAGTTATATGAAACTTTAGAACAGAAAGACCAAAATATTAATCGCAATTCTTGACTTGTGTCCACGATCAAAGGAAATATGTCTATTTATATACTAATACTAATACTAATACCAATACCAACTTTATTAAAGATGGGAGAGTTCTCGGCTCAAGACCTATGCCACGTCGGTCGGCCGTGCACCTAGGCCTTTGGAGGGTTTTGGTTTTGCGTTTAGCTCCTCTTGCACGCGCCCCGCGCTGCGCTCACGACACTTGCTACCTCCTTCCTCTACGTGCCGCGTGCCCCTCGCCAGAAACTTCCGCCCCTGTCATGCTCTCCAATACATAGATGCCCCTCGCGAGAAACTTCCACCCCTATCTTGAATGCATAGATACACTTTAAGCAACCGGCTTCTTCCACCTCGGCCTCCTTCGCTCGCCCTCTGGGATTAGAGGTGGGCGTCGTCTTGCGTCGCCGGCCCGCCGGCCCATCGTGCCGGTCGAAACCGTGCCGTGCCACGACGCCCATCGTGCCATCGTCTGGCCGTCTTACCGACTCACTTTTGGCGAGCCCAAGCCCTACCATTTGCGCTGCGTCTTGTCTTACGGCCCAAGCCCGACCCATTTTTACTATTGTGACGAACAAAGAAATAAAACAAATCACTACTACTAAACTACCTATTTTAATTACATAAGAGACTAATCACATCAACAAAATGTCAAACATAAATGCAATGCTTGAAGATACCTGAATCAACAATATCCGCCAACTTTTAAGCCTTAATCTGTGATTTCGTGCCGTTCGTGCGTCTTGCAGACGCCCTACTTAAATCGTCGTGCCGTCTTGTCGCCCGTCGTGCCTGGTTCCCGCACGGCCCGTCTTCTGATTGCGTGCGGCCCGGCCCGCCCGAATCGTGCCGTGCCGTGCTTTGCACCGTGCCATACCATCGTGCTTCGGGCCGGCCCAAAAAAGCCCGGCCCAATGCCCACCTCTATCTGGGATCCTCTGGTCTCCCGCCTCCAGATCCCGGCTCCGATGCCGGAGAAGCCCACACGCTGCTTCTCGAACCCCACAGCTCATGCCGCCTCTCCGCATCCTCGGCTCATCCTCTTCGCCGGATCTCTTGCGGCGTCTCCCCCGCCCCCGTCATGCCCGCGTGATGAACCCGACGCGGAGTCGCTCCTGCCGCCTGTGCAACTGGGAAAGGTCACCAAGGAGGAGCTCCAACAGTACTCGATTCGTCCTCCTCGCCAGAGCTCACATGCCAGTATGCCACCTCCACCGCTTCCGTCACGCCCGCACGATCAGTGATTTGGTGATTCGTTCGCGTGCATCCATTTCCACTCTTACTCATTGTTACTTCTTAATCCTGACCGCATGAACATTTAAGGTTTGCTTTTTTTTATTTCTTCTTTTCCCCAAAGTTGATTGATATTTCTGTCCCTAAAATCCCAGATAGTAGAGTTTCACTCTTCCTCACATGATCCGTCCTGTTGCGAGGAAGTCGACCATCGTGGGACCCCGTCCTTCTTGCCGTTCGTCGGCTGCTGCTGCTGCCAGGCAGCCCGTCGCCAGCCGGGATGGAGCGGGGGCCCAACGCAGCAGCCGTGGCTGGCATCCGTGCTGCTACGGCACTCTGCACCGACGGCGTACTGAAAGAGGCATCGATTTTGCTCTTCTATTGAAGATCAACATGGGGTGTACATCCTGCTGAAGCTGGTATTGATTTTGCTGTTTTGGTGTCTGAATGCAGAATAGCACGAGCTTCTGTTTTTGGTGGCTGATTTACAGCTTCGTTGCGATGTGGTCCTGGGACAGAGCATGAATATGGTTTGCTGAGCCCTTACTGTGCTACATATAGGACAATTAGTACATATGAGTAATAATTCTTTATGACGGGAGTTGGTTACTTGGCTTCAAGTTATCTAGGAAGGCACAATCTGCTAATTCATATTTTCTGTGATGCTTGGTTTCATAAACAAGGCATAGCTTTCTATATTGATGCTGATTCAATATGAATATCTATTAAATTGTGACCTATTACCGCTAAATGTTGTTTCATCTATCCAGATACAAAGCTTGAAGCAGACCCTAATATGTGTCTGATCACACCTTCCAGCTGCGCCTAGGTCGTCTTTGTCAATAGCATTGCTGTACTGCTCTTCATGCTTGCCATCTGCACCAGTGGGTTATAGCATCGTTCATCACGGTAATAAGTTTGCCGTTTTCTTTTACATACAAGCGAGTTTTTCCCTTAGCTCTCTTCACTTATTCTGCTACCATAGCACAGTACGTAAGGAAGGCTTATTTGAGCATATGAACATGTACATTAATTATTCCTACTAATAATTCCTTTCTTCACGGTGGGATTCCATGCCTTATGTGGTATACTCTTCTTCCTATCTTTACTTAGATTGGATGTGACATGTTTACATGCTTCTGAATTTTCCATGTTTTTCAAACGAAAATGCTGACTGTGCTGATGACACATGTTTACATGCTTCTGAATTTTCCATGTATTTCAAACGAAAATGCCAGGAGGGGTGCTTCTATGCTCTTCCTTTTAAAAGTTGCACAACTATTAAAGCATGAATGAAGAGTAGATAGTGATTACTTACCCCTTCGCTTGCTTCAAGATTTGTGCAACTTGTACTAGAAGGAAGAGCATAGAAGCACCTCTCAAATGGCAGCTGTGCTGCTCCTCATGAAACGCCGGTGTCGCTTATACACCAAGATGTTAAAAATAGGTCTCCAATGCTCATATTTTTTTGTGTTTCTGTAGCGTTTAAACAATCCTTTCAACATGTGCGTTCTGCTTAGATTATTGTCGTATGTCATCAGTTTCTGACAAGAATTTTCTTTACGAGGCGTAGAGATATGTGGTCCATCAAGGTTATTTTTATCGCTTTTCTAAAAGCTCTATAAATTGTGCTGAACAAAACAATAGTTTCCCATTCCTTTATTTTCTACTGACAATGATTTTTAGTCCAAAACCAATTAGATATTCCAAATCCTGATGTTTGCAGTATTGCGGCGTCCAAACAAAAGAACTTTATTTTTTATACAGCTGTTTTAAGGATTTATTTATTCTGTTATTATCGAAACGATATTGTCTCTTCTCTTGGAGTGTGGAGTTTCAGTGTTTTATTTTACTGATGATGGCCTGGTAGTCAAGCAGAGCCTGTTAATGTTACTTGCAAAAAGAACTCCCGCTGAAATTCATTGCATACAATACTTCGATTTGCAGTTTGCCTATTTTTTTCCCCATTTTCAGAAATGAATGTATATGTTGTGCTATGTTTGGCATGCTATATTTCACACATTGGCAACCATTGTCCATCTTCACAGTATTTAGTTTTCTCGGGGAAAGGAACCTGATTCTTCGGAAATTAAAGATTCAGAATCAAATTTGTGCCTCCGAATAGTAGCAGAATTGTTTGTACCTTTTTTTACATACATGATTGTGACTATTTTGTTGTTTTTTATTATCCTTATTGCTCCGTAATTACGATTCCAGTATTTGTGTTAACTCTCAGGTTCTTTAGATGCTTAGTTTTAGATGATCGGAGACATTGATGTCATAAATGCTGATGACTTGGCAGACGAGCAAATGATAACCTCTCGACCCTATATGAGTAAATTTCCAGATATGAGAATGAAAGAGCCTATGATAGACAATTGAAACTGTGATTTCTATGATCACTAAACTATACATGGTGTGTGTTTATACAGACATTAATAATTAAATCTATTTAGATGTGCGTGTATTTAACTATGATTTCTATAATAACTGTAAATGTCGTATGTTCGCGGATGAAGATTGGATTTATGAGTAGCAAAGTTACAGTTTTGAATTGCCCATAGTTAATTGTTTTAACTCCCACACCGGTTCTACAAAAGGTCAGGGAATACTTATAATTTAATAGACGTGTTGAAAATGCGTATTAATGAATTATAACATATGCACAGATATATCTTTATCAGGGAAAATAATGTTTTGTTACATGTAAACCATTTGTTATATAACTCCTATGTTTTCTTTGCATACAGCAAAATTTTCTTTCTCTTACTAGCCGTTCCACACATCTCTCTCTCTAAAGAAGGCAATTGTACTATTAGTACTTGGTGGTGTTGAAAAGAATCTGAAAAATGGAACTCACTTGAGAGGGTTAGTGTTTTCGTGGTCTATTTTTCCTCAGAAAAAATATAAATTCGTTTTTCGTTCATCCTTTCTCTATTTTTGCCGAAAAAATATTTTCGTAGCCCGTTTTTTCTTCGGATCCCAGGGAAAATATTTTCGTGGTCCATTTTCCCTAAAAAAAACGCAATCCTTTTTTCGTATGCGCATGCCACTTTTGTGTTTTCGTGATCCATTTTTTCTTAAAAAAAACACAAGCCCGTTTTTCATTCGTCCTTACTCTGTTTTTGCCGGAAAACATATTTTCGTGGTCCATTTTTTCTCCAAAGCCCAGAAAAAATGCTTTCGTGGCCTATTTTTCCCTAAAAAAAACGCAAATTCATTTTTCATTCACGCACGCGGCTCGATCTTTACGGTTTCTCGAGCCTCTAAAAAATTTGTAGATACGTCTAAGTATTTTTTTCACCTGAAAAAAACGCAAAGTCATTTTTCGTTCACGCGCGCGGCGTGCGCCGCGTTTACGGCCTAGTTAAATGTACCTCGTTTTGAGGGCTTGAAATCTATTAATTATAAGTTAAACGATGATGATATATCATTCGCAGCTGCTATGAAAAAAAAGATAAATTTGCTAGAAATCCATATAAAAAAACATCTAGCCCTTAATTTAGGCAACATATCATGTGCAATCAAGTTTTTGGTGCAATCATCGTGCAACTGAACTAACAAATATCGTGAAAAATTATGAAAAAAATTGTAGATGTACTCTTGAACATACTCTACCTCTGTATAAAATTGCAAGTTCAAATTCATCGTATATTAAGAATTATAATAAAGAGAAAATTTTGACAAATTTGAAGGGTTCAAAATTGATAGAATTTTCTCTTTTTTATAATTCTTAATATACGATGAATTTGAACTTGCAATTTTATACAGAGGTAGAGTATGTTCAAGAGTACATCTATAAATTTTTTTAGAATTTTTCATGATATTTGTTAGTTCAGTTGCACAATGATTGCACCGGAAACTTGATTGCACAGGATATTTTCCTTAATTTGAATGACCCTTATTTTAAAGGCTTAGATTTGACAACTGGCTTAGAGATACAAGTATTTGAAATGATTCTAAAAAAGATGAACATCTGGCCTTAAATTTTAATGGTTTACATTTGCTAGTTGTCTTAGAGTTACATTATTTTGAAAAAAGAGAGAAAAATAACACTAGCACCACTTTTAATTCAAAAGTTAGACTATGTAAATCTGCCAGAGGGCCACCTTCCAATCCTTTCTTCCGCATTCATAATTCACAAAGAAATATACTTATCACACTACACTGTGCAATTATGCTGACCAATTGACTAGTTCTTATAAACCATGAAAGGACAAAAAAAAAATTTCTCTTAGTGACCGTGAGAAAAAGAGAACGATCTACACGGGGCTAGATTTTAATGATACATGTTAAAAGATATAGATACTATGGTACTACAGTTGTATAACTAATACGGCTATAATTTTCAATCATATGCATTAGATTTGTATAGAAAATACAATTATGTTTAAAATCTTAAGCTGCACAATTGCACGAACAATTATGCTAGCTAGTTCTTAGGGGAAAAAATAACTGTAGCCAAATCACAACCATTAGGTGTTATATGGCACCTATTTATTAATCATAAAAGGTAAAGAATCCTAATAAATAAATAAAATGCTCTCCTTTAGGTATACTCGATTTAGATTTGATATTTTTTTTGCATGTAACTTAAATTAGAGTTGTGATAGATTGGAACTATATAGTGTACAGGACAATGCCACGTAGGTACACGGGCCAATTGATTTAGTTCAAAAGAACAAAAAACGTCAGTGTACGTGGAAAGTTTGGTACAGGTACAACGGTACATGACATAATAAATGATGGAATTGACGCCTAGGACTATGCATGCATCAATAATTAATACTAGGCAGAATGTGTGGCGCACGCTGCACCGATTAAAATTTACTTTGTTTTTCCCTAAAAAAAAAGACTGTCGGAGGAGCTAAACATATTTTTTTCGGAGTGATCCTAACACTATACGTTCACCGGTGAATATATACATTTTTCGAAAAACATTATAGATCGAGTTGCAAAAAAACTATAGAGATACAGCTGTATACATATATTTTTTATTCCAGAAAATATCAGAAATCGAGTTAAAAAAGAGAGATAGAATTGTATACATATTTCTTTTGACGAATTTGGTTAACACTTTATTATTACCCAGTCAACCTTCTTTTGTCGAACTTAACACTCCATGTGTTAACCGGGTAATAATACATGTTCTAAAAAATATTAGAGATGCCAACCTTCTTTTGTCGAGTTTAACAATCTATGCATTTATTGAGTAACAATACATATCTCGAAAAATATTAGAGATCGAGTTGGAAAAAAAAAAGTCTAGAGACTAAAGATTGAGTTGGGAAAAAAAAGTCTAGAGATAGAGCTGTACACATATATCGGTTGATGAAAATAATTTTTTTCTTCGGAAAAACGGAGAAAAGGCATGTACACACATTTCTTTTGACGAATTTGGTTAACACTTTATTATCCGGTTAACCTCCTTTTGTCGAACTTAATACTCTACGTGTTAACCGGGTAATAATACATGTTCCGAAAAATATTAGCGATGTCAACCTTCTTTTATCGAGTTTAACAATGTATGCGTTCATCGAGTAATAATACACGGCTTGAAAAATATTAGAGATCGAGTTGGGAAAAAAATCTAGAGATTAGAAATCGAGTTGGGAAAAAAAAATTCTAGAGATAGAGATGTACATATATTTCTGTTGACGAAAATATTTTTTCTGGGAAAAACGGAGAAAGGACCTGGACGTAAGGGTCGGGGACCTGTTTGTTATATTTTTGGACCTGATCGCTATCCTAAAAAATTAGAAAAGGGTTCGTTCGAGATTTGTATTTAGGGGGGTTTTCCGTAAAGTAACGAACCAGGAACCTAAATGCAATCCAAAAACATTTTTCTTACACCCACAAAAATCGCAAATGACTTCTTTGTAAATTACAGGGACCTATCCATAATTTAAGGAAAAGGGAGGGACTTTTCGCGAATCGCCGTGGGGCGTGACGTGGAGCAGCTGGCTGGCCTCCAAACCTTCGACGCATAAGAGGGTTATGATGATGATGATCTTAGATCATTTTTTTTTAATCTCAGTACTAGTTTAAAACTAGATTATATTTATTTAACCACGTCCATCTGATTTAAAACTGGTAGTGCATCTTCAAGCCTTAAACTATACCGAAACAGCACACCATCAGAAGTATAACAGAAAGCATCAAGTAACTACAACAATGTGTAAATGGCTACAGTATGGATGCCATTATGTTTAAAGTCTTGCACTAAATTGTCTTATGGGACGCTGTTGTATTCAAATTAAACTATTAATCACTATTTTCTCAAATCCATCATAATCATTCACAACTTCAATCAAATAATCAATCACAATGCAAGTGCTAATACCTTGAGTTCTTGACCGGAGGGCGGTAGAATCGAATCGGCGTCCGCGGGAGCGACGAGCCGCCGGTTCCAAAGTCGGTGGCAGCTAGCGGCAGGGGGTAGGGGCGGCCGAGGTGGAGTTCCGGAAGGGCGGCGGCGGCGGCGGAGGGGGGGGGGGCGTGGAGTTCCGGGAGGGCGGCGGCGGGTGCAGGAGGCGGCCGGGGGATGTTCCGGGAGGGCGTCGTCGTCGGAGGGGCCTTGTTCCGGGAGGGCGGTGACGGTGTCGTCGGAGGGCGAGGGGGGGTGTTCCGGGAGGCGGGCGACTTCACGAGGATGCGAGGGTGGGTGGGTTCCTGGGGCTTGCGGCGCCCGAGTTCACGAGGATGCGAGGGGGAGAGAACAGAGAAGGGTAGAGGGGTAAAAGGCTTCGATGAATCCAGTGGAACGGGCTACAGGCCGATTCAGTCACGGCGTAGAAAAAAGTAGAAACGTTTCTCCTCGAATCGTTTCGAGTTTTAGCTGATGGGGCCTTAATTTCCCTGTTGTGGTTGTGGATTCGATCGAATTATTCAAGGGCTTGCTCTTCATAGCTGCTGCGTTTCTCATGTTGATTAGTTATAACACAATCTTTTTGCAGCGCTTACAAGAAAGCTATTGGAATGGAAAAAGGACCTTACCTCACAAGGTGATGAAAACGGGAGTATGCCTCTCCACTTTGCCGTAGCTGTTAAGCAACCGCCAACGCTTCTCGGTTTAGCCTTAGCTGCCCTGCTGCCGCTGCAGCTGACCATGTTGTTGAAATGGAAAAAGGACCTTATAAAAATGCTGTTGGAAGCTAACCCCGTTGCACTGTATCAGTGTAACACCCTAGTTTTCGCTTTCTGGAGAAAAATCTAATTTAAATAAATTAAATTCAAAAATTTGGAGTTTCAGTGGTGTTTATATTAACCTGGCATCTATTCTCCTCCAGAATCGGAAATTAATTCCCTCCCGGACGAAAAATCGGATTTTCCAGTTCCCGCCGGTACCCGAAATTTCACCCGAGTCCAAAAATGCTCCAAAAATCCCCAAACCACTTCCATTGTGTTCCAAATACTCCAAAATGATTTTTGGAATCATTCCCCGGATTTTTGGACCTCCGTTCCTATTTTATCTCGCGCGGCTTTTGTTTAATGCCTGCGATCCGCGTCCGAATATTTAATTCCACAAATTTCATCCAAATTAAACCAAACCAATTTTATTGGGTCCCAAATATTCTAGAATGGCTCTAGGAATTTTTCCGAAATTTTTAAACCATTTTTCCTTATTTTTCTCTAGGGCGAATCATTTACGTAAAGGAGGACCAATTAGAGAGTGCCACGTGGCAAGTGAATAGTGCACCTTCTTCAACCTCCAGCCAGGCAAAGAACAGAGAGCTTCTCAACATGCAACAATGACTAGGGCTTGATTCAAACACTCATAACTCCCTCATTTCAACTCCAAATCGCGAAGCGCCGGTTCCGTTGAATCCGTAGCATCGCCCTCTTGCCATTCCCCACCTTCACTTGCCGTCAATCTCACCGGAAACGGCCCCATTCAAGAGAACCGAAATCCACTAAAATGGCTTTAACTCGGCCGTTTCACCTCCAAACGCCGCACCACCACCTCCATCCTCTTCGTATAAGTATCCCCTTTCCGGGAGTGTGCTCCCATTTCCCTCTACTCCACCCTTGCGCTCGTGAGATCAAGAAAACCGACGTTGGGTTGAACTTTTTCGGTGTTCTTCGTGTTCATGCTTGTAGCTCCTTCTCCGGTGAGCCATTCTTCATGCCACTTGGTTCCTTGTAACCGTGGATGAGTCTAGAGTCTAACCCAATCATCAATTTTAGGTTTGATCAAGAGTTAGCGACGAATTTCGAGTTTTTGTCCATCCGGCCGGAACTCCGTTCATCGTGAAATTCATCATCTCCGGTGAGAACCAACTCAATTCCTTCCTCCTATGAGTCCCTAAGGATGTTATCTAGAGAATCCATTATTTTATTTGGTCTAAATCCATGAAAATTCGTTTTTTGGAAGCAAAGGGGGGCTCTGTAGTTTGGTTCGGTTCTGCAACCAAGTTTCTCGCAAGTTACTGTAGCAAATAGTAACTTTTCTCTTTTTCTTGATTTTCCATCATTTTCCAACTTCGAACGCTTATAACTTTTGCGTCCGAACTCCGATTGACTCCGTTCAAGTTTCTAAATTCATCTAAAATCAAGATCTTCCTGCCAGTATAACTTTTATAATTTTTGGATTTTATTTATTTGTTGCCTCGATTTGCGCGTAGCCGGGGGCCGCGACGCGACCGCCGATCCCGACGCCGGACTTCAAGTGTTCAACATTCTCGCTGTGACCGAGGCAAGTCTCCTTGACGCATGTTGATCCTACAATTTATAACTGTTTTACCATGTTTTACAAATTGCATCGCTATTTCTATTAAAGAATGATCTTAACGTTAGATTGTTAGTTATACCGGTTGTCCATCCCTCCTTGATATTGTTATCCATGATCCTTTGTCGCCCTAGTATAGTAGTCCACCAATATAAGTGTTTTTGGAAAAATATTCTGTTATTAGAGAAAGGACTGTTTGGAAGACAGTTTGGAGGTAACATATTAGTATAAAACGTAGATTGAAGCTAGAACCCAATTTGATTGGAGATTACATGAATATTAGTGTTGATGGGGATTGTTAGTTATGAAATTGATTTATGAACTTTGATGATTGAAATATTGTGAAGTTGGATTGTTATAGTAGTTCACATTATAATGGATTGGGGGAAATTTTGGAAGAGGTATGGTATTGTGAAGTATTCTTGTTGGATTAAATAGGTCAGTAAATACTATGTTGAATTGGATTTCTTGGGTTGATAAAATAGTATCAAATGAGAATCAGAGTTAGTTGTATTATTAGTGCTTGTTGGGGAATTCTTACTAACTGATCGATTAAGAAATAGATGATTGTGAAAATATAGATATGTGATAATCATGTATGGAGAATTGTGAATGATCCAGAATATTTGGTGATTTAGTAAATGATAATATTCCGTATTCTTGGTGGATTAAAGTAGATGATTTAGAGGTGATGATGTGAAGGATTAAATATATGCTATTATGAAGTATTATCGGTGGATTATATTCTAGATGATTAAAGATGATGTTGTGAAGTATTCTCGGTGGTTTAGTGAATGATTTTGTGAAATATGGTCTTGCGATACCCAGTTATGTGGATTTATGAATAATGTGTGGATTATGTGTGATTTGTTTAAGTCGATCGGATGTCACTATGTATGAAGATCATTATAGTCGATGAATTAATAAAGTCTTGGTTTCGGGAGTTTTTGTTAAAAGATGCTTGGGGATGAGATTGTGAATTATTCTTGGTGGATCAAGTAGATTACAAAATTAGTCGATGTATGGATGATGGGTAATCGATAATGAGAATTATATTTTGAGGAGATTGTTTCATATACAAACATGATTGTGGTTTAATATGATTTTGGAGTTATGATAGTACCATGATATACTTCTTACTTGTTGGATACCATATTGGATTGGATTACTCTTATGATTATCAAATTATGGCAATAGAAGGATTATTGAAGATTATAAAATTGATTCTAGGGATTGTAATCAAACCCTGAGCTTTGTAATTTTATAAAATAGACTATTGGTGGAATATAATAGTACGGTAGAAATGCTTAGCCTCGCTATCGGTCAATATTCACCTATGGGTGGGACTTTCAATTATCTCTTGAAAACTTGTATTGGAAGTTATAGGCAAGGAGTATTGCCAATGGTTTACAAAATAAAAATAAAATGAAAAATGGTTTTGGACTGGGGCGGAATGGTTTGTCTGGTGGGCGCGGAGGGAGTGCTAGCTTTCATTGCGCAAGTACCGCCCCAAGTCAATTAAGGACCGACGCTTATGACTGTCTCCATTCTAAGCATAACCGTACAACCACATGTCAAAGTGGGCACGACCTGGCTAACTAATTTGTAAAAACCTGACTTAGACTCACCACTCGGTGGAATGTGGGAGCCGGAAAGAGGCATTGTTGTTGTTGTTGTTTTTCTCACACGGCGCAAGAGGGGGCTTCTGTACTGGGCGGATAGAACCCTAACAGCGGTGAAACCTCAGCGGGTGGGTCAAGTTAGGTAGATACATTGTAAAGGCCTTGTCATGATATCCCTGCCGGCACACCCAAGGAAGTGTGCTAATTGCATGGCATCAAGGGAATATCATGTCTTGTGGGTAAAGCTGTACAACCTCTGCAGAGTTAAAACTATTCGAATAGCCGTGCCTACGGTCAAAGGCAAAGCTTGCTGAATGCTTTCATATTGGTAGACTTTGGTTTTGGATTTCAAACTAAATGATGGTTTGTTTTGGGATCCGAGAGCGGTTAGAACTCTCGGGTGTGCTTCTGGCGGCTAAAGCCAGGTAGGTGGAAGGAACCTGATTTTGTGAACCCTGGCGGACAGAGCCATGTGATTGGATTGAACCCTGATTTTGTTGAGATGTGGCGGATAGAGCCTGTATATTAGTGAGTGGTGGTTAGAACCTTCACTACAATATTACATAATTCAATTATTAAAAAGAATTGCTCAAATATGCTTTGTGAAACTTATTAACAAGTATGATTTGATGAAACTTGGCTTTATGCAAAAGAACCATATTAAGCCATCCTTGGATAGCCTACATTATGCATAATTTCCCAGACTTGCTGAGTACTTTATGTACTCACGTGCTACATTCTAATCCTATCTCAGAAGTGAAAGAAGCTGTCAAGGAATTCCAACGACTAGGGCGCGTTCTCCACTCGATTGCCTGTGGGCATTTGGATGGGTCGCTTTGGTGTCTTCGTCTTCCGCTGCAGTTGTTCAAGTTGTTCTGCCTGTTCAGGCTGTAATGGTAAACTTTGACCATAAGGTCTTTGCTTTTATTTGGTGTTATTCTTATGTAGTTATTTGTACTCGTGATATGGTTGTTGATTCATCACTGTTTGACTGTGTACTAGCTACTGATCTGGGACTAGTACAGAAATACACAGGGGACTCCGGATAGCCGATCCGGGGGCCTACAAAGGTGGTATCAGAGCCATATCGACTGTAGGACGTGCCCTTAGTTAGAATGGTAGTTTTTAGGAAGCTTCAAAACTTATATTTATAAAGAAAGAAATCAAATAATGTGCTATTCTCGTCTTCTCTCTCTCTTTCCATTCCTTTGTCCCCCCCCCCTTTCGATTGCTTCTTCACCGTTTTGAAATGTGAATTGGACTATACCTCCCTTAACAACTTATATATTAGGGTAATCGAATTCCCGCTTTCGACTTCAAGGCTTGAGGACTAAAGAAGAGCCATTCGGAAAGTTGCTACTGAAGTGTGCGTCTACATGGTGAGGATCCAACTGTTGACCGATGAAGATCAAGGAAGCAAGGCTGACCTTAGACTAACCCTATAGGTTAAGTGGCCAAGTTTCGTTCTGTGTTGGAACCGCCTTGTTCAGTAGAGTGAGTAGTGTTACCGAGTAGACGAATGGATTTGCTTGGTGTTAAAAATGTTTTGCTTTTCGTCGTTTGAGCTGTCCGTTGCCTGGGCAGTTGGGTTTTGGTGTTGTTAGAACCTCCCCTCTCTCGTTGGTGCTTTTCCCTCTCATCTGGAAGCCTTGTTCTGCCGTCAGATGGAGAAGAATTGCAGTGCTAACCTCAACAAAGAAGCTGATGCATCAAGTTCCAATCCTTCGGTCAACGTCAATGGCAACCCCAGTGAAGTTCCAGTTATCAACGTCAGGGCGGCTACCGAGCTCAACCAGCAACCATCCGAGGTGATAACAACATTTCTTCAGAATATGAATCAGTTCATGGTGACTCAGACAGAGCTCATGCAATTGATGATACAACAACTGAACAACCAAGCCCCGATGGTCATTTCACCTACAACTCCTCAGCAGTACCCTTCTGATGAGTTACTGAAGACCAACTCTCCAGCAGTATTACGTGGAGACGATGGCTTTAGCAATACCCCTCTGGTAGACCTTCACTCATGGGAATTTGTCATCTGCTATCAATGTGGTGGAAACGGACATTTTGCTTATAGATGTCCCTAAAAGGGCAAGGCAAAAGAAAGTACCCATTGTAGGCTCTGCAACAGAAATGGACACCAATTCCGCAGGTGCCCTCGAAGGAAGAAAATTCAGTACAAGATCTGCAACTTTTGTGGCAAGGAAGGGCATTATGTGAAACAATATCCCTGGGGAAAACCGAAAGTCTTATCACCACAAGCAGCTCCAGCAACGGAAGTTAGTATGGAAGTACCTCCTAAGTTGCACCAAGTATCGAAGATTTCTCCAGCTAGCAAAGGCAAAGCAATCTCCCTGGAAGACAACTGTCAACAACCGGATTCTCGTAAAAGGAAGGGAGTAAGTCTGGAGCAGTATGTTGCCAGTAAGTCCCGGCTTTGTGTGAACCAAGTTCAACTCAAGCAAGCACAAGAAGTAACCTTAACCAAGACCCTAAGATCAGAAGTACCACCAGTGATGCAAAGATGCCAGGCATCTACTTCCAATCCCAACATTCCAGATGCTGTTCTTCTTCTGACCATAACCGCAGAAGCAGGTGGGAGGCGCAATCGGAAACTTCTGTCACAGGTTCTGCGATATAGGGCGTCGGGTCTGCCCCTGATCCCTGAAGTTGAAGAAGAGACAACTGAAACTTATGTTATCAATGGATGTTAGTAGATGGTACCTTCAGTAGTACCCTACCTCTTTTAAGGAATAAAATAAAAGAGTTGTGTAATGATCAGTCTGTAAGATGTAATCGTCAGTATTGTTATCAATAAATGTTTGGAAGAATTATAATTGTGGAAGTGGGTTCCTGTTGATAGTTCTTGAAACATAATTGTATTTGGGCACCAGTAATGGGATATTTAAAGGATGGCAAGTAAAGCCATAGTTCTTATCTAAACCCTGAAAAGATTTGTTGAATTCGAAGTTACCCAGATTGAAAGGCATCAGCTAATCCAGTTAAGAAACAACAACCTCCAGATGAGTGTGGTAGGCTTGCCACGAGAATTAAAGTCTCAAGGTACTAGAAGCCCCAAACGTAAGTTGAACCTCAGGCAAATACTAAATACCGCAGTTTAGCTGCCAGGACATTCAAGATTTATGGAGCGTCAGGCAAGAGGCCATGCTAGCCAGTTTGAAAGGATTAGCCGAACATCGGAGACCAATTGGAATGCTATAACTCTTGCCGGTTTTGTTTGGAAATGGGAAGAAAGAAAAAGGAATTTCCCCCTTGTACCCTTTGGAACTGAGTTCGGGTATGATTCTTTCTAAGGGGGGTAGTGGGGACAGGTTGACCAAAGTTGCACACTTTGTTCCGTGGAAGATAACCCCTATTTGGTGATAAACTTGTGGAACTTTGCGGGGCTAAAACAGTGTTTTTTTATTGGGCGCTCAAGGAGATCGTGTCAGATCGAGGTTCTCAGTCTCCCTCGAGGTTTTGGCAGAAGTGGTATAGAGGTTGGGGTACGAATTTGAATTCTAGTGTTGCTTACAATCCCCCGACCGATGGCCAAACGGAAAGAATCAATCAGATCTTAGAAGATGAGTTGAGAGCGTGTGCGCTGACAGGTCAAGGTGCGTGGGATCAGAATAACAACAGTCTCCGACGAAGCTGAAGATGGCGCCTTTTGAAACTCTGTATGCAAGAAAAGGCAGAATACCCTTGTATTGGAAAAAGACCGATAATGGACAAATCAATATACCTGATATTCTGAAAGGAGCCGAAGAGCAGGTCAGACAGATCCGTGTAAGTCTGAAGATTGCCCAGTCGAGATAGAAGAGCTATGTTGATAACTGCCGTCAGGAATCAAGTATAGCGCAATGCCTGAGCATCAAAGGCTGTTTAAAGATATGGAACCAGAAGGAGACCTGTCTTGTCCGGAGTATCCCGCCAGGATTGTGGGTGAAGCCGAGCGTCGAACCAGAAGTCGGGTGGTCAAGTTCTGCAAGGTCAGGGGAGCAGTCATTCAGAGAAGAAAGCTACCTGGGAGCAAGAAGAGGATCTTCGAGCGGAGTCCTGATCTCTTTCTTTCTCTGTCCGAATCTCGGGGACGAGATTCTGTCTAAGGGGGGTAGGTTTGTAACACCCTAGTTTTCGCTTTTTGGAGAAAAACATAATTTAAATAAATTAAATTCAAAAATTTGGAGTTTCAGTGGTGTTTACATTAACCTAGCATCTATTCCCCTCCAGAATCGGAAATTAATTCCCTCCCGGGCGAAAAATCGGATTTTCCAGTTCCCGCCGGTACCCGAAATTTCACCCGAGTCCAAAAATGCTCCAAAAATCCCCAAACCACTTCCATTGTGTTCCAAATACTCCAAAATGATTTTTGGAATCATTCCCCGGATTTTTGGACCTCCGTTCCTATTTAATCTCGCGCGGCTTTTGTTTAATGCCTGCGATCCGCGCCCGAATATTTAATTCCACAAATTTCATCCAAATTCAACCAAACCAATTTTATTGGGTCCCAAATATTCTAAAATGGCTCTAGGAATTTTTCCGGAATTTGTAGATCATTTTTCCTTATTTTTCTCTAGGGCGAATCATTTACGTAAAGGAGGACCAATTAGAGAGTGCCACGTGGCAAGTGAATAGTGCACCTTCTTCAACCTCCAGCCAAGGCAAAGAACAGAGAACTTCTCAACATGCAACAATGGCTAGGGCTTGATTCAAACACTCATAACTCCCTCATTTCAATTCCAAATCGCGAAGCGCCGGTTCCGTTGAATCCGTAGCGTCGCCCTCTTGCCATTCCCC
The DNA here is from genome assembly GCA_036346355.1 of Rhipidocladum racemiflorum. NCBI lineage: Eukaryota > Viridiplantae > Streptophyta > Magnoliopsida > Poales > Poaceae > Rhipidocladum > Rhipidocladum racemiflorum. The sequence continues at coordinate 27,428,529 of CM070586.1, forward strand.
ACCTTCACTCGCCGTCAATCTCACCGAAAACGGCCCCATTCAAGAGAAACCGAAATCCACTAAAATGGCTTTAACTCGGCCGTTTCACCTCCAAACGCCGCACCACCACCTCCATCCTCTTCGTATAAGTATCCCCTTTCTGGGAGTGTGCTCCCCTTTCCCTCTACTCCACCCTTGCGCCCATGAGATCAAGAAAACCGACGTTGGGTTGAACTTTTTCGGTGTTCATGCTTGTAGCTCCTTCTCCAGTGAGCCATTCTTCATGCCACTTGGTTCCTTGTGACCGTGGATGAGTCTAGAGTCTAACCCAATCATCAATTTTAGGTTTGATCAAGAGTTAGCGACGAATTTTGAGTTTTTGTTCATCCGGCCGGAGCTCCGTTCATCGCGAAATTCATCATCTCCGGTGAGAACCAACTCAATTCCTTCCTCCTATGAGTCCCTAAGGATGTTATCTAGAGAATCCATGATTTTATTTGGTCTAAATCCATGCGAAAATGGGGCAAAAATCCATTTTTTGGAAGCAAAGGGGGGCTCTGTAGTTTGGTTCGGTTCTGCAACCAAGTTTCTCGCAAGTTACTGTAGCAAATAGTAACTTTTCTATTTTTCTTGATTTTCCATCATTTTCCAACTTCGAACGCTTATAACTTTTGCGTCCGAACTCCGATTGACTCCGTTCAAGTTTCTAAATTCATCTAAAATCAAGATCTTCCTGCCAGTATAACTTTTATAATTTTTGGATTTTATTTATTTGTTGCCTCGATTTGCGCGTAGCTGGGGGCCGCGACGCGACCGCCGATCCCAACGCCGGACTTCAAGTGTTCAACATTCTCCCTGTGACCGATGCAAGTCTCCTTGACGCATGTTGATCCTACAATTTATAACTGTTTTACCATGTTTTACAATTTATAACTGTTTTCATCGCTAGAGTCAATTGAGCTACAAGAAGATCTGACTTACAAGGAGCATCCCGTGAAGATTCTGGACACCATGGATCGAGAGACTAGGAACAAGTCAACCCGTTTCTGCAGAGTTCAATGGAGCAACCACGCGGAGAGTGAAGCAACTTGGGAACGAGAGGAGGATTTGAAGAAAGAGTTTCCGAACCTATTCCTTAGTTAGCCCTGAATCTCGGGGACGAGATTCTGTTAAGGGGGGGAGGTTTGTAACACCCCAAAATTTTGCTTTTCTTAAATTTATGTGTGATTTGGCACTTTGGTGAATTTTTGGAATTTTCTGGAATTTATTTGAATTTATTTGGAATTTATTTGAATTTATTCTATTTTGAATTAATTAAGGAATTAAACTTTGCAAATAAAATTTTGTTGGAAATATTTTATTTGAGTCCCAAATGCCCTAAAATATTTTCCAGAATTTTTCTGGAATTTTTCTGAGTCTTTTGCTATTTTTAATGAATTAATTGAATTTCTGTAAATTAATTTGAATATTAAATCGCTGGAAAATCAATCCGGGTCGGTTACTGTTCAAGCGACCAAGCCCGAGTCATACTTGAGTTTGAGTCCAACCCGGGCCACGGTCGGGCCGAACCAAGTCGCCCGTGTCCTAACCCCTCGACCATTGGATCATGATCCAACGATCGAGATCCGGCCACGTCACTCGAGCCGTGCGCCCCCGAGCCCGCACGCGACCGTTGGATCTCGATCCAACGGCCCGCGTTGCGCCACGTCATCGTCGTCTCCGTCCGAATCGCTGCCGGATTCCGCCGCCGTGTGGGACTAGGGCTCCGTCCCGTGCGCGCATGCCGAGGGCATTTAAGTACCGGGTGGTACCCCGAGGTCCGCCGTAGCCCCGCACTTTGCCCTAACCCATCGAGCTCTAGCGCCGTGAGGTTCGCCGAATCGCTCGCCGTAGTTGCGTGAAGCGCCGCCACGGTTTTGTCTCGCCGCCACCGTCCACCGCCCTCCGGCGTCGAGCCTCGGTTCGGAACCGTCAGACCAAGGCGCACTCCGAGGGAGCCTTTCACTTCGCCGGAGAAGCCTTGCGCCGCCGCCATGGTCATCGTCCTCGGCACCGGTGAACCCCGCGCCCGCCAAGCCATCGCCGTCCGAGCTCGGTGAATCGTCGGATCTAGATCGAACGGCTAGGTGAGCCCACGTTCTCTCCGAACCCTAGATTCCCAGACTAGATCCGGACCGTTGGATCAAGATCCAACGGCCCACGATCACCACGTGCCGTAGCTGCGTTAACATAGGGATAGATCTGGACCGTCCGATCTAGATCGAACGGCCCATGATCATCGGATAGATTATAACGGAGTTAACCTAGGAAAGATCTAGACCGTTGGATCTAGATCCAACGGCCGTGATCATGCCACGTAGCCGCCGCCGCGCCGTGCGTTGAGTCACTGACAGGCCGGGCCCGCGTGCGCCGGCCGAATGAGCCTGGCGTGATCGCGTGTCAGCGACATGCGGGGCCCGCATGTCAGTGTCTCGCCCGAGAGAGCCTCACCGTGCACGTGACCCACTGACGGGTGGGACCCGCGTGTCAGCCTCTGTAGCCGTAGGCCGCGTCCACCGTGGGCCGGGCGTCACCGTGGACCCAGTCCATGGACCGAGACACGTGGCAGCACCCGGGGCATGCCACGTGGCATGATGACGTCATGCTGACGTCATCGTGGAGACCGTTCGGTGCTGGCGTCGGTCAGTCACCGTGGACCAATCACAGGCGACACGTGTCTTCGCCGACGCAATAATTAATTTCCGAAGAAAATGATTTATTAATTCGAAATAATGATTTCAGAATTTGTTTCAAACTTCAAACGCTTATAACTTTTGCGTTTCAACTCCGATTTGTGTGATTCAAATTTCTAAATTTGTATAAAATTGATATCTACCTAATTATGAATTTTATTTAATTTTTGGACTAAAGTTTTCCTCTGTAATATTATTTAATTGATTATTTAAACTTTAAATAATCATAACTTTTGCATTTTTACTCCGAATTTGACGATTCCAGTTCCTAAAAATTCATAAAATTATGTTCTCTCTGTTTATGGATTTTATTTGGAGTTTTGGGATGATTTTTGCCTATTGTTTATTCGTGTATTGCTATTTGCACGCTTTACGAGTAGACGTTGAAGTGCCGGAGGGATTCGAAGGAGAAGTATTGACTCAGGATCCAACTCAAGACCAAGAACAAGTACTTTTTGAAGGCAAGTTATGCTTTGACCATATTGATCCCATTTTGAAATCTATTTTGGTTCAAATTATTGCATGCTAGTTCAATTAGAAAATACTTTATTTAAATATGGGAAATTAGATAAATGCCTAATTGCTGTATGACACCTTGATTACTTAAGTATGTGCCATGACCCCTTGTCACCCTAGTGTGGATTACTAGTTGGACATTACTAGATTGCCAACATGGGTTTGTAAATCGTTGTAGTATATGGCTTAGACCTGCTACGTACTCATGGCATGATTTTGGACAATCAAATGTTAATATTGACTTAATGATATATTGAACCTGTTTTGGGAAGATATCATGTGATGTTGATGGCACGTGGTGCATGGTAATCAACTGTGGTTTGATAAATAGCTTCTTGACCGGGGCATGTGGCAAGAATGATCAGGTGGGCCAGTTGTGGCATTGGGAATGATGTTTTGGTTCTTCGGGTAGTCTTGCCCTGGTCACCCTAAGGACTTCACCTTGCAAGCCTTTGAACTAAGTCAATCTTGCAACCACATGTCTGTAATGGGACGGACCTAGTTGATTAAGTTGCTAATAACGTACCTGTGGGACCTCAGGAGGTCAACTACACCCTTTGTGTAAGTTGTACGGGGAGCGTCACACAGGCTGCGACCAGTACCCATCTAACGGTTGGTTGGCCTAAACTTCGCCTTAGCTAAGGGAAGGGTTAGTGTGCAACAACCGGGGAGGACCACTTGTATTGTTAGAAGTTTCCGAAAGACTTTGTTACGGGAACTCGCCTTTGTGGTGTTTGACTGTATCCTGTGGGTAAAGTGCATAACCTCTGCAGAGTGCAAAAATCTATTCGAATAGCCGTGTCCGCGGTATTGGACATCGCTCGGGAATTACAGTCAAGGGTTAGACTTTCTCAAAAATAACTTGGACTTGAAAGGTTGGGTTTGGTTTACGAATGACGTTAATGGAAATGTGGATTAGGAATGGGAAAGATGTTTACTAAACCTCTTGAAAAGTTATTTATGCTTTACTTGTTACTACTGCTTTCGAATCTACTTATGACACTTGTTAAATGCTCCTGCTGCAAAGATACCTTGAGCCACTCCTTTGTATTAAGCCATGCATGTAGTATATTAGCTGCATTCTGTGCATGACTTGCTGAGTACCAAGTACTCACCCTTGCCACAATACAACACCAGTTGAAGAGGAGACTACACCAGCTTTGGAGGAGGAGCTCCAAGAGGAACCGTCTACTTAGGGAGCGAGCCCAGTTAGTTGCCTGTGGTATACTGGATGGCGCCACAAAGTTATCTTATTTTCCGCTGCTATTATTTCTCTCTTAATAAGTTTCGCCCTGCGTGGCGTATATTTGTAACTTGACCATAAGGTCGAGCAACCAGTTTGACTATTTAATATAAATACTTTATTAGCATCGAGTGGTATGATTGTGATATTTACCAATGTTAAGACTGTGTGCACTAGCGCGTTCCTGGACTAGTGCTGAATACACAGAGGGTCCGGATTTGCAAATTTGGGTCCCGACACGGTAGAAATTTTAATTTGTGCTAGTGTAGCATACTGCGTTCCCCAACAATTTCCGCAGAAGAAGTATTCATGGAATTGGCTTTCTAAATCGGTCCATGTGTTGACCGAATTCGGTGGGAGAGTAGCGAACCATGTAAATGCTGCCCCAGATAGGGGTAACGGAAACAATTTTATCTTGAGTCCGTCACAATGCGCCGCCTCTCTGCATTGCACTATGAAGCGGTCGATGTGTTCCATGGTGGTGGTCGCGTCATCTCCTGAGAACTTGGCAAAGTCGGGAAGCCGATATCCCTTAGGATATGGGATTCTGTCAATATTATCAGGGTAAGGTTTTCTATAGCCGAGAGTTCGCCGACTCGGCTAAATGCAACACTGGTCTCGTAGGACGTTTGTGATCGCGTCCATCCAATCAGCCTCTCTAGGTGGTGTGACCGGTGGTGGGAGTGCTGGCCGACCTAAACCAGGTCGGTGCCCCCCCGAGTGCAAACTTGGGTGCTTCATGACACTGCCCCTAGAGTGTGAACTTGAGCCTGTCATTGCGGTTCCCCTCAAACAAGGGCTCAAGCCGAATTTGGCGCTACCCCCTGAGTGCGAACTCGGGTTGCTTCATCGGTCCGTGTTGTCGGTGACTCTGTCCTATTTCCTGGTCGATGACTTGGTACCGCGCAGGCTCTAGCTGTGGTGCGAAAGGTTCTGTGTACGCAACCATCCAATGCGTGTGTCGTACACTTGACTCTGGGTTAGCCGTGGCACTTATTTTGGCGCCATCGGTGTGGGCGTAGTATTGCCTGACCTCGCTTGTCCCAGGATATCTAGGCAAAGTAATGGTCGGCTGTAATGGTGCGGGTGTCATGATCGCGGGCGACGGCTTATTTTCAACCGTCGGCCTTAGCCCTTGTGTCCCGGGGCCGATCTAGTAGAACGGGTATGCGGGGAGAGCTTGCGGTGGATCAAATAGGGTTTTCATTGCCACTAGCTCTTGTGCCACTTCCTTCATGCTATTAGATATCAATAGCTTGAGTATAGTAACTAAAGCCGATGACTGGTTTAGCAACACGTGATTGATGGACTGGTTAATTATCTCCGATAAATCTGCTTGCGCTGGCATGTATTGGCTAACCTGGGTTTCATCGCCGATATTTGGAGTGATGACTCCGAATGGATTGACCGTTGGCAGGGCTGTCTTTTGGGTTATACCGCGCCGGGTCTTTTGGAAGTAGTTAAGCATCATCTTTTCGAACGCCTCCTTCTGGTCTTCAATTTCCTAGCGTTGTTCTGGCGTTAAATCGGCCAAGGTTGGCGCAATTATTGCGTCGGCGTTGACATCGGTACGAGCGACAGTCTTTCCTGATGACGCCATTGTTGTATCTTCATGTCCCACTGGGCGTGCCAAAGGTGTGTTTGCACCGAAAATTGTGGCATCCGCCGCCAACACACGGTGAACCCTTGGGGCTTCGGGGTTCTCGAGCGTGCCAGCCGATTTGATCGTGCAATCGGCAAGAGACGTATCTTCAGGCGATGATCGTTCCAAAAGAATGATCCGTACCTCGACGATAAGGTGATCTCTGTCGGCTCAGGAGCGAACCAACTCGGATCGGATAACTGGGCCAAATCGACTCTCGCGAATCGATCGGAAGGATAAAAGCCTGCTTCTCTGAAAAAGGCGATGAGCAGCAAGATTGGAAGAAACGAGCGCTTGATAGGGTGTAATGCAGCAAAGATCAACAACCGGCGATGCGCAACTCATATTGATCAAAGTGTATTACAAAGGAAAGATTTACAATGCTATGAAAACTACTCCTAGTGCAGGAAAAGTAAAGGTATTGGTAGATTGATTGGTTGTTTTGATGTTGGATTCCCTTCGTCTACGTCTTTTATAGTCGATGTAGCATCGATCGTGATCATCATGGACTCCTTAATTGTATCGTCCTCGGTCTGGCCTTTCCATCCTGATCGTAACTGTACCAAATCCAGACTATATCGATTTTGGTTTCTTTCTGTGCTTTCTTATACCTTATCTGATACGATCTCTGTTCTGTTATTCGCCGCTAACCCGACTCGCAACAATTTGCTGGCCCATGCCACGACCAGACCGATCTCAGTCGGTCAATTTTAGGTGCTAACACATGCCCCCCATTTTTGGGATATGTGTCATGACCCAAAAATTATCAGTTGATTACCTCAGTGGACAATCTTTTCCCACTGCTCCTCTACCTTCAACGGTTCATCTCTTAAGTCTTCGCGCCATAATAACGTCAGCTTGCTTTGTATTCTGTTAGCATTCATTTGACGCTTCGTCTTCTGCGTAGAAGCAATTCTGATGTGCATTGGGCTCTATAAATCTCCGGTCCTTGCTGTATCATTACTTATGGTCTCCCAGCACAATCACAATGCCTTCGACTCCTTCTAGCCCTTCCTTTGATCACCATCAAACGAAGACTTGGCCATCACCTTGGCCTTCTACCTCCCCTCTGGCAGAAACCAAAGTTTTCCAGCGTTGGAGTAACCGTAGTTTTAAATGGAGGCAACAGTCGGAGTCGTCGCTCCTCTGTCAGCCGACAACGGCCCGGTATTCCCACTAGCACCTTTCGCCAACATTGCCCTCCATTATAATCAAATTCTAACAGCAGTTCCAGCACAGGTGATGATGGGCAACATTGCTGGCTTCATCAGGCGTAAATTTCCTTTTTTTTTCTCCCCTTCTTTTTTTTCTTTTAAGGTGCCACAATCCTCGAGCACTGTACTTGGGAGTTGTGGTACTTCTTCTCTTCCCAGCCCCCTTTTCGTTCTTTTCCTTCTCTTTTTGTTCTGTACATCTGTCAGAGGTGTTATCAAAGCCATACTGACTGTAGGGTCTACCCATAGTTAGAATGGTCGTAGTGAGGATAAAACTATTTTCTAAAGTTAAAAGTTGCCAAGATAATGAATAAACTCTTAACTTATCGCCTCTCTCTTGTTCATACCCCATGTTGAATTCTTTTGCTCTCACTTCGTTTTAAAATGTTGTGTTCTTACGCGAGTGTCTTTTGGTAGATGAAGAGGATTCACACTTATGGTGAGCATGAGGGTGGCTATGCCGCAGAGCTGTGGAGGATGCTTCAGGTGTTGGGAGGCTTTGAGAGACCGATCTACAGAGCTAGCACTTGGATCGTGAATGGGCTTGCTCGAGGCATGGTCACCAAGATCACGGTTTATGCTGAGAGAAGACCAAGGCAAGTCGCCCCGTCAACATCACTATTCGGAGGGCTACCTTTGAGGTTGGTATTCAGGAGACATCACGTCTAGCTCTGAGGAAGATCTCCGCCACCTACGCCGCCGAGCTACAGGAGTCAGTTTTCCGCCTTCATCCGCAGAAAGGAGGAGACACTAGCGCACCGATCGACCTGGAGAGCGATGCCGCTGTTGTGCACTTGGCCAGGTTCACTGCCGCATAGGACGCGGTGATGGACCAGACGGTGCAGGAGTTGGATGCCGCCTACACTGCGTTGGAAGCCGCTGAGACGAATCTGCAAGATGTCAGGATGTGGGCCGTGCAAAGGATCGGAGAACTGGAGGAAGCTCTGTATGGAGGATAGGCAGAACCAGACGCAGAGCTGGAGCTTGACGAGGAGGAGCCAGTGGAGGTGCAGCCAGAGCCGGAGCCTGAGCCGGAGCAGCAGCAGGCGCCAGAGGCTGAACCAGAGGCCGAGGACGCAGCTTTGTTGACTACAACTATTGTTGGGCATGGAGATTGCTTTGCGCCGATGCCATCGCACCCGCCCAGGTGTACCCCAGGTTGTTCCCATGGGGGATGGCTTGACGAGTGAGCGTTAGGCTTAGTGGTTGAGACTCGAGTGCTGAGTCGCGTCTTAGATTAATAAGAGTTGCCCTTTAGGCGTTAGACTTCAGTGTGTTTGTTTAATTTGGATCTTCTTGATTGCTGAGTGTGAAGTATGTGTTGCAAAGCCCTTAGGCATTGTGAGCAACCATACCAAGTTATTAATAATTAATAAAGTTGGATTTTAAGTTACACCTTTCGCCCCCCCATAAGTTCTCTACTGCTTGTCTATTATTGTTTCCCCCTCATCTCTAAACCTTGGAGTACAACGGAGAAAACGGAAGTGGTGCTTGCCCCACAGAAAACCCCAATGATGGAGTGCCCGCACCCTAGCCAACCCCGCCAGTTGATATGCAGAACTATGGAGCTTTCCTTGCCGCTCAGACGCAGTTGATGCATGCTATGATGCAGCAGATGCAGCAAGTCACTGCCCAGGCCACTGCCAATCAAGCCAACCAAGTCAATCAAGGACAGCGACAAAATTCAAGACTTTCAAAGTTCATGAGGACTCATCTGCCCACATTTTCTGGGAATGCAAACCCTCTGGAGGCAGATGACTGGTTGAGGTCCATTGAGAGGAAGCTGCACATCACTCAGTGCATGGGAAATGAGAGAGTGCTATATGGTTCTCATTAGTTGGAAGGTACTGCAGCTGAATGGTGGGAGAATTTCTGCGCTTCGCATGAGAACCCACAGGAGATCACCTGGGAGGAGTTCACAACTGCTTTCCACCAGTACCATGTGCCTGAGGGAATTATGGATCTGAAGAAGGAGGAGTTTCAAGCTTTGAAGCAAGGCAGCCAGTTAGTGGCTAATTATCTGAATAAGTTCACACAACTTGCTCGCTACGCACCTGAAGATGTAGCAACGGACAAGGCCAGACAGTCTCGCTTAATGATGGGATTGAATTCAGGACTGCAGGTGGGACTGATCACCCACACATTTTTCGATTTCCAGGAATTAGTGAACAAGGCTCTTATCCTGGAGGACAAGCGTAAGGAGCTGGATGACAATCGGAAGCGCAGGATGGCACAGCAAGGAGCTCGCCCCAGAGCACAAAGGCTGAGAGTTATGCCAAATTAGTTCTTCAGGTTCCAGCCTCAGAACCTTGCTAAGACACCGTCACCAGCACCAAGGCCTGCCGGTCAAAATTACCAGACACCAGCCCAAGCCAGAGTTGCACCTGCAGGAAGCCAGCCAGCAACGGTGAAACACTACTATAGCTGCAACGAGCTAGGGCACTTCTGCAATAATTCCCCTAAGCGAGGAGGAGGTGTGACGCCTGTTCGCCTCAACCTTGGAACCCCGCTGTAACACCCCAAAATTTTGCTTTTCTTGAATTCATGTGTGATTTGGCGCTTTGGTGAATTTTTGGAATTTTCTGGAATTTATTTGGATTTATTTGGAATTTATTTGAATTTATTCCATTTTGAAATAATTAAAGAATTTAATTTTGCAAATAAAATTTTGTTGGAAATATTTTATTTGAGTCCAAAATGTTCCAAAGTATTTTCCAGAATTTTTCTGGAATTTTTCTGAGTCATTTGCTATTTTTAATAAATTAAATGAATTACTGGGAATTATTTTAAATATTAAATCGCTGGAAAATGTGAGTGGGTTTGTACTGTTCATCCGATCGAGCCCGAGTCGGACTCGAGTTCGAGTCCGACCGAGCCACGTGATCCGGTCGAACCTTGATCGTCCGAACCGTTGGATCGAAATCCAACGGTCGGAATTTGGCCGCCGCCGATCCGGATCCGGTCCGGATCCGTTCGCGCCGAAATCTGGGCCGTTGAGCGGACGCGTGGGCGGCCGTGATTGCGTCGTCTTCCGTGATCGGCCGGACTCCACCGCCCGCGTAAGCGCCGCGTCGGTTAGGTTTCCGCCTTGTGCACGCATGCCGAGGCCATTTAAGGCGTGGAGTTATCGCCGAGGACCGCCGTTAGGTGCGCGCTTTGTTGCCCTAGTTTCCAACGCCCAAGCCGCCGCCGTCGCCTCACGATTTCGCCGAAGTTTGGGGTGTGCCGCGCGGTTTTCTTCGTTCGGCGCCGTTCGTCATCCTCGCGGCGTTCAAGCCGGTGCGAGAACCTTGCGTCAAGGCGCACCTATTGGGTGCACTCACTTGGCCGGAGAGCGCCCGGCGCCGCGTTAGTGTGGTCGCCGTCCTCAGCGCCCGGCGGCCGCAACGCCGCCAGCGTGCCATCGTCGTCATGAAGCTCGGTGAACCGTTGGATCAAGATCCAACGCACGAGGTGAGGCCACGTCGCCCGTTCTTGTTCCGTCCTCGATTAGGTTTCCACCGATTAGATTTAGATAAATGCGGTTGAGGTTAGTTGCGTTGTAGCTTTAGGGTTAGATCTGGACCGTCCGATCTAGATCGAGCGGCCCGAATCGACGGTGCTGATTTGGAACGCGTAAATTCTAGATCTAATCGCGGCCGTTGATTTTCAAATCAGCGGCACGATCGAGCCACGCGTGTGCTTAGCCACGCCACGCCGGCGCGTGGCGTGTCTCGACACGCGGGGCCCGCGTGTCGGACAACCAAACTGCACCATGGCGTCACCCATGGCGTCATCGGTGGACCCACTGTCGGCAGACCGTGGCCGAGCCCGCTGACGTCAGCGATGACGTCACCCGAGTGGGCCCACATGTCAGCGACACGTAGAGTCGTGGACCGAGTCCACGGTGGACCGAGCCAAACCGTGGACCACGTCCATGGACCGGCTGACGTCAGCCAACCAATCAGAGGCTGCCACGTGTCCATGCTGACGCAATAATTAATTTCCGAAAAAGAAAATGATTTATTAATTCGAATAATGATTTCAGATTTTGTTCCAAATTTCAAACGCTTATAACTTTTGCGTTTCAACTCCGATTTGAGTGATTCAAATTTCTAAATTTGTATAAAATTGAGATCTACCTAAATATGAATTTTATTTAATTTTTGGACTAAAGTTTTTCTCTGTAATATTATTTAATTGATTATTTAAACTTTAAATAATCATAACTTTTGCGTTTTAACTCCAAATTTGACGATTCCAGTTCCTAAAAATCCAGAAAATTATGTTCTCTCTGTTTATGGATTTTATTTGGAGTTTTGGGATGTTTTTGCCTATTGTTTATTTGTGTATTGCTATTTGCACGCTTTACGAGTAGACGTTGAAGTGCCGGAAGGATTCGAAGGAGAAGTGTTGACTCAGGATCCAACTCAAGACCAAGAGCAAGTACTTTTTGAAGGCAAGTTGTGCTTTGACCATATTGATCCCATTTTGAAATCTATTTTGATTTAAACTATTGCATGCTAGTTCAATTAGAAAAATACTTGGTTTAAACATGGGGGTTAGATAAATACCAATTTGCTGTATGACACCTTGATTATTTAAGTATGTGCCATGACCCTTGTCACCCTAGTTGTGGATTACTAGTTGGACATTATTAAATTGCCAACATGGGTTATAGACCGTTGTAGTATACTGCTTAGACCTGCTACGTGCTCATGACATGGCTTTGGATAATCAAATGTTAATATTGACTTAATGACATATTGAACCTGTTTTGGAAAAGTATCATGTGATGTTGATGGCATGTGGTGCATGGTAATCAACTGGGGTTTGATAAACGCTGATTTCGGCCAGGGCATGTGGCAAGAGTAATCAGGTGGGCAGTGTGGCATTCGGGATGTTGATTTGGTTCTTCGGGTAGTCTTGCCCTGGTCACTCTAAGGACTTAACCTTGCAAGCCTTTGAACTGGGTCATACTTGCAACCACATGGCTGGAATGGGACGGCCCTAGTTGATTAAGTCGCTAAGGACTCGCTTGTGGAGCCTCAGGGTGTCAATTACACCGTTTGTGTGATTGTACGGGGGAGCGTATCGTGGCTGTGGCCAGATACCCATCTAACGGTGTGTTGGTCCCATACTTCGCCTTGGCTAAGGGAAGGGATGGTGTAGAGCACGAACCGGAGAGGACCACCTGTGTTGTTTGAGGCTTCCGAAAGGCTTTGTTACGGGAACTCGCCTTTGTGGTGTTTGACTGTATCTTGTGGGTAAAGTGCATAACCTCTGCAGAGTTTAGAATCTATTTAAATAGCCGTGTCCACGGTACTGGACAATGCTCGGGAATTACAGTCAAGGGTTAGACTTTCTGAAAATAACTTGGATTTGAAAGGTTGGGTTGGTTTAGTAATGAAGATGATGGAAATGTGGTTTAGGATGGGGAAAATGTTATTTAAACTTCTTGAAAAGTTATTTATGCTTTACTTGTTTCTACTGCTTTCGAATCTATTTATGATACTTGTCAAATGCTGTTTACTGCAAATATACCTTAAGCTATTCCTTTGTACCAAGCCATGCATATAGTATATTAGCTTGCATTCTCATGCATGACTTCTTTGAGTACCAAGTACTCACCCTTGCCTCAACACAATATCAGTTGAAGAAGAGACTGCACCAGCTTTGGAGGAGGAACTCCAAGAGGATCCGTCTACTTAGGGAAGCGAGCCCAGTCAGTTGCCTGTGGTATACTGGATGGCGCCACGAAGTTATCTTATTTTCCGCTGCTATTATTTCTCTTTTAATAAGTTTCGCCTTGCGAGGCATACATTTGTAACTTGACCATAAGGTCAAGTAACCAGTTTGGTTATTTAAATAAAGTACTTTATTGGTATCGAGTGGTATGATTGTGATATTTACCGATGTTAAGACTGTGTGCACTAAGCTGCGTTCTGGACTAGTGCTGAATACACAGAGGGTCCGGATTTGCAAATTCGGGGTCCCGACAGAGGTGGTATCAGAGCCATACTTGACCGTAGGCTCAACCCTAAGCTAGAATGGTCGTAGTGAGGATAAAACCTATTTTGTAAAGCTAAAAATTTGTCAAGATAAGAAATGACATCTCGACTTATCCCCTTCTCTCTTTTCTTGCCTCTTGCTGAAATTTTCCCTTACCTTGTCACAATTTAAAAATTCCGAGTTCTTACGTAAAGCACTCTTGTGACAGATGGAGGAAGAGTTCAACTACGTTGATCCGGAGTTAGTCACGCTGCGGAACTTTGGCATATGCTCTGAGACTCTCGGAGATTTTGAGAAGCCCCAATACCAAGTGGAAGTGATCGGACAAGCGAGGCTTGATCAAGGCTTGTGACGTGAGGATTGAGGTACTGCTAGGAAAAAGGGCCCAGGCAATCGCCCGATACACCGTGACCTTTGCCGGAGATCTACAATGCAGATGGGTATCCAAGAAGTATCACGACGAGCAATGCGGCACATTACCCGTATCTACGCCAGAGAATTGGAGAGTACGGTGTTCCGTTACCATCCGTGCAGCGATAACCTTCTTGACCCGAAGGCGATTCGGGATGAGGATGCCACGGTTACACAGTTGGCACGATTTGTCGTCGCCCAGGAGGATGTACTAGATAATACAAGCAAGGAGCTACAGAAGGCCCGCAAGGAGATCACGACAGAGAAGAACAGATGGCGGGAAGCTCAAGAGTATGTGGCACACCTTCTACGAAGGATTGACGAGTTGGAGATGACCTTGTACGGACTGCACTCCAGAGCCAAGATTGAGCTACACGAGCCGATCCGGAGGAGTCGAGATCTCGATGAGGACACCGCTTCTTCGACTACCATAGAGGACACGATTCTTTGGACATGGCGATCATTTCGCGCCTATGCCACAGCACCCGTACCCAGGCCGTGGAGGTTTTCTCGATGAGTGAGCATAGGTTCTATAGTGAGACTCCTACGCCGAGTCGCGTCATAGAAGAAGGAGTCACCCTTTAGGCGTTAGACTCCAGTGTTAGTTCGATTTGGATTTTCATTGCTTGCTGAGTGTGCAGTATGTGTTGCAAGGCCCTTAGGCATTGTAAGCAGCCATACCAAGTTATTAATAATAAAGTTGGACCTTAAAGTTACACCTTTCGCCCCGCATAAGTTCCATATTACTTGTCTATTCTTGTTTCCCTCTCATCTCTAAACCTAGAGCAAATCGGCAGATGGTGAACACCCGTGGAAACTTTGGAAGCAATGGGAGTGGTTCTCGCCCGATGAAAACCCCAATGATGGAGCACCAGCACCGCTTGATTGATATGCAGAATTTTGGAGCATTTCTTGCCGCTCAGACTCAATTGATGCATGCTATGATGCAACAAATGCAGCACATCCTTTGCTCAGGCCAACTTTGCTAATCAAGTTAATCGGGGACAACGCCGAATACAAGACTGTCAGAGTTCATGAGAACTCACCCACCCACTTTCTCTGGGAATGCCAAGCCATTGGAGGCCGATGATTGGTTAAGATCAATCGAGAGGAAGCTACACATAGCTCAATGCATAGGAAATGAGAAGGTACTCTACGCTTCTCATCACCGAAGGAAAGAATTACGAATGGTGGGAGAACTTCTGTGCACGCAAGAGAACCCTCAAGATATCACTTGGGAAGAGTTCACAAATGCATTCCGACAAAGATCACGTGCCTGAAGGAATCATGGACCTTAAGAAGGAGGAGTTCAGAGCATCAAGCAAGGTAATCACCGGTGGCCGACTACCTGAACAAGTTCACACAGCTAGCACGCCACGCACCGAGGATGTAGCGACAGATAAATCCAGGCAGTCTCGTTTTATGAAGGGACTTAACTCAGATTGCAAGTAGGGTTGATCACCCACACCTTTCCGCATTTCCAAGAGTTGGTGAATAAGGCGCTTATTCTTGAGGACAAGCGCAAGGAACTGGATGAGAACGAGAAGCGCGAGGATGCAACAAAGCAAGGATCACGCCAGGAACGCATACAGCGCTGAGAGTTGCACCGAATCAATTCTTGATTCCAACCACGAGAATGCAACAAGGACACCATCCCGGCACCAAGACCTGCCAATCGTAACTACTGCACTCACCCGCTTAGAAACGCTACCCCAGTGCAACAAGAAGGAACAAAGGAGACGCTGCTACAATCGGCAACGAGCCAGACACTTTGCCAACAGCTTGTCCAAAGAAGACAAAGCAGGAGTGACCCGATTCGCTTCAATCTAGGAACCACCCAGCTAGGACGCCAAAGACCAGAGCCACACCCTGCATCGTGGTGAGAGGCCGAGTCAACCATGTCACCGCAGATGCACTGCGAGAATGCTACGGACGTCGTCTTGGGTAAGTTACTTGTTAACTCAAGACTGCACAGCTTTGTTTGACTCTGGAGCTTCGCATTCGTTTGTTTCGCAAGGCTTTGCTACTAGAAATGATTTGAGGATTGCAAGACTTAAGTGCATGCTTTTAGTTCAAACCCCTGGTTCCGAACTCCGAGCGAAAGTAGGATGTTCCGGGGTGAGAATACTAATAGATGGAATAGAGTTCCTAGCAAACCTTATAATTTTGGAGACCCAGACCCTAGACGTTATATTGGGAATGGATTGGTTATCCAAGCACAAGGCCGTATTGGATTGTGGACGAAGGACTATCTCAGTTGAGAGCCCGTGTGGGAAGAAAGTGGAATTTCAAGCCACTGCAGTTAGAGATGGACAGTTGATGGTTAACAGTACCAAGGCAATCAGCATAGAGGATGTCCCAGTAGTGAATGAGTACCCCGATGTTTTTCCCGAAGATTTACAGTATGCCGCCAGGCGAGGACATAGAATTTGTAATAGAGCTTGTACCGGGTACAGCACCGATAGCAAAGAGACCCTATCGGATGTCCACCGAGGAGTTGGTAGAGATGAAGAAACAGCTAGAAGAGTTAATGGAGAAAGGATTTATCAGACCGAGTTCGTCACCGTGGGGAGCACCAGTTTTGTTTGTCAAGAAGAAGGACGGGAGTTTCAGGATGTGCATTGACTACCGTGCACTCAATGAAGTCACCGTGAAGAATAAATATCCGCTACCCAGGATTGATGATTTGTTTGATCAGTTAAGAGGAGCCGGAGTTTTCTCCAAGATTGATCTGAGATCGGGATACCATCAGTTGAAGATCCGATCAGAAGATATTCCGAAGACTGCATTCTCGTCAAGATATGGACATTACGAGTTCTGATTATGTCCTTTGGGTGACGAATCGCCCGACTTATTTCATGAATATGATGAATAAGGTGTTCATGGAATATTTGGACAAGTTTGTCGTCGTGTTCATAGACGATATCCTAATCTACTCCAAGACAGAGAGCGAACATGCCGAACACTTAAGGTGAGTTTTGGAAAAGTGAGGAACGACAACTTTTCGCCAAGTTCAGCCAAGTGTGATTTTTGGAAGGACAAGGTGGAGTTTCTTGGACATGTAATGACCGCTTGAAGGAGTCGCCAGTAGATCCAAGCAAAGTAGAAGGCGTGTTACATTGGGAGCACCAAGATCGTGACCCAGTTCGGAGTTTCCTTGGAATGGCAGGATACTACCGCCGTTTCATTGAAGGCTTTTCGACAATTGCGAAACCTCTTCACATGGCTTCTTTGAAGAAGGAAAAGAAGTTTGCATGGGCGCTTTAATGTGAGAAAGGATTTCAGGAGTCAAGAAGCAATTGACGTCGGACGGTGTTAGTTCTACCGGATGTTGCTCAAAGCTTCGATATTTATTGTGACGCATCGCGCCAAGGACTTGGATGTGTCTTGATGCGAAACGGAAAGGTCGTAAACTTATGCATCAAGGCAGTTGAGGCCGCATGAGGAAAATTATCCGACGCATGACCTAGAGTTAGCTGCCGTAGTGCATGCCTTGAAGATATGGCGTCACTATCTGATTGGAAACAGATGTGAAGTATATACGGATCATAAGAGCCTTAAGTACATATTCACCCAGTCGGATCTGAATATGAGGCAGAGGAGATGGCTAGAGTTGATCAAGGACTATAATGTTGGAATCCATTACCATCCCGGGAAGGCCAACGTAGTAGCCGATGCTCTGAGTCGGAAAAGCCATACCGTGAGTGCGTTGCTAGCCACAAGTCAGGATGAGTTATGTGAGGATTTTCGGAAAATGAAGATTGAGGTTGTACCTAGCGGATTCTTGGCCACATTAGAAGTAAAGCCTACCCTAGAGGATCAGATCCGAGAAGGACAGAAGGATGATGACAAGATCCGCAGGATTAAGTCCATCAAGGAGGAAGGCAAGGCAGAGGACTTCAAGTTGGATGAGCAAGGCACGTTGTGGATGAAGGATCGCATTTGTGTGCCTAACAAAAAGGAGTTAAAGCAATCGATTACGGAAGAAGCCCATGACTCTAAGTACTCAATTCATCCTGGAAGCGCCAAGATGTATCGAGGATCTCAAGGAGAGATTCGGTGGCCGAGTATGAAACGTGAAGTTGCCGAGCATGTTGCATTGTGCGACGTATGCCGGAGAGTCAAGGCAATGCATCAAAGACCCGGTAGGATTGCTACAGCTGAAAATACCTGAGTGGAAGTGGGAGGAAATCGGAATGGATTTAGATTGCGGTTTGCGAAGACTCAAGGAGGTTATGACTCCATATGGGTTATAGTGGATCGCTTGACTAAAGTAGCCCATTTTATCCCCGTGAAGACCACTTACTCGGGAGATAAATTAACAGAATTGTACATGATCAGGATTGTCTGTTTGCACGGAGTGCCAAAGAGGATTGTATCGGACGAAGGTACCCAATTTACCTCAAGGTTGGAATAAGTTGCATGAAGCCATGGGAACCCGTTTGAACTTCAAGATGTACCTTATCATCCACGAGGCGGATGGGACAGGCCGAGAGAGTCAACCAGTCTGGAGGATATGTTGAGAGCTTGTGCATTAGCTTATGCTACCTCTTGGGATAAGAGTTTGCCGTATGCCGAGTTCGATTACAACAATAGTTATCAAGCTAGTTTACAGATGTCACCTTTTGAGGCCTTTGTATGGTCGACCACTGTCGGACGCCATTGAATTGGAATGAGACCGTGGCGCCGTGTCTTTGGGCCTGATATTCTTCAAGAGGCTGAAGAACGGTCGCCATGATTAGGGAAAGGTTGAAGATAGCTCAATCACGGCAGAAGAGTTATCTTGACAATCGTTGCCGAGACTTGAGTTTTGAACCGAGAAGACTTTGTATACCTCGAGTTACGCCTCTCAGGGAGTTAAGAGGTTCCATGCCAAAGGGAAACTTGCACCCTGCTATGTTGGACCATTTAAGATTTTGAGCCGCAGAGGCGAAGTTGCTTATCACCGAGTTGCCGCAGCGTTGGCAGGAGTGCATGACGTATTCCATGTGTCCCGATTGAAGAAGTGTCTCCGAGTTCCTGAGAGCAGACACCGCTAGAGTCAATTGAGTTGCAAGAGGATTTGACCTATAAGGAGCATCCCGTGAGGATTCTAGACACAATGGATCGAGAAACTAGAAACAAGTCAACCCGTTTCAGCAGAGTTCGATGGAGCAACCATGAAGAAAGCGAAGCGACTTGGGAGCGAAGAGGATTTGAAGAAAGAGTTTCCAAACCTATTCCTTTAGTAAGCCCTGAATCTCGGGACGAGATTCTATTAAGGGGAGGTTTGTAACACCCCAAAATTTTGCTTTTCTTGAATTCATGTGTGATTTGGCGCTTTGGTGAATTTTTGGAATTTTCTGGAATTTATTTGGATTTATTTGGAATTTATTTGAATTTATTCCATTTTGAAATAATTAAAGAATTTAATTTTGCAAATAAAATTTTGTTGGAAATATTTTATTTGAGTCCAAAATGTTCCAAAGTATTTTCCAGAATTTTTCTGGAATTTTTCTGAGTCATTTGCTATTTTTAATAAATTAAATGAATTACTGGGAATTATTTTAAATATTAAATCGCTGGAAAATGTGAGTGGGTTTGTACTGTTCATCCGACCGAGCCCGAGTCAGACTCGAGTTCGAGTCCGACCCGAGCCACGTGATCCGGTCGAACCTTGATCGATCCGAACCGTTGGATCGAAATCCAACGGTCGGAATTTGGCGCGCCGATCGGCCGGATCGGTCCGGATCCGCTGCGCCCGAAATCTGGGCCGTTGAGCGGGACGCGTGGGCGGCCGTGATTGCGTCGTCTTCCGTGACCGAGCCGGACTCCACCGCCCAGAGCGCCGTAGCCCGTCGGTTAGGTTTCCGCCTTGTGCACGCATGCCGAGGCCATTTAAGGCGTGGGTTATCGCCGAGGACCGCCGTTAGTGCGCACTGTTGCCCTAGTTTCCAACGCCCAAGCCGCCACCGTCGCCTCACGATTTCGCCGAAGTTTGGGGTGTGCCGCGGTTTTCTTCGTTTCGCGCCGTTCGTCATCCTCGCCGCGTTCAAGCCGGTGCGAGAACCTTGCGTCAAGGCGCACCTATTGGGTGCACTCACTTGGCCGGAGACGCCCGGCGCCCGTTAGTGTGGTCGCCGTCCTCGGCCGCCGGCAGCGACGCCGCCCGCGTGCCATCGTCGTCGCGAAGCTCGGTGAACCGTTGGATCAAGATCCAACGCACGCGAGGTGAGGCCACGTCGCCGGTCTTGTTCCGCCCCTCGATTAGGTTTCCACCGTTAGATTTAGATCGTGCGGTTGAGGTTAGTTGCGTTGTAGCTTTAGGGTTAGATCTGGACCGTCCGATCTAGATCGAACGCCCGCATCGACGGTGCTGATTTGGAACAGCGTAAATTCTAGATCTAATCGCGGCCGTTGATTTTCAAATCAACGGGCACGATCGAGCCACGTGTGCTTAGCCACGCCACGCGCGCGTGAGCGCGTGTCTCTGACACGCGGGGCCCGCGTGTCAGCGGGACAACCAAACTGCACCATGACGTCACCCATGACGTCATCGGTGGACCCACCTGTCAGCACCGTGGGCTGAGCCCCGCTGACGTCAGCGATGACGTCACCCGAGTGGGCCCACATGTCAGCGACACGTAGAGTCATGGACCGAGTCCACGGTGGACCGAGCCAAACTATGGACCACGTCCATGGACCGGCTGACGTCAGCCAACCAATCAGAGGCTGCCACGTGTCCATGCTGACGCAATAATTAATTTCCGAAAAAGAAAATGATTTATTAATTCGAATAATGATTTCAGATTTTGTTCCAAATTTCAAACGCTTATAACTTTTGCGTTTCAACTCCGATTTGAGTGATTCAAATTTCTAAATTTGTATAAAATTGAGATCTACCTAAATATGAATTTTATTTAATTTTTGGACTAAAGTTTTTCTCTGTAATATTATTTAATTGATTATTTAAACTTTAAATAATCATAACTTTTATGCTTTAACTCCAAATTTGATTTATTCAGTTCCTAAAAATCCAGAAAATTATGTTCTCTCTGTTTATGGATTTTATTTGGAGTTTTGGGATGTTTTGCCTATTGTTTATTTGTGTATTGCTATTTGCACGCTTTACGAGTAGACGTTGAAGTCTGGAAGGATTCGAAGGAGAAGTGTTGACTCAGGATCCAACTCAAGACCAAGAGCAAGTACTTTTTGAAGGCAAGTTGTGCTTTGACCATATTGATCCCATTTTGAAATCTATTTTGATTTAAACTATTGCATGCTAGTTCAATTAGAAAAATACTTGGTTTAAACATGGGGTTAGATAAATACCAAATTTGCTGTATGACACCTTGATTATTTAAGTATGTGCCATGACCCTTGTCACCCTAGTTGTGGATTACTAGTTGGACATTATTAAATTGCCAACATGGGTTATAGACCGTTGTAGTATACTGCTTAGACCTGCTACGTGCTCATGACATGGCTTTGGATAATCAAATGTTAATATTGACTTAATGACATATTGAACCTGTTTTGGAAAAGTATCATGTGATGTTGATGGCATGTGGTGCATGGTAATCAACTGGGGTTTGATAAACGATTTCGGCCAGGGCATGTGGCAAGAGTAATCAGGTGGGCCGGTGTGGCCTTTGAGGATGTTGATTTGGTTCTTCTGTAGTCTTGCCCTGGTCACTCTAAGGACTTAACCTTGCAAGCCTTTGAACTGGGTCATACTTGCAACCACATGGCTGGAATGGGACGGCCCTAGTTGATTAAGTCGCTAAGGACTCGGTTGTGGAGCCTCAGGGTGTCAATTACACCGTTTGTGTGATTGTACGGGGGAGCGTATCGTGGTGTGGCCAGATACCCATCTAACGGTGTGTTGGTCCCATACTTCGCCTTGGCTAAGGGAAGGGATGGTGTAGAGCACTGACCGGAGAGGACCACCTGTGTTGTTTGAGGCTTCCAAAGGCTTTGTTACTGAACTCGCCTTTGTGGTGTTTGATTTGTATCTTGTGGCTAAAGTGCATAACCTCTGCAGAGTTTAGAATCTATTTAAATAGCCGTGTCCACGGTACTGGACAATGCTCGGGAATTACAGTCAAGGGTTAGACTTTCTGAAAATAACTTGGATTTGAAAGGTTGGGTTGGTTTAGTAATGAAGATGATGGAAATGTGGTTTAGGATGGGGAAAATGTTATTTAAACTTCTTGAAAAGTTATTTATGCTTTACTTGTTTCTACCGGCTTTGAATCTATTTATGATACTTGTCAAATGTCATTTCTTTGCAAATATACCTTAAGCTATTCCTTTGTACCAAGCCATGCATATAGTATATTAGCTTGCATTGTGGCATGACTTGTCGAGTACCAAGTACTCACCCTTGCCTCAACACAATATCAGTTGAAGAAGAGATCGCACCGGCTTTGGAGGAGGAACTCCAAGAGGATCCGTCTACTTAGGGAAGCGAGCCCGGTCGGTTGCTGTGGTATCTTGGATGGCGCCACGAAGTTATCTTATTTTCCGCTGCTATTATTTCTCTTTTAATAAGTTTCGCCTTGCGAGGCATACATTTGTAACTTGACCATAAGGTCAAGTAACCAGTTTGGTTATTTAAATAAAGTACTTTATTGGTATCGAGTGGTATGATTGTGATATCTACCGATGTTAAGACTGTGTGCACTAGCGCGTTCCTGGACTAGTGCTGAATACACAGAGGGTCCGGATTTGCAAATTCGAGGTCCCGACACCCGCCTACAAGGACACCCGCACCAGGAGGAAACCATGGAGCTGCTCAAGCTGGAGCCGCACCCCAAGTAGCAGTGAGAGGTCGAATCAACCACGTCACCGCTGATACAGTTCAGAACACGTCATACGTCATATTGGGTAAGTTGCTGGTTAACTCAGTACCTGCAACAGTTTTGTTTGATTCTAGAGCTTCGCATTCCTTTATATCTCGGAATTTTGTTGTTGAAAATGGGTTGAGAATGGTGAACCTTAGACATGTGTTGCTAGTTCAATCCCCTGGATCAGAACTCCGATCTAACGTAGGATGTTCTGGGGTAAAGTTACTAATAAATGGGGTAGAGTTCCTAGCGAATCTTATTATATTAGATACCTAGACCCTAGATGTTATATTGGGAATGGATTGGTTAGCCAAGCACAGGGCTGTGTTAGACTGTGGATGAAGAGTAGTATCAGTAGAAAGCCCAGATGGCAAGAAAGTGGAGTTTCAAGCGACTACCGTTCGAGATGGACAGCTGATGGTCAACAGTGTGAAGACAGTCATCATTAAAGATGTACCAGTTGTCAGTGAGTACCCGGATGTTTTTCCTGAAGATCTACCCGGTATGCCACCAGATAGAGATATTGAGTTTGTGATCGAGATAGTACCTGGCACAGCCTCGATAGCAAAGAGACTTTACCGGATATTTACCCATGAGTTAGTGGAGATGAAGAGGCAGATCGAGGAGTTGTTGGAGAAAGGATTTATAAGACCCAGTTCATTGCCGTGGGGAGCGCCTATCCTATTCGTCAAGAAGAAGGATGGAAGTTTCCAGATGTGTATTGATTATCGTGCACTCAATGATGTGATGATAAAGAACAAGTATCTGCTACCCAGGATTAGTGACTTATTTGATCAGTTAGGAGGAGCAAGAGTTTTCTCCAAGATTGATCTTCGATCCGGATATCATCAACTGAAGATTCGATCCAAAGACATACCAAAGACTGAATTTTCGTCAAGATATGGACATTACGAGTTCACAGTAATGTCCTTTGATCTGACGAATGCACCTGCGTATTTCATGAACCTGATGAATAAAGTTTTCATGGAATACCTAGATAAGTTTGTCGTCGTGTTCATAGATGTCATACTGGTTTACTCTAAGACGAGAGAAGAGCATGCTGAGCATCTGAGGCTAGTTCTCGAGAAGTTGCGAGAGCAGTAGTTATTTGATAAGTTTAGCAATTGTGACTTTTGGAAGAGTAAAGTGGAATTTCTTGGACATTGATGACCTTCGAGGGAGTTGCAGTTGATCCGAGCAAGGTGGAAGCAGTATTGCACTGGGAGCAACCAAAGTCGGTGACTTAGATCCGCAGTTTTCTTGGAATGGCGGGATACTATTGTCGATTCAATGAAGGATTCTCAATGATTGCTAGACACCTTATGCAATTGTTGAAGAAGGAGAAGAAGTTTGCATGGACACCGGAGTGCGAGAAGAGCTTTCAAGGATTGAAGAAGCGATTAACATCATTGCCAGTGTTAGTTCTACCGGATGTGCACCAGCGTTTTGATATTTACTGTGATGCATCGCGTCAAGGACTTGGATGTGTGTTGATGCAAAACCGAAAGGTGGTCACTTATGCATCAAGGTAGTTAAGGCCGCATGAAGAGAATTACTCGACGCATGACTTGGAGTTAGTTGCTGTAGTGCATGCTCTGAAGTTGTGGCGTCATTACCTTATTGGAAATAGATGTGAAGTCTATACGGAGCATAAGAGTCTTAAATATATCTTTACTCAGTCAGATATGAATATGAGGCAATGGAGATGGTTGGAATTGATCAAGGATTACAATGTCAGAATCCATTACCATCCCGGCAAGGCTAATGTGGTAGCTGATGCCTTGAGTCGAAAGAGTCACACCGTGAACATGCTGATAGAAGGAGGTCAAGCCGAGCTATGTAAGAAATTTCAGAAGATGAAGCTGGAAGTTGTACTAGAGGGATTTCTTGCAGCCTTAGAAGTGAGGCCTACCTTAGAAGACTAGATCCGAGAAGGACAAAAGGATGACGATAAGATCCGCAAAATAAAGACCAAGATGGATGAAGGCAAGGCTATGGACTTCAAGTTGGATGAGTAGGGTACATTGTGGATTAAAGACCGCATCTGTGTGCCGAACAACAAGGAGCTAAAGCAGTTGATTCTGAAAGAAGCCCATGACTCCAAGTACTCAATTCACCTGGGAAGCCCCAAGATGTACCAAGACTTGAAGGAGAGATTTTGGTGGCCGAGCATGAAGCGTGAGTTTGCCGAAAATGTTGCTTTATGCGACATATGTCAAAGAGTAAAGGCAATGCATCATAGGCCAGCTGGATTGCTGCAGCCACTTAAGATACCTGAATGGAAGTGAGAGGAAATTGGTATGGACTTCATTACCGGTTTGCCTAAAACCCAGAGTGGATATGATTCTATATGGGTCATAGTGGATCATTTGACCAAGGTTGCACATTTCATACCCGTGAAGACCACTTATTCCGGAGACCGCCAGATTCTGGAGGACATGCTGCGAGCTTGTGCACTGGCATACGCTACCTCATGGGACAAGTGTTTGCTGTATGCCGAGTTCAGTTATAATAATAGTTACCAAGCCAGTTTACAGATGCCACCATTTGAAGCTTTGTATGGTCGACCCTGTCGGACGCCTTTGAATTGGAATGAGACAGGTTAGCGCCATGTCTTTGGACCAGATATTCTCCAAGAAGCTGAAGAGCAGATTGCCATGATCAGGGAAAGATTGAAGATAGCTCAGTCAAGACAAAAGAGTTACGCTGATAACCGTCACCGAGAGCTGAGCTTTGAACGTGAAGATTTCGTATATCTCATAGTTACACCTCTCAAGGGAGTTAAAAGGTTCCATGCCAAAGGGAAACTCGCGCCACGGTATGTTGGACCATTTAAGATCTTAAGCAGTAGAGGCGAAGTCGCTTATCAGTTGGAATTGCCGCAGTCATTAGCGGGAGTGCATAATGTGTTCCATGTGTCACAACTGAAGAAGTGTCTTCGAGTGCCAAATGAGCAATCGCCTTTGGAGTCGATCAAGCTACAAGAAGACCTTACGTACAAGGAGCACCCTATGAAGATTTTGGAAACAATGGATTGAGAGACGAGAAACAAGTCAACCTGTTTCTGTAGAGTTTAGTGGAGCAACCATTCAGAGAGTGAAGCGACTTGGGAGCGCGAAGAGGATTTGAGGAAAGAGTTTTCAAACCTATTCCTTAGTTAGCCCTGAATCTCGGGGTCGAGATTCCGTTAAGGGGGATGGTTTGTAACATCCTAAATTTGTGCTTTTATTTAACTTATTGAATTTTTTGAATTTGTTGGAATTTATTTGGATCTATTTGGATTTAATTTGAATTAATTCCTCTCTTGAGTTAATTAAATATTTAAAAATTTTAAATAAAATTTTGATGGAAATATTTTACTTGAGTCCAAAATGCCACAAAGTAATTTCTAGAATTTTTTTGGAATTTTTCCAAGTATTTTGCTATTTTTTCCTGATTTAAACGAATTTCTGGGATTGTTTTACATGATAAAAACAAAAAAAGGAATTTCAAAAAAAACCCTAACGGGTTGGACTGTGCAGATCGGACCAGTTAACCGCACCGAACCCAACCCGCGCCGCCGAATCCGACCCAGATCGTGTGCTGACCGTTAGATCCAAATCCAACGGCTGAGATCCAGCCACATGTTCGCGTGCGTTGAACCGTTGGATCAGGATCGAGTGGCTGAGCCCGTGTCCGCGTGTGTGCATGAGGGAGACCGTTCATCGGGTACACGTGTGCGGCTGAGATTGCACAACGTCACCTCTCCGTGTCCGAGCCGGACTCCGCCGCCCCGTACCGGCTCGCCCGCGATTTGCACGCCTAACTCGACGTCCGCACCGGTATTTAATGTCCGGGTGCATGCCCAAGGATCGCCTTCGCCTCACGCATCGTTTGCCCTAGCCGCTGCTGCCCTAGCGCTCTACCGTGCTCGCGATTGCTCGTCGGAGTGGAAGAAGAAGCCGTTGCGGTCTTCGTCGTTTTTCGCTGTTCTCTGCCGCGACTAAGGCTAGATCCGAGCCCGTCGTGATGAGGCGAACCTGGGAGTAGGACTCACTTCGCCGAAGATGCCCAAACACCGTTGGCCATGTCGTCGTCCCCAGCTCCGATCAGCCAGCTCTGCCACAACATCACTGACACCGTCGAGCTCCGCCAGGCATCCGATCCAGATCCATGGGCCCAGGTTCATCCACGTAGTCGTCCCCGTGTAGAAACCCAGATTAGATCCCAGCCATTAGATCTAGATTGTACGATTCGGATTAGATCTAGTGTTACTGTTTAGATCTATTTGCAACCGTTAGATTTACATCGGACGGACGAGACTAAACCACGTAGATTTATACTGCACCGTGTTAGATTAGATCGTGACCGTTAGATTTAGATCGAACGGTTAGATTCGGTTCGCGTGTTAGCGCTAGATGTAATCGTGGCCATTCGATCCGCGGTGTATAGTGTAGATCATGCCACGCGTAAGCCGCCGGGTCATGCCACGTCACAACCACGATGATGCGGGATCCAAATCCAATCTCGGTCGTTCGATTCAAATCGAACGGACTGGAATGATTCGCGTAGATCCAAAACGTGTGGGATCAGATCCAATCTGGACCATCGGATTTCAAACCAACGGCCCAGATCATGCCACGTTGCGGGAAGGCGAAGCGACTGGGTCAGCGCCGATCATCGTTGATGTCACCCGCGTCGGGCCCACGCGTCAGTGTCTGTGACCAGGTGCACGATGACATCATCCGTGATGTCATGCTGACGTCACGGTGGGGCCCAGCTATCAGCACCGTTCGGCCGAGCCTCGCTGATGTCAGCAGCTGATGTCATCAGTGGATCCCACGTGTTAGTGATACGTGTACCCGTGGACCGGGTCCACGGTGGACCGAGCCGAGCCGAGGACCAGGTCTATGGACCGGCTGACGCAAGCATGACGCAATAAATCAATTTTTCTTTAGAAAAATAATTCGGTGGAAATTCAAAATGCGTGCTAATGTCATGCTGACGTCATAATTCCGAATTTTTGATAGAAAAATAAATGAATTAATTCGGTTTATTCTTTTTAACGTATTTTCAAACTTCAAACGGCTATAACTTTTGCATTTTAACTCCGATTGAGGCGATTCCGGTTTTTAAATTTTTGTAAAATCAAGCTCTATTTACTGGTGAATTTTATTTAATTTTTGGACATGAGTTTTTCTATGTTTTTATTTATTTATTATTTATTTATCGGATTCGCGTAGACGTTGAACTGCTTGATGGCTTCGAAGGAGAAGTTTTGACCCAGGAGCAAGGTCAAGACCAAGAACCAGTACTCTTTGAAGGCAAGTTGTGCTTTGACCATATCGATCCCACTTTTGAAACTATGCTTATTTAAATTACTGCATGCTAATTTAATTAAAAATGCTTTTGATTAATTCTGGGAGTAGCTATTCAACCCACTTGTCGTACACCACCTTGTCTATAATAATTGTATGCCATGAATCCTTTGTCACCCTAGGATGTGGAATAATAGTTGGACATTAATACTTGGCCAACATGGGTTAGTTAGATCGTGGTTAGCCTGCGTTGCCATGCAATCGTGTTATTGATATAATTCTGAATGACAAAGATAAATCTTGACTTAATGAGAGATGGAACATGTTTTTGGAAATTGCTACATGTGTTGTTGATGATGTTGATGGCACGTGGTGCATGGTAATCAACTGGGGTGATAAAATGGTTTAGACTGAGGCAAGTGGCAAGATTGTTCTGGTGGGCTAGGTGTGGCACTTGGGAGGTCGTATTTGGTTTTATTGTTTTGGTTACTTGTGAATTCTTGGATAGTTTTTCCTTGGTCACCCTAAAGACTTAACCTTGCAAGAATTTGAACTAAGTCCAACATACAGCCACAAGTCTGGAATGGGATAGACCTGGCCGAGTAAACTGTGATGTCTAGATTTCGGTGCTGTCATGGTGGCGTGAGCCCCGGGTTCTTGGAGTAGACTCACAAAGCAAGAGGGGGACTGAGTGTGGTAACCAGTCCCTTCAGTGTTGAAACCTTAGCGGGCAGTACCGGGTCTAAAAGTAGCTTTGGAAAGGCTTTGTTACAGTCACTCGCCTCGGTGGTGTTTGACTGTATCTTGTGGCTAAAGTGTATAACCTCTACAGAGTGTACAACCTATTCGAATAACCGAGTCCACGATATTAGACACTGCTTGGTGATTACAGTTAAGGGTTAGACTTTCATGAAAATGATTTTGGTTACTTGGCATGGAAATGATGAACTTGCTTAGGTTGGTAAACGCTTTACTTGTGAAATTGTTTATAAAGTTATTATTGCTAATATTGTTTTACTGCTTTCAATCTACTACTGTTATTATGAATGTGCTTTACTGCAAATAAACCATCTTAGCCTATCCTTTGTAATAAGCCATGCATGTAGAGTATTAGCGTTGCATCTTGTGCCTGACATGCTGAGTGCTTTGAGTACTCACCCTTCCCACAATACAAACATCAGTTGAAGAAGAATCGACACCAGCTCTAGAAGAGGAGATCCAGGAGGAGCCGAAGAACTAGGGGCGAGCCCAGTAAGTTTCCTGTGGCATATTGGTTGGCGCCACGCGTTTTCTTCATATTCCGCTGTAGATTTATTTGAGTAAGACTTTAGCCCTGCGATGCATACTTTTGTAACTTGACCATAAGTTCGAGCAACCGGTTATATTTCCCTTTCAATAAAGTACTTTACTATTTCGTTGAGTATGATTATGGTATTTACCGATGTTGAGACTGTGTGCACTAGTGTGATCCTGGACTAGTGCTGAATACACAGAGGGTCCAGATTTGCATATTCGGGTCCTGACACTACCCTTTATTCGTGCTTTAATGTTTGTGCAACTTTAAATTGGAATTCTGTCTATTTTCACAGACGGGTCAAACTTATCGTTAGCTTTCCAACGAGCCAAAGGATGCCCCGATCGGAGTTACGAGTCAAAAGTTATGGCCGTTTTACTGACGTAGATAATAGGACTACTATTTTTATCGGTTTTTAGTTAGAACCGACGCAAAAAATTGGACTATTTGTGTCAGTTCCAATACAAATGTATTTGTATAATTTTTAATGTACTATTTGTATCGGTTTCAATTAAAAACCGACACAAATAGTCTCCCGCCATTTTAAGTTTTAGAACCGACACAAATATTGTATCCTTCGTATCATAGACGGTTTGTAGCTGGAACCGTTCGTGATAATACTATATCACATACGGTTCTATTTTAAAACTGTATGTGATATCTACAGGAGTCATTACAGAATGTTTTATACTAAAATTGTCTGTGATATTGCTGTATATCACAGACGGTTTCTTAATAGAATCGTCTGTGGTGTTGTCACTGACAGTTGCACTATAAAACTGTCTGTGATGTTACTCATCATAGACGGTTTATCAAAATCGTATGTGATGAGATATATAATATAAGTTTTTCTGTAGTAGTGAGTGTAAGCTGCATGATGCATCCATACGTACTTCCCTTCCCTGTACGGAAAGGTATCGGCCCAATGCGAAATATGGAGAGTTTGGTGAGCATACAACGGCTGGAGTTTGGAAACCGAAGATTAGATCGTGACCAACACAGATTCAGTTACCAAAATGAGAATTTGGAAACTAGAGATCGGATCGTAGCCGACACGGACTCGGTTAACCGTATCCACAAAGGACTCGGATCGGCCGAGGAATATAAAAGAGGGACGAGCCAGGGGGAACAAAAGACCAATACAACAATCACAAACATACTTTCAGTCTTTTCGTTATTTTCTAGTTTTGTAAGCTTTCCTCTGTAAGTCGACGAGATCAATAAAGAGTTGCGCATCGCCAATTTGTTGATTTTGCCGATTTCGCTTCAGGTTTGGTTTGCTTTGTTTTGTTGCGTATCGCCTCTCAAAGCTAATCGACCTTTACCTTCAGATTAGACTTAATCGGCCAATCTAGTTACCACCTAATCGGTTGTAAGCCGACTAGAGTTACGCCGATAATTGTGTGTTATCGGCTTGATTGATTTTACGAATTTACCTTGTTAGTTTTAGGTCAAATTGACTGGCACGCTCAAACCCGGCGTTTGTCTGGTGTGTTCGAGGCTAAGGACCCCACCTCAAGTTTTTAGCGCGAACATATTTTTGGCACGCCTAGTGGGACCAGATCAGGAAAGATGGCCGCAGGAAAATCTGGCCCTCTGGCCGATGTCGAAACTGAAGCCATCATCGTCCCGACACTGGACGATTTGACTCCAGAACAACACAAGGAGATTGAAGATCGAAAGGCTGTGTTGGAATAGATGAAGTTGGGCTGCTATCAGAAAACCCAACGAGGGGTAACACAGAAGGCTGCACTCCCAACACTCAACCCAATCGGCGATGATGGCGCCCCGCTAAACCCGGTAAGCCGATACGTGCCGGCTCAAGCCGAATTATCCATTATGATCGAGCAATCCGTGCACCATGCATTGATCAATCAATCATCGGCTTTGGTTACAACGTTAAAGCCGATGATTGAGAATAGCGTCAAGATGATTGCTTAGGAGTTGGCTTCGACTGGGAGTCTGCTCGACCCATTACAGTCACTCCCAACATTCCCTGTATACTCGATGGCACAAAATACCAGCACTATAAAAGGGTTGGATCCAATCCCTTCATTAATGCCGACCCAGCCTACCGTGTTGACGCCATGTGCCCATGTAGATGGGATCACCCATTATCACGCATACACCGTTGCCGCAAAATTATGCACCACCGCAAAATTATACTCGGTCCCTCGAACGATTGTGTCAAACCAAAATCCTCAATTTCAAGGGCCGATCCCATCAAGGAATCCGGTCCCGCATACACTTACAGTGAACCCTTTATCCCTATGCTTGATGAGTATGAACAATCGCCTCAACAGCAGCCGACTCTGCCTAGCCGACAGCCCGAGTTTGCAATCGGGGGGCAGGGTACCAATCCACACACTTGGCAAAATCCTAATCCCTCGTCGGCCCGAGTTAACCGACAATCCAAGTTAGCACTCGGGGGGGCAAGATGCCAGTTACCTTAATTGGCAGAACTACGGCACCATGTCGGCTGATGGTGTTAATTGGGCCGATCAAATCTCTACCGTGCTGAGAGAGCAATTCGGCCTACAGCCGAAAGGCAAAACCATCGGTTATAAAAAGCCGTATCAGATTACATAGATCGGATGGCTTACCCGCATAACTATAGGATTCCTGACTTCGCCAAGTTTTTAGGAGATGACTCTGTTACCACCCTTGAACATGTCGGACGGTTCATCGCCCAATGTGGCGAAGCCGCTCAGTTCAACAGATTAAAAATCAGGTTGTTTCCATTGTCTCTATCGGGAACTGCTTTCACATGGTTCACAAACTTACCCCCAAATTCGGTTCATTTTTTGAATGATTTGGAAAGCCGATTCGATGAATATTACTTTTCTGGAAGTCCTGAACTCAGAATTTCTGAGCTTAGTTTTGTCCGATAGAAATTCGGTGAGCCAGTGTTGGACTACATCCGGAGGTTTAGGGACGTACGACATCGGTGCTTCAGTGTCACATTGTCGGACGATCAACTAGCCGATTTGGCGTTCCAAGGCTTGATTCCCCCACTTAAGGAGAAATTTGCGGGACAAGAATTCTCCGTTTTAGGTCATCTCCTTCAGCGTGTATCGGCACACGAAAGCCGATATTCTGATAGTAAAGGGTTTAAAGATAGATTTAAAGCAAATGGGAACGAAAAGGCCAAAGTAAACATGGTCGAATGCAGCTCTAGTGAAACCTCTAATGACGATGAAGCCGATGTAAACATAGCTAAGTGGGCAAAGGGTCCTAAAAAATCACTTGTTTACTCGTGGTTTAAGCCGACTAAAAATAAGTCGGAGGTCAAATATGCTTTCAATGTGTCCAAATGCGATCGAATATTTGATTTATTGTTGTAGGAAAAATTAATACGATTACCAGAAGGACACGTTATCCCATCTGCCGATGAAATCAAGAAACGAAGATATTGTAAGTGGCACCACTCTTTTTCACATAACAGTAACGATTGCAATATCTTTCGTTAGCAGATACAATCGGCCATCGAGGACGGATGACTAAAGTTTGCTGAAGGGCCGGCCATGCAAGTGGACGTGAACCCTTTTCCGATCAACATGGTGCAATGCTCATGAAAAGGAAAAGAGCCGATGAACGAGCCAATTAGGCAGATCAATGTTCAATCAAGTTCTGATGGCAGCAAAATGTTGAAAATAACGATCGGCTCAGTACAAATAGAAGTCGATCGGGAAGGCCGAAACTCGATGACCATTAAATTCGGGGTGAACAGCGAATCGAACAATGGTATAAAGCCGAGAAGACTCCGCCGAAACGGAGGGTTACGAGAACCAAGCCAACGTTCTCCCAACTCCTGGAAAAATATGAGAAGATTAGCCATCGACATGAACAGCGTCCTCGTCGGCCTGATAACCTGTACTGGGCGAACAATGAAGAAAGAGCTCACGGACGGTGCCCCTTCTGGCAGTTTTGCTGTGAAAGAAGAGTGTTGTTGCCATCAGTACAAACATGTCCAATGGGTCATCTCCCCCAAGATCGGCCATGGCGACCAATCAAAGAGAGATTGACTAGGCCAATCCATGATCGGCTAGGACCGCGGGTCGAAGAACCAATGCGAGGGAAGATGCCGGCAACAAAATAGATTAAGCCCTCAGAAGAGCAATCCGAGTCGTTTGGGTCTGAAGGTAAAATCGGCAATCTGGCTGGAAAAATCCGTAAGCCGATTGAATCAAAGCCAAGGTGGTGTCCCTCTCGGCTTAGTCGATCCCAACGTAGGCGGCTGCAGCGCTTGAGGACACTAGAAATAAGGGAAGCCAAGCAAGATGAAGAACGAGATTGGATATTCAACGAGTTGCGACCAGTACAAGTCGCAAAGCAAGAGTGGAGGCGGAAAGACATGATCGAAGAGGATTCAGACCAATCAGTCAATTTCGGATCACCAATGATTCAGGACGATACTCCCCCAATGGACATCAATATGGTCTTCACCCTGTCGGGTGAATTTAGAACCGAGACTAAGCCAGCCGAGGAGGCCTTGGCCCAGTTGTGCCTCAGTGCACGGCATTTGAAGCCGTTATACCTAAAAGGGCATATCAACGGTCGACCCATATCGAGGATGCTAGTCGACAGCAGAGCCATAGTGAACCTGATGCCGCTTAGCACCTTCAAGAAACTAGGCAAAGCCGATGAGGATTTGATCAAGACAAACATGGTGCTAAATGACTTCACAGGCGATCCTATCGAAGCAAAAGGAGTAATGGTCACAGAACTAACGGTCGGTAGCAAAACTTTTCCGACTACATTTTTCGTGATCGAAACCAAGGGGAATTATAGTGTGCTCCTGGGGCATGATTGGATCCTTGCCAACTGTTGCATCCCGTTGACGATGCACCAACTCTTGGTACAATGGAACGGAGATGAAGTGGACGTGATACCAGCCGATACATCGGCTCACATAGCATTGGACAGTCCCGATACAAATTGGCCACACCAAGAAGCCGAATGCATATCCGGCAAAGTCTTGGATGACTGCGATTTTATCTGTGTCGGAAAGTCGGGTCTAATGCCGATCAATGTTGGGTCAGGTACATTTGATCGAGCAAACGAAGTACTAAGAAGATGGAATCGGGAGTAAAAGACACTCTCCAGAATAAACTTCAAAGCTATCGGCAAACAGTGGACTGTGGAGAGGCCATCAAAGATTTTTAGGAAGAGAGATTAGGACAAGGTTTCACGTCTGCCGATTTGCTTGAAGAAGTCGATATAGGGGAGGGGGTAGAAAAAGACCAACTTTTATAAGCGCAAAACTAGGTGTAGATTACAAAGCTAAGTTGGTCGAAATACTTAGATGATACAGGGATTGTTTTGCTTGGAAATATTATGAGATGCCCGGTCTTAGCCAATAGCTAGTTGAACATCGACTACCCATTAAGCCTGGGTATCGGCCGTTTAAGCAGTTTTCCCGGCGGTTTAATCCAATCCTGTATAATGCTATCAAATAGGAAATAGAACGATTATTAGAAGCCAGGTTTATCAGGCCTTGTCGATACGCTGAATGGGTTTCGAACATCGTTCTTGTGGTGAAGAAAAATGGTAAGCTGAGAATGTGCGTGGACTTTAGAGATTTGAACAATGTCACACCAAAAGATGAGTACCCGATGCCAATAACCTATAAGCTTATCGACGTTGCATCAGGCAATAGGATTATTAGTTTCCTTGATGAAAACGCCGGATATAACAAAATATTCATGGCAGAAGCCAACGTGTCCAAAATGGCATTTAGATGCCCTGGAGCCCTGGGGTTGTACAAGTGGACGGTCATGACGTTCGGCTTAAAAAACGCCGACGCCACATACCAACGTGCCATGAATTTAATATTTCATGATCTAATCGGTCATATCGTCGAGATTTACATTGACGATGTCGTTGTAAAGTCAAAAGACGATTGGCAACATTTGGCCAATTTAGAGAAAGTGTTTCAGAGTACAAGGGCCCATGGGTTAAAAATGAACCCTCTAAAGTGTGCATTCAGGGTAACGGCCGAAGAGGAGACAATCAGAGCTGTATTGCCACAAGAAGTCGATGGTAAAGAGCGAGTAATATTCTATCTAAGCCGACGACTTTTGGACACCAAAAAGAGGTACCCTTTCATAGAAAGGTTATGTCTATCCCTCTATTTCGCTTGTACGAAGCTAAGACATTATATCTTGGCATCAACATGTGTAATAGTGTGTAAAACCAATGTCATCAAATACATCTTGTCCGCGCCAATTTTACGAGGAAGACTCGGTAAATGGGTATACGCTTTGACTGAGTTCGACTTAATCTACGAATTGGCTAAAGTTGTCAAACAACAAGTTATAGCCGATTTCATCATAGGCGGCGAGACTACGGCCGGATTAGTAGACGTTGTCTCTTGGTGATTGTATTTCGATGGGTCAGTATGCCGAGAAGGCAATGGCATCGGCATAGCATTAGTTTCACCAAAAGGACACCACTTCGATTTTACATATCGGCTCAATAGCCGATGCTCAAACAATCAAATCGAGTATGAGGCCTTGCTCAAGGGTCTACAACTAGGGGTGCAAACGGAGTGGATACGGACGGATTTTGTTCATCCCGTATCCTATTCCAAATTTTTTCTCGGATACATAATCGGATACGGACAATGCCGGATTCGAATACGAATACGGATTACTTCGGTCATGAATACGGAGCGAATACAGGTCGTTCCGGATACGGTTAGTCTCGGTCACGAATAGTTAGTCGGATAATACGCAAAAGCATAAACCATATATGTCACATATATTAGGATCAATCAACCATACACAAAACTTTACTATAACTTTCAAGACATGTAAGTGTTTCAAATTCAATAATAGTTGCATTCCCTACATAAGAATAATATACAACCAAGTACAATTCCAATCAACATATGCACTTATATGATGTAGCACATCCAACTGCAATCAATTGTTTTGTAGTGCAATTATAAGAGCTTGCTCCAGAAAGTAGTGCAATTATATTACAACTTGCTCACATTATATCACAGGCTCACAACAGCACTATGTTTCACATTATATTACAACTTGCCTAATCAGATAGCACATAACCAACACGCAACATCTAAAATACAGCTAGCAAGCACTGTAATTCAAATACACACATTATGAGCAATATTGCAAGGGTATCGGGTCGGATATTTACCGGGTATTGGGTCGGATATTTACCGGATATCGGATCGGATATTGCTCTTCCCATATCCTAACCCATATTACATGAGATTTTTCGGATACGGATCGGATATTGCTCTTTCCATATCCTAACCCATATTACATCGGATTTTTCGGATACAAATACGGATAACATCGGTACGGATTTTTTTCGAATACGGTATCGGATCGGTCGGGAAATATCCGCTCCGTTTGCACCCCTATCTACAACTACTAGAAAGCTTTGGAGCAAGCCATGTCGAGGTATTCGGGGATTCATTGTTGATCGTGCAGCAAGTCAGGGGGGAATTCCGATGCAACGATGAAGCATTAGCACAATACTTAGAATAATGCCTTCAGGCTATCGGGTCATTCTCGATGTTCTCCATCGGGCATATCCCTAGAGAATTGAACAATAGGGCTAACTACTGGCTCAGCATGCATCAGGATATAAAAGTCACAACCGATATGATATGATCGAAACAATTGACAAGATAGTAATGTGTGCCGACCACGTCGACTGGAGAATAGAGATCAAGAATTACTTGGCAGATCCATCTAAGCCGACCGCACGAAAAGTCAGGCAACGAGCTTTAAAATATGTCATGTTAGAGGGGACACTATACTTTCGAACCATGGATGGACTGCTCTTGAGTTGTCTCGGAGCCGATGAGGCAAAGGTAGCGATGGGCAAAGTTCACGAAGGAATTTGCGGATCCCATCAATCGGCCCATAAAATGAAATGGACGCTAAGACGAACAGGATACTATTGGCCGACAATGTTAGAAGATTGTTTCAAGTACTATAAAGGATGTCAGACATGTCAGAAGTTTGGTGGTGTCCAACTCGTACCAGCATCGGCCTTACACCCAATTATCAAGCCTTTAGCTGTTTCATGGGTGGGGAATGGATATGATCGGCCAAATATACCCAGCGTCAAGTAAAGGCCATAAATTCATCTTTGCGGCAACATATTATTTTTCAAAATGGGTGGAGGCCATACCCCTAAAAAGGGTTACCAGTGTCGAGGTAATAAACTTTGTTAACGAACACATCATACATCGGTTTGGTATTCCGCAAACCATCACGACCGATCAAGGGATTGTGTTCATGTCTGAAGAATTCCAAACCTTCGTAAAGAGCCTGGGCATTAAGCTGTTTAATTCTTCGCCTTACTACGCTCAGGCTAATGGACAAGCTGAGTCATCCAATAAAACTCTAATCAAGCTAATAAAAAGGAAGATCGATGAAAAACCAAGGAATTGGCACTCAACATTATAGCTAATAAAAAGGAAGATTGATAAAAAACCAAGGAATTGGCACTCAACATTATCGGAGGCATTATGGGCTTATCGGCTATCATATCGCGGATCAACCAAGTTGTCTCTGTTCCAGTTGGTATATGGGCAAGAAGCCGTACTGCCTGTGGAAATAAACATCGAGTCCCTGAGGGTGGCCGGACAATATAATTTCTCGGCTAGCGAATACGGGGAACTTATTATCGACAGTCTGGACGATTTGGCGGAGACCTGATTGATTACATTAGATCGGCTTAAAAGGAATAAGGAAAGGGTTGCCAGAGCGTACAATGAGAAGGTCAAGCCGAAGTCATTCAATCAAGCCGATCTTGTATGGAAAACCATATTACCGATCGGATCTAGGGAAAACCGATTCGGTAAATGGTCACCAGCGTGGGAAGGACCGTATAAAATAATCGGCTTGTTGATGGAAATTCCTATATACTAGAAATACTCGAAGGAGCGGTGCTACCAAAAGCAATCAATGGTAAATATCTGAAAACATATTACCCTAGCGTATGGATCGGGTCGTGAGATAAGACGAAGATTAACGAGAAAACAAATCGGTTAAACAGCCGATCACAATAAACATTTTACAACCATTCCAGTTTAAACACACGAAAGAAAATCCATTAAACAGCCGATTTTAGTAGCACCACGATTTTAACATCACTAAAAGTAAATTACAGCCCCGATCCGTGTAGTCTAGCTCCAAGGGCCGATAGAGCCGCTGCCACCTTCCCAATAGTTTTCTGGACGCCATCCACAGTACGTTGATCATTGGTTGCGCTTCCAGGGACGGCTTTTAGCTTGGCCGACTGCCCCTTAACTTTGGCGACCATTTCACCAAGATAGCGCTTCTGGTCTGTTAAAGAGGCGGCCGATGCTGCGACGCGCACTTGCCAGTTGGCCAGCTGCTTGGTGATTATAGCCAGCTGCTCCTCAAGAGATTTCTTGGCCGACTCAAGTTCCTGAACTTGCGCCTTGGAAGACTTAAAGCTGGAGGCGTCTTGATCAAACTTCTGCTTCTTCGACTTCGCCAGCTTGTCCAGAAGGTCTTGGTCGGCTTGTTGAGAAGCTCTTTGGGCTATCCTAGTCGTTGCAGCTTCCATTGCCTCCCTCTGGCCGTCTAAGTAATAGACGTCCAAAAGGGCCCTCATGGCTTCTAGAGGTAGGTCGGCTTCAACCGCGGCCATAGCCGTCCTCAGAGGTTGAGTGTCGGCTAGCAGCTGTGTCTTCAGCTGCATGACTTCATGAAAAAGGCGGTTGAGCCACTCTTGCATGCCTGGTGCAGAAGTCACAGAGGCCAACGCCACTGCAGATGCACCGATTATCATGCGGACATCAGCTGGGTAATCATCCGTGGCCATCACCTTTGGGTCACACAAATCGTCCAAAGAGAAGCCCAAGAGGTCAGCTGGGTCCGCCAATGGCTCCGGAGTAGGCTCAGCAGTCGTTGGAGGTGGCACCACGGGAAGCGTTGGAGATAGCGATGGCGGGATAGCCGATGATGTGCCTTGTATGTCGGCTAAAATCCCGACCACCTGCGCCGACGGGGATGGCTGATGCAAGGGATAGATAAGTATAAAACCGCACTAAAAAAACAAGTAAGAAACAAGATGGGAAGCTTACCTCAGTAGTCGATCGACCTGGGGAATGTTCAGCGCTATGCTCCACGGGCTTTGGGGATCTCCTTACTGCAGACTTTGTTTTTGTTTTTTCTGAAAGTTAAGATCGGCTAGAATAAGTATCGGCAAAGAGAGGAAAAGCGAAAGAGCCGATACTAGAGTTCAAAAACAAGACTCACTTGTTGGGCGTTGTTTTTGAGCAAGGTCCGATAAAGATGGACCCTGGATGCCCAGGGTGCCCGACGAATAGCCCGTGAGGCCCGTCGCCTGGCCCGTTCTCTTCTGTCTATCACTGCCTGACGGGGCTGTGGGATTGGCCACTTGCTCGCCGGCATCTGCCACGGTCTTGTCGTGCAAGGCAAGAAAAACTCAGTTAAACTGATCACAAATAAAACATTTGAAAAAGGGAATATTGTGAGGTCAATACCTCTACAGCTACTGAAGAGTTGGTATAACCCGAACTCTCACTGGAACTGTTGGTAGAAACTACCGTCGGCTCATAGAAATCAGGCAAGAACAAGGAAATGATAGTCGAAGGAGATCTGTCCAACAAAAGGGCCTCCACCACAGAAGACCACCACTGCGAAAATGGGCTCGACCGATGAGAGTTGAGGAAAAAGTGCGGCAATGCGAGAATTTGGAGGTCAACAGCTACTTTGAGCACAATTTCCGCAGCGGTCTTGTTGGTCACTCGAGATCGGGGCTCGAGGCGATTGAGCAAGGGAAAGCAAGGGATGGCTTGTCCAAAACCCAGTTGTCGGGCATGGACTGAGGGGTGGTAGAATTCATATGACGACTGAAACGTTCGATTCCTGGTATTTAAGCCGATGTGGATTATGCTAGGGGAAATAAAGAGTTTGTATAAGTCTAGGTTCGATTGGGGCATCAGAAAACTGTCAGCATCCAAGTGAAGGAAGGAGGGCCACGGGTGATTGGCTGCGTCAATATAGCTAAAAAAGTCCTACTAGCCAAAGGTGGATCGGTCTAGGTTCAAAAAGAAGTTAAGGTACTTATGCAGACCGACCGGAGTTATTTTTAGCTCGCCAGCAGAACACATGATGAATTTTTTCCCCGTGAGATCGGCTGGCCCTATATTGGGGATTCGCTTTTTCAGGATAATCTTCTCGGGGAAATGCCGAATTTCCTAAGGGCTCAGATAGAATAGATCGGGTAAACATGCAATATAGCCAGATCTGGATGAACCATAAGGGTCCCCCTATATTGCCGACAACGAATTTGGCAAAACCGGAGAAAAGCCGACTACGGATGATGTGCATCATTTGGTATATGGCCCCCAAAAACATTTTCCCTAGCGCAAGCCGACGGCCTTCCACCAGTTGCTCCGCTATCAGCTGGTAGGTTAGGGTGGAACCGAGAGAGGCTCCGCAAAATAGGTATCGGTCTAACCAAAGGTTGAGAAAGGCAACGTGTTCCTCATCCGATACTGGCCCATTAACCTTGTTGTTATTCTGAATGTACTTGCGCCAACCCTACCCTTTGGATTGGAACAGTTTGTATCTGGGCTTCCCGCTAAAAGCCAATATTTGATCACCATCCGGCCTAAGGCAGCATAATTCAGCTATGTCAAGAAGGGTTAGGCCGATGGGACCGGTTGGGAAAAGAATTGCGTTGAAAGTATCGGACCAAAAATAGCACGCCATGGCCACCAAGGGCTCATTTGCTTCGGGATCGGCTAGGCTCAGCGGGAGACATTCTGCTATACCCATTCTCTCCCACTCTGCTCTCTTTTGGGCCGACACCCTAATAAACCAAGACCGCCATCCCTTGAGGGCTATTGGCCAGGCTCTAAAGCTTTTTCCCAACTCCTTTATGTTATAGCCAGCGGCCGACAAGGGGAGTCTAGGGATTTCCTGATTAATCACTGTATCAGCTTCTATGGTACCTACGGCCCCAGAAAAAATTGGTCATTGCTTTGGGAGATCGGAATAAATACCTGGGACGGGTCCATTTCAGCCGATTTGAGAATAGGTTTGGGACTTGCGAGAATACGAAGAAAGCCAATTGTTGTTGATTCGAGAGCTCGAAGGCGTGAGAATGACCGTAGGGGACCCGCATATTTATACCACGGTGAAAAAGGTGAACAGGCGGGAACGGTTTGAGCATTAAAAACGTACTAAGATTTTTACGGCGCCATTAATAGGGCAGTTACCAAGAAAGTTTACTCAGAAGCCGATTAAGAAAGAAAGCCGATGGAAAAAAGCTGATATGATTTTTGGGAGACAACAAGTTCTCCGCCAAAAATGGGGGGCATATGTTTGCACCAAAATTCGACACGTACGGAAATGTATCGGCCCAATGCGAAATATGGAGAGTTTGGTGAGCATAGGACAGTTGGGGTTTGAAAACCGAAGATTAGATAGTGACTGACATAGATTCAATTACCAAAACAAGAATTTCAAAATTATAGATCGGATCGTAGCCGACACGGACTCGGTTAACCGTATCCACAAAAGACTCGGATCAGCCGAGGCATATAAAAGAGGGACGAGCCAGGGGGA
Organism: Rhipidocladum racemiflorum; assembly: GCA_036346355.1. Taxonomy (NCBI): domain Eukaryota; kingdom Viridiplantae; phylum Streptophyta; class Magnoliopsida; order Poales; family Poaceae; genus Rhipidocladum; species Rhipidocladum racemiflorum. Next base: position 27,470,290 of record CM070586.1, read on the forward strand.
ACAAAAGACCAATACAACAATCACAAACATACTTTCAGTCTTTTCGTTATTTTTTAGTTTTGTAAGCTTTCCTCTGTAAGTCGACAAGATCAATAAAGAGTTACGCATCGCTAATTTGTTGATTTTGCCGATTTCGCTTTAGGTTTGGTTTGCTTTGTTTTGTTGCGCATCGCCTCTCAAAGCCAATCGACCTTTACCCTTAGATTAGCCTTAATCGACTAATCTAGTTATCACCTAATCGGCTGTAAGCCGACTAGAGTTACGTCGATAATTGTGTGTTATCGGCTTGAGTGATTTTATGATGTTACCTTGTCAATTTCAAGTCAAATTGACTGCCACGCTTAAACCCGGCATTTGTCTGTTGTGTTCGAGGCTAAGGACCCCACCTCAAGTTTTTAGCGCGAACAGGAATACAATAAATCGAGATAATTAACCTGTGACTTGTGATGGGTGTAAATGCGAACTCAAATCGACAAGTTGAAGGGCTTTTGCAGTTATCTCCTTTTTTTCGTTTTCCCAATAGAAGCTCATATATGACGTCTCCGGTATTTTTCATACTCTAAAGCACTATCTTACTAAATTTTGTGTAGGCCGTAATTGGGATGTTAAAGGGTACATTAGCAACAGTTGCTTTAAAATGCACGTATTCCGGATCACCTTTTACTACACATCTAATACGGGACATGTGTTTTGATCGTACGGTACAAAGTTTAGATATTTTTTGGGATAAAAATATTCGAATGATACCTATACACTCCTAGAAAGAACATGGACACACAGAAGTACATGCGCCTCGTGTATATATAGAGTTAAGTGAGCCGATCGAGCATGAACACAAGTAACCCTTGTGCGATCTCAAGAAAATAAAAGAAAAGAAACTTACATACATTGAGCATCCAACATATATAGAGAGGAGGAAGTTAATTTTGCTGACTGCAGCTGGTGCGGTTGATGGCGTCGAGCAGATCAGAGCAACCTCCCGTGGAGATGGACGCCAAGCTGACGATGGCCGAAGGCAGTAGCGTTTGCCTGCGGCGGGTAGATAATATTCTCCATGAATATTATGGTATCCATGAATCCGCTACGTTGGTGGGGGTTATGGTCTCCATGAATCCGCTGCTGCTAGCATCGGCATGCTCTGGATCTTGGCGAGCACTGAGTTTCCTTCTCAACAGGAACGATGCACCCGGGCGGTCAGATGTGATGTGATGCCAACTCCAGCATTCCTTGAGTTGCTTGAGCTCGGAACCAAAGCGAGCTTGGGGACGCAGAAAGCTTCCAATGAAGTAGAAGAAGGCGTCGATCAACCTGCATTCTCTCCAGCACTGCTTCTGGAGGGCGTCACCGTTGAGGGGGACACCGCACTCCATGCGGTGGCGGCCAATGGTGACAGTGACAACTTCTTGATGAGTGCCAACGTCATCTACGGCAAGGCCAAGTACCTCCTGTTTGCGCAAAACAAGAATGGTGACACGCCCCTGCATTGCGCTGCCAGGGCTGGGAAATCCAAAATGGTCTCTCATCTCATTGCTCTGGCCAGAGCTGAGGACGAAGGTGGCGAGAGGCTCAAGGAACTCCTGAGAAAGGAGAATGCGCGTAAGGAGACGGCCTTGCATGAAGCTGTCCGCAGCGGTGATAAAGACATTGTGGAGCTGCTTATGGATGAAGATTCGGAACTAGCATGTTTCCCAGAGACGGTTGTTCGCCGCTGTACCAAGCCATCTTGTTGCAGAAGGGCATCATTGCAGACTCTCTATATGACAAGAGTCACGGATATCTTTCGTACTCTGGACCAAATGGACAAAATGCGCTGCACGCTGCGGTTCTTCGAGGCCCAGGTACCCATAAATGCATCTATTCCTTTCGAGCTTTTTTTTGGGACATTTATTTGTCTGTGCGTGATTATATAGATAGATATATACGCGTTAGACTCTAATTTAAACAAATACAACATAGAACTAAAATAACCATTGCCTATTCGCAAACAACCTTTGGCCGCAAAAGTAAATCTTATTTGTAATTTTAAAATTGAAAGGAGATAATCATTAGAACCTTTGAAAAATGCATGCATACGGAACAGAAGAGTCCGTATGTGATTCCTGCGCATCGATGTGCGTGGACCACACCGATATCACCCGAAACAGGAAATTTTTGAATTTTTTTGAATTTTTTGTTTGAATTCTTTTGATGCTCAAATTTGAATTTTTGATGGAAAAAGGGAGAAAACAAAAGTACTCAAGACCTTCCAAGGTATCAAGATCTACCACCAGGCAAGATATCTCTACTATTCTAAAGCAGCACTTGGTGGCAGTGGTTCATTCTACCCACGTCATTAATTGCCGCTTAATTGCCCTGCTTAATTGCCCTACTTAATTGCCCTGCTTAATTACCCTACGCAAGAAACGAAGCGTTGCTTTAATTAGCCAGCTTTCGCAAGAAACGAAGCATTAAAGATAGATATTTGATCTTGTGAAATATTTTTTTTTATTTTTTAATCTTTATTTTTCGTTATCAATTTTGTTTTTCGTAGCAAAGCACGGGCATGTAACTAGTACATTTGATATATAGAAAGGTTGCATTTATTTTCGTACATAAAGTCAAAAAATTCTAACGAGAACGAAAATTTCCCCTGCCAGGTGGCGGTGACAAGACCGAAATTTGCTGAATTTTAATGAAATTTCACTGAAATTGATAACCCTGGTGTATAGCAGGGCTGATCAAACAGAGCGTTAATTAAGAAACCAATCTGAGTTAAATGAACTTTAGAACAGGAAGATCAAAATATCAAATACTCAATTCTTGACTTGTGTCCACGATCAAAGGAAATATGTCTATCTATATAAGTACAAATATCTGGGGAGATTAAATGTACCTCCTTAGCTTTGAGGGCTAGAAATCTATCAATTATATAATAAAAGATGATGATAGATCATTAGCAGCTGCTAAGAAAAAAGATAAATATGCTAGAAATTCTCAAATAAAAGAAAAATATCTAGCCCTTAATTTGAAGGACCCATATTTTAAAGGCTTAGATTTGATAGCTGGCTTAGAGATACAAGTATTTGAAATAATTCTAAAAAACAAAAACATCTAGACTTTAATTTTAACGGTTTTCATTTGCTAGTTGCCTTAGAGATATATTATTTTGAAAAAAAAGGAGAAAAGTAGCACTAGCAATACTTATAATTCAAAAGTTCAGAGTATGTAAATCTGCCAGAGGGCCACCTTCCAATCCTTTCTTCCGCATTGACAAAGATTTTAATTCCTTCCGCATTCATAATTCACAAAGATATATATATATATATATATATATATATATATATATATATATATATATATATATATATATATATATATTGACACACACACACATATATACACATATATATATTATCACACTACACTGCACAATTACGCAGACCGATTGATTAGTTCTTATAATAAACCATGAAAGGAAAAAAAATTCTTTTAGTGACCGTGAGAAAAAAAGAATGATCTTCATGGGGCTAGATTTTAATGATGCATGTTAAAAGATATAGATACTACGGTACTACAGTTGTATAACTAATACAGCTATAATTTTCAATCATATGCATTAGAGTTGTATAGGAAATACAATTATGTTTGAAATCTTTAGCTGCACAATTGCACGAACAATTATGCTAGTTCTTAGGGGAAAAAATAACTGTAGCCAAATCACAACCATTATGTGTTATATTGCACCTATTTATTAAACATAAAAGGTAACAAGAAATCCTAGTAAATAAAAAATGCTCTCCTAAAGGTTTGCTCAAGTTAAATTAATTTGATTTTTCTTTTGCACGTAACTTAAATTAGAGTTGCGATGCGATAGATTGGAACTATATAGTGCACAAGACAATGGCACGTGGATATATACACGGGCTAATCGATTTAGTCAAAAGAGGAAAAAAAAATTGTGTACGTGGAAAGTTTGGTACAAGTACAACAGTGCAAGACATAAATAATCTTATTTGGCTACATGATGGAATTGAAGCCTAGGGCTATGGATGCATCGATAATTAATATGGTCTCGTAGGCACGATGCAAGTTACTTTGCAGGGGGAAAAACATTCGAGGAGGTAATTATTCAAGGGCTCTTCATAGTTGTTGCGTTTCTCATGTTGATTAGTTGTGGCACAACCTTTTGCAGCGCTTACAAAAAAGCTGTTGGAAGCTAACCCAGTTGTACTGTATCAGTCGGACAACGATGGATTATTTCCCATACACATCGCTGCCTCTGTTGGTGTCATAGAGGCTGTTGCCATGTTCCTTGAGAAATCGCCCGGTTGCGGTGGTTTGAGTGACGCTAAGGGAAGGACATTCCTTCATATTCCTGTTGAGAAATCCAAGTGTTCACAGTTTCTTTTGCTTGCAGAAATCCATCGCCTATATGGATATTAAATATGCAAGACAATGATGGGAACACTGCATTGCACCTATGTGAGACCCCGGATCAGCTATCCAGAATCTCCTGTGTATTTCCGTACTAGTCCCAGATCAGTAGCTAGTACACACAGTCACAGTGATACTTCATTGCCAGACAAAACGAAACTTGCCATATAAATATTCAAGTACGGGCCACAGGGCCACTTATTACAATACTCGGTCTAAAGACCGGAAACAAAGCAGCGGAAACAAAAGCGAAACAGGCAGACGCAAACGCCACAAAGTATTTACTAGGAACGCGACTAGTCCTCCTGGCAATCCTCCTCGAAGAATTCCTCTTCCTCCTCGACGGCATCTTGAAAGTTCTCTGATGATGACAATGTTGATGTAGCACGTGAGTACAAACGTACTCAGCAAGTCTGGGAAAGTATGCTTATGTGGGCTTTCCAAAGGAAGCTTAGTAGGGTTTATTTGCATAAAGCCAAATTTTATTAAACCATACTTAGGTAATAGCATTTCACAAAGCAACTTTTCACAATTCTTTTTAATCATTGAATTATGTAATATCGTAGTGAGGTTCTATCCACCATCACCGATATAAAAGGCTCTATCCGCCAGATTTTAAAGAATCGTGGTTAATCAGTGACTCCATCCACAAATACAAACACAGTTCTTTCCACCTGGTTGGCTCTATCCGCCAAATAACATCCGAGAGTTCTAACCACTCCCGAACCCCAAAACAAAACACTTTTCCGTTTTCGAAACCAAAATCAAAATCTACCAATATGAAAGCATTCCTTGCTTTGCCTTTGACCGTAGGCACGGCTATTCGAATAGTTTTACTCTGCAGAGGTGTACAACTTTACCCACAAGACACGATCATCTCTTAATGCCAAGCTATTAGCACACTTCCTTTAGTGTGCCTACAGAGAGATCATGACAAGGCCGTTACAATGTATCTACCTAACTAGACCCACCCACGAGGTTTCACCGCCGTTAGGGTTCCATCCGCCAAAGATGTAAGCCCCTCTTGCGCCGTGTGAGAAAAACAACAATTGCCTCCGTCCGGCATTCACATTCAACCGAGTGGTGAGTCTAAGCTAGGCTTCTACAAATTAGTTGGTCAGGTCGTACCATTATAGACATGTGGTAGTACGGTTATGCTTAAAATGGCAATCATAAGCGTCGGTCCTTATATGACTTGGGGCGGTACTTGCACAAAAGGATCAAGACTTGATCCGCTCCCACCCGACTTTCCATGCCGCCCAAGTCGAAATCATTTTTCCTTTTCTTTCATTTTAGAAAATAGTACCATAATCATAATAATAGCTTTCAAATCACATTTGAAATCATCATTTCAATAATCCCACCCATGGGTTTCTTTTATCGAAAAGGTCCTAAGCAATTCTATCGCACTAGGTTACAACGGATACCATATAAGCATAAACATGGTATAATCAATGTTCTAGGGTTACAACGGATATGATTAACAATGTCAAGGAGGAATCACCAAATTCGGATTAACTATCACTTATATTTGACATATTTTATTTAAAAGTAGCCATGCAACTTTATAAACAGATAAAAAGCATTTCATAAAATGGGATCAAAATGCGCCAAGGACTTGCCTTGGTCGGTGAGGAGAGGGTTGTCTTCCTCATGGTTCTCTGACGGAGTCGACGTCTAGCTGCTTCTATTAAACTAAAAACAAATAATAAACAACCATTCGAAAATACGAAGAAACAAATAAATTCTCAACCACATGAAAACTTCCGAATAATTAGTTTAGCATTTTATACGATTTATAAAATTTATTTGGAATTTTCGAAATGATAGTCTAAGAGCTACAAAACTCACAAGTTTATACTTTCCGAATAATTTAACAATATAGATTTGATTATATAATTTCAGTAAAATTAGCGTAGCTAGGTATTAATATTTACTAATTAATAAAATTAGTTGCAAGCGATTCGGACTTAGAACGAATTTGTAGCGAAAAAGACAAAATTCGCAATTTTCGAAATTACTACATACAACTAGCCTTCACTTACTTTTTCTGCATGGCACTGTTCACCTCATATACGTGTATACTTCTATGCCTAATGTTTAGCTTGGCTACTTGCTACGGAGAGACCAACCGAATACAACATGCATGTATACATTCTTTACGCTGCATATCAGACCAACCCGGTTCATGAAAAAAAAATATATATTTATACATGTTACGGCTGTTACATAAAACATGCATGCGCCTATTATATACACATATATATGAAAACACACACGTATATACCGCGGCGACGGTGGCGGCGACGATGATGCAACGGTGACAACGACGGTGGTGATGGCGGCGGTGCACTACGGCGCGCGACTCCAACGGCAACGACGACGAGATGCAAGCGCGACGACGACGAGACGCTACGGCGATAGTCGGTCGGGCCGAGTCGGCAAGGCAGCGGCGGCAGGTCGACAACGGCAGCGAGATGGCGACACGGAAAATGGCAGGGATGGGAATGTTGCTAGTTACTGGAAGAAAATGAGAAATGGCATGGAGAGTTGCTAGTTTTATAAAGGCTCATACATGACCCGGCTTGAAACGGCTGGACGTTGCTTTGTATGGCAAAGAATAGAAACAGCTGGAGGAAATAGGAAATGGCTGGAGTTACTAGTTTATGCATTGCATATTGGAACGGCCGGAAGAAACGCCACATGATAATGATTCTCCCACCAGGCTAGTAGATACAATTAAGGACTTTAACTAGTAGATATAACGTCACATGCATGGATAGGTGCCTGGAAAATAAAAATGAAAACAGCCAACACCGGAGGCGTTGCTAGTAGTCTCATGCGCATGGAGGAATAGATCAGGAAGCAATTCACGTTACTAGCATTTGCTCTTTACGTTGCTTAGAGAAACGTAGTGGCCATAATTCACGTTACATGCACGTCACTACTTTATGTGCCCGGTTACTAGTCCATGAATGCCAAAATGAAACAGCACTACACTACTATACTAAACCAGCACACACTCACAAACGGCTGGAAACAATCGTTCATGCACCCGTAGGTATATACGCATATACGCTCCACAACATGTTGAGAGGAAAAAAAAAAAACGAAGAGGTTCTAAAAATCCAAAAAAAAAAATTCCTCTAAAATAGTAGGAACTATTTGGAACCTAACAAAATTGGTTTCGTGATTTTTCGACGTATAGATTTTTCGTAAAAATTCTTTTCGTGAATCAGACACCTGTACCGATTTTTGTAAAATCAACGACTTAAGTTATATAGCATTTTTTTCGAAAATATTTGAAGCTTAACACTCTCGCCTACCAACTATCTTAATTATCAACAAAATTTTAGATTTTACGCCTATCCTAAAAGCATGATCTTTATTTAATACGATTAGTTCAATAAACGTGAACGCCGACTTACTCGCGAGGCTTCCAAGTAGATTCCTAAAATTACAAATAATCCCAAAAACACACTAAATATATTAAAAGCAAATTTTGGGATGTTACAAACCTACTTCTTAGAGAGAATCTCGCCCCCGAGATTCCTGAGAAGAAAGAAAAAGGTCTGGAAACTCGCTCAAGATCTTCTTCGCTCCCAGGTTGCTTCTTTCTCTGAATGATTGCTCCACCGAACCTTGCAAAACTTGATCACCCGGCCGAAGTTCGGCGCTCCGCTTCATCCAAAATTCTAACAGAAACTCGGATAAGACAGATCTTCCTTCAATTCCAACTCTTCAACCGGCAAATGATGCTCGGGAACTCGAGACACTTCTTCAATCACGATACATGAAAAACATCATGTACTCCTGACAACGGAGACGGTAGTTCCAACTTATACGCCACTTCTCCTTTTCGGGCCATCACCTTGAACGGTCCGATATAGCGAGGCGCTAACTTCCCACTGACACGAAAGCGCTTCATTCCTTTCAACGGGGATACCTTCAAATACACATGATCACCAGGTAGAAAACTTAAGTCCCGTCGGCGATTGTCCGCATAGCTCTTCTCGCTTTGATCGAGCTGTTTTCAAATTTGCACGAATCCGCCGGACTTGTTCTTCGGCTTCTTTCGTAATATCAGGCCCGACTATTTGTCCTCCTTCGCCTCTTTCCAGTATAAAGGTGTCCGGCATTTCCTTCCGTAAAGAGCTTCAAAAGGTGCCATCTTCAAACTGGCCTGATAGCTGTTGTTATAGGAAAACTCCGCATACGGCAAATTCTGATCCCACGAACCTTTGTATGTTAAAGCGCAGGCTCTCAACATGTCTTCTAGGATCTGATTAATTCTTTCCGTCTGGCCATCCGTCTGAGGATGATACGCGGTACTGAAATTCAGGTTGGTGCCCAACACTTCATGCAACTTCTGCCAAAATCTTGAGGTGAACTGTGATCCTCGATCGGATACGATCTTCTTCGGCACCCCGTGCAAACATACTATCTTGGCCATATAAAGCTCTGCTAACTTATCACCAGCATAAGTTGTCTTTACAGGAATGAAATGAGCCACCTTAGTTAATCTGTCCACAATCACCCAAATGGAATCATAACCGGATTTAGTTTTGGGTAGTCCGGTTATAAAGTCCATTCCAATTTCTTCCCATTTCCATACAGGCACTTGCAAAGGCTGCAATAGACCGGCTGGTCTCTGATGCTCTGCTTTAACCAGCTGGCATACATCACAACGTGCCACGAAGTCAGCGACTTCTTTCTTCATATTGGACCACCAATACTTCTCTTTCAACTCTGCATACATTTTGGTGCCTCCCGGGTGAATAGAATATACGGAATCATGTGCTTCTTTCAAGACCACACTCTTGATTTCTTCTTGGTTGGGGACTACTATTCTTTTCCCGAACTGCATAAAGACCTTGGTCATCTACAGAAAATCCAGGGTGTTTTCCTTTCTTCAGACCCTCTTTCAGATCCGCAATACCCTTATCACTCTTCTGAGCCTCTCGGATCTGATCTTCAAGGGTTGATTTCACCTCCAAGTTGTAGAGACATCCTTCCTTTACTATTTCCAAGTTAAGACGCCGGAATTCCTCCTGAAGCGCTGCCTGGTGGTTTTGTACCGAAACATAGTTGAAGTGAGCTTTCCTGCTTAAAGCATCCGCAACAACGTTTGCTTTCCCAGGGTGATAATGAATTCCCACATTATAATCTTTCACCAACTCCAACCATCTCCTTTGTCTGAGGTTGAGATCAGGCTGAGTGAAGATATACTTCAAACTTTTGTGATCCGTATAGATCTCACATCTATTGCCGATCAAATAATGCCTCCATATCTTGAGCGCATGCACAATCAAGCGCTAACTCCAAGTCATGAATAGGATAGTTTTCTTCATGAGGTCGCAGTTGTCGTGAAGCATAGGCTATTACCTTTCCTTCTTGCATCAAAACACATCCAAGCCCTTGTTTTGACGCATCACAATACACCTCAAAGTCCTTGTGAATATCCGGCAACACAAGCACCGGGCCGAGGTTAATCTCTTTTTCAACTCCTCAAAACTCGCTGCAAGCTTTAGTCCATTCAAACTTCTTTTCCTTCTTCGTAAGCCGAGTAAGAGGTCCGCTATCTTCGAGAAACCTTCAATGAATCTCATGATAATAACCTAATCCAAGAAAACTCCTCGATTTCGGGACGGATTTCGGCTGCCAATCCAAAACAAATTCTCACTTTGGCGGGATCTACTGCTACTCCTGCAGCAGAAATGATATGACCCAGGAAAGATACTTCTTTCAACCAAAAGTCACACTTGCTAAACTTAGCATACAGCTGATGCTCTCTTAGCTTTTCCAAGACTATTCGCAGATGATCTTCATGCTCTTGTCTGCTCTTGGAATAGACAAGAATGTCGTCGATGAAGACTACGACGAACTTGTCTAAATACTCCATAAAGACCTTATTCATCAGATTCATGAAATAAGAAGGAGCATTGGTTAATCCAAAAGACATGACTGTGAACTCATACACCCATATCCGGTGGTGAAGGTCAAGTTTTAATATCCTCCTTTCTTATTTTCAACTGATGATACCCCGATCTCAAGTCTATCTTGGAGAATACTTGAGCTCCCTTCAACTGATCAAACAGGTCATCTATCCTCGGCAACGGGTACTTATTCTTGATAGTGACCTCATTTAAGGACCTGTAGTCTATACACATCCTCAGACTACCATCTTTCTTCGAGACGAAGATCACTGGCGATCCCCACGGCGACGAGCTAGGCCTGATAAATCCTTTCTCTTGCAACTCTTCAATCTGTTTCTTCATCTCAACCAACTCATTGGACGGCAGTCGGTAAGGCCTCTTCGAGATTGGAGCGGTACCCGGTACTAGCTCAATCACAAATTCCACATCTCGATCGGGTGGCATACCAGGCAACTCGTCCGGGAACACATCCGGGTACTCATTGACTATCAGCACTTTCTCCAACGAAGTACCCTTCAAACAGTTTAGGGTGCTACCCCCCTTAGAGGAAAGATTAGACAAGAATTCCACTCTAATCCCCTCAGGGCTGGTAAGAGAGATAGTTCTACTGGCACAGTCTATCTGACCCTTATACTTGGTTAACCAATCCATGCCAAGGATTACTTCTATACCCTTAGTATCCAATAGTATTAAGTTCGCGAGGAACTTTACCCCTTTTATTATTATATCCATTTTCGGACAAACAGCAGTTGTTCTTAGTTCTTTTCCAGGGGATTGCACTAACAAAGGGTTTCGTAACTGTATTGTATTCCAGTTATGCTTTCTAACCAAGTACTCCGAAATAAATGAATGAGTTGCACCAGAATCAAACAGAATCAAGCAGTAATCGAAGTTGACAATCGAACGCATCAAACCACGTCTGGCGCATCTTGAGCCTCTTTCGCCGTGATGTGGTTTACGCGGCCTCTTCCAGCTGTCCTCGGTGTACGCGGGGTCTGCGGCGTTCCTCTTCCTTGAGCCGGCGCTGGCACACGTGCTGGGGTTGATCCCAGGTTGAACTTCACTGGGGTGATGGGCTGACGCTTGTGCGGGCAGCTGTTGGCGTAGTGACCCATCTCTCTGCAGTTGAAGCATTGGACGCCTGCCATCGCTGTACTGCCCTTCTGAGCTTGAGCTCCTGCATTGCCGGTAGGGGCTTGTCCAATGGGGCGAGAGGTGGACATTGGGGTCCGAGGTGCATTGGAAGCTGCTGGCCTGTTAGGCTGCTGCGGCTGGAAGGTACGAGGTCTGGAGCTGCTGGCACCCCGTTGATTCTGGAACATCATCTTTCTCTTCCGGGTCTCGAACAGCTGGCGCTGGGCGTCTTCCTGAATCAGCGCCTTATTAATCATGTGTTGGAACGACGGGAAGTCGCCCGACACTAGCTGCACCTTCAAATTTGGGTCCATGCCCTCCATAAAGCGCCAGATCTTGGCCTCATCCGTCGCGACGTCGGCGCCAGATAGCGGATAGCCGGGTAAACCGGTTAAGGTACTCGAGACAGACAAATTCCTCGCCAAGCCTATGAAATTCCCGACGCTTCATTTCCATGACTCCCCTTGGGATATGGGTGGCTCTGAAGTTTTCCACAAACTCATTCCACGGAATGTTCTGCAGGTCAGCATGGGCAGCGCAGTAATTCTCCCACCAGTTGGCCGCCGTACCCTTAAGCTGATAGGAAGCAAAATGAACACTCTCAATGTCGTCGCACTGAGCCAAGTGAAGCTTGCGCTCAATCTCTTTGAGCCAGTCGTCCGCCTCTAGCGGGTCTCCAGACCCAGCAAAAGTCGGGGGTCGCGTCCTCATGAACTCCCCAAACTTCGAAGGAGGCGGTTGAACTTGAGCCGGTGCTACCGCGGCTTGCTGTTGGTTCAGGACGTTCTGAGCTAACGCCTGAAGGAGTTGAATCTGCATCGCCATCATCTGCTCCAGATTAGGCGGCTGAGCTGGGGGTGGGGGCGGCGGATCAAACTGAGCTGCCGGTTGCTGAACTTGCTCCTGTCCTTGCTGCTGCGGGGGCTCCACGTATTCTGCTTCTTGAAAGTGCACTGGACCACGAGCACGCCCACGGCCTCTACCACGGCCTGCGGGCCTTCCACGCCCACGACCACGTCCAACGTCCTCCATCTGCACAAGGCGGTCAAGCACAAGGAAAGAGGGAAAAGCACAGGTAAGCAACAGGGAACTAAACCACATCCCCAACAACAAGAGCACAACCACCAAAAGCACACAACAGAAGGGAAAACCAACTGAACTTCCATTAAAACAAAGTAGTTTTGAGGCTGGCTGTATCACAACTGCCTAAAGGCACGATACAATCCAACACGCAATTATTCATCGTTCTAAGCGACACAAAACAAGATAAAGGTCCTCCAGTCTAGCTGACTAATCACTCTCATCACTCGTAGCGCCACGCGGGGACGGATCCTCCTCCTCCTCCTCGCTCCTGCTGCGGGAAGGTGTAGCTGCTGCCGAAGGTCCTGCTCCTCCGGAAGCGGTCAAGAACCCCAACGGCGATCGGGGCGGATCGACTTGGCGCGCTGGCGACGAAGCCTCGCACTTCGATGACGCTTGGCGCGGAGCATCCATCGGTATGTCGCGGATCGGCGGTACTGAACCGGGCCGGTGGCGGTGGCGGGCGTCTGCCTCTCCTCCTCGAAAGCCGACGGATCCTCTCCTCGCGGCCGTCGGATCCCGACGCTGCCTGCATCTCGTCGGTCAACCGCACGTAGGCGTCGTCCAGAGCCTGGATGAGTGACCCCTGGTGCACCACGGTCGGGTCAGCCTCCTGATCCAAACTCCAAACAGCCGTACATCCCCGAACCGAAACGGGAAATAAGCGGTACGGGGTGTCCTCCAAGCGAACGCGGTAGCTATGCCCCAACATGAGGATAGCCTTTCTAGCCGCGTCCTGAAGCGCGTCCGCCAGAAACGGTCTCTCGGCCGTGAAGTAAAACGGTCGGTCCTCGTCGCGAACTCGACTCCTCGCGAAGACCAGCAGGCGGACCTGCCACAAGTCCTGGCTAAGACCAGTAATCGTCTGGTAGCGATACTCCGGGCGATGGGGAAACCCCAACTCCTGGAGCATCAGTGACAGCTCCTCGCAAAAGCCTCCCGCCTGAGCGGCAAAGGTAGTGGTAACTGGCATCTACAAATTTTGAAACCAAGGTGGGATTAGTAACAAATTTTAACGAAGGACAAGACAAGAGTAAGACACTAAGATAGAGGAGATAGAAGCAAAGGAGCTTAACTTTTTGTAAATACACTTTTATAAAAATATAAGTCCTTAAGGCTTTGCCATGCTAACTAGGTCACGTCCTACGGTCGTCCAGGCTCTGATACCACCGCTGTGAGACCCCGGATCAGCTATCCAGAATCTCCTGTGTATTTCCGTACTAGTCCCAGATCAGTAGCTAGTACACACAGTCACAGTGATACTTCATTGCCAGACAAAACGAAACTTGCCATATAAATATTCAAGTACGGGCCACATGGCCACTTATTACAATACTCGGTCTAAAGACCGGAAACAAAGCAGCGGAAACAAAAGCGAAACAGGCAGACGCAAAACGCCACAGGCGACGACTAGGAACGCGACTAGTCCTCCTGGCAATCCTCCTCGAAGAATTCCTCTTCCTCCTCGACGGCATCTTGAAAGTTCTCTGATGATGACAATGTTGATGTAGCACGTGAGTACAAACGTACTCAGCAAGTCTGGGAAAGTATGCTTATGTGGGCTTTCCAAAGGAAGCTTAGTAGGGTTTATTTGCATAAAGCCAAATTTTATTAAACCATACTTAGGTAATAGCATTTCACAAAGCAACTTTTCACAATTCTTTTTAATCATTGAATTATGTAATATCGTAGTGAGGTTCTATCCACCATCACCGATATAAAAGGCTCTATCCGCCAGATTTTAAAGAATCAGGGTTAATCAGGTGACTCCATCCGTCAAATACAAACACAGGTTCTTTCCATCTGGTTGGCTCTATCCGCCAAATAACATCCGAGAGTTCTAACCACTCCCGAACCCCAAAACAAAACACTTTTCCGTTTTCGAAACCAAAATCAAAATCTACCAATATGAAAGCATTCCTTGCTTTGCCTTTGACCGTAGGCACGGCTATTCGAATAGTTTTACTCTGCAGAGGTGTACAACTTTACCCACAAGACACGATCATCTCTTAATGCCAAGCTATTAGCACAGTTCCTTTGGTGTGCCGGCAGAGAGATCATGACAAGGCCGTTACAATGTATCTCCCTAACTAGACTCCACCCGCCGAGGTTTCACCGCCATTGTTAGGGTTCCATCCGCCCGATGTAAGCCCCTCTTGCGCCGTGTGAGAAAAACAACAATTGCCTCCGTCCAGGCATTCACATTCAACCGAGTGGTGAGTCTAAGCTAGGCTTCTACAAATTAGTTGGCCAGGTCGCACCATTATAGACATGTGGTAGTACGGTTATGCTTAAAATGGCAATCATAAGCGTCGGTCCTTATATGACTTGGGGCGGTACTTGCACAAAAGGATCAAGACTTGATCCGCTCCCACCCGACTTTCCATGCCGCCAAGTCGAAATCATTTTTCCTTTTCTTTCATTTTAGAAAATAGTACCATAATCATAATAATAGCTTTCAAATCACATTTGAAATCATCATTTCTGAATAATCCCACCCATGGGTTTCTTTTATCTAAAAGGTCCTAAGCAATTCTATCGCACTAGGTTACAACGGATACCATATAAGCATAAACATGGTATAATCAATGTTCTAGGGTTACAACGGATATGATTAACAATGTCAAGGAGGAATCACCAAATTCGGATTAACTATCACTTATATTTGACATATTTTATTTAAAAGTAGCCATGCAACTTTATAAACAGATAAAAAGCATTTCATAAAATGGGATCAAAATGCGTCAAGGGACTTGCCTTGGTCGGTGAGGAGAGGGTTGTCTTCCTCGCGTTCTGCGACGGAGTCGACGTCTAGCATTTCTATTAAACGAAAAACAGCGAATAAACAACCATTCGGAAAATACGAAGAAACAAATAAATTCTCAACCACATGAAAACTTCCGAATAATTAGTTTAGCATTTTATACGATTTATAAAATTTATTTGGAATTTTCGAGCGTATAGTCTAAGAGCTACAAAACTCACAAGTTTATACTTTCCGCGAATAATTTAACAATATAGATTTGATTATATAATTTCAGTAAAATTAGCGTAGCTAGGTATTAATATTTACTAATTAATAAAATTAGTTGCAAGCGATTCGGACTTAGAACGAATTTGTAGCGAAAAAGACAAAATTCGCAATTTTCGGAAATTACTACATACAACTAGCCTTCACTTACTTTTTCTGCATGGCACTGTTCACCTCATATACGTGTATACTTCTATGCCTAATGTTTAGCTTGGCTACTTGCTACGGGAGAGACCAACCGAATACAACATGCATGTATACATTCTTTACGCGTGCATATCAGACCAACCCGGTTCATGAAAAAAAAAATATTTATACATGTTACGGCTGTTACAGAAACATGCATGCGCCTATTATATACACATATATATGAAAACACACACGTATATACCGGCGGCGACGGTGGCGGCGACGATGATGCAACGGTGACAACGACGGTGGTGATGGCGGCGGTGCACTACGGCGGCGCGACTCCAACGGCAACGACGACGAGATGCAGCGCGACGACGACGAGACGCTACGGCGATAGTCGGTCGGCCGAGTCGGCAAGGCAGCGGCGGCGAGGTCGACAACGGCAGCGAGATGGCGTACACGGAAAATGGCAGGGGATGGGAATGTTGCTAGTTACTGGAAGAAAATGAGAAATGGCATGGAGAGTTGCTAGTTTTATAAAGGCTCATACATGACCCGGGCTTGAAACGGCTGGACGTTGCTTTGTATGGCAAAGAATAGAAACAGCTGGAGGAAATAGGAAATGGCTGGAGTTACTAGTTTATGCATTGCATATTGGAACGGCCGGAAGAAACGCCACATGGTAATGATTCTCCCACCAGGCTAGTAGATACAATTAAGGACTTTAACTAGTAGATATAACGTCACATGCATGGATAGGTGCCTGGAAAATAAAAATGAAAACAGCCAACACCGGAGGCGTTGCTAGTAGTCTCATGCGCATGGAGGAATAGATCAGGAAGCAATTCACGTTACTAGCATTTGCTCTTTACGTTGCTTAGAGAAACGTAGTGGCCATAATTCACGTTACATGCACGTCACTACTTTATGTGCCCGGTTACTAGTCCATGAATGCCAAAATGAAAGAGCACTACACTACTATACTAAACCAGCACACACTCACAAACGGCTGGAAACAATCGTTCATGCACCCGTAGGTATATACGCATATACGCTCCACAACATGTTGAGAGGAAAAAAAAAAACGGAGAGGTTCTAAAAATCCAAAAAAAAAAATTCCTCTAAAATAGTAGGAACTATTTGGAACCTAACAAAATTGGTTTCGTGATTTTTCGACGTATAGATTTTTCGTAAAAATTCTTTTCGTGAATCAGACACCTGTACCGATTTTTGTAAAATCAACGACTTAAGTTATATAGCATTTTTTTCGAAAATATTTGAAGCGAACACTCTCGTCTACCAACTATCTTAATTATCAACAAAATTTTAGATTTTACGCCTATCCGAAAAAGCATGATCTTTATTTAATACGATTAGTTCAATAAACGTGAACGCGACTTACTCGCGAGGCTTCCAAGTAGATTCCGGAAAATTACAAATAATCCCAAAAACACACTAAATATATTAAAAGCAAATTTTGGGATGTTACAACCTAGCTGTCCAGTCTGGAAGACTTAGATTTTTTTGGCCTCTACTCGGGAATCGGCGAGTACACTTGAATTTAACAAATAAAAAAGGGTAAACTCCTCTAGATATGTTACAGTTCAATATAACCAACCGTTTTGATCAGGTAATCTACTGTAGCTCTCGTTATATTTTTAAGCATGGCCCTTAAAAGCAAAAGAAAATAATTGAGGTTTGCAAAGTTTGATTTCTCCCATTTATTTTTCTATATTGCAGGACCCTAAAGCAAAGATACAATATGCACTCGTAGGTGCAGGTGCTATATACGGTAGTTGTCGCTACGATCATTCTCAAGAGAAGAATACTGACCAAGTAAAACTTGATGAAAGAGAAGAATCAAAAAGGTGAAAGATTCGACACAAACTTTTTGTATTACTGCAGTTCTAATAGCAACAGTGGCGTTTGGTGCAACTTTCACCCCAATTGGAGGTTACAATGCCGATGATCACCAAGGAACACCCGCTTGCTGGGAGGTATGCTTTTGATGCGTTCATGATGGCCAACTCATTGGCTTTCATCCTTTCGACGATAGCTCTTATCTTTTTCATGCGTTCTGGATCTGCTGAGATTGCCTTGCCGATCCGCCGAGCTTCCTTGGCCACAGCCTGCATTTTCTTGAAGTCTTCGGTCACAAGCCTGATTGCTGCCTTTTCACTGGCTATGTATATAACTAGTGGGAGCCGCGCGCTCCACTGCGCCGTGCGAAATTTGATCCAAGTTCCCGTGAAAAATGAGGAAAAGCGGGAAAAAACGGAGAAAAGACGGACGATAAATGAATTTACATTTTTTTTGGGGGAAACGGCCAACGAAAACATTTTTTCCATGCTCCGGAGAAAAAACGGATCACGAAAAAAAAATTTCAGGCAAAACGGAGAAAGAAAACGGCTTCCATATTTTTGTTTTGGAAAAACGGCCAACGAAAATATTTTTTCCATGCTACGGAGAAAAAACGGATCACGAAAATATTTTTTTCGACCAAAACGGAGAAAGAAAATGGTCTCACATTTTTTTTTGGGGAAATAGCCACCGAAAACATTTCCCCCATGCTCCGGAGGGAAAACGGATCACGAAAACATTTTTTTTCAGGCAGAACGGAGAAAAGAAACGGTTTTTAATTTATTTTTTTTTTGGAAAAACAGCTGCCGAAAATATTTTTCGCATGCTCTGGAGAAAAAACGGACCCCGAAAACATTTTTTTGGGGCAAAACGGAGAAAGGACCCGAACGTAAAACTCTAGGACCTATTTGTTATAATTTTGGACCTGTTCGCTATTTTGAAAAATTAGGAAAGGACTCGTTCGCGATTCGCACTTAACGGGAGGTCCTACATGCAAAACGGCAAACCAGGGACCTAAACACGAACCGGGAAAAATATTTTGCTCTCACGTAAAATCGCGCAAGGACCTGAACGTAATTTCGAAGAAACGCGAGGGGCCTTACGCAAAAGAGCCGACGACACGTGGGGGGGCCGATTGGCCCCCAACTTCTTCCCCTATAAGGGGAGTTTATATTTATATTTATATTTATATTTATATATGCTGGCTACAATTGCTCGAAATACCACCGTTTTGATGATCTTTGCCATAAGCCCTTTGGTTGTGGTATACAACAATATTGAGTTATTCCAGAATTGGAGTTCTCTTGCCCGTTCTCGTGCACAATCTTTACGTGTCAGAAGGGGGATAATTTTCACACTAGCAGACTTGTTAGCGTCTCTCATGTAGGGGTGAAAATGGTACGGATAATTTTCGACCGACCGACTGACCGAAGTGTCTTGGATAGTAATTCGGATAATTTTTCGGATATCCGAATATTTTTCACGGATACGGATCGGATATGGATAAAATGTCCCGGATACGGATATCATGGATAATTATCCGTCGGATATTATCCGACAATTTTTACGGATATAATCCGCGGATAATATCCGAATTCTCACATTATAGCTTAGCTCGGCTGACCGGCTTGACCCAATGGCTCGTATGGCCGTATGTCACCACTCAAGTCACCAAATAGGGGTAAATGGGCTTCACCACTTCAGCCTTAGGCCCTTAACCCTTGACATGAGTTCGGCCAGCCCAGCATTCATCAAACCCTAGCCTATAGCCTCCCTCACTTCCTGTCCCTGCAGAGTTTGCCGCCGCCCCACCGTCCCAGGCTCCCAGCTCCCGACCGCCCCTGCCCCAGCTCCCAGTGCCCACCGCCCCGCCGCCCTCCCTTACTCCCAGCGCCCACGCCCGCCCCTACCCGGCGTTGTGTGGCCTGCTCACCACTCCTGGAGCTCACCGTCGCGGGGGCGTCGTCCGCCCGCCGCCACGGAGACTGGCTCTCTCCTGCTCCCGCTTTCGCCGCAAATGCTCCTCTCGTGAGTCGTGACTCCCTGACCGCTTCCGCTCCGACGTCCTTCGGCCCAGCGTCCTTCGGCTTCTGATCCGACGTCCTTAAGCCCCTTGCTTCTCGTCCGACATCCTTCAGCCCCTTGCTTCTCGTCCGCCGCCGCCATCTACTGCTCCGCCATTCTCTCCCGACGCCGCCGCCATTCGCCGCGCCGAAGGACACTGGGAGCACCGTAGTTATTCAATTAAATCTGGAACTTCTTTGTGCTATCTCATCTTTCAATGATAAGCATATTAATGTGTTGGTTCTCATCCTATTTGCAATCCAGATTCTCAATAATAAATCTATGTATTGTGGATGCTTAGTGCTATGCATGTGCTTTGTTACTTTTATTTACCTCTATGAATGGTGTGCAACTTCTATGGATGATGTATGTGCAATTCTGAGATGTGATTCAGTATATTGCTATAAACTGTATGGTTTTAACGGTCTTGATGTCTCAATGTCCTATACAATTTATGTTGGTTTTTTATCGATAATATTCATTGTAGCCCATCACTCCGTTTGTATTTAGTGTTTACGCCAGATATTCGAAAAATATCCGTTCCGATGATTATCCGAACTTATTTTATCCGTATTCGTTCGAATATTATCTATATCCGTATCCGGCACTATCCGTGTCCGAATCCGTATCCGGTATTATCCGTGTCCGAATCTGATCCGATAAAATTATATGGATCAAATACAATATAAGTGGTTTCCGATCCATATCCGATCCGTTTCACCCCTCATGCCCCTTATGCGTACTACAATAGTGCCGCTGCTGTTTATTTTTGGTTTGGCCTTACCAACGTACCACCACCATTCAAAATAGAACTACGGATACAAACCACCGGCACCGTTGGCTTGAAGAGGCGGAAATACGAGCGAGGGTGTTCTCACTCCGCTGTGTTTATTTGGTCAAATATCGTACTAGTTTTCTTGTTCCAGACTTGTGCTCGTAATTATGTAACGGTGGTTAATGTATTTTTTTTCTGTAACACTGTTTAATTCATACTGTGTAACAGATATATGATTCGTGTAAGGCTTGTATGAATTTCATACCAGCGATCTCCCGTACCTGGCTAAAAGATTGGTAAAAAATATGAATCTACTACTATTCTTGATATAAAAATGTTTGCCTGGAATAAGTGATAAACTAGTAATTCAACTGTGCTTATCTGTCTTAGGCCCCGTTTTGTTTCAGCTTGTGTACATCTTCTATTTAAAAAAAAAGATTATTTGCCAAACAGAAGGATTCTGGTTAACTTAACTGAGAATCAGAAGCTGACCTCTACATATTATCGGTGTATTCTACACCAGGGTGCCCACTACACTCCAGTAAAAGCCGCTAGTGGACACGTGGCGTCCGAGCCACGCCACTAGCGGCCAGAAGGGGGGCCGTCCAGCGAGCAAGTGGCGACCAGGCCACGCCAGTGACGACAAGGCCACGCCGCTGGCGATCAGCCTTGTGATCGCCAGCGAGCAGGTGGCGACCAGGCCACGCCGCTAGCGGCCAGCCTTGTGATCGCCAGCGGGTAGGTGGCGACCAGGCCACGCCGCTGGCGGTCAGCTTTGTGGCGGCCAGCGGGCAGGTAGCAACCAGGCCGCGCCGCTGGCGATCAGCCGTGATCGCTAGCGAGCAGGTGGCGGTCGGGCCCTACCGCTAACGCCCAGTTCCCGAGGCCACTTAGGGGGCCTGCCCGGCCATTCAAGAGGTCAAAGGGCATTTAATGCGCGACGTGCGCATTAAATAGGGGTAGTGAAGGCCACAGTCCGGGGGCGTGTGTTCCCAACGAGCTCCATAATGGCGGGTGATGTCACTACGCAATTTCCCACCCCAGCAGAGCGGGCGGGGCCAGCAGGTGCGGGGCACGAAGTGGGGGAGAGGACGGCTGTGCCAGGGCATTAATGTGCTGCAAGAACAGTGACAGGTGCATTTAATGCGACGTGGCGGTGTAATGAGTAGGCTGTACTGTGTAAGCTCCCATGCGCCCCAGCCAGCCCGAGTACAAAAGGGAGCCGGGGGGCATGGGGAAACGGGGTTCGAACATTTTTCTCAGGCTAGACTCTCCGCTCCGGGTGGGCTGGTCTGAGCTCCTTTGGGTTGCTGTTCATCTTCCAACTCTCTCCGAAGGCACCGATAATACTACTAAACAGGAGTAGGGCTATTACTCTCAGGAGGGCCCGAACCTGATAAAACATCCGAGTCTCCTTCTTCTTGCATCCTTCGCCTCCGACTCTCTCTCTCTCTCTTTCCCGGACAGTCCCCACGAAAGCCCCGGTTGGAACTTAGTACACCCCTCGCCGAAAGGGGTCTGTTGGCATATACGCCGACAGTGGCATGCCAGGTAGGGGGCTCGGTGGTCGAATTATCCTCCCTCCTTCCACCTTCTTGCGGAGTTTGCAAGAAGCTCCGACGGTTACGAGCATGGTGACTTCGGGCTCCAAGCACGACGGTCTGCCCGAGGGGAGCGGCGTTCGCGGCCGGCCCCGACGCTCGCCCCGGGCGTCGGATCCTCCGGGTCCCTCCGCCCAGGGAGGGACGCGTGGTGCTTCTACGCTGGGGGCCCAGCCCGTCAGGCGGCGTCTCCTGATGGGAGACAACACCCCAACGCAGAATCTTCATGCGGCCCGGCTGCTTCTCGATCACCCCCCGATTGCGTTAGAAGGCGAAACCCTGGCCGTTCCATGGCTCCGGGACATCGCCCGCCTGGTGGATGCCGCACAACAGCAGGTAGAGGCGGCAAATCGACCGGGGGCTTCCGATATCGAGTGACAGAGCGCACGCGTGGCTGACGCGCAAGCCTCTAGCCGCACAGCTACGGTTTGTTCCGGTTGTAAGGACCGGGAAAAAGGAAAGGGTGCACTGGTTGCAGCCCCCTCAAGCACAGGGGGACGTGCGCGCGCTCCCACCTCCTCCCGTGGTTCCCCCAAGGCGGCGGAGGGCCATGTGGATCTGAGGACCCGCTTAGACGAAAGGAGGTCCCACCGCGGCAGTGACTTGCGCGACATCCTCGCAGGGCGTCGCACGCACGTGCAGCGCCGCAGGGACCGCCCGATGTCTAGTGCTCGGGGGGAGACCTCTCCCCCTGGTTCCAGGGAGAGCGCAGACTCGCACTCCTCGACCCCGTCCCGGGGCCGAAGGGCGGGCGAGCAGCGCTGCTCCCCCTACAACGTTGGATGCCAGACGTTCTCCCTCCGCTTACGCCAAGCTGTGTGGCCGGAGAGATTTCGCCCCGCGTCCATCGAGAAGTACGACGGCACCGCCAATCCGGAGGAGTTCCTACAGATTTACACCATGGTGGTGCGCGTCGCGGGAGGGTCTGAAAAGATAATGGCCAACTACCTCCCGACATCGCTGACGGGCTCCGCCCGCTCCTGGCTGCTGAACCTCCCTCGAGGCTCCGTGCACTCGTGGGAGGAATTGTGCGACATCTTCGTCGCCAACTTTCAGGGCTCCTACGCTCAGCCAGGCGTGGAGGATGACCTTCACGCCCTGGAACAGATGAAGGGGGAGTCCCTGAGGGAGTTTATCCGGTGGTTCAGCCACTACCGGAACACGATCCCCCGGATCTCCGAGCCATCGGTGATTATCGCCTTTCGGAGGGGGGTCCGGGACCAAAAGATGCGGGAGAAGATGGCCACCCACACCATTTCCACCACCTCCGAGCTATTCTCTCTGGCGCATAAGTGTGTCCGGGCAGCGGAGGCTCAGGAGCTCACGGCAGGGCCGTCCGGTCACGACGAGGCGGGGACCTCGAGAGCTTCCGACCACAAGAAGAAGAAGAAGCGCATGGAGGTCGGCGCTGGAGAGGTTCTCGCCACCGAACCGGATGACAAGCCCCAGAAGCGGGACCGCTGAGATAGGAGGGGTGATCACCAGGCCCCGCGAGGCGATTGCGGGGATCGCCGGTCCCCTCGCCAGGAAGACGACGGAGGCAGACCCTACTGCCCCATCCACAGGACCAATGGACATGACTTGGCGGACTGTCAAGTCGTGTCCAAGCTGGTGGAGCAGCGGCTTAAGAAGCGCCGTGAAGACGACCGCGATGACGCGGGTGAGGACCCCGCTCCGCTGGCCTTCCAGCAAGCGGAACACACGGTGGCATTCATCCACGGGGGCTCCGCCACCTACTCGTCAAACTCGCAGTACAAGCGAGAGGTAAGAGAGGTGCGCGCCACCGTACCAACTACCGGGGCGAGTAGGCTACTGAAATGGTCGGAGGAGCCGATCACCTTCAGCCAGGCCGACCACCCGGAGAGCACTTCAGGCCCGGGCCATCTCCCGATCGTGGTCTCTCCCACGGTCCGGAATGCGAGACTCGGGCGGGTGCTTGTTGATGGAGGGAGCTCCATCAACCTCATGTCCGTAGGGGCGTTCAAGGCGCTCCAGATCCCTTATGAGGAGCTGCGTCCAGCCCCTCTGTTCTACGGAGTCGCCCCTGGAGTGGGGTTGACACCTCTGGGTCAGGTCCGTCTGCACGTCACGTTCGGAAGCGTAGAGAACTTCCGAACAGAAAAGATCGACTTCGAGATCGCGGACTTCGACCTCCCCTACAATGTGTTGCTTGGCCGGCCAGCTCTGGTCAAGTTCATGGCGGCCACGCATTACGCCTATATGATGATGAAGATCCCCGGGCCGGGGGGCCCGATTACCGTGAAGGTGGATCGGCTGGAAGCCCTGCGCCTCAGTAAGCAGGTGCAGGACCTAGCCGGCACCACCTACACGGCTCGAGATAAGGAAGACTACACGGAGCTCCCCCCGGTCAAGGCCCGCGCCTCACCCGGCTCCACGGGTGAGGTGAAGGTGGTCCCCGTGGGCGAGGACGGCTCTGGGAGGGCCGTGAAGATTGGCGCCAACCTCAGCACCAAATAGGAAGACGCGCTCGTCACCTTCCTCCGGTCTAACTCGGATGTGTTCGCGTGGGAACCATCTGAAATGACCGGGGTCCCTAGGGAGGTGATCGAGCACCGATTGGCAACGCTCCCTGGAGTGCACCCGGTCCGGCAAAAAGTCTGGAGGCAGGCACCAGAGCGGCAAGATGCCATTCGAGTTGAGGTAGAAAAGCTGCTACGGGCGAAGATCGTGCGGGAGGCCGCCTATCCCGAGTGGCTGGCCAACCCTGTACTCGTCAAGAAGTCGAACGGGGCGTGGTGGATGTGCGTCGATTTTACCGACCTCAACAAAGCCTGCCCCAAGGACCCGTATCCCCTGCCGCGGATAGACCTTGTTGTCGATTCCACCGCAGGGTGCGAGCTCTTATGCTTCCTAGACGCCTACTCCGGCTACCACCAGATCAGCATGGCGCAGGAAGACAAAGAGAAGACCGCCTTTGTGACCCTCCTAGGCGTATACTGCTATGTCCGCATGCCTTTTGGGTTGAAGAATGCGGCCTCAACCTACCAGCGCGCCATGCACAACGTATTCCGATCGCAGGTTGGGAGAAATCTTGAAGTGTAAGTTGATGATCTGGTAGTGAAGACGAAAAAGTCTGCGGGGCTCATTGAAGATTTAGAAGAGACTTTCTCCCACCTTCGGCAGTTTTGTCTGAAGTTGAATCCTGATAAATGTGTGTTTGGTGTGTCGTCCGGAAAGCTGCTCGGGTTCCTTGTTTCCCACTGCGGGATCGAAGCCAACCCGAAAAAAATCACAGCCATCGAGCGCATGCAACCACCCACAAGGCTCAAGCAAGTTCAGTGCCTGGCTGGTCGCCTAGCCTCTCTCGGCCGGTTTATCGCCAGGCTGGGAGAAAAAAGTCTCCCCTTCTTCAAACTGCTGAAGAAGACTAATTCCTTTGAGTGGACTGAAGAAGCGCAGTAGGCATTCGAAGAGCTGAAGCAATACATCTCCTCCCCCCGGTGCTAGTCACCCCTGAGCCGGGCGAGCGGCCGTCTTTGTGCGTAGCGGCCGGCCCCGGCGATTGTGAGCAACCTTTGGTGGCGGAGCGTGAAGGGGTCCAGCGGCCAGTTTACTACGTCAGCAAAGTACTGCACGACGCCGAGATAAGATACCCTCAGGCTCAGAAGATGGCATATGCTGTGCTAGTGGCGTCCAGGAAGCTGCGACATTATTTCCAAGGAAGAGAGATCACGGTGGTGTTCGCCTATCCCTTACGCGAGATTCTCCATAATCGCGAAGCTGAAGGTCACATTGCCAAGTGGTCTGTAGGGCTGGGGGAGTTCGGTCTTAAGTTTGCCCCCTGCACGGCGATCAAAAGTCAAAGGCTGGCAGAATTTATTATCGAGTGGACTCCGGCCGGGCCTGAAGTCGAGGCAATGCCCGTGCCCTCCCCCTGGACACTCTACTTCGATGGCTCCTTCAGGTACGAGGGCGCGGGGGCTGGGGTCCTCCTGGTTTCCCCAACCGGGGACCCCCTCAAGTACGTGGTCGTCCTGGACTTCAAGGCCACCAACAACGTTGCTGAGTACGAAGGCTTGCTGGCGGGACTTCGTGCCGCCACGGCCATCGGAGTCCGGCGTTTGCAAATTAAGGGCGACTCCCTGCTGGTCGTCAACCAGGCGAGAAAGGAGTTCTCCTGCTCTGATCCTGTCATGGCCGAGTACCTGGCGGAGGTCAGAAAAATGAAGCGACATTTCGATGGGCTAGAATATACCCATATCCCCCGGCGCGACAACTACTTGACGAACGAGCTCGCTCAGCTCGCCTCGACAAGATCTCCTGTTCCGATCGGAGTCTTTGAAGAAAGGCTTCCGTGACCGTCCATCGCAGCCCCCATTTCCGGCGGGGACGATGGTGATGCTGCTCCAGCCCTTACTCCCGAAGGGGAAGCGGTACCGGTGGAAACGCCCGGCCAGGTGGAGTACCCGGGCGGCCACCCTGTGGTCGCCACACTTGACCGGGAAGGCACATGGATGGACCCGATCCTGGCCTACCTGCGGGATCAAGTGTGCCCCGACGATGATGCGTCAGCAGAGAAGATAGCACGAAAGGCCAAGTGCTATACCCTGGCGGGTGGGGACCTTTACCGCCGGGGTAAAAACGGAATTCTTCTGAAGTGCATCACTCGGGAGGAGGGGAGCACTTTGCTCTCTGATATCCATGGAGGCGTGTGCGGGAGCCATGCTTCAAGTCGAACGATGGTCGGGAAAGCTTTCCGCCAAGGGTTCTATTGGTCGACTGCCCTCCAGGATGCTTGCGAGCTGGTAAGGAAGTGCGAGGCATGCCAGTTCCACGCCAAGCAAATCCACCGACCGGCCCAAGCCCTGCAAACCATCCCGCTCTCATGGCCCTTCGCGGTCTGGGGGCTGGATATCCTGGGCCCATTCCCGCGGGCCACAGGGGGCTACACCCATCTGTTTGTCACCGTCGACAAGTTTACCAAGTGGGTGGAAGCCGAAGCGGTAAGGATGATCACCGCCGCTGCTGCGATCAAGTTTATACAAGGTATCTTCGCCCGCTTTGGGGTCGCCAACCGCATCATAACCGACAATGGCCCGCAGTTCGCCAGTGCCGCTTTCTTGGGGTTCTGCGAAGAGATGGGCACCAAAGTTTGTTTCGCCTCGGTGGCTCACCCGAGAAGCAACGGCCAAGTCGAGCGGGCCAACGCAATGGTGCTGAAGGGCCTCAAAACTAGGGCATTTGATCGGCTTCACGAGCGTGGAGACCGATGGATTGAAGAGCTCCCTGCAGTGCTGTGCTCGCTTCGTACCACTCCCAGCCGGGCCACCGGAGAAACTCCCTTCTTCCTGGTCTACGGCGCCGAGGCAGTTCTACCGTCTGAATTAGCCTTAGGGTCACCGCGCGTGGCAGTGTTCACCGAGGACGCCCAGGAAGATCAGCGTCGAGAGGATGTCAACCTCCTAGAAGAAGTGCGAGACCGCGCAGCCGTGCGCGCCGCCCGATACCAACAGAGTCTCAGGCGGTACCACGCCACCCGGGTCAGCAGAGGACACTGGCAGTAGGTGACCTGGTCTTGCGCAGAGTCCAGATGCATGCCGGGTTGCATAAACTGTCCCCCCAGTGGGAGGGCCCCTTTAAGGTGGTCTCAGTCTCTCGTCCCGGGGTGGTCAGGCTGGCCACTGAGGACGGAGAGGAGTTGGTGAACTCCCAGAACATAGAACTTTTGCGCAAGTTCTACCCCTGAAAAAGCTGTAAGTACAGAGTTACTCCCCTCGACCAGCTGCGTTGAATCCTCTTCTCCACGGGCTGGTCGGGGGAAGTCTCTGTTTTGTTCAAAGTCTAGTCTTTATTCAAAGCAGTTGTCACTGTTGTCCCTTTTTTTGGTTTATGCCCCGTTGGGCCGTGGCCGCAAACTCGCTCTCAGTACATTAAGGCCCTCCGAGTCCTCGACGGTAAAAGTTGGCCCACTAGGTGAGCCTGGCACGCAGGGATGGGTGATCGGGTGGTTGGTTTGGCACGGTGCTCAACACGGTCATGACGCTAAGGGTGTCCCCGTGAGAACTGGCGACTCAAACACCATTACCGAAGGCCTACTGCCCTGCCCCACTTCACCAAGTGTTCAGCCCTAAGAGACCGCGAGATTACTGATTTCGCAGGGCCCTAATACCCTGAGACTGCGACTTTCCGGTATAAGGAATCTGGTCCCTACGTTCCAACTAACCCCTAACGTGCGCCGTGACCTTTTCCGTTCGCTCAGAAGTAGCGTGGTGGAAGCACGAACAGGCATCCAAGCGTAAGGCTTGCGAAAGGGAAGTATGCACTTTTATAAATACAGATTCTAACTTGCAGAGGTCCGATACATGGGACGGCAAAACAACGGCAAAAGAAAAAGAAAGGTCCCTCAGTCTTCATCCGCCGCAGCCTCCGCAGCCTCCTGGTCCTCCGCCTGGGCGCCGTCCAGCTCGAGGGCCACGTCCTCAGCCATCGCTTCCAACACCGGGTTGACCATCTCCAGCTGGTCGGCTACCCTCTCGGCGACGCTCTGACCTGCACCTCGGCGCGGGCACAGTCACCTTCCACCCCCTGGATGGCGACCAGGGGGTCAAAGTTAGCATCCCGGCTGGCACAGCAGGCCAGCACGTACGACGCCGTAGCCGCCGCAACTGCTCGCCCTTCTTGGCTAGACCGGGTGGCTAGGGCGCCGGGCAGGAAGGTGAGGAAGTCGGCGATCCGGCCCATGCAGAAGGCATAGTGCCGGGTCGTTTGCTCAACCGGGTTCGGCTGCTCCAACCCCAGTGGTGCCAGGCTGGCCACCATCCGGTCGAAGGCCGGACGCAGCATGGAGGTGGCCTCGACCTCCGCACGGAGTCGCTCTCCCTTCTCCTCGTTGCGCTCTCGGGAGATCGCCTCGACGCGGAGGGCTCCTTGCTCCCTCTCCCGCTGCAGTTCTTGCTCCGACCATTCTGACCGGCCGCGCCAGTCCTGCACCTCTGTCCGGAGACGGGCGATCTCCGCGACAGCCTCCCTCAGCCTCTCCCTGCTCACCGTGAGATGGCCGCTCACATTGGAATGCAGCTCGCCAAGGGCGGCCAGCAGGGCGTCTGCGTCTACTGAGGGGATTGAGGCGCCGGGAACCTCTGGGGTGACCGGCAGGCAGGCCCATCCCGCCACCGGGCGGTAAGACGTCCGCCCCGGCGGCGGGCAGTGGGTGGTCGCCCGGGCCGCCTTGGGGTTCGATCACCGCTGCCAGTGCAACTGCGGCTGCTGCCACGCCCCGGTCGACCCCTGCGGGAGCCCTCGAAGAAGATGCCCTGAAGAGAAAAGATGAAGAAGGAGGTAAGTCTCTCAAATTACATGAACCTGACAACCCGCTGTGTGTTTTTGCGTGTACCCGTCAAAAGGCCTCTTGAACCGGGGTACACCCGGAACGAGTGTTATCCCCCCACGCGGCGCCGGTCCCGGCAGAGCAACCCGCGCCGGCGGCGGCGAAGGAAGAATTGGTGCCGGCGGGGCGGATCACCCTGGTAGCCGCACCGGCGAAGCGGATCGACCTGCGCCCGGCTTGGCGGATCACCTGCGCCCGGCGCGTGGCGGCGGATCGGCTCTACGGCGTGGCGGCGAGGCGTAATCGAGCTGGCAGGCGGCGGCGTCGCGACACCGGCCAAGGTCGAAGCGGTGGCCGCCGTAGAGCTACCCGCTCCGGTCGCGGTCGCCGTGCCCCCCGGTGCGATGCGAACCCGCCTGGGGTTGTTGCCGGTGGCGTTGTCGTCGGCAGGGCGCTTGCCCCTCCCACTTTCTTTGGAGGAGGGCCGGATGGTGGCGCCCGTTCGGGCGTGGTCACCAGCCCCATGGCGCCCATGACGGCATGGCGCGGGTGATCGCCACGCGCTCCCGGCTCCACCGGCGAGCGGAGTGCGCCACTGAACGGGCGGGACGAGGCCAAAACGCCAAATTGCACCGCCACGTTTCGATCTTGGCAGGGGGTAAGTCCCCCGCGGTTGAAAGAAAGAAGAAAAGAAACTGAAGGCGCTGTTAGTCTAGCGGCAGCAGAAAGAAAAAAGAAAAAAGAAAGAAAGAGAGGAGAGCAAAACAAAAAATAACCTACCTCCAGGGGCTGTCCGGGTCATGTTGTCGGGGCCCGTGTACTGCCAGGCGAGGCGAGCACGGCGGCGCAGGGGGCTAATCCTCCGGGAGATGTAGTCCCGAAGGACCATGGCCCCCGTCTGGCCCGCTGCTCGCAGCTGGTCTACGCGGGCCAGCATCACCTGAAGCTCAGGCGTCTCGTCAACGTGCGCTCCCCAGGTGGGGAGGCTGGCCGCTGGCCCAGTCAGTAGCTCCAAGACCTCTAAGCCGCTATCGTCTTCGACGTAGAGCCACCCATTGCACCAAGCCCTCCAGTTGGAGCGGAGGTCCAGCGGAATGTAGCGGGAAGCTGAGCCGTCGCGAAGGCAGAAGTGGCAGGAGCCTGTGACGGAAGAAAGATCGTTGGCCGCGCACAAGGAATAGAAAAAGCGGAAGAGGGGGAGATTAGGGGCCACTCCCATGAACATCTCGCAGAAGTGGGCAAAAACAGCAAGGAGGACGATGGAGTTAGGAGGAAGATGAAGGTTGTGAACGGAGTAGAAGTTGAGGACGGCGAGGTAGAAGTCAGAGATGGGCGGAAGAAGGCCCGCCAATGTCGCCCATCCGAAGAAAACTATCTCGCCCGGGCGACCGCCGGGCGCTGCAGTCCCGGCGCGAGTGCGGATGGTGCCGCCGGCGACGTACTGGGAACATCTCTCGGCGTCGGCCTCCTCGACGGTCGAAGGAGGAAGCAGAGGTGCTGGCGGTGCCATGTGAGCAAAGGAGCGGCGTGCAAGCAGCGGAGGCCGAAAGGCGGTTTGGCCAGGCGCAAGAGCGAAGTAGTGTGCAGCAAGCGGAAACTAGGAAAAAGAATGAATCGCCTTCCCCCCGCGGCTCCTACATTTATACACGCAAAAGGGCGCCTTGGCGGGGAACCCGAGGAGGCGTGGCAGTTCAAACGACGGGATACCCAAGGAGCCGCGGCGGTTCGCTGGCGGGAAACCCGAAAGAATTGGAAGAGGTCTGGGGCATGCCCCCCAGACCCGTGCCGGTTTCGAGGTAGTGGCGGCCGCACGATCCTCCTCGGTGCCCGGAAACGGCGGCGGCATTTAAGAGCCACAACGTTTCGTGGGCATTTTGTCTGGACCCACCCAGGAGGCTGAAGAAGGTAAAGAGAGTGCTCCAAGGTGGGTCCGGGGGCTACTGTCGGTGTATTCTACACCAGGGTGCCCACTACACTCCAGTAAAAGCCGCTAGTGGACACGTGGCGTTTGAGCCACGCCGCTAGCGGCCAGAAGGGGTGGCCGTCCAACGAGCAAGTGGCGACCAGGCCACGCCACTGGCGGCCAGCCTTGTGATCGCCAGCGAGCAGGTGGCGACCAGGCCACGCCGCTGGCGGCCAGCTTTGTGGCGGCCAGCGGTGTAGCAACCAGGTAGCGCGTGGCGACGGCCGTGATCGCTAGCGAGCAGGTGGCGGTCGGGCCCTACCGCTAACGCCCAGTTCCCGAGGCCACTTAGGGGGCCTGCCCGGCCATTCAAGAGGTCAAAGGGCATTTAATGCGCGACGTGCGCATTAAATAGGGGTAGTGAAGGCCACAGTCCGGGGGCGTGTGTTCCCAACGCGCGCCATAATGGTGGGTGATGTCACTACGCAATTTCCCACCCCAGCAGAGCGGGCGGGGCCAGCAGGTGCGGGGCCCGAAGTGGGGGAGAGGACGACTGCGCCAGGGCATTAATGTGCTGCAAGAACAGTGACAGGTGCATTTAATGCGACGTGGCGGTGTAATGAGTAGGCTGTACTGTGTAAGCCCCCATGCGCCCCAGCCAGCCCGAGTACAAAAGGGAGCCGGGGGGCATGGGGAAACGGGGTTCGAACATTTTTCTCAGGCTAGACTCTCCGCTCCGGGTGGGCTGGTCTGAGCTCCTTTGGGTTGCTGTTCATCTTCCAGCTCTCTCCGAAGGCACCGATAATACTACTAAACAGGAGTAGGGCTATTACTCTCAGGAGGGCCCGAACCTGATAAAACATCCGAGTCTCCTTCTTGTATCATTCGCCTCCGACTCTCTCTCTCTCTTTCCCGGACAGTCCCCACGAAAGTCCCAGTTGGAACTTAGTACACCCCTCGCCGAAAGGGGTCTGTTGGCATATACGCCGACACATATAATCAGAATCCGGCTAGAACCTGAATCTTGATGATGCTCACCGGCATAGTACAAAAACTAGAAGTCGCATTCGACTCGGTCCGATTCTTCTATATTAAAAAACAGCTTCTCCCATAATCTAAAATTCATAATTCAGAAACTGAAACGAACTGGGACTAACCTCGCAAGTGAACTGGAGTGCTAATTCAGGGCCGTTGATGGCCACGTGCCATCTAGGCACCGGCACAGGGCCCCGAAAATTACTAGACCCCTAAATCAGAGTTCAAGGTCATTAGCAACGCCCGCACTCTAATTCACCTTGATTAGTTTGTTTGCTCGCATAGTATTTTAAAATGATAGCACTTGAAAAGCACAAGAAAGGCTCAATAGGTTGGCAATGATAGCACTTGAAAATAATAATGTTTTCGAGAAGATTAATTATGAAGATATAATTGAAGATTTTATTTGAAGAAATACTAGATGATGCTTTTTAGTAGAACATGAGGTCAGTACTATCTTGACTCTTTTAGCATTGATATTTGATATGTTCCTAAATTTTATAAAAAAATACATATTAAAGTTATATAATTATTTGAAAGTATGTTTTATTTATAGTACACATGAATTTTTCAAATTTTAGAGCCTCAATTTACATTTCTCTCCGGGGCCCCAAATTTCTGAAGACGGTCCTGTGCTAATTGATAACGCAATCACCGTCGTCTGCAGAAAACAAAAGGAGAATCCTACAGGAAGCCCTCGCACGAATGGTAAAAAAATAAAATTGACCGTGCGCATTGTTCTTAATGGGCCGTTACATAAATACTTTTGTGCGACGGTAACAAAAGAATGATGGCTCTGCTTGACGCTCCAGCCATTCGCGTGTCACTACGTAGCATTTCCAACATGGAAATCCCCCCAATATTTCACGGGAATTGAGTAATGTTTGTTAAATTTCATAAGTCACCGTCAATCAGGGTTCACAAAACCGACGAAAACCGCTCGAAATTCGTGGTTTTCGACCGTATCCGGCCGGTTCGAAAATCTAAACCGGTCGGTAAACCGGTTCAATTAAAAAAATAATTCAAAAAATTGAAAATATTGAAAAAATTTATGCGATGTAAACCGATCGAAAACCGGTGCAAACCGAGCGATTTTTCGAAAAAAAACCGACGAAAATCACTAAAAAAAACGATCACCCAAAACGTTCAACTCACCGATCGGTTTTTCGAGAAAACCGATGGATTTTCGAGAAAACCGAATGGTTTTTATTTTTTTTTAAATTTGTTTTGAATGTTTTTTGTTCAAATCCTCGGTTTTAAAATTCTTCGGTTTCTAACGATTTTCCAACGATTTTTGGCTCGATATTTTTGAATTTCCAATTTCGGTTTTCCATCGGTTTTTTCGGTTTTGGTTTTGTTAACCCTGCCGTCAATAGTATAAGTTGGTGACGATATGACCAAGACATCCTCAGTAGTCAGTACCATAAATTCAATAAAAAAAATGAAGGTTTGAATTATCCCTCCAAAATCGTGGCATGATTCAATGATGAAGCAACCCATCCTAGGATTCGGTGGTTCTTTGAACCAAACGCACCTTATATATGGAGTATTGATCAAACGAATGAATTCTTCTCCATCAAGTTAATTTAGGCTTTCCCGGAAGCAGCAAAGGTAGGTCGTCTGTACTAATTGTTGCCCCCAAAACATCAGTGAAATTCTTCATTCGAAAATCGAAATAACCATAAAACTTTGGATTTTCACTCCTCCCTTTAAATTTATAAAGCTTATTTCTTTAAATAATCTTGATCATAAATATAAAATCCACATGCAGATTTAACGAGGCATTTTCTTCTATCCCCCTATTTATTCTCTTAACACCATATGCATTTATTCATTAACCGCCACATGAAGTATTATTTCAAGATAATTAAATGGGTGTATCTAAGTCATTTTCTCTCATATTTTTTAAATTTTAACGTAATATTAATATGTAATATTAATATTTGTACAAAGTTAAAATACACCTTATATTTTTAGTTGGATTGAGTAAAACACAAAAGAATGAAACATAAACGTGAATGATGTATTGACCTCAACTACATAGTAATATCTTGAGTTATTGACTTGCGTGCAGCTGCTTCTTTTCCCATGTATTGGAATTGGATGCAGGTTCTCCGTTCTCATCTCAAAAAGGGCGCACAGGGAAGTAGCGGCGGGGCCGCGGGGGCCGCGGGCGGCGCAGGCAGCGAGCAAGCGCGGCACAAGAACTATGGCACGGCGGCTAGTGCTTGGCGTGGCAGAGCCTAGCGGGGCGGGTTCTGCCTAGTCGCCGCGCCGGCTTGCGTGACGCGTGAGCCGCTGCTCACGCGCAAGGAGGAAGTCACTGCTAGGTGGGGCCAAAGGGGCGATCGGATGGGAGAGCCAAATAGGGAAGGCATAATGTACAGCTTTACGCTTTCTTGGCAGAGAAAGCCAAAAAGACGCTTTTCTTTTTTGGTATTTTCTGATTTCATTTTATAGTTAAGGCTTCTCGAATTTATTTAAGCAGTCAAATTAACTTTAAAGTTTTTGAAAATTTGTTAAAGGATCCTGAGCTAATAGTAATGTTCCCACAAAAATTTTAGAGGATGATCAAGCCTGTGGATTTTATAAACATCAAACAGTGCTTGTGTTCTTTTTATGAGTTGCTGTTTTTGATTTTTCTCAAGCATGAATTCAAAAATTTCTAAAACTTTTTGAAGGTTAATTATCTGGACGTTATTTAGGATTTATACAAATTTTTCTAGACTTCTTGATGATTCAAAACTAGAGTTTGAATTTCAAAAGTTTTACTAGGTTACTCAAAAAACAATTTTCTTATGTGCAAAATTTCCAAAATTTCAAAATAAATATTGAAAATCCAAATTTTGACCAAATTCAATTCATGTGCAAAATTCTTGAGGCTAGCCAAGATGTCGATTTTTATTTTTTTGGTGTGGCATCATTTGTGTCGGTTCTTAGTAGAAACCGACACTAATATGTTGTCTATTTGTGTCGGTTCTTAGCTTGAACCGACACTAATATGTTGACTATTTGTGTCAGTTCTTTGCTTGAACCGACACTGATATGCTGACTATTTGTGTCGGTTCTTGGTGTGAATCGACACTGATATGTGACTATTTGTGTCGATTCATGTTTAGAACCGACACTAATAATGTTATTTGTGTTGGTTTATAAACCGACACTGATAATGTCTTATTATTACTGTCGGTACATCTATCTCTGTTGGAAAACCGACACTAATGTCGATTCTGAACCGACACAGATGAGCATGTCCTTAGTAGTGTATCCTCAAATGATGGTACGGAAATTCGATTTTTCATAAATGCAAAAAAGGTGCATGGAGCTAATTAAACAACAAAGAGAGCTGCGAATGGTGCGTGTGCCAAGGATACGCAGCTAGACATAGATGCTTTCCTTAGTCGTTGCAGCTAATTAATCAGCTAAAAAGGATGAAAAGGAAAAGGATTGATGCAATGGAATAAAGGAAACGACACAATGAGCTCAGAGCAAAACAGCACCAACGCAGTGCATGTTTTTTGCCCCACAGTTCTGATGGAAAACATATATCCATCACACTGCCTGCAGGTGAGATTGAGAAACTCATGGACAAGATCAGCGATGCAATGTCGCTAGCACTTAATTACGCGCCTTCCCATTCACACAATCACTAAAGAAAGACCGCAGCATCTGTTACAGATTGTGAATGGAGCAATGTTGCTTCCCATGGTCGCGTGTTGCCAGGGGCAAAGAACATATATTGCACGGGAGACAGCTTATATATGAATAAGTAGCTGCCGCGAGAAGCATGGAAAATACCTAAGCTGGTCACTCATAGTAGCATGCACGTACCTAGCAAAGCACAGCAGCCAGCTGCAAGTGATCCCACCACAATGGCAAGTGCACCACCCATCATACACCCCGAGCTGCTGACGGTAGCTCGCGATGGCAACGGGGACTCAGGCTCAGGAGTCCCTGATGCTGTTGAAGTCTACCGGTCAGCACCTTCTGCAGCTTTTCTCGTGGAGGGAGTCACCAATGATTGGGACACCCCGCTCCGCGAAGTAGAGGTAGTTTCAGCACCCACCATACACCCCGAGCTGCTCATGGCTGCTAGCATCGGCGATGACAGGCGGCTAAAGGATCTTCTGAAGGACGAAGGTGTTCCGGCGCAGCCTGACGTCGTCGTTGAGGTCGATCCGTCAAGCCCTTTTGCAGCCCTGCTCCTCGAGGGAGTCACCATTGACGGGGACTCCGCGCTCCATGTGCTAGCTGCATGTGGGGACGGTGATAACTTTTTGCAGTGCGCAAAGGTGATCCACGGCAAGGCCAAACACCTCCTGCATGCACCCAACAAGAACGGCGACACGCCTCTGCACCGTGCCGCCAGGGCTGACAACGCTATGATGATCTCTCAGCTCATGGATTTGGCAAATGGTGAGGGCCACAATAATGCGGATGATGTGAAGGAACTACTGAGAACGAAGAACAACCTTGAAGAAACAGCCTTGCATGAGGCTGTCCGCCATGGAAATAAGTATATGGTCAGTAGGTTGATGGCTAAAGATTCAAGCTTGGCGTGTGTTCCAGATAGGGGAGTCTCACCGTTGTACCTAGCCGTCATGCTTGGAAAGGCCGACATATCAAAGCTACTCTACCACTTGAGTAAAGGGGAGCTATCGTACTCTGGAGCTGATGGACAAAATGCATTGCATACTGCAGTTCTACGGGGTAAAGGTACCCATTCTACTCATTTGCGCTTTCCAAATTGATTTATTCCTGCTCGCATCTCTACCAATCTCCTTTTATTTATAATATTTGTTAGCATACTATAGACTATTCTGAAAAAAAATACATTTATCGAAGAAAACAGAAAAAAAGGTCTTGCGTCGTATAACATTCTACTCAGTTAACACAAGAAGTACGAATATGTGAATATGGAAGTACAACTAAATCAATCAAAAAAATATCTAATGCATGATAAATTGTATGAATAGCATGTATATTTTTGTGTTGGCTTCAGATGGAAACCCCATATTTTTATGTTACATTTGAAAGCTGTATAAGTATATTAATTAACAAATATTTCCTTAATTCTGTCAACTTTCATATTTATTAAATTTGTTTTCATGCTTTCACCTTTTTAATTTGGTGTGTATTTGCAAGGTAATTTGTATTTTATTTATTGTTTTGATAGTTGTAAAAAATTAGTATAGTATTTTTAATTAGAGAAGCCATAGAATAGGTGATTTAATTGACAATTCAATAAGTTAGAGAAACTAAACTCTTTTCAATCAAAATAGGCTTAATATAGGAGATTTAACTGATAAAAAAATATATAAAAAAATACAATCCATGAACTTTCATTGTTATGTACTTATGTACACCCAAATCTTATTATTGTGTTGAACTATATTCTTTCCCTTATTCCGTAATTTTTAAATAAATATGGGTTATTATGTTCATACTAATGAAAATGGTGTTCAGTGTATGAGATGTGATTCAAATTTGAAGATATCATAATATTCAAACTCTGAGTTTATATTATCATGCCTTTGTTTTACTAGTATTGTTTTAGTTTTTGGAATTTTTGTATAGCACTAAAATTAACTCAATTTTTTCTAAAACAAAAGGTAGTGTGGTGGATGTTAATTTGGGAAACCTAGTGGCTATTGCTATAGATTTTTGATAGATTTTTCCATGACGGCAATCACAATTTAAAACCTTAATACATTTTTTTAGATATAAAGGTACGTACCTTTTATCTTATTGGCCTATTTTTATATTGAGAGTGACTAGGGAACGGTATACCGTTGCAACGGTATAGCCATGAAACTTATGAAACTTATCAGTTTCAGTGCTGGTTTCATGAGTTTCAGTGTTTAGTTTCATCAGTTTCATGTTTTATCAGTTTTTAGTGCTAAGTTTCATGAGTTTTAGTGCAAAAAATCATAAGTTTCATGAGTTTCAGAGGTATACCGTTGCAACGGTATACCGTTTTTTAGTTTTTCTGTTTTATATTTACTATTTTATTGCTTAAATTAGTTATTCAATTTCTACGTAAGGCAGGGCAAAATTGAATCAAGTACTGGAAGGCTAGTTTCAAATTATGATTTTGTATTGATTCTTACCTACTAATAGAACTTTTTCATGTAAAGAACTGTATTATACTCGACATTGACACAATCGCTAGGATACAACTTTCACTACTAATTTTCAATCATAAAAAAATTGTAAATTAATTATTAAAATACATTACTATAAAAATTATTTTGGTCATGGACCTACTTAATTACATTATTTCTGCATGATAAATGTTGATACTTTTAATTATATTAGCCGTGGAAGTTGGAAAGTTTGACTGCACAGTATCTCAATTGACTTGTAATTGACAACCAATTTAGGAAGACCACTATATGTTGATAAACCAATTCGTAAAAGCCTGATGTGGCCTAATTAGAGTATATTTCTCTTTTTATAGTTTATGTGTCTATTTATATGTGGGATTAAAATAAATAATATGCCTCCAACGTAAATGTAATTTATTAATAAATAGATATTTTGAAGGCAAGGGACTCAATGAAGAACACTAAACTTAGATTTGATTCAAATGCTGGTAAAGAAATGGCAGATTCTAGCACTGAAATTGCTCTTTTTAACTTGCGATGTTTTTGTTTTTGTTTTATTTATCATCAAGTGCTCAATTGCAGCGATGACAGAAATGGTGTTGGGATGGAAGAAGGATCTTTCCGAACAAAGGGATAAACATGGGAGTACACCTCTTCACTTTGCTGTATCAATGAAATCTTCTCCATACATTCGTATTTGCCGTGTTCCATGTAGTTTTGGTTCCAAAGCACTTATCTCAAAAGTACTAGAGGCATGCCCATCTTCGGCATATCAACCGGACAAAAACGGGTCGCTACCCATACATGTCGCTGCGTCTACAGGTGTGGGGACGGCCATGGCCGTTTTGCTTGAAAAGTGTCCAGGTTGTGCCTCTTTGCGCGACTTGGATGGAAGGACATTCCTTCATGTTGCTGTCGAGAAGAAGCGATATAATATAGTTAGATTTGCTTGCCAGCAAAAAAGATTTTCGTTGGTATTGAACATGCAGGACAACAAAGGAAACACTGCACTGCACCTAGCTGCCCAACAGGGAAATCTGAGAGTAGTTTGCTCTTTACTGGGCAACAAGCAGGTACTCTTAAATTTAACAAATAAGGATGGGCAAACTCCACTAGATCTAGCAAGGAGCAAGATTCCAACACGGACATCCTATGGATGGGTAACTATTACTTCCTTTTTTTTTGAAGATAATGGCAGGAGCTCTGCCTAATCAATTAAGAAGAAGAAAGCAAGTCCAAGCACAGTATTAAAACGACAACAAACAGAGACCACCCGTAGTCTAAACCAACCGCAGAGAGGGGAGACGTGCGCCAACAGCGCGCACCAAACAAACACACACACCTAGATTAATTTCTTTGTGGCAATGGCGAACTCTGTCAGATCTAGGTGTGCTCGCTGCACCACGGTGAGAATTGGGTTGGATGTGTCTTGGAAAATGCGAGCGTTGCGCTCTTTCCAGATGTTCCACCAACCTACCAATATCGCCCCTTCGATCTTGTGTCGTACCTGCTGTGCTGGAGTCGAACATAGCACTAACCACCCTTCTTCCACGGAAGCTGCATTGGCGAGGAGGTTGGAGGATGGCACACCATAACCGATTAGGGGGAGGAGCATCTGCCAGAAGGTTATGGCGAAATGACAGGTAATCATGAGATGGATTACTGTCTCCGAATGAGTGTTACAAAGCCGACAGGCCGGTTGGTGAGGCCATCCTCGCCGCGCTAAGTTATCCCCTGTCAGGATGCTGTTACGGAGTAGGAGCCAAGCAAAAATTTTGCACTTGTTTTCTGCTTTCGCTTTCCACACTGCCGCATAATTCCTTTCCGCGAAGGACCCTATGAACTGCGCCTTGTACGCTGATTTAGCTGAGTATGCTCCATCTGAAGACCAACGCCAGAGGATTTCATCTTTAATTCCTTGTTGCAGGAGAACCTGTTGAAGCATTTGCCAAAGGTTAAGGAATTCAGCTAGCTGTTGATTAGTATGGATTTTCCTAAGCGGAATCATCCAAGCATTGTTGGTTAGCTCCTGAGACACCGAATTGTTTCTTTTTTTGACCAACCGGTAACATGAAGGGGCGATTTCCATCGGCGCCTTGCCTTGTAACCAATTCGAAGTCCAGAACTTCGCTGTCATTCCATTTCCTATAGTGATCAGTGTACTGGCATTGAAAAGCGCTAAATCCACGGCATTGGAAGGTAGAGGAGTCCCCTCCCATATTCTGTCGCTTTCCTCCCACTGAAGCCAGTGCCACCTTTGCCTGAGTGCTCTTCCAAAAGTGTGAAGTTGTGGAATCCCCAAACCCCCATACTGTTTTGGCCGACAGACCTTTCTCCAGCTTACCAGGCAGTGTCCCGAAGTACAATTTTCCTGTCCTTTCCAGAGGAAATTTCTTCTCATCTTATCAATTCTTTTGATGGTCCAAGCCGGCAACTGAAAGATAGTCATAAAATAGGTGGGCAATGCCGAAAGTACTGAAGTCACCAGTATTAGCCTGCCTGCCCTTGAAAGTAACGCCCCTTTCCATCCTGCTAGCCTTCCTTCTATCTTGTCCAGGAGAGGCTGCAGGTCCGATCTCCTAAGCGCATTTGGCCTAAGAGGTAGGCCCAAGTACCTAGTGGGGAAACTCTTGAGAATGCCGGGGAATTCTTGTAAGCTGGTGCTTATCAAAGCCTCCTCACAAGCAACTGCAAAGATTTCTGTTTTATCCAGGTTTACTCAGAGCCACGAGGTTGCCCCAAAATCATAAGATTGCCCGCAAACTGTGCAATTCCTGCGGCGTTGGATTTATGAAGAGGGCAACATCATCAGCGTATAAAGCCCGGCACAAGCTTGCCGGCCTGCGCGCAATTGGTTTAAAGAGCCCAGTTATGGCGGCAAACCGACAATGTTTGCAACGGCTCTAGGGCTAAGATAAACAAAGACATCGGCGTAAAGTGGATCTCCTTGTCTCGCACTGCGTGCGTACACGATGCCCTTACCAGGCATCCCATTCATCAAAACCCTAGAAGAGGAGATAGCAAGCAAGATGGCTGTCCAATCTCTCCAACGCTGTCCAAATTCGTAATGCTGTAGCAACTCTAATAAGTATTCCCAAGAAACAGAATCGAAGGCTTTTGCTAAGTCCAACTTGATGAATAGCGCCGGGTGCTTTCTGCGATGTAGCTCAGCCAACATATTCTTTACAAGAATAAAGCTGTCATGAATTGCCCTATTTTTAATGAAGGAATTTTGATTTTTTGTCACAAGGTTAGGTAGATGAGGCGCCAACCTGTTAGCTAGTATTTTAGAGAGTATTTTTCCAAAGCTGTGAATGAGACTGATTGGTCTGTAGTCAGTGATCCTGACAGCATCTTGTTTTTTCGGCAAAAGAATCACGGTCGCAGAGTTCAGGAGTCCAAGGTTTTTGGTCGCACAGTTTGTAAAATGCGTAGCCGCTGCGATTAGATCTTCCTGTATAATCTCCCAACATGCCTTAAAGAAACCTGCAGTGAAGCCATCCGGGCCTGGTGCCTTCTCCGATGGCAAAGAAAAGACTGCCCCTTTCACTTCCTCGGGTAGAAACGGCAAGTCCAGCTCAGAGAGATCTGACTGCGGCGTCTGGAGGCGGTCCCAGTTCAGTGAAGAGACCCTTTGAAACCGCGCTCCCAAAAGCTGGCTGAAATAATCAAAAATTACTTCATGCTTTTGATTATCCTCTAAAGCCAGACCATTATCCGAGAGAAGGGAAAGAATGTGCTGCCTGCGTTTACGACCATTGATTCTAACGTGAAAGAATTTTGTGTTGGCATCTCCTTCCTTAATGTTTGTCAATCTCGCCCTCTGTTTGAGTCGCAGTCTGTTTATTGCAGCCAATCCCAGTATTCTGTGCTTAAGATCTTTCACTAGTTTCAACTCCACTACATTAAGCTGTCTTACTTCTTGGGCCTTGTCTAACTGCAGAATGACCTCTTGCGCCACCCCTAATTGCAGTTTCACATCCCCCACCAAGCTTCGACTCCATTTCTTGAGTGCACTTGCCGTTCTGACTAGTTTGATGAGCAGGCGTTTGTAGGGGTCCTTGGAGCTCACCTGTGAGGTCCAGGCTTCTTTTACAATCTCTGTGAATCCCGGCAATCCGATCCAGAAAGATTCAAAGCGGAATTGCGAGGGTCGGCAGATAACGCTGCTTTGGAGAAACAGCGGGCAGTGGTCAGAGATAGAGGTTGAGAGAGCCTGCAGGATTGTCTCGGGGTAGATACATTCCCAGTCTTTGGAAGCAAAAAATCTGTCAATTCTTGTCTGAGTTGGATTAGCTGTCCCAGAGGACCAAGTGTATTTCCTCCCTAAAAGATGAAGTTCTTTCACTTGAGTGACATTTAGAGCATCTCGAAAGCGCTGCATTAATCGCCTGTT
Organism: Rhipidocladum racemiflorum; assembly: GCA_036346355.1. Taxonomy (NCBI): domain Eukaryota; kingdom Viridiplantae; phylum Streptophyta; class Magnoliopsida; order Poales; family Poaceae; genus Rhipidocladum; species Rhipidocladum racemiflorum. The sequence continues at coordinate 27,513,045 of CM070586.1, forward strand.
TAGACCCCCCTTGTTTTTATCGGCCGCCTGGTAAATCATATTGAAGTCACCTAGTAAGAGCCAACTGTTTTGAACTTCACTATGGACCTGTAAAAGTTCTTGCAAGAAGGCCAATTTATCTTCATCGGATTGAGGTCCATAAACCCCAGTGCAAGACCAGGAGAGGTGATCTACTCCTGTACTGGTGAGACTCACTGAGATGGTGTTCACCGAGCACCTAACCTGCGAGATTTGAAAGTCCTGTTCATTGGCAGCAAGTAGGATTCCACCTCTCGTTCCAGCCGCTGGTAGCACAGCAAAGTTGTTCCGGAAAGCAAATCCCAGAGTCTGCATTACAATGTCATCTGTAATTGACTGTAATTTGGTTTCTTGAAGACAGACCACATTGGCCCTTGTGTCCTGTATGAGCTGTTTAACCACTCCCCTTTTTGCCGGCATGTTTAAGCCTCTCACATTCCAGCTAAGAATTTTACAATCAATTGTCATTAGAAGAAGCTAGATGCATCTTGATAGCAAAAGGGTGGAGGTGCCCCTTCAACAATAAGAAAGCGTCCCTGGACGCTGAACAAACACCCCTCTTGCCAAAACCGACAACATTGGCAGCACAAAAGCACATGACAACAGAGTTGACACTACTAGCCAACAATACCACTACCGACAACAGGCCGGCGACCGCAACGACAACCACCGATAGACAGAAAAGGAAAAAACTGACCAACGGCCTCGGCCCGCCCCCAGCAAAGGGAAAGCAAAAGCTACGGCTCCACACTGGGCATAAAGCCTTACAGACACTAAGACAGGAAAACAAAAGACACACCACCATAGCCGAACTCTTCTGAGGAAGCTTCATTGAACCGGCTGGACATCCCAGGCCGCCACTCCAGTAGCTGCCGCTAAGTCACTGGTGGCGTTGAGGCCAGTTAGTTGGGCAATGGCCGTTATAGCTTCAGGCGCCAGAGGCTGACTGAAAATGTTGAGATAACGTTGCATAGCCAACTCGTCCGGGGGGGACTCTTGAGAGAGAACTCCGAGTTTTTTCATCAACTGGAGTTGCGCTCTTTCAGTTGCTGACAACTTGGGAGCGACCTTGCGAGCAAGTCTGCTGCTTCTGCGCTGGGGCAACCCAGTGGCTTGTTTCTTTTTGCCAGCTTCAAGCGGTTCTTTGCCCAGAATTGGCTGCGGCAAAGCCACAGTTGCCGAGTTGAAGAAGTCTGCTTCTGGGCCTGACGAAGGCTGCAGCATCTCAGGAGCCAGGGGTAGTGGAGAGTCCCTGAGCCTGTGCTCCTCAATCATGGGGTCATTACGGATTTCCTGCGAAGGGAAGTCCTGAAAGGGGGTGAACTGGAGATCTTCTACCGGAGTTAACGCAGTGGGGAGTGTGAGGCTGGGATGAGCAGCCAACGAGCTTTGAGCAAGTGGCTTGGGATCTCCAATGCAAAGCAATGCAATCGAAGAAGCAACTTGCGAGAAGAGCCTCCTGCTTGGCGACCGAGTTCTTTCCCGGCTTGGTGGATCAGAGCGCAGAGAGGCCCGACCTCTGGTCCTGGCTGGCAGTTGCCTTTGAAGAAGGCCCGATCCCATCGGTGGTGCCCCCATGAAGTTTTCAAAAGATGCCGCCCTCTGATTGCCGCCAACCTGGGAGCTCCTTGACCCCTGTCGGGAGCTACGGCCGAAAACGGCCTGACGGCTCCGTTCAGGCTGCCTTCCTCTTGGGGGAACATCCCACCCCGAAGTTCTTCTGCGACTAGGCCCCTCGGGGGGCGACCTGTCCCTGTCACGGTAAACCAGACGCTGGAGCGCTGGAACTCTCCTCTGCCGGACTCCATCGACCACCCCCAGCAGCCAAGGGAACACATGTCTCCTCGGCAACTCCTCCGAGGACGAGGTCGCCGACATCTCGCCACTGATGTCACTGTGTCCCGGGCTAGGATGCAACCAGGCCGGCGAGGCAGACCTCCTAGGGGGGTCAAAATCGAGAACCTGCGCTAAATGAACAATGATCTTGTAGGTTAGAAGCTTTGGGGGTTCTCTCGCCAGAGGAGGCTGATGGTGAAGTCCCAGGTCTGGGAAGTGGCTGGGGGGAGAGTCAGAGGAAAACAACTCCTGCACACACAGCCTGACCTCCTTAGGAATAAGGTTGACATCTTCTACCCAGATCCAAAGGCAGAAACAGGCCGATTCATACTCATTTGCAGGTTCTTCAAAAGTGGGTATCACAATACCAACATCACTGAACAGACAAGATGCCACCGTCGAGGTCCAGGCGTGACGTGGCAGCCCCTCCACACAAAGCCTGGCTTTGAATCTTGTTTGTGCCGCTTCTGCTTGCACGAACCTTGTCCAAGGGATCACCTTGAAGCCGATGCCTTCCTGTAAGAACCTGGAATCTGCAAGCATTGTTGATTTTAAATCTGGAGAGCTGCAGCTAACGAAGTAAGACTCGCTACAAAGATCGACATCGACACGTTGAAGTCGTCAATGTTCATCCTGTAGTGTTCTGCAAGGAGTCGCTGAACCTGCCTGACGTTCGTCACCCGATCTCCAAGCACGAGTACCTGCACTGCTCTCCTTGTGAAGCCTCCCTCTGCCCCCAAAAGCTCAGCCGAGCTTGGGGCGAACCGTCGGACCTGCCCAGGCCTTCCGGCAGGGTCCCCCGGCAGAGGTTGCGCCATCTTAGGGAAAACAGCCTTGGCCTCTGCCTCCTGGGTCGCTGGATTTCTCCCGGAACGCAGCGAGGGACACCAGCTTGCCTTGTGCCCCGAACTCCCACAGCGCAAACAGCGTAGGGGGTCTCTGCAGGCGGCAATGAAATGGTCTGAAGCCAAGCAACTAAGCACCTGCCTGGTCGACGCTTTAAAGAAGGACGCAAACTCTTCTTTGCTCAGCTTGGTCGTTGGGGGATTAATGCTTGGTAGGTCTCTCTGCTTCCTCCAGAAACGCTTCTTTCTGACCTGTGTCCAGTCTGAATTCAAATCCCCTGTAACTAAGCGACTAGCCTGCGCAACGCCAGCCTTCAGATCTTTTGCCGAGATCTCCTCGACTAGCTTCTCCTTGAGTGACACTGCGCCAACGCCCTGAATAACTCTGCTGACATTCTCCTTTAATGCCACAACTAGACCTGCATCCGCCTCAGCAGATGGGGAGGCAGGAGGGGCAGTAAAGATCTTCAACTCGGGGTTCTCCTGGGCTCTAGGGCCAGGCAAGGGGGTCTCTAGCGACACCCGCCCCGCCTTGACCTGCGGCGCCACGGCTCCAGCTGCGCCCTGCGGGGAGAAAGGGGTTTCACCCGAAAGGGGGGATTCCGCACCAAGGTCTTCTGAAACAGCTTCCGAGGACCACTGGAGACGCTCACAGGACCCGATCCCAGCGGCGAAGGGCAGGGGGGAAAGATCTAGGAGGTGGGGGGACGTACGTGGGGGCTCTGGCGAGGCTGCAGGGGGCTCAGGCGAGGTTGCAAGGGGCGGTCGCCTGAGCGGCGCTGCGGGGGAAGCACACATCCTGCGGGCTCCTAGCCAAAATGGAAACTATTACTTCCTTTCATTTTGGAGTTTTTTTAGATAATGGTTATCTGCAACTTAAGATGCACACAGCTAATTCATTTTGGTGCTTGTCCCTTTAATCTGAAGAGAGAAAATACTGACTATTCGTATGCTCCTATTTGATTTTGCAGAACGTAGAAGAAACCCTCCATCATGCGCTCGTCCGTTCTGGTGCAAAGCATGGTAGTTGCCGATGGGATCAATTTCAAGAAAAGCATATACCCCACAAAACGCCAGAGGACAGAATCACAGATGTTGAGTGCCTCGACGCAAACTTTAGCCATTGGCTCAGTGCTCATAGCAACGGTGACGTTTGGTGCGATTTTCGCCCCGCCTGGAGGCTACAGACAAGATGACCATACCAATGGTGGCACACCAACGCTTGCTGGGAGGTACACTTTCGATGCATTCATCATGGCCAGTGCGTTAGCTTTCATTTGCTCCTCAATAGCTACCCTTGGCTTCATGTACTCTGGAATTCCCACGGTTAACCTGACCACCCGCCATAAACACTTCATAGTATCTGTATTCTTCCTGTCGAGTTCCGGGACAAGCTTGGTTGCAGCATTTGCATTGGCTGTGTTCATGGTGCTGGCTCCAGTTGCTCTCGAGACTGCGATTGCTATCTGCGTGATCAGCCCCGTTGTTGTGCTCTACAGAAATATGGGACGCTTTGTTAAAATTTATCTGCTTGCACGCCCGTTATATACTAGAATGGGGTCTCGGGCGTTGCTCTCATTAACGAGTGACATTCTTAACCGCACGCTGATGGAATTTTGGCCCTTGATACTAATCTTCAGTTGGGCTACATACACAAGCTTTTATCGGCGCCGATGAATGGAACAGGACGCACTCATCAGGTGTTCAGGTCACAGCAGAAAATAATGAAATGGATCATACATTGGTGACTTGCCCGTTCATCAGCACTACATTTCTTAAGGGCACTCTCTTTTAGAAGTACTGGTCTATTCTCTATTGTGCTCGTCACTGTGTAAGCACTTTCATTTGTCACTGTATCTGCCTACAACAACTTAATTTATCATTGTTTTATTGAGATTTACAGCAACTTCATATGTTTTGGAAGACGACAACAACAATCTATCATGCCCAATAGATATCTGTGATTTATATGCAGAATGTAACATCCCAAAAATTTAATAAAACATAAAATGCATTATTAAATTGTGATTGTGATTTATTATTGCATTTACTGAAATTATGTGCTTTTTAGAGAATTTATTGTGATTGTAGAATTGAATAATTGAATTTTGAAAATTTGAAAAGGGAAATGGTAAAATGGTAAAAAGATAAAAATGAGAAAAATTTACCAACAACTGTGAATATCTTTAAAAATCTCAGGATAAGGTTTTGGATGGTCAAAATTGGTGTGAACCCGATTAAAACCATGAAAAGACCAATTTTGGAATTAATTATTAATTCTAACCAGAGTAGTAAATGAATTTTGTAGAATTTGTGATAGATTTATAGAGACTGAAAATTTTACCATGAGTTCAATTTACCTTTATCATTATCTTGAAAAATTTACAAAAATTAATGAGGGCGTTTACTATTTATCCCTATTTAATTAGTCAAATCCTGAAAATCTGAAAATTTAAGTAAAAGAATTTTAATAAACTAAATATTGAAAATTTAAGCTTACAATTTTTATGGTATATCCATGCAATCATTAACAACCTTTTAGAAAAATATAAAAAATTATTAAGTTCATTTATGTTCTCAAATAAATCAAATTCCGATTCTAAATTTCTGTATAGTTGAGCTTGTCAGAATTTTGGTAAATAATATAATCCTAATTTTAACACTAAAATTTTCTTGGTGGTAAATTACTTATCCAGTAAGCTATTCCAAAATTATGGTAATTTTATGAGGTGATTTGTCCCCTCGTTTAATTTTCCTTATCCTGCTATCCGAGAGAATGAACCTAGAGTACTCCTCCCTTCTCTCTCTTACACTTGGGGCCCACATGTGAAACGGTCAGCTGATTGAGTGGTCCCCATTCATTTCTGGCCCCGCTTGTCAACCACTCTTTTCCTTTTCCCCCACCCAAGCCGCCGACATGTGGGCCACCAACCCCACATGCAAGCCCGCTCTCTCTCAGCCCATCTCCTCTCTTCTTCCCCGATCTCTCTGCTCTCTCTCTCTCTCTCTCTCTCTCTCTCTCTCTCTCTCGCATGAGTGGCCGCTGGAAAAATCTCCCATTCCGCCTCTTCCCTTGTCATTTTCGGTTGCAATCTCGCGTCGCCTGGGGCCGCCCTGACACACGCCAAGTCTCCTTGATCACTCACGACCCTTTTTCACACCTTATTTCAGCTTGGAATTCCCCGGAGTGACCCGGCACAGAGCCTTTCCTCTCCGCCGCCGCTGCGCACGGTGAGAGCTCAAACTGCCTTCTCTTTCTCTTGATTATACTATGCACTAGCATCCTTAGGACCCCCTAAAGTTTATGCGCAAGTCTATTCCACCTAGCTAACCTCCCTTTGCCGTCGCAACTAACCCATCGACTGCCTAGGTACTAACCTCAATACTAACCGCTGACTCCCAGGACTGCCTAGATCTATCGAAGAGGAGATGGCAGCTAGATCTAGTTGGTTCAATGAGGAATTTGGGTTGTAGCTAGATGACTCCTAGTCTTGGAAGCGGTGGGAGATTTGGACAGCAATAGCGACAGCTCATCCGAGACGGCCCGATGGCGCTGCTCATAGGCCAGATCTGAGAGCGATCGATCTCGGAGAGGAAGGGGGAGAAAGCCAGAGGTAAGTGGAGAGGATGCTACAGAAAAATGTCCCATCGCTGTCGTTGGCCAGCCGGCAGTCACCAGCAGCGGTGGCGGCGATGGAGGTGATGAAGTGTGTGTGGGGGAGGGGGGACTTAGAGTCGCCTTCGGACAGCTCATGAGGCCAGAAGAAAGAGAAAAGCCTCATTTGCATCCTTTGTATCTTGGTTCAGAGAGAGAAAAGCCTCATTTGCAATTGAAAATTGAAACACAAAGAAATTCCTAGCTCATAAACTATGGGACCCAAGCATCCTCCACGCACAAATGGCACAATTCACCAATTAGCCCAAACGGCCTACATGGAGCCACGCTCTAGGCTTCAAAGGCCTGCGCGACCCAAAATAAAGCGTCGAAAGATAGAAACACCATGTCGTCAGCTTGAAACCATGCGGAAGTCCAACTCTCGCCATGTGCCCCTTGCACGGTTGCGGGTCGATGCCTAGAGTCGCTACAGGCTCCAGCTGGCCCACCTCCGTCCGGTTCGCTGCTCTCTGGGACGGCGAAGCCCACCCGCCCGTCTAACAGGGCCCACCCCGCGTTGCACGGTTGTGGCTACTGGGAAGTCTCTCTCTCTCTCACTTTGTTGTCTAGGACGTACGCTTTGCATAATGTGAATTGTTAAAGTGTGTTTAGTGGGTGAGATAAAGTTGAATGAGATGTGATGATTCTGTATCATTTGATTTCATTATTTTAGGTGAATGCTATCTAGGGTGGGATGATTTTATTCAAGCAACTAAACACATGGATGATTTTTTCTTGAACCATCTCATACACATACCACTTAATACAAGCAACCGAACACACCCTAAATTAGTGGTTCTGTGTAACTGTGGAGTTAGTTACTTATGATGATGCTAAATATGACTAGATTTCCCACCTTTCACTACCTGATTAAATTAGCACAATTTTGTGGGGGGTAAAAAAATATATTTATGTTAGCAGAAGGTTTCGGTGGTAACACAAGAGGATTCTCATGGTGGATGGGGTCAGGTCAAGTCCCCATGTCCAGTCCACCTGGTAGGTCCGATTTAGCCTAGAGACGTGAGATTGAGTTGTTGCCGTATGGATACGGGTAGAATGCTCACTTCTGTCAACTTAACTGAGACTACTTGTTTGACCACTTGTCTGACGTGACACGACAACTACCTACTATGCCACTGGTCAATTGACATGTCTGAGACTAACCTCTGACATACACAAATCCATCTTGGTTTGTTGTCTGAAACTTGAACAAAGGCTACAACTCTGAAAATGACGGCCACGACTTCACCTAGTCAAGGTCTTCCTTCTTTGTACTTTCTTGTCATGAATTACGACCACTCCAACAATAGAACAAATCTACCACCTACTTTAGTCCAAAGTAAGGAGACAACTAGATGATGTTTTGATGTGCGCACTGAGTAGCGGTTATACATGCACAAAGATTGATATGAAGTGAACAAACGAGCAGATCTCATACTTTGGGCATCCAACCTACAGACGAGAGGTAGTGGTGACTGCAACAGGAGTGGGAGGATACATAGCTAGTCGCGATTGAGTTGAACAGCTCGGAGCAAAAGGTGAACCTGCTCGCCATGGCTAATGGGAACATGCATCCCAAGCTGCTATTGGTCGCACGCCATGGCGATTTCGAGAGGCTAATGGATCTTCTGAGTGGAGCTGTGGTGCCGCCCGAAGTCGTCGTTGCCTTTCCTGACGGAGTCTTGCAAGGCTCCATTCATGCAGTTTCAGAAGGCGATCACTACCCTATTGAGGCGGACGATGTTCATTATCAAATCTCGAGTGAGCAAGCTGTAGAGGGTGGCTCCCTTATACAAGTCAGCAGAATTCCCATTGATGCAGCTACAAAAGGAGGTACACAGCAATCTGCACCCTTTGCAGCAGAATTTCCCATGGATCAATCCCTCACGAAAGTCATAGAAGCTGGTAGCCGAAATTCTGATGACGTAGCTGTAGAAGGCAGCTCCTTGATGAAAGCCAATGAATATTCCAGTACTGCAACTGCAGAACGTTCTGATCAGTTTGGATCCTTAACAGACTTGCTACTTCAGGGAGTAACCTTTGAGGGGGACACGGCACTGCATGTTGTGGCAACTAGTGGTGACAACGAGAAGTTCTTGGAAAGTGCAAAGGTGATCTATAACAAGGCCAAACACTTACTGCATGCACCCAACAAGATGGGCGATACTCCATTACACTGTGCTGCTAGGGCTGGGAACGATCAGATGGTCTCTTGTCTTGTTAGCTTGGCCAAAGTTGAGTACGGTGGGGAAGAGGGAGTGGCGAAGCTGATCAGAAGGAAGAACAAGCTTGGGGAGACGGCGTTGCATGAGGCAATCCGAAGTGCAAATCGAAATATCATTGACAAACTAATGTCGGAGGATCCAGATTTGGCCTCTATCCCGAACAAGGGCACATCACCATTGTACTTGGCCATTTCTTTAGGGCGTATAAATATTGTTCAGACGTTGTGTCACAGAACTGCTATGAGGTTGTCATACTCTGGCCCTGATGAACAAAACGCCTTGCATGTCGCGGTTTTCCGGGGTGAAGGTATTTAATAGCAGGACTAACTCCTATGTATATACTTTATCTAGTTTTAGTGCAATTTTGTTGGTGTAATTCTTATGAAACTTTTTACCGTCCTCAGGGATCGAGACTCTTGGTAGTATAGTTTTGGACTTTATTTTTCCTTTATCTTTTTCTTGCAAGGATTTTTTATATATATAAAATGGGGATCTTTACATGTGTGCCCTTAGTTTGAACACACTACTCAGTTTTACCCATAGTTCAATATCTTCCTCAGGTCTACCCTTGCTGCCCAAATTTTCATCAGTTGTGCCCTCCCACGTTCCTTACAGGTGGGACCCACCAAAAAAATCCCCAACCCTCTCACCCACGTTCCTTACGGGTGGGACCCACCAAAAAAATCCCCAACGCTCTCAATTCTTACAGCCTGATCTTTTCCGCCGCCCGCTAGCCTCGCCGCCTGCATCCACCTCACGTCTCTGCTCGAGCCGCCGGAGGAGCACGCGGCCGGTCCGGCCGGCGCTGCTGCGCTCCGGCGGCGTCGCGCCCGCACTCGGCGGCCTGCTGCGGTCGTGCCCGCGCCCGCGCCGGCGGCCTCTGGTTCGTGGAGCACGCTGCGGCCCGGCCAAGCGCCAGACTTTCGGCGGCCTCGCTGGTCAGGTGCCAGCGCTTCGGCGGCCTCTGGCTGGTCAGCCCTCCGCCCGGCTGTCATGCGCCCATCCGCCGCCCTCGGCCCCATCCGCCCGATCTCGGCCCTCTGCCAGCGCCCATTCAACATCGCTGCTTCACCCTCCGCCATCACGCTGCGCCCGCGCTTCCACGTCCGGACATCGCCCTCCGCTACCCGGCGTCATCCTCCTTCCAACGCACTGCGTCCCCGCCATCGAACTGGTGTGTGCCCCGCCGTCGACCCTGCTCGCCGCCGTCAGTATCTTTGCCTGATGCTGAATTAGCGGTGATTTGGTTCTTTTGTTTGTTTTCCTTCGTCGAATCAGGTAAAGAGGGAGGAATAATTGTGAATGCATTCTATCTACATTAGCTGGTGCCGTGAATTAGCCGTGATTGCAGTCTATCTACATTGACTTTACTTGATCGCCTAGTGTTTTCGTCATTCTCTCCGCCATGAAAAATATGTGTCCTCAGAACTGAAATATTTGATATAGTTTGTGTGTATCCTATACAAGAGGTAAAATCGAGTCCCAAATTGTAAGCAAACCTAGTCCTAGCATCCCGCCTTGAGTTAAATCCTCCAAAGATGCTTACATACATAAATGATTGTAGCCTATATTACATGCACTTATGTATACCTTAAACTGTTTGTGTTTATAGCATGGATTCACACATGTCGCCGGCGAGTGGCTCCTCCGATGGCGGACAAGGATGGCCTAGGTATGGTCTGGTGCCGCTAATTCGCTGCCCCAAGTGCGAAAGGTCAGAGTCGCTCGTGAGACTTAGATCGAAAAGGTGGGAGAACGGCAACTTTGGTCGAGAGTTCGTGAAGTGTGAGAGCAAGCCATACCAAGATAAGGTTCGTCCGTGTTTTTGCCCATTACAGTTGATTTCATTGTTTGTGATTATTGCTGAATTGTGAAACCCTATTTGGATTGTTTAGGTTCTCAAAAGATGCAATTTTTTCATGTGGATGGACGATTATGTCAAGATGATTGAAGGGGCTGGGTTGATGGGTGACTCGGGGGAGATGATGGCGTCTAATATGTGGAACGAACGAGCAGCGGCAAATAGGGCAGATATGACTACAAACCCAGGACACATTTGTCACGAATCAAGAAGATGAATGACAACTTGAGCGAGTTGAAGAAGATGTTTGGAGCCTTTTATGCTTCTATGATTTTTATCGTCTTGCTTTTCTTCGTGATGAACTATAATTGTAAGCACTAAATGTGATGGTGGATCTGTGATGAACATTGGTGATGATGGTCTATGATGAAACCATGAAAATTTGTGATGATGAATGTGTGGACAAAAATGTGTGAATTCTAGTGCGATGAGGTTGTATGTGTGAATTCTATGTGTGAATTCTAGTGTGAATTCTAGTCTGATGAGTTTGATGAATGTGTGAATTCTACTCTGATGAGGTTGATGAATGTGTCAATTCTAGTGTCATACTTGATTCAGAGTCGAAAAAGGAGGCGATCTCGTTCGGACAAAAATCAAAAATTTGAGCATTTACTGCAGCCAGGTCTCGAACCTGAGACCTCCTAGTAGCCTGGGAGCACATATACCACTGCACTATGTAAAGGCGCTTGTCTAGACATAGGACACAATACTATTTGTATGTTCTCAGTTTTGACCCATCCTCAAAAGTTTATATTAGATTTTGATCTCAGATTTTTACCAAGTGCTCAGTACAGGTTTAGAAGGTTTATCAAAGTGATAATGCAATTTATCAACATAATTTACCATTTTGTAACATTTAATTGAATTACTACACACTTATTGGTAGAAAGTCTATTTTGAACTATAAATATGTAAAATGAGGTTCGAAAAAGTCTACAAATTTTATATTTACATTTGAAAATAGATTTAAACATTACATCCAGAAAATTGGGCAATTTTTGAAATGTTTGCTTACAATATTCACTGTTCCTTTATCGTAGGCGTTTTTAAAATAAATAAATAAATTGTAAATTTGGTCCAAAAAACCTAAAACTTGGCATGGAGTCATAATTTGGTCCTAGGAACCTAGGATAAATAGGTCATAAGGTTATACAAAAGTATGAATATAGGTGCTTCACAAATGGCCACACCTCTCACTAAGTTTCATAACATATAGCTATAAACTCATAGTTTTGACCCATCCTCAAAAGTTTATATTAGATTTTGATCTCAGATTTTTACCAAGTGCTCAGTACAGGTTTAGAAGGTTTATCAAAGTGATAATGCAATTTATCAACATAATTTACCATTTTGTAACATTTAATTGAATTACTACACACTTATTGGTAGAAAGTCTATTTTGAACTGTAAGTATGTAAAATAAGGTTCAAAAAGCCTACAAATTTTATATTTACATTTGAAAATAGATTTAAACATTACATCCAGAAAATTGGGCAATTTTTGAAATGTTTGCTTACAATATTCACTATTCCTTTATCGTAGGCGTTTTTAAAATAAATAAATAAATTGTAAATTTGGTCCAAAAAACCTAAAACTTGGCATGGAGTCATAATTTAGTCCTAGGAACCTAGGATAAATAGGTCATAAGGTTATACAAAAGTATGAATATAGGTGCTTCACAAATGGCCACACCTCTCACTAAGTTTCATAACATATAGCTATAAACTCATAGTTTTGACCCATCCTCAAAAGTTTATATTAGATTTTGATCTCAGATTTTTACCAAGTGCTCAGTACAGGTTTAGAAGGTTTATCAAAGTGATAATGCAATTTATCAACATAATTTACCATTTTCTAACATTTAATTGAATTACTACACACTTATTGGTAGAAAGTCTATTTTGAATCGTAAGTATGTAAAATAAGGTTCGAAAAAGCCTAAAAATTTTATATTTACATTTGAAAATAGATTTAAACATTACATCCAGAAAATTGGGCAATTTTTGAAATGTTTGCTTACAATATTCACTATTCCTTTATCGTAGGCGTTTTAAAATAAATAAATAAATTGTAAATTTGGTCCAAAACCTAAAACTTGGCATGGAGTCATAATTTAGTCCTAGGAACCTAGGATAAATAGGTCATAAGGTTATACAAAAGTATGAATATAGGTGCTTCACAAATGGCCACACCTCTCACTAAGTTTCATAACATATAGCTATAAACTCATAGTTTTGACCCATCCTCAAAAGTTTATATTAGATTTTGATCTCAGATTTTTACCAAGTGCTCAGTACAGGTTTAGAAGGTTTATCAAAGTGATAATGCAATTTATCAACATAATTTACCATTTTCTAACATTTAATTGAATTACTACACACTTATTGGTAGAAAGTCTATTTTGAACTGTAAGTATGTAAAATAAGGTTCGAAAAAGCCTACAAATTTTATATTTACATTTGAAAATAGATTTAAACATTACATCCAGAAAATTGGGCAATTTTTGAAATGTTTGCTTACAATATTCACTATTCCTTTATCGTAGCCGTTTTTAAAATAAATAAATAAATTGTAAATTTGGTCCAAAAAACCTAAAACTTGGCATGGAGTCATAATTTAGTTCTAGGAACCTAGGATAAATAGGTCATAAGGTTATACAAAAGTATGAATATAGGTGCTTCACAAATGGCCACACCTCTCACTAAGTTTCATAACATATAGCTATAAACTCATAGTTTTGACCCATCCTCAAAAGTTTATATTAGATTTTGATCTCAGATTTTTACCAAGTGCTCAGTACAGGTTTAGAAGGTTTATCAAAGTGATAATGCAATTTATCAACATAATTTACCATTTTCTAACATTTAATTGAATTACTACACACTTATTGGTAGAAAGTCTATTTTGAACTGTAAGTATGTAAAATAAGGTTCGAAAAAGCCTACAAATTTTATATTTACATTTGAAAATAGATTTAAACATTACATTCAGAAAATTGGGCAATTTTTGAAATGTTTGCTTACAATATTCACTATTCCTTTATCGTAGGCGTTTTTAAAATAAATAAATAAATTGTAAATTTGGTCCAAAAAACCTAAAACTTGGCATGGAGTCATAATTTAGTCCTAGGAACCTAGGATAAATAGGTCATAAGGTTATACAAAAGTATGAATATAGGTGCTTCACAAATGGCCACACCTCTCACTAAGTTTCATAACATATAGCTATAAACTCATAGTTTTGACCCATCCTCAAAAGTTTATATTAGATTTTGATCTCAGATTTTTACCAAGTGCTCAGTACAGGTTTAGAAGGTTTATCAAAGTGATAATGCAATTTATCAACATAATTTACCATTTTGTAACATTTAATTGAATTACTACACACTTATTGGTAGAAAGTCTATTTTGAACTGTAAGTATGTAAAATAAGGTTCGAAAAAGCCTACAAATTTTATATTTACATTTTAAAATATATTTAAACATTAAATACAGAAAATTGGGCAATTTTTGAAATGTTTGCTTACAATATTCACTATTCCTTTATCGTAGGCGTTTTAAAATAAATAAATAAATTGTAAATTTGGTCCAAAAACCTAAAACTTGGCATGGAGTCATAATTTAGTCCTAGGAACCTAGGATAAATAGGTCATAAGGTTATACAAAAGTATGAATATAGGTGCTTCACAAATGGCCACACCTCTCACTAAGTTTCATAACATATAGCTATAAACTCATAGTTTTGACCCATCCTCAAAAGTTTATATTAGATTTTGATCTCAGATTTTTACCAAATGCTCAGTTCAGGTTTAGAAGGTTTATCAAAGTGATAATGCAATTTATCAACATAATTTACCACAATAGCTTACATTACAGCAAGTTTCAGCAGCATACATGCATGACCACATTTCACCAAACATTCATGACCACAATAGCTTACATTACAGCAAGTTTCAGCAGCATACATGCATGACCACATTTCACCAAACATTCATGACCACAATAGCTTACATTACAAAGAAGTTTCAAAGAAGATACATGCATGACCACATTTCACCAAACATTCATGACCACAATAGCTTACATTACAAAGAAGTTTCAAAGACATACATGCATGACCACATTTCACCAAACATTCATGACCACAATAGCTTTACATTACAAAGAAGTTTCAAAGAAAGACAGAGGACATCAAACTCGCTATTACATGCATGACCACAAAGACATGAGTTTCAACAAGTTTGCTACAAGTCCAAGAACGAGCCTTTTCTTAATTTTTGTCTTCTTCTTTCTTTGGATCAAGTTTTCGGTTGTATGAACAACCTCTTTTCCTCTCTTCCTTTTCTTTTCCTTCACCGAAATAGGATCCCTACACAAAACAAGAACTTAGCAAAAACATTTGAGAAACTGGAAAATGAAGCAAATTTTAGTAGAATAGAACCTTGACGCAGGCAAAGAGGAGGGCACCACAGAGGCAAAGCAGAGGAGGGCACCACAGAGGCAACAGAGGAGTGTACCCACGTAGAAGGGCACCATAGAGGCAGCAGAGGAGGGCACTCGTGGCTCTAGTGGATGTTCTTCCCAAAAGCTAGCTCTAGTGGCATTTGTGGCTCTAGTGGTCGATCACTTCCAAAAGTTGCATCTAGTTGCACTTGTGGCTCTAGTGGTCGATCGTCTTCAAAAGTCGCATCTACCGGGCACTTGTGGCTCTAGTGGTGATCCTCTCCAAAAGTCGGATCCACTTGCATTCTTACAATTTCTTGCAATATGTCCTAATCCTCCACATCTTTTGCATTTTCTCTTCCTTGGTCCAAGTCCCCGCCTCGATTAACTTGATCTTATTCTAGTTTTTCTTGGTCTTCCTGGTGCTCTAGTGCATCTTTGGAGCATTGAGAACGAAACCAGATTCACGACCTCCCACCGATGCTTTGCCTCTATAGAAGGCACATTCTCAAAGATATGTTGCTTTGAACTTGGCAACAGAGTAATACTCATGTACATATTGATCAATTTCGCGGCTACACCACGAAGGGAAGTAATGAAAAACAGGGCATGAGTGCATGGTAGCCCGGTGATTTGCCATTGCCTACAAGTGCATATCCTGTTCGCTAAGTCCACTGGATATCTCCATTCCCTCTTCTCTTTGTCCAACACTGTCACCTCTGCCTCAAGCGGTCTGCGCTTGATGAAAGACATTTTCAAACCTCTAGTCTTTTCATGCAATGTCTTCATCACAAATTGGGATTATCATGTGGCCACGAAACCTCTCGAGTGCAATTCTTTGACGCAACTCAAACTTTACCATAAGCATTTGTCGAATCTTATCCAACAACTCCACCAAATGAAGCCCCTTTGTTCTTCTGATCCATGCATTGAATGACTCCGCCAAGTTATTGTTCACATAGTCTACCTTGCACCCTTCACCAAATTTACTTCTAGCCCATAGATATTTGTGATGACTATCCATGTATGTCTTTAGTCTAGAGTTTGTGTACAGCTGATTCACATGATAGTTATGCTTTCTAAGGCTATATGTCAATGATGCTGGCCATAAGTTGTCATCAATCAACTTTCCTTTGAATGATTTGCTCAAATTTGTAGCCAAATGCCTCATGCATTCCCTATGCTCTACTCCAGGGAACACATAATTCACTGCAGTTTCTAAACCCTTGCAAGCATCTCAGATGTATAGCCAATCCATGTGGAAACCCTATAACCTGACGCAAATTCAGAGGAACCATGTCCAACTTTTCTGTTGACTCTGCCGAGGACACCATATGCCACCGAAAGAGCCAATTATGTGCATCAATGGCACAAGCAGCCTACTAACTGGCCTCTGAACCTTCCATAAAGAGCTGTTGCATCCACTGCTAGATAAGGCCTGCAACCAGCTAAGAAGCCACTCCAACATGCTTTGAATGAAACAAACACTCTTCTAAAACATTCTTTGTTCATAGTCTTGCCTCTCACTTTATAATCCACTGTATGATGGTCAATCTCAACAACACTACCAGGGCACGCCTTCTCCACTTCAGCTTTGAAAGTGAACAACAAGTTAAAGCTTTCCTTCCATGGACCATAGATCTTGTCAAGAGCCATTTCTTTGCCATAATACACTCTCATATAAGGCACCGAAATGTTGTACTTCTCTTTAATCTTCTTCATCGATTCAGTTGTACCAATGCATGGGTTATCTGGTCACCCATTCCAATCAGCATCTGCACACCACCTACTTTTAGTCAGCCTTATGTGACCCTTTTCTTTCACTTGGACAAGTGTGAGGAGATGGGTTCACTTTGACCTGAATGCTTGTACTATTCCGCATACGTGAAGCATGTATCCTCCACTGACACCTCTCAAATGCACAAGTGAACGGTCATTCTAGTTGGCTCACTCTTATCAATTACAAAATCATATTCACCTTTGATACAATAGGTAGCAAGTGCATTCCTAAATTCGGTCATTGATACAAATGTGCTGCCTTCTTTTAAGGATGGATTATCTCTATCATACTCAATTCTTCGTACATCCTCACCCTCTCCTTGCTCATCCACCCCCATAGCTATGCTCTCCTCCTCCTCCTCTTCATCAGTCTCTTCAAATTGTGCCCCTGTAACATCTCCATCATAGTCCTCAAAGTCTAGCATATCCCACTTGTCAACAAATTCAGGATACTGCCTCTCATCATCATCAGGTGCAACAACAACTTCTATTGGTTCAACCTCATCATTGGGAATAACAGGATCCATCCTATTTCATACAAAGAGGAGAGGAGCAGGTTCTGTTGCTTGCCTGGAGGAGGGGAGCAGGTGGTGTGAGTGCCTGGCGTGGAGGAGAGGAGCGGGTTCTGATGCGCTTCTGCTGCTGTCAAGAGCTGGCGTGGAGCTATTCTTTGTTACTCGCATCGGCAGGGGCCGCTGAGCTGGGCGCGGGACCATGCGGAGGCGAATCGAGCGCGGGGCGAGACTGCAGGAGGCCGCCAGAGTGCGAGCGCTGGGCGCGACAGCGGGGCCGCCGAGTGCGAGGCGCCGATTTACCAGGAGGCGACCCGGCGGCGAGGACCAGCAGAGGCCGCCGGGCGCGGGCACGGACTGCCAGGGCTGCCGAGTGCGGGCGCGGACGCTGCCGCCGGCGCGGGCCGGACTGGCTGCGGCGTGCTCCCTGAGACCAGGAGGCCTCCGGGGCGCGGGGCGCGGGGCACGGACCAGCAGGGGCCGCCGAGTGCGGGGCGCAGACGCTGGCCGCCGGAGCGCAGGGCCGGGGCGCCGGCCGGACCGGCCATGCTCCCGGCCAGCTCGAGCAGGAGACGTGAGGTGGATGCAGGGGCGGCGGCGGAAAAGCTCAGGCTGTAAGAATTGAGAGCGTTGGGGATTTTTTTGGTGGGTCCCACCTGTAAGGAACGTGGGTGAGAGGGTTGGGGATTTTTTTGGTGGGTCCCACCTGTAAGGAACGTGGGAGGGCACAACTGATGAAAATTTGGGCAGCAAGGGTAGACCTGAGGAAGATATTAAACTATGGGTAAAACTGAGTAGTGTGTTCAAACTAAGGGCACACATGTAAAAATCCCTATAAAATGAGTAAATGACTCTGGCTGGTGACTGCAGCGCTACCACTCCTATTGGAATGGGGCAAGGACCATATGGTTCCCATGAAGCAAGGGGATCAAGAAAGGAGTGTATCTCTTGTTGCGTACCTTACTGAACAACAGGACAGGCACGGGAGTACGCCCCTTCACTTCGCTGCATCACTGGATGGCTGGAACTACTCACCTAGATGGCTTCACCATAGTTGGTCCATGCATAAGCATAGCCCAACAACTCTGCTACTGAGTGCCAACAGATCAGCAGTGTACCAGGCGGACAATAAAGGATGGTATCCCATACATGTCGCTGCCTCAAATGGTAGGCTCAAGGTCGTCCTCATCTTGCTCAAAATGTGTCCTGACAGCGCCACTTTGCGCGATCGCCAGGGAAAAACTTTCCTCCACGTTGCTGTGGAGAAGGAGAGACATGATATAGTTGCATTTGCCTGCAAAACGCCACGATTTGCATCTATTTTAAATATGCAGGACAGCAATGGTGACACAGCGCTAGCTGCACCTGGCGATACGCGTCGGGGCGCTCTCGATTTTCAATTGCCTATTCCAGAACCAGCATGTGCACGTGAGTTTACCAAACAAGGATGGGCTGACTCCTAGAGGTCTTTCATGGCGTATGATTCCTCCAAGATTTTATTTCAGATCAGTAAGTGGCTTCCTGATCTTTGTTAATTTAGAGCTTGTACTCCGGTCTTCATTTTGGCTCATAGCTCTTAATGTTCTTGCAGAATCCGCGATCAGTAATACACCAGACATTAATATACGCCCGCGCTCAAGGCGTTAATGGTCGGCTTGATCTCTTCCATGAGAAGTACGACGAGAAAACGGATGAGAATAAGGAGTCGGAGAATATGACAAATGCAGCGCAAGTTCTGGGCATTGCCTCTGTGCTAATTGCAACTGTGACATTTGCAGCAGCTTTTACGCTGCCTGGGGGTTATCGAGCAGATGACCACGCAAATCGAGGAACACCAACGCTTGCTGGGGGTTACACTTTCGACGCATTCGTCATCTCCAACACGTTGGCATTCGTTTGCTCCTTGCTAGCCACCATCAGTCTGCTGTACTCGGGCGTGTCTTCAAGGGACTTCTCTGTCCGCTTCAGGTACTATAATATATCTGTGAGTTTGCTGCAGAGTTCAGCGAGAAGCTTGATTGCTGCCTTTGCCATGGGCATATACACGGTGCTTGATCCAGTTGCTCACAGGACTGCAGCTGCTGTCTGCACCATCATGTTTGCTACATTGTTCTATGGAAATATGGAAATCTGGCATATCCTTATTCGAGCAAACACATTGTATATTAGATTGGGAACCCGGGCGGCGATGTCTCAAGTACGGCCTGTCCTTGAATGTGTTCTGATCAAATTTTGGTCTTACATAATAATCTTCATCCTACCGGCCATTTTGAAGATCCTTAGAACAACCTGATGAAGTCGGAGCAAAGAAGGTGGCGAGGGTAGAACCTATCGTTAACCAGCTAGGTTTGTGAGGCATCGTCCTCTGTAATATTCGTTGATCTTCGAAGGATTCAGCATATTACTTTTTGTTTTAAAAACAATGTTAGCATGGTTACCATATTTCTCTAGGACTGTTTCACATTGTTGAGTTTCAACAAATATATATATGTCGTGGTCCAAGTCATGGAGGGCAGGATTTAAGACTAATGCGCTCATGTGCCTTTGAAATGTGCAGTGCAGTAGCTATGTGTCAGCGTACAAGATTGCGTAGCACGGCAGCGCATACTTCAGTAACCGTAGTTTGATGGAAGAGAGTTGAAAGGAGCATCCTTGAATGCTGCCCTGCAACCAGCAAGAATCCATGGATACACGATCACCGTTCAAAGTTAAATGTTGAAACAACATTCAAACAAAACAAAACAAAAAGTTAAGCCGCATGCATTTCCTGCTAGTTCACATTTGCAGCCCAGTACAGACACATTTGTGTCCGTCCCAGCACATTGCACTTATATCTTCGGCTATGTATCTTATGCTGCATTGCAACTCGCCGCTCCAAACGCTTGAGCTGCAACATTCAGTTGGGAATGAGACTTGGCCTGCAAAAAGAGAAGAATTGTACGTCAAGCTCCTACCTAAAATTGAACCAACAGAGAGCAAAAGGGCCTGCGATGATTCGTGCATCCTGTACATTTTCTACATGTGGCTGCTTTTGCCCTTTGTTGATTGCTTTTGATTTTAAGGTGAAATCTCTGTACATTGTATACATGCTGTAAATTTTTGCCTATTTTGCACATCATCTTGCTAGCTGCGATTTCCCCCATTAGCAGGCAGGCATGGAGCTCAGGATTTAAGATTAATTCGCTCATGTGCCTTCAAAATGTGCAGTGCAGTAGCTATATGTATCGGCGTACAAGATTTGCCTAGCGCTGCTGTGCATACTTCATTAACCGGAGCTTGGTGGAGGATAGTCAAAAATCACATCCTCTGAATGCCGTCCTGCAGCCGGTGAGAATTCGTGGACACGATCAGTGTTGAAAGTTCAAAGTTTATGCCGAAATAACTTTCGAAAAGAAAAGTTCACGCTGCATATACTTCCTATATTAAATATCGGAGGACTTCTGCCAGTGCCCCTGTCCACGTAGCCCTCGCTCGACGTACGTCGGGCGAACGAGTGGGCGCGGACCTCGCGCGGCGTTGACATGGAAGCGCGGCGGAACCGACAGGGACACGGGTGGACCAAATCCCAATCCTTCCGCCGACGGAGAAGAGGAGGGGAATGCACAGCCAGCCAGTGGGAGGAGTAGAAGAACCAGGAGCAACTGTGGCAGTAGCGGTGTAGGGACAATAATATTTCCACTTCGCCGTTCGGAAGGGACAGAGAAAGGGAGAGCGAAGCGGGGGAGAGAAGGAAGGGGCGAACCGGTGGCATCTGGAGGATGACGTGGTGCGGCAGCGGCTAGGCGGGGTCTGCGCCTGAGAGGGGAGAGGAGGACGAGACCTGTGCTTGGAGTGGTTGTTCTGCTTTTCTTTCTGATCCGCGTTGTTCTTGGAGGTATTAATTGCTGTTCTGCCTTGTGCTTTGCTGACCGGAAAATCTGACTATTTGCTATAAAATTAAGGTGTACTTGATGATTTGTTATGTTTTGTTTTATTGACATGTGATTCTTAAGGCTAATATGAGTGAAATATAACGTGACAAATCATTAAATACATCAACTTTATGATAAATAATCAATTATTTCATATTGATTTGCTTTGTTTCCTTCTCTTCTTTAGTCCGCTTCCTTGATTAAGGTTGGTCAGATCTGGCTCTAAGTGCTCCGGCCGCTTAAATTATGTTTGTTTTTTGTTTCATTCCCGGTGCATTTGGCCGTTTTGCTTAAACGTGTATTTTTTTATTTATTTACATACAGAAATTTTTGAAATTTTTAGGATGCTGAGTTTAATCATTTTATTAACTAGTTCAAACAAATTTGAACTGCAATTCAAACTAGAGTTTCTTTTTTATAATAGTTTCAACTGAATTATTATAGATGGGTATATATCCTAAAATTGAAAGTTTCAAAAAATATACCCGAATTTAACCTGAATTCATGCATTTAAAATCGTAGTGTCTGGGTTGATTGGGACAATCTTTCCTTAGCTAGCCAACGATACTCTTGATCTTGCTCTAGATAATGTTTCATTGGACAAATATATGGTAAGGGCAACGCCAACCCCTTCTCTTAGCAAAACTGCCAAAAGGGACACCATTCGTGAGCCCTTTCGGAGGCATTTGTTCGATTTGTGTTCATCGGCCGATGGGGTGGACTACACTGTAACCTTTGACTCCTGCTGACACCAAAATTTGGCGCTCCTAGTCGATTGAGGAAGTATGACCAATTTGGTAGTTTTAAGCCGATTTGGAAAGAAGATTGAAATGGGTGTAAAATCAAAGTTGATCATCGGTTTGGGAAAAAGTTTATTTCTGATGATTAAAACCGATATGTATTTATAAGAGAGTTGGAGAAGGATACGATCAGCCTAGTTGATATAAAAAGGATCGATGGGCAAGACGAAAAGGAACACACACACAACCACTCAATTCGCATTACTTTTTACTTTTTTGTCAACTAGGAGTAGTACTTTAGATTTGTAATCTTTCCTCTATAATTCACCTAATCAATAAAGTTGTGCATCACCGATTATTGATTTTGTCAACTTACGCTATATAGGTGTTTTTTTATCTGATTTTGTTGCTGTCGGCGTACTAGCCAACAGGCACCTCCGAGACGGGTGCTTATGAGGTTCTGACGGGGGGCTTTCGGGGCAATCGCCTGAGAATGGAAGACGGAGGCGACCGGAGTACCGAGAGGCTCAGGCCAACGGGGGGACGCAAGAAGTTTTACCCAGGTTCAGGCCCTCCGGAGAGTAATAGCCCTAGTCCTGCTTTCCTTGGTATTTCTTGTGTTCTTGCTTGGAGAAACGAAAACCTACTGCCAAAGGATCGAACCCCCTCTCCCATGCACCCCAGTTCCCTTTTATACTTGGGTCGGCGGGGGCGTCTGGGAGACTTACACGGTAAGCGTGCTTATTACCTTTGCCTCGGGCGCATTAAATGCGCCCACACGTTCTTACATCCCATTAATGTCTGCCAGCGGCCCGTCACAATCCGCCTCGGGCCCCATGTCCACCAACGCCGCTGCCTGGCCATGGGGTGAGGTGTAGTCATGACGCCTCCCATAATTAATGCACATCTGGGGAAGGCGCGCTGCCATACTGCAGCCTTCACGCTTTGCATTTAATGCGCACTACCCGCATTAAATGTCCTTGACCCGGGCGTGGCCGGGGGTGAGCGCCAGGAGAGTGGCCTGCATGCCCGCGTGTCCACTGGCGACCACCTTCTTTGGCGCCAGTGGTGCGGCTCGATTGCCACCTGTCATTTGGCGACCACCTTCTTGGCGCCAGTGGTGCGGCTTGATCGCCACATCCTTTGGCGACCACCTTGCCGGGCGCCCAATGGTGCGCTCGACGCCACCGCCCACTGGCGACCATCTTCTTTGGCGCCGGTGGTGCGCTTCGACGCCACTCGCCCATCGGGCGACCACCTTGCGGAGCCAGGTGGTGCGGCTCGATCGCCACTTGTCCATCTGGCGACCACTTTGCCGGGCGCCAGTGGTGCGGCTCGATCGTCACCGCCCACTGGCGCCCACTTTGCTGGCGCCTAGTGGTGCTTGACTTTGACGCCACTCGCCCATCGGGCACCCGCCGGGTCTATCGCCACCGTGGCGGTGGGCCCGACGCGCCTGCCGCTTTGGCGACCGTATTTATTCATTGCGAAGTGGGTACCCTGGCGTAAAATACGCCGACAAGAGCCCCTGCCCACCCAGAGCGCTTTTGGTCTTCCACTCCTTTCTTAAACGCGTCTGAGTGGGACCATAAAAAGCCCACACGCCCGCAGCCTTCAAGAGGTTTTTGTCTCCTCCGGTTTCAAGGCGGTTTGTGCGATTATTCTCGCTTCCGAAACCGTCGCCACGGCCCTCGGGCGCGCCCTCTTTATGGGGCTCTTGAACTCCCTTTGCTCGAACACGCCGCCCTTTCGGTTTTCCGCCGAGCCTTCCTTTGTTGCCCTATAAGAGGTCGACCGAGGGGGAGCGGTTCTTCCACCTCCCGATCGCTTCTTCCTGCTTCTTCTTCGACGCGCTTCAAAGACTCGGCGTGCTTGATGGCTCCAGTCCTCCCTTCCTCGTCTGGCCGAGGCGGAGCTTGCCTCCGGTCTCTCCCGAATATTATCGCAGCGCCCCGCATCCGCCTCGGGACTGCCGAGCCCCATTCTTGGCCGCGGGAAGGTGATCTTCTTTGGATGGCAACTTCTCGCCGGCCTGCTGCCGCCAGTTTCTGATTTTTATCTTTCTGTTCTTAATTTCTACGTCATTCACCACATCCACCTTCCTCCCAATTCCGTCATCCTTCTTTCTGCCTTCGCTCACTTCTGCGAGATGTTCGTAGGAGTGCTCCCTAACCTCCTTCTGTTCCGCTTCTTCTACACTCTTCGTGCCGCGGGCGGCAACTCGCCCGTCACCGGGAGCTGCCACCTGCGGCTCCGAGACGGGACTGTATCGCGCTACATTCCACTGGATTGCCGATCCAGCTGGAGGAATTGGCGCGAAGAGTGGCTGTACGTTGAGGACGACAGCGGCATTGAGGTGCTGGACCTCCCGTCCGGCCCGGCGGTTAGCAACCCCGACTGGGGGGCCCAAGTGACCGAGACGCCGGAGCTCCTGGCAATGCTAGCCCGCGTCGACCATCTGCGGACGGCGGGCCTGACGGGGCCTATGGTTATCCGGGACTTCATCTCCCGGAGGCTGTGCCCTCTGCGTCGCCGTGTTCGCCCGGCCTGGCAGTACATGGGCCAGGATGATGGGACCCGGAGCATTACTGGAGGTGACCATCCCCTTCCTTCCTTTCCTTCTCTCTTTTTTTTGCTCAACTGGACTTGGTCCTGACCGCGTTCCTGCTTCCCGGGGGTTTCCTTTCCCTTTGGTGCTGCCACGGTATGGGAACTTGGCTGCTGACAGGATAGACAGGTGGATGGCGCAACTGGGTTTCCTTGGTCCCGTCCCCCCGTTCCCGGAGGGCGCGGTCCCGCTTTGCCGGTTATCACCACGGGATCATGCGGCGATAATCCGCGCCATGCCGTTGATGGACGCCATGGGCACACCTGTCGTGACACGCCGGGCGCCCCTGACAATTCGGGACCCTCCGCCTGACGGGGGTCAGGGGAGACGTAGGCGCCCGGACGATGACGATGGCACCGGCGGGCCTTCCCAGAGGCCTCGCCTCCTAGGACCGGCCGGGGCGGGATCTTCCACGGCGGCCGGGGGGACTTCTTCGGTTGCGACGGTAGGCTCCGCAATGGCGGCGGGAGGTTCATCGACCGGCGGGACCTCGTCCTCCCTCGCTCCTGTTGTGGTGGCGACAGAGGACCTTCCGGCGCCGACTCTTCTTCCGCCTCCGCCGGCTCCGATGACGGGGCAACGGCCGCCGCCACCGGTTTTGACGACAACGCTACGGCCGCCTCCGCCGCCGCCGCCGCTAGCAGCGGCGGTTCTTCCGCCGGCTCCAATGACGGGGCAACGGCCGCGCCGCCGCCAGCGGCGGTCCTTCCTCCGGCTCCGATGATGGGGCAACGGCCGGCGGCGGCGGTTCTTCCTCCACCGCCGACGCCGGTCCGCAGGCCGCCGGGGCCGGTTCTCGCTCCGAGTGTGCCCCGATTCCCGAGGCCATCACCTAGGTATTTATCTGGAAACGCACATGCGATATGAAAGTTAGTCTCTTCAGGTAGTGTCTTACCCTCGTTCCTTTCCTACCCCCAGGACTCTCGCTTCGGATGCCCCCGCCGCCCAAGCCGGGGGTGACCAGGGCGCTGCGGCTACGGAGGTTGTGCCGGCCGGGGTCGTCGAGCCCCTGGTCGAGCAAGGGGAGGGAGGCGACCCTCAAGCGGTCGATGCTGCAGCCGTTGTTCAGGACCCAGGCCCGCTCGGCCCCGTGCCCACCCCGAGCCCCCACCGCCTCTGTTCCTTCACCGACGCAGACGCTCTGCTGGCGGCTCTCTGCGAGTTTCTACTTCCAATGCGAGCGCGGCCCTGGCGACAAGCGAGGAGCGGCCGGGCAGAGGCGTTAGCCGAAGTCAACCGCCTCCGCAAGGAGGTGGAGGACTTGCTTGCGCGAGCGGGACTGGCTGAGCTGAATCAGCGCGGCGAGCGAGAGCAGCTGAGCAAAGCGCCCGCCGCCCGGCGAGCTCTCCGCGGAGTTGGAGGCGGAGAGGGTGAATCGGGTCCGGCCGAGGAGGACACCTTGAGGATGCTGCGGCAAGCCTTGGCCAGGACGGTGCTTGACCTTGCTCGGCGGGGCTGGAGCGGCGACCAGCGGGAGGAAGGGCGCGGCATACGCTATACGCCTCTGCCGAACGCGGACTTCCTCACGCACACACTGCCGCCCTCACCGCCCGGCCTGGCCCAAGAGGCGCGACAGCTGCGGCGGCCACTGCGGCACGTGGCCGCTCATACGCCACCAGTGACGCTAATTTCACCCCACGCTGCCGCCCAGGGGCCGAGGGCGATCGGGCACAAAGCGGAGGAGCGGGTCCACGACGCCCGGCGCAAAGGTTGCGACGCTTGGCGATGGAGAACCCCAGGTGGAGGCGGCAGCAGAAGACGCGTGGCGTACCGACGTTGGCCCTGGTCGAGGAGGACGTGGGCCGGCCGTGGCGGCAGCAGAAGATGAGGAAGATCCCCACTCCCGCCAAGAGTGTAGTTTTTTTTTTCTTTTGGCCTTTGTCTGCAAAACTTTAGACATTAATCATTTCGAATGGAGCAGAAGTGTAAGCCCCCTGCTAAGTTGCTTTAAAAATTAGCTTTCGCCGTAATCTTTTCCGGTTCCGCACGAACAAGCACATAATCGCTTAAAGACTTAAAGTCTTGCGCCATGGGACCTCGGCCCTCAAACCCCTCGCCTTAGCAAAATTTGCCTCCCAGATAGCCTCTAGGGAACGAACACTTAGTGAGTCGTGGCAGGACCTTGGGTTTTTGGCAATGGTGCTCAAGTCGCCGACTCCAGGGACACCGAGTGTCATGGCCGTCTTGGGTCGTCTTGAACTGGCCAATCCAACCGCCCATCGCACGCCGCTCTCACTTAGCGATTCCGCCTTTGCATCTGGCTTTTGCAAGGCGGCGAGTACCAGGGGCAAGTGTTCTGGTGCTTAGCCAAAGATGGGCAAAAGACCGAAAGAGGGTAGAAAGAACAAATATTTCGGATAAAGAAAGTGAAGATTCAATTTCAAGCAGAGGCCTCCCGACTCCGGTGGAGAGGAAGACACACTCCACGGCCTGGGAACGGAGCCCGGGACTTACAACCGATCAAGGGTAGAACTTGCGCAGATTTTCTATATTCTGGGAGTTCGCTAGCTCCTCGCCGTCTTCAGTGGTCAGCCTGACCGCCCCGGGACGAGAGACTGAGACCACTTTGAAGGGTCCCTCCCACTGGGGAGACAGTTTATGCGACCCGGCATGCGATCGACTCTTCAGAAGACCAGGTCGCCCCTTTGCCCGGTGTTCTCTCATTGACCCGGGAGGCGTGGTACCGCCTGAGACTTTGCTGGTACTTTGCAGCACGCAAAGCCGCTCGATCCCGCGCCTCTTCTAAGAGGTTGATGTCGTCTCGGCGTAGCTCCTCCTGGTCTTCTTCCATAAATGCAGTAATGTGGGGTGACCCGATTCCGATTCGGAAGGAGAAACGACTTCGCGCCGTGAGACCAGGAAAAAGGGGTTTCCCGGTAGTCTGGCTAGGGGTGGTCCGGTGACCACAACACACCGGAGCTCTTCGATCCACCGGGCGCCATGCCTATGGAGTCGGTCAAACGCCCGGTCTTGAGGCCCTTCAAAGACCAGCGTTGGCCCGCTCGACCTGGCCGTTGCTCTTGGGGTGGGCGACCGAGGCAAAGCAGACCTTGGTGCCCATCTCTTCGCAGAAGTCCAAGAAGGCCGCGCTGGTGAACTGCGTGCCGTTGTCGGTGATGAACTGATGATGCGGTTGGCGACCCCAAAGCGGGCGAAAATCCCTTGCATGAACTTGACTGCAGCTGCGGCGGTGATGGATCTTACTGCCTCGGCTTCTACCCACTTGGTGAACTTGTCGATGGCGACGAACAGGTGGGTGTAGCCCCCTGTGGCCCGCGGGAACGGGCCCAGGATATCCAGCCCCCAGACCGCGAAGGGCCAAGAGAGCGGGATAGTTTGCAGGGCCTGGGTTGGTTGGTGGATCTGATTGGCGTGGAACTGGAACGCTTCACATCTTCTCACCAGCTCGCAAGCATCCTGGAGGGCGGTTGGCCAATAGAACCCTTGACGGAAAGCTTTTCCCGCCATCGTTCGTCCGGACACATGGCTCCCGCACACGCCTCCATGGATATCCGAGAGCAAACTGCTCCCTTCTTCCCGAGTGATGCACTTCAGAAGAATTCCGTTCTTACCCCGGCGGTACAGGTCCCCGCCCACCAGGGTATAGCACTTGGCCTTTCGTGCTACCTTCTCTGCTGATGCATCATCGTCGGGGCACACTTGATCCCGTAGGTAGGCCAGGATCGGATCCATCCATGTGCCTTCCCGGTCAAGCACAGCGACCACGAGGTGGTCGTCCGGGTACTCCGCCTGGCCGGGCGTTTCTACCGGAACCGCTTTTCCTCCAGAGGCGAGGGCTGAAGCAGCATCACCATCGTCCTCACCAGAAACGGGGGCTGCGATGGACGGTCACGGAAGCCTTGCTTCGAAGACCCCGACCGGTACAGGAGATCTGGTCGAGGCGAGCTGGGCGAGCTCGTCTGCCAGATGGTTGTCGCGCCGTGGGATGTGAGTATATCCCAATCCTTCGAAGTGCCGCTCCAATTTCCTGACCTCCGCCAGGTACGCCGCCATGATGGGGTCAGGACAGGAGAAATCTTTCCTTGCTTGATTGATAACCAGTAGTGTAGGATCGAAAGATACGAATATAGCAATCAGAGGGGGGGTGAATGATTGTGCGGAAGCTAAAACCAAATTCTTGATCTATTAAAAGTTCACCCCAAAACAGAACCAAATAATTGCCTCGTTTTCGACAAAAACAGAATGACAGAGGTTTAGTAAAATGAGAATTCCCGGAGATCCAACCGTTAGATTGATCTGAAATTTGGACACAAGAAACTAGATTCCAATACGAATCGAACCCAAAAAGAATCAGCTCGATCGGACTTACGGATCAAAAGTTATGAGCTTCGCAAGCTTGCTGATCCAGAACTTGACGAGAATCAATCTAATCAAAACTTCAAGATTAAACAAGATCTTCAAAAGATTAATCAACTAGACTTTGAGAAACTCTAAATCAATACCCTAGAACGGTTTTGATGGATCAAATCAAGATGAAACTCAATGATCAAAAACCAATCTAGAATTAGAACATGCATGCAAACAAGAACCAAAAGCAGAAAACACCGTAGCGACGTGGTTCTTGAGTACGCATAAAAATCTTGGAAGAATTGATCTTTATTTCTTGTCTAAAATACTCTCATCAAAAGAGTACAAACTCCTAAAACCAAGCTCAAGGCTTGATGCGCTCAGCTACGCTTGATGCCTTTCAACAGAGACCCCACCTATTTAAAGCACCAACCCACAAGGAGTTACGAATACGATTCCTATTCCTAGAAGGAATCAGTATCCAACTCAACTCTACTTGGCCCAACCTGGCCGAGTACAACTCTTTGCACGCGTATGGCAACCCTACCATACTCACGTGACTAACACTTTGCACGCGTATGGCCACCTGCCATACTCACGTGACTAACACTTTGCACGCGAATGACCTCCTGCCATTCTCACGTGACTAACCATTCTTCATGTGCACCATTCCCTTAGCCCGAACATCCCGCATGACATCCTTGACCACCAAGACCTCAGTTCCTCCTGAACCTAGTCCCGAACCTCAGTTCCTCCATGAACCTAGTTCCGGTCCCGTCATCGACCACATTCGTCTTCGAGCAATACCTGCACATGAACAAACCACGAAACAAATCCGAGCACAAGTCCACGACTTGACTCAAAGTCAATCCATGCAACTACTCACATGAGCATTGCATAAAGTCCACTTCAAAACAAGTATCATGAAATCATCACAAATTTCATAATCTCAAATTCAAACCATTTCAAATCTTGCAAAACATCCAAACCGAGCAAAACACGTTTACAACGGACCAAAATCAAAAACCCTAGAAAAAGTCCATTCACGACGGACCAACAAAATCGGTCCGTTGTACAAGTGAAACTCTCGGTTCCAAAAAGAAATCATTCCAGCGAAAACACGTTTACGACGGACCAACAAAATCAGTCTGTTGTACATGCGAAATCAATCCTCAAAACGCCGTTCACGACAGACCCAAAAACTTGGTCCGTTGTACATGCAAAACTTACTGATTTCTTGTAAAATAGAGTTCGGCTTATGATCTGAAAAACACGTCCACGACAGACCCAAAAACTTGGTCCGTCGTACATGTAAAACTTACTGTTTTTCAATAACTTGGTCTGGCACAACAACCTTCAAAAGCACATTTACGACAGACCAAAAAAGTTGGTCTGTTGTACATGGAAGAATGAGGTTGTCAAAAGCAAGTTTACAAAGAACCAAAAAAGTTGGTCTGTTGTACAGGGGAAACTTACTATTTTCTATAAGTTTGGTCCGGCGCCAAAGCGAAACTTATTGTTTCTTGTCAAATTGTCAAAACACATGAACAAACACATTTTGCAAATTTAATCCTAAGCCAATTTTTCAGCACATGATTTCACAAGTAGGGAATCGCCCTTTACTTGCAAAGGGCCGACACCGATGGTCATGCGCCCTGAGCTCAAACAAAGAAGCCCTCGTATTCGGCGACATTGTTGGTAGCCTTGAAGTCGAGGACGACCACGTACTTGAGGAGGTCCCCAGTCGGGGAGACCAGGAGGACCCCAGCTCCCGCGCCTTCTAGCCTGAATGATCCGTCGAAGAAAAGCATCCAGGGGGAGGGCGCGGGAGCTGTAGCGGCTCCGGACTCGGCCGGGGTCCACTCGACGACGAAGTCCGGCAGCCTTTGACTCTTTATTGCGGTACGAGGAGCGAACTTGACCCCGAACTCCCCCAGCTCGATGGACCATTTTGCGATGCGGCCCTCTGCTTCTCGGTTGTGGAGGATTTCACGCAGGGGATATGAGGAGACCACCGTGATCTCCCTCCCGTGAAAATAGTGCCACAACTTTCTCGATGCTACCACCACAGCATAGACCATCTTCTGAGCCTGAGGGTACCTTGTCTCTGCGTCGTGGAGCATTTTGCTGATGTAGTAGACCGGCCGTTGGACACCTTCCCGTTCCGCCACCGGCGCGCTCACTCTGAAGGGCTAGCCGCCACATACTGGCGATAACGGCTCGCCTGGCTCAGGGGCGACCAGCACTGGGGGGAAGAGAGGTACTTCTTCAGATCTTCAAATGCTTGCTGGGCTTCTGGGGTCCATTCAAATGAGTTGGCCTTCTTCAACAGCTTGAACAGCGGCAGAATTTTCTCCCCGAGCCGGGATATGAACCGGCCCAGGGAGGCTAGCCGGCCAGTCAAGCATTGCAGTTGTTTGAGCCGGGTAGGCGGTTGCATCCGCACGATTGCTTCTATTTTCTCCGGGTTGACTTCAATTCCACGGCTGGAGACCAGGAAACCGAGCAGCTTTCCAGATGAGACGCCAAACACGCACTTCTCGGGATTCAACTTCAGACAGTAGTTTCTGAGGCGAGAGAAGGTCTCTTCAAGGTCCTGTACAAGCTCATCGGCCTTCTTTGTTTTTACGACCAGATCATCAACATACACTTCGAGGTTCCTCCCTATTTGGGGCCGAAACACAATGTGCATGGCCCGCTGGTAGGTGGCACCAGCGTTTTCACCGAAGGGCATCTTGACGTAGCAATATACACCGAGGGGAGTCACAAAGGCGGTCTTCTCTTTGTCTTCTGCGCCATCTTGATCTGGTGATAACCGGAGTAGGCGTCGAGGAAGACTGAGCTCGCACCCGCCGTGGAGTCGACGACGATGTCTATCCGCGGCAAGGGGTACGGGTCCTTGGGGCAGGCTTTGTTGAGGTCGGTGAAGTCGATGCACATTCGCCACTTTCCGTTGGACTTCCTCACGAGCACGGGGTTGGCCAGCCACTCCGGATAGGTGGCCTCCCGCACAATCTTGGCAGACAAAAGCTTCCCCACCTCGTCCCGAACGGCATCCTGTCGCTCTGGCGCCTGCCGTCGGATCTTTTGCCGAACCGGGTGCGCTCCAGGGAGCGTTGCCAATCGGTGCTCGATCACCTCCCTGGGGACCCCGGTCATTTCTGATGGTTCCCAGGCGAACACATCCAGGTTAGACCGGAGGAAGGTGACGAGCGCGTCTTCCTATTTGGCGCTGAGGTCGGTGCCGATCTTGACGACCTTGCCCGAGCCATCCTCGCCCACGGGGACCGCCTGGGCCTCGCCCGAGGGCCTGGGCGGAGCGCGGGTCTTGGCCGAGGGGGAGCCCGGGTTGTCGTCCTTGTCGCGCACCGAGCAGGTGGTGCCGGCCAGATCCTGCTGCTGGCGGCGCGAGCCTTCCCTATCCACCTTCACCGTGGTGGACCCCAGGCCACAGGATTTTCACCAAGCATGTAGGCGTAATGGGCCACCGCCATGAACTTGACCAGGGCGGGCGGCGAGCAAGGCATTGTAGGGGAGGTCGAAATCAGCGACCTCGGAAATCTACGGCTCCGTTCGGAAGTTCTCCGAACTTCCGAATGTAACGGCAACCGGACTTGTCCCAGGGTAAGAGGCCCACCGGGGCAACTCCGTAAAGCGGGGCGGACGTAGTTCTTCGTGCGGGATTTGGAGCACAGTGCGCCCCAGCGGACAGCAGTTGATGGCACGCCTCCATCAACCAGGACCCGCCCGACCGCATTGCGGACCGTGGGAGACACCACGATCGGGAGATGGCGAGGGCGGAGGTGTTCTCGGGTGGTCGGCCCGGCCCGAAAGTGATCGGCTGCTCGACCACTTCAGCCGCGGCCCGCCGGAGGATGGCGTGGTGGCACATACCGCCTCAGATCCCGCTTATGCTGCGAGTTCGATGAGTAGGTGGCGGAGCCACCGTGTATGAACGCCACTTGTGCGCTCACTTTCTTTGGAAGGCTAGCGAGCCGCATCCTCGTCGTCTTCGTCTTCGTGATCTTTCTCGCGGCGCTTCTTGAGCCGCCTGTCGACCAGCTTGGACACAACTTGGCAGTCCTCCAAGTCGTGTACACTTGTTCGATGGATGGGGCAATAGGGCTTGCCGCCATCGTTTTCAGCGGCGAAGCGGCGGCGGTCCACGAGTCGCCCGTGCCTATCCGGCGCTCGTCGTCGGTCCTGATCATCATGACGCCGAGATTTGGAGTTCCGGCTCGGCGACGGAGACCTCCTAGCGGCTGCCTCCTCCGCTTTTTCTTTTTCTTCTTGCGGTCGGAGGACTTGAGGTGCGGCGTCGGGAAGTCGGAAAGGTCTCATCGCGCGCCAGAAGCCGGCCGCCTGGCGCACTTGTGCGCCAGGGAGAACAACTCAGACGTGGTTGAGATAACGTGCGTAGCCATCTTTTCCCGCATCTTCTGGTCTCGGACCCCCCTCCGGAAAGCAATAATCACCGATCGCTCGGAGATCCGGATCGTGGTGCGGCAGTGGCTGAACCGCCGGATGAACTCTCTCAGGGACTCCCCTTCTGCCTGCTCCAGAGCGTGGAGGTCGTCCTCCACGCCTGGTTGAGCGTAGGAGCCCTGAAAGTTGGCGACAAAAATGTCGCACAGCTCCTCCCACGAGCGCACAGAGCCTCGTGGGAGGTTAAGTAACAAGACCGGCGAGCCCGTCGGTGACGTTGGGAGAGTAGTTGGCCATGACCTTTTCGGACCCTCGCGCCGCCACGCACCACCGTGGTGTAGATTTGCGAGAACTCCTCGGGTTGGTGGTACCGTCATACTTCGATGGAGGCGGGCGGAATCTCTCCGGCCATGTAGCTTGCCGGCGGAGAGAGAACGCCTGGCATCCAACGTTGTAGGGGGAGCAGCGCCGTTCGCCAGCCCCTCGATCCTGAGGAGAGGATGAGGAGTGCGACCCTGCGCTCTCCCCAGAGTCCGAGGGAGGAGCCCCCTGCCTTGCGCCCTCGCGATGTTCGCGGAGGACACAGCGCAGGTCATCGTCGCGCTGACGCCGCCTCTCGTCAAGGCGCGATCGAAGGTCTTCGCGGTTCCCCCTTGATTCGGGGGGACCGCGGGAAGAAGCGGAGTCACGCGCCCGTCCCCGTTCTGAGAGGGGTTGCAACCAGACTCCTTCCCTTGTCCCGACCCTTGACACCGGAGGGGTCGTCGTGTGGCGGTGGAACCTGGCACGTCGGTCTTGCGGCGTTCCACTGCCGCCACGCAGCGCTGAAACCCCGGTCGCCGCTTCAACTTCTTTGTTGTGCGATGTCCACGGTGGACGATATCCCGCGACCACGAAGTGGCTGAGTGTTTCCCAGCTCTTGGGGATGATCGAAGAAGCCGGCCGCATGAAGGCTTCGGCGGGAGTGTCATCCCCGGTGCCAAGCGCCAGCTGGGCGGTGACCCCAGGCATGGGAGTCACGCGCGCCTCTCTGCGGCGGAGGGACCCGGATAGCCGGCTCCCTCCCGAATCGTGGACCGGCTCACGGGCGCCGCTTTCTTGAGCGGTGCTACGCTTGAGTGCGAATCCGCCATGAAGACAAACGCCCTACTTACCTGTGAGCCTCTCACCTAAAGCGGAAGAAAGGGGCGATCTAACCACCAATAGCCCCTACAGCGCGCCCACTGCCGGCGTGCTAGCCAACAGGCACCTCCGAGGCAGGTGCTTATGAGGTTACGACGGGGGCTTCGGGGCAATCGCTCGAGAATGGAAGACGGAGGCGACCGGAGTACCGAGAGGCTCAGGCCAACGGGGGGACGCAAGAAGTTTTACCCAGGTTCAGGCCCTCCGGAGAGTAATAGCCCTAGTCCTGCTTTCCTTGGTATTTCTTGTGTTCTTGCTTGGAGAAACGAAAACTTACTACCAAAGGATCGAACCCCCTCTCCCATGCACCCCAGTTCCCTTTTATACTTGGGCCGGCGGGGGCGTCTGGGAGACTTACACGGTAAGGCGTACTTATTACACTGCCTCGGGCGCATTAAATGCGCCCGTCACTGTTCTTACATCCCATTAATGTCTGCCGCAGCCGTCACAATCCCGCCTCGGGCCCCATGTCCACCAACGCCGCCCGTTCCGTCATGGGGTGAGGTGTAGTCGTGACGTCTCCCGTAATTAATGCACACCTGGGGAAGGCGCGCCGCCATACTGCAGCCTTCACGCTTTGCATTTAATGCGCACTACCCGCA
Source organism: Rhipidocladum racemiflorum (assembly GCA_036346355.1). NCBI lineage: Eukaryota > Viridiplantae > Streptophyta > Magnoliopsida > Poales > Poaceae > Rhipidocladum > Rhipidocladum racemiflorum. The sequence continues at coordinate 27,547,994 of CM070586.1, forward strand.
TTAAATGTCCTTGACCCGGGCGTGGTCGGGGTGGCGCCAGTGGCACGCATGCCCGCGTGTCCACTGGCGACCACCTTCTTTGGCGCGCCAGTGGTGCGGCTGATTGCCACACTGTCATTGGCGACCACCTTACTGGCGCCGGTGGTGCGGCGTGATCGCCACATCCCATCGGCGACCACCTTCTTTGGCGCCGGTGGTGCGGCTGATCGCCACATCGCTGGCGACCACCTTGCTGGTGCCCGGTGGTGCTGACTGTCGCCACACATCCTTTGGCGACCACTTTCTTTGGCGCCCAGTGTGGTGCGGCTGATAAGCCACTCACTTTGGGCACACGGTAGCGAGTCTGCTTTCGCCCGTGGCGATGGGCCCAGCGCATACTGCCCGCCTGGCGACCGTATTTATTCATTGCGGGGGAGTGGGTACCCTGGCGTAAAATACGCCGACAGTTGCATATCGCATTTTTCAAGATAAATCTACATTTATCTTTGTCTAATCAGCTCAATTAGGTTGTTTAGAATATGAATTACTTTTCATCTAATTGGCTTGCAAAGCTGATTAGATTGGAACGCAGTTAGAAAACATATCAGCTTGAAGGCCGATTGTATTAAATCTTCTTTCTTGCCGATTGCGGATCAAATTGGCTGGCACGTTTGAACTCAGAATTAAACCTGGTGTTTGCGTATGGTGATTACTGATTAACCCTCCATCATATTTTGTGATGTCAACACACTTTTGGTACACCCGGTGGGACCAATTGGCATATCAACGACCATGTCTTCTTTAGGAAAATCGATATCTCTGTATGATGTCAATCCTAAGTCTATAATCATCCCTACATTGGATAATTTAACGCTCGAATAGTGGAAAGAAATTGAAGTTCAAAAAGTTACATTTGAGCAGTTGATGCTCAATTGCTATCAGAAAACTCAATATGGAATCACGTAGAAAACCGCGTTGCCGATGGTCAACTTGGCCGACAAGGAAACTTCATGTGCTACTGAAAACAGACAGGTAAACCGATATATACCCGCTCAAGCGGAATTGTGTATATGATTATCAATCTGTACATCACGCTCTTGTTAACCAGTCGTGGGCTTTAGTAACCACACTTAAGTCGATGATAACCAACAGCATGAAAGAAGTCGCACAAGAGCTGGTATTGACTGGGAATTTATTTGACTATGTGCAATCTCTGCCAAACTACCTGGTCTATTCCATTGCACATAACGCTCAGAACATGAAGCCAATGGTTAATCCAAATCTATTGGTTGCTATTCCTAATATGACACCGACACAGCCGACCGTGGTCATGGATCTCGGCACAACTGGGTTACTAATTGTGGGGGTTCCGATCTTAGATTAGTGCTACAGACTCTTACTGTTCTATCGGACTGGATAATGATGCAACTCGGAAGAGGTCCGATCACTTATCTGAAAATCGTACCCAGATTGAGGCCAATCAGTCGGCCCTTTGCACATAGCTCGTACTCACGTGCCAACTGGTTAAAATCAATCCGAGCTTCCTGCAAATATGTGTCCATTGCTAGTTCCCTGGATCAGGAGCCTAGCACCCACATATTTTCCTCAATTGAGTTGCATCAATTCACATACACAACTGTAATGGACATATGGGTAACTAGTTTTATTACAACTGCGATACAATACAGGTCTGCGCCCGACCAGCCAAATACAATAGAATATGTAGCAGCGGAAATGAACAACTATTACAGTAACGGCCACGTTGTGCCACCCAAAACCCAAAGGAAACCGACTGGGGCGATGACCCAGTTAACCGCAAAACGCATCGTCGGGACCCGGTTCATAGAGCTCGTCGTCTGAAACACCTTCATCTTCTTCTGCGCCTTCTTCTACTCATGTTTTCAATTTAGAGCAAACGGTGAGTACACGTATGTACTTGCAAGACTTTAGTGTATGCAAGTACAATAGGATGCAGACTATGATAATGAAGCAAGTTTCTACACTAGTTTTAATTTGCATGATGCAGGATTTATTTGCAATAGAATAATAGATTCAAAACAACTTGGGATTTTCAAGGCCAATTTGTAAATAAAGTAGTTGCAATAAATATTTCATATAATCCATATTCCATCCAACAGGAATACCACAACCATCCATCAGACCAACTCACCAATTCATCATGCCGATGAACCGATCCACCAATCCATATCCCGTACCATTTTCCATTTTGTTTCGCATGTTATTTCTCCATACCAAACCATCGAGCCATTTCCATTCCACCAAACCTTTTCCCCAAAACCAGGCTGTTTGCCCAAAACCATTTTCAAAAAACCAAAACCAAAAGTCTATACTTGACCATATTTTCCAAGCTGCTCTTGATCGTGACCACGGCTAATCAATTAGATTTGTTCTCTGCAGAGATTGTACACTTCCACATATGACACATTCTAGCAATCATGTCAACTATGTCACATGATACTCATCGTACCCATTTTGCTAGACTGTGACAAAACAGTTCCACTTGAAAGAGTCTAGCTTTGCATCAGCCCCAGTGATGTGCATCCCTTGCTATGAGTGGGAGTACAGCCCGTACACACAGTACTCATGATGGTTCACACCCTAATTCGATCTCCCAGACTGGGTGGAAGTATAGCCCGTACATACATTCTCACGATGGTTTACACTCCATCGCGCTCTTCCAATCCCTCTCACACACAGTTCTGACTATGTTTTACACTCCATCGTGTCCTTTACTCCATAGCTAGGCATACACCGTTGCATTGGAATACTTCGACCCCGATGCCTTGGCGAGGGAGCACCTAGAACAACACCAGTACCTTCGGTGTCTGTCCATACTACTCCGGCCTTCCATAATGCAAGGCTAAACCCCAGCTCTTGTACTGAGTTAAGGCTATCCCATACTAGCGCATGTGGTTGCACGTTGTGACTGAGTTGATAACATCAAGTTTGGTCCTTAGGGTGACTCAGGCGATACCTCCACTCGTCCGCCCGGTCTAAATCACCATCTTTCCTTTTTTTGCTTTCCATTTCTACCAAAATAACCATTTTAAACCAATACCATCATTTTAACCAAAACCACTATTTCAAAACTTAGTTGTATCCAAGTGAGATTTTGATTGAATTGTACCACTGTCGACGATCGGTTTCGCCGGCAATGAGATTTGTGATTCTAGGGGATTCGTGCGAGACCAGAGCAAGATGGTAACACAGGATGCGAGGGCAATCTTTTTTAGACAGGTTCGGGTTCTCACGGAGGAGATAATACCCTAGTCCTGTGTTCTTGGATATCTGGGCGTGGTCTCCTTTTTCTCCTCTCTTTTTTAGGGTTATTCCTTCCTCCTTATAAACTGGGGGAGGGGTACATTACAAATGGGCGCCACCTGGCCCTGAACATGGTGGCTTCATGAGTATGTAATTTATCCCCATCGGCCAAGCCCCACTACATCCAGGGGGTGTGGTCGTTCCTTTCCCGACCCACGCCTGCCACTCCGCCAGGTTCTGGTGCCCGCAGGCTCTGCTGAAGCCAGGTCGCAGGCTTTGCTTTTGACGGGGTTGTCTGGGCGCGACACGAAGCTTCGCCGAGGGATCAGCCAGCTGCCTTGGGGAAGAAGTCGGGCCATGCTATGGGCTTCTCTTGGCGCTCCTGGGCTCTGGGCCTACTGCTCCACGCTCGGCCCAGTCAGGTGTAGGCCTCTCCTGTAGGATCCCCGACTCGGACATCCCACAGTAGCCCCCAAGTGCTTTAGGATCAGATTTTCCCCTCCTATCCTGTCATGCAGATTTTGGGGGAAAGAAGATCGTAAAGGACTTGTCAATCAAGGTCACCGTGGTTGGTCGGCTCGTGGTCGAGTGGTACCCGCACCCATTTACGGTGTGCGGCGATCGGCTTGTGAAGCTCAATCGACCCTCATGGGGCATACCCGGAATAGGTCGGCTCGTGGCCGAGTGGTACCCGCACCCGTTTACAGTGTGCAGCGATCGGCGTGTGAAGCTCGATTGACCCTCATGGGGCATACCCGGAATAGGTCGGCTCGTGGCCGAGTGGTACCCGCACCCGTTTACGGTGTGCGGCGATCGGCGTGTGAAGCTCGATCGACCCTCATGGGGCATACCCGGAATAGGTCGGCTCGTGGCCGAGTGGTACCCACACCCGTTTACGGTGTGCGGCGATCGGCGTGTGAAGCTCGATCGACCCTCATGGGGCATACCCGAAATAGGTCGGCTCGTGGCCGAGTGGCTAGAGGCCGAGCGGTACCCGCACCCGTTTACGGTGTGCGGCAACTAGCTTGTGAAGCTCAATTGACCCTCATGGGGCATACCTTGGTCATTCAGAGTAATGCCCGTGCCCGCTTACGGCGCACAGCTTTAGACTCTCATGGAGAGCATTCTCAAGACCGTGTTGGTAAAATCCCTCCACGGTACCCAATCACGCTAAGCAGCGGTGACCAGCAATTGACCCCAAATTATGGCGCGTACTGCTGAAGGATGTTCGGAAAGTGCCCGACCCCAATCTTCCGTGGCAGCCGGCGCTCTGGCCCATCATGGGGCGCACTTTATCCCTAACCTCGAACCAGACTTGACACCTGGTCACGTTTTGCGCGACACAGCTCTCGGCCCAACATGGGGCGTGCCCTAGATCTGGTCCAGAATTGTGCACGGAAGCCCTTGCTTTTCCCGCCGTAAGGCGAAAGTTGAGACTCATTTCTTATAAATGAGGAAACCCTTGTCAGGGTAAAGACATCTTTGCCCTTCCTCCAACACGGCTGAGAAATCTTCGAATCTTCTTTGGCGATCCTGGGGGCCTAGGGTTTCCGATCTCGCGCCCAAAACTTGCGGCGGTTCCTCCCACGGGGTTCACTTCTTGGAGATGTCTTCTTCGGAGTCTTCGTCGTCATCGGAGGGTGACGCCGGCCTGGCGATCGCGGGGTGGGAGACCTCCATTACCACGAGGTCCCGCCTGGGGGAACTGGTCGCTGCCGGCGTTCTTCCTCCGCTGGAGTTGATCTCCGCCCGACCCGCCGCAGGTGAACCCTACCCCATATCTCTGGAGAACGAGATTGTGGTCTTCGAGTCTTTCTTCTGGCGGGGGTTTAGTGTTCCTGGGAGCACCTTTTTTCGAGGGCTCCTTCACTTCTACGAGATTGAGCTGATCAACTTGAATCCCAATTCCATTCTTCACATCGCTCTCTTCGTTCAACTTTGCGAGGCATATATGGGGATTCGTCCTCACTTTGACTTGTTCCGTTCCCTCTTCTTGCTCAAGCCTCATCCGAACCGGGCTGCTCCCAGTTTCATTGGGGGCGCCGGGCTCCAGCTGCGAGAGGGCTTGAAGAAACATTACTTCGCTATCCCCCTCAAGACTTCCCTCAAAGGTTGGAAGCGGGAGTGGTTCTATTGCGAAATGTTGATCCTTTTCTCGCTCCTTTCACTGGCTGCGCCCCCAGAGCCTCCCGATGCTGGAGCGATGCTCCAGACGGCGGCGGGTTGGGCCAAGTCGCCGAGCTTCTGGCGTTGATCAATGGTCTGAAAAGCCAAGGGCTGACCGGCCCCGGGATCGCGATCAGCTTTGTCAAGCGTCGGGTGCAACCCTTAAAGGAGCGGACCCATTTGGGGTTCCAGTATAGCGGGACTCAGGATCCCACCCGGGAGACAAGTGCATCCCTTCCGAGAGACGCATTGGCGATGCGGGTGGTTGATTTCTTTGTGCCCGGCATCGAGATCACCAACAGGGGCTGCCCTCACAAGTTTTCGACGGCGAGCCCACCTCCTCCTGTGAGTGTCTCTTTCTCTCGAGAAGTCGTTCCATAATTTTTGTCTGATTTGTGATTCTGACAATATGCAATCGTTCATCTCTCAGGGGCGTGAATCCTTCTTTTCTGACGCTCCAGTCGTCGGCCTCTCTCGGTTGAGGAACGTTCAGGCCAAGCGCGGGGCTGACGTTTCGGCCGATGAGCTGCGCCGGCAATCGGTGGAGGAGGCTGCTGATCCCTCTCCGGCCGGGCCTTCGACTTCCAGTGCCCCCGGGCCGCTTGGCGCAGAGCCCCAGCCCTCGGACTCAGGAGCAGTCCCGACTGCTGGTGTCGGGTTGAGTTCCCCTCCGAGTAGTGCCGGGACTCGGATGAGGCCCGGGATGAGGTTCAAGAAATCTAGGAGGTATTCTTTCGGGTAACCCTTGCCTTTTTGTTCTTACCTGTGTTGAGATGCTTGTTTCGGACGACTCAGGACTCCCACTACGGATGTCCCGGTGAGGGAGTCTCCTGAGGTGTCCTCTAAGCCGGCTTCTCCGAGGGGGGCTCCCTCGTCGTCGGCTAGGCCGCCGTCTCCTTCGGCAATCGGGGCGCCGCCTCCTCCTGCTGCCGGCTCGGCTGCCGAGCCATCGAGCGGTCCGGCGGTTGATGGGCTTGACCCGGCTTCGCCTCCCGAAGTGGAGGAGGTCGATCGAGAGCCACCACCGCTTGGCCCTCTCCCGAAGCCCCCGAACCGGACCGTGTGGTGCGAAGGGGGTTCCGACTAGAAAGGGATGGAGGAGGACGAGGAAACAGAGGTTGCGACTCGGATGGAGCTGTATGAGCTCACCGTCAGGTGAAGCGAGCTCGTCAGGGTAAGTCTTCTGTTTTTCTTTGGTTTGTCAACATCATGAAATGCTGACCCCCACCTGAGACTTCGCCGTGTCCCCTAGGACATGGGGGAGTGCTCGGAGAAGAGGTCACAGTTCTTCCGGAAGGTGCTCCCCAAGCTCAAGGAGCACCAAAAATATCAAGACAAGATCAGCGAGATTGCCGACGAGAGGTGGAAAGAAGTCCATGGGCTGGAGGCCCAGTGTATAACACTCCAGGAGGAGAAGGGGTAGCTTGAGCATATGCTCGAAGGCAAGATTCTCCCCTGGGTTTGGTTTGGACACTTTCTTGGACAATTGGGAAGAATGACGGCGCCCTCGTGTTTCAGAGCGCGACTCGACCATCGCTGAGCTGAAGGCACGACTGGAGGCTTCAGAAAGTTCTAACCTCAAAACTCGGGCTGGCTTGGAAAAGGCTCGGCGAGAGCTGGAGGGTGGGCTTCTTTTGATTTGAATTAGAGGGGCACTACGCCAGGTGCGCTTTCTGATGACAGCTTAGCTTTGGTGCAGAATGCAAGAAGAAGATGACCGCTGCGAAACAAAGCCGCAGCGAGCTCCGCGTCGCCTGCGAGCCAGTCCTGCACCTTCTGCGAATCGGGGGAGCCGAGCCAAGCCAGGGAGATGATGCCGTTCCGCTCCTCTCGGGAGGAGCTGACAGGATCAAGGCTTATGCAAAGCAGTCGGCGACCATGAGTGCGAACCAGGCGTTGGCGGTGGTCAAATCTCACTATCCGAGAGTTGACCTTGAAGCTGTTAAAGAGGGTTTTGCTTGCGACGAGGACAAGGCCAACGCGCTGCTCGAAGAGGTTTCCAGTACCTCGCAGTCCTTACTGGAGAACCTTGAATTCTGAGTTGGATGTACCTCTTCGTGTCGAACGCTGACCCTTGTCTGAGGCGTTGTTTGAAGTTTTCATATGACTAGCCTCATTTACACTTTGTCGGGTTGAATAGCGTTTGTTGCCCTTCTGGCTGAGTGGTTCAGCCCTCGAGCGTCGGGACTTTGAGTAGCACTCGGGATAGCGCTTGTCGCCCTTCTGGCCGAATGGTTCAGTCCTCGAGCGTCGGGACTCGGTTTGTAACCTTCTCGCCCCAGGCACACTTTTCTGAGTGGCTGACGTCCAGAACGTCCTTCTCGCCTTCGGCGTCGGGACTCATGTTGTGGGTTCTTGGCTGAGTGGTTCAGCCCCCAAGCTTATGTCGTTGCCTTCTGCTTAATTGGACCAACTTAGCGGGAAGGTCAAATTGATTTGAACTGCGCGTGACACGTGTCTGGCGATACATCCTTTCGCTCTGTTCAGATTACGTTGGAACTACGCCTGTCACGTGTTTATTTTCTTCGTGCTTCGAGGATATTGGTAGCGTCGTAGCGTCGCTTCGTCTTCTGCGTCTTTAAATGCTGTCGTTTCGATTTCGGGGCCATGCATGGCCTATAAATGGGACGTCACCGCTCTCGAGCGATTGCCCCTTTCTTCGAGTCTTCTTCCCCTTCTTCCTCCTAGCCTTCCTCCATGTCTAACACGAGGAGATTTGTTGGCCCCTACGCGGCGTTTTTTCGCCAGCGGTTCTTTGGACTGCTCCACAGCTGGGAGGAAGCAGGGTTCTGGGAGGAGCACGACTTCGCCATTCTGGAGGCGGAGGAGGAGGAGGGGGCCACCAGGGATGCCGCCGCCGTGACCGCCTTGCTGGAGGTGGCGCCGGGGCTCTTCGAGGTGGCCGAGATTATTACGAAGATGGTCGGGCGCGAACGCCGCGATGACCTAGCAGTCACTGCCCTCGTCCGCCTTATTCCACCCCTTTGGGTGGTTGAGGACGAGATCCTGGCGGCTTTGGGTCGCGCGCGCCGCGTTTGACCTCGGCGATCCCGCCCCCAGCCCTCCCAAAGACCCAAGAAGAAGACTCAAAGACCAGCAAAGAAGATCGAGCGCAGAGCAAAGAAATAGCGGCGGCGTCCCACCCCCTTCCCTTTTTTTTATATGCCAGAAAATGAAAAAAGAAGATCAGCGATGTAAATAAAGTACAGTGCCGTTTATATATTTCTAAGTTTGATCGTCTTTCTGCCGATTGTTTGCCCTAGTCGATAGCTCCAGCCCCACAGCGAGGCGTTGGAGGGCTGAATTTCTACCGATTAGGGACTGGTGGCCCCGACTTTTGTGTCCGACAGCACTCGAGAACCGTAGAATGCCACTCTCGAGCGGTTAGCGTCTTCTTCTAGCTTCGTCTTCCCTCCTCTGTGCGCTAATACAAACGTTCGGATCTTGCCGCTTATCGCGGCTTCACCTCGAACGTGCGTTTCCGCCTAATTTGTATCGGCGCTATTTGGGTTAGACGCCACGCTAGTAGAGTGATAACCACTCGGGAGCGACTTGGCCTCAGCGTAGCAAGATAGATCAAAGAACTAGGTAATCGACAGCTCTATTTAATGCACGGGAGTAGGGTACATAGCTTAGGCGTAGCAGCGACGCAGCTGTTCGGCATTCCAGGTGTTCACCAAGACTGCTCCGTCTTCACGCTTGAGTCGGTAGGCACCCAGTCGAACTGTCTCCTCTACAATGTACGGTCCTTCCCAAATCGGAGAGAGCTTGTGCTCACTTTTCTGGTTCCTTCTGAGGACCAGATCTTCGAAACTTTCGAGAAGGCACGGCTTCGGACATTGCGAGAATGGTAGCGCCGAAGTCCCTGGAGGTACTTGGCCGACTGGATGGCTGCAGCGTTTTGAGTCTCCTCGAGTTGATCAAGCTCTACCACTCGGCTTTCCTCAGACTCGGCTTCCTTGTAATTCCAGACCCTCAAGGATCCAAATTCTAGCTCCGTTGGCAAAACCGCCTCTGCACCGTAAACTAAGAAAAAAGGGGTTTGCCCAGTAGCTCGGCTAGGAGTGGTTCTAAGTCCCCAAAGTACTGACGGTAGCTCTCTCACCCATCGGGCAGCATGTGGTTTGAGGCGATCAAAAATCCTGGCCTTGAGGCCCTGGAGGACCAAGCCGTTTGCCCGCTCAACCTGCCCATTGCTCCGTGGATGACCTACCGAGGCAAAGCAAATCTTGATTCCGACGCCTTCGCACCATTCTTGGAATTCTTCACTCCTGAATTGGGTACCATTGTCTGTGATGATCCGGTTGGGAACTTCGAATCTGACCATGATATCTTGGAAGAACTCCTTGGCCTTGACCGCAGTGATCATGGCGACTGGCTTAGCTTCGATCCATTTGGTGAACTTGTCGATGGCTACGAACAGGTAGGAGAAACCGCCTTGTGCCTTCTTGAGCGGTCCGACCAGGTCGAGCCCCCAGACCGCAAAGGGCCAAGAAATGGGGATGGTCTGCAGCTCCTGCGCCGGCAAATGTGTCTGCCTCGCGTAGAACTGGCAGCCCTCACATGTTCGAACGATCTCCTTTGCGTCCGTCACCGCCGTAGGCCAAAAGAAGCCCTGCTGGTAGGCTTTCCCAACCAGGGCGCTTGACGCCGCGTGATGGCCGCACATCCCCGAGTGGATTTCTTTAAGCAGATCTTTCCCTTCTTGTTCCGAAATACACCGCCTGAGGACACCGGAGGTGCTCTTCCGAAAGAGCTCTTCCCCAATCACCACATAGGATTTGACTTGTCGTGAAACGCGCTCGGCCAGAGTAGGAGTTTCCAGAAGTTCGTCTCTCAAGAGATAATCCAGATATGGAGCCGTCCAGTCGGGGTTAACGGACAGGACTTTAGTCTCAGGATTCTTATTTGGCTCTCGTCGTTTTGCGACTGTCGGCTCGTAAAGATCTTGGACGAAGACTCCACTCGGGACCTCCGCCTGAGTGGCTCCCATCTTGGCCAGCTCGTCCGCTGTTTCATTATTGCGGCGCAGGACATGGACCAGCTCCAGCCCATCGAACTTGCCTTCCAATTCTCGGACCTGTTGACAATACGCCGTCATAGTTTGATCGACACACGACCAGTCTTTCTGTACCTGGCTCACCACCAACTGCGAATCTCCGCGGACCGCCAATCGCCGGATCCCGAGCGATATGGCGATGCGAAGTCCGTGGATGAATGCCTCATACTCTGCGGCGTTGTTCGAGGCCGAAAACTGAATCCGAAGGACGTACTTTAGTCTATCGCCTCTCGGCGAGATGAGGAGAATACCCGCCCCGGCCCCGCCGAGCATGATAGATCCGTCGAAGTGCATGGTCCAATACTCCGGCTCTTCTTCGATGCGGGGAGCTTGAAATTCAGTCCACTCGGCCGCGAAGTCGGCCAAGGCCTGGGACTTAATGGCGGTGCGTGGCTTGAACGAGATGTTGAAGGCTCCAAGCTCGGCCGCCATTTAGAGATTCTCCTAGTGGCTTCTCGATTATGGAGGACCTCTCCCACAGGGAAAGAAGTCACTACTGCAATCGAGTGTCCTTGGAAATAATACTTCAGCTTCCGTGCCGAGATCAAAATTGCATACAGTAGCTTCTGAACCTGAGGATATCGTGTCTTGGATTCGCCCAGTACTTCACTGACGAAGTAGACCGGGCGTTGTACGCCGTAGCGGTGTCCTGATTCTTCCCGCTCCACCACTATTGCGGCACTGACTACATGAGCTGTCGTCGCTATGTAAAGCAGGAGAAGTTCACCTGGCACCGGCGAGACCAGGATTGGAGGGGTGGAGAGGAACACCTTGAGCTCTTCGAAGGCTTGCTGTGCCTCAGCAGTCCACTCAAAACGGTCCTGCTTCTTGAGGAGCTTGAAGAAAGGCATCCCCCAAACCCCCAACCGGGAGATAAACCTTCCAAGCGCTACCATGCAGCCAGTAAGCTTTTGAACATCTTTCTGGCTGGTAGGTGGCGCCATCCTCATGATGGCCCTGATCTTCTCCGGATTTGGCTCGATCCCGCGATGAGAGACAATGAATCCGAGTAGTTTCCCGGAAGAAACACCGAAAACGCACTTCTCGGGGTTTAACCTCATCCGGAACGCCCTTAGACTTTCGAACGTCTCGGTCAGATCAGAGGTGAGGTTGTCCCTGGTCTGCGTTTTAACCACTACATCATCCACATATGCTTCTACGTTGTGCCCGAGCTGATGGTGAAAACACCGCTGTATCGCGCGCTGATAAGTCGTGCCAGCATTTTTCAGCCCAAACGACATCGTGACATAGCAATATGCTCCGAATGGAGTGATAAACGAAGTCTTCACGCAATCCTCTTCCCGAAGCCGGATTTGGTGATAGCCTGAGTAGGCGTCGAGGAAACTGAGCAGTTGGGATCCAGCAGTGGAGTCCACCACTTGATCAATGCGGGGCAGACCAAAGGGATCCTTCGGGCAAGCCTTGTTGAGGTCGGTGTAATCAACACACATGCGCCAACTTTTATTCTTCTTTTGAACGAGTACAGGGTTTGCCAACCAGTCGAGATGATACACCTCCTTGATAAAACCTGCGGCTAATAGCTTGGTGATCTCCTCCCTGATGGCCTCTCGATGGTCTTGAGCGAACCGTCGCAACCTCTGCTTGACTGGCCTGGCTGATTCGTTTACGTTCAGCGCGTGCTCGATCACCTCCCTGGGGACTCCAGGCATGTCCGACGGCTTCCAGGCAAAGACGTCTTTGTTTGCCCGCAGAAAGGTGACGAGCGCGTCCTCCTATTTCTCCCCGAGCCCTGTCCCGATCAAGGCTGTTTGAGCCGAATCGGACGGGTCGAGGATAATTTTCTTGGTACCTTCTTCGGGACCGATTCCGGGGTTCGGCGCTTTGCGGGTAGGGACGCTTCCTTCCGGCTTGTCGGAATCCGCCTCTTGTCGAATCTTCTCCCGACCCGCTCGCGCCTCCAGCGACTCGGCCATCTCGCAGCTCTCCCTGTCGCAAGAAAAAGACTGCTTGACATCACCACGCAAAGCAATAATACCACTCGGTCCTGGCATTTTCAGTGTCAGATATGCGTAGTGGGGTACTGCCATGAACTTGGCTAGTGCTGGTCTTCCCAAGATGGCATGATATGCTGTCAGGAAATCAGCCACCTCGAAGCTAAGGTTCTCTGTCCGGTAGTTGTCTCTTGTGCCGAAAGTGACTGGGAGAGTGATTTGTCCGAGTGGTGTTGCCGACGTTCCGGGTATCACTCCGTGAAAAGGTGACGATCCGCGTTTGAGCTCTGACCGTGGAATTCCCATGTCGTCGAGTGTTTTAACGAAGAGGACATTGAGCCCACTCCCGCCGTCAATCAACACCCTCTTGAGCTTGATGCCGCGAACGACCGGGGCCAAGACAAGTGGATATCTACCGCGGAAGGGGACTCGATCCGGGTGGTCCGTGCGATCGTAAGTTATCGCGACCTCGGACCACCGTACATTCTGGGGGGTCTCCGGCTCTATTGCGTTGATGTCCCGAGCGGTAAGCTTCTGCTTCCGCTTGGACTCGTACGCGGCCGAACCCCCGAATATGTAATTGAGCTCGAGGTCGACTTCCTGGTAGTCTTCTTCAGCTTCGGGAGGAGGCTGCTTTGCGGGGGGTCCGCTCGGACCTGGTCCAGCTTGCTTCTTGCTCTCCCGGGCGAATCTCTTCAAGGTGATGCAGTCCTTGGCGGCATGTGTTCCCTTCGGATGGAAGGGACAAAGCGAGTTCATCACCTTGTCATATCCATCCTCTCTGAGCGCACAAGGGCGGGCGCGTTCAGCGACAGCCACTAGCTCTTCACCTTTGCGCTTCTCCTTCCGCCTGGAGGGCTCGGCGTGATCCTTCTTCTCGTCATGTCGTTCCGCCAAGGCCTCGGAGGCGGAAGCGTAGCGGTCCGCTAGGGCGAACAGCTCACGAACCGTCATTGGTGGCTTCCGGGACATCTTTTTGATGAGATCAAGGTCGCTGACTCCCTTCTGGAAGGCAGCTATCACAACCGCATCCGTGACATCCCGAACAGTGCTTTTCCTGTGCATGAAGCGCTTGACGAACTCCCGTAGGGACTCGTTCTTCTTTTGGTGCAGTTGGTACAGGTCCCAGGGGGTGCCGGGGCGCTCATAAGTGCCTTGGAAGTTTGAAATAAACTGCTCACACAGATCTCCCCAGGAGTCTATAGAGTTCGCTGGGAGTCCAGTGAGCCAAGCTTGACCTAGGGGCGAGAGGGTAACCGATAAGTAATTTGCCATTACTTTCTGACCCCCCCGGCAGCCCTGACAGCCAGATCATACACCTATAACCAGGCCTCCGGGTCCCTTTCACCATCAAACCTAGTGATGCCTTTGGGGTTAAACCCCTCAGGCCAAACCACTCGACGCAGGTGAGGGGTAAACGCACGAACCCCTTCAATGACCCCGCGACATCCCCCGGGCGGTGATCATCGTGGAGGGGATCGGGCTTGGCGTGCTTCACGACCTCTTGGAAGGATGCCGTAACGTTCGTACTCGTCGACGTGACGGCGTTGCTCCTCCCTTTCTCGGTCGCGGCGCCTAGCGTCGAGGTCGGAGCGGAGATCGCGGTTGAGGCTGTGGTGCAAGTCGTCCCTATGCGGAGGAACATAACGTCCCCGATGGGGGGCTTCACGGCCCGGCCGACTGCTGGCCATCTGGGTCCTAGCCGAAGTGCGTGACGGCACCTTTGCCGGCTGGTCGGTCTGAGCTTGCTGGATTGCGGCCGCCGTCACCATGGCCTATACTTGGGCCACGATCGGGGCGGCTGGATTGCCAGCCTCCAGCATGGGGCTCAAAGTATCCAGGAGTGTCTTAGAGGCGACGATGTTCTGCTGCGGAGTATGGAAGATAGCTTGGTCCCCCATCTTGGCCTGTAGAATGTCTTCGTTGACGCCGCGGGCGCGGTCTCGTAGGGCACGCGCCCGCACGTCCAGCTCTGCCCTTCGGCCGCCATCCAAATCGGTGGCGGTTGATGTGCCGAGGCATTGTTGTGAATCCGCCCGCGAGCCTTCGATCACATAGACCCTGCGGAAATTCCAGCAGCTCTCCAGGCTTTCTTCTGACTCGGCCGGCGAGCTGGGCGAGCCCGAGGGAGATAGCTCCAGGCGCTCAGAGGTGCCGAGTGGTTTGGCGGTGAGAACCCCCACCATTCGTGCCTCGGCGCCTGTGGATCCGACTCCCTTGCGGGATCGGGCCTTCAGTTCCCTGCCCAGTACTTCTGAGCACGAGACGGGGAGACTTCCCGATCCACGCGGAAGTCGGGAAGAAGACAGCTCCCCGGAGAGCTCGCCATGCTGGGAGGTAGCTTCCTCGGAGAGGGAGAGATTCCCGAGGTTGTTGGCGATAAAGACCAGGCCTCCAAAGCGGAAAACCTGGCCTTAGGAGAAAACTGTGGAGACTTCTCTCATCGCGGTCATCAAGCTCGACAAAGATCTTGGCACAGAGCCCCCTACCTGGTGCGCCAACTGTCGACGATCGGTTTCACCGACAATGAGATTTGTGATTCTAGGGGATTCGTGCGAGACCAGAGCAAGATGGTAACACAGGATGCGAGGGCAATCTTTTTTAGACAGGTTCGGGCTCTCACGGAGGAGATAATACCCTAGTCCTATGTTCTTGGATATCTGGGCATGGTCTCCTTTTTCTCCTCTCTTTTTTAGGGTTATTCCTTCCTCCTTATATACTGGGGGAGGGGTACATTACAAATGGGCGCCACCTGGCCCTGAACATGGTGGCTTCATGAGTATGTAATTTGTCCCCATCAGCCAAGCCCCACTACATCCAGGGGGTGTGGTCGTTCCTTTCCCGACCCACGCCTGCCACTCCGCCAGGTTCTGGTGCCCGCAGGCTCTGCTGAAGCCAGGTCGCAGGCTTTGCTTTTGACGGGGTTGTAAGGCGCGGACGAAGCTTGGCCAGAGGATCACCCAAGCCTTGGGGAAGAAGTCAGACCATGCTATGGGCTTCTCTTGGCGCTCCTGGGCTCTGGGCCTACTGCTCCACCCTCGGCCCAGTCAGGTGTAGGCCTCTCCTGTAGGATCCCCGACTCGGACATCCCACAACCACCAACCTGACAATTCCATTTCTACTATGTGACTAAGCATATGCAAATACTATTCTTATATTCTATTCAACATTTATTGTAATGTCTAACACTATCCAAGAATTCAATAAGGTTCTCATGTCCAAAATGATTAAGGAAATCCAACGATCTTGCTTATAGTTACTAATTTTCCCACAATGTAGCACATGTACAGAAATTACATGCATGCATAATAATTTGACAAATCAAAATAGACTTTGCAAATATGGGCTCAATATGGTCAAGGAGGGTGCTTGCCTGTTTGCTCTTCGTTAACTGTGTCATCGGGGATGTAGTCAGGATCCTCATCAATGGGTTTCGACGCGTCAACGTCTACAGGATTAAACGGCAAAGGAAAGCTAAGCAATCTAGGATTTGAGTCAAAAGCACTACTTCTATGGGGCTAGGTCTATGCGTCTAAACATCTAGCAAATCTAACCCGAGAAACTGCGATCAGAAGGACTAAGCTAGAGCTAGAAGCCATTGAAAACTAGGCAGTACCGACGTGCAGACCGCAGTACTACTGGCCACCCCAGCAGTACCGACCTTCACCCAGCAGTACTGCCGACTTCCGATAGTACCGGGCATCAAGTCCGGTAGTGCTGACGGCCGGGGACCAAAATGGGCCTCTTTGGAAAATAACTACCGACATTGCACGGGCGGTACTACCGGCCTTCAACGGCGGTAGTGCCGAACTCGGTGGGGCCAAAAGGGATGCCCAATAGAATTACGTTACCGGTGTTGTAGCTATGATACTACAGCTCAAGGCAGTACCGGCCAATGGCGGTCGTGCCGGCCTTCTAGAATTCGATTTTTGTAAAAAGGGGAAATTTGCGCAAACGAGTTCAAAACTTCGCGTCAAATGCATGGTTAGGATTATACAAATGCAAGGAACCAGTTCACGCTGGTCTCATCAAGTTTCGA
Source organism: Rhipidocladum racemiflorum (assembly GCA_036346355.1). Lineage (NCBI taxonomy): Eukaryota > Viridiplantae > Streptophyta > Magnoliopsida > Poales > Poaceae > Rhipidocladum > Rhipidocladum racemiflorum. Next base: position 27,564,471 of record CM070586.1, read on the forward strand.
GCTCATTTTACCTAGTTTCCCACTTTTCGAACATGAAAACATTAATCGATCGAAATTAGCTTCGGTTTCTCTGCGAATTAGCTTCGGAGCTCGGAATTTCTCTTGGAGGGTTCTTGGGATAGGTTTAAGAACTAAAAAAGAAGACTCTAAGGTTTAGATTGGTAAAGATTTCTAGCATATTCACGAGTTAGGGTTTTGGGCTATATCGATCGAAACAGTTTGAGCGATTAAATCCTGACGCAAACAACACCACATTAAGATCTAAATGCAACACAAGCACAATTAAGTACTTAATTAACTAACTACACATTACAGGGCGTTACAATCCTACCCCCTTTACAATAATCTTGTCCTCGAGATTACATAGGCTCGCAAAATAAGGATGTAAACTCGGCTTGGAGACGATCTTCTCATCCCCAAGTGGCTTCTTCGTCATAACGAGTCAACTCGGCTCGACTCGACTCTACTCAGTCAAACTCGTTAAGATAACGAGCCAGCTCGACTCGACCCGTTGTCTTAACGAGCTCAAAGTTCGACTCGACTCGACTTGTTAAAAACTCGAGTTGGCTTGTTAAGCTCGTTGCATTGGTTCCTACATGATAGCTTGAAAGATGCAGCTGACCTGTGTGTGAAATCATGTGCTGAAAAATTGGCTTAGAATTGAATTTGCAAAATGTGTTTGTGCTTGTGTCTGACAATTTGACAGCAAACAGTGAAGTCATCTTTTGTGCCGGACCAAACTCTCAAACCAGTAAGTTTTGCATGTACGTCGGACCAATTTCTTTGGTCAGTCGTGAACGGCTTTTTGAGGATTGATTTTGCATGTACGACGGACTGATTTCTTTTAGTCCGTCGTGAACGTGTTTTCGCCGGAATGATTTCTTCTTGGAACCGAAACTTTCACTTGTACAACGGACCGATTTTGTTTGTCCGTTGTGAATGGTTTTTTGAGTGCTTTTTCATGTGTACGCTGGACCATATTTCCTTGTCCGTCGTGAATGCGTTTTTGCTCGATTAGGGTTTTGAGCAAAATTGGAATTGTGTTTGATTCATTTTTGGGATTATGAAATTTGTGAGAATTTCATGATGCTTATTATTAAGTGGACTTTATGCAATGCTCGTGTGAGTATTTGCATGGATTGATGTGAGTCAAGTCGTGGACTTGTGCTCGGAATTGTTTTGTGGTTTGTTCATGTACAGGTATTGCTCGAAGACAAACGTGGTCGATGACGGGACCGGAACTAGGTTCATGGAGGAGCTGAGGTTCAGGACTATGTTCAGGGTGTATCTGAGGTCTTGGTGTTCAAGGATGTCTTGCGGGTCGTTCGGGCTAAGAGATTGGTGGAGATGAAGTATGGTTAGTATCGTTAGAATGTGAGGAGGTCATTCGCGTGCAAAGTGTTAGTCACGTGAGTATGGCAGGTGGCCATACGCTGGCGTGCAAAGTGTTAGTCACGTGAGTATGGTAGGGTTGCCATACAGCGTGCAAGAGTTGTATTCGGCCAGGTTGGGCCAAGTAGAGTTGTGTTGGATACAGATTCCTTCTAGGAATAGGAATCGTATTCTAACTCCTTGTGGGTTGGTGCTTTAAATAGGAGGGGTTGTCTCCTGTTGAAGAGCATCGAATTGAGGAGAGCTAGGCGCATAGAGCCTTGGGCTCAAAGTTTAGGAGTTTGTACTCTTTTGATGGGAGTACTTTAGACAAAAGAAATAAAGATCAATTCTTCTAGTTCCCGCATTGCTTCAACGTTCTCTTTTTGGTTCTTGTTTGCATGCTTGTTCTAGTTCTAGATTGGTTTTTGTTCTTTAAGTTTTATCTTGATTTGATCCATCAAAAACCTCTCTAGAGTATTTATCTAGTGTTTCTCAAAGTCTAGTTGATCAATCTTTTGTCGTTCTTGTTTAATCTTGAAGTTTTGATTAGATTGATTCTCGTCAAGTTCTGGATCAGCAAGCTTGCGAAGCTCATAACTTTTGATCTGTAAGTCCGATCGAGCTGATTCTTTTTGGGTTCGATTCGTACTGGAATCTAGTGTCTTGTGTCCAAATTTCAGATCGATCCGACGGTTGGATCTCCAGGAATTCGTGTTTTATCAAGCCTCTATCAATCTGTTTTTGTCAAATCCGAGGCAATCTTTTGGTTTCTTTTGGGGTGAAGTTTTTAATAGATCAAAAATTTGGTTTTAGCTTCCGCTCAATCATTCACCCCCCCCTCTGATTGCTATATTCGTATACTTCGATCCTACAAGTGGTATCAGAGCCAGGTTATTCTAATCTATCTTAATCGGTGATTAGATTAATGGATCGTTATTCGACAAAACCGTGTGTGTTCGATGGTGTTGATTTTCAGTTTTGGAAGGCCAAGATGGAGGCGTTCATCCAAGCACAAGGCTTCACAATTTGGGAGAAGGTCTACAAGCCATATGAAGTCCCTGCAAACGACAACGTCAACGACACCAATCGCACACATGTTGAAGCAAACAGCAAGGCGCGCAACTTGATCATCCAAGGTTTGGGACGCAGCGACTTTGACCGTGTGATCCATCTCAAGTCCGCATATGAGGTATGGAAATCTCTTTGTGATTACCATGAGGGTTCTAACACTATTAAAGAGGTTCGTCAAGATCTTTACAAAAAAGAATACATGCGATTTGAGATGAAACCTGGTGAGTCGCTAGATGACTTCTTTGCACGTTTCAATAAAATTCTTAGTAATCTTCGTGCTGTTGGAGTTAGCTTTGATGATGCTGCTAATGCTAGACAATTGCTTGGTGCTTTAGACATGTCTATTTGGGAGATGAAAGTTACATCCATTAGAGAATCTACTGTCATGAGTACACTTATATTAGATGTTCTTTATTCCAAGTTGAAAACTCATGAATTAGATATTCTTGCTAGAAAGAATGATCATAAATCAATTACTTTGACATCTCAATCTAGCATATCTCATAATGGTGCTGCTTCAAGCTTTGCTCTATCTTTCTTGTCTTCACTAACTGATGAACAGATTGAGCAATTCCCAGAAGAAGACTTGTCACTACTCTATTCTCGCTTTAACAAAGCTTTACAAAATGTGAGAATGAGAAAGAGAGGTGGTGGTGGCCCTCCAAGATGCTATGAGTGTGGTGATCTCGACCATATTCGTCCAAACTGTCCTAAACTTGCAGGTAAAGCATCAAGGGAGGAGAAGGACAACGATGTAAGAAAAGAGAAGAAGTTCTCTTCAAGTAATAGAAAGAAGAAGAGCTTCATCAACAGCAAAGTTGTCCACCGAGTTCTTTCTGCTCTTGAACAAGTCAATTTGAGCGATGTGGATTCAGGGAGCAGTGAGGACGATGCAACTCCAAGCAAGCATGAGTTGACGGGGTTGTGTCTCATGGCTAAAAGCAGCAAACTTTATCGAGGCGACCACGGCCAATGACTTCAATGAGGTAGATCCTTCTTCACGATGAATTAGCTATTGCTGTTGCTCGACTTGGTAAATTGCTTGATAAACGTGACAAGAAAATTAAGAAACATGATTTTGTTGTTGAGTCATTGAATGCTGAAATTGCTAGACTTAAAACCTTGATTCCTGATGATGATGCTTGCAAATCATGTGACTTAATTTGGAATGAGCTTACTTCGCTTAGGAAAGAACATGCTTCCTTGATTGAGAAAATTAATGCTGAAAGTGAGAAAAATGAGAAACATGTTAAACATGCTAGCTGTTCCACTGATGATTTGCATGGTTTAACTCCTTGTTCTAAATGCTCAACTCTTGAATTAAAATTAAAAGATGCAAATGCTAGGGTTTCTCAATTGACTGATGATCTGCTTACACATGAGGTTCTTTCATGCTCAACTTGTCGTAAGCAAAAAGGAAAAGTGAATGTTCCTTGCAATAATTGTTTAACTCTTTCTCGAAAAGTTGATTACTTGGAAAAATCATTAGAACGTTTCACTAAAGGAAAGAAGAACCTAAACATGATTTTGGATCAATCAAAAGTCAGCACTCATAACAAAGGTTTAGGTTTTGATTCTTATGCTCATCATAAATCACATGCTCCCACTGTTGTTAAATCACTTGAAGGAGGAAAATTTGAAATTGTCAATGAGCCTAAGAAAATTGTCTTTAAGTCTGCTGGAGTGTTATCTTCTACTATGATGAATGCAAATGATGCTTCTACTTCTAAAGCCAAACATCCTGTTAAGTACACTTGCACTCATTGTGGTAGAGATGGACATTTAGTAGATTTTTGCTTTAGACTAGCCAAACAACAAAAGAAAGAAAGAACTAAGGCTAGGTCTAATTTCAGACAGGCACGCTTTGTTTCTCATTATGTGCCTAGGGTGATGCAAACACCTTTTATTGCTAAGAACACGAGAAAAGACAAATCTATTTTTGTGCAAAAGAATGCTCGTGTTGTGCCTACTGTTGTGCGTCGTGTGTCTCAGTACTGGATTCCTAAACATCTTATTTCTAACCCTAGTACCGAGACATCGACACTTTTTGCTTCTATGTAGGCTTCTCAAGCGAGGAAGGAGAACATATGACTAGTAAATTTCGGATGCTCACGTCACATGTTCAGTGATAAGATTTGGTTCTTCTTCACTCGTGCATCTCGTGCTAAAAGTGTTATTTTTCAAGATGCTTCTTCCACCTCTGTTTTCGCAAAAGGCACTAGTCCAAATAGTGCAAGTACAGGTGCATATGTTTAGGGGGAGAGTATCTTTGTTGATGAAGATGATGATGATGCTGTTGAGGATGAGATAATTGGAGTTTGCTGTGTGCTTATGTGCTCGTTTTCAAGCTTCCCCACGTGCTTCACATCGACAAGCTGTCAAAAGGATTTTCAGGTATCTTCATGGAACTCAAGATTTTGGCATTTGGCTTTTTGCTTCCTTATGCATTAGTTTAAGAGCTTATTCTGATGTTGACTTTGGAAGATGTTGAATTGATTTGGTTCGTGCCACCTCTTGAGTAATCCTCTTTCTTGAGCATTTAATATTGGATTTCACTTTCTTAGAGATCATGTTGAAAAAGAAAGTATTGTGCTTCACCATGTGGATACTGAACATCAATTGGCAGACATTTTCACAAAACCTTAGTCTTCTTCTCGTTTTGCTTTTATTCGGGGAGAACTTGGGATTGTTCATCCAATGGGTTTGTTTTGAGGGGGAGTTTCCTTGCCAAGTTCTTTCACTTTATGAGCTCACTTTATCATATTTCTTTATATATTGTGTAATTGTGCTAATATATGATAATCTAAATTGTTCCACTTGAACTAAAAATGACATTGCGGAATTCCTTGGTTTGATTGCCTATAGTTAAATACTCTGTGATATCTCACTCTTTTAAGCTTGATATTGAATCTTCTTGACAAATTTGGGCTATGAAGCAAGTGTGTTTTCAGCTTTACTCTTTCATAAGACCTTTTAATCATTTTTGCATGTTTACAATCAAAGAAAAAGAAAAGAAAAAGGGAATCAATAAAAAAGGGTTGTTAAAAGCAAAAGCTTCAAGTTGTATGCTTCAGGCATGCTTTCCCTAAAAAAAATAAAGATGTATGCTTCAAGCATGCCATTCCCTCAAAGATAAGATGTATGCTTCAAGCATGCTACTCCTAGAAAATAAAAGAAGTATGCTTCAAGCATGCCACATGCAATTTATTGTTTAAAGATTAAATTGGTCTACTAGATTGGAGTTGAAACTACTTGCTCGCCCTAAGTTGTTAGTTGCTTCAATTTTTAAAGCCTTGTTTTTCTGCTAAGATCTTGCTTAGTACTTGGCTATAGTTGACTAAATTGAGGTTGAGATGCATGTCATTCCCTAACTTGTTAAAATCACATCAAGATCATGTATTTTGCATATTATGTGATATATAAGGTTATATGATCGAATGAGCTCATCTTTTCCTATCTTGGCACTTCCTTGTTTCTCTTTGTGAAATCATTGTTTCAAGAAAAATTTGGAATCTGTTCTCTCTCTTGTACTCTTGATGAATCCATTGTCAAAGGGCGAGAAATTTGGGAATCATTGAAAAGTTTAAGGAAAAAGGGGGAGAAGAAAAAGGGGGAGTTGTGTTTGGAAATTTGAGAATTTTGGGAGAAGTTTGGAGAATTTTGGAATTCTTGGACACATTGCACATTCACACACATTTTCCTTCTCAGGGGGAGATTTTGTTTTGCTTTTTGGTCAAAGGGGGAATTCTGTGTTTTCTTACTTTGGTCTTTGATCCTTTGGATTTCAAAATCTTTTGTAAAGTGAATGCCAAATGTTCAATTCTAAGTGGTGTTGCCAATGTTTTCATCAAGGGGGAGATTGTGAAATCATGTGCTGAAAAATTGGCTTAGAATTGAATTTGCAAAATGTGTTTGTGCTTGTGTCTGACAATTTGACAGCAAACAGTGAAGTCATCTTTTGTGCCGGACCAAACTCTCAAACCAGTAAGTTTTGCATGTACGTCGGACCAATTTCTTTGGTCAGTTGTGAACGGCTTTTTGAGGATTGATTTCGCATGTACGACTTGATCGATTTCTTTTAGTCCGTCGTGAACGTGTTTTCGCCGGAATGATTTCTTCTTGGAACCGAAACTTTCACTTGTACAACGGACCGATTTTGTTTGTCCGTTGTGAATGGTTTTTTGAGTGCTTTTTCATGTGTACGCCGGACCATATTTCCTTGTCCGTCGTGAATGCGTTTTTGCTCGATTAGGGTTTTGAGCAAAATTGGAATTGTGTTTGATTCATTTTTGGGATTATGAAATTTGTGAGAATTTCATGATGCTTCTTTTGAAGTGGACTTTATGCAATGCTCGTGTGAGTATTTGCATGGATTGATGTGAGTCAAGTCGTGGACTTGTGCTCGGAATTGTTTTGTGGTTTGTTCATGTGCAGGTATTGCTCGAAGACGAACGTGGTCGATGACGGGACCGGAACTAGGTTCATGGAGGAGCTGAGGTTCAGGACTAGGTTCAGGGAGGAACTGAGGTCTTGGTGGTCAAGGATGTCATGCGGGACGTTCGGGCTAAGAGAATGGTGCACATGAAGAATGGTTAGTCACGTGAGAATGGCAGGAGGTCATTCGCGTGCAAAGTGTTAGTCACGTGAGTATGGCAGGTGGCCATACGCGTGCAAAGTGTTAGTCACGTGAGTATGGTAGGGTTGCCATACGCGTGCAAGAGTTGTATTTGGCCAGGTTGGGCCAAGTAGAGTTGTGTTGGATACAGATTCCTTCTAGGGAATAGGAATCGTATTCAGAACTCCTTGTGGGTTGGTGCTTTAAATAGGAGGGGTTGTCTCCTGTTGAAGAGCATCGAATTGAGGAGAGCTAGGCGCATAGAGCCTTGGGCTCAAAGTTTAGGGTTTGTACTCTTTTGATGGGAGTACTTTAGACAAAAGAAATAAAGATCAATTCTTCTAGTTCCTGCATTGCTTCAACGTTCTCTTTTTGGTTCTTGTTTGCATGCTTGTTCTAGTTCTAGATTGGTTTTTGTTCTTTAAGTTTTATCTTGATTTGATCCATCAAAAACCTCTCTAGAGTATTTATCTAGTGTTTCTCAAAGTCTAGTTGATCAATCTTTTGTCGTTCTTGTTTAATCTTGAAGTTTTGATTAGATTGATTCTCGTCAAGTTCTGGATCAGCAAGCTTGCGAAGCTCATAACTTTTGATCTGTAAGTCCGATCGAGCTGATTCTTTTTGGGTTCGATTCGTACTGGAATCTAGTTTCTTGTGTCCAAATTTCAGATCGATCCGACGGTTGGATCTCTAGGAATTCGTGTTTTATCAAGCCTCTATCAATCTGTTTTTGTCAAATCCGAGGCAATCTTTTGGTTTCTTTTGGGGTGAAGTTTTTAATAGATCAAAAATTTGGTTTTAGCTTCCGCTCAATCATTCACCCCCCCTCTGATTGCTATATTCGTATACTTCGATCCTACACTGTGTGATGCATGTTTCTACTTGAGATAATTATGCTTAAGTTTATTGTGCTCTATGCTATATTTGTGCTAAGAGTTGGAGGCTGGAGCTATCCCAATCCTTTTGCAAACCCTCTAAATGACAAACACACTTTATTATATATTCATGCACTAAATGGCTGAACCTACATCTGTTTTAGAAACTAGAGCACCCCACTGGTTCAAATAAAAAACCATCTGTTGAAATTCAAAGTGACGATCTCACCTATATCCAATTAATTAAAGCTATGTTGTTCCAACCATGTGACAGTTAGCACAAATAACAACTGTCTAGTTCCATAGTATCATATATCATCCACGCACAGTCCCATCCGAGTTCATCAAACTAGCTATCTACACCAATTTTAGAAACCTGTTACTAAATGTCAGCATGTCTCAAAATATTTTCTGAGCAGACAACTAAAGAATGCCTCATCAATAAGCACAAGCTGTCTTCCTCACTACCTAAGTGAATGGCAACCAAGACAACACATATTTGTTCCCTTAACCAACATGCCCTTTAGAAGCACACAATAAAATACTATCCCATTACCATACACAAGACATAACAAATTGTTCATATCATGGGCATCACACAAGCACTGAACCAGCGATAGTATTAACTCACAATTTTGGAAAAAGACATCAAATTGCTTAGCATATGAAGGAATTTCTCACCTCAAGAAACCCTTTAGGGTCCACAGGAACGTTAGAACCAGCACACCACTAACCAAGAACTTCACCTACACAGGCATAAACATCGCAACACCAGATCACACCCAATTCTGGGACGAGACCTCCATGCTGCTAATTTTGAACAAAAAAATCAAAATCAAGCAGACAAGCAAACAGTGAACGGACCAGCTCAGCGGGCATGGAAGGCGGCAACATGGACCTGGCGGCGCGGCGCGCGGCAGTAGGCCTTCTTGAAAATAGCGTGCAGGAACTAGGCCAGGAGGTTTAGGCTGCAGTCCTCGTCCTCCTCTGCATCATCTTCATCTTCCTCGCTGCCGTCCAGGTAGGAAGCGGCTTCTAAGAGATCGCCGACCCACGGTGGCACAAACAAGTTGAGGGGAGCGACAGCGCAGAGGTGGAGGTGACGGGAGGATGGGTGGACGGCCGGAGGGGAGGACGGGTGGACCACCAAAGGGGAGGAGCAAGGGCGGTGCGTGTGAGCAAGTCGAGGTGGAGGTGGAGGCGACAGGAGGAAGGACGAGGGTCGGCGGCAGCACGAGCAAGGGGAGGTGGAGGCTGGAGTGGAGAAGTGGAATGGGGAGGCGGAGAATGGCGAGGTGGAGCAAGAGAGCACGACGATGCGGCCGAGCCGAGGGCACTAGGCCATGGCGCTGGCGTATTTGGAGCTAGGAAGGGAGCTGAGGGAACTGGGAATGGGGAAGATGGAGGTCTAAGTGATTGTCTGAGGGAGTGAATTTTGGAATCTTAGGGTTTGGAAGTCTGGCTCGTTAAACTCGTTAGCTTGCTCGTTTGGCTTGTTAGCTCGCTCGCTTAACTCGTTATCTTAACGAGTTCAAAACCTTGCTCGACTCGACTCGTTAAGAAACGAGTTCGAGCTGAGTTTTTGAGTACTCATTAAACTCGCGAGTTTCGAGGTTTTTTCCACCCCTAGTGTGATTGCTCCACTGAACTATGAGCATCTTGACGATGTGATTGCGGGTATGGCGCTCAGCTTCATCAAGAATGCGGACCAGGTTCTCGTGGTAAGTTAAATTAGGTTGAAGATCGATCGTGTCTAGGAGAGTGAGCTCAGCAGAAACTCGAAGACACTTCTTCAACTATGACACTTGGAATACATCGTGTACCTCTGAAAGCTGAGGTAAAAGTTACAGCGGGTAAGTGTAACATCCCAAATTTGTGTTTTTATTCAATTTATGGAGTTATTTGGAATTATTTGGATTTAATTTGAATTAATACCGTTCTTGAGTTATTTAAATATTTAAAAGTTTCAAATAAATTTTTGTTGGAAATATTTTATTTAAGTCCAAAATGTCTCAAAGTATTTTTCAGAATTTTTCTGGAATTTTTCTGAGCATTTTGCTATTTTTCTCGATTTATTTGAATTTCTAGAATTATTCTAAAGAATAAAAACAAAAAAGAAAATCGGAAAAACCCTAACGGGTTTGTACTGTTGGACCGACCAAGCCCGACCCACGCTGGACCCGACCCGACCTCTAACTCGCGCCAACCGATGGATCGCGATTCAACAGTTGCGATTCGGCCGTGTTGCGAGTGCGTGTAGACGTCAAATCGTGGACACGCATACGTACCAGATAGCGCCACATCACCGATCGAGTTCGAATCAGATCCGGTAGTGCTGTGCAATCCGGGCTGTTGATCGTGTGTGCGTGGGCGGCTGAGATTGTGCCACATCACCTCTCCGCGTCGAAGCGCCGACTCGCTCAGACCGCCTGGCCGCGATTGCCGCGCCTACCTCAGCGTTTGGGCTGGTATTTAATGGACGGGTGGGCGCCCGAGGATGGCCTACTGGTCGTGTGTCATTCGACCTAACCCTCCGTGCCCAAGCCACCGCCGTCGCCTCTCGATTCCTTGCCGAATTTCTAGAAGGGCCGCCGTGCGTTTTTGCGCTTTCCCACCGTTGTCCGCCGTTCCTTGGCGTGATCGAGCCCAGATCTAGAATCCTCGCATTGAGCCGCGCCCGTGGAGACCACTCATCTCGCCAGAGCTACCTCGGAGCGCCATTTGGGAGGTCATAGTCTTCAAGTTCGGTTGGAACTCACCGCCGCGCACCACCGCAGCTTCGCGATCAACTGCAACCGTCCGATCCTCATCCAACGCACCAGGGTCGACCACGTAGTCCTTCTCCCGTATTGAACTAGATCTAACCCTAGCTGTAAGATTTAGATTGAACGGTGTAGATTAGATCAAGTAGTTCCGTTTAGATCTGTTTTTTAGCCGTTGGATCTAGATCCTAGGGTGTAGAGTAGGCCATGTAGTCCCGTACCGTGTTGCGCACTAGATTGGATCTCCGCCGTTAGATCTGAATTGTACGGTTAAGATTGACTCGCGTTTTAGCTTTGGTTTTGGTCGTAGCCGTTCGATCTTGAATCGACGGTCCAGATGCACCCACGTGTCGCGGGCCGGGACTATCCATGTCACCCTTCAATCTGGCCAACCAGATCCAACCCCAACCGTTCGATCTAATTTGGACGGTCTACACCAAACCGCGTAGATCCACTGTGGTGGGCTTGAGTTAATCGTGACCGTCGATTTTCAAATCAATGGTCGAGATAGTGCCACGTCGCGGGAAACCGAAGCGGCGTGGTCAAAGCTAGTCGTCATTGACGCCACGCGTGACGTCAGCATGGGACCCACCTGTCAGGTTGGGCAGGCGCGCTTCATGGTGACACCAGCGTGATGTCATCCCGAGCGGTCCCACGCATCAGCGTCACGCGGTCCCGTGGACCGAGCTAAGCCGTGGACCGAGTTTATGGACCGGCTGATGCAAGCATGACACAATTAATTGATTTTCCTTTAGAAAAATAATTCGGCCGAAATTCAATTTCGGTGCTGACGTCATGCTAACATCATATTCCCGATTTTTCAATAGAAAAATAAATGAAATAATTCGGTTTATTCTTTTTTAATGTATTTTGAAACTTCAAACGGCTATAACTTTTACATTGTAAGTCCGATTGAGGCAATTCCAGTTTCTAAATTTTTATAAAATTGAGATCTATTTATTGGTAAATTTTATTTAATTTTTGGATATGAGTTTTGCTCTATTTTTATTTATTTATCCGATTCGCGTAGACGTTGAATTGCCCGAAGGCTTCGAAGGAGAGGTTTTGACCCAGGAGCAAGTCCAAGACCAGGAACAGGACCTTTTCCAAGGCAAGTTATGCTTTGATCATGTTGATCCCACTTTTGAAATTATGATAATTTAGATTATTGCATGCTAATTTAATTAAAAATGCTTTCAATTAATTTTGGGAATAGCTATTACGACCCATTTGTTGTATGCCACCTTGTCTATAATAATTGTATGCCATGAATCATTTGTCACCCTAGCTTATAGAATATTAGTTGGAAATTATTAATTTGCCAACCTGGGGTTGTATAGATCGCATGTAGTATGCTTAGCCCTACAATGTGTCAACGACATCATTTTGGGAATGTTAAATGTTAATCTTGACTTAATGAGAGATGGAACTTGTTTTTGGAATTGCGACATGTGTTATGGATGTTGATGATGGCACGTGGTGCATGGTAATCAACCAGGGTGATAAAATGGTTTAGACTGAAGCAAGTGGCGAGATTGTTCTGGTTGGTCAAGTGTGGCACTTGGGAGGTCGCATTTAGTTTTATTGACTTGGTTACTTGTGAATTCTTGGGTAGTCTTGCCTCGGTCACCCTAAGGACTTAACCTTGCAAGAATTTGAACTGAGTATAACATACAGCCACAAGTCTGGAATGGGACAGACCTGGCCGAGTAAACTGTGATGTCTAGATTTCGGTGTTGTCATGGTGGTGTGAGCCCTGGGTTTACGGATAGACTCACAAGTGCAAGAGGAGGGGCCTGAGTGTGGTAACCAGTAACCTTAGCGAGCAGTACCGGGTCTAGAAGTAGCTTTGGAAAGGCTTTGTTACGGTCACTCGCCTTGGTGGTCTTTGACTGTATCTTGTGGGTAAAGTGTATAACCTCTGCAGAGTGTACAACCTATTCGAATAGCCGAGTCCACGGTATTGGACATTGCTCGGGGATTACAGTCAAGGGTTAGACTTTCATAAAAATGACTTAGGTTACTTGGTATGGAAAAGATGAAACTAGTTAAGGATGATGAATGCTTTACTCGAGAAATTGATTATGTAAGTTATTATTGTTTTTACTGTTTTACTGCTTTTAATCTATTACTATTATTTGTGAATACTGCTTTAATGCAAATGAACCACTTAGCCTGTCATTTGGAATAAGCCATGTATGTAGCTATTAGAATTGCATCTCTGAGCATGACTTGCTGAGTGCTTTAAGTACTCACCCTTGCCACAACACAAACACCAGTTGAAGAAGAATCAACGCCAGCTTTGGAGGAGTTCCAGGAGGAGCCGACAAACTAGGGAGCGAGCCAGTCAGTTGCCTATGGCATATTGGTTGGTGCAACGCATTTCTTTATTTTTTCGCTGCAAGTTTGTTTGAGTAAGACTTAATCCCTGCGAGGCGTACTTTTGTAACTTGACCATAAGGTCGAGCAACTGATTATATTTCCCTTTGAATAAAGTACTTTACTATTTCTGTAACACCCTGGCACCTCACGTGCCCAAAGTGCTACCAAAACTTATCTAAATTCTTCTATAAAATTTTTTTGGCATGACCTCCCCTGCTAGATGGACATCCACTCAGCAGGCAAAGAGATCACACAACCAATAATAATAGCAATAACAACAACAATAACAAGGAATCAACTAACCATCATGACCCGCTAAGCACATACAAAGGGTCATGGTCTTCTAACAACTATAAATTTTCAACAACAAAGAGATCGAAACAACTACAACAAGATTAATACATTGATCTCAACTAATTACCAAAGTGAACCAATTAAGCAACTAAATTCTTTATCGTGTCGTGAGCGTGAAAGGAGGTGCAGCTAAGTCCCTTCCCGGCAAGATGACTTCAGAGTACCTAAAAACAATAAACAAACAAGAGTGAGTCCAAGATTCAGCAAAATGCATCACAAAACTCAATTAACACAATTAAATCATCAGTAAGAGCATATTTCTTATCCAAATGCACAAATTCATAAAACAATAATCTCAACCACATTACCTCTTTTCACTTCATTTCTTAATTCCTTTACATACCTCTTTAAACCTCTTTGGATGAATCCACGACTCGATCCCAACACTACACATTTCCATTTAACTCAATGCCATCGTTAGTATGCAATGCGATATGCATGCTCATGTATGCTCTTTTCGATGCATGTACCGATACTGCCGAGCGCACACCCATCGGTGTGCACCCTCACATCCCTTCCATCCCGTGGAAGGTGCCTACTCTTACTGTCTCGCTCCCATTCATCTCGATGAATGGGACTACGAGGTAGGACTTTTGTGTTCACTACATGTGAACACAAAGGCACGCATCAGAATGGGTCGCCTCTTCTATTATGAATGCACAAATGCAATTAAATTGCAACTACATTCATTTCTAACATTTCACATAGCCATAAGTACAAACAGGATCACCAACATTGCTCACATCAATTACTTAACATTTATATTCATCTAATCAATTCATGAATAAGAGCAAGTGATAATGCAACACATTAATGAACAATCATCCAACAACAACAACACAATACACATGCATACTCTTTCAACATTTCTCATTTACTTAGATAATGCAACACCAATCATGAAATTCATTTCAACATAATCATAATGATTAACCAGAATTGAAATCCTAGCATCATACTAGGAATGCACTTGCCTTTAACCACTCAGGATTAAGTGGCGAGAAGCTTCGGCCACTCCCGAGGCCACAAATCCTGCAATAAACACATAAGCATCCAACTCAAACAATGCAATTCAAGATTAAGCGGCAATTAATAATAACTCTTCGGCTCAACGCGAAACTCGCTTTAAACGTCCTCAACTAGACCCAATAACTTTTATTATGCAATCCAACTCCAATTTATACACCAATCGACAATAAAATGCCCACAACATTGCATATTAACACTTCTATTCGATTCTTCAAAATAACCATTTCAACTCAACATTTCTATTCCCGGACGGCAATCGCGTAAACTCGCAAAACTTCCAAATGGTTCAACCCAAAATTCGAGTTCTTATACTCTAAATGACCCCAAAGGAATAAACTCCCGTTATCACAAAGCCATTCAAGTAGGAGCCATCTTAAAGGTCCTAAAACCGAGCTCCAAACACTTAATCAAAACTTTGAATTTTCAGCAACTCTAGTTTTCGGATAGCAATTTCAACAAAGCATATCTTTTGCTCCACTCAACCAAATTGAGCAAACTTACTTGCTTTATCACAAACTCATTCAATTGGGTTCCTCATCAATCAATCTCAGATTTCAAAAGAACAAGTGTCATTTACATGGAGTCCAATTCCGGGCAGTTTTCATTCAAAATAGCATATCTTCTAATTGGCTAAACCAAATTTGGAGTTCTTGTGCTCTAATCATCCGCAAGACAACCATATATCCATACATCAAACCCAATCAAGATAGTTCTTCTCTAATCACTACCAGATTTCAAAAGAGTAGCCCACCCGAAATAACCTCACTTCTGAAATTTCAGACAATTCACAGTTTTGGATAGCCCACTTCAATAGGGCATAACTTTTGATTCCTAACTCCAAATGTAGGACCGGGTAGGCAACTAGAGGGGGGGGTGAATAGATGCCGAATAAAATGCAACTATTTCTTTCTGAAAATAAAAGACCCCTAAATAGCGGAAGAATATCTAATAATGAAGAGATCAAAACCCTAGATTAATTAGCGAGACAAGTCGAACAAAAATCAAAACTAGTTCTATCAAAAATCGAACAAACCTTCTAATCAAGAATCAAAGCAAAAAAAATAAGAGAATATTGCATAAACTTATTTTTTTTTTATTCCAAAGCCATCTTCAACAAGATGACACAAAAAAAAATCTTCTAATCTTCAATGATTAGAAAACCCTAAACAAAATCTCTAATCTCACAAGATTAGAAAACCCTAAACAAACTAAAAAGAGCACAAAAGCTTTTCTTTGTTGTAGGCACCTTTTGCTTCTTGCCCTTTGCATTGGATGATTTCTAAACCCCTAGAACCCCCTATTTAAAGGGCTCCATAGCCAGCCTATTCCTTCTTGTATACGTATCAAGCAAGTAGTCTCCATCTCATAATCGAACAGCAACCATCCAGCCGAACTCGGATAAAAATTCCTCTCGGACACGGTGCAGCTCCTGCATATGCGCACCTACACCAAGGAGCAGCCCAAAGTCTGACCGGACACGGCGTCGAACAGAACAACCTACAGAGCACTTTCGCCACACACACACACGCAACACAGCACTCACGCACACACACACACATGCATGCATCTCACGACTAATGCATGCACACCATGCATAACACACACACACACACACTAGCATGCACACACACATGCATGCATTAAATGCATTCACACACACATGCATGTATACTCACACACTCACATGCATGCACACACACATGCACGTACACACACACTTGCATGCATGCACACATATATGCACACACACTCTAAAAATCGTATACACGCGTACGGCCCACCTGCCGCTACGCTGCAACGAACTCGACCTCACGTGCACTGTCCTCTAGTCCAAACATTTCGCATGACATCCTCGACCCTCACAACCTCAGTTCCTCCCTGAACCTAGTCTTGGTCCCGTCATCGACCATGTTCGACCTCAAGCAACACCTGCACGTGAACAAAAAAACACAAAAACAATTTCCGAGCCCAAGTCCGCGACTTGACTCACATTAATCCAAACAACCACTAAATAATCAAACCACTTTCAAATCTTATCAAATAATCAAATCAATTTCAACTCTTTTCAAATACTCATCATCAAAAACAATTGGATCAAAAACAATGATCCTTCAATCTCCCCCTTGATGAGTAATTTGACAAAACACAATAAGATTTGACAAGAGTAGAGAAAAAAATGAGAGTTTGAGACCCAAAAGATTCCAAGACCAAGTAAAGACCAAGTAAATCCAAATTCTCAAACAGTTTGAAATTCTCCTCTCTTTTTATTTTTCTTCTTCTTGACTTTTGCTCTCCCCTTTTTGACAAAATAGTCATCAAGATCTCAAAACTCCCTTAATGAATGCAAGATCTCAAGCTTTGAAGTATATTCAAGGTATATAATCAAAGTAAAGCATTTGGAGAGTTTTTACGAGAGTTTTCACATTTTGTATCAATTTATCCAATGAGAAAGCAAATTGTGAGAATATGGAGGCTCTAACACATAGAATAGTTGTTGCATAAGCAAATTAGAGCAAACAAGTAAAATGTCATAAACTGATTTTGCCAAAGCTAAAAGGAAATCTATCATGAGCAAAGAGAGACTTTCAAATTCACTAATGTTTGTCTCAAGGCTTTTCAAAAATTTGAATTTCCTTTTTCTCTTTTAGCAAGTTTGACAATTTTGCTTTGTGATCAACAGGGATGACAAGTAATCGCACACTAGCCCATACTTGTGTATGAGTAGGTAGTTCTTTCTTGTATCTTTCTCAGTTTAAATTGGCAAGTGGCTTCACATTGTTCTGAACTTTTGTTTAGACAAGTAGCCTTTTCTTGCATCTTTTGAATTTAAATCCTGGCAAGGAAGTCGCACATTGTACTAAACTTGTGTTTAGCCAAGTAGCTTTTGCTTGCATCTTTTCAACTTGCTTTTATCATTTAAAACACTGATTTTGCTTGAGACTCATAATGATCATTTGAAGTCCAACAAAAGCTCACACATAGTTTCTAATCAGCTCTAGCCTTTCAACAGATGACAAGAAACTTTTAAGCCTATTTCACAAATGCAATACCATAATGAACAAGAGCCAAAATATTCTCAAAAAGCATCTCAAATTGAATTATTTTAGTCTTTTAGTCTTTAGTGAGAAGTGAAGCAATGTAGCATTAATTTGACTATATACACAAGAATAGTCAACAAAGCTTTGTACTACATGATGCAATGAAAACAGGGGAGTTTTCTTTAAGTGTAACGATAAAATAGCTCCTTGTAGTAACCAAAGTCAAGTAACACAAATGAAAGAGTTAAAATCAAGACTTCTCAAATCAACCCATGGGGATGAATGATCCCAAGTTCACCGCGTAAGAAAGCAAAGCGAGAAGAATCAAGCGGCTTAGTGAAAATATCAGCAATTTGAGCATCCGAATCAACAAATTTCAGTTCAATAGCTCCTTTTTCAACATGATCTCTAAGAAAATGATATCGAACATCAATGTGTTTAGTCCTTGAATGTTGAACAGGATTTTTAGCGATGTGAATTGCACTAGTATTATCACAAAGAAGTGGAACACTATTAACGTTAATGCCGTAATCTTTAAGAGTTGAAGTGATCCAAAGAATTTGAGAACAACAACTAGCGGCTGCAACGTATTCAGCTTCAAAGATAGATTGAGCAATCGAGGACTGTTTCTTAGAAGACCAAGAAACAAGTGAAGTGCCAAGAAAATGACATGTGCCAAGTACTCTTTCTATCTAATCTACACCCCACAAAATCAGCATCGAGAATATCCTAGGAGTGTAGCGAAGAAGAACAAGAATACCAAATGCCAAATTCAGAAGTGGAACGAAGATACCTGAAAATTCTTTTAATTGCTTGTCGATGTGATTCTCGAGGAGAGGCTTGAAATCGAGTGCACAAACATACTGCAAAATGTATGTCAGCCTCGAAGCGATCAAGTCTGTATGATCCAATCATGCTTCAGATTCTTTTGGTCCATCTCGACACCATTCTCGTCAAGATCCAAAATTGTTGTTGTGCTCATTGGAGTAGATATCGACTTTCCTTCTCCCATGTCGAATTTCTTTAGTAGCTCCTTTGTATACTTGGATTGGTGCAAGAAGATCCCTTCTTTCGCTTGCTTGATTTGAAATCCAAGGAAGTATGTCAACTCTCCCATCATACTCATCTCGAATTCCTGGACATCACTGAAAACTGCAACACAAGAGAGTGGGAGGATCCTCCAAAGATAATATCATCCACATAAATTTGCACCACAAGGAATTGATCATTTGAATTTTGAGTAAACAGAGTTTTATCAACTTTTCCCATCTCAAAATTATGTTGAAGCAAGAAACCTTTTAATCTATCATACCATGCACGAGGAGCTTGTTTTAATCCATAAAGAGCTTTTGATAAACGATACACATGATTAGGAAATTTTTCATTTTCAAAACCAGGGGGTTGTTTCACAAAAACTTCTTCTTCTATAAAACCGTTTAGAAAAGCACTTTTCACATCCATTTGAAATAACTTAAAACCTTTTGAAGCTGCAAAAGCCAAGAGGATGCGAATAGCTTCTAAACGAGCAACAGGAGCAAATGTTTCATCAAAATCAATTCCTTCAAGTTGAGAAAAACCTTGAGCTACAAGTCTAGCTTTGTTTCTAACAATTATTCCATCTTCATTTAACTTGTTCTTAAAAACCCATTTTGTTCCAATAATGTTTTGATTTTTAGGAGGTTCCACTAAAGACCAAACTTTATTCCTTTCAAAGTTTTCTAACTCCTCATGCATCGCATCTACCCAAGAACTATCGGTTAAAGCATGAGTAATGTTCTTAGGTTCAAAATTTGCAACGAAGCGAATGCATGCATAAAAGAGTTTGAGATGAATTAGAACGTGTCACCCTTTCATGAAGACTTCCAATAATTTGTTCAGAGGATGGTTCTTCAAAACAAGAAGGGAGGTCCAGCTTGTTTCACTGCCGTGGGAGGTGTAGGAGAATCTGAAGTAGTAGTCACATCAATTTGTTCAGGAACATCTTCCCGCTCAGAGGTATGAGCTCATCATCATCATTATCTTCATCATTTTCTTCGAATCTTTTATCCAAAAGATTGGCTCTAAATCTTCTCGTGAACCTGAAATGTCGGGTCTAGCTCGTGGCTAGCCTCATCAAAAGTAACATCGCATGTCTCCAACAATTTGTTAGTCGATAAATCAAGTACACGATATCCACGAGAGTGCAACGAATAGCCAAGGAAAATACCATCTGTACTACGAGCTTCGAATTTATCAAGATTTCCATGTTTAAGAATAAAGCATTTGCAACCAAACACTCGTAAGTGAGAAACAGATGGTTTACGATCAAACCTCAGTTCATAAGATGTTTTACCAAGTAAAGCTCTGAGATAGACCCTATTTGATATATAGCAAGCAGAAGAAATTGCCTCAGCCCAAAATTTTCTTGAAGTGTTGTATTCATCTAGCATAGTTCTAGCCATTTGAATCAAGGTTCTATTTTTCCTTTCTACAACACCATTCTGTGAGGGAGAATATGGCGAAGAAAATTGATGTTCAATCCCATTAGTTTCACAAAAAGATTTAAACACTGCATTTTTGAATTCTGTACCATTATCTGTTCTTATGGCTTTCAATGAGTTAGGCAATTCATTTATCAATCTCTTAATGAAGACATGAAAGAGTCCAAAAATCTCATCTTTTGAAGACAGAAAATGCACCCAAGAGTATCTCGAATAATCATCAACTATTACTAGAAAGTACCACTTACCTCCTACGATTGTACTCGAGATGGTCCTATCAGTATCCATGTGAAGAAGTTGACCAGGGCCGAGTGGTCATTACAGGAGAGACAGGAGCATGAGGGGCTCCAACCATCTTACCATGTCGACAGGAAGCACAAACAATGTCTTTGCAAGATTTTAATTTTGGCAAGCCACGAATTAAGTCTAGACCACTCAATCTAGATAACAGATCAAAGCCCATGTGACCTAACCGACGATGCCAAACATTGAGATTTCTAGATTCTGAAGCAACAAAACAATGTGAACTTGAAGCATTGCTAAAATTTGCTATGAAAATTTTTCCAAGTCTAGATATCTCAAGAGTCAAGTTTCCAGAAGCATCGAGTACTCTACATGCATTTGGTTTAAAACTCACTTCAAAGTTTTCATCCAACAATTGAGATACAGATAGAAGGTTGAATTTCAGTTTAGACACCAAAGAGACATTCTTTAAAGTAAAGTGATCATTCACCTTCACAGTACCTTTTGCAATGACGCGTCCAATAGTAGCATCTCCAAAAGTGATCGTTTCGTTCCCAGATGCTTTTGTTAGGGAGGAGAACCAACTTGGGTTGCCTGTCATGTGTTGGCAGCATCCTGAATCAACAACCCAGATGTTCTCCTTCCCTTCTCGTACCACCTACATGTTATGAACAGAAGATGTCGAGGATTCAGCGCTGGGGTTAGAGAAATATGATTTAGGTATCCAGCACTGAATCACTCGACGAGGAGGTGATCGTACAAAAGCTTGTGAATGCAAAGTAGATGAATTTCCAGGTATTTTGTTTGCTTTCACTAGCGGAACATGTGGAGAAATGATACGTGTTTGTCTAAAGTTAGACTTAGCCTTTGAATTTTCCTTTCTCTGTTGTTTGGCTAGTCTAAAACAAAAATTCATCAAATGACCATCTTTTCCACAATGAGTGCAATTGTACTTAACAAATGGTTTGTCTTTAGAAGCGAAGCAACATTTGCATTCATCATAGTAGAAGATAAAATTCAGCAGATTTGAAGACAGTTTTCTCGTGTTCTTTGACAATTTCAAACTTTCCACTTTCAAGAGTTTTAACAATAGTAGGAGCATATGATTTGTGATGAGCATAAGGATCAAAACCTAAACCTTTGTGATGAGTGCTGACTCTTGATTGATCCAAAATCATATTTAGATTTTTCTTTCCTTTAGTAAAACGTTCTAAAGACTTTTCCAAGTAATCAATTTTTCGAGAGAGAGTTAAACAATTATTACAGAAACATCTACTTTTTCTTTTGCTTGCGACAATTTGAGCATGAAAGAACTTCATGTGTAAGCAAATCATTAAACAATTGAGTAATCTTAGCATCTGCATCATGCAACTTCAATTCTAGTATGGGACATTTAGAACAAGAAGTTTGACCATGTAAACCATCAAGAGAGCAACCAACATTTTTCACAAGTTTTTCATTTTTCAATTGTTTGGCATAAACTTGTTCTAGTTTAATCATATGTTCCTCTTTTAGAGATTTAATTTCAAATTTGAGATCTAAGCAAGAATCACATGTCATTTCATAATTTGAATTTTTAAGATCAAAGTTTTCAGTTTTCATCATGTATAGATCTTTCTCTAAGTTTTTATTTTTGAGTGAAGATTTTCTTAAAGATTTTCTCAATATGACTAAAACTTCACAAAGCTCATCATACGAAGGTATTACCTCATCACCGTCTGGAGGTGCTATCGTTGTCACTAGAATCACTAGTGTTCCTTTCGCCATGAAGCACAGTCCGGTGAAATCTTTCTCGCTCACTTCGTTTGCTTCGCTTCCTTCTCATCGTCCGTTGAATCATCAATATCGCTTAAGTCTAAGCGACCAATTGTCGTGAAGACTTTGTTGAGCATCTTCTTTGTCCGTTGCTTATTTTTGTCCTTGCTCTCTTTGGCCGGAAGGACTTGGAGGAGTTGCTTTGCTCCTTCTCCTCTTTATCTTTGTTCTTGAAACAGCTTAGCACGGATGTGCCCGGCCTTGCCGCAGCTTGTAGCAAAGGATGGAGGCTCCTCTTCTCTCCCTTGATCTCATGTAAGCTGCATTGACACGCTTGGAAAGAAGAGCAAGTGTATCTTCCGGTATTTGATCTAGCTGTTCATCACTAAGAGCACTCAAAGCAAGAATGGAATATGATGATGAAGAACTAGTAGCATTATCATATGAAGAATTAGCATTAAGAGCCATAGAGTTATCATTGGAAGTTCTTGAAACAATGTCTATCTCAAAAGTCTTGAGACTAGAATATAGTTTATCCAAAGTCATTTCACTCATCTTATGAGCTTCCCTAAAAGCGCCACTTTCATTTGCCGATTTTAAGATCAAGAGATGATAGGAAATGTCTAGCATTTTCGAGTCAAGTACTTTACATCTACAGCTCTAAGATTGTTTAAGATTCTGTTAAAGCGAGCAAAACAATCATCTAGAGATTCTCCAGAGTTCATTTCAAATCTAGTGTATTCCTTTTTAAATTGATCTTGCCTAGCTTCTTTTACAGAGTCAGTGCCCTCATGATAATCTTGAAGAGATTTCCAAATTTCATGAGCAGTAAGTAAATGACAAACTCTATCGAATTCTTTTCTAGCAAGTCCTTGAAGCAATATGTTTCTAGCTCTATTATTGTTTTCAACATCTTTCTCAAACTCGATTTTATCAATATCATCATTAGAAGGAAGCTCGCATTTAAATTTTTACCTTGCGCCAAATCGCGTTACCTTGAGCTTGAAGATATGCAGTCATCCGGATCCGCCAGTGGGGGAAGTCTGTGCCATCGAAGATTGGCGGCTTGTTTGAGTATTTCTCTGTTGCCATAACTTACCGTTTACTAATCACCTGTTAAGATGGATTAGTAGAGCCTAGCTCTGATACCACTTGTAGGACCGGGTAGGCAACTAGGAGGGGGGGTGAATAGATGCCGAATAAAATGCAACTATTTCTTTCTGAAAATAAAAGACCCCTAAATAGCGGAAGAATATCTAATAATGAAGAGATCAAAACCCTAGATTAATTAGCGAGACAAGTCGAACAAAAATCAAAACTAGTTCTATCAAAAATCGAACAAACCTTCTAATCAAGAATCAAAGCAAAAAAAATAAGAGAATATTGCATAAACTTATTTTTTTATTCCAAAGCCATCTTCAACAAGATGACACAAAAAAAAATCTTCTAATCTTCAATGATTAGAAAACCCTAAACAAAATCTCTAATCTCACAAGATTAGAAAACCCTAAACAAACTAAAAAGAGCACAAAAGCTTTTCTTTGTTGTAGGCACCTTTTGCTTCTTGCCCTTTGCATTGGATGATTTCTAAACCCCTAGAACCCCCTATTTAAAGGGCTCCATAGCCAGCCTATTCCTTCTTGTATACGTATCAAGCAAGTAGTCTCCATCTCATAATCGAACAAAGAACCATCCAAATTAACTCGGATAAAAATTCCTCTCGGACACGGTGTAGCTCCTGCATATGCGCACCTACACCAAGGAGCAGCCCAAAGTCTGACCGGACACGGCGTCGAACAGAACAACCTACAGAGCACTTTCGCCACACACACACACGCAACACAGCACTCACGCACACACACACACACATGCATGCATCTCACGACTAATGCATGCACACCATGCATAACACACACACACACTAGCATGCACACACACATGCATGCATTAAATGCATTCACACACACATGCATGTATACTCACACACTCACATGCATGCACACACACATGCACGTACACACACACTTGCATGCATGCACACATATATGCACACACACACTCTAAAAATCGTATACACGCGTACGGCCCACCTGCCGCTACGCTGCAACGAACTCGACCTCACGTGCACTGTCCTCTAGTCCAAACATTTCGCATGACATCCTCGACCCTCACAACCTCAGTTCCTCCCTGAACCTAGTCTTGGTCCCGTCATCGACCATGTTCGACCTCAAGCAACACCTGCACGTGAACAAAAAAACACAAAAACAATTTCCGAGCCCAAGTCCGCGACTTGACTCACATTAATCCAAACAACCACTAAATAATCAAACCACTTTCAAATCTTATCAAATAATCAAATCAATTTCAACTCTTTTCAAATACTCATCATCAAAAACAATTGGATCAAAAACAATGATCCTTCACCAAATCAAGAAAAAAAAAATATTTTCTCAATCTACATAAAATTTTCTACATTTCTCTAGGCAACCAAAAAGTCTGATTGGGCCAGCAACTTGGTCTACCATTCAGTTGAACAATGAATCTACCAACACAACCTCACTTTGGACAGCCTGCACTAAAACAGCCATAACTTTCAAACGGCTGGACGGATTTTCGAGTTCTTGTACTCCAATTAAAGGTAATTCGATTATCTACAACTTTGTATACTACCAAAAACTCACAGGGTGACTGAAACTGCCCCAAAACCATGGTACAAAGCTCGGGTACCAAACCACCCGAAAACAACAACCTTTCCCTCCAACCCTAGACCTCATTTCCCTCCAAAATTCTTAGATCTAGCAACCCTAGAGCCTATAGAACCCAAGAAAACAACCATTATAGCACCTCCATGAACTTAACCTCACTCACCCCATGGAGGAAGAATGAGGAGAGGAGGACTGCTCGGGTGGGGGAGCTGTGCTCGGGTGGAGGAGGTGCGCTGGCGAGGGGAAGGAGGGGCTCGCCACCGGCTGGTCGGAGCAGGAGGCGTCGCCCTGGGTGGTCACCGTAGCTGGTGGGGAAGCTCTCCCTTGCTGCCTGGGGAGGTGCTATGCAGGAGGAGGGCGCAAGGGGCAGTCGGCTGGGAGCAACTCCCTCTCGGGTGGGAAAAAGAAGAAATGGGAGAGAAAAAGAGAAGGAAAAGAAAAGGGGAAGGAAAAGTTAGGTAGATGGGTGAATTTGGAATTTTACCCCCACAAAGCTAATTTTCCAACCTTGCCGCTTCAGACAGGACCACCACACTCCCGAATGACACAATTCCGACACTCGAAAAGAATCGACGATGTTACAATTTTGTTGAGTATGATTGTGGTATTTACCAATGTTGAGACTGTGTGCACTACCATGATCCTGGACTAGTACTGAATACACAGAGGGTTCGGATTTGCATATTCGGGTCTCGACAGTAAGCTACTTCACCTCTTCTCGCAAGGATGTGGTACGGACCGATGTATCACGGTGCCAGCTTTCTGCAAACTTGGAATCGTCGAGTGCCACGCAACGGCGAGACTTGAAAGTATAGCCAATATGGAAAATGGTCTCCTACATGGGAAGGGCCCTATAGAGTTAATCAGCTAGCTCACATAAATTCCTATATTTTGAAAACTTTGGATGGAGTATTATTCACTAAGGCGATCAACAGAAAGTACTTGAAAAAGTATTGCCAAGTGTTTGGATTGTGTCTTGATCAGCTAAAAGAAGTACAACATGATGCATTGTCATCGAAAGAATTCTTTCATTGCTTGATCATAAAAGGAGACCAGATTAACTCGCTGTGGTTAATTCTAGTATGTATAAAACATGGATGATGGAGTGTATCGTCCTTAGAACAAAACCAATATAATGCAAAATAGATTAAAAAGGTAATATTGGTTAAATAGCGGATTTATAAATTACATGCACTTGTTTGAGACAGAAGCATTTAGATATTGTTTTAAAAAGATAAAATATTATTTCAAACAGCGGACAAACTGAGTTAAGCATTACATCTTGAGATCGCCCCCAACCCAAGAAGCGTGGCACTAACCTTGGCAATGATTTTTTCCACCTCATAGATGATTTCCTCGTCTTCTTCTTGGGTGACATGAACTGGGATGACCTTGGCCGATTGAGCCTTGGCCGTGTTCATCACTTCGGCGAGGGAAGCCTTCTGGGTCTTGGCCAATGAGATGAACTTCTGCAGGAGCTCTTCAAAATTGGCCACATGTGATGTGATCTTGGCTAGCGCTTTCTCAAGAGATTTCTTGGCTGATGCAATTTCAACCAAGTTTTCCTTTATGACCTTGACTTCTTAGATAACTTCATCATATTGAGCCTTCTTTTCATCGGCGTCGGCTATAAGCTGGTCCAAGCGCTTTTTGTCTTCACGCTGAACCGACTTAAGATCGATTCTTGCCTTGGCTTCATTAATGGCTTTCTTTTTGTCATCCAAGAAACAGACTTTGAGCAAAGCTGCGCAAGTCTCTTGTGGTAAATTGGCTTTGATCAGGTCCATCAGATCCTTGATCGGCTGAGAGTTCTCCACAAGGGCGACCGATGGACTGTGCAGTAGTCCAAATAACTTCTAGATGGACTGCTTAGTACCAGGAGTGGCTATAACTTGAGCCGACGCCCCTTCTGCTTCTTTGATAATTTTATCAATGTCAGTGGGGACATGGTCATCTTCCTCTTCGGTGGCCTCTATGTTTGACCAATCGAAACCTAGCAAGCTGCTGAGTTCGGTGATCGACTTGGTCGTAGCAGCAGTTCGGTGGTCTACTTGGTCGTCCTTAGAACAAAACCAATATAATGCAAAATAGATTAAAAAGGTAATTAAAATTGGTTAAATAGCGGATTTATAAATTACATGCACTTGTTTGAGACAGAAGCATTTAGATATTGTTTTAAAAAGATAAAATATTATTTCAAACAACGGACAAACTGAGTTAAGCATTACATCTTGAGATCGCCCCCAACCCAAGAAGCACGACACTGACCTTGGCAATGATTTTTTCCACCTCATAGATGATTTCCTCGTCTTCTTCTTGGGTGACAGGAACTTGAATGACCTTGGCCGATTGAGCCTTGGCCGTGTTCATCACTTCGGCGAGGGAAGCCTTCTTGGTCTTGGCCAATGAGATGAACTTCTGCAGGAGCTCTTCAAAATTGGCCACATGTGATGTGACCTTGGCTAGCCCTTTCTCTAGAGATTTCTTGGCTAATGCAATTTCAACCAAGTTTTCCTTTATGACCTTGACTTCTTAGATAACTTCATCATATTGAGCCTTCTTTTCGTCGGCGTTGGCTATAAGCTGGTCCAAGCGCTTTTTGTCTTCACGCTGAACCGACTTAAATCGATTCTTGCCTTGGCTTCATTAATGGCTTTCTTTTTGTCATCCAAGAAATAGACTTTGAGCAAAGCTGCGCAAGTCTCTTGTGGTAAATTGGCTTTGATCAGGTCCATCAGATCCTTGATCGGTTGAGAGTTCTCCACAAGGGCGACCGATGGACTGTGCAGTAGTCCAAATAACTTCTAGATGGACTGCTTAGTACCAAGAGTGGCTAGAACTTGAGCCGACGCCCCTTTTGCTTCTTTGATAATTTTATCAATGTCAGTGGGGACATGGTCATCTTCCTCTTCGGTGGCCTCTATGTTTGACCAATCGAAACCCAGCAAGCTGCTAAGTTCGGTGGTCGACTTGGTCGTAGCAGCAGAAGGCACCGGGACCTTCTCGACTGGTGCAGGTGGCGTTGGCTGAGAAGGTGGGGGAGGAAGATCATTTGTTGTATCCTCTGGTAAGCCGATGTTGGCTAGCAGAGAAAATGGAGGTGGAGAAGGCATGTGCTGTGAATTTAAAAGTTTGTTAGCTGATTGGTTTTGAGTAAAATTTTAAAATTGAAAGGGAGTAATTTGTTACCTTGCAATCAACAGATGTATGGGGTGAACTCTCAACTAAGCCTTCTTGAGATGATGGGCCTTGCAGGCGCCCCTCTTGACCATTCTTTTGTAAGGGCGTCCACATTTTGCCTCTACAAGAAAATTATCTATTAGGATAAAGTTGCAACCGAAAGCATTCAACCGAGATGGCAAACAACCAAACCAGTCCAAAAGGTTTTAAACACAAGCTCAGCATGAAACCCTTTTCTTATCCTTTTAAACATTCAAATTACACTTTTTACTCATCGAGAAACCCCTCCGGTTACAACAAGAGTTTCAAAACAAATTCTTTCTCTTATTATCTTCCCCAACACTTTTAATTAGGGTTTATGATGCTTAACAAAAAGGCACCCAACCAAAACTATATTGACATGATCCCCACGGATCACCGAAACATAATACTTTTTATTCTAAATTTGAAACATAGTACTTCCACAAATCTTTCAGCAAGAACAACATATAAATTTCATACCACCTATATGTCAACGACTCGACAATCGAACCTCATTCAATTAACAAACGACTTCAACATGTAAATATTATCTCTACAAGACAGAGTTCATAACTATGATTCTAAGACATACATTCATTAAGGATAAAATTCTACACCATGTTAATTATCCAAAGCTCACTCCATCGCAACATGTTAAAATTTTCCTCTATTTTAACCATGGTTTTCCAACGAGTAATCTAAACAGTTACCACCACTACTAAGTCATCAATAACAACAAATGGGCATAATCATCAACCAATCAACATTACTTTTAGCTACCCTATACATAGGTGATAACAAAATTACCATCACACAACATACTCCAACTATTTAAAATAGATTGAATACTAGCATTGAAGGGACACAACTGCATACTTCCAAATATACTAGTAGTTTGCAACAACATAAATAACAACTCTAATAAACTTCCAAATTAAAGTCACTAGTCAACACGATTAAATTTCTCTATTAATCCATTAGATTAGAACATCTTTAAACAACAAGCAAAGCTTCTTAACAATATCAGTAGTTTACATCATCTTAATGTTTTAACTATGCATCAAGGTTTAAACTTTTAACATTAATGAGGATCATAAGCACTTTTAAAGCAAGGCAACAGATTCTAAGCATGTACATTAACCCATTCAATCATTCTCGCTAAGAGTAAACTACAACACTAGTAGTCTATTTATTCTCAAACTAGATATTTTACTCATAT
The DNA here is from genome assembly GCA_036346355.1 of Rhipidocladum racemiflorum. Classification (NCBI taxonomy): domain Eukaryota; kingdom Viridiplantae; phylum Streptophyta; class Magnoliopsida; order Poales; family Poaceae; genus Rhipidocladum; species Rhipidocladum racemiflorum. Next base: position 27,593,574 of record CM070586.1, read on the forward strand.
TGAATTGATTCAACTCAAAATTTAACTTAGCAACACATCAATCCATAAACCATATTGTTACCTACTACATAACATGCTAAACAACAATTCTTACTAGGGACAAACGATTTCAGTCAAAAGACTACTTACTTTGTTTGCAGCATTTTAGTTTTAAAACTCATCCCAAATTCATAAGGAAATTTGACTCTCGAAATTGCAATGAGACAAACCCAAACTTGGTCATGCCAAAAAGGAATTCTCCAAAACACTTTTCAATCTCAAAGACTCCCACAGGAGGGAACTAACCGATCAAATGAACCTTTGCAAATAAAACCTTAACACCAAACCCCAATCTTTCACGAAACAAGAAGGGTTTTTTTTTCAAGGATGATTTCTTAAACCAGTAAAATAACGAAATCAAACACCACTTACTCCTACAAAGCCACAGAACTTCAGCCCTGACAGCCAGGTCTGGCACAACTCCGCAATACTCCTTTAACTTCGGAGAAAGACAAACACAGGAATAAATTGAATGCTTCTTCCCCATAAAGCAACCAACAAACTAGGCATCAAAACTGGAAAGACAACCAAAGGAAGCGCAACACTAGACTCTTCTTCTTCGTCTTCACCCAAGGAAGACAAAACCACAAACCGCCTATGGATCAATTCGCAAAAATCCAAGACCAAACACTTTTCTTTTGATTTCAATCGACTAAAAACAAAGAAGACCAACCAAAACCGACCGTCAGAACGGTGAAACGAAGGAAACCACCATCAACTCTTCTATTTGACTCCAGTCAACTACCCGATCACGACCGAAAGGATAAGCACTCTTCTCCTACAGGGGTTAATAGTTCTTCGGTGATGGCGCTAACCGGCCACACCGTCAAACCTCACCCTTACTATGAAATAAGAGAGGTGACCGAAACCCTTCGGCACCAAAACCCCACTTTTATCACCACAACAGGAACAATTCAATCATTTATCTCATAGACATAGCAACATGCATTATCAAAGGAAGCATTCAACATCATAGCTTAAATACAACATTTAAGCGTAAAGAAACGATACCCATACCCTTTCCTACTGTGCATCCATTGTGTGTCAAATTTTAGATTAGTTATACCACTTCTGCAAGTTTTAATGTTGCTATCCTATGACAAAATTTTAGTTAAAACCTAGGCCATGTTTCTAAGTTATTCCACATCACATTTTTAGTTGTACCCTATAGAATGACACTAAAAATTCACATTCCAAGGACCTACAGCCCGCTCTGATACCAACTGTAACACCCCGGTATTTAATATGCCCGAATGCTACCAAACATAGGCTAAACAACACCTAAATACCATGAATTAAGCTAAATTACAGCAAAGGAACAAATGCTAATACCAAAAATTTCGGCAGCATCTCCTTTGTTTTTCCATGATTCGGAGCAACAACAAAACATCACAAGTTATATCATAATGGAAAGCATCTAAAACAGCAATAACATGTGACATAGCAACAATATAAGTCTAGGATAAAGCCTTCAACCACTTCATGAGCTAAACGAATCAAATAATAAAACCGAGCACATAGTTAAGCAATTCTCCCAGTTTCATGGCAATACTTTCATTATCATGACTCCAAGTGGTAACACTGTCTAATTTGTGTGGAGCTACGTGTAGATGTGTAGCTAACCCCTTTTTCCCGCATGCCGGATTCATGGTACCTAAGAAAAACAACATAAACACAAGCGTGAGTTCATCACTCAGCAAGTATATTGCAATGGAACAAGAAAACACATTCCAATACCTTCATCCCCACTTTTCACATACAACATCATACACATCTCATATTCATAGTGTAAACATATCATTAACATCATCATAAATCATCCTCATATAACATCCTCATATAATGCAATGCAATGTAATGCAATGCGATGCACATGTCTCCTGGAAACTCATACCGGTATGGTTGAGTACACACCCGTCGGTGTGCACCCTCTGCCCCCTTCCATCCCGAAGATGGAGGGTGCCTACTCCTCGCTTCCGTTCACCGCGGTGAATGGAATCATGATGTAGGACTTACTCATTGGCTTTCTGGATTAGTCATAACTTTCTCACCGACCTTCCCCGGACTAGTTATGACTTTCTCACCGCCCGAGCCATGTAACATGCCATGTATGCATTTATGCCAACATCATACTTATCTTGTACATTAACACATGTCATCATCCTGGATAACTTGTACATTAACACATGGCATCATCACATAATAAACATACTCATCATATCAATGGCAAACATTAAAGCATGGCATGTGAACATATCATATATTCAAACTTCAATCTCAATCAATCAAACAACCTACAATCGCTATCCATTACAATACACTTGCCTCAACCATGGGCGACGGATTGGCGAGATGTAGAGGGCACTCCCGAGGTCACACCACCTGCACATAGGGACCACACACTCACAATCATGCCCACAAAACAGTACGCAAACCCTCATCTACCCCGACATGGCCAACTACTCGCAAAACCCGAAAACAGCGGTTTTGTCCCGTCGGGACAGCAGCCTTCCAAAAGGCATAACTTGAGCTCTGGGACTCCGAATCAATTAAACAAGTACATCCTCGCGTAGCTTAGGAAATTTCCCAACTTTCTCTAGGTATATGGAAAGACTGATTCGGACTCTAAAGTTGTTTAATCTACAGATTACCGTGATCTATTCCAATCGCGTCACAGATTTTAACACGCTTGGTAAAACAGCCATAACTTTCAAACGGCTGATCGAAATTTAACGTTCTTTATACCCACTGAAAGGTATTGAAATTACCTACAACTTCTTCAAAAGGCGGCTGACCATATTCGGACTCTAAATTGGCGAAAAATAGAACCCTAGGTCGACTGCTCATGCTATCCCAAAACAGAAACGTGGTAACATCTAGATCTATTCCAATCTACTCAATTTGCAGCACCACCAATTGATCTAAAAACTTTAAAAACACCCTTAGAAAAGTACCTAGCCCAACCCCAAGGAGTCCCATGGCCATACCTTTGCCCAACGCACAAAATCTTAATGGATCTCCACCCGATTCGCTCCTCGCTCCTCGCTTCCAATGGAGGGACCCTCGAAGTGCAGGGGTGGGGAGGCCACCCTAGGGCAGCAAGGGGGTGGAGGAGAGGTGGTGGAGAGGTGGGGTGGCAAGGGAGCAAGGGAGGTGGGGCGCACGGACAAGGGGGAGAGGGGGAGGGAGGTGGTGCGGCTAGGGCACCAAGGGATTTGGGGGGGCGCACAATGGGGGGTGGGGCGCACCAAGGGCAGGGGGAAGGCCCTTTTACCAGCCCCCACACCCAATCCTAGTCCTAAATGGATTTCCACTCCATCCCACCAAAGCCCACAACCCCCACTTTTAGGCCCAAACTCCCCCGGGAAGGCCCAAAACCCCGGAAACAGCCCGGAAATGCTATTAACCTCCATACCCTATGGTGTTAACCTTAATTCCACATTTCATAATGTTTTTGACCTCATCATGCACCATTTATAAGGTTCCGACACTCCGTGGTGACAAATCACTTCAAAAGGCCCAAAAACGCGAGTAAACCTCAAGCCGAAAGGTTTTATTCTCTAATTTTACATTTTATAATGTCACACCATACCGTAGTGTCACAAGAATAGTGTTCGCAGTGGTGGCATTCCGCAAATGTTCTCTGGGGGTAAGCTTACTAAGCAAGCTCATACTTGGTATCACTCAGTCAAATCCAAGTTATCGGGCATAGACTGAGAGGTGAGAAATTCATAAGAAGGATGAAAAGTCCAATTTTTTGTATGAAGGCCAACCGATAAAATGCTTGGAGAGAGGAACAATCTTAACAATTCAATGGTCTCATCAGGCATATCGCTGCTATCTACCACTAAGTGGATGAAGGACGGGTGAGGAAAACTATCGGCTTCCTTATAGTAGAATGAATCGCTTATTAAGAAGTCTCCCTTGTTCAGTTGAAAAAAGAAGGAGATGAATTTCTTCACTTCCATGGAATTTAACTTTATGTCTTCATCACTACTGCACAAGATGAACTTTTCTCCGAAAGATCGGCTACTTTTGTACTGAGGATCTTGCCCTTCTGGGACATTCACAAGAAAAGCCATTATTGTTGTGGCATCGATGCCAAATGGTCGACTAAAAATGCAGTAGAGCCAGGCTTAAATAAACCACAAGGGGCCACCAACGTTGCCGACTGAATACTGACCTTGCCCCGTGAAAAGCTGACTTCTGATGATGTGCATCATTTGGTATATAGCTCTAAGGAACATCTTACCAAGGCCAGCCGACGACCCTTTATTAGCTGCTCTGCCAAGGACTGATATATTTGCGTTGGCCCAAGAGATGCTCCATTGAACAAATACTGATCCAGCCACATATTGAGGAACACTGCATGTTCCTTGTCCAATATTGGTCCAGTCCCTTGGTTTTCATTGATATATTGGCTCCACCCGTCCCCTTTCGTGGAAATTAGTTTATGTTTAGGTTTTTTGGTAAAAGCCGATATTTGCTCCCTTGAGACAGCATAACATGGCCATGTCTAGCAAGGTTGGGCCGATGTGGCTTATTCTTAGCATAAATGCATTAAAAGTATTTGATCGAAAGTAGCAGGAAGTGGCTTTCAATGACTCGTTGGCTTGAGGGTCTGCTAGAGAAAGAGGAAGGCATTCTGATATCCTAGTTTTTTTTCCCACAAGGGAATTTTTGTAGCAGCAATCTGATTGTACCAATCCCTCCATCCCTTAAGCGCCTTTGCCAAAATCTAAAGCTTTTGCTCCATCCTTCAATGTTATACTTAGGAGCAAACAATAAGATCCTAGGTGTTTCTTTGTTTATAACAACCATCGGCTCTACAATGCCTATTGGATCTAAGCAATGCTGATGCTCCCTATCAGGTTTAGGAATAAGTACCTGGTTGGGTTCCATTGCGAGCAAGCCAATGAGAGGAAGAGCTAACAGATGATGAAGAAAAGTGCTTGAAGCCGATTATGGAGAAGATGAGAGCTTGAGAGCGTAAAGGTGACAAGTAAATAAGCCCCATATTTATAAAGGGTAAGAAAAGATGAAAAGGCCGGAAGTTTTTTTGGTGGAGTGTGAGTGGATAGCAGACAATATACGTGTGCTAGGATTTTATAGCACTTTAAAAGGGGCAGTTATTAAAAGAATGGTGCACCAAGCGGATAAATTGCAAGTCGATGAATAAGATTTTCTGAAAGATGATGTTATCTTTCAAAAAAATGGGGGGTATATGTTGACACCAAGATTTGACCCGCTTAGTCGATCAAGTATGACCGATTTGGAAAGAAGTTTGGATATGGGTGTGAAATCAAAGCAAACCATCGGTTTGGGAAAAAAGTTTATTTCTGAAGATTGAAACCGATACATATTTATAAGAGAGCTGGAGAAGGATACGATCGGTCTAGTTGCTATAAAAGGATCAATGGGCAAGACGAAAAGGGACACACACAAAACCAATCAACTCGCATTAATTTCATCGACTTACTCTATCTAGGTGTGCTTTTTCTCTGATCTTGTTGCGTATCGCCTTTTTTGGGAGAAACCTACCTTTATCTTTGTCTAATTAGCTCAATTAGGCTGTTTAGAATATTGGTTACTTTTCGTCTAATTGGCTTAAAAATCTTATTGGATTGGATCACTTACAGAAAACATATCGGCTTGAAGGCTGATTGTATTAAATCGTCTTTCGTGCCGATTGCAGGATGAAATCGGCTAGCACGTTCGCACCCAAAATTAAACCCAATGTTTACCTGTGTTGATTGCCAATTAACCCTCCATCACATTTTTTTGATGTCAACAACTTCTTCTTTCATATTTAGCCAACAACTAGGAGAACGTAGACTCATACTTATGTATCGGCTTTCGTGGTGGTATGGGTTTCTCAGCCTTACACCATTTACCGACTTGAAGCTCTCCTTTTGGCTTATTGTCCTTGAATTTCTACCTTTGTGGTCGGTCTTAATCTAAATAGACCTGATTGTTATTTTGATAGTCTTGTTGCCTCTCACAATGGTCTTCACATCGACCTATCTAGCTGCTTTAGCCGATGTCGATTATGAGCAACTAACCATATTGACCAGGAAAGGGTTGGCATCTAGCTACATTGCTGGCTCGTCGGCAAATTTTAACCGGCTATCTTCTTTAGCCAATTGTATCTACAGATGAAAATATTAAAATCATTAGTGTTGCGCAAAAAAGAATGATGCCATATGCAATACCTTCACTTCTTATTCTCTTCAGGCAATGGTAATGCGTGACCTTCGGGCAATTGTATAATTCACTCTTGTAGTAACAAATCAAAAATACGATCACACTTAGTTACATCAAAAACATATTTAACTTCTAACTTAGTTTTAGCCAGCTTAAGCCATGAACACATCAAGGATTTCTTACTTCCCTTGACCCATTCGGCTATATTTATCTCAACTTCTTCCTCATCGGATGAGCTACCATACTCGTAATCAACGAGATTAACATTAGGCTTCTCTTTTTTCTTGTTATTCTTAAATCTATCTTTGAAACCTTTGATATAGTCTATCAATGAAGGAATTATCCCTTAGTTTTAACAAGTGACTTAAATTGGTGAATTCTTAGCCACCGAATTTCTCTTTCAATGAAGGAATTATCCCTTGGAAGGCTAAATCAGCAAATTGGTTGTCGGGTAAGGTAACACTAAAGCACTAATTTCTAATTTCTCGAAACCTTTTGATATAGTCTGTTACCGATTCCCCAAACTTCTACTTGATAGAGCTCAAATCAAAAATCCTTAATTCCAAGCTCCTGCAAAAAAAAATACTCATGGAACCGCCTTTCCAAATTGACCCATGTATTGAACGAATTTGGGTTCAACACCATGAACCAAGTAAAAGCTACCCTGGATAAAGACAACGGGAACAATTTTACATACAGCCCATTGGACTGAGCCACTTCACCACATTGCGCAAAAAAAATGCCTAACGTGTTCCAACGTCATTGTGGAATCATCTCCTGAAAATTTTGCGAAATAAGGAACCCTGTAGCCATTGAGGTATGGGATCCGATCAATGTAATCAGGATACAGCTTTCGATAGCCGATAGTCTACCCCTTTGGCTGAATACCAAACTGATCCCACGACACTGTGCTAATAGCTTCAGCCCAATTAGTTTCCTTAGCCAATGACGCTCTTTGTTGTGGCATTTGCCAATTATGAACGAAATCGGTATGCTGCCCTTTGAGTGCAAACTTGGATTGACGTAGTGCCTGAGGTGGCAACTGCAAATGTGGTTGTTCATAGCTGACTTTTTTTTTTGCTAAATGTTGGTTCTATCAGTGGAACGAACGGTTCTGAGTACAACACAACTCTATACGGGGGCGAATCTCTCGATGCAATCGATTAGATATAATGAGGGCGTACCTGAGTTTCTATTAGCTGAGCAACTAATTTAGGGTAGACATAGAATGGAGTCAACATTAGTAAGCTTAAGCCATAGTGGGAGTAGTAGCCAACAGCTTAGGATCGGCCGGTGGCTTCATGGTTTGAGCGTTCTGGGTGATGGAGTAGATCGAGTAGGTTGGTAATGCCTGTATGGGGTCAAGCAGAGTCCCAGCTGACACCATCTCCTACGCTATTTCATTAATACTATTGGCTATCATCGGCTTGAGCATAGTTACCAGAGTCGATGATTGGTTGACAAGGGCATGACCTATAGGTTGGTTAATTATATCCGATAACTCCACTTGCACGGGTATATATTGGCTTACCGGTCAGTTGTCTGAAGTACCCGAAGCCTTCTTGTCACCGAAGTTGATTGTCGGCAATGTGGTTTTCTGTGTGACACCACGTTGGGTCTTCTGGTAGCAGTTCGGTATCATCTACTCGAACGCAGCCTTTTGGTCTTCAATCTCTTTTCACTGCTCGGGCGTTAAATCGTCCAATGTGGGAATGATTATTACGTCAGGATTGACTTCAGACAGAGAGATCAATTTTCCTGTAAAAAACATCATCGTTAATCGGTTCCACCGGGCGTGCCAAAAGTGTGCTAACACCAAAACAGTGACGAAGGGTTAATCGACAACAGCAGACACGAACATTGGGTTCAAATTAGGTGTGAGCGTACAGTTGATTTGATCATGTAATCGGCAAGAAAGATATATATTCCAATCATCCGCTAAGCGAATCAGTTTTTTCAATAATAAACTAATCTAAACAGCTACTCAAGCCGATTAGATTAAAAGTAACCGATAGATCTAAACAGCCTGATTGAGCTGATTAGATGGAAGGTAAAGGTAGACTCTTCCCAAAAAGGTGATACGCGACAAGATCGGAGAAAAAGCAAAACAAAGGTGATGTAAGTCGACGAGATCAAAAATCGGTGACACACAACTTTATTGAACAGACGAATTACACAGGAAAGGTTACAAGTCCAAAATACTACTCCTAGTTGATGAAAAGTAAAATAAAGTAAATGTGAGTTGGTTGATTGATTGTTAAATTATTTTCTTCCATCGTTCATCATCTTCATTCATAGTGCTTAGGCCAATTGTATTTGTCTTGAACTCTGTAAAACATGATCCATAGCAGCCTCAATCTCCAAAAATAAATCTCCTCTTTAATCCGATATCGGCTCTATCCATAGATAACCTTATTTACCCAATCAAACGCCAAACTAGGCAAATCTTTCATATCGGCCATAACAGCCAAATTTTGGTGTCAATAGGGGGTAACTTCGGTGGCATCGGTGGGTAATTTTAGAGAAGTTACTGTAACACCCCGGCATTTAATATGCCTGAATGCTACCAAACATAAGCTAATCAACATCTAAATACCAAGAATTAAGGTAAATTACAGCAAAGGAGTAAATGCTAAAACCCGAAATTTCGGCAGCATCTCCTTTGTTTTAACATGATTTGAAGGAGTAACAACAGCATAGCAATATATGACAATATGAGAGACAAGTAAAACAGCAATAATTTAAGACTTAACCACAATAAAAGTCTAGTTTCAAGCACTTAATGTCTCCACGAGTCCAACGAACGACAAGACTCTCATATAGCAAAGCTAAACCTTAATTCAATAACCATCACACGCAGTTTATTATCAAAGACTAATTGAATGACTTGTGGAATCAAATGAGTGAAGCTACGTGCGGAAGTGTGACAATTTCCCTTCCCCGCATGCTGATCTCATGGTACCTAAAACAACAAGAAAACACAAGCGTGAGTTCAAAACTCAGCAAGCATATTGTAATGGTACAACAAGAACAATTTCATGGCAATAGCATCTCACATCATGTAAACCATCTCATTCATGATCACATATCATTTTCATCATCATTATGTATGCAATGCAATGCGATGCGATGCTCATATCTCCTTGGAAACTCATACCGGTATGGTTGAGTACACACCCGTCGTTGTGCACCCTCTCCCCCCTTCCATCCCGAAGATGGAGGGTGCCTACTCCTCGCTTCCCCACACCGCGGTGGATGGAATCACGATGTAGGACTTACTCATTGTCTCTCCGGATTAGTCATAACTTTCTCACCGACCTTCCCCGGACTAGTTATGACTTTCTCACCGCCCGGGCCATGTAACATGCCATGTATGCAAATATGCCAACATCATAATTAACTTGTACATTAACACATGGCATCATAACATCATAAGCATGCTCATCATATCATTGGCAATCATTAAAGCATGGCAAGTGATCATATCATATAATCAATTTCATCAATTCTCAACAAGCAACCTACAACCGCTATCCATTACAATACACTTGCCTCAACCACGGGCAACGGATTGGCGGAAAGTAGTAGGCACTCCCGGGGTCACACCACCTGCACATAGGTACCACACACTCACAATCATGTCCACAAAACAGTACGCAAACCCTCATCTACCCCGACATTGCCAACTACTCGCAATACCCAAAAACAGAGGTTCTGTCCCGCCGGGACAGCAGCATTCCAAAAGGCATAACTTGATTTCTGGGACTCCGAATCAATTAAACGAGTACATCCTCGCGTAGCTTAGGAAATTTCCTAACTTTTTCTAAGTATATGGAAAGACTGATTCGGACTCTAAAATGGTTTAATCTACAGAATACCGAGATCTGTTCCAATCACGTCACAGATTTTAACACGTTCGGTAAAACAGCCATAACTTTCAAACGGCTGATCGGAATTTAACGTTCTTTATACCCACGGAAAGATATTGAAATTATCTACAACTTTTCAATAGGCGGCCGTCCAGATTCGGAATCTAAATTGGCGAAAAACCAAACCCTAGGTCGACTGCTCAAGCTGTCCGAAACAGAGAACGTGACAACTTCTAGATTTCATCTAATCTACTCAAATCCAGCAACACTAATTGATCTAAAAACATGATATTGATCCTTAGAACAGTACCTAGCCCAACCCCAAGGAGTCTCATGGCCATACCTTCGCCCGACGCACGAAAACCCAATAGATCTCCTCCCGGATCGCTCCTCGCTTCTCGCTCCTCGCTCCTCGCTCCAACAGATGGATCTCCGAGGTGTGGAGGTGGGGAACTCCCCTAGGGGCAGCAAGGGAGGTGGAGAGGTGGTGGAGCAATGGGGGAGGCGGCTAGAGGTGGAGGCGTGTGGGGGAGGTGGGGGAGAGAGGTGGCGGCTAGGGTTTGCAAGTGGGGGGCAGCAAGGGCAGGGGGAGGACGCCCCAAGCCAGGAAAACCTGGTCTCCTCCTCCCTCATGGGCCCAAATACCTTCCCACTAAAGCCCACGACTCATCCCCTTGGGCCCAAACTCCCCCGGAGAGGCCCAAACTCCCGAAATCGGCCCGGAAACGCAATTAAACCTCATACCGTATGGTTTTAACCTCCAATACCATATTTCATAATGTTTTTGAGCTCAACATTCACCTTTTATAAGGTTACAACACTCCGAGGTGTCACAGTTACCCTTGCAGTTAATGCGATGGATTGTGGATTCACACACTCTACACAGGAAGCTATCGCAAAGAATGGCAGGAAAAGTGAAAAAAGGAAATCTTGGCAAAGCCAATAGATAATCCATGGGATAGCAGATTCTGAGAATTTTTAGAAGATTCGTATAATCTTTCAAAAATGGGCGGCATATGTTGACACCAAATTTTGGCACTCATAGCCGATTTGGTAGATAACGGCTGACTTGGCGGTTAATTTGGAAAATAAGGTTGAATATGAATAGAACCGACATCGGTTCTATTAAAAGATTATTTTTAGAAGATTATGGCCGATACGAATGAAATTCTACAAAGAGTTGGTCAAAGATACGATCATCCTAAAACGCCATAAAAGAAGACGGACAACAACAACAAAAACAACAATCAACCAACAAATCCTACTTTTTATTTACTTTTCGTCAATTAGGAGTAGTTTTTTAGACTTGTAATCTTTCCTCTGTAATCCGTTTGATCAATAAAGTTACGCATCGTTAATTGTTGATCTTGTCGACTTACACCACTTCAGGTTTGCTTTTTCTCCAATTTTGTTACGCATCGCCTTTTTTGGAAAAAAAAACTACCTTTATCAACCATCTATTCAACTCAGTCGGACTATTTAGATCTATCGTTACTTGTGGTCTAATCGGCTTGAAATAGCTGTTTCGATCCGATTATCATTTAAAAACTAAACGGCTGAGGTAGTTGTTTAGATCGTATATTTTTCTTACAGATTGCATGGTCAAATCGGCTGGCACGCCCGTATCCAAATTAAACCTGGTGTTTGAAGTCGATCAATGTTTCATCATATTTTTCGACGTCAATAGATATACAGATCGCTTTGGACACATAATAAAGTGTTTTTTGGATGCTTTTCCATTAGCATCTAGCGAGGTACCTTCATTCAATGTATTTTTGCTTTTTTGCTATGTTTCTCTATTATTCATGTATTACTTTTAATTGCATAATACTATATTTAGTATGTTTGTCTCAATTTAATTTAATACTTTTTAAGTTCATCCTCCATTTTCATCTTGGCCGGCACTGACTAGCAAGAATGTAGGATCCAAGCAACATTTCCCACGTCTCCAGGAAATGGGATGCATGCATCGGGGTTATTAAACAAGACTGTCGAATTCTCGCACCAGGGGGCAGGGCGCTCCGCCCAAGACTTCTTATACATTGCTGCATCCAACATAGAGGGAAGTTAATTTGCTGACTGCAGTTGGTGAGGTTGATGGCGTCGAGTAGCGCAGAGCAATCACCCGTGGGGATGGACGCCAAGCTGATGATGGCCACAGGCAGTAGCGACGACTGCCAGCGGTTGTTTGATGATCTTGTCAACAAGGGAGATGCCACTACGATGGTGGTGGTTATGGTCCCCAGCAACCAGCCGGCTAAAGGAGCGCCCCCGGCGGCCATGAATCCGCTGCTGCTAGCATCGGCATGCTCAGGATCTTGGCAAGCACTCAGTTTCCTTCTGGGCAGGAACGATGCACCCGGGCGGTCAGATGTGATGCCAACTCGAGCATTCCTAGAGTTGCTTGAGATCGACACCAACGCGAGCTCGGTGAAGCAGCAAGCTTCCGATGAAGTAGAAGAAGGCGTCGATCAACCTGCATTCTCTCCAGCACTGCTTCTGGAGAGCATCACCGTCGAGGGGGACACCGCACTCCATGCGGTGGCCACCAATGGTGACAGTGACAATTTCCTGAGGAGTGCCGACGTCATCCACGGCAAGGCCAAGCACCTACTGTTTGCGCAAAACAATAATGGTGACACGCCTCTCCATTGCGCTGCTAGGGCTGGGAAATCCAAGATGGTCTCTCGTCTCGTTGCTCTGGCCAGAGCTGACGACGAAGGTGGCGAGAGGCTCAAGGAACTCCTGAGAAAGGAGAATGCGCGCAAGGAGACGGCCTTGCATGAAGCTGTCCGCAGCGGTGATAAGGGGACATTGTGGAGCTGCTTATGGTGGCAGATTCGGAACTAGCATGTTTCCCCAGAGACAGTTGTTCGCCGCTGTACCAAGCCATCTTGTTGGACAAGTGCATCATTGCGGACTCTCTATATGACAAGAGTCACGGAAATCTTTCGTACTCTGGACCAAATGGACAAAATGCGCTGCACGCTGCGGTTCTTCGAGGCCCAGGTACACATAGATGCATCTATTCCTTTCAAACTTTTTTTTGGCACATTTATTTGTCTTTGCGTGATTATATAGATAGATATATACGAGTTAGACTCTAATTTAAACAAATACAACATAGAAGTAAAATAACCATTGCTATTCGCAAACAACCTTTGGCCGCAAAAGTAAATCTTATTTGTAATTTTAAAATTGAAAGGAGATAATCTTTGCAACGTGCACATTAAACCTTTGAAAAATGCATGCATACGGAACAGAAGAGTCCGTATGTGATTCCTGTGCATCAATGTGTGTGGACCACACCTAGGAATGGCAACGGGTATATACCCGGCGGTGACAAGACCGAAATTTGTTGAATTTTAAAGAAATTTCACTGAAATTGATAACCCTGGTGTATAGCAGGGCTGATCAAACAGAGCGTTAAGAAACCAATCTGAGTTATATGAAATTTCACTGCAATTGATAACCCTGGTGTATAGCAGGGCTGGCCAAACGGAGCGTTAAGAAAAAAAACTGGGCTGATCAAAGACACCGTTAAGAAATAAAACTGAGTCATATGAAACTTTAGAACAAGAAGACCAAAATATGAATACACAATTCTTGACTTGGGTTCACGATCAAAGGAAATATGTCTGTCTATATAAGTATAAATATCTGGGGAGATTACTCGTTACAGATCAAAGTATTTGAAGTAATTCTAAAAAAAATAACATCTGGCCTTAAATTTTAATGGTTTACATTTGCTAATTGTCTGAGATATATCAGTTTGAAAAAAAGGATCAGAAAAGTAGCACTAGCATCACCTATAATTCAAAAGTTGACAGTATGTAAATTTGCCAGAGGGCACCTCCCAATCCTTTCTTCCGCATTGAAGGATATATCTCAAAATAAATTACACTAATTAAACATGAAATCAAATATTTCAAATATATTTCATTTAAGAAAATTAAAATGTCAACATTCATAATTCACAAAGAAAAATATATACACTATACTATATCACACTACACCGTGCAATTATGCGGACCAATTGACTACTCCCTCCGGTTTGGTAATAACTGTCGTTTTGGACATCGACACGGTCTTCAAAACACAACTTTGATCGCTGATTTTTATTATAATATATTTATAAAACCCAATAAAATTATAATATTATGAAAGTACTTCTCGAGACAAGTCTACACATATAATTTTCATGTATCCAATTTGAATATTTAAAAATATATCGATAGTCAAAGTTTCGGAAGTTTGACCATCACTATGTCCAAAACGACAGATATTACCAAACCGGAGGGAGTAGTTCTTATAATAAACAAAAAAAAGGACAAAAAAAATTCTCGAAGTGCGTGACCGTGAGAAAAAGAGAACAATCTACATGGGGCTAGATTTTAATGATGCATGTTAAAAGATATAGACAAATGCTACTACAGTTGTATAACTGATGCAGCTATAATTTTCAATCATATGCATTAGAGTTGTATATAAAATACAATTATGTTTGAAATCTTTAGCTGCGCAATTGCACGAACAATTATGCTAGTTCTTGTAAAAAATAACTGTAGCCAAATCACAACCATTAGTTGTTTTATTGCACCTATATATTAAACATAGAAGGTAACAAGGAATCCTAATAAATAAAAAAATGCTCTCCTGAAGGTATACTTAGGTTAAATTTGAATTTTCTTTTCTTTTGCACGTAACTTGAATTAGAGTTGTGATAGATTGGAACTGTATAGTGTAAAAGGCAATGGAACGTAGATATAAGGGCCAAAAGATTTAGTTCAAAAGAAAAAAATTAGTGTACATGGAATGTTTGGTATAAGTACAACTGTACAAGACATGCATAAATAATCTTATTTGGCTAAACTATGGAATTGAAGCCTAAGACTATGGATGCATCGATAATTAATATTCTCGTAGCCACAATGCAAGTTACTTTGTAGGGGTAAAAACATTCGAGGAGATAATCTTAATTTTCCTGTTCTGGTTGTGGATTCGATTGAATTATTCAAGGGCCTTGCTCTTCATAGTTGTTGCGTTTCTCATGTTGATTAGTTTTAAAACAACCTTTTGCAGCGCTTACAAAAAACCTATTAGAATGGAACAAAGACCTTACCACACAAAGGGATGAAAACGGGAGTACGCCTCTCCACTTTGCCGCAGCTCTGATACACCAACGTCGGCGCGAAAGCGTGTGTCGGCAATTGTTGGAAGCTAACCCAGTTGCACTGTATCAGTCGGACACTGATGGATTATTTCTCATACATATCGCTGCCTCTGTTGATAATAAATGGACCGTTGCATTGTTCCTTGAGAAGTCGCCCGGTTGCGGCGGTTTGCGTGACGCTAAGGGAAGAACATTCCTTCATGTTGCTGTTGAGAAATTCCAAGCGTCCACAGTTTCGTTTGCTTGCGAAATTGGATCGCTTACATGGATCTTGAATATGCAAGACAGTGATGGAAACACGGCGTTGCACCTAGCTGTCCAGTCTGGGAAAGTTAGATTGTTTGGTCCTCTATATTCGGGAATCGGCATGTAGACTTGAATTTAACAAATAAAAAAGGGCAAACTCCTCTAGATATATCATCACAGTGCAAGAAGCCCCGAGGATTGTATTATATTCTGGTAATCTACTCTAGCTCTTCTAATATTTTTAAGCATGGCCCATAAAAAAAAAGAAAATAATTGAGGTTAGCGAGGCTTGATTTCTCCTATTTATTTTTCTATATTGCAGAGCTTTGAAGAAATGATAGGAAGTGCACTCGTAGATGCCGTCGCTATAAACGTTGATTATCGGCTGGATCACATTCAAGAAAAGTATACTGACCAAGTAAAACTTGATGAAAGAGAAGAATCAGAGAAGATGAAGGATTCAACAGAGGCTTCTTGTATTATTGCAGTTCTAATATCAACAGTGACATTTGGTGCAACTTTCGCCCCGCCTGGAGGTTACAAAGCCGATGATCACCCAGAAGGAGGAACACCAACGTTTGCTGGGAGGTATGCTTTTCATGCATTCATGACAGCCAACGAACTCGCTTTCCTCTTCTCCACGTCAGCTATTTTCCTTTTCCTGCGGTCTGGATCTGCTGTGGTTGAATTGTCGATCCGCCGAATGTCCTTTGTCGTAGGCTCCAATCTCTTGAAATTTTCGGTCACAAGCCTGCTTGCTGCCTTTGCACTGGGTGAGTTTACGATTCTAGGTTCGGCTGGTCAAACTATCCCCGGTTTACTCTGTGCCCTAATCCCTCTTGGTGTGCTTTACAACAGTTTTGAATTGTTCTTTAAGCTGATTTCCTTTGCACGACTTTCACGTGTCAGAAGGGGGATAATTTCGACAGTAGTACACCTCACAATGTTAGCCGTGCCCGACATACTGTATACATTAGTGCCCCTCTTCATGGTTTTTGTTTTGGGCACAGTGGCAAGGTAGAGTACCACCACCACGCCCTAAAATACAAATCAACGGCACTGTTGGCTTAAAGAGTCGTCAAATATTATATGGTGAAGGCGGACAGGTATGAAATGAACCAATATTTTTCCTTTCTTTTTTAATTTTGAATGGAATTTTTTTATATTTCTGAGCGAGGGTGTTCTCACTCCACTGTGTTTTGTTGGGCAAATACTGTACAAGTTTTCTTGTTCCAGACTTGTTGAGCCCATAATCATGTAACGGTGGTTAATGTATTTTCCCTGTAACATTATTTAATTTGTGCTGTGTAACTGATATATATTATTCGTGTAAAGCTTGTATGAATTTAATAGCAGAAATCTCCCGGGCTAAAAGATATGGTAAAAAAATATGAAGCTATTACTATTCTTAGTATAAAAATATTTGCCTGGAATAAGTTAGTAGCTAGTAATTTAACTGTGCTTATCTGTCTTAATGGACTAAACCTCGCATGTGAACTCGAGTGCTAATTGACAACGCAATCAATTACCTTGGTCTGTAGAAAATAAAAGGAGAATCCTCGAGGAAGCCCTACACGCATGGAAAAAAAATAAAAATAACCGTGCGTGTTATTCGTAACTAAGATGAAAACGGATCGGATACAGATGGATAATAGCTCTACCATATTTGTTTTCATATTTTTTATTGGATGCGGATACGTATACGGATAGTCCAGATATGAATACGAATACAGATATGGATCAAATACGAATTAAATCGGATGCGGTTACGAATATTTATTGGAACATGATAACCCCTTAGATTGTACATAAAAAATCAACAAAAACCCATAACTAGTTGATTTGATCAAAATATTATTGAAAATTGAATAAATATAAACATTTTCATTCACTTAAACAATAGTTAGATACCATGTAGCAAACAAAATTATATAAAACTTAGTTCATCACGCACATACGATTAGTTCATCATACATGTAGATCAAAACACAAAATGAAAGTGATCCTTGCTCAGAGATACAAATGGAAGCAAACATAAAACACACTAGAAGTTTGATAATACTTAACTACCATATCTCTAGAAAACATATATAACACTTACATGACCCAAGATTTGTATTCTTTATTAAAAAAAAATTTAATAGGCAGCGGTCGTGGAACGCTTAAAACAAAAAAATATATAAAATTATATTTAAGCGGTCAGGGACTGCTGGAAATTTTAAAAATAATAATAAATTTTTTTTAAGCAGTCGAGGATCGTTGGAAATAAAAAAAAAATTGGCGCACGGGATTCACGGATTTCTACTCTTCAGAGACTATTTTTGCAATTTTATCATATAAACAGTCAGTTTTGTAAAAAAAATTTACAACGAGGCTAATCAGTAAAAAGGTTGGCACAACACTGGTGGCGTGCGGCACAGGAGAGCGTTCCATGGCGTGCGGCTACGTGCGAAGGGAGTCCGACGTCCGTACAGGCACAGGAGAGGAGTTACATCCTGTACAACTTGTACAGCGCAAGAAAAAGGGAAAAAATCGTATTTAATACAGGTTTTAACTCGTATTTACAAGATGATACAATAGTTTCACGTATTTACAAAAAAACTCGTCATCTCCAGTTTTCCGTAAAACGGCGAACCATCTACGATTCCTGGGGAACCGGCCAAGCCATCTACAGTTCCTGGGGAACCGGTCAAGCCATCTATGGTTCCCAAGGAACCGGCCATGGAAAAAAAATCATTTTTTTTCTAATTTTTGAAACTGAGTTGATTCAAATGCAAATAACATTCGCTATACAACTCCAAATTCAATGAGACAACTTTCTAAATTTTTGTAAAAACATTTAGATTATGAATATGCAAAAATATTTTAGTTTTGATTATTGTGCAGCAAACGATGTCCAGGTCACCGTCACGAAGCGCAGTTTACGGTTTGGTGAGTATGAAATTTACTATGGTTTGGATACTATCAAATTTAACTCTCCTCAAATTTACTATGGTTTGGGAGTATGAAATTTAACCATCTCCTCAAATTTACTATGGTTTGGCCAGTATCAAATTTAACTATCATTTTTATGTTGGAAAGTTCATTGATGAAGTTTGCTTGATCGTAGAGTGGATTGTGAACCGATACTTTTCATATTTTGATGGATTGGAAATTGTGGATTATATTACAAATAATTCTGATGGAAATGAATCTTGAGGACATTAAGGGTTCATGAAAACCATGCAATGCAAAACGCAAAATCAGAAACGGTCTTAGGAATGCAACAAGGGGCACAAAAAGAACTGACTGAAACAACTGAGGATCCAAGATAAAAATGTAATATCTATTTTATGATGCAGTGCTGCTGCTGATGAGCGCATGGAAAAGTTAGCAAAAGAAGAGGGAAAGAAACTAATAACAATAATTTCTAATGTCTTCCTTAGAAACTCGTCTTTCTTTGGGGCTTAAGTCGACATTATCAATGTTGTAGTTCATAAATCTATCTACACCACATGTACGCCTTGGCTATTTTAATTAAGCACAACTATCACCGCATCACATGATTCCTTGGACATTTTTAAATTTTAATTTTATTGAGATTCCGGTAGAGATTAAAGGTGGTCATTGCGTAAAAAACATTTATTATATGACAACGTAATACAGACTGAAAATAGTTGCGTGCCACTGGGTTTATTGGTGCACATACACTCAACACTGTTGTTCTACTAGTAAATTTAATTTGGAAAAAGTCCATATAACACCTTAAATTATGAAACTAGACATTTGACCCCTGTTGACGCTAAAAACTTGAAGTAGGGTTTTCAACTTCAAACACATCGGCCGAACACCGGGTTCAAGCTTGCTAGTCAATTTGAGGAGATAGTTAAATTTGATACTGGCCAAACCATAGTAAATTTGAGGGGATGGTTAAATTTCATACTCTCAAACCATAGTAAATTTGATAACATACTCTCAAACCATAGTAAATTTGAGAAGTTAATTAAATTTCATACTTTTCAAACCATAGTAAATTTCATACTCCCCAAACCGTAAACTGCGCTTTGTGACTGTGACCTGGACATCGTTTGCTGCACAATAATCAAAACTAAAATATTTTTGCATATTCATAATATAAATGATTTTACAAAAATTTAGAAAGTTGTCTCATTGAATTTGGAGTTGTATAGCGAAAGTTATTTGCATTTGAATCAACTCGATTTCAAAAATTAGAAAAAAGAAAAAAAATGATTTTTTTTCCATGACTGGTTCCTGGGGAACCGTAGATGGCTTGACCGGTTCCCTAGGAACCGTAGATGGCTTGGCCGGTTCCTGGGGAACCGTAGATGGCTTGGCCGGTTCCTCAGGAACCGTAGATGGTTCGCCTGTTTACGGGAAACCGGAGATGATGGATTTTTTTTGTAAATATACGAAACTGTTGTATCATCTTGTAAATACAAGTTAAAACTTGTATTAAATATGATTTTTCCCAAGAAAAAGTGAAGAAAGAAAGAGTACAGAAAAGAATAGAAAAAGAGAAGAAAAATTGAAGAAATTATTTAAGTTGTACTTTTATATAAAAGGATCTCTACGTGTTTTGTATTTCTAATTTGATAGATAAATTAGTGAGTATGGATTTCAATCTATTAATTCTTGTTCATCATGTTTTTGTACATTTTTTTCTAGATGATTATTTAATCTAGTTTTCCTCTATAGTCTTAGATCCATTATCCTAGATTGATTCATTCCGTTTGATCATTATTTTATTAATTTTAGAATTAATAAAATAATAAAAATTAATTTTAGGTATTAGTTTACACCAATTCACCTCTTTTTTAGTGCGCTTCAATCCTTCATATGTGCAGCGTGGACTTATCACCGTCAGCAATGGCACCAACGGAAGCTTGAATCAGATGCAAACTTCTACCAGTGCGGCTGAATAATGTGATGATCCGTCTGCTGTTTCTGACTGTTGGGAACGGAAATAACAATGTTTAGGATTATAGAATTTTAGATCGTGGGGATACTGGAATTCCAGAAACTGAGGAGAAGGGAAACAGGACCCCTGCATCATGCAGTAAGTCTGACCATACAGAAATCCCAACAAACAAACATATAGGACCAACACTGAACAGCCAAACATATTGACGTTTAAAAAGCTCAAATATACAACACGTAAATCTAAAATTACAGAAATATACAACAAGAAATAAAAATATCAAAATTATCAACCGCTCCTGCCATGCCACACGGCGGCCGCCACACCCCATGGCGGCAGCCCTAGCTGCTGCCACCCCACACGGCGGCAACCAGGTGGCGCCGCTCCGCGCTGCTACGTGTACCTGATTTTTTTTTAATTTTTCTGGCCGATTTTATTTTTATTTTTCTCTGATTATTTCGATCGGATCCGATTGAAATGCAAATAACTTTTGCTATACAACTCCAAATTTAATAAGAAAACTTTCTAAATTTTTGTAAAATCATAGGAATTGATGCTCATATATACAACATAGAAATTGGAAATCGCAGAAATACACGGCGGCAGCCAGGTGGCACGTCTACCGGCCGCCACGTCCCCCCCCCAGCGCGTATGAATTGACTGTTAAAAGATTGAATTAGACGGCAGGAAAAATGTTCAATTATACAACAGATAAATGCAAAATATCAAAACTATACAACATAAAAAAAAGCAAAAATACCTGCCGTCGCCGCCGTGCCACACGGCGGCGCCATCGATGCTGCTCCCACCGTCGCCGCGAATGCGAGGGTCGCTGGCTGGCCTGGCCGCCGTTCTTGGCTACCTGTTGTGAGATGGGTAGCTCGGGATAACTACTCGACGACGATGAGCCCATGTGCATGAATTTGATGGATCGCTTGTTCTTTGGCAGCCTGGTCGCCGCACGGCGGCAGCCAGGTGGCCGCCCCACGCTGCCACCTCGCCCCCGGTCGCCTTCGCTTTTAGGTTTTCGTTTTTTTTGTTTTTCTCGGATTTTTCAACCGGATGCGTTTGGAATGGGAAAAAATGCTCAAATATACAGCATATAAATGGATAATTCCAGTCTTATAGGCTGTAGAACTTTCAATGTAGGCTGGCTCAACAGGAAAGAAAAGGAATCAAGCAAAGAAGGGTACCAATTGATGACTGCTTTTACGATCATGGTGAAAAGCACGTACATGCAGGCAGTAACCTTAGGAACAAAACTCAACCTTAGTAGGGCACATGGAACGAAAGTTTAGATGATGAAATATGCAACAGATTATATTACAAGGGCATTACAACAGTGACAATATTGCTAGCAGAAGTGACGATAACACTGATTGTCATGGTGGAACAAGTGATCGTTCCGCCTATGTTCGTAGAGTGGGAATGATGCCATACATTTCCTACATATTACATCACCTGTCAATCTTTCGCGATTTGTTCTCGGACACCGCTCAATCTCTCTTATGAAAGAGCTCCATGGGCGTGCGCAGTGCTCCCAACTGCTGCCGAATGGGTAGCCTATGACATACGTCTCTGGGGTATAAGACTTAACTTGTTTGTGTGCATTATGTAGAGTTATGCCCTCCCATATGGGCATGCCATCTCGATTTCCGGCGTCCCCTATGTTAATATCGCCCGGGTTCCCTGATGGTCTCTGTAACCTGGCAAGGATTTCCTGCGTTGTGCGGACCTCGGCCGGCTGCTTTCCCTTGTCCCTTCTTAGAGTGGAGGAACCTCTTCCACTTCTGGTGCCTTGCGGAGCCGTCTCCTCTGTTTCGGCTCGCACTCCACTATATGGTGTAGCAGGTGCGTGTTGGGGTTGTCCTTGTACAACCGGAAGCGTGCCCTGCAGTCCATACAGTATGCCTGCTGTGGTCATTGAATAATACCTTCGGCGTACTCGGGGTCTGGCTTTTCGGGGCGAAAGTAGCACCACGGAGAGGGTTGCTCCCCCCAGTTATCCCGTATGGGAAGTTTGAGATGCGGGTGGTACTTCTCCGGATCCACCTAGTTGAAGTAGGCGCACCATTCATCCTCCACCAAGGGGCACTAGTAGAATCTCCGATCCGCTAGATCCCCGTGGTAGGTATCAACCACTGCCTGCAGGTCGTGATCGCAAAATTCGGGCCTTTCGGGTGCGGGCCCTTGAGGAGTTTTCTCCTTCGACTTTATCAATTTTGCAAGTTTCTTCTTCAAGTCCTGTATGTGACGAAGCGGTTTAGAATTACTACTTTGTGACTGTGTAACATTAGCATATCGCATGAAACTCACCGATTAGTTGCTCCCTTGCCCACTGGCCCTAAACTCCGGTCGATCTATGTAATATCCCGAGTATTTCTATACTCGAGTCACTGTACATTTGTACTCAAACATTGTTCAATAATACACTGTTCTTGTGTGTCTCTGTATCTTGAGCGATTGTACTCGTTCGGGATCTAAAAGAACCCTTCAACTTATTTAGCGTCACTCAAAATCAATTTCCCATTTGATCGCCGACAAGTGTTTTCGGTGATTGAATTCAGTTTTCGAGCTCTTGCGAAAGTATCTTGTACGTCGACTTAATGTTCTCTTCTCTGTCCTTCTGAAGTACAAGTTGCCTAGTTTAGTGGGGAACTTAAAAATCTTCAAAAGGAGTTAAGGATCCGTTTAATCGGAGCTTGTAAACTTTGATCGCGGTCACATTTAAACTACCCGACTCAATTAATTTCACTCTCATGAGTAATTGCAAATTGAGTTGAATAAGTGTCAAAGTGACCCAAAATCCCTCCAACATACCTTAGAATCATTAAAAATCAGCTTTGGAAGTTTGAATCTTCAAGTTTTGTCACTTGACCAAAATACCCTCATAAGTGCATAGTGTATATATATGTGTTAGCCATCCCCAACCAACAGCCAAACTCATTTCCTCCATCCCACACGTCCCAAGCAAGGGAGAAGGAGAAAGAGAAGAAGAAGGCCACCCAAATCCGCGGATTCCGGGCGATTCAACCGACGAAAATCGAATCGGAGGCCAGATTCATCCTCTCCATCGCGATCCCCATCTCCTAGACCCTCTCATGTGAGTTTTCCTTCATTTCCCATGGATGTTCATTTGAGTTCCCGTGGGGTTTTTGAGTTCTAGCTCGATTTCTCGGCTCCCGAGACTTCCCTCTTGCCGTAGCTACGAGTTTCCCCTTCGTAGCCTCGCATTTCATCAAGTTTCCCTAAACCCTAGCCTAGGTCAAGTCTAGGTTACATGTGTTAGACACATTGCATGGCAATTGTGCTTTAGAATCTAGACTCAGATCATCGTTAGGCTCATTTAATCCTATAGCCAACCTAGCTTTTAGTCACCCTCGTATTCGCTCAAGTCCATCGCTAGGTCTTCGATTTATCGGAGGTCTAGTGGTGCATAGCATGTATAGATTTTTCCCATAGCAGTTCTGGTGGCTAGAGTCGCTCTGGGAGGAATCGAATTCAATTTCGCTAGGCCAAAATTTATTTTATTCATTTAGGTGTTAACTATTTTTACAATGGACCGAAGGTCCATAGCGTATAACGATAGCTCCATTAGCTCTTCTGATAGCCCTGGTTGCGATCAGAAGAGTCGAAATTAAGTTTCGTCAAAACCTGCTACAAGTTGTTAGCTCTAGGTCTCTTTTAATTTATTTTTATTTCATAAAATCCTAGAGCTCAGAGGCATGTATTGACTTTACCATTAGTCCCCTTAGAGGCTAGAAAAGCAGTTAGAATCGCTAGATTTGCATTTTAGCACTTTGCATTTTATTTTAGTAATTATAGGCCTCACAAGCCGTTTAAGGCATTTAGCTTTGTTTAGCTTTGTTTAAGGTCACTAAGGTCGATAGCATGCTTCCCGCGTGTTTTGGATCGCATTCAAGTCACTTTTCGGACTTTTGCCGTTTCTCGGGTAATTACCGGAGTTAAGCGGGCAATTGATCAAAAGTCAGAGAAGATTAAGTCATCCATGCTGGGGAATGGCTCCGATAGGTCGTAAGTATCCCTAAGCAACTAGCCGAGGGCTTAAAACAAGTCTCGCGGCATTTCAGCTCAAAACGGCCCTTTTGGGCGAGATTGCTCGTTTTCGAGCAAAATAGCCATTTTGGCCATATTCCACATTTAGGGGTTTCTTCGCCAGTTAGCTGTCGGAATGAGTCATTTAGGGTCATTTAGACTTAGTAGAGTCAACGTGCTCCTCGCGCAAGTGGAATCGAGTTTGAGCCGCTGACCACTGTGCGAATCGAGGCGTAAACCTCGGCTTAATTTGGCGCTTTTCGATCGGATTTCGATGCAAATTAAGTGAATTTTCAAGGGGCAAGGTCCAGATAGGTCCTAGACATCCTAAAGTACCTAGTGGAGTCGCTGGAATCGGTCGCAAGTCGTTCGAATGGATTCTGGACAGAAATGGCTCTTGCGTTACGGTGAATAGTACCGTTTTTTTTTTCTCATTTTTCAGCATTTTGTGTATTGATTTTCACTGTTTTGGCTTCCGTTTGTTCGTTTTAAATCCAAACAAGTTCCCGTAAGTTCCATTAGGTGTATTATACCTAATTCTAGGTGTTTAACAAAATTTAGTTGAATTTTAAATTATTTTGCGCATTTTGTTCAAGTTGGCGAGAAATTCGCCGAAATCGCCGTTTCGAATCGCGATTTCGCCATTTTTCTCGCTTGTTTCATTTCTTTGCTTTCTTATTGTCTAGATGAGTTCTATTTGATGTTAAGTTGGTGTTTATGCTTCTAAAGTCATTTTTTGCTAATTTATTTCTCTCGTTACATTTGTTTTTGATGTTTTTATTCGATTAGAGGCGAGTGAGTCCGGAGTCGCCTCGAACAATCCTGAGTTCGTCCCGGATCCATCAGAGCAGCAGCAGACTGGCAAGCACCTCCTTTGATCATCTTGATCCAATATTTTACGATGTTTACTTTGATTTATCAAACTATATGCATGCGTTTAATTTCAGTAAATGTGCTAGTTTGTGGGAATGGTAGATATAACCCAAATTGGTGGTTTTCCTTAATCTATTTCCCATGGTCACATTGATAGCCCTAGTAGAGGTTAGGCAACTTAATAAATGTCACTTGGGTATAAAATGTTAATAAATGCATATGCTTAGTCAATGCAATAGATTTGAGTCTAGTCCTTGGCAGTTACACTCATCAATCAAAATATGATTTCAAAATGAATTGAGTCAAAATGGTTAATGGTTAATTGATAAAAATGAGTGGTGTAAATGACTCGGGGAGGAGGTATAGAATGTGAAGGTGATGGTGTGGTTAGGATTGGAGTCCTTGCCCGAGTCAACAAAAATATAAGGACCGAACTCAAAGTTAAAGCTGGGTGAGTCTCGCGCAACCACATGAATCGAATCAAGTGAATGCCTATGTACCTGACTTCGGGGGATAGCCAGATTTGTTGGTAGGACGAAGAGCAAGATGAGAACTTGCGCAGTTGACAGGTCTGCAACTGGCGGGGTTCTCGGAAGGGACTTCTGTCATCCATTGGACAGAAGAAGGGGGTGTTGTGGGTTCCCGCTGCAACAATAGTGCCATTTGTGGGGTAATGGAGCCCGGGGCAAGGGATACCCCGTGTTGCGCTGCAGCGTACAGCCACCTAAATCCGCCAGGGTGGGATCACGCTATTGTGCTGATGTCTGGCTGACACCGATGATGGGAACGGCATGGTCAATCTGCAAGAGTCTGAAAAGTATCGCGCGTCGTGGCAACACGCTTGCTAGATAGACCCATGTGGGGAATGTGTGCAACTTCTGCAGAAGTGTTAAGTAAAACTAATCGATTAGCCGTGCTCACGGTTAAGAGCATCTAGCCCAGATAAGTATGGAGAGTATAGAAGTTTGGTTTTGTGTCTTCTTCTGAAAAAGTGTGAGTCTCGAACGGAAAGGAAGTGTTTGATGGATAGAGTCGACAATCTAGCCCATCGGTTGCATTCGAGCGGGAATGGCGAACCGGTTGGGATAATATACATTACACATATACTGTGAAATATGTTTTATGTCAAATGCTCTTTCAATTACTAATGCTATCGGTTGTTAAATGTTGTTTACAAATAAATGCTGCTTTATGCAATCAACCAAGTATAGAAGCTTATTCCTGTTGAAATAGCCTGCATTTAACTACATTTCCATACACTAAAGACTTGCGAGTACATAAGTGTACTCACCGTTGCTTTGCTGTTGTTTACTAACCTTGTCTCAGAGGATGGTTCCGATGGTGATCCGGATGGCTCAGGTGGTCCTGCTCGCGAGTGTCATGGCGGTTGTGGTCCTTCCTCCGGTCAAGAGCCTATGGGGTTGTCGGGCCACTAGTTTAGTGTTTCTTTTGCTTCCGCTATTATTCTACTTTTGGATTTTTGTAATGTGTATGTACAAGATTTACACCCAGTTATGTAATTTAACTTTAGTTCATTACTTTGTGCATTGATACTCGTGTTGTTGGTACGCGATACTGGGCTACTGATCCAGGGAACCGGTATCGGATGCGTACAGGCACCGGGTCTGAAGCTAAGGGTTCGATCCCGTCGATCGAATTTTTTTTAGATTCAGATTTTCGGTGTCGAGGCTTCTGTTGCTATACGGTGCTATACGCCACACATGACGGCGTCTGATGCAGGTATAGGAAGAGGGGTCCTCACAGCGTTGGTATCAGAGCCAATTGACTGCAGGAAGACTTAGTTAGCCCGGTCGTTAGACTTAGGAGCAGATTTTTCTTCTTCTCAAAAGTTATTTTGAAGCTACAAACTCTAATTGGAAAATGTAGAATGCTATTCTTCTCCATTCTATAGCTTTCCTCTTATCTACTCTTCAAAATGAATCTGATCTTAATCCAAAATTCAAAACTTGATTTCTTCTTCTGTCTTGTTCAAAAGAATTAGAAGGAACACGGGCTTAGTTCAAGCGGGTTAAGGTTAGATGTTTGTGGTTGTAATTAGGGATTATTTTGTCGTTTCCTTAAATTGCTTTTTGGCTTTTGATTTGATTCTCGAGTTGGTTCTTATGCTTCTCGTCAGTTGAAGCCCCATGAAGCCAACTACCCGACCCATGATTTGGAGTTGGCAGCAGTGGTTCATGCACTCAAGCTGTGGCGGCATTATCTCATAGGCAACAGATGTGAGATCTATACCGACCACAAGAGCTTGAAGTACTTCTTCTCCCAACCAGATCTGAACCTGAGGCAGCGCAGGTGGCTAGAGCTGATCAAGGATTATGATTTGGGGATTCACTATCACCCAGGCAAGGCAAATGTGGTTGCAGATGCCCTTAGTCGCAAGTTGCATACAGTGAATGCCTTGGGTGTCATCAGTCAGCCTCAATTAGTTGAGGAGTTCAGCAAGCTGAATCTGGAGGTGGTTGAACATGGCTTCATTGCAGCATTGACGGTTCAACCTACTCTAGAATCTCAAATTCTTGAGGCACAGCTCCAAGATGAGGCAATCATTGAGATTAGGCGCCAGTTGACTGAAAATGGCGCATCTCCGTGTTTTTCTGTGAAGTCCAATGGGCTGATCTTGCATGGGCAGCAGTGTATGTCCTCGATGATGTTGAGATCAAGGGGTTGATCCTGTCGAAGCTCATGATACTCCTCTCTCTGTTCATCCTGGCAGCACCAAGATGTACCAGACCTTCGCAGCGATTACGGTGGCCGAGGAATGAAGAAAGACATTGCTGCTCATGTGGCACATTGCGATGTGTGCCGGCCGAGTCAAGGCTGAGCACCGAGAGGCCAGCGAGGCTACTTCAGCCATTGCATTCCTGAGTGGAAGTGGGAAGAGATTGGGATGGATTTTATTACCGGTCTACCGAGGTCCTCCGCCGGTCACGACTCCATTTGGGTGATCATTGACCGCTTGACCAAGGTGGCACATTTCATTCCAGTTCATACCACCTATTCTGGAGCCAAGCTAGCGGAACTCTATTTGCAGAATATTGTTCGGCTCCATGGAGTTCCAAAAGTCATAGTCTCTGACCGTGGTTCGCAGTTCACTTCCAGATTTTGGAAAAGTTTGCAGTCTATTCTTGGCACCAGGCTATCTTTCAGCACTGCTTACCATCCCCAGACTGATGGACAGACGGAAAGGGCAAATCAAATCCTAGAAGACATGTTGAGGGCTTGTGTACTGTGCTACAGCAAGTCGTGGGAGAAATGCTTGCCCTTCGCCGAGTTCTCCTACAACAACAATACCAAATCAGCCTTGAGATGTCGCCATTCGAGGCTCTTTATGGCAAGAAGTGCAGAACGCCCTTGTTTTGGTCCGAGGTTGGTGAGAGGCAATTCTTCGGACTAGCTATGATTGAAGAGGCTGAAAGGCAAGTTAGCTTGATTCGAGACCGGCTGAAAGAAGCTCAGTCTCGTCAGAAGAGCTACGCTGATCGCCGTCGCCGCGAGTTGAGCTTTGAGGTGGGTGACTTTGTCTACCTCAAGGTCTCACCACTCCGCGGCACTCGCAGATTTCAAGTCCGCGGGAAGCTAGCTCCGCGATACATCGGTCCGTTCCAGATTCTCGAGAAGGTTGGTGTTGTGGCTTATCGGCTTGAGCTACTGCCACATCTTTCGGACGTTCACGATGTGTTCCACGTGTCCCAATTGAAGAAGAGTCTTCAGGTTCCATTAGAAGTTACCCAATTGGACCATCTTGATTTGCAGCCTGATCTTTCGTATCGAGAGTATCCAGTCCGTATTCTCGAGACAAATTTGGCGTCACACTCGCGATCGAGGTTATCAAGATGCTCAAGGTCGATGGAGCAACCATTCGTAAGATGAAGCCACGTGGGAGCGTGAAGACCATATTCAGCAGAATACCCGACTTTCTTCGAGAGGATTAGCAATCTCGAGGGCGAGATTTTTGTAAGGGGGTAGATCGTAATATCCCGAGTATTTCTATACTCGAGTCATCAGACATTTGTACTCAAACATTGTTCAATAATACACTGTTCTTGTGTGTTTCTGTATCTTGAGCGATTGTACTCGTTCGGGATCTAAAAGAACCCTTCAACTTATTTAGCGTCACTCAAAATCAATTTCCCATTTGATCGCGACAAGTGTTTTCGGTGATTGAATTCAGTTTTCGAGCTCTTGCGTAAAGTATCTTGTACGTCGACTTAAATGTTATCTTCTCTGTCATTCAAGTACAAGTTGCGTAGTTTAGTGGGGAACTTAAAAATCTTCAAAAGGAGTTAAGGATCCGTTTAATCTGAGCTTGTAAACTTTGATCGCGGTCACATTTAAACTACCCGACTCAATTAATTTCACTCTCATGAGTAATTGCAAATTGAGTTGAATAAGTGTCAAAGTGACCCAAAATCCCTCCAACATACCTTAGAATCATTAAAAATCAGCTTTGGAAGTTTGAATCTTCAAGTTTTGTCACTTGACCAAAATACCCTCATAAGTGCATAGTGTATATATATGTGTTAGCCATCCCCAACCAACAGCCAAACTCATTTCCTCCATCCCACACGTCCCAAGCAAGGGAGAAGGAGAAAGAGAAGAAGAAGGCCACCCAAATCCGCGGATTCCGGGCGATTCAACCGACGAAAATCGAATCGGAGGCCAGATTCATCCTCTCCATCGCGATCCCCATCTCCTAGACCCTCTCATGTGAGTTTTCCTTCATTTCCCATGGATGTTCATTTGAGTTCCCGTGGGGTTTTTGAGTTCTAGCTCGATTTCTCGGCTCCCGAGACTTCCCTCTTGCCGTAGCTACGAGTTTCCCCTTCGTAGCCTCGCATTTCATCAAGTTTCCCTAAACCCTAGCCTAGGTCAAGTCTAGGTTACATGTGTTAGACACATTGCATGGCAATTGTGCTTTAGAATCTAGACTCAGATCATCGTTAGGCTCATTTAATCCTATAGCCAACCTAGCTTTTAGTCACCCTCGTATTCGCTCAAGTCCATCGCTAGGTCTTCGATTTATCGGAGGTCTAGTGGTGCATAGCATGTATAGATTTTTCCCATAGCAGTTCTGGTGGCTAGAGTCGCTACCGGAGGAATCGGAATTCAATTTCGCTAGGCCAAAATTTATTTTATTCATTTAGGTGTTAACTATTTTTACAATGGACCGAAGGTCCATAGCGTATAACGATAGCTCCATTAGCTCTTCTGATAGCCCTGGTTGCGATCAGAAGAGTCGAAATTAAGTTTCGTCAAAACTGCTACAAGTTGTTAGCTCTAGGTCTCTTTGAATTTATTTTTATTTCATAAAATCCTAGAGCTCCGAGGCATGTATTGACTTTACCATTAGTCCCCTTAGAGGCTAGAAAAGCAGTTAGAATCGCTAGATTTGCATTTTAGCACTTTGCATTTTATTTTAGTAATTATAGGCCTCACAAGCCGTTTAAGGCATTTAGCTTTGTTTAGCTTTGTTTAAGGTCACTAAGGTCGATAGCATGCTTCCCGCGTGTTTTGGATCGCATTCAAGTCACTTTTCGGACTTTTGCCGTTTCTCGGGTAATTACCGGAGTTAAGCGGGCAATTGATCAAAAGTCAGAGAAGATTAAGTCATCCATGCTGGGGAATGGCTCCGATAGGTCGTAAGTATCCCTAAGCAACTAGCCGAGGGCTTAAAACAAGTCTCGCGGCATTTCAGCTCAAAACGGCCCCTTTGGGCGAGATTGCTCGTTTTCGAGCAAAATAGCCATTTTGGCTATATTCCACATTTAGGGGTTTCTTCGCCAGTTAGCTGTCGGAATGAGTCATTTAGGGTCATTTAGACTTAGTAGAGTCGAAAACGTGCTCCTCGCACAAGTGGAATCGAGTTTGAGCCGTTTTCGGACCCTATGCGAATCGAGGCGTAAACCTCGGCTTAATTTGCGCTTTCGATCGGATTTCGATGCAAATTAAGTGAATTTTCAAGGGGCAAGGTCCAGATAGGTCCTAGACATCCTAAAGTACCTAGTGGAGTCGCTGGAATCGGTCGCCAGTCGTTCGAATGGATTCTGGACACAAATGGCTCTTGCGTTACGGTGAATAGTACCGTTTTTTTTTTCTGATTTTTCAGCATTTTGTGTATTGATTTTCACTGTTTTGGCTTCCGTTTGTTCGTTTTAAATCCAAACGAGTTCCCGTAAGTTCCATTAGGTGTATTATACCTAATTCTAGGTGTTTAACAAAATTTAGTTGAATTTTAAATTATTTTGCGCATTTTGTTCAAGTTGGCGAAATTACCGAAATCGCCGTTTCGAATCGCGATTTCGCCATTTTTCTCGCTTGTTTCATTTCTTTGCTTTCTTAGTGTCTAGATGAGTTCTATTTGATGTTAAGTTGGTGTTTATGCTTCTAAAGTCATTTTTTGCTAATTTATTTATCTGTTCGCTGTTTTTGATGTTTTTATTCGATTAGAGGCGAGTGAGTCCGGAGTCGCCTCGAACAATCCTCGAAGTTCGTCGGATCCATCAGAGCAGCAGCAGACAGGCAAGCACCTCCTTTGATCATCTTGATCCAATATTTTACGATGTTTACTTTGATTTATCAAACTATATGCATGCGTTTAATTTCAGTAAATGTGCTAGTTTGTGGGAATGGTAGATATAACCCAAATTGGTGGTTTTCCTTAATCTATTTCCCATGGTCACATTGATAGCCCTAGTAGAGGTTAGGCAACTTAATAAATGTCACTTGGGTATAAAATGTTAATAAATGCATATGCTTAGTCAATGCAATAGATTTGAGTCTAGTCCTTGGCAGTTACACTCATCAATCAAAATATGATTTCAAAATGTATTGAGTCAACATGGTTAATGGTTAATTGATAAAAATGAGTGGTGTAAATGACTCGAGGAGGAGGTATAGAATGTGAAGGTGATGGTGTGGTTAGGATTGGAGTCCTTGCCCGAGTCAACAAAAATATAAGGACCGAACTCAAAGTTAATCTTTGGGTGAGTCTCGCGCAACCACATGAACTGAATCGCGAATGCCTATGTACCGACTTCGGGATAGCCAGTTTGTTGGTAGGCCGAAGAGCAAGATGAGAACTTGCGCAGCTTGACAGGTGCAGAATCGGCGGGGTTCTCGGAAGGACTTCGTCATCCATTGGACGTAAGAAGGGTGTTGTGGGTTCCCGCGCAACAATAGCGCCACTCGTGGGGTAATGGGGCCCGGCAAGGGATACCCGTGTTGCGCCGCAGCGTACGGCCACCTAAATCCGCCAGGGTGGGATCACGCTATTGTGCTGATGTCTGGCTGACACCGATGATGGGACCGGCATGGTCAATCTGCAAGAGTCGGGTACTGAAAAGTATCGCGCGTCGTGGCAACACGCTTGCTAGATAGACCCATGTGGGGAATGTGTGCAACTTCGCAGAAGTGTTAAGTAAAACTAATCGATTAGCCGTGCTCACTGTTAAGAGCATCTAGCCAGATAAGTATGGAGAGTATAGAAGTTTGGTTTTGTGTCTTCTTCTAAAAAAGTGTGAGTCTCGAACGGAAAGGAAGTGTTTGATGGATAGAGTCGACAATCTAGCCCATCGGTTGCATTCGAGCGGGAATGGCGAACCGGTTGGGATAATATACATTACACATATACTGTGAAATATGTTTTATGTCAAATGCTCTTTCAATTACTAATGCTATCGGTTGTTAAATGTTGTTTACAAATAAATGCTGCTTTATGCAATCAACCAAGTATAGAAGCTTATTCCTATTGAAGTAGCCTGCATCTAACTATATTTCCATACACTAAAGACTTGTGAGTACATACGTGTACTCACCGTTGCTTTGCTGTTGTTTACTAACCTTGTCTCAAAGGATGGTTCCGATGGTGATCCGGATGGCTCAGGTGGTCCTCTGTTCTGCGAGCTGTGCGGCGGTTGTGGTCCTTCCTCCAGTCAGTAGCCTGTGGGGTTGTCAGGCCAGCTGCGCTGGTTTAGTGTTTCTTTTGCTTCCGCTATTATTCTACTTTTGGATTTTGTAATGTGTATGTACAAGATTTACACCCAGTTATGTAATTTAACTTTAGTTCATTACTTTGTGCATTGATACTCGTGTTGTTGGTACGCGATACTGGGCTACTGATCCAGGGAACCGGTATCGGATGCGTACAGGCACCGGGTCTGAAGCTAAGGGTTCGATCCCGTCGATCGAATTTTTTTTTAGATTCAGATTTTCGGTGTCGAGGCTTCTGTTGCTATACGGTGCTATACGCCACAGTAGACGGCGTACAGTACGGTATAGGAAGAGGGGTCCTCACAATCTAGAACGGGGACATATCCCGGTAGCCTCTCCCACCGGGTGAAGTTCTCGGGCGAAGTGGGGTAGGCGTCGTGACAGTTGTTTAGAAATTCGTAGTCACGTCGTTTCGGAATGTCGATCCATTGGAAGAAGCAACACCGGTCCTTCTGCTAGAAAACAAAGAATGATGCATGAAATGGTAGTGGTACCCTGTACTGTATGGACACCAGTAGGTTTACCTCGTATACGTGTCCACAATGATAATGTCTTGTGAGCGGCATCAGTAGCTCCGTCGTGGATCGCATGATCTTCGCCGGAAGGTTGCAAGCGCAATTAGGTCGGGGCAACTCTGGCAGAACTGGAGCGTCAACACTACTCTCATCCGGGTATTCGGGGCGGGTTAAGTTTCGCTTGCTGAAGAGGCGGCGGTAGAACGACATCGTGCCCTAATGAATTTGTGTAAAGTTAGCTGTAGTTTATTGTTGATCTGTTGGTAATGGATGTGTATCCCTCCACTGGTTTTTATAGTGGTGGTGAGCTAGATGGCCTGTCACCCCTTTGACAAAGCTGCCTGACCTGTCACCCCTCTCTGAAAGTTGCACGATCTGTCACGCCTTTGGCAAAGCTGCACAACCTGTCACGCTTTCGCTACGGTGGTCCAATCACTTTGAGAAAGCGGGCGGTGGCAGCGAGCCTTGGTGCCGACGAGGTCCGCACTAGAGGTGTTGTTGTTGGCAGAGGTGATGGTGATGACGAGGTCGGCACCGAGGGAGTTGGCATCGGTGGAGTCGGTGCCGAATCCATGGTAGCGGACACCGTTACCCTAGATGAAGACCCCGTCGGTGGAGTTTGAGCCACGGCGGAGTCGGCAGTGGCGGTAGTCCGGTCCTTGGTACGAGGCCGTTTGGGGTCAGCACTCGAGGCGTCCGGAGGGACCGGGCGCTTATCGATGCTTGGATCGTTAGCAGAGCCTGGGTCCCTGGTTAAGAAGGGACTGCGGCCCGGCAGCGCCGCAGGGCCGGTGGAGTCCATCGTCGAAAACATCTGGATGATCCGGAGGCACTCTACGAACTCCAGATCGTAGAGCGGTCGGACCCCAGCAGTGAAATCCAGAGAGCCCGGCAATGGCGGGAGCAGTTCAATCAGCCATTTCGAGATGGCGGGACCGTCCAAGTTCCCTACGGTTGGCGAAGAAAGGAAGACAATATTTTTGGATGATGGCGGCCACAAAAGAAGATATGTATTCCTAAGGAGAAATAGAAACTCACGGCCCGGGTGTGTGCGGGTCAAGTCATCGTCACCCGAGTACTGCCATGCAGGGCGAACATGTTGATGAAGGGGGCTGATCCTCCGAGCAATGAAGTCCCGAACTACTAGCGCCTCGGTCAGGCCGGCGTCTCGCAGTCGGTTGACGTGGGCAACCATCGTCAAGAGGACTGCCGACTCCTCGACGAGCGAGCCCCAAATCTCGCGGGCATCCGCAGGCGCGCTGGTGTCGGGACCCCGAATTTGCAAATCCGGACCCTCTGTGTATTCAGCACTAGTCCAGGAACGCGCTAGTGCACACAGTCTTAACATCGGTAAATATCACAATCATACCAATTGATACCAATAAAGTACTTTATTTAAATAACCAAACTGGTTACTCGACCTTATGGCCAAGTTACAAAATGTATGCCTTGCAAGGCGAAACTTATTAAAAGAGAAATAATAGCAGCGGAAAATCAAATAAACTTCGTGGCGCCATCCAGTATACCACAGGCAACTGACTGGGCTCGCATCCCTAAGTAGACGGATCTTCTTGGAGTTCCTCCTCCAAAGCTGGTGCAGTCTCCTCTTCAACTGATATTGTGTTGAGGCAAGGGTGAGTACTTGGTACTCAGCAAGTCATGCACAGAATGCAAGCTAATATACTATATGCATGGCTTGGTACAAAGGAATAGCTCAAGGTATATTTGCGATAAGAAATGCCTTTTGACAAGTAATAAAAGTAGATTCGAAAGCAGTAGAAATAAGTAAAGCATAAATAACTTTTCAAGAAGTTTAATAAACATTTTTCCCATCCTAAACCATATTTCCATCATCTTCATTGTTAAACCAACCCAACTTTTCAAATCCAAGTTATTTTTAGAAAATCTAACCCTTCACTGTAATTCCCGAGCATTGTCCAAGATCTGTGGACTCGGCTATTCAAATAGATTCTACACTCTGCAGAGGTTATGCACTTTACCCACAAGATACAGTCAAACACCACAAAGGCGAGTTCAGTAACAAAGCCTTTCTAAGCCTCAAACAACACAGTGGTCCTCTCAGGTTCGTGCTCTACACCATCCCTTCCCTTAGCCAAGGCGAAGTATGGGACCAACACACCGTTAGATGGGTACCTGCCACAGCCACGATACGCTCCCCGCATAATCACACAAAAGGTGTAACTGACACCCTGAGGCTCCACAAGTGAGTCCTTAGCGACTTAGTCAACTAGGGCCGTCCCATTCCAGCCATGTGGTTGCAAGTATGACCCAGTTCAAAGGCTTGCAAGGTTAAGTCCTTAGAGTGACCAGGGCAAGACTACCCGAAAAACCAAATCAACACTCCCAATGCCACAACTGGCCCACCTGATTACTCTTGCCACATGCCCTGGTCGAAAACTGTTTATCAAACCCCAGTTGATTACCATGCACCACGTGCCGTCAACATCACATGATACTTTTCCAAAACAGGTTCAATATATCATTAAGTCCATATTATCATTTGATTGTCCAAAATCATGTCATGAGCACGTAGCAGGTCTAAGCAGCATACTACAACGATCTAAACCCATGTTGGCAATTTAATAATGTCCAACTAGTAAACCACAACTAGGGTGACAAAAGGTCATGGCACATACTTAAGTAATCAAGGTGTCATATAGCAAATTGGTATTTATCTAACCCCCATGTTTAAACAAAGTATCTTTCTAATTAAACTAGCATGCAATAGTTTAAATCAAAATAGATTTCGAAATAGGATCAACATGGTCAAAGCACAACTTGCCTTCAAAAAGTACTTGCTCTTGGTCTTGAGTTGGATCCTGAGTCAACACTTCTCCCTCGAATCCTTCCGGCACTTCAACGTCTACTCGTAAAGCGTGCAAATAGCAAATACACAAATGAACACTATGCAAAAAGATCCCAAAACTCCAAATAAAATCCATAAACAGAGAGAACATAATTTTCTGGATTTTTAGAAACTGGAATCGTCAAATTTGGAGTTAAAGCATAAAAGTTATGATTATTTAAAGTTTAAATAATCAATTAAATAATTTTACAGAGAAAAACTTTAGTCCAAAAATTAAATAAAATTCATATTTAGGTAGATCTTAATTTTATACAAATTTAGAAATTTGAATCACTCAAATCGGAGTTGAAACGCAAAAGTTATAAGCGTTTGAAGTTTGAATCTAAATTTGAAATCATTATTCGAATTAATAAATCATTTTCTTTTTCGAAATTAATTATTGCGTCGGCATGGACACGTGGCAGCTCCTGATTGGCCTGCTGACGTCAGTCGGTCATGGGCTCGGTCCACGCTCGGCTCGGGTCCACGGTGGACTCGGTCCACGGCTCACGTGACTGACATGTGGGCCCACTCGGGTGACGTCATCGCTGACGTCAGCGCTTGGCTGGGTTAGCCACTGACATGCGGGCCCTCTGACACGCGGGCCCCGCGTGTCAGCGTCTACACGCCGCTGCGTGGGCGGCGACCGCGTCGGTCCAACTTCCGACACGTGGCGCAATCTCGTCCGTTGGTTTGAAAATCAGCGGCGCGGATTGAATCCGGTTTAACACGTTGAAACTACTCGATGCTCGTGGGCCGTTCGATCTAGATCGGACGGTCCAGATCTAATCCTATAATCGCACTTTGCTACGGCACGCGTGGCGATTGTGGAACCGCTGGATCTTGATCCAACGGCCCCGATCTAATCGGGTTTGGAACACGTGAACTCACCTCAACCGTCCGATCCGATCCGGCGGTGTCTGAGCTTCGCGAGGGCTGATGGCTTCGTGGTGGCGCACGGCTGCCGGAGTTGAAGACGACGACGAGCCCAACGGCGTTCCGGGGTTGCTCCGGCGAGATGAAGGGTCCCTTCGGTGCGTCTCGTCGCGGTGAGTCCGGATCTGAGGTCAACGGCGGCAGGGGACGGCGGACGGCGGCGGAACGAAG
This sequence comes from Rhipidocladum racemiflorum, assembly GCA_036346355.1. NCBI lineage: Eukaryota > Viridiplantae > Streptophyta > Magnoliopsida > Poales > Poaceae > Rhipidocladum > Rhipidocladum racemiflorum. Next base: position 27,631,447 of record CM070586.1, read on the forward strand.
CAAAGACCGTGGCGGAGCAGCGCGCAACTACGGCGAGCTCGCACGGCTAAACGGCGGCGACTTAGCCTCGGTGAAGTAGAGAAGGGAGGCGCGGAATCACGGCGGTCCTCGGTATGCCGGGCATTAAATAGCCTCGGCGTCCGTGCGTAAAACGGAAACCTAACTTGCTACTGGCGGCGGGCGCGGCGGCGGAGTCGGCTCGGACTCGGTGAAGACGATTTAAATCGTGGCCGTCCACGTGGCACAACCAACGCCACGATCGCGCTAGCGGCGACCGGTCCGGTCGGACACGGCTCGGGTCGAGTGCGGATCTCGGTAGTTGGATCTTGATCCAACGGTTGGGATTGATTAGGGTTAGGAGTGGGTTCGGTCGAGTCAATCGGCTCGGTCGGACTCGAGTCCGACTCGGTCGGTTGAACAGTACTTGACCCGAGTTGGATTTTCCAACGAATTAATATTTAAAATAATTCCTAGTAATTCATTTAATTCATTAAAAATAGCAAATGACTCGGAAAAATTCCAGAAAAATTCTGGAAAATACTTTGGATCATTTTGGACCCAAATAAAATATTTCCAACAAAATTTCATTTGCAAAATTAAATTCTTTAATTATTTCAAAATGGAATAAATTCAAATAAATTCCAAATAATTCCAAATAAATTCCAGAAAATTCCAAAAATTCACCAAAGTGCCAAATCACACATGAATTTAAGAAAAGCAAAATTTTGGGGTGTTACAAACCTCCCCCCCTTAATAGAATCTCGTCCCCGAGATTCAGGGCTTACTAAAGGAATAGGTTTGGAAACTCTTTCTTCAAATCCTCTTCGCGCTCCCAAGTCGCTTCACTTTCTTCGTGGTTGCTCCACTGAACTCTACAGAAACGGGTTGACTTGTTTCTAGTTTCCCGATCCATTGTGTCTAGAATCCTCACGGGATGCTCCTTATAAGTCAAGTCCTCTTGCAACTCAATTGATTCTAACGGTGTCTGTTCCTCAGGAACTCGGAGACACTTCTTTAACTGGGACACATGGAATACATCATGTACTCCTGCCAACGACTGTGGCAACTCCAGCTGATAAGCAACTTCGCCTCTGCGGCTCAAAACCTTAAATGGTCCAACATAACGGGGTGCAAGTTTCCCTTTGGCATGGAACCTCTTAACTCCCCTGAGAGGCGTAACTCTGAGGTATACAAAGTCTTCTGGTTCAAAACTCAAATCTCGGCGACGATTGTCAGCATAACTCTTTTGTCGTGATTGGGCTACCTTCAACCTTTCCCTAATCATAGCGATCTGTTCTTCAGCTTCTTGAAGAATATCAGGTCCAAAGACACGGCGCTCGCCGGTCTCATTCCAATTCAATGGCGTCCGACAGGGTCGACCATACAGTGCCTCAAAAGGTGACATCTGTAAACTAGCCTGATAACTATTGTTGTAACTAAACTCGGCATACGGCAAACTCTTATCCCAAGAGGTAGCATAAGCCAATGCACAAGCTCTCAACATATCCTCCAGAATCTGGTTGACTCTTTCGGTCTGTCCATCCGTGCATGGATGATAAGGCATCAAGTTCAAACGGGCTCCCATGGCTTCATGCAACTTATTCCAGAATCTTGAGGTAAATTGGGTACCTCTGTCCGATACAATCCTCTTTGGCACTCCGTGTAAACAAACAATCCTGATCATGTACAACTCTGCTAATTTATCTCCCGAATAAGTGGTCTTCACGGGGATAAAATGGGCTACTTTAGTCAAGCGATCCACTATGTCGGGACCCCGAATTTGCAAATCCGGACCCTCTGTGTATTCAGCACTAGTCCAGGAACGCGCTAGTGCACACAGTCTTAACATCGGTAAATATCACAATCATACCAATTGATACCAATAAAGTACTTTATTTAAATAACCAAACTGGTTACTCGACCTTATGGCCAAGTTACAAAATGTATGCCTCGCAAGGCGAAACTTATTCAGAGAAAAATAATAGCAGCGGAAAATCAAATAAACTTCGTGGCGCCATCCAAGATACCACGAGGCAATCGACCGGCTCGCATCCCTAAGTAGACGGATCTTCTTGGAGTTCCTCCTCCAAAGTCAGTGCGATCTCCTCTTCAACTGATATTGTGTTGAGGCAAGGGTGAGTACTTGGTACTCGACAAGTCATGCACAGAATGCAAGCTAATATACTATATGCATGGCTTGGTACAAAGGAATAGCTCAAGGTATATTTGCAGAAATGGACTTTTGACAAGTAATAAAAGTAGATTCGAAGCAGTAGAAATAAGTAAAGCATAAATAACTTTTCAAGAAGTTTAATAAACATTTTTCCCATCCTAAACCATATTTCCATCATCTTCATTGTTAAACCAACCCAACTTTTCAAATCCAAGTTATTTTTAGAAAATCTAACCCTTGATCAGTAATTCCGAGCATTGTCCAAGATCAGTGGACTCGGCTATTCAAATAGATTCTACACTCTGCAGAGGTTATGCACTTTACCCACAAGATACAGTCAAACACCACAAAGGCGAGTTCAGTAACAAAGCCTTTGGAAGCCTCAAACAACACAGGTGGTCCTCTCAGGTTCGTGCTCTACACCATCCCTTCCCTTAGCCAAGGCGAAGTATGGGACCAACACACCGTTAGATGGGTACTGGCCACGGCCACGATACGCTCCCGCATAATCACACAAAAGGTGTAATCGACACCCGAGGCTCCACAAGTGAGTCCTTAGCGACTTAGTCAACTAGGGCCGTCCCATTCCAGCCATGTGGTTGCAAGTATGACCCAGTTCAAAGGCTTGCAAGGTTAAGTCCTTAGAGTGACCAGGCAAGACTACCCTAAAACCAAATCAACACTCCCAATGCCACAACTGCCCACCGGATTACTCTTGCCACATGCCCCGATAAAATCGTTTATCAAACCCAGTTGATTACCATGCACCACGTGCCATCAACATCACATGATACTTTTCCAAAACAGGTTCAATATATCATTAAGTCAATATTAGCATTTGATTATCCAAAATCATGTCATGAGCACGTGCGGTGTCTAAGCGTTATACTACAACGATCTAAACCCATGTTGGCAATTTAATAATGTCCAACTAGTAAACCACAACTAGGGTGACAAAGGGTCATGGCACATACTTAAGTAATCAAGGTGTCATATAGCAAATTGGTATTTATCTAACCCCCATTTTTAAACAAATTATCTTTCTAATTTAACTAGCATGCAATTTTTTAAATCAAAATAGATTTCTAAATAGTATAAACATGTCAAAGCACAACTTGCCTTCAAAAAGTACTTGCTCTTGGTCTTGAGTTGGATCTGAGTCAACACTTCTCCTCGAATCCTTCCTAAGACTTCAACGTCTACTCGTAAAGCGTGCAAATAGCAAATACACAAATGAACACTATGCAAAAAGATCCCAAAACTCCAAATAAAATCCATAAACAGAGAACATAATTTTCTGGATTTTTAGAAACTGGAATCACAAATTTGGAGTTAAAGCATAAAAGTTATGATTATTTAAAGTTTAAATAATCAATTAAATAATTTTACAGAGAAAACTTTAGTCCAAAAATTAAATAAAATTCATATTTAGGTAGATCTTAATTTTATACAAATTTAGAAATTTGAATCACTCAAATCGGAGTTGAAACAAAAGTTATAAGCGTTTGAAGTTTGAATCTAAATTTGAAATCATTATTCGAATTAATAAATCATTTTCTTTTCGGAAATTAATTATTGCGTCGGCATGGACACGTGGCAGCTCCTGATTGGCCTGGCTGGCGTCGGCGATCCATGGGCTCGGTCCACGCTCGGCTCGGGTCCACGGTGGACTCGGTCCACGGCTCACGTGACTGACATGTGGGCCCACTCGGGTGACGTCATCGCTGACGTCAGCGCTTGGCTGGGTTAGCCACTGACATGCGGGCCCTCTGACACGCGGGCCCCGCGTGTCAGCGTCACACGCACGCGCGCGTGGACGGCGCTGACCGCGTCGGTCCAACTTCCCGACACGTGGCGCAATCTCGTCCGTTGGTTTGAAAATCAACGGCGCGGATTGGATCCGGGTTTAACACGTTGAAACTACTCGATGCTCGTGGGCCGTTCGATCTAGATCGGACGGTCCAGATCTAATCCTATAATCGCACTGCTACGGCACGTGGCGATTGTGAACCGTTGGATCTTGATCCAACGGCCCAGATCTAATCGGGTTTGGAACACGTGAACTCACCTCAACCGTCCGATCTGGATCCGACGGTGCACAGAGCTCGCGAGGGCTGATGGCTTCGTGGTGGCGCACGGCTGCCGGAGTTGAAGACGACGACGAGCCCAACGGGCGTTCGGGTTGCTCGGCGAGATGAAGGGTCGCCGGGTGCGTCTCGTCGCGGTGAGTCCGGATCTGAGGTCAACGGCGAGGGGCCAGGCGGCGAGCAAGCAAAGACCGTGGCGGAGCGGCCAGCGCAACTACGGCGAGCTTCGCCGCGGCTAAACGGGCGCGACTTAGCCTCGGTGAAGTAGAGAAGGGAGGGCGCGGAATCACGGCGGTCTCGGTATGCCCCGGGCATTAAATAGCCTCGGCGTCCGTCTGCGTAAAACGGAAACCTAACTTGCTACGGCGGCGCGCGCGGCGGAGTTCAGCTCGGACTCGGTGAAGACGACGAAATCGTGGGCCGCCCACGTGGCACAACCAACGGCCATTTATCACGGCAAGACCGGTCCCGGTCCGACACGGCTTCGCCGTCTGGTTTCCGCGGATCTCACCGTTGGATCTTGATCCAACGGTTGGGATTGATTAGGGTTAGGAGTGGGTTCGGTCGAGTCAATCGCTCGGGTCGGACTCGAGTCCGACTTTCGATTGGTTGAACAAGATTTGACCCGAGTTGGATTTTCCAGCGAATTAATATTTAAAATAATTCCTAGTAATTCATTTAATTCATTAAAAATAGCAAATGACTCGTAAAAATTCGGAAAAATTCGAAAATACTTTGGATCATTTTGGACCCAAATAAAATATTTCCAACAAAATTTCATTTGCAAAATTAAATTCTTTAATTATTTCAAAATGGAATAAATTCAAATAAATTCCAAATAATTCCAAATAAATTCCAGAAAATTCCAAAAGTTCACCAAAGTGCCAAATCACACATGAATTTAAGGAAAGCAAAATTTTGGGGTGTTACAAACCTCCCCCCCTTAATAGAATCTCGTCCCCGAGATTCAGGGCTTACTAAAGGAATAGGTTTGGAAACTCTTTCTTCAAATCCTCTTCGCGCTCCCAAGTCGCTTCACTTTCTTCGTGGTTGCTCCACTGAACTCTCTGAAAGCGGGTTGACTTGTTTCTAGTTTCCGATCCATTGTGTCTAGAATCCTCACGGGATGCTCCTTATAAGTCAAGTCCTCTTGCAACTCAATTGATTCTAACGGTGTCTGCTCTCGGGAACTCGGAGACACTTCTTTAATCGGGACACATGGAATACATCATGTACTCCCGCCAACGATCAGCAACTCCGGTGATAAGCAACTTCGCCTCTGCGACTCAAAATCTTAAATGGTCCAACATAACTGGTGCAAGTTTCCCTTTGGCATGGAACCTCTTAACTCCCCGAGAGGCGTAACTCGAGGTATACAAAGTCTTACGGTTCAAAACTCAAATCTCGGCGACGATTGTCGGCATAACTCTTTAGTCGTGATTGGGCTACCTTCAACCTTTCCCTAATCATAGCGATCTTCACTACAGACTCTAGAAGAATATCAGGCCCAAAGACACGGCGCTCGCAGGTCTCATTCCAATTCAATGGCGTCCGATGTGGTCGACCATACAAAGGCCTCAAAAGGTGACATCTCGTAAACTAGCCTCGATAACTATTGTTGTAATCGAACTCGGCATACGGCAAACTCTTATCCCAAGAGGTAGCATAAGCCAATGCACAAGCTCTTAACATATCTTCCGTAATCTGGTTGACTCTTTCGGTCTGGTCCATCCGTCTGTGGATGATAAGTCATCTTGAAGTTCAAACGGGTCCCCGTGAGCTTCATGCAACTTATTCCAGATTCTTGAGGTAAATTGGGTACCTCTTTCCTATACAATCCTCTTTGGCACTCCGTGCAAGCAGACAATCCCGATCATGTACAACTCGCTAACTTATCTCCCGAGTAAGTGGTCTTCACGAGGATAAAATGGGCTACTTTAGTCAAGCGATCCACTATAACCCATATGGAGTCATAACCTCCTTGAGTCTTCTAAGAAGCCGGTAATAAAATCCATTCCGATTTCCTCCCACTTCCACTCAGGTATTTTCAGCGGCTGTAGTAATCCTGCTGGTCTCTGATGCATTGCCTTGATTCTCTGGCATACGTCGCACAATGCAACATGCTCGGCAACTTCACGTTTCATACTCGGCCACTGAATCTCTCCTTCAGATCTGATACATCTTGGCGCTTCAGGATGAATCGAGTACTTGGAGTCATGGGCTTCTTCCAAAATCGATCGCTTTAACTCCTCCTTGTCGTGCACACAAATCCGATCCTTCATCCATAACGTGCCTTGCTCATCCAATTTGAAGTCCTCTCGCCTTGCCTTCCTCCTTGATGGACTTAATCATGCGGATCTTGTCATCATCCTTCTGTCCTTCTCGGATCGATCCTCTAAAGTAGGCTTTACTTCCAATGCGGCCAAGAATCCGCTTAGGTACAACCTCAATCTTCATTTTCTGAAAATCCTTACATAACTCATCCCGACTTGTGGCTAGCAACGTACTCACGGTATGGCTTTTCCGACTCGAGCATCGGCTACTCGTTGGCCTTCCCGGATGGTAATGGATTCCAACATTATAGTCCTTGATTAACTCCAACCATCTCCTCTGCCTCATATTCAGATCATTTGGGTGAATATGTACTTAAGGCTCTTATGATCCGTATATACCTCACATCTGTTTCCAATCGATAGTGACGCCATATCTTCAAAGCATGCACTACGGCTAACTCTAAGTCATGTGTCGGATAATTTTCCTCATGCGGCCTCAAGCGCCTTGATGCATAAGCGGCGACCTTTCCATTCTGCATCGGCACACATCCAAGTCCTTGGCGCGATGCGTCACAATAAATATCGAAGCTTTGAGCAACATCGGTAGAACTAACACCGGTCTTGATGTCAATCGCTTCTTCAGCTCTGAAATCCTTCTCACATTCCGCGTCCATGCAAACTTCTTCTCCTTCTTCAGCAATTGCGTAAGGGGTTTATAATCGTTGAAAAGCCTTCGATGAAAGCGGCGGTAGTATCCTGCCATTCCAAGGAAACTCCGAATCTGGGTCACCGTCTTTGGTTGTTCCCAATGTAACACCGCTTCTACTTTGCTTGGATCCACGGCGACTCCTTTCATGCGGTCATTACATGTCCAAGAAACTCCACTTTGTCCTTCAAATAGTCACACTTGCTTAACTTGGCGAAAAGTTGCTGTTCCATCAGCTTTTCCAAAACTCGCCTCTAGTGTTAGGCATGTTCATCCTCCTGCCTTGGAGTAGACCAGATATCGTCTATGAACACGACGACAAACTTGTCCAAATATTCCATGAACACCTTATTCATCATATTCATGAAATAAGTGGCGCATTAAATCGGCCCAAAGGACATAATCAGAACTCGTAATGTCCATATCTTGACGAGAATGCGATCTTCGGAATATCTTACGATCGGATCTTCAATCGATGGTATCCCGATCTCGTATCAATCTTGGAGAAAACTCCGGCTCCTCTTAACTGATCAAACAAATCATCAATCCTGGGTAGCGGATACTTATTCTTCACGGTGACTTCATTGAGTGCACGGTAGTCAATGCACATCCTGAAACTCCCGTCCTTCTTCTTGACAAACAAAACTCGTGCTCCCCACGGCGACTAACTTGGTCGATAAATCCTTTATCCATTAACTCTTCCATTTGTTTCTTCATCTCTACCAACTCCTCATTAGACATCCGATAGGGTCTCTTTGCTATCGGTCTTTGTACTGTACAAGCTCTATCACAAACTCTATGTCCCCTCGCGGCATGCAGGTAGATCCTCGGGAAAAACGTCTGGGTACTCATTTACTACCGACATCCTCTATGCTGATTGCCTTGGTGCATTAACCATCAACTGTCCATCTCTAACCGCAGCTGGCTTGAAATTCCACTTTCTTCCCACACGGGCTCTCAATCGAGATAGTCCTTCGTCCACAATCCAATACAGACCTTGTGCTTGGATAACCAATCCATTCCCAATATGACGTCTAAGGTCCGGGTCTCCAAAATTATAAGGTTTGCTAGGAATTCTATTCCATCTATTAGTATTCTCACCCGGAACATCCTACTTCCGCTCGGAGTTCGGAACCAGGGTTTGAACTAAAAGCATGCACTTAAGTCTTGCAATCCTTAAATCATTTCTAGTAGCAAAGCCTTGCATAAACAAACGAATGCGAAGCTCCAGAGTCAAACAAAACTTTGCAGGTGCTTGAGTTAACAAGTAACTTACCCAAGACGACGTCCAGTAGCATTTTGCAAAGGCATCTGCGGTGACATGGTTGACTCGGCCTCTCACCACGATGCAGGGTGTGGCTCCTGTCTTTGGCGCCCTAGCTGAGGTGGTTCCTAGGTTGAAGCGAATCGGGTCGCTCTGCTGTCTTCTTCGGACAACTGTTGGCAAAGTGTCACGGCTCGTTGCGATTGTAGCGGCGTCTCACTGTTCCTTCTTGTTGCCGGGGTAGCGTTTCTAGCGGGGGTGGGGTTTGGTAGTTACGATTGGCAGGTCTTGGTGCTGGGGATGGTGTCCTTGTTGCATTCTCGTGGTTGGAATCAAGAATTGATTTGGTGCAACTCTCAAGCGCTGCTGCGTTCCTCGACGCGATCCTTCATTGCATCCTCGCGCTTCTGTTCTCATCCAGCTTCCTTGGCGCTTGTCCTCAAGAATAAGCGCCTTATTCACCAACTCTTGGAAATCTGGAAAGGTGTGGGTGATCAACCCTACTTGCAATCTGAGTTAAGTCCCTTCATAAAACGAGGTATCTGGATTTATCTGTCGCTACATCCTCGGTGCGTAGCGTGCTAGTCGTGGTGAACTTGTTCGTAGTCGACCACGGGTGATTACCTTGCTTCAAAGGCTCAACTCCTCCTTCTTAAGGTCCATGATTCCTTCAGACACGTGATACTGTCGGAATGCACCGTGAACTCTTCCCAAGTGATATCTTGAGGGTTCTCTCAAGGTGGCAAGTTCTCCCACCATTCGTAATGTTCCTTCCAACCGATGAGAAGCGTAAAGTACCTTCTCATTCCCTATGCATTGAGCTATGTGTAGCTTCCTCTCGATTGATCTTAACCAATCATCGGCCTCCAATGGATTGGCATTTCCAGAGAAAGTGGGTGGGTGAGTCCTCATGAACTCTGACAGCCTTTGTATTCTCAAGCGTGGTCACTGATTAACTTGATTAGCAAAGGCCTGAGCGATGACGTGCTGCATTTGTTGCATCATAGCATGCATCAATCGAGTGCAGGCAGCAAGAAACGCTCCAAAATTCTGCACATCCAGTGGTGGTGCTGGTGCTCCATCATTGGGGTTTTCTGCTGGGCGAGATCCACTCCCATTGCTTCCAAAGTTTCCACGGGTGTTCACCATCTATCGATTTGCTCTAGGTTTAGAGATGAGAGGGAAACAAGAATAGACAAGTAATATGGAACTTATGCGGGGCGAAAGGTGTAGCCTTAAGGTCCAACTTTATTATTAGTAACTTGGTATGGCTGCTTACAATGCCTAAGGGCCTTGCAACACATACTGCACACTCAGCAAACAAAGCAAATCCAAATCGAACTAACTCTGGAGTCTAACGCCTAAAGGGTGACTCTTTATTCTATGACTCGACTCGGCGAAGGAGTCTCACTATAGAACCTATGCTCACTCATCAAGAAAACCTCCATCTGTCACAAGAGTGCTTTACGTAAGAATTCGGAATTTTTAAATTGTGACAAGGTAAGGGAAAATTTCAGCAAGAGACAAGAAAAGAGAGAAGGGGATAAGTCGAGATGTCATTTCTTGTCTTCACAAATTTTTAGCTTTAGAAAATAGGTTTTATCCTCACTACGACCATTCTAGCTAGGGTTGAGCTCTACAAATAAGTATGGCTCGATACCACCTCTGCCGGGACCCCGAATTTGCAAATCCGACCCTCTGTGTATTCAGCACTAGTCCAGAACGCAGCTTAGTGCACACAAGTCTTAACATCGGTAAATATCACAATCATACCAATTGATACCAATAAAGTACTTTATTTAAATAACCAAACTGGTTACTCGACCTTATGGCCAAGTTACAAAATGTATGCCTCGCAAGGCGAAACTTATTCAGAGAAAAATAATAGCAGCGGAAAATCAAATAAACTTCGTGGCGCCATCCAAGATACCACAGGCAATGGTCGGGCTCGCATCCCTAAGTAGACGGATCTTCTTGAGTTCCTCCTCCAAAGGGTGCAGTCTCCTCTTCAAGCGATATTGTGTTGAGGCAAGGGTGAGTACTTGGTACTCAAGAAGTCATGCAATGTAATGCAAGCTAATATACTATATGCATGGCTTGGTACAAAGGAATAGCTCAAGGTATATTTGTAGTAAACAGCTTTTGACAAGTAATAAAAGTAGATTCGAAAGCAGTAGAAATAAGTAAAGCATAAATAACTTTTCAAGAAGTTTAATAAACATTTTTCCCATCCTAAACCATATTTCCATCATCTTCATTGTTAAACCAACCCAACTTTTCAAATCCAAGTTATTTTTAGAAAATCTAACCCTTGACTGTAATTCCCGAGCATTGTCCAAGCAGTGGACTCGGCTATTCAAATAGATTCTACACTCTGCAGAGGTTATGCACTTTACCCACAAGATACAGTCAAACACCACAAAGGCGAGTTCAGTAACAAAGCCTTTCTAAGCCTCAAACAACACAGTGGTCCTCTCCGGTTCGTGCTCTACACCATCCCTTCCCTTAGCCAAGGCGAAGTATGGGACCAACACACCGTTAGATGGGTACTGGCCACGCCACGATACGCTCCCCCGCATAATCACACAAAAGGTGTAATCGACACCACGAGGCTCCACAAGTGAGTCCTTAGCGACTTAGTCAACTAGGGCCGTCCCATTCCACCCATGTGGTTGCAAGTATGACCCAGTTCAAAGGCTTGCAAGGTTAAGTCCTTAGAGTGACCAGGGCAAGACTACCGAAAAACCAAATCAACACTCCCAATGCCACAACCGCCCACCGGATTACTCTTGCCACATGCCCCGATAAAATCGTTTATCAAACCCCGCTTGATTACCATGCACCACGTGCCATCAACATCACATGATACTTTTCCAAAACAGGTTCAATATATCATTAAGTCAATATTAGCATTTGATTATCCAAAATCATGTCATGAGCACGAAAGTGTGCTCCTAAGCAAAGATACTACAACGATCTAAACCCATGTTGGCAATTTAATAATGTCCAACTAGTAAACCACAACTAGGGTGACAAAGGGTCATGGCACATACTTAAGTAATCAAGGTGTCATATAGCAAATTGGTATTTATCTAACCCCCATGTTTAAACAAAGTATCTTTCTAATTGAACTAGCATGCAATAGTTTAAATCAAAATAGATTTCAAATAGGATCAACATGGTCAAAGCACAACTTGCCTTCAAAAGTACTTGCTCTTGGTCTTGAGTTGGATCCTGAGTCAACACTTCTCCCTCGAATCCTTCCGCACTTCAACGCTCTACTCGTAAAGCGTGCAAATAGCAAATACACAAATGAACACTATGCAAAAAAGATCCCAAAACTCCAAATAAAATCCATAAACAGAGAACATAATTTTCTGGATTTTTAGAAACTGGAATCACAAATTTGGAGTTAAAGCATAAAAGTTATGATTATTTAAAGTTTAAATAATCAATTAAATAATTTTACAGAGAAAAACTTTAGTCCAAAAATTAAATAAAATTCATATTTAGGTAGATCTTAATTTTATACAAATTTAGAAATTTGAATCACTCAAATCGGAGTTGAAGCATAAAAGTTATAAGCGTTTGAAGTTTGAATCTAAATTTGAAATCATTATTCGAATTAATAAATCATTTTCTTTTCGGAAATTAATTATTGCGTCAGCATGGACACGCGTGGCAGCTCCTGATTGGCCTTGGCGTCGGCCCGGTCCATGGGCTCGGTCCACGCTCGGCTCGGTCCACGGTGGACTCGGTCCACGGCTCACGTGGATCGACATGTGGGCCCACTCGGGTGACGTCATCGGCCGACGTCGGCGCTTGGTCAAGGTTAGCCAGCGACATGCGGGCCCTCGACACGCGGGCCGCGTGTCGGCGTCTACGCCAGCCAGCGTGGGACGCGGCCCGACCGCGTCGGTCCAACTTCCCGACACGTGGCGCAATCTCGTCCGTTGGTTTGAAAATCAGCAGCGCGGATTGAATCCGGGTTTAACACGTTGAAACTACTCGATGCTCGTGGGCCGCTCGATCTAGATCGGACGGTCCAGATCTAATCCTATAATCGCCTTTGCTACGACGCGTGGCGACAGGGAACCGCTGGATCTTGATCCAACGGCCCCGAATCTAATCGGGTTTGGAACACGTGAACTCACCTCAACCGTCCGATCTCGATCCGGCGGTGTACTGAGCTTCGCGAGGGCCGATGGCCGTGGTGGCGCCTGGCTGCCGGAGTTGAAGACGACGACGAGCCCAACGGCGTTCCGGGGTTGCTCCGGCGAGATGAAGGGTCCCTTCGGGTGCGTCTCGTCGCGGTGAGTCCGGATCTGAGGTCAACGGCGGCAGGGGACGGCGGACGGCGGCGGAACGAAGCAAAGACCGTGGCGGAGCAAATACAAGAATTCACGGCGCGAAGCTCGCCGCTAAACGGCGGCGACTTAGCCTCGGTGAAGTAGAGAAGGGAGGGCGCGGAATCACGGCGGTCCTCGGGGTATGCCCCGGGCATTAAATAGCCTCGGCGTCCGTGCAGAAAACGGAAACCTAACTTGCTACGACGGCGGGCGCGGCGGCGGAGTTCAGCTCGGACTCGGTGAAGACGACGAAATCGTGGCCGTCCACGTGGCACAACCAACGGCCACGATCGCGCGGCGCGACCGGTCCGTCCGGACCGCGGCTCGGGTGGTTTCGGGCGGATCTCGGCCGTTGGATCTTGATCCAACGGTTGGGATTGATTAGGGTTAGAGTGGGTTCGGTCGAGTCAAGCGGCTCGGGTCGGACTCGAGTCCGACTTCGATCGGTTGAACGATTACTTGACCGAGTTGGATTTTCCAGTAATTAATATTTAAAATAATTCCTAGTAATTCATTTAATTCATTAAAAATAGCAAATGACTCAGAAAAATTCCAGAAAAATTCTGGAAAATACTTTGGATCATTTTGGACCCAAATAAAATATTTCCAACAAAATTTCATTTGCAAAATTAAATTCTTTAATTATTTCAAAATGGAATAAATTCAAATAAATTCCAAATAATTCCAAATAAATTCCAGAAAATTCCAAAAATTCACCAAAGTGCCAAATCACACATGAATTTAAGGAAAGCAAAATTTTGGGGTGTTACACACTATAACCCATATGGAGTCATAACCTCCTTGAGTCTTCGGCAAACCGGTAATGAAATCCATTCCGATTTCCTCCCACTTCCACTCGGTATTTTCAGTAATTGTAGCAATCCTGTGGTCTCACGATGCATTGCCTTGACTCTCTCGGCATACGTCGCACAATGCAACATGCCTCGGCAACTTCACGTTTCATACTCGGCCACGAGAATCTCTCCTTCAGATCCCGATACATCTTGGCGCTTCCAGGATGAATCGAGTACTTGAGTCATGGGCTTCTTCCAAAATCGATCGCTTTAACTCCTCCTTGTCGTGCACACAAATCCGATCCTTCATCCATAACGTGCCTTGCCCATCCAATTTGAAGTCCTCTGCCTTGCCTTCCTCCTTGATGGACTTAATCCTGCCGGATCTTGTCATCATCCTTCCGTCCTTCTCGGATCGATCCTCTAAAGTAGGCTTTACTTCCAATGCGCCAAGAATCCGCTAGGTACAACCTCAATCTTCATTTTCGAAAATCCTTACATAACTCATCCTCGACTTGTGGCTAGCAACGTACTCACGGTATGGCTTTTCCGACTCAGAGCATCGGCTACTACGTTGGCCTTCCCGGATGGTAATGGATTCCAACATTATAGTCCTTGATTAACTCCAACCATCTCCTCTCGCCTCATATTCAGATCTCGATCGGGTGAATATGTACTTAAGGCTCTTATGATCCGTATATACCTCACATCTGCTTCCAATCGAGATAGTGACGCCATATCTTCAAAGCATGCACTACGGCGGCTAACTCTAAGTCATGTGTCGGATAATTTTCCTCATGCGGCCTCAATCGCCTTGATGCATAAGCGGCGACCTTTCCATTCTCATCGACACACATCCAAGTCCTTGGCGCGATGCGTCACAATAAATATCGAAGCTTTGAGCAACATCCTGTAGAACTAACACCGTGCTGATGTCAATCGCTTCTTCACCTCTGAAATCCTTTCTCACATTCAAGCGTCCATGCAAACTTCTTCTCCTTCTTCAGCAATTGCGTAAGGGGTTTCGCAATCGTCGAAAAGCCTTCGATGAAACGGCGGTAGTATCCTCGCCATTCCAAGGAAACTCCGAATCTGGTCACCGTCTTTGGTTGTTCCCAATGTAACACCTTCTACTTTGCTTGGATCCACGGCGACTCCTTCATGCGGTCATTACATGTCCAAGAAACTCCACTTTGTCCTTCCAAAAGTCACACTTGAACTTGGCGAAAAGTTGCTGTTCCTCGACTTTTCCAAAACTCGCCTCAAGTGTTCGGCATGTTCATCCTCTGCCTTGGAGTAGACCAGGATATCGTCTATGAACACGACGACAAACTTGTCCAAATATTCCATGAACACCTTATTCATCATATTCATGAAATAAGCCGCGCATTCGTCAGCCCAAAGGACATAATCAGAAGCTTCGTAATGTCCATATCTTGACGAGAATGCGATCTTCGAATATCTTCCTCGATCGGATCTTCAATCGATGGTATCCCGATCTCAGATCAATCTTGGAGAAAACTCCGGCTCCTCTTAACTGATCAAACAAATCATCAATCCTGGGTAGCGGATACTTATTCTTCACGGTGACTTCATTGAGTGCACGGTAGTCAATGCACATCCTGAAACTCCCGTCCTTCTTCTTGACAAACAAAACTGGTGCTCCCAAAGGCGCATTTAACTTGGTCTGATAAATCCTTTATCCATTAACTCTTCCAAATTGTTTCTTCATCTCTACCAACTCCTCGGTAGACATCCGATAGGGTCTCTTTGCTATCGGTGTCGTGCAGGTACAAGCTCTATCACAAACTCTATGTCCCTGTCTGGCGGCATACCCGGTAGATCCTCGGGAAAAACGTCTGGGTACTCATTTACTACCGGGACATCCTCTATGCTGATTGCCTTGGTACTGTTAACCATCAACTGTCCATCTCTAACCGCAGTGGCTTGAAATTCCACTTTCTTCCCACACGGGCTCTCAACTGAGATAGTCCTTCGTCCACAATCCAATACAGCCTTGTGCTTGGATAACCAATCCATTCCCAAAGATAACATCTAAGGTCCGGGTCTCCAAAATTATAAGGTTTGCTAGGAACTCTATTCCATCTATTAGTATTCTCACCCGGAACATCCTACTCGCTCGGAGTTCGGAACCGTGGGTTTGAACTAAAAGCATGCACTTAAGTCTTGCAATCCTTAAATCATTTCTAGTAGCAAAGCCTTGCGAAACAAACGAATGCTAAGCTCCAGAGTCAAACAAAATCATTGCAGGTGTACTGAGTTAACAAGTAACTTACCCAAAGACGACGTCCGTAGCATTTTGCAAAGGCATCCGCGGTGACATGGTTGACTCGGCCTCTCACCACGTGCAGGGTGTGGCTCTCGTGTCTTTGGCGTCCTAGCTGGGTGGTTCCTAGGTTGAAGCGAATCGGGTCGCTCTGCTGTCTTCTTTGGACAAGCTGTTGGCAAAGTGTCCTGGCTCGTTGCGCTTGTAACAGCGTCTCACTGTTCCTTCTTGTTTGCCTGGGGTAGTGTTTCTAGCGAAGTGGGGTCCGTAGTTCGATTGGCAGGTCTTGGTGCGGGATGGTGTCCTTGTTGCATTCTGTGGTTGGAATCCCGAAGAATTGATTTGGTGCAACTCTCAAAGCGTTTATTGCGTTCCACTGGCGTGATCCTTGCCGTTGCATCCTGCGCTCTGTTCTCATCCAGTTCCTTGCGCTTTGTCCTCAAGAATAAGCGCCTTATTCACCAACTCTTGGAAATCTGGAAAGGTGTGGGTGATCAACCCTACTTGCAATCCCGAGTTAAGTCCCTTCATAAAGCGAGGCTGCCTGGATTTATCTCGTCGCTACATCCTCAGTGCGTAGCGTGCTAGCTGTGTGAACTTGTTCAGTAGTCGGCCACCGGGTGATTACCTTGCTTGATGCTCGAACTCCTCCTTCTTAAGGTCCATGATTCCTTCGTGCACGTGATACTTGTCGGAATGCTTTGTGAACTCTTCCCAAGTGATATCTTGAGGGTTCTCTCTGCGTGGCATGTGGTTCTCCCACCATTCGTAATTGTTCCTTCCAACCGATGAGAAGCGTAAAGTACCTTCTCATTCCCTATGCATTGAGCTATATGTAGCTTCCTCTCGATTGATCTTAACCAATCATCGGCCTCCAATGGATTGGCATTTCCGGAGAAAGTGGGTGGGTGAGTCCTCATGAACTCTGACAGCCTTGTATTCTCAAGTGGTCCCGATTAACTTGATTGGCGTGGCCTGAGCAAAGGACGTGCTGCATTTGTTGCATCATAGCATGCATCAATCGAGTCTCGAGCGACAAGAAATGCTCCAAAATTCTGCATATCATCTGGCGGTCGGTGCTCTATCATTGGGGTTTTCACTGGCGAGATCCACTCCCATTGCTTCCAAAGTTTCCACGGGTGTTCACCATCTGTTGATTTGCTCTAGGTTTAGAGATGAGAGGGAAACAAGAATAGACAAGTAATATGGAACTTATGCGGGGCGAAAGGGGTAACTTTAAGGTCCAACTTTATTATTAATAACTTGGTATGGCTGCTTACAATGCCTAAGGGCCTTGCAACACATAATGCACACTCGACAAACAAAGCAAATCCAAATCGAACTAACTCGAGTCTAACGCCTAAAGGGTGACTCTTTATTCTATGACGCGACTCGGCGAAGGAGTCTCACTATAGAACCTATGCTCACTCATCGAAAACCTCCACGGCCTGGTACGGGTGCCGTGGCATAGGCGCCGAAACGATCGCCATGTCCAAAGCAGCCTATGTCCTCTCGTGGTAGTCGAAGAAGCGATGTCCTCATCGAGATCCGACTCCTCTGGATCGGCTCCTGTAGCTCGAAAATCGGCTCGGGTGCAGTCCGTACAAAGTCATCTCCAACTCGTCAATCCTTCGTAGAAGATGTGCCACATACTCTTGAGCTTCCCGCCATCTGTTCTTTTCTGTCGTGATCTCCTTGCGGGCCTTCTGTAGCTCCTTGCTTGTATTATCCAAGATATCCTCCTGGCGACGACAAATCGTGCCAATCGTGGTAACCGTGGCATCCTCATCCCGAATCTCCTTCGGGTCAAGAAGGTTATCGCTGCGCGGATGATAACGAACACCGTGCTTTCCAACTCTCTGGCGTAGATATCGTAATGTGCCGCATTGCTCGTCGTGAAACTTCTTGGATACCCATCTGCATTGTAGACCTTCTAGCGGTCACGGTGTATCGAGCGATTGCCTGGGCCCCTCTTCCTGGCAGTACCTCAATCCTCACGCCACAAGCCTTGATCAATCCTCGCTTGCCTGATCACTTCCACTTGGTATTGGGGCTTCTCAAAATCTCCGAGTTTGTAGCATGTGCCAAAGCTCTGCAGGCGTGACCAACTCCCAGATCAACGTAGTTGAACTCTTCCTCCATCTGTCACAAGCGTGATTTTCGTAAGAACTCGGAATTTTTCAATCGTGACGAGGTAAGGGAAAATTTCAGCAGGAGACAAGAAAAGAGTGAAGGGGATAAGTCAAGATGTCATTTCTTATCTTCACAAATTTTTAGCTTTACAAAATAGGTTTTATCCTCACTATGACCATTCTAACTTAGGGTTGAGCCTACAAATAAGTATGGCTCGATACTCACCTCTGCCGGGACCCGAATTTGCAAATCCGACCCTCTGTGTATTCAGCACTAGTCCAGGAACGCCGCTTAGTGCACACAGCCTTAACATCGGTAAATATCACAATCATACCAATTGATACCAATAAAGTACTTTATTTAAATAACCAAACTGGTTACTCGACCTTATGGCCAAGTTACAAAATGTATGCCTTGCAAGGCGAAACTTATTAAAAGAGAAATAATAGCAGCGGAAAATCAAATAAACTGTGGCGCCATCCAAGATACCACAGGCAACCGATCGGGCTCGCATCCCTAAGTAGACGGATCTTCTTGGAGTTCCTCCTCCAAAGTCGGTGCGCCTCTTCAACCGATATTGTGTTGAGGCAAGGGTGAGTACTTGGTACTCAGCAAGTCATGCACAGAATGCAAGCTAATATACTATATGCATGGCTTGGTACAAAGGAATAGCTCAAGGTATATTTGCGATGCTTGACTTTTGACAAGTAATAAAAGTAGATTCGAAAGCAGTAGAAATAAGTAAAGCATAAATAACTTTTCAAGAAGTTTAATAAACATTTTTCCCATCCTAAACCATATTTCCATCATCTTCATTGTTAAACCAACCCAACTTTTCAAATCCAAGTTATTTTTAGAAAATCTAACCCTTGACTGTAATTCCCGAGCATTGTCCAAAGATCTGTGGACTCGGCTATTCAAATAGATTCTACACTCTGCAGAGGTTATGCACTTTACCCACAAGATACAGTCAAACACCACAAAGGCGAGTTCCCGTAACAAAGCCTTTCGGAAGCCTCAAACAACACAGGTGGTCCTCTCCGGTTCGTGCTCTACACCATCCCTTCCCTTAGCCAAGGCGAAGTATGGGACCAACACACCGTTAGATGGGTACTGGCCACGACCACGATACGCTCCCAGCACAATCACACAAAAGGTGTAATCGACACCCTGAGGCTCCACAAGTGAGTCCTTAGCGACTTAGTCAACTAGGGCCGTCCCATTCCAAACCATGTGGTTGCAAGTATGACCCAGTTCAAAGGCTTGCAAGGTTAAGTCCTTAGAGTGACCAGGGCAAGACTACCCGAAAAACCAAATCAACACTCCCAATGCCACAATCGCCCACCTGATTACTCTTGCCACATGCCCCTGGCCGAAATCGTTTATCAAACCCAGCTTGATTACCATGCACCACGTGCCAACATCACATGATACTTTTCCAAAACAGGTTCAATATATCATTAAGTCCATATTATCATTTGATTGTCCAAAATCATGTCATGAGCACGTAGTGTGTCTAAGCGACATACTACAACGATCTAAACCCATGTTGGCAATTTAATAATGTCCAACTAGTAAAACCACAACTAGGGTGACAAAAGGTCATGGCACATACTTAAGTAATCAAGGTGTCATATAGCAAATTGGTATTTATCTAACCCCATGTTTAAACAAAGTATCTTTCTAATTAAACTAGCATGCAATAGTTTAAATCAAAATAGATTTGAAATAGGATCAACATGGTCAAAGCACAACTTGCCTTCAAAAAGTACTTGCTCTTGGTCTTGAGTTGGATCCTGAGTCAACACTTCTCCTCGAATCCTTCCTAAGACTTCAACGTCTACTCGTAAAGCGTGCAAATAGCAAATACACAAATGAACACTATGCAAAAAGATCCCAAAACTCCAAATAAAATCCATAAACAGAGAGAACATAATTTTCCTGGATTTTTAGAAAGCTGGAATCGCCAAATTTGGAGTTAAAAGCATAAAAGTTATGATTATTTAAAGTTTAAATAATCAATTAAATAATTTTACAGAGAAAAACTTTAGTCCAAAAATTAAATAAAATCCATATTTAGGTAGATCTTAATTTTCTACAAATTTAGACATTTGAATCACTCAACTCGGGGTTGAAACGCCAAAGTTATAAGCGTTTGGAGTTTGAATCTAAATGTGAAATCATGATTCGAAGTAATAAATCATTTTCTTTTCGGAAATTAATTATTGCGTCAAAGCATGGACACGTGGCAGCTCCTGATTGGCCTGCTGAAGTCAGCCGGTCCATTGGCGTGGTCCACGCTCGGCTCGGGTCCACGGTGGACTCGGTCCACGGCTCCCGTGACTGACATGTGGGCCCACTCGGGTGACGTCATCGCTGACGTCAGCGCTTGGCTGGGTTAGCCACTGACATGCGGGCCCTCTGACACGCGGGCCCGCGTGTCGGCGTTACACGCCTGCCTGCTGGGCGGCGCCGACCGCGTCGGTCCAACTTCCCGACACGTGGCGCAATCTCGTCCGTTGGTTTGAAAATCAACGGCGCGGATTGGATCCGGGTTTAACACGTTGAAACTACTCGATGCTCGTGGGCCGTTCGATCTAGATCGGACGGTCCAGATCTAATCCTATAATCGCACTGCTACGGCACGTGGCGATTGTGAACCGTTGGATCTTGATCCAACGGCCCAGATCTAATCGGGTTTGGAACACGTGAACTCACCTCAACCGTCCGATCTGGATCCGACGGTGTACAGAGCTCGCGAGGGCTGATGGCTTCGTGGTGGCGCACGGCTGCCGGAGTTGAAGACGACGACGAGCCCAACGGCGTTCCGGGGTTGCTCCGGCGAGATGAAGGGTCCCTTCTGCGCGCTCTCGTCGCGGTGAGTCCGGACCGAGGTCAACGGCGGCAGGGACGGCGGACGGGCGGCGAACGGCAAAGATTGCGGAGCAATACAAGCTTACTACGGCGAGCTCGCGACGGCTAAACGGCGGCGACTTAGCCTCGGTGAAGTAGAGAAGGGAGGGCGCGGAATCACGGCGGTCCTCGGGTATGCCGGGCATTAAATAAGCCTCGGCGTCCGTGCGTAAAACGGAAACCTAACTTGCTACTGGCGGCGCGCGCGGCGAGTCCAGCTCGGACTCGGTGAAGACGACGTAAATCGTGGCCGCCCACGTGGCACAACCAACGGCCACGGTTATCGCGCGGGCGCGACGGTCCTGGCCCTGACACGTGCTCAGGTCGGCTCGGGCGGATCTCACTAGTTGGATCTTGATCCAACGGTTGGGATTGATTAGGGTTAGGAGTGGGTTCGGTCGAGTCAATCGGCTCGGTCGGACTCGAGTCCGACTTCGGTCGGTTGAACGAGACTTGACCCGAGTTGGATTTTCCAGCCAATTAATATTTAAAATAATTCCTAGTAATTCATTTAATTCATTAAGAATAGCAAATGACTCGTAAAAATTCCGTAAAAATTCTGGAAAATACTTTGGATCATTTTGGACCCAAATAAAATATTTCCAACAAAATTTCATTTGCAAAATTAAATTCTTTAATTATTTCAAAATGGAATAAATTCAAATAAATTCCAAATAATTCCAAATAAATTCCAGAAAATTCCAAAAATTCACCAAAGTGCCAAATCACACATGAATTTAAGGAAAGCAAAATTTTGGGGTGTTACAAATTGGCATCATGAGCATCGATTCTGCTTATCATCGCCAAAGATATCTGACCCAGTTGTTCCGCCATGCCTTCCAGTTTGACTTCGCCTGGAAGGAAACGTAGCGGGTGGCCGACCCGTCACGGAGGCGAAAATGGCAACTCCCCACGGCCCCACCATCCGCGAGGCCACGGAGAGTGTAGAAGTACCGGAAGAGAGGAAGATTGGGCATTACCCCTACGAACATTTCGTAGAGGTGTGAGAAGATAGCGAGGGTGAGGACAAAGTTGGGAGTGAGGTGAAGGTGGCTGATTTCGTAGAAGTGGAGGACAGTGAAGAAGAATTCGGAGAAGGGCGGCACCAGGGCGGCCAGCAATCCCTGGACAAAGACGACGATCTCCCAGGGTTTGCACCGCGGTGCGAGGGTTCCATGGCGGAGTTGGAGGGAACCCTCTGCCGCGATCCTGGAGCTTGCCGCCGCCCTCGCCCTGTCGACTGACGAAGATGGGAAGGATTGCGCCATTGGAGCAAGACCAAGGGTTTTTGATGGGGGAGTTGAAAGCGCAAACATCAACGTGCGCAGGAGCAAGAAAGAACGTGAAACCGCTGGTCATGGAGTCGCGTACATATAGGCCCCTCACACGGGCGATTAGCCGATGTGGCAGTCTGGCCAGCATACGGGCGTTCAGGGCCCACTCGTGGGGCGACCGGCCCACGTGGTACCCTGGCGAGTAGGCGGGTATTCAGGTCCCACTCGCGGGCGATCGGCCCACATGGCAGCCTGGCAAGTAGGCGGGTGTTCAGGACCCACTCGCTGGGCGACCGGCCCACATGGCACCCTAGCGAGCAGGCGGGTCTTCAGGTCCCACTTGCGGGCGACCAGCCCTCGTGGCACCCTGGTGAGCAGGCAGTGTGGCGGGCGTTCAGGCACTAGTCACCATTTTTTCATATGCATATTTTCCAGCGTGTTGTCATCTCACCCTTCTCAGCCTTTTGGCATATCACCATTGCCAGCCTTTTGTCACATCAGCATTTGGAGCTTTATTTCATTGTTCTTTATTTTTAAAACGTTCAGTTGTCTTATCATCTTTTTCAGCCTTTTGTCATATCATCATATTCAGCTTTGTGGCATATCATCTATCATACGAAAGGAAGCAAGGTTCAATGCATGTTGTTGGTGAATATGGTAGTGTATACATGAAATAAAAAATATGCGCCATGCAACCGCAAAAAATGAGTTTGAGTAGCTTGGTGGGCATAACATAAAGCTTCATTATAGTACAAACTGCATTACATTAAAACACATAACACATAACAGCATTAGAACTTTCCCGAATCATCACTATCGATGTCAACATCCTCATCTTCGAAAAACTGCCAACGGTCACATTTGCCGTCATCATCGCTATGGTATTCAGACGGAATAACCAAATTAGGGTCTACAGCTTCCTCGTTTTTTGTTACGGCGCGCTGAAGGAACCTTTCGTAAGCTTTAGGGTCATCTTCTTATTCAGGCTGTTCTCCGTCTGATTGCGGTAATTCACGTAACATTAGCCTATTCATTTCCTGCCCGAGGTCCATCACTTGCTCTAACTTGGGCAGCGTCCTCTCCGGTACTGTAGTAGTAGAATGCTCCCTTGATGTATGCAGGCGGTCTGCCCACTGAAGATATTGGCATCCGGTAGACTACACGGCAGTGTGAGCATGATTATGTAAAACTCGAGCAAGAGGATAATCGTCGAAACATGAAGATATCGAAATACATTTATACTTACAGAGAAATTAGGGCATCTATAAAACGCCCGTCCGTTATCTGCCGAAGTCGTGGAGTACTAGGTTTGAACTGCCACATGGCAGTTAGGGCAAAGAACCCGCCATGCATTGCCAACCGCAGAGCTCGACACGTGAGACATGGCTGTGACAGGAGCGACGAATGTCGAAGAGGTTACGAGCAAGACGAGGAATACGATATAAAATGTTGGATGGCTCAGTGAGGATATGTATGCTCAACGTTTTCTCTTGAGGTTGTGGATCCCCTCGCGTTGTCAATTTATAGTGAGAAAAGAATGCATCTGAGAACATCCATGCCGAGAAGAATGCGGCTGGTGGTGCGAGACATGGCTTTTTCTTTCGGCGCTTCGATTAGACTCGATAGGACGGGATTCATCCAGCTGGTGGTGCGAGGGAATCGACCCCCCTCGGTAGACTCCCGCCACCTGTGCTGCTCCCCCCCCCTCGGCAGACTCCATCCCACCACCTGTACCAGGCCCCTTTGTTTGCTACACTCCCTCCCACCACCTACGCAGGCCCCCTCTGTTTCTGCGGCATTGGATTCCGACATGAATTGACTTGACGGGAAGCATCACTTGCCGGTGCTGTTTGACCCACCAAAAGCAGTCGGAAGCGCGCAGGCGAGCTTTGGGATGGAATCGGCTGGCAGAGGCGTAGCAACTGACCATAATAAAATAGCACAAGACACCTTTCGTTGTGTGTAAATTCGGCTAGTGCAAAAGCACTAAGTATAATAGCCGTCTGCAAAGATGACAATTTAGGCCTATTCGAGAGGCCGTAAAATATCACAGTTGAGTCTATTTTTCCGGAATAATGCAGTTAATTTGCTCTTTGGTATACGGACTGCCACATTATAGAAAAATATTCTAATTACTCCTTCCGTTGTGTGTAAATTCGGCTGGTGCAAAAGCGCTAAGTATAATAGCCGCCTACAAAGATGATAACTTAGGCCTATTCGGCAGGCCGTAAAATATCACGGTTGAGTCTATTTTTTCAGAATAATGCAGCTGATTTACTCTTCGGTATACAGACTACCACATTATGGAAAAATATTCTAATTACACCTTCTGTTGTGTGTAAATTCGGCTGGTGCAAAAGCGCTAAGGATAATAGCTGCCTGCAAAGATGACAACTAAGGCCTATTCGGTAGGCCGTAAAATATCACGGTTGAGTCTATTTTTCGGAATAATGCAGCTGATTTGCTCTTCGGTATATGGACTACCACATTATGGAAAAATATTCTAATTACACCTTCTGTTGTGTGTAAATTCGGCTGGTGCAAAAGCGCTAAGTATAATAGCCGCTTGCAAAGATGACAACTTAGGCCTATTCAGCAGGCTGTAAAATATCACGGTTGAGTCTATTTTTCCGGAATAATGCAACTGATTTGCTCTTCGGTATACAGACTACCACATTATGGAAAAATATTCTAATTACACCTTCCGTTGTGTGTAAATTAGCCGCCTGCAAAGATGACAACTTAGGCCTATTCGGCAGGCCGTAAAATATCACGGTTGAGTCTATTTTTCCAGAATAATGCAGCTGATTTGCTCTTCGGTATACGGACTACCACATTATGGAAAATCTGGTCCATTCGACTCAAAAAATGCAGCTGATTTACCGAATAGCAAATCTGGTACATTCGACTCAAAAGATAACATCGAGCACAACACAACTCTTGACTACGAAGAGTTGTGAAACATTTCATTCAGAGCACAATTTGGCATATATTCTAATTTTGGATTCAAACATTACAATGAAAGTACAATAATGCAACCGAAGTTTGCTTGAACGGCCTGCTGTGATAGTGTTCCCCTCCGTGTCATGGTTACGAGCTCATCCCCTCCGTGCCCCCCTTCCCCGACGCTGCTGGTCATCGAATTCCGACGGTGTGAAAGTGTTGGGGGCGTCTGATATGTGTTCTAGCCGCATGTGTTGGACCGTAACGTGCACTTCGTGTTCTAGGTTCGAATCGCACAGGCTGGACCCCGTATGACGTGCCACCATAGATGCCCCATCCACCCATCGACTGGTCAGCCTGGTACCCTGATGCACGGAGTATGTCCGAAGGCTGTTGCTCGTACCAGTTCGATCCTCCGGCCTCCTCGGGGTTAGCGGGGCGTGGTTGCAACCCTAGGGATTGCAAACACGTAGTCGCGAGCAAATATGTGAATGTAGTCCCCGAGCACATAAGGTCATCGCACGCCGTCCCCATGTCCTCCAATGTTTGACGATGCTGAATGGGGTTGTAACACCCTACAAATCTAAACTCTCGTACAAGAAAATTTCGACAGCATCTCCCCTAAAAATAGGACAAAACGGAAGCGACAACAAGATTCATAATAAACATTACAAACAGGAATAACATAAAAGCATCAATACTAGAGATAACAAGTCTAAATCAACCAGAAAACAAACATAAACGTAAAACAGCTCCAAAGAGGACATCAACAGGTATAAGATTAATAAAATTTCAGCAAGCTAATGAATTAATTAATGCACTAGTCCATGTGATTCGTGATGACCCCGGAGGGTTGATTGTGCTACTAAGCCCACCCTTCAAGCTTACGACTCGCGAGAACTACCTGAAAACAACAAAATAACAAGGGGTGAGATTGGGTAATCTCAGCAAGCGGAACAACTTCTAACAAATAACACAACCACAGTAAAACTAGCATACCAAATTCCTCATGTCCAATACCACATTATAGAGTCCACACAACCTCAGTAAAATGCATATGATTGTGCACATGCTTATGCCATGATCCTCCTCACCGTGCCCTTTCTCAGAACACACGGTGTTGTGTACGGTCTTGATCGCGCCTGGCGTCGACAAACTTCCAATGCATGATTATGCAGTTAATGCTTCATGCATGAATTCATTCATAACCTCTCCCACTGAGTCCACATGTTTTCATATCATCATATAGCATGGATAGAAAACAAATATCATAGAGATGAAATGTTTAGACAATTCATCCGGTAAACAACATCATTCTTCACCTTACTCTTGTTTCATAGCTAAACCACAACATCACAATACCAGTCAAGATATTGCAATCCTCAAAGTAAGTGATTAAACCATGTATGATTGCTGTAATTGGAGTTTATAGTGAAGGCGAATCAAACAACAATGTATAGATTAACAATACAACTGCTTCCACTTGCCTTTACTGACGTGGGCGAAGAACCTAGTTACGCCCAGCAGTGGCACCACTTGAACAAGCATTATTTCAGTACATAGCGACATCACAAATGATCACACAACTCGAACACACGCTTCCTAATCCCCGTTCCCTTCTTAAGCGCCAAAAACCCCAATCTGTCCGGATCGAACAGCAGCATCCTCTCTTCCCAATTTCGTATCTTTTTTTCTACTATTCGTAAAATTACAGAAAAATTACAGTAGCTAGATATTGACGAGATATACAACTTTCATGAAGATCAAAAATCTCAATTCTGCTGTTAAATATGCCTAAACAACCGTCCAACACAGTGGACAAAATCTGTTTCCAGATTCTGTTCGTCATCTTCCAACAGCTATAACTCTCAGACCGACGCCTCAAAAATTCTAAAACAATTACAGAAGCTAGGTCTGGACGTTGTCTACAACTTTCTAGTTATAGGTTTTTGCAGGAAAAATCATCTATGCCACGTAAAACGCGAAACAATTCACGCTGCACAATCTTCCCTTCCAAAAACAGCACCACGTGAACATCTACCCTTCTCCCCCATCAAATTCCATCCAAACCAAACACCACCAGATCTAAAACACTCCTAATATTAGGTAGAACAGGGGGTAAAATTTTGGAAATTTACCTAGAGTCCTTCCTCGAGAATCCACGGAAAGCACGCGATGAACCCCGAATCTGAAATCTGCTCGTCCTCCACGCCTCCACGGATCCCTTCTCGCTTTCTCCTTCGCGTTTCGTGGTGGATCTTGAGCCACCACGCAGGGGAGGAAGAGGAGAGGGTGGCGGCTGCTAGGGGGAGGAAGGGAGGCGCCTTAGGGTTTGGGGGAGGGGGCGCCACTTAAAGGGGGAGGTGGGTCGGCCCACCAAGGCATGGGGAGGAGAGGGGGAAAAAGGAATTCCCGGCCTAGGCCCAGGTTGCTTCAGCCCAGCGGAAACTAGTCCAAAACTCCAATTTTTAATATTAAATTGCCGCATATTCTTCAATTATTTCATTCCCCGACAAAACCCTCTTTCTTTCCGGAACAACCAAGAAAGAAAACCCTAGGATCGCTCTCAAATTCTAGGGCATCACAGGGGTACTGAAAGACTCCTGCGCCAATGATGGAGACAGCGACATGTTGATGTGTACACCGCCCTGAACGTTGGCGCCAGCACCTAGCTCGACACGGCCTCCTCCATGCCCCCCGCCGCTGCCATGGCTAGGCACCCGGGAAGAGGTTGATGCTCTGCTTGCCTCTGGCTGTCGGCGAGGAGGCACAGGCGTTGCACGTCTATCCATGGACATGCTCCTCATCATGGTGCTCGGTGCAGGAGGTGCCTCGTACGGTTCATCGTCGTAATCAGGTTGTGTCGACGGCCTGTGGCCACCAACATCTCTGACCGCATTTCTGATGCGGTGGCCTGTGCGGCGAAGAAGGTTCCGTAGAGGATTGCTTGAATGCCGTTGCTGCGGCTACGGCTGTGTCTGCGTGAGGATCTCGTCCGCCTGGTCATGCATGTACTTCGCCTCATGCCTCTGCAAATTAACACGTATCGAATGTTTAATTGGGTATATTCCCAGTTATTTATATGTGATAGGTGCGATCCATACCAGTGTGTGCATGCGCTCTGTGTAATCCTCCGCATACCCATGTTGTACTGGCATCACCGCAGCCCTGTCTAGGAGCACCGCCCGTGTGCGAGGTCTATACCAGTCAAGGTACCCAAATGTGTCCATCTCGTGGGCTGCACCTGATGGGTTCCAGACGTCCTCAGTGGCCGCCGAGTTCCATCTCTAAATATGGAGCCTATTCCGTGAGAGCCAATTGTAGTTGTGCCCCGATGTGCTCCTTTTGCGGATCAATCGAAAACATTATTAATGGTGTCCAAAGTGGAAAAACTAATGTAACAAACAGCGACATACCCATGGGAGCCTTCTGAGTCCGTCGGAGGGGGTAGAGGGAAAGTCTGTTGGTATCCAAATTGGCGTTGAACACGCTCCGGAGAGTACGGCTCAACGGCACTCATGCAAAGGATGAAGCATCTCGTTATCAAATATTGAGATTCCCCCGTGCACATATTGGAGATAAGGCCTCCCATGGCAACCTCCGCCGCGGCCTGGGGGGAAAATGGATCCCACGTGACCTACGCCGATGTCAGGAAGTCTAGATCCCCCACGAGACGGGGGTAGGAGCCACGGTTCGATTCTTGGGCCCACCGAAGTCTAGCATGCATCCATTTGTAACCCATGGTTGGCCTTTCGAATGGATGCATGTTAACTTCATCAACGTGGACTGGGTAGTACTGCCTTGACTGTCTTGGTCGCGCTATGGGTAGGTACGACCAGGACCACAACTGTAGAAGCAGCGAGCAACCTCCCATTATTGAAGTTGGTTGTGACCGGCGGTAGGCCGCACACATCTCGCGATAAGTGTCAGCGAGAACTGCCGAGCCCCAGCTATACATGCCAAATTTACCATCTTCCCGCACCTGCTCGGCTAGTTCCCGAGCGACCCAAATGAGGTGGGGGGCAACAGAATCACCATTTCCGTTTGTGAGCAAAATTCCGGCAAGGAGAAAGTAAAGGTACACCTCAAAGTGCCTATTTATTTGACCAGGGTCAGCGTTGACAGGACATGGTGCAGCCTCCGAGAGACTATCGAGCCATGTGAATGAGACACCCTGCTCACAGTTCCCAGTGTAGGTTCTGCCGAACCTGCATCCAAGTAAATCATATGTTAGGAAATCACGTTAGCTCACAAATAAGTGTGGTACATATGCTTTCACATTCAGTACCTTTCCTCTACATAGTTCTTCCATGCTTCCTTAGAGGGCTTGCGCACTACGAGGGGTTTGTCGGAAAGTGGAAGGCCAAACAACATGGCAACATCTTTGAGGGTCACCGTCATCTCACCGAAGGGGAGGTGGAAAGTATGCGTCTCCGGACGCCATCTGTCGACCAGCGCGGTGATAAGGGCCCCGTCCAGTCTAGGGATCGGGGTCCGCTGGCCGTCTCCGTCGTTGGCTCCCTCCATCGTAAGCACAAAAGGTAGCAAGCCTGTCCGTCCGAGCGGGTATACGAATTGATCGTTCAATCTCTTAATGTTACGAGACCCACGCATGCGGAGAGCGTTCAGCTGCAACGACAAAGGAAGTAACCGTACTGACCGTAACAGAATATACATATGCTTGCGATACATGATGACAGTAAAGTAATGACGTTACCGTATGGCCGGCGGCCCACTTGCATGCCCTGTGGTTGTCGTCATACTTTGATCGCAATAACTCTAGTAACTCCATCCCAATCCTGCATAATCTCGGGGGAGGGAAACAAGGACATACCAAAAAAATATTGATCAGAAGAAATTACAATACCACACTACAATTGTAAGAAATATAAATGCATAACATACGGAACTGACATTTCACGAAGAGAATGCAAAATTAAAGTATTAAGAAGATATTACATGAGTAATGCATATAGTTGAAATATTACATTGGACAACATCACCCTCTGTTTGGGCAGCCTCTACGATCATGCCCTGTCTGCCTAAAGATGCGACAACGCCGAAGGCCATCTCCTCGCTAAGACGCATCCAAGTCACCCTCAAAGCGCGCGGAACGTGGTCTACCCGGTGTATCGCGCCTTAGTGTGGGTACGGGAGCCACGTTGGGGGTTCGGGCGTCTTGTAGTTCGTGCCGATGTTGAACGGTTCGAAATGCCCCATCCATGTTGCTCTAACGGCATCCATACGGTAGTACGGTGTGATATA
This sequence comes from Rhipidocladum racemiflorum, assembly GCA_036346355.1. NCBI lineage: Eukaryota > Viridiplantae > Streptophyta > Magnoliopsida > Poales > Poaceae > Rhipidocladum > Rhipidocladum racemiflorum. The sequence continues at coordinate 27,661,908 of CM070586.1, forward strand.
TTGTGTGACGTCGTTATCCCCTATATCACGGCATGCTGCTAGCACGTGCGAGCAGGGGATGTACTCTAGGCGAGGCTTGTTGCATGAGCAGGTCGCCTCATACAGGCCGAGATGGCATCTCTGGTTGGTGTCCCCCGCGGAGTATCCCGAACGGTGCTTGCGCTTGCACTCGACGAGAAAAATGTTCTGCGCATGGTCCATAATGCGCGTGCGGTGGAATTGAGCTTTCTGCCTACGACGCTGTAACAAAGCCTCGACACGAGGAGCGAAAGTTGAGCCACCATTGTACGCCGTCCTTTGACGATCAACAAAGTATTTCGCGGTCCTAAAAAATGTGAGCTTAATGATTGGGCAAATGGGTAGGCAACGAGCCCCCTGCAGCACATTGTTGTACGACTCGGCAAAGTTTGTCGTCATGATGGAGTATCTGCACAAGAGAAGCATATCCCTTAGGTGCAAAATAGTGCTGTCAAATGATATGGTACTATACAAGAGAGGGCATTATCTTACCGTGCACCGTTTGTATCGTTCGCCCAAGCCCATCTCTCAGCGGGTTTATGAGCTATCCATTGAGCGAATGTCATCTTGCGCCGTACGGAGACCTCCAAGCCACCAATTACTTGTGTGCCCTCCATGGTCTCTTCTGCCACCAGTTCCTTGGAGCGCTCGTTCAGCTGGTTAAATATCGTATCGAACTTGCACACTTGGTTTTACATGCAGAGGGTTTTGAATTGCTTCACCATGTTCTTGTTCCTGCACATGGTGTACAGGTTCACCCCTAGGTGACGCATGCACCATCTACGCTGGACGTCTCTCCACGGGCAAGGGCAATCTTTATCTTCTGCCATTCTATCAAGGGCGTTCAGCAGCCCTACATTACGGTCCGATACGACGCACACACTGGCCCTATCTCACACCACACAGGTCTTTAGCAGGGACAAGAATCAGAACTAGCTGTCGTTGCTTTCGCTCTCAACCACGGCAAACGCCAGCGGTAGTAGCTGGTTGTTTGCATCAGCAGCTAGGATGGTAAGAAGGGTGCCATTGTACTGGCCAGATAGAAATGTCCGATCCATGCATATAACAGGACGGAAGTTGCTGAATGCCGTGACGCATGAGCCGAACGCCCAGAACACCCTAAGGAGGTAGTAGTGTTCTGTAGCAGTCGTTCCATCAGGAAGCTGCACCGGTTCAACAGCAATAGCATATTTGGAGCCCGGGTTTGTTGCAGCTATCCGCCTCAGTAAGCGTGGAGCCCAATTGAATTACTCCATAAAACCACCAAACATCATTTTCAAAGCCATCTGCTTTGCTCGCCAAGCCTGTAAGTAGTTTATGGACATCCCTGTCCTGTTCTGCATCTCAACAATTATGGTTGCCGGCCTGAGACTAATGTCGGCCTTCAGCACGTCTAAAAGGATTTGCGTGATGAATTTGGATTTCACCACGCAACTTGTGTTTCGAACAACCGCCTCTGTGCAGGTGTGCGGTATGTACTGGCGTATAATGAAATGGTGCTGATGTTTAGGGCGGTGAGCACGAACATAGAATCCGCACTGCTGCCCTTTCGTGCATGTAAGCTCGAAACAGTTCGGCTCTGACCTCCTCACACGGTAGTCACGTTGGGTCAGCACGGCGTAATTATTGCATAAGTGCATCGCTTCGTCCTTTGTGGCGAACTCCTGATCGACTTCTATGTCACTATGGTCTTCCCCACACTTTGAAATATGCTCCAAGCGGGCTACAACGCAGTTGGCCGGGTCCAGCGAGTGCAAAAATGCGATTGCTGGCCCCGGGTTCTCATCTTCGTCAGGACCGTCACCATCAGTAGGGTGAGGGTCATCCCCTTGGGCATCCGCATCAACCTCAGGGACAGGCTCATCCGTCTCGCCAGTCCCTGCCAAGCCCCCTTGATCGGGGACTTGCTGCGAGCTCATGGCAATTTCCTCTTCGGGCTCTGGTTGTTCGTCCGCATTGACCTCCATCTCCTCCTCTTGGGCTCGGCTCGTCCCTGCCGCCCCGGCAGGGGTGCAAGGGACCAGCTTGACGTGAACACCTAGTACGAACCCTTCCTGTGCGGCCTTCTCCATGTAGAACTGCCAGGCACTCGTTCTACGGAGCTCGAATAGGCTATACACGTAAGGCGAGCTATTTGGCACTACATGGGGCCTAACCCCATCTACCACGAGCTTGTACAATGTACGGTCAATACTAAGAGCGCGTGCAGCCGCTCTTGCTACTGTACGCAACTCTATCGGCGGATTTACAGTTGTCTCTATGTGTGCACAATTATGCATGCTGACAAATGGGCCCTGCACATTTGCGGGCTCCCCCCATACGATATATGAAGCGGAATCGCCATCGAAGACTGTAGCATTACGTAATTGTAGTCATCAATAATTGCACACATGCACCGCCAATATTTTTGCTCTTCGATAAACATCTTGAAACATATTGTCATTACTCTATATGTTATATAATATAATATCACAAGACATATGCAGTTTATGAAATCCTAAAACCACGTTCCACACTCATAATATCATGTAAAATACTACTACACACAAAGGCATTATATACTTTACATTTCATGTTCGTACGAACAAAGTAAAAAATATATACGCAGCTAACAAATTAATTGGCCGTTTTTTCGATCTTTTTGTGCGCATGTATTTCTAGGTGACAAGATTAATTTGCAATTTTTATGGAATGAGGGGATTTATCTACCAGGTTCGCAATATAGGGTGTTTACTCAGAGAAACGCATGCATACATACATTTCATCATAACAACATAAGCTTGGTAAAAGTGTGGTAGCAGCATGATAGAAGGGGAGATGCTTGCCTTGCTTTGAGTTTTTTGGAACGGCGTAGAGGTCGACGTGTGCGGTCTTTGAAGTGTCGGTACCTACACGAAGCAAAAACAACAATACGAAGTCCAATAAGTAACAAGGGAAAATAGATTACAATGGTGCAGAACTTCGGGCCACCGATATTTAAGTCGGATTAAGCGGCTACTTTGGTTCGAGTTGTAAAGTTCAGAAAGGAGGTCAACTCCTTTCGGGTCCAAGTAGATATTATGTCAAAAAAATAGTCCTTTGCTGCAGCGAATCATCGTGCGAAATAAATACAGTCCAACGTTCGAGTGGAAGTTCGACAGAGGGTCCTGACCTCTGGAGAGACTCGAGTCCCAAAGGATGGTTGTTGCTTTATGCAAGAATTTTTAATCTACCTTTCTATTCCATTCGAATATTCTGACCGACATACATATTTGTAGGTGCTACGATTAATTGGCATTTTTTTTAATACGTGAATATATCTACCAAGTTCGCAATATAGGGTGTTAATTGAATGTAACGCATGCGTACATACATTTCTTCATAACAACTTAATCTGGTTAAGATAGTGGTATGAACATGATTGAAGGAGGTGCTTGCCTTGCTCTGAGTTTTCTGGTCCGGCGTAGAAGTCAGCGTGTGCGCTCTCTGCAAGGTCGGTATCTACACGAAGCAAAAACAACAATAAGAAGCGAAATATGTAATAAGGCAAAGTAACTTACCAATGTCCAGAAGTTCGCGCCACCCATATTTAAGTCGGATTAAGCGGCTACTTTGGTTCGAGTTGTAAAGTTCAGAAAGGAGCTCAACTCCTTTCGGGTCCAAGTAGTGATTACGTCCAAAAATAAGAACAGTCCTTCGCTCAAGCGAATAATCATGCTTAATACATACAGTCCAACGTTCGAGTGGAAGCTCGGTAGAGGGTCCTGACCTCTGGAGAGACTCGAGTCCCAAAGGATGGTTGTTACTATATGCAAGAATTTTTAATCTACCTTTCTATTCCATTCAAATATTCTGACCGACATACATATTTGTAGGTGCTACAATTAATTGGCATTTTTTCTTAATAGGGGGATATATCTACCAGGTTCGCAACATAGGGTGTTAATTGAATGTAACGCATGCGTACATACATTTCTTCATAACAACTTAATCTGGTTAAGATAGTGGTATGAACATGATTGAAGGAGGTGCTTGCCTTGCTTTGAGTTTTCTGGTCTGGCGTAGAGGTCAGCGTGTGCGCTCTCTGCAAGGTCGGTATCTACACGAAGCAAAAACAACAATAAGAAGCGAAATATGTAATAAGGCAAAATAACTTACCAATGTCCAGAAGTTCACGCCATCCATATTTAAGTCGGATTAAGCAGCTACTTTAGTTCGAGTTGTAAAGTTCAGAAAGGAGCTCAACTCCTTTCGGGTTCAAGTAGTGATTACGTCCAAAAATAAGAACAATCCTTCGCTCAAGCGAATAATCGTGCTTAATACATACAATCCAAAGTTCATCGGAGGGTCCAGCGCCCCGAGACAGCTCAACGTTGGAGTGGAAGCTCGCTAGAGGGTCCTGACCTCTGGGGATACTCAGACACCCAAAAGATGGTTGTTACTTTATGCAAGAATATTTAATTCAACTTTTTACTCCGTTCGAATATTTCTACGAATGTAGATATTTCTAGGTGCTACGATTAATTGCTAGTTTATATGGAATGTGGGTATATATCTACCAGGTTCAAAATATACGATGTTTACTGAAAGTAACGTATGCATACATACATTGGTTGATAACAACAAAAGCTAGGTAAAAATGTGGTATGAACATGACTGAAGGAGGTGCTTGCCTTGCTCCGACTTTTCTGGAACAGCGTCGAGGTCGACATGTGCACTCTCTACAATGTCGGTACCTACACGAAGCAAAAACAACAATATGAAGTCAAAGAAGTAGTAAGGGAAAATAAATATCACGAATGGATTTCAACAAACTATAACCACCGACTAATTAATCTCCTGTTTTTGCACTCTCGGTTTGTTGGCCTTGCCTTCAAGCTCTCAGAGTAAGCCCTGCAAAAAGAGTCGCTATGCTCTCAAACTCTTCTTTCACACTCGGCTCTGCAAGGAGAGCGACGCACCCCCTCGTATTTATAGGCGCAAACGTCATCACTGTGACGTTTACATAAATCACAATTAGGTTATGCATAACTATCTCATTTATTTTAAATCACGTTAATTAGCTCTATTATTAGCCGTAATCTTGATTTTATGCGGCATTGGATTCCGACACAGTAGAAATTGACGCGACACATCGTGCTATTTCAACCACCGGCTGCTGTTTCACCCACATGCATGCACCTTTCGGCGCCCAAAGCATCCAGGAAAATGAATTGGGACATTAGAAAAAAGGAAAGAGTTGTCCTTCATGACGAAGCAACGGGGTGGGAGGGAGACACCTGCGCGGTGGGCGGCCAGCCGTGGAGGGGTGGGGCGGGCGCCACACAGGCTGCCGCCACCCGCCACGGCAGCCCAGGCAAGGGGTCTGGGTCGGGGCGGTGCCACCTGGCTGCCGCCATCCGGTGTGGCGGCAGCCAGGCCGTGGGGTCGGGGGGCCGGGGGTGGTGGAGCCGCTGACACTTGGCGGTCAGCCGCCGTCCTGTGTGGCGTCAGCCAGGGCTCACGCTGTCCCAAACGGCGGCCGCCGCACCGGATGTCGGCCGCCGTGTTAATTTTGCAATTTCTTGAACCTATTGTATATTTTTGAAATTTCGTATTACACTGTTGTATATTTGAGCATTTTTTCCACATATTGACAGCAAAAGGAGAAACTAAGCAGAGAGTCATCCACATTGCCGTCATCCCCGGCTTGGTCATCATGCGAAGTTGGTGGTAGGGAACGGCGGCCATCCATTCTCTGCTGCATCAGCACCTTTGTTGCCGTCCGAACTAGGTCCCTGTTTCCAGTTCTCCATATCCTTTGTGAATACCTGCCCAATATGTTATGAATGAACAAGCATGGAAGATAATTTCACAGGCGCTAGTTTTCTTCTCAAAACATGCTCGATTGCGAGCCTTCCCAATAGCCCAACACACATCAGCCAAACAGCATATGAACTTTACCCCCTTGAGGCCAGAGCCTTTTGACTCACAGGATAAACAGAGCTAAGCAACTAGGTCGACATTGTTCACCAAGGCACTGAGCTACAATGCTCACGATTGCTTTTGCCACAATACAACCAAAGATAATCAGCATCTACTCTTCATGCATATTTTAATATCTATGCAACTTTGAAATAGTGATGCATAGAAGCACCTCCCAAAAACAAATGTTCAACACTTTCACGCTGAGAGCAAAAACAGCAGGAAGAGTCTCCCAGTCAGTTCCTTCTTCTCGAATTGTCTTTTATGAGAATTGCTTGTTGCTAGATAAGCCACATGAAAATTTTAGATTTAATTTTAATAAGCATTTTCACTTTCCAAATCAAATTATTAGAATCCCCACTGGCCATTTGTCAACATTTATATAAACGGATTTAATTGTGAAATGCCCAGAATTATGTAAAGACCATCTGACAACATCCTCTTCTCTGATCACCTTCGAAATTGTAATTGCCATTGCTTGTGCTTTGCTAAAGAAAAATGCACATCATTTAAGTATTTGAGTTTCACCAGTTGTTGCCACATCATTTAAGTATTTAGAAATTTGAACTACATAAATAAGCAATAGGGAACGAAGGAGAATAAGAATTATCAATCAAATCAAGGTGCATTACTGCTCCATCAAGATTAGTTGGGCATTTCCTGGAATGAGCATGAGCATCACATATTCCCTACAACTCAACCTTCTGACCACCCTCCTCATTGCCATGGGAAATTGTCAAATTTGTGGTTGTTAAGGGGCGGCTGGGTGCACTAATTATTGCTCCTAAAAATCGAATGGGCTTAAATTTTTAACAGTATTTTTGTTCACATCTTCTTGAACATGTTGAAGCAATTTGTTAACTCGAACTAATCAATTGCGGATTATATATTTTCAGAACAGAAAATGCAAGCGATGTATCGGCCTCAACTACAGGGATACGGTGTTAATAAAACTACTTAATAAGTCGTGAATTAATAAATACAGACATAAGCAAAGTGGGAGATGACTTGATTACCTTTGTGGAGATATATGTCGAGACTGGTTAGTCGTTGTAGCATCCTATTTATTTCCTACATAGTATGGATCCCATCTTTCGATGGCGGTATGCGCAAGCGATTCCAAGCGGCGAGAACGGCACCAACGAAGCTTGATCACACAGCAAACTTCTCGCCGATGCAGCCCGAGAAGGTAGTGATCGTCAGTGCAGCCAAGCGCCAACGTCATTTGCCGGAGGAGCGACCTTTGAGGGGACAACGCGCGGCCACGTTGTACAAAGGTCTTCCTTGCCCCAAGCTCCGGGTGCGGCGACCTGCTTCGTGCGAACTGCGAAGACCGCTCGGATGACGGATACGCCTCGAAGTGGTCACTTGGTGGTAGACCTCACTCGGAAGGCCTGTTTGTCCGAGGGCTCGTGTTTTACGATGCCGAGCTTCGAACAATGCACACCCTCATTATCATGGGCTTTGCACAGGCCCCTTAGCGCGCTTGACCCTCGATCCATAGGCACAGTGCAGGTACCTCTCCATGCATTTGGGCCTGGCCCGTGGCCCCCTCCGCGCTCTTGCGAGACATGTGCCTCACTGCGCGTACCTTTCCAAGCATTTGGGTCTCGACGCACATAGTCCGCCGCGTGCGGCCGGAGAAACGCCAAGGCGTGATTGCCCTCGGACAGCGTTGATACGAGCGTCTTAAAGGCTATCTCCAATGGATTACCTTCACTCTTCAAATTCCTTTACGAATATATTCTAAGACTATCTCCAACAATTTCCCTTTATTCTATTCCCTTGCATATTCCCTTCTCCATATTCATTCCCTTTATTTCCTATTATCTCCAACAACATCCCCTCAAGGGAATTTGCGTAGGGATTGGAGAGAGAATCCCTTTCTAGAGAGATTCACTGTTTGAATCCCTTTCGAAGGGAATCGTGAAGGGAATCCGCTGAAGCACTTGAGATCTGTTCGCGAAGGGATTTCGAGGGGGAAGAGAAGCTGCTGGAGATAGTCTTAGTGCTTCAACGGATTCCCTCTACGATTCCCTTTCGGACGGGATTTGGAGAGAGAATCTCTATGTGAAGGGATTCTCTCTTCAATCCCTTCACAAAATCCTTCAAGTGGATGCTGTTGGAGATGATAGGAAATAAAGGGAATGAATATGGGGAAGGGAATAGGGAAGGGAATGAAATGAAAGGAAATTGCTGGAGATAGTCTTAGCACCGTGCTCTGGGTTTTTGGGTGGACGCGGGCGCTCTTTGCACAGCAGATTTTAAGGTTCGCCCTGAGGCTAGTTAGAAAAGGTTGCTCGATATGCCACGACGGTCGTGGTCAGGGAGTTGTTTCGGAACATGACACTATTAATAGGCACCATCGGCCTACTCGCAAACATTGCCTACTCGCAAACAAAATTATGTAAAACTTAGTTCATCATGCATATACGATTAGTTCATCATACATGTAGATCAAAACACAAAATGAAAGTGATCCTTGCTCAGAGATACAAATGGAAGCAAACATAGAACACACTAGAAATTTGATAATACTTAACTACCATTGTCGACGTTTTGTGTCGGCAATAATCTTAGGGGGTGTGAATTTGTGGGGCAAGGCGCTGGATCAGGATCTCGATGGTAACACAAGACAAAGAGTTATACAGGTTCAGGCCCTCAACGGTGGAGGTAATACCCTAGTCCTATGTTCTGGAATTTTATGTTGGGTCTCTCTTTTCTTCTCCCTCTCCCTTCTCTTATATACAGGGAGGGGGGTGGAATCCAACTCGGATACTAGATCGCGCGTCCGAGTTGGTTACAAATAGAGGAATCGTATCTTTCCTTATCTAGGATAACCTTCCTTACAGTTACAATCTCTTCTTGTGGTTACAATACGATTGAATAGGTCGGACTCGCGTTCTTTCCTTGATCGGTCCTTTTGGACCTTCATGCGTGCATACCCGGTCCTCGTATCCTCCACAGTAGCCCCCGAGTGCTTTGCAATCGAGTTGCCCTTGATTTCTGTTTTCACGCAGAGGGTGTAGCCCTCCGGTCCTCATCTTTCATCACCCGAGTGCTCGGCGGCAAGCAAGGAGTTTGCAAAGAACTTGACTTATTGTTCGGATTCCTTCTGAGACCTTCCTTGTGGCGAGCCTATAATCAGCCCGACTTGGGGCGCACCTGGGTCGCATCCATTAGGACGCTGGTGATCAGCCCGACTTGGGGCGCATCTGATCAGAGGCGTATGCTAGAAGCTTTGACTTTGTCCGAACCCGAATCCTTTTAATTGGATTCGAATCGGGGATGCGCCTTCAGATCCACATCGTTCCTTTTACGGGGGGAGAACTTCCGCTTTTTCCTCCCGGAGGCGGATCCCTTACACCCCAATACACATTTAATCTGGTTTTCGGGGGAAGAGGCGGTTTCTCTCTTCCTCATTCTTCATCCTCCAGCTACCGCCTTTGGTGTGGCGTTCTTTAGGGCTCTTTGCTCGACCCGACGCCCACCGTTTTTTCCTTTGTTCTTGGGAATGGCATCCTCCGTCGCCACCACGCCCGACGCGTTTTCCGCGCTGCAAGATTGGGCTTTATCGGTTGTGACGGAAAAACGTTTGGACGCCATGGCCTCGGCCGGGGTCCTTCCCCCTTTGGTGCTGATCGGGGCCCGCTTGGCGGCGGGCACTACAAGAAACAGGGAAAAATTCGTGGGTTTTTTTAAATTCGTGGGCAAAAAAAAAACCCACGAATTTATATATTTAAATTCGTCGATTTATAAAAAACCCACGTATTTAATTAAATTCGTGGGCCCAAAAAAACCCACGAATTTATATTTTAAATTCGTTGGTTTTTAAACTAGCGCACGAATTTAATTAAATTCGTCGGTTATCTGGCCCACGAATTTAACGGTGTGTTTAACCTAGCCCGCGCATCTCCTTCTCTCTCTTCACTCGCTTCTCACCCACCTGCGCGTCTCCCCCTCTCGCTTCGCTCGCCTCTCACCCACCCGCGCATTCCCACGCCGCCGCCCGCCTGCGTGCCCGCCCGCCCAGACACGCCGCCGCTTCTGCAGCCACGGCAGCGCCACGCCCTGTGCCGCCCATCGTCGACCACTCCGCGCGCGCCCCAAAGCCGCCGCTCCATCGCCGACCACCCCGGCGCCACCCGACAATTGAAGAGCAGCAGTGCTGGGGCACCTCAGACAAAACAACAAGCCTTGAATTTCATATCTCCAATGTCCACAGCTCTGGAAGATCAACTAGCTCAGGTGAAATCAGCTATTGATGAAGCTTTAAAGTTTGTACCAGAGAAAGTTCCCATTGTCCTTGCAAAACTATCTCATGACTTACGTTCTAAGGCTGCATCATCGGCACCATCAAACAAGAAGTTCAAGTTAGCTATATATCTCTTCATCTACTTGTTTGTGTATTTCTTGTCACTTGCTGCTAACCAATTTCTTATCATATCATGTTTTAGGTTCACAGTGGATTCTTAAGTGCATATGACTCTGCTAGGAATAGGATCATGGTTCTCATCAAATATGCCATAGGATTTATGCAAGTATTTTGTAACGAAATAGCTGACTTTTCTACTGCAAACTAAACTGGCAATTCGTCCAATGTGAAGCAGGAAAAATTCAAGCTCTGCCTTTTGTAGCATATTATTGCTGTTCTCCGTATAGAATTGTTGGCTGCTATCACATAGATAACTATTGTCGAAAAAACAACCCTTTGCACTGAAAACTTGAATCTTCTGCTTTTCTCAAGCTCTATACACAGAGCATACCATTTCTCCACTGCAGGGATGAAGAAGATGCAAAAACCATATCTAAGTGGCATATCTATATTACTGGACATAGTTTAGGTGGAACACTAGCAACCCTTCTCGCTCTTGAACTTTCATCAAGTCAAATAGCTAAGTAAATCAAAGTTCTGGACTTGGATTCCTCATTGCATGACCTGCTGTGGTGCATGACCACCAGGGTTCAACTTATTTCGACGATAATCGCTTGATTATCACAATAATTGACCTTAGTGAATCGGTTTGACATCTAAAACTGTTTTGTAAACTAGTGGAATGCAAATGCTAATTCGATGGTTGTGTTCAATGAGATGCATATCGATATATATATGCGTGATCGATATGGTTATATGTATTGAGTGTGATATATATATATACACAAATTGAGTTTATTTACTAGGTACATGCATCTGAGACTTAAGCATGGGTGTCAACATTGTTGAGCATCTAATATTTTCTCCTATGAAGTATTAAACAACTGTTATTTCTTAGTTGATAGTAAATCTTATTTGCTCATTCCTATTATTTTGCATTGCTCTAAAATCTTTTGAACTGCTAAGATTCAACACCTTATTTGCTCTCTAAAACCTTGTGATGATCATGCTGCTGTAAAAAGGTGGATCATTGTAGTCTCAAACTGACATGACTAACAATCGATCATCCAGTTGCTGACAACAGACCAAATAAATTGATTCATGATCTGTAGGTGACTAAGAAAGACATGCATGGTTTACTTACTAAGTGTCTTTTTTGAATAAGTATTTTGATAAGGATCCAGTTCAAACGAAATAAAACTAGTTCTAGTGTGTTTGTTTTGATGAATAGAACCTGATTGTACAAAAATACTTAAGATGTATTATTGAACTGTTGTCGTTCCTCCATATGTGCTAGATGTGCTTTAGATGTTAAACCCTAGTTTAATCCTTATATAAAAGTTATCATTGTGAAATCAATTCTAAAATAATTATATGGTTATTCCCTAGTAATAATTTAAAGATGGATAAATAATCTTGTAAGTTGAAACCGTAATCTTAAAGTAAAAACAGAACTGATAACCTGTAGATCTCATGACCATTAAGCCTTTTCGGCAAGCTATAAAATAACTCGTCTAAATACTAAAATTGGGGAAACCAGTTTAGAAACACTCTACAAAGTTTGTACTACGATATTCTAAAGAAATAACCTCACTTCATTATGTTCTACATATAAAACATGTTAGCTCAAATGCCTTAAGTGTTAACATTTCTACTCATGCATAAACAAATTGTGATAACTTAGTTTTTTTAACAATCTATGAAATACCTCGTCTAAATACGAATTATAGAAAGAACTGTCCAGAGACCCTCTCCATAATATGTACTACTATAATCCAGAAGAATATTCTATTTAGAGCTTGCTCTGTATATATATATCTTCCCTATGCAAACACCCTTCGTGAAACAGTCGCGTAGGAAAACTAAACAACTTAGCTTTTTCAGCAACTCATAAAACATCTCGTCTAAACGTAAAATTTAAAGAGTTAAAAGGTTGGTTTCAATCTTTTAGTAGAGGTAATATTGCGATGTGTTGAATAAGATTGAATGTGAAGATGGTTGTGTTGAATGAGATGCATATCGATATATATATATGCGTGATCGATATAGTTATATGTATTGAGTGTGATATCGATATGGATATATATATATATATATATATTTGTATAAATGTCTGATAAATTCGTGAGCCATTTAAAACCCACGAATTTAACAGTTAAATTCGTGGGTACCCACAAATTTAAGTTAAATTCGTGGGTTTTTTCAGCCCCACAAATTTAGCAGTTAAATTCGTGGGTTTCTTCAAATTTACCTAATTTAGTAGCTTAAATTCGTGGTTTTTTCAAATTTACCTAATTTAACAATAAATTCGTGTGTTTTTTCAGTAACCCACGAATTTAATTTAAATTCTTGGGTACCCACGAATTTAATTGATTAATTTCGTCGAGTTAAATTCGTGAACTAAATTTGACGGTTTGCCCATGAATTTAACTTAAATTCGTGGGTTTTGGCCTAAATTTGTGGGTTTTTGGCCCACGATTTTTTCCCTGTTTCTTGTAGTGAGGTGTCCTGAGGAGATCGTCGTCTTTGAGTCTTTTTTCTGGCGCGGGTTCAGTTTACCTTCCAGCGCCTTCTTCCGGGGTCTTCTTCATTATTACGGAATTGAGCTGACCCATCTCAATCCCAACTCCGTTCTTCAAATTGTTGTCTTTATGCATCTTTGTGAAGCCTATATTGGCAGCCACCCGCATTTTAGCCTTTTTCGCCACCTCTTTCTCCTTAAGCCTTTCCCGAACAAGAATGCGCCCAATCTGGTTGGGGGTGCTGGCCTTCAATTGCGGGATGGGTTGAAGAAATCCTACTTCACCATTCCCTTCCGTTCTTCTAACAAGGGCTGGCACCAGGAGTGGTTTTATTGTTCTAATCTCAAGCCATGCCTTCCGGTCGTATCCGGGCTAAGACCCTCGGTATCAGTTTCATGGACTAAGCCTCCTCCCGATTCCAACAAAGACCAAGTTGGAGAGCTTATGACCATTATCCATCACCTAAGAAATGCCGGTTTGCATGGGGTGGGTATTGTCAGCCGCCGTTGTCCGGCCGTGGTTCAGCCACTCAAGGAGCGGATTCACCTGGGGTTCGAGTACTCGGGGAGGTCGGACCCTACTCGGGAGCTACCCACGCAGCTTCCGGTGGAAGTACTGGACAGGCGGCTGAATGACTTCTTTGCCCATGGAGCCATGCTGGATTGTAGGGGATGCCCGAAGGCTTTTCGTTTGGCTCGTCCTCCTCCTCTGGTAACTTTTCGAAATTTCTTGAGTGTTTTCAGGCTCGTGCCTTCGGTTGTTTCTGCTTGAACTGCTGTTCCTTTTCCTGCTTGCAGGGTTGAGAAGCCTTCTTTTCTAACGCTCCGGTCCCCAGGTACCCCGACTATCTGGGAGGTAGGTTAAGGAAACTTGTCCATCCTGTATATGAGGGGACCCCCGAAGATGCGGGAGCGGTAACGCCAGAGGCCTCAGGGTCTTCGATTTCGGCTGCTTCCCCAGGAGGCGTTCCTCACCTGGGGGTAGGCTCGAAGTGATCAGCCTCGGCTCTGTCTGTTGTTCCGAATGCTAAGAGGGAAAGGCGAGTGTCTTAGCAAAGCTCCCCTAGTCAATCTCCTCCCCCTACGGTCTAGGGTGACGACTTGGCATCCATGCCGAGTGCCGAGAAGGGGAAGGGAGTGGCTACGCGGGGTACTTCGAGCCCCCAGTTCCCCTATGTAGCTCCGAGTGGTGGTCCGGCCATTCGCGGTTCCTCTGGCCCGTCCCCAGCACCACCTGCTTTGTAGACCCGAGAGCCGGACCCGCAGCCCATCCCCTCCGATAGCGGCTCGTTCGCCCGGAGCGGGCCGGGGCTGAGGATAAGGCGGTCCACTCGGTATTTCCTCGCTTTACTCCTTCCGTCATTTTCATCGGTTCCGCTGATGTGGGCTTTTGGCCCTCCTTCTTTTTTACCCCAGGAAGCCGTCGGCTGACGTTCCTGTTGGGATGCCAACTGAAACTCTCCAGGGTCTTGGCCCTGGGGATGTCCTCAATCGGGATGGGCTGTCTTTCTCGAGCGTGGCCACCCCGGAGCGTACCGAGGTTGTGCCCGAGGTGGCTCTGTCTGGGCCACCTTCTCCTGACTGTCTGCCGCCGTTGGCGGATGAAGAGATGCGGGGGTCGACCGAGCACGCCTCCCTCCCAGTGGAAGAGATCATGCGCCCGCCCCCTCGTGCCAAGCCTGCTCTCCTGATAGGCACATGGGACAGTGAGGAGGAGGAGTGGGATACCTTCGACGACACTGCTGAAGAGCAGGAGGTGGAGGATCTCCACGAGTACTCTATCTGGTGTTCTCGACTGATACAGGTAGACTCGTGGCTTTTCCTTTTGTGCTTTTGTTTTTTTTCGGGACGCTTGCTCACTCTTCTCCCGCCACCTTCAGTCCCTGGGGGGCCGCCTGCGGAAGAAGACCAACTTCTTGCGTCGTGTCCTTCCTTCCGTCAAGTCGAACCGGGAACACAGGGATGAGCTGGTGGAGGTCCTAACGAACAGCGTTCGGGAGTTGCAGCAGGCCGGGGACGGTTCGCCTTCGCTTGGAGAGGCTGGACGTGTTGGGCTCTCTCCGAGGCGAGTTCGCTTTGAGGGCGATTGTCCTTTGCCGTCTTCTTGTTTTGTTTCTGAGCTTGTCCAGCCTTTGCAGTTACGGACTCTGCTTACACGAGGCTCCAGGAGCAGCTTACTACCTCGGGGGAGCGGTGTAAGGGCTTGGAGGCGCGATTCCATGTTTTGGAGGAGAGGCTCCAAAACGCAGAGGCCCTAGAGCGCCAGGCTAGGGCCGGGCAAGCGAGGCTATCGGGGGAGCTCGAAGGTTTGCGTCCGGTCCTTGTCGTCTTGATTTGTCGGGCCGCGGGATGCTCCGGGCCGTTGACCCGCCTTTGCTTGCAGAGTACAGGAGGAGGGCGCGAGCATAGTTCGACAACCTTGAGGGGAGGATTCAGCATGCTGATGCACTGTGCTCATCCTTCCAACAAGCTTCTGAGCCAGTGCTAGCCTTCCTACACCCTGGCGATCCGAGCGGCGGGGACTAGGTTCTTCAACTCCTGCGAGCAGCCCCCGAGAGGCTTAGGGCCCACATGCGGAGGACGACGATTACGAGCTCCAACCAAGCGTTGTCGATCATGAAGTCACTGTATCCCCGAGTGGAGCTTGAGGCCATCAGGGAAGGCTTTGCCTGCACCGTGGATGACAAGCAGGCTGCTGTTCTTCTGAGAGAAGTTGAGATCGTCTCAGAAGCTTTAACAGAAAACCTGTGCTTAGACCCTGCAAAGGTGCATGTATGAACTTTTGTGAGGGTGGATATGGATTTTGTTTTGCTCTCCCACCTTGGTCGGCTCAGTTGGTAACCCACAGAATGAGCTGCCTGGTTCGAGGGTCGAATCCCTAGTTCCGCATGGCTGCATTCTTTTTCGTTCGACTGGAAAGTCGTCCAAGTGGTGAGGCTCCCGAGTGCTTTGCGGGCCGACAGCCTGGCGTCCCTTCCGGCTAGGAGCGTTGTCCGAGTGCCTTTGCCCGACTGCTTTGGCGCCCAAGTGCTTTTCCGGTCGCCCCTGGAATTAAGGAGAGATATCTTGCGGGAGCATTTAGCGTTCACTTATTAAGTGTTACGACCATTAGGCCGAGTGGTTAAAATAAGGGACTGATGCACATGCGAAGGTGCACTTATTAAGTGTAGCCCCGGCTTACTGCCTAGTTGGGAAGCAACTAGGTCGTAAGGCAAAAAAGGATAGGGTAATTAAAAGTGGAGGGGGGTATGACGTCACCGGGCCGTTTTTGTCGTACTGCTTGCGTGGCTGGTTCGAATTTGCCTTGGGTCTGCTGCCGGGTCGTTTCGTCTTCCCGCCTCTTCCTTTAATCATGTGCGCTTCGTCTTCCGCGTCCTTTTGTATAAGAAGCGTTGGAGGAAGCCTGTCATGGATACTCTCTCTGTATCCTTCTCCTTTCTTGATGGCGAGCCGCTGGTGGTCGGGGCCCGACGGCCGCAGATATTGAGGGCAACCGGGACCGGAGGAGGCAGCGATGTGGTGGCAATTCGACGCCGCTCTGGAAGAGCTTGAGGAGGAGCGTTTCATTGAGGACGATGTCGCCGCCGTCGACGTGCTTCTTGAGGCCGTCCCTTGCCTCTTCAGAGCGCAGGATGCCCTCATTGCGGCAGTTGGGCGGGTGTGTCGCGGCGAGGCCTGGCGGGCGAGGCGGCTGGGCCTCTTTTCCCTTTTTTTGTACATAAATACGTAATTGTAGGATCGAAGTATACGAATATAGCAATCAGAGGGGGGGTGAATGATTGTGCGGAAGCTAAAACCAAATTTTCGATCTACTGGAAGAACACCCCAACTCGGATTCAAAAGATTGCCTCGTTTTCGACAAAAAACAGAATGACAGAGGTTCGGTAAAACGAGAATTCCCGGAGATCCAACCGTCAGAACGATCTAAAATTTGGACACAAGAAACTAGATTCCAATACAAATCAAACCCAAAAAGAATCAGCTCAATCGGACTTACGGATCAAAAGTTATAAGCTTCGCAAGCTTACTATTCCAGAACTTGACGAAAATCAATCTAATCGAAACTTGTAGATTGATCAAGAACAACAAAAGATTTATCAACAAAACTTTGAGGAACACTAGATCAATACCCTAGAGAGGTTTTTTATGGATCAAATCAAGATGAAAATCAAAAAACAAAAACCAATCTAGAACTAGAACAAGTATGCAAACAAGAACCAAAAGAGAATATTGTAGCACACAAGGAACTAGAAGAATTGATCTTTATTTCTTTTGTCTAAAGTACTCCCATCAAAAGAGTACAAACCCTAAAACCAGGCTCAAGCTCCCTTGCGCTGTTACGCTACTTGGTTCGATTGATGCCCTTTAACAGAGACACCCTCCTATTTAAAGGACCAACCCACAAGGAGTTCTTCAATACGATTCCTATTCCCTAGAAGGAATCAGATTCAACACAACTCTACTTGGCCCAACCTGGCCGAAAGTACAACTCTTGCACGCCGTATGGCAACCCTACCATACTCACGTGACTAACACTTTGCACGCGTATGGCCACCTGCCATACTCACGTGACTAACACTTTGCACGCGAATGACCTCCTGCCATTCTCACGTGACTAACCATTCTTCATATGCACCATTCTCTTAGCCCGAACGTCCCGCATGACATCCTTGACCACCAAGACCTTAGTTCCTCCTGAACCTAGTCCCGAACCTCAGTTCCTCCATGAACCTAGTTCTGGTCCCGTCATCGACCACATTCGTCTTCGAGCAATACCTGCACATGAACAAACCACAAAACAAATCCGAGCACAAGTCCACGACTTGACTCAATGTCAATCCATGCAACTACTCACATGAGTATTGCATAAAGTCCACTTCAAAAGAAGCATCATGAAATTCTCACAAATTTCATAATCCCAAAAATGAATCAAACACAATTCCAATTTTGCTCAAAACCCTGATCGAGCAAAAACGCATTCACGACGGACAAGGAAATATGGTCCGGCGTACACATGAAAAAGCACTCAAAAAACCATTCACAACGGACAAACAAAATCGGTCCGTTGTACAAGTGAAAGTTTCGGTTCCAAGAAGAAATCATTCCGGCGAAAACACATTCACGACGGACAAACAAAATCGGTCCGTCGTACATGCGAAATCAAACCTCCAAAAGCCATTCATGACTGACCAAAGAAGTTTGTCCACCGTACATGCAAAACTTACTGGTTTCTTGGAAAATTGAGTCCGGCTCATGAGCTCAAAAGCACGTTCACGACAGACCCAAAAACTCTGTCCATCGTACATGGGAAAATGAGGTTGCCAAAGCATGTTTACGACAGACCAACAAACTTTGTCCGTCGTAGATGGGAAACTTACTGTTTTCTTTAAGTTTGGTCCGGCGCCAAAGCGAAACTTACTGTTTCTTGGAAAATTGTCAAATGCAAGAACAAACACATTTGCAAATTCAATTCTAAGCCAATTTTTCAACACATGATTTCACAATCTCCCCCTTGATGAAAACATTGGCAACACCACTTAGAATTGAACATTTGGCATTCACTTTACAAAAGATTTTGAAATCCAAAGGATCAAAGACCAAAGTAAGAAAACACAGAATTCCCCCTTTGACCAAAAAGCAAAACAAAATCTCCCCCTGAGAAGGAACATGTGTGTGAATGTGCAATGTGCCCAAAAATTCCAAAATTCTCCAAACTTCTCCCAAAATTCTCAAATTTCCAAACACAACTCCCCCTTTTTCTTCTCCCCCTTTTTCCTTAAACTTTTCAATGATTCCCAAATTTCTCCCCCTTTGACAATGGATTCATCAAGACTACAAAAGAGAGAATTTGTTCAAAATTTTTCTGAAACAATGATTTCACAAGAAGAAACAAGAGAGTGCCAAGATAGGAAAAGATGAGCTCATTCGATCATATAACCTTATATATCACATAATATGCAAAATACATGATCTTGATGTGATTTTAGCAAGTTAGGGAATGACATGCATCTCAACCTCAATTCAGTCAACTATAGCCAAGTACTAAGCAAAACCTTTAGTAGAAAAACAAAGGCTCAAAGTTGAAGCAAATAACAAATCAGGGCGAGCAAGTAGTTTCAACTCCAATCTAGTGGACCAATTTAATCTTTAAACAAGAATCGCATGTGGCATGCTTGAAGCATACTTCTTTTATTTCCTTTGAGTGGCATGCTTGAAGCATACATCTTGTCTTTTGAGGGAATGGCATGCTTGAAGCATACATCTTATCTTTTAGGGAAAGCATCCTGAAGCACATAACTTGAGGTTTTTTTTAAACAATCCCTTTTTTTTTAAACTGATTCCCTTTTCCTTTACTTTTTCTTTGATTGTAAACATGCAAAAGTGATTAAAAGGTCTTTTGAAAGAGTAAAGCTGAAAACACACTTGCTTCATAGCCCAAATTTGTCAAGAAGATTCAATATCAAGCCTAGAAGAGTGAGATATCACAAAGTATTTAACTATAGGCAATCAAACCAAGGAATTCTGCAAAGTCATTTTTAGTTCAAGTGGAACAATTTAGATTATCATATATTAGCACAATTACAAAATATATAAAGAAATATGATAAAGTGAGCTCATTAAGTGAAAGAACTTGGCAAGGAAACTCTCCCTCAAAACAAACCCATTGGATGAACAATCCCAAGTTCTCCCCGAATAAAAGCAAAACGAGAAGAAGACAAGGGTTTTGAAAATGTCTGCCAATTGATGTTCAGTATCCACATGGTGAAGCACAATATTTTATTTTTCAACATGATCTCTAAGAAAGTGAAATCCAATATCAAATGCTCAAGAAAGAGGATTACTCAAGAGGTGGCACGAACCAAATCAATTCAACATCTTCCAAAGTCAACATCAGAATAAGCTCTTAAACTAATGCATAAGGAAGCAAAAAGCCAAATGCCAAAATCTTGAGTACCATGGAGATACCTGAAAATTCACTTGACCGTTTGTTGATGTGAAGCACGTGGGAAGAGTCTCTCATGTAAACCTCCAATTATCTCATCCTCAACAAAGATCATCATCTTTATGAACAAAGACACTCTCCCCTGAACATATGCACTGCACTGCATCATTTGGACTATTGCCTTTTGCGAAAACAGAGGTGGAAGAAGCATCTTCAAAAGATAACACTTTTAGCACGAGATGCATGAGTAAAGGAGAACCAAATCTTATCACTAAACATATGAAGTGAGCATCCGAAATTCACTAGCCACATGTTCTCCTTCCTCCGTGAGAAGCCTACATAGAAGCAGAAAGTGTCGAGGTCTCACATCGGGTTAGAAATAAGATGTTTAGGAATCCAAGATCTTTGAGACACCCGACGACAAATAAAGAGGGGCACAACACGAGTATTCTTATGCACAAAATCAGATTTGCCTTTTCCCGTGTTTTTAGCATCAAAAGGTGTTTGTTTCACCCTAGGCACATAATGAGAAGTGGAGTGTGCCTTTCTGAAATTAGACCTAGCATTAAACCTTTCTCTCTTTTGTTGTTTAGCTAGTCTAAAGCAAAAGTCTACTAAATGTCCATCTCTACCACAATGAGTGCAAGTGTACTTAACATTATGTTTAGCTTTGGAAGTAGAAGCAACATTTGCATTCATCATAGTAGAAGATAAAAGACCAGCAGATTTAAAGACAGTTTTCTTAGGCTCATTAGATAACTCAATTTTGCAAGGAGCCTGAACAACAGTGCGAGGTTTAGTTTCATATGTGGCATAAGGATCAAAACCTAAACCTCTCTTGTTTGTGCTAACCTTAGATTGATCCAAAATCATGTTCAACTTTTTTTTGCCATTAGTGAAACGTTCCAAAGAATTTTGCAAGTAATCAACTTTCTTAGCAAGAGTTAAACAATTATTGCAAGGAATATTGACCTTCCCTTTCTGTTTACGACAGGTAGAGCTTGAAAGAACCTCATGAGTAAGCAGATTATCAGTCAATTGAGAAACCCTAGCATTTGCATCTTTCAATTTCAATTCAAGAGTTGAGCATTTAGAACAAGAAATTGAACCATGCAAATCATCAGTGGAACAGCTAGCATGTTTAACATGTTTCTCATTTTTCTCATTTAGATGTAACAGAAGAGCGTGTTCTTTCCTAAGCAAGGTGAGCTCATTGTAAATTAAGTCACATGATTTACAAGCATCATCATCAGGAATCAAGGTTTTAAGTCTAGCAATTTCAACATTCAATGACTCAACAACAAAATCATGTTTCTTAATTTTCTTGTCACGTTTATCAAGCAATTTACCAAGTCGAGCAACAGCAATAGCTAATTCATCGTAAGAAGGATCTACCTCATTGAAGTCACTGTCATTGCCGTTGTCGGGACCCCGAATTTGCAAATCCGGACCCTCTGTGTATTCAGCACTAGTCCAGGAACGCGCTAGTGCACACAGTCTTAACATCGGTAAATATCACAATCATACCACTCGATACCAATAAAGTACTTTATTTAAATAACCAAACTGGTTACTTGACCTTATGGTCAAGTTACAAATGTATGCCTCGCAAGGCGAAACTTTATTAAAAGAGAAATAATAGCAGCGGAAAATAAGATAACTTCGTGGCGCCATCCAGTATACCACAGGCAACTGACTGGGCTCGCTTCCCTAAGTAGACGGATCTTCTTGGAGTTCCTCCTCCAAAGCTGGCGTAGTCTCTTCTTCAACTGATATTGTGTTGAGGCAAGGGTGAGTACTTGGTACTCAGCAAGTCATGCACAGAATGCAAGCTAATATACTATATGCATGGCTTGGTACAAAGGAATAGCTTAGGGTATATTTGCAGTAAACAGCATTTGACAAGTATCATAAATAGATTCGAAAGCAGTAGAAACAAGTAAAGCATAAATAACTTTTCAAGAAGTTTAAATAACATTTTCCCCATCCTAAACCACATTTCCATCATCTTCATTACTAAACCAAACCAACCTTTCAAATCCAAGTTATTTTCAGAAAGTCTAACCCTTGACTGTAATTCCCGAGCATTGTCCAGTACCGTGGACACGGCTATTTAAATAGATTCTAAACTCTGCAGAGGTTATGCACTTTACCCACAAGATACAAATAAACACCACAAAGGCGAAGTTCCTCAGAATAAAGCCTTCTAAGCCTCAAACAACACAGGTGGTCCTCTCCGGTTCGTGCTCTACACCATCCCTTCCCTTAGCCAAGGCGAAGTATGGGACCAACACACTGCTAGATGGGTATCCGGCCACACCCACGATACGCCTCCGCACAATCACACAAACAAAGGTAATTGACACCCTGAGGCTCCACAAGTGAGTCCTTAGCGACTTAATCAACTAGGGCCGTCCCATTCCACCCATGTGGTTGCAAGTATGACCCAGTTCAAAGGCTTGCAAGGTTAAGTCCTTAGAGTGACCAGTGGCAAGACTACCCGAAGAACCAAATCAACATCCCGATTGCCACACTGCCCACCTGATTACTCTTGCCACATGCCCTGGCCGAAATCGTTTATCAAACCCCAGTTGATTACCATGCACCACGTGCCATCAACATCACATGATACTTTTCCAAAACAGGTTTAATATGTCATTAAGTCAATATTAACATTTGATTGTCCAAAGCCATGTCATGAGCACGTAGTGTGTCTAAGCAAAGATACTACAACGGTCTATAACCCATGTTGGCAATTTAATAATGTCCAACTAGTAATCCACAACTAGGGTGACAAAGGGTCATGGCACATACTTAAATAATCAAGGTGTCATACAGCAAATTGGTATTTATCTAACCCCATGTTTAAACCAAGTATTTTTCTAATTGAACTAGCATGCAATAGTTTAAATCAAAATAGATTTCAAAATGGGATCAATATGGTCAAAGCACAACTTGCCTTCAAAAAGTACTTGCTCTTGGTCTTGAGTTGGATCCTGAGTCAATACTTCTCCTTCGAATCCTTCCGGCACTTCAACGTCTACTCGTAAAGCGTGCAAATAGCAAATACACAAATAAACACTAGGCAAAAACATCCCAAAACTCCAAATAAAATCCATAAACAGAGAGAACATAATTTTCTGGATTTTTAGGAACTGGAATCGTCAAATTTGGAGTTAAAACGCAAAAGTTATGATTATTTAAAGTTTAAATAATCAATTAAATAATATTACAGAGAAAAACTTTAGTCCAAAAATTAAATAAAATTCATATTTAGGTAGATCTCAATTTTATACAAATTTAGAAATTTGAATCACTCAAATCGGAGTTGAAACGCAAAAGTTATAAGCGTTTGAAATTTGGAACAAAATCTGAAATCATTATTCGAATTAAT
This sequence comes from Rhipidocladum racemiflorum, assembly GCA_036346355.1. NCBI lineage: Eukaryota > Viridiplantae > Streptophyta > Magnoliopsida > Poales > Poaceae > Rhipidocladum > Rhipidocladum racemiflorum. The sequence goes on from CM070586.1 coordinate 27,685,102, forward strand.
AAATCATTTTCTTTTCGAAATTAATTATTGCGCCGGCATGGACACGTGGCAGACTTTGGATTGGTCTGGCCGACGTCACCGCTCATGGGCTCAGCCCACGGCGCGTTTGGTCCACGGTGGACCGGTCCCACGGCTTCGGGTGAGGTCGACAGTGGGACCCACCCGTCGCCAAGTGGTCTCACGCAAACACTACCGACGTGTGGGCCCTTCGACATGCGGGGCCAGCAGTGTCGTGACACGCGCCACACGCCAGACGGCTGACCGCGTCGGTCCATCTTCCCGACACGTGGCGCAATCCCAGCCGTTGGTTTGAAATCCGACGGCTCGGATTGGATCCCGGGTTAACACGTTGAAACTACTCGTTGATCGTGGGCCGTTCGATTTAGATCGGACGGTCCAGATCTAATCCTATAATAACACTACTACGGCACGTGGCAATTGTGAACCGTTGGATCTTGATCCAACGGTCCAGATCCAATCGGGTTGGGGACACGTGAACTCACCTCAACCGTCCGATCTGGATCTGACGGTTCACCGAGCTCGCGAAGTCCGGCGATGGCGCGGCGAGGCTTGGGCACCGGAGACGGGGACGATGACCAAGAGCGCGGCGCTACAGGGCTCCTCCGGCGACGTGCGTGGTCACGCTCGAGTCGCCTTGGCTCGAGATCCTGCTTCGCCTCCTTCTCCTCGCGACGGCGACGGCGGCGGAAGGTGAGAAAAACCACCACAATACCCTAAGCTACTACGGCGAGCAATCCCGAGCAAGCGGCGGCTGCTAGGGTTTAGCAAGCTAAGGCAAAAGTAGCGCAAGGTCACGGCGGTCCTCGGTGCGATCCGGCATTAAATAGCCCCGGAGGCGTGCTCAGTATGAGCCCTAATTCTGGCCACGCGCTTTCGGCGGAGTACGGCTCGGACTTCGGCGGGAAGACGGCACGAGAACCGTCCACGTGTCCAGATCAGCGGCCCGATCGGACCGGGCGCGAACGGGTTTGGGTCGGACACGGCTCAACCGTGCGGGCGGATCTCGGCCGTTGGATCTTGATCCAACGGTTGGGATTGATTAGGTTTAGGAGTGGGTTCGGCCGAGTCACGTGGCTGGTCGGACTCGAACTCGAAGTCTGACTCGGGCTCGGTCGGATGAACAAGATTTGACCCGAGTTGAATTTCCAATGATTTAATATTTAAAATAATTCCCGAGAATTCATTTAATTCATTAAAAATAGCAAAAGACTCGAAAAATTCCAGAAAAATTCGAAAATATTTTAGAACATTTTGGACTCAAATAAAATATTTCCAACAAAATTTTATTTGCAAAATTAAATTCTTTAATTATTTCAAAATGGAATAAATTCAAATAAATTCCAAATAAATCCAAATAAATTCCAGAAAATTCCAAAAATTCACCAAAGTGCCAAATCACACATGAATTTAAGAAAAGCAAAATTTTGGGGTGTTACAAACCTCCCCCCCTTAATAGAATCTCGTCCCCGAGATTCAGGGCTTACTAAAAGAATAGGTTTGGAAACTCTTTCTTCAAATCCTCTTCAGCTCCCAAGTCGCTTCGCTTTCTTCATGGTTGCTCCACTGAACTCTACAAAAACGGGTTGACTTGTTTCTAGTTTCTCGATCCATTGTGTCTAAAATCCTCACGGGATGCTCCTTATAAGTCAAGTCCTCTTGCAACTCAATTAACTCTAGCGGTGTCTGCTCTCAGAACTCGGAGGCACTTCTTCAATCGGGACACATGGAATACGTCATGCACTCCTCGCCAACGATCGTGGCAACTCCAGTTGATAAGCAACCGCCTCTGCGACTCAAAATCTTAAATGGTCCAACATAACGGGTGCAAGTTTCCCTTTGGCATGGAACCTCTTAACTCCCGAGAGGCGTAACTCGAGGTATACAAAGTCTTCTCGTTCCAAACTCAAGTCTCGGCGACGATTGTCAAGATAACTCTTCTGGCGTGATTGAGCTATCTTCAACCTTTCCCTAATCATGGCGACCGTTTCTTCACCTCTTGAAGAATATCAGGCCCAAAGACACGCGCTCGCGGTCTCATTCCAATTCAATGGCATCCGACAGTGGTCGACCATACAAAGGCCTCAAAAGGTGACATCTCAGTAAACTAGCTTGATAACTATTGTTGTAATCGAACTCGGCATACGGCAAACTCTTATCCCAAGAGGTAGCATAAGCCAATGCACAAGCTCTCAACATATCCTCCAGACCGTTGACTCTCTCTGGCCTGTCCATCCGTCTGTGGATGATAAGTCAGATCTTGAAGTTCAAACGGGTTCCCATGGCTTCATGCAACTTATTCCGTAACCTTGAGGTAAATTGGGTACCTCTGTCTGATACAATCCTCTTTGGCACTCCGTGCAAACAGACAATCGATCATGTACAATTACGCTAATTTATCTCCCGAGTAAGTGGTCTTCACGGGGATAAAATGGGCTACTTTAGTCAAGAGATCCACTATAACCCATATGGAGTCATAACCTCCTTGAGTCTTCGGCAAACCGGTAATGAACTCCATTCCGATTTCCTCCCACTTCCACTCGTATTTTCAACTACCGTAGCAATCCGCTGGTCTTTGATGCATTGCCTCGACTCTCTGGCATACGTCGCACACGGCAACAAGCTCGGCAACTACACGCTTCATGCTCCGCCACCCGACTCTCACCTACAGACCCTGATACATCTTGGCGCTTCCAGGATGAAGCGAGTACTTGGAGTCCTGGGCTTCGTCCATAATCAGTTGCTTTAACTCCATTTTGTTAGGCACACAAATGCGATCCTTCATCCACAACGTGCCTTGCTCATCCAACTTGAAGTCCTCTCGCCTTGCCTTCCTCCTTGATGGACTTAATCCTGCGGATCTTGTCATCATCCTTCGTCCTTCTCGGATCTGATCCTCTAGGGTAGGCTTTACTTCTAATGCGCCAAGAATCCGCTTAGGTACAACCTCAATCTTCATTTTCTGAAAATCCTCACATAACTCGCCCCGACTTGTGGCTAGCAACGTACTCACGGTATGGCTTTTCCGACTCAGGGCATCGGCTACTACGTTGGCCTTCCCTGATGGTAATGGATTCCAACATTGTAGTCCTTGATCAACTCTAACCATCTCCTCTGCCTCATATTCAGATCCGATCGGGTGAATATGTACTTAAGGCTCTTATGATCCGTATATACTTCGCATCTGTTTCCAATCAGATAGTGACGCCATATCTTCAAGGCATGCACTACTGCAGCTAACTCTAGGTCATGTGTCGGATAATTTTCCTCATGCGGCCTCAAGCGCCTTGATGCATAAGCGATTTACCTTTCCGTTCTGCATCAAGACACATCCAAGTCCTTGGCGCGATGCGTCACAATAAATATCGAAGCTTTGAGCAACATCCCGGTAGAACTAACACCGGTCTTGGCGTCAATCGCTTCTTCAGCTCCTGAAATCCTTTCTCACATTCTCAAGGCGTCCATGCAAACTTCTTTTCCTTCTTCAAAGATTGCGTAAGAGGTTTCGCAATTGTCGAAGCCTTCAATGAAACGGCGGTAGTATCCTGCCATTCCAAGGAAACTCCGAATCTGGTCACCGTCTTTGGTCGCTCCCAATGTAACACAGCTTCTACTTTGCTTGGATCTACTGGCGACTCCTTCATGCGGTCATTACATGTCCAAGAAACTCCACCTTGTCCTTCCAAAAATCACACTTGCTGAACTTGGCGAAAAGTTGTCGTTCCTCGACTTTTCCAAAACTCGCCTTAAGTGTTCGGCATGTTCGCTCTCTGTCTTGGAGTAGATTAGGATATCGTCTATGAACACGACGACAAACTTGTCCAAATATTCCATGAACACCTTATTCATCATATTCATGAAATAAGTCGGGCGCATTAAATCGACCCAAAGGACATAATCAGAACTCGTAATGTCCATATCTTGACGAGAATGCGATCTTGAATATCTTCCGATCGGATCTTCAATCGATGGTATCCCGATCTCAGATCAATCTTGGAGAAAACTCCGGCTCCTCTTAACTGATCAAACAAATCATCAATCCTGGTAGCGGATATTTATTCTTCACGGTGACTTCATTGAGTGCACGGTAGTCAATGCACATCCTGAAACTCCCGTCCTTCTTCTTGACAAACAAAACCGGTGCTCCCCACGGTGACGAACTCGGTCTGATAAATCCTTTCTCCATTAACTCTTCCAAATTGTTTCTTCATCTCTACCAACTCCTCGGTGGACATCCGATAGGGTCTCTTTGCTATCGGTCTTGTGCAGTACAAGCTCTATTACAAATTCTATGTCACTGTCGCGGCATACCGAGGTAGATCTTCTGAAAAACATCGGGTACTCATTCACTCTTGAGACATCATCTATGCTGATTGCCTTGGTACTGTTTACCATCAATCGTCCATCTCTAATCAAGCGGTGGCTTGAAATTCCACTTTCTTCCCACACTGCTCTCAATCGAGATAGTCCTTCGTCCACAATCCAATACGGCCTTGTGCTTGGATAACCAATCCATTCCCAATATGACGTCTAAGGTCCAGGTCTCCAAAATTATAAGGTTTGCTAGGAACTCTATTCCATCTATTAGTATTCTCACCCGGAACATCCTACTTTCGTTCGGAGTTCGAACCAGGGGTTTGAACTAAAAGCATGCACTTAAGTCTTGCAATCCTCAAATCATTTCTAGTAGCAAAGCCTTGCGAAACAAACGAATGCGAAGCTCGTAGTCAAACAAAACTCAAGCAGTGTATCGAGTTAACAAGTAACTTACCCAAGACGACGTCCGTAGCATTCTGCAGTGCATCTGCGGTGACATGGTTGACTCGGCCTCTCACCACGGTGCAGGGTATGGCTCCTGGTCTTTGGCGTCCTAGCTGGGTGGTTCCTAGATTGAAGCGGAACTGGGTCACTCCTGCTGTCTTCTTTGGACAATCATTGGCAAAGTGTCTGGCTCGTTGCGATTGTAGCGGCGTCTCACCGTTCCTTCTTTGCTGCTGAGGTAGCGTTTCTAGCGGGGCTGGGTGCAGTAGTTCGATTGGCAGGTCTTGGTCTTGGGGATGGTGTCCTTGTTGCATTCGTGGTTGGAATCAAGAATTGATTCGGTGCAACTCTCAGCGCCGCTATGCGTTCTGGCGTGATCCTTCGTTGCATCCTGCGCTTCTGTTCTCATCCGGGCCTTGCGCTTGTCCTCAAGAATAAGCGCCTTATTCACCAACTCTTGGAAATCTGGAAAGGTGTGGGTGATCAACCCTACTTGCAATCCAGAGTTAAGTCCTTCATAAAACGAGACTGTCTGGATTTATCTGTCGCTACATCCTCAGGTGCGTAGCGTGCTAGCTGTGTGAACTTGTTCGTAGTCGCCACCGGCCGATTACCTTGCTTGATGCTCGAACTCCTCCTTCTTAAGGTCCATAATTCCTTCAGGCACGTGATCTTGTCGAATGCACCGTGAACTCTTCCCAAGTGATATCTTGAGGGTTCTCTGCGTGTACGAAGTTCTCCCACCATTCTGGTAATTTGTTCCTTCCAGCTGATGAGAAGCGTAGAGTACCTTCTCATTTCCTATGCATTGGGCTATGTGTAGCTTCCTCTCTATTGATCTTAACCAATCATCGACCTCCAATGGATTGGCATTCCCAGAGAAAGTGGGCGGGTGAGTCCTCATGAACTCTGATAGTCTCGTATTCTGGCGTTGTCCCTGATTAACTTGATTAGCAGTGGCCTGAGCAGTGACGTGCTGCATTTGTTGCATCATAGCATGCATCAATTGAGTCTGAGCAGCAAGAAATGCTCCAAAATTCTGCATATCAACTGGCGGTGCTGGTGCTCCATCATTGGGGTTTTCTACTGGGCGAGAACCACTCCCATTGCTTCCAAAGTTTCCACGGGTGTTCACCATCTGTCGATTTGCTCTAGGTTTAGAGATGAGAGGGAATCAAGAATAGACAAGTAATATGGAACTTATGCGGGGCGAAAGGTGTAACTTTAAGGTCCAACTTTATTATTAATAACTTGGTATGGCTGCTTACAATGCCTAAGGGCCTTGCAACACATACTGCACACTCAGCAAGCAATGAAAATCCAAATCGAACTAACACCGAGTCTAACGCCTAAAGGGTGACTCTTTCTTCTATGACGCGACTCGGCGTAGGAGTCTCACTATAGAACCTATGCTCACTCATCGAGAAAACCTCCACGGCACAGTGCAGGTGTCGTGGCATGGGCGTAACGATTGCCATGTCCAAAGAATCGTGTCTTCTATGGTAGTCGAAGAAGCGGTGTCCTCATCGAGATCCGACTCCTTCCGATCTCGCTCGTGTAGCTCGACTCACCGCTCTCGGGTCTGGTCCGCATAAGGTCATCTCCAACTCGTCAATCTTTCGTAGAAGGTGTGCCACATACTCTTGAGCTTCCCGCCATCTGTTCTTCTCTCGCCGTGATCTCCTTGCGGGCCTTCAGAGCTCCTTGCTTGTGTTATCTAGTACATCCTCCTGGCGACGACAAATCGTGCCAAGCGTAACCGTGGCATCCTCATCCTGAATCTCCTTCGGGTCAAGAAGGTTATCGCTGCGCGGATGGTAGCGAACACCGTACTCTCAATTCTCTGGCGTGAATACGGGTAATGTGCCGCATTGCTCGTCGTGATACTTCTTGGATACCCATCTGCATTGTAGATCTCCTGGCGGTCTGGTGTATCGAGCGATTGCACAGGCCCTTTTTCCTAGCAGTACCTCAATCCTCACGTCACAAGCCTTGATCAAGCCTCGCTTGTCTGATCACTTCCACTTGGTATTGGGGCTTCTCAAAATCTCCGAGTCTAGCATATGCCAAAGTTCCGCAGCGTGACCAACTCCCGGATCAACGTAGTTGAACTCTTCCTCCATCTGTCACAAGAGTGCTTTACGTAAGAACTCGAATTTTTAAATTGTGACAAGGTAAGGGAAAATTTCAGCAAGAGGCAAGAAAAGAGAGAAGGGGATAAGTCGAGATGTCATTTCTTATCTTGACAAATTTTTAGCTTTAGAAAATAGGTTTTATCCTCACTACGACCATTCTAACTTAGGGTTGAGCCTCACGGTCAAGTATGGCTCGATACCACCTCTGTCGGGACCCGAATTTGCAAATCCGACCCTCTGTGTATTCAGCACTAGTCCAGGAACGCGCTTAGTGCACCGCAGTCTTAACATCGGTAAATATCACAATCATACCACTCGATACCAATAAAGTACTTTATTTAAATAACCAAACTGGTTACTTGACCTTATGGTCAAGTTACAAATGTATGCCTCGCAAGGCGAAACTTTATTAAAAGAGAAATAATAGCAATGAAAATAAGATAACCGTGGCGCCATCCAAGATACCACAGCAACCTGATCGGGCTCGCTTCCCTAAGTAGACGGATCTTCTTGGAGTTCCTCCTCCAAAGCTGGCGTAGTCTCTTCTTCAACTGATATTGTGTTGAGGCAAGGGTGAGTACTTGGTACTCAGCAAGTCATGCACAGAATGTAAGCTAATATACTATATGCATGGCTTGGTACAAAGGAATAGCTTAGGGTATATTTGCGAAACAAAGATTTGACAAGTATCATAAATAGATTCGAAAGCAGTAGAAACAAGTAAAGCATAAATAACTTTTCAAGAAGTTTAAATAACATTTTCCCCATCCTAAACCACATTTCCATCATCTTCATTACTAAACCAAACCAACCTTTCAAATCCAAGTTATTTTCAGAAAGTCTAACCCTTGACTGTAATTCCCGAGCATTGTCCAAGATCAGGACACCGGCTTATTTAAATAGATTCTAAACTCTGCAGAGGTTATGCACTTTACCCACAAGATACAGTCAAACACCACAAAGGCGAGTTCCAGTAACAAAGCCTTTCTAAGCCTCAAACAACATAGGTGGTCCTCTCCTGTTCGTGCTCTACACCATCCCTTCCCTTAGCCAAGGCGAAGTATGGGACCAACACACCGTTAGATGGGTATCGGCCACAGCCACGATCGCTCCCCGCACAATCACACAAACGGTGTAATTGACACCCTGAGGCTCCACAAGTGAGTCCTTAGCGACTTAATCAACTAGGGCCGTCCCATTCCGACCATGTGGTTGCAAGTATGACCCAGTTCAAAGTCTTGCAAGGTTAAGTCCTTAGAGTGACCAGGGCAAGACTACCCAAGAACCAAATCAACATCCCGATTGCCACCTGCCCACCTGATTACTCTTGCCACATGCCCCTGGCCGAAATCGTTTATCAAACCCCAGTTGATTACCATGCACCACGTGCCATCAACATCACATGATACTTTTCCAAAACAGGTTCAATATGTCATTAAGTCAATATTAACATTTGATTGTCCAAAGCCATGTCATGAGCACGTAGCAGGTCTAAGCAGTATACTACAACGGTCTATAACCCATGTTGGCAATTTAATAATGTCCAACTAGTAATCCACAACTAGGGTGACAAGGGTCATGGCACATACTTAAATAATCAAGGTGTCATACAGCAAATTGGTATTTATCTAACCCCCATGTTTAAACCAAGTATTTTTCTAATTGAACTAGCATGCAATAGTTTAAATCAAAATAGATTTCAAAATGGGATCAATATGGTCAAAGCACAACTTGCCTTCAAAAAGTACTTGCTCTTGGTCTTGAGTTGGATCCTGAGTCAATACTTCTCCTTCGAATCCTTCCGGCACTTCAACGTCTACTCGTAAAGCGTGCAAATAGCAAATACACAAATAAACACTAGGCAAAAACATCCCAAAACTCCAAATAAAATCCATAAACAGAGAGAACATAATTTTCTGGATTTTTAGGAACTGGAATAAATCAAATTTGGAGTTAAAAGCATAAAAGTTATGATTATTTAAAGTTTAAATAATCAATTAAATAATATTACAGAGAAAAACTTTAGTCCAAAAATTAAATAAAATTCATATTTAGGTAGATCTCAATTTTATACAAATTTAGAAATTTGAATCACTCAAATCGGAGTTGAAACGCAAAAGTTATAAGCGTTTGAAATTTGGAACAAAATCTGAAATCATTATTCGAATTAATAAATCATTTTCTTTTTCGGAAATTAATTATTGCGTCAGCATGGACACGCGGCAGCACTGGATTGGTCTGCTGACGTCAGCTGGCTCATGGGCTCAGCCCACGGCGCGGTTTGGTCCACGGTGGACCCGGTCCCACGGCTTCGGGTAGGTCGACAGTGGGACCCACCGTCGGTCAAGTGGTCTCACGCAAACACGGCCGACGTGTGGGCCCTCGACATGCGGGGCCCAGCGTGTCGAGACACGCGCCACACGCCAGAGCTGGCCGACCGCGTCGGTCCATCTTCCCGACACGTGGCGCAATCCCAGCCGTTGGTTTGAAATCCGACGGCTCGGATTGGATCCCGGGTTAACACGTTGAAACTACTCGTTGATCGTGGGCCGTTCGATTTAGATCGGACGGTCCAGATCTAATCCTATAATAACACTACTACGGCACGTGGCAATTGTGAACCGTTGGATCTTGATCCAACGGTCGGATCCAATCGGGTTGGGGACACGTGAACTCACCTCAACCGTCCGATTCGATCTCGACGGTTCACCGAGCTCGCTGGTCCGCGATGGCGCGGCGAGGCTTGGGCACCGAAGACGGGACGATGACCAAGAGCGCGGCGCTACTGAGGCTCCTCGGCGGCGTCGTGGTCACGCTCGAGTCGCCTTGGCTCGAGATCCGGTTACGGCCTCCTTCTCCTCGACGGCGGCGGGCGGAGGAAGGAGAGAAAAACCAACACAATACCCTAAGCTACTACGGCGAGCAATCCCGAGCAAGCGGCGGCTGCGAGGGATTAGATAGCTAGGGCAAAAAGTAGCGCAAGGTCACGGCGGTCCTCGGGGAGCGATCCGGCATTAAATAGCCCCGGAGGCGTGCTCAGGCGGAGCCCTAGTCGATTCTGGCCAAGCGCACTTCGGCGGCGGAGTCCGGCTCGGACTCGGCGTGGAAGACGGCACGAGAACCGTCCACGTGTCCAGATCAGCGGCCCCGATCGGACCGGCGCGAGCGGGTTTGGGTCGAACACGGCTCAACCGTGCAGGCGGATCTCGGCCGTTGGATCTTGATCCAACGGTTGGGATTGATTAGGTTTAGGAGTGGGTTCGGTCGAGTCACGTGGCTCGGTCGGACTCGAACTCGAGTCGACTCGGGCTCGATCGGATGAACACGATACTTGACCCGAGTTGAATTTCCAGCGATTTAATATTTAAAATAATTCCCAGTAATTCATTTAATTCATTAAAAATAGCAAAAGACTCAGAAAAATTCCAGAAAAATTCTGGAAAATATTTTAGAACATTTTGGACTCAAATAAAATATTTCCAACAAAATTTTATTTGCAAAATTAAATTCTTTAATTATTTCAAAATGGAATAAATTCAAATAAATTCCAAATAAATTCCAGAAAATTCCAAAAATTCACCAAAGTGCCAAATCACACATGAATTTAAGAAAAGCAAAATTTTGGGATGTTACAGCCGTCCTCGGTGAAGCTATCCTTGCTGCTTGCCATGAGACACAATCCCATCAAATCATGCTTGCTTGGAGTTGCATCATCTTCGCTGCTCTCCGAGTCCACATCACTCAAATTGACTTGTTCAAGAGCGGAAAGAACTCGGTGAACCACCTTGCGGTTGATGAAGCTCTTCTTCTTGCTATCATTTGACGAGAACCTTTTCTTCTCATTCCTTCTGTCGTTGTCCTTCTCCTCCTTTGATGTTTTTCCTGCAAGCTTAGGACAATTTGTGCGAATATGGTTGAGGTCACCACACTCATAGCATCTTGGAGGACCACCTCTCTTTCTCATTCTCACATTCTGCAAAGCTTTGTTAAAGCGAGAAGAGAGTAGTGCCAGATCTTCTTCAGGAAACTCTTCAAGTTGCTCATCTGTTAAAGAAGACATGGAAGACAAGGCAAAGCTAGAAGAAGAATTTGCATTTAACATGTTAGGGTTAGAGATCAAAGCAATTGATTTAATATTACCTTTCCTTGCAAGAACATCCAACTCATGAGTTTTCAATTTACAATACAGAACATCTAATGTAAGTGTACTCATGATAGTAGATTCTCTAATGGATGTAACTTTCATCTCCCAAATAGACATGTCTAAAGCACCAAGCAATTGTCTAGCATTAGCAGCATCATCAAAGCTAACTCCAACAGCACGAAGATTACTAAGAATTTTATTGAACGTGCAAAGAAGTCATCTAGCGACTCACCCGGTTTCATCTCAAATCGCATGTATTCTTTTTTGTAAAGATCTTGACGAACCTCTTTAATAGTGTTAGAACCCTCATGGTAATCACAAAGAGATTTCCATACCTCATATGCGGACTTGAGATGGATCACACGGTCAAAGTCGCTGCGTCCCAAACCTTGGATGATCAAGTTGCGCGCCTTGCTGTTTGCTTCAACATGTGTGCGATTGGTGTCGTTGACGTTGTCGTTTGCAGGGACTTCATATGACTTGTAGACCTTCTCCCAAATTGTGAAGCCTTGTGCTTGGATGAACGCCTCCATCTTGGCCTTCCAAAACTGAAAATCAACACCATCGAACACACATGGTTTTGTCGAATAACGATCCATTAATCTAATCACCGGTTAAGATAGATTAGAAAAACCTCGCTCTGATACCACTTGTAGGATCGAAGTATACGAATATAGCAATCAGAGGGGGGGTGAATGATTGTGCGGAAGCTAAAACCAAATTTTCGATCTACTGGAAGAACACCCCAACTCGGATTCAAAAGATTGCCTCGTTTTCGACAAAAAACAGAATGACAGAGGTTCGGTAAAACGAGAATTCCCGGAGATCCAACCATCAGAACAATCTGAAATTTGGACACAAGAAACTAGATTCCAATACAAATCAAACCCAAAAAGAATCAGCTCAATCGGACTTACGGATCAAAAGTTATAAGCTTCGCAAGCTTGCTGTTCCAGAACTTGACGAAAATCAATCTAATCGAAACTTGTAGATTGATCAAGAACAACAAAAGATTTATCAACAAAACTTTGAGGAACACTAGATCAATACCCTAGAGAGGTTTTTGATGGATCAAATCAAGATGAAAATCAAAAAACAAAAACCAATCTAGAACTAGAACAAGTATGCAAACAAGAACCAAAAGAGAATATTGTAGCACACAAGGAACTAGAAGAATTGATCTTTATTTCTTTTGTCTAAAGTACTCCCATCAAAAGAGTACAAACCCTAAAACCAGGCTCAAGCTCCCTTGCGCCTGTTCGGCTACTTGGTTCGATTGATGCCCTTTAACAAGAGACACCCCTCCTATTTAAAGGACCAACCCACAAGGAGTTCTGAATACGATTCCTATTCCCTAGAAGGAATCTGTATCCAACACAACTCTACTTGGCCCAACCTGGCCGAGTACAACTCTTGCACGCGTATGACAACCCTACCATACTCACGTGACTAACACTTTGCACGCGTATGGCCACCTGCCATACTCACGTGACTAACACTTTGCACGCGAATGACCTCCTGCCATTCTCACGTGACTAACCATTCTTCATATGCACCATTCTCTTAGCCCGAACGTCCCGCATGACATCCTTGACCACCAAGACCTCGGTTCCTCCTGAACCTAGTCCCGAACCTCAGTTCCTCCATCAACCTAGTTCCGGTCCGTCATCGACCACATTCGTCTTCGAGCAATACCGCACATGAACAAACCACAAAACAAATCCGAGCACAAGTCCACGACTTGACTCAATGTCAATCCATGCAACTACTCACATGAGCATTGCATAAAGTCCACTTCAAAGAAGCATCATGAAATTCTCACAAATTTCATAATCCCAAAAATGAATCAAACACAATTCCAATTTTGCTCAAAACCCTGATCGAGCAAAAGCATTCCACGACGGACAAGGAAATATGGTCCGGCGTACACATGAAAAAGCACTCAAAAAACCATTCACAACGGACAAACAAAATCGGTCCGTTGTACAAGTGAAAGTTTCGGTTCCAAGAAGAAATCATTCCGGCGAAAACACATTCACGACGGACAAACAAAATCGGTCCGTCGTACATGCGAAATCAAACCTCAAAAAGCCATTCACGACTGACCAAAGAAGTTTGTCCGCCGTACATGCAAAACTTACTGGTTTCTTGGAAAATTGAGTCCGGCTCATGAGCTCAAAAGCACGTTCACGACAGACCCAAAAACTTTGTCCGTCGTACATGGGAAAATGAGGTTGCCAAAGCATGTTTACGACAGACCAACAAACTTTGTCCGTCGTAGATGGGAAACTTACTGTTTTCTTTAAGTTTGGTCCGGCGCCAAAGCGAAACTTACTGTTTCTTGGAAAATTGTCAAACGCAAGAACAAACACATTTGCAAATTCAATTCTAAGCCAATTTTTCAGCACATGATTTCACAGTAATGCAAAGAAATGAAAATGAAATGCTATATTTCTCCAAAATTGTCATGTGTACTTTCTCTTTTTTTTTAATTCAGCATGGTTTATTGAATTCATCCAAGCGCCGTACCCTTCGTCATGTACGCATTCCGCCTGATTATGCCCAGCCCCGAGTGCTGGTAGTGTGCTAGTTGCTTCTTTCCCTAGGCACTTCTCGCGGGGGATTTGGGCCTGATCGTATACGGCTTTGCGTTTTCATGAGTTTGGGATTTACACGTGCTTGGAGGATTTTGCCGACGCCTCACGGAAAAGGAGGAGTGCTTACGAAATTCACGAAATATTTCATTTAAAATGAAGTGATGAAAGTATAAGGTTTAAGCGTAGAAGCGATGTAGTTGTTCTATGTTCCAGGTGTTGCTGATGATTGCTCCGTTTTCTCGTTTAAGCCGATAAGTTCCAGGCCGTACCACTTCATGGACAATATTGGGACCTTCCCAGCATGGGGAAAGCTTGTGCTCACTTTTCTGATTTTTTCTTAAAACCAGATCTCCTTTGGAGAAAGCGCGGTCCCTGATATTGTGGTCGTGATAGCGGCTAAAACCTTGGAGGTATCTGGACAATCGGATCGCGGCTACGTCCCTTGCTTCCTATAGTTGATCGAGGTCGTCCGGCCTATTTTCTTCTGACTTGGCTTCGTTGTGGTTCCGAATCCTTGGGGATCCGAATTTCAGTTCTGTTGGTAGGACCGCCTCAGACCCATATACCAGGAAGAAGGGTGACTGCCCGGTTGCCCGACTAGGAGTGGTTCTGAGCCCCCAGAGTACCGAGGGCAATTTCTTCACCCACCGAGTGGCGTAGGGATTAAGGCGGTCGAAGATCCTTGCTTTCAGTCCTTGAAGCACCATGCCATTCGCTCGTTCGACCTGACCATTGCTCCACGGGTGTGCCATGGAAGCAAAGCAGATTTTAATTCCAAGTTCCTCGACACAATCCTGGAATTCATCTCCTCTGAATTGGGTACCGTTGTCAGTGATGATTCTGTTTGGTGTGCCAAAGCGAACCACAATGTCTTGGAAGAAGTCTTTGGCTTTTGCTGCTGTTATGGTGGCGACTGGTTTGGCTTCGATCCACTTCATGAACTTGTCCATGGTGACGAAAAGATGTGTGAATCCCCATTGCACCTTTTTCAGTGGTCCTACTATGTCCATCCCCCAAGCTGCAAATGGCCAAGTGATTGGTATTGTTTGCAGTTCTTGAGCCGGCATGTGGATTTGCCAGGCGAAGAATTAGCAGCCTTCGCAGGTGCGAACGATGCCCTCTACGTCCGTCACTGCAGTCGGCCAGAAGAATCCTTGGTGATAAGCCTTTCCAACTAGGGTTCTTGAGGCCGCATGGTGTCCACAAATTCCTTTGTGAATTTCCTTGAGGAGTTCCTTTCCTTCTTGCTCCGAGATGCAACGTCTGAGCATTCCGGAGGCGCTCTTTCGGAAGAGTTCCCCTTCGATGACTGCATAGCTTTTGCTCCTGCGCGCGATGCGCTCTGCTTTGGTGCGGTCTTCTAGGAGTTCATCTTTTATCAGGTAGTCTAGGTAGGGTCTTGTCCAGTCGGTGCTGATGACCAACACCTCTGCATCAGTCGGGAGGGATGTCCCCTTGCCTCTTTGGCGCAGGGTGGCTGAGGTTTTGCGAAGTTCTTCCATGAAGACTCCAGCTGGTACTTCTGCCCGACTGGAACCTAGCTTGGCGAGCTCGTCTGCAGCTTCATTATCTCGTCTGAGCACATGGGATAGCTCCAGTCCATCGAATTTGTCTTCTAATTTGTGCACCTGTTGGCAGTACACAGTCATCATGTCGTCAACGCACGACCAATCCTTTTGCACTTGGCTGACCACGAGCTGGGAGTCTCCGTGAATCGCCAACCACCGGACTCCGAGCGATATGGCGATACGGAGTCCGTGGATGAGTGCTTCGTATTCAGCGGCGTTGTTTGATGCCGAAAAATGAATCTGCAAGACGTACTTAAGCTTTTCTCCTTTTGGGGATGTGAGCACGACGCCGGCCCCCACGCCACTGAGCGTGAGAGAACCGTCGAAGTGCATTGTCCAATGCTTAAGTTCCTTGCTGGTTGATGGTTTTTGTAGTTCCGTCCACTCGGCGGTGATGTCGGCTAGTGCTTATGACTTTATGGCTGTGAGCGGTTTGAATGTAATTTCGAAGGCTCCCAGCTTGGCCACCCACTTGGCGAACCTCCCGGTGGCCTCCCGGTTATGGAGAATGTCTCCGATCAGGAAAGAGGTGACCACCGAAATCGCGTGTTCCTGGAAGTAATGTTTGAGCTTTCGGGAGGTGATTAGCACTGCATAGATGAGCTTCTGGACTTGCGAGTACCACGCTTTAGATTCTCCCAATACTTCGCTGATGAAGTAAACCGGACGTTGTACCTTCTGCTGGTGCCCGTCCTCCTTGCGCTCGACAACAATCGCTGCGCTAACCACATGGGTTGTCGCGGCTATGTAGAGCATGAGTGGTTCCTCCAGCAATGGTGATGCCAGTACTGGAGGCTTTGTTAAGAAGGTCTTGAGGTCGTTGAAGGCTTGCTGTGCTTCGGTGGTCCATTCGAACTGGTCTTGCTTTTTCAGGAGTTTGAAGAACGGTGTTCCCCGCATCCCTGAGCAAGAGACAAATCTGTCGAGTGCCACCATGCACCCTGTGAGCTTCTGGACGTCCTTTTGATTTATTGGTGGCTTCATATTTAGGATGGTGGTGACCTTTTTCAGATTTGCTTCGATGCCGCGGTGCGACACGATGTACCCGAGAAGCTTTCCCGAAGGGACTCCGAAAGTGCACTTCTCGGGGTTGAGTTTCATCCGGTAGGCCTAGGCCCTCAGGCTTTTGAACATTTCGGTTAAGTCAGAGATGAGGTCTCCTTTCAACCGATATTTCACCACAACGTCATCCACATAAGCCTCCACGTTGCGTCCGAGTTGATTGTGAAAGCACCGTTGTATTGCACGCTGGTAAGTCGCGTCGGCGTTCTTCAACCCGAATGGCATTGTGACATAGTAGAAAGCTCCGAACGGTGTGATGAATGAAGTTTTGATGCAATCTTCCTCCTTGAGGCTAATCTGGTGGTACCCTGAGTAGGCGTCCAGAAAGCTCAAGAGTTCAAAGCCGGCGGTGGAGTCCACGACTTGGTCGATGCGAGGTAGCCCGAACGGATCCTTAGGGCATGCCTTGTTGAGTTGAGGTCGGTATAATCAACGTACATGCGCTAGCTTTTATTCTTTTTGCGAACTAGAATTGGGTTCGCCAACCAGTCGGGATGGTACACCTCTCTTATAAAGCCGACGGCTAAGAGTTTGGTGATCTCCTCTTTAATTGCGTCACGTCGATCTTGAGTAAAACGTCGAAGGCGCTACTTGATCGGTTTCGCACCCTGATTTACATTTAATACACGCTCGATCACCTCCCTCGGGACACCAGGCATGTCTGAAGGCTTCCAGGCGAAGATGTCCTGGTTTGCCCAGAGAAAGGCTGTTTTGGCCGGGTTGGACGGGTCGAGTGTTATTTTCTTGACTTCTTCGCCAGGTCGGATCCCTGCCTTTGCTTGTTTCTTGGCTAGCACGTCCTCGTCCTGCGAAGCAGATGCTGTTAGTCGGATTTTTTGCAAGTCGGCCGATGCCCGTAGGACCTCGGCCAACTCACAACTCTCCTTGTTGCATTGGAAAGATTGTCGTACATCTCCGCGGATTGTGATGACTCCTTTAGGTCATGGCATCTTGAGCATTGAATAGGTGTAGTGCGGAACCGCCATGAATTTTGCTAAGCCGGGCCTTCCTAAGATAGCATGGTATGCTGTCTCGAAATCGGCTACTTCAAAGTTCATGTGTTCCGTCCTGTAATTGTATTTTGTGCCGAATGTGACGGGCAGGACAATCTGCCCAAGTGGCACGGAGGATGTCACAGGAATCACTCCACAGAAAGGTGACGAACTTTGCTTGAGCTCGGTTCGTGGTATCTTCATGTCATCGAGGGTTTTGGCAAACAAAATATTGAGCCCACTACCTCCATCGATCAGCACCCTCTTGAGTTTTATGCTGTGGATGACTGGATCCAGCACCAAGGGATACCTGCTTGGAAAAGGTATATGGTCGGGGTGATCTGAGCGGTCAAAGGTGATGGGAGCTTCTGACCACTTTAGATATTGGGGGGTCGCCGGTGCGATCGCATTGAGATCCCGAATGGTAAGCTTTTGCTTCCGCTTGGACTCATATGCGCCCGAGCCCCCGAATATGAAGTTGAGCTCTTGTTCGATTTCTGGGAACTCGTCTTCAGCTGAGGAGCCATCTTTCTTCCCAGCTTCCTTCTTATCTTTGGGTTCTGGCTGGCTCCAATTTTTTCGTGCGAATCTTTTCAAAGTGAAGCAATTTTTTGCCGCATGCTTTCCTTTCGGATGGAAAGGGCATTGGGCATTCATTACTTCGTCGTACTCTTTGTTCTGGGGAGCTCTCGTTCTTCTAAGCTCGGCTGTAGCGACCAGAACCTCGCCCTTTCGCTTTTTCTCTTTTTGCTTCGGGGGTTCGGTATGATCTTTTTTGTCTTTTTGCTGGGGTCGATCCTCCCAGCGTTCTGCTAACGCATCCGACGCGGTTGCATAGCGATCAGCTAAGGCGAACATGTCCCTAGCCGTGGTTGGAGGTTTCCAGGACATCTTCTTGATGAGATCGGGATTGCTAACACCTTTTTGGAAGGCCGCGATGACAACTGCATCTGAGACGTCTCAGACAGTATTCTTTTTCTACATGAATCACCGGATGAACTCTATCAGGGATTCATTTTTCTTCTGATGGAGCTGGTAGAGGTCCCAGGGGGTTCTAGGCTTCTCGAAAGTGCCCTGAAAATTTGTGATGAACTGGTCATAGAGGTCTCCCCAGGAGTCGATGGAATCTCTTGGAAGCCCTGTAAGCCATGCTTGAGCCGAAGGAGCCAACATAACCGGCAGATAATTTGCCATCACGTTGTGGTCACCTCCGGCCACTTTGACTGCAAGGGAGTAAACCTGCAGCCAAGCTTCCGGATCTCTTTCTCCGTCAAATTTGGTAATGCCTTCCGGGATTAAAATCGTCCAGCCATTGCACTCGGCGGAGGCGAGCAGTGAATGCCCTGATCCCATCGATAGGGTCTTCGTCGCGCCGAGCACGGTGGTGACACGGCGAAGAGTCCACTCGGTGGTCCTCATCCTGGTATGAGTTGTGCTGGCCTTTGCGATGGCCATGGTCGAGGGCCCGGTTATGAGGATGTCGGCTGTTATGTTCACGATTATCGTCCCGGCGGCGCCGCTCATCATAATCCCGCTCTTGTCTTCTAGCATCAAGGTCTTGGCGAAGGTCGTGGTGTATGGTGGAGCGTACGTCCTTGTCGCAGGGGGACTTGTGCCGACTGCTTCTTGTCCAACTGCGACCAGTCTGACTGCTTGCCCTGTGAGTTTCTTCTCCTCTGCGTTGGGGCTTGGTCGTCTTGCCCCGCTGGTTGTGTTGAATCGCCGCGACCGTTACCATGGCTTTGACTTGCACCACGATCGGTGCTGCTGGGCTGTCGGATTCGATCATGGGTCCCAAGGTATCAAGGAGTGTCTTGGTAGCCATGATGTTCTGCTGCAGAGTTTGGAAAACCGACTGGTTTCCCGCTCTAGAATGCAAGATATTGTTGTTGACGTTGCGTGCTCGATTTTGAAGTGACCAGACGCGGTCGTCTTGGTCTTCATGCTGGGCGAGCTCCGTCTCAGTCTCCCCAGGTCCCCGTCGATTCTGTGATTCGGGAAGACTGCTTTCGATCACGTTTACCGAACGAAAACTGGAGAAGCTCTTGGATCGGATCTGATCTGAGTCCGAAAGGGCAAGGGTGCCATGCTTGTTGGCGATGAAGTGTAAACTTCCGAAGCAGAAGCCCTGGCCTGGAGTGAAGGCGATGCCATCTTCGAAAGCCATCGAGATCGCTCGGATTGATCTTCGCGCTTCCCCTACCTGGCGCGCCAACTATCGACGTTTTGTGTCGGCAATAATCTTAGGGGGGTGTGAATTTGTGGGGCAAGGCGCTGGATCAGGATCTCGATGGTAACACAAGACAAAGAGTTATACAGGTTCAGGCCCTCAACAATAAAGGTAATACCCTAGTCCTGTGTTCTAGAATTATAAGTTGGGTCTCTCTTTTCTTCTCCCTCTCCCTTTTCTTATATACAGGGAGGGGGGTGGAATCCAACTCGGATACTAGATCGCGCGTCCGAGTTGGTTACAAATAGAGGAATCGTATCTTTCCTTATCTAGGATAACCTTCCTTACGGTTATAATCTCTTCTTGTGGTTACAATACGATTGAACGGCTCGGATTTGCGTTCTTTCCTTGATCGGTCCTTTTGGACATTCACGCGTGCATACCCGGTCCTCGTATCCTCCACAACTATGTCTCTAGAAAACATATATAACACTTACATGACCCAAGATTTGTATTCTTTATTAAAAATTTTTTAATAGGCAGCGGTCGTGGACCGCTTAAAATAAAAAAATATATAAAATTATATTTAAGCGGTTAGGGAGTGCTGAAATTTTTTAAAAAAACAATAATTTTTTTTAAGCGGTTAGGGATCGATGGAAATCAAAAATATAAATAAAAAATTTTCAGCGCACGGGATTCACGGATTTCTACTCTTCAGAGAGTATTTTTGCAATTTTATCATATAAACGGTCAGTTTCGTAAAAAAGTTTTACAACGAGGCTAATCAGTAAAAAGGTTGGCACAACACTGGTGACGTGCGGCACAGGAGAGCGTTCCGTGGCGTGCGGCTATGTGCGAAGGGAGTCCAACGTCCGTACGGGCAGAGAGGAGTTACATCCTGTACAACTTGTACAACGCAAGAAAAAGTGAAGAAAGAAAGAGTACAGAAAAAAATAGAAAAAGAGAAGAAAAATTGAAGAAATTATTGAAGTTGTACTTTTATATAAAAGGATCTCTACGTGTTTTGTATTTATAATTTGATAGATAAATTAGTGATTATGGATTTCAATCTATTAATTCTTGTTCATCATGTTTTTTGTACAATTTTTTCTAGTTTGATTATTTAATCTAGTTTTCATCTATAGTCTTAGATCCATTATCCTAGATTGATTCATTCCGTTTGATCATTATTTTATTAATTTTAGAATTAATAAAACAATAAAAATTAAGTTTAGGTATTAGTTTACACCGATCCACCTTTTTTTAGTGCGCTTCATTCCTCCATATGTGCAGCATGGACTTATCTACCGGTGTGGCTGAAGAAGGTGATGATCCGTCTGCTGTTTCTGACTGTTGGGAACGGAAATAACAATTTTCAGGATTATAGAATTTTAGATCGGGGGGATACTGGGGTTCGAGAAACAGAGGAGGAGAAGGGAAATAACAGTAAATCCGATCATACAGAAATCCCAACAAACAAACATAGAGGACCAACACTGAACAGCCAAACATGTTGACGGCAAAAGGAGAAACTAAGCAGAGAGCCATCCACATTGCCGTCATCCCCGGCTTGGTCATCACGCGAAGTTGGTGGTAGGGAACGGCGGCCATCCAGTCTCTCTGCTGCATCAGCACCTGTGTTGCCGTTCGAAGCAGGTCCCTGTTTCCAGTTCTCCATATCCTTTGTGAATACCTGCCCAATATGTTATGAAGAGTCTCCCAGTTAGTTCCTTCTTCTCAAATTGTCTTTTGTGAGAATTGCTTGTTGCCAGATAAGCCACATGAAAATTTTAAATTTAATTTTAATGGGTAAGTCACATTCCAAATCAAATTATTAGAATCCCCCTTGGCCATTTGTTAACATTTATATAAACGGATTTAACTGTGAGATGCCCAGAATTATGTAAAGACCATCTGACAACATCCTCTTCTTCTCTGATCTCTATAGAAAACTACCTTCGAAATTGTAATTGCCATTGCCTGTGCTTTGCTAAAGAAAAATGCGCATCATTAAAGTATTTGAGTTTCACCAGTTGTTGCCACATAATTTGCTCAAGCTCCTTCTAAGAAATGTTTAACTAATCTTGATGGAGCAGTAATGCACCTTGATTTAATTGATAATTCTTATTCTCCTTCGTTCCCTATTGCTTCTTTTATATAGTTCAGATTTCTAAATACTTAAAGAGAAAAGCATAGAAGCACCTCTCAATTGTCAGATTTGTGGTTGTTAAGGGGCGGCTGGGTGCACTGATTATTGCTCCTAAAAATCGAATGGGCTTAAACTTTTAATAGTATTTTTGTTCACATCTTCTTGGACATGTTGAAGCAATTTGTTAACTCGAACTAATCAATTGCGGATTATATATGTTAGAGATAGAGTCCTAGTACATTTGTATTCTGCTAGAGATAGAGTTCTGTTATCCTCTTCCTCATGTACATGTATATATACTGGCCCATTGGCCTCATAATGAATACAAGTGCAATTCATAACATGGTATCAGAGCCAATCTAGGGTTAGACGCGTTGCACTTGCGCCTCCATCTTTTTCGGCGATTTTTCTCGTCTTCACCGTCACAGTCCCATCCGACTCCCCTGCTCCTCTGCTGCTGCCGCCTGGAGGTCGCCGCCTGGAGCCGGAGTCGGAGCTCTGCCGTCTGACTTCTCTGCCGCCTGGAGGTCGCCGCTGCCGCCGGAGTTTGGCTCCTTTGCCGCCCGTCTGGCTCCTCTGCTGTTGGATTCCGGCACCCGACGCTAACTGCCGCACCCGGCCGCTGCGGATTGCCGCGCCACCCTCTACCGCTGCGGGCCACCGCTGCCTGCCGTGGGTTGCTCGGTGGATTTCTCTGGACGTCGTCGCTCCGGACGTCGTCGCTCAGAGATCGCCTCGCCGACCTTCTCCTGGAGACTGCGCTCGCGGCAGCGGCACTACGGTCCTCTACCGTCCGATTCCAGCCACTCGCGCGGCAGCGGCACTGCGGCCGGCTCGCGTCTGCGCTGCCGGGGAGAGGGCGAGCCGCGTGCGTTGCGGGAGGACGTGCGGTAGCAGCATTGCAGTCGCACGTGTCTGCGCTGCCGGATCGTTGATTCCCATCACAAGTTTCTGCCCTTTCTGGTTTTGTTTGAGACGCTGGTTGGAACTCAAACAGATCTCACAAGCCAGCGTTAAGGGAGTTTGAGTTCTGTCCCAAAAAAAAATGTCGTCTTCTGGTTCTTTGGGAACGGTTTCTGTTCCTCGATGTCCAGTTATTTTTTATGGTCTCAATTATCGAGACTGGGTTCTCCATATGCGCCTTCACATGCGTGGCCAGCGTCTTTGGGAGTTTCTTACTGGCAAATTATACTGTTCGCCTCGTCCGGCTCCTCCTGCCACGCCTGTTGTTCCCAAGGAGGCCAATGATGCTGATCGCCAGAAGACCTCTGATGATTATGCTGATGCTGTAGAGTCATTCCAGACTCAGTTTTCTGCTCACAAGACATGGATTGATGAAGATGCTCGTGCCTCTGCTATTTTGGTTGCTAGCATGGAGGTGCATCTTACTGGTGACATTGTTGCTTTCTTGGGATTGAGGTTTCTTCTACCTCTGAGGGCTTCTTTCTCTCCCAAGAGAAGTATATCCAGGATCTTCTTGATCGTGCTTCTCTCACTAATGAGCGTACAGCCGAGACTCCCATGGAGCTCAATGTTCACCTTCGACCTACTGATGGTGAACCTCTTGAGGATCCTACTCGCTATCGCTATCTTGTTGGGAGTCTTGTTTACCTTGGTGTCACTCGTCCTGACATTTCTTATCCAGTCCATATCCTGAGTCAGTTCGTTTCTGCTCCCACTCAGCTCCACTATAGTCATCTTCTTCGTGTTCTACGATATCTTCGTGGAACCATCTCTCGTCGTCTTTTCTTTCCACGTTGCAGCTCTTTACAGCTCCAGGCATACTCTGATGCTACATGGGCTATTGATCACTCTGATCGTCAGCCCCTTTCTGCTTACTGTGTTTTTCTTGATGGTTCTCTCATTGCTTGGAAGACTAAGAAGCATACAGCAGTTTCCCGTTCGAGTGCTGAGGCTGAGTTGCGGGCTATGGCTCTTTTGACAGCAGAGGTTACTTGGCTACGGTGGTTACTTGAGGATTTTGGTGTTTCTGTTTCTACACCGACTCCTCTTTTATCTAACAGTACAGGGGCTATCAGCATTGCTCGAGATCCAGTGAAGTATGAACTCACCAAGCACATTGGTGTTGATGCTTCTTATATGAGGTCACAGGTACAAGATGAGGTTGTGGCTCTTTAGTATGTGCCTTCAGAGCTCCAGTTAGCAGATTTCTCCACGAAAACACAGACTAGAGCTTATCGTAACTTTTTCCTCTCCAAACTCAGTGTTGTTGATCCACCATGAGTTTGAGGGGGGGGGGTGTTAGAGATAGAGTCGTAGTATATCTGTATTCTGCTAGAGATAGAGTCCTGTTATCCTCTTCCTCATGTACAGTTATATATACTGGCTCATTGGCCTCATAATGAATACAAGTGCTATTCATAACAATATATTTTCAGAACACAAAATGCCAGCGATGTATCTGTTATGAAATCGACAGGCACAAAAGTAAGAAATAGATAAAATCAAATCAAAATTAAGAATAAGAGACACAGATTTAACGTGAAAAACCCTTGCGGGAAAAAACCACATGCACCGACCGGAAAAATATTTCACTATTACCTAGAGAGTTACAAAACGCTGGGGATTACAAGATATGTCCTTTTCTCTTTAGCTTACAAGAAGGTATTTATAGATGGTGGCGATCTTCACTGTGCTCTGCCAAACATGAGCTTCTAAATTTGGATCATATATCAACAGTATGGCCTCAACTACATGGTACGGTGTTAATAAAACTACTTAATAAGTCGTGAATTAATAAATATGGACAGAAGCAAAGTGGGAGATGACTTCAGTGCACTGTGGAGATATATGTCAGTAGACTGTTTAGTCATTGTAGCATCCTATATATTTCCTACGTATATACGATCGATGAGAGAAACAACTGAGGTGGGATGTGATCATGGCATCGTGCCATGCGGATCTACCTCAAGGCCCTCCCGTGGTACCAAGTGGAGACGTGGAAGCTCCGACGTCAAAGCTCATGGATCCCATGCTGCTGATGGCGGTGCGCAGCGGCGATTCCAAGCTCATCGATTTTAAGGTTCGCCCCGAGGCTAGTGAGCAAAGGTTGTCAGGGAGTTGTTTCGGAACATGACACTATCAGCCATGCATGTTTCATCTTCTTGTTGCGAATGCCGCGAAGGTTACTCCGGCCTCACCCTTTTTTGTGTATATATACCTAAACGTGTGATTTGCCATAACCTGGTGATCTCGCAGGGTCTGCATGCAAGAAGACTTTCGCCGTAGCTACGAGGTCTCAGGTCGATTCAAAGCAGGTCAAAGTCGATGCTCTTCGTGCGGAGAAGTCCAAGCTGGAGGGCCGGGTCGCCAAGCTGGGCTGTTGTGACGCGAGTAGGGCCCTAGAAGCGACAGTGAATTGTTCGACCGATACTTTGATTTATAAAATAACTAGCTGAATTTATGTGCCGTTTGTGTGCTCTAAACATCGAAATTATTTTTGAAAGAATGTTTCCCTTGCTGGCAAAATTGTAGTAACAAATATTTTTCAAACAACTGTTGATGGCTGCTAGACCAATTCGTCCTCAGTTCTCACCCACGAAGCTGCCCAACAACGAAATTGTAGTAATTAAATAACAAAATGGAGGTCAGTACTTATTTTTTCTTTTTTCTTTCAGATTTATTGCTGTAGTATACTGATTATCGTTGATCACCAGTAAGAAGGTATTTTCTGAAATTTCGGGATGATTATTTAAACTTTTTTATTATTGAAGCGTGCATAGTTTGGTAGGTTCATGCCAACAAATCAAAGCAATCACGCAAATGCCAAGGTCATTACGAACTAGTAATTTGTAACAAGAGGATATACTAAAGGAACCATGCGTGTTGAACTGGAGGACGTGATATTACTTGACTACAGTCCTATACTGACAGATTTATGACGTTAGAAAATCATTGTAAAGGACTATAGAGGTAGGCGTATGAAGTGTGCAAACTCATTGAAAGTTTTCTAGTTTCGTCATTGATAGATATTATATGCTATTATAACTAACTTTTGATAAGCAATGCGAGTATCATAACTCTTGATAAACGATGCGAGCATCATAACTACACGTACGCATTTAAGTCCGGCTATTATGCACTACGGAACGATATATAGGCCATTTTATCACAAACCTGATGTGCCAGCGTTACGCAGAGGAACGAGGAACCGGGTACGTGCTGAACTGCTGATGATATTTGCACAACGAAGCACCTCTCATATATGTTTGTCATAATGCTACCTTTAACAATACAGTAGTACGTTAGGTGAGATTATTTTGATTTCAGCAAGATGTTTGGTGAAATGTTGAAACAGATCCTCAACTTGGTTCAAAGGATTGAGCGCTGGTGAACATATATTGTGATCCCCTGTGAAAAGTTAAAGCTACAAACATACACATCGATGGGAAATACCTTCTGTGCGAGAAAGGGAAACAAAAGAAGTGCTTCTCTCTTCAAATCGTACGGGAAATATTATATATTGTAACAAATGGGGAAAAAAAGCAAGCAACTAACTAAAGAACAAAGGATCGAGCAGCTGTTTGAGGTGACCCATCTTTATGTTTCTCTCCAGTTCATTGTTGCTTAGTCTAACATAAATTACGCATTCACAAATCCCAAGAAGGTGCAAAACTTCAGATGTACAAGGTGATCGATTTATTAATTTCAAACATCAATGAACAACAGAACAGTAATCCCTTATCTTCACAACAAAAAGATGGTACTGGGAAGGAGATTGGAATAAAGAGAACGACAAATAAATCATATCTTGTCATGTCAGTGCAAACCCTTAGTCTCGGGCGAGGTGATGGAGAAAGTTCAAGGATGTCCATCGATCACCTGACTGACTGCAACCTGACTATAATTCATGGACAAGATCGGAACTGCACATTGGCAGCATATATAAATGCCTTTAGATTTTTAGGTTCAACATCTTGAGAGAAATTAGACAAAAAAAATGTGTTCCCAAAGTAAATGTCAGATTTCATGTTTGGATCCTTGTATTAGATTTGATGTTTGAACACAGAATTCTTCAGATCTTTGTCTTCTTTCAAGGCTCTCAAGTCAGTCTCAAAGCGCTAGGTAAACAAATCATGTTCGTACAGCTAGAGATTCTAGTACCGTAGTACGCAGCGCCTTCCAGTTCACAAAATCTCGAGAAAGCACGACCATGGCGATATGGAACTACTGATTGCGTCCAAAAATACGGAAGTACTTTTTTCTGTTCATCTTGGTGGGTTGCCAGAGGCAAATTGCGTACTGTGTACTGGGCTGCTCATCTCGAAACTGAGGTGGCCAGAAATGGAGAGTACCTAAGCTGATTTGCAATGGCAGCTAACAGCACAGTGCAACCGCGCAGCCCACCCGCCACCTCAAATGCGCCCGCCATGCATCCTAAGCTGCTCATGGCTTGCCGCCTCGGCAATGCCCAGCGGCTGAAGGATCTTCTGGACGAGGAAAGCGCGGCGGCGCGGCCCGATTTCGTCGTCCAAGTTGAAGGATCAGCACCTTCTGCGGCCGCATTGCTCCTGGAGGGGGTCAGCGTCGAGGGGGACTCGGCGCTCCATGTGGTAGCAGCACGCGGAGACGGCGAGGAGTTCCTGGAGTCGGCGAAGGCGATCCACGACAGGGCCAGACACCTCCTCGATGCGCCCAACAAGAAGGGCGACACGCCGCTGCACTGCGCCGCAACGGCTGGGAATGCGAGGATGGTCTCCCAGCTGATTGATTTGGCCAGAGTCGAGGGCGACGGCGCGGAGAGAGCGAAGGAACTGGTGCGCGCGAAGAACAGGCTCGGGGAGACAGCTTTGCACGAGGCAGTCCGCACTGGAAATAGGGATATTGCCATTCGGCTGATGCTCGAGGACCCTGCGTTGGCGAGCCTCCCGAAAGACGGCGCTTCGCCAATGTACATCGCCGTCTTGCTAGGGGAGATCGATATTGCGCGGTCACTGCACGATATGAGTGGTGGGAATCTTTCGTATTCTGGACCAAATGGGCAAAACGCGTTGCATGCGGCGGTTTTACGGGGCAAAGGTACCTCTCGAGCGCATTTGTTCTTTCAAATTTTAGGAGTTGTCTATTTACAGTGTCACCTTGAGTTTATGGTTGGATTGTTGAGCTAAGTCCTTTCGCGTTTTTTAGTTGAAAATTCTGAATTGAAAGTGGATTTTTCTGGAACTTCAAGGTTGAAATGGCCAGTCAAGAGTTTGATTTATGCCTAAGTCGACAGGCGCCGGGGTTGGCCATGGAATGAGCGGGCGAGGCAGAGTGGACAACGACTGGGCGTGGGCGGCAGATTGCGCCAATGAGAAACATGTCGGACGAGCGCAAGTTGGAATCATCCCACATCTAAAACATTTGAGTTGTTTTTTTTTAAAAAAAAATCTCGTCCATTAAGGAAGCATGAAAAAACTTTGTGATATATGATTAAAATACATCATTATTATTATTATTATTATTATTATTATTATTATTATTATTATTATTATTACATGTATTTTTAATGTTCCCTTGCTACCCTTGACGGGGATAGGAGGGTGAAAACCCTTGTAATCCTGCATCACATTTCCATCCCGAGTGTTACAAGAGTATACTTGCATCAATTTATGGTAGCGTCTATAGACGTATGGTGCGAAGGATTTTAATGTCTCGGTTAATCTGTGGACGATTACATATAGTAGTGCTTCTATACTCCTCTAAAGACTAAATTGCACAATGCAAAAAAAAGTGTTCACTGTTTTGGCCCCTTTCATTTATTTATTTATTTATTTTTGTAAAATAGCATCCTCTTGAATTTTTTTGCAAACCTATCCTCCCTCTGTGCTATAGTAGTGCTGCGAAGGTCTTCCCGCGTCGCGCCGTGCCAGCTCCTGCAAACACCACAGCCCCTCCTGTGCTCCCCCTGCGCGGCTGGCGCTCTTTCCTTGCCACCAGGCGCGCTCGCCGCGATTCTCCGTGCCGCGCCACCTCCCGCGGTCCCTGACATGGCACATTGGCTTCCCGTGGTCCTCTAGTACGGAAATTACTTGGTCTCGCCTTCTGGTCATTCCGCGGTGGGGTAAGGGGCTAGTTTTACAGAAAAAAAAAATTGGGAACGAACCATTCTTGCAGAGAGAGAGAGAGAGAGAGAGAGAGAGGGAGAGGGGTCAAAACAGTGAATAGTTCGTAAAAAACAGTGTTGTTAGTACTAGTGTAGTGTGTGGTTGACGACCAGATACTCAATTTTATTTTGAAAGTTATGCATTTAATCTTTTGGAGAATATCTAAATATTTTTGTTAGCCAAAAGTGCATAATAGAGTCCTTATTTAAACGAAAGCATTGATCAAATATATGCATATGCTACGAAAGAAACTTTTTAAGATTTGGAATTCAAATTTAAGCAGTGAACCTACAAAATTTGGTGTGGGATTGGGTATTCAAATTTAAGCAGTGAACCTGCAGTTGAGTTGTGCATTCATTTGATCACTTCTCTTACA
Source organism: Rhipidocladum racemiflorum (assembly GCA_036346355.1). NCBI lineage: Eukaryota > Viridiplantae > Streptophyta > Magnoliopsida > Poales > Poaceae > Rhipidocladum > Rhipidocladum racemiflorum. The sequence continues at coordinate 27,714,180 of CM070586.1, forward strand.
TATTTATTTTCTGCAGTGATGACAGAGATGCTACTGGATTGGCACAAGGGCCTTACCGAACAAAGGGACCAGGATGGCTGTACGCCTCTTCACTTCGCCACATCACAAGTAGAAGATCGAAACCGCCGGTTCTCCCCTCGTTCTAGCTTCCCTTGGGTTCGCTTCACCACATCGATCACCGACATCCCACTCTTGTTACTACAAGCTAATCCTTCTTCAGCATATCAGCCTGACGACAGTGGGTCATTCCCTATACATGTTGCCGCTGCAGTTGGTGCGAACAAGACAGTCTCCGATATGCTTGAAATGTTTCCAGACATCGCTGGTCTGCGCGACGCTAAGGGAAGGTCTTTCCTTCATGTTGCCGTCGAGAAGAAGAGACGCAGAATAGTTGAACACGCTTGCCGAGCTACATCATCGTTAGAATGTATTCTGAATATGCAGGACAATGACGGGAACACTGCACTGCACCTGGCTGTGCAGGGTGGCGATAGTGAGACGTTTTTCTTCCTATTCAGGAACCGGCAAGTACGCATGCATTTGACAAATAATGATGGGAACACCCCTAGAGATCTGTCACTATGTGATATTCCCCCGGGGCTGTCTTACAAATGGGTAACTGCTTTACTCTCTCCTTTTATTTTCAGGGAGATTGTCCCTTTGAAGCGAACGAAATCAATACTTATAATTTGCACGGTTTTATATATTGATCTCTCCTATTTCATTTCGCAGAACCCCAAGCAATTGATACATCGCGCACTAACACGTGCAAGCGCGAACCACGGTATCCGTCGCTGGGATCAGTTTGAGGAAGAGTACATTCTGCAACCAAAACGAGAGGATGAGGAGAAAGAATCGGAGAAACTGAATAACTCTACGCAAACTTTAGGCATCAGCTCAGTGCTCATAGCAACAGTGACGTTTGGCGCAGCTTTCGCCATGCCTGGAGGCTACATAGCCGATGACCATCATAACGGTGGCGCACCGACGCTTGCTGGGAGGTACACCTTCGACGCATTCGTCATGGCCAACACACTAGCGTTCATCTGCTCGTCAATCGGCACCGTCGGCCTTATGTACTCCGGCATTACTACGGTCGACTTGCCCATCCGTCAGAAGCACTTTCTTAGGTCACTGTTCTTCGTGTCAAGCTCGTTGACATCCCTTGTTACCGCCTTCGCATTGGGTACGTACACGGTTCTGGCCCCTGTTGCTCATAAGACCGCCGTTGCAATCTGTGTGATCAGTCCTATTGTTGTGCTCTACAGAAGTGTAGGGCGGTTTCAGAGAATGTATGCTCTTGCAGGACCGTTATATATTAGGGCGGGGCTTTGGCCATTGGTAATGTTAGCCAAAGACGTCTTTACAAGAATGTTAAGGTTATATTGGCCCTTTGTTGTGATATTCAGTTGGGCAGCGTGTGCAAGGAACTATAGGCACCAATAACTCGATCGACGAGGCATGAAAATATATACTAGCAACAAGGTCACTTGTTGAGCTTAAGGACTCTTGTTTCAAACTTTCGGTTGTGTTTCTGCTGTGCTTGTAACTTTGTATTTTGAGACTTGCTCTTTTTCTGCTGCTCTCATATATTTTGTCCTATTTATATATGCACTTTACGGAAAGGCTTTTAAAAATGCTTTCGTTCTCACATATAATCGATACAGAGAATGCGTGCAGAACTAGTACACATATTTCCTTCCCAGTTCAATTCCCACCTACTGCCTCCGTTCAAGTTTATAAAGTTTATTTCTTCTTGGCATATAGATCAATAAGATCTTGAAAATGATTAAATTATCCCTAATTATTATTACTAAGCACTATATTCAACATATGTATGTAGATAATATAAAGCAAAGATTGATATTTATCAGGGGTAGGTAACATCACACTAATTTTGCATTTACATATAAAATACGTCTTATATTTATGGATAAGATAATTAAAAAATATGCCTTATAAACTTAGACGGAGGGAGCACTACGTATCGGTAGCTTATTTGCTGATTTTTCGGAGTTTAATTTAGCAGTCTCTTGTGTTGGTTAAATCTTAAGTTTTGTTGCAATGATATATGATTCATGGGAAACTAGTAGCTGAAATGAGGCGTAGTAGCATGATCAACGTGGGTAGTAATTACTTACTGGTGCCCGGTTCAATTTACTTGCCCTGTAGAGGCCCATTCGCTTTCTATTGATATTTTTGCAGCTGAGCTGATCTACATTTCCCAGCACATTGCACTTAGATCTTCCACCATGTATCCTATGCTATGTATCTTATGCTATATTGCAACTCGCTGCCCCCAAATGCTTGAGCTGCAACATTCAGTTGAGAAGGAGATTCCACCTGCAAAAAGAGAAGAATTGTAAGCGAAGCTCCTACCTAAAATTGAACCAAAAAAGAGCTAACGGACCTGCAATGATTCGTGCATTATGTACACTATCTACATGTGGCTTCTTTTGCTCTTTGTTCGCTGCTTTTAATTTTAAGATGAAACCTCTATACATTGTCTACATGCTGTAAATTGTAGCCTATTTTGCACATCAACTTGCCAGCTGCAATTTTCCCATCATCAGGTAGGCATAGAGGGCAGGATTTAAGATTAATTCGTCATGTGCCTTTGAAATGTGCAGTGTATTAGCTAAGTATCAGCGTACAAGATTGCCTAGCACGGCAGTGCATATTTTAGCTATGTATCAGCGTACAAGAGAGTTGAAAGGAGCATCCTTGAATGCTGCCCTGCAACCAGCAAGAATCCACGGATACGATCACCGTTCAAAGTTAAAAGATGAAACAACATTCAAAAAATAAAAATTTAAGCCGCATGCATTTCCTGCTAGTTCACATTTGCAGCCCAGTACAGACACGTTTGCAACTGAGCGAATCTTTCTGAGCTGAATTTCCTGGTTATGTCCGTCCCAGCACATTGCAATTATATCTTCGGCTATGTATCTTATGCTACAATGCAACTCGCCGCTCCAAATGCTTGAGCTGCAACATTCAGCTGGGAATGAGACTCGGCCTGTAAAAAGAGAAGAATTGTACCTACAATTGAACCAACAAAGAGCAAAAGAGTCTGATATAATTAGTGCATCCTGTACATTGTCTACATGTGGCTGCTTTTGCTCTTTGTTGATTGCTTTTGATTTTAAGGTGAAATCTCTGCACATTGTATACATGCCGTAAATTTTTGCCTATTTTGCACATCAGCTTGCTAGCTGCGATTTCCCCCATTAGCAGGCAGGCATGGAGCTCAGGATTTAAGATTAATTCGCTCATGTGCCTTCAAAATGTGCAGTGCAGTAGCTATATGTATCGGCGTACAAGAGTTGCCTAGCGCGGCTGTGCATACTTCATTAACCGGAGTTTGATGGAGGAGAGTCAAAAAGCACATCCTCTGAATGCTGCCCTGCAGCCGGTGAGAATTCGTGGACACGATCAGTGTTGAAAGTTCAAAGTTTATGCCGAAATAACTTCGAAAAGAATGAGTGAGCGCGGGCCCCTCGAGCGAACGAGTGGGCGCGGACCTCGCACGGCGTCGCCGCGAGCGAGCGGAACCGAAAGGGACACGGGGGCCGTTTCCTCTCCCGTTGCCGTGGCGCCGAGCGGAACCGAAAGGGACAGGGGTGGACCAAATCCCAATCCTTCCGCCGACGGAGAAGAGGAGGGGAAGGCACCTACGAAGCACCGATACTTCGCTGAACAGCCGTACCAGTATCGGGATACGTATCCGATACGCCGATACGCCTCCGATACCGTATCGGCCAAGTATCGGAAAATACAGGTAAAAAAATAAATATAATTAATTCCGATACTTCTTCGATACACTTCGATACCTCTTCGATACTTTGCAGCCTATGACCCCTTATTTTGAAGCCTGCCATCTGAACAACCCAGTTTTGCAGCCCATTTACGTAGTTCTAGTAGCCATTTAAAGACCTACACACGCAATGGGAGGGCAGGCGGCACCCATACGAGGCGTCTGTTCATCTCCCGTGCGATGGCGCTGGCATTCTTGAATTTGCATACTGACCTCTCACTAGATGATCCAGAATTTGAAGTGATGCTATTTCAAGGTGAAGAAAGAGGATCCTTTGACATGGAGCTGGAGCAACCTCAATCCTCAAGCCATGTAGTCTAACCATGCAGCTAAATGTTATTTGCTATCTCATATCAGTTATTGCACTATTAGAACTTGTGGTCTTTTGTCATAAAAATAAAGTGCTAAGTTATCTAAAATTTGTTATCAAACTACTATCTTTTTATCTCTGTGTTGCCATGTTTATTTATGAAATTATATATATACTCGCCGTATCGGCGTATCTTTATTTTCCAAAGAATCCGTATCGCCGTGTCGCCGTATCCGTATCCCGTATCGGTGCATCATAGGAAGGCACAGCCAGCCAGTGGGAGAAGTAGAAGAACCAGGAGCAACTGTGGCAGTAGCGGTGTAGGGACTAATAATATTTCCACTTCGCCCTTCGGAAGGGACAGAGAAAGGGAGAGCGAAGCGGGGGAGAGAAGGAAGGGGCGAACCGGTGGCATCTGGAGGAGAGGGGAGAGGAGGAGGAGACCTGTGCTTGGAGTGGTTGTTCTGCTTTTCTTTCTGATCCCCGCTATTCTTGCAGGTATTAATTGTTGTTCTGGCCGTGTGCTTTGCTGACTGAGAAATTTAATTATTTGCTATAAAATTAAGTTGTACTTGATGTTTTATTATATTATATTTTATTGATATGTGATTTTTAAGGCCAAATACCAGTGAAATATAATATAATAAATTATCAAATATATATTAACTTTGTGATAAATAATCAATTATTTTATGTTGATTTGCTTTGCTCCTTTCTCTTCTTTAGTCCGCTTCCTTGATTAAGGTTGGTTAGATCTGGCACTAAGTTCTCCGGCTGCTTAAATTCTGTTTGTTTTTCGTTTCATTCCCGATGCATTTGGCCGTTTTGCTTAAACGTGTATTTCTCCTATTTATTTGCATTTGAAATTTTTTAAAAATTTTAGAATGTTGAGTTTAATCGTTCAAACTAGAGTTTCTTTTTTTTTATGATAGTTTGATTGTAGCTATGTGCTGATTATATATATTAATCAACAAAGCATGTGATCTAAATTCGTTCAAATCTTTGAATTTGAGTATGTCTTCTTCAAAGGTATGTGTTTCATTTGAATTATTATAGATGGGTATATACCCTAAAATTGAAAGTTTAAAAAAATATACCTGAATTTTACCTGAATTCGTGCATTTAAAATCATGGTGCCTGGGTTGATTCGGACAATCTTTCCTTAGCTGGCTATCGATGCCCTAGATAATGTTGCACCGGACAAATGTATAGTGTGGGCAACGCCAATCCCTTCTCCCAGCAAAACTGCCTTCGTGAGCCCTTTCAGAGGCATTTGTCCAATTTGCGTTCATCGGCTCATGGGGTGGACTACACTGTAGCCTTTGACTCCTGTTGACACCAAAATTTGGCGCTCTTAGTCGATCGAGCAAGTATGATCGATTTGGAAAGAAGATTAGATATGAGTGTAAAATCAAAACTGACCATCGGTTTGGGAAAAAGTCTATTTTTGAAGATTGAAACCGATACATATTTATAAGAGAGCTGGAGAAGGATATGATCGGCTTAGTTGCTATAAAAAGGATCGATGGGCAAGACTAAAAGGGACACACACACACAACCAATCAACTCGCATTACTTTTTACTTTTTACTTTAGTACTTTAGATTTGTAATCTTTCCTCTATAATTCATTTAATCAATAAAGTTGTGCATTGCCGATTATTAATTTCATCAACTTACGCTATACAAGTGTTTTTTTTCCTCTGATCTTGTTGCATATCGCCTTTTTTCAGGATAAATCTACCTTTATCTTTGTCTAATCAGCTCAATTAGGCTGTTTAGAATATCAGTTACTTTTCATCTAATTGGCTTGCAAAGCTGATTAGATTGGATCGCTGTTAGAAAACATATCGGCTTGAAGGCCGATTGTATTAAATCTTCTTTCTTGCCGATTGCAGGATCAAATCGGCTGGCACGTTTGAACCCATAATTAAACCCGGTGTTTGCGTATGGTGATTGTTGATTCACCCTCCATCATATTTTTGATGTCAATACACTTTTGGTATGCTCGATGGGACCAATTGGCATATCAACGACCATGTCTTCTTTAGAAAAATCAATCTCTCTGTATGATGTCAATTCTAAGGCGATAATCGTCCCTACATTGGATGATTTAACACCTAAATAGTTAAAAGAAATTGAAGTTCAAAAAGCTATGTTTGAACAATTGATGCTCAATTGCTATCAGAAAACTCGACGTGGAATCACGCAAAAAACCGCGTTGCCGACAGTCAACTTGGGCAACAAGCAGACTTCATGTACTATTGAAAACAGACAGGTAAACCGATATATACCCGCGCAAGTGGAATTACTGAATATGATTAATCAATCTATACATCACGCTCTTGTTAACCAGACATCGGCTTTAGTAACCATGCTTAAACCGATGATAGCCAATAGCGTGAAAGAAGTCGCACAAGAGCTAGTGTTGACTGGGACTTTACTTGACCATGTGCAATCTCTGCCAAACTACCTGGTCTACTCCATTGCATAGAATGCTCAGACCGTGAAGCCAACGGTTGATCCAAAACTATTGGTTACTATTCCTAACATGGCACTAACACAGCCGACCATGGTCATACCATGGGATCCCAGCGCAACTGAGGTTACTGATTATCAGGCATAGACAGATGGATCTAAATTGCACTCCCAACCCAATTTGCCTTCGTATGCTCCAATCTATGTGTACCCTAAATCAGTTGTTTATCCAATGTAGGCCCAGATACGTCCACAATACATTGAGCTGACTCCCAAAACCGACATTTAGATGGCAAACTATTAGCAATGAGCAACCACATTTGCCGATGCAACCCCCACTGCCACGCCAGCTGAGTTTGCACTTGGGGGCAAAATACTGATTTTACCCCTAATTGATAGACACCACAAGCACGGGTGACATCAGCCAAAGAAACCGATTGGGTTGAGGCTATTAGCGTTGTGCTAAGTGATCAGTTTGGCATCCAGCCAAAGGGGCAGACCATCGGCTATAGAAAGCCGTATTCTAATTATATTGATCGAATCCCATATCAAAATGGTTATAGAATTCCTGATTTTGATCGAATCCCATATTGGCTACGACAACATTAGAACACATCGAATGCTTTGTGGTGAAAGGACCGAAGATGTCGCCTAGAGGGGGGGTGAATAGGCGGATTAAAAAATCGCAGCGGAATAAAATTGGCCGAGCAGGTCAATCCGGAGTCTCCGGGTATTTTATCCGGATACTCCGGGTTAACTGGCTCGTGAACGCAACTAAAGATACTCTATCTACCACAAGATACTACAACAAATAGATAGCAAGAGCAACCTAGATCAAAAGCTAGTGTGGATTTAAATTAAAGCGAAGCAACAAGCTAGATCTAAGCTTTACAAAGACAAATCCACAAAGCTAAGCTAGGAAGTAAAAGAGAGAGTGGGAGACGCGATTTTTCACCGAAGTTCGGATTCTTGAAGGGAATCCTACGTCTCCATTGAGGTGGCTCGGTCACACTTGAGCCGGGGTCTCTTTCAACCCGCTTTCCTCCCGGTGTTGCACAAATGCACTCGCCGGCTTCACTTCTTGTCTCTTCCCTTTCGGAGGCGAGACTCGCCTTCACAAACGACCAGGGCGCACCACAAGCGTTGGTCGCTCCTGGTGACTCCTAGCCGTCTAGGAGACCTTCAACCTCCAAGAGTAAAAACACCACGGGAACTCGCTTGGAGGATGAACTAGTGTTCAAGGACTAGAATTGAATGCACCTAGCACTTCTCTTCTTCCCCAACCACACCAAATGAGATCAAACAACAAATCAAGAGGTGGGGGAAGTATGAGCTCTATTGAATGCTTGGAAGAGGTTAGGAATGGCTTGAATGCTGCTATGAATGAGCTCAATAGAGACTCTAGCCGTTGGAGGGGAGTGGTGGCTTTAAATACTTCTTTTGAAAACTAGCCATTATTCCCCCTTTTTGAACTGTCCGGAGACTCCGGACAATTTAACCCGGACACTCCCGATGGTCCGGACTCTCCGGACAAAATGTCCGGATACTCCGGACTTACTGGAATTCGAATTTTGGCCGAAGGGGTTAAGCCGGAGACTCCGGACAAATTGTCCGGATACTCCGGACTGAGTCCGGACACTCCGGACTAAATGTCCGGATTCTCCGAGTTAGATGGCTCGGTTGGAATTTCTGTTTTTGGGAAATGCAAGTATTTGAGCGCTAGTTTGTATGCAAGTTTTGACCTTGAGCACATGCACATCCTAAAAACGATTTTCCGTAGTATCCTCTTAATAGTACGACTATCCTTAAGACTCAAAATAAAATAGGAATTACAAGTCTTCGTCTTGATGCCGTTTTCTTGAATTTTAATGTATGTAGGAGCGTCCAATCTCATTCCGAGCTTGATGTGATCTCGAGATCTGCATTATTCTTAGTTGAAACGTTAGATCTCTTTAATTGTCTCATCATTAATCACCAAAACAAAATGAGGGGCCTAGATGCACTTTCATGTGGCCAATTTGGCATTCCAAGGGTTGATTTCTCCCTTGAAAGGAGATTTGGTGGCCAAGAGTTTACTGATTTGAGCCACTTCCTGCATAGAGTATCGACTCAAGAAAGTCGATTCTTTGAAAATAAAGGTTTCAAGGACAAATTTAAAAACAACAAGGTGGAGAAATCTAAAGTTAACCTTATTAAGTATGAATCTGACAGTTCGTCCAAGGAGGACAAAACTGAAATAAACATAGCCAAATGGATCAAAGGAAGCAAAAAAGTCACTAGTTTGTTCTTAGCTTAAGCCGACTAAAGCAAAGTCGGCGGGTTAAATACGTTTTGATGTAACCAAGTGTGATCGTATTTTTGATTTATTATTACAAGAAAAAATTATACAATTGCCTGAGGGTCACATTTGCCATCGGCTGAAGAAATCAAGATATGAAGATATTGTAAGTGTCATCATTTTTTTTTGTATAATACTAACGATTGCAATATTTTTTGTCAACAAATTCAGTCAGCTATTGAAGACGGCCGACTAAAATTTGCTGAGGAGCCGACAATGTAGCTGGATGCCAATCCTTTTCCAGTCAATATGGTTAGTTGTTCGGCAAAAGGAAAAGAATTGGCACAAGAAGATGAGATCCGCTCATTGTCAACATCAGCTAAAATAGCTCGGTAGGCCAATATAAAGAGACCACAAGGGGCGAAGAAACTATTAAGATCATGGTCGGATCTATTCATATTGAGACCAACCGTGAATGCTGGAATTCACGAACAATAAAATAGAAAGGTGAACTTGAGGTCAGTAAGTAGTACAAAGTCGAAAGGTCGATGCCACCATAAAGGCCGATACAGAAATTTAAGGCAACATTCTCTCATTTGTTTGTTAAGTATGAGAGGAGGAATCATGTGCTACAGCGAAGCCCCCCTCATCGGTCGATGAATGTACATCGCCCAACTACTACTGAGAGGGCTCATGAACGGTGTCCCTTTTGGCAATTTCGCTAGGAGAGGGGATTGGCTCTACCGTCACCATATGTTTGCCTGATGCATCATTATCGGTCGGTAGTAAGACTTTGCTGATAGCTTTCTTTATGGCTGATGCCAAAGGAAGTTACAGTGTGTTGCTTGGTAGAGATTGGATACATGCTAACTGTTACATTCCATTGACTATGCATCAAAAGTTGATACAGTGGAATGATGACAAAGTTGAGGTGATCAAAGTCGACACATCAACTCATATAGCCATGGCCAATCCATATGCCAATTGATGATGTTGTAGTGAAGTCCAGAAGTGATTATCGACATCTAGCCAATTTAGTGGACGTGTTCAAGAAAACCAGAGCGCATAATCTGAAGATGAATCCCTACAAGTGTGCTTTTGGGATATCAGCTGGAAAATTTCTTGGGTTTATGGTACACAAGAGGGGTATTGAGGTTAACCAAGAACACATTAAGGCTATAGCCGATACACAACCCCCAAAGTGCAAGAAGGATCTTCAGAAGTTAATCGCTAAAATAAATTATTTAAGGCGATTTATATTAAATCTATCTGGCCGGATTGATGCCTTTACTCCATTGTTTAGATCGAGAGAAAGCTAGAAGTTTATGTGGGGGAGCCGATCAACAGAAAACCTTTGAAAATATTAAAGGGTACTTGTCCAAACCTCTAATTTTGGCTGCGCCATAGAAGGATGTACCGTTTAGGCTATATGTATCAGTTAAAGAGTTGACAATTGGAGCAGTCTTGGTGTAGGAGATAAATGGGAAAGAGCATGTAATCTTCTATTTAAGTCGATAGCTAATTGATGCTGAGACAAGGTATCCTCCCATCGAGAAACTTTGTTTGTCTTTGTATTTTGCTTGCACTAAGTTGAGACATTATATAATGGCTTCAACTTGTAAGGTCATATGTAAAGCTGATATAATTAAGTATATGTTATCTGCCCCAATTTTGAAAGGTTGACTTGAAAAGTGGGCTTATAAGCTTACTGAGTTTGACCTAACATTTGAATCGGCTAAAGCAGATAAACGACAAGTAATAGTGATTTCACAACAGAACATAGAGCTGATTGTGGAATAATTGCGGTTGCCCCTTGGTGTTTATACTTTGATGAATCGGTGTGCCGAGGGGGTGATGGAATTGGTATCGTGCTGATATCAATGAGAGGGTGTAATTTTGAGTTTGCATTCAGGCTTAATAGCCGATGTTCAAATAATCAAGCTGAGTATGAAGCATTATTTAGGGGTTTACAATTGCTTAACAATCTTGTTGTCAACTCTTTTGAAGCTTATAGTGATTCTTAGCTTGTGGTACAACAAGTAAGAGGGGAATATAATTGTTACGATGATGTTTTAGTCAGATACTTGGAATAGTATCAATGAATAGTTAGCTCATTTAGTTTTTTTTCAATCATCCATATTCCCCGTGAGCAAAATGCTAAGGCCAATTCATTGGCACAACAAGCTTCAGGGTATAAGTTGTTTGACTGATTGGTTGATTGTGAGCCGATTGAAAAGGTTATTATGTGTACCAATATAGCCGATTAGCTATTGAAAATATCAGATTATTTATTGGATCCCTCGAAACCATCCAAAAAGAAAACTAAAAGACAAGCCTTAAAGTATGTTATGCTCAATAATATGCTTTATTACCGAACATTGGAAAATTTGTTGTTAAGGTGTCTTGGAACAAAAGAGGCAAAATCGGCAATAGGGGAAGTACACGAGGGGATTTGTGGAACGCATCAGTCGGCTCATAAAATGAAATAGTTGCTAAGATGTATTGGTTATTTTTGGCCGACGATGTTAGAAGATTATTTCAAATATTATAAGGGATGCCACGACTATCGGAAGTTTGGTAATGTACAGTTAACACCTGCCTCAGTTTTGCACCCGATCATTAAACCTTGGTCGTTTAGGGATTGGGGTATAGACATAATCGTTCAAATATACCCTGCATCATCTAGAGGATCTAAGTATATATTAGCTGCGATCGATTATTTTTCTAAATGCATTGAAGCTGTACCTTTGAAAAAAGTGACTAGTGTTGAAGCAATTGCATTTGTCCACAAGGACATTATCTATCGGTTTGGAATCCCTCAAACTATCATAACAGATCAAGGTACTGTGTTTATATCTAATGAATTTTGGAGTTTTGCTAAGGGATTTGGGATTAAACTGTTGAATTCATCACCCTATTATGCGCAAGCTAATGGTCAAGCCGAGTCATCTAACAAGGTATTGATCAAACTAATTAAGAGAAAAATCAATGAAAAGCCGAGGAATTAGCATGTAACATTATCGGATTCGTTATGATCCTATCGGATTGCTTGCCATAGGGTTACTAAGTTATCGCCCTATCAACTTGTGTATGGATAAGAGGCAATATCGCCTATAGAGATTGGTATAAGCTCGTTAAGGGTCACCAGGCAAGATGATTTATCGGTTTAGGACTATAGATATTTAATAGTTGATAATTTGAATGACTTGCCAGAATTAAGGTTGCGAACATTGCAACGAATTTAGAAAAATAAAGCTAGAGTTGTAAGAGCTTATAACAAAAAGGTTGTGCCTAAGTCATTTGATGAAGCCAATTTAGTAAGAAAAACCATTTTACATGTCGGCATAAAGTATAACTGATATGAGAAATGGTCTCCTACATGGGAAGGGCCCTATATAGTTAATCAGCTAGTTCACGGAAATTCCTATATTTTGAAAACCTTGAATGGAGTATTATTTACTAAGGTGATCAACAGAAAGTACTTGAAAAAGTATTGCCAAGTGTTTGGATTGGGTTTTGATCGGCTAAAAGAAGTACAACATGACACATTGTCATTGAAAGAATTATTTCATTGCTCAATCATAAAAGGAGACCGGATTAACTCGCTACAGTTAATTCTAGTATGTATAAAACATGGCCGATGGAGTGTATTGTCCTTCGAACAAAACCAGTATAACACAAAATAGATTAAAAAAGTAATTAAAATCGGTTAAATAGCTGATTTATAAATTGCATGCACTTGTTTGAGATAGAAGCATTCAGCTATTGTTTCAAAAAGATAAAATATTGTTTCAAGCGGCCAACAAAGTGAGTTAAGCATTGCATCTTAAGATTAGCCCCCAACTTGGTATCACTTAACCTAATCCAAGTTGTTGGGCATAGACCGAGGGGTGATAAAATTCATTAGAAGGATGAAAAGTCCAATTTTTTGTATGAAGGCTGACCGATAAAATGCTTGGGCAAAGGAACAATCTTAACAATTCAATAGTCTCATCAGGCATATCGCTGCTATCTGCCACTAAGTGGATGAAGGACAGGTGAGGAAAATTTCCGGCTTCTATATAGTAGAAGGAATCGCTTATTGAGAAGTCTCTCTTGTTCAGCTGAAAAAAGGAGATGAATTTCTTCACTCCCATGGAATTTAACTTTATGTCTTCATCACTACTGCACAAGATGAACTTTTCTTCGAAAGATCGGCTGCTTCTGTATCGAGGGTCTTGCCCTTCTGGGACTTATTCACAAGGAAAAACCATTATTGTTGTGGCATCGATGCCAAATGGTCTATTGAAAATGCAGTAGAGCCAGGCTTGAATAAACCACAAGGGGCCGCCAACGTTGCTGACTGAATATTGATCTTGCTCCGTGAAAAGCCGACTTCTGATGATATGCATCATTTGGTATATGTCTCTAAGGAACATATTACCTAAGGCCAGTCGACGACCCTTTATTAGCTGCTCTGCCAAGCACAGATATATTTGCGTCGGCCCAAGAGATGCTCCATTGAACAAATATTGATCCAGCCACATATTGAGGAATGCTGCGTGTTCCTTGTCCAATACTGGTCCAGTCCCTTGGTTTTCATTGATATATTGGCTCCACCTCTCTCCTTTCGTGGAAATCAGCTTATGTGTAGGTTTTTTTTAGTAAAAGCCGATATTTTCTCTCCATCAGGCCTAAGACAGCACAACATGGCCACGTCTAGCAAGGTTGGGCCGATGGGGCCTGTTCTTAGCATAAATTCATTAAAAGTATCTGACCCGAAGTAGCAGGAAGTGGCTTTCAACTACTAGTTGGCTTGAGGGTCGACTAGAGAAAGAGGAAGGGCATTTTTTTGTAGCAGCGATCTGATTGTACCAATCCCTCCATCCCTTAAGCGCCATCACCAAAATCTAAAGCTTTTGTTCCATCCTTCAATGTTATACTTAGGAGCAAACAATGGGATCCTAGGTGTTTCTTCCTTTATAACAACCGTCGGCTCTACGATGCCTATCAGATCTAAGCAATACTGATGCTCCCTATTAGGTTTAGGAATAAGTACCTTGTTGGGGTCCATTGCGAGCAAGCCGATGAGAGGAAGAGCTGACAGATGATGAAGAAAAGTGCTTGCCGCTGATTGTGGGGAAGATAAGAGCTTGAGAGCGTAAAGATGATGAGTGAATGGGCCCCATATTTATAGAGGGGTAAGAAAAGGTGAAAAGGCAAAAAGTTTTTTTGGTGGAGTGTGAGCAGATAGCGGGCAAGATACGTGTGCCAGGATTTTAGAGCGCCTTAAAGGGGCAATTATTAAAAGAATGGTGCACCAAGCGGATAAATTGCAAGTCAATGAATAAGATTTTCTGAAAGATGACATTATCTTTCAAAAAAAATGGGGGGTATATGTTGACACCAAGATTTGACCCGCTTAGTCGATCGAGCAAGTATGATCGATTTGGTAGTTTTATGCCGATTTGGAAAAACATTGGATATGGGTGTGAAATCAAAGCAGACCATCGGTTTGGGAAAAAAGTTTATTTCTGAAGATTGAAACTAATACGTACTTATAAGAGAGCTGGAGAAGGATACAATCGACCTAGTTGCTATAAAAAGGATCAATGGGCAAGACGAAAATGGACACACACACACACACACAACAAATCAACTCGCATTACTTTTTACTTTTTTGTCGACTAGGAGTAGTACTTTAGTTTTGTAATCTTTCCTCTGTAATTCGCCTAATCAATAAAGGTGTGCATCGCTGGTTATTAATTTCGTCAACTTATGCTATCTAGGTGTGCCTTTTCTTCGATCTTGTTGCGTATCGCATTTTTTGGGAGAAATATACCTTTATTTTTGTCTAATTAGCTCAATTAGGCTATTTAAAATATTGGTACTTTTCGTCTAATAGGCTTAAAAATCTTATTAGATTGGATCGCTTATAGAAAACATATCGTCTTGAAGGTTGATTATATTAAGTCTTCTTTCTTGCCGATTGCAGGATGAAATCGGCTAGCACGTTCGCATCCAAAATTAAACCCAGTGTTTACGTGTGTTGATTGCCAAGTAACCCTCCATCACATTTTTTTGATGTCAACAACTTCTTCATATTTAGCCAACAACTAGGAGAATGTAGGCTTATACTTATGTATCGGCTTTCGTGGTGGTACAGGTTTCTCAGCCTTACACCATTTACTAACTTAAAGCTCTCCTTCTGGCTTTATTGTCCTTGAATTTCTACCTTTGCGGTCGGTCTTAATCTAAATAGACCTGACTATTATTTTGATAGTCTTGTCGCCTCTCATGATGGTCTTCACATCAACCTATTGAGCCGCTTTAGCCGATGTCGATAATGAACGTATCTGGTCTGAGGCGGCATCCCATACCAATTCCTTCCCCTTTGCTGAGCAACTAACCATATTGACTAGGAAAGGGTTGGCATCCAGCTACATTCTTTGGCTCAAATCGGAAAATTTTAACCGACCATCTTCTATAGTCGATTATATCTGCTGATGAGAAATATTACAATCATTAGTGTGTGCGAAAAAGAATAATGCCATTTGCAATACCTTCGCTTCTTAATCTCTTCATGCGATGGTAACGTGTGACCTTCGGGCAATTGTATAATTCTCTCTTGTAATAACAAATCAAAAATATGATCACACTTAGTTACATCAAAAACATATTTAACTTCCAACTTAGTTTTAGCCGGCTTAAGCCATGAACACATCAAGGATTTCTTACTTCCCTTGACCCATTCGGCTATATTTATCTTGTCTTCTTCCTCATCGGATGAGCTACCATACTTGATACAGGGTTTGCCCGATCTTCTCGGCGTAGGATTTGGATACTCACATGCACTCTTGATGAACACTAGCTGATCCTCCGCTGCCAGATGCAATGGGCTTGCAACTCTTCGGTTCGCCAAGATCACATGCGTTGAACTTCACAGACTCGAGTAAAGTATATCAATCTCCCAATTCTCAGTAGAAAGGCAGAACGATTTTGGTAGAAATTGCTCAATTCCCTCTCTCTATGCGCATGCAATGAGGAAGAACAAGCGAAAAACACTTAACAAGATGCAAAATAGCTATCTTATTAATCTGAAGTCTAAAGTCTATTCACACAGAAGAATACATGGCTGTATATATAACCAGTTGGACAAAAAGAAAACAAACAAGGCAATCTAATCGGATACCCGACCAAGTAATTGGTCCTAATTAAATATTCATAATATCTTTTCCAACTGATGGTGTCACGCATGAACCCCGAGGAAGTCATCCAGTTCCAGTACGTGATATGTTGTGTGGGTTAGACGTGCAGATGAACAAAGTCCAGCTTCAGTAATCCTCCCGAAACAACCCGTTCATTAATCCCAAACTTGCAGCCGAATCTTTCTCTAAGTCATTTTCTTCATGTTGTATCATCAAGGGACAAAGTGGGGCCCACTCTGCATGTGAGGAAGCAATGTGGCTGCATGCAGCCCCTTCGGTTGTGATCTGTTGGACAATTTCATGTGTACATCTTTTATTCTGGCTCTGTAGTGTTTTTGGTACTGTTTGGTAATTGAGAAACCGAAATTACTGTGGCATGTGCTTGCTATTCATCCTCCTGAAGCCCCGCAATCTCCTTTGAAAAGTCCTTTACACTTGCATACCTAACAACAAGCAAATACCCGACATTAGATAGAACATAATTCTCATGTGAAAAATTAAATTGAGGAAGGAAAAGATTTATCTGTTGTTGTATAGTTCTTGACCTACGGTTAGGGATGTCCTCATCAAGACTTGTAATCAATGAGGTTAACATTAGGCTTCTCTTTTCCCTTGTTATTCTTAAATCTATCTTTGAAGCATTTATTTCTCAAGAAATGACTTTCTTGAGCCGATGCTCTATATAACAGGTGACTTAAATCGGTGAATCCTTGGCCACTGAATTTCTCTTTCAATGGAGGAATTATCCCTTGGAAGGCTAAATCGGCCAATTGGTTGTCGGGTAAGGTAACACTAAAGCACTGATTTCTAATTTCTCGAAACCTCTTGATATAGTCTGTTACCGATTCCCCAAACTTCTGCTAGATAGAGCTAAAAACAGAAATCCTTAATTCCAAGCTCCTGCAGAAAAAATACTCATGGAACCGCCTTTCCAAATTGGATCACGTATTGACCGAATTTGGGTTCAACGCCATGAACCAAGTAAAAGCTGCCCTGGATAAAGACAATGGGAACAATTTTACCTACAACTCATCGGACTGAGCCGCTTCACCACACAGCGCAAAAAAACGCCCAACGTGTTCCAACGTCATTGTGGAATCATCTCCTGAAAATTTTACGAAATAAGCAACCCTGTAGCCATTGAGGTATGTGATCCGATCAATGTAATCATGGAGG
This sequence comes from Rhipidocladum racemiflorum, assembly GCA_036346355.1. Taxonomy (NCBI): domain Eukaryota; kingdom Viridiplantae; phylum Streptophyta; class Magnoliopsida; order Poales; family Poaceae; genus Rhipidocladum; species Rhipidocladum racemiflorum. The sequence goes on from CM070586.1 coordinate 27,731,424, forward strand.
TGCAAATGCATTTTATTAATACCAAGCGGGTGGAGGAGCATTGTGAACAAGTTGAAAAGGCGCGGCAACTTTTAGCTTCGGGGGTTCAAGGAGCGACGGATACCTTCCTGCAACAACTCCCCCGCTTGGGGATCGAAGCCAGCTCGAGTCGAAGCCGCATTCCTTCGTCCGACTCCGAAGCTATCAAATTTCTTCAAACCTCCGTCGGGTTGCTTGGATCTTCGGCTTGGCCTTCGGTGATCATTGTGCGAAGCTAGGGTCCCTTAAAACTGCTCAGCTTTTGGAGGCAAAGGGTTGCGCGCACGTTCATGAGCACTTTGGGGCCGTCTCTGCTTCCCCAACTCAGCCTGGATTTACTAACCTTATGTCAGTTGGGAAACCCTCCTCCGCTGCGACAAGGTTGGCCTCCCGCTTCATTTCTGACTTCTGGAAACAGCACGGAGAAAAGGCAGCAAAGGAATCGATTTTGCGGGCTCGTACTGCGATGAGCGTTTCCAAGCCCACAGCTAAGGCGAGTGAACCAAAAGGCAAAGAAGAACTTGCTCCTCCGTAGTCTTACTTTTCGGCATGTAATATTCTTGGCAAGTAACTGAAAATCCCTTACTCAATGCAGTGAACCAGTTTTTGAGTATTTCTTGGCTTCGCCTATTCCTTTGGCGCGGGGTTTACATGTGCTCATTGATTTGACGTGTGTAGAAACGAACCAGCTTTGCTTATTTTACCCGCGCGCTTTGATCTGTTCGGTACTCGGCATTCGAGGAGATAAGTGCAATATCTAGAAAATGAATAGTCTCCTTGGTTTCCGGCACTAGCATTTATCCTAGGCTCCTCGGCTTCCTCACGCCGGATGTGTATATAATGAGATTACTGCCAAGAGTATTTCTAGTTTACTCGCCGGCTCAAAAGTGTCCACGGGCTCTTAAACACCTTGCATTATCCTCGATCCGTCTGGCCACTCCTGACCTCAGGGACCTTCGTCAAATGGCTGACGACGCCTCGATTCCCACTGGGGGAGGGGCCTTCCCCCGCGTTTTTGGCTTCGGGGACGACGCCCCGCTGGCGGCCGTCGTCGACGAAGCTGAACTCTGGCTAGATTTTGACCGCGCCATGGAGGAGCTCGCAGAGCAAGAGGCTCTCGCCCGCGACGTTGCCAATGTCTACGTGCTGATCGAGACGATGCCTAGGTTCTTCGGGGTAATGGATGCCCTCATCGAGGAGGTGAGGCACGCGCATGGCGTTTAGAGTCGATATATACAGAAGACTCTGTATCCCCTTGCACTATCTTATATAATAAAGTGGATGTTGAGTCTCTGTGCGGGTTTCTCTTTTTGTTTGTTTCCATCTTCGTTTCAATATCCTATTCAGACGCTTAGCTTGGTGACACGTCAGTGTGTTTTTGATGCTCACGACATTTTAGTATTTCGCGTTTCCCAAATACTGGGAAAGTTTGGTCATGTGAGAAGCAGAGCGGTGGTTGGATTATTGTCCCGATCGGTCTATCCCCTGAATTCCCATTCAGTCTTTAGTGATGGGTTCTCGGAGCGTAGTGAGAGGGAGGAGATTAATCCGACCAGGCGTAGCATTAAGTCCCGTTGCGAAGCTACGGGTCATCGGAGCGAAGGATGGGTGGGACGTTAGCCCGACCAAGCATCCCGCTAAGTCCTTCCCGGCACGCACCTTCATTCGCAATGACTTCTTACTGTTTTATTGATAAAGGCCGATACACTTTTCGCCTTCGTCTCTTATCGATTACGGGTAAAACTTCTTGAGCGCGTCGGTGTTCCAAGTTTTTGGTATCTCCTCGCCACTCGGAGTGATGAGCTTGTGCGCACCCTTCGCCGTAGATTCTTGGATAATGTACGGTCCTTCCCATGTCGTTTCCAGTTTTGCGAAGGCTGGAGCAGCTTTCTTGAGCACCACATCCCCGGGATGTAGTTCACGCTTTTTTACCTTCCTGCTGAAGCTTCGCGTCGAGGCCTTCGCATATGCCTTCATGGTCTCCAGGGCTTGAAGTTTCTGTTCCTCTGCCAAATCATGCATGATGTTGACCTCCTCATGGATCGGGGCTTTAATTATACGAAGAGATTTTGAATGGATTTCCGCAGGGGAGACAGCTTCCTCTCCGAAGATAAACCGAAATGGAGAGAGTCCGGTTGCTCTTGACGCAGAGGTACGAGTTTCCCATAGGACATGGACAAGCTCGTCGGGCCAGGATCCTTTCGTCGAGTTATAGAGCCTCTTCTTGATGCCATTGAGGAGCAATCCGTTCGCTCTTTCAACGGCCCCATTCGACTGTGGATGCCCGACCGAGGCGAAGCAGATGTTCGTCCCGATACTTTCACAGTAGTCACGGAACTTCCTGGAGTCAAACTGGGATCCATTGTCCGTCACAATCTGGAAAGGGACCCCATATCTGCAAACGATCATTTTCCACAGAAACTTGACGGCAGCATCAGCGGTTATCTTTGCTACCGGCTCTGCTTCAATCCATCGGGAGAAGTAGTCGATGGCGACGATTACGAACTGAAGATTTGCCCGGGCCTTGGGAAGTGCTCCAACGATATCCATCCCCCATTTGGCGAAGGGCCAAACTGGGGGCACCACGTGCAGTTCATTGGGTGGGGCCTTTTTTGTTTGATCATCCATTGGCATGCATGACAGTGTCGAACTATCTGCTCGGCATCTTGCAATGCCGTAGGCCAGTATAGACCCATTCGGAATACTTTTCCCGTGAGATTTCTGGGGGCCTGGTGTGCTTCGTAAGCCCCTTGGTGTGCTTCGCGCAGGGTCTGCACCCCCTCTTCATGGGAAATACAGCGGAGCCATGGAGCGCAGAGGCCACTGCGGAATAGGAGCCCATCAATGATGGCATATTTCTTCACTCGCCTCTGCAGGCGCTTCACTTGTGCTTCGTCACATGGGGTTGTACCCTCGAGGAGATAGTCGTATATCTCGCTCCTCCAGTCTTCGCCGGCCACTCGAGTGACGAGATTTATCTGAGAAGGAATAGAAGCGATATGGAGTACCTCGAAGAACACCGCCGAAGGTAAGGTCCCTCCGGCAGTGGCAATCTTCGCCAGCTTGTCGGCTCGCTCATTTTGGGCTCTCGGTATTGCGACAATAGTGAACCCGACGAAGCCCTTCTCCATCGTCCTGATTGCTTCGATGTACTTCTGGAGCTGTTTGTCCTTCACTTGATATTCTTTAGAGATATGTCCCTGAATAAGCTTTGAATCTGTGTATAAGATAGCCTTTTTTGCTCCCATGGTCTTTGCTTTTCGGAGCCCCAGCAGTAGTGCTTCATATTCGGCTATGTTGTTGGTTGAAGGGAAATTCAGCCTTGCAGCGAACTCAGCTTTTTCGCCTCCTGGGGCCTTCACCACGGCGGCTATCCCTACTCCGCTTACTCCCCATGACCCATCCGACTTGACGGACCATATCGTTGAGGCGTCGTCATCTTCACATGTTGGAGATGTCCATTCTACCATGAAATCGGCCAGGGCCTGGCTTTTGATGGCAGTACGCGGTACTATGATTAGTTCGAAGGATGCCAATTCGACCGCCCACTTGCTGATACGGCCAGTGCTTTCTTTGTTGGACAGCATGGACCCAAGAGGGTATGCTGTTGGTACTTTGATGCGATTAGCTTGGAAATAATGGCGGAGCTTTCGGGTGGCCATCAACAAAGCGTATGCCAGCTTTTCCATCTCTGAGTATCGTAGCTTTGCTCTTTGCTTCGGAGACGAAGTAGATCGGCTGTTGCTTTATACCTTGTGGCCGCACCAGTACAGCGCTGACGGTCGAAGGGCTTGCCGCCAAGTACAGCAGAAGCTCCTCGCCTTGCTTCGGACTTTGCAGGATAGGGACCTCCATGAGGCTTTGGTTCAGCTTGTCGAAGGCGAGCTGGCACTCCTTCGTCCAAGCAAAAGCATCACTCGAACGTAAGGCTTTGAAGACCGGCAGGCTTTGCTCCGCAGATTTTGGCAGGAATCGGCTAAGTGCTGCCAACCGCCCCGCCAACCGTTGTACCTCCTTTAAATTTCTTGGTGGAGCCATATCTTGGATGACCCTTATCTTTTCCGGGTTCGCCTCAATGCGTCGCTAGGAGACTAGAAAGCCTAGCATCTTCCCTGCGTCTATGCTGAAGACACATTTGGTCGGGTTGAGCTTCACTTTCTCCACCATCAAGTTGTCGAAGGTTTCCCGAAGATCAGCGATATGGTCTTCCTTCTTCTCGCTCTTAACAATGATGTCGTCACCGTAGGCTTCCACGTTCCTCCCTAGCTGGCTGGCGAAGATCTTGGTGATGAGCCGCGCGAAGGTAGCACCCGCGTTCTTGAGCCCGAAGGGCATTCGTACGAAGCAGTAAGTGCCGAAGGGGGTAATAAACGCTGTCTTGTCTTCGTCTTTCCTTTGCATGTACACTTGATGATAGCCGGAGTAGGCGTCGAGGAAGCTCATCCTTTCCGACCCAGAGGTAGAGTCAACAAGCTGATCAATGCGGGGCAAGGGGAAGTCGTCTTTTGGACATGCTTTGTTTAAATCAGTGAAGTCAATGCACATCCTCCAAGCCCCGCTGGCCTTCTTGACCAGGACTATGTTGGCCAACCACTTTGTGTGGAGGGCTTCGCGGATGATCCCCGTTTGAAGCAATTTGGTCACCTCTGCTTTCGCAGCTACTTGTCTTTCCGCCGCGAGTTTTCTGAGTTTTTTGCTTCTTTGGCTTCGCGTCTGGGCTAATGGTGAGGGAGTGTTCAATGGCTTCCCTACGGACTCCAGGGAGGTCTTCGGGTCCCCACGCAAACACGGCTTCGTACTCTTGGAGAAGTTGTATCAAACGTCTCTCCTCGTCAGGAAGTAGCATGGCGCCGAGGGTCACCGCCTTGCTCCCGCCTGGCCGAAGTAACACCTGTTGTGTTTCTCCTTAAGGCTGTGGTTTGATGAGCCACCGATTGCGATGCATTGGTACAACAGGGTCCAGCTCCATGGTGCAAACATGCTTGACCTGGGGAGGGTTTTCCACGTCTATCTTCCTTGCGAGGGCCTGATCCCCTCGCACTGTGATGATACCGTCGGCGGAGGGAATCTTCATACACAGGAATCCGTGATGAATTACGGCTCCCATGGTCGTCAACGAGCCCCAGCCCAGGATAGCATTGTACTGGAATGGCATGTCTACCATGTCAAATGTTACACGACTTGTGACGCTGGCCTGCGGCGTCGCGAAGGTGACCTCTAATTCCAATTGGCCCAGGGTGTTGACCGGGCTTCCCCCAAAGCCCATCAATGGCACCTCCGATTTCTTCAATCGATCTTGTGGAATCATCATCTGTCGAAAAGCCTTCGTGGACAAAATATCCGCCGCACTTCCCCCGTCTATCAATACACGACGTACTTCGCAATCGGCAATTATGGCGGTTACCACCAGGGAGTCTTGATGTGGGAAATGCACCCCCGCGGCGTTTTCTTGTGTGAAAGTGATCGGCTCAAACTTCAATAGAGGAGGGATAGTTGGATTGACCCCGACGTGATTGATTTGCCTGGCATAAGCCTTCCTCTGCCTCTTCGACGAGAAATGCGATGAAGAGCCCCCGGCGATGACGTTGATGATGCGGCGAAGATGATTTACCCCCGCCCGAGGGGGAAGTGTTGACGTTCGTGTAGAACCGAGTAGGCAACTAGAGGGGGGGTGAATAGATGCCGAATAAAATTCAACTATTTCTTTCGGAAAAATAAAAGACCCCTAAAGAGCGGAAGAATATTTAAAATCGTAGAGATCAAAAACTCTAGATTAATTAGTGAGACAAGTCGAACAAAAATCAAAACTAATTCTATCAAAAATCGAACAATCCTTCTAATCAAGAATCATAGCAAAAGAGTATGTAAAAAAAAATATTGCATAACCTTTTATTTATTCCAAAGCCACTCCTTCCGGAAGGACACCAAAATCTCTAATCTCACAAGATTAGAAAACCACCGAAAATCTCTAATCTCACAAGATTAGAAAAACACCAAAAATCTCTAATCTCACAAGATTAGAAAAACACCGAAAATCTCTAATCTCTTGTAGGCACCTCTTGCTTCTTGCGCTTTTCCTTCGATTGATGTCCTTTTGGCTTCATTGGCTTTGTTTATATAGTGCAGCCCTCCTCCCTAACCTGTCGCGGTGACCAAATCAGATTCCCGTCCATCTTGGACCGCATCTGATTCCTAACCGTCTTCACCAAGGACTGCAACCGAGTCCTCTAAGGACACTTGGCCAAATTCTTCACGGGCATCGGTCACATCATTGTCTCCAACAGCCGTGTCCAAGACGGAAACGCCTTGCCTTCCGAGTTGAACCAGTCCGGCCGTGGAGCACCCGGCCACCTGCGCATGCAGCTCAGCCGGCCTCTGCTGCAACGACCTCCGCGACGCCGCGCGCCGAGATCCACGCGCCGTCGTCGCGCACCACCGACGTCACCGTCGCGTCCTAGCCGGCTCCGCCCGCCACTGCGCCGAAGCAGACCACCGTCTGCCAACTCGCCGAAGCAGGCCACCCTTCCTTGCATGCACGCATAAAAACGAGCAAAACGCACCTTCCTTGCATGCATGCATGTTGATTGAGAGCCTCCCTTGCATGCATGCATCACGTGTGCCTGTGGACCTCCTTTCGAGCGCTGGGCCTGGTAGCGCACACCTGTGCCTCGACTTGTCGCCGAGCCGCACTGCCAGCCGAGCCGCCGCTATGCGCTCGGCCGACTCCACCGCTTCGCCGCCGCTTCATCGCTGGTCCGCTCGCCGCTTGTCGCCCGGCCACGACGCATGCACCGCCGGTTCTCAAGATTTTGTGCACCCAAGTCTGCCAATCCTCTGCCGATCTTCATGTCACACCGAGCAACATCCTTGCACAAAAATACAAAATACAATTTCGAGCCCAAGTCCGCGACTTGACTCAAATTAATCCATACAACCAACTGGTTTCAGATCTTTTTCAAATAAAGAAACCAAAAAATAAATCGGTTCAAATTGGTTTCAAAATCTTTTTCAAATACTGAGCCAAAATCAAATCAACTCAAATCTTTTCAAATCTCTTCGAATATTCAAATACTCATCATCAAAAAACACATGGATCAAAAAACAATGATCCTTCAATCTCCCCCTTGATGAGTAATTTGACAAAACACAATAAGATTTGACAAGAGTAGAGAGGAAAAAGAAAAAAAATTTGAGACCCAAAAGATTCCAAGACCAAGTAAAGACCAAGAAAATCCAAAATCTCAAACAGTTTGAAATTCACCTCTCTTTTTATTTTTCTTCTTCTTGACTTTTGCTCTCCCCCTTTTTGACAAAATAGTCATCAAGATCTCAAAACTCCCCCTTAATGAATGCAGTATCTCAAGCTTTGAAGTATATTCAAGGTATATAATCAAAGTAAAGCATTTGGAGAGTTTTTACGAGAGTTTTCACATTTTGTATCAATTTATCCAATGAGAAAGCAAATTGTGAGAATATGGAGGCTCTAACACATAGAATAGTTGTTGCATAAGCAAATTAGAGCAAACAAGTAAAATGTCATAAACTGATTTTGCCAAAGCTAAAAAGAAAACTATCATGAGTAAAGAGAGACTTTCAAATTCACTAATGTTTGTCTCAAGCCTTTTCAAAAATTTGAATTTCCTTTTTCTCTTTTAGCAAGTTTGACAATTTTGCTTTGTGATCAACAGGGATGACAAGTAACTGCACACTAGCCCATACTTGTGTATGAGTAGGTAGTTCTTTCTTGTATCTTTCTCAGTTTAAATTGGCAAGTGGCTTCACATTGTTCTGAACTTTTGTTTAGACAAGTAGCCTTTTCTTGCATCTTTTGAATTTAAATCCCTGGCAAGGAAGCTGCACATTGTACTAAACTTGTGTTTAGCCAAGTAGCTTTTGCTTGCATCTTTTTCAACTTGCTTTTATCATTTAAAACACTGATTTTGCTTGAGACTCATAATGATCATTTGAAGTCCAACAAAAAGCTCACACATAGTTTCTAATCAGCTCTAGCCTTTCAACAGATGACAAGAAACTTTTAAGCCTATTTCACAAATGCAATACCATAATGAACAAGAGCCAAAATATTCTCGAAAAGCATCTCAAATAGAATTATTTTAGTCTTTTAGTCTTTTAGTAAGAAGTGAAGCAATGTAGCATTAATTTGACTATATACACAAGAATAGTCAACAAAGCTTTGTACTACATGATGCAATGAAAACAGGGGAGTTTTCTTTAAGTGTAATGACAAAATAGCTCCTTGTAGTAACCAAAGTCAAGTAACACAAATGAAAGAGTTAAAATCAAGACTTCTCAAATCAACACATGGGGATGAATGATCCCAAGTTCGCAGCGTAAGAAAGCAAAGCGAGAAGAATCAAGCGGCTTAGTGAAAATATCAGCAATTTGAGCATCCGAATCAACAAATTTCAGTTCAATAGCTCCTTTTTCAACATGATCTCTAAGAAAATGATATCGAACATCAATGTGTTTAGTCCTTGAATGTTGAACAGGATTTTTAGCGATGTGAATTGCACTAGTATTATCACAAAGAAGTGGAACACTACTAAAGTTAATGCCGTAATCTTTAAGAGTTGAAGTGATCCAAAGAATTTGTGAACAACAACTAGCGGCTGCAACGTATTCAGCTTCAGCAATAGATTGAGCAACTGAGGACTGTTTCTTAGAAGACCAAGAAACAAGTGAAGTGCCAAGAAAATGACATGTGCCAGAAGTACTCTTTCTATCTAATCTACACCCCGCAAAATCAGCATCAGAATATCCTAGGAGTGTAAGCGAAGAAGAACAAGAATACCAAATGCCAAATTCGTAAGTGGAAGCGAAGATACCTGAAAATTCTTTTAATTGCTTGTCGATGTGATTCTCGAGGAGAGGCTTGAAATCGAGCGCACAAACATATGCAAAATGTATGTCGGGCCTCGAAGCGATCAAATCTGAAGTGATCCAATCATGCTTCGTATTCTTTTTGGTCCATCTCGACACCATTCTCGTCAAGATCCAAAATTGTTGTTGTGCTCATTGGAGTAGATACTGACTTTCCTTCTCCCATATCGAATTTCTTTAGTAGCTCCTTTGTATACTTGGATTGGTACAAGAAGATCCCTTCTTTCGCTTGCTTGATTTGAAATCCAAGGAAGTATGTCAACTCTCCCATCATACTCATCTCGAATTCCCTGGACATCACTGTAAAACTGCAACACAAGAGAGTGGGAGGATCCTCCAAAGATAATATCATCCACATAAATTTGCACCACAAGGAATTGATCATTTGAATTTTGGGTAAACAGAGTTTTATCAACTTTTCCCATCTCAAAATTATGTTGAAGCAAGAAGCCTTTTAATCTATCATACCATGCACGAGGAGCTTGTTTTAATCCATAAAGAGCTTTTGATAAGCGATACACATGATTAGGAAATTTTTCATTTTCAAAGCCAGGAGGTTGTTTCACAAAAACTTCTTCTTCTATAAAACCGTTTAGAAAAGCACTTTTCACATCCATTTGAAATAACTTAAAACCTTTTGAAGCTGCAAAAGCCAAGAGGATGCGAATAGCTTCTAAACGAGCAACGAGAGCAAATGTTTCATCAAAATCAATTCCTTCAAGTTGAGAATAACCTTGAGCTACAAGTCTAGCTTTGTTTCTAACAATTATTCCATCTTCATTTAACTTGTTCTTAAAAACCCATTTTGTTCCAATAATGTTTTGATTTTTAGGAGGTTCCACTAAAGACCAAACTTTATTCCTTTCAAAGTTTTCTAACTCTTCATGCATCGCATCTACCCAAGAACTATCAGTTAAAGCATGAGTAATGTTCTTAGGTTCAAAATTTGCAACAAAAGCAGAATGCATGCATAAAAGAGTTTGAGATGAATTAGAACGTGTCACCCTTTCATGAAGACTTCCAATAATTTGTTCAGGAGGATGGTTCTTCAAAACAGTAAGGGAGGTCCAGCTTGTTTCGATCGTCGTGGGAGGTGTAGGAGAATCAAGTAGTAGTCACATCAATTTGTTCAGAACATCTTCGTTCTGTAGGTATGAGCTCATCATCATCATTATCTTCATCATTTTCTTGAATCTTTTATCCAAAAGATTGGCTCTAAATCTTCTCGTGATCCTGAAATGTCGGGTCTAGCTCCAGGGCTAGCCTCATCAAAAGTAACATCGCATGTCTCCAATAATTTGTTAGTCGATAAATCAAGTACACGATATCCACGAGAGTGCAACGAATAGCCAAGGAAAATACCATCTCAGATTACGAGCTTCGAATTTATCAAGATTTCCATGTTTAAGAATAAAGCATTTGCAACCAAACACTCGTAAGTGAGAAACAGATGGTTTACGATCAAATCTCAGTTCATAAGATGTTTTACCAAGTAAAGCTACGAGATAGACCCTATTTGATATATAGCAAGCGTAAGAAATTGCCTCAGCCCAAAATTTTCTTGAAGTGTTGTATTCATCTAGCATAGTTCTAGCCATTTGAATCAAAGTTCTATTTTTCCTTTCTACAACACCATTCTCGTGAGGGAGAATATGGCGAAGAAAATTGATGTTCAATCCCATTAGTTTCACAAAAGATTTAAACAAGGCATTTTTGAATTCTGTACCATTATCCTTCTTATGGCTTTCAATGAGTTAGGCAATTCATTTATCAATCTCTTAATGAAGACATGAAAGAGTCCAAAAATCTCATCTTTTGAAGATAGAAAATGCACCCAAGAGTATCTCGAATAATCATCAACTATTACTAGAAAGTACCATTTACCTCCTACGATTGTACTCGAGATGGTCCTACAGATCCATGTGAAGAAGTTGGCCAGGGCCAGTGGTCATTACAGAGAGAGACAGGAGCATGAGGGGCTCCAACCATCTTACCATGTCGACAGAAGCACAAACAATGTCTTTGCAAGATTTCAATTTTGGCAAGCCACGAATTAAGTCTAGACCACTCAATCTAGATAACAGATCAAAGCCCATGTGACCTAACCGACGATGCCAAAAATTTAGATTTCTAGATTCTGAAGCAACAAAACAATGTGAACTTGAAGCATTGCTAAAATTTGCTATGAAAATTTTTCCAAGTCTAGATATCTTAAGAGTCAAGTTTCCAGAAGCATCGAGTACTCTACATGCATTTGGTTTAAAACTCACTTCAAAGTTTTCATCCAACAATTGAGATCTGAGATAGAAGGTTGAATTTCAGTTTAGACACCAAGGAAACATTCTTTAAAGTAAAGTGATCATTCACCTTCACAAGACCTTTGCAATGACGCTGGCCCAGAGTAGCATCTCCAAAAGTGATCGCTTCGTTCCCGAGATGCTTTTGTTAGGAGGAGAACCAACTTGGGTTGCTGTCATGTGTTGACATCTGAATCAACAACCCGTGATGTTCTCCTTCCCTTCGTACCACCTACATGTTATGAGCGAGAAGATGTTGAGGATTCAGCGTTAGAGAAATATGATTTAGGTATCCAAAGATCGAATCACTTTCGACGAGGTGATCGTACAAAAGCTTGTGAATGCAAAGTAAATGAATTTCCAAGTATTTTGTTTGCTTTCACTAGCGGAACATGTGGAGAAATGATACGTGTTTGTCTAAAGTTAGACTTAGCCTTTGAATTTTCCTTTCTCTGTTGTTTGGCTAGTCTAAAACAAAAATTCATCAAATGACCATCTTTTCCACAATGAGTGCAATTGTACTTAACAAATGGTTTGTCTTTAGAAGCAGAAGCAACATTTGCATTCATCATAGTAGAAGATAAAATTCCAGCAGATTTGAAGACGCTTTTCTCGGGTTTTGACAATTTCAAACTTTCCACTTTCAAGAGTTTTAACAATAGTAGGAGCATATGATTTGTGATGAGCATAAGGATCAAAACCTAAACCTTTGTGATGAGTGCTGACTTTTGATTGATCCAAAATCATATTTAGATTTTTCTTTCCTTTAGTAAAACGTTCTAAAGACTTTTCCAAGTAATCAACTTTTCGAGAAAGTGTTAAACAATTATTACAAGGAGTGTCAATTTTAGCTTTCTGTTTCTGGCAATTTGAACACGAGTTAATTTCATGAGTGAACATGTCATTTGTTAATTGGGTAACTCTACAATTTGCATCTTTTAATTTCAACTCAAGCGCGAACATATTTTGGCACGCCCAGTGGGACACGAAAGAAGCCAATATGACATCAACCGAAAAGTCCGCAGCCACTGCTGACATCGACTTCGACGCGATAATCGTGCCAACTTTGGCCGATCTAACGCCGGAGCAACGCAAAGAAATTGAAGACAAGAAGGCAGCACTAGAGGAAGTGATGCTGGGGTGCTATCAGAAGACCCGATGGGGTGTTACCCAGAAAACCGCGCTCCCAACGCTCAACCCCATTGGCGACGACAGCATCCCGACCAAGCCAACAATGTTAATTGGGCAGAACAAATTGCCAATGTTTTGAGGGAACAGTTCGGTTTACAACCCAGAGGGAGAGTGATTGGCTACAGGAAGCCGTACCCCGATTACATAGACCGAATGCCATACCCCCACAACTTTAGGATACCAGACTTTGCTAAATTCTCAGGTGATGACTCTGTTACCACAATCGAGCATATCGGGCGGTTCATGGCCCAATGTGGGGAAGCTGCACAGTCCGATGGATTAAGAATCAGATTGTTCCCTTTATCGTTGTCTGGCACTGCATTCACTTGGTTCACAAATCTACCACCAAATTCAGTTCATATATGGAACGATTTGGAAAGCCGATTTCATGAATACTTCTTCTCGGGAACTATGGAGCTTAGGATTTCCGATCTCGCCAGTCCGATGTATACGGAATCGGTCTCTGATTATATCAAGAGATTTCGGGGCGTACGGAATAGATGCTACAGTGTAACATTACCCGACGATCAATTGGCCGACCTAGCGTTCCAAGGGTTGATCCCTCCATTAAAAGAGAAATTATCAGGCCAAGAGTTCCCGACTTCGCCACCTACTCCATCGCGTGTCGGCACCACGAGAGCCGGTATCAGAGATCAAAGGGTTTAAAGATAGATTTAAACCAAATAGCAACGAAAAGGCCAAAATAAACATGATAGAGTACGACTTTCGAGCGATACCTCGAGGACGGCAGAGGTGAACATAGCCGAGTGGGCCAAAGGTTCTAAAAAGCCACTCGTATGCTCTCTACTTAAGCCGACAAAGAATAAGGCGGAAGTCAAGTACTCGTATGATGTGTCAAAGTGTGACAGGATATTTGATTTGTTACTACAAGAAAAACTCATAATATTACCATAAGGGCACATCATACCATCGGCCGAGGAAATTAAAAGCGAAGGTATTGCAAATGGCATCATTCATTCTCCCATAACACTAACGATTGCAATATTTTTCGACAACAGATTCAATCGGCCATCGCCGATGGCAGGCTAAAATTCGCGGAAGAGTCGGCTATGCAGATAGATATGAGCCCTTTTCAAGTCAACATGGTTCAATGTTCGCGAAAGAAAAGAGGCCTCATGGAAGAAGATAAGCCGACTAAGGAGTCGTATCACGAGACGAGACAGTACAGATCACTATCGGTTCTATACAAATAGAAGCCGATAGGAATGGACAAAACTCAAGAACGGTAAAACCAAGAGGGGACTTGGAGGTCGGTAGATGGTATCGGGCTGAGAGGGCTCCGAGAAAAGCTGATTTCAAACCAAAACCGACCTTCTCACAACTCCTGGGGAAGTACGAGAGGATAAGTCGGAGGGGTAACACTCAACACCACTAATCCTCATCAACTGAGACGAAGGAGGGACGAGCAGTGGCGGCTAGATATGCCGTATCGGCCGGCTACTGAGGAAGAGAAACATCGGCGATGTCCCTTTTGGCAGTTTTGCTGGGAGAGAGGGATGACCTTACCAACAGTTGTATCTTGTCCTATGCAACACTCGTCTGCATATCGGCCAAACCAGTCTGTAAAAGATAGGTTGTCTAGGCCGATATACAATTATCCAGATATGAGAAGCAGTAGGCCGATCCATGAAAGGTTGTCAACAGAGCAAGGCGAGTCCTCCCAAAAGCAGGAACTATCGGCTAACACAGGAAGAATGGAATCTGACAGCGAGATGAGCAATTTAGCTGGAAAGATACGAAAGCCGATAGAACCTAAACCTCGGTGGTGCCCTCCAGGTCTCAGCAAGTCACAACGCCGAAGGCTTCAGCGATTGAAAACACAAGAAGAAAGGGAGGCCGACAAGGAAAGCGAGAGGGATCGGATGTTCAACAAGTTAAGACCGATACCAGTTTTGAAAAAAGAGTGGAGAAAGAAGGAACAGATCGATAGTGATTCGTAACAATCGATTGAGTCCGGTTCTCCGATGATCCGGATGATACACCACCAATGGATATAAACATGGTATTCGCTCTACCGCCGAGTTCAAAACCGAAGAATCGGTGAAGAAGTGTTCGCCCGATTATGCCTCGGAGCACCAGACGTTTGTGTTCGAAAAGCCACAAGACATGCATCGGCATCTGAAACCATTATATCTGAAAGGATATATTAATGGCCGACCGATATCTCGTATGTTGGTCGATGGCGGGGCAACAGTTAATCTAATGCCGTTAAGTACTTTCAGAAAACTGGGTAAAGCCGATGAAGACTTGATCAAAACCAATATGGTGCTAAATGACTTCACGGGAGACCCGCGAGGCTAAAGGCGTAATGGTGTCGAATCGATACCGGTAATAAAACTGTGCCGACTGCATTTTTTGTGATTGAAGCCAAAGGTAATTACAGCGTGCTCCTCGGGCGGGACTGGATCCATGCCAATTGCTGTATACCATCAACTATGCACCAAAAATTGGTGCAGTGGAACGATGATACAGTTGAAGTCGTCACCGTGACACATCGGCTCATATCGCCATGGCTAGCCACGACACCAATTGGCCACACGAAGAAGCCGAATGTATATCGAGGAAAGCCTTGGACAATTGCGATTTTATCTGGCCGAGAAGTCAGATTCAAGCCGATCAGCGTTAAACCTAACACGCTTGATCGGACAGGCCAGTAGTAAGAAGATGGAGCACAAGACACTAGCAAAGTTGCAGGAAAGGGCAAGAAGCTATCGGCAAGAAGAATACGAGGAAGCCGTCGAGGATTTTGAAGAAGAAAGAAAAGGGTTAGGATTTACTTCTGCCGATTTGCTCGAAGAGATTGATATTGGGGAAGGTGATAACAAAAGACCAACGTTTGTGAGTGCCAAACTAGAACCCGGTTATAAAGCAAAGTTGGTCGAAATACTCAAGGAATATAAGGATTGCTTTGCGTGGGAGTATTATGAAATGCCAGGTTTAAGCCGACAGCTAGTTGAACATCGGCTAC
Organism: Rhipidocladum racemiflorum; assembly: GCA_036346355.1. NCBI lineage: Eukaryota > Viridiplantae > Streptophyta > Magnoliopsida > Poales > Poaceae > Rhipidocladum > Rhipidocladum racemiflorum. The sequence continues at coordinate 27,746,820 of CM070586.1, forward strand.
CTATAAAACCTGGATATCGGCCGTTCAAACAGAGCCCTAGGCGGTTTAACCCTACGTTGTATGACGCTATAAAGGAGGAAGTAGGACGATTGCTAGAGGCGAAGTTTATCCGGCCATGCCGATACGCCGAGTGGGTCTCAAACATCGTCCCTGTGAAGAAGAAAAACGGCAAACTTAGGGTATGTGTCGATTTTAGAGATTTGAACAAAGCTACGCCAAAAGACGAGTACCCGATGCCCATAGCCGATATGCTTATCGATGCTGCATCTGGGAATAAAATCATAAGTTTTTTGGACGGGAACGCCGGATACAATCAGATATTCATGGCCGAAGCCGATATACCCAAAACGGCTTTCAGATGTCCGGGGTCTTTAGGGCTATATGAATGGAAAGTTATGACCTTCGGTTTAAAAAATGCCGGTGCTACTTATCAGCGTGCTATGAACCATATTTTCCATGATTTGATCGGCAATACTGTGGAAATATACATCGACGACGTAGTGGTAAAGTCCAAAGAAGACTGGCAACATTTAGCCGATCTGGGAAAAATGTTCGAAAGTACAAGGTTACATGGGTTAAAAATGAACCCTCTCAAATGTGCTTTCGGCGTATCGGCTGGACAATTTCTTGGGTTCACGGTGCATGAAGGAGGGATTGAAGTAAACCCAGCCAAAGTGAAAGCCATAGCCGATACTAAACCACCGACAAGTAAAAGGGAGCTGCAGGTGTTGATCGGAAAATCAATTACTTGCGACGTTTTATCTCAAACTTGTCGGATTTAATTCGGGCCTTCACACCGCTGAAAATTAAAGATAACCAAGAGTTTAAGTGGGAAGCCGATCAAAAGGGCCTTCGACATAAAAGGTTATCTGATGAGTCCACCAGTAATGGCAGCGACAAAACACGGTATACCTTTTAGACTATATATATCGGCTGAAGGTGATTCGATTGGAGCAGTTTTAACACAAGAAACCGATAGGAAGGAACGAGCAATATATTACTTAAGCCGACGTCTTCTAGATACAGAAACCAGGTATCCTTTAGTAGAAAAGTTATGCTTGTCATTATACTTTGCTTGCACCAAGTTAAGACATTATATGCTGGCTTCCAAATGCGTTATAATATGCAAAACCGATGTAGTTAAATACATATTATCGGCGCCCATCCTGCGGGGTCGGCTTGGTAAATGGGCATATGCCTTAACAGAGTTTGAGTTATCCTATGAATCGGCTAAATCTGTGAAAGGGCAAGCTGTGGCCGATTTTATCACAGGGAGTGAAACATTAGTAGGAACAACTAGTATAACTCCTTGGCAATTGTATTTTGATGGGTCTGTTTGCCAAGAAGGCGAAGGCATTGGCGTGATATTAGTTTCACCTAGAAAGCAGGAGTATGACTTCATGTATCGGCTAAATAGCCGATGTTCAAATAATCAAGCAGAATACGAAGCATTACTTAGGGGTCTACAATTGTTAGAGAGCATCGGAGTGAGAGACGTCCAAGCTTTTGGAGATTCGATGTTAATTGTACAGCAAGTCAGAGGAGAATACCGATGCAATGATGATGCACTAAACCAGTACTTGCATCAATGCCTCCAGATCATCGAGATGTTCACTACATTTTCCATAGAACATATCCCCGAGAGAAGCTAATGATAAAGCAAACCGATTGGCACAATGTGCATCGAGGTACAAGGTAGAAAGCCGACAAGGACCAATCGAGCTAAACGTTTGGCCGGTTTTATGTGTTCACCCGCCGATCGGAGAACAGAGATAAGGGATTATTTGTCAGATCCAACCAAGCCGACCGAACAAAAGGTCAGGCGCAAAGCACTCAAATACGTTCTACTAGAAGACGTATTGTACTTTAGGACTATGGAAGGTTTATTATTAAGATGCCTGGGAACCGAGGAAGCCAAAGTGGCGATGGGTGAAGTTCATGAAGGCATTTGTGGGTCACATCAATCGGCTCATAAGATGAAATGGATACTGAGACGAACTGGATATTTTTGGCCGACGATGTTAGAAGACTGCTTCAAATATTATAAAGGGTGCCAAACATGTCAAAAGTTTGGTAACATACAGTCAGCACCAGCATCGGTTTTACATCCAATCATCAAGCCATGGCCATTTAGAGGATGGGGTATAGACATAATCGGCCAGATATTTCCGTCATCCAGCAAAGGACATAAGTTCATCCTCGCAGCCACATTATTTCTCAAAGTGGGTTGAGGCTGTACCACTCAAGAAGGTTACTAGCAGGGAACTAATCGATTTCGTAAATGAACACATCATCCATCGGTTTGGGATTCCACAAACGATCACTACTGATCAGGGTACTGTGTTCATGTCCAACGAGTTCAAAGGGTTTGCGGAAAGTCTTGGGATAAAATTGCTCAACTCCTCCCCTTACTACGCCAAAGCAACGGACAGGCCGAATCGTCGAACAAAACGTTGATAAAGCTAATAAAAAGAAGAATTGAGGAAGAACCAAGGAAATGGCATTCGATACTATCAGAAGCTTTATGGGCTTATCGGCTATCTCAGCACGGATCAACCAAATTGTCACCTTTTCAGTTGGTATACGGACAAGAAGCCGTTTTACCTGTTGAAATCAACATCGGCTCAATAAGGCTACACGAGCAAGATAAGGTATCAGCCGATGAATACAAACAGGCGATGCTGGACAATCTAGATGATTTGGCTGAACAAAGGCTGATCACATTAGATCGGCTTAAAAGGAACAAAGAGAGGGTTGCCAGGTCGTACAATAAAAAAGTGATTTTTAAATCATTCAATCAAGCCGATTTAGTATGGAAAACCGTGTTGCCGATTGGGTCTAAAGATAACCGATTCGGCAAATGGTCTCCAACGTGGGAAGGGCCCTATAAGATCAATCGGCCAATTGACGGAAATTCGTATATACTGGAGTCCTTAGATGGATTCGTCCTACCTAAAGCGATCAATGGAAAATATCTAAAGGCGTATTACCCAAGCATATGGGTCGGGTCCTGACCACAGGAAGGAAAACGGTCCATTACAGCACATAAAATCGGCCATAAAGCCGACCGAGTCAATTGAACATCCATCCAGATTAAACAGTTTACAAAAATCGGTTACATAGCCGATCAAGCAAGTTTTCAGAGCGTCATCCCAAGGTTAAGGCAATATTACAAAAAAGATTGACCACACACATGATACCGATGAATTAAAGTTTAATGTAGTCCTGATCCGGGCAAATGGGCTCCCAAAGCCGATAGTGCCGCTGCCGCCTTGCCAATGGTAGCTTGGACACTATCTACAAGTTGTTGGTCGGCCACTGCATCACCCGGAACTGGAACTAGTTTGGCCGATTGAATTTTAACTTGTGCAAAAACCTCGCCAATCTCCGCCTCTCGAACGGCCAAGATGTAGAGTCCAAATGCCAATCGCGATCTGCAAGTTCTTTTGTGACCAATGCCAATTGTTCTTCAAGCTTAGCTTTGGTTGACTCAAGTTCTTGAGCTCTGCTTTTAGCCGATTTGAGTACGGCAGCACCTTGATCAAATACGCTCTTCCGATGTTTGGCATCTGCTATGAGCTTGTCCAAGAGCTGTTGATCGGCTTGCTGGGCTTTCCTGCTCGATTCTTGTTTTGGCTAACTCCACGTCCAGCCGACGATCGTCGGGTGGCGTACCTCTAGCAAAGGCATTCATGGCGGCGGGAGGGAGATCGGCTTGCATGGCCGCCATAGCATTCCTCAATGGTTGCGTATTGGCGGCAGAGCGCCTCTGGTTGCATCACCTCGCCCAAAAGACGATCAAGTCGCTTCTTGCATACCAGGTCAGCGAACGGCGGCGATCTTTGGCGCGCAGAAGCTGCTATGATACGCTGAATGTCACCGGATAGTCGCTTCGGTAGCCATGACTTCCGGTCGCCCAGTTCGTCAAGGAAAAGCCAAGCAGATCGGCTAGATCATCGATGGCACCTTGGGGTCGTGTGATCGGGATCTCGATCGGTATTGCGAACGGTGGTAGAGAGAGCGATGGAGGGACAGCCGATGTAGCACCTTGGGGATCGGCTATAACCCCGCTATCTCAGATCGATGGAGATTGCTAAAGAACAAAAGCAAGTCGACATCACAAGACAGACATAAAGGAAATGACTACACAAACTCACGATGACTACAAAACTTACATCGATGGCGAGTGCTCAGGAGAAACCATCGGATTGTCGCCTCACGGTGCGGGTGAACGCCTGGCGATTTCTTCCTCCTCTCAAGTCGACTCAAGTTAAAACCTTAACTACGTCAATAACATGATAGTCGACACAAAAGAAACTTACTGGGGGCGCGCTGGCGAGTCAAGTCCGTTAAGGATGGAGCTTGAATATCCAAGTTTCCTGAAGTATACCCAGTGGTGCCAACAGATCGACCGGGCGTCGTTGTCGGCCTACCTCGCGTAAACATGGGGATCGGTTGATGGCTCACCGGCACCGTGCTGACACCTGGAAAGATCAAAGGCATTCTAAATAAAAGCCGACAGCTGGTGAAAACGAAGGGATATAAAAACCACGGTACCTCTACAGCTACTGAAGAGTAAGTGTGTGTGCATGTGCATAGTGTGTGTGCATGTGCATGCATACGAGTGTGGTGTTTGCATGTGTGTGTTTGCATGCATAGCGTGAGTGCGTTGCGTATGATAGCCGCGGCGTGTGTCTTTGGATAGCCGTCGTCGCGTGTGTGCCGTGTCTCCGAGTCCAAGAGCAAATCCAGCCGTGCACCGTGCTTGTCCGATGCCGTGTCTGAAAGGATGTCCGAGAAGGAGACAGGAGCCAGCCGGTTTGCCGTATACAAGAAGGAATAGGCTGGCTATGGAGCCCTTTAAATAGGGGGTTCTAGGGGCTTAGAAATCATCCAAGGCAATAGGGCAAGAAGCAAAAGGTGCCTACAACAAAGAAAAGCTTTTGTGCTCTCTTTAGTTTGTTTAGGGTTTTCTAATCTTGTGAGATTAGAGATTTTGTTTAGGGTCATACCACTTGTAGGATCGAAGTATACGAATATAGCAATCAGAGGGGGGGAGAATGATTGTGCGGAAGCTAAAACCAAATTCTTGACCTATTAAAAGTTCACCCCAAAACAGAACCAAATAATTGCCTCGTTTTCGACAAAAACAGAATGACAGAGGTTTGGTAAAACAAGAATTCCTGGAGATCCAACCGTCGAAACGATCTGAAATTTGGACACAAGAAACTAGATTCCAATACGAATCGAACCCAAAAAGAATCAGCTCGATCGGACTTTCGGATCAAAAGTTATGAGCTTCGCAAGCTTGCTGATCCAGAACTTGACGAGAATCAATCTAATCAAAACTTCAAGATTAAACAAGAACGACAAAAGATTGATCAACTAGACTTTGAGAAACACTAGATCAATACCCTAGAGAGGTTTTTGATGGATCAAATCAAGATAAAACTTGAAGAACAAAAACCAATCTAGAACTAGAACAAGCATGCAAACAAGAACCAAAACAGAAAATACTGTAGCGACGTGGTTATCAGAGCACGCAAAAATCTTGGAAGAATTGATCTTTATTTCTTGTCTAAAATACTCTCATCAAAAGAGTACAAACCCTAAAACCAAGCTCAAAGCTTGATGCGCTCAGCTCTCCTTGGTGCCTTTCAACAGGAAACATCTACTTTTTCTTTTTGCTTGCGACAAGTTGAGCATGAAAGGACTTCATGTGTAAGCAAATCATTGACCAATTGAGTAATCTTAGCATCTGCATCATGCAACTTCAATTCTTGTATGGGACATTTAGAACAAGAAGTTTGACCATGTAAACCATCAGTAGAGCAACCAACATTTTTCACAAGTTTTTCATTTTTCAATTGTTTGGCATAAACTTGTTCTAGTTTAATCATATGTTCCTCTTTTAGAGATTTAATTTCAAATTTGAGATCTAAGCAAGAATCACATGTCTTTTCAGAATTTGAATTTCTAAGATCAAAGTTTTCAGTTTTCAGCATGGATAGATCTTTCTCTAAGTTTTTATTTTTGAGTGAAGATTTTCTTAAAGATTTTCTCAATATGACTAAAACTTCACAAAGCTCATCATACGAAGGTATTACCTCATCACTGTCGCTGGAGGTGCTATCGTTGTCACTAGTGTCTCCTTTCGCCATAAAGCACAGTCCGGTGAAATCTTTCTCGTTCAGCTTTGTTTGCTTTGCTTCCTTCTCATCGTCAGTTGAATCATCAATGTCGCTTAAATCTAAGCGACCAATTGCCGCGAAGACTTTGTTGAGCATCTTCTTTGTCCGTTGCTTATTTTTGTCCTTGTTCTCTTTTGGCCGGAAGGACTTGGAGGGGTTGCTTTGCTCCTTCTCCTCTTTATTTTTGTTCTTGAAACAGTTAGCACGGATGTGCCCGGCCTTGCCGCAGTTGTAGCAGTGGATGGAGGCTCCTCTTCTCTCCCTTGATCTCATGTAATTGCATTGACACGCTTGGAAAGAAGAGCAAGTGTATCTTACGGTATTTGATCTATTGCTCATCACTAAGAGCACTCAAAGCAGTAATGGAGTATGATGATGAAGAACTAGTAGCATTATCATATGAAGAATTAGCATTAAGAGCCATAGAATTATCATTGGAAGTTCTTGAAACAATGTCTATCTCAAACGTCTTGAGACTAGAATATAGTTTATCCAAAGTCATTTCACTCATCTTATGAGCTTCCCTAAAAGCAGTCACTTTCATTTGCCAGATTTTAAGATCAAGAGATGATAGGAAATGTCTAGCATTTTCAGAGTAATTGTACTTTACATCTACAACTCTAAGATTGTTTAAGATTACATTAAAGCGAGCAAAACAATCATCTAGAGATTCTCCAGAGTTCATTTCAAATCTAGTGTATTCCTTTTTAAATTGATCTTGCCTAGCTTCTTTTACAGAGTCAGTGCCTTCATGATAATCTTGAAGAGATTTCCAAATTTCATGAGCAGTGAGTAAATGACAGACTCTATCGAATTCTTTTCTAGCAAGTCCTTGAAGCAATATGTTTCTAGCTCTATTATTGTTTTCAACATCTTTTTCAAACTCGATTTTATCAATATCATCATTAGAAGGAAGCTCGTACGAAATTTTTACCTTACGCCAAATCGCGTTACCTTGAGCTTGAAGATATGCGATCATTCGGATCCGCCAAATGGGAAATGCATGCCATCGAAGATTGGCGGTTTGTTCGAGTATTTCTCTGTTGCCATAACTTACCGTTTACTAATCACTGTTAAGATGGATTAGTAGAGCCTTGCTCGATACCACTTGTAGAACCGAGTAGGCAACTAGAGGGGGTGAATAGATGCCTAATAAAATTCAACTATTTCTTTCGGAAAAATAAAAGACCCCTAAAGAGCGGAAGAATATTTAAAATCGTAGAGATCAAAAACTCTAGATTAATTAGTGAGACAAGTCGAACAAAAATCAAAACTAATTCTATCAAAAATCGAACAATCCTTCTAATCAAGAATCATAGCAAAAGAGTATGTAAAAAAAAATATTGCATAACCTTTTATTTATTCCAAAGCCACTCCTTCCGGAAGGACACCAAAATCTCTAATCTCACAAGATTAGAAAACCACCGAAAATCTCTAATCTCACAAGATTAGAAAAACACCAAAAATCTCTAATCTCACAAGATTAGAAAAACACCGAAAATCTCTAATCTCTTGTAGGCACCTCTTGCTTCTTGCGCTTTGCCTTCAATTGATGTCCTTTGGCTTCATTGGCTTTGTTTATATAGTGCAGCCCTCCTCCCTAACCTGTCGCGGTGACCAAATCAGATTCCCGTCCATCTTGGACCGCATCTGATTCCTAACCGTCTTCACCAAGGACTGCAACCGAGTCCTCTTAGGACACTTGGCCAAATTCTTCACGGGCATCGGTCACATCATTGTCTCCAATACTGCGGTTCAAGACGGAAACGCTTTGCCTTCCGAAAGTTGAACTACCGGCCGTGGAGCACTCCGGCCACCTGCGCATGCACCACCGGCCTTGCAGAACGACCTCCCGCGACGCCGCGCCGGCAAGATTCACGCTACGGGCCGCCGCGCACCACCGGCGCCACCGTCGCGTCCTAGCCGGGCTCGCCGCCATCGCGCCGGCGGACCACCGTCTGCCAACTCGCCGAAGCAGGCCACCCTTCCTTGCATGCACGCATAAAAACGAGCAAAACGCACCTTCCTTGCATGCATGCATGTTGATTGAGAGCCTCCCTTGCATGCATGCATCACGTGTGCCTGTGGACCTCCTTTCGAGCGCTGGGCCTGGTAGCGCACACCTGTGCCTCCAGCTTGTCGCCGAGCCGCACCTGCCCAGCCGCCGGAGCCCGGCCGCTTGCGCGCCCTCGGCCGACTCCACCGCCCGTCGCCGCTGCTTCACCGCCTGGTCCGGCTCTGCCGCTTGTCGCCGGCCACCAGAACGCATGCACCGCCGGTTCTCAAGATTTTGTGCACCCAAGTCTGCCAATCCTCTGCCGTATCTTCATGTCACACCTGAGCAACATCCTTGCACAAAAAATACAAAAACAATTTCCGAGCCCAAGTCCGCGACTTGACTCAAATTAATCCATACAACCAACTGGTTTCAGATCTTTTTCAAATAAAGAAACCAAAAAATAAATCGGTTCAAATTGGTTTCAAAATCTTTTTCAAATACTGAGCCAAAATCAAATCAACTCAAATCTTTTCAAATCTCTTCGAATATTCAAATACTCATCATCAAAAAACACATGGATCAAAAAACAATGATCCTTCAGTTCGACTGGGGGTGCTTCAGGCGGTGGAAGGTGCGTCCCAGTTTCTCTTCGTTTGGCCTCAAAGCGTCGGTATCCCTCGATCACTTTGCAATGGATGATGTCATGGGTGTTGTTTTCACCGTGATATTCGCAGAGGTACCGCTTTCGCTCTTGTCCTTCCCTCTTGATTATTTGATTTCCTTCGTCTCGTCTTCCTCGGTCCGGGGCAGGGCTTCGCCTCTGCTGCTCCGCTTGTCGATTGCTAGTGATTCGCCGATTGCTTCGCTCGTCGATGTAATGAATCCTCCTTCCTTCATCCCTTCTCCTCGACTCGGGGTATCGTTCCTTCGTTTTAGTATTAGGTGGGGGATCCTTCCCTCACCCTCTTTTGCGTGGAGTTAACTCTTGGATCTCTCGTCGTGGTTTGTCTTCCCTACGGAAGTTGTCTTCCTCCGCTCGTGCATATTCTCTCATCTTCGCAAAGAGTTCCTCCACAGTGCGCACCTCTTTACGAGCGAGCCTTTCTGCTAACGGTCCCCTCCGCAGGCCGCAGCGCGCCGCGTTGATGATAGTGGTATCGCTGACAGCTCGGATTTGGCATTTAACTCTGGAAAAGCGCTGGAAATAGCATTTGAGGGTTTCCCCTTCGCGCTGCTTAATTAAAAATAAATCACTTTCCTCTTTCATCCCGTCAAAATTGCCCTGGAAATTGCCTTCCAGCTTGCTGCGGAGCCGCGACCAGCTTGTGATCGAGCCGGGCTCCAGAGAAGAGTACCAGGATAAAGCGATGCCTTCAAGTGAGAGGAAGAGCCCCTTTGCCTTAATATCATCGTCCCCCCCCGCAGCCTCCACCGCCGTATCGTAGACGCGGAGAAACTCCCTGGGATCCGTCCTACCATCATACGACTTGATGGTAGGGAATTTGAAGCTTCCTGGAGAAGGCCATTTTTTGGCTCGTAGGCGGATGCTGAGGGGGTTTGGATCGTCGTCCTCCCTGGCCGCCGCCGCAAACGCTGGAGATAGCACTTCGCGGCTTGGGCTTTTGTCTTGTGACTCGTCTCGCCCCCCCCCCCCCGTCATGTTGTTCTTGCAAGCGTCTCACCTCCGCCATGAGCTGTTCATTGGCCTCCATCAACGCCCGCACGTTGGGGTCAAGCTCCCCCTGGGTCCTAGTTTCTTCTTCGATGATCTCTTCACCCTCATGAATAACCTGGCGACAGTCGGATGTGCCGACGCTTCTACTACATCTCCTCCTGGTGTCGAGATCGTCCGGCCCACAGCTGGGGGCCGCCGTTTGGTAGCTCGCTTGCGTGCTGCTGCCGGGGTCTTTGGAGGTAATGCTTCCAACATCTCCCTGGTTTCTATTGGGGTCGGCGGCCGGTTCTCATCACCCAGGAGTTGGGGTGGATCTTGAGATTGGCTCCTCGCAGATCGTCTCGATCCTTCCGCTCCTGTTGTCGTTGTCGCCTCCTTGGATGCTGTCGCCTTCCCCTTCTTCGGTGGCATGGCTACGGGAAACTTACCCTTAGTCTTGATCGGAGAGCAGTGGTTTCACCTTGCGGTTAGGGTTCCCAACGGACGGCGCCAGTGTGGTGGCGATTACACCACCGGATTACTCTTGTTCTTCTTTTCTTTTTTTTCTCGCCCCTTTGCGGTGATCTCTCCTTTTTATATGGCTGGGGAGGGAACATGCATGCATTGGTCTGCCCCTTTCTATCTGTCTCCGACATTGGGTTGCAGGCCTTTCTCAGTTGCCTTACAAACCTTGCTTCCCACCTGTCCCTTGCCAGGGGCTAGATAAGCTTTACATGGCATTTTTTACCATCACTTTATAATTTTGCCCTTTGGTTTTATTCTCATCCCGGGGACTTCAACGGAATTTCTTGCGGTCTAGGGCTCTAGGTTAGCCTGACATCGTCTGGGGTTTCCCTAGGGTTCTGACAGGACGTCAGGTCCGGGTTGGTCCCACCCTGGTTGCATTCATGAGGGATGGCGAAGGGAGTTTCCCTCCGCCGCCCCTCCCGTTGCTTCGGGCTTCTCCTTGGTCCGGTTATTTTCGTATCCTGCCTTGGACTGTATACACTATTTTGACTGATGTGGCATCGCCAAGGATAAACGACTCTTGCTCCGCTTGTGAAAGGGGATAGGCATTGTAAGCATGCTATTTCAGTTCAGCCATATGTGTGGGTATTGCTTTGCCTGTCAAACGGGGGTGATGTAAGACCCTCACTTTTATGCTATAGTGCAAACATAAAAGCAAGGTTCTAATGTGCATACTGTACCATTCCCATGATCAGTGGCTGGCACGCACAAAACACAATTTGGAATCACAACCATACAAAAGTTTCACATTTTATTACAGCGGAAGTATTGATACAATATGACCGACAAGGTCGACTGAACATAGCCAAAAGAATCAGATGTCTTGTAGTTTGCCACATAATCCACAGGCAACTGACAAGGTAAAGCCTTAGAAAGGAACGTCGTTAATAATCCCGTTTTCCTGCGTCGCAGTACCTGTCGAGGTTTCCTGTCTAAAAACAACAATAATAGCAAGGGTGAGTACGTTGCGTACTCAGCAAGACTTGTAGTGTTTGCAATACCTGAAATATATGCAGGCTGAATAGAAAGTGGGTTTCTACGGTTGTTTTGCATAAAGCGAAATTTGAATTGTAAATACTGAATAATAGAGTGAAAGCGAAAATTGTAAAAAAAAAGGAGGTAACAAGTATGTAAATACAAAAGTAATATGTAAGAATAACATAAACGGAATTAAGAGACTCACATCCCTTCGTGAGTAAAATGATAAAATGTCCAATCCCATCATATGAAATATTATCTGAAGATTAAACTTCTGTCCACACAGGGCACAACAGCTGAATTCAACCTTGCCAACGTAATGTCAAGTATTGAATCATCTGTAAGGGTAAACTCACCAATTCCAAATTATTTGGTCCAGTTTTATAAAAGTACAGAAAATGTCTAGCTATGTGATGACTTTACCAAGTGCTCATGACCGAGAGCGCGGCTAATCGATTAGGTTTAGACTCTGCAGAGTTTGTACAGCTTTACCCACAAGAAATGTTCTCCCTTTGTGGCAACATGTATTAGACACACTTCCTTTGGTGTGCCGCCAGAGAGTTCATTCTGGCTGTTCGTTACTTGGATCTTAACTTTGCACTAGCCCAATGACGTTACCCCTGACTATGATGGAAGCAAACAAACGGTGAAGCAATAGTATTCAGGAGCCCGCGGCTCAAATGGTACAACAACAGCCCCAATTCATAGCCAGGCGTACACCGTTACAACGGCAGATGCCAACACCTCGGTGATGACACCTCCCTCGAGCAAACCTATACCCGGAATGCCCGTGCTACAACTGCCTACCAATGTGCAAAGCTAGTTTCAAATAACTTTAATAGGTTAAGACTGTCCCATTTCAGTACTTGTGGATGTACGGTTATCTTGGCCTGAAAACAACACATCAGCTCGGTTCTTATACGACACGGGCGATAGATCTCCCCCTATCTACGTGCATCATTAATTGCACTTCCGGCTATTGCCAATAATCACCCGCATCAAAATCATAGTTTTGTTTTCAGAAAAAGAAAGTTTCAATAATCACAATATTCCAACATGTCCATGAACAGAGTTCATCATGTCTACAATGTTTAATCCAATATGTCAAATATTTAAGTTCATTACGAACAGTAAACCATCTGTTCGTATCCCAGTCTAAAGCATGGCTAAGCATATGCATGTAATAATCGAATATACCCATTTTGACATTAAGTGTCTATTCACGAGCTAGGGTTATCAAGGTTCACATTTCAATGCCAATTGAGGAAGTTTATCAATGATAAGGTATATCTACCAGTACCCAAATACAATTTTATGGAACATAGCATATGCAAGCAAGTTTTAATCAACATTTTAGTTGATTATGAAATCTGGGTTCAAAATGCTCAAAGGGGGTGCTTGCCTTGCTATCCATTGTTTTCAGTGACGAAGTCGAAGACGTGATCCTGAAGTCGTCGACGACGAAGTCCGAGACGTCGGATTCTACACGTCGTATAACGGAAAAGATACAAGTAGCAAATAACACTTTCAATAAGGGCAAAAGGAAATCAGATGAAAAATCAAATATAAATCAATACATGAAACAAGCACGGGTATGGATTTGGGTTTGTGAACTTATAAGTGTGTTACTTCTATATTCTTTTATCATTGATCAACAGTTTAAGGGTTGCATCACATATGACACATATTCCTTATGTTTCATGTTATTTTATTTTACTATTCAGAAGCTAAGATTGTGAGACTAAACAAACTAAGATTCATTTTCAGGAGTATGTAGCTGCTTGCACTAATATATATTTTAGTACATGAGACAGCAGGAGTGAGAGTAACTACAAATTGCATGGTTAAACTTTAAGTACATGCATCGTTACTACAAACCTTAAGGTTTATCTTTTGTATGGTTATGTTTTAAAATGGGATTCAGATGCAAAGCAGGATATAATAGAAATATTTATATAGAACATGGTAATCTGTCTCAGAAGGTATCCTAAGGATGATCTTACAGGTATCAAGGTCTATTGTTAATGTTCTGTCTATCGAACGGAAGTATATGTCAATGGAAGGCTAAATATTCCATATGCGTAAAGTCTAATATATATATATATATATACATATAAAAACAAAGCAGGTTAGTGATAATTATTATAGCATCAAGTGATCATGCTTTATGGATTGTATATAAAACAATTTAATATGTATATTTACCTATATATGTATTGTGATTATATTTAAAAACAGATATACATTGTGATGGTATGAGTATTTACTATAGTAGTTCAACCTTATTCAATTTTACAAAATTCTTACCCATTTGGAATACTCATTTTTCTAGACATATATTATTTTATTCTCCTTTTTATTTTCCATATATTTTTTTTTCTCCTTATTTCCTTTGTTTTGTTTTCTTCTCCACTTGTTTGGTCAACCGAACCCACCTTCTTCCAGAGACTTCTCCCAGTCTCTTCCAATCTCTACGCCTCTCCTCCCCTTCTAGCCGATATGGCTCCTCCCTGCCTAGTTCCCGCCGGTTCTTCGTTCGTGCTGTGCCCTAGTGCCTCCGGCCGTCGTCCTGCCGGTTCGATCCCATCACCCCTGGTCTTCGGGCGTTTCCCCGCTGTGCGCTCGACCTTCCTGGGCCCGGCTTCTGGCCCTAAGGGTTTCCGCCGTCGGTTGCTAGCTCACATGGCTTCCTGGCGGCACGCTCCCGATCCACCAGACTCTGGTTCTTCCCGAGTCACCTCCGGCCTTTGAGGTTCTCTATGATTTTTCACTCCCCATCTTCTGTTTCTTGGTTAATTTTTCCCCTTTTGCTAGAAAACCTAAGTGTTGGGGATGGTAAATTGACGCATAAACTGCTTATCGGATAGTTCATAAATTAAAGGTAAGATCTATATCCATGTCATGATTTAATTGCTCTAGGGCCTGCCCATTACGATCTTTTTGTACTCCCTTTTGTCTTTGCCGAATGTGACTAAAGGTGATGCATGCGCCTTGCTATTTCACAATAGGGACAGTTTCAATCTAATTCAGGACTATTCCTTATACTTGTTTCTAGGGTGATTGATTATTTTGAGTAGTCTTCATTATTCAGTAACGAGTATTGTTACCTGGTTCTTCGTGATCTAGTGGCCTTCCGAAGATACGGGTTGATGATGGTTTTTCTGATTATTGGAACGCTTATCCTCATGTCTAACTAAAGTAATCCATTCTTTGTTCTACTATGATTCATAAGCTTCTAAACTAGACAATAAGAATCAATGTTCTGATGATTATACGGTTTAGAATGCATATGTCTGAAAATTGAATTGGTGAGCACCATTCGTGCCTGCTCAATCTAGTTTGTCTATTGTGAAAACGGGATTGACAAAATGCATGTATTCAGATATTGGGGTGAATTCTAGGGTTCGGCATATGTTTTATAATGGGATTCCAGTAAAGGGCTAAAGAGAATAATATATTTTGGACTCTACTGCTCTGCTTGATCCTATAACAGGGAGTAATACTTATTTTTGCTAATTACATGCTTGGGCTGGAGATAAAGATGGGTCAAGCTAATATATGTGAAATCTCTTTATGCTTGTTATCAGTCTACTGAATGACTAATTATGTTGTGCACTAAAGATTTGGAAATCTCGTTCTTCTGTTGTCTGCTGGTGCTATGATGTTGCTTAGTAGTCTAATATTGATTGCTACGCACTGATGAGCTATAAATTGGTTAAAATGGCTGAGCACCAGGGTTTGTGATGATTAAATTAGTTGGATGGCGAAGAACGGTATTGTGGCGATACCTACAGCTATTGTTGCATATTAGGGAATGAGGCAATACCGTGGGGACGTATGATATCGCTTATTTGCAACCTCTAATTGGAATCGGTTTTAATTCCATTTTGGTCGATGATGCAACTAATAAAATTGATTAAAGGATGATACATGGGTTGGATGGCATCGCGGCGATGCCCTAAGCTTTGCTGTCTTGGGGAGCATAAACAAGCTTTAGGAACGCGCAGTGCAACCCCATAATATCCAAATTAAATCTGAGACCACTTCTTCTACTATCATTTTTCATACTTTACTGGATATGGCATGGTACTTCTAATAAAATTGAACTTGTGGAAACTTACTTAAAAGGGGAAATGGCTGGAGATTTGCGCAACTTGATACTCCTCCTTGCTCCTGGGCTTTGGCTTTCCTAGCTTCTGCTGGTTGTTTCTTGCGCCAACTTTTGAAGCTTGCCTTTCCTGGCTTCTTCTATCTTATGCGAGTTTGCTCTGGGCAATGGTTTATTTTGTGTCTCCTTAGCTGAGGCTTGGCTGGTTTATATAGTATGGTAATGGCGGTGTGAGCAGGGTTTGAAAGAGGGCTTGGTCCAAAGGTCCTTGCGGCTGGATTGATTGTTTATTTACTAATCTTGTCAGTGCATTAATTTTTGGTCTGTGCCTTTTGGTGGTCGGCTGGCTCAGTTGGCATAAATAATGATAACTTGGTTTGCTTAGCTTATTCTGGAGCCTTTTGGTTCCCTGCTTAATTTCTGTTTCCCCATGCTTCTAAAACCTGGACGTGCGTGTCTTCCTTTGCCGGTCTTCTGGGATGTTGGTTTGGCTTGCTCTGGCAGTTTCGGCTGGAGGTATGGCTGGTTACTTTGCTCAAGTGGCACGGTCTTAGCCTTAACCCACGTGCTTGGCCGGCTGGCTAGGTTAATCTAGAGCTTTCTTGCGTAGTCTGGTGACTTGCTTTGGTGGCTTAAGTGAACAGTTGGCTACTTGCCCTGGTTCCGACTGGGATTTTCCCTGGAGTGTTCGGTTGGACTTCGAAACGGGTTGAGCTGCCCTGAAGGCACTGTGCTGAGGCTTTATCCTTTTCACTATTTACTGCGGTAAAATATTTTTACCTTGCGATATTTTTTGAACACTCGCGTCTACGGTTTAACAGGTTTGTGTAATGCCGAATGATGCAAAGCTTAATCGCGAGAGGAGCCGATTGGCCCCGGACAATCTAGGGTACCTCAACGAGCGATCAAGTAATTAATTGGTGACGGCAATTCCTTTCCTTTTATTTATTGTATGTAATTTAACACATTTAGTTCATTCTTTTCTTGATATAGATGCAATTGAATATGCAGGTTTCTGAAGCGGATCAAGACAACATAGAGGCCATAGCTTATAGCTTTGTAATTTACTTCTTAGAATGTAATCATTTATGTAATGGTGATTTTCATATGTAATCGACTCATTTGTATGAATTGTAACTCCTGTGACTTGTATGTCTTTATAAAGATTTTTGTATTTCCTATGTATTGTAAATATGAACTACGATGTATCAATATAATTTGTGTTGCAGTTCAATTCTTTGATCCAATCCTTTGCAATGATTGTTTTTGATTAGCAGATGGCAATTGGTTTATTTTATCTTCTTTTTTTCTTCTGTAACGTTTTCTTTTCTCTAATTTCAGGAATTCAATTATCTTTTAACAAAAACTTTTAAATTTTGCAGAAAGATATTAATAAATCAAATTCTATTTTAAATATTTTATTTTTACTGTTTAATTAATTCAGGGATGTTACAGACTACCCCTCTTAACAGGAATCTCGTCCCCGAGATTCGCAGGGTTAAAAGAGGTTTGGATATTCTCAAGAGGATATAGATTGGGTGCGTTGCTAAGATAGATCATCTTGCAGATCAAAGATTTTCTGATTTGGTAAGATCTGAGGGTACTCAAGATTTTGTTTGAATATAACAAAAATAGTACAGAATTCAGAGAGTTGAGGTAGCAATTTAGCTTATTTGCTATCCCAGCTATCTTTTGATAATTGGTTACCATTCAATGGGTCAAAGGAACAATTCTTTGCAGATTTGAAAATGACAACCTCCGTGAAGTTGTGAAATCCTTAGGTTTACATGATTACTGAGTTCATATCAACGATGGTTGACACAACTCGGTTGGGATTGAGTTTTTCTCACTTGACTTCTAATCATGTCACTTGTTTTTGGATTTCCGGAATAGAATTTAATCTAAAGAACTTTTATTTACTTCAGACCAAAGAAAAGGGTTAGGTTATGTACTTTTCTTTTGTAAAATGCTTCAAAAGGCAAGATTTTGAAGGCTTGGTTGAAAACTATTTTGTAGGAGATGAAAGCATAACTTCTCCTTGTTAGTGTTATATGATAACACACAAGTTTTCAACAGGTCCTCCAATACTTGATTTACTTTATTTGCTTGTCTATTAGAGGGTGATAAGTTGTTCTGGGATTCAGCTTAGCCCTTAACAATTTTTGCAAACTTTTTCGAAGTTATGTTATGAATTAGAAATAATTGTCCATGGAAATCCTAAGAGGATGGACAATATTTTCTAGATAAGGTTCTGAAAACTTTGTCATTTTGATGCATGGTTTTGATCGGTATAAAATAAACAATTTTATTTTATCCGATTGGCGATAACTAATATGGAATTATGCCTTTTTCTGGCCCTGGAAGGCCAGTAATAAAATCCATATAAGTATCATTCCACTTCTATTCAAAAACCTAAAGGGCTTGTGAAAGATTAGTAGTAAATTGATGTTTGACTTTAATTTGCTGACATATGTTACATCTTGCAACATAGTTAGCAATATCCTTTGCTATGTCGGATCACCAATATGCCTTCAATAGGTTTTCTACGCAGAAATGTCTTATCTGAATTTTTGTCCCCTTAGATTCAAGTTTCTGCTTGAGCTCTTCCCAAATTTTTGGATATTGATCCATCCTTGAGTTGAGCTACATTAATTTGGGTTTTAGGATTAGGCTGCACTTTAAGGATTGGCGGCAATTCCTTCTTTGGCTATTCCCAAATTAAGCTTATGAAATTCTTTTATCAACTCGATTCCAATAGGAGGAGGAGATACGGAATTGCAATGAGGCTTATGGTTTCGAGCATTAGTTACGACATTAACCTTACCAGATAGTGATAACCATTAAGGCCGTAACCTTTTATTTGCTCCAACCACCCTACTTGCTTGAGATTGAGGTCTAATTTAGTGAATTGTTTCAGGTTCTTATGATCTGTTTAAATATTGCATCAATTACTGACGAGGTAATGATGCCAAATTTTAAGAGTGTGAACAATTGCAACTAGTTCCAGATCATGGGTAGGATGGTCGAGCTCATGAAGTCAGGGTTGACAAAAGCGTTAAATGGCTCGAATGGCATTACGATCGAACAAGTTGTCGATGCTAGGGAAGAAGTATTTGATAGTGACATCATTCAGAGTATGATAATTTACGCATAAGCGTAAACTACCATGCTTTTTATTGACAAAAAGAATAGGGATATCTCAAGGAGAAAGTTGAGACGAACAAACTTTGTTGTCCAATTGTTTCTTAAGTTGCTTCTGGTGCATAATGAGTTCACTAGGTTTGGATAAACCAATTGGTTAACATGTTTGAAATAGCAAGAGGTTGCTTGTCAAACTTATTGATCTAACAGAGTGACTATGGTTGAGATGCTGGTTCAATAGAACTATTGAGAAATGGTGGATAGTTAGGATAGAAAGGACAAGATCCGATTGGGTTATAAGGCAACATTTCGTTCCCTAAAAATTTTATTAAATAGAGTTTTGTACAATATAGAAGGGATGAGGTAGTTATAAGGAATGACTTAATTTAGGGTCTATTTTCCATTTGTTAACATTGTCATTATTTATTGAGATCGTCTCGTCGTGAATTTTCAACCCAAAGGTTTAATATTCGCGAGAGCAACCCTTATACAGAATTTCACCATAATAAATATCAACACAAAAGATTGCACTCAAGACTAACACATAAAGAAATATTTAAGTTACCCACTCATTATTCTATTTTAAGCACTTTTATTTGACCAAATAATATCTAGTCCTATATGAGGTGATTTGATATTGCGATTCCATTTTAAGGTAAGGCGACAAGGTGGAGATCTTTTTAGTTCAGAGACTGGGATAATGCCTGGCTTATTGCAGCTTAAATATTTTCCTATGGTTACCAGTATAGTGAAGTCTTGGTTTTAATTCTTCTATAAGTAGCATAGGCTCAGGCATGGTTGGAGTGATGACGAAGATTGTAGTATTAATTCCTTTGTAGCTATGTTCTGAGAAGGCTTTTGCTGTCTTGCGTAAGTAGTATAGGAACAAAAGGTATTATTATCTATGCGGTGGAGTTTGCATAAGTAGTAAAATATTTTTGACACACTCCTACTGCTGTGGTATGTTTATAGAGGTCGTGATGCTTCTGATTAAGTATTGGCTTTGTTTACATGAATCAGAGGAAATTAGTAAATAGAACAATATAGAGGTGGGAAGTCTTACAAAAAGAAGAGGTAAGTTATATGAGAATATTTTATCCTAAAGTTGCTTGTCTAAAAGTTCAGATTACCATATTTTAGACAATATTATTTTCCTCAAAGGTTTTATTTAGAATGTCTATATGAGGGAAGCGACACCTTATTAGAGGTAATTTAAATTCTAAAACTATCCTTTCTTTAGTACAAGATGACATTATTGTTCAAGGTTTCTTATTTATAACTTCTTATCAATCTAAGGGGTTGCGACATCGTGAAATTTTTAACTTTATGTGAAGCATTCACGAGTGCATCCTGAGAAGCAATACAAAAAGTGAACAATGAAACTTCAACAAGACAAGCGCGTACTTAAGTTATAACACATGGAAGTGCTAGGTTTTTCCTATTAACTTAATCCTACGTGATCTTTTACGAGAGTTCTGATATCCCACCAGAGCTACTTGTAGCCTGGATGATACTGCCTCTCAAGGTAGACTTTTTGGCGATATAGATTTCTTCAAACTCTTGCATCACTTGTTGAGGATGACAATCCGAAGTTTCCACGGCATGGAAGAAGTTGATGGAGTGTTGCCGTGTCTTCCCAAGGTAGTTGGCGTGTATGCAGTAGTCTTCCTTGGTTATGTAGGGAGGAGAATAATGATATATCCCCGACATTCTAAAATTTACGGTAGCGGTGCACTATGTGTTTTAGTAGTCAATAAAGACCGTTAAATTATTTTGAAAAGAATTCATTAGCAGTATTTAATAAGAATGTAGATAAGAAGAAGAACTCTTATAGAAAGAATATGAAAGAAAGATCTACAAGAAGGAATGAACATACATAATGTTCAATGAGAAGGAGAGTATTTAAATAATATAATAAGGACAGAATAATAACAGAGATATTTTAAGAGGGAGTAGTAACAATATAATGTGAGGAGAAAAGAATTGATAACAGATGATATGAGACAAGAGAAGGTTAATAACAGATATAGCAAACTTTTCATTCCTATTTATAGAGTTATCTATTTCAAAATTTTAAAATTTCAACTAACGACCATTCTAACTAAGGTTTGCCTGCAGTCAGCATGGCTCTGATACCAAACTGTAAGACCCTCACTTTTATGCTATAGTGCAAACATAAAAGCAAGGTTCTAATGTGCATACTGTACCATTCCCATGATCAGTGGCTGGCACGCACAAAACACAATTTGGAATCACAACCATACAAAAGTTTCACATTTTATTACAGCGGAAGTATTGATACAATATGACCGACAAGGTCGACTGAACATAGCCAAAAGAATCAGATGTCTTGTAGTTTGCCACATAATCCACAGGCAACTGACAAGGTAAAGCCTTAGAAAGGAACGTCGTTAATAATCCCGTTTTCCTGCGTCGCGATGCACATCGAGGTTTCTGTCTAAAAACAACAATAATAGCAAGGGTGAGTGCGTTGCGTACTCAAGAAGACTTGTAGTGTTTGCAATACGAAATATATGCAGGCTGAATAGAAAGTGGGTTTCTACGGTTGTTTTGCATAAAGCGAAATTTGAATTGTAAATACTGAATAATAGAGTGAAAGCGAAAATTGTAAAAAAAAAGGAGGTAACAAGTATGTAAATACAAAAGTAATATGTAAGAATAACATAAACGGAATTAAGAGACTCACATCCCTTCGTGAGTAAAATGATAAAATGTCCAATCCCATCATATGAAATATTATCTCAAGATTAAACTTACATCCACACAGGCACAACTGTAATTGAATTCAACCTTGCCAACGTAATGTCAAGTATTGAATCATCTGTAAGGGTAAACTCACCAATTCCAAATTATTTGGTCCAGTTTTATAAAAGTACAGAAAATGTCTAGCTATGTGATGACTTTACCAAGTGCTCATGACCGAGAGCGCGGCTAATCGATTAGGTTTAGACTCTGCAGAGTTTGTACAGCTTTACCCACAAGAAATGTTCTCCCTTTGTGGCAACATGTATTAGACACACTTCCTTTGGTGTGCCGCCAGAGAGTTCATTACGAAACTGTTCGTTACTTGGATCTTAACTTTGCACTAGCCCAATGACGTTACCCCTGACTATGATGGAAGCAAACAAACGGTGAAGCAATAGTATTCAGGAGCCCGCGGCTCAAATGGTACAACAACAGCCCCAATTCATAGCCAGGCGTACACCGTTACAACGGCAGATGCCAACACCTCGGTGATGACACCTCCCTCGAGCAAACCTATACCCGGAATGCCCGTGCTACAACTGCCTACCAATGTGCAAAGCTAGTTTCAAATAACTTTAATAGGTTAAGACTGTCCCATTTCAGTACTTGTGGATGTACGGTTATCTTGGCCTGAAAACAACACATCAGCTCGGTTCTTATACGACACGGGCGATAGATCTCCCCCTATCTACGTGCATCATTAATTGCACTTCCGGCTATTGCCAATAATCACCCGCATCAAAATCATAGTTTTGTTTTCAGAAAAAGAAAGTTTCAATAATCACAATATTCCAACATGTCCATGAACAGAGTTCATCATGTCTACAATGTTTAATCCAATATGTCAAATATTTAAGTTCATTCTGAGCGATAAACCATCTGTTCGTATCCCAGTCTAAAGCATGGCTAAGCATATGCATGTAATAATCGAATATACCCATTTTGACATTAAGTGTCTATTCACGAGCTAGGGTTATCAAGGTTCACATTTCAATGCCAATTGAGGAAGTTTATCAATGATAAGGTATATCTACCAGTACCCAAATACAATTTTATGGAACATAGCATATGCAAGCAAGTTTTAATCAACATTTTAGTTGATTATGAAATCTGGGTTCAAAATGCTCAAAGGGGGTGCTTGCCTTGCTATCCATTGTTTTCAGTGACGAAGTCGAAGACGTGATCCTGAAGTCGTCGACGACGAAGTCCGAGACGTCGGATTCTACACGTCGTATAACGGAAAAGATACAAGTAGCAAATAACACTTTCAATAAGGGCAAAAGGAAATCAGATGAAAAATCAAATATAAATCAATACATGAAACAAGCACGGGTATGGATTTGGGTTTGTGAACTTATAAGTGTGTTACTTCTATATTCTTTTATCATTGATCAACAGTTTAAGGGTTGCATCACATATGACACATATTCCTTATGTTTCATGTTATTTTATTTTACGAATTCAGGAAGCTAAGATTGTGAGACTAAACAAACTAAGATTCATTTTCAGGGTATGTAGCTGCTTGCACTAATATATATTTTAGTACATGAGACAGCAGGAGTGAGAGTAACTACAAATTGCATGGTTAAACTTTAAGTACATGCATCGTTACTACAAACCTTAAGGTTTATCTTTTGTATGGTTATGTTTTAAAATGGGATTCAGATGCAAAGCAGGATATAATAGAAATATTTATATAGAACATGGTAATCTGTCTCAGAAGGTATCCTAAGGATGATCTTACAGGTATCAAGGTCTATTGTTAATGTTCTGTCTATCGAACGGAAGTATATGTCAATGGAAGGCTAAATATTCCATATGCGTAAAGTCTAATATATATATATATATACATATAAAAACAAAGCAGGTTAGTGATAATTATTATAGCATCAAGTGATCATGCTTTATGGATTGTATATAAAACAATTTAATATGTATATTTACCTATATATGTATTGTGATTATATTTAAAAACAGATATACATTGTGATGGTATGAGTATTTACTATAGTAGTTCAACCTTATTCAATTTTACAAAATTCTTACCCATTTGGAATACTCATTTTTCTAGACATATATTATTTTATTCTCCTTTTTATTTTCCATATATTTTTTTTTTCTCCTTATTTCCTTTGTTTTGTTTTTCTTCTCCACTTGTTTGGTCAACCGAACCCACCTTCTTCCAGAGACTTCTCCCAGTCTCTTCCAATCTCTACGCCTCTCCTCCCCTTCTAGCCGATATGGCTCCTCCCTGCCTAGTTCCCGCCGGTTCTTCGTTCGTGCTGTGCCCTAGTGCCTCCGGCCGTCGTCCTGCCGGTTCGATCCCATCACCCCTGGTCTTCGGGCGTTTCCCCGCTGTGCGCTCGACCTTCCTGGGCCCGGCTTCTGGCCCTAAGGGTTTCCGCCGTCGGTTGCTAGCTCACATGGCTTCCTGGCGGCACGCTCCCGATCCACCAGACTCTGGTTCTTCCCGAGTCACCTCCGGCCTTTGAGGTTCTCTATGATTTTTCACTCCCCATCTTCTGTTTCTTGGTTAATTTTTCCCCTTTTGCTAGAAAACCTAAGTGTTGGGGATGGTAAATTGACGCATAAACTGCTTATCGGATAGTTCATAAATTAAAGGTAAGATCTATATCCATGTCATGATTTAATTGCTCTAGGGCCTGCCCATTACGATCTTTTTGTACTCCCTTTTGTCTTTGCCGAATGTGACTAAAGGTGATGCATGCGCCTTGCTATTTCACAATAGGGACAGTTTCAATCTAATTCAGGACTATTCCTTATACTTGTTTCTAGGGTGATTGATTATTTTGAGTAGTCTTCATTATTCAGTAACGAGTATTGTTACCTGGTTCTTCGTGATCTAGTGGCCTTCCGAAGATACGGGTTGATGATGGTTTTTCTGATTATTGGAACGCTTATCCTCATGTCTAACTAAAGTAATCCATTCTTTGTTCTACTATGATTCATAAGCTTCTAAACTAGACAATAAGAATCAATGTTCTGATGATTATACGGTTTAGAATGCATATGTCTGAAAATTGAATTGGTGAGCACCATTCGTGCCTGCTCAATCTAGTTTGTCTATTGTGAAAACGGGATTGACAAAATGCATGTATTCAGATATTGGGGTGAATTCTAGGGTTCGGCATATGTTTTATAATGGGATTCCAGTAAAGGGCTAAAGAGAATAATATATTTTGGACTCTACTGCTCTGCTTGATCCTATAACAGGGAGTAATACTTATTTTTGCTAATTACATGCTTGGGCTGGAGATAAAGATGGGTCAAGCTAATATATGTGAAATCTCTTTATGCTTGTTATCAGTCTACTGAATGACTAATTATGTTGTGCACTAAAGATTTGGAAATCTCGTTCTTCTGTTGTCTGCTGGTGCTATGATGTTGCTTAGTAGTCTAATATTGATTGCTACGCACTGATGAGCTATAAATTGGTTAAAATGGCTGAGCACCAGGGTTTGTGATGATTAAATTAGTTGGATGGCGAAGAACGGTATTGTGGCGATACCTACGGCTATTGTTGCATATTAGGGAATGAGGCAATACCGTGGGGACGTATGATATCGCTTATTTGCAACCTCTAATTGGAATCGGTTTTAATTCCATTTTGGTCGATGATGCAACTAATAAAATTGATTAAAGGATGATACATGGGTTGGATGGCATCGCGGCGATGCCCTAAGCTTTGCTGTGCGCCGGGGGAGCATAAACAAGCTTTAGGGAACGCGCAGTGCAACCCCCATAATATCCAAATTAAATCTGAGACCACTTCTTCTACTATCATTTTTCATACTTTACTGGATATGGCATGGTACTTCTAATAAAATTGAACTTGTGGAAACTTACTTAAAAGGGGAAATGGCTGGAGATTTGCGCAACTTGATACTCCTCCTTGCTCCTGGGCTTTGGCTTTCCTAGCTTCTGCTGGTTGTTTCTTGCGCCAACTTTTGAAGCTTGCCTTTCCTGGCTTCTTCTATCTTATGCGAGTTTGCTCTGGGCAATGGTTTATTTTGTGTCTCCTTAGCTGAGGCTTGGCTGGTTTATATAGTATGGTAATGGCGGTGTGAGCAGGGTTTGAAAGAGGGGCTTGGTCCAAAGGTCCTTGCGGCTGGATTGATTGTTTATTTACTAATCTTGTCAGTGCATTAATTTTTGGTCTGTGCCTTTTGGTGGTCGGCTGGCTCAGTTGGCATAAATAATGATAACTTGGTTTGCTTAGCTTATTCTGGAGCCTTTTGGTTCCCTGCTTAATTTCTGTTTCCCCATGCTTCTAAAACCTGGACGTGCGTGTCTTCCTTTGCCGGTCTTCTGGGATGTTGGTTTGGCTTGCTCTGGCAGTTTCGGCTGGAGGTATGGCTGGTTACTTTGCTCAAGTGGCACGGTCTTAGCCTTAACCCACGTGCTTGGCCGGCTGGCTAGGTTAATCTAGAGCTTTCTTGCGTAGTCTGGTGACTTGCTTTGGTGGCTTAAGTGAACAGTTGGCTACTTGCCCTGGTTTCGGCTGGGATTTCCCTGGGGTGTTCGGTTGGACTCTGAAACGGGTTGAGCTGTCCTGAAGGCACTGTGCCGAGGCTCTATCCCTTTTTCACTATTTACTGCGGTAAAATATTTTTACCTTGCGATATTTTCTGAACACTCGCGTCACGGTTTAACAGGTTTGTGTAATGCCGAATGATGCAAAGCTTAATCGCGAGAGGAGCCAGATTGGCCCCGGACAATCTAGGGTACCTCACTGAGCGATCAAGTAATTAATTGGTGGCGGCAATTCCTTTCCTTTTTATTTATTGTATCTAATTTAACACATTTAGTTCATTCTTTTACTGATATAGATGCAATT
This sequence comes from Rhipidocladum racemiflorum, assembly GCA_036346355.1. Taxonomy (NCBI): domain Eukaryota; kingdom Viridiplantae; phylum Streptophyta; class Magnoliopsida; order Poales; family Poaceae; genus Rhipidocladum; species Rhipidocladum racemiflorum. The sequence goes on from CM070586.1 coordinate 27,773,043, forward strand.
GAATATGCAGGTTTACAGAAGCGGATCAAGACAACATAGAGGCCATAGCTTATAGCTTTGTAATTTACTTCTTAGAATGTAATCATTTATGTAATGGTGATTTTCATATGTAATCGACTCATTTGTATGAATTGTAACTCCTGTGACTTGTATGTCTTTATAAAGATTTTTGTATTTCCTATGTATTGTAAATATGAACTACGATGTATCAATATAATTTGTGTTGCAGTTCAATTCTTTGATCCAATCCTTTGCAATGATTGTTTTTGATTAGCAGATGGCAATTGGTTTATTTTATCTTCTTTTTTTTCTTCTGTAACGTTTTCTTTTCTCTAATTTCAGGAATTCAATTATCTTTTAACAAAAACTTTTAAATTTTGCAGAAAGATATTAATAAATCAAATTCTATTTTAAATATTTTATTTTTACTGTTTAATTAATTCAGGGATGTTACAGGTGAGTTCATTGGGCCCACAACAATTGGCACGTCCGCACCCAAATTAAACCTGATGTTTGTGTGTGTTTGAAGTCGATCAATGTTTCATCATATTTTTCGACATCAATAGATATACAGATTGCTTTGGACACATAATAAAGTGTTGAGCAGTGCTTCTATGCTTTTCCTCCTAATACAAGTTGCATAAATCTTAAAGCACGCGAATGGGTAAGTAATCCCCATCTACCCTTCATTCATGCTTTAATATTTGTGCAACTTTAAAAAATGTAGGATCCAAGCAACATTTCCCACGTCTCCAGGAAATGGAGTGCATGCATCGGGGTTATTAAACAAGACTGTCGATTACTCGCACCGGGGCGCTCCACCCAAGGCTTCGTAGGGCATGCACAATGGTACATGTCAGCTGTCTAAAAGGGTATGCCACATCAGATTTTGGATGGTGTGGAGGAGAGAGAGGGAAGAGAGAGAAATATACTGTCTACTATTTAACAGACGGCCTTATAGACAGCTTTATAGTGTGTATACCATTGTACAGACAGTCTATTAGTCATATGAGAGATCATTACAGACAGCTATATATATAGACAGTCCATTGTATAAGTTATTTTTAGTACTGTCTATAGATGACATGGATGTATATTATAGACAGCTACCGTCTATACCACTGTACATGCCCTTATACATTGCAGCATCCAACATAGAGGGAAGTTAATTTGCTGACTGCAGTTGGTGCGGTTGATGGCGTCGAGCAGCACAGAGCAACCTCCCGTGGATATGGATGCCAAGCTGATGATGGCCAAAGGCAGTAGCGACTGCCAGCGGTTGTTAGATGATCTTCTCAGCAAAGGAGATGCCAAGACGGTGGTGGAGGTTATGGCCTCCAGCAACCAGCTGCGTAACGCAGCGAAGCCTCCACCGGCGGCCATGAATCCGCTGCTGCTAGTATCGGCATGCTCTGGATCTCGGCAAGCACTGAGTTTCCTTCTCAACAGGAACGATGCACCCGGGCGGTCAGATGTGATGCCAACTCGAGCATTCCTTGAGTTGCTTGAGCTCGGCACTAACGCGAGCTCGGTCAGATGTGATGCCAACGCGAGCTCGGTGACACAGCAAGCTTCCAATGAAGTAGAAGAAGGCGTCGATCAACCTGCAGTCTCTCCAGCACTGCTTCTGGAGGGCGTCACCGTTGAGGGGGACACCGCACTCCATGTGGTGGCCACCAATGGTGACAGTGGCAACTTCCTGAGGAGTGCCGACTTCATCTACGGCAAGGCCAAGCACCTCCTGTTTGTGCAAAACAATAATAGTGACACGCCCCTGCATTGCGCTGCTAGGGCTGGGAAATCCAAGATGGTGTCTCGTCTCGTTGCTCTGGCCAGAGCTGAGGACGAAGGTGGAGAGAGGCTCAAGGAACTCCTGAGAAAGGAGAATGCGCGTAAGGAGACGGCCTTGCATGAAGCTGTCCGCATCGGTGACGAGCACACTGTGGAGCTGCTTATGGAGGCAGATTCGGAACTAGCATGTTTCCCCAGAGAAGGTTGTTCGCCGCTGTACCAAGCCATCTTGTTGGAGAAGAGCGTCATTGTGGACTCTCTACATGGCAAGAGTGATGAAAATCTTTCGTACTCTAACTCTGGACCAAATGGACAAAATGCGCTGCACGCTGCTGTTCTTCGAGGCACAGGTACTCATAGATGCATCTATTCCTTTAAAACTTTTTTCGGTACATTTATTTGTCTGTGCATGATTATAGATAGATACATACGAGTTACACACTAATTTAAACAAATACAACATAGAAGTAAAATAGACATTGCCTATTCTCAAATAACCTTTGGCCGAAAATGTAAATCTTATTTGTAATTTTAAAATTGAAAGAAGATAATCTTTACAACGTGCACATTAACCTTGGAGAATGCATACATACGGAGAAGAACTCGTATTCCCGCGCGTCGATGTATATGGCATGGCACGGAAAAATGTTTCGATCGAAATAAAGGGACCCCACCGATAACACCCAAAACCAGCAATTTTTGAATTCCTTTTGCAAATTTGTGCTCAAATTCTTTTGAAGATCAAATTTGAATTTTTGATGGAAAAGGGGAGAGAATTTTTTTTGGCAATTTAGGCATTCAAACTCAAGACCTTCCAAGGTATCCAGATCTAGAAATCTATCAATTATATAATAAAAGATGATGATAGATTATTCACAGCTGTTAAGGAAAAAGATAAATATATTAGAAATTACCATATAAAAGAAAAACATCTAGCCCTTAATTTGGTGGACCCTTATTTTAAAGACTTAGACTTAGCTGGCTTAGAGATATAAGTATTTGAAATAGTTCTAAAAAAGGATAAACATGTGGCCTTAAATTTTAAATGTTTACATTTGCTAGTTGTCTTAGAGACATATTAGTTTGAAAAAAAAGAAAAAAGAAAAGAGCACTAGCACAACTTATAATTCAAAAGTTGAGAGTATATAAATTTGCCTGAGGGCCACCTTCCAATCCTTTCACTACTACAGAAAATTACATCATAGACGGTTTTAAAAATAGTCTGTAAGTATGCGTCAGTGATAATAATAGCACACCACAGATGGTGTTTGAACCGTCCGACGGTTCTTAGCAAGAAGTGCTCTGTGATGACTAACACATATCACAGACGGTTCTTTATTAGAAACATCTGTGGTAATTGTAATGCTGCATATTAAGGTCCCATTTGGCAACTTGGAACCAGGTTGTTTCTACTAGAATCTGGGAGAAACCCAGCTAAATGGGCTAAAGCTCGGAATGATTCTCCTCGGAACGTTTCTTCCTTTTCCACACCGGGGCTGAATCACCCTCAACCCCGTTTCACCCCGATTCACAGAATCCAAACAGCTAGCCAAACGGTTTCAGACAGTGATTCTGATTCTACCTGAAACGTTTCTACCAAGAATCTAGAACCGTTTCCGTTTCTATTAGAATCTGAAACCGTACCAAATAGGGCCTAAACCTAAAGCTAGCCTACACAATTACTCATTTGCAATGCTGCATATTAAACCCAAACAATACTGTAAGGAGGAAAATAGAGCCACTTTTATATATATTCTACGAGAAAAAATGAATCTTGTCAACTGTATTGCCAGTACCCAGTAGGAATATTTACATTGGTTTTACTGAGAACAAGCTAATAATTAGAAGAAGTAAATAAGATGTGATGTCATGTTAGTGACTAGTGAGACATCCAGATTCAGTTGATGAAAACTTAAAGAAGACAATTGTCCTACTGAAAGACATGGATGGATTCTGCGACACCCAGTTAAACAATCATGATGATCAGCCTCCTGATGCTGACTATACAAAATATGCGATATGTCCAGAGTGAGTTACATGCAAAAAGCAGTTGAATAGTGTCGCAATCAACATAGGTTTGTCCATTTAACAGAGCTAGACTTCCAAAGTAGAGCTAACCGTTTGGGAATAAACACACTATCTTTCTTACAGGTGATATTATTTATTGAAAATTTAGGCATCCAAAAGATCTCTACTCCTCTTATTCCAAGTCAGTACGCTATAGCTAATAAATTCTGCACTAGCCATTTAAAAGTTAAAGAGCTGGTTTCACAAGTCAAATTTTACTAAACGGCTAAACGCAATTTGGAGAAATGCAAGTGCATTATCCATTTTACTATGCAAATCAGCAAGCCAGGCAAAATTCTTCCTCAATCTACACCATGAGAGCAAGATAATACATGTCTTGTGCTTGATGTATGACAATACCTGGTTAGACTTGGATAAAATCGTTCTAACCTATATAACCCAATCCACAATCAGAAATCAGCACCAACTTACAAATGATTCACAGAAACAACCGCTAGAATCGTAAGTAAACAATCATCCATAACACTAGTAAACGAACACAAGGCAATGTTATTGCCACTAAACGCACGAACATTATCCACAAACCGCATAACCAAATCTATCTCACTATCAATTGACCCTCCATTCCAAAGCCTAACCGACTCAATCACTAACCGAAACAATAAATTATGAGGGGATGGGGACCTGGATCTCACGGCGGATTTCGAGGAAGCTGTCGAAGCGGCGTCCGGAGAGGTGCAGGAACTCGCCTCACACGTCGGCGTCGACGGGGCGGCACGGCTAGTGCACGAGCTGGAGCGCGAGGGGGTGGTGTGTGCAGATGTCGGAGACCCATGGGAGGAAGTCGCGGGCGACGAGCGCCTCAAGGACGCTGGTCTTGCCGCTGCCCTGGCTCTCCACCACTGCAATCTGGATGTGCCTTAGGGTCAAGCGGGCTGAGGGGCAGGGCTAGATTCGGCGATGGAAGGGCTCAACCGAGCCAGTAGAAGCCGGAGGAGGGCCAGAGGCGGCGACGTGGAGAAAGGGCTGCGACGGGGAGAGGGGCGAGGAGCTGGGCACTGGAGTGGGAAGGTGAGAGGCGCGGGTGGCGTGCGAGACAGGGTAAGACGAGGAGGGCCGTGGCCCGTGGGGGATGCCGAGGGCTCCGTAATATCATTGAAAACATCATTAATGGTTTTTGATTAAAATGGTTAGTGAAACATAGATAGTTTTTGGATAAAATGTCTGTGATGTGCATTAAAATCACATATGATTTTAACAAAAAAAATGTTTGTAATGTGCATTGCCATTGTCACAGACGGTTGTGGCTAAAATCGTCTGTGATGTACACTCATCATAGAAAAATCGTCTGTGACTATATTTAACACATATGGGTTTTGAAAACCGTCTGTAATGATCAAAGAGTTTAATATAGTATTTTTTGTAGCAGTGTTTCTTTCGCATTGAAGGACGTAGTCCTTGAGTTTCTCATGTTGATTAGTTTTGACACAACCTTTTGCAGATCTTACAAAAAAGCTATTGGAATGGAACAAGGATCTTACCACACAAAGGGATGAAAACGGGAGTACGCCTCTCCACTTTGCCGCAGCTCTAAAACGCCAAAGTCAGCGCGGAAGTGTGTGTTGGCAATTGTTGGAAGCTAACCTAGTTGCATTGTGTCAGTCGGACCACGATGGATTATTTCCCATACACATCGCTGCCTCTGTTGGTGTTAAACAGACCGTTGCATTGTTCCTTGACAAGTTGCCCAGTTGCGGCGGTTTGCGTGACGTTAAGGGAAGGACATTCCTTCATGTTGCTGTTGAGAAATCCAAAGTGTCCACAGTTTCTTTTGCTTGCGGAAATCCATCGCTTTCATGGATCTTAAATATGCAAGATAATGATGGGAACACTGCATTGCACCTAGCTGTCCAGTCTGGGAGGCTTGGATTGTTTAGGCCTCTATTCAGGAATCGGCAAGTACACTTGAATTTAACAAATAAAAACGGGCAAACTCCTCTAGATATATCACAGTGCAATCAGCCCCGAGGATTGTATTATACTCTGGTAATCTACTACTCTAGCTCTCCTTATATTTTTAAGCATGACCCTTAAAAGCGAAAGGAAATAATTGAGGTTTACTAGGTTTGATTTCTCCTATTTTTTCTATATTATAGAACTCTGAAATAATGATACACCGTGCACTCGAACTTGGCGATGCTAGAAGCGGTGGCTGTCGCAAGGATCACTTTAAAGAAAAGTATATTTGTGACGGACCGCCTTTTAGGGGCAGTGCGAAACTCACAACAGTTACCCAGGAAGACTAACTGTTGGAAAACAAGAGTAAAATTACCTGGCCAAAAGCCAATTCAACACTTTTTATTCAATATAGCCGGTCTAACGACCGGATTTTACAAGAGAAGCATCCAAGCTTCTAGACTTACACTACCAAAAGAAGGAAACCACAGGCAGGGCCTGAGCGAAGACAAAGACCTAGAACCAGACTAAATCGCCATCTACGACCTCCTGGTAGGCTCCAGCTTCTTCGAACTCTGAAAGGGGCGGGGGTTTGCAAGGGTGAGTACAGAGTACTCAACAAGTAAATCTGGAACCACTGAATACTATATGTAGGGGTAATCAAGGGATGGCAATAGGGTTAAGTATCTGGATGCAGCTTTATTTTATAATTCATTTTACATTTGAAGCACAAACCAATAAATAAGTAATTTGAATTTCACAAGTTCAACAACACTAATCACATTTATCCAAATTCCAAACAGTAACTTGAGCTTAGTTACGGGTATCCACCCCGATTCCAACTTAACTTCATTAACCGGAAGTACGGCGTAATCGATTACAATTTAGATTAACTCTGCAGAGCGGCTCAGCTTTACCCACAAGATATCTATAACCTTTATGCCAATCGCGAGTTTCATGCAACTTAAATGCATGTGGCCCAGTTTAGATGATCACAGCTTTTCGTTTAATCATTCCTGTCCTTTAGTTATTAACCGATAGAGACCGCTACCTTGGACTCAGGGTCCCCATTAGCGTCTACCGTTGCGAGAACCAAGAATGTCACTCTGGACCATTCCGTTCCACCCCTCAGGTCCACTTCCTGCCGGGAAGGCTAGGTCCCCATTCTCTCCAGAGAATGGTAGCCACCAAGACGATCCGATTATTATCTCAGGAATGACTAACTTACTGAGCCATGTCGGATACGGGTCCACCGACCAGTCCGACCTGTGGTTGAGCGGGAACTAAGTTATTTACTTTGCTCAAGGGGATTATTAACCTTACACTTTTGCCAAAGACCAAGCCTTCATCCACAAACCCGACCCGGTACCCAAGTACCGGCCACCAGACCAACCAAGGCATTAATCAACAGCCGGGGATCGGAATCTCATCCACTCCGGGATTAATCCGATACTGTCCCCCTGACTGCAGCACTTTTATAAACATCCGAATCGGAGATTCGGCAGCACTTTCTTTAAATCCAGGTTTTTGAACTAACCTAGCAATATAATCAATCCTATTCATGGCAATAAGCAATTAACTAGGGTTTCAAAGGATTAATAGGGTTCAAAGTATTTCAAGGAAGTTCCATGAGCAATTTGGTATTATCTAAGCATCATGTCATTCTAAAATACTGGATTTCATTAATTCAATATACAGTAAATAATGCGATATAAAATAATTACTACTATAGCATGGCATGATAGGATCAACATGATCAAGGGTGTACGGCTTGCCTTGCGCGGCAGCTGGATCTGATGAGTCGTCGAGGAAGTAGTCGTACTGCGCTCCCGTCTGGTCCGACGTCTGCTCCGACTCCAGGGACTGCTCCGGCTCCACTGGCGTCTCAACGGTCGAATCTAGCGCGGAGAGACAACCCACATAAATAAACGATAAAACAATAACCGAAAAAGAAAACGGAAACTGAAACGGAAAACCGGAACCGAGTCGGAAGAGAACGGAGGGCAAAACTGGGATTTGGGAATTTTCTAGGTTTCGGATCTGGGAACGGACAGCATTTCTGGACTCAGGGGATCGAAACGGTTCGGAAAAAGTATTTGGTGGAGCTCTGGGCTTTTCCGGGATTTTTCTGGATTTTCCGGGCTATTTTTGGATTTAAAACGAATTTCGGAATTTAATTAATTAATTAAAAACCGAAATCGGTTTTACTGTTCCGGGCGGAACGGGCCGGCTTTGGCTGGGCCAGCTGGGCCAAGGCCCACGTGCGGGCGCGGCGTGGCGAGGCCACTGGGCCGGGCCGGCCTGGCTCGGGCGGGGTGGGGGCACCGCACGGGGGAGGGTCGACGGCGGGACCACCCGTCACGGCGAGGGCGGGCTAGGAGCATGGGAACAGGAGTGCGAGGGCGGCGGGACTTTGGCGGCGGCGCTGAGCGCGCCGGCCGGAGCGAGGGCGGAGCGGAGGGAGGGAGCTCCCCGAGAAGGGAAGGGAGCGGGGCGAGTTGGATCGAGGGGAGGGGCTGGCTTTTATCGCCGGAGGCCGGGGAGCAGGGGCGCGGGCGCGACGGCGGGCGCGACGCGAGCGGCGCGGCGGCGCAGCGGCGAGATTTGAGCAGGCGAAGCGCGGAGGCGCAGTAGCGGCGCGAGGCGCTTGGCTGACGACCGGGCAAGGTGGAGGCGATGGCGGGAGCCCACTGCACGGCGCGGCGAAGCGCCGGAGCGGAGGCGGCGCCACATTGGCTGGGCCAGCCGCAGGCCGAACGGGAGCAGCCAACGGGCCGGAAGGAAACGGGCCGGGAGGCCCACGAAGCAAGGAAATCGGCCCACAAGGTTTGAAATTCAAACTCGATTCCAAAACCAAAAACCAAATTCAAACGCGAATTCAATTGAAATCCAACAAATTCATTTGGAATTTTTGGAGGTCGTTTCAACCTACCCCACTTAAAATGGAATCTCGTCCCCGAGATTCATTTCACCTGGGAAAATAGGTTGGGAAAATTCTGCTGCAATTCCGATTCCTTCTCCCAAGTAGTTTCTTCGAGCGTATGATTCTTCCATAGCACTCGGCAGATTCTGACATTCTTAAACTTGAGTTCCCTTTCCATTGTCTCTACAATTTTGACTGGTTCCTCATGATATGTCAAATCCTCTTTCAAGTCTATCCCCTTCAAGCAGATTTGCTCGACGGTGTGAGGCATTTCCTCAACTGGGACACATGGAAGACATTGTGTACCCTTGATAGCTCTGGACTTAGCTGTAACTTGTAGGCCACTTCTCCAATCCGGTCAGTCACAGGGTATGGTCCCACATACCTCGGAGCTAACTTCCCTTTTATCTGAAAACGGCGAACGGGCTTAAAGGGTGTCACTTTCAGATAAACGAAGTCTCCGATCTGATAACTTATATCTTTTCTTCTCACATCAGCATAACTTTTCTGCCGGACTTGAGCTGTTCTCAGGTTCTTCCTTATGATTCTCACATGAGCTTCTGCATCATGAACTAGCTGAGGTCCAAAAAGCTGTTTCTTTCCGGTCTCTGTCCAATTTAACGGGGTTCTGCACTTCCTTCCATACAGAGCTTCAAAAGGTGACATATCCAGACTGGTTTGGTAACTGTTATTGTACGAGAACTCTGCAAACGGCAAACACTTGGCCCACGAGGCTCCATATGCTAGAGCGCAGGCTCTCAACATATCTTCTAGGATCTGGTTGACTCTTTCTGTCTGACCATCTGTCTGAGGGTGATAGGCCGTACTGAAATTCAGGTCTGTACCCATAGCTTCATGCAGACTTTTCCAGAACTTAGAGGTGAACTGGGCTCCACGGTCTGACACGATCTTCTTAGGGATTCCATGTAATCTGACAATCTGAGTCAGGTACAACTCTGCCAACTTGTCTCTTCCAACGGTCTGCTTTATAGGGATGAAATGGGCTACTTTGGTCAGTCTATCAACGATTACCCAAATAGCATCATATCCTTGCTGAGTTTTGGGCAAACCAGTGACAAAGTCCATTCCGATCTCTTCCCACTTCCATTCTGGCACTGGAAGGGGTTGCAGCAATCCTGCCATCTTCTGGTGGTCTATCTTGACTTTCCGACACACGTCACAACACACCACATGTTCGGCTATTTCCTTCTTCATTCCGTTCCACCAGTTTTCCTTCTTCAAGTCCTGGTACATCTTCGTACTGCCGGGATGTATTGAGAATTGCGACGAGTGAGCCTCTGTCAAAATCAATCCTCTTATATCCTTGTCCTTCGGAATGCATATACGATCGCGGAATCGTAGTATACCTTGCTTGTCCTCCGAGAACTCCGAGGGACTAACTTCCTTCATCAACTTTCTGTATTCCAGTATCTCTTCATCTGTCTGCTGAGCTGCTTTGATCTGCTTCAGAAGATCTGACTGTATTTCTAGGAAACATACTGATCCTTCTGACACTATCTGCAGGTTCAACTCCTGTACTTCTGACTTCAGCTGGGGAGAGATAGTATCGACTTGAGCTAAGTGATGGCACGTTTTTCGGCTCAAAGCGTCTGCTACCACATTAGCTTTTCCTGGATGATAAAGGATTTCTAGGTCATAATCCTTAATCAACTCCAACCATCTTCTTTGTCTCATGTTCAAATTGGGTTGGGTGAACACGTACTTCAGGCTCTTGTGATCTGAAAACACTTCACAATGGTTCCCCAACAGGTAATGTCTCCAAATCTTCAATGCATGCACTACTGAGGCTAGCTCCAGGTCATGAGTCGGGTAGTTTTCCTCGTGCGGTCTGAGTTGTCGTGACGCATACGCAACCACTTTTCCCTCCTGCATTAACACGCATCCCAATCCTCTTTTGGAAGCATCACAGTAAATCTGGAAATCCTTATCCGGATTTGGAAGAGTGAGGACTGGGTCTGAGGTTAACTTGGTTTTCAGCTCCTGGAAACTCTTCTCACACTTCTCAGTCCAAACGTAGGGGCTGTCCTTTTTGAGAAGCTGAGTCATCGGTTTGGCTATCTTGGAGAATCCTTCGATGAATCTTCTGTAATATCCTGCCAATCCGAGAAAACTTCTGACTTCTGTCACTTACACAGGCTGTTTCCATTCCAACACTGTCCTAATCTTCTCGGGATCCATCTTCACGCCATCCTTAGTGATGATGTGTCCTAGGAAAGCGATTTCATCTAACCAGAAATCACACTTAGAGAATTTGGCATAAAGCTGATGTTCTCTAAGCCTTCCCAGAATTAAGTGCAGATGCTTCTGGTGATCCTCCTCAGTCTTGGAGTAAATGAGTATGTCGTCTATGAACACTACGATGAACTTGTCCAAAAACTCCATGCACACTTGGTTCATTAGGTTCATAAAGTAGGCCGGGGCATTTGTAAGACCAAATGGCACCACGGTGAACTCATATAATCCGTACCGAGTAGCAAATGCTGTCTTCTCTCTGTCTTGTTCTCTGACTTTCAGCTGATGGTATCCTGTCCTCAGGTCTATCTTCGAAAAGATCTTGGCTCCTTTCAATTGATCGAACAGGTCATCTATCCGAGGTAACGGGTACTTGTTCTTGATTGTTGCATCATTCAGAGCTCTGTAATCTATGCAGAGTCTCTTGCTTCCATCTTCTTTCTGGCAAATACTACTTGCGCGGACCAAGGCGAGATACTTGGCCGTACAAATCCTTTGTCCAGCAATTCATCCAATTGCTTCTTTAGTTCCTTCAACTCCAAAGGCGACATTGGACGGGATCACTTGTAGATAGGAGCTGTTCCAGGAACTAACTCTATTGCCAGTTCTATGCCTCTGTTCGGAGGTTTCCCTGGTAATTCTTCCGGAAAAACTTCGGGGTACTCCCGAACTACGGGTATGCTGTCTAATCCATTGGCAACTGCATTGACGATGCTCTGACTCCTTTTGATCAACTTCGGATCATTCTGAACTGTCACTTTCTGACCAAATCCATTCCTGAGTGTCACTGTCTTCTGAGCACAATCCAACTGAGCATGATGTCTAGATAACCAGTTCATTCCCAATATGACCTCTAGACACTACTACAGAATGACACATTACTATCGCTTCATCTGTGTCGGTTCTAAACTTTTGACTTCAGAACCGATTGTGATAAGCATATTCCATTTGGAAATCTTGGTAACAGGTTATCACAATCGGTTCTGAGAGAGAACCGATTGTGATACGATAATAAGCCCAATCGGTTCTAGATAAGAACCGATTGTGATAATAATTTTGTTATCACAATCGGTTTTTATCTAAAACCGATTGTAATAAGTAGGTATTATCACAATCGGTTTTGGGAAGAAACCGATTGTGATGAGCACGAGGTTATCACAATCAGTTCTTTTCCGTAACCGATTGTAATGAGAAGGTATTATCATAATCGGTTTTGGGAAGAAACCGATTGTGATGAGCACAGGGTTATCACAATCAGTTCTTTTCGTAACCGACAGATGATTTTTTGGCAACACCACGTGCAACCAAGAACGTCTGATTCATTAGAAACATAGTTTTTGTGAGATCCTCCACTCACATTTCCCCTTCAGGGAAGAAGAAAAAAACAAACTCCAACACAGCCCGCTCTGCTTGAATCCCAACACAGACCTCTTGTGCCCTTCATTCATGCTTTAATATTTGTGCAAAACTTGTATTTTCGGACGATGAACAGTACCGGTCTGCTAGAATCCCAACTCGCGGTTCAACTCTCAGACAATTTATATAGACACATGTAGTGATGCAAATTATATATAACATTATAGTAGCATGCATGCAGCAGATAATAATAATATATATACCATTCCACACATTATACTTGTTTTTTTATCAGTAGGACATGAAACATTTTGACTTGGAACAACAGAACATTAGAAAGATACAATGCACAAAAATATAAAAGAGATTCAAAATAGTGTAAAGGCAGCCGAATAGATTTCATCTGCACTAGGCCAACAACCCTAATATATTAAACAAGCTGTATTTCATTACAATATATCACCACATCCATTGTTTATAATTAGTAAACATATAAAGGGGGACTGCATTACACCTAATATATTAAATTTACTACTCGCGGCTCTAGCCCGAGTAACCCGAGTCATCCGAGTGACCCGAGTCACCCGAGTCGCCAGAGTCGCTGGAGACTACGCGGACTAGTGATGGTTCATCCTCCGATGATGAACCCGATCTAGACGACGCGCCGGTCCCTATGGTGATCGGCGCGTAGTACTCCTCCACCTTCTCCTCCTCCTCCTCCTCCTCCTCCTCCTCCTCCTCGTCGTCGTCGTCGTCGTCCCCCTCGTCATCCTCCTCGTCGTAAGTAAATGCCGTCCTCCTCGTCGTCCCCCTCGTAGTAAATCGTCCTCCTCCTTCGTCGTAAATGCCGTCATCTCTGGGGCGCTTGCTGCCTTTGGAGGCGCCCGGATGGGGTGAGAAGCCGGGAGGGACGACGGGATACAGGTGGGGCGCTGGCCCCACGTCGGAGTGAGGCGCCGGAGGCTGAGGCGGCGCTACCGGCGGCGGTGAGGACGGTGGAGGAGGATGGAAGAGAGGCGACTCCACGGAGTCGTCAGAACTTGCGGGAGATGGTGGTGGCGCTGCCATTGCCGGTCGAAGATGCAAAGAACGAAAGGAGGAAGACTTGTACCGATGTGACCAGGATGCAGAGAACGAAAGGAGTTATATGGTGTGATCAATTAATGCTAGTATTGTTTGAACGTCAAAATGGCGGGGAAGACGAGGGGGCGAATGGATATCCGTGTCGGTTCTTATCCAGAACCGACTGTGATGTTGACTTGATTTACAGTCGGTTTCTTTTTAGAACCGACACTGATATATTATCTGTGTCGGTTCTATAAAGAAACCGACAGTGTTGAGAATCAAATTATCACAGTCGGTTTTACATATAAGCGACGGTGATAACTAATTAATCACAAACGGTTCTTCTATAGAACCGATTGTGATGAGGCTCGCTAGGTTTTATATGTACCGTCTGGACTCGGGAATGAACTTATTAACTCTCGTCGAGTTAGTTCGCTAGGCGATTTCTCTATTTTCCAGCCTATCTTACCTGTGGCTTTATTCAACAGGTGGGCCCGATTCCTTCGAATCCCTTCAATGTTGTATTAAAGTACATCATTCGATTTTGATTTGGTCTCATTAGCAGAGTGTATCTGTGTATGGTAGTGGAGGAGATCGGTGCGTTGAAGGTCTCCGTTAATTTGATGGCCGTGCTAGCTTGATCAGGAGCTAGATTTCCCCTCGTTTGTGGTTTTCCTCGATCGAAAGGTGACCAGCATTAATTCTTAGAAATCTCTTCAATATTGCAGTAGGACTTAAATTAATTGTTTTAATATTATTAATATGATCAATTATATATAATAGTTAATTAGGTCACAGAACCTATGCGTCTCCCGTTCGAGGGTGCTTGTTTATAAGTATGCTAAAATGGCATATTTATAAATAAGCGATCTCAGTATCCACGTTTTTGATAGTTCGAGGATATGTGGCTCGGGCAAGTTCTTGTTGTTGTACAAATCGTAGTGAAAGTTTCGGCAGCATCTCCTCTGGCAGTGTTCTCCGAATACACATCCTCTTGACATGTTGTCGATACGTGTATTTGGAGAACAGCGGGAGATGTCGCCAAATTTTCTCTAAAGTTTGTACAACATCTTAATTAGGAACTTGCTCGAACCACATATCCTCGAATGGGATTAGGACCTAACCTACTTAGATATTAGGAGTCATCGTTGGTACGTACGTACTTAGTCGGTGTACAGATATACGTTTCTTTAAGATCATTCATTGATTAGGGCATTATTAATTTATTGTTTGCGGTTTACTTGTAGATGGACCGTGAAGAATGGATGTATCACAAAAGCCGTGTGTGTGCGTAATTTCTGAGGGTATTTAAGGAGTTCATAAGAATTGCAGAAGAAGATATGGTTATGAGGGGTGTAAAGTTCATATATTGTCCTTGTATTGATTGCACCAATCTCAGGAGATTTAACAACTCATCTCAAATTGAAGGCCATTTGATTCGACGTGGCTTCGTGAGGAATTACACGTGTTGGATCCATCATGGGGAGACAGGTAGTACCCCTGTGATATGCAACGAAGATATGCTGGAAGCCGATCAGGAGTTGGAGCGTGATATGTTTGATGAGGATAATTTAGATCAAATGTTGCGGGATGTGGAGGGAAATTACACGGAAAGAGAGTTCGAAAAATTTAAAAGCTTGATGGATGACGATGCCAAACCATTGTTTTCAGGTTGCAAAGGGGAATACACCAAGTTGGGTTCGGTCCTTGCATTGTTTGAACTGAAGGCAAAACACCGTTGGACAGATACAAGTTTCAATGCACTTTTAATACTTCTTTCGGATA
Source organism: Rhipidocladum racemiflorum (assembly GCA_036346355.1). Taxonomy (NCBI): domain Eukaryota; kingdom Viridiplantae; phylum Streptophyta; class Magnoliopsida; order Poales; family Poaceae; genus Rhipidocladum; species Rhipidocladum racemiflorum. The sequence goes on from CM070586.1 coordinate 27,788,200, forward strand.
TGCTTCCAGAGGGAAACGAGTTGCCAACAAGTATTTATGAAGCGAAGAAGCTATTATGTCCCATGGGAATGGAAATAGAAAGGATACATGCATGTCCAAATGATTGCATACTATACCGCAACGTCCATAAGGAATCACAAGATTTGTCCTGTTGTGGTGTACCCGATACAAACAAAATGAGAAGCGTAATGACAAGAAGCGTAAGAACCGAATTGACCACGGTGAAGATGTGAAAAAGGGGCACCAGCCAAGGTGTTGTGGTATTTGCCCATCATTCCCGTTTAGAGCGGTTATTTGCAAATCCTAAAGAGGCAAAATTGTTGCGTTGGCATTATGAATCTCGAAAGGAAGATGGCAAGTTGAGACATCCCGCCGATTCGGCTCAATGGAGAAACATTAATTGGGAACATGAGGAGTTTGGTGCCGAGATGAGGAACATAAGATTTGGATTGAGTACGGATGGTATGAATCCGTTTGGTAATATGAGCAATCGACACAAGATTTGGCCGCTTTTGTTGTGTATCTACAATTTGCCTCCTTGGTTATGCATGAAGCGGAAGTATATCATGATGTCGTTGCTAATCTCGGGACCCAAACAGTAGGGTAATGATATTGATGTGTACCTATCACCACTAATTGAGGATTTGGTCAAATTGTGGAATGTGGGGTTGAGGTGTGGGATGCATACAAAAGAGAGAACTTCACCCTACGGGCTATGATATTTTGCACCATAAATGATTTCCCGGCCTTTGGTAATTTGGCGGGCTATAGCACGAAGGAGCCAAAGCTTGTCCAATTTGTGAAGAGGACACCGATAGCTTGTGGTTGCCGATCGAGGAAAACGGTGTACATGGGTCACCGTGAGGTTTCTACCCGAACTCATCGATATCGTAAGATGGATGACAAATTTGATGGAAAGAGGGAAGTTCGTGCAGCCCGCGACCTATGACCTGGAAGGCAAGTATATTCACGCGTAGAGGATATCGATGTTCAGTATGGTAAGAGCCGTAAATCTGTTCGTCCTAGGACCATTTGGAAAAAGAGGTCGATATTTTGGGACTTACCATATTGGAAGGAGTTAGATGTCCGTCAATGTATTGATATCATGCACGTTGAGAAAAATGTTTGTGATAATTTGGTAGGCATCCTGCTGAACATACCAGGAAGACCAAGGATGGTGTGAATGCTCGCCGCGATATGACCTACATGGGGATCAGGCCCAAGCTTGCGATGATGGAGGAGGATGGAAAAGGGCCGTACATCCTCGCTGCATGCTACACCTTATCCAAGAAAGAGAAAGAAGACCTCTGCAAGTGTCTCCCACGATATTAAAGTTCCATCGGGCTACTCCGCAAACATTAAGAAGCTTGTGTCTATGGATGATTTGAAGTTGATCGGTATGAAGTCCCACGATCATCATGTCTTGATGACCCAAATGCTCCTGTTGCAATCGTAAATATCCTACCGTGATGACGTCGGGTTGGCAATCACGAAGCTATGCTATTTCTTCAATGCGATTTCATGCAAGGTTATTGATCCCGATGTCTTTGGACAACTTACAGTGAGGTGGTGCAGACTCTTTGTCGCCTTGAGATGCATTTCCCCGTCGTTCTTCGACGTCATGGTCCACCTCGTTGTTCACCTTGTTAGAGAGATTAAGATTTGTGGACCCGCATTCCTGCATTACATGTATCCGCTCGAGAGGTACATGGGTATATTAAAGTCATACGTCGAGGAATAGGTCAAGCCTGAGGGTAGTATTATTGAAGGTTATGGGATCAAGAGGTTATTGAGTTCTGCGTGGACTACCTAGGTAAAAGACAACCGATTGGTGTTCCTATATCTCGTCATGAGGGCGGACTTGGTGGCAAAGGAACCATTGGGTCAAATCTAATGAGCCCACAATTTGATATGTCTTGTAAAGCGCATTTCACAGTCTTGCAACACAAAGCAGGTTCATCCATACATCGAACAGCACAAGTTGATATTACGGGAAGAGAATCCACTTATGGATGAGCTTTCCATCACACGAGAACACAACGATCGATTCCTCACATGGTTCAAAGAAAAGGTGAAGGTCTCCGTTAGTACCGAGGATGTCAAATGGTTGGTGATGGACCAAGATTTAATATCTGAGACATGGCAAGGTTACGATATTAATGGCTACACATTTTATACTGAAAGTCAAGATGCAAAGAGTACAAGCAGCAAAACAGTGGTGTGAGCATAGATGCTTTGTCCGATGATCACTCAATTAGAGGATCGTCAACTGCAATGAACTATTACTACGGGATGATCGAAGAAATATGGGAGCTCGACTACGGAATATACCAAGTTCCATTGTTCCGATGTAAGTGGGTGAGACTTCCTCACGGAGTTAAGGTCGACAAGACAGGTTTTACACTTGTTGATCTGAATAGACTGGCCTACAGAGATGAACCGTTCGTCCTCGCAAAGCAAGCAACTCAAGTTTTCTACGTGCGTGACCCGGCCAATCCGAGGTTGCACGTCGTACTTCATGGCAAGAGGAGGATTGTTGGAGTTGAAAATGTCGTAGATGAAGAAGAGTACAACCAATTTGATGAAACACCTCCGTTTGCAGATGGGGCATGTCTACGCGGTGACGACGGCACACATGGAACACATTACATGCGTGTAGATCATCAAGAAGGGTTGTATTTTAAATAAATTATGTTGTAAGACTTCCCTGTATAATGTGGCATTTTGTAGAATATATATGTCAAATGGATCTTATAGTATAGCAAATTGGAATGAAGATTCTGTTTTAAAAAAAAATTAGAAATTGGATCATAGTTATCACAATCGGTTCTTTAGGAAACCGGCACAGATAGTATAATTGCGATCGGTTCTTTTAAAGAACCGACACAGATACTACACATATTGCGATCGGTTTTTCTATAGAACCGACACAGATACTCAGTATAATTGCGATCGGTTTTTATATATAACCCGACACATATACTCATTATAATTGCGATCGGTTTTTCTATAGAAACGACCGTGATAAAACCCAGAGCATTTTCATTTCGGCGCGCACACTCAGTTCATTTCGGCGCGCACTGATTTCGTTTCAATTCATTCCACAACCCTAGCTCCACCACCTCCCGCACCGGCGCCTCCCCCTCCGCCTCCCCCCCGGCGCCTCCCCATCGGCGGGTACCCGTGGCGCCTCCCCTCGGCTCCTCCCACACCCTAGCTCGACCACCTCCCGACCAGCGCCTACCCGTGGCGCCTCCCCGGCTCCTCTCCCGATGGCGGGTACCGTGGCGCCTCCCCTCGGCTCCTCCCACACCCTAGCTCGACCACCTCCCGACCGGGCGCCTACCCGTGGCGCCTCCCCGGCTCCTCTCGATGGCGGGTACCCCGTGGCGCCTCCCCTCGGCTCCTCCCACACCCTAGCTCGACCACCTCCCGACCGGGCGCCTACCCGTGGCGCCTCCCCGCTCCTCTCGATGGCGGGTACCCGTGGCGCCTCCCCGGCGCCTCCTCCTCTGGGTCCTCCCCCCCGGCGCCTCCCCTCGGCTCGTCCCCCATCGGCGCGTCCCCCCCATTGCCGACTCGGTTCGGCGCACTGTAAGATGCAATTCGGACTGTGGGCTGTAATTGGTTGTAAATAGCTCGATGATGATTGCTTTTGAATGAGGCTTGATTAATCTGATCATTAAAGGAACTTGCTAGACCTAGAACAACACTGCTCTTAGCTGACAATTTGGTGGCACTTGCTCTTAATGCATTGTTCTAGGGTCAGAGCAGTGCTGTGCTTATTCCTTTATGCTCTTAGCTGACAATTTGGTGGCACTTGCTCTAATTGCATTGTGGTAGGGTTAGATTAGTGCTATATTCATTACGATATTATCTTTGTACTTGTTGTTTTACGTGCTAGAGCAATCTTTGTTCTAGGGTTGTGTAATCCTTGAATTTTAAGATGTAATAGCCGGTGATATATTGGCCATCTAGAAGTTGGACGGCTAATTAATTTAGCAACCCTTCTATAGCAATCTGAGAGCAATCCATCATTGCAATTTGAAACTTGTAACACATGCTATATTATCGCACTTTATTATCGAGTTTAGTTGCGTAACCTATGCGTCTCCCGTTCGAGGGTGCTTGTTTATAAGTATGCTAAAATGGCATATTAATAAATAAGCAGTCTCGAATTGTCCACGTTTTTGGGATTCGAGGATATGTGGCTCGGGCAAGTTCCTTAGTCGTTGTACAAACTCTAGAAAGTTTGGCGAGATCTCCCTGGTGTTCTTCGAATACACACCCTCTTGACCTGTTGTCGAGACGTGTATTTGGAGAACAGCGGGGAGATGCTGCCGAAATTTTCTCTAGAGTTGTACAACAGCTTAGGAACTTGCTCGAACCACATATCCTCGAATGGGATTAGGACCTAACCTAATTAGAGATTAGGAGTCATCGTTGGTACGTACGTACTTAGTCGGTCTACAGATAGACATGTGAAATGCTTTCTATTATGTGAAATTTGAATTGCTTCCTCTCATGAAGTTTAGGTTTGACAATATACGTACTTACTTCGAAATGTCGCAAAGAGAGAGCACCGGCTCAACGCCAGAGAGAGAAGAAGGTCCTGCTACCCCTTCGAGGAAGGTTAGAAAGGGCAGAGGACCGAATAAAGGAGCCACAGGGAGAACGCCGCAAGTGCTCCAATTCAATGCCAGGGGGGTTTGCACGGTCCTGGCAGTTTAAGGCGCTACTCCTCTTTTATCGGCCAATTGGTGAGGGAGCGAGTGCCGATCACAATTAAGGACTGGAGGAAGGAAGTAAGCGACGAGCGTAAGAACCGACTGTGGGGACGGGTTAAGGGAAAATGGATTATACCAGAGGAAGATGAAATCAATGCGAGGCAGTGCGCCTTGAAGAGAATGGGTGTGGCTTTGAGGCATTTCAGGTGACCATGCATGCCGAGTTCGTGTTGAAAGACCGTACTCCCTTCCAAAGGTATCCTTTTGTTACACCCGAGGTTTGGGAGGAGTTCGCAAGGATGAGGAGTACGCCCGAGGCGGAGGAGCTGAGAGAGAAGAATATCGCTATACAGAGGCGTAACACACACGCGCACCACCTTCGTTCCGGGTGGGTACGTAGGGAAGAAGGCAGAGTGGGTGCGACTAGCCTCGAGTGTGCCACCTGGGACAACGATGCCTTACTCCCACATATGCGAGGAGCGGCACGCGATCGGGTATTAGCGAGGACGAAGAAAACATCGGCGGTCAGATTGTCATTCCAAACCCGCGACCGCATGATCGTCACGACCATCGTAAGATATCTAACATAGTACATTGCATATTATATTCCCATTGTATTTTAGTAATAATTTATATTTGCGCTTTGCAGGAGGAGGTAAGCCTGCGGAAAGAGCAAGGAGCATTTGAAAGCCAAGGGTCACGGGACATCCTGTCTTCGGCAATCGGGAAGCCCGATCATAAGGGGCGGGTGCTTGCCGCAGGTGCGGGGTATACGAAGAGGTCCTTCTTTGTAGAGGAGAGCGCGTCCAGTGCCCGGGCAAGATCATGGGAAGCACGTGAGGCGCGGATCCGTTTGCAGATGAAGGAGGAGTTGAAGGAGGAGTTAAAGGCTGAGATGATGGCTGAGATGATGGCGATGTTCTCGCAGAATCAGATTCCTCAACCATCGCCTATGCTACGCCCTAGCAAACGCTTCCAATAAGGAACTGTGCATTCCACACCTCAAGGTAATAAGCTGTTTGAGACCAAAAGGTACATGAGTAAGCTTAACACAGTTATGATGAAGATGCTGATCACTTCTTGCGAGGGTCCTACCAAGTGCCCTAGTCCTGGTCGACGACGGAATACAGATTGAGGCTGCGCGGGGTTGCATTTCCAAGCAAGGAGGATGACACGGTGCATGGTATACCTTTGGGGATGGGCTACATGAGGGTGCAGTGGACTATGTCCACGATGTTTACATGTCTCATGCCCTGGAGTTCCCCGAACGAAGATATCACCACTCTCGGGCAAGCACGGATGTCGTTCATCAAGTGGCCGCGACGGGTGTCGTAGTGCAAGCACCTCCTCCTGCTGCCACTTCTGCTACTGCTGGTACAAGCTGCTTTCACTGCTCTTTGCTACTCTTGTGCTGCTCGCTCTGCTGATCGCTCTTTGTATCGCTGCTGCATCGCTCTGCTGCTATCTCAACTATCGCTATTGCCGCTACTACTCATCGCTGAAATGCTGTGCTGCTCTTGGTCTGCTCCTGTATCGCTCTGCTCACATTCTTGCTCCTCGTACTCTTGATCTTTGCTCCTGCACTCTGCTTTGGTACTCTGCTGCTGCTCCTGGTACTACTGCTGCTGCTGCTTCTCTGCTGCTCTCTGCTCCTACTCTGCCGCTCCTGCTCCTGCTGCACATGCTCCTGCTCCTGCTGCACATGCTCCTCCACCTGCTACACAACCTGCACCTCCGCTGCATTGCACCTCCTGCACCTACGCTGCAGCCTACAAATGTTGGTGCGCAGTGGGCGCAAAGGACTTCTACCACGATGACGAAAGATACAAAGCAGAGTTCGAGAGAGTCCCTCCGTGAAGAAGGCAAAGTTGTCGAGAGGGCACAGAGCACCCTGATGATCACAAGCGGTACATACATGGAAAGCCCTTTCTCCCAAGCCAAGAATTGAATTCTTTGGGCTTGTTCGATCGACACCTACATGGATGGTACATCGATAGGTCACATGAGGCCGAGTCTCGCCACGATTTCATAGTGAAGTATCGAGCGGGCCAATTCCACCGCAAGGAGGATGGGACCTTTCGATCGATTTTGAGGATCTCAGTACTTTATGTATAGCTTGAAAGCCGTCGATATTTCTACCATACGATCCTCGACGCCGTGAGTCTCGCACCATACTCAATCGATGACTATTTATTGATTTTGTATTATATTTTTTAACAATTGACATGAATTGCAGGTTCATGAGGCAGCGATCCGTGACGGGTCAACACCCTGTCGGGTTTGTCGACCCCGAGATGGTGTCTGCGACCATGGCTAAGTATCAATCGGAGTTCCTTGCAGGATACATCAAGCAGGCATTGCATGAGGAGGCAAAAAAGGATTTCATTCTCTTCCCATACCACCAGGAGTATGTACTACTATACAATTCAATTACATGTACACACTTCAACCTTGTATTAACTTATTCTCTTGCATTGTGTACCGTTTAATAAGCAACCATTGGGTTCTACTTGTGGTTGTTCGAGTCAAAACAAGGTCTACACGTTGAACTCACTCGAAAATAGACCGATGGACTATGCGATCGAGCCTGTTTTGCGAAGTAAGTACATTCCTCTAACCTAACACTTTACATATTGAACTACGTTAGGTATTTTTAACCTCAATGCATGGCATCTCTCCAATGTATAGGGCTTTCATGTCTTACGTTGCTGAATGTGGCCCATACAATGATAAACAAGGCACCAAACTCGAGTGGAAGCGCTTCAAGGTACAAGTGTCTATCATAGGATTTTTCTTGCACCTATTTTTAATTCGTCTCCTAATTTAAGTTTCTTTGTTCACGTGTCATCAACAAGGGTGCGATGATCTCAGGTGGCTTTTACGTGATGCATCACATGCTGAATTTGATTGGTCGCTCACATGCTTTCCCTAAGGTATAAAGCAGATTATTTGCAATACTGTCTATTTGATATTTGTTTACAAGCATAATACTATCAGCATGTTACAATACCAATTTAAGCCTTAAATATATTAGTGCACTACTATCTATTTTGCAGGTCCTTGATATCAGCCGGAAGAGCCTAACCAACACTGATCTCAAGAAATTACGAGACTATTTATGCCAGTGGTACTGGACAGAAGTTATAGCAGATGATGGTAGATATAGAGACAATTCAAGCAAATACTAGTCCATAAAGTGTAAACAAAATTTATCTGAATGTGAATGTGATCGAAAACAATATTAATTTGAATGTAATGTGTGTAGATTGTGATGTATATGTTCTGTGATTCTGTGGATTGTCATGAATGTGTCATATTGTCAATGCGAGGCCATTTTCGGACGATGTGCAGTAACATCATCACAATCGGTTCTTACTGGAACCGATTGGGATATGTTTAAATATCATGTCGGTTTGCATAAAGAACCGATTGTGATAATGTAATAATTTGAATCGGTTCTACAAATAAACCGATTGTGATATTATTCTTATCCCCATCGGTTCTACAAATGAACCGATTGCGATAATGTAATCATTTGTATCGGTTCTAAAAAGAACCGATTGTGATATTATACTTATCGCAATCGGTTCTAAGATAAAACCGATGGTGATAAGTGTAATATCACAGTCGGTTCCTGTTGAGAACCGATAGTGATAATGTATTATTAGTGTCGGTTAAAAACCGACTGTGATATATCTACCTTATCACTGTCGTTGGACTTTGTATCGCCACCAAAACCGACTGTGATGACCAAAAAGAACCGATTGTGATGTACGTTTCTGTAGTAGTGAGACCATCCATCTCTAACAACAACAGATCGGCTCTGAACTCAATCCCTTGGATTTCTATTCTCAGATTACTGCAGCTGAATCTTGCCATCAGTCGACTTCCAGGGGTGTGGAAAACACAGGGAGAGGGCAAGGGAGAATAGGGCAACCCACTTTTGCAAGCAAAAGCCAAAGAAATGAACGAATGGGTTGTACCGGGATCAAAGAGGGTTAAGGCCAACTTGGTTTGGACGGGAAACTTACCAACGATAACATCCATTTGCTTGGTACATACGCCGACACATGGTTGATTCTTCCTTGGGGGTTCCTTGGCGGATTTGGTCCGCGGTTGTTGGAATATCCCTCGGTCTTGACTGGTGCCCTTAAATAACCTTGATGGGGCGGCTGAGGTTGACGAGGTGCTGGCTGTCTGTTGGCGGAAGCTGACGCCTGAGCTTTTGCCACATCACTCGGTAAGTCCTTCTTCGGGCACTGCTGCCTGAAGTGTCCAGGTTGTCCGCAATGGAAGCAGGCTGAACCTTTCTTGGGGCACACATTAGAGTAATGGTTCCCATTGCAGGTAAAGCATCGGACATTCCCGGGCTGAGCATTTGGAGGATTAGGTCGGGATCCTCCCACTGCTTGTCTCTTGTTTGGGACGCTGGGGTTGAAGGTGTAGGTCCTTCCCTTGAACTGACTTGCTGCTGACATTCGTTGCTGCTGTGCCTTTCTCTTTCTGGTATCTTCCAGGTAATTCCTTGTCTCTTCTGACACAATCAGCCTATCCACCATAGCTGAAAAATCCTTGAACTCCACAGCTGAGACATGGAACTTGAGGTTCTTCTGCAGTCCTTCATAAAATCTTTCTATCTTTTTCTCTTCTGTGTCTACTTCTCTGGGTGCATAGCGAGAAAGGTTGTTGAAGTGGTGTAAGTATTCCATCACTGTCCTTCCTCCTTGATGGAGAGACAGGAATTCCCTTCGCTTGGAGGCCATCAAGCCTGCTGGAATGTGCGTCTTCCGGAAGGCTTCTTCAAACATCTGCCATGAAATCTCCTGTCCTGCCTTCAGAGTCTGAAAGTTAACCCACCATGCTGCTGCTTGTCCTTGCAGTTGGTGAGAGGCATAGAGCACTTTCTCCTTCTCAGTGCACTGTACCGTATCCAGCTTCATTTGGATAACCGTGAGCCAATCATCTGCTGATAATGGCTCAGTCGACACGGAGAAAATAGGGGGCCGGGTCTTTTGGAAGTCAGACCAGTGTGACCCACCTAATAATCCATCCTGTCCAAAGTTGTTTCCTTGGGGGTTCATCTGTGGTCTTGCGGCAAACTGTGCCATCATCATCTCAATCATCTGGTTCTGCCTCTGTTCTGACTGGTATCTATTCCTTTCCATAGCTGCCAGTACTTGAGCTAAGTTAACCGGGTTCCTGGCTGGGTCTGCCTCATTCTTGTGACCTTGGGGTTGTGATCCTTCACCTTGATCCATTCTGACTATCTTGAGGTCTTGCTGCAGGGTTTTGGTTAAAGCAGAAGATAAGTAAGAATTGAGCCGGGGTACAGAGAGATAGAATAGGTGAGAGGCGAGACGAAATGGGAAAGAATCAGTGGAATTGGGCCGAAGATATAAGGGTAATAGAGCAAACAACATACAGAGATAGGAAACTTAATTTTACTGATAACATAGATTGTTTACAATACCGTCATACTAAGGTAGGAAACAACCTATTTTACATTACAAAAGACTACTCCAAAAGGGTAAAGCCAACTTCTAGGACTAACGCCCTATTCTAAGACCGAGTCTTCAATCGTAAATCGGAGATGTAGATGATGCGCTCTTAAGGTCTTCTTCCACATCTTACGCCATGGGCCAGTCGATCCTGGCCAACGGACCATCCACGGACATCTCTTCTCCGGCTCGTGCGGGCTGCATCTGGTCTATCTCTTCACGAAGCTCGTCGATCTCCATCCAGGCATTGCTCAACTGTCGCTGAAGATCATCACGCTCGAGGAGAAGGGTAGTGTACAGGAAATCCTTGTTGACAAGGAGTTCTGCAGCTTCATCGACACGCGGGTCTGCCTCGTCCTCTGGAACAGAGACAATCACCGTGCCGGGGGCATCTCCCTTCATGGGGATCAACTGAAATCGACCGTCGTCGAACTCAGCGGCGAAGAGACGACGCAGGTGCTTCACTGCCCGACGGGCAGAGTCCTGGATAGCGTCTGACTCGTAGACGCGATGCCCTTGGAAATGGCGCGGGATATCCGGATTATTTGGCAGGGGATCCAGATTGAACCAGGCTCTCCACTCAACGCGGACGACACCCTGGAAAAGTTCCTCCGTGTGAAAAACGGGGACCTCAATCTGATAAGCTCCAACATGCTGTAACATTCTCCACAGCAGTCCAGCCCATCCTTCGGGAACCTCGGGAAGTGGGTAGACGTGGTGTACCATCTGCCAAAACGAGAATCTTTCAAGTCAGATGAGCGGAAAGGTTTTAAGTGAGTTTAAAAAGGGGAGAAGTGAATCTTAAGGAAAGGGGGGGGGACAGAGAGAGGAGAGAAACGGGATTATAAGAATAGTACTTACAGTTTTCGAAACTCATTTTGTAGTTTGAGGTAATTTTTCGAAAAAGACTCCTTAAGCCAACTTAGGTCTAAGTCTACGGTCAAGCCTAGGCTCTGATACCACTTGTGACAGACCGCCTTTTAGGGGCAGTGCGAAACTCACAACAGTTACCCAGGAAGACTAACTATTGGAAAACAAGAGTAAAATTACCTGGCCAAAAGCCAATTCAACACTTTTTATTCAATATAGCCGGTCTAACGACCGGATTTTACAAGAGAAGCATCCAAGCTTCTAGACTTACACTACCAAAAGAAGGAAACCACAGGCAGGGCCTGAGCGAAGACAAAGACCTAGAACCAGACTAAATTGCCATCTACGACCTCCTGGTAGGCTCCAGCTTCTTCGAACTCTGAAAGGGGCGGGGGTTTGCAAGGGTGAGTACAGAGTACTCAACAAGTCGTACGGAACCACTGAATACTATATGTAGGGGTAATCAAGGGATGGCAATAGGGTTAAGTATCTGGATGCAGCTTTATTTTATAATTCATTTTACATTTGAAGCACAAACCAATAAATAAGTAATTTGAATTTCACAAGTTCAACAACACTAATCACATTTATCCAAATTCCAAACAGTAACTTGAGCTTAGTTACGGGTATCCACCCCGATTCCAACTTAACTTCATTAACCGGAAGTACGGCGTAATCGATTACAATTTAGATTAACTCTGCAGAGCGGCTCAGCTTTACCCACAAGATATCTATAACCTTTATGCCAATCGCGAGTTTCATGCAACTTAAATGCATGTGGCCCAGTTTAGATGATCACAGCTTTTCGTTTAATCATTCCTGTCCTTTAGTTATTAACCGATAGAGACCGCTACCTTGGACTCAGGGTCCCCATTAGCGTCTACCGTTGCGAGAACCAAGAATGTCACTCTGGACCATTCCCGTTCCACCCCTCCGGTCCACTTCCCTGCCGGGAAGGCCCGGTCCCCATTCTCTCCAGAGAATGGTAGCCACCAAGACAGTCCAGTTATTATCTCAGGAATGACTAACTTACTGAGCCATGTCGGATACGGGTCCACCGACCAGTCCGACCTGTGGTTGAGCGGGAACTAAGTTATTTACTTTGCTCAAGGGGATTATTAACCTTACACTTTTGCCAAAGACCAAGCCTTCATCCACAAACCCGACCCGGTACCCAAGTACCGGCCACCAGACCAACCAAGGCATTAATCAACAGCCGGGGATCGGAATCTCATCCACTCCGGGATTAATCCGATCATCGTCCCCTGATCGCAAAGACTTTTAGAAACATCCGAATCGGAGATTCGGCAGCACTTTCTTTAAATCCAGGTTTTTGAACTAACCTAGCAATATAATCAATCCTATTCATGGCAATAAGCAATTAACTAGGGTTTCAAAGGATTAATAGGGTTCAAAGTATTTCAAGGAAGTTCCATGAGCAATTTGGTATTATCTAAGCATCATGTCATTCTAAAATACTGGATTTCATTAATTCAATATACAGTAAATAATGCGATATAAAATAATTACTACTATAGCATGGCATGATAGGATCAACATGATCAAGGGTGTACGGCTTGCCTTGCGCGGCAGCTGGATCTGATGAGTCGTCGAGGAAGTAGTCGCATCAAGGCCCCTGCTCGTCCGACGCCCGCTCGAATCAAGCCCGACTCCAGGGACTGCTCCGGCTCCACGGGCGTCTCAACGGTCGAATCTAGCGCGGAGAGACAACCAACATAAATAAACGATAAAACAACAACCGAAACTGAAAACGGAAACTGAAACGGAAAACCGGAAACCGAGTCGGAAGGGAACGGAGGGCAAAACTGGGATTTGGGAATTTTCTGGGTTTCGGATCTGGGAACGGACAGCATTTCTGGACTCAGGGGATCGAAACGGTTCGGAAAAAGTATTTGGTGGAGCTCTGGGCTCTTCCGGGATTTTTCTGGATTTTCCGGGCTATTTTTGGATTTAAAACGAATTTCGGAATTTAATTAATTAATTAAAAACTGAAATCGGTTTTACTGTTCCGGGCGGAACGGGCCAGCTTTGGCTGGGCCAGCTGGGCCAAGGCCCACGTGCGGGCGCGGCGTGGCGAGGCCACTGGGCCGCCGCTTTGGTTTCGCGGCACCGCATGGGGAGGAGGGCCGACGGGCGGGACCACCCGTCGACGGCGAGGGCGGCGGGCTAGGGCACGGAACAGGGAGGGCGAGGTGGCGGGGACTTCTGTGGGCGCGCGAGCGCGCGGCCGAGCGAGGCGGGGCGGAGCGGAGGAGGGGAGCTCACCGAGAAGGGAAGGGAGCGGGCGAGTTGGATCGAGGGGAGGCTGGCTTTTATAGCCGAGGCCGGGAGCAGGCGCGCGCGACGGGCGCGCGGGCGCGAAGCGGCGCGCGCGGCGCAGCGGCGAGATTTGTCGAAGCCGGGCGCGTGGAGGCGGCAGAAGCGCGCGAGGCGGCTTGGCTCGGGCGACGGGCAAGGTGGAGGCGACCAGCGGCGGAGCCGGCGTTGGCACGGCGCAAGGCGCCGCCGAGGCGAGGCGGCGTCGCTGGGCTGGGCCAGCCGCAGGCCGAACGGGAGCAGCCAACGGGTCGGAAGGAAACGGGCCGGGAGGCCCACGAAGCAAGGAAATCGGCCCACAAGGTTTGAAATTCAAACTCGATTCCAAAACCAAAAACCAAATTCAAACGCGAATTCAATTGAAATCCAACAAATTCATTTGGAATTTTTGGAGGTCGTTTCAATATTCACCAAGAAAACAGTGATGAAAGAGAAGAATCAAAGAAGGTGAAAGATTCGACACAAACTTTTTGTATTGCTTCAGCTCTAATAGCGACCGTGGCGTTTGGTGCAACTTTCACTCTACCTGGAGGTTACAGAGCCGATGATCACGCAAATGGAGGAACACCAACACTTGCTGGGAGGTATGCTTTTGATGGATTCATGATGGCCAACACATTGGCTTTCATCTGTTCCACGATAGCTATTATCGCTTTTATGCACACTGGATCTCCTCTTTTTGACTTGGCGAGCCGCCGAATTTACTTGTTTGTAGCCTTCTATTTCATGAGGACTTCGGTCACAAGCCTCATTGCTGCCTTTACACTGGGTGTGTATATGATGCTAGCTACTGTTGCTCATAAGACCGCCGTTGCAATCTGTGTCATAAGCCCTCTTGTCGTGGTATGCAACAATGTTGAACTTTGGCTAAATTAAGTGGGCTTTCCTTGCACCATCTTCATTTGTCAGAAGGGGGATAATTTGGACATTAGCAAATTTAGCAGCGTTAATCATGGGCAACATGCTAGTTGAATTCTGGCCCCTGCTGTTAATTTTCGGTTGGGCCGCATTCGCAAGGCACTATCACGTTTCAAAATAGAACTGCCGGTGCAAATCACCTGGACCGTTGGCTTGAAGAGGCGTCAAATGTTATGTGGTGATTGGCGGCTGTTATGAAATGAACCAACATTTTCCCTTTCTTTTTTTCTTTTGAGTGGAATTTTTTCTCTTTCGAGAGAGGGTGTTCTCACCCCGCTATGTTTTGTTGGGCAAATATTGTACTAGTCTTCTTGTTCCAGACTTGTTGTGCTCATAATAATGTAACGGTGGTTAATGTATTTTTTTTTCTATAATACTGTTTAATTCGTACTGTGTAACTGATATATGTGATGGTAACAAATATAATGCTACTACTATTCTTAATATGAAAATATTTGCTGCAATAAGTGATTAGCTAGTAATTCAACAGTGCATATCTGTCTTGATGGACTAAACCTCGCAAGTGAACTCGAGTGTTAATTGACAGCGCAATCACCTTCATCTGTAGAAAATAAAAGGAGAATCTAGAGGAAGCCCTCACACGAATGGAAAAAAAAAATAAAATAAAAATGACCCTGCGTGTTGTTCTTAATGGGCCGTTAAGCCCATTAAAATAAAAATAAAATACTTTTGTGCTGCTGTGACAAAAGGATGATCGAGTGGTGGACAATGTCGCAACGCTTGTGTGGCTCGGCTTGACGCTCCAGCCATTCGCTTGTCACTAGGTTTCAAACATGGGAATTCCCCCCGTATATTAACGGGAATTTAGTAATTTTTGTTGAATTTCGTGCTACTTCTGTAAATTAAATTCCAACCTTCCACAAACAGCCAAATAGCAGTTCTCCTATGAAATGTTTGTTTTTGACGAAACTAACGGTGAATAGACCATGCAATCCAGAGAAATAGTATAAGTTGGTGACGATATGACCAAGTCATTCCTCAATACCATAAAATCAATAAAACAATGAGGGTTTGAATTATCCCTCCAAAATCGTAGCATGATCCAATGATAAAGCAACCCATCCTAGGATTGCGTAGTTCCTCGAACCAAACGCACCTTAAAAGTTGCTTAATTAGCCACTTAATTTAACAAAGTCAATTAATTAGTGACTTAATTAAATAATTAAAGTGACTAATCAAGGTGCTTAGTTGATGAATTTGCCTATGTATGGTTCCTCAGTAGAAAAACTTGGCGCGCTCCTGTACTACAACAAAATGTTCCATTGCCGACAAATCACATACCGCGCAGCACGAGGTAAATATATAGCAAGGACTTCCCGAACTACCAAAGCTCGGTAGGAAGTTACCGAGCTACCATAGATTGGAAGCATCTTAATTAGCTACTTAATTAAGCAAAGTCACTTAATTAAATGATTAAAGCGATTAATTTAAGTGACTAATCAAGGTGCTTAGTTGGTGAATTTGCCGATGTATGGTTCCTTGGTAGGAAAATTTGTTGTGCTCCTGTAGAATAGCATGTGACACAAATCACCTGTCACATCTTCTGCGGTCGAGAAGTGGGCTATTTTTGTAAATTTATTTAAAACAGGGCTAAATTTCCAAAAATAGTATTTTAAGAGGCTAGAAAAAAAAAACGGCTTTCAAGTTCACCACTATTTGATCGCCAAAAAAAAAAAAAAAATGGTTCACCACAAAGAATGATCGTGTACTAATTATGGGCCCCCAAAACATCCGCGAAATTCTTCATTCAAAATAACCGCAGAACTTTAATTTTTTACAACACAATAGTATAAAACATTAACGTTAGTGATGTATTGACCTCAACTACAGGGGGTGTATGTGTAGTTCTTGAATTCCGCTCAGTTCCTTATTTTCCCATGTATTAGATGCAGGCTCTCATCTCAAAAAGGAAAAAAAAAAAAGGTGCGGCTCTCTATATATCTGATTCTTATATTGAATTCTTGAAAAAAATACACAAACACAGTATATTAAATATAGAATAATTAAGTGCATTGGAAATAAGACCAAAGAATAGGAGAGATCCATGTTCAAAAGAGAGCCAAAGGGTGTCTCTTAGAGCATGTACAATGGGTTGACATCAGTTGCCTATAAAAAATAATACATAAAATTTTTGATGAGGTGGAAGAGAGATAAGGTGGAGAGAGAGAGTAGTCATCCTTTCGTGAATAAACGGTCTTATAGACGGCTTTAGACTGTTTGTACCATTGTATAGACAGCCTATTAGTTGTATGAGAGACCATTATAGACGACTATATAGATGATCTATTGTATAAGTTATCTTTAGTGCTGTCTGTAGATGATGTGCAGATACATTATAGACAACTGCCGTCTATACCACTGTACCACTGCACAATCACCCAAACAAAAAAACATCATTAAATATACCTCATACAATGGGTTATCTCTGACCATTGTCTCTCAATAATGAGATGCTAATTAAGTTCTTATATATGCTACTTGATCAAGTGTGCACACATCCGTGTTGCTTTTTTTTTATATAACGCACATGCTATTGCCCATACATATAATTGTTGGTCAAATATGGTAACAAATAATTACTTTTTAGATAACACACATATATTCATGCTAGAAATAAAAATTACAAATTTCATATTGCGCTGCCATATTAATTTGTTGCCAAAGCGCCACCATATTTTTCATATCAAGATAACACATATAAATTTACATCGCGCTTTGCCTATTTGTTACCGAAACGCTGACAGATATGCTCAACTAAATCATTCTTCAGTTCAACATGCGTAGATCGAGCCCGAATTGCAGAATTTTTCTGAAGTACCTCCGCGAAGCAGGGCTTTGTGTTGTTTCTCACTTCAGGTGGTAGAACGATTGATGCTCTTGGATTCTCGTTCAAATCCAAAGGAAGTGTGGCCATTTCCTTTTTGTTCTCAACTATCATATTATGTAGAATAACAAAAGTGAGTTATGTTGACAACATCTCCCCTTTTCCATAAGCGTGCTGGACGCGGAACGATATTCCATCGAGATTGTAACACACCAAAGGCACACTCTACATCCTTCCTTGCCCCTTCTTGACGGTGTGCAAATAACTTATCTTTCTCTGTTTGAGGACTCAGTACTGTCTTCATGAATGCTGCCCACTCCGGATATATTCCATCGGCAAGGTAGTACCCTATGTTATAATGCTTTCCATTCACAGTATATTGTGCCCGAGGAGCCTCCCCTCTCAAAGTTTCGATGAATAACGGTGACTTGTTTAAGACATTGATGTCATTATTGGACCCTACAGTTCCGAAGAAAGCATGCCATATTCTTACATCTTGTGATTCTACCGCCTCGAGGATCATGGTGGGGACACCCTTATCGCCACAAGTGAATTGGCCCCGCCATGCAACGGGACAATTCTCCCATCGCCAATGCATACAATTTATACTTCTGAGCATTCCAGGAAAACCATGATTTTCGTTAACTTGTAGGATATGTTCTGCCTCATCGCTTCTAGGAGGGCGCAAGTACTCATCACCGAACTTTTCAATAACTCCTTCAACAAACTTACCCAAGCACTCCAAACCCATGCTCGCACCGATCTTTAATACCTCATCAAGTTGGTCAGCCGGAGTGCCATACGCTAGCATACGAATGGCCGTTGTACATTTCTGTAGTGGTGAGAGCCCTTCCCTTCCTATGACATCTAATCTGTTAGAGAAATATGATGACCAATGGCCAAGTGTACTCACGATTCGTAGAAGAGCGGCTTTGTCATACGAAACCTCCTACGGAACATCTCATCCGTGCAGATAGGATTTTCGGAGAAATAGTTGGCAACTAGATCATTGTGGCCTGCTTCACAATTTCTTGGAATATACCTCCTACGGATGAATCGACGTCGACGGTGGCGAGGTTGTTCTTGTAACTTGGCCTTGAGCTTCTCTCCAATCCGTTCAAGATAGCCATCAAAAAACTCTTGCTCGGCGAGGAAATCATCCACTATGTACACATCACTTGGATCGAAGTCGTCGAGGATGGCGTCGTCGAGGTTCCCGCCGGAGCATTCTTCTTCGTCAGACATGGCGAGAGTGGTGAGATATATTGTGGTGGCTGCGATTTTTATAGGAGAGGATGTTGTTTGTGTTCTGATTAGTCCACACTAAACTAGGCGATTTTTGGTCTGAAAATTTACAGATTTGTATAGACGAGAGTGGTGAGGACAGTATGTTGTTTGTGTTCATAGTAGTCCACACTAAACTAGATACTAAATTCACACTACGTCCACTAAACGCTAGCATACTAAATTGACACTACATCCACTGTCTACACTAGATACTAAATTCATACTACATCGCCTAGTTTAGTGTACATCCACTAAACGCTAGCATACTAAATTGACACTACATCCACTGTCTACACTAGATACTAAATTCACACTACATATTTCACACTAGAGCAAAACAACAACACATGACCTTTGACAGCAATAAATCACACTAGAAATTATCTAAGACTAGCAGCAAGAAATTTTCTAAGTTGGCAGCAAGAAATTCTGTAAGAAATTAACTTTCAGACCAAAAGTACAAACATTTCAACAAGAGTCTAACATTTCATAAGTTTAGAAGCTACAACACAATTCATAAGCCATCAGGCACATTATGACAAGAGTCTAATACAAAATAGAGAGCGGATAGGTCAAGGTAATTCAGGAAAGAGCTTCAATATCCTCAAACACTTTAGTGCAGCTATATGTTCAGCTCTAATGTCGTCGGCCATCCCTGATGTGTCTTGTGTGAGCAAACATCTATAGGTTTCCAGCATCTTAGATTCTTTTTCATACAATTTTGCATCCTTCTGGTCCTTTGCTGCTAGAAGAGCAATCTTGGATGACTCAAACTTGTTCGCAGATAGCTTTTGCTGCATTTCAAGAACCTTCATACGATTGGAATTAGAATCAAATTGAATTTTGTCAAACCTGTCAAGGTCAACATCTATTGCTGACTCTTTGGATTTCCCTTTTGCATCATGTGCAGCCTTTTTAGCTGCTTTCTGTCCTATTGCACGAGGGAGTTCCATGTCTTCAAAAATATCTCGTTCCGCCTCTCCGTTGTCCACTGCCTTCCTTTTATTTGGTTTCTTGTTGTTGTAAGCAATCCATTTAGCTTGCTCTCTAACAATATACCACACATCCATTATCACAAAACGAGCCCCTTGGTTATCTTCCTTATACATCTTGTGTGCCTTGTCTATCCACATTTGATCTGAATACCTACAAGTATATATCCTTCGAACCTTCACCCAAGCATCATGAAATGCGTTAGTCCATCTATTAATCTTGTGCCACCTTTCCTTGACTTGTTTTTTGTTCCTCCATCTCCTTTTCTCCGTGGTCAGGTTGTATTCTTTAACAACGTCTGCCCAATATTTCTCTCCTTTCTTATCATTACCATGAATGGGGTCAATGGAATGTTTCAGCCAAACACTCATCTGTATATGTAACAAAAGAATTAAATAGGCAAGCTACAACATAAGTGGACTATATATCCAAAAATACGTACCACTCTAACATCCTCATCGTGTGTCCAAAGCATTCGCTTGTCGATCCTAGAATCTTCATGTCCATCGTCACTCTCGACTTGAACATATTTATTCTTTGTATTCGATGGTGAAGCCTGTTTGCCCTCCAACGGTTGTGGCTGATTCAAAGGTGCAAAGTGGGATGGCGTTCCAACAAAGTGTGCATTCTGAGGGAGGGATGGTTGACTGTGCAAATAGTTCATGACACCACTAGAGCTGAAAAAATAGGCATGGCCCGATTAAAATCAGCTTCCATAAAGAGTAGTGTTAGGATTTTATAAACACAAGAACAATAGGACACAATCCTTCCAACGCATTCAGTTTCAACCAGATGGATTGCATACTAGTTATTAGGAAAATAAGTATTCAGTTCTAGCGCATTCAGTTCCAACGCATCCTAGTTATTAGGAAAATAAGCATTTTAAGTTCATCTAGCAACCAGAAAAAGCATTAAAAACTAGCTCACAGAAAAGGTTCAATTTAACCACAAAGGATAAGCATTAAGATGCCTACTGACCATAAGTTAATTCTTTCTTGTCAATCACAATGGAATGCATAAAAGCAGTCATCAACATGAAAAACTCATCATGTACACAACAGAATTATTTCCGTAAACACAAGAACAACTGAATTGAAAAAGTTGTTTAGCTGCTCAGAAAAAGCACTATGCAGAGGTGCAAATCCAGTCAGCATTACAATTTGTTTCAACTTTCAAGCACGCATCAATGGACAATGGATAGAGAATCAGTTTCCCTATGAACCCAGTGCTCCATTCACTTAAAAACTACATAAACTGCCAAATGGATTTGACTAGTACCACCCTCAACCATTGTTCTTTACAAATCCTTCACAATTCATAGACTACATGTAACATCCTCATTTTCGCCTTTTGGAAAAATCTAATTTAAATTATTTAAATTCAAAAATTTGGAATTTCTTTGATGTTTAATTTAACCTGGCATCCTTTCCCTTCCAAAATCGGAATTCAATTCCCTTCCATTCGAAAAATCGAATTTCCAGATTCCCGTTAGTACCCGAAATTTCACCCGAGGCCGAAAATGCTCCAAAAACCATGGAACCTATTGCATTAGGTCCCAAATATTCTAAAAACATTTTGGGAATTTTCCCAAGATTTTTGGAGGCTCTCTGGTATTTTATCTCGTGCGGTTTTTGTTTAATGCCCGCTATTCGCTCCAGAATATTCAAATCTCCAAATTTCATCCAAATTTAGTAAAACCAATTTTATTGGGTTCCAAATATTCCAAAATGGTTCTAGGAATTTTTCCGGAATTTTTAGACCATTTTTGCTAATTTTTCTCTAGGGCGTCACTTTCGCGTAACTCTCGGCCAATCCCGAAGTGACACGTGGTGGCACTGGTCATCTTCCAGCTTGGGATCGTGCTGTTCTTCCAGAGAAGCTCTCCAAGCATTCCTTTAATAACCTCCTCCAATCAATCCTTAATATCTCCTTCCATAATGCTCCAAATCATGAACGGCCGGGTCCGTTGAATTCGTAGCGACGAAATCTTTCCATCCCTCACCATCATGAACTCTAAATCACGCCGGAAATGAATTAATTTGCCAAAAACCGAATTGGGCTTTAATGGCCATAACTCGGCCGTTTCAACCCCAAACGGCGCACCACCACCTCTCAAATCTCCATGGTGGAGTGTTCTTCCCGGTGGTATCATTCACTCCTTGCCTACCAAACTCGTTCGCTCGCAAGATCAAGAAAACCGGCACCGAGACATGTTTTTGTGTGTTCTTCGTGTTCATCACCATAACTTTCTCTCCGGTGAGCCAAATTCGATTCCGTTTGTTCCCTTGTGTGCGTATGGATGTCTAGAGCATAACCCCTCGATCAATTTTAGGATTCATCAAGAGTTGACGACGAATTTCGAGTTGGAATCGTTTCGGCCGACCCGTCGATTTTCGTCGATTTCTTCGTCTACGGTAATCCTCTTCAAAATCCGACACCACCATTGGATTCGCGTCATCGAGACCTTTCCGGGGCTTACCTTCTTCCATTCCACCACCCCCTCTATTGCATCTTCCCCTTGAACAAACCCTAGGCCAGTGAGCACTGTTCCCAGGCTAAATTTGCGATTTTTACTGTAGCTACAGTAACCTTTCTCATTTTCTTTGATTTTCCATCATTTTCCAACTTCGAACGCTTATATATTTTGCGTCCGAACTCCGATTCACTCCGTTCAAGTTCCTAAATTCATCTATATTCAAGATCTACCTGCCAGTATAATTTTTATATTTTTTGGATTTTATTTATTTTATTGTTATTTATTTGTTGTACCGTTTTGCGCGTAGCCGAGGATCCCGCCGAGTCCGCCGACCCCGCCGCCGAACTTCAAGGTTCCGAGACCTTCGCTGCGCACGAAGGCAAGTCCCTTGACGCATGTTGATCCTATGTTTGCAAATGTTTTAACATGTTTTATAAACTTGCATTGCTATGTTTATCATTGTATGTCAAATATCGATGAATAGTTAATCCAATTTGCGATTACCTCCTTTGTTGTTGACATCCATGTTTACATGTAACCCTAGGACTTTTGCTATGCTATGTTTACCTTATATGGTGACCTTTG
Organism: Rhipidocladum racemiflorum; assembly: GCA_036346355.1. Lineage (NCBI taxonomy): Eukaryota > Viridiplantae > Streptophyta > Magnoliopsida > Poales > Poaceae > Rhipidocladum > Rhipidocladum racemiflorum. The sequence continues at coordinate 27,810,736 of CM070586.1, forward strand.
TTGAATAGTACGATAGAATTGCTTAGGGCCAACATTGATGAAAATGACCCATGGGTGGGATTATACAAAAATGTTGATTTAAAGTGTGATTTGGAAAGAATTGTAAAGATTTTGGTACTGTTTTTTCAAAATAAAAAGAAAAGGAAAAAAAGATTTGGACTTGGGCGGATTGGAATGTCGGGTGGGTGCGGATTGAGCATTAGTTTACATTGTGCAAGTGTGACACCACGGAGTGTCGTAACCTTAATTAATGTGCATGATTTGGTCAAAATCGGTATGAGATGTGGAATTAAGGTTAAAACTATAGGTTATGGAGGTTAATAGCTTTTCCGGGCCGTTTTCGGGGTTTTGGGCCTTCCCGGGGGAGTTTTGGGCCTTGGTGGGCTTTGGTGGGATGGATTAGGTCTCCGTAACGGACTAGGATTGTGTTGAGGGCTGGTAAAAGGGGCTTCCCCCAGCCCCCTTGCGCCCCATGCAGCATTGGTGTGCCCCTCTCCCTCCCCCTCCTAAGCCCTAGCCGCCACCCCCTCTCCCTCTCCCTCTTGTGCGCCTCCACCTCCCCCTTTGCTCCATTGCTCCCCACCTCTCCACCACCTCTCCTCCACCCCCTTGCTGACCTAGGGTGGTCTCCACACCTCTGCACCTTGTGGATCCATCCGTTGGAGCGAGGAGCGAGGAGCGTGGAGCGAGGAGCGATCCGCGAGGAGATCTATTGGAGATTCGTTCGTTGGGCAAAGGTATGATCATGGGGATCCTTGGGTTTGATCTAGGTACTGTTCTTAGGGTGTTTATGAAGTTTTTAGATCAATTGGTGGTGCTGGGTTGGAGTTCTTTGGGTTAGATCTAGACGTTGCCACGTTTCTGTTTTCGGGCAGCATGAGCAGTCGACCTAGGGTTCCTGTTTTCACCAATTTACAGTTCGAATCTGACTGTACGGACTTTTAAGAAGTTGTAGATAATTTTATTATATTTCCGTGCATATAAAGAACGTTAAATTCCGCCCAGCCGTTTGAAAGTTATGACTGTTTTACCGAGCGTATTAAAATCTGTGACGCGATTGGAACAGATCTCGGTAATCTATAGATTAAACAACTTTAGAGGCCGAATCAGTCTTTCCTTATACCTAGAGAAAGTTGGGAAATTTCCTAAGCTACGCGAGGATATACTCGTTTAATTGATTCGGAGTCCCAGAACCCAAGTTATGCCTTTTGCAAGGCTGCTGTCCCGACGGGACAAAACCTCTGTATTTAGGTTTTGCGAGTAGTTGGCAATGTCGGGTTAGATGGGGGTTTGCGTACTGTTTTGAGGTTATGATTGTGAGTGTGTGATGCCTATGTGCAGGTGGTGTGACCCCGGGAGTGCCCTCTTCTTCCCGCCAATCCGTTGCACGTGGTTGAGGCAAGTGTGTTGTGATGGATAGCGAGTTGTAGGTTGCATGTTGAAATTAGATGGAATTGTCTACATGATATATGTCCACTTGCCATGTTTTAATGATTGCTATAATATTATGAGCATGTTTAAGATGTTATGATGCCATGTGTTAATATATGGGTTTTATATATTGTTGGCATGCTTGCATACATGACATGTTACATGGCCCGGGCGGTGAGAAAGTCATTAAGTAATCCGGGAAGGTCGGTGAGAAAGTTATGACTAATTCGGAGAGCCAATAGAGTAAGTCCTACATCGTGATTCCATCTACCGTGGGTTGTGGAAGCGAGGAGTAGGCACCCTCCATCTTCGGGATGGAAGGGGGGAGAGGGTGCACACCGACGGGTGTGTACTCAACCATACCGGTATGAGTTTCCAAGGAGACATGAGCATTGCATTACATCTCATACATATTGATGATGACAATGTTAAGTGTTTATGAATAAGATGATTTACATGAAGATAGATGCTATTGCCATATTGTTGTTCTTGTTGTCCATTGCAATATGCTTGCTGAGTTTCGAACTCACGCTTGTGTTTTCTTATTGTTTTAGGTACCATGAGAACGGCATGCGAGAAAGGGGAATAGACACACGCCCACACGTTGCTTCACCTTAATGTTTCCCCAAGTCAATTCTTTTAGTTTGATAATAAATTGCGTGTGATGGTCATTAAATTAAGGCTTAGCTTGGTTAATGAGAGTTTTATTGTTCGTTTGACACTTGGAACTTTAAGTGCTTAATGTTAGTCTTTTATTGTCGTTAAGACTCTATTTATTGCTGTTTTAGATGTTTCCCTTATTGCCATATAATGCTATATTGTTGTTGCTCCTTAAATTCATGATAAAACAAAGGAGGTGCTGCCGAAATCTCGGTTTTTAGCCTATGCGCCTTTGCTGGAATTTTATGTTAAATGTGGTATTTTGATGTTGTTTAGCTTATGTTTGGTAGCATTCAGGCATATTAAATGCCGGGGTGTTACAGTTGGTATCAGAGCGGGCTGTAGGTCCTTGGAATATGTATTTTTAGTGTCATACCTTAAGTTGCAACTAAAATATGATGTGGAATAACTTAGAAACATGGCTTAGGTTCTAACTAAAACTTTGTTGTAGGATAGCAACATTAAAACTTGCAAAAGTGGTATAACTAATCTAAAATTTGACACACTTGGTTGCACAAGAGGGATGGGGTTTTGGTTCATCATTGCATCGCGCTTGATTATGTGATAAAGAATATGTCTATGATGATGTTTGATCTATGTTCTTGGTTGTGTGATGTTGTGTTTATGTTTTTGTGTTTGGATGGTTGTTTGTCTGAAGCAGCCATGCCGAGGGGTAGAGGCCGTGGACGCCGTGGCCGTGGAGGCCAGGGGCGAGGCTCCCAGGGAGTTGAGGAGTCTGCTTTGAGGTAGCGTTCGCTCAATGCTCGTGGGCCAGCTCAGAGGAGCTTCCAACTGCACAATCGGGCGGGGTGCCCGCCGCCAATGATGATTTAGTTCAGGCTCTGCAGAGGGAGATTCAGAGCTGCGCCCGGCCATGCGGGCAGCCCTCGCTGTGGTGCCTCCCTCAAGCGGGCCCCGCTTGTTGCCCTCGCTGCCGGAGCCGAGGATGAGTCTCCGGGAGTGGATGTCCCTCCGTCTTGACACTTTTGACGGAGCGGGCACGCCGATCCATCCGCAGATTGGCTGCGGTACATGGAGAGGCGCTTGAGGTCCTAGAGTTGACCTCGGTCCGTAGGGCTCGCTTTGTGGCCTTTCACCGAAAGGCCAAGCCGATATCCGGTGGGAAGGGGTTACGCCGCTAGAGCCCCGATCTTGGTCCGATCACACTGGGAGGACTTTGTGGCTCGCTTCCGAGCCAAGTTCTACCCGGAGTCTTTTCTTGAGAGGATGGAGCATACTCTGACGACTCTTTCCCAGGGAAAGAGGTCGGTAGCAGAGTATGAGGTGGAGTTCAACAGCGTGGTGCGCTTCGTGCCGGCCGTGGCAGCCGACGACAGGGAGAAGGCGAGGAGGTTACGTAGGGGCCTCAACCAGGAGTTCAGAGTTGTCATGGGGGCGACTGTCCCTCGTGACTTCTGCTCCGTGGTGGAGCAGGCGAAGGGCATGGAGCTCGAGTTGGAGCTCTCCCGGGATAAGCAAAACCCGGGTGGTTCAGGGGTTCCTGCGGCCCCAGGCGGTAGGGATGTAAGTGGGATGTGATATGGATTGATTGTATATTGTCCACATTGACCACAAATAATTATGCGGGATATTGCGGCAACCCGCGAAAGGTTTATGCGGGCAATGCGGCGCCCACAAAACCCACAAAAAGAAAAGATGATATAGAAATCTATTAAGTTTCGATGTTTAGAAGAAAAAAAAATGTTTAGCATGCAAGTTAATTGGAGTTCCGATTCACAAAAATCAAGGATACAGACCATGATCGCTGTACAAGATGAAGGTAATAGAAAATAAATGATGTCCTTGACCTTTTCTTCATTCTTGTTTTCATAAAAAATTACCTCTCATATTGATTATAAATACACCTCAGCAGTCATCACCATCATCCATATCCTCTGTTAGCGTGTTCTTTTGATGAGAAGAGCCTGAAACATTGAAAAGTCAGAAATCGACATATAATTATCATCAAGTAAACTAAAAAGTTAGAAGCAATTAAAAAAGAGATTACTAGTTGATTTATGTCAATCTTAAAAACAAATCAAAGCCTTTCCCTGTGTCGAATGCAATGTCAGAGCGGGATGAGAGGAAGACAGGGAGGGAATAGGTAAAGGAGAGGCAGCACCTCCGGCATCATCGAGAGGAGAGGCGGGCGGCAGCGGGCGTGGGCGAGACGGGTGGCAGCAGCATGTGGCCGACGTGTGAGGATTCTTTTGCTCTTCGTGTGACCGGCGACCCGACGTGCGGGAGGCGGGCGACACCCTCTTGCGGCCGTCGTAGACTCGGTTGAGGAGGAACAATGCGGGCGTGATACGGACATTATGCGGGCTACGTGTGACGACCGCAAAACCCGCAAACGCCACCAAAGTGGGTTGTGGGCGTCCGCTTTAGGTTTTATGCGGGCTAAATTAAGTGGGTTGGCGGACATCCCGCATCCACTTTCATCCCTACCAGGCGGGGGCCAGAAGAGGACCTTTGGTGGAGGAGGTGGGTCTTCTCAGCGACCCACCTTCAAGAAGTTCAAGGGGGGACAGGGCTCCTCCTCAGGGGCTAAGATGGGGCCGCCTGGCTGCCTTCTTCGCGAGCGGCTGTTGCCCTGTGCCGGGCAGGCATGAAGTGTTTCAAGTGCGGTGGTGAGCACCGTGCTTGAGTGTGGTTGGACCAAGTTGCAACCACTGCGGGCAAGCCCGCCACATGGGGCGAGTCTGCCGGATGAATCCCGATAGCATCATCAAGTGGGAGACGGTGCCTTCTCCTCCCACTCCAGGCGTCTTCCAGAGGATCGGTGCACATGATGGCTGCTCTGTTTCTCGGCCGCCCTTTGCGTGGCGCCACCCGGCGTCTTGGTGCCCGCAGCCGTCTGCTCCTCCTAAGTTGCCTCCTCCGCCCCAGCCTTGATGGGGCATCACCTGAGTCGGGGCTCCTTCGTCGGCGCCACCAGAGTGTACGCTTTGCCGTCCGCCGAGTCACCGGGCATCCAGAGGTGGTTTCGTGTACTGCTCGTGGATTCCGTTGATGCCTTTGTTCTGTTTGATTCCTGAGCATCCTATTCTTTTGTGTCGCTTCGGAGTTTGCTAGTAGAGCTAAGTTGGGAGTTCAGTGGATTTCTCGAGTCCGTGTTAGTCGATTCTCCTGGGGTTTGATTGCTAGCTCTTTGGTTTGCCGGGTTGCACCATTGCCATTGATGATGAGGTTTTCTTTGCCAATCTTATGGTGATCCAGTTGGCTCCTTTTGATGTCATTTTGGGCATGGATCGCTGCATCGCATTACCATGCCAAGATCTGTTGTTTCGGAAAACGGTTGCCTTGCAGGCCGTCAGTGGGTAGAGTTGACCTTTCAGGGTGGTATACCTTCGGCTCCGTCTTTGCTTTGACTAGTCTGCTTTTCTGTCGCCGTTTGAGGCATTTGGGTTTCCTCATGGCTTTGTCGGAAAAGCCATCTTCTTCGATTTCCTATTGAGGAGATTCCTGTAGTGAAGGAGTTCGTTGATGTGTTCCCTGACGAGTTGCCTGGTCTACCTCCTGTGAGGAATGTGGAGTTTCGTATTGATCTTGTTCCTGGCACTCGACCTATTTCTATCTCTCCATACTGCTTGGCTCGTCCTTTTCAAGACGAGTTGAAGAAGCAGTTGGAGGATCTGTTGGCCGAGGGCTTTATTCGGCGTAGCGTTTCGCCATGGGGAGCACCCGTCCTCTTCGTCTCGAAGAAGGATGGAAGTTGGCGTATGTGCATTGATTATCGTGCTCTTAATCAAGTGACAGTCAAGAACAAGTATCCTTTGCCTCGCATCGAGGATCTGTTTGACCAACTGAAGGGAGCAAAGGTGTTCTCCAAGGTTGATCTTCGATCGGGTACAATCGGATCCGTGTGAGGGAGCAGGACATTGAGAAGACTACTTTCTCCACTAGGTATGGGCATTATGAATTTAAAGTTATGTCTTTTGGACTAACTAATGCTCCTATTTGTCTTTATGGAGGCGATGAACAGTATGCTACACAAGTATCTTGATGAGTTTGTGGTAGTGTTCATCGATGACATTTTGGTTTACTCTAAATCGTAAGAGGAGCATGAGCGACATCTCGAGGCTTGTCTTTGTGCACCTTGAGGGAAAATCAGTTCTTTGCTAAGCTGAAAAAGTGCGAGTTCTGGATTTGAAGTGGGTTTTCTTGGCCACATTATCAATCCAGAGGGCATATCTGTAGATCCTAGCAAAGTCTCAGCGGTTTTGGATTGGAAGAGGCCTTCCAATGTCAAAGAGGTGCGTAGTTTCCTTGGGTTGGCTGGCTACTATCGGCGTTTCGTGCAGGATTTCTCTATCATTGCCAAGCCACTTTCGGTGACTTCGAAGGGGATGAAATTCCAGTGGATCGCAGAGTGTGAGCACGCTTTACGCACCTTGAAGGAGAAGTTAGTGATCGCTCCTCGTTCTTACCCTTCCCGAGCCAGGAAGCGCTTCACGGTGTATTCCCGATGCTTCTCGGTTGGGACTTGGGTGTGTGCTCATGCAAGAGGGCAAGGTGATTGCTTATGCATCGAGGCGCTTGAAAAAGCACGAGCGAGAACTATCCCACGCATGATCTTGAGCTAGCCGTCGTGGTGTTTGCATTGAAGATATGGAGGCATTACTCAGACGACGAGTCTTGTGACATTTTCACTGATCACAAGAGCCTCAAGTACATCTTTACCCAGAAAGATTTGAACTTGAGGCGGAGGAGGTGGCTAGAATTGATAAAGGATTATGACCTTACTATCCAAAGTATCATCCGGGAAGGCAAATGTGGTGGCCGACGCTCTCAGTCGCAAGACAATGCCCCCTATTGTTGATTGTCTTGTTGCTGATTTTGAGCGTTTGGGGGTCTCCTACTGCTTTGCGGGGACCGTGCAAGCTGAAACTCGATTGATTCTTGAGTCAGCAATTCCCGAGCGTGTACGGGAGGCACAAAGAAGATGACCGTTTGCTCCAAAGAAAGTAGGAAACGCTTGAGGATGGCAAGTCCGAGACTTTACCGTTGATGATGCGGGAGCTTTGAGATTTCAGGGCCGTTTGTGCGTACCTCAGAAATCTCAAGTGAAAGAAGACATTCTGAAAGAGGCTCATCGCACCCCGTACACGGTCCATCCTGGGGAGACCAAGATGTACAGGGACTTGAAGAAGAATTTCTGGTGGAAAAGGATGAGAGTGGATATTGCCAAGTATGTGGCGTCTTGTGGGATCTGTCGAGAAGATCAAAGCTGAGCATAAGCGTCCCGCCGTCTGTTGCGGCCATTGGAGATTCCTGTGTGGCCATGGTATGACATCTCCATGGATTTCGTGGTCGGTCTACCTCGTTCTCCACGAGGAAGGATTCGGTTTGGGTTGTGGTGGACCGTCTCAAAGCAAGTCTCACAAGATTTCATTCCTATCCGCATGACCAATTCTGCGGCGAAGTTGGCTCCCATCTATGTGCGGGAGATTGTGAGACTGCATGGTGTACCTAAGACCATTATTTCTGATCGGGATGCGAAGTTCGTCTCCAAGTTCTGGGAGAGTTTGCAGAGTGCTTTGGGTACGCAGCTTCGCCTTAGTACCGCTTTTCACCCTCAGACGGATGGGCAGTCTGAGCGTACCATCCAGACTTTGGAAGACATGCTCAGGGCCTGTGTGATGGCTTGGAAAGGTAGCTGGGAGGATCATTTGCCTCTTGCGGAGTTTGCTTACAATAACGGCTATCATTCCAGCATCCGGGCTGCTCCTTATGAGGTACTATATGGCCGGAAGTGCAGATCGCCACTTTGTTGGGATGCAGTGGGCGAGAGAGCAGTTCTTGGACCGGATTGGGTTCAGCAGACTGTTGATCGCGTGGTGGAGGTGCAGCGAGAACCTTCTCGCAGTCAGCAGAGCGCATGTAAGAGCTATGCTGATGTGAGGCGGCGAGACTTGGAGTTTGAGGTGGGTGATAGCGTACTCTTGCGAGTATCTCCCACCAAGGGTGTGGTGCGTTTTGGCACCAAAGGAAAGCTCAGTCCAAGGTATGTTGGGCCTTTTCCTATCATCGCCCGAGTTGGTAGGTTGGCCTATCGTCTGGAGCTACCGGAATCTATGCAAGGTGTGCATAATGTGTTCCATGTCTCGATGTTGAGGAAATACTTGCATGATCCGGAGTTGGTGGTTCCGTTGGAACCATTAGTGCTTGAGCAGGACCTCACCTTCGAGTCCCGTCCTGTGGAAATTCTGGGGACTTCGGAGCGAGTGATGAAGAACCGGACGCTCAAGTTCGTTAAAGTTTTGTGGTCACATCAGACCGAGAGAGAAGCAACTTGGGAGCTGGAATCTCGCATGTGTGAGAAGTATCCCGAGCTTTTCGCCTCAGGTATGTGATGTGAAAACCAAGCTATCTTCGGTTTTGCTGGGTTGCGCGTTGGTACGTTTTAGATTCGAGGTCGAATCCTGTTGAAGGGGGGAAGAATGTGACACCACGGAGTGTCGTAACCTTAATTAATGTGCATGATTTGGTCAAAATCGGTATGAGATGTGGAATTAAGGTTGAAACTATAGGTTATGGAGGTTAATAGCTTTTCCGGCCGTTTTGGGTTTTGGGCCTTCCTGGGAGTTTTGGGCCTTGGTGGGCTTTGGTGGGATGGATTAGGTCTCCGTAACGGACTAGGATTGTGTTGAGGGCTGGTCAAAGGGGCTTCCCCAGCCCCTTGCGCCCCATGCAGCATTGGTGCGCCCCTCTCCCTCCCCCTCCTAAGCCCTAGCCGCCAACCCCCTCTCCCTCTCCCTCTTGTGCGCCTCCACCTCCCCCTTTGCCCCATTGCTCCCCACCTCTCCACCACCTCTCCTCCACCCCCTTGCTGCCCTAGGGTGGTCTCCACACCTCTGCACCTTGTGGATCCATCCGTTGGAGCGAGGAGCGAGGAGCGAGGAGCGTGGAGCGAGGAGCGAGGAGCGTGGAGCGAGGAGCGATCCGCGAGGAGATCTATTGGAGATTCGTTCGTTGGGCAAAGGTATGATCATGGGGATCCTTGGGTTTGATCTAGGTACTGTTCTTAGGGTGTTTATGAAGTTTTTAGATCAATTGGTGGTGCTGGGTTGGAGTTCTTTGGGTTAGATCTAGACGTTGCCACGTTTCTGTTTTCGGGCAGCATGAGCAGTCGACCTAGGGTTCCTGTTTTCGCCAATTTAGAGTTCGAATCTGACTGTACGGACTTTTAATAAGTTGTAGATAATTTTATTATCTTTCCGTGCATATAAAGAACGTTAAATTCCGCCCAGCTGTTTGAAAGTTATGACTGTTTTACCGAGCGTATTAAAATCTGTGACGCGATTGGAACAGATCTCGGTAATCTGTAGATTAAACAACTTTAGAGGCCGAATCAGTCTTTCCTTATACCTAGACAAAGTTGGGAAATTTCCTAAGCTACGCGAGGATGTACTCGTTTAATTGATTCGGAGTCCCAGAGCCCAAGTTATGCCTTTTGCAAGGCTGCTGTCCCGACGGGACAAAACCTCTGTATTTAGGTTTTGCGAGTAGTTGGCAATGTCGGGTTAGATGGGGGTTTGCGTACTGTTTTGAGGTTATGATTGTGAGTGTGTGATGCCTATGTGCAGGTGGTGTGACCCCGGGAGTGCCCTCTTCTTCCCGCCAATCCGTTGCACGTGGTTGAGGCAAGTGTGTTGTGATGGATAGCGAGTTGTAGGTTGCATGTTGAAATTAGATGGAATTGTCTACATGATATATGTCCACTTGCCATGTTTTAATGATTGCTATAATATTATGAGCATGTTTAAGATGTTATGATGCCATGTGTTAATATATGGGTTTTATATATTGTTGGCATGCTTGCATACATGACATGTTACATGGCCCGGGCGGTGAGAAAGTCATTAACTAATCCGGGAAGGTCGGTGAGAAAGTTATGACTAATCCGGAGAGCCAATAGAGTAAGTCCTACATCGTGATTCCATCTACCGTGGGTTGTGGAAGCGAGGAGTAGGCACCCTCCATCGTCGGGATGGAAGGGGGGAGAGGGTGCACACCGACGGGTGTGTACTCAACCATACTGGTATGAGTTTCCAAGGAGACATGAGCATTGCATTACATCTCATACATATTGATGATGACAATGTTAAGTGTTTATGAATAAGATGATTTACATGAAGGGAGATGCTATTGCCATATTGTTGTTCTTGTTGTCCATTGCAATATGCTTGCTGAGTTTCGAACTCACGCTTGTGTTTTCTTATTGTTTTAGGTACCATGAGAACGGCATGCGGGAAAGGGGAATAGACACACGCCTACACGTTGCTTCACCTTAATGTTTCCCCAAGTCAATTCTTTTAGTTTGATAATAAATTGCGTGTGATGGTCATTAAATTAAGGCTTAGCTTGGTTAATGAGAGTTTTATTGTTCGTTTGACACTTGGAACTTTAAGTGCTTAATGTTAGTCTTTTATTGTCGTTAAGACTCTATTTATTGCTGTTTTAGATGTTTCCCTTATTGCCATATAATGCTATATTGTTGTTGCTCCTTAAATTCATGATAAAACAAAGGAGGTGCTGCCGAAATCTCGGTTTTTAGCCTATGCGCCTTTGCTGGAATTTTATGTTAAATGTGGTATTTTGATGTTGTTTAGCTTATGTTTGGTAGCATTCAGGCATATTAAATGCCGCGGTGTTACAGCAAGTGCCGCCCCAAGTCAATTAAGGACTGACGCTTATGACTGTCCATTCTAAGCATAACCGTACTACCACATGTCTAACATGGTACGACCTGGCTAAATAATTTGTAGAAACCTAACTTAGACTCGCCAGTTGGTGGAATGTGGGTGCCAGATTGAGGCAAGTTGTACTCCCTACACAGCGCAAGAGGGGGCTTCTATACTGGGTAGATAGAACCCTAACAGCGGTGAAACCTCAGCGGGTGAGTCGGGTTAGGCATATACATTGTAAAGGCATTGTCATGATATCCCTGCCGGCACACCTAAGGAAGTGTGTTAATTGTACATAGCACTAAGGGAATATCATGTCTTGTGGGTAAAGCTGTCACCTCTACAGAGTTAAAACTACTTAAGTAGTCGTGCCTACAGTCAAGGGCAAAGCAAAGAATGCTTTCATATTGGTAGACTTTGGTTTTGGTTTTGAAAATAAATAAGGTTTTGTTTTGGAGTTCAGGAGTGGTTAGAACTCTCGGATGTTTAATTGGCAGATCGAGCCAACCAGGTAGATGGAACCTATTTTGATCATGACGGATAGAGTCATGAATTGGATTACCTTAATCTTTTAAAATGTGGCGGATAGAGCCTTTATACTGGTGATGGTGGATAGAACCTTCACTAGACTATTAAATAATTCAATTGCTAAAATAATTGTTGAAAATGTGCTTTGTGAAAATTATTATTATGTATGGTTTGATGAAACTTAGCCTTATGCAAAAAGAACCATAATAAGCCTTCCTTGGAAAGCCCTACATATGCATATTTTCCTAGACTTGCTGAGTACTTTTGTACTCACATGCTACACAATTGTTGTCATCAGAAAACTACCAGGATGCAGCCGATGACGGTGAGTTCTATGATGACGAGTTCTTTGAAGATCGCCAAGACAACTAAGAATGTGTTCCTAGTCATCGCCTGTGGATTTTTATGGGTTTTATCTCTTGTTGCTTTTATTTCCGCTGTCGTGAACTCTGGTCATGTGATCGAGTGATGTAATAATAGCCATGTGGCTGATGCTTATTGTTTATTATTTTATTTCATTCTGTTCGGTAATGATTCTTCACTGTTTGACTGTGTGTACTAGCAACTGATCTGGGACTAGTACAGAAATACACAGGAGGTTTCGGATAGCCGATCCAGGGTCTCACACTACAGTAGCAACAGATTTGCTTGAAACAACAGGACACAATCCTTCCAACGTATTCAGTTTCAACTAGATGGATTGCATACTAGTTATTAGGAAAATAAGCATTTAGTTCCAACGCATCCTAGTTATTAGGAAAATAAGCATTTTAAGTTCATCTAGCAACCAGAAAAAGCATTAAAAACTAGCTCACAGAAAAGGTTCAATTTAACCACAAAGCATAAGCATTAAGATGCCTACTAACCATAAGTTAATTCTTTCTTGTCAATCACAATGGAATGCATAAAAGCAGTCATCAACATGAAAAACTCATCATGTACACAACACAGAACTTCCATAAAACTACTTAGCATGCTCTTCTCTCGCATCAGTCTAACAACACAAAAGGTAGGCAATGTCAGGAGTCAAATTTATTTTGCAATAACCAATACTCAATGTAGTAGTAATTAAGTAGGGATTAGGAGTGTACTAGTGCAATTATTTGCTACCATATTGGGGCCAACATACTAGTACGTCTACTAGCTAGTAGATTGGGGCCAAAAAGATTCAGTTAATGCAAAGATAATCAGTAGAACACGCGCATGAACTAAGCCTAACCTGGGAAGACAAATTACCTCTGTTGCATGACATCTGTCATGCTCGTCAGAGTAGATGGTGAGGTTGGGCTATCCCTAACACCGTTGCCGGCATCCCACCTAGCCGACGGAGAAGGGATGAAGCTGGAGGAGGATCCAGGTGTGACGCCGACTGATGTGGTGGAGTTGGCGGGTGTGGAGGCAAAGGCGGCCATGGCAGATGCAAAGGCGGCGGCGGCAGAGCTAGAAGTGTATGGATGGGCGAAGGTGGCGGAGGAGCCAATCCCAGTGGCAGAATGAAGCACGGCACCGACGGGTTTACGAGGGGCTGCAGGGGGTTCCTCCTATTGCCGAGCCATGGTGATCTAGGGTTTCTGCGAGGAGACGCGGGAGGGGAGAGGAGAGGAGTCGTACTCGGATGGCCTTCGCTCCTTCCTGGCTCCAATTTCACGCGAAATCGCTCTTGCTGCATCAGATTGGGATCGGTTTAGGGTTGGAGATGGGAGAAGGGGGAGGCACACGTACAACACCGACACAGCGGTCTCTGTGGCTTTGAAATCGGAGCCCAAAGGTGTTGGTTCGTGAAGAGTCGTCTCGCCTGTTTTTCACCCAAACCATTTGCCACATCGCACGATTTCTGCCAACTCAGCTCTAAAAGACGGGATAATTAAGGGCGTTGTACATGCCCTAAGTGACAAGGGATTAACTCGAAAGTACTAGCGTCTCGTAGTAAAAGAGGTAGACACATGGAAAGAAAGTCAAACACAATGACCCATCTGACAAGTTTGACAAATAGAAGCTTCTAACTAGGTATAATTTATTTTATTGGACCTAGTAGACATGACATCGTCGGTTTGCTAGAAGCTTCTAACTAGGTATAATTTATTTTATTGGACCTATGTAGACATGACATCGTCGGTTTGCTAGAAGCTTCTAACTAGGTATAATTTATTTTACTGGACCTATGTAGACATGACATCGTCGGTTTGCTAGAAGCTTCTAACTAGGTATAATTTATTTTATTGGACCTATGTAGACATGACATCATCGGTTTGCTAGGTGACCGAGATGATGGTGCTGAAGGACATCCAAAAAGGAGGCGGTGGTGTGAAAGGCTTGGGCATTTGGATGGAGTGGATAGAGTGGGCCAGAATCTCTGTTTTGGTGGTGTAACACCCCAAAATTTTGCTTTTCTTAAATTTATGTGTGATTTGTCACTTTGGTGAATTTTTGGAATTTTCTGGAATTTATTTGGATTTATTTGGAATTTATTTGAATTTATTCCATTTTGAAATAATTAAAGAATTAAACTTTGCAAATAAAATTTTGTTGGAAATATTTTATTTGAGTCCAAAATGATCCAAAATATTTTCCAGAATTTTTCCGAATTTTTCTCGAGTCTTTTGCTATTTTTAATGAATTAAATGAATTATCGAATTATTTTAATTATTAAATCGCTGGAAATTCGAGTTGGCCCAAGTACTAGTCATCCGACCGAGTCGGAACCCGAGGCGGACTCGAGTCCGACCCGAGCCAGTTGACTCAACCAAACCCGTTCTTAACCCCAATCGATCCCGACCGTTGGATCGGGATCCAACGGTCCGGATTGGGCCGTGCAGTTCGAGCCCGAGTCGGTCGGACCGTTCAGCGTGAGCAATCGCAGCCGCTCATCGCGACACGTGGGCGGTTCCAGCCATCGCCTCCGCTCCGACTCGAGCCGGAAGCTCCGCCGTGACCGAAGCGGGACACGGCTAGGTTCCGATTTGCGCCGCGTCGAGGCCGTATTTAAGGCCGGACCGCCCCCGAGGTTGCCCTCTCCCATGCGCCCCGTTTGCCCTAGCTAATAGAGCTCAAGCCGCCGCCAAGCCGTGCCGATTGCTCGCCGAAGTTGGACGGAGCCGCTACGGTTTCCTCGTCTTCTCCGGCACCGATAGCCCTTGTTCGCCGTGTTGAAGCCCAGGTTCGGAACCCCCAAGACAAGGCGCACCTGCGGGACATCTCGATCACGCCGGAGAACGCCCGTAACGCCGCGCCCGTGGTCATCTTCCCTGGCGCCGGCAACCCAGCCCTGCCGTGACTCCATCTCCGTCCACGAGCTCCGTGCACCGTTGGATCTTCATCGGACGATCACGGTGAGTCCACGTTTCCCCGAAACTTTAGAAAACCAGATCGGATCTAGACCGTTGGATCAAGATCCAATGGCCCACGATCGCCACGTGCTGGAAACTGCGTTAACTTAGGGTAGATCTAGACCGTTGGATCTAGATCCAACGGCCGTGATCATGCCACGTAGCCGTCGCCGCGCCGTGCGTTGAGTCACTGACAGGTCGGGCCCGCGTGCCAGCGGCCGAGCCTGGGCGTGACTGCGCGTCACTGACATGCGGGGCCCGCATGTCAGTGTCTCGCCCGAGAGCCGCACCGTGCACGTGACCCACTGACGGGTGGGACCCGCGTGTCGGCCGACGAGCCGTGGACCGGGTCCACAGTGACCCGAGCCGAGCATGGACCGAGTCCATGGATCGCCGACGCCAAGCAGGCCAATCGAAGCTGCCACGTGTCCAGCCGACGCAATAATTAATTTCCTAAAAGAAAATGATTTATTAATTCGAAATAATGATTTCAGATTTTGATTCAAACTTCAAACGCTTATAAGTTTTGCGTTTCAACTCCGATTTGAGTGATTCAAATTTCTAAATTTGTATAAAATTGAGATCTACCTAAATATGAATTTTATTTAATTTTTGGACTAAAGTTTTTCTCTGTAAAATTATTTAATTGATTATTTAAACTTTAAATAATCATAACTTTTGCGTTTTAACTCCAAATTTGACGATTCCAATTTCTAAAAATTCATAAAATTATGTTCTCTCTATTTATGGATTTTATTTGGATGTTTGGACATTTTTTGCCTATTGTTTATTCGTGAATTGGCTAATTGCACGCTTTACGAGTAGACGTTGAAGTGCCGGAGGGATTCGAAGGAGAAGTATTGACTCAGGATCCAACTCAAGACCAAGAACAAGTACTTTTTGAAGGCAAGTTATGCTTTGACCATGTTGATCCCATTTTGAAATCTATTTTGGTTCAAATTATTGCATGCTAGTTCAATTAGAAAATACTTTATTTAAATATGGGGGATTAGATAAATACCAATTTGCTGTATGACACCTTGATTATTTAAATATGTGCCATGACCCTTGTCACCCTAGTTGTGGTTTACTAGTTGGACATTACTAAAATTGCCAACATGGGTTTAAATCGTTGTAGTATACTGCTTAGACCTGCTACGTGCTCATGACATGATTTTGGACAATCAAATGTTAATATTGACTTAATGATATATTGAACCTGTTTTGGAAAGGTATCATGTGATGTTGATGTCACGTGGTGCATGGTAATCAACTGGGGTTTGATAAATAGTTTTCGACCGGGGCATGTGGCAAGAATGATCAGGTGGGCCAGTTGTGGCATTGGGGATGTTGATTTGGTTCTTCGGGTAGTCTTGCCCTGGTCACCCTAAGGACTTAACCTTGCAAGCCTTTGAACTGGGTCTAACGTGCAACCACATGTCTGTAATGGGATGGACCTAGTTGATTAAGTTGCTAATAACGTACCTGTGGGACCTCAGGAGGTCAACTACACCCTTTGTGTAAGTTGTACGGGGGAGCGTACCGGGGCTGAGGCTAGGTACCCATCTAACGGTTGATTGGCCTAAACTTCGCCTTAGCTAAGGAAAGGGTTGGTGCGCAATAACCGGGGAGGACCACTTGTATTGTTAGAAGTTTCCGAAAGACTTTGTTACGGGAACTCGCCTTTGTGGTGTTTGACTGTATCTTGTGGGTAAAGTGCATAACCTCTGCAGAGTGTAGAATCTATTCGAATAGCCGTGTCCGCGGTATTAGACATCGCTCGGGAATTACAGTCAAGGGTTAGATTTTCTCAAAAATAACTTGGATTTGAAAGGTTGGGTTGGATTAATAATGATGTTGATGGAAATGTGGATTAGGATGGGAAAGATGTTTATTAGACTCCTTGAAAAAGTTATCTATGCTTTACTTGTTTCTACTGCTTTCGAATCTACTTATGATACTTGTTAAATCTTTGTTTCGCAAAAATACCTTGAGCCACTCCTTTGTATTAAGCCATGCATGTAGTATATTAGCTGCATTCTGTGCATGACTTGCTGAGTACCAAGTACTCACCCTTGCCACAATACAACACCAGTTGAAGAGGAGACTACACCAGCTTTGGAGGAGGAGCTCCAAGAGGATCCGTCTACATAGGAAGCGAGCCCAGTCAGTTGCCTGTGGTATACTGGATGGCGCCACGAAGTTATTTTATTTTCCGCTGCTATTATTTCTCTCTTAATAAGTTTTGCCCTGCGAGGCGTACATTTGTAACTTGACCATAAGGTCGAGTAACCAGTTTGACTATTTAATTAAAGTACTTTATTAGTATCGAGTGTTATGATTGTGATATTTACCGATGTTAAGACTGTGTGCACTAGCGCGTTCCTGGACTAGTGCTGAATACACAGAGGGTCCGGATTTGCAAATTCGGGGTCCCGACAGAGGTGGTATCAGAGCCATACTGACTGTAGGCTCAACCCTAGCTAGAATGGTCGTAGAAAGGATAAAACCTATTTTCTAAAGCTAAAAGTTGGCCAAGATAAGAATTGATATCTCGACTTATCCCCTTCTCTCTTTTCTTGTCTCTTGCTGAATTTTTCCTTACCTTGTCACAATTTAAAAATTTCGAGTTCTTACGTGAGCACTCTTGTGACAGATGGAGGGAGAGTTCAACTACGTCGATCTGGGGGTTGGTCACGCCGCAGAACTTTGGCATATGCTACAGACTCTCGGAGATTTTGAGAAGCCGCAATACCAAGTGGAAGTGATCAGACAAGCAGGATTGATCAAGGCTTGTGACATGAAGATTGAGGTACCTGCTAGGAAGAAGGGCCCAGGCAATCGCCCGATACACTGCACTGCCAGGAGGTCTACAATGCAGATGGGTATCCAAGAAGTATCACGACGAGCAATGCGGCACATTACCCGTATCTACGCCAGAGAGTTGGAGAGCACGGTGTTCTGTTATCACCCGCGCAGCAATAACCTTCTTGACCCGAAGGCGATTCAGGTTGGGAATGCCATGGTTACACAGTTGGCACGACTTGTTGTCGCCCAGGAAGATGTACTCGATGATACAAGCAAGGAGCTACAGAAGGCCCGCAAGGAGATCACAACAGAGAAGAACAGATGGCGGGAAGCTCAAGAGTATGTGTCACACCTTTTGCGAAGGATTGACGAGTTGGAGATGGCTTTGTACGGACTGCAACTGAGCCAAGATTGAGCTACACGAGCCAGATCCGGAGGAGTCAGATCTCGATGAGGACACTGCTTCTTCGACTACCACAGATGACACAGTTGCTGGACATGGCAATCGTTTCGCGCCTATGCCGCAGCATCCGTACCCAGGCCGTGGAGGTTTTCTCGATGAGTGAGCATAGGTTCTATAGTGAGACTCCTTCACCGAGTCGCGTCATAGAATAAAGAGTCACCCTTTAGGCGTTAGACTCCAGTGTTAGTTCGATTTGGATTTTCATTGTTTGCTGAGTGTGCAGTATGTGTTGCAGGCCTTTAGGCATTGTAAGCAACCATACCAAGTTATTGATATCATTAATAAAGTTGGACCTTAAAGCTACACCTTTCGCCCCGCATAAGTTCTATATTACTTGTCTATTCTTGTTTCCCTCTCGTCTCTAAAACCTAGAGCAAATCGACAGATGGTGAATACCCGTGGAAACTTTGGAAGCAATGGAAGTGGTCCTCGCCAACAGAAAACCCCAATGATGGAGCACCAGCACCGCCACTGGATATGCAGAATTTTGGAGCATTTCTTGCTGCTCAGACTCAGTTGATGCATGCTATGATGCAACAAATGCAACACGCCATCGCCAAAGCCATCGCTAATCAAGTTAATCAGGGACAACGCCAGAATACAAGACTGTCAGAGTTCATGAGGACTCACCCACCCACTTTCTCTGGGAATGCCAATCCATTGGAGGCCGATGATTGGTTAAGGTCAATTGAGAGGAAGCTACACATAGCTCAATGCATAGGAAATGAGAAGGTGCTCTACGCTTCTCATCAGTTGGAAGGAACATTTCATGAATGGTGGGAGAACTGCCACGCAAGTGAACCCTCGTGACATCACTTGGGAAGAGTTCACAATGCATTCCGTCAAGATCACGTGCTGAAGGAATCATGGATCTCAAGAAGGAGGAGTTCAGAGCATCGAAGCAAGGTAATCAGCCGGTGGCCGACTACTCGAACAAGTTCACACACCGGCACGCTACGCACTGAGGATGTAGCGATGATAAAGCCGCATACCGTTTTATGAAGGGACTTAACTCAGGACTACAAGTAGGACTGATCACCCACACCTTTCCAGATTTCCAAGAGTTGGTGAATAAGGCGCTTATTCTTGAGGACAAGCGCAAGGAACTGGATGAGAACAGGACGCGCAGGATGCAACAAAGAGGATCACGGCAGGAACGCAACAAATGGCCTCGAGAGTTGCACCAAATCAATTTTTCAGATTCCAGCCACAAATGCAACAAGGACACCGTCACCAGCACCAAGACCCGTCAATCAAAACTACTGCACCCCACTTCGCTTAGAAACGCCGCTTCCAGCAATCGGAAGGAACAGTGAGACGCTGCTACAACTGCAACGAGCCAGGACACTTTGCCAACAGTTGTCCAAAGAAGACAGCAGGAGTAACCCCAGTTCGCTTCAATCTAGGATCCACACCAGCTAGGACGCCAGCACCAGGAACCACACCCCAGACTGTGGTGAGAGGCCGAGTCAACCATGTCACCGCGGATGCACTGCAGAATGCTACGGACGTCGTACTGGGTAAGTTACTTGTTAACTCAGTACCTGCGACAGTTTTGTTTGATTCTGGAGCTTCGCATTCGTTTGTGTCGCAAGGTTTTGCTGCTAAAATGATTTGGAGATTGCAAGGCTTAAGTGCATGCTTGTAGTTCAAACCCCTGGTTCCGAACTCCGAACGAAAGTAGGATGTTCCGGGGTGAGAATACTAATAGATGGAATAGAGTTCCTAGCAAACCTTATTATTTTGGAGACCCAGACCTTAGATGTTATTTTGGGAATGGATTGGTTATCCAAGCACAGAGCCGTATTGGATTGTGGAAGAAGGACTATCTCAGTTGAGAGCCCGTGTGGAAAGAAAGTAGAATTTCAAGCTACTGCCGTTTGGGATGGACAGTTGATGGTTAACAGTACCAAGGCAATCAGCATAGAGGATGTCTCAGTAGTGAATGAGTACCCAGATGTTTTTCCTGAAGATCTACCTGGTATGCCGCCAGACAGGGACATAGAGTTTGTGATAGAGCTTGTACCTGGTACAGCACCGATAGCAAAGAGACCCTATCGGATGTCCACCGAAGAGTTGGTAGAGATGAAGAAACAACTGGAAGAGTTAATGGAGAAACGATTTATCAGACCGAGTTCGTCGCCGTGGGGAGCGCCAGTTCTGTTTGTCAAGAAAAAGGACGGGAGTTTCAGGATGTGCATCGACTACCGTGCACTCAATGAAGTCACCGTGAAGAATAAGTATCCGCTACCCAGGATTGATGATTTGTTTGACCAATTGAGAGGAGCCGGAGTTTTCTCCAAGATTGATCTGAGATCGGGATACCATCAGTTGAAGATCCGATCAGAAGATATCCCGAAGACTGCATTCTTGTAAGATATGGACATTACGAGTTTACGGTTATGTCCTTTGGTCTGACGAATGCGCCAGCATATTTCATGAATATGATGAATAAGGTGTTCATGGAATATTTGGACAAGTTTGTCGTCGTGATCATAGATGATATCCTAATCTACTCCAAGACAGAGGATGAACATGCCGAACACTTGAGGCGAGTTTTGGAAAAGCTGAGGGAACAGCAACTCTTCGCCAAGTTCAGCAAGTGTGATTTTTGGAAGGACAAGGTAGAATTCCTCGGATATGTAATGACCGCAGAAGGAGTCGCCGTAGATCCAAGCAAGGTAGAAGCTGTGTTACATTGGGAGCAGCCGAAGACTGTGACCCAGATTCGGAGTTTCCTTGGAATGGCATGATACTATCGCCGTTTCATTGAAGGCTTTTCGACAATTGCGAAGCCTCTTACGCAATTGCTGAAAAAGGAAAAGAAGTTTGCATGGACGCCAGAATGTGAGAAAGGATTTCAGGAGCTGAAGAAGCGATTGACATCAGCGCCGGTGTTGGTTTTACCGGATGTTAATCAAAGCTTTGATATTTATTGTGACGCATCGCGCCAAGGACTTGGGTGTGTGCTGATGCAGAATGGAAAGGTCGTCGCTTATGCATTAAGGCAGTTGAGGCCGCATGAGGAAAATTATCCGACACACGACCTAGAGTTAGCTGCCGTAGTGCATGCCTTGAAGATATGGCATCACTATCTGATTGGAAACAGATGTGAAGTCTACACGGACCATAAGAGTCTTAAGTACATATTCACCCAGTCGGATCTGAACATGAGGCAGAGGAGATGGTTAGAGTTGATCAAGGACTACAATGTTGGAATCCATTACCATCCCGGTAAGGCCAACGTAGTTGCCGATGCCTTGAGTCGGAAAAGCCATACCGTGAGTATGTTGCTAGCCACAAGTCAGGATGAGTTATGTGAGAATTTTCAGAGAATGAAGATTGAGGTGGTACCTAGCGGATTCTTGGCCGCATTAGAAGTAAAGCCTACCCTAGAGGATCAGATCCGGGAATGGCAGAAGGATGATGACAAGATCCGCAGGATTAAGACCATCAAGGAGGAAGGCAAGGCAGAGGACTTCAAGTTGGATGAGCAAGGCACGTTGTGGATGAAGGATCGCATTTGTGTGCCCAACGAGAAGGAATTAAAGCAACTAATTTTGGAGGAAGCCCATGACTCCAAGTATTCAATTCACCCAGGAAGTGCCAAGATGTATCAGGATCTGAAGGAGAGATTCTGGTGGCCGAGCATGAAGCGTGAAGTTGCCGAACATGTTGCATTGTGCGACGTATGCCAGAGAGTCAAGGCAATGCACCAGAGACCAGCAGGATTGCTACAGCCGCTGAAAATACCCGAGTGGAAGTGGGAGGAAATCGGAATGGATTTTATTACCGGTTTGCCTAAAACTCAAGGAGGTTATGACTCCATATAGGTTATAGTGGATTGCTTGACCAAAGTAGCCCATTTTATCCCCGTGAAGACCACTTACTCGGGGGATAAATTGGCAGAATTGTACATGATCAGGATCGTCTGTTTGCACGGTGTGCCAAAGAAGATCGTATCGGACAGAGGTACCCAATTTACCTCAAGGTTTTGGAATAAGTTGCATGAAGCCATGGGAACCCGTTTGAACTTCAAGATGCGACTTATCATCCACAGACGGATGGACAGACCGAAAGAGTCAACCAGATTCTGGAGGATATGTTAAGAGCTTGTGCATTGGCTTATGCTACCTCTTGGGATAAGAGTTTGCCGTATGCCGAGTTTAGTTACAACAATAGTTACCTGGCTAGTTTACAGATGTCACCTTTTGAGGCACTATATGGTCGACCCTGTCGGACGCCATTGAATTGGAATGAGACCGGCGAGCGCCGTGTCTTCGGGCCTGATATTCTTCAAGAAGCTGAAGAACAGATTGCCGTGATCAGGGAGAGGTTGAAGATAGCCCAATCACGACAGAAGAGTTATGCTGACAATCGTCGCCGAGACCTGAATTTCGAACCAGAAGATTTCGTGTATCTCAGAGTCACGCCGCTCAGAGGAGTTAAGAGGTTCCATGCCAAAGGGAAACTTGCACCCCGTTATGTTGGACCATTTGAGATTTTGAGCCGCAGAGGCGAAGTTGCTTACCAGCTAGAGCTACCGCAGTCGTTAGCAGGAGTGCATGACGTATTCCATGTGTCCCAGTTGAAGAAGTGTCTCCGAGTACCCGAGGAACAGACACCGCTAGAATCAACTGAGTTGCAAGAAGATTTGACTTACAAGGAGCATCCCGTAAAGATTTTGGACACTATGGATCGAGAAACTAGGAATAAGTCAACCCGTTTCTGCAGAGTTCAGTGGAGCAATCATGAAGAAAGCGAAGCGACTTGGGAGCGCGAAGAGGATTTGAAGAAAGAGTTTCCAAGCCTATTCTGTAGTGAGCCCTGAATCTCGGGGACGAGATTCTATTAAGGGGGGAGGTTTGTAACACCCCAAAATTTTGTTTTTCTTAAATTTATATGTGATTTGGCACTTTGGTGAATTTTTGGAATTTTCTGGAATTTATTTGGATTTATTTGGAATTTATTTGAATTTATTCCATTTTGAAATAATTAAAGAATTAAACTTTGCAAATAAAATTTTGTTGGAAATATTTTATTTGAGTCCAAAATGATCCAAAATATTTTCCAGAATTTTTCTGGAATTTTTCTGAGTCTTTTGCTATTTTTAATGAATTAAATGAATTACTGGGAATTATTTTAATTATTAAATCGCTGGAAATTCGAGTTGGGTCAAGTACTATTCATCCGACCGAGTCGGAACCCGAGTCGGACTCGAGTCCGACCCGAGCCAGTTGACTCAACCAAACCCGTTCTTAACCCCAATCGATCCCGACCGTTGGATCGGGATCCAACGGTCCGGATTGGACCGTACCGGTTCGAGCCCGAGTCCGGTCGGACCCGTTCGCGCGTGAGCAATCGCAGCCGCTCATCGCGACACGTGGATGGTTCCCAGCCATCGTCTCTGCTCCGACTCCGAGCCGGAAAGCTCCGCCGTGACCGAGCGGGACACGGCTAGGGTTTCGATTTGCGCGCACGTCGAGGCCGTATTTAAGGCCCGGACCGGCCCCCGAGGTTGCCCTCTCCCATGCGCCCCGTTTGCCCTAGCTAATAGAGCTCAAGCCGCCGCCAAGCCGTGCCGATTGCTCGCCGAAGTTGGACGGAGCCGCTACGGTTTCCTCGTCTTCTCCGGCACCGATAGCCCTTGTCCGCCGTGTTGAAGCCCAGGTTCGGAACCCCCAAGACAAGGCGCACCTGCGGGACATCTCGATCACGCCGGAGAATGCCCGTAACGCCGCGCCCGTGGTCATCTTCCCTGGCGCCGGCAACCCAGCCCTGCCGTGACTCCATCTCCGTCCACGAGCTCCGTGCACCGTTGGATCTTCATCGGACGATCACGGTGAGTCCACGTTTCCCCGAAACTTTAGAAAACCAGATCGGATCTGGACCGTTGGATCAAGATCCAACGGCCCACGATCGCCACGTGCTGGAAACTGCGTTAACTTAGGGTAGATCTAGACCGTTGGATCTAAATCCAACGGCCGTGATCATGCCACGTAGCCGTCGCCGCGCCGTGCGTTGAGTCACTGACAGGCCGGGCCCGCGTGCCAGCGGCCGAGCCTGGCGTGATCAGCGTCACCGACATGCGGGCCCGCATGTCGATGTCTCGCCCGAGCCGCCGTGCACGTGACCCATCGGGTGGGACGTGTGTCGGCGACTGAGCCGTGGGCCGGGTCCACGGTGAGACCGAGCCGAGCATGGACCGAGTCCATGGACCGGTGACGTCAGCGAGCCAATCAGAAGCTGCCACGTGTCCAGCCGACGCAATAATTAATTTCGAAAAGAAAATGATTTATTAATTCGAAATAATGATTTCAGATTTTGATTCAAACTTCAAACGCTTATAACTTTTGCGTTTCAACTCTGATTTGAGTGATTCAAATTTCTAAATTTGTATAAAATTGAGATCTACCTAAATATGAATTTTATTTAATTTTTGGACTAAAGTTTTTCTCTGTAAAATTATTTAATTGACTATTTAAACTTTAAATAATCATAACTTTTGCGTTTTAACTCCAAATTTGACGATTCCAATTTCTAAAAATTCATAAAATTATGTTCTCTCTGTTTATGGATTTTATTTGGATGTTTGGACATTTTTTGCCTATTGTTTATTCTTGAATTTGCTATTTGCACGCTTTACGAGTAGACGTTGAAGTGCCGGAGGGATTCGAAGGAGAAGTATTGACTCAGGATCCAACTCAAGACCAAGAACAAGTACTTTTTGAAGGCAAGTTATGCTTTGACCATGTTGATCCCATTTTGAAATCTATTTTGGTTCAAATTATTGCATGCTAGTTCAATTAGAAAATACTTTATTTAAATATGGGGGATTAGATAAATACCAATTTGCTGTATGACACCTTGATTATTTAAATATGTGCCATGACCCTTGTCACCCTAGTTGTGGTTTACTAGTTGGACATTACTAAAATTGCCAACATGGGTTTAGATCGTTGTAGTATACTGCTTAGACCTGCTACGTGCTCATGACATGATTTTGGACAATCAAATGTTAATATTGACTTAATGATATATTGAACCTGTTTTGGAAAGGTATCATGTGATGTTGATGGCACGTGGTGCATGGTAATCAACTGGGGTTTGATAAATAGTTTTCGACCGGGGCATGTGGCAAGAATGATCAGGTGGGCCAGTTGTGGCATTGGGGATGTTGATTTGGTTCTTCGGGTAGTCTTGCCCTGGTCACCCTAAGGACTTAACCTTGCAAGCCTTTGAACTGGGTCTAACGTGCAACCACATGTCTGTAATGGGACGGGCCTAGTTGATTAAGTTGCTAATAACGTACCTGTGGGACCTCAGGAGGTCAACTACACCCTTTGTGTAAGTTGTACGGGGGAGCGTACCGGGGCTGAGGCCAGGTACCCATCTAACGGTTCATTGGCCTAAACTTCGCCTTAGCTAAGGAAAGGGTTGGTGCGCAATAACCGGGGAGGACCACTTGTATTGTTAGAAGTTTCCGAAAGACTTTGTTACGGGAACTCGCCTTTGTGGTGTTTGACTGTATCTTGTGGGTAAAGTGCATAACCTCTGCAGAGTGTATAATCTATTCGAATAGCCGTGTCCGCGGTATTGGACATCGCTCGGGAATTACAGTCAAGGGTTAGATTTTCTCAAAAATAACTTGGATTTGAAAGGTTGGGTTGGATTAATAATGATGTTGATGGAAATGTGGATTAGGATGGGAAAGATGTTTATTAGACTCCTTGAAAAAGTTATCTATGCTTTACTTGTTTCTACTGCTTTCGAATCTACTTATGATACTTGTTAAATGCTATTTACTGCAAAAATACCTTGAGCCACTCCTTTGTATTAAGCCATGCATGTAGTATATTAGCTGCATTCTGTGCATGACTTGCTGAGTACCAAGTACTCACCCTTGCCACAATACAACACCAGTTGAAGAGGAGACTACACCAGCTTTGGAGGAGGAGCTCCAAGAGGATCCGTCTACTTAGGAAGCGAGCCCAGTCAGTTGCCTGTGGTATACTGGATGGCGCCACGAAGTTATTTTATTTTCCACTGCTATTATTTCTCTCTTAATAAGTTTCGCCCTGCGAGGCATACATTTGTAACTTGACCATAAGGTCGAGTAACCAGTTTGACTATTTAATTAAAGTACTTTATTAGTATCGAGTGGTATGATTGTGATATTTACCGATGTTAAGACTGTGTGCACTAGCGCGTTCCTGGACTAGTGCTGAATACACAGAGGGTCCGGATTTGCAAATTCGGGGTCCCGACAGGTGGGGAGGTCCTTTAAAGAAAAAAAAATAGAAGGACCAAATTTAATGGAGCAATTGTTGTCAATAGTAAAGTGGCACATATAAACAACATTTTTAATGATATTGGGAATGATGAGGACATTACAAAGGTGCAAATGATAAGGAGGTGACGAAAGAGAAGGTGTGCTGGTGCAAGTAATAGGGATAGAAGAGCCACTGCCAACCATAAGTGAACCTGAGGGAGACGGGGAGGAGAAAGAGATGTTACCAGCATCCAATGTCATATATGATGAAGCGCTTGAGTCTATGTACCACTCCTGGTTTCATGACAGGGCCAGAGAACTTTGACTATGCTGGTGTAAATGGCGAATACATGTGCTAGGTTAGCGACAAGGTGAACATTGGGTAAGCTTGGGGGGGCACTGACCAAGTCCACCGGGTGCTGGACCACCTCCAGGGTATTATGCAAGCAATGGTGTACTCCTGGAGGTAGGCCAAACTTGGATGGTGTGAAAGCATCTAGGCCCCCTAATTGGTTATTTAAATTAATTATGGGTTTTGGTAATTGATGATCAACTCTTGTATCCTTGTTGAAGTGGAAAATATTCTGCAAGAAAGACAAAGGCTAAGGATCAATTGTTCCTAGTTTTGACTTGGGAGTTGTTTCAAGTCTTGTAGCTAGGTTTATATTAATATTAGCCGTACTATAAAGAGGGATTATGCATAGTTCGAAACCTTGGTTCTTAGAGTTATTTAGCAAGACTACTTGGAGCAAAGATCTTTTAATTCCCCTCGGAAATCAATCAAATTTAGTTCAGCAATTTCCCTTCACGTCGGACCAAGTCTCTTTTGGTCCGGTGCTAATGCCTTTTTATCTGAACTCAAACCGAGCGTGCACCATTCACGACAGACCATCTTTTTCGGTCAGTCGTAAACGTGAAACTTACTAGAACTTGTCCTTGAAACCAAAATCAAAATCGGTAAGTTTGCCATCTACAACAGACCAAGTTCTCTTGGTCCGTCGCAAGTGTGTCTTTCATTGTTTCACAACGGACCAGTTTTTGCTCAAACCATGTGTACGATGGACCAACTTGTTTTGGTCCGACGCAAATGCAACTTTCACTGATTTGGGTCCAGAGTACATTGAGTATCTTGGAAACTTTGTCAAACCTTGTCAGATGCAATCATTTTGACTTGTCTTTTCAATCTGACATTGGCAAATGGCTATTTACTTCCTGTAGCCTATAAAAGCAGTCAAAAGGCTTACCAGAACTAGAAGTTTTCTTTACATCTCTTTGACATCTAGCATCCGAAAAACTCCAAAGCCTTCAAAGATACCAAGCTTAAACTCTGTTCAATCAAGAATCCAACACTTTTCATTGCTCCAAGTGCAGTATAGTATCAGAGTGACTAGTGAACCAAGAGACAGGGCTTGTGGATGGTCTATTACTCTTGGAAGTAGCTGTTACTAGACGGCTGGGTGGTGATTATAGTGCGACCTGTCCAACTGTGCTTGTGGAAGGCCACTATCTTTGTGAGAGGTTTAGACTCACCTCACCGAAGTGGTAAAAGAGTCACGCTAGTGACAAAACCAGAACTATAGCTGTCAGTTGCTAGTGGAGAAATACTTCTGAGAAAGTGCTCTAACGGGGACGTAGGAGATTTATCTCTGAACCTCGGTAAAAATTCTCTTGTCCCTCTAGTTCACCTGTTTATGCATTTATTTCTGCATTTGAGTACTTGTTCTCTGAAATTTGGTGCTCTATCTGTTTGTCTGTTCTTATCTGTCAATTAATTGCTTAGTTCAGTTTACCTTTTTTAAAGTTGCCTATTCACCCCCACCTCTAGGCTAACCTGATCCTTTCATGGTGCCATCCATGGATTGAAGGAGGTCGTCCATTATGGAGACTGCTTGTTTCCGCGCTAGTTTCCACGGTCATGACCGCTCCACTATGGCCACCACAACCTCCTCCAGACTTGCGATTATTGGTGTGGTCGGTGGAGCTAGAGGTGTTGCCATGGGTTCCATCAGTGCTGCCACCATCACCATGGACTGTTGTGTCGTCAGAGTTGAAGGAGATGAGGGTAGTGATAGTGGCATTCTTGGTGTTGTTTTTCTATAGGACCAAAAAAGGCAACTAGAAGGGGGTGGTGAATAGGAGCCAATTAAAAATCCCCCCTCAAAATTCAAACCGCCAAAAGAACAGCTCGAATGAACTTACAATTCGAATAGGTGGTCGGATGAATAGTACCACCAACCAGTTGAGGTTGAATGAACAGTACCAACGATCAGTTGAGGTCGGATGAACAATGTTCGGTGAACAGTACTACTGGACTGATCAGGGGCGTTGATTGGGATGAATAGGTGAACAGTACTCCTGAACTGGTCGTGAGTGTTGTTCAAATGAACAGTATTCGGTGAACAGAACTACAAACTGGTCGGGAGCGCTGTTCGGATGAACAGTAAAATCAACACGATCTTTAAATAAAAAACCGTGTAGCTTTTGATCAATTGATCTAGAACCAGTGAAACTTTGTGTGCAATTTCCTAAGGACGTCAGGAACCTATTTCAACTTTCAATCACATGGATTGATGTCAAAGTTTCAACCTTTTCCAGTTTAGTGAAGGCTGCACTAAAACCGGGTCATATACAAAAACTCCACCCTGAGCTTGCTCGTGGGATTTTGATGATCAAGATGATCTTAGATGTCCTCCCATATGTCATAGCAAGCAAAAACACCAATGAATAACCTTTCAAACAAACAAGAACATGATCTAGAAGGACCTGTCATCTTTCAAGCATAAAGATCGGTTTATTGCAAAAACTAAAAAGAAGAGGTTGTAGAGTGCCAAAATGATTGGGATATAATCTATAGAAGATTCATCCAGCAATCTATTATCCATGGCATAAGATCCAAAAGCACTTAGAAGGAGGGGAGGCAAATTCAAAGTGCAATAAGAGAAAATGCAAGAAGTAAATGAAATTTCATAATATAGAAGAAATTTTATCTTGCATTGCTTTGAGAGAAAGATTTACAAAGCCACACTACCAGGTGGGCAAAGCTTACATGAGCACAAGAAAAACCAAAAATCCTCTCTAAAGACTTCCAAACCCCTTAGAGCTAGAGGCATCCCTCCACCCATTTATTTATAGCACTCTGGGAGTAACCTTCGCCCTTAGATGGCCTCTTGGCCTCCAAGAAACCTCATCAAGAGCTGAGATTCACTCCCTCACTCATACATGGGCTAACTCGCAACTCAATAGCATAACAGGTTTTATCCACACACACACACACACACACACACACACACACACACACACACACACACACACACATTAACTTAGCCACTACTCCACCCGCGAACCCTCGATCCAACGATCCTCCTTCACTTGAGTAGGGCTCAAGTTAGCATCTCAACTATCCACTTGTACGAGAAGCTTACATCCACTCCTAGCCTCAGTCATCCTCCGATGACACCTTGACCATCTGGACCTTAGCTCTTCCAACCTAGTCCCGATCTCCTCCGCCTCACCATGACCTAGCTCCGAAGTCCAGCAACCATCACAAACAAATGAAACACATCACATAGTATTGCTCAAAATGATATACAATGAGTAATCAGCTAAACAATCACACATCTAATGATCCCACCTTACCTCACAACCACTTAAGGGTACATATCTAATGATCCCACCTTACCTCACAACCACTTAAGGGTACCCTGACCTCTTAAGCCTAAGAGCACATAAACCTCTGACCAGCCAAGGCCCCGACTAGTGAATCCCCGACCACTTAAAGGCCCGACTATTGGTCTTGGACACACATCAACTCAAATTGCTCAATTCAACACAAACACACTTCAAACTCATACCTGAGCACCACAAGTTCAAATACAGTCAATTACTTATTACACACAAGGGTAGAGCACCACATGGTCTTTCAATCTCCCCCTTGATGGGTACATTGACAAACACCGGAAAGGCATTAATTTGAGTTTGAAAAGATAAAAGAAAGTAATTTAATTGCAAAACCACACTTAGTCCAAATATAAGAGAAAGCAAAGATCGTGACCAAGTTGGCAAGAAAGATTTTAGAGCAAGCCAAGAAAAATAACAAGTTTTCACAAAAGCTCTAAAAATCAAGAAAAGTCAATAAAGGATCAATTTTGCAATTTTGATCATGATCCAAAGAAAATAACAATTTTCCATGATCATGAGAAAGCATTTTCTCCCCTATTTCTAATGATGCCTTTTCACAATTCCTCCTCATTTTGGCAATATAGGCATCAAAGAAAAGCATGTATGCATGAAATGCATACTAAATGAGCTTTAAAGATTATCCAAGTGACCATTTAGACAAAGTACGACACCAAGCTACCTAAGTTTAGATTATGCCATGCTAAGTCATTCCAATTGCATATTTCAAATTTTGCTAGCTAGAATAAAAGAAGTTATGCTGTTTTTGCATGATTTTAACAAGAGCAACACTCGGCATAATTCCAAGACTAGAAGCAAAGCTATGCAAGCAGTAAATGGATATACTAGAGTTCAACCTAGTTAATATTTTAGGAAGCTATAAGTGCATAAGAGAACCCTCTTACTCAATCATTTTTAAATGCAAATTTTAGATTTTAATGCACACAAAGCGATTTAGAGAGCTTATCTTAGTGAAGAACATTCTCGACTAGGAACCATAGACAAGGGATTTCTATGTTTCACTCTCCTCAAAACAGAGGTTCAGAGAGTTTATCCTATTGAAACTCAATATCGACTAGGAGCCATCGACAAATGTCTCCTAGATTTCACTCTCTTCCTTAATTTTGGCTTGCATTTTTAAATTTAATTAACTCAAGCCATATTCGACCATCTCAATCACGAAGCTTAAAAGAGTGGTCTTGGTCATACACAATTCATCCTAATTTTATCCCAAGTGCAATGTGAAGCAGTTTCGTGAATGTAAAGTGTTGAGATCAATTTAAGCACACATAAGTCAAATTTTCTTTAACATTTTGAGGATTCTAGAGTACACCAAAGCAGCTTAATCCAAGTTACTCTAGGGACTCTAGTAGAAATCCAAGATTTCACAAGATATGGCACAAGCACCTAGTGAAGAAATCTAGTAAGTAAAAGCCACAAGTTTTCATTAAAGCTCAATTTTAAGGTTCAACAAGCTTAGCATGATGAATTAGTACAATTTAGAAAATACTAAGCTAAGAAAGATCCTCAGAAGAATAGTAAGATGCATAGTATGATAATTAATTCAATTATATAATAGATAAAGCTTACAACTGAAAATGAAGCTCCAAAACTTAGCACTTAAGGAAAGGAGAGAGAGAGAGAGAGAGAGAGAGAGAGAGGGTTGCTCTTTGTTGTTTCTTGAGGTTGAAGAAGACCATGCTTCAGTGAGAGGGGATTTTTTATTTTTGAATTAATTAATCACTAAAAATAGAAAGGCTTTTAGAAAATAGCAAATAAAGTTCAAAATTCTGTAAAAATTCTCAAAAATACCTAGAGATATTTTGAACTTAAAATATTTATTTCCAATAATATTGGGGTTTTAATATTTATACAGTAAATCATTTATGAATCTAAAAATAAAAAATGTATTCAAAAAATCAAGAAAATTCAGAATTGAATATCAAAAATTCAAAAAATAATAATTAAACCACAATATAAAATTTTTAGGGTGTTACACCATAGCTTACTAAGTAGTTTAGGACTAGCTTTGCATATTAAAAGGCCAGAGTAGTACGGACATTCCGAAAAAGTTTTCTCAAAGGGGTTTCTCAGTGAGGTTTTGGGGCTAAAACTTGCCAATACAATGGTGCCTTGCTATAGGGGAAATGGTTACGATAGGGATGGATTTTTATTAATATTATGTGTATGAGAATTTTATTTTCACGACCGTAGCGAGGGTCAATAACCACTGGGCTGATGCAAAGTTTGGCCTAGATGATATAACGGTTTTGCTATGATCGCTTAGTCGCACATCTATGAAAGTGTGTTAGACGGACAGCCTAAGTTGATCATCTCTTGTGGGTAAGGCTGTACATCTCTACAGATTGTAAAACTATTGAAAATCCATGCTCACAATTATAAATGACTTGGTACACTGACACTAAGTTAGTCTTAAAAATATATTTTTTGCAATAATTTGAATTGGAAAATGGTAGGTTGCCATGATATAGATGTTACACTAGTGGATGGCTAGGAATAGATTGATGATCAAAATCATGGAGTATTGTGACTTACCCATATTTATGTTATATACTAGTTATTTACATACTTGATAATTGCTCTTTAAAAATCCCGTTGCAAAATATTACTTATCAGCATTGCAAACAAACTTTGCTTTATGCTAAAATTAATTTGTATGTATAGAGTCTTTCTGTTTATAAGTCATTCATATACTTATATTTGTGATACACTACAAGTCTTACTGAGTATAAATGTACTCATCTTGCTTGTTGATACTCAAAGGATGAATGAAACACTGCCTTCGACAATTCTTACTTTTTTGTAGGTATCGGGGAACACGATGACGACCATTTCTAAGGTATAATCTAGTTGTTTGCCTATGGTTTTGGGTTGAGGAATACCATTGGGCTTAAGTGTTTTATTTTGCTACTTTTTGTTGCTCTTTACTCGTGTTCATTCTATTTGGCTAGTGGCCCTTTTGTTATAAATGCTATGTACCGATTGTATGTAAGGCTGCTACATTTTAATATCGATGCTATGTTGTGAATGTGTGTACTAGCCACTAATCATAGGACTAGTATGGTATACACGTGAGACGCTCAAGTATTCCAAGCCTGGTGGTCTCCATAGGGCAGATGGAAACTTTTGAAATTGCTTGCTCCTTGCCCTTATTTCCCAACATTACACACTTGCAGCGACTATGTACCACATTTGCTAAGAAAATTCCAGCGAAGGAGGCAAATATTCAATACGGATACAAGAAAGAAGATCCCACAAATGTCGGGACCCGGATTTGCAAATCCGACCCCTCTGTGTATACCACACTAATCTAGGATCAGCTAGTGCACACAGTGATAACATCGATGATAACACATCCATACCATGAATCCAAATAATAATAATTAATCAACAAGTACCGACTTTATGGCCAATGATTACAAATAAATAGCCACATGGCCTTAAGTACAATAAAGTAGCAACGGGAATGAAGAAAATAACAATGAGATAAACCATCCATTCACCCAACAAACAATCGACTGAGGTGCACGTTCTAGTATTCCAAATCTCCTTCATCGAAACCCCAAGCAAACTACTCATAGTCACCTTCTGCTTTTACGCACTCCTCTGTGGAATTTGAATGTTGCAAGGGTGAGTACAAATGTACTCCGCAAGTCTTGGGAAACATAATGCATGGTAACTATTCGTAAGGCTAATCAAATGATGGCTTAGTATGGCTCATTTAGCATAATGCAATGTTTAAATTTAAATACAACTAGTAATCTAGTAATTTTATAAAGCATCATTTGACCAAAAGTATTGGCCATAATTGAAATTAATGAAAAATCTTAATCACCTGACTAGCTCCAACTGCCAACCAATGGCTCGAGAGTTCCAACTACTCACAGATTCCTCACTGACTCCAACTATCAACTAATAACCTAAGAGTTCCAACTACTCATGGATTCCTCACTGACACTAATTGTCAAGTAATAACCCGATAGTTCCAACTACTCATGAATTCCTCACTGACTCCAGCTGTCAACTAATAACCCGAGATTTCCAACTACTCACGGATTCCCAAACCATCATTTTTCTTTAAAACAAAATCAGAAAATTTACAGTGTGAAAGTGCATCTTGCCCGCCTTTGACCGTGGGCATGGCTAATCGATTGTTTTTAACTCTACAAAGTGTGTACAGCTTTACCCACAACTTCTGAATATGTGCGACTAAGAAAATCATAACAACACCTTAACAATGTACAACCCCGCTATTAACCTCACCCGCTAAGGTTTCACCGTCGAAGGGTTCTATTTGCCCAGTCAGAAGCCCCCTCTTGCGCCTTGCAATTGTCTCCATCTAACACCCACATTCCTTCAAATGGCGAAGCCAATAATGAACTCACAACTTAATTGGCCAGGTTGTACCCTTATAGAGTTGTAGCTGTACGGTAGTGCTTAGTTTGAAATAACACATGCTTTGATCCTTAATTGACTAGCAGAACATTCACTTTACAAGGTCTCGTGCATCCTGTACCCACTTGACTTACCATCTATTCTGGTCTAAAACCATTTTTCCATTTATTTTGTTTAACATACAATAGCAATACCTATTGCCGCAACTTCACAAATGAGTTTAAACCAAGTTTTGAAGCAATACCCAATAATGGCGTAATACCAAAACGATTAAGATAGACTAAACAATTCTATTGTATTATACCACACTGCTAATTATCACTAAATAAAATAGTTTATACTTACTAGGGCGACAAGGGTACACAATGATCAATGTCAATGAAGTCATAATAAGTTCAGGCATTTGGCTGAGCCTTAAGACCGAATTAAAATACATTACATAAAAGTAGCCATGCAATAATTTAAAACAACTAGGAGTTTTAAAATGTAGGATCAACATGATCAAGGAAAACTTGACTCGGACAAGCTCCTACTCCTGGTCTAGACCTTAGTTTTGAGTTGCCTCGTCACTCTCGTATGCTCTTGGTTCTTCAACGTCTACGCGAATCAAGAAAAAAAATACAAAATCAAAGAGCTAACAAGCTTA
Organism: Rhipidocladum racemiflorum; assembly: GCA_036346355.1. Classification (NCBI taxonomy): domain Eukaryota; kingdom Viridiplantae; phylum Streptophyta; class Magnoliopsida; order Poales; family Poaceae; genus Rhipidocladum; species Rhipidocladum racemiflorum. The sequence continues at coordinate 27,845,651 of CM070586.1, forward strand.
AAAAAATTAAATACAATTCACCAATAAATAGAGCTTGAATTTTTAAATTTTTAGAAATCTATAATCACCTCCATCAGAGCACATATGAGGGGAAAATGGGCTCTCGAAAGTTTAAAATAAAAGAAATTTTAGAGCAGCACGGTGACCGGAGGGACGATGGCAGCACGGGGAATACTGGAGTTTGAAAAACAGAGGAGGGGAAGGGAAACAGGATTCCTGCGTCACGCAGGAAGTCTGACAACACAGAAATCCCAAACAAACAAACATAGAGGACCAACACTCCAAACAGCCAAACATATTAACAACAAAAGGAGAAACTAAGCGGATGAGTCATCCACATTGCCGTCATCCCCAGCTTGGTCATCACGCGAAGTTGGTGGTAGGGCACCGTGACCATTCGTCCTGTGCTGCATCAGCACCTGTGTTGCCGTTCGAAGAGTTCTTCCTTCGTATCCTTTTTGAATACCTACCTGCCCAATAAGTTATGAATGAACACACATGGAAGATAATTTCACAGGTGATAGTTTTCATCTCAAAACATGCTCGATTGCGAGCCTTCCCAATAGCCCAACAGTCCAACACACATCCGCCAAACATAGCATATGAACTTTACCACCTTGAGGCCAGAGCCTTTTGACAGATGGGATAAATAGAGCTAAGCAACTTGGTCGACATTGTGCACCGAGGCACTAAGCTACAATGCTCACGATTATTTTTGCCACAATACAACCAAAGAACAAATGTTCAATACTTTCATGCTGAGAGCAACAATAGCAGGAAGAATCTCCCGGCCGGTTCCTTCTTCTCAAATTGTCTTTTGTGAGAATTGCTTTGTGTAGTATAATTACAAACTTACTTCTACTTCTGATAACAAAGATGGTGTCAGACTGGAACAAGGACCTAACCAAACACACGGACAAATCTGTGAGTACCCCTTTACACGGGCCAAAAGGTTTAGTTCAAAAGAAAACAAACAGAGGTGCTTCTATGCTCTTCCTTTTAAAAGTTGCACAACTATTAAAGCATAAATGAAGGGTAGATGGTGATTACTTACCCCTTCGCTTGCTTCAAGATTTGTACAACTGGTACTAGAAGGAAGAGCATAGAAGCACCTCTCAAACAAAAATTAGTGTACGTGGAATGTTTGGTGCAAGTACAACAGTACAAGACATAAATAATCTTATTTGGCTAAACGATGGAATTGAAGCCTAGGACTATGGATGCATCGATAATTAATATGACCTCGTAGCCACAATGCAAGTTACTTTTTGGGGCAAAAACATTCCAGGAGGTAATCTTAATTCCCCTATTCTGGTTGTGGAGTCGATCGAATTATATAAGGGCTTGCTGTTCGTTTCTCATGTTGATTAGTTCTGACACAATCTTTTCAGCGCTTACAGAAATGCCTACATGCTGTAACTTTTTGCCTATTCTGCCCGTCAGCTTTACTGGCTGCAATTTTTCCATCAGCGGGGATTTAAGATTAATTCGCTCATGTGCCTTCGAAATGTAGAGTGCAATAGCTGCATGTACCGGCGTACAAGATTGCCCAGCGCGACAATGCATACTTCAGTAACAGAAATTTGATGGAAGAGTCAAAAAGGTATATATCCCCGAAATACTGCCTGCAACCGGCGAGAATTTATGGACATGATCAGTGTTCAAAGTTTAAGCTGAAATAAATTTTAAGAAGAAATGTTTTAGCTGCATGCATGATTCAGCTAGAAAGAAGTTCGATTTGTCTAAACAAGGAGAACGTGCAGAAATTGAACCACCAATAAAGAATAAAGTATAAGCTGCATGATACATCGATAGGTACTTCCCAATAAAGTGTAAGCTGCATGATACATCGATAGGTACTTCCCAATAAAGTGTAAGCTGCATGATCTTGGAAAAATTGAGTAATTAAACTACAGTGAAAAAAAAATTAACGAAATGACCTGCCTTGTTTGGAAATGTGTTGAATGGACCTGCTTTCCGCCGACCGGGATGGTTTCCGCCGCATGGGATGGCTTAAGCCGTATGGGGTGGCGGAAACGGTGGGATTCGGCCACTTGGGGTGGCGGAAGCCAGCTGAGGTGGCTTAAGCCGTCTGGGGTGGCGGAAACGGGGTGCTTCGGCCACATGGGGTGGCGGAAGCCACCGGAGGTGGCGGAAAGGACAGCTCCACATGCTCTCCCGTGAATTGCGCACCGACAGTCGCCTGCTCACCCGTGAATGCGCACCGAAAGTTTGTTGTCTTCTTTTGATTAACTTAATTAATGACTTGCTTAACTATAAATTAGTAAAAAATGACTCGCTTAACGTAATATAATGAACACGAAAAAATAATCGCTGCTTCGTCTATATAAGAGGATGTGCTTTGCCCTGCTTCTCTCGCTACTCACTCCGCCTCGTGCACGCTCTCTGAACTCTCTCTCAGTTTATTCTATGTAACATACATTTGCTAATTATTGTATTATTTTATGTAAATAAACTGTTAGGTGCAACGATCTGGACACCACATCGCTGTTGTTCTTACTCCGCTCTGTGAGGTGCGTGTTTTTGTGAATATGTTTTCACTGTTGGTTCTTTTAATGGGGTACTGGGAAAGAATAAAGATTAGTCAGGGGGAGCCATCCTTAATTTCAAGTATAGAAAAGTAGTATTATCTAGATTGACAATAGTTTTGAATCGAGCATATTTTTGGTACTCTACATGATGTTCCCCTACAACCTGTTAGACATCGTTTGAATTTTATTTACTACTTAGTAAGAAACAACATTAGCTCTGCTCCGGTACCAAAATGGTAGATCGCTATTAGATTCACCAATCATCCATAAGCCTCATTTATATGAACATAGGATCAACTTGGAACACCAGTTGTTGTAGTTCAGTTGCAAAAAGCATGTTCACATAGATATGACACGTGTTAGCCCAGATGTAATTTTCTTTGTTTAAAATAACTGTTTGTAATATTCACCGTTTGGTAATTAGGACATTGTTATTATTTTTCTTTGTTTAGAAAACGTCATTATTATTTTTTTTTTGAAATGAACATGCATGTTTGGTAATTAGGACATTATTTTATGTCAATAAAATGGAAGGTGATTATGAGCTGTAGATAAGAAATTATTTTAGCACAGTAGGGGTGTTGTAGTAGGGGTGTTGATAAGAAATTATTTTTGAAAGGCAAGAATTGTTGTAGTAGGGGTGTTGATAAGAAATTATTTTAGCACAGTTATTAATCCTGTAGTAATACGTACCATCGTTATATTTGATACATACATGCTAGGTTTTTATTGAGCTTCATCGTTTTGCATGCATTACTTTCAGAGGTTGGTACATACATAAATTAATATATTTACATAAATAAATTGCAAGGTGCTTTGGTGGACGAGGCAAGGACTTATTGTAGGAGCGTCGATCTGTTCGGTGCTGTGAAGGTAATTTAATCTTTGTGTTGTACACCCTGTTATTAGTTCATGAGATTAAAATATCATGCTTATTTGGTAATAATGATATAAATTTTTGTACATAAGTTGGATGGTGAGCATTGTACTGGAAGTCAAGAATTATTGTCGCAAGGGTTCAATGTGTAGAAATAATTTAGATTGTTATATCTGATGCTATTAAATTTAGTTGGATGTTTACTGAAAATCGTTATTATCTGATGCTTATTTGAATTGTTGTAGTAGGGGTGTTCAGAAGAAATTGTTTTAGCACGGTTATTAATCGTATAGTTATATGTACCATTGTTATATTTCATATAGGTGAGCTAGGTTTTTATTGAGCTACATATTATTGCATGCATTACTTGAAGTGGTTGGTACATGCATAAATATATATTTTAATGTAAATAAATTGCAAGGTGCTTTGGTGGACGAGGCAAGGACTTATTATAGGAGTGTCGATCTGTTCGGTGCTGTGAAGGTAATTTAATCTTTGTGTTGTACACCCTGTTATTATTTCATGTGATTAAAAAAAACTCGTTAATTTGGTAATGATTATGTAAATTTACGTACATAAGTTGAACGGTGCACATTGTAGTGGCAGTCAAGAATTATCGCAGCAGCGGTGTCCATCAGATATTTATTTATAAAATTTATTAAATGTGTAGAAATAATTTAAACTGTTATATTTGATGTGGGTGAGCTAGTCTAACCCTAAAGTACCCTGGATGATGACCTAGGATGGTCAAAAACAGTGTGAACATCATTAAACCATGAAGTGATTAATTTTTTGGGAGTAAAAGTTAAAGCTGACCTAAATAGTAATAGAATTATGGAGAATTATGGACAGAACTCTAGACCTCGAAATTTTTACTATAAGTAGGTCTTACCATTATCCTCAGTCAGTAAATTTTAGGCTAAATTTTTATGGTGAAACTACCATGTAGATTCACACTTCTAGTAAAAATTTCAAAAATTAATATGTCCATATAGACCCTTACAAAAATAAAAAAACCGAAATAATTAAACTGTGCAGCAGGTAATGTTAGAATTGTTATAAAATAACTGTAAATTATTTTAGGCTAAAATTTTAATGGTGAAACTACCATGTAGATTCAAACTTCCAGTAAAAATTTCAAAAATTAATATGTCCATCTAGATCCTTACTAAAATAAAAAACCGAAATAATTAAACTGTGCAGCAGGTAATGTTAGAATTTTTATAAAATAACCGTAAATAATTTTAGGCTAAAATTATTATGGTGAAACTACCATGTATATTCACACTTACAGTAAAAATTTAAAAAATTAATATGTCCATATAGACCCTTACAAAAATCAAAAACCGAAATAATTAAATTGTGCAGCAGGTAATGTTAGAATTGTTATAAAATAACCGTAAATTATTTTAGGCTAAAATTTTAATGGTGAAACTACCATGTAGATTCACACTTCCAGTAAAAATTTCAAAAATTAATATGTCCATCTAGACCCTTACAAAAATAAAAAACCGAAATAATTAAACTGTGCAGCAGGTAATGTTAGAATTGTTATAAAATAACCGTAAATAATTTTAGGCTAAAATTATTATGGTGAAACTACCATGTATATTCACACTTCCAGTAAAAATTTAAAAAATTAATATGTCCATCTAGATTTGTACAGTGCAGCAGGTAATGTTAGAATTGTCATAAAATAACCGTAAATAATTTTGGAAATAAACATGCCTATTTGCTAATTAGGACATAATTTTATGTAAATGAAATGGAAGGTGATTATGAGCTGTATTGATTAGAAATTTAATTCCTATTAATGCAAGAATTGTTGTAGTAGGGGTGTTGATAAGAAATTATTTGAGCATAGTTATTAATCCAGTAGTAATACGTACCATCGTTATATTTGATGCATGTGAGCTAGTTTTTCATTGATTGATGAACATTAGTACATCAGTAAATGATCAAGTTTAATAATTGTATTTTTTTGTGAAATAATGGCTTACATAATAAAACACTTTTGTTCTGCATGCTACCATGTATTACTAAATGACGCAATTAAATTTAATGACGCATGGACAGATTTCGATGGCTACAACACTGCATATTTACTACGGAGATGCTCCCACAGTAGTGCGCGGACCTTTTGTTAGCATGCAGAGCTGTATGCACACGCAGGCCGCAATAGATCTTCCTATTGGACCTAAAGACCTGATAGGGATAGTAGCTCAAAAAATAGGTATTGACCGGAGAAGATATAAGCTGCGCCTACAAGCGGTTCGGCCCCGTTTGGTGCCGAACAGCGCACAAGTAGTGTGCAACCTATGGGAGCTTCGAAACAGAAGTTCCTGGGACCTTTACGTTGCAAAGGCCGTGGATGAATCTTTTCAGATTGGTGTGTACGCTGAGATGGTACCACGTCAATCAGGCGAGGAGGAAGGCACCGGGGCAACCTCGCTTGCTCAGAGAGGGCGACATTGGTATTGCCGGTAACACGTTAGAGGTGGGAGGGTCATTTGGGGGTCATACTACAGAAGTAGAGGAGAGTGTGGGGGTAGAGCACGGGGTTAATGTGGTCGCAGAGGAGGTCGATGTGGAGGTCATGGATGATGAAGGCCTTGACGCTACGGGTGAAGGCATAGAGGATGGTGAGGATGATGTGGGGTCTGCTGTCGCGTATTTCCGCCAATTAGATGTGGATCAGTGCGTAATTGCTGATTACTCACATATTTCCACTGTCCCTGCACCGCGACATACAAATAGAATGTGTCTTCCCCACTAAAAGCGAGGTGGTGCACTTCATTAGCAGCTACGCCATCATGACCCGGCGTCAGCACTATGTCAAAAAGTCAGGGCCGGATGTCTATGAGGTTAAATGCGCTAAGATCGGACAATGCCCGTACCGTGTACGGGCCTTCCGATCAAAGAATGAGAGCCGCTTTGTCATTTCACGCTACACGGGCACACCATTGCGCCGAGGTGGTGATGAGCATAAACAATTCCATGGATGCCAAATTCATAGCCCAGGAAATCCTTGGAGTCGTCGAAGCTGACATCAAACTAGCACCAAAGTCCATAATTGCCAAGATGCAGAGCAAATACGGGATGGTAATCCCGTACCATCTGGCGTGGCGAGCAAAACAGAAGGCTCTAACGATGTTATTTGGGTCATTCAAAGAGTCCTACAACTGGGCTCCTCGCCTTCTGCGCCAGATAGCACAGACCAACCCAGGCACAGAATGGGGCATTGACCAACAGCCTGTGGTGCTAGAGAATGGATCTGTTGCTGAAGGTCACCAATTCCTTACGAGGCTTTGCTGGGCATTTGCACAAAGGTATCGAAGCATTTAGGCATTGCCGTCCTGTGGTATGTGTGGATGGCACGTTCCTAACTGGGAAGTACCAGGGGACTCTTCTCACCGCCCTAGCTGCTGACGGGAACAATCAAATAGTCCCAGTTGCCTTTGCGATTGTAGAGAGCGAGAACAACGATAGTTGGCTTTGGTTCATGCGGTTCGTGAAGACCAAGGTGGTCAGGAATAGGCTCGGGGTGTGCGTCGTCTCTGACCGCAATGCTGGGCTGTTGCATGCTCGAGGTTATGAAGGGGAGGACCCTTCGTGTGCTTGGCCTGATGTGGAATGCCGGTGGTGCATGCGACACCTAGGTGCAAACTTGTACACCGCATACAAGAATCGCAGCATGGTGAAGCAGTTCAAGATTATGTGCATGCAGAACCAAATGCGTAAGTTCGAAGCAATATTTGCACAGTTGAACGAACACACGAGGAAGTTAGTGGCAGATCAGGAGCTGCACTCTGCAGTTGTTGGTGGTCAAGGAGTTTCTGTACGGCGTAACACTACGTTCGCGCAGTGGATCGCCGGCAAACCGGCGGAGAGATGGGCACTGGCACACGACACGCACGGCGCACGGTAAATAGTAATAATCTAATAATCTATTACTACCCCAATATGTCCCGTTCTCTAATTGAAGTGTGACTGCATTTTCAGTTACATGGTGATGACCACGAACATCGCTGAGTCGTACAACAACGTTCTGAGAGGGGTCCGTGGGCTGCCGATATGCTCAATAATTGAGCTCACTTTTTATCGGACCATGGAGTACTTCCGAGACCGTGGCCGTGCAGCAGAACAATCGGAGTCCACATTTGCACCGCGTGTCGAAGATCTTCTAGAGAAGCGCCGCTTGAAGGCACAATTTCACTTGGCGCAGTTGTTCGATCCCGTGCGGAACGAATTCAAGATTTCATGTAGGAGGAAATATGCCTCGGGCTATATCGCGGGTGACACCGTCCAAACGTGTTGGATTGGAGCGGACAATGCTCATTGCACCTGTAACAAGCCCCGTTTGGAGCATATTCCGTGCTCCCACGTGCTTGCCGCCTGTCGTCAGCTTGGTGGCAACACGGGAACCCAGTTTGTGTCCCCGTACTACAGAATGCAAGCTATACGAAACACGTGGCGGCCTAAAATAAGAAACTTTGGCGATCGTAGTTACAGGGACATGGTAGCCCCCTGTACGTGGCATCCGTTCCCTGCGACGAAGCGGGATCAACCAGGAAGGCCATCCTCATCGCGACTTAGGGGCGACATGGATGCTTCCCAAGGTGGTGGTGTTCTGCGGCTTTGTGGAAAATGCAGGCAGCCGAGCCATGACCGCAGAGCATGCCCTAATAGGGCTTAATGTCGCACTTGAGCTATTTCAATTATTGTATAAGTGCAAACTTATTTCCATATCTGGTGGCGCTTGCGTACGAACTAGAAAATAAATGGAGGAGTTTTTTAATGTCATTGTGTTGCCTTCTTATTTCAATAGGATGATGATAAATTTTCCCTTATGGAGTAATCTCGTCTTTATTTTTCTTGAAGGTAACGGGAAGCGGCCACCAAAATGGCACTGCCAGAGTTGCTCCACGAACAAATCGACTCAAAGCATAGGGCTAGGAAATTGGCCGCACGTGAGGAGGTTGTAAGACACACTACATAAGTTCATGGTTTTCATGCACATTAATATTTTTCGTCTGATATACCATCTTCCTCTCCAGCTTCATGCCTTGCGCCTAAGGGGATCCCGGCAGCTGAAAATTCTTGACGGCAGATTCGATGTCCCACTTGCACATTGCGGGCTGCTCCCATTTGCGAAGCTTATGAATGGGGCAAACATGGGCCAGGGAAGACGGACTCCTCTTCCGGCTTTAGACGCTGCACTTTTGACAGCCCTTGTTGATCGTTGGCGGCCAGAGACGCATACTTTCCACCTGCCGCTTGGGGAGATGACTATCACCCTACGAGATGTGGCGTTGGTTACAGGGCTTCCTATTGCTGGCCAACTGTAACACCCCAAAATTTTGCTTTTCTTAAATTCATGTGTGATTTGGCACTTTGGAGAATTTTTGGAATTTTCTGGAATTTATTTGGATTTATTTGGAATTTATTTGAATTTATTCCATTTTGAAATAATTAAAGAATTAAACTTTGCAAATAAAATTTTGTTGGAAATATTTTAATTGAGTCCAAAATGATCCAAAGTATATTCCAGAATTTTCCTGGAATTTTTCTGAGTCTTTTGATATTTTTAATGAATTAAATGAATTTCAGGGAATTATTTTAAATATTAAATCGCTGGAAAATCAAGTCGGGTCAAGTACTGTTCATCCGACCGGACCCGAGTCCGAGTCCGACTCGAGTCCGACCCGAGCCAAGTGACTTGACCGAACCCTATTCGATCCCGACCGTTGGATCGAGATCCAACGGTCCAGATTGGATCGCACCGGTTGAGCTGAGTCCGGGCCGGATCCGACCGCGCTCGCGCAATCGTGGCCGTTGATCGCGCCACGTGGACGGTCCTCCGTCGTCGTCTCCGCCCGAGTCCGAGCCGGACTCCGCCGCGCCCGCCGCCGTGAGGGATTAGGTTTCCGCTCGCGCGAGCCGAGGCTATTTAATGCCCGGATCCCACCGAGGATCACCTTGACCTTGCGCAGCCGTTTTAGCCGCCGCCGCGCGGTGCCTAACGCGCCTGCAATCGCTCGCCGGAGTTGTAGCACTCCTCCGCCGCGGTTTCTGCTTCGTTCCACCGCCGTCCGCCGTCCCCCGCCGCCGTTGACCCCAGATCGGGACCCACCGCGACGAGACGCACCCGAAGGGACCTCTCACCTCGCCGGAGCACGCCCGAAGCGCCGTTGCCGTGGTCGTCGTCCCCAACCCCGTCAAGCCAGCGCCGCCGTGAGCCATCGCCGTCGCTCGAAGCTTCTCAGCCGTCCGATCAAGATCCAACGTCCCAGATCACGCCACGTCATATCACGGTGAGATTCCATCCAAAACCCCAGATCAAATCTTGACCGTCCGATCTAGATTCAACGATCCAGATCAAACGCGTTAACCCAAACGCGTGAAACCCAGATCCAATCTGGGCCGTTGAAATTCAAATCAACGGCCGAGATTGCGCCACGTGTCGGGAAGCTCGACCGCCGCGGTCGCTTCGTGTAGGACGCCGACACGCCGCCCGCTGTGTCGGCCGACGTGACTAAACCGCACCATGACGTCGGGCCATGGCGGGCTCAAGATGTCACGGCCGTCTCCAGCTGCGGCGCCGACGCCAAGAATGACGCTCACAGTGGGTCCCACTGCCGACACCGTGGTGAGCCTCGCCGACGCCGGTGGCGCCATCCGAGGCGGACCCACATGTCGGGCCTCACGAGGAGTCGTGGGACCGAGTCCACGATAGACCCGAGCCGAGCGTGGACCAAGTCCATGGACCACCGACGCCGCAGACCAATCAGTGGCTGCCACGTGTCCTCGCTGACGCAATAATTAATTTTCGAAAAAGAAAATGATTTATTAATTCGAAATAATGATTTCAGATTTTGTTTCAAACTTCAAACGCTTATAACTTTTGCGTTTCAACTCCGATTTGAGTGATTCAAATTTCTAAATTTGTATAAAATTGAGATCTACCTAAATATGAATTTTATTTAATTTTTGGACTAAAGTTTTTCTCTGTAAAATTATTTAATTGACTATTTAAACTTTAAATAATCATAACTTTTGCATTTTAACTCCAAATTTGACGATTCCAGTTTCTAAAAATTCATAAAATTATGTTCTCTCTGTTTATGGATTTTATTTGGATGTTTGGACACTTTTTGCCTATTGTTTATTCATGTATTGCTATTTGCACGCTTTACGAGTAGACGTTGAAGTGCCGGAAGGATTCGAAGGAGAAGTATTGACTCAGGATCCAACTCAAGACCAAGAATAAGTACTTTTTGAAGGCAAGTTGTGCTTTGACCATGTTGATCCTATTTTGAAACTTATTTTGATTTAACCTATTGCATACTAAGTTCAATTAGAAAATACTTTATTAAATATGGGGGATTAGATAAATACCAATTTGCTGTATGACACCTTGATTATTTAAATATGTGCCATGACCCTTGTCACCCTAGTTGTGGATTACTAGTTGGACATTATTAAATCGCCAACATGGGTTTTAGACCGTTGTAGTATACTGCTTAGACCTGCTACGTGCTCATGACATGATTTTGGTCAATCAAATGTTAATATTGACTTAATGATATATTGAACCTGTTTTGGAAAGGTATCATGTGATGTTGATGGCACGTGGTGCATGGTAATCAATCGGGTTTGATAAATAGTTTTTCGACCGGGCATGTGGCAAGAATAATCAGTGGGCCGGTTGTGGCATTGGGGATGTTGATTTGGTTCTTCGTAGTCTTGCCTGGTCACCCTAAGGACTTAACCTTGCAAGCCTTTGAACTGGGTCTAACGTGCAACCACATGTCTCAGAATGGGACGGACCTAGTTGACTAAGTTGCTAATAACGCACTGTGGGACCTCAGGAGGTCAACTACACCCTTTGTGTAAGTTGTACGGGAGCGTCTCTGGCCGAGGCCAGTACCCATCTAACGGTTGATTGGCCTAAACTTCGCCTTAGCTAAGGGAAGGGTTAGTGTGCAATAACCGGGGAGGACCACTTGTATTGTTAAAAGTTTCCGAAAGACTTTGTTACGGGAACTCGCCTTTGTGGTGTTTGACTGTATCTTGTGGGTAAAGTGCATAACCTCTGCAGAGTGTAGAATCTATTCGAATAGCCGTGTCCGCGGTATTGGACATCGCTCGGGAATTACAGTCAAGGGTTAGATTTTCTCAAAAATAACTTGGATTTGAAAGGTTAGGTTTGGTTAAATAGTGATGTTGATGGAAATGTGGATTAGGACGGGAAAGATGTTTATTAAACTCCTTGAAAAGTTAATTATGCTATACTTGTTACTACTGCTTTCGAATCTACTTATGTTACTTGTCAAATGTCATGTTTCGCAAATATACCTTGAGCTATTCCTTTGTATCAAGCCATGCATATAGTATATTAGCTTGCATTCTGTGCATGACTTGCTGAGTACCAAGTACTCACCCTTGCCACCATACGACACCAGTTGAAGAGGAGACTACACCAGCTTTGGAGGAGGAGCTCCAAGAGGAACCGTCTACTTAGGGAGCGAGCCCAGTCAGTTGCCTGTGGTATACTGGATGGCGCCACGAAGTTATCTTATTTTTTCGCTGCTACTATTTCTCTCTTAATAGGTTTCGCCCTGCGTGGCGTATATTTGTAACTTGACCATTAGGTCGAGTAACCAGTTTGACTACTTAAATAAAGTACTTTATTAGTATCGAATGGTATGATTGTGATATTTACCAATGTTAAGATTGTGTGCACTAGCGCGTTCCTGGACTAGTGCTGAATACACAGAGGGTCCGGATTTGCAAATTCGGGGTCCCGACAGAGGTGGTATCAGAGCCATACTGACTGTAGGCTCAACCCTAGCTAGAATGGTCGTAGTGAGGATAAAACCTATTTTCTAAAGCTAAAAATTTGTCAAGACAAGAAATGACATCTCGACTTATCCCATTCTTCTTTTCTTGTCTCTTGCTGAATTTTTCCTTACCTTGTCACAATTTAAAAATTCCGAGTTCTTACGTGAGCACTCTTGTGATAGATGGAGAGAGAGTTCAACTACGTCGATCTGGAGGTTGGTCACGCCGCAGAACTTTGGCATATGCTACAAACTCTCGGAGATTTTGAGAAACCCCAATACCAAGTGGAAGTGATCAGACAAGCATGATTGATCAAGGCTTGTGACGTGAAGATTGAGGTACCTGCTAGGAAGAAGGGCCCAGGCAATCGCCCGATACACTGCACTGCCAGGAGGTCTACAATGCAGATGGGTATCCAAGAATTATCACGACGAGCAATGCGACACATTACCCGTATCTACGCCAGAGAGTTGGAGAGCACGGTGTTCCGTTATCATCCGCGCAGCAATAGCCTTCTTGACCCGAAGGCGATTCAGGATGAGGATGCCATGGTTACACAGTTGGCACGACTTGTTGTCGCCCAGGAGGATGTACTCGATGATACAAGCAAGGAGCTTTAGAAGGCCCGCAAGGAGATCACAACAGAGAAGAACAGATGGCGGGAAGCTCAAGAGTATGTGTCACACCTTCTGCGAAGGATTGACAAGTTAGAGATGGCTTTGTACGGACCAGAACCAGAGCCAGTACTCGAGCTACACGAGCCAGATCCAGAGGAGTCAGATCTCGATGAGGACACTGCTTCTTCGACTACCACAGATGATACAGTTGCTGGACATGGCAATCGTTTCGCGCCTATGCCGCAGCATCCGTACCCAGGCCGTGGAGGTTTTCTCGATGAGTGAGCGTAGGTTCTATAGTGAGACTCCTTCGCCGAGTCGCGTCATAGAATAAAGAGTCACCTTTAGGCGTTAGACTCCAGTGTTAGTTCGATTTGGATTTTCATTGCTTGCTAAGTGTGCAGTATGTGTTGCAAGGCCCTTAGGCATTGTAAGCAACCATACCAAGTTATTAATATCAATAATAAAGTTGGACCTTAAAGTTACACCTTTCGCCCCGCATAAGTTCCATATTACTTGTCTATTCTTGTTTCCCTCTCATCTCTAAAACCTAGAGCAAATCGACAGATGGTGAACACCCGCGGAAACTTTGGAGGCAATGGAAGTGGTTCTCGCCCAGCAGAAAACCCCAATGATGGAGCACCAAAGCACCGCCACCGATATGCAGAATTTGAGCTTTTCTTGTCGCTCAGACTCGCTGATGCATGCTATGATGCAACAAATGCAACACGTCCACCGCCAGGCCACGCCTAATCAAGTTAATCAGGGACCACGCCAGAATACAAGACTGTCAGAGTTCATGAGAACTCACCCACCCACTTTCTCTGGGAATGCCAGTCCATTGGAGGCCGATGATTGGTTAAGGTCAATAGAGAGGAAGCTACACATTGCTCAATACATGGGAAATGAGAAGGTACTCTACGCTTCTCATCAGCTGGAAGGAACAGCCGCCGAATGGTGGGAGAACTTTTGCGCCACGCAAGTGAACCCTCAGGACATCACTTGGGAAGAGTTCACAGCTGCATTCCGTCAGTATCACGTGCCTGAAGGAATCATGGATCTCAAGAAGGAGGAGTTCAGAGCACTGAAGCAAGGTAATCAGCCAGTGGCCGACTACCTGAACAAGTTCACACAGCTGGCACGCTACGCACCTGAGGATGTAGCGACAGATAAAGCCAGACAGTCTCGTTTTATGAAGGGACTTAACTCAGGATTGCAGGTGGGACTGATCACCCACACCTTTCCAGATTTCCAAGAGTTGGTGAATAAGGTGCTTATTCTTGAGGACAAGCGCAAGGAACTGGATGAGAACAGGAAGCGCAGGATGCAACAGCAGGGATCACGCCAGGGAACGCAACAGCGCCTGAGAGTTGCACCAAATTCAGCCTCCAATAAATTCAAATTCGCAGCTCAATATCCAATTCACCAATTTTGTCCATTTCGGACAGTCGAAACTAAAAACGGCATAACTTTCTAATGGAATGTCCAAATGGATTGATTCCAGTTGGAAATGCTAGATAATTTCACCCTCTACAACTTCCTAAGCAAATGTAAACTCCAATTCGTCCTCTAAGTAGCTCGAATTCGCAGAAAACTGACAGCAAAAAATATGCCCGACCAAGCAAACTTTCATCTCGCGGTTGTGTGGTGGAGGGAGGAAGAAGAGGGAGCAGATCACGGTTTGGGAATGAAGTGGCTGCCACCCACACCACATAACCCACACTTTTATCTCCCCAAAATACCCCCCAAGCAAACCAACCAAATTGGCTAAGTCCTCCAACAGAAAACAGCGCTAGATTCACTTTTTGAGCCAAGTTTAAAATCAGTGTTTGACACCGGATTGGCGATATGACTCCACCACTATATAGAGAAATGTTTTTACTGCGCAACCATGTAACCCGCGCACTCTAGGTCATTATAGATTGCCAGTTACAAGGCTCCAAAGTTGGTTGAAAGTCACAAGTGCGGACTGAAATTTTTGGCTCTAAACTTTTGGTTAAGCTTGGGATACTCCTAAGTGCCAGTTTAGGACATTAATCAAGCCGGAATTGACCTTAAGAGCGGCTAAAACTTAATTGATGCCAAACTTAGCCGCTTATAATCGAATTCGACCGGGACCGTGATACCGCAGGACATATCATGTCGTAAGCATGGTCGCCGAACCTATCCGAAATGTCATGTCAAATGCATGTGTGGTACAGATCGCCTGAAGTCGTCTCGTCGAAGCATAGCTGCCAAAGCCTGACTGGCACCTCTCTACCAGCTAGAAAGCTGTATGCATATGTCGGTATCAAGCATAGGCACGGATGCAAAGGAATCCGATGCTGCCACGTGTAGCTTTCTGTCTGTGCCCCTCGCCTCGACGCTAATGTGCCGCCACCGTTGCCCATCGCCACCGCAGCTAAGCTATAGCCAGCCCCACATCAGCTGCAAGAACGATGCCTCTGCCAGCCGATTCCCTCCCACTGGGGACACGCCTGACTGGCACCTCTCTACCAGCTAGAACGCTGTATGCATATGTCGGTATCAAGCATAGGCACGGATGCAAAGGAACTGATGTCGCCACGTGTAGCTTTCTGTCCTGTGCCCCTCGCCAAGACGCTAATGTGCCGCCAGCTGTTGCCCACTGCCAGCTGCAGCTAAGCTATAGCCAGGCCCCACACCGCGCGCGGCAAACGATGCCTCTGCCAGCCGATTCCCTCCCACTGGGGACACGCCTGACTGGCACCTCTCTACCAGCTAGAACGCTGTATGCATATGTCGGTATCAAGCATAGGCACGGATGCAAAGGAATCCGATGCTGCCACGTGTAGCTTTCCTGTCCAGGCCCCTCGCCTCGCACGCTAATGTGCCGCCAGCTGTTGCCCACTGCCAGCTGCAGCTAAGCTATAGCCAGGCCCCACACCGCGCGCGGCAAACGATGCCTCTGCCAGCCGATTCCCTCCCACTGCACGCTTTCGGCGGCTTTTGGTGGGTGAAACAGCATCGGTACGTGATACGAAACGTACTGGCTCACGCAATGCCACATAGTGTGCATGAATGCTGTGGAGGTGTACTCACCAGAGCGTGTTAACTTTTTCAACCCCGAGGCTGCGACTTACGTTGGACTGGGCCGGGCGTGCCAGTTTCCCGCCTAAATACCGCCACGGGAAGCCGCGGTTTTGCAATGTTACTGTTCAGCCAGGCCCCCACCTCGCGTGCTAATGCTCCGGCAACTGGTGGCCACTCCCAAGCCACTGCCAGCTGCAGCCAGACCCCCCCACTGAGCGCACTGCAAATGCTGCCACGTGCCGATTTTCTGTCTTGGCCCATCGCCCCGCACGGTGAGGTGCCGCCAGCTGTCTCGTTTCTCCCTCGCTCCCTGCCTATAAATTGCAAGGCCGCCTGCACTTCTATCAGGCAAACACGATACATTGCTCCGAGTTCATAAAGTTTGGATTGAGTTGAGAAAACCCTGAGCGCATAGAGGAGAGCTGGTAGTTTAGCTTTCCTTTTTTCCAATATTTCATTTCAGCTTCTTGTTCCACAGGTATTATTTACAAAAGTTATTTTGTACGGTGAGTCACATTGTTGTGTTGTTGGGTCAGTCCACATTATTTTGTACTTATTATGCTTCTTATTGATATTTTTCCTTCGTGTAGATACCGACTTAAGTGTTCGCCGCTCTGTCCAAGCCATGTCGAAGGCGTCGAGCTCAGTGGTTGCCAATGCAGGGCGGGTAATTTGCCCTAACTGCCATGTGGATGCTCAAACCTGCTACTCCACCACTACGCCAAATAACGGACGGGCATTCTATAGATGCCCAAATTTCTCTGTACGTCTAAATGTATTTCGATATCTTCATATTTCGATGATTATTCTATTGCTCCAGTTTTAAATATCCATGCTCACACTGTCGTGTAGTCTACCGGATGCCAATATCAGCAGTGGGCAGACGATATAAATACACCGACAGCTTTAAACAGGACGCTTCCAATGGCACACCAGAGGAAGGATCTAGCGCAGGAACTTAATAGGGTAACGGTACGAGAATTACCGCAAAGAGAGGGAGTTCGGCCAGAACAAGAAGAAAGCCGTGAAGCGTATGATCGCTTCCTTGAGCGCGCCGTAGAAGATAACCACGAAGCTGTAAGCCCTGATTTGGTTGTTCCTCTTGACGGCCATAGCGCTCAAGACTACAAACGTGACCGTTGGGAGTTTTTCGAAGAAGAGGGTGTGGAATTCTATGATAGTGATGATTCTGGAAAGTTCTAAAGCCGCTCTACCCTGCATCCATTTGTATGTTAGTTCTTGTTCACAAGAAATGCTGTTGTAGTTGTTCTCCCTATTGTACTTTGTTCTAATGCTATTATGTGTTTCTGTTGTATCGTAATGCAGTTTGTACTATTATGAAGCTTTTACATTATGTTCACCAAGTTATTCGAAGTTTTTTTTCGGTTGAATGGAGCATATTTTTTATTACATGTATGTAATATCATATTCACCGACAACAGTCATTCAACCTTGTGTTCTTTCGTATATTAGGTGATATGCGACAAAGCTGAATATGATGATATGACAAAAGCGATATGACAAATAAACGTACAATGGCAAATAGTCCAAATGATGATATGACAAATGGCTGACAATGGTGATATGCCAAAAGGCTGAGAAGGCCGATATGACAACACGCTGAAAACAACAATGGCAAATAGTCCAAATGAAGGTCGATGTCATCTCAGAAGTCAGAAAAGCATTCATTGTCAAAGCAAGAAAGCATTGCAGTCAAAGCTGTAAAAGCATGCCTGCCATGTCATATCAAAAGCACGCCTGTTAACTTTTTCAGCTTTTGTCATCGGTAAAACTGTACAAAGCATTCTAGCTGACCTTGTCGCTTTGCTCCGATTCTCTCGTTTGGCTGGTGGCGGGCTATTTAAGCCCCAGTGCTCACCTCCGAATACTCACACCAACCAACCGGTGCCAATGGAGTTCCCCTCGCCCCCAAGGCACAGCATTGTCCAATCCGTCCCCATGCACGGAGGTCCGAATGTACCAGATTTGCTATTTGGTATACGGACTACCATATTATGTAAAAATATCTCGATTCTGACTCTCTTTGCATATAAATTCTCAACGCCCAATAACCCTAAGTATTAAAGTCACGCACAAACCCTAACGACGAAGGATTTTCGGCGGCCTGTAAAAAAGCATGTTCGAAGTAATTTTTGGGTCCGAATGTACCATATTTGCTATTTCGTATACGGACTACCATATTATGTAAAAATATCTCAGTTACAGCTCTCTTTGCATACAAATTCTCAACGCCCAATAACCCTAAGTATTAAAGTCGCGCACAAAACATGTAGTCCTTTTCTTTCCTGTTGAGCCATGAAAGCTGTAACACCCCAAAATTTTGCTTTTCTTAAATTCATGTGTGATTTGGCACTTTGGTGAATTTTTGGAATTTTCTGGAATTTATTTGGATTTATTTGGAATTTATTTGAATTTATTCCATTTTGAAATAATTAAAGAATTTAATTTTGCAAATAAAATTTTGTTGGAAATATTTTATTTGAGTCCAAAATGATCCAAAGTATTTTCCAGAATTTTTCCAGAATTTTTCTGAGTCTTTTGCTATTTTTAATGAATTAAATGAATTACTGGGAATTATTTTAAATATTAAATCGCTGGAAATTCAACTCGGGTCGAGTACTGTTCATCCGACCGAGTCGGAACCCGAGTCGGACTCGAACCGACGAGCCGCTTGACTCGATCAAACCAATCAAAACCCTAATCAATCCCAACCGTTGGATCAAGATCCAACGGCCGAGATCTGCCGTCTTCGGTTCGAGCCGTATCCGGCCGGATCCGATCGCGCCCGTCGCGATCGTGGCCGTTGATCGTGCCACGCGTGGGCGGTGTGCGTCGTCGTCTCCGCCGAGTCCGAGCCGAACTCAGCCGCGCCGCCGCCGTGTAGAATTAGGTTTCCGCTCGCACGAACGCCGAGGCTATTTAAAGCCCTGGTCACGCCGAGGTTGCCCTCATCCTTGCGCACTCCGTTCCCCGAGCCATCTCGCTGAGCCGCCGCCCGTTTGCCGTGCGAGCTCGCCGTAGTTGAGCGCCACTCCGCCGCGGTTTTGCCTCGCTCTCGCCGCCGTCCGTCGTCTTCCGCCGAGGAGCCGAACCGAACCCCGGCCAGGCGCACTGAAGAGACCACTCACTTCGCCGGAACGACCCGAGCGCCGTCGGGCTCGCTGTCGCCTCCGTCTCCGGTGGCTGCAGCTCGCTGCGTCGCCATCGCCCTCGCGAAGCTCTGTGGACCGTCCGATCTTGATCGTGCGGTTGAGGTGAGTTCACGTGTTCCAAACCCGATTAGATCTGGACCGCTGGATCAAGATCCAACGGTTCACAATCGCCACGTCGTAGTAGTGATTATTATAGGATTAGATCTCGACCGTCCGATCTAGATCGAACGGCCCACGATCATCGAGTAGATTCAACGCGTTAACCCTGGATCTAATCGCGCCGTTGAATTTCAAATTAACGGCCGAGATTGGCGCCACGTGTCGGGAAGTTGGACCGACGCTGGCCGCCGCCCACGCGACGCTGGCAGGCAGGACGCCGACACGCGGCCCGCGTGTCGAGGGGCCCGCATGTCACGGCCGACCCAACCAAGCGCCGACGTCACCCATGACGCTATCGGTGGGTCCCACCTGCCGCACCGTGGCCGAGCCCCGCCGACGCCGCCGATGACGCTACCCGAGTGGTCCCACATGTCGGCCTCACGTAGAGTCGTGGGACCGAGTCCACGGTGGACCCGAGCCGAAGCGTGGACCAAGTCCATGGACCGGTGACGCCAGCCAACCAATCGTGAGGCTGCCACGTGTCCATGCCGACGCAATAATTAATTTCCAAAAGAAAATGATTTATTAATTCGAAATAATGATTTCAGATTTTGTTTCAAACTTCAAACGCTTATAACTTTTGCGTTTCAACTCCGATTTGAGTGATTCAAATTTCTAAATTTGTATAAAATTGAGATCTACCTAAATATGAATTTTATTTAATTTTTGGACTAAAGTTTTTCTCTGTAAAATTATTTAATTGATTATTTAAACTTTAAATAATCATAACTTTTGCGTTTTAACTCCAAATTTGACGATTCCAGTTTCTAAAAATCCATAAAATTATGTTCTTTCTGTTTATGGATTTTATTTGGGTGTTTGGACATTTTTTGTCTATTGTTTATTTGTGTATTTGCTATTTGCACGTTTTACGAGTAGACGTTGAAGTGCCGGAAGGATTCGAAGGAGAAGTATTAACTCAGGATCCAACTCAAGACCAAGAGCAAGTACTTTTTGAAGGCAAGTTGTGCTTTGACCATGTTGATCCCATTTCGAAATCTATTTTGATTTAAACTATTGCATGCTAGTTCAATTAGAAAAATACTTTGTTTAAACTTGGGGGTTAGATAAATACCAATTTGCTGTATGACACCTTGATTACTTAAGTATGTGCCATGACCCTTTGTCACCCTAGTTGTGGATTACTAGTTGGACATTATTAAATTGCCAACATGGGTTTAGACCGTTGTAGTATAACGCTTAGACTCGCTTACGTGCTCATAACATGATTTTGGACAATCAAATGTTAATATTGACTTAATGATATATTGAACCTGTTTTGGAAAAGTATCATGTGATGTTGATGGCACGTGGTGCATGGTAATCAATGGGTTTGATAAACTTTCGGCCAGGGGCATGTGGCAAGAGTAATCAGGTGGGCCAGTTGTGGCATTGGGAGTGTTGATTTGGTTCTTCGGGTAGTCTTGCCCTGGTCATCCTAAGGACTTAACCTTGCAAGCCTTTGAACTGGGTCTAACGTGCAACCACATGTCCGGAATGGGACGGACCTAGTTGACTAAGTTGCTAATAACGCACTGTGGGACCTCGTGGAGGTCAACTACACCCTTTGTGTAAGTTGTATCGGGAGCGCATCGGGCCGAGGCCAGGTACCCATCTAACGTTGATTGGCCTAGACTTCGCCTTAGCGAAGGGAAGGGTTAGTGCGCAATAACCTGGAGGACCACTTGTATTGTTAGAGGTTTCCGAAAGACTTTATTCACGGGAACTTCGCCTTTGTGGTGTTTGACTGTATCTTGTGGGTAAAGTGCATAACCTCTGCAGAGTTTAGAATCTATTCGAATAGCCGTGTCCGCGGTATTGGACATCGCTCGGGAATTACAGTCAAGGGTTAGATTTTCCTAAAAATAACTTTGGTTTGAAAAGTTGGGTTGGTTTAATAATGAAGTTGATGGAAATGTGGATTAGGATGGGAAAATGTTTATTAAATTCCTTGAAAAGTTATTTATACTTTACTTGTTTCTACTGCTTTCGAATCTACTTATATTACTTTTCAAATGTCAAGCATCGCAAATATACCTTGAGCTATTCCTTTGTACCAAGCCATGCATATAGTATATTAGCTTGCATTCTCATGCATGACTTGTCGAGTACCAAGTACTCACCCTTGCCTCAACACAACACCAGTTGAAGAGGAGACTACGCCAGCTTTGGAGGAGGAACTCCAAGAGGATCCGTCTACTTAGGGATGCGAGCCCAGTCAGTTGCCTGTGGTATACTGGATGGCGCCACGAAGTTATTTGATTTTCCGCTGCTATTATTTTTCTCTGAACAAGTTTCGCCTTGCGAGGCATATATTTGTAACTTGACCATAAGGTCGAGTAACCAGTTTGACTATTTAAATAAAGTACTTTATTGATATCGAGTGGTATGATTGTGATATTTACCGATGTTAAGACTGTGTGCACTAGCGCGTTCCTGGACTAGTGCTGAATACACAGAGGGTCCGGATTTGCAAATTCGGGGTCCCGACAAAAGCCAGCCTAGATTGCATCTGCAAAGCTGTGTACTCCACTGCCATGACCCGTCGATGTCATCTGTAAAGCTGTAAAAGCATTGCTGTCAAAGCTGTAAAAGCATTGCTGTCAAAGATGTAACAGTATGCCTGCCATGTCATATCAAAAGCACGCCTGTTAACTTTTTCAGCTTTTGTCATCGATAAAACTGTACAAAGCATTCTAGCTGACCTTGTCTCTTTGCTCCGATTCTCTCGTTTGGCTGGTGGCGGGCTATTTAAACCCCAGTGCTCGCCTCCGAATACTCACACGAAGCAAGCAATCCAAACCACGAAGCACAAGTTTGCCGGCCAACCAACCGGTGCCAATGGAGTTCCCCTCGCCCCCAAGGCACAGCGTTGTCCAGTCCGTCCCCGACGGCACGGAGGTCCCCATGTGCCTATGCGGGGATCCTTGCCGCTTTCGGCAATCTGTAGACAATTCATACACTTACGGTATGAGGTATTGGAGCTGCCGGAACCACGACTCCGAGCCAATGCTCGGGATGCGGATGCGGCGGAGGAGCCCGGTATGTTCGTACTCGCATTTGCTGTTGCATCAAACCGTCCAAACCTTAACACTGTTATACCATCTTTTGTCACCAACTTCAGCCTCCATTATGCGAGTTCATCAAATTCTACGACGCGGAGCAGACTCCTGAGATGGAGAGGATGCGGAATTGGGAGTACTCGCATCGCAGAGCTATGTTAGAGCTGCAGTGCCGTGAGTAGGAGGAGGAGGAGAAGCGCATGAAGGTTGCCGAACAAATGCGTGCAGAGAGGGAGGCCGAACGGCAGCGGCCGCGCCGAGCAGGAGGCCGAGCGTGACAGGAAGCGCGAGAGGGCGGCTAGGGCCAGGGCGGCCGCAGGCACCGATGGGTTGCGCAAGGGGAAATATCCTCGGTGCACTCAGTAAAGTGTACGAGAAGGGCCGTTGTTGTTCTTCCCTTTCCCTAAGGCATGTTAGGTTTAGTCCGATATACTCGGTAGAGTGTGCCATACATGCCATTGCTGTTTAGCATTTCTAAGCCATATGCAATTCAGTACATTCTTATTGATCTTGGTTTTAATTTGGAGTTTAACCATTTTGGAAAGCTCATTTGGATTTTCAATTTTAGTTATGTTATTCTTTTATTGGCTTGGAAAGTAGAACTTGCAATGCAAATTGAAATTGGTAAAGTCTAAAACTTTAATGGGACTACTGATAAACCTTAGATACCCTATTTATCACCTCTGAAAATTTTTATGGAATTTGGAAATGAATTATTATTTTCAGGAACCCAAAAACAGTAAATGGAATAATAGACCTAGAGCAATGTTAAATTTATATAAAAATAAATATAAATGATCTTGATCTGAAATTTTTACCATAGTTTGGAAATGACGTCAGTTAAGTACAGTAAAATTTTTAAATCAATTTGAGTTGGTTTGCATCTCCAGAAAATTTGTTTTCGAAAAATACCATTTAATGACACCGTGTGGCGGAAACCAGCTTTCCTCCATGCCATGCGGCGGAAGCCACCTCGGCTGACGGAACCAACTGCTATTCACCGCATTAAAACAATGCAATTTAACAGTAGTTTATTTGCTCAATTTTTCCCGTGCCGGATACACGACATTTAATTGTTAGTTTTGAAATTTTAGGAGATGAATGGCTAGATCCGTAAAAAAACTTTGAAATAAGCTAGAACAGTCAAAAATTTGAAGAAAACGAGGGCATTCATGGGCGAGCTGGCCGGCAGAACGATTGACGGGCGTGGCCCCACCATTGTCGGGTTTCCGCCACCCCATGCGGCTGAAGCCGCCCGTTTCCTCCACGCCGTGCGGCGGAAACCGCCCGTTTCCTCCACGCCGTGCGGCGGAAACCGCCCGTTTCCTCCACGCCGTGCAGCGGAAACCGCCTTCCACCACGCCGTGCGGCGGAAGCCCTCCCCCGTGGCGGAAACGGGTCCTTCCACCGTGCCATGCGGCGGAAACCACACCACATGGCGGAAAGCACATCCATTCAAGACATTTTTATTTACTACAGGTTAGTTTATTAATTTAGATATAACTGTAGTTTATTTCATCAATTTTTCCCGCACACAGATAGTCTCAGTATATAAAAAGTTACTCCACGTTGACGTCGGTCAAACATTTGCATGTACTATTGCAGTACGGACAAACCAGCACATTGCAGAAGGGGAAAACAACGGAAAACAACAGCAAAAGAAGCAAACAGTCCAGCAGGAGCTGTCGCGTCGGCCACCCATGTGGCTTCCGCCACCCCATGCGGCTGAAGCCGCCGTTTCCGCCGTCTCGCCTGGCGGAAGCCCTCCCCTCCGGCGGAAGCTCCCCTTCCACCACACCATATGGCGGAAGCCACTCCATTTGGCCGAATCCAAAGCCATTCAACGCATTTCATTTTACTCATGGTTATTTTTTCAATTAAAGTTTACCTGTAGATTATTTGCCCAATTTTTCCCATGATCTTCCCTTCCTGTAATCTTTTTTCTTTCTGCAGGCAGGCGCAGGGTCGACACAAAGTAAACCTAAGGCGTGTGGAAAAGCGGTTTTGCGCATGAAAGCGGACTCCTTGCTTGTGGCTTTTGCTTGTTTCCATATATCGCCGATTTGTCCGCATCCTCCCACTCCGTCGGATGTCACCACGGCTCGGTTGGGCCCTGTTCCAAATTTGTTTTCGGTTCAAACTCTATCATCCTCCGAAATCTGAAATCTCGATGAAATCTCGTTATTTCGAACAAAATCCGGATGAAATTTAAGAAACAAAATTCAAATCCGGCATTTTTTAGAACGAGATTTTGGTAAAAAAAAAAAACCAAAATTTCATCCAAAATTGCTGAAATCTTGGTAAATTTCAATTGAACGAAAAATGGTTCAAACGATATTAAAAAAAATTTGGATGGTCCTGACACACAAATAATGGTCATATAAAAATATCAGATGATGATCAAGCATGACAGTTTTTTTTAAAATCTAACAGTGCTATTGTCTTGATAAAAGGTTAACCGATAAATTTCAACTGAATGAAAAATTATGCAAATCACGTTAAAAACTTTTGAAAATTTTTATGAATGATCCTAACACATCCATAATATTACCATAAATTTTTTAGATTATGATCAATCTCGAGAATGTAGCTGTTTTATGGTTGACCCTTGTTACGTCTATCAGCAAATTGCTAGCAAGAATTGTAGGGCCCAGGCTACATTTCTCACATCTCGAGAAAATGGGATGTGTACGTGCATCGGGATTGGTAAACAGGACTGCCGAAAGCGCTTGGCACCACATGGCACCATAGGCGACCTGCACGTGGTCTCGGTCCGCGCTGCCAGCGTGTCGCTGTCCATGCATTCGCTGCGGGGTAGGGCGCCCGAGGGGCTGTTTCATATAAAAAGGTCTCAGAGCAACAAAACCAACGCAAAAAAGCCTGGACCCCAAATATCCGGCCGCCACCTTTGTTCTCGAGAATTCCTTGCCCCCGGCAACACGCTACAGGCGACTAGAGGAATAGATCACATATGCGAGAATTCAAGCAAAGTAGGAGTCAGGTATCACGTGGTTACCATCAACGTCTTATGTCTTAGAGCATCCATAATACAGTACAAAGTATCTCTACCAAGTTAAAAATTATCACATCAAATAGACGCTAACTTTATCCAGTGGCGGAGGCAGCGAATCAAGCGGCGTGGCGGCTTCGACCTCGCTCCGACGGTGACCGTGGCGCTCGTGTCTTCCTCGACGTCAATCGATCCAGCAGCGGCAGCGATCGTTAAGTCTTCATTGACCTTGATTTGGCGGCGGCGCAGCTTCCTCGATCCGACGGCGCAGCTTGCCACAGCCCGCATGAGGACACATACCCTTCTCATTTATTCACGAGAGGTGGGCGTCGTGCTGTACTGGGCTGATCCGACTCAGACCCATCATGCTTCGTGTCTAAACCGTGACGGACTGCGATGGCTCGTCGTGTCCGCCGTATCGGCCCCGTTAGTCTTCGGTGAGCCCAGGCATGATCCATTTTGCGGTTCGTGCCTGTTTCGTGCCGTGCCGACCCAGGCTCGGCCCATTTGCACTATTGCAATAAGAGGAAATGAGCCGAAGACGCATGAAGTTGAGATAGTAAACACAAATATTATGAGAAAATATTAAAATTTATTTATTATTGAACATTTACAGAGAGCGAGGAGGATGTGCTGAACACGGACGAGAGAGGGGGCAATAGGCGAGAAAGAGAGTGAGGGAGACATACGAGAGAGAGAGATTGAAAGAAAAGGGTGAGAGAGAGAGAGACATTGAGAGAGACGAGTGAGAGAGAGAGAGCGCTAAGAGAGATTGAGAAAGATGTGTGTGTGTGTGTGAGAGAGAGAGAGAGAGCGCTGAGGGAGATGAGCAAGAGGGGAGAGAGAGCTGGGAGAGATTGAGAGAGACGGGCGAGAGAGAGAGAGAGTGTGTTGAGGGAGATTGAGAGAGATGGGACACAGGCGAGAGAGGGGCAATGGGCGAGGAATAGAGTGAGGGAGACATACGAGAGAGATTGAGAGAAAAGCGTGAGAGAGAGAGAGAGAGAGAGAGAGAGAGAGAGAGAGAGCTGACTCCTCTACTCCACCTAAGTCATCGTAGGATTCACTGGAACAACTATACTCCTCCTGTAACTGCTAACGCCGTGGCTAGATGTGGGCACTCGGGTCGGGCTTTTGTGGGCCGGCCCGAGGCACAGGACGCATCAATTTTATTAAGCAAAGCAACTTTTTGAGAAGTCATAATATTTAAGAGTCCCAAATATTTAAATATCTATAATTTTATTTAATTAGTTCAATTTCACAATTTTATTTATTTCCTCCCTTTTTTCCTTTCTCCTTTCTCCTTTTATTACTTTTTCCCTCCAATTATTTCCCACTCCCCCTCTTTTTTTCCGTTCCCCTTTTTTCCCCACCGACGCCCCCCCCTCTCCCTCGGTTCCTCCTCTCCCCACCGACGGTGCCACAACAGCTCGCCTCCCTACCGCCTCCCTCCTTCCCTTTGGCCTCCCTGCTGCCTCCGTCCTCCCCGCCGCCTCCCTCCTCCCCTCCGCCCCCACCACCTCCCTCTACAGCAGGCACGCTATGGGCATGGGCACGCAGCAGACATTGGCACGCGGCGGCGACCTCAGCAGCGCACAGAGCGCGGGGGTGCGGTGGCAACCTCGGTAACCTCCCACGTGCCCCACTCCTCTCACCTACCTCCATGCCACGGTTGGCTTGCCCTGTCACAGGCCTGCGGCAGAGCACCTATATGACTTTTATGTATCCAATTTAAATATTTAAAAAGATATTAGTAGTTAAAGCTTTAAAAATTTAACTGCACGTACGCACCTATATATGTAACAATAACTATTTATGACCGTATGAGTAGTATTTACTTGCTGGTGCCCGGCTCAATTTACTAGCCGGATCCAGCCTAGTTGACATTTGCAGCCCAGTACAGGCACATTTGCAACTGAGCTGACCTTTTTTGAGCTGAATTTCCGAATTGTGTCCGTCCCAGCACATTGCACTTAGACCTTTGGCTATGTATCTTATGCTATATTGCAACTCGCCGCTCCAAATGCTTAAGCTGCAAGATTGAATGAGATTCGGTCTGCAAAAAGGGAAGAATTGTACGTCAAGCTCCTGCCTCAAATTGAACCAACAAAGAGCAAAAGGACCTGCCATGATTCGTGCATCCTGTACATTTTCTACATGTGGCTGCTTTTGCTCTTTGTTTAATGCTTTTAATTTTAAAGTGAAACCTCTGTACATTGCCTACATGCTGTAAATTTTTGCCTATTCGCTCATCAGCTTTACTGGCTGCAATTTTCCCTTCAGCGGGTAAGCATGGAGCTCAGGATTTAAGATTAATTCGCTCATGTGCCTTCGAAATGTAGAGTGCAATAGCTGCATGTACCGGAGTACAAGATTGCCTAGTGCGGCAGTGCATACTTCAGTAACAGAAGTTTGATGGAAGAGTCAAAAGGTATATCCTCGGAACACTGCCCTGCAACCGGGGAGAATTTATGCACATGATCAGTGTTCAAAATTTTAGCTGAAATAACTTTTAAAAATAAAAGTTTTAGCTGCATGCATGATACAGTTCAAAAGAAGTTCGATTTGTCTAAACAAGGAGAACGTGCAGAAATTGAACCACCAACAAAGAATAAAGTGTAAGCTGCATGATGCATCTATAGGTACTTCCCTTCCCTGTAATCTTTTTTCTTTCTGCATGATATAAAGAACAGGTGCTTCAGAATGTACGTACTCAGTTTCACCTTTTGGTACGAAACTCAAGAAATAAATAAAGAACATGTACGCACAAAAGCACATGCGCGTCTTGTATCTACATAGAGTTCGCCTGCTTAACTTGGCCGATCGAGCATGCAGACAAACAACTCTTGTGCAATCTCAAGAAGAAGAAAAAAAGAAAGGAACTTCTTATACATTGAGCATCCAACATAGAAAGAAGGAAGTTAATTTGCTGACTGCAGCTGGTGCGGTTGATGGCGTCGAGAAGAGCAGAGCAATCACCCGTGGGGATGGACGCCAAGCTGATGATGGCCACAGGCAGTAGCGACTGCCAGCGGTTGTTAGATGATCTTATCGACAAGGGAGATGCCACGACGATGGTGGTGGTTATGGTCTCCAGCAACCAGCTGCCTAACGCAGCGAAGCCTCCCCCGGCGGCCATGAATCCGCTGCTGCTAGCATCGGCATACTCTGGATCTTGGCAAGCACTGAATTCCCTTCTCAACAGGAACGATGCACACGGGCGGTTAGATCTGATGCCAACTCGAGCATTCCTTGAGTTGCTTGAGCTCGGCACCAACGCGAGCTCGGTGACGCAGCAAGCTTCCGATGAAGTAGAAGAAGGCGTCGATCAACCTGCAATATTGTCTCCAGCAATGCTTCTGGAGGGCGTCACCGTTGAGGGGGACACCGCACTCCATGCGGTGGCCACCAATGGTGACAGTGACAATTTCTTGAATAGTGCCGATGTCATCTACCGCAAGGCCAAGCACCTCATGTTTGCGCAAAACAAGAACGGTGACACGCCCCTGCATTGCGCTGCCAGGGCTGGGAAATCCAAAATGGTCTGTCGTCTCATTGCTCTGACCAGAGCTGAGGACGAAGGTGGCGAGAGGCTCAAGGAACTCCTGAGAAAGGAGAATGTGCGTAAGGAGACAGCCTTGCATGAAGCTGTCCGCAGCGGTGATAAAGCCATTGTGGAGCTGCTTATGGTGGAAGATTCGGAGCTAGCATGTTTCCCCATAGACGGTTGTTCGCCGCTGTACCAAGCCATCTTGTTGGAGAAGGCAGGCAACATTGCGGACTGGCTACATGGCAAGAGTGACGGAAATCTTTCGTACTCTGGACCAAATGGACAAAATGCGCTGCACGCTGCGGTTCTTCGAGGCACAGGTACTCGTAGATGCATCTATTCCTTTAAAACTTTTTTCGGCACATTTATTTGTCTGTGCGTGATTGTAGATAGATATATACGAGTTAGAGTACTCTAATTTAAATAAATACAATATAGAAGTAAAATAACCATTGCCTATTCGCAAACAACCTTTGGCCGAAAATGTAAATATTATTTGTAATTTTAAAATTGAAAGAAGATAATCTTTACAACGTCCACATTAACGTTTGAAAAATGCATGCATATGAAACAGAAGAACCCGTATGTGATTCCTGTGCATCGATGTGTATGGACTATGGACCACACTGATATCACCCAAAACAGTTAACTTTGGGATTTTTTTTTCTTTGAAATTTTTGTTCGAATGCTTTTGAAGCTCAAATTTGAATTTTTGATGGAAAAGGGGAGAAAACAAAAAATTGGCAATTTAGGCACCCAAACTCAAGACCTTCCAAGGTATCAAGATCTACCAAGATACATCAAGATCTACCAAGATATACATTTGATATATATAGAAAGTTTGCGTTTATTTTCATACATAAAGTCAAAAATTCAAACAAGACCGAAATTTGCTGAATTTAATGAAATTCCACTGAAATTGATAACCTTGGTGTATAGCAGGGCTGATCAAACAGAGCGTTAAGAAATCAATCTGAGTTATATGAAACTTTAGAACGGGAAGACCAAAATATCAAATACACAATTCTTGACTTGGGTCCACGATCAAAGGAAATATGTCTATCTATATAAGTACAAATATCAGGGGAGATTAAATGTACCTCGTTTAGCTTTGAGGGCTAGCAATCTATCAATTATATAATAAAAGATGATGATAGATCATTCAAAGCTGCTAAGGAAAAAGATAAATATGCTAGAAATTCTCATATAAAAAAATTGTTGGGAATAGTCCCACATTGGTTGTGGAGAGGGCATGAGCATGGTTTATAAGGGTGAGGGAGCACCCCCTCATTGAGCTAGCTTTTTGGGGGGAGATGGCCCAACAGACCTTGGCTCGCTGCTCGGGTTGGGCCTGCGAGTGTGTGCTGCAGCCCAACGACCTGGGATCCGGACGCGCTAGGGTGGCGGTCCGGCTAACAAGTGGTATCAGAGCCAGTGTGCCCTGTGTGGTTCCTAGATAATCTCGGCCCAATGTGTGAGGGGGAGATTGTTGGGAATAGTCCCACATTGGTTGTGGAGAGGGCATGAGCATGGTTTATAAGGGTGAGGGAGCACCCCCTCATTGAGCTAGCTTTTTGGGGGAGATGGCCCAACAGACCTTGGCTCGCTGCTCGGGTTGGGCCTGCGAGTGTGTGCTGCAGCCCAACGACCTGGGATCCGGACGCGCTAGGGTGGCGGTCCGGCTAACAAGTTGGATTGTTGGAAATCTTAATCTAGAACGCACGCGAACTCATGGACACACACTAGCAAGTCTGGAAATACAAGAATATACGCACGGGGATTTGCGGCAACGAATGCCTTTTGTACTGTCTTATTTCCGTTCACTGAATAAACAAAGGAGTGCTACTTAAATAGCCTAGCTAACCAACAACCTGCTGCATGCATGCACCACACACGCAGGAGGCAGCCCATGATCCACAAGACCAGGACTCCACTGCCTCCACTCCGCATAAGCAACTAACCCATGCGCAGATCCAAAAGAAGCGGTCAGCACACTGACTAGGAACCACTCCTCCATGTCGTGCTTGCATGCATGCTACTGGCTCTAACCAGCTAATTAGCTTCTAAAGTGCATGCAACACTCTACATGCAACACAACTCCAGCATGACACACATGCATGGCTATCAATCTAACACATGTACACAACATGCAAACCAACACACACTTAGTCAAGATTAATGCTAACAATTTCCCCCCTAATTTTGACTTAGATTATTTCAACTCCTAGACAAACTTTAGAGTAGTGCAGGTTCATCATCCGCCGTCGCGAGGAGTGCTTCTTCCTTCTTTGGCTTGAGGCATTCCCTGGCAATATGTCCACGAACACCACAATTGTAGCATTTACCTTTGTTGCCCATAGACTTTTGCTTCTGCCGAGCCTGCCACTCGGCCGCTGTGAGCAGGAGCTGATCATCACGAGTCTCATTGGCTTGAGTGCGCCGCCGAGAGTGCTCGTCGAAAGCCTTTAACCTTCCAAGTGCCTCCTCAAACGGCATCTTATCAACATCACAGAATTGCTCGATCCCCGCAACGACAGGGTAGAGCCGATCTGGGACAGTGTCGAGGAGCTTCTTGACCATAGCGGCATCATCTAGTGTCGCGCCGAGGTTGGCATACCTCGCTGTCATGCCACTGATTTTGCCGGCGTAGTCGTCCAGCACCTCGCCATCCTTCATGCGGAGAGCATCGAACTCTCCCTTCAAAGTTGCCAGGCGCGTCGCCTTAACACGATCCGCCCCGACGAATCTTGTCTTAAGGCTATCCCAAAGCTCTTTCGCCGTCTTCTTTTGCGAGACCTGCATAAGAATGTCCTACGGTAGTGCTTGGAGAAGCTGCGCCCTCGCTATCTTGTCCTTCCATGCGTCCACCGCCTCGCCTTCCGCTGGACTCACGGCCTCCCAAAGGCCCTGGGCATCAATAATGGCCTCCACCTTGATCGCCCACGCGATGTAGCTTGCCGGCGACAGCACCGGGTACGACATCGACACCGTGCTCCCCCCGGCACCATGAGGAACCAAGGCCATGGCCACAGGATCTTACAGCTCTGATACCAATTGTTGGAATCTTAATCTAGAACGCACGCGAACTCATGGGCACACACTAGCAAGTCTGGAAATACAAGGATATACGCACGGGGATTTGCGGCAACCAATGCCTTTTGCACTGTCTTATTTCCGTTCACTGAATAAACAAAGGAGTGCTACTTAAATAGCCTAGCTAACCAACAACCTGCTGCATGTATGCACCACACACGCAGGAGGCAGCCCATGATCCACAAGACCAGGACTCCACTGCCTCCACTCCGCATAAGCAACTAACCCATGCGCAGATCCAAAAGAAGCGGTCAGCACACTGACTAGGAACCACTCCTCCATGTCGTGCTTGCATGCATGCTACTGGCTCTAACCAGCTAATTAGCTTCTAAAGTGCATGCAACACACGCACACAACTCTACATGCAACACAACTCCACGCATGACACACATGCATGGCTATCAATCTAACACATGTACACAACATGCAAACCAACACACACTTAGTCAAGATTAATGCTAACAAAAATATCTAGCCCTTAATATGAAGGACCCTTATTTTAAAGGCTTAGATTTGACAACTGGCTTAGAGATACAAGTATTTGAAATAATTCTAAAAAAAGATAAACACCTGGCCTTAAATTTCAATGGTTTACATTTCCTAGTTGTTTTAGTGTTATATTATTTTGAAAAAAGAGAGAGAGAAATAGCACTAGCACCACTTATAATTCAAAAGTTCAGAGTATGTAAATCTGCCAGAGGGCCACCTTCCAATCCTTTCTTCCGCATTCATAATTCACAAAGAAATATATATACACTAAACTTATCACACTACACTGTGCAATTATGCTGACCAATTGACTAGTTCTTATAATAAACCATGAAAGGACAAAAAAAAATTCTCTTAGTGACCGTGAGAAAAAGAGAAAGATCTACATGGGGCTAGATTTTAATGATACATGTTAAAAGATATAGATACTACGTTACTGCAGTTGTATAACTAATACAGCTATAATTTTCAATCATATGTCAAGAATTGGGACTTCACAATTACTAGCCAATATTTCTCTCATGCCTTTCCTCGTTCATGGTTCCATATTCTGGTGTCCTAGGCGTAGAGAAACCACACCAATCTATCTCGAATTTGGTGGTTAAACTCTACTGCGGTGACGATACTGTAGGGGAGGTCCTGCGGCAAAATAGCTTGATGCCAGAATGATAAAAAAGCTTAACACCTCTTATTTGACTTTTTCACTATTTTGAAATACGAAAAAGATCCAAATCCTCAAGAAGCGAAGGGGTAAGTAATCACTATCTACCCTTCATTCATGTTTTAATAGTTGTGCAATTTTTAAAAAGAAGAGCATAGAAACACCTCTCAAAATACAATTATGTTTGAAATCTTTAGCTGCACAATTGCACAAACAATTATGCTAGTTCTTAGGGGGGGGGGGGGGAATAACTGTAGCCGAATCATAACCATTATGTGTTATATTGCACCTATTTATTAAACCTAAAAGGTAACAAGAAATCCTAGTAAATAAAAAATGCTCTCCTAAAGGTATACTCAAGTTAAATTTGATTTTTTTGCGCGTAACTTAAATTAGAGTTGCGATAGATTGGAACTGTATAGTGTACAAGACAATGGCACGTAGACACAGGGCCAATCGATTTAGTCAAAAGAGAAAGAAAAAAAATTAGTGTACGTGGAAAGTTTGGTACAAGTACAACAGTGCAAGACATAATCTTATTTGGCTAAATGATGGAATTGAAGCCTAGGACTATGGATGCATCGATAATTTAATATGATCTGGTAGGCACGATGCAAGTTGTGGTCGTGGATTCGATCGAATTATTCAAGGGCTTGCTCTTCATAGTTGCTGCGTTTCTCATGTTGATTAGTTTTAACACACCCTTTTTGCAGCGCTTACAAGAAAGCTGTTGGAATGGAAAAAAGACCTTACCACACAAGGGGATGAAAACGGGAGTACGCCTCTCCACTTTGCCGTAGCTGTTAAGCAGCCGCCAACGATTCTCGGTTTAGCCTTAGCTGCCCTGCTGCCGCTGCAGCTGACCATGTTGTTGAAATGGAAAAAGGACCTTATAAAAATGCTGTTGGAAGCTAACCCCGTTGCACTGTATCAGTCGGACAACGATGGATTATTTCCCATACACATCGCTGCTTCTGTTGGTGTTAAAGAGGCTGTTGCCATGTTCCTTGAGAAGTCGCCCGGTTGCGGCAGTTTGCTTGACGCTAAGGGAAGGACATTCCTTCATGTTGCTGTTGAGAAATCCCAAGCATCCACAGTTTCTTTTGCTTGCGAAAATAGATCGCTTACATGGATCTTGAATATGCAAGACAATGATGGGAACACTGCATTGCACCTAGCTGTCCAGTCTGGGAGGCTTGAATTGTTTTGGCCTCTATTCTGGCGTCGGCAAGTACACTTGAATTTAACAAATAAAAAAGGGCAAACTCCTCTAGATATGTCACAGTTCAATATAACCCCCGCATGGCGTTTTGCTCAGGTAAACTACTGTAGCTCTCGTTATATTTTTAAGCATGGCCCTTAAAAGCGAAAGAGAATAATTGAGGTTTGCTAGGTTTGATTTCTCCTATATCTCTACTATTATAAAGCAACAATTGGTGGCAGTGGTGAGTTCTACTCATGTCATTAATTGCCCTGCTTAATTGCCCTACGCAAAAAACGAAGCGTTGCTTTAATTAGCCAGCTTTCACAAGAAACGAAGCGTTAAAGATAGATGTTTGATCTTGTGAAATAATTTTTTTATTTTTTAATCTTTATTTTTCGTTATCAATTTTGTTTTTCGTAGCAATGCACGGGCATGTAACTAGTATTTTTCTATATCGCAGAGCTCTGAAAAAATGATAAATCGAGCACTCCTAGATGCCGGTGCAATAAACGGTGGATATGGCCTGGATCACATTCAAGAGAAGTATACTGACCAAGTAAAATATGATGAAAAAGAAGAATCAAAGAAGGTGAAAGGTTCGACACAAATTCTTTGTATTACCGCAGTTCTAATAGCAACAGTGGCGTTTACTGCAACTATCACCCCACCTCAAGGTTACAAAGCGGACGATCACCAAAACAGAGGAATAACCAATATGTTTACTGCAACAGTGGCGTTTACTGGGAGGTATGCTTCGGAGAGGTATCATTTTGATGCATTCATCGCGGCCACCTCATTGGCTTTCATCCTTTCCGCGACAGCTCTTATCCTTTTCATGCGTTCTGGATCTGCTATCATTGACCTGCGGATCCGCCAAAAATCCTTCGCCTTGGCCTCCATTTTCTTGAAGTCGGATAAGGGTATCAACGAAACCACCAGTACTCAGGTTTGAAGCAGGATGCGTGCCAGTGCAGTACGCCAGTACCTGGTAAGATGATTCAACCATTCGAGAGTGCTGACTTTTGGAAGATTTAAGAAGACAGCCTGCGCGACGAGTCCCGGAGTGGTGCGGCCTACATCTTCTGAATGATGGGTTAACGATGACAAGGGCGATGGCAGCGTCTTTCAACGATCAACGGCGGGTCTTCCGCCGAGATCAAGCTGAGGTGCGTCCCCTTCCCTGCCGATCGTCGCCACCTGGAACTCCTTTACCATGCAGATCGTCGCCACCTGGAAAGCCCAGATCGGAAACTGCAAAAATCGCGTCATCAGAAGGGCATTTCGGGGAAGACGATACTGCGCCTAGGGTCCCAGAGGCAGTCGCAGGAGAGGATGGAGATCTAGAAGATTTCTTTGGCCAACTTTGGTTCATTCCGGATCCTCTCTCGACTAAGTCTAGGGTTCAGGCGGCGCGTCACGCGCACGTCTGGATTCGGAGTGATCTTATTTCCTCCGGAAGATTTACAGTTTCTGATTGTTTTCCTGTTTCATCCGGTGATTTCCTTCCCTCGAATCCACGTTTGTTGAGTTTTACTAGGGATTTCTGTGGAAAAGGGAAGGGCAACCCTACCTTTGCTTCTGTGGTGAGAATGGCGGATCAGGGATGGAAGCGATGGGGAAGAGGCGGAGGAGGCGATTTTGGGCGCGGCTGGCGTCCTCCTCCACCGTTTAGAGGACAGAGGATGCAACGGGGTCGATTCCCTCAACGAGGACATCATCAGTGGTTCCCCCCGAATCATCCTTCGGAGCAGTTCTCGGATCATCAAGGGCTTTCTCAGGGCTCAAATCTAGAGCGTCATCAACCTCTTCAACCTGCTCCGACTGCTGGTTTGCATCGACAACAGGGGCAAAGCCTTCCAGTTAAATCCCAGGATCAATCGGCAGCGACAAACTCTCTGAATCAACCCAAAGGTACTCTTCATCCTGAGAATGCTAAATTGGACACTCCATATGTCAGATCCATTTGTTACAATTGTGGGGAGCCGGGTCATCTAGTGGGAAACTGTAAGAGTCCTAAGTTGTGCTTTATCTGTGAAGAACCGGGACACCAGGTTGAAGCTTGTCCTGTGCGTCGTAAGCCTCAACGATCTGCTAAGTATTTAGGTAGTGCTGCTAATGGGCTTGGATTCTTTCATATTGAAGTGCCTGAATCTAGTAGAAGTTCAGTGTTTAGATTTAACAATTGTGGGATTATCACTGTTGATCAAGGAGAGATTTCGGTGACAGAACTTGAGAAAAATTTGGCGAATATTTTTGATGCTCAATGGCCGTGGCAGATTAGGGAACTAGAGAGTTTTAGATTTTTGGTTAGGTTCCCTCCTCAAAAAAAGGTTGCAGATCTTGCTCTTTTACCTAGTTTTAACCTGAATAAACCTGGAGTGACAGTTTATATTGAATCTTGGAAGGGAGAGATTGATATCTTTGATGATCTTCAAGAAGTCTGGATTCAGGTGAGAGGAGTTCCACCTAAGTGGTGTACTTGGGGAGTTTTTGAACAAATTGCCTCATGTTTTGGAATTCTTATTAATGTAGACTGGACGGGAATGTTCAAAAGCTTCTACGAGGTTGTTAGGATTCAAATAGCTTGTAGAGATCCTGCAAAAATACCTCAACAGAGAATGATGGGTGCTGAAAAGATCCTTTTCATGATTAAGATTTTTGTTGAGAAAGATGAAAATGATGTCCCGGGTGATGATAATGGTGAAGATGATGACAACGAAGATGATTTAGATAACCTGGATGATGATGAAGGTAACATTGGTGATAGAAATGATAAAATGGACACTGAACATAATGGAAATCCCAGTGGTCATCAAGTTGAGGATTCGGGTTCAAAACATTTAGAGAAATCTGGGAAGGGTAAGTCTGTTGTGCTTGAGGACATGGAGTCTAGTATGAATACTAGAAATATTTCTTGCTTATCTGAAAGTAATATGCTGACTCCTGGTTGCTATGAAAATAAGAGTTGGATAGAAATGTTTAAAGAAAATACTAGATTGGCCTATCAAAATGAAGTAGTAGATGATGGAAAATGCTATAAATTGCTTAAAGACTTAGAAATGGTCACTTCTGATGATGAGTTTGTTGTTAACGATGATGAGGGGGATAAGAGTATAGAAGAAGATGTTGCAGGACAATATGAAGAGGATTGTTTACCTGTACCAACCGAAACAGCAAGGTCTCAGGCTGAGCAGATGTATGTCAGTGAAAAGGATGGTAATGATCGGATGCATGTTGAAATTGCTGAAGCTGTAGAAGGTGCTGGAATGTTACAAGATAGAGGAATGCTCAAGAGGCAGAAACAGTGGGGCCCTGTCCCTAGCAAGAGGAGGAGTAAAAGATTAGAAGATAAAGGTAAGACTGTATTACAAAAAGCGCAAGAATTACAACAACAAAAGAATCTGGAGGCAATTCACAAGCACAAAGGTATGAATTATAGAAGTTCTTTTGATTCTTTTTTGACCCATGAATTAAATTTATTGGCTGATAAGGTAGATGTTATAATGGGATGTTCTGATTTAGAAAAAAGTGAAAATATTGCTTTATGTAAAGAGAAAGATGCAACTAGAATAGCTAATTTTGAGCAGCTCTTCTCTGTGGGAGAAGGCTTGCTTAATCAAAATGATAAATCAGATCAGCATGTTGAGAGTGGTGTAGAAAATAATACTGGGAAAGTGAATAGTTCAGATCCTCTGAAGGAGGATAGTGAGATTATTAATGATGTCGATGTTGATGGTTGGATTAGTGTAGACAAATATAAACGGGGCAAGCACCCTTTGAAAAGTAAAAAAGTATGAGAGGCATATTTTGGAATGTCAGAGGACTAGGTCAAACTGGTAAGACAAAATACTTAACAGACCTTTTGAGAAACTATAAAATAGATTTTGTTGGGTTACAAGAAACTAAGAAGGAAGATTTCAGTATATCATTTCTTAATAATATTAGTGGTTCCATAAATTTTGAATGGCATTGGCTCCCTGCCCAATCCACTGCCGGTGGCATTTTGGTGGGATTTAATTCTGATAAATTGGAAGTTTTACAAGTGGTTGTTAGATCCTTCTCTATTCAATGTTTAATTAAGAATAAAGAGAATGATTTTGTTTGGAAGATGATTACGGTTTATGGATCTCCCTATGAAGAAGGGAAAGAAGCTTTTATCTCTGAACTTCATGAGATCTTTATTGAAGAGAGTCATAATCCGATTATGCTTGGTGGAGATTTCAATTTGGTTCGATACCAACATGATAAAAGTAATGGGAAAGTAGATCAAAAATGGTGTGATAAATTCAATGAATGGATTGATATTTGGGGGCTTATGGAATTAAGCTTATCAGGAAGACACTTTACCTGGACTAATAATCAGATCAATCCTATTATGTCTGTAATTGATAGAGTCTTTTGTAGTACCTCTTTTGAGGAAAAATTTCCTCTAGCTATTCTTTCTTCTCTTGCGAGATTAGGAAGTGACCATACCCCTCTTCTGTGGGATTCTGGGGATGTTATTAGTCAAGTCAAACCGATTTTTAGATTTGAGAAATGGTGGCTTCTTCATGAAAACTTCAAAAATGTAGTTTGTAAAGCTTGGAATATCCCGACAAAAGGTATGAATGCTATTGAAAAATGGCAATTCAAAGTTCGAAATGTTAGAAAGACTATTAGAGGCTGGAGTATTAATGTTGATTCCGCTTATAAGAAAAGAAAGAAATGGTTGATTGATAATTTTAATGCTTTAGATGTTCTCTCAGAAGTTAGAACGCTCTCTCATGATGAGGATCACAGACTGCGAGAATATAAAAAGGAGATAGAAAAAATTTGGGCTGTTGAAGAAACTAAAGCTAAACAGAGAGCTAGGGAGAGGGAGATTAAAGAGGGGGATAGAAACACTAAATATTTTCATGCTGTTGCTAGTCAAAGAAGAAGGAAGAACTTTATTACTGTTCTTGACGGGCCTGAGGGGCCTGTCTATGATACGAGTAGTATGATTAATATAGCCTGTGACTATTATAAGTCTTTATTTGGTTATGAGTCTAAGCCTAATATTAATATAGGAGAGAATTTTTTTGACGAGAGTGACAAAATTACTGAATTGGAGAATAATTCTTTGGAAGCAAACTTTACCGAAGATGAGATTAAAACAGCTGTCTTTGATTCCTATTCTGAGGGGTCTCCTGGTCCTGATGGTCTTCCTTTTCTCTTTTATCAAAAATTCTGGGATCTTATTAAGGTTGATCTGTTGGATCTTTTTAGGGATTTTGAAAAAGGTGAATTAGACTTATTCAGGCTAAATTTTGCTATGATCTCTCTGATTCCCAAAGAAAATAATGCTAGAAATATAAAACATTTCAGGCCGATCAGTTTGTTAAATTGTAGCTACAAGATTGTTACTAAAGTCTTAACTAATAGAATCGGTACTATTTGTGATAGAATCATCTCTAATAACCAGACTGCTTTTATAAAAAATAGGTTTATTCTGGAAAGTGTAGTCACCGCTCATGAGATTATTCACAAAATTCACCGAGATAAAAGTAAAGGTCTTGTGCTCAAATTAGATTACGAGAAAGCTTATGACAAGGTCAATTGGGATTTTTTACTAGATATTCTTTCCAAAAGAGGTTTTGGGAGTAAATGGCAAAATTGGATTCTTTCGATTTTACATAAAGGTTCTGTTGGAGTTAAAGTAAATAATGTGGAAAGTCATTTCTTCCAAACGGGTAAAGGTCTGAGGCAAGGCGATCCTTTATCTCCAATTCTGTTCAATTTAGTTGCTGACGTCTTCACTAGAATCCTCATTAAGGCTACTAAACATGGTTTAATTAGTGGCTTGTGTGCTGATTTTTGTCCTGGAGGTATAGTTAGTCTTCAGTATGCGGATGATACACTTCTTTTCTTTGAAAGCAATGAGATGAATGTCATGCATCTTAAGTGGTTCCTTATTATCTTTGAACAAATGTCGGGTATGCGTATTAATTTCCATAAAAGTGAATTGATTCCTGTCGGTTGTGATAGAGATGAAGTAGGCAAATTTGAGAAAATCCTTTGTTGTAAAGTAGGTTCTTTTCCCATCAAATACCTTGGTATACCGCTTCACTATGATAAGATCAAACGGGAAGATTTTCAACCTCTAGTTGACAAAATCATGAAGAGAATTGCGGGTTGGAGAGGCAAACTTCTCTCGTTGAGTGGTCGTCTGACTTTGATTAAGTCCTGTTTAGCTAGTATTCCTCTGTATCTACTATCCTTTTTCAAGTTTCCTAAATGGGCTTTGGACAGTTTTAATTCCCACATGGCTAATTGCCTTTGGAATGACTATGAGGGTCATAACAAACTCCACTTAGCTAATTGGCATCTAATCTGTATGGAGAAAGACTATGGGGGTTTGGGAATTCCTAATCTTAGGGATCTTAACTTATGTCTTTTAGCTTCTTGGATCAAAAGATATTATTCTAAAAATGATAGACAATGGAAAAGTTTGGTGAATTCCAAGTATAAAGTAGATAATCCTAATATTTTTTGTTGCGATCCTGATCATATTTCTATTTTCTGGAAAGGAGTTATGTGGGCTGTAAACTCTACAAAATTTGGTTATAAGTGGAACATAGGCAATGGTAATAAGATTAGGTTCTGGGAAGATATCTGGTTTGGCTCCTCCTGCTTAGCTATCCAGTTTTGGGATCTTTATATTCTGGTAAATGAGAAAGGGGTCACGATTGCAGATATTTGGGATGGTTCAAATATTAAATGCACTTTTAGAAGATCTTTCTCTGAAAAAATGATGATCAAATGGTTTAATCTAGTTGAAGTAGCTAAAAGTATTAAGTTTACGGATGATGAGGACGCTTTGATTTGGCAATATAATAGCAATGGTGTGTTTTCTGTCAAATCCTTGTATGCCATCATTAACTTCAGGGGTGTTTTGCCAATTTATATTCCGGCAGTTTGGCAACTAGTAGTTCCTCCTAAAGTTCATTTTTTCTTGTGGCTTCTCTCTCATAATAAAATCATGACTAAAGATAATATGTTGAAAAGAGGTTTAGACAAAGGGAATTTATGTAGCTTCTGTAATGAAAATGAAACAGTGTTCCATCTTTTTTTCGACTGTGTGGTAGCCAAAAGTATTTGGGATATTATTAGTTCTTACTTTGGCATGAATATTGGTCACACTTATGAATCGGTGGCTCGCTTATGGTTAAGTAATAAAAGGAATGCTGCTCTTAACACAATTTGTGCTTCTGTTTTGTGGAGTATTTGGAAGAACAGAAATAACTTGATTTTCATGGCCCAGGATTGGTTAGATGTGAGAACAACATGGAGAAAAGTGTTTCGATTTTTGAAGAATTGGAGTCCTCTGTACAGGAAAGAAATGATAGCTCAGATGGATCAATTTTGCCATCATCTAGAGGGCAAAATCAGATCACCACTGCTTCTAATGCCGATTCCTGGATGAAAGTGAACAAGCTAGAAGATGAAGTGGACAAAAACTACTCTGAAGGAGCAATTCCGGAGTTCTTGATTTCACTCTCCTCTTATTTTGGTGGCTTAGCTAAATGAGAGAACATTTCTGCACTTCGTTGGAGGATTTGGTGAATCGGTAGTCTGATGGCTTGCTAAGTTTCGGTTTTTTTGGATAATCTATTTCTGCCTTTTTTGCATGCAATCTATACGCCGTTACTTCTGGAACCTGGGATCAAAATGAACAAGGAGGATGTTGAGGCGAATGAAGACCTGGGGGGTTTTTGGCCGATAGAGATGGAAATTTCTGTAGTCTTTTTGATATCTGGATGTTGGCAAGTTGTGGGTTGTCTTTTGGTCCCTGTTTAGTGGTTTGAGAATGTTTTGAACTAGTTTTTTGTCAGGGGTGAGTCTTGCCCCCGGGACTTTTTGTTTTTGAACTGTTCTCTGGTTTCGTTAATGGAACCGGGACATCAGGTTTTGATGTCCTATTGATCTAAAAAAAAAATTTCTTGAAGTCTTCGGTCGCATGCCTGATTGCTGCCTTTGTGCTGGGCGTGTCTATAATGGAGGGCACAATTGCTCCAAACAACGCCGTTTTGATGATCTGTGCCATAAGCCCTTTGGTTGTGGTATACGACAATATAATATTGAATTGATCCAACCTTGGATTTCTCTTGCACGATTACTTGGCAGAAGAAGAACTACAACAGTAGAATTGACAATGTTCATACCCCTTTTGCTTACTACAGAAGTGCCCCTGCTGCTTATTGTTGGGTTGCCGTTCCTAAAGTACTATCACGATTTAAAATAGAACTACGGATACAAACCACCGGCACCGTCGGCAAATATTATGTGGTAACGGCGGGGCGGTATGAAATGAACCAACATTTTCCCTTTCTTTTTTAATTCTGGGTGGAATTTTTTTCTCTTTCTGAGCTAGAGTGTTCTCACTCCGCTGTGTTTATTTGGTCAAATATCGTACTAGTTTTCTTGCTCCAGACTTGTTGGGCTCATAATTATATAACGGTGGTTAATGTATTTTTTCTGTAATATTGTTTAATTCGTACTGTGTAACTGATATATGTGATTTGTGTAAGGCTGGTATGAATTTACTACCAGCAATCTCCCGTACCTGGCTAAAAGATTGGTAAAAAATATGAAGCTACTACTATTCTTAATATAAAAATGTTTGCCTGGAGTAAGTGATTAGCTAGTAATTCAAATGTGCTTATCTGTCTTAATGCACTAACCTCGCAAGTGAACTCGAGTGCTAACTGACAACGCAATCACCGTCGTCTGTAGAAATAAAACGAGAATTCTAGAGGAAGCCCTCTCACTAATGGCAAAAATAAAAGTGACCGTGCGTGTCGTTCTTAATGGGCCGTTACATAAATACTTTTGTGCGACGATGACAAAAGGATGATCGAGTTGTGGACAATATGTCAATATTGCAATGCAAGCTTGAGTGCCTCTGCTTGACGCTCTAGCCATTCGCGTGTCACTACGTAGCATTTCCAACACGGGAATTCCCCCTATATTTTACGGGGATTGAGTAATATTTGTTAAATTTCATGCTACATCTATAAAATTCCAACGTTAATTCCAAACAGCCCATAACAGTTCTCCTTTGAAATGTTTGTTTTGACGAAGTGAATAGATCATGCAATCCTGAGAAATGGTATAACCTGGTGACGATATGCGACCAAGCCATCCTCAGTAGTCAGTACCATAAATTCAATATAAAAAAATGAACGTTCGAATTATCCCTCCAAAAGCATGATCCAATGATAAAGCAACCCATCCAGGGATGTGATCGGATCGGATACGGTCGAATATCGTCCTATTCGTATTCGTATCCATTTTTTTTTATCGAATACGAATAGTGCTGAATACAGAATCGAATACGAATTATACAGGATAATATCGGTTACGAATACAAATCAAATACGGATCGGAATCAACGTGGATACGAATAATATTAGTCGGATATTTTAAAATCCAATTTTAGTTTTTTTTTCCAAAATCGGTCCAAATTTAAATTCAAAATTAGGAATTTTAAAAAATAAGAAAATGTCAAAAATTACAAAATTTGTGCACGAATATTATTAAATTAGTACAAGTTCAAATTTTCTAAATTTAAATTGAAAATTAGGAGAAAGATCAATAAAAAATTTGAGAATTTCATTTAAATTCCAACTGTTATTTAAAAATAAATTACATTTAAATTTTGTTTTAAATGCACCATCAAATTTATTTAATCTACTATGAAAACTACTCAAATTTATAAGTAGTGGTCTCTAGTGGATAGTAATAGTCTAATAGATCTTCAGTGTCAAGTTCATCATTGATGAATGATGAATGATGATCGTCTGAACTCAACAATTGGCAAACATCAAACATAATCATTCTTTAGAAGAAAACATAGCCAGTTAGCCACATAGACATAACTACATAGCATAAGTACATATGAGTATATGACATCCACATTTGGTCATCCATATTCCACAAACCACAATTCTACATGTATGTAACCTTGCAGCAATTACATGTTGTCATGGTCTCATCTCTGATCTCATGGACATGGTTCAAGTTATTCGGATAATATCCGTAGGTCATATTCGGATATTATCCGAAGAAAAACTCGGATATTCCGTATCCGTCGGATAATCAGTGTTCCATATCCGTATCCGTGTCCATATAAATTATCTGTATCCATATCCTTATCCGAGAAATCAACCGGATATCTGCGAAACTATCCAAATCATCATCCAAATCAATTCGGTCGGTCGGTCGGTCGA
Organism: Rhipidocladum racemiflorum; assembly: GCA_036346355.1. Lineage (NCBI taxonomy): Eukaryota > Viridiplantae > Streptophyta > Magnoliopsida > Poales > Poaceae > Rhipidocladum > Rhipidocladum racemiflorum. The sequence goes on from CM070586.1 coordinate 27,890,243, forward strand.
AAACTATCCGTACCAGTTCCATCCCTAAACCCATCCTAGGTTTGGGTGGTTCCTTGAATCAAACGCACCTTATATATGGAGTATTGATCAAACGAATGATTTCTTCTCCATCAAGTTAATTTGGGCTTCCCCGTAAGCAGCAGTTCAGCACTACTTGATCGGGAAAAAAAAGTTCACCACAAAAGTAGGGATGAAAACGGAACGAAAACGGTCGATAAAAAGCTGTTTCGTTTTCATTTCCATATTTTTTTATATAATTAAAATACAATTATATTTATTATATAATTCTAATATCTATATATAATTAATCTGCATCATTATAATCTAGCCCTTCTAAAATAAGTGGTGGATATCCGTTCCTCTTTCTTTTGATTAACGTGAATTTTTTTTAGATTTTTTAGGATTATTATGAGATTTTCTTGTGTTTAAAATGAAGAAGATGTCTTAAATATTACCGATTATTTTTATTTATATAGACGGGCGTTACATAAATACTTTTGTGGTACAGTGACGAAAGGATGATTGAGTCAAGGACAATGTCCCAACGCTTGAGTGGTTCGGCTTGGCGCCCCAATCATTCGCGTCACTAGATAGCATTTCAAACATGCGAATTCCCCCTATATTTCACAGAAATTTAGTAATTTTTTGTTAAATTTCATGCTAATTTCAAACACGGGAATTCCCCCTTATATATATGGAGTTTTGATCAATCGAATGATTTCTTCTCCATCAAGTTAATTTAGGCTTTCCTGGGAGCAGCAGTTCACCACCACTTGATGGAAACAAAAAAAGAAAGTCCACCACAAATGTAGGTCGTCTGTACTAATTATTGCCCCCGAAACATCGGCGAAATTCTTCATTCGAAGTAACGGCAGAACTGTAACATCCTGAAAAAATTAAAAATGGGAAAATAAAGATTTAAAAATTTAAAAATAAAAGTGAACAAAACTTTTAATTGGAATCAAGATTTTAACTTCAAATTTGAAACTTTCATTTTATCAGAAACAGTAAGCTTCTCAGACTTTTAGAAAATTGTACGGACATAATTTTTATCCGAAATTTTAGGACATGATTGTAACGCCCGGACCTCCTCCTTCCTCAAGGCTGAAGCCGCGCCACACAACAAGAATCGCCACCGCCTTCTCTGCAGCGTCGCTGCCCTCATAACCGCCGCCGCGCCGCCCTCCCCTATAAAAGCCCCCCATGGGACCCCTCTCTCCGTGCCCTTCCCTCTCTCTCCCTCCGCTCTCCTCCAGCCACGCCGCCGCCCCGCCGCCTTAATCTCTCGCTTCATGCGCGCGCCGTTCCGCGCCGCCCGCCTCGCCCGCCCCTCCCGACTCCGCGCCTCGCCGCCACCTCCGCCTTGCGCCGCGCCGCCGTCGCCCCTCCTCCCTCCGCCCGGCGGTCGCTGCGCCGCTCTGCCCGGCCGCTCACGCCCATACGGCGAGCGCGTCGTGAGATCCACCGCGCGCATGGACGCGGTCCACGCCCGGCCAGCCCCACCCGTCAGCCGAAAAGAAAAAAAATGATTTTCAAAAATCTGAATTTGCTGCTGATGTCAGCATGACGCAGTAAATTCCGTTTTTCTTTTAAAAATAATTCAAAAATTCCAGAAAACCCGTTTTATTTGTTTTTAAACTTCCGAGAGCCCGTTTTCGCCCGTTCGAACTCCGATTGGCTCCGTTCTTCTTCCTAAATTCATTAGAAATCCCAAACTTTAGTTTAGGGCTAGTTTGAAATTCAATTTGTGTTTATTTGTATTCGTTTGGATTTTATTTGAATTGGTTGTTTTTCGCGCGTAGATTACGGAGAGACCGAGGAGTTCCCGAACGACGATTTCGAGCAGCAACTCGTCGAACCAGGCAAGTCACACTCCCTTGATCATATTGCTCCCAGTTTTATGAACTTGTATGTTGTATTTACAATTATTGCATGCTTATTTATTATAGACATTAATTTTCGACCTAGTTTTAAATGATAGTTAAATCCAATTCCGATATGCGATCTTTGACATTTGAATTCCGATACCCTTGTAACCTTAGTAAAAATATGAGTTATGACTATGGTAATAGTTAGACATTGCTTAGCCATGCATAGAACTTAACTTAGGAAATTTTGGGGAACTTTATGCCAAAATGATATCATGTTCAATTGGAAACTTATAGTGATCAATGTTAGTGATAATGTGGAGATTAGTATGGTTAAAATGAAAATGACTTAGACCGGGCGAGAATTGGTTGGAAAGTGGTGAGGTCATGGTTGCAGGTTTGTGGGCAGTCTCGCCTAGCCAATTAAGGACCGGTCCCGAGTTTATTTGAATGTAAAGCCTAACCGTACTACCACGAGTCTGGAATGGGACAGACCTGGCTATCCTTATTAAATCATTTCATGGACAGTCATGCCATATGGTGGTAGTGGTGTGGTGAAAGCGAGATGCTGCCACTCTGGCGCAAGAGGGGGCTTCTGAATAGAGGGAGTCTTTCAGCGGTGAAACCTTAGCGGGCATGACTACATGTATGAATTTAACATAGGGGCCTTGTCATATTTTTTCTCTGTCACTCACCAAAGGAAGTGTGTTGACATAAAAGGGAAATATTATGTCTTGTGGGTAAAGTTGTACAACCTCTGCAGAGTGTCAAACTAATCGATTAGCCGCGCCCGCGGTCATGGGCATGCCGAGCAAGCCATTCTCAAATTAGACTTTGGTAAATTAAAATTTGATTTTCGGAAAATAATGTTGGATGGAGGGAGTCCATCATGGGTAAAACTTAGCCAATTCCAGGAGAGATTCCTGAGTTAAAACTGTATGGATTTGATTTTGGAATAAAGTATGCCTTTTAAAATTGTTGAAAATGTTATTAAACTGTTGCTTTATGCTCAAACAAACCATATTGCCATCCTTTGATTACCCGTACATTTATATCAGCATTTCCTGTGGTTTCTTTGAGTATGTATGTACTACCCTTGCTTAATTTACCACTTCAGAGGAGGAGTATCACGATGGTGAGGACCAGCTGGACTAGGCCGTGCCCCCAGTCGATTGCCTCTGGCAAATTAATTGGGCTCTATTTATTCATATTTATTTCCGCTGCTTTCATTTATTTGTTTATTTATTCGTTGGCCTGCGCGCCATTTCATTTGTATCTCTGAATATTTATTATTAATAAAGAACGATGGATATGCTATGGTTTCATTTCTGCTGTCTGTACTAGCATTTCCTGGACTAGTACATAATACACAGAGGATTTCGGAGGTGTTATTCCGGGGTCCGACAGAGATGGTATCAGAGCCATATCGACTATAGGTCATAGCCATGGTTCAAACATAAGGACTATATTTTAAAAAAAGAAAGATAAATTCAAAAACTTTTATTCCTTATTCTCTCTTCACTCACCCCTTCTGTTTATAAAAATTCAGTTCTAAGTTGTTTTTCTCAAAATTTGTAGATGGCCGAGATCCCGACTGCGGTGTCGTACGGACTGTACACGGAGAGCTGGACCAGGATCTTGCTGGATATGGCGCGATTCCTCGGATTCACCCAGAGACCCGTCTACCACGGCTTCCGGACACGGACGTTCGCACAGGATCAATGGAGAGTCGAAGTTCACATCTACGCCCAGGACCGCGGCAGGACCATCTCCCACATCTATGAAGCTCCAATCATGAGAGACACCTTCGCCACGGGCATCCAGGACGCAGCTCGTGAGGCAGTACGGACGATGGGGAGACTCTATGAGGCGCGGTTGAAGCCCTCTGAGTTTCGCTACTATCCCATCAAGTATCAGTGCAGCTCGTATAGTGCCTTTCGCCCACCTACGACGACCAGCTCCACCGTTTTGCTTCGACAGACGGTGCTCACGGAGGCTATGGACGAAAACTACCAAGACACCCTTGATGAGCTGTTGACGACCCAGCAGAAGCTTCGCGAAGTGCAGGAGGAGCTGGCCATGTACAAGGCCGGCAATGAGGGTTCGTCCGTCCAGGGAGAGACTTCAGAGCACTCGGAGCCTGTCCACGTCCCGAAGAAGAGAAAGACCGGCGACAAGAAGACTTACTTGAGCCAGTTCCGTGGACCTCAGCAGGATTAGTTCATTCTTTAGATAGCTTTAGACGTTGATTCTTTCGTTGTGCGTGCTGTCGTTACTTCTTGTAAACAGGCGCCATCTCTTGCTAGAAGTTTAATAAAGATTTGATTCTTTCATTCGTTCATTTATTTGGAGTTTATTGGAGTTTTATCGCTTGTGTGTGGGGTTTTTGGGTAGAACTCTATTCCTCCCTTTTTCTAAATCTTGTCATCAACCGCCAGATGGTGAACACTCGTAGCAACGCCAACAGTCCAGGATTGCCCCCTCCTCCCGCAGATGGACCCACCTGGCAGCAGATGATGGAGAATCAGAACCAGCTTATCCAACTGTTAGCACAGAGTATCAACAATAATCAGAATGCTCAAGCCACCACCCACCAGCATCACCAGCAGAACAAGCTGCCAGAATTCATGAGAACCCAGCCTCCGGTGTTCTCCAGCAGCGCTGAGCCTCTTGATGCGGATGATTGGCTCAGGACCATTGAGAAGAAATTGGACATCATTCAGTGTAGTGATCGAGAGCGAGTCTTATTCGCTTCTCATCAGCTGAATGGACCTGCTGCTGAGTGGTGGGACAACTTTCGGGTTACCCACCGGGACGCTCGGGCTATCACTTGGGATGACTTTGTGCGAGCTTTTCGCCGAGCTCACATCCCTTCGGGCGTCGTTGCACTCAAGAAGAAGGAGTTCCGTTCCTTCCGTCAGGGAGGACGCACTGTGACGGAATACCTATACAAGTTTAATCATCTGGCCAGATATGCTCCAGAAGACGTAGCCACCGATGAAGCGAAGCAGGAGCGCTTCATTGAGGGACTGAATGATGAGTTGGCAGTTCAGCTCATATCCCATGACTACGTTGACTTCCAGCAGTTAGTCAACAAGGCTATTCGCCAGGAGGGCAAGCACTAGGAAATGGAAAATCGCGAAAGAAGGATGGCTTTCCAGAAGAGTAACCCCGGAGGACACCCCAGGCCTCGCACCGCGATGCCTCAGCCTCCGCAGCATGTCAGACCTCAGGTTCCTTCTTCATCCAGGGCATTAGTGGCACCGCAGCGCCCTGCCAACCCCAACTTCAGGCCACCTCCAGCCCCGGCAGGCAATCAGACCCAGAGGACTACACAGACTACGGCAGGAGTCCAGTGTTATTACTGTCATGAGATGGGACATTTTGCAAATCAGTGCCCTAAGAAGAGAGCCATGCTAGCACCAAAGACCGACTGCACCCAACTCTTCACCTCTTCCAAAGAAGAAAGCCAATGTCGCGATCGAGGCAGTGTCAACAATATCACAGCAGAGGAAGCTCAGGATGCTCCGGATGTGGTTGTCGGTACGTTCCTCGTAAATTCTGTCCCAAAGATCGCTTTATTTGACTCTAGAGCTTCGCATTCTTTTGTTGCTAGTCGATTTGTGGGTAAGCATGGGATAGCCGCCTTTCCTCTTGCCAATCCCATGATAGTCAGCTCCCCCGGATTAGAAGTAAGAGTCAGCTCCATTTGCCCAAAAATTCCTTTGATCATAGAGGGAGTGACATTCCTAGCAAACTTAATAGTTTTGCAGTCCCAGGATTTGGATGTGATCCTTGGTATGGATTGGCTAACCAAGAATAAAGGCCGAATTAATTGCTCCAACCGGACTATTGAACTCACCAATGAAGATGGAATCAAGGTCGAGTTCGAGTCCAAGAACAGTAGGGAGAAGCAAGTCAGTCTCAATAAGCTCAAGGGCTTAAGCTTAGAGCAAGTGCCAATCGTACAAGATTATCCGGATGTCTTTCCAGAGGATTTATCTGGCATGCCTCCAGACCGGGATATTGAGTTCATAATCGATCTCGTCCCTGGTACCGCCCCAATTTCAAAGAGGCCGTACAGAATGCCCGCAAATGAATTAGCTGAATTAAAAAAGCAAATTTGTGAGCTGCAAGACAAGGGATATGTCAAACCAAGTTCATCACCTTGGGGTGCACCTGTTCTTTTTGTCAAGAAAAAGGATGGTAGTATGAGGATGTGTGTGGATTATAGAGCTCTTAATGAGGTCACCATTAAGAATAAGTACCCCTTGCCCAGGATCGACGACTTGTTCGATCAGCTAAAGGGAGCAGGTGTCTTCTCCAAAATAGATCTTCGGCAGGATATCATCAGTTAAAAATCCGACCTGAAGATGTACCCAAGACAGCCTTCACCACTCGGTATGGACTTTATGAGTTCACAGTTATGTCATTTGGGTTGACCAATGAACCAGCCTATTTCATGAATATGATGAATAAGGTGTTCATGGAATTTCTGGATAAATTTGTGGTGGTGTTCATTGATGATATTCTCATCTATTCGAGAGATGAGAAAGAGCATGAGACACACTTGAGATTAATATTGGAAAAACTCAGGGATCACCAGCTGTACGCCAAGTTCAGCAAGTGTAAGTTTTGGCTGAGGGAAGTAGGATTTCTTGGACACATTGTATCCGCAGGTGGAGTAGCAGTGGACCCAGCCAAGGTAGAAGCAGTGATGGGATGGAAACAACCCAAGTCTGTCTCCGAAGTCAGAAGCTTTCTGGGATTAGCTGGATATTACCGAAGATTTATCGAGAGTTTCTCCAAACTGGCACGCCCAATGACTCAACTCTTGAAGAAGGAGAAGAAGTTTGAATGGACAGAATCATGTGAGAAAAGCTTTGAAGAGCTAAAGAAAAGACTTGTCTCAGCACCAGTCCTGATCCTACCCGATATTCACAAGGACTTTGTGATTTATTGTGATGCCTCACGGCAAGGTTTAGGTTGTGTGCTGATGCAAGAAGGAAAAGTGGTAGCATATGCATCACGGCAGTTGAAGCCTCATGAGAGTAACTATCCTACTCATGACTTAGAACTGGCCGCGATTGTGCATGCTTTGAAGATTTGGCGACATTACCTCATCGGTAATCGTTGCGAAATATACACGGATCATAAGAACCTGAAGTACATATTCACTCAGACTGAGCTCAATTTGAGACAGAGAAGATGGCTAGAGTTGATTAAGGATTATGATATCGGTATTCATTATCATCCAGGGAAAGCCAATGTGGTAGCTGATGCATTGAGCAGAAAGAGCCATGTCAACACGATCAGTGTTAGAGAAGGGTTATCTGAGCTATGCCAGGAAATGAAGAGGATGAATCTGGAGATTGTCACTCACGGATCGGTGAATGCACTTGAAGTACAACCCACACTTCGAGATCAGATTAGAGAAGCTCAAAAAGAAGATGCTGATATCCAAGAAATTAAGAAGAATATGAGAAGAGGAAAGTCCCCAGGATTTTCAGAGGATGAACAAGGTGTTATATGGTTCGAGAATAGGTTGTGTGTGCCGGACCATAAGGAGATAAAGGAGATACTTCTTCAGGAAGCACATGAGTCGCCATTCTCTATTCATCCCGGCAGTACAAAAATGTATCAAGATTTGAAGGAAAAATATTGGTGGGTTAGCATGAAGAGAGAAATTGCAGAGTACATTGCTCGCTGTGATTTCAAGCCGCGTCGGTGAGTACCACTCACTTCGCCGGAGAGGCCCCGCAGCGCCATCGTACGTGTCGCCATCCCCGTCTCCGGTGACCTTGCTCCGCCGCGCGCCATCGCCGTCGATCGAACTCCCTCCACCGTCCAATCCAGATCCAAGGGCCCAAATCGCGCCACGTCACCCCGGTGAGTTTCCACGTTGAAATTCCCAGATCTATTTCCAACCGTTGGATCTAGATCCAACGATTTAGATTGTGCCACGTAGCCTAAACCGCACCGAGCTAGGATAGATCTCAGCCGTTAGATCTAGATCGAACGGCTAGGGTTAGCCGCGTTGTAAACGTTAGATTGGATCTTGACCGTCCGATCAAGATCGAACGGTCCAGATCAGCCGAGTAGTTTTCCTACGCGTGAACCCAGATCCAATCTGGGTTGTTGATTTTCAAATCAACGGCCGAGATCTAGCCACGTGTCTTTGAGTCCGACCGTCGCGGCCGGGCCGCGGTCGCCGCCGGTCGCCGACGTCACGCGTGGACGCCGCTGCGGGGACTCCACGCGGCCACGGCCAGCGCACCATGACGTCACCGGCCGACGTCACTGGGCCCACCGTCCGCCGTCCTCATCATGCGTGATGACGCCACCGCCGACGCCATCCGAGGGGCTCACTCGCCGCTGAGACACGTGGTAGTGCGGATCGAGTCCACGGTGGACTGAGCCAAACCGTGCACCGGGTCCAGGGACCCGAGGCGACGTGGCGGCTCCTGATTGGTCCACGTGTCAATGCTAACGCAATAATTAATTTCCGAAAAAGAAAATGATTTATTAATTCGGTTTATTGATTTCAAAACTGGATTCAAACTTCAAACGCTTATAACTTTTGCATTCTAACTCCGATTTGAGTGATTCAAATTTCTAAATTTGTATAAAATTGAGATTTACCTAATGATGAATTTTATTTAATTTTTGGACTAAAGTTTGTCTTTGTAATATTATTTAATTGATTATTTAAACTTTAAATGGTTGTAACTTTTGCATTTAAACTCCAAATTTGACGATTCCAGTTTCTAAAAATTCATAAAATTATGCTCTCTCTGTTTATGAACTTTATTTGGATGTTTGGACACTTTTTGTCTACTGTTTATTTATTATTTGCTATTTGCACGCGTTACGAGTAGACGTTGAAGTACCCGAATGCTTCGAAGGAGAAGTGTTGACCCAGGAGCCAGCTCAGGACCAAGAATAAGTACATTTTGAAGGCAAGTTGTGCTTTGACCATGTTGATCCCAATTTCAAATTAATTCGATTTAAACTATTGCATGCTAGTTTAATTAGAAAATACTTTATTTAATTATGGGAAATTAGATAAATGCCAAATTGCTGTATGACACCTTGGTTAAGTAAATATGTGCCATGACCCCCTTGTCACCCTAGTTGAGGATTAAATAGTTGGACACTACTAAATTGCCAACAGGGGAATTTAGATCGTTGTAGTATATTGGTTAGACCTGCTACGTGCTCATGACATGATTTTTGGATAATCAAATGTTAATATTGACTTAATGATATATTGAACCTGTTTTGTAAAGGTATCATGTGATGTTGATGGCACATGGTGCATGGTAATCAACTGGGGTTTGATAAATAGTTTTCGACCAGGGCATGTGACAAGAATGATCGGGTGGGCCAGTTGTGGCACCAGGAACGTTGTTTTGGTTCTTCGGGTAGTCTTGCCCTGGTCACCCTAAGGACTTAACCTTGCAAGCCTTTGAACTGAGTCAAACGTGCAACCACATGTCTGTAATGGGACAGACCTAGTTGATTAAGTTGCTAATAACGTACCTGTGGGACCTCTGGATGTCAACTACACCCTTTGTGTAGTTGTACGGGGGAGCGTACCGGGGCTGCGGCCAGGTACCCATCTAATGGTGGATTGGCCTAAACTTCGCCTTCGCTAAGGGAAGGGTTAGTGTGCAATCATCGGGGAGGACCACTTCTGCTGTTAGAAGTTTCCGAAAGACTCTGTTACGGACACTCACCTTTGTGGTGTTTGGCTGTATCTTGTGGGTAAAGTGCATAACCTCTGCAGAGTGTAAAATCTATTCGAATAGCTGTGTCCGCGGTATTGGACATCGCTCGGGAATTACAGTTAAGGGTTAGACTTTCTTGAAAACAATTTGGACTTGAAAGGTTGGGTTTGGTTTAATAATGATGTTGATGGAAATGTGGATTAGAATCGGGAAAGATGTTTATGTAACTCCTGGAAAAGTTATTCATGCTATACTTGTCTTTACTGCTTTCGAAACTACTTATGATACTTGTTAAATGCTCTTTACTGCAAATATACCTTGAGCCACTCCTTTGTACTAAGCCATGCATGTAGTATATTAGCTGCATTCTGTGCATGACTTGCTGAGTACCAAGTACTCACCCTTGCCGCAATACAACACCAGTTGAAGGAGAGTCTACATGTCAGAACCCGCAATAGGACACGGGCCCACCTGTGTTTACTTGTACTAGTCCCTGGATCAATAGCTAGTACACACAGATCATAACAGTATGGATCATCACCATGCGATAAATAAAGTTTAATACAGAGTACTAGCCAACAAGGCCCATTATTACAAAAGTTGGACCCGTAGGTCATATAGCAGTGGAAATATTAAACTGTCAAGTTAACATGATAAAATGAAGTCCAGAAACACCACAGGCAAAGACTGAAGCAAACGTGTTCCTAGTCATCCTGATATTCTTCCTCTTCAAAGTCTTCATTGCAGATATCGAATGGTGGAACGCGGGCCCTTGGATAGATATCTTTATCTTCCTGATCTGCTTCATGGAATAAGCAGCCCCGCAATAAAAAGAGAGGGTGAGTATGCAACATACTCAACAAGTCCGGTAAGAAATGCAATATGCAATTTGATTCAAGGGAAGGTATTGGTTAATTTGCGAAAAGCCAACTTTGAAGATTTGGTCCTAAAATTTTTAAGAGCAGTTTTCAAAGGAATTTTCCTTTATGAAATCATAATTTAAACTTTTCGGAACACGGCTCCAACCATGGAAAATAAAACAAGCATGGCATCGACCATGGTTTTAATTTTAAGAATACTTTGGAAGTCTTTTTTTCTCTTGGCTCCAACCACGGGCTTTTATCAACTCAAAACATTCACGGCTTCAACCGTGTTTTCTTTTGTAAAATCAAGTTTGAAGTCAAATAGAGAAAAACTACCTGGCGACAGCGCACTTTGTCCACCCTTGACCATGGGTACGGCTATCCGAATAGTTTGTTTACTCTGCAGAGCTTGCACGCTTTACCCGCGAGAGGTATTTCACTCTTTTTGGTCATTTGCTTCCTTTGGCATATAACCCCAAGTGAAAATCACAAGGCCATTTCTCTAGCTACGTCTTAACTAAGTCACGCCCGCTGAGGTTTCACCGCCAAATGGCTACAACCAAGTTGGAAGCCCCCTCTTGCGCCTGTAGGACTACTGTGGCTACAACCACGCCCACTCCACCGTTTGGCATGCCTTAATTAAGTTTTCACCAGTTACTCAGCCAGGCCCGTCCCAGACCGGAACACACGGTCGCACTGTTGTACATTGTTTGACAATCACAAGGAATCGGTCCTTAGGGTGACTAGGGTGGCACATACTCAAACCCGAGTCTCGTGCATACTGCACCCGCCTTGCAACCTTCCACCCTATTCTCATTTTTGAAATTCCAAGTTTCTCTTTTCTTTTGTTTTACCAAACTGGCAGCACCAACTGCCCTTTTTAAAATAACATTTTTGCTCAATCATTTGGAATTTCAAATAGCAAGCTTTCAATTAAACATACGAATAGTATCTAGCATAACTAAGCACTACTAGTAGACTAAACAAGGGTGTTAGGCCATACAATTAATCATTCTAGGGCAACCAATGGATAGATAGATTAATATGTAGCAAACATACATATTAACAAGGTATATAACTACACTCTATCATAACATATCATTTTATGTAAACAATCATAGCATGCAGGTTTGTAAATCTATTAAACATTTCAAAACATGGATCAACATGCTTCAAGGGAACTTATCGGAAACTTGCGGGAAACTTGCGGGAACTTGCCTTGGTCGGTGATGAGAGGGTTGTCTTCCTGCGGTTCTGCGACGGAGTCGACGTCTAGCGTTTCTATTAAACGAAAAACAGCGAATAAACAACCATTCGGAAAATACGAAGAAACAAATAAATTCGTAACAACATGAAAACTTCCGGATAATTAGTTTAGCATTTTATACGATTTATAAAATTTATTTCAAAATTTTTGGACGTATATTTTAAGAGTTACAAAATTCGTAAATTTAGCCTTTCTGCGAATAATTTAACAGTATAAATTTATTTATAAAATTTCATAAAAAATACTGTAGAAAGGTATTAATTTCTACTAATTAACAAAATTTGATGCAAGTGATTCGGACTTAAAATGAATTTGTAGCGAAAAAGACAAAATTCGTAATTTCCGGAAATTACTACACACAACTAGTTTCTTCCTTTTGTTCTGCATGGCACTGTTGCTACTGTTCGGCGAGAGCCCAATACGCAACGCACTGTGGTTCGGTTGGAGGGACTTCATGCATGCGCACACAACACATATACATAGCCATATATACGTATACTCCCTACTGTATACGTACAAGCCTACGTACAACATATATATATGTATGGATTCATGATTCAGTCTAAGACGTATATATATACGTATGCACGCGTAGCCTAATATATACGTATATACACACTAGCTTATATATACACGATTACGCGTCGACAGGATCAATCAATCAATAGAGGTAGAGTGCGCGTAAAAGAAATAAAAAGGTACCGATCAACGACGGGCAGTAGCGCGGATCGTCGACGCGAAAGAAGGCGTGGCCGGAGAGTGCGTCAATGGCGAGGTAACCGGCGGCGGCGGCGACGACGGCGGTGGCTCCAACGGCATACCCGGCGTCAACAACAGCGGCGGCGAGATGGCGACGACGATGTAGACGACGGCGGCGGCGACTTCAACGGCAACGGCGATAGATCGGCAAAACAACGGAAATGGCGCGGCTAAAGGATGGCAGACTCATGTATTGCTTGGAATGGAGATGGCTAGAAGATGAAATGGAGAAACGTTGGAGAAGAAACATTGGAGGAAAGTGTATGGCTTCATGCATGCGGGTGCACTACTAGTGTATGCACGCAGGAATAAATTAGGAAGCAAAGCACGTTACTAGTATTTGCTCTTCATGCTATACAAAGGAACTGATGAATGAAGGAAGGGCAAGAAACGGCTGGCAATTTGAAAGACTTCAATGCAGGGAGTAAAGGCTAGAAGAGAAAACGATTCATGCGCATGGATCGGACATTCGGCTAAGAAAGGTAAACGACTGAATTTAAGGAAAGGTAATTAGAGGATGTGTCCTGCGTCCAAATTTATTTGGAGCCGTTACTTCTTCTAATTGCCAAGTGTCCAACCGGAATCATACAGAACGGCCGCATGCATGTGTAGGGAAACGGCTAGAAACAAAGGAGAACACCTGGAATTAAAATTCCACTAAGTGCATGTGTGGGTACACGCTTGAATGAGTAGCTAAGCACATACATGCATGCATGTGTAGGCACAACTCAGATTCTAACATCATCCTTTGAAAGGGTAGCTACGAGCTGAACCTATACGTATATACATACATACAGGTTTCCAACACGTGTTAGAATAAGAAATAGTAAAAAGGTTCTAAACATTTTGGGGAAAAAAAATCCCCTAAAATACTAGGAACTATTTGGAACCTAACAAAGTTGGTTTCGCGGTTTTTCAACGTATAGATTTTTCGTAAAAATTCTTTTAGTGAATCAGACACCTGTACAGATTTTTGTAAAATCAACGACGTGCGTTATAAAACATGTTTTTTTGAAAATATTTGAAGCGAACACTCTCATCTACCAACTATCTTAATTATCAACAAATTTTTAAATTTTATGCTTATTCGAAAATGCCTGATCTTTATTTAACGTGATTATTTCAATAAACCTAAATCAGAATTACTCGCGAGGATTCCGAATAAATTCCGGAAAAAAAATCCAAATATTCCAGAAACACACTAAATATATTAAAAGCAAATTTTGGGATGTTACACTACACCAGCTTTGGAGGAGGAGCTCCCAGAGGAACCGTCTAATTAGGGAGCGAGCCCAGTCAGTTGCCTGTGGTACACTGGATGGCGCCACGAAGTTATCTTATTTTCCGCTGCAGTTATTTCTCTTTTAATAAGTTTAAGCCTGTAGGCGTATATTTGTAACTTGACCATAAGGTCGAGCAACCAGTTTGGTTAACTAATTAAAGTACCCTATTATTCGTTGAGTATGATTGTGATATTTGCCAATGTTGAGACTGTGTGCACTAGCACGTTCCTGAACTAGTGCTGAATACACAGAGGGTCCGGATTTGCAAATTCGGGTCCCGACAGGGCCCGAGGCGGGGGAGAGGACGGCTGTGCCAGGACATTAAGTGTGCTGCAAGAATAGTGACAGGCGCATTAAATGCAGCATGTCAAGTATATTCAATGTAGTACACTCTTGTAAGCTTCAAGACGCCCAGCCAACCCGAGTATAAAAGGGGGCTGGGGTGCATGGGAGGGGGGGTTCGGCTGTTTCTTCTTCCTCTTCTCTGCTAGTCCACCTCTTTAGACGGGTTCGAGTCTTTCAGACCGGATCATTCTCCTCTGGGGTAAGGGTCTGTGAGTCTCAGATCCATTGTTCGAGCGATTTCCTCCAAGAACACCATCAAGAACAACACAAGCAGGACTAGGGCTATTACTCGTGAGGAGGGCCCGAACCTGGATAAACCGAGTGTCTTCCTCTTGTGAGCTTCGTCCGTTCTCTTTCCACTGTGTCTCGAGCGATCCGCCATGAAAGCCCCCCATTCGGACTTCTCACACCCCATTTCGGAAGGGGTCTGTTAGCTCATACGCTGACAGTGGCGGGCCAGGTAGGGGGCTTTGTGGTTGTATCGCCCTCTCTTCTTTCACCCTCTCGCGAAGCTTGCAAGAAGCTTCGACGATCGTCAGCATGGCGGCCTCTCGCTCCAAGCACGACGACCTACACGAGGAGAGCAGCGCTCGCAGCCGGTCCCGGTGCTCGCCCAGGGCGTTGGACCCCCCGGGTCCCTCCGTCCAGGGAGGGACGAGTGGTGCTTTTGCGCAAGGAGGTCAGCCCGTCCGGCGGCGTCTCCTGATAGGAGACGACACCCCGGCGTAGAATCTTCATGCGGCCCGGCTGCTGCTCGATCACCCCCCGGTTGCGCTAGGGGGCGAAACCCCGGTCGTCCCATGGCTGCGGGACATCGCCCGCCTAGTGGACGCCGCCCAACAGCAGGTGGAGGCGGCAAATCAGCTGGGGGCTTCCGGCGTCGGGCGGCAGGGCATGCACGCGACCGTCGCGCAAGCCTCTAGCCGCACGGCCACAACTTTCCCCGGTCGCGAGGGCCGGGACAAAGGAAAGGGTGCACATGTTGCAGCCCCCTCGGGTACAGGGGGACGTGCACGTGCTCCCACTTCTTCCCATGGTTCCCCCAAGCCGGCGGGGGGCCACGGGGATCTGAGGGCCCGCATAGACGAAAGGAGGTCCCAGCGCGGCGGTGACTTGCGCGATGTCCTTAGGGGGCATCGTGCACACGTGCAGCACCGCGTGGGCCATCCGATGTCTAGCGGTCGGGGGGAGACCTCGTTCCCTGGCTCCAGGGAGTGCGTAGACTCGCACTCCTCGACTCCATCTCGGGGCCGAGGGGCGGGCGAGCGGCGCTGCTCCCCCTACAACGTTGGATGCCAGGCGTTTTCCCTCCGCCTACGCCAAGCTGCGTGGCCGGAGAGGTTCCGCCCTGCGTCCATCGAGAAGTATGACGGCACCACCAACCCAGAGGAGTTCCTGCAGATCTATACCACGGTGGTGCGCGCCGCGGGAGGGTATGAGAAGATCATGGCCAACTACCTCCCGACATCGCTGACGGGCTCCGCCCGCTCCTGGCTGTTGAACCTCCCTCGAGGCTCCGTGCACTCGTGGGAGGAATTTTGCGACATCTTCGTCGCCAACTTTTAGGGCTCCTACACTCAGCCGGGTGTGGAGGACGACCTTCACGCCCTGGAACAGACGAAGGGGGAGTCCCTGAGGGAGTTCATTCGGCGGTTCAGCCACTACCGAAACACGATCCCCCAGATCTCCGAGCAATCGGTGATTATCGCCTTTCGGAGGGGGGTCCGAGATCAAAAGATGCGGGAGAAGATGGCTACCCACACCATTTCGACCACCTCCGAGCTGTTCTCCCTAGCGCATAAGTGCGCCAGGGCAGCAGAGGCCCAAGAGCGCATGGCGGGGCCATCCGGCCACAGCGAGGCGGGAACCTCAAAGGCTTCCGATCACAAGAAGAAGAAGAAGCACAAAGAAATCGGTGCCGGAGAGGTCCTAGTCGCCGAGCCAGAGGACAAGCCCCAGAAGCGCGACCGCCGGGACAGGAGGGGTGATCGCCGAGGCCCGCGAGGTGACCGCGGGGATCGCCGGTCCCCCTGCCGAGAAGATGACGGAGGCAGACCTTACTGCCCCATCCACAGGACCAATGGACATGACCTGGCGGATTGCCAGGTCGTGTCCAAGCTGGTGGAGCAGCGGCTTAAGGAGCGTCGCGAAGACGACAGCGATGACGCAGATGAAGACCCTGCTCCACTGGCCTTTCAGCAAGCGGAGCACATGGTGGCGTTCATCCATGGTGGCTCCACCACCTACTCTTCAAACTCGCAGTACAAGCGAGAGGTGAGAGAAGTGTGCGCCACCGTACCAACTCTCTGGCGAGCAAAGCACTCGAAATGGCCTGAGGAGCCGATCACCTTCGCCAAAGCCGACCACCCGGAGAGCACCTCAGGCCCAGGCCATCTCCTGATCATGGTTTCTCCCACGGTCCGGAATGCGAGACTCAGGCGAGTGCTTGTCGATGGAGGGAGCTCCATCAACCTCATGTCTGTAGGGGCATTCAAGGCACTCCAAATTCCTTATGAGGAGTTGTGCCCGGCCCCTCTCTTCTACGGAGTTGCCCCTGGGGTGGGCTTGATGCCCCTGGGGCAGGTCCGACTGCATGTCACGTTCGGAAGTGTGGAGAACTTCCGGACAGAGAAAATCAACTTCGAGATCGCGGACTTCGACTTCCCTACAATGCTTTGCTTGGCCGACCAGCTTTGGTCAAGTTCATGGCGGCCACGCATTACGCCTACATGTTGATGAACATCCCTGGGCCTGGAGGCCCGATTACCGTGAAGGTGGATCGGCTGGAAGCCCTGCGCCTCAGCAAGCAGGTGCAGGACCTGGCCGGCACCACCTGCTCGGCTTGAGATGAGGACGATTGCCCAGGGCTCCCTCCGGTTAGGGCCCGCGCCTCACCTGGTCCCTCGGGTGAGGTGAAGGTGGTCTTCGTGGGCGAGGATGGCTCTAGGAAGGTCGTGAAGATTGGTGCCAACCTCAGCACCAAATAGGAAGATGCGCTCGTCACCTTCCTCCGGTCTAACCTAGATGTGTTCGCCTGGGAACCATCTGAAATGACCGGGGTCCCTAGGGAGGTGATCGAGCACCGATTGGCGACGCTCCCTGGAGTGCACCCAGTCCGGCAGAAGGTCCGGAGGCAGGCACCAGAGCAGCAGGATGCTATTCGGGATGAGGTAGAGAAACTGCTGTAGGCGAGGATTGTACGGGAGGCCACCTATCCCGAGTGGCTGGCCAACCCTGTACTTGTCAAGAAGTCAAACGAGACATGGCGGATGTGCATCGACTTCACCGACCTCAACAAAGCCTGCCCCAAGGACCCGTACCCCCTGCCGCGGATAGACATCGTCGTCGATTCCACAGCAGGGTGCAAGGTCTTGTGCTTCCTAGACGCCTACTCCGGCTACCACCAGATCAGCATGGCGTGGGAAGACGAAGAGAAGACTGCTTTTGTGACCCCTCTAGGTGTGTACTGCTATATCCGAATGCCTTTTGGGTTGAAGAACGCTGGTTCAACCTACCAGCACGCTATGCACACTGTATTTCGATCGCAAATTGGGAGAAATCTTGAAGTATATGTTGATGATTTGGTAGTGAAGACCAAAAAGACTGTTGGGCTTGTCGAAGATTTAGAAGAGACTTTCTCCCACCTCCGGTAGTATTGCTTGAAGCTGAATCCTGAGAAGTGTGTGTTCGGTGTGTCGCCTGAAAGTCGCTGGGTTCCTCGTTTCCAACCGTGGAATCGAGGTCAACCTTAAAAGATCGCGCCATCGAGCGCATGCAACCACCCACAAGGCTCAAGCAAGTGCTGCTTAGCCGGGTCGCTGGCCTCTCTCGGCCGGTTCATAGCCCGGCTGGGGGAAAAGAGCCTCCCCTTTTTCAAGCTGTTGAAGAAGACCAACTCCTTCGAGTGGACTACAGAAGCGCAGCAAACACTTGAAGAATTGAAGAAATACCTCTCCTCCCCTCCGGTGCTGGTCGCCCCGGCCGAGAGCCGCCATCACTTGTTATGCTGGTGGCCATCTCCCGCAGCTTGTGAGCGCGTATCGTGGCGGAGCGTGAAGGTGTCCAGTGGCCAGTCTACTACGTCAACAAGGTGTTACATGATGCAGAAATCAAGTACCCCCAGGCTCAGAAGATGGTGTATGTCGTGCTGGTGGCGTCCAGGAAATTGCGGCATTATTTCCAGGGAAGGGAGATCACGGTGGTGTCTGCCTATCCCTTGCGTGAGATTCTTCACAACCGCGAAGCATAAGGCCGCATTGCCAAGTGGTCTGTGGAGCTGGGGGAGTTCGGTCTCAAGTTCGCCCCCCGCACTGCGATCAAGAGTCAAAGGCTGGCAGAATTCGTTGTTGAGTGGACTCCTGCCGAGTCTGAGACTAAGGAAACCCCCACCCCCTGGACACTCTACTTTGACGGTTCCTTCAGGCTCGAGGGCGCGGGGACTGGGGTCCTCCTGGTTTGTCCAACCGGGGACCTCCTCAAGTATGTGGTCGTCCTGGATTTCAAGGCCACTAACAACGTTGCCGAGTACGAAGGCTTGCTGGCGGGACTTCGCGCCGCCGCGGCCATCGGAGTTCAGCGTCTACAAGTCAAGGGCGACTCGCTGCTAGTCGTCAACCAAGCGAGGAAAGAGTTCTCCTGCTCTGATCCCATCATGACAGAGTACTTGGCAGAGGTCAGAAAGATGGAGCGACATTTCGACGGGCTGGGGTATACCCACATCCCCCGGCGCGACAACTACTTGACGGACGAGCTCGCGCAGCTCGCCTCGACAAGATCCCCTATCCCGGTCGGAGTCTTTGAAGAAAGGCTTCCACGACTGTCCATCGCTGCCCCCGTTTCTGGTGGGGATGATGGTGACGCTGCTTCAGCCCTTACTCCAGAAGGGAGAGTAGCACCGGCGGAAACGCCCGACCAGGCGGAGTACCCGGGCGATCACCCTGTGGTCGCCACACTTGACCGGGAAGGCACATGGATGGATCCGATCCTGGCCTACCTGCGGGATCAAGTGTGCCCCGACGATGATGCGTCAGCTGAGAAGATAGCACGAAAGACCAAGTGCTATACCCTGGTGGGCGGGGACCTTTACCGCCGGGGTAGAAACGGAATTTTTCTGAAGTGCATCACTCAAGAAGAGGGGAGCAGTCTGCTCTCTGATATCCATGGAGGCGTGTGCGGGAGCCACATGTCAAGTCGAACGATGGTTGGGAAAGCTTTCCGCCAAGGGTTCTACTGGCCAACCACCCTCCAGGATGCCTGCGAGCTGGTGAGGAAGTGCAAAGCGTGCCAGTTCCACGCCAAGCAAATCCACCGACCGGCCCAGGCTCTGCAAACCATCCCGCGCTCATGGCCCTTCACGGTCTGGGGGCTGGACATCCTGGGCCCGTTCCCGCGGGCCATAGGGGGCTACACCCATCTATTTGTCGCCATCGACAAGTTTACCAAATGGGTGGAAGCCGAAGCGGTAAGGGCGATTACCGCCGCCGCTGCGATCAAGTTCATACAAGGTATCTTCGCCCGCTTTGGGGTCGCCAACCGCATCATCACCGACAATGGCACGCAGTTCACCAGCGCTGCTTTCTTGGGTTTCTGTGAAGAAATGGCACCAAGGTTTGTTTCGCCTCGGTGGACCACCCGAGGAGTAATGGCCAAGTTGAGCGGGCCAATGCGCTGGTGCTGAAGGGCCTCAAGACCAGGACGTTTGATCGACTCCATAAGCACGGAGCCCGGTGGACTGAAGAGCTCCCGGCGGTGCTGTGGTCGCTTCGTACCACCCCCAGCCGGGCCACCGGGGAAACTCCTTTTTTCCTGGTCTACGACGCGGAAACTGTCCTACCCTCGGAGCTGGCCTTAGGGTCACCGCGCGTGGCGGCGTTCACTGAAGAAGCCTAGAAAGATCTGTGTCGAGAGGACGTCAATCTCCTGGAAGAAGTGTGAGATCGCGCAGCCTTGCGCGCTGCCCGATACCAGCAAAGTCTCAGGCGGTACCACGCCACCCGGGTCAATGAGAGAACACTGGCGGTGGGCGACCTTGTCTTGTGCAGAATTTAGACGCATGCCGGGTTGCATAAACTGTCTCCCCAGTGGGAGGGCCCCTTCAAGGTGGTCTCAGTCTCTCGCCCTGGGGCAGTCAGGCTGGCCACTAAGGACAGGGAGGAGTTGGCGAACTCCCAAAACATAGAGCTTCTGCGCAAGTTCTATCCCTAAAAATGGCTGTAAGTGTAGAGCTGGGCGCCTCGACCAGCCGAGTTGAGCTGTCCTCTTCAAAGCTGGTCGGGGGAAGCCCCTGCTTAATTCAGTGTCCAGTTTCTATTTAAAGCAGTTGTCACCCTTGTTCTCTTTTTTCTGGCTTGCGCCCCGGTGGGCCGTGTCCGCGTAATCACTCTCAGCACCTTAAGGCTTTCTGAATTCTCGATGGTAAAAGTGGGACCACTGAGTGAGCGTGGCGTGCTGGGTTGGGCGATCGGATGGCTAGTTTGGCCCGATTTTCAGCACGGTCATGACGCTCATGGTGTCCCCGTGAGAATCGGCGACTCAAACACCACTCCCAAGAGCCTACTACCCTGCCGCACCCCACCAAGTGCTCGGCACCAAGATACCGCGAGAGTGATTAGTTTCACAAGGCCCTAAGGTCCCTAGACGGCGACATTCCGGCGCGAGGGATTCGAACCCTACACCTCGACCTACACTTAAAGCATGCGGTTGCCTTTTTTGTTCACCCAGAAGCAACATAGTGGAGGCGCGAACAAGCATCCAAACATAAAGACGTGAAAAGGGAAGTAGCACATGCATTTATAAACTTGCAGGAGTCCTTTACAAGGGACGACAAAAAAGACAACGGCAAAATAAAAGTCTTCACTCCTCGTCTGCCGCAGCTTCTGCGGCCTCCTGGTCCTCCACCGGCTCAGCATCCAGCTCGAGCGCCACGTCCTCGGCCATCGCTTCCAGCGCCGGGTTGACCATCTCGTGCTGAGCGGCGACCTGCTCGGCGCCGTGGCTGACCTGTGCTTTGGCGCGGGCCCAGTCCCCTTACACTCCCTGGATGGCGACCAGGGGGTTGAAGTTGGTGTCCCGGCTGGCGCAACAGGCGAGCACGTACGATGCTGTGGCCGCCTCGACCGCCCGCCCTTCATGGCTGGACCGGGTGGCCAAGGCGCTGGGCAGGAAGGTGAGGAAGTCGGCAATCCGGCTCATGCAGAAGGCATAGTGCCGGGCCGTCTGCTCGACCGGGGCTGGCTGCTCCAACCCCAATGGCGCCAAGCTGGCCACCATCCGGTCGAAAGCAGAACGCAACATGGAGGTGGCATCGGCTTCCGCGCGGAGCCGCTCGCCCTTCTCCTCGTTGCGCTCTCGGGTGATTGCCTTGACGCGGAGGGTTCCTCTCTCCTTCTCCTGTTGCAGGTCCCGCTCTGACCTCTCCACCCGGTCGCGCCAGTCCTGCACCTCTGTGCGGAGGCGGTTGTTCTCCGCGATGGCCTCCCTCAGCCTCTCCTTGCTCATCGCGAGGCAGCCGCTCACGCTGGAGTGCAGTTCGTTGAGGGCGGCCAGCAGAGCATCCGCGTTCGCCGAGGGGATTGAGGTGCTGGGGACCTCCGGAGTGGGCGGCAAGCACATCCCGCCTCAGGGCGGTAGGACGGCCGCCCCTGCGGTGGCCACCTGGTGCTCGCCTAGGTCGCATTGGTGCTCATCCGCCACAGCCGGCACTGCCGCGGCTGCTGCAGTGCCCTGGTCGCCCCCGGCTGGAGCACTCGAAGTAGACGCCCTGAAAGTAAAAAAGAGGTAAGCCTCTCAAATTAAAGGAACTAAACGATGTGCTATGTGCCTATTTGCGTACCCGGCAGAAGGCCTCCTGAAACGAGGCATGGCCGGGGCGAGCCGTAGTCCCCCTTGCGGCGTTGGTACCGGCGGAACGACCTGCGCCGGCAGCGGCGGAGGAAGGACCGGTGCCGGCGGCGGCGGAGGAAGGACCGGTGCCGCGGCGGCGAGGAAGGACCGGTGCCGGGCGGCGGGCGGCGAGGCGGATCGACTTGCGCCGCGCCGGCGGCGAGGCGGATCGACCTGGCCCGGCAGCGGAGAAGAGACCGGTGCCGGCGGAGGCGGGTCGACCCGCGCCGGCGGCGATGGAGAAAGGACCGGTGCCGACAGAGCTATTATTGGGGCGGCGCCGGTCGAAGTGGAAGCTGCGGCCGCCATAGAGCTCCCCGCTACAGTCGAGGTCACGGTGCCCCCTGGTGCGACGCGAACCCTCCTGGGACTGGCGCCGGGGCTCCACCGGGAAAGGCGGGACATTGCTGGAGGCGCCCAGCAAGCCCATCCAGGATTCGAGCTTGGCGGTGGACAAGTCCCCTGCGGCTGAAGAAGAGAGAGCAAGGGAAAGTCATCGTTAACTCGGTGGTGGTTGCGAAAAGCACCAAAAAGAGAGAAAAACAAGTGACCTACCTCCGAGAGCTGTCCTGGTCATGTCGTCGGAGCCCGTGTACTGCCAAGCAGGGCGGGCACGGCGACACAGAGGGCTGATTCTCCGAACGATGTAGTCCCAGAAAACCATGCCTCCTGTCAGGCCCGCTGTTCGCAGCTGGTCCACGCGGGCCAGCATCGTCTGGAGCTCGGGTGTCTCGTCGATGTGAGCTCCCCAGGTGGGGGTGCTGAACGCTGGCCCAGTCAGTAAATCCAGGACTTCTACGTCGTTGTCGTCCTCGACGTAGAACCACTCATTGCGCCAAGCCCTCCAGTTGGAACAAAGGTCCAACGGGCACCGTCCCGAAGGCGGAGGTGGCAGGAGCCTGCCGTGGTGGAAAGGTCCTTGGCTGCACACAAGGAGTAGAAGAAGCGGAAGAGAGGAAGATTGGGGGCCACTCCCACGAACATCTCGCAGAAGTGGGCAAAGACAGCAAGAAGGATGATGGAGTTGGGAGGAAGGTGAATGTTGTGGATGGAGTAGAAGTTGAGGACGGCAAGGTAGAAGTCAGAAATCGGCAGAAGGAGACCCGCCAGCATCCCTCATCCGAAGAAGATTACTTCTCCCGGGCGGCAGCTGGGCGCGGCGGTCCTGGCGAGAGTGCGGACGGTGCCGCCAGCGACGTACCGGGCAAACCTCTCAGCGTCGATCTCCTCGACGGTCGATGGAGGAAGCAGAGGTGCTGGCGATGCCATGTGGGAGAAGGAGCAGTTCGCAAGAGGCAAAGGCGAGGGAGCAGTTCGCAAGAGGCAAAGGCGAGGAAGCAGTACGCATGAAGCAAAGGCTAAGGACAGAACGAACCGCCTCCCCCCGAGCCACCTATATATGTGCGCATGGAGGAGTGCTTCGGCAGGGGACCCGAGGGGGCGCGACGGTTCGAATTGCGGGAGACCCGAGGGGACGCGGCGGTTCGCTGGCGGGAAACCCAAAATAATCAGAAAAGGTGTGGCATGCTCCCCAGGCCCACGCCAATTACGAGGCGGGGGCGGCTGCACGTTCCACCTCGATGCCCGGAAACGGCGGCGGCATTTAAAAGCCGCAGCGTTACGTGGGCATTTATAATGGACTCACCCGGGAGGCTGAGCCGCTTTCGTTTCCAGAAAGGTAAAAAGGGCGCTCTAGGGTGGGTCCGGGGGCTACTATCGGCGTATTCTACACCAGGGTGCCCACTACACTTCAGTAGGAGCCGCCAGCGGACACGTGGCGTCCAGACCACGCCGCTGGCGGTCAGTGAGGTGGTCGCCCAGCGGTCAGGTGGCGACTAGGCCACGTCGCTGGCGATCAGCTGTGTGATCGTCCAGCGGTCAGGTGGCGACCAGGCCACGTCGCCGGGCGATAATGTGATCGCCGAGCGGTCGGTGGCGACAGCCACCGGGCGGTCACCGGTGTGATCGCCAATGACAGTGGCGACAGGCCACGCCGGGCGGTCGGCAAGGTGGTCGCGGACGACGGCGCCTGGCGCCACACCATCGGGCGCCGATTCGAGGCCACCTAGTAACTCGCGACGCCGCCAGAGGTCAAAGACATTTATTGCGTATTGACAGCGCAATAAATGAGAGTAATAAAGGCTGTAGTGTGGCGGCATGTGTTTCAACGCGCGCCATTATTATAAATGACGCCATGGTGCAATTTCCCACTCCCGTGAGCCAGGTAGAGCTCCCGGCCCGTAGCGAGGCCGAGGCGAGAGGAGGGCAGGCTGTGCCAGGACATTAAGTGTGCTGCAAGAATAGTGACAGGCGCATTAAATGCAGCATGTCAAGTATATTCAATGTAGTACACTCTTGTAAGCCCCGCACGCCCCAGCCAACCCGAGTATAAAAGGGGGCTGGGGTGCATGGGAGGGGGGGTTCGGCTGTTTCTTCTTCCTCTTCTCTGCTAGTCCACCTCTTTAGACGGGTTCGAGTCTTTCAGACCGGATCATTCTCCTCTGGGGTAAGGGTCTGTGAGTCTCAGATCCATTGTTCGAGCGATTTCCTCCAAGAACACCATCAAGAACAACACAAGCAGGACTAGGGCTATTACTCGTGAGGAGGGCCCGAACCTGGATAAACCGAGTGTCTTCCTCTTGTGAGCTTCGTCCGTTCTCTTTCCACTATGTCTTGAGCGATCCGCCACGAAAGCCCCCCATTCGGACTTCTCACACCCCATTTCGGAAGGGGTCTGTTAGCTCATACGCTGACAACAGTGATAATCCCGAGTATCACCGACGGCTTCCATAACTGGCAGTGATGGTGTTTAGGACCCAGTAGTGATGTACTGTTCTGTAGTAGTGTAATTCAACAGTGCTAATCTGTCTTGATGGACTAACCTCGCAAGTAACCTCGAGTGAGCTAGAGAGAGTGACATAGAGAGTCGGAGGGAGAGAGATGGACTGCAAGAGTGAGAGTGAGCTGAAAATAGTTACATAGAGAGTCGTAGGGAGAGAGAGAGAGGGACTAAGAGAGTGGGAGTGACCAAAAAGAGTTACATAGAGAGTCAGAGACTGAGAGAGGGACCGAGAGAGTGAGAGTGAGCCAAAGAGAGTTACATAGAGAGTCGAAGGGAGAGAGAGGGAGCCCGAGAGAGTGAGAGTGAGCCAAAGAGAGTTACATAGAGAGTCGAAGGGAGAGAGAGGGAGCCCGAGAGAGTTACATAGAGAGTGGGTGTAACACCCCAACTTTTGCTTTTCATGAGTTTAAATGAAATTTTGCACTTTTGTGAATTTTTGGAATTTTCTGGGATTTATTTGGATTTATTTGGAATTTATTTGAATTTATTCCCTTTTCAAATAATTAAAGAATTTAACTTTGCAAATAAAATTTTATTGGAAATATTTTATTTGAGTCCAAAATGTTCTAAAATATTTTCTAGAATTTTTTTGGAATTTTTCTGAGTGTTTTGCTATTTTTAATGAATTAAATGAATTTCTGGGAATTAATTTGATTATTTAATCGCTAAAAAACCCAAACCGGGTTTTACTGTTCCTCCGACCCGGACCTGACCCGAGCCCGAGTCTGACTTGAGTCCGAGTCCGACTCAAACCCGACCCAGCCCTAACCCTCTCGACCGTCCGATCAAGATCGAACGGCCGAGATTGAGCCACGTTGCCCGAGCCCGACTCCGACCGAGCCAGCCCAATCGCCAAGCCGGACCCGAGCCTAAACCCCCATGCCGTTGGATCTTGATCCAACGGTCCACGTTGAGCCACGTCACCGAATCTGAATTGGATTCGGATTCCGCCGCCACAACCGAGTGGACCTCGGTCTCCGCGCAATACACGAAAGCCGAGGCCCCTATTTAAGGCGCCGCCGCCGCCACCGTGTAGCCGACTTCCATGCGCACCCGTAGCCCTAGACCACGTCGCCTGAGACGCCGTGGTTGCGCCGCAATCGCTCGCCGTAGTCGCGTTAGGTTTTCGCCGCGGTTAAACATCGATTCCGCCGCCGTTGAGTCCAGATCCGGAACCGCAAGGACAAGCCGCACCGGAGAGTACCATCCACTTCGCCGGAGGGGCCCTGCAACGCCGTTGCCGTGGTCGTCGTCCTCAGCGCCGGCAGCCGCAGCTCCGTCGTGAAGCCATCGCCGTCTCCGAGCTCACTCCACCGTCCGATCAAGATCCGAGGGCCCAGATTCGTCCACGTCACCACGGTAAAATCCATGTTTTAGTTTCTAGATCTAGATCCAACGGTTTAGATTGCGCCACGTAGCTGTGACCGCACCGTGCTTGGATAGATCTCAGCCGTTAGATCTAGATCGTACGGTTAGGGTTAGCCACGTTGTAAATTCTAGATTGGATCTTGACCATTCGATCAAGATCAAACGGTCCAGATGGACCGAGCCATTTTACACGCTTGAAACCCAGATCCGATCTGGGCCGTTGATTTTCAAATCAACGGCCGAGATCCAGCCACGTGGCCGGAAGGCTGACCGTCAGCGATCCGCTGATCGCCGCCCGTCGGCCCGACGTCACGCATGACGTCAGCGTGGGGCCCGCGTGTCAGCGGCCCAGCCAAACCACACCATGACGTTACCGTGACGTCACGGTGGGGCCTAGCTGTCAGTCGTCCTCGGCCGTGCGTGATGACGTCACTGCTGACGTCATCTGAGGGGCCCACCTGTCAGTGAGACACGTGTGTCGTGCACCGGGTCCACGGTGGACCGAGCCAAACCGTGCGCCGGATCCATGGACCCGAGGCGACGTGGCGGCCTCTGATTGGTCCACGTGTCATGCTGATGCAATAAATTATTTTCCGAAAAAGAAATTATTTAATTAATTCGGTTTATTGATTTCAAATTTAGATTCAAACTTCAAACGCTTATAACTTTTGCGTTTTAACTCCGATTTGAGTGATTCAAATTTCTAAATTTTCATAAAAATGAGACCTACTCAAATATGAAATTTAATTAATTTTTTACTATGAATATTTCTCTGTTTATATTTAATTAATGTTTTCTTTAAACTTTAAACGGTTATAACTTTTGCATTTTAACTCCGAATTGGATGATTCCAATTTCTAAAAATTTATAAAATTATGCTCTCTCTGTTTATGGACTTTGTTTGGATGTTTGGACACTTTTTGTCTACTATTTTATTCATTTATTGCTATTTGCACGCGTTACGAGTAGACGTTGAGGTGCCCGAAGGCTTCGAAGGTGAAGTGTTGACCCAGGAGCCATCTCAGGACCAAGATCAAGTACTCTTTGAAGGCAAGTTGTGCTTTGACCTTGTTGATCCCATTTTGAAATTAATTTGATTTAAATTATTGCATGCTAGTTCAATTATAAAATGCTTTAATTGATTTTGGGAGATTAGTTAATTGCCTAGTTGCTGTATGCCACCTTGACATAGATAATTGTATGCTATGAACCCCTTGTCACCCTAGTTGAGGATTAAATAGTTGGACATTATTAAATTGCCAACATGGGTATTTAGACCGTTGTAGTATAATGCATAGACCTGCCACGTATACCGGACATGATTTTGACAATTACTTGTTAACATTGACTTAACGAGATATGGAACATGTTTTTGAAGTGTCATGTGTTATTGATGATGATGTTGATGGCACGTAGTGCATGGTAATCAACTGGGGGTTTGATAAATAGTTTTCGACCGGGGCATGTGGCAAGAAATGATCGGGTGGACCAGTTGTGGCATCGGGAGCGTTGTTTTGGTTCTTGGGTAGTCTTGCCCTGGTCAACATAAGGACTTAACCTTGCAAGCCTTTGAACTGAGTTAATCGTGCAACCACATGTCCGTAATGGGACGGACCTAGTTGAGTAAGTTACTAATAACTTGCATGTGAAGCCTCGGGTGTCAACTACACCCTTTGTGTAGCTTGAAAGGGGAGCGTACCGATGCGATGGCAGGGTACCCGTCCAACGGTATGTCGGTCCCATACTTCGCCTTGGTTAAGGGAAGGGATGGTGTATGGCAAAAATCGGAAAGGTTCACTTGTGTAGTTAGCCGTTTCCGAAAGGCTTTATTATGATCACTCGCCTTTGTGGTGTTTGGCTGTATCTTGTGGGTAAAGTGCATAACCTCTGCAGAGTGTAAAATCTATTCGAATAGCCGTGTCCGCGGTATTGGACATTGCTCGGAGATTACAGTCAAGGGTTAGACTTTCTTGGAAATAACTTGAACTTGAGAGGTTTGGTTTGGTTAAATGATGATGTTGATGGAAAATGTGGACTAGGAATGGGGAAAGATGTTTATTTAACTCCTGGAAAAGTTATTGATCTTATACTTGTTTTTACTGCTTTCGAATCTACTTATGATACTTGTCAAATGCTGTTTACTGCAATTATACCTGGAACTATTCCTTTGTATTAAGCCATGCATGTAGTATATTAGCTTGCATTCTGTGCATGACTTGCTGAGTACCAAGTACTCACCCTTGCCACAAAATAACACCAGTTGAAGAAGAGGCGACGCTAGCTTCGGAGGAGGAATATCCGGAGGAGCCGTCTAACTAGGGATCGAGTCCAGTCAGTTTCCTGTGGCATATTGGTTGGCGCCACACGTTTTCTTTATATATTCTGCTGCAGATTTTATTTGAATAAGTCTTAGCCCTGTGAGGTGTACTTTTGTAACTTGACCATAAGGTCGAGCAACCAGTTTGGTTATCATAATTAAAGTACTTTATTGATATCGATGTGTATGATTGTGATATTTACCAATGTTGAGACTGTGTGCACTAGCGTGATCCTTGACTAGTGCTGAATACACAGAGGGTCTGGATTTGCAAATTCGGGTCCCGACAGTGGGGGGGAGAGGGATTGAGAGAATTACATAGAGAGTCGGATCGAGGGAGAGAGAGGGACTGAGAGAGTGAAAATGTGCCATAGAGAGTAGCATAGAGAGGAGGATTTAAGCGAGGCAACTTTTTGAGAAGTCAGAATATTTAAGAGTCCCAAATATTTAAATATCCATAATTTTGTTTAATTAGTTCAATTTCACAATTTTATTTATTTCCTCCCTTTTTTCCTTTCTCCTTTCCCATTTTATTACTTTTTCCCTCTAATTTTTCCCCCTTCCCCCTCTTTTTTTCCTCTTCCCCCCTTTTGTCCCCACTGACGCCCCCCTCTCCCTCGGTTCCCCCTCTCCCCACTCTCTCTGTCCTCCTCTCTCCACCGACGGTGCCAGCCGGCTCGCCTCCCCGTCGCCTCCCTCCTCCCCTCTGGCCTCCCCGCTGCCTCCCTCCTCCCCGTAACCTCTATCCGCCTCGCCGCCTCCCTCCTCCCCTTCGCCCCCATCGCCTCCCTCCATAGCAGGCACGCTATGGGCGTGGGCGCGAAGAGATGCTGGCGCGCGACGGTGACCTTTGTAGCGCACAGAGCGCAGGTGTGCGGCGGCAACCTCAGTAACCCCCATGCGGCCCCGCTCCTCTCCCCTACCCTCCTACCACGGACGGCATGCCCTACCATGGGCCTGCGGCAGAGCCGTCGTGCCACGGCGTGCCCGTGCCGCCCTTGCCGTTTGTGCTACTTGTGGCGGCTTGTGCTGCCCATTGTGCCCGATTATCAGGCCTGGCACGGCCCGTGCTACAGTGTCATGCCAGATTTTGGGCCGAGATGGGCCGCCGTGGATGAAAAAAGGCTCGGTCCGAGTGCCCACCACTAAATGCGAGGTGATTCATGGGGAACTAGTAGTTGAAATGAGGCATAGTAGCATGATCAAGGTAGTACTCCGTTCGGTCACAAATAATAACTCTATTATGCCTGGAAGATTTGCCGGCTTTGCAGCCCATCCACATCAGTTTTTTTTCCCAAAAAACCCTCCAGTCCCGCCGAAGCACACAGAGTAGTTATCGTTTTGGTTATAAACACATTCTCTAAAACATAACTTGGACCACTAACTTCTATTGTAATGTATTTATAAAACCTAACAAAATTATAATATTATGAAAGTATTCTTTGTGACAAAGCTACATACATGATTTTCATGTATCCAATTTAAATATTTTAAAAAATATTAATAGTTAAAGCTATAAAAGTTTAACTGCACCTATATCTGTAACAATAACTATTTATGACCGTATGAGTAGTATTTACTTGCTGGTGCCCGACTCAATTTACTAGCCGGATCCTGCCTAGTTGACATTTGCAGCCCAGTACAGGCACATTTGCAACTGAGCTGACCTTTTTTGAGCTGAATTTCCGGGTTTTGTCCGTCCCAGCACATTGCACTTAGACCTTTGGCTATATTACACTTCTTATAAGTGCTGGCTATGGAGGCCAAGGGCATCATCCATGTGTCAGCCGCTTTTTTGCGAAAAAAACTCTTCGTTTCTTCGAAATTGCGAACGGGTCCCTGCGCGATTTTATGTGAGAGGAAAATATTTTTTCGTGTTTCGCGTTTAGGTCCCTCGGTGGCCATTTTACATGAAGAGCCTCTCGTTGAATGCGAATCGCGAACAAACCCTTTCCTAATTTTTCAAAATAGCGAACATGTTCAAAATTATAACAAATAGGTCCCCGCGCTTTACATTTAGGTCCTTTCTCCGTTTTGCCCGAAAAAAATGTTTTCGAGGTCCGTTTTTTCTCCAGAGCATGCGAAAAATATTTTCGGTGGCCGTTTTTCCAAAATAAAAAATAAAATAGAAAACCGTTTCCTTTCTCCGTTTTACCCAGAAAAAATGTTTTCGTGATCCGTTTTCCCTCCGGAGCATGGGGGAAATGTTTTCGGTGGCTATTCCACCCCCCCCCCAAACAAATGGGAGACCGTTTCCTTTCTCCGTTTTGCCCGAAAAAAAATATTTTCGTGATTCGTTTTTTCTCCGGAGCATGGGAAAAATGTTTTCGTTGGCCGTTTTTCCAAAAAAAATTGGAAAACCGCTCCATTTCTCCGTTTTGCCCGAAAAAATGTTTTCGTGATCCGTTTGTCCTCCGGAGCATAGGGAAAATGCGGCGTTTATAGCTTTTTTTGTGGTTTGGGATCTAATATTTCTCGAAACATGTATTATTCTTTTTTTCTCCCAAAAAGGGCCGTTGTTTCGCTGGTTCGTCGACGGTTCTTACCTAGCGTCTTTTTTCCAAAAAATACCGAAATGAACAAAAAAAAAATCGGATATTCCTGCCTTTTTTTAGAGATAAAAACTTGGATCAAATTTCACACGGCGCGGCGGAGCGCGCAGCTCTAGCTAGTGTATCTTAAGCTGCAACATTCAGCTGGGAATGAAATTCGGTCTGCAAAAAGAGAAGAATTGTACGTCAAGCTCCTGCCTCAAATTGAACCAACAAAGAGCAAAAGGACCTGCCATGATTCGAGCATCCTGTACATTTTCTACATGTGGCTGCTTTTGTTCTTTGTTGACTGCTTTTAATTTTAAGGGGAAACCTCTGTACATTGCGTACATGCTGTAAATTTTTGCCTATTCTGCCCATCAGCTTTACTGGCTGCAATTTTTCCATCAGCGGGTAAGCATGGAGCTCAGGATTTAAGATTAATTCGCTCATGCGCCTTCGAAATGTAGAGTGCGATAGCTGCATGTACCGGCGTACAGGATTGCCTAGCGCGGCAGTGCATACTTCAGTAACAGAAGTTTGATGGAAGAGTCAAAAGGTATATGCCCGGAATACTGCCCTGCAACCGGCAAAAATTCACAGACACGATCAGTGTTTAAAGCATAAGCTGACGTAACTTTTAAAAATTCACAGACACGATCAGTGCATCTCTCTAATGGATTCCGAACCAAATAAAATGTAGCTGTTTTATGGTTGGCCCTTGTTACGTGTGTCTGCAAATTGCTAGCAAGAATGTGGGGTCCAGGCTACATTTCCCTCATCTCGAGAAAATGGGATGTATGTGCATCGGGATTGGTAAACAGGACTGCCTAAAGCGCTTGGCACCACATGGCACGTGGTCTCGGTCCGCGCTGCCAGCGTGTCGCTGTCCATGCATTCGCTGCGGGATAGTACGTTGATGTCCCCTGATTTATTGAAAGAAATTATCACCCTAGTAGCATCTTCAATGTGCATTTTCCACCGGTACCAAGAAGAGAAAGAACGAGTGCATAAACAGGAACCGATGCCAAGTAAAGCACCTGAGACCAAGTGATCTAAACGAAAAGAATCGGGTGGGCCTACCGGTCTCCATCGCCTGCTCCGTCGTGAATACATGAGAGGGTATGCGTCCTCATGCCGGCTGTGGCAAGCTGCGCGTCGCCGCCGATGCTGGATTGGGCGGATCCAAGTCGAGCAAGACGTGCGCCGTCGGATCGAGGAAGCTGCGCCACCGCCGCCAAATCGAGGTCAATGAAGACTTAACGATCGCCGCCGCTGTTGGATCGATTGACGTCGAGGGAGACACGAGCGCGGCCGCCGTCACCGTCGGAGCGAGGTCGAAGCCGCCACGCCGGTTGATTCGCTGCCTCCACCGCTGGAACACGGTCGCACCCCACCGGCCGCCGTCGCGCCTGTTGCCCGGTGCGCGTTCAGATGCGGAGAAGTGGGGATAATATATGTGGGAACGTCATCTTACTAAATTGAGATGATCAAGGGTGTATTTTAGCAACAGGTGCTTCAAAATGTACGTACTCCGGATCATCTTTTAGTACACATCTAGTACGATGCTCAATAAATAAATAAAGAACATGGCCGCACAAAAGCACATGCGCGTCGTGCATATATATATATATAGAGTTCGCCTGCATAGCTGAGCTGATCGAGCATGCATACAAGT
The DNA here is from genome assembly GCA_036346355.1 of Rhipidocladum racemiflorum. Taxonomy (NCBI): domain Eukaryota; kingdom Viridiplantae; phylum Streptophyta; class Magnoliopsida; order Poales; family Poaceae; genus Rhipidocladum; species Rhipidocladum racemiflorum. The sequence goes on from CM070586.1 coordinate 27,922,975, forward strand.
AACTATTGTGCGATCTCAAGAAAAGAAAAGAAAGAAACTTTCATACATTGAGCATCCAACATATATAGAGAGGAGGAAGTTAATTTGCAGACTGCAGCTTGATGCGGTTGATGGCGTCGAGCAGCGCAAAGCAACCTCCCTTGGAGATGGACGCCAGGCCGATGATGGCCACAGGCATTAGCGACTGCCAGCGGTTGTTAGAGGATCTTGTCAATAAGGGAGATGCCAAGACGACGGTGGTGGCCATGTCTAACGCAGCGAAGCCTTCCCCCGGCCCGGCGACCATGGATCCGCAGCTGCTTCAATCGGCATGCTCTGGATCTTGGCAAGAATTGAGTTTCTTTCTCGACAGGAACGATGCACCCGGGCGATCAGATGTGATGCCAACTGGATCATCCCTTGAGTTGCTTGAGCTCGGCACCCAAGCTCGCTCGGTGACGCAGCAAGCTTCCAATGAAGTAGAAGAAGGCCTCGATCAACCTGCAATATTCTCTCCAGCAGACCAGCACTGCTTCTGGAGGGCGTCACCGTTGAGGGGGACACCGCACTCCATGTGGTGGCCACCAATGGTGACAGTAACGACTTCCTGAGGAGTGCCAACGTCATCCACGGCAAGGCCAAGCACCTACTATTTGCGCAAAACAAGAACGGTGACACGCCCCTGCATTGCGCGGCTAGGGCTGGGAAATCCGAGATGGTCTCTCGTCTCGTTGCCCTGGCCAGTGCTGAGGACGAAGGCGAGAGGCTCAAGGAACTCCTGAGAAAGGAGAACGCGCGTAAGGAGACGGCCTTGCATGAAGCTGTCCGCATCAATGATCAGCACATTGTGGAGCTGCTTATGGGGGAAGATTCGGAGCTAGCATGTTTCCCCAGAGACGGTTGTTCGCCGCTGTACCAAGCAATCTTGTTGGACGGCGACAACATCGCACACTATCTACTTGCCAAGAGTGACGGAAATCTTTCGTACTCTGGACCAAATGGACAAAATGCGCTGCACGCTGCGGTTCTTCGAAGCACAGGTTGTCATACATGCATCTATTCCTTTAAAAAAAATTTCGGCGCATTTATTTGTCCGTGCATGATTATAGATAGATACATACGTGGAATGTTTGGTACAAGTACAACAGTACAAGACATAAATATTCTTATTTGGCTAAACCATGGAATTGAAGCCTAGGACTATAGATGCATCGATAATTTAATATGATCTCGTAGCCACAATGCAAGTTACTTTGCAGGGGCAAAAACATTCGAGGAGGTAATCTTATTTCCCCTGTTCTGGTTGTGGAGTAGATCGAATTATAGGAGGGCTTGCTCTTCGTTTCTCATGTTGATTAGTTTTGATACAATCTTTGCAGCGCTTACAACAAGGCTGTTGGAATGGAACAAGGATCTTACCACACAAAGCGATGAAAACGGGAGTACACCTCTGCACTTTGCCGCAGCTGGGCAACGCCAAAGGTGGCCTCTCCAATTTGCCTTATCTCTGCAACCCCAACACCGTCTTCTCCATTCTGCCATTAAGGGTGTATTTGGTTCAAGGGCCCTAAAGTATCTCGCCGCAGCTCTACAGCAGCAAAGCGTGTGTTGGCACGTGTTGGAAGCTAACCCAGTTGCACTACATCAATCGGACCACGATGGATTATTTCCTATACACATCGCTGCCTCTGTTGGTGATATAGGGGCTGTTGCCATGTTCCTTAAGAAGTTACCCAGTTGCGGCGGTTTCCGTGATGCTAAGGGAAGGACATTCTTTCATGTTGCTGTTGAGAAATCCAAAGTGTCCATAGTTTTTTTTGTCTGCAGAAATCGATCGCTTACATGGATTTTGAATATGCAAGACAATGATGGGAACACTGCATTGCACCTAGCTGTCCAGTCTGGGAGGATTGGATTGTTTGGTGCTCTATTCCAGAATCGGCAAGTAAACTTGAATTTAACAAATAAAAAAGGGCAAACTCCTCTGTATATATCACATCGCAAGATACTCCCACAGTCCAAGGCACCCCTAGCATTGTTATATACTCTGGTAATCTACTCTAGCTCTCCTTATATTTTTAAGCATGGCCCTTAAAAGTGAAAGAAACTAATTGAGGTTTGCGAGGTTTGATTTCTCCTACTTATTTTTCTATATTGCAGAGCTTTAAACAAATGATAGACAGTGCACTCGTAGATGCCGGCGCCATAAACGGTGATTATCGCCAGGATCACGTTCAAGAAAAGTATATTGACCAAGTAAAACTTGATGAAAGAGAAGAATCAAATAAAGTGAAAGATTCGACACAAACTTTTTGTATTACCGCAGTTCTAATAGCAACAGTAGCGTTTGGTGCAACTTTTGCCCCGGCTGGAGGTTACAGAGCCGATGATCAACCAGAAGGGGGAACACCAACGCTTGCTGGGAGGTATGCTTTCGATGCATTCATGATGGCCAACGCACTCGCTTTCGTCCTCTCCACGACAGCTATTATCTTTTTCCTGCGCTCTGGATCTGCTACGGTTAACCTGCAGATCCGCCAAATGTCCTTTGCCATAGGTTTCTATCTCTTGAAGTCTTCGGTCGCAAGCCTGACTGCCGCCTTTGCACTGGGTTTGTTTACGATTCTAGGTACGGTTGTTCAAGCTATCCCCCGTTTTCTCTGTTCCGTAAGCCTTTTTGTTGTGTTTTACAACAGTATTGAATTGTTCTTTAAGATGATTTTCTTTGCACAACTTTCGCGTGTCAGAAGGGGGATAGCTTCGACAGTAGTACACCTCGCACCCTTAGCCCTGCCCGATATACTGTCTACGTTAGTGCCCCTCTTGGTTATTTTTTGGGGAACGCAGTCTCTAAGTAAGTACCAGTACCATCGGCACGTTGGTTTGAAGGGTCGTCAAATATTATGTGGTGACGGCGGGTCGGTATGAAATGAATCAATATTTTTCCTTTCTTTTTTTAATTTTGAGTGGAGATTTTTTATATTTCTGAGCGAGGGTGTTCTCACTCCGCTGTGTTCTGTTGGGCAAAATATTGTACTAGTTTTCTTGTTCCAGACTTGTTGAACTTAATTATAATTATGTAACGGTGGTTAATGTATTTTCCCTGTAACACTATTTAATTCGTACTGTGTAACTGATCTATGTGATTCGTGTAAAGCTTGTATGAATTTAATACCGGAAATCTCCCGTACCTGGCTAAACGATATGGTAAAAAAATATGAATCTATTACTATTCTTAATATAAAAATATTTGCCAGGAATAAGTTATTAGCTAGTAATTCAACTGTGCTTATCTGTCTTAGAGCATCTCTAGGAGAGAGCCCTAAAAATGAGCCTTAAATTTTAATTTAAGACTCCAACTAATTAGATTTAGGGCTCCAACGAAATATTCACTCCAGCAATTAGGCCCTAAAATCCAACAAAGATAGGGCTCAATCACAGAGTTGCTAAATATAGCTACTCTCTTAGAGGCCCTAAAACAATTTGCTAAATTTTAACAATTTAGGGCCCTTGCTGGAGTTAATCTTTTCCCCAAAAGCCCTATAATTCAAGTTAGGACCATATTTAGGGCCCCTCTTGGAGATGCTCTTAATGGACTAAACCTCACAAGTGAACTCGAGTGCTAATTGACAACGCAATCACCTTCGTCTGTAGAAAATAAAATTAAAGGAGAATCCTAGAGGAAGCCCTCATACGAATGGCAAAAAAATAAATGAGAATGACCGTGCGTGTTGTTCTTAACTAGTATATTCACCCAGCAAATATGCGGCTAAATATTACAATAAAATTATCTTTGATATATAACCCTACTTTCTATAACTAAAATACAATTGCATTTATTAGATAATTCTAATATCTATATATAATAAATCTGCATCATTATAATCTAGTCTTACCAAAATAAATGATGGAGATCCTTTCCTTTTTTTATTAATATGAAAAGTTTCAAGATTTTTTAGGATTATTATGAGATTTTTTTGCATTTAAAATGAAGAAGATGTCTTAAATATGACCGATTATTTTTATTTATTTATATAGATGGGCGTTACATAAATACTTTTGTGGGACGGTGACGAAAGGATGATTGAGTCGTGGACAATGTCGCAACGCTCGAGTCATTTGCGTCACTAGGTAGCATTTCAAACATGCGAATTCCCCCTATATTTCACGGAAATTGAGTATTTTTTGTTAAATTTCATGCTAATTTCAATCACGGGAATTCCCCCTTATATATATGGAGTATTGATCAAACGAATGATTTCTTCTCCATCAAGTTAATTTAGGCTTTCCCGTAAGCAGCGGTTCACCACTACTTGATTGGGAAAAAAAATGTTCCACCACAAAGGTCGGTGGTCTGTACTAATTATTGATGATTTGCCTCGAAGTTGATCGGCCTTTAATCATTTGCCTTAGGATCCGCATGTCAATGCGACATCATAGGGCAAATAATCGAAGATCGATCAACTTTAGGTAAATGATCAAAGGCTGATCAACTTCGAGATAAATGATCAAATCCCCCTCCCCCCACCCCCCACCCCCCCCCCCCAAAAAAAAAAAAAACATCCGCTAAATTCTTCATTCGAAGTAACCTCAGAACTTTATATAACGTTTGTGATGTATTGACCTCAACTAAAGGGGTATATCTGTAGTTTAGTAATCTTGACGTCCGTGCAGTTCCTTCTTTTCCCATGTATTAGATGCAGGTTCTCATCTCATCTTGTGCCTGTTGTGTCGGCAACCCAATTCACACACATATATATATGAAAAAAAATCGTATATATATATATATATATATATATATATATATATACATATATATATATATATATAAATATATACATATATATATATGTATATGTATGTATGTATGTATGTATGTATATGAAAAATACTTTCTCCTCTCGAGAATAGTTAGTCCTATCTTCGAAATACCACCTAAATAAACTTGAAATACTCATTTATCACTTTGGGTACACTCATATACTAATTTTAAGATATTCTAATATAGTTTTTAGCATATTTTGTAAATACCTTCATATATGCACATAAAAAGGAGTATGTCTAAAAAAATATGCATATCACCTCTGTAAAATATATAAATACCACTTAACTAGTCTTATATACTCGTATACTACACATATATACTCTCTATTGCGCGACATACTCTTTATGTTGTGAGATACGGCATAGGGAGTAATTACTCCCGGGAGTACGAAGGTATTTACAAAATATGCTATGTATGTATGTATGTATGTACTTATATGTGTGTGTGTGTGTGGGAAGATTAATTTGACAATAATATTTAAAATATTTTATTTGTGAAATACTAAAGTACTGTATTAGATTGGCTTTTCTTTAATAGGAGATGCAACGCATGTGTACATGACGCACGCAAACTGCAGGTCAGGGAGATGCCACGTAGGAGACGCTCAGCTCAGGAGTAGCGCGCGAGTCACACAAGTACTGCGAGACGGAAAATGAAGAGGTTAAACGACATAGTGTAGTGATTAACGGCCCTACGGGCAAGTGAGCAATGTGAGACAGCCAGTACAGCGTATGGGTGAGTGGATCGTGCGCGTGCGCTTGCATGTGTAGGCATAGGCTGTATGTATGGGTGGGCATTCAGTTTTTTTGGTTTGGTTTTTAAATAATTCGGTTTCTGAGAAATGTATACTGAATTTCTCTAGCCAACATAAAAGCCGAACCGAATTAACCGAACCGGTTTTTCGGTTAACCGAATTTGCTAGTGAATCCTCTTGTTGTCCTGGTATAAAGTCTAAAGAACACAAACACAGAGCAAGTCAGCATATATGCATACAGCACTTGTCTTGTGGGAAAACGAAGCAGCCAAGACAAAAGCTCAAAATTCAAAGAATACTGCTTAAATAATCACTAAACCTCACTGACCATAAAACAGATCTAGACCTTTTAATCGATTTCATTAATATGTTGGGCACAGAAAGAACATAACCCATCTTTATCATCTGCAGGATACCATCAATTCTGACCACAAAACTAAAATGGAAAAGGTCTTAGACACTAAATCAATTTTTCAGGCAATAATTATCAGAGACAATTCATACATGAGTATAGAGTAGAGTGATCAGTGGAGCAAAGCTTAAGAATAAACGGAACTATGTGAGTGATGCAATGAAGAGTTGCGTTTAGGAAGCATTTGTTCCCCATACTCCCAAGACCCACTCCCTGCACATGGGGAAGTTTGCTTAGTACATAACAATGACTAAATCCTAAACCATGACTATAACATATCAACCTTCGACCTTAGTGCCGAAGAAATTAGATTCAGACCAGCCAATCAATCAGAGTATTTAAGAACACCAAACACAAGACTTTCCAAAAAGAAAGAACTAAAAACTAGTTCCTAAACCATCTCCAACCATGTCCCTTCCCCTCTCCCATTCCCTCCGCGAAGGGATTTTCACTCCCTTCAGCGCTCCAACAGATTACCTTCAGCATTCCCTTCGAGAAGGGATTCTCTCTCCCATTCCCTCTAGCAAGGGATTCTCTCTCCTTTCCCTATACAATTCCCTTTAAAGGGAATCTGTTGGAGATGAGGGCATATAAAGGGAATGAGAATGAGGAAAGAGAACAGGGAAGGGAATGAAATGAAGGGATTATGGTTGGAGATGGTCAACTGATTATGTCAAAACACGACATTGTGTGCTAATTATGTTCGATATTCATGGGCTCGTGTGGGACTTTATCTATGGTCCCATGGCCGCTGAGGTAGAAGCAGAAATGGAAGAGGAGATTGAGGCTAAGATTGAAGCAGAATTGGCTGGTAACTCTTACCAGAGCAGAGAGAGAGAGAGATCGAATGTACACATAGACCGGGGAAGAATAGCTAGAAACAACCGATGTGGATGTCCAATTTGTCCTTGTCCAATGAACCCATGCACTGCCGCTTGTGCGCCCCGCCAGAGATCAACATCACAGCTCGTCCGCCACATCGTTGATGTCGTCGGGCACTCTTCTCTTCCTCGCCTTTCTTGAAACACGCAGATCTGATGCCCATGTTAGGGGTGGACGACGACGGCTCGGAGATAGGAGGACATCGACTGCTCGGGGGCGGACGGCGACACCGCGACGAGGCCGTAGCGGAAGGTGGCGGTGCCAGTGGCTTAGTGCTTCACGATGGGTAGGTTGGACGGGGAATGGAGTGGTTGAATGGGGATGGTGATTCAACGGCTTCGAAGAATGGGGAATTTTGTGGAAAGAGCGATTCGTTTTTCGGTTGTTCGGTTTGATCAGTTTCCGAAGCGGAAAAACCGAATCGAAAACTGAAAAGCTGTCGAAATAAAAACTAATGTGCAAATCAAAAACCGAAAAAATCGATTTTTGTGTGGATGTATTGCTCCGAAAATAGAACGGGGGTTTGGGCGGTCGCTAGATTCATTGCTCCGCGCGGCTGCATAAATAACGGCGAGTACAGAAAATATATACATAGAGAAAGAGAAAAAAATTGAAGAGATTATATTAGAGTTGTACTTTTATATGAAGGGATCTCCATGTGTTTTGTATTCCTAATTTGATAGATAAATTGGTGAGTATAGATTTCGATATACTGGTTCTTATTCGTCATGTTTTTGTACAATTGTTTTCTAGTTTCATTATTTAATCTAGCTTTACTTTAGATCTATTATCCTAAATTGATTCTTTCATTTTGATCATTATTTTTATTAATCTTAGAATTAATAAAAAAACAGTAAAAATTATATTCAGGTGTTAGTTTACACCGATTAGCCTCTCTTTTGGTGCGCTTCAATCCTTCGTATGTGCAGCATGGACTTATCACCGTCAGCAACGGAAGCTTGAATCCGATGCAAACTTCTACCGGTGCGGCTGAAGAAGGTGATGATCCGTCTGCTGTTTCTGACTGTTGGGAACGGAAATAACAATGTTCAGGATTATAGAATTTTAGGTCGTGGGGATACTGGAGTTCGAGAAACGGAGGAGGAGAAGGGAGATAGGACCGTTGCATCACGCAGTAAGTCTGACCATACAGAAATCCCAACAAACAAACATAGAGGACCAACACTGAACAGCCAAACATGTTGACAGCAAAAGGAGAAACTAAGCAGAGAGTCCTCCACATTGCCGTCATCCCCGGCTTGGTCATCATGCCAAGTTGGTGGTAGGGAACGGCGGCCATCCAGTCTTTCTGCTGCATCAGCACCTTTGTTGCCGTTCGAAGCAGGTCCCTGTTTCCAGTTCTCCATACCCTTTGTGAATACCTGCCCAATATGTTATGAATGAACACGCATGGAAGATAATTTCATAGGTGATAGTTTTCTTCTCAAAATATGCTTCCAATAGCCCAACACACATCAGCCAAACAGCATATGAACTTTACCCCCTTGAGACAAGAGCCTTTTGACTCGAGGGATAAACAGAGCTAAGCAACTAGGTCGACATTGTTCACCAAGGCACTGAGCTACAATGCTCACGATTACTTTTAGCACAATACAACCAAAGATAATCAGCATTCACTCTTCATGCATGTTTTAATATCTGTACAACTTTGAAATAGTGATGCATAGAAGTACCTCCCAAGAACAAATGGTCAACACTTTCATGCTGAGAATAAAAATAGCAGGAAGAGTCTCCCAGTCAGTTCCTTCTTCTCAAATTGTCTTTTGTGAGAATTGCGTGTTGCAAGATAAGCCACATAAAAATTTTAAATTTAATTTTAATAGGCATTTTCACTTTCCAAATCAAATTATTAGAATCCCCCCTGGCCATTTGTCAACATTTACATAAACGGATTTAACTGTGAAATGCCCAGAATTACATAAAGACCATCTGACAACATCCTCTTCTTTTCTGATCTCTAGAGAAAACTACCTTCGAAATTGTAATTGCCATTGCTTGTGCTTTGCTAAAGAAAATTGCACATCATTTAAGTATTTGAGTTTCACCAGTTGTTGCCACATAATTTGCTCATTCTCCTTCTAAGAAATGCTTAACTAATCTTGATGGAGCAGTAATGCACCTTGATTTAATTGATAATTCTTATTCTCCTTATTTCCCTATTGCTTCTTTTATATAGTTCAGATTTTTAAATACTTAAAGAGAAAATTATAGAAACACCTCTCAATTGTCAGCTTTGTGGTTGTTAAGGGGCGGCTGGGTGCACTAATTATTGCTCCTAAAAATCGAATGGGCTTAAACTTTTAATAGTATTTTTGTTCACATCTTCTTGGACATGTTGAAGCAATTTGTTAACTCGAACTAATCAATTGCGGATTATATATTTTCAGAACACAAAATGCTAGCGATGTATCTGTTATGAAATCGATAGGCACAAAAGCAAGAAATAGATCAAATCAAATCAAAATTAAGAACAAGAGACACAGATTTAACGTGGAAAACCCTTGCGGGAAAAAACCACAGGCACTGATCGGCAAAATATTTCACTATTTTCTAGAGTTACAAAACGCTGGAGATTACAAGATATGTCTTTTGCTCTTTAGCTTACAAGAAGGTATTTATAGATGGTAACGATATCCACTGCGCTCCACCAAACATGAGCTTCTAAATTTGGATTATATATCAAGAGTATGGCCTCAACTACAGGGTACGGTGTTAATAAAACTACTTAATAAGTCGTGAAGTAATAAATATGGACAGAAGCAAAGTGGGAGATGACTTCAGTGCACTGTGGAGATATGTCAGTAGACTGTTTAGTCATTGTAGCATCCTATATATTTCCTACATATATACGATCGATGAGAGAAACAACTGGTAGGTGGGATGTGATCATGGGCACCGTGCCATGCGGATCTACCTCAGGGCCCTCCCGTGGTGCCAAGTGGAGACGTGGAATCTCCGACGTCAAGGCTCATGGATCCCATGCTGCTGATGGCGGTGCACAGCGGCAAATCCAAGCGGCTAAGAGATCCCCTGAACGGCGAAGAAATCGTCACGTACATTCAGCACGGACTGATCACAGTCAGCGACGGCACCAACGGAAGCTTGACTGCGCTGCAAACTTCTGCCGGTGCAGCCCGAGAAGGGAGTGATCAGGCTGCAGCTTCTGCACGGACGTCGCTGCTCGGAGGAGCGACCTTTGAGGGGGACAACGCGCGGCCACGTTGTACAGAGGTCTTCCTCGCCCCAAGCTCCGGGCGCGGCGGCCTGCTTCGTGCGAAGACCGCTCGGATGACGGATACGTCTCGAAGCGGTCACTTGGTGGTAGACCTCACTCGGAAGGCCTGTTTGTCCGAGGGCTCGTGTTGTACGATGCCGAGCTTCTAACAATGCACGCCCTCATTATCATGGGCTTTCCACAGGCCCCTTAGCGCGCTTGACCCTCGATGAGCATAGGCCTGGGCACGGGTACCTCTCCATGCATTTGGGCCCTGGCCCGTGGCCCCCTCCGCGCTCTTGCGAGACATGTGCCTCACTACGCGTACCTTTCCAAGACGCCAAGGCGTGATTGCCCCCGGACAGCGTTGATACGAGGGCCTTAGCACCGTGCTCTGGGTTTTTGGGTGGACGCGGGCGCTCTTTGCACAGCAGATTTTTGTTAGGAAACCGGCTCGTCGTGATTCATGTGGACTCTTTCGAAATTCTAGCTATAGGTTATAAATAGAAGGCAGGGGTAACCCCGTATACACGGATGCAATCAGAATAATAAAGCAAAGCAATCTCTCATCATATTGTGTCTCTCTCCCTCTCTCTGTTCTCCACTTCAGATCTATTAGGCAATTCCGGACTATTCGATAACGAGGTTGTCTAACAATTTTAAGGTTTGCCTTGAGTCTAGTGAGCAAAGGTTGCTCGGTATGCCACGACGGTCGTGGTCAGGGAGTTGTTTCGGAACATGACACTATCAATTGGCACCATCGGCCTTATGTACTCCGGCATTACTACGGTCGACTTGCCCATCCGTCCGAAGCACTTTCTTAGGTCGCTGTTCTTCGTGTCAAGCTCGTGGGCATCCCTTGTTGCCGCCTTTGCATTGCCGTCATATAATATTTTGTCCACTTTATATATGCACTTTACGGAAAAGCATTTAAAAATGCTTTCATTTTCACATATAATCAGTACAGGGAATGCGCGCAGATCTAAGAGTTAGTACACATATTTCCTGCCCTGTTCAATTTCCCACCAACTATATGTTGGTAGCTTATTTGCTGATTTATCGGAGTTTAATTTACCAGTCTATTGTGTTGGTTAAATCTTAAGTTTAGTTGCAATGACAGGTGATTCACGGGAAACTAGTCGTTGAAATTAGGCGTAGCAGCGTGATCAACGTAGGTTTACAAGGCCGGATACAGCCTAGTTCACATTTGCAGCCCTGTATAGGCCTATTTCCCTTTCTATTGATATTTTTGCAGCTGAGCTGATCTTTTTGTGCTGAATTTCCTGGTTGTGACATTCCCAGCACATTGCACTTAGATCTTCCACCATGTATCTTATTCTATATTGCAACTCGCTGACCCAAATGCTTGAGCTACAATTCAGTTGGGAAGGAGACTCCACCTGCAAAAAGAGGAAGTGTACGTGAAGCTCCTACCAAAATTTGAACCAGCAAAGATCAAAAGGACCCGCAATGATTCGTGCATTCTATATATACAGTCTACATGTGGCTGCTTTTGCTCTTTGTGGGCTGCTTTTAATTTTAAGGTGAAACCTCAATACATAATACCCCTATTACGCGTCGAAGATTTCCCGGCTTCTCCTGCAATCCGGCCGTGTCCCGGTCTCCTCGCCGTTGGATTCCGTTCCTTGGCTTCTCCTGCAATCCGGGCGTGTCCTGCTCTCCTCGCCGTTGGATTCCCGGTCGTTGGTTTGATGCCGTTCCTTGGTTGGGCGTTGCGGTCGGTTGTACATTCGCGATTATTTTATATTGTGTGTCGGCCGGTGCGCTGGCTTCTTTTCGTGTTTCCTCTGTGTGCGTCCCTTCGTTCTCGCGTCCTCCGTCTTTCGCCGCTTGCCGCTTGCGCTTGTGAACTGGTGCGGATTGCTCGAGGTGCGTGGTCTCCGTTGCGCATGGATCCAGATATGTTGCCTTGTCCGTGTCGGTTTGGCGTTGCATTGGCCTGCTCGGTTCCCACTGCGGATTGGCCTGATCGGTTGCGATCGCGGATTGGCCTGCTTTCGGTTGCTTGTTTACATTGTTTTCGCAGCATTTCTTTGGTTAGGGTTTTGCCTTTTTTTTCGCCAGGACCGCCGCCGTGATCTGGCCTTGTTCTTGCATTGTTTTGTTAAGTGTGGAGTATTTATTTGCCTTCGTGCCGTGTATCTCCATCTTCCGTCGATTTGTTGTTTTGGGACGGTAATCCGTTCTTTGCGATGTGCGGGTTTTATCTTTTCGGTCCAGGCTTGTCCTTCGATTGATTTTGTGTTGATAATATTGATTCTGCGATGTCCGTCCCATTACCGTTTTCGGTAAAATGTTGTTTGGTTTGATTTCTGATGCATGTTCTTTTTATGTGCAGGCTTGATCTTTTCTGTTGGTTGCCTTTTTATTGGAGTTGCTTTGTGCTATCATCGATTTGTTATTGTTTTTTTATAAGGTCGCTTTGTCGTTTCTATATCCTGCGTTTGTTTTGTACGTTCCTCTGTTGAGTCTGTCTTGCCGAGTTGTCTGCTCTACGGATCTTGTTTTGGTAGATACATTCCTTTGTGGATTTATTCTTTTATTGGACAGTGCTTATGTTTTTTTGTTGGATGTAGGCTGTGCTTACTGTTTTTGGCAGTCTTGATTGCAACGCCAGAGGTTATCCCTGTTAGGTAATGTTCTTCCTGCCTTGCTGAAAAGAGGTGTTGTTATATGTCCTTGTCGGTTATCTTAATGTCTTTATTGTTGGTTTGTTTGTGTGTGGGCCAATTTGTTTAGCATTACGGCGGGGTTATTTGTTTTTGCGATGAGTGCCTCTACGTGAGAGCTTTCTTATGATTCCTATTCGTTTGGTTCGGAGTGCGAGATATGTAGTGCGTCTGATTCTTTGATGCCGTTTGGGTGTTCGGACCCTGTTTTTGCCGAAGGCCGCCTTTTTCGGTTTGGTCACATAAGGTTATGTTGCTTTCTCCTGTCACTTATGCTAATATGTCGAGTATGATGTAGGATAGCGGCGGCTTTTATTTTGTTTTGGTCGTTGTTTTGGTGTTGATTGTTGATGTGTTTATGCTTGGCCCAATATGTTTTATATCGTGCAAAAAATATGTGTTTCTGATTCAGTTGAGTTTTTGTTGTGCTATCGAATTTCTTGATTGTCTATTTGTCAGCTAATGATTGTTTTTTAACTGTGTGTTTGTGTGTTATCTATCCTACTAGATATGGGGTTATTCCCTCTGTATTTATCTGTTATTTAGCATGTTTAATGTGGGGTTCGTTCATTGCCTCATCGTAATGTTAGATATAGGGTTCATTTCCTTTACATTTATCTGTTATTCGGTATGTTTGATGTGGGATTCGTTCATGCCTAACCGTATGTATGTGTGTATATATATATATGTGTATTCGTATGCATGTGTGTGTGGATGTAACTGCGGCCTGTTTTATTGGTTCTGTGGTGCTTGTTTTTTTGGTCGTTCTCTATTGAGCTGTCTTGATAGAATCATCTCCTTTACGGTTGGCGCCACCATAGAAGCATCCCTGTAATAGTGTTTGTCCTTCTTGTCTTGAATGTGGGGTATGGTTAATGTCTTTGGTAATACTACCTGTGGCCTGAAAAAAAAAAAATCTCACGTTTTTTTGTTGTTTTCTTTTTGGATGCAGATGCGCGATGTTCTTTTGAGTGATTGCTGAAATCGGTTTCGCATTCCAAAGGCGTTTTTCTGGGGAAATCGCCTTTTCATCCTGCTAGCAAGAGGTACCATTATTTTATCTTGTTGCTTATGTTGGTACTTTGAGTATTTTTTGCCTATATTAGTTTGTTAGGTATACACCGAATATTGGTTAGTTTTGCCGTTGGATGCTCGTATTGTATTGTTGCGCACATCGACTATCCATTTGTCGGTCCATTAGTGTGTTTTCGCGCTGTGTTCCTGTGTTGTTTATTGTGTTTCGAATGGACTTGATATTCTGTGTGTATGTGTTTTTTATTTACTATGTTGGGCGTGGGGTCTGCACAGCAGGGTATCCTATGTATATCTGTATGTATATATGTATACTTATTTGGGATCTATTTTTCTTTTGTTGTGATGTGTGTTCTCTGGTTGAATATATTTGTGTGTGCGCGCGACAAGATACATCGATAACCAATTGTTGTTTCGTGAATATTTTTTGTGTGGGCAGGGCCTGATTGGTGTATATGGAAAATGTGATTGATACTGGATCGCCCTCGAGGGTATAGTTTGGTCATCATTCGCGTTCTTTATTTGCGAGCCTACTACACCGCTATTGGTCTTATCGTTTTTTCTTGTTAACGTTTGTGCACAGCCTTTGTTCTCTTTGTTGAATAAAGTTTATTCATTGGTATGCTCACATTTCGCGTTCTTCGCCTGTTGGTTTCATGTTAATGATTTTTAGGCAGTTTTTGAGTATATATGTGATTATTAGCCTGCTCTTTTGATGTATTGCCTTCGTAATTCGTGTTGTCGATGGCAGTTTTGCTTGATTCCTATACACAGCGCTTGGCTTTACATGGCCACAATACGTCCATAACGTCTGTGCCTCAGCGCCAATCCGTGCTAAGTTAGTTCTATGGACACTTTTGATTGAATCGTGTGTTCTTTTCCAGTTCAGGCTTCTTTATCATGCCATAATCTTCGTATTGTTATGTTTAGGAGACCACTTCTGCCCGCGTGTGACGCCAGCTGTTGCCCGTGAAAATCGAGCTAAAAGGCGTGCTGTTAATGTTTCTAGGCGTTTATGAAAAGGTTTTTAAAAAAAATATAGAAGTTATCATGTCAGTTGGTTTTAACTGTTTAGGGAAATATTTTCATGTGCTATGGTCTTCTTAGATTGGTACTTGTCATATCAGCGATTTATTGTCTTCTTATATTGATACTTCTCATAGGAATCATCCCGTACGTTCCATCTGGTAGTGTTGTATGTTCTCTGCCTAAGGAATATGCTGATTCATTGAAAGGTATTATTGTTTTTGTGTGTTTGTTTTTTTTATCTGGTAAAGTGCTTTGTGTTGATGTTGTTTTATTTCCTTAGCCAGTCATGTTGTTTGTGTTTCTTCTGTAGCCAATTACCCAGGCCGTTCATACTATGGTGGTCCTGATTACTCTTGCAACAAATGCTCTGCTGTATATTGGTATCAAGAAAGGATATATAACCAGAGCTCATACGTACAGAGGCGTATCGTATATAATCTCTGTTGTCGAAAAGGCAGGGTTTCTTTGCCTTCACATAGACCGTTCCCATCGCCATTACAAGAGCTTATGTGTTTTAATGGCGGTCCCCGTTCTAAGAGTTTCATGAGATTGATAAGGCAATACAATTCACTTTTTGCTTTTGCCTCGCTTGGAGTTGATATTGATAAGAGTATTAATACTGGTAACGGTCCATATGTTTTTCGTATTAATGGCGTTGTCCACCATCGTATTGGTTCTCTTTTGCCTAGCACTGGACGCCGACCTGAATTTGCACAGTTATATGTCTATGATACAACAAATGAAGTTCAAAACCGCTTAAATATTCTTGGATCAGATGGTGTTAGCACGGAGCAGCCTGATCCAGATGTGGTTATGGAAATTATGGCTATGCTAGATCGTTATAACCCTATTGTTCGGCAATTTCGCCTTGCACGTGATAGGTTATTATCGCCCAATGCTCCTGAAATTGCTATCAGACTTATTGGCCCGCAAAAAACAGAGTGGTCGTTATGATCTTCCTATGGCGTCAGAGTTAGCTGCTTTAGTTGTGGATGGTATTTCTGTTGATGCTTGTAGATTTGATGTTATCGTCCAAGCGAGATCAGGAGAGTTCAAACAGATTTCGCCAATTCATCCATCTTTAATGGCTTTACAATATCCTTTACTTTTCCCTATGGTGATAAAGGATTCCATTTGGGCATAAAATTACAAGAGATCGACGACCATCCTCCGGAGGGCGTGATGATGTATCCATGTTAGAATATTACTGTTATCAAGCTCATTATCGTAGAGATAGCCCAAATCCATTCACTTCTTGTGGTAGACTTTCCGATCAGCTAATTGTTAATGCCTATTCGTGTATTGAGGCAAATCGTTTGTCCTATCATTTTTTCAATCAGGACAAGCTTAGGTCTGAAACCTATCAAGGTATATCCGATCTTTGTTTGTCGGGGAAGTAATCTAGGCAAGGATATTGGTATAAAAACCATTTTACCAGCCAGTTTTATTGGGGGCAAAAGATACATGATTCAGAATTATCATGATTCTATGGCAATCTGTAGAGCCTATGGACCGCCACAATTGTTCGTTACCTTCACATGTAATGCTAAATGGCCTGAAATAATTGAAGCCATTCGATTTGAGCCAGGCCAAAAAGCGCATGACAGGGCTGATATGGTTACGCGTGTTTACAAAATGAAATTAGATGAGTTTATCGCTGATATTAAAGATGGTGTAATGTTTGGTCCAGTTCGTGCAGGTATGCTTGTTTTCTTGTTTGTTTATTCTTTTTTTCTTTCATGTCGTTTCCCGTTGTTTCTTATTCTAGGTTTTGTTATCTTATTTCGCAGTTGTGTATACAGTTGAGTTCCAAAAAAGAGGGCTCCCACACGCTCATATCCTTATATGGTTAGCTGTACAGGATAGGGATCCTTCTCCAAGTTTTATTGATAGCATAATTTCTGCTGAACTGCCTGACATAGCAACTGATCCACTAGGATATGGTCTTGTTGAAGAATTCATGATTCATGGACCATGTGGCAATCTAAATCCTAAATGCCCTTGTATGAAAGAAGGTCGTTGTTCAAAAAGATATCCAAAATCATTTCATTCTGAGACAACTATAGATCGTGATGGATTCCCTATTTATCGTCGCCATGATAATAATAGATTTGTTATTAAACATGGGATTAGACTTGACAATAGATGGGTGGTGCCTCATAATCTTCAGATCTTAATGAAATACCAAGGTCATATAAATGTAGAATGGTGTAACAAAACGTATCTTGTGAAGTACCTTTTTAAGTATATTACAAAGGGGCATGATCGTGCCACCATGGCTTTTCATGTGGTTACCAACTCAGCCAATATCAAGTCATATGTTGAAAACAAAAGCGCTAGCCATATCCCGAAGAATAATAATGTTGGGATTACGCCTAATGAAATTCCTGCCGATGATTGTGGTAATGCGGGTGATAATAAAGAAAAGGGCCTAGATGAGATTTACGAATATATTAGGTCGAGATACCTATCTTCATGTGAGTCGTATTGGAGGATATTTTCTTTTGACATTCATGGTAGAATGCCCGCTGTTGAGCGATTGTTTGTTCATTTGCCGGGCATGCAAATGGTTACGTACCATGAAGGTTCTGATCTTAACAGTATTATAGAAGATCCTAATTCAGACACAACAATGTTAACGGAATGGTTCGTGGTTAATCAAAGATCAGTATCTGCTAGAGAGCTAACCTATTGTGAGTTTCCAACAAAATGGACATGGCAGGCTGATAAAAAAAAATGGACTCAAAGGAAAAAAGGAACAAAAATTGGTAGATTACGCCATATCCATCCCAGTACCGGTGAAACTTTTTACTTAAGGATGCTGCTGATGGTTGTTCATGGTGCTAAATCATATAAAGATGTTCGAACATATGAAGGCATTGTTTATGATAGTTATCGTCAAGCATGTCAAGCTCGTGGTTTAATTGGTGATGATAGTGAATGGGCTGCCCTATTTGATGAAGCGCTCGTATGGGCGACGGCGTATCAACTGAGGAACCTATTTATGGCTATTTTAGTCTACTGTGATGTTGGTGATGTCCGTACTTTATTTAATAAATATTGGAGATATATGGCAGATGATATTGCTTATAGAATCCGGAATTCCCTTGGAAATACAAACTATATAATTCCTGATGCTGTACTACAAGATAAATTGTTGAGACAGCTTGACACACTATTCGTGGATAATGGTTTATCAATATCATTATATAATCTCCCGGTACCATCTAATTCTTCTGATGATGGCCTTGGCAATAGATTACTTCTTCAGGAATTATCCTATGACAGGGATGAGCTTTTTAAGCAAGCTAATTATATGTGCTCTAAACTTAGCGGTGACCAGCGCGCTATCTATGACACTATCATGTCCAAGATATTATGTCATGAAAAATGTCTTTATTTCATATCTGGCCATGGAGGAACTGGAAAGACATTTCTATGGAACACAATTATTACCAAACTTAGATCTGAAGCCCAGATTGTGTTAGCTGTCGCATCATCAGGAGTGGCTGCATTGCTATTACCAGGCGGTCGTACTGCTCATTCTAGATTTCGTATACCAATAGATATAGACGACCGAAGCATGTGCCATATACGAAGAGGAACCGTGCTTGGTGACCTAATAAGAAAATCTGCTCTGATACTGTGGGATGAGGCTCCTATGACACACCGCTTCTGTTTCGAAGCTCTAGATCGGAGTCTACGTGATATACTTTCTCTTGATGATCCGCTCAACAATGAAAAGCCATTTGGTGGGAAACCTGTTTTATTAGGTGGTGATTTTAGACAGGTACTCCCTGTTATCGAAGGCGGGACACGAGCGGATATAATAGCGGCTTCTCTTCTTAAATCCCCGCTTTGGAAATTTGTTGATGTCATGCGTCTAACATTGAACATGCGTGTGATGAAACCCTCTTTATCCACGGAAGAAAGAGAGAAAATGCAAGAATTTGCTCAATGGATTCTTGACATAGGAGAAGGTCGTATACCAACACACAACCAATTAGCATCTACAGAACAGTCATGGATTCATATTCCGTAAAAGTTCTTATTAAGGCCGAAGGAGATAAAATAAGAGCAATAAGCGATCTTTGTATATGGTGGTTTCTCCATTCAAGATAATGATCCTGGTTTATTTGGCTCAACGTGCTATCATATCTCCGATCAATTCGATTGTTGATGAGCTGAATGATAATATGCTTGATAGAGTGCCTGGAAATATTAAAGAATATTTAAGCTATGATACGATTGCTAATCCAATCGAGCGACTGCGGACATTGACATTCTCTATCCACCTGAATTCCTCCATTCTATCGTGATAAACAACTTTACCCAACATAAACTCCGTTTAAAAATTGGTGTTCAGTTGTACTTCTTAGAAATATCAATCAAGCTCTTGGCCTCTCTGTAATGGAACACGTCTGATAATAATTAGGCTTGGTGACCGAATTCTAGAAGGCAGAATTATGACTGGAACACATATTGGTGACACAGTATGCATACCACGGATAATCCTTAATGGAACAAATCCGAAATGGCCATTTACTCTACAACGGAGACAATTCCGGTTAGATCTGTGCTATGCAATGACAATAAACAAATGTCGAGTCGGACCTTGAGCAAAGTGGGAGTATATTTAAGAAATCCTGTTTTACACATGGCCAATTTTATGTTGTCTTTGTTTCTAGAGTCACATCACATGAAGGATTGATTATATTAATAGAAAATGAAGACGGATCAATTGGTTCAACAACAAAAAATATAGTATATCAAGAAATCCTGCCTTTTCTTTGGTTAGTGTTGTATATTCTCCTTTTTTTCAATATCAGATATTTGTTTCTTTGTCTAGCATGTTGCAGACTATGCGATGATATAGATATAATGGATAGAAAAGCTTATTTTCCTTTGGTCATTGTTATTTCCCTTTGTTTATTTGGATGTCAGGTATTTCCTTTTAGAATCATGCCGAAGGCCTTTTTTTTGGCCTGTCTGTTTCGGTTTGTATGATGATAGTTTATCTATCAATACGAATTATCCTTATGATTGCAGTATCACTTTACTGTTGTTTGGGTTCGCTTTTTTATATATTTCAATGTACTGCAGCCTGTTTCATTATACCACTTATATACTTTTTATGTTCATAACTATTAGAGCGAATTCCAATATGACATATCATCCTTTTTGATGTTCAGCTTCATTCCCATTCTACACTTCATGCATATACCTGTTTACCTTTGTCTTGATCTCGCTATTCATTTGTTTGCTTTAGAAAAATATGATTCCAAATAACAGAATTACTATTACAAAATCCTCAACGTACCTCATTCTTATATACATATGAGTTATATTTTTACCATCGGCTTTTTACTATAATTTTGAACCAACATGTTAGATATAATATAGATATAATATGATTATTCTTAATATAGATATAATATGTAAAGGAAATTATATTTTCTTTAGTCACTATTATTTCTCTTTATTTCTTTAGATGTTAATATTTTCTTTTAAAACTATGTGAAAGCATTTTTCCCTCCTACATGTTTCATATTGTATAATGATTGTTTATCTATCAATCTGAATTATCCTTATGCTTGGTTTTTCATACACACCTTAATGGGCTACGATCTGTTTCATTATCCTACTTATATTCTCTTTATGTCTATAACTACCAGAGTGAACTCCTATATACCATATCGTCATTTATGATGGTCACTACACTTCTATTCTATACTTAGTAAATAGGCCTGTTTAAAGAACCGTGCCAAAGCCTTTTTTGACGTTACATATTTCAAAGCGTGCAATAATTGTTTATATATCGGTATGAATTATCCTTATGCATACAAGATCACTT